>JAFFSR010000012.1:0-2629852 GCA_017163975.1 Anastatus disparis
GATATTATAATCAATTTTTGATCAATTTAAAAAAAGAACTTAATTTCAATGGACTATATATCTAAAAATTAGTTTTTCGCACAAATCATAGATTGTTAATAAAAATTTACTGTATACTTTAATACACGCATCAACATATCCTTTAAGTGTAATCACCATAATTTAATTAAACTTTTATGATGAGTCCGAATAAAATGAATTCTTGAATTTTATTAAAAATGTTGACTTCTACTCTGAAATATGCACTGTTTTTAGTTACTGGTTTACGCAGACGCAATGATTGAAAGAGGACTGTAGTACAGGTAACGACTGCTAGGTGGCTACACTTAATTTTCCATTACTCACAAGTGCTAAGACTATATACCAATTCATATATAAGAAGGTTGGAAAGATCTATAGTTGTACTTGCTTCGGCAGTACATATACTAAAATTGGAACGATACAGAGAAGATTAGCATGGCCCCTGCGCAAGGATGACACGCAAAATCGTGAAGCGTTCCACATTTTTTTGTCTTTCATATTTTTAAAACGTTATACTTTATATCTTTTTTTGATTGTAGCAAAAAACAGATATTATAATCAATTTTTGATCAATTTAAAAAAGAACTTAATTTCAATGGACTATATATTTAAAAATTAGTTTTTCGCACAAATCATAGATTGTTAATAAAAATTTACTGTATACTTTAATACACGCATCAACATATCCTTTAAGTGTAATCACCATAATTTAATTAAACTTTGTTGATGAGTCCGAATAAAATGATTTCTTGAATTTTATTAAAAATGTTGACTTCTACTCTGAAATATGCACTGTTTTTAGTTACTGGTTTGCAGACACAATGATTGAAAGAGGACTGTAGTACAGGTAACTACTGCTAGGTGGCTACACTTAATTTTTCATTACTCACAAGTGCTAAGACTATATACCAATTCATATATAAGAAGGTTGGAAAGATCTATAGTTGTACTTGCTTCGGCAGTACATATACTAAAATTGGAACGATACAGAGAAGATTAGCATGGCCCCTGCGCAAGGATGACACGCAAAATCGTGAAGCGTTCCACATTTTTTTGTCATTCATATTTTTAAAACGTTATACTTTATATCTTTTTTTGATTGTAGCAAAGAACCGATATTATAATCAATTTTAGATCAATTTAAAAAAAGAACTTAATTTCAATGGACTATATATTTAAAAATTAGTTTTTCGCACAAATCATAGATTGTTAATAAAAATTTACTATATACTTTAATACACGCATCAACATATCCTTTAAGTGTAATCACCATAATTTAATTAATCTTTCTTTATGAGTCCGAATAAAATGAATTCTGGAATTTTATTAAAAATGTTGACTTCTACTCTGAAATATGCACTGTTTTTAGTTACTGGTTTGCGCAGACGCAATGATTGAAAGAGGACTCTAGTACAGGTAACAACTGCTAGGTGGCAACACTCAATTTTTCATTTCTCACAAGTGCTAAGACTATATACCAATTCATACATAAGAAGGTTGGAAAGATCTATAGTTGTACTTGCTTCGGCAGTACATATACTAAAATTGGAACGATACAGAGAAGATTAGCATGGCCCCTGCGCAAGGATGACACGCAAAATCGTGAAGCGTTCCACATTTTTTTGTCATTCTTATTTTTAAAACGTTATACTTTATATCTTTTTTTGATTGTAGCAAAGAACCGATATTATAATCAATTTTTGATCAATTTAAAAAAGAACTTAATTTTAATGGACTATATATTTAAAAATTAGTTTTTCGCACAAATCATAGATTGTTAATAAAAATTTGCTATATACTTTAATACACGCATCAACATATCCTTTAAGTGTAATCACCATAATTTAATTAATCTTTCTTTATGAGTCCGAATAAAATGAATTCTTGAATTTTATTAAAAATGTTGACTTCTACTCTGAAATATACACTGTTTTTAGTTACTGGTTTGCGCAGACGCAATGATTGAAAGAGGACTGTAGTACAGGTAACTACTGCTAGGTGGCTACACTTAATTTTTCATTACTCACAAGTGCTAAGACTATATACCAATTCATATATAAGAAGGTTGGAAAGATCTATAGTTGTACTTGCTTCGGCAGTACATATACTAAAATTGGAACGATACAGAGAAGATTAGCATGGCCCCTGCGCAAGGATGACACGCAAAATCGTGAAGCGTTCCACATTTTTTTGTCTTTCATATTTTTAAAACGTTATACTTTATATCTTTTTTTTGATTGTAGCAAAAAACAGATATTATAATCAATTTTTGATCAATTTAAAAAAGAACTTAATTTCAATGGACTATATATTTAAAAATTAGTTTTTCGCACAAATCATAGATTGTTAATAAAAATTTACTATATACTTTAATACACGCATCAACATATCCTTTAAGTGTAATCACCATAATTTAATTAATCTTTCTTTATGAGTCCGAATAAAATGAATTCTTGAATTTTATTAAAAATGTTGACTTCTACTCTGAAATATACACTGTTTTTAGTTACTGGTTTGGCGCAGACGCAATGATTGAAAGAGGACTGAAGTACAGGTAACTACTGCTAGGTGGCTACACTTAATTTTTCATTACTCACAAGTGCTAAGACTATATACCAATTCATATATAAGAAGGTTGGAAAGATCTATAGTTGTACTTGCTTCGGCAGTACATATACTAAAATTGGAACGATACAGAGAAGATTAGCATGGCCCCTGCGCAAGGATGACACGCAAAATCGTGAAGCGTTCCACATTTTTTTGTCTTTCATATTTTTAAAACGTTATACTTTATATCTTTTTTTTGATTGTAGCAAAAACAGATATTATAATCAATTTTTGATCAATTTAAAAAAGAACTTAATTTCAATGGACTATATATTTAAAAATTAGTTTTTCGCACAAATCATAGATTGTTAATAAAAATTTACTGTATACTTTAATACACGCATCAACATATCCTTTAAGTGTAATCACCATAATTTAATTAAACTTTGTTGATGAGTCCGAATAAAATGATTTCTTGAATTTTATTAAAAATGTTGACTTCTACTCTGAAATATGCACTGTTTTTAGTTACTGGTTTGTGCAGACACAATGATTGAAAGAGGACTGTAGTACAGGTAACTACTGCTAGGTGGCTACACTTAATTTTTCATTACTCACAAGTGCTAAGACTATATACCAATTCATATATAAGAAGGTTGGAAAGATCTATAGTTGTACTTGCTTCGGCAGTACATATACTAAAATTGGAACGATACAGAGAAGATTAGCATGGCCCTGCGCAAGGATGACACGCAAAATCGTGAAGCGTTCCACATTTTTTTGTCATTCATATTTTTAAAACGTTATACTTTATATCTTTTTTTGATTGTAGCAAAGAACCGATATTATAATCAATTTTAGATCAATTTAAAAAAAAGAACTTAATTTCAATGGACTATATATTTAAAAATTAGTTTTTCGCACAAATCATAGATTGTTAATAAAAATTTACTATATACTTTAATACACGCATCAACATATCCTTTAAGTGTAATCACCATAATTTAATTAATCTTTCTTTATGAGTCCGAATAAAATGAATTCTTGAATTTTATTAAAAATGTTGACTTCTACTCTGAAATATACACTATTTTTAGTTACTGGTTTGCGCAGACGCAATGATTGAAAGAGGACTGTAGTACAGGTAACTACTGCTAGGTGGCTACACTTAATTTTTCATTACTCACAAGTGCTAAGACTATATACCAATTCATATATAAGAAGGTTGGAAAGATCTATAGTTGTACTTGCTTCGGCAGTACATATACTAAAATTGGAACGATACAGAGAAGATTAGCATGGCCCCTGCGCAAGGATGACACGCAAAATCGTGAAGCGTTCCACATTTTTTTGTCTTTCATATTTTTAAAACGTTATACTTTATATCTTTTTTTGATTGTAGCAAAAAACAGATATTATAATCAATTTTTGATCAATTTAAAAAAGAACTTAATTTCAATGGACTATATATTTAAAAATTAGTTTTTCGCACAAATCATAGATTGTTAATAAAAATTTACTGTATACTTTAATACACGCATCAACATATCCTTTAAGTGTAATCACCATAATTTAATTAAACTTTGTTGATGAGTCCGAATAAAATGATTTCTTGAATTTTATTAAAAATGTTGACTTCTACTCTGAAATATGCACTGTTTTTAGTTACTGGTTTGCGCAGACACAATGATTGAAAGAGGACTGTAGTACAGGTAACTACTGCTAGGTGGCTACACTTAATTTTTCATTACTCACAAGTGCTAAGACTATATACCAATTCATATATAAGAAGGTTGGAAAGATCTATAGTTGTACTTGCTTCGGCAGTACATATACTAAAATTGGAACGATACAGAGAAGATTAGCATGGCTCCCTGCGCAAGGATGACACGCAAAATCGTGAAGCGTTCCACATTTTTTTGTCATTCATATTTTTAAAACGTTATACTTTATATCTTTTTTTGATTGTAGCAAAGAACCGATATTATAATCAATTTTAGATCAATTTAAAAAAAGAACTTAATTTCAATGGACTATATATTTAAAAATTAGTTTTTCGCACAAATCATAGATTGTTAATAAAAATTTACTATATACTTTAATACACGCATCAACATATCCTTTAAGTGTAATCACCATAATTTAATTAATCTTTCTTTATGAGTCCGAATAAAATGAATTCTTGAATTTTATTAAAAATGTTGACTTCTACTCTGAAATATACACTGTTTTTAGTTACTGGTTTGCGCAGACGCAATGATTGAAAGAGGACTGTAGTACAGGTAACTACTGCTAGGTGGCTACACTTAATTTTTCATTACTCACAAGTGCTAAGACTATATACCAATTCATATATAAGAAGGTTGGAAAGATCTATAGTTGTACTTGCTTCGGCAGTACATATACTAAAATTGGAACGATACAGAGAAGATTAGCATGGCCCCTGCGCAAGGATGACACGCAAAATCGTGAAGCGTTCCACATTTTTTTGTCTTTCATATTTTTAAAACGTTATACTTTATATCTTTTTTTGATTGTAGCAAAAACAGATATTATAATCAATTTTTGATCAATTTAAAAAAAGAACTTAATTTCAATGGACTATATATTTAAAAATTAGTTTTTCGCACAAATCATAGATTGTTAATAAAAATTTACTGTATACTTTAATACACGCATCAACATATCCTTTAAGTGTAATCACCATAATTTAATTAAACTTTGTTGATGAGTCCGAATAAAATGATTTCTTGAATTTTATTAAAAATGTTGACTTCTACTCTGAAATATGCACTGTTTTTAGTTACTGGTTTGCTGCAGACACAATGATTGAAAGAGGACTGTAGTACAGGTAACTACTGCTAGGTGGCTACACTTAATTTTTCATTACTCACAAGTGCTAAGACTATATACCAATTCATATATAAGAAGGTTGGAAAGATCTATAGTTGTACTTGCTTCGGCAGTACATATACTAAAATTGGAACGATACAGAGAAGATTAGCATGGCCCCTGCGCAAGGATGACACGCAAAATCGTGAAGCGTTCCACATTTTTTGTCATTCATATTTTTAAAACGTTATACTTTATATCTTTTTTTGATTGTAGCAAAGAACCGATATTATAATCAATTTTAGATCAATTTAAAAAAGAACTTAATTTCAATGGACTATATATTTAAAAATTAGTTTTTCGCACAAATCATAGATTGTTAATAAAAATTTACTATATACTTTAATACACGCATCAACATATCCTTTAAGTGTAATCACCATAATTTAATTAATCTTTCTTTATGAGTCCGAATAAAATGAATTCTTGAATTTTATTAAAAATGTTGACTTCTACTCTGGAAATATACACTGTTTTTAGTTACTGGTTTGCGCAGACGCAATGATTGAAAGAGGACTGTAGTACAGGTAACTACTGCTAGGTGGCTACACTTAATTTTTCATTACTCACAAGTGCTAAGACTATATACCAATTCATATATAAGAAGGTTGGAAAGATCTATAGTTGTACTTGCTTCGGCAGTACATATACTAAAATTGGAACGATACAGAGAAGATTAGCATGGCCCCTGCGCAAGGATGACACGCAAAATCGTGAAGCGTTCCACATTTTTTTTGTCTTTCATATTTTTAAAACGTTATACTTTATATCTTTTTTTTGATTGTAGCAAAAAACAGATATTATAATCAATTTTTGATCAATTTGAAAAAAGGAACTTAATTTCAATGGACTATATATTTAAAAATTAGTTTTTCGCACAAATCATAGATTGTTAATAAAAATTTACTGTATACTTTAATACACGCATCAACATATCCTTTAAGTGTAATCACCATAATTTAATTAAACTTTGTTGATGAGTCCGAATAAAATGATTTCTTGAATTTTATTAAAAATGTTGACTTCTACTCTGAAATATGCACTGTTTTTAGTTACTGGTTTGCGCAGACACAATGATTGAAAGAGGACTGTAGTACAGGTAACTACTGCTAGGTGGCTACACTTAATTTTTCATTACTCACAAGTGCTAAGACTATATACCAATTCATATATAAGAAGGTTGGAAAGATCTATAGTTGTACTTGCTTCGGCAGTACATATACTAAAATTGGAACGATACAGAGAAGATTAGCATGGCCCCTGCGCAAGGATGACACGCAAAATCGTGAAGCGTTCCACATTTTTTTGTCATTCATATTTTTAAAACGTTATACTTTATATCTTTTTTTGATTGTAGCAAAGAACCGATATTATAATCAATTTTAGATCAATTTAAAAAAAGAACTTAATTTCAATGGACTATATATTTAAAAATTAGTTTTTCGCACAAATCATAGATTGTTAATAAAAATTTACTATATACTTTAATACACGCATCAACATATCCTTTAAGTGTAATCACCATAATTTAATTAATCTTTCTTTATGAGTCCGAATAAAATGAATTCTTGAATTTTATTAAAAATGTTGACTTCTACTCTGAAATATACACTGTTTTTAGTTACTGGTTTGTGCAGACGCAATGATTGAAAGAGGACTGTAGTACAGGTAACTACTGCTAGGTGGCTACACTTAATTTTTCATTACTCACAAGTGCTAAGACTATATACCAATTCATATATAAGAAGGTTGGAAAGATCTATAGTTGTACTTGCTTCGGCAGTACATATACTAAAATTGGAACGATACAGAGAAGATTAGCATGGCCCCTGCGCAAGGATGACACGCAAAATCGTGAAGCGTTCCACATTTTTTTGTCTTTCATATTTTTAAAACGTTATACTTTATATCTTTTTTTGATTGTAGCAAAAACAGATATTATAATCAATTTTTGATCAATTTAAAAAAAGAACTTAATTTCAATGGACTATATATTTAAAAATTAGTTTTTCGCACAAATCATAGATTGTTAATAAAAATTTACTGTATACTTTAATACACGCATCAACATATCCTTTAAGTGTAATCACCATAATTTAATTAAACTTTGTTGATGAGTCCGAATAAAATGATTTCTTGAATTTTATTAAAAATGTTGACTTCTACTCTGAAATATGCACTGTTTTTAGTTACTGGTTTGCGCAGACACAATGATTGAAAGAGGACTGTAGTACAGGTAACTACTGCTAGGTGGCTACATTTAATTTTTCATTACTCACAAGTGCTAAGACTATATACCAATTCATATATAAGAAGGTTGGAAAGATCTATAGTTGTACTTGCTTCGGCAGTACATATACTAAAATTGGAACGATACAGAGAAGATTAGCATGGCCCCTGCGCAAGGATGACACGCAAAATCGTGAAGCGTTCCACATTTTTTTGTCATTCATATTTTTAAAACGTTATACTTTATATCTTTTTTTGATTGTAGCAAAGAACCGATATTATAATCAATTTTAGATCAATTTAAAAAAGAACTTAATTTCAATGGACTATATATTTAAAAATTAGTTTTTCGCACAAATCATAGATTGTTAATAAAAATTTACTATATACTTTAATACACGCATCAACATATCCTTTAAGTGTAATCACCATAATTTAATTAATCTTTCTTTATGAGTCCGAATAAAATGAATTCTTGAATTTTATTAAAAATGTTGACTTCTACTCTGAAATATACACTGTTTTTAGTTACTGGTTTGCGCAGACGCAATGATTGAAAGAGGACTGTAGTACAGGTAACAACTGCTAGGTGGCTACACTTAATTTTTCATTACTCACAAGTGCTAAGACTATATACCAATTCATATATAAGAAGGTTGGAAAGATCTATAGTTGTACTTGCTTCGGCAGTACATATACTAAAATTGGAACGATACAGAGAAGATTAGCATGGCCCCTGCGCAAGGATGACACGCAAAATCGTGAAGCGTTCCACATTTTTTTGTCATTCTTATTTTTAAAACGTTATACTTTATATCTTTTTTTGATTGTAGCAAAGAACCGATATTATAATCAATTTTTGATCAATTTAAAAAAGAACTTAATTTTAATGGACTATATATTTAAAAATTAGTTTTTCGCACAAATCATAGATTGTTAATAAAAATTTACTGTATACTTTAATACACGCATCAACATATCCTTTAAGTGTAATCACCATAATTTAATTAAACTTTCTTGATGAGTCCGAATAAAATGAATTCTTGAATTTTATTAAAAATGTTGACATCTACTCTGAAATATGCACTGTTTTTAGTTACTGGTTTGCGCAGACACAATGATTGAAAGAGGACTGTAGTACAGGTAACAACTGCTAGGTGGCTACACTTAATTTTTCATTACTCACAAGTGCTAAGACTATATACCAATTCATATATAAGAAGGTTGGAAAGATCTATAGTTGTACTTGCTTCGGCAGTACATATACTAAAATTGGAACGATACAGAGAAGATTAGCATGGCCCCTGCGCAAGGATGACACGCAAAATCGTGAAGCGTTCCACATTTTTTCGTCATTCATATTTTTAAAACGTTATACTTTATATCTTTTTTTGATTGTAGCAAAGAACCGATATTATAATCAATTTTAGATCAATTTAAAAAAGAACTTAATTTCAATGGACTATATATTTAAAAATTAGTTTTTCGCACAAATCATAGATTGTTAATAAAAATTTACTATATACTTTAATACACGCATCAACATATCCTTTAAGTGTAATCACCATAATTTAATTAATCTTTCTTTATGAGTCCGAATAAAATGAATTCTGGAATTTTATTAAAAATGTTGACTTCTACTCTGAAATATGCACTGTTTTTAGTTACTGGTTTGCGCAGACGCAATGATTGAAAGAGGACTCTAGTACAGGTAACAACTGCTAGGTGGCAACACTCAATTTTTCATTTCTCACAAGTGCTAAGACTATATACCAATTCATACATAAGAAGGTTGGAAAGATCTATAGTTGTACTTGCTTCGGCAGTACATATACTAAAATTGGAACGATACAGAGAAGATTAGCATGGCCCCTGCGCAAGGATGACACGCAAAATCGTGAAGCGTTCCACATTTTTTTGTCATTCTTATTTTTAAAACGTTATACTTTATATCTTTTTTTGATTGTAGCAAAGAACCGATATTATAATCAATTTTTGATCAATTTAAAAAAAGAACTTAATTTCAATGGACTATATATTTAAAAATTAGTTTTTCGCACAAATCATAGATTGTTAATAAAAATTTGCTATATACTTTAATACACGCATCAACATATCCTTTAAGTGTAATCACCATAATTTAATTAATCTTTCTTTATGAGTCCGAATAAAATGAATTCTTGAATTTTATTAAAAATGTTGACTTCTACTCTGAAATATGCACTGTTTTTAGTTACTGGTTTGCGCAGACGCAATGATTGATAGAGGACTGTAGTACAGGTAACAACTGCTAGGTGGCTACACTTAATTTTTCATTACTCACAAGTGCTAAGACTATATACCAATTCATATATAAGAAGGTTGGAAAGATCTATAGTTGTACTTGCTTCGGCAGTACATATACTAAAATTGGAACGATACAGAGAAGATTAGCATGGCCCCTGCGCAAGGATGACACGCAAAATCGTGAAGCGTTCCACATTTTTTTGTCATTCTTATTTTTAAAATGTTATACTTTATACCTTTTTTTGATTGTTGCAACGAACCGTTATTATAATAAGTTTTCGATCGATTTAAAAAAAGCTGTTAAGTGCTTTGACGCAGTACCTTCTTATAAAGTTCCTTGAGTTTAAGTAATTTAATTTTAATTTCAAATTGTATATTACAACCCATGGCCAGTAAAAAAAAGAATGTCTCAGATTACATATAATTTTCGGCCGAAGCGAAGCCGAGGTTGACAAACATGTGATCTGAGGCCTTCTTTTTACTGGCAATGGGTTGTAATGCACTTTTGTGCTCGTTGGAACCGTAAAGCGGCAACTTCATGTTTGATTGATGATTTTAATGTAAAAAACTACTCATCAACAATTTTTTCTAAAATCTTTAATTTATCCTATACTTAAATTTAAAATATTTTATGTTCATTCGATTTTTTTAAATGGCTTTTCAATCACAACTATACGGAGAAAACTAATTTCCAGTATCTTTTCGCCTGGTTATAGAAATAAATTGTATGCAAAATTTAAAGCATTTCTATTAATTATTTTTTTTTATCTAATTGGCTAATAAAATACAATTTTTTGAAGTGAAACTTCTTTACTGACGGTATACATCTCTCATAGGAGAAGTATAAAAATAATTATACGGAAGTGAATGGTTTTCGTGACGGTACATGCAACGCAACTAATGAAATGGATGTGTGTTTATGTTCCGCTGTACGATTTTAAAGTTTTTCTGTTTCTTTCAGCGAAATGTTTATGGAATCTTCCTGAAATCTTTCATGAAAAATTCCACCGGAAGATCACTTAAATCTTTCTGTGAAATATTTCGTAGAATATTCCAGAAATCTTCCGTTTTTGAACATTCCTTTGAAATTGTTACGGACAGAATTAATATTTTTATTTATAAGATCATATATTATATTTTTTTTAAATTATATTTGTATTTCGTTTCATTTTTAATCAAAGTTCTCGGTAAAGTTTTGTTAAATAAAAAATAGATTAGATTGTATTATTATATTTTGTATTCATAGAAAAAGTTTAACTAACAATATTATAATATGACTTGAATAACTAAATAAAACTAAAATCTTATCAAGTTCGTATTATTGCGTATTACGATTAAAATCAAGCTACGAGAGTGCTTGAAAATAGTGTCGTTGTATTGAAAATATTGAATTTACGCTGTTATATACACTAAGATTATACGTGAAAAAATATCGTTAGCTTAGAAAGAAAGAAATGTAAAGAGATCGGCATGAACATGGCATACGGTACAAAAATTGATTAAATAATTTCTATGAAAATTATTATATTACTATGCATAATAAAATTAATGATAATGATAAATGAACAATTAAAGAAAATAAATAAATGAATTATTGAATAAAATGAATAATCGATTAAAATCTAATAATTTAATTTAAACAAAATAGTATAAAATTAAAATGAGAAAAAAGAGCAAAAAAGAAATTGAAATTAGAACAGTGCTTCTGTGCATGGGTGCGCCCATGGCCTGGAAATAGCGCCCTGGCTGGGGTAAATCTTGATCACAAGATTCCGAGTGTCGAGGTAAATAATAACAGCCTCGCCGGAGTGAGTCTTCAGGGCTCCAAGTGTCGAGGCAATTTATTAAAACCTCGCCGGGGTGAGTCTTGATTATAAGACTCCGAGTGTCGAGGTAAATGGTTACAGCCTTGTCAGGGTGAGCCCTGGTTATAAGACTCCGGGTGTCGAAGTAAGCGGCATGAATTGACAGACATCGTCAGTTCGAATCGCTATGAAGCTATACAAATCAAGCACAGTCAAAGAATAAAAATGTAAATAAAATAATGCTTTAAAGAAACTAGAGTAAACAATGAGAACACTTGATACTTTGAATACAGCTCGTAATAGTATAGGGATAAGTTTTCGATCCCTATAAAAAAAAGACGTGTGAGTACTGCAAGCCATTTTATGATGGTCGTCTAAAAGTTAAGTATACTTTGTGATTGTGCATTTTCTGTTATTAAAATGAAAGCAAAAGTAAAAGTTGAAATTCAAATAATTTTTAATATTCTTTGTCATCGTAAATTCTGTCGTCATTAAAACTGACTTTAAATTTTAAATCATTTTATTTATTTTGCAATCTACCTTAACCCAGTATTATTACGTTATAGAAAAATTCCTTAAATATTCTTGAAAGCTTTCAATGGAAGAATAATATTCCAGTGGAATATTTTGAAATATTCCGCGTATTGATGCATGCAGTAAAACTTTTATTAACAATCTATGATTTTTGCGAAAAGCTAATTTTTAAAAGATAATGTCTATTAAAATTCAGTTCTTTTTTTTAAATCAATCAAAAATTGATTATAATACAAGTTCTTATCAACAATAAAAAAAAAGATATAAAGTATAACATTTTAAAAATAAGAATGACAAAAAAATGTGGAACGCTTCACGATTTTGCGTGTCATCCTTGCGCAGGGGCCATGCTAATCTTCTCTGTATCGTTCCAATTTTAGTATATGTACTGCCGAAGCAAGTACAACTATAGATCTTTCCGACCTCCTTATATATGATTTGATACATAGTCTCAGCACTTGTGAGTAATGAAAAATTAAGTGTAGCCACCTAACACTTGTTACCTGTACTACAGACCTCTTTCAATCATTGCGTCTGCGCAAGCCAGTAACTAAAAACAGTGTGTATATTAAAGTAATAGTCAACATTTTTAATGAAATTCAAGAATTCATTTTATTCGGGCTCATAAAGACAGTTTAATTAAATTATCGTAATTACACTTAACGGATATGTTAATGCGCGTATTGAAGTATGCAGTAAAACTTTTATTAACAATCTATGATTTGTGCAAAAAGCTATTTTTCAAAAGTTATTAAATTGAAATTAAATACGTTTTTAAATCGATCGAAAAATGATTATAATATCAGTTCTTTGCAACAATAAAAAAAAAAAAGGTATAAAGTATAACATTTTAAAAATAAGAATGACAAAAAAATGTGGAACGCTTCACGATTTTGCGTGTCATCCTTGCGCAGGGGCCATGCTAATCTTCTCTGTATCGTTCCAATTTTAGTATATGTACTGCCGAAGCAAGTACAACTATAGATTTTTTTTTTTTTTTTTTTTTTGTTTGAAGGGTCGAGGAGGGGAAATCTTCAAAAGACACCCCCGTAGGGGTAGTGTCGGATTCACCCGCAGGTGCCTACCGACTAAAACCGCCTCCCCGTAGGTTACCAACCAAAATGGTTATGAACCTTAAGAAGAAGAAAATTGAGAGACAACGATGGCTCATACAGCGGGGACTGTATAGCACTCGCGCAAATTGCGAAACACGAAATAGACTGTTTAAAGTCAGTTAGTGAAGAAGGGTTATGGAGATCGAATCAGAGAGCATGGCCTTCTGAATCGATCGTTGGATTTACGACGGTAATTTACAAGAAATTTTATGCTAGGATTGCTGTGTTTAGAGATAGAGAGACGGAGATTCGCAGCGTGTTTGTTCGCTGCTTCTGGAATTGAGTCGATCCCAGTTTCTTTTAAGATTTGATTATTTCGAATAAACCAGGGGATCTGAAGAGAGGAGCGTAGGAGGCGCATGTAGGTGCCTTGGAGTTTAGCTATACGGTTAGGGGTTTGCGGATCCCCAAATTGGGATCGCGTAAGTGCAAATACTGCGGATAATGGCATTAAAAGCGCGGGCTTTTGTTTTCTTAGTTAGTGATTTATTATTGAAGAAAGGCTTTAAGGCAGCATAAGCACCTTGGCATTTGGCTCGGACTGAATCGATTTGTTTTTGCCATGTGAGTTTACGATCGAAGGTAACACCCAGGTATTTGGCTGAAGAGCTCCAGTCAACACGATGGTTGTTAACTAGGAGATTTGAAGGAGTACGATTTCGTCGAGAGAAGAATATGGCAACGGATTTGGATTCGTTGATTGCTGCTCTCCAAGTGTGGTACCATCTTACCACTTCTGGGGTGAATTTGTTTAGTACGGAGGAGCAATGAGTGATAACTTTTGAAGTATAAATGAGGGCTGAGTCGTCGGCATATTGAGCAACTAGAACTTTATTGTCCTTGGGGTAGTCGTAAGAGAATATATTAAAGAGAGGAGGAGATATTTTCGAACCTTGGGGAACCCCTGCAGTTATGGGTCTGGGAGAAGAGAGAGACTTACCCACACGGACCCGAATGGTCCTGTCTGTGAGATAGGATTTGATGATGCCTATGAGGTAGTGTGGAAATTCTAGTTTAATGAGTTTGTAGATCAGACCTTCGTGCCAGACTCTGTCGAAGGCTTGTTTTACATCTAGCAAAAGCATGCTGGTATGTTTTCTCTTGTTGAGGTTATCGGCTATGAACTCCGACACACGGAGGAGTTGGTGAACTGAACCATGTTTTCTACGGAATCCATGTTGAAATTCGGGGACGATACTTCTTTCGTCGACGAATTGGTCAATACGACAGCGTATGACCTCTTCAGCAATTTTACTTAAGGAGGAGAGTAGACTGATGGGTCGATAGCTAGATGCAGAGCTTAAGGGCTTACCGGGTTTAGGAATTAGGATAACTATTGCTTCTTTCCAAGCTTTGGGAAAGTATCGTAATCTCAACATTGCATTGACAATGTTGGTAATAGCGACAATGTGTTTACGAGGAAGAATTTTGAGGACTCCGTTCCCAATGCCGTCAGAGCCTGGGGCTTTTCTATTTTTTAGGGAGCGAATGATTTTTGAGATTTCATGGGGAGAAGTGTGTTGGAATTCGGCGTCCGAAAATTGAAATTCATGCACAGTCTCAGTAACGTGCTCGTGGAAAAGAGAGGTTTCGTTCGAACTGGGGAGTGGAGAGCATTGTTCTTCTAGAGAGTCCGCGAAGATTTCAGCTTTCTCTTCATCAAGAGAGTAGGAGATATTGTCTCTTTTTAAAGCAGGTAAATGGGGTTTGCGATTTCGGAGGGATTTGATAATTTTCCAATTACTTTTAGGGTTGGCCTCGGCTTCAGCTATATAGTTTTCGAAGGCAAGGTCATTTGTTTCTTTAAGAGCTGAGGTGAGTTCTTTTTGGATAGCGTTTAAGCGAGTACGATGTATGGGGTTTCGATAAGTTTGCCAGAGTTTACGGATTCTATTTTTAGTTACGATTAGCTTTTTTGTAGAGCTGGGAAGGTTAGTTTTGCGGGGTTTGGGAGTAATGGATGAGCTGGCCTTTTCTATTGAGTTGGTTACCTCGTTTGTGAGATTCAGGATGGCTGCATCGATATCTTCGATGGAGTGTATCTGACTGCATTTGAAGTCGGATGTTTCGAGAATGTATTTTAGATGAAGGAAATCTATGCTTGTTTTGGTGGGGGGATTGAGGGTAGGATTTATTGGTATTTCGATATATACCGGATTGTGGTCTGAATTTAACTCTGCGCAAGTCCAAGGGTCCTTGTCGAGAGAGATATTTTTCGTGAGAAAAATATCTAAAATTTCTGGTTGATGTTGAGTAGTACCAGGGAAGTGTGTTGGGGAGGCAGGGGCCTCGATAGAGAAATTGTGGCGAAGGTGTAAACTCCAGAGAGAGTTTCCTTTAGTGTTGTTTGAGAGACAACCCCAATGCTTGTTTTTGGCATTCAGGTCTCCAGCAACGACGGTGGGAATATTTGAATCAAAAAGTAGGGGGATCTCGGACATATTATTGGTGTATGGGGGAGAGTAAAGAGAGAAGATACGAAGGGACTTATTTGCGAATTCGGTTTGAATGCCAACCACTTCGCAAGTGATGGCCGTATTGATGCTGATAGGTTTGTGACGAATAGAATTTCTAACAAGAACAGCGACGCCACCTCCTTGTGAGTTAGGGCGATCTTTTCTGTATATTGAAAAGTTGGGTATGAATAGGTTCTTATTAGGATTTAGATGAGTCTCGGTTATGCAGGCAGCATCGATGTGGTTAGACTCGAGAAGGGCCTCGAGCTCTGTAACTTTCGTTCTATTTTGCGACAGAATGCTGTTAGCATTCCAAGTAAGGATTTTGAGGGGTTCGTCTTTATTGACTGATGATTGGAAGCAAGGAGTCGAAGAAGTTACGAAAAAGCTGCTCGAGAAGTTGAGCTTTTGGGTTTTGGCTTGGAACCACCTTGGGCAGATTCGACGCCGGGGCTGGCTGTGTTGGAGGTTGGGACCGAAGTTGTGGCTGAGATACGTTTTGTGGACGAGAGGCAGGCTGGGAGCTGGCCATCTTGGCATAGCTAACGTTGGGGTTTCGGAGGAGGGGTTTTCTAATAGGCGTATTAGGGGTTGGTTGAATTCTGGGGGGATTTTGTTGGGGTCTTATCGGAACTTTGGGACAGCCACCATAGGTGGCTCGATGCGGGCCTTGACAATTGGCACAGAGTGGAGTAGCGTTTGGTTGATCCTTGGTACGGCAGGAGGCAGTAGCATGATTTCGAGAGCAGAAGGCACATCGCCAGTCTGCGTGACAGTAGTTTGCTGTGTGGAAGTATCCAAGACATCGGCGGCATATGGGGGTTGCGTTTGTTTTACGTTTGGATTCTACAGTTATGCTCAAACCCTGTAGGTTACTCAAGTTAAAGATTGTTTTGGCTGATGGGGCGGATGGATCGAGATGAACTGCGACTAAAGGCCAGATTCTATCTCCTCTCTTCATTCTGTAGACGCTTTTAACTGCGGGAATTTTAGTAGTAAGCTCGTCTAGTATGTCTTTTTCTGGTATTGTTTCCGTGACTCCTCTGATGATAACGATGAGGTCTTTGTCTTCTTCCAATTGATTGGTGGTGTATTGAATTTTCTTTTTATCGAATTGGGCGGTAAGTGTACGAAAATCGTTTACTGTTTTAGGATAAATCATGACTGATTTGGAGGTGTTCTTTGCTTTGCGGATTTCGATGTCGGAAGAATTGATTTTGGCGTTGATTTGTGGCCAAAGTTCTTTGTTAAGGATGCAGATAGGAGGGGGACTACGTTTTGAATTAGAGTTTTCCTCTTCTTCTTCTTCTGAAGAAGAGTAAGAAGACTCTGAGGGGGTAGCATCGCGTCGGCGTTTGTTTGGGTGGTTTATTTGAGAGTTGTGAGAAGGGGACTGTATTTGTGTGTTGGTTGCAGTTTTAACTGCAGGATTTTTTAAAGTATTATTGTTATTTTGTATACTTACGTGAGAGGTTTCAGCGGATGTAGGGTTAGCTGTTTCCTTGTTAGGGAACGATGATGTTTCCATTTTATCAGATTGATTTGGGCAGAGCCTTTGCAAGGCTGCTTCTAAAGTAGTCAAGGTGTGTCGGCACTGGTCGATGGCTTGCACCAGTTGCTCCATTGAGAGAGTATTTGGATCAGGGAGTAGCTCAAGATTCATGTTGTATCAGAGAAAGTTTATTTTAATGCTAGTATAGTTCCGTACGGTAGCCCTTAGAAGGGCTGTTACACTCAGTAGCTTATGTGTATACAGGTATGCACTGCACGAAGGTGCAGTTCGAACTGAGTTGTACAACTATAGACCTTTCCAACTACCTTATATATGAATTGGTACATAGTCTCAGCACTTGTGAGTAATGAAAAATTAAGTGTAGCCACCTAGCACTTGTTACCTGTACTACGGACCTCTTTCAATCATTGCATCTGCGCAAACCAGTAACTAAACACAGTGCATATTTTAAAGTAAAAGTCAACATTTTTAATAAAATTCAAGAATTTAATTTATTCGGACTCATAAAGAAAGATCAATTAAATTATCGTGATTACACTTAACGGATATGTTAATACGTGTATTGAAGTATGCAGTAAAATTTTTATTAACAATCTATAATTTTTGCGAAAAGCTAATTTTTAAAAGATATTGTCGTGTTACGTTATAAACGTATCTTTTTTTATTAACATTGGTAAATCAAAATTCCTTAGTTATGGAACAGTCGTATTATTTCATTATTCAGCGAAATTAAGTAGATTATAAGAAAAGAATCAAAGCGTATATTTCGAAATTACCAAATGAATCCTAAAAAAACCATTACGAAACATATTATCAAAATTTGAGAAAATTTATAAATAAAAATTGATGTAAAAGATAATAAATCTTATAAACAAATATGAGTATAAAAACCAAACTGAAACCGTTGAAAACGGACATTACCCCGGGTTTCTTATTGGTAACAAGTTTACACTGCCCGTTAGTTCTTATATTTCAAAAGCTATTGCTAATACTACCTATACATATATTTATTATTAAAATATATACGCGTATAAAGATCTATTGTATTAAAAGTGTTAAAAAAGATATTAATAAACATCGAGGATATAAATATATTTACATATCGTGCCTATTCATTTGTCTGCCCGTACCCAGCATCAATCTACTTAAAGGAGCACTAAAAGGTAAGAATAAATTTTAATTTATATTTATATTCAAATCATTAAATTATCTTTAATAATTGTCTAATAGTGAGAGCGATCCCTCTCTGTCAAACATTGGTGGAGCTTTCTCCACCACTAGATTACATACATCTTTTTTTATATTTATGTAATTTAACTTTCACTAATTTGACATTAACTCAAACATTTCAAAATAAATTAATTTCAGTCAATCAAACGTATTAAGTTTAATATTCAATTCAATATATGCAAATTTAAATTATTTAATCTATCTATTAATTATCAATCAACTCAATATATACATTTATTAAGTCCTGGTGAGAGCTAGGACTTAACATTTTCGTTTCGGTACCGGGAATCGAACCCGAGCCTCCTGGGTGAAAGCCAGGTATACTAGCCACTAGAACATACGGGAGCAGTCTATTAAAATTAAGTTCTTTTTTTTAAATCAATCAAAAATTGATTATAATATAAGTTCTTATCAACAATAAAAAAAAAGATATAAAGTATAACATTTTAAAAATAAGAATGACAAAAAAATGTGGAACGCTTCACGATTTTGCGTGTCATCCTTGCGCAGGGGCCATGCTAATCTTCTCTGTATCGTTCCAATTTTAGTATATGTACTGCCGAAGCAAGTACAACTATAGATCTTTCCAACCTTCTTATATATGAGTTGGTATATAGTCTTAGCACTTGTGAGTAATGAAAAATTAAGTGTAGCCACCTAGCAGTTGTTACCTGTACTACAGACCTCTTTCAATCATTGCGTCTGCGCAAGCCAGTAACTAAAAACAGTGCATATTTGAAAGTTATATAGTCAACATTTTTAATGAAATTCAAGAATTCAATTTATTCGGACTCATAAAGAAAGATTAATTAAATTATCGTGATTACACTTAACGGATATGTAAATGCGCGTATTAAAGTATGCAGTAAAACTTTTATTAACAATCTATGATTTGTGCAAAAAGCTATTTTTCAAAAGTTATTAAATTGAAATTAAATACGTTTTTAAATCGATCGAAAATTGATTATAATATCAGTTCTTTGCAACAATAAAAAAAAGGTATAAAGTATAACATTTTAAAAATTAGAATGACAAAAAAATGTGGAACGTTTTACGATTTTGCGTGTCATCCTTGCGCAGGGGCCATGCTAATCTTCTCTGTATCGTTCCAATTTTAGTATATGTACTGCCGAAGCAAGTACAACTATAGATACATACAATACATACGTACAACATCTTCTATGCTGTGTGGGCTATGTTGAATTTTTAATTTTCAACAATTTTTCTCTTAATGCAATTAAAAAAATTAATAACACACAACTCTAGTAAAAACATACAATGTTTATCATAGCTAAATCGCAGCTGATAAAAAAAAACAATAATCTAACATCAATAATGTTGTAATATAAAAATGTATCTCAATCATGAGCAATGAAGATTGTCAAGTTACCATTTCGATCTCAAAGTAGTACTTATGCAGTTGTTATAATATTTAAATAAATAACACAAAAATCAATTAAATAATGACAGCGAATCCGTCTATACTTAATATTAATTTTATAATATTTAACATTTTAATCCTCCATCAGTGATCATAGATGTAGGGTCATATGCTGTAACCTGGATCATTAATTTTCAGTTTATGTTTTCTTAAGGCTCTGAAATTAAAACTCCACTAAGGAAAGCAATTTTCCATAGCTTTCGACCTAGTCAATTGAAAAAATAAATGATATGGAAAATTTAAAGCAAATCCATCGATTACTTTTCGAGATCTAATTGGCTAAATAAATACAAACTTTTTTTTCAAAAATTTAAAAATGCTCTAAAATTAAATCTACGCTGAGGAAATCAATTTTCAGACGTTTATTTTATTTCGAGAATCGAAAATTATTTTCATGCAAATTTTTAAACGAATTCATCGGGTAGTTTACGAAAAATACCAAAAAAAAAAATAAA
The DNA here is from genome assembly GCA_017163975.1 of Anastatus disparis. NCBI lineage: Eukaryota > Metazoa > Arthropoda > Insecta > Hymenoptera > Eupelmidae > Anastatus > Anastatus disparis. The sequence goes on from JAFFSR010000012.1 coordinate 20,525, forward strand.
AAATTGTAGAGTTCAGTGGAGTAGTGGCTAAGGCGCGTGACTCGTATTCCCGTTGGCCCGGGATCGATTCCCCGTCTGGTCGCTTTTTCGCTGTCTCTGCCGTGGGCTGACACCACGTTAAATAATACGTCAACTGTATTGTCTTTAATCGTTTACGTAAATTGCTATTGGGCAGAAAATGCCCGTTTATTATTAAAAAAAAAAAAAAAAAATCGAAATTTTTTTTCTTATAAATGACTGAAATTAAAACGACGCTAAGAAATCCAATTCTCAATAGTTTCCCCCCAAAATTAGACAAAAAAATAAATTCTATGAAAAATTTAAAGCAAATCCATCGAGTAGTTTTCAGGATCCAGTTGGCTACTGAATACACACACACACACACATTTTCTGGAAATCACTTTTTTCGACTTACTGGGTCCGAATATACACAAATAAGTAAAAAAATAGGAAAATAATTTTTTTACCGATACAATGCTCTCTCTCTAATAAAGCAAAAGGAACTTAAGAGGAGGTCAGGTATCTCCGTCCTTTTCTAATCATAGAATTGATTTTTTTACAAAAATTTATAACCTTAGCAAAAAATTAAGAGAAATCCGCATCTCATATCAGAAAAAGCAAAATTTTCTTTGATAAGGAAGAATTGATTTTATTGCTACGTTCTCAAGAAAACCTTGAAAAACCAAATTGTTTACCCTAACCGCAATGATTTAAGTTTTTCAAGGTTGTTTTGAAAATGAAGCGATAAAATGAATTCTTTCTTATCAAAGAAAATATTGCTTTTTTCAATACAAGATGCGGCATTCTCTTCATTTTTTGCTAAAGTTATTAGTTTTTGTAAAAAAATTAATTCTTCAATTAAAAAGGACGGAGATACATGAGCTTTTCGAAAAAAATCATAGATTGTCAATAAAAGTTTTACTGTATACTTTAATACGCGCATTAACATATCCGTTAAGTGTAATCACGATAATTTAATTAAACTTTCTTTATGAGCCCGAATAAATTGAATTCTTGAATTTTATCAAGTGTTGACTATTACTTTCAAATACGCACTGTTTTTAGTTACTGGCTTGCACAGACGCAATGATTGAAAGAGGTCTGTAGTACAGGTAACAACTGCTAGGTGGCTACACTTAATTTTTCATTACTCACAAGTGCTGAGACTATGTACCAATTCATATATCAGAAGGTTGGAAAGACCTATAGTTGTACTTGCTTCGGCAGTACATATACTAAAATTGGAACGATACAGAGAAGATTAGCATGGCCCCTGCGCAAGGATGACACGCAAAATCGTGAAGCGTTCCACATTTTTTTGTCATTCTTATTTTTAAAATGTTATACTTTATATCTTTTTTTGATTGTAGCAATGAACCGATATTATAATCAATTTTTGATCAATTTAAAAAAAGAACTTAATTTCAATGGACTATATATTTAAAAATTAGTTTTTCGCACAAATCATAGATTGTTAATAAAAGTTTTACTGCATACTTTAATACGCGCATTTACATATCCGTTAAGTGTAATCACGATAATTTAATTAATCTTTCTTTATGAGTCCGAATAAATTGAATTCTTGAATTTCATTAAAAATGTTGACTATATAACTTTCAAATATGCACTGTTTTTAGTTACTGGCTTGCGCAGACGCAATGATTGAAAGAGGTTTGTAGTACAGGTAACAACTGCTAGGTGGCTACACTTAATTTTTCATTACTCACAAGTGCTGAGACTATGTACCAATTCATATATCAGAAGGTTGGAAAGACCTATAGTTGTACTTGCTTTAAAAATTTTATGCTTTATATTTTTTTTTTATTGGTGCAAGGAACTGATTTTATAATCCATTTCTAATAGATTTAAAAAAAAGCTGCCAAGTGCTTTGGCGTAATGTTTTTCCATAGAGCTCATAGAGTTTGAGTAATTTTATTTAATTTTTTTAAATACCATTTCAATGTAAAAAATGATTTATCAGCAATATTTTCCAATATCTTTCATATATGTAAAATTTAAATAAAAATCAAATTTACTTCGGATATTAGCAAATAAATTGTATACATATTTTGGAGAAAATCTATCGAATAGTTCACGTAAAATAGAAGAAAAGTGAAAAATAAAATTTTTTTTTTTAATCTTTAAAGTACACTAAAATTGTAACCATGCAAAAAAATTAATTTGCAAAAGCTATTTTTCTTTCGACAGTAGCGAATAACTTATATACAAATTTTGGAGTAGAGCCATCGAGTAGTTTACGCAAAACAAAATAAAAATAAAAAAAGAATAATTAAAAAAAATTTTTTTAAATGCTATAAAATTAAAACTACGCTAAGAAAATCAGTTTTCAAAAGTTTTTTTTAATTTGCAATCGCAAAGAATTCCATGCAAATTTTAAAGCAAATTCATATTCATACAGACATGTAACCATTTCTTTCGACTGCCTAAGTCCAAATATATACAAATTAATGAAAAAATAGAACAAAATTTTTTTATCAATACAATGCTTCCTTTACAAGAAAGCCATATTATGAATTTTTAAAAAATTTTTTTGATAAAATAGATTTTTTTTTTTCTCTCTCTCTCTACGGGATTTTCATCCCATTAAACCTTGATTTTTGACATTTTTGGTGGTGTTGCGTTTGATCCTCTGGTCCCCTCCATTTCTGATTACATGAATACACTTGCTCTAGATGAACCACTTAAACCCATGTTTAAGTTTAATCCAGTTACTTTGGAGGAGGTATGGATGGCTGTTTGTCATTCAACTTCACAGGCCAGAGGGTTTGATGCTGTTCCTCAATCTTTTGTCCGTGCGGCATTTCCGGTCATTGGGCCTTTGTTATGTCGTATTTATAACGACTCATTGCGTGAATCCTTATTTCCTTCATGCTGGAAGATCTCACTGGTCACTACAATAAACAAAATCTCCTCTCCTCAAGCTTTTGGTGACATTAGGCCAATTTCTTTATTATCTTTTATGTCCAAGGTTCTTGAACGTCTAGTCCATGATCAACTCTACAATTACCTGACTATACGACAGCTACTGGACCCTTATCAGACTGGATTTCGAACTGAACATAGTACTCAGACCGCACTACTGAAACTAACTGAGGACATTAGACGCAATATGGACAGACGCTATGTGACGTTGCTGTTGCTATTTGATTTCAGCAAGGCATTTGATACGGTATGCCATGTCTCTCTGCTCAGAAAAATGTCTTCTCTTGACATCTCGCATTCAGTTGTGCGTTGGTTTGCGTCTTATCTCTCTGAGAGACAGCAGGCTGTTATTGATGCAGATGGTAATGCATCTGACTATGTAACATTAAATACTGGTGTTCCCCAGGGCTCTGTCCTTGGTCCACTGTTGTTTTCTATATACATCAATGATGTGGCTGCTGACTTCCATGCCGATGTGCAGCATCTTATCTATGCTGATGATCTTCAGGTGTACATTCACTTCCCAATTGCTAAGTTGGCTTCTGTTACTGCTCTCATGAGTGATCAAGCTGTCAGTATTGTTAACTGGGCGACAAAAAATCATCTGAAATTAAATGTGAGCAAAACAAAGGCTATTATTATTGGATCTTATTTCTATGTCAATATGCTGCCCTCATTACACATCACTGGTGTTCCAATAAACGGTGATCTTATTAAGTTTGAATCTTCTGTTCGTAGTCTTGGTGTATGGCTTGATAGTAAGTTGAACTGGAAGGACCAAATTGCGCATGTGTGTAACAGGAGTCACTCATTGCTCTATAGATTAAATTTCTTTCGAAAAAGTACCACCATTGCACTACGTAAGCATCTTATCCGTTCTTTGCTGTTTCCTTTACTTGATTACTGTTGTTTGGTCTATATTGACCTTTCTGCTGAACTCGATCTGAGGCTTCAAAGGGTTGTAAACTCTGGTATTCGTTACATCTATGGTGTAAGTAGGCGCGAGCACATCTCTGTTTATAGGTCCTCTCTAGGCTGGTTATCCACTTTGGGTAGAAGAAACTACTTCGCTACTACCTTCTTATACAAAATGTTTTTGTCATGCTCACCTTCATATCTTTATTCTAGATATTTGTGGAGCCGGCCTGTGAGGACACTGAGGGGTGATGTGAGACCGTTAACCATTCCTTTTTCATCTACCGAGTATCACCAAAGATCGTTCCTGGTTGTGTCATCGCAACTATGGAACGGTCTACCATCATCTTTAAGAGATTCTTCATCGTTGGCATTATTCAAGGCATCAACATATTCGCACTACCTTTCCCTTGAGAATGAGCCTCTGCTCCGAGCTAGGTTTTAATTATTTTAATTACTGTATCATTATTTTAATTATATTTTTACTTAGTATCTCATTTTATATATATATACTTACGAATTTGTATTATTTTTGTTGTACAACATAATGTACAGTTAATAAATTTAAATATCTATATCTATCTCTCTCTCCCGACTACCGCGCGCCACTAATACTCCGCTCGACTTACAAATTTTCTCTCTCTCTCTCTCTCTCTCTCTCTCTCTCTCTCTCTCATGCATAAATGCTAAATTTTCTATTACGCTCTCTCCTTACAACACTTATCTTCTTCTTTCTTTTTATATTAAGTATAATTCAGAAGTTACACACGTTTAACATAAACAAAAATCTCTATCACTTCCACGTCGCACGAAATACAAAAAAATTAAGAAAATAAATAAAATAAAAGTAAATTCACCACAACACGTCACGCTACAAAGATCGCTCTCCCCCTTTTTCCTCGAATTATATTTCTCTCTCACTCACACTACCGGCCCCAACGACGCTTCGATGGCGCAACCGTTATCTTTCTTTTTCGCGTTCTAGATTCGTTCTTTTTTTTTTCTACTTTATCACGCGTAAAACAGCAATATCTTATACAACCGTTTTCTAAAAGTTCTACTCAATTTCGCCGTTAAATTTATTCTTATTTTTCTTTAGCGAAGAAGATGGCAACTACGCGCGCGGCTTAAATTTGACAATATTACCTTACAGTCGAGAGAAGCGAAATCCTAGTGGATTCTGTCCAGGCGAAGTTGATTTTTGTCGCTGTGGCTTCCTCTCGTTCTCCCCTTCGCTTCTCTCTCGTAGATACTCAGGACGCACGATGACTTTTACAAAGAAAATTCCTACAGACGCTACTAACACTTCCACGACGCTACACACACAATCTCGGAATAATACAAAAAAAACTAATCACACGCAAAAATAATACAAAGAAAACTCGGCAATTAAAATATCTATTAAATTTTCCCTTAATCACACACCCAAACTCTTTATAATTTTAATCACGAAATAAAACTCTGCACGCTCACGCCACGCTAATTCCTCGAATTCACACAAAAAACCCTTTTCAAAACTCTAATACTCTCACGACACGTCTGTTCTCTGCTGCGGCCCGATGTACACTACTTCTGGGTATGGCGAATTTCGACCCGTAATGTCTTGCTCGATTTCCTCAGCCAATCGCTACGCTTAAATTTGGCAGGCCCGAAATATTTCCGGGCGCGAAAACTGTAATTTACTCATATACACAATAATTTAACATCTCCCTTTTTGCCATTAACTTTAAAACAAAATCTAATATTATTACAACTTAGTTTTCCTTTTCTTTTTATGATTTTAAAGATAAATTCGCATATATCTAAAAACGTTCGTTAAATCTCTCCCCGTCCGGCGACATGTACAAGAACGGCGCGCGCAGCTCGTACATCACTCGGCCGTACTCTCTTTCTCTCCTTCTCTTTCACACTCGCACACATATCTACGCACTCTCTCTTTTACTTAATTTCGCTTTTACAATAATTTTATATATTTTAACATAACGCACGCTTTCAAAAGTCTAATTCTTGCTTTTACAACTATAATTTAACACGACACATTAGTATAAAAACTCTTCTTTCTTTATTTTCTGTCTTCCTTCCTTCGGCGACATTCGGCTATTCTCGGCGCTAGTCTCTTTCAGTATGGCGGCGGGACTATTTGAATGATAGAATTCCCTCAAACATAAAAAAAACAAAATAGCCTTTTAACAAATTGTATATATATTTTATTAATTATTCAAACAACAGCAGAATTATTTAACTTCTTTTAAATTAAATTTAATATCACTTACCCTTCGTTTTCTCACAATAAAAGAAAATTAAAAAGCCTAAAAATTTCAAAAATTTTTGTGACGCGAAAACCCGCGTCGCATACCCCTCCCCTAGACCAAATTATTTCCCTGCAAATAATTTGTCTACAGTTTTAAAATGAAATTCTGCCGCTGTTTTCTTTCAACAATGATAAAAATTTGGAACGAAGTTACTTACCGGGGTCCCCCTGTGGGACCGCTCATGGCTCTTCGTCCTCTGGCTTCAAAGTAATTGGATTTTCTCTGTTGCTGTTTCCTTTTCTTTGTCTCTTCTTACTAGTTTTATGGCTAACCTCCTCCTTCAACGGCTCTACTATAACGTCAACGACACTACTATTATTTTGCTTCTCTATTCTCTCTTCCTTTCGATTATTCAACTTAGCGGCGTCGTTTGTCTTGGTAGATTTGCCGCAGTACAGCCTCCCTAGTGTCATCAGAGACTCCACGTAGTCCCTCCATTATTAAGAGAGCTTCTGCTACGGGGTCTGAGGGCAGATCTTCTCGTCTCCGGGGTACTGGTGGCTCTCGACGAGGCTCTTCTGCTCGGGCAGGTCTAGCTGGTTCAGGCAAACGACGCTCAGTGTGTTGTTGACGGTCTGGGCGTCCCTCTACGCCAAACTCTCTCTGTAGGTACTGACGATGTGGCTCGCTGCAGCGTGGGCACACTGCTAGGTCCTGACCATGTCGTCCACAGTTGTGACAATAGGTCCTCCTCACAGGCCTTGGACATTGTCTTGAACTGTGGCCGCGCTGCCAGCAGTTAAAGCAAGCGAACGGCGGTGGGTCCACTCGTGGATCAGTTGGGATAGCGACAAGATTTCCAAACATCACGCCGTTCAGCCTTACTGGAAATCGGTCCCTTCTATTTACTTCTCTTCCTCGTGGTTGAATCTCTCTCTCTTGGTTACGCTCTTCTTCCCTTCTTCTTGGCACACCTCTCCTGATATCTCGCCTTTCTTCCTCTCTCCTTGAATTTTGCTCACTCCTTGATGAGGCTCGTATGTTTTCTCCGGCATACCTTGAGTGAGATACCGACCTCACTAGCTGAGCCGGTCCAAGAGGTGATGGTGATCTTGGTGGAGTTGGTCGCCCTGACTCGTAGTCATCGAGTTGAAGTTGACGATTGGTCTGGCTCTTTGATCGCCCTCGTTTCTTGGTGCTCGTAGCAGGTGGCGGATTGGATGGTGGTTGAACGATTGGAAGCGGTAGAGCTGCATTTTCCCAGCTTTCATCCACATCCATATCCCATGCCTGGGGTTGCCAGATACTTGAGCTGATGGGTAACACGCCTGGAAGCAATCCTGCCGCAGAGCTGGATGAAGGTTGGACCCTCGCTATGCGGCTGTTAACAACTCCATTTGGACGTGCCGCCTCTACGTCCCTCTGGATATACCGGTCCAATTCTTCTTGGGCTCTCCTACTCTCTTCTTCTTCTTTGCTCTCTGAAATTTTTGGAACACTCTCTTCTTGCATCTCTCTATCGGCGCTACTATTTTGACAATAGTTTTCTCTGTTTAAATGCGGGCGTCGAAGCACATCCAATCTCTTGGGAATTGCGCCCGTCTTTCTAGCCTCATTCACTGATGGAGGATCTGGTATTGGTTCGCAGGTGCTAGGCCCAAACCAGGCTTGCTTACTAGCGTCTGGGGGTAAAGTGAGCAGGAAAGCTTTGGAGGTAGATGCATGGCTGGTAGAATGCACCTCCAGGAACTTAACCCTCTTATCTCTCAGCTGAGTGAGCTCTTGGTCTTTCCTCTCTTGCTCTCGAGCCGCCTCCTGTTTTTTTAACTCCCTCTCCTTTTCGGCGACTTGATCCTTCTGCCTCTCAACGGATCGTAACTCAGTTTTCTGAGCCTCTTCCTGGGCCCTTAATTTTTCTTTCTCTTTTACCACTTAATTCGATTGACTCTTCACTAATGGTTCTTTAATTTTCTGAGCCTCTTCTTGGGCCCTTAGTTCTTCTTCTTCCTCAATCACCTGTTCATACCAGCTTCTGCTGGGCAGTATAGGCTCATCCTGAGTTACAGGTAGCGCTGCTTCTTCCACCTCCATCACATCATTGTTGTCATCGACAAATTCCTCTGGTGGTGGAATGAGCACTTCCTCATCTTCCAAATTAATAACTTCCCTCACGTGTGGCGCTACTAAACCTGGCTCATCTCTGATAGGCTGTGGTAAGCCGCCAACGTCACTTGGTGGCTGGTACTCCGGGTAAGGTACGTGCCTTGGGCTCGCACGCCTACCTTTGCCTCTTGGCCAAGCTCGTGGCATTTTTGTTGTCAACCTGCTGAAACAAAAATAATTTAGTTTTCTTGCTTAACGGTTATTGCCTAAGGACCTTCTAGGAGGGATATATCTTTTTAATTCAGAAACGTGGGCCTTAGCTATTCTACGATTGCTGCCTTCTCCCTGACCTAAAATATATACCACCGGTGATTTAATTTCTATTATATCATACGGTCCCTCATACTTAGGCGCTAACTTCGCAGAAAACTTTTTAAACGCATCTGAAAGCACATGTGTTTTTCTCATCACCCTATCTCCTATATGAAAACGTATGTCTTTTCGCCCTTTATTATATTGTTTTTCCTGTTTAGCACGCGACTCGTCTACATGTTTTGCGACTAAATCTCTTAACGCATCTAATCTTTTTAATCGGTCTACCCATACTTGCGGCTCTACTCTTTCAATCAAACGCTCACCTTCTATCTCACGGCGCAAGCTAGCTACTTGTTTAGGATGACGTCCGTAATTTAAAAAGGCGGGCGAGACTTTAGTAGAGGCTTGCACGGCCGTATTTATCGCATGACGGAATTCGTGAATATGCAAGTCCCAATTTCTATGGTCTTCGCCCACGAATGCGGCTATCATCGTTTTTAAAGTACGATTCACGCGCTCTACTGGGTTCGCTTGAGGATGATAAGGCGGCGTTGTTACGTGTTTTACTCCGTATTCTTTTAAAGCCTTTTCAAGCTGCTGGTTATCAAATTCTTTGCCGTTGTCTGTTAGAAAATAATCAGGCGCTTCCCAGCGAAAAATTATTAATTCTTCTAAAGCTTTGATTAGGGTAAATGTGCCAGTTACCGTGGGTTTAACGTAACCTCATACAGATTTTATCAAATTAAACAGATTTTTCTATTAATGCTCGATAACTATTGATATCAGTTATAAACGTTGAAGCATCTTTTATTTAATAAGCATGATTGATTAATTATGTATAGAAAAATATTTGAAATATTATTAAAAATATAAGAATTGATGCATGCATCAAATACCGTGTTGTTCAATTTTCAGATTTCTATATACCGTGTGTCAGTTTCCGCGCCCCCAACTAAATGCGTTTTGTCAGTAAGCAAGCCCTCGACCAAATATCGAGCGTCGAACACCGTGCATTTTTCGTCGATTTATCTTTTTTTGAGGTTATGTTTTCTTCGATGCTCACATGTTAGAGGGCACGATAACTAAGATTATACCAAAAAATTGGTTTAGTTATCGTGCACGATAATTGAATCATATGCTTAAATCTGTTCCAGTTACTATATTTTATAAATAAATAATAAAAAATAATTTAAAAACGCAAATTGTAAGTTTTTTCGAAATTTGTAAGTATTTTGTTATAGTAAAATGCATATACATATTATTAATATACATTTTTTAATACTTTAAATGATTGAATTAAACATGCAATCCTTAAGCTTTTTGATAACGCGCGCACTAAAAATGCATAAATCACGTTACAAAAATTTCAAACATATTTATACAATATAAAATGTCGATAAATTAAATTTTTATTTTTCTAATAGTTAAATTATACTTCAAAAATATTAAAAAAATTTTTTTGTATTATTGATTAAGGCTTAAACCTATATTAATGCATTAAAATATCGAAGGAGCACGGTAGTCGGAGGGGTAACGATAACTGGCACACTTACCCTACTGATTTTCCATCAGCTTTTCGTAACGGCTTAAGCTCTACCCAGCGCGTGAATAAATCTTGAAACACAATTAAATATTTATGTTGTAGCTTGCTCGGCGGAAATTCCATTAGATCCGCTGCTACAACGGCCCACGGCCTTTCGACTATTCTACTACCCATTAAACCTTGCGCTCCGGTTTGTGATACTTTATACCGCTGACACTGTTCGCACTCTCTAACAAAATTATATACATCATAGTAAAACCCTTTCCAATAATATTCTCGCGCTACTCTATCATACGTCTTTTCAACTCCTAAATGTCCGGTTGTTGGCGTACAATGAGCCTCTTTTAACACTCTCTCCCTATGTTCTAACGGCACCACTAACTTCCAATTCTCTTCTCGGTGTGTCACTGGGTCTAACAGTGGATCTTCTCTAAATTTATATAAGCACCCCTCTTCGACTTTCCAATCTTTATATTTCACAGGATATTTCACTACTTCATCCATTAAGCGTAAATAATTACCGTCTCTTATCTCTTCAAACGCTGACACTACTGCTTCTTCAGCTTCATACATACGGGAAAGTGCATCTGGCACTTTGTTTAACGCTCCCTTTCTATGTATTACTTCGAAGTCCCATTGCTGCATGTCTAACGCCCATCGAGCTAACCGACCCGTCGGATCTTTTAAGTTACGCAGCCATTTCAAAGCGCTATGGTCCGTTATCACTTTAAACTTATACCCATCTAAGTACGGTCTGAGCTTTTTAATAGCCCATTTCACAGCTAAGCACTCTTTCTCCGTTGTAAAATAATTTCTCTCTGGCTGTGTTAGCACTCGGCTCACATACACAATCGGGTGCTCCCCGTCTTCTCCTTCTTGCGTCAATACTGCACCGATAGCAAACCCACTTGCATCGCATTGCACAGTAAACGGCTTATTAAAATCGGGCCTTGCTAATACGGGCGTCGTTGTTAACGCTCTTTTTAACGCTTCGAACGCCTCTTGTTGCTCTTCGTTCCATTCCCATTTCTGACTCTTACGCAGTAATTTTACGAGAGGTAATTTTAATTCGGCAACGTTCTCTATGAAGCGCGCGTACCATCCTACCATACCGAGGAAACTACGTAATTGTTTAACTGTTCGTGGCGCAGGATAGTTCATCACTGGCGCTATTCTCTCTGGGTCAGGCCTTAGTCCGTTCTTATCTAACAAAAATCCTAGATAAGATACTTGAGAACAACAAAATTCACATTTCTTTTTATTGATCTCTAACCCTGCATCTACTAATTTCTTTAACACTACCTCTAACCAGTGCATATGCTCTTCCAAGGTCTCAGTCGTGATTATAATATCATCAAGGTAGCCAAACACGTAAGGTTCGAACGCAGGACCGAATAAAAGATCAATAAATCGCTGCTGAGTTCGCGGAGCATTGGTAAGGCCGAAACTCATTCTTTTAAACTGCCATAGACCCGAGCCAGGAACAGCGAACGCAGTATACTTGCGACTTGCGCGTTCCATTGGTACTTGAAAATAAGCCTGCTTCAAGTCTATCTTAGACAAATACTTGGCATTACGTAATTTGTCTAAGATTGAATCCATATTCGGTAACGGATGCTCGTCTTTCTTAGTCACCTTATTCAGATCTCTGTAATCCACACAAAACCTCCATGATCCATCCGGTTTTCTCACTAACACAGGGGCGCTACTCCAATCACTCGCAGATCTCTCTATAATATCCTCTTTATACAGTCTTTCTACCTCAGCGTGAGCTATTTCAAGCATCTTCGGTGACATGCGGCGCAGCTTATGCCTTACAGGTGCGGCTCCCTGTACATCTATGTGATGTTCAGTTAGATGCGTTACCCCTGGCTTTCTGGTTGCCGTCGCCAAAACTTTTTCAACTAATTCTTCAACCTTTTCTCTCTCTTCATTACTCAGTTCTGAAATTCCCGCACACTCCGCATAGATTCTTGTTTCCTCATCTCCTTCGTTTTGCAAAAATTGACGCCACTCACCATCTGATACTCTCCATAAACCTCTGCCTAATCGAACGTCACAGTCGAATGCGGTACAGAAATCCATGCCTAAAATCACTTCCTGGTCAAGTTCAGGCACGCCTTTCAACTCTATATTCTGTGTGACTCCATCGATTTCCATCAAGGTTTTTAATACGCCTAAGACTTTCGTAGCCTTGCCCGTCGCTGTGCGCACTAGCGTTTCATTGGGCCTTAGCTTACTGCGAAATCTTTCAGCTATCTTAGGTCCAATCAACGATAATGTAGCACCAGGATCAAGTAATGCCTTGTAAGACTCTCCCTCAAGCACTACTATAAGAAAGTTGCGATTTTCTGCGCTCACACCAGCTAACTCTTGATTTTCTTTACAATTCTCACTCTCTTTCTCAAAACCCCTCCCCTCGTTTCTGCTTCTCTTTCTTATTCTCTGCGGCTTTGACTCGGTCCAACTATAGTATCCTTCTTCATCGTCACCTAGAACTTCCAAGACTCTATTGATGTTTTCTAACTGCTGATATCCTTCAGCCTCTTCAACAATCAGCTGATTTTGTCTCTCGCGTTCATCATGTCTTAGCTTTAAAAGTTCTATTCCTCTTGATGAAAATTCGCTCTCTGTTAACGAGGGGATACCTTCTTTAGTTGGCACCATATCACAAAAACTTGGGTGCCATAGGCCTCTTTTCTGTAGTCTCTGCTTTACTGCCAAAGAATTATCCTCACGGTTTTCCATCGCTTCGTTTGGCAATTCCCAAAGCCTATTTTCTTTATTCTTATCACTAACATTATTTTCAACTAAGTTATCATTTAACTCTCTCACCACGACGCCACTATTATAAATTCTACTCTCGTTATAATTTTCACATTTTTCACTCTTGTTATTTACACTCTCTTTAATATTCACACTCTCTGTATTTTTGTCACTTTTAATATTTTTACTACTATTCTTGTTTATATCACTTTTCTCATTTTTATTTTCTCTATTGGTTTCGCACTCTGTTCTCTCTACACTTTTATTAGTTTTAACCTCTCCATAAGATATATTTTCACTACTCTTATTAATTTTATTTTTATTACTCTTTATAATTTTATCACTCTCATAATTTTCATTAATCTCACTCTCACTATTTTTCACCTCTTCTCTTCCCACGGCACCACTACTATTTATATTCACACACACACTTTCTATAATAGTGGCACTACTCTCTTTCGAATTTTTCTTGCGGGGAACAAAAGTATTTACTTCTGCTCCCCTCTTTGCGCGTTTCCCAGATTAGATCTAAGAGCGGTGCAATTGGGGCATGTTTTAAACGTGTACCCCGGCTTGTCGCAATTCTGACAGCTTTCTTTCTGCCTTTGCGCTCTGTTAGGACATTCTCGACTAGAATGGCCTTTCACGTTACAGCTATAGCAAATTATATCAGGACATTCCAAAGCCCTGTGTCCTACAGCTTGACAGATTCGACAAACACCTAAGAACTCGTTTTTTTCATTACTTCTACCCGCAGCTGCCTCTCTCACACGTTGATATACTCTTTCACTCGTAGGGCGCAAATTCTCATATCGATTATAATTTCCATCTCGCGGTTGATTATAACTTCTACCGAGCCAATTATTTCCTGTTGCGCGCCAGCTATTCTCATTCGCATAACTTCTTCTGTAATTTTGACTATTCTCAAAATTATTTGGCGGCAGGAAATTTGGTGTGTTAGTTGCTGGTGTCTTTACCGTCGCAGCAACTCTTACATACCTCGGCTCTGTGTTACCCTCCTTTTCAACTTCTCTCTCTGGCTCTTGTTGATAAAATACACTCTCGTGACTCCCACTATTTTCTTTTCTCTTCTGCTGATTATTTCTCTTATTACTCTTCTTAGGTTCCCTTATAGACGCTACTGCGGCGACCTCTTCTACAGAAGCAAGTTTATGCTGGCCCGTAGTAGAGATAAAAGCTGCTCCTCTAACGCGCATTTTCTCGGCCGGAGGAGGGGGCACATAGCGGCTATTTAGATCCTTTTGATCTTCCCAACGAAGTCCGCAGGTTTCCAGCTCGTCTAAACTATCAATTAATTTCTCTGACATCGCTTTTCTATATTCGGGTAGAAGATTCCTGTAAACAATTTCTAGTTGTTCGGCTTCCGTCGGTGGTTCCTTGAAACGCGACACGATATAACGAATGTTTGATAAATAAACAGAAATCTCCTCTCCCTTTCCCTGGGTTCTCTGACGCAACTCGTTTAAAAGATCTTCTTTTCTGTATTCTTTAATGAAACGCCTCCTAAAAGCTACTTCAAACTCCGCCCAGGAGTTAAATTTACTCTTCGTTGCTCTAAACCAACGACCAGCACTTTTCGAGAAAATGCTAGGGAGTCCTTTTAACAAATCTCTATCACATTCGTCTGCTCCGTCGCGGCAGTCATTCAATTCGTCTATGAACTCCTCTGGGTCTTCAGTTTTGCCTTCTCCAGTAAATTTTAAACCCCAATATTTCAGGTGTTTGACAGCTTTCGACGTCATTCCTTCCTTTTTCTGTTGCCATGCACCCTCGCTACTATTTCCGGGTTTTGCCGTTTTGACAGGCGGATATTGTGTTGCTGTACTGGCGCTACTATTAAAGTCTCCGTCAGTACTCATCGGCGCACGCGCTTCCCGGTAGGGCTCTCTTGCGCTCGTATGCCTATTATCTTCTGCTCTGATAAAACGCATAGTTTCTGGTTCGGTTATAAATCGCGAACGCTCATTATTTAATCTCGTCTTCGCATGAAAATTTAATTCGCTTGCTAATCTAGCTTCCTCATATTTTCGCTGTTCCATTCTCATTTGATTTATTCTCGCAGCCTCCCAATCTCTTTTTCTATCCTCTTCTAATCTACGTCGCGTGTTAAGAAGTGACGATAAACTCGCGCGGCTCTGTCTATCCTCATCAGAATATCCACCTAGGCTATCACGTAGTGACTGTTGAGATGCGGGACGAATGTCATCTAAATTCTGCGTTGGTGTGTACCACTGCTCGCGTTTGCTACTACGATTTAATAGCGGGCCCTGTGCTGCCTCACTCACTCGCGGCTGTGCCGGTTGCGAAACCGGTACAGAATCATGCTGTGTTTGCAGACGCCTACTATGAAATAGTTGGGCATAACAGTATTCATACTGATCCGGCATAGACTGTGCCTGATTTAAACTCGCTGCACCAGTTGTCATACGCGACCCTCCAGCGACAGTAAAAACTGCTCCTTTTATAAAAGATGAAGCTACAGTAAGTGGTACCGAGCTATTTGCTCTTACAGTAGATACTGTGGTAGTAGTGGTTGTCACCGTCGGGGAAACTACACTTGAAGTCGGTAGATATACTGGTATGTCCTCCACTATACGCAGCCTAGCTGCCGCTGGTACAGGGTGTATAGTTGCTACAGTGTGAAATTGTACTCGCGGCTCTGAACCGTCTGCACTCGATAGTCTTTCTCTCTCTTCAACGCTCGACTCCACTGTGTTAGCTAAAGCTCCTACGTTTGGCACTACTACGTCCGCGTCATTAACATCAATTAAATCCCATTCATACCACGGTACTAACGTATTCTCCGGTTCTGATTCAATAATTAACGCGCGTAATAGTCGATCACGTAAAACTGCTTCGCCTCCCTCAATACTACACCCGCGTACCTGTAATTCCGCTTCAAGTTCAATGATGTTAAGTTGTAACACGTTGCGCTTCAGCGCTCTCCTATCCCGCGACGCCAATAGGCTATCCATTATCGCAGTATGTTCATTTCTATCTGAATTCATCGTTTCTTAATAACCACGCGCACACGAAAAAAATGAAAAATTTACTCTTATTAACTCGCTTTCCCAACAAACTCAGCGACGCACTTATTAAAACGCAAGAAATAAAATAATGGAAAATTTAATATACCACAATTTAAAATAAAAATGAACACGCTCAGAATTAACACAATTAAGAAAGAAATAAACTCGTTTCTAATAAATAACTCTTTTTGTAAAATAAAAAGAATAATACACGTCTCTTTAATTATATAGAAATTTTCTATTAACCCCCGTCGCACGTTAACGAAATCAAAATTATTCACACAATGCTAAAAAGAAATAAAATCACTACTGTTTCGCGCACAATCACTTTCTCGCTCAATATAGGCTATGGCTCACGTTTCTTTTTCTAGGGAAGTTAGATTCGTTTCTCGTGCCAGCACTAATTTAATTATTTAAATTAAAATCAAAAGAAAACTTTAATGTCTACAAAAAAAACTAATCTTTGATTTAATAAAACACTTTACTATTCTTACTCTATTTTCTTACAACGCACACTTTTTATTCAACTCAAAATAAAATTTTCTCAACTATTTATTTCACTTATATAAAGAAAACGCTGGCACGATGTTTCGGGATTCAGGTCCTTTTTTATATTGATATGCGTCGATATCTGTATATATGTATATATAAAGCTATTTGCTTTATTTTCTTATTATATTATATAAAGAAAATTAATTTGATAAAATGTATTTTATTTTAAAATAGAATATATATATACTTAAATACTCAAAGTCTGCAATGACTCTATGATCGACGCTACTTATAACAACGCGCGTACTTGCCTTCTTCGCTTTGTTACTCTGCTTCGTCGTCACTACTATAAATGTCACCACTTCACTAGAATTTACTCTTTCTTTCTCTTCACGATTAAAAATGAACTTTAGGTTAACTTATATATTTTTCGGTCAGGCTTCACGTAAGGGCGCCATTAAATTTGTGACGTTGCAAATTACCCGAAACGTCCAAATTCAAAAATTTATAATTTTTTTCTCTTTATTCTTTACCTAGACTCTCTCAGAGGAGATTCGACCGAAAGTAAGCTTGTGCTCGGGGCGCACAAGCTCTCGTTAACCGCGTTCAATAACAAAAAAAAATTATTATTTAGAATTTTCAACACTACGTCATGCACGGCAAACACACACAAGGAATTTATCAAAAATGTTTTCTACATAAATGATTTAACACTCTTTTATTAGATTTAAAATTGTTTTATTCTACTTTCATTTTTTTTCTAATCACAATGAAATTTTTGTTTAAATAAATTCTTTTTCAACACACACATATAACGCTCTCACGCTCTTTCTCTCTCTCCCGACTACCGCGCGCCACTAATACTCCGCTCGACTTACAAATTTTTCTCTCTCTCTCTCTCTCTCTCTCTCTCTCTCTCTCTCTCTCATGCATAAATGCTAAATTTTCTATTACGCTCTCTCCTTACAACACTTATCTTCTTCTTTCTTTTTATATTAAGTATAATTCAGAAGTTACACACGTTTAACATAAACAAAAATCTCTATCACTTCCACGTCGCACGAAATACAAAAAAATTAAGAAAATAAATAAAATAAAAGTAAATTCACCACAACACGTCACGCTACAAAGATCGCTCTCCCCCTTTTTCCTCGAATTATATTTCTCTCTCACTCACACTACCAGCCCCAACGACGCTTCGATGGCGCAACCGTTATCTTTCTTTTTCGCGTTCTAGATTCGTTCTTTTTTTTTCTACTTTATCACGCGTAAAACAGCAATATCTTATACAACCGTTTTCTAAAAGTTCTACTCTATTTCGCCGTTAAATTTATTCTTATTTTTCTTTAGCGAAGAAGATGGCAACTACGCGCGCGGCTTAAATTTGACAATATTACCTTACAGTCGAGAGAAGCGAAATCCTAGTGGATTCTGTCCAGGCGAAGTTGATTTTTGTCGCTGTGGCTTCCTCTCGTTCTCCCCTTCGCTTCTCTCTCGTAGATACTCAGGACGCACGATGACTTTTACAAAGAAAATTCCTACAGACGCTACTAACACTTCCACGACGCTACACACACAATCTCGGAATAATACAAAAAAAACTAATCACACGCAAAAATAATACAAAGAAAACTCGGCAATTAAAATATCTATTAAATTTTCCCTTAATCACACACCCAAACTCTTTATAATTTTAATCACGAAATAAAACTCTGCACGCTCACGCCACGCTAATTCCTCGAATTCACACAAAAAACCCTTTTCAAAACTCTAATACTCTCACGACACGTCTGTTCTCTGCTGCGGCCCGATGTACACTACTTCTGGGTATGGCGAATTTCGACCCGTAATGTCTTGCTCGATTTCCTCAGCCAATCGCTACGCCTAAATTTGGCGGGCTCGAAATATTTCCGGGCGCGAAAACTGTAATTTACTCATATACACAATAATTTAACATCTCCCTTTTTGCCATTAACTTTAAAACAAAATCTAATATTATTACAACTTAGTTTTCCTTTTCTTTTTATGATTTTAAAGATAAATTCGCATATATCTAAAAACGTTCGTTAAATCTCTCCCCGTCCGGCGACATGTACAAGAACGGCGCACGCAGCTCGTACATCACTCGGCCGTACTCTCTTTCTCTCCTTCTCTTTCACACTCGCACACATATCTACGCACTCTCTCTTTTACTTAATTTCGCTTTTACAATAATTTTATATATTTTAACATAACGCACGCTTTCAAAAGTCTAATTCTTGCTTTTACAACTATAATTTAACACGACACATTAGTATAAAAACTCTTCTTTCTTTATTTTCTGTCTTCCTTCCTTCGGCGACATTCGGCTATTCTCGGCGCTAGTCTCTTTCAGTATGGCGGCGGGACTATTTGAATGATAGAATTCCCTCAAACATAAAAAAAACAAAATAGCCTTTTAACAAATTGTATATATATTTTATTAATTATTCAAACAACAGCAGAATTATTTAACTTCTTTTAAATTAAATTTAATATCACTTACCCTTCGTTTTCTCACAATAAAAGAAAATTAAAAAGCCTAAAAATTTCAAAAATTTTTGTGACGCGAAAACCCGCGTCGCAATATTTTGTAATCAATCTTTAACAATGATCCCAGATAATACTCATAAAAATCAACAATACTTCACAAACTCATAAAACAGAAAACCAAAAAAAATTAAGTTTTCGATGAATAATATTGTTTGGAAGAAAATGCACTTAACGGAATTAAAATTGTAATATTGAATCTTTAAAAAAATAATATTCTAGAGTATATCATAGAATAGAGAAATAATCTTAGTATTGGAAAAACATCTTTTTGTTAAAAAATAGTATTGAGAGAATTTCCAACAAAAGCAATGACATCTTCATAAGCGAATGTCATATCGCAATATTTTCTAAAGTCAAAACCAGGTATACAGTTGAGCTGTCGTGATTCTTTAGATTTTCATCCTAGAATACACGTATTCAAGTAAATAATCTTAGCGTACGGTCATTAGATTAGTTAACACATAGACATTTGATTACATCAGTCGTGTTGCGTAGAAGGGAGGGGGGGTGTTATGCAGCATCTTGTAGTTTAGCGTATACTGTTCTCAATCAATATATACATCAGCATCAAAGTTTCATCATCCTGTGTGTATACCGCATCAAAAGACAAAGAGAGAACAAGACGGAGATATATGAGATAGAAACTATGGCTTTTAGCTTAAGGCATTCTGAAATTCTACTATACCACATCGTGTATAAAGCGTGTACTATTCAGTAAATACAAGATACATTGTTGAGCATTACTGCTTTTCTCGCTTGTGCAGATATTTACCAATAGTCACGATTTGCTTGCCTTGAGATAGACATGAAGTATATGATGCTTAAGAATTTTATGGGATAATTGATGTAGATGATTTTGTTCACTAATTTTTTATGAACACCAAAGTTTTATGATGCTGATTTTTTAAAATCAAATACGAGTGTATAGAAATTTAATTTGTATAGTAGAAGTTATCTTTGATATGATATCTAAAAGAAAACTTATGATTTGAATCATACAAATTTGTTGACATTTCAAAGTATTCAGTTCATTTTAAATTCACTTTCGACGTAAAGAAGGCAATTTTTACTTTAAAGGAATTTTATTTGATTCACAAAAAAATTTTTAATTAGTCAGTACAGCATCGTTTCAAGTTTAATAGATTTTTCTTTTAATATTTTATTTTAATGTAGAATATCTCCTTAAACTTTATGACAGTTACACGCGAAGATTTATAGTTATAAATTAAAAGTTTATGTATATTTTATGTTTAAACTTTAATATATTTAAATATATTTCAAAGTTAAAATATGTAATGTATATTAAATTGAAAAAATTTCCAACACCTCGAATACAGTGGCGAAGGGAGGCACATATAAAAGTAGTTTAAATGAACCATAAAAAAGTTTCAGAGTACACAGTTAAATTCTCCTTTATTAAATGTCTTTACATAATATACTTGTGAATTCGTAAATGAGACATACAAGAACGATATAAACTGAAACAATGTAGTACAATTTATAAAAGAATTTCGACAAAATAGATTATTTTATCATCTTGCGTATTAGAAATTCTTCGTAAATATTAGATTATAGCCGATAATAAAATTTTGTTAGCGCATGGCATTTTGTGAAGAACTAAAATGCTTATGTTATTCAATTAATTAAACGTAACGTAAAAAGAATTTTAATTAAAAATTAAGTGAATTGGGCCATAATAAATTTAAAGGCTTTCAATAAAATTAATTAAATGTCGTTAATAGTATACTATTTTATTTTTCTAAACACATTTTAAGCAACAAAGATTTTAATATTAAAGGTGAACAACACATGTTGTAAATTTAAACATAATTATAATTTGTAGTAACTGTTTAATCATAAATTGGTTGAATGATTAAACTATTTACATTGCTTGATGAAATTCTTTTCTGTCACGTGTTACAACATTTAATACACTTTTATCCTTTAGCTTTGAAACTGCGCTTAATCATATTTTTTAAACATTATAAGGTTAAACATAAAAAATTTACATACAATGTAAGAAAAATCTTTTATATAAATGAATACGAGACTATTAAGTACATTAAGAAAAATTAGCAGATGATCTTTATAAAGATTTAATGAGGGGATAAAACAAAGCACGTACACGTAAGAAAATATGTCTATTAGAAATCACTCAAGGTAAAAAGAAGTCTCCTTTTCGATGAAGAAAGATACATATCGATCAATACCAAATAAGTTCTAATCTTGTTAAAAAAAAAAAGAAAAAAAGTTATATCTGCAGTAGACGGGGGGGGGGATATTTGATTTCTTTTTCTGTTGAATGCCTGTCTATATCATAGCATCATCGTAAAAGAAATTTACCACAGAGCATGTATCTTTTTTACTTTCAACTTTCTTTAAAGAAAAGGGTTACATTTCATATTGGATTTTTTCTCATTCTTCCTCTTCTTCTCTAGGTTGCAGCAACTTTTTCGGTTAAGATAGTAGGTTTTTCTTTCCAATTCAAAGTTCCGGAATCCAGTTGCTTTTATTGAACCGGTGTTTTTCAGAGGAAAATTAGATACTATTGAGAAGGTTGAGAAAAAAGTGTAATTAACGAAAAAAATTTGCTAAATTTAGGGTTTTGTAAAGAATCAATAAAAAGAAAGAAAGTAAACGTTATTTTCCTTTAACTAAAACATTTTATTTCTGTAAAATACTCTATTGTTTTTGAAAATGGAAATGAAAATTTAGAAAACTAAATTTCGTTATGAATATTCTATCTACCGTAAACAAATTTCAAGCACATGCATCTTCTATTCATTTGAATTTTTAATCAAAAACAGACATAAAATATACCTATATATATTTACTTTTTAGTAATTTTTTTAGAGCACTAAAGAGCTATTTGAATAAATTTTAGACAGTTTATTATTTATGTTCTAAAATATACAAAAACATTTTTTTTCATTAAATATAATTGAAAACTGTGATTTTATTGTGAGTACACTAATACCAGTTTGTACGCTAACATCAGCATCTCCAACAAACAAATGCTTTTATAGCACTGCGGGACCTAAATCCGCACTTAGGTAACACTTTTCTGTTACCTAGGTGGCACTTTTTTACACAGTACAATAATGAATTTACTTAGGTAACGTACGTATATAATAAGAAATAATTTTATATGTAAATTATTTTTTAAAGTATTTTCATAAATAACAATAAGCTGTAGTATATTGAAACTCTTTTACATTAACATTCTTCAAATTAAATAACAATTATAAGCAAGTAAGATACGAGTAAAACTAAAATTGATAGTAGCGTAACATGTAAAGCGAAGAGGTATAGTCATTTCAGCGTTGTATTATAAAATGCTACGGGGAACCCCCTATTACTACACACGATTGCTATTGCTATACTAAACATGTTACCTCCTCACCGCTCCTACGACGCTAATTCATACGTGAAACAAAATTTCAATTTATGACTTCATAGAAGATGATTTCAACAAACAATTTCACATAATATCAATAATATTGATAAAAATTAATTATTATTACACATTTTGAATATATTTTTGAAATTATATTCTTTTTTTTCTTTTTCGATCTATTATTCATAGAGTGTTTAGTTTTAGTTTATTTATAGTTTTCTTTTCTTTTTTTCGATTTATCATTCACAGGATGCGTAGTGTTTGGTTTTTTATAGTTTTCGCTTTTATTTTTTGAATTATAATTCGTGGAGTGCATAGCTTTTGTTTATTACTGATTTTGAAGAGTACAGATTTAATTTGGCGGATTTATGTCCCACGTGCTACAAAATAGTATACGATACTCGTGACCTTAGTGGAACTTTATTACACGGCACTACGTTATCGCCCTCGCTGCGCTCGGGCGATAACTCCGGCCGTGTAATAAAGTGCCACTTAGGTCACTTGTATCGTAATGTACTATTATTATCTATAAGAGTTTTGTTATGGAAGTATTTATGATTATGACAGGGCTTTGGAGAAAATATTAAATTACCAACTATAAATTTGTCAAAAAATTGTTTATGAAAAAAAGATTAGAAATAATTTTGAATATATTTGAAATACTTTTATTATAGATAAATCATTAATGCAAAGGAAAAAAATGATCGGAAAATACTTTAACATCAGTTATAAGCCCTTTACAGCAAATATTTTACATAAGCATGTTGTCAATTATTTTTTATGCCAAGAATGTAAAGGGAATAAAAATGAAGAAATTAGAATTCTTCCCTCCATCTCGTTCTTTGGAGATGAAGACACGATTGAGGAGAAAAGCATCAAAAAGCAAAGAAATATTCTACCATCTAAAGAAATTTAGATCTTCTTAACTTGTAGGAATCCTCTTTGTGTCAAAACATGAGAAATATATACACATTCTTGGCTTACGTTTTTACGAGCATGTAAATGGGCGTCACTGATACGAATTATTGGTCGATTTGAGAAAGATATTTTTAGACGACGGAACAAGTAAAATTTTATTGTATATTTTTTCTTAACTTATTTTTTACAATTACAAAAACATACTAATATTACTCTGAAATAAACTTTCTGCAATATCAAAAGAAAAAATAATAAATATGGATAAAAATAAATCGTGCAAAAATTTTATTCACATTTTGATTCAATATTGAAAACAACATATATTTCGGAAATCAATACATATTGTGTTGTATAAAATTTTGGTGTTTTATTCCTACAATAAAAGCAATCATTCCTCCAATTTTACTAAAATCTTAATTCATACAATCGTGATGTAAGTCGAAAATATTAACGTATTATTCAATGAATTCTCTTTTCTTTTTATTTTGTCATTTCTTTTATTATCTAAACGAGAGTTTCTTTTCTTTTATCTAGACTTGAAACACTACGTAAGAGAATATATAAAAGAAAGAAAAAAGAAGAAAAAAGAGAGAATAAAATAACACGGATAGGTATAATCATTTCTTTCTACGTTCGTCTGTTATACGCATGAATAAAACAAGGAAAGAAGAACTTTTCATTAGTATCGATGAAGTACGTGCCCATTACGACAAGACTTTAGGGGATGGCTTTTTGCGCGCAAACCAATACATAAAGTAGTTTCTTTTCATGGTTGTTTCAAAGTTCGTTACTTTATCGAAACTAATACTTACGAGAAAACGTCAAACTCTCTACGTTTATAAATTGTCGTTGTGACTAGATTTCGTAACAAACTTGTAATTAATTAATTTTTAAGATCTTTCATTCTTTTTGACTTTTATTTCATTGATTAAAAACTTTTTTTCTTATTTTTATATTTGTTATTTGAAAAAATACAATAATCATGTATATATAAAAAAATTAACGTTTTTTTATAAACGAAAAACTTTTTGTTATATTTTTTTTATTAGTAGGTAAACGACAGTGGCCTATATAAATAAATGTAAAATAATAATATGAATATAAAGTTTCACAGGAATGATATTGAAAATTTATATATTTGAGTATCGATGATATTATGGTATTAATTTCGACGATTTCATTATTTCGAATAAACTGATACGTCATCGCACAATTGATGTGATATTATTACTAAAAATTTTAAAGAAAAGAAACATTAAAGAAACAGTATATTGAAAGGTAAAAGAATCAGTTGACCCGAATGAACTGATGCTTTAATACTTAATTATTGTTAAGCTGACGTTTCGGAAGTTTTTGTGTACTTACTTTTCATGAGTATTACTTGCAAAATATACGAGTATTAAATAATATCCTGAATAAGAGATAACGTACTCGTTCAAACATTTCAAATATTTAATATCATATCACGTTTAATTTTGTAAATAATATTTTCTTTTAATGAATTCGAATACATTTTCCGTTTATTAAATTTCGTATTGACAGGAGCGACGAAATATGTAGTATTATGGAATTTTTAATTTGGATTTGGGTTTAAATAATAAATATTTTTGATATGGATTAAAAGTTTTAATCTAATTAAAGATGAATCAGGTCAAAATAATAAAAACATTTATACGCTGTGACAGGCTAACATTGCTTGTTTTATAAAGTTTGAAATTTCATTTAACAATGTATTTTCATATCATACGTTATATTATTTTTATCGCGATAATGTTCAGTAGAAATTTTTAATACTCGACATATTGCTTTGAAAAATAATATTTTTTGATAAACTACAGAACGTAAATTTTTGATAATAAAATTCTGTTATCGGAACATGTATTATTGCTTATATTTATCACAAAGAGCAATATTTGTTTTCATTTATAAAGTACAACACGAAAATAAACACTTTTTTTATTGATCTCAAATGACACAGCTACTCTCAGTGAAATTTCTCGTCTAGAAAATCACAAAAATAAGAATAGTTTGAACTTATTCTTACTTTGAATCTGAAGCCATATTTCGTAACTATATTTATGATATACTGTTGATTTTATGAAGTTGTTGTTGTAACATGACGGTAAGAGTCATATTTTTCTGAAATTTTGTTTATAGTATTTCTACTAAAATTTACCAAGTAAACTCAAACTATATCTTGGATTAACTTTTATAAATAAAACTTTATGATGGAATAACAAATTTAAAACAATAGAAACAATATATTCTTTAGAATTCTTATTTTGCTTCAATACTTTGATTTGCATTTTAAAAACATTAAGGACTTATAAATTCAGTTTGACTTAAATCGTTTAAAAAGAGAAAAAAAGACAGTATTATCATTGCAAAGCAACATTAAATGTTTCGCATCCAGGCCTGACCAAATCGCTACTTAAACTACTGAAATAACTTACAATGTGAAATGACTCGAACCATATCGTTTTGGAACGGTAACGCGCATAACAATCAAGTTCAATAAATCACTACGACAAAATTACAAAAAATAAAACGTTTCTCCACTATCCTACCGTCCAATAATATTCCGCAATAAAACGTCATATCTTTTTAACTTCCACCACACGAAGCATCGGGTACATTACAAAACAAAATATTTTCTTCTTGTTCCATTATAATCTTTCTGTAACAATAATTTTTTTTTTTACCGTAAAAAAAACAAAACAACGACAATATTCGAAGAGTATATCTAAATAAAATAAATATAATGGTTCGCTATTAATGAAGGACACAGGGTAAAAGAAGTAGTAAAAGGGATAGATTGCGACCTCAACCTTCTATTATTATCGTTACCCGATGTATTTATACATCTCAGGTAAAAGGTATAAAAGATCGATAACTATTCACATTTATAGCTCATATACACTGCTACTTTTATATTTTGCACTCCCTTTTTTTTATATACAGGTAAAAACGTAAAAGAACAACGTACACTCTGTTGATATTTTAAATGATAGTCGGTCATCTGAAAATTAAAGCAAAAAATATAATTAATTCTAGTAATACATGACGTTATGATTAGCATATTAGGTGTAGATTAAAATAGTATCCTTAATCTTTGCTTTGACAACCTGCAAGGACTAGAACCACTCCTCCTTCTTTTTTATTTTATACGCTAGTATGTAATTAATTGCGTTGAAATGTTAAATTAAAGAAATGAGTAATGATCGTTAAGAAAATAAACGTTCGAAGGGTCACACGATATTTTAATGAAATACAAGAATTAGTAATAGTGCCTTTCTTTTTAAATCTCGGCCTGTTTCATTAATCTGTGGAATTTTTTCATTATTTAACATAATTTTTTTCGTGCAAATGAATTCGTTTAACCCTTTTTTTCTCTCTCTCGTTATCTCACTGCTGATGTATTAAAATTTAAAAATGCCTGTGATGTAAAATATGAATGAAATAATTAATTGACTTTTTAAATCTGATTTGAAATATTCCAAACCATCAAAAAGTTGATAGATGTTGTGGAAATTGAAATTTTTTGCTTTTTAATTAATGATTTCAAAATCAATTATGTATTGTAACCTAATTGTAAAATATCAGAATTTTAATGTTAAAATTTTAATATTTACCAAATTTTGAAAATGAAAATCCTGATTCTTTAATTGACCTTAATATGATATAAATTTTGAGAAAAAAAATAATAAATATGATAAAATATATTATCTTGTTGCGAAGGCTGAATAAGGTTTTATTTCGTTGATTTTTTCTACATCAACATCACAGCCACTAAATGGATGATAAACTTAAAATTTTAAATCACTTGATTCTATTTTGATGAATTTTGACTTTATTAAATGCATAATTATCAATTAAAAATTTGGATTGTAATTATAAAGGTTTATTTCATTACTAAAAAGTTGAGAGCATAACAATAATATTACCATTATATTTTAAACTTTAATCAATGTTATTCAGATTAATTATTAAATTATAATTCAACTAAATACTGATTAAGCAATTATATTAACGTTCAAAGCTATAATCTCAACTAATCTGTATGAAAATTAATGCAAATATCAACATATAATATTCGTGAGAATATAAATAAATTGAATTAAAATTAAATTTTTTCCAAATAATATCATCATACAGACAAAATTCCTCAGCTATGATACGCCATTAAAGTTGAAAGTAAATTTTTTTTCCGCTCAGCGAACATAAATTTATAGCGAGTCTCTGTAAATCTAGTTTACGGTAAGATTTGTATTTCTTCTGTGTCAAAAGCTTTTGCGATAGCCCCGGCATTGGGTACAAAGTGGATTTTCTGAGTTTTTCCTCAGCACAACGGATACGTCTCTCGTATCTTTCTAATGCTTCTCGCTGTTTGCTTCTTGGATCTCCTTTTTTTTTCGGGGGATTTTGTTCACTCCTTCTTAGACGTTTTTCATTGTAGTTCGTCGTTGCCGACGTCGTTCTCTTTTGTTTGTCTATCCTTTAAACATTTATCTTTCACTTCGCGCGTTCGTCTTAGAATTATTCAAGCAACGATAGATTTTATTTAAGCCTGCGATTCTCTATTTTCTTATTATCCGCTTTTATTTCAATTTCATTGTACGCTATTTTAACTTAAATGACAAATAGCTCTTTTTTATTGGAATACATTATATTATTTGTGAATAACATTAAATGATGATAAAAGTGTCTTTTAAAATATTAAATATATTTTGAAAGTTTAATTATTTTCGTATTTTATTGTTCTCTATTTAGAAAATTAATATATTATGGTGATTAGTATATATTTCATTATTGTTCTGGAACAAAGGTCAATATTACGATGATTGAATTGCGTGAATATTAATTAATTTTATACTTATACTATTAAACATTTTTACTTCTAATTTATAAGCTTTAATGAAATTCATTTTCAAAACTTAATTTGAATAAAAGATTCATAAAACATAATTGAAATGATTTTTTAATATTAAAAATTGTATAAACATTTTTTTCCCTCTTACTTAATATTATTCATAGGAGAGCGCGGTGGCGTAATGGATAGAGCTCTTGCCTTCAACGCGGAGGGCATGGGTTCGAATCCTGGCCAGGTACCTCTAACTTTTTTTTCGAAAGAAAATAAGTGTATGTGCCATTTATATCGCGACTCTTTAAAAAATCCGACCTCATTGGGTATCGGTTGATTGTTGGTTACAAAAGTGGCTGACCATCCATCGGTAGTCAAAGTTTTCGGTATGGTGGGTCTGACAGTCCTAGCCTGATGTAATGTGTTAAACAGATGCCGGGCGGGGGACTTCCTCGACTTCACCATATATAAAAAGGTTAATCATATAGAGGACAATATCCTTTATATATTAATCTTTTTAAAAAAAAAAAAAAAAAAAAAAAAAAAAAAAAAAAAAAAAAAAATATTATTCATTATCTTAGAAAGTAACTAAATCTTGAAGTTTAAAATATTCAGTGCAATCTGAGCATCGCTTTGAAATTTCAAACACTTTGAAGTTCACTACTAATAATTTAAAAGCAATTAGTAGGCTTATTACAACTTCTAAAAATAATTTCTTCCTCTATTAAATTAAAAATTATGCGATTAACCCAAATGTGCTTCAACGAGATATTTTTAATAATACAAAATTTAATACTATTACTTTGTGCATAAAATTTATAATTTAAGAATAGAAGTAAAGTAAGAAATTATCTTTAATGTTCCGTGAATAATTTCGTACTTTATACATAATTTTCAAAGTCAAGCATATGAATATTTAACAAAAAAAACTTTATCTTTTATTACCCATCTATCGATAATTCACGGCAAGTCTAAACCAGATGAAGTAAGCAAGCAAGCTTTTATCATGAAACACCACGAGAAGAAAAAAGAAAACAAAGGAATCGATAGTTGTTTAAAGTTTCCCTAAGTTTCTGTGCAGCTGGCGCAAGTGTGTCTTTTCTAACAGATGAACAGGACAATATCGTTTTTGCTTTTGCTGACAGTGCCATATACTGTCGGTAAATTACCTACTCAGATGTTATTTTGGAATAAAACAAAATTTTTTTTCGAAAGTCTGTTGTGAAGAAGCGTAAGTAATTCATGAGTTAATTAAATTTTTTTATCCTTACAGTTTGCTGCTCTATTTATGATTTAATCTCTCTTGTTTTCTTTTCTTTTGAAAGGATAATGAACGATCGTTGTACCTGTTGCGTTTATAGGTGTTGATTAATAAATAAGTATGTTTTTGTGAGATTTAAAAGAGGAATTTGCTAAAATATACACATCGTCAGAATTGAAATTAATTAGCTAAATAATATGTTATATTCATGATGCTGAAATAATTAAAGCCTCTATAATGCAAATCAAGTATTATGCATGCTAATTATTCCGTAATTATGATGCCGTGGGAAAAATAATTAAAGTACTTCAATAATTAAAAAAATTTAAGATTCATTAAGATATAAAAAGTTAAAAAATAATCTTCAACATTTTTTATATTCTCTTTTACCTGTGCTTTTATTATCTACACTTTTCAACTCTGTCGCAAATTTTAATTTTCCAGCACGAATATTTTTCAATCTTTTTTACTTCCAAGACAGAGAATCAAATATTTAAGATGTATCAAACGAGAATCCTTTTGAAAAATGAAAATGGGCGTATAAGATCGAAATAGTTGGACTCACTTTTTTGATTGAAAATTAATTTTTAAATATTGTTTATATTTTATAGTGTTCATAAATGCCAGTATCAATTTAATATCCGAAACGAAAATTCTTTTAAAATATTAATCTAAAACGATAAATGAATTTAAAGTATTAAAATCAGTCGAATAATTTAAAAATCTTAATTTTTTTTTTCCTTTTTCTCTCTTTCATTTTCATTTTCATTCACTAGTCGAACATCCGGGAATAAAATCGAGTATTAATGAAAGGATCTCAATCACGCGATTAAAATTCAAATCCCACGCCTTCTCATCTGACCCCTAAAGCAAATAATGAAGATTCCGCGCGAACTCAAAGCTAGAAAAATTTCCTCCCATGCAGCGGCATATTGACGCGCGTTCGCGCTCTCGCGCGCGCATGGATCTTTATAATTATTGCAATGCCAGCAGCTAAGCCATAGTAGTATTACAGCGAGTCCTGAAACAGATTCTCACGATAATGAAAGAAAGAGAATAAGAGAATGGGAGAGACGAAAAAATTTAATAATGGGTTGGCAGATGGGTATATATATATACATATATATAAAGCTTCCAATGTATAGCTTGAGCGCACAAGCAATAGGAAAGAAGTTTCGAAGTATTTTCTAAGATACTCTTCAGAAGCCTCAAGCCTTGGCACATCTCACTCTCAAGGCTGCAATAATCAGATTCCTGAGAACGACTTTCCTTCTACTCTTCTGTCACCCTTATCTAACTTCTACTATCTCCCTTCTCCCCCATTTTCTTTCTCTTTCTATTTTTCCTCTTTTAACCGAGTATAGTCGAGAGATAGAGTGTGTATATATACTTTGTTTTGCCTCCTCTTCCTTACTTCATCGTCTTCTCGCTTATATTCTATCTTCTTACTTTTCTCTCTACTCCAAGACTCTGCGCGATGTGACGCAAAAACGTTTGCACTCAAAAGGAGAGTGCGTTGAAAAGGAAAAAAAAATATAATGGAACAAAGATAAAAGGAAGCTGGCGCATATCGGTCCTTTTATATAATATTTATGATGCTATCGGAAGAAAGAAATACTCTACACTGTCTTTATTAGGAAAGATGAGATCACGTTGCACTATTTTTCATGTCAATAAATAAAAAAGAAAAAAATATTCAGTATAATATACAATGAAATTTTATTATTCAAGGAAAAAAAATTAATGAATTTTTGAACATTTTAAACACACAGAAAGGAAGGAACTTAATCTATGAATAAAAAAAATAATAAACTTATAACTATTATAAGCATGCCAAATATTGATTTTAATTGTGAAACTTAATTAGATTTTATGATATATACGGTCTGACATAAAACATCAAATTATTATTTTCATTGAAAATTTTATTTGCTTGATACACTTCACTAATGAGAATAAAGAAATGATTTTGAAATATTACAAACACGAGTTGAGCATTAGATTTCATTCTCCTATCAATTAATTATGAAATAATATATGGAGTTGCTACATTATATAAAATCTGTTTATCACGTAATTATTTCCTTATATATGCCTTCAGAACTTTATTGCTTTATATTGAATATTTTATTATTTATGGGTAATAAAATTACGATTAGACATATTTTAATAAAAATTTAATGATGATTGTCAGTTAATATTCTTACAACAAAATATATTTCACGAAATTCAGAATAGTAATATCGTTATACATAAAAGAAATTGTAAATTCAAATATGTCTTTGTTGCAATAAAATTACAATTGTTACATAAGGCAGTGAGGAATTCATTTGTTCAATTATTATCAGAATTTCAATTTCCGAATTGTTCATAAATTAATACACATACATTCATTCTTTTGAAAAAATTTCTAAAATGAATATGCAAAAATTCAAATTTTTGAAATGTCATTAATTTGTAATAATTGAAATTTGAAAAAAAATTTTAAATTCTACTTTGACAATAGCATTTAAACAAATGCATTCCATCGAATAATCCAATATTTGCTAATGAATTCGCAATGTATTTTATTAAAGCTCTAATAGCACATCATATACAATAATCAATATTAATTTTCGTGATTGTTATGTTTAACAAATATTATTTAACAAAGTTATTGCACAAATGTGTAATCACTAAAATTCAATGTCTGCATTGCTCGGAAAATCAATAACAAAATAAGCTGCAATTCTTTTTTATAAAAAAAGTAAAGCTCTTAAAGAAAAAAGTAATATTAAAACAGAGAGAAAGCGGAGAGAAACGTAGACAAAAAATAAAAAAAGAACATACTCGAATTTGTATGCGCATTTGCGAAAAAAAACAGCTTACAAGATCTCCTTTTGTCGTCGTCTAGTACGCACCAATGCACTTGGATACATAACAATGGATACCGGCGACATACATATAAACATTTAGACGATAGTAAGCTCTAAGTTAACGCCTTGAGCGAACGCTGCCAGAGTACTCGTAAAATTTCTTGGCACACGCACAAAATACTGGATATTCATTCCTTTAACTTTTCTTCGTCCGACGTTTTATAGCCTTATGTTAACTGTAATTCTTATTTCACCAAGCGAACGTTTTATTTATGTGCATTTATATCTTTTGTTATGTCGTCAAATGGATGTTATTATTAATCATAAGTTTAAAAATTACATAATTATGAATTTTAAAGCGCTTTAAAAGTATGAATTTTTTTTTATTCTGTGATTAAAAAAAATTAAAAAATTTGTACTTATTACACTTTGTATTGTTTTTTCTATCACTTTGTTACTTGAGCTTTGTATACTTTGCTGGAGTAGGAAATTTACAGTGTTCGTTGCATTATTTATACATATAAGGTGTTTACAGAATACGAGCTTGTTTTTTTTCTTTTGGAATTAAAATTTTACAGCTAGTTAAAAACAAAAAAAATTCATGCATAAGTGAAATTTCTACTTTAATCATTTTAAAATTTCATTTCATAGTATAAAAGAAATTTTCGAAAATTTATCCACGGAATTTTTATTTTTATAGAAACAATTATGTTTTTATTAATATTTTTTATTATTCTATTGTAATAAGACTCTGTATGATATTGTATTGTTAAATGTATTAATACTTCATTTAATGTCTTTTTTTAGAGCTCAGTTATTGATAGTAAATTTAATCTTTATTTATTGAAATTATGTATTATGTATTTCGTAATTTCATTTTATTTGATTATCTAGTGAATTAAAATGCTTTCGATTCATTTTCGTTTTATTGTATGAAATTAAATTTATCGAACTATTACAAATATTAAATATTTGAGCTGAAAATCGTGTTATTTTTGTTCTTTTTTTTTGCCACCTTATATTTTTCTCAGTGGATTTATTCACTTATTTTCATCTGAATATACTGGACGTCTTTGTATCGATCGTCAAATAATCGATAAATTTTGCCCATGAGAGCACCGACCTTATTCAATTCTTTTTTTTTCAATCCAAATTTAGCATTGCAAATCGTTTTCAAAGAACACGTTATAGAGTATTTATTTATAGATGTATAAACTAATCGATTTTATCTCAATCTAAAGTGTTAGTATAAAATTATCCGTTTGTCCGTGCAATTGAATAAAAATAATTTTAAAAATGAGAATTTATTAGTTTTCCGTTTTAAATAATTTTAATAAAAAAGTAATTATTAAAAATTAATATTCAACGTTATGTTGAATGTTAAATTTTTAATAACAGTTAATTTCTACAAAATAAATGCTTGGTTTCACTTTATTTTATAAATATCTAAATAAATACATTTTATCATATTTACTCGTATTATAATCAGTTTAACTATGAAATATTAC
This sequence comes from Anastatus disparis, assembly GCA_017163975.1. Taxonomy (NCBI): domain Eukaryota; kingdom Metazoa; phylum Arthropoda; class Insecta; order Hymenoptera; family Eupelmidae; genus Anastatus; species Anastatus disparis. The sequence continues at coordinate 54,275 of JAFFSR010000012.1, forward strand.
TGTTTACTTTGTTTCAAAGTGGATTTAATTGAAATATATGTTCAGCCACAGAAATTCCACATACTTTACAAATTTTATGTGATGATGACTGCAAGTTCATTTGGTATTGTACGAATTTAAGTTGTTCAAATTAATAATATTTGCACAGAAATTTTTAATTTTGATAACATATTTTAAGAATTCATATTAATAGTCACGATTGTCTTAAGTAAATAGAATTTTAAAACTTGTAAAGAATAGAAAAATAAAAATATTTGTCAACGTTGTTTGGAAATACCTAAAAGCTGTTCACAGTGTTTTTATTCAAGAGCGCGAAAAATGACCGATAAAACTGGAGATGAATTGAGTAACGTTTGTTCAGTTGGGGGACTGTTAGGTTGAAAATTGCAAGTATGGAAGGTATACTCGTTTTTTTTCAACAGCTGAATTCAAACGAAATTTAAACCATGAAATAGTCGTTCACAGAGTATAAGCGTAAAAGCTACCTTGTGTATTAATCTCAAAAAGCTCTGGAATTTTTCGGATCTTTTTGTTTGCATAGAAACCAAATACAGTTGGGATATACAAACCTCTCACAATGAATCAGCGTGTGGAAAAGTTATTTTCTTTTGATAGTGAAAAAACGTTTTTTTTTTATGGAATCAAAGTTACGAATCAAATGTTAGAATTGTCTATCTTTGAAGAAAAATTGCTTAATTTAACAGTTGAATAGAAATTTCTTTTTTTACGTTTGCTGATTGAAAGTGAAGTAAATTGTAACAGTTAACAATACGTGAAACTTTTATTGTTGATTGAATGTTTTTATAAATTTGCTAAAATTTTTATTTTTAAAAATTGTCCATTAATTCTTCATTTGTTCATTGTTATAAACTTAGTTTTGCAGAAATTATGCTTTTCTGAATATGTACTTAAAATCGCAACCTCGCATATTTTATTACAAGTGTAAGAAAACTTTGAAACACGCTTCATAATTATTTCGTTTATAAAAATAATTTATCTTTGCAAATCTCAAACTTAGAATTGTCAATAAAATATAAATAAATAATGTAAAAATTTTAAATAATTATCGAATATAAGAAAAAAAAAGATATACAATAAATTTGAAATATGAATTTAAATAAAGTAGTATTAAAAATTTATTAAAATAATGTCAGAAAGGAAGTTATCTACTCTCGTAACGTAGGCGAAACATTAATTATTAAATTTTTGTCATTTAGGAAGTGAGCTGATAAAAATAATGCATTTCTTAATGAGTAAGAAAATTACTTTTGATATTATTTATAAATGCAACTTGTTTCTTGAAATGATTAAGCTAAAATCTCATGAAACTACAATCTACTAAATCAAAAACGCAAACAAATCTCAGTAGTTAAATCCTACGTTTAGTCAGGCAGACGCTTTGAAAAATATTAATCTTAAGCCCCCTTGAAGTGGGTGTATATTTGATTAAAAGATAGGTAATAAGACATCATAAACTACATCGTCTTTTCTACTTTTCTCACTTCTCTTAGTCACTTCACTATGATTCCGTTTGAAAGCTTGTTATATAGTACAATTGAATTAGTTGGACGTTCTAGGTACTAGTTCTCTTTCTTAATGTCGAGGGCCAAGGCGAAGTCGGTTTCACTTTAGATGTGGTATGCCTCTTCAAAACCTTAGAAGCAAATTCTCTTATACTATCTATCTTACTAGCATTCTACCTTCTCTTTCTCTCTTTCTCGTCTTGTGCTAATTTTCTTCGTCAGGCTTTTCTTTTTTCATGGGTCATTGACTTTCACGAGCTTTACGAACAAGCAGGTTACTTTATTTTTTTTTTCAATTTCTATTCTTATTCCTGCTTACTTGTAAAAGTTGTCATTGCTTTTTGAAAAATTTAATATTTGTTTTTCTTTTTTTTATTTTCATAAATACGGATTACAGAAAAACTACTTTCTAAAGTTTTAATCAATGTTTGTCCGATTAATTGAAAATGTAACTTTTTCAATAGTTCAATCGAAATATTCTTTTACTATAGCTTTAGTTGGGATTTTATTCTTATGTGCATGAAACCGGATAAACAATTTAAGCTCGTTTTAATGCATGTTTAAATAAAGCTTATAATATTAACCGTCGTTTTCTAATTCATTTATTTTTGCTATTAATTTTATATTTTAAAACAGATTTCTTATGATCATTCTTCCGAAACAATTCAATTTTTTATGAATCAATTTAACGAACATGCATCTGTTTTAATGAATATTTTTTGTTAGTAAATATATAAAAAATTTTTTTTTCTAAGTCAACTTAACTTCATTTTTCATGTTTACTTACATGAAAATGAATAATTATTTTACTGATTAGGGAAAAAATATATTTTTTTTACGCAAAATGCACTTGAAAAATCGAATTTCGCTTACTATATTGGGAAAAATAGCTTACGTTGCATGTAAGCGTCGGATTAAAATAATTCATGATCAAAATCAAATCATGAGGAAATCATCAATTTTTTTTTACTAGTAGTTTAATGTTCCATTTTTAATTTGTGATTAATTATTAAATTATAGGATGTTTCATTTTTTATTCACAGATATAATTAACCATTCATCCCGGCAATTTTTTTCAATGCTTAAATAAAATTACTACTATCTGTTAATCTTTAATCAAAATATTTTGTTCATTAAACTGAAATGGGTATAAATTAATGCGATTACTTTAGATTTGAGTGGTGATAGATTTACTAATTAAAGTATTTTAAAATTTTTTTGATAAAAATGAATTTTTTACGAAAATGTTATTTTTTAATAAGAAAAACTTTATTACATGAAACTTGTACATTATTAAAACAGGAATTTGCAGTTTCTAAGAAAAATTAATCCTCAAAAATCATCTTAATTCCATTAAAAAATATATAGAAAACAAAAAAAAGTGAAATCATTGGATGCAGTAGCTGTTCTGTTCTCATTTATGCATGTATCGATCGACTGCTTTTAATAAAGAAACTTAAAGCTAGGATAACGTGTTTCGCTTGATATCGGATTGTCATTAAAGAAGAGGGATATTTTCTCTTGTAGTTACCTGCTGGACTCGATTCTATCTCATATATGAGAAAACACTTTGCATGGCTGGGAGCAATTCATTCGACTGATTGGAATGAAATGGGACTGTGGGAATATTAGACTTTGAACTAGCAGCTTTGACGAAGAACGCCATCGTTTTACTCTCTCTCTCCTTATCTCTTCGTCATGAAATTGAGATATATAGTGTCCTTGCACTTCTTTTTTTCTTTTCTCATATAAATATGGTATTAATACACAGCAAACGTGCTTTGCGCGTGCTTTGCATCGTTGCTTTTCTCTTATTAATTCTTTTTACTACGTTTTTATTAACTCGCTTTGGTGTCTGTCTGTCTGTCTGTCTGTCTGTCTGTCTGTCTGTCTGTTCGGTACAAATTTTGCAACCGATTGTAAACTAACTTCCCGATGAGCTAGAGACTTGAAATTTTAAATATAGCTCAGAACTGGATGACAATGCAATATTATAAAAAAATATATATATTTACCGAACAATATATTAATATATTCGATCATATACGGAGATGTTGGCAAAATTAAAGATTTGAAGATTTTATATATAGATACACTTTTAACATTAGTGTCTAAACATCTTCGAAAATTTTAAAAATCCTTTTTTGATATATTAATATATTAATGTATTCAATATTATATTTTTGCACGCATTGTTGGATAATATAATTAAAAATATATATTCCCACCGAAAAATATATTAATATATTTAATTATAAACGGAGATATTGGCAAAATTGAAGATTTGAAGATTTTATATATAGATATACTTTTAACATTAGTGTCTAACCATTTTCGAAAATTTTTAAAATTCTTTAACTTGTCATATATTGCAATTAGACATAAATTACAGCATTTTCTATTATACATATAGAATTGGAGACTGTATTTTATTCATTTTATGGTCTAACAATGCATAAAACAATAAATCTTGGTTGAATTTCTAATGGCGTCATTATCGTCAAAATGGCGGGAAACTCACCATGCGATTACGTGTTCTCTAAAAAAATAGATGAAACACGTTTTAGTCCCTTGACAACAATATATATGCTATATAATATGCACTGTTGGACAACACGATAAATAATATTAATAATAATAATAATAATAATACCAAAATGTATAAGATAATATTTAAATAAAAAAAATTTTCAATCTACCACGTTTTTTAATTGAACTAAAAAGTATAAAATAATATAAAAAAATAAAAAAAAACTTTTTAATGTACTACATTTTATAATGAACCAAAAGTATAAAATAATGTGTAATAAAATGAAAAATGAATAATGATTTGAAATAAAAAAAACGTGGGGCGCATACAATACATAATAATAAACATGCGCCCCACGTTTTTTTATCTCAAATCATTATTCATTTTTCATTTTATTACACATTATTTTATACTTTTTGGTTCATTATAAAAACGTAGTACATTAAAAAGTTTTTTTTTTATTTTTAATATTATTATATTTAGAATCTGAGATGATATTTTCACTATAAGTCCATTTCATTTGAGATATTTATAAGGAATTCAAATAATGGATTCTTGGAAACTTTTTTTCTTTTTTATTATAATCATTCTTGTAATATCTTAAATGAAAAGAAACTTTTATTGTACGTATCGATGGTCGCGGGAAGAGGCTGTCATTTCATTTTTGGTTGTAGAGAAGTCATTTCAATTTTGGTTGAAGAAAGGTGTCATTTTATTTTGGCTTAAAAAAAGGCTTGTGTTTCTTAATTTATTATAATTTCGTAATAAATTAATTTTTTTTGGAGTCTACTACATGAATAAATAAAAAAAGAGTTTTTTTTTGAAATAGCACTTTTTTTTAGAATAAAATGAAACGTTAGTCCTTTTTTAACCCAAAATGAAATGAAACCTCTCTATAACCAAATATGAAATGATACCTTCTTTCCCGCGACCAACGATATGATAATAGTTATTTTTATCTAAGATTTGATAATGTAATCTTCAATATTTTGAAAACTAATAAATCTGATAAGTTGTACCAAAAATTTATAAAAATCTAATTAAATTTAATTTAAATTTATTCAAAATTAAAAAAAATACACATATATAATATATAAATATGTATTAAATTTCTACAAAATTTCAGTTTGATTACCAAGGGCTTACTTTAGTATTATCAAGCATCATAGGCTACGTTTTTTTTGGGAATAATTTTTTCACTCTAACTATATTCAACATAAACTTGAAATTTTAATTAATAAAAAGAGTACATATACTCTTCAAGCTATGAATCTCCTTAAAATTTAAGGAAAATAATTTTATGATAGAAGAATCGTCACTGATACAATGATACTGATAAGCAGAGTGTTTCTTTTTCGATTCACTGATTTTGCTCAAATTTTGCGAGATAATTTTGGATACTTAAAAATAAAGAAAGCAAAATTTTAGACTCCAATGATCAATATTTCCCTTGTTACAGGCAATTAAGGAGTCTCATATGCTAGCTATAGTTTGCTATAGTTTGTTGTTCATATAAATCAAAAGTTTAAAAAATTCTTCAATATTTTGAAAAACATTAATTTATACCTGGAAAAAAATCTCTACAAATTTTTAGTTAGCCTTATCGACTGATTTTATTATTTATGCTCACTTAAAGTTTATATTTTTACTACTATGAGATACAAAACACGTGGACTTCGAGTGAGCACATATAAAAAAATTAGTTGATAAGACTACTTGAAAATTTGCAGAATTTTTTTTCTAGGTATAAATTAATTTTTATCAAAATTTTGAAGAGTTCCTTAAACTTTTAATTTTTATGAACAACAAACTATAGCTGACATATGAGACTCCTTAACCCTTTCAGAACGGAATTATTGTTTCATGATGAAAAGTTCTGATAACCATTTAGCGATGATAAGTGTAATTTTTGCGATAAAATTTTTTTTTTTTTTTTTCAAGTTTTCTCAGTTTCTATCAAAGATATAATAACTTAGGCCCTCAATTTGAGATCGGAAATAGTCCACTTCAATCTAATACACATATTTTTTTTACAAAATTTGAAGCCACTTTTGCACAATTTCAAAAAAACCAAAAAATGTCAATGTACATTGTAATGTACATTGGTTCTGAAAGGGTTAAAGAAAATCACTGAAAAACTTACTAGATTTTTAAACGTTTACAGCTCTTCAGCATTGATAGCTAGAGGTTTAAAATATTTTTTAAATGAAAGCTGAGTTTAAATCCTTGTTATATAGCACTTACAGTATATCAAAACATTGTCTTTTTCCAGAGCTATATAGTACAATAAATATTCGACTCGAATTTCCTTTTTAACACATTAATTAATAATAAAAGATGAAATGTGGTCCAATCTTTATTACGTTGTAACTATGGAAAAAATACTGTTTTGATATACTATAAGTGCTATTTAAAAAGTATTCGAGCTCAGCTTTCATTTAAAAAAGTTCTAAACTTCTAGCTATTTCTGTTGAAGAACTGTAAGCTTTTGAAAATCTAGTAACTTTTTCCGTAACTTTCTTTAACTACTTATAACTAGGAAAATATTGAGCGTTAGAGTCTAAAATTTTGGCTTTTTTCAAATCTATGCATCCAGAATTATTTCTCAAAATTTGAGCAAAATCAGTGACCCACAAGGGAAACATTCTCTTTGTTAGCTAAAAATAATAACTATCTTAATTAACTATTCTTAAAATGCATAAGACATTTTATAGTAATAATTGATGTTATTTAATTAAAAACTTTTTTTCATCATTTTCATCATCTCAAATTGATTACTCCAGAATATTATTAGATGTGATAACATAAAAGATTTTTTTATGAATAATTTCCAAGTGTTAAAATAAATGCTATTTCGAATAAGTTAAAAAATAAATTTTTTAAATTGGTGCTATAAAACCAAAAATATTAATAAGGTTATAAAAATTATTTCTATTGTTTAAGTTTGATTCAAAAACAAAAAAAAATTAATAAGATACAAATTAATAAGAAAATATAAATTAATAATTAAAATATAAATTAATAAGATCCCTGGTAGAAAAAAGCCTGGATTTACGGTGTCATTATGGTGTATTTTATGGTTTGCAACCATAATATGGCCACAAACCCAGTCTTATTTCGACGGAATATGGCCAGCTTATGGACTTGACAAGGCTACAAACCCAGTCTTATTTTGACGGAATATGGTCAGCTTATGGACTTGACAAGGAATACAAATTTATAATTTTGAAAAGATAATTAAAATTTTGGAATAATAATTAAGGAAATTATAATTTAGAATTATCAGAAAATGATTCATTTTAATAAATTATCATCATATATTATTCATTTTTATAAACTATTTATTTTTATAATTAACAATAACACATTAAAGTTTCATTTATAAAGTTATAGTTAATGGTCTGACATTATTTACAATTAATAACAATTACTTATTAGTATATCACTCGAATAGACAAAGGTTATAATGAACAATACAAACTTTATAGGTTATGATTTATTTTAAAAATAAATTTAGTGTTAATATAAATTAATGAGATATTAGTATTATTTAATATTAATTGTAGTTACACTCATATAAAATATCAATTAATTAAGAACTTAAGGTATCAAGCCCAAATTCAAGCCTAAAATAAAAATTAAATTTAAATGTCATAATAATTTTTTATAATAATATTATTTAAAAAAAAGTTTTTTTTTACCTTAGATATATAAAATATAAGACTTTGGCCCATGAATAATTTTAAATAATCTCATGAAATGATTAAAATTCTTTCTTTTATTCGAACACTTGATTTTGGTGGTCACTGCAAGCTTCCTCAGCCAATTTTCAACAAATTGACTTCAAAATTTCCAGAGATCTTTAATTAATATGTATTCACAAAATAACACTTTTATTTAAAAGAAAAAGAAAAAGAATTTAAAAGTTTGTCGAACAATTAACTGAGAAAGCTTACGACAACCACCAAATTGAAGAAATCACATTTTTGACTAATCAAAAGGATTTTAAGCATTGAATGAGATATTTTAAAATTATTCATAGACTTTGTAAATAAATTTAGAATATTCTGTCTATTATAATATCAATACAGATCCATGTAATGTAGGTTGTATTGTAATTTCACTTTAAAGGAGTTGGTGGCAAGTTTAATTTTTGGTCTAGCGACAACTAAAATATTTAATAATACACATGTTAGAATATTCTTTTTAAAATTATGGCACTCAAAGTTCTAAAATTTTGCAAATAATTTTAAAATGTCCTACTGTAACATAATGTCAATGCAAATCAATGTAATCTAGGTTGTATAATAAAACATAACATTGAATTCTATAGTTTAAAAAGAAGTATAGTCTGGTACGTATAATATGAAAGGACTCATCATAGACTAAATCAAATATAAAACTGCTTACCAACTTTTTTAAATCAAAACAACAGTACAATATAAATTACATTCATATGAATTGATACCATGTTCGAGGAAGATATTTTAAAGCAAAATACAGAGTATCATAGCTTTAAGTACTATAGTTAAAAAAAAAATCTAACAAGTACCACATGAAACATTTCATTCGATATGGACTAAAAATGAAACTGGCCATCAAGTTGTTTAAAGTGATATTATAATTTCGTTTTTACTTATTTGTTTTTAAAATTATAGCATTTACAATCATGAAATTTCGTAAATAACTTTAGAATGTTTTTTCTAGCATAATATCAATATAAATCCATATATTGGGAATTGTATTGTAATTTCACTTTGAAAAAATTGGTGTTAAGTTTCATTTTTGGTTTAGTTACAAACAAAATATTTCATAATACACATATTCGTTTTGAAAGTCTGGTACTCAAAGTTCTAAAATTTTGCAAATAATTTTAAAGTGTCCTGCTATAACATAATGTTAATGCAAATCAATTAGTTTTATTATATAACATAATATTGAGTTTTTCAACTAACTAACAAAACTTAAGAACTACATTAGCGCGTCTATTTTTAAAGATTAGGGTTAGGTTAAGATGTCGAATATAAAGTCATATCAGAAAATTAGGTTATAATAAAAAAAAATTCATTTGTAATTAAAATCTGAAGAATAGTGAATAAAAAATAATAGAGAAGAGTAGAGAAAGTTCACAATTAAAGTTAAACTTGTTATACTATAAATATAAGTTTATTATAGTAGTGCGCACAAATCATACATTAGAATAAGTCCATATTATGGCCAACTTATGGTGAAATTTGACAGTGTAATTACACCGTACAAATATGGCCATATGTTGGTGGACACGCCATAATTTATGCTAAACTTTCTACCAGGGATATAACAATTTTAAAAAAATATTCAAAATAATAACTTTACATATTATGAGATTTATTTACCTCATGAACTGTAAAACAAACTCGTCTGACATATGTTAATGCACTATATATCTCTGCAAAATATATTTCTGTGTTGCTATTTAAAAATATATTTTTCCTATTATGAAAAAGCTTTCTTTTTAAAGAAATAAATGAACCGTGTTAGACCAAAAAAGGTTAATTGATTTTCATGGTTGAAAGATACACACGTGATCATATGCGCACATTTATACAAGATACACATACATACAATCATTAAAATAATTTTTTTTTATTTAAACTAATAAAAACAAATCTAAATGTTATTTTCATAAATTGTTTATTAATAATAAGTGTGTGAGAGAAAAAATATAAATATTATATTTTTATTACGTTTATTGCGTAAGTTCTGAACATAAACAGAAAAAAGAAAAAAATACATTATTACATTAACGCTTTTCTAAAAAGCTTATTGAAAGGTTGGCAAAAGAATTTTAAATCATTATTATTACCGAGTATCTTTATTCTACTGTAAAATGAAGAACAATAAAATTGTACATTTTAGAATTCATTACTTACAAATGGGTTATTTTAAAGGTTGACATGAATCGAGAAAAATAAAAAAAAGTGAAAAGAAAAAAGAAAAGCAGCTAAGTGTAAAGGATAGTCGTGTTTTTTATGGCTCCACAAAGTAATCAAGCGCATTGTAAAAGAAATTGGCTTAGCCAGACTGTAAAACATTGGAAATGGTCTAACAGAAAATGACAGGATACCCTTAAGGGTAAGGGTAAAGAAAAAAAAGAGATGCAGTTGGCTTTGAAATTAAACTCGACGTCTTAGGATTGTCCTAGAAAAGTATTTTACATTGTCAGACTTTTGCGCGTATAAAGCAGCCTGTATGACGTGATAAAATTGAATTACATTATTCTTATCCCTTAGGATTTCACTTTACTTACTCATTCTCTCTTTCGTAAATACAAGTTATTTGTTGTTGTACGTAGATGTGCGTACAGGGTTAAATTTTCTTCTTCCAATTTATACGTGTAGTATGCAAAAAGTGCTTGTAACATTGAATTGTAAATAGCGCGCCTTTCGAATGTGGCCCTAGGAATATAAGTTACGTTTTATTTTTACGATCAAAAACGTAACTTTTTATTGGAAAAAGTATTTTTAAAAGAGTTAGTCTTTCTTTTTGTCACAATCGTTCACAATTGGTATACAATATTTCATAGAAGAGCTTTTATAAGGTTTTATAGGTGTTCATAAAAATAGGTATAAAGATTATTTGATTTATGGTTTTAGATACTCAGATATATTTGTGATCAATTTAAATTATTTATTTTCCTAATGTTGAATTATTGTTATAACTTATACGTTTATATGCGAACTGTAAATCAGTTTATTCCTATATCATCATTAATGGATTCTTTATTGAAAAAAAGAGAACCAAAATTGACTTTCTCTATTTGAACATAGTCGACAATAATATGGTACATTACAGCTTGCTAAAGTAAATAATCCAAAAATTGAACAAATACAAATTAAAAACAAAATTGTTATTCAAATTTCAAATTCCTTTTCTTTTATTTCCTAAGTGAAAATATATTATGCCACGCCCCCATGTTTAATCCCAATATTGATCTAAGTACATACTTGGTGCCTCCCATTTTCAAATCCATAATCATTATTTTATTGTATACTAAATCTTAAATCCAATAAGCTCTTACAGTTATATTATATTATATTATTATATAGTTCCAGAAAGTCAATATAATAGTACAAGTGGAGTGATACGTAATAGTGATTACGGGAACATTGTTCGAAGAAATAATAAAGGATCCAATCGTAGAGTCTATTTAAGAGCAGAAAAAAACAAAAACCAGAGATATTTACAGAACGATACAACTGAATTAAATGTATGTAATTTAAATTATAAATTGATGGACAAAGATATTTTTCATTTATTTAAAACTATTGGACCTCTAAAATCAGTTAATATTTGTTACAATAAAAATGGACAATCATTGGGATCAGCAAGGATAGCTTTTAAGCACAGAACTGATGCTGAAAAAGCCTTAGCATATTATAATGGTGAAACTTTGCACTGAAAAAAATAGAATCTAGAACCAATGAGAATCCGCTTGGTGGTAGAAGATTTTCGTTTTGTTTTAAGCCATAGTAGAATTCCGCTTGACTCTAGAGGAAAATCTGCTTCAATGATATCGACTTCCTTCTATTAGATATTCTGCTACCAACTAGCAGAAATATTTTTGAAGCAACTAAACTTTAATATGATGAATATTCATCTTGCTTATAGTTATTAGGTACAACTAGATTTCTATTTGATTCAAGAACTAAGAATCAAATAGATTTTTCCTCTTACTCCTAGATTCTATTTTTTTCAGTGTGGATGGACGAAAAATGAGGATTAAAATATTGGTACCAGAAATCCAAGTTAATCATCAGCCAATTCGTAACAGACTTGGTAATAATTTTAAAATTGATGGAACTACTAGTTCTGAAAGAAGTAGACATGAATGTCAAGTAAAACTTAAATATGTAATTCTAGATATTTTTCTGTTAGAATAATAGTATATTACGACCCAAGGCCAGGAAGTTAGATTTCCTGGCGTGCGTGATATTACGGCCGAGACGAAGCTGAGGCTTTATATCACGCACGCCAGGGCATCTAACATTCTGGCCGCGTGTCGTATACTATTTTTCTTTATCTCCAGCCGAAAGTACGTGGTTATATATAGAAATTACCCGTCCAACAGTGTACGTGGTTATGTATAGATATTGCTCGCTCGACTTTTGCGAAACCTTATCGAATGTACGTTATTTATGAAAATTGCCCGCCCGACATTTGCAAAACCGAGGCGAAGCCGAGGTATATATCATAAGGGTTTTAAAGTAAAATTATATTTCTAAGCTGATAAAGTACTATAAAATTGAGAATAAACTTACTCTGCAACTAGAATGCAACAAGAAAAGTACGCATTGAGACTACAAATTTAGCATCCAAAAATTTAAAATGGAATCAAATATACTGAAAAAATGTCCAACAGAACCATCGTAAAACGACAAGAAATCAACCGGTCAAATCATTTTAAACTGTAAGGATTGAAAAATTTTACATACTAGAAAAAGAGGGAATGAAATTCAAGATTAGTACCAAGTTTCTGAGTCTACTTTACAAGGATGGATAAAAAAGAGAGTAAAGTATTACGAGTAGCAATCAAACTTAACTTCAATCAAGCTCGATTGTTTTTTCGTTTTAGACTTCACTCGAAAACTAATGAAAATTTTATATTTTTATATAGAATAGAATCGTTTGCTTGCCCTTAAATATATTAGAGTCTGCTCTTATCTTTGTATAAAAATATTTAATTTATTAATGATAACAAAAATTTAGATTACACAAGGACAGAACTATGCGGCCACCTCTTAAGAATAAATCGCAACCAAAAATGACATCTGGTATTTAATATTAAAAAATATATTCAAAAGAGAAAATATAATTATAGGAGAAATAGAATATTACAGCAAAAACAAAAATATATTCGCATAGCATCACCATTGAAAACTAAATATTTCAAAATTTATAAATAAGTTTTTTAGTGATAGGGGAAACTGGGACAAAACGGTATAGCGGAGTAAAATGGGATAGCCGAATTTCTCGGCTGCTACTAGTGCCGTGTATAAAATAGCTGTATGATTTCATTGAAAATATCCCTATTATTATTTTACATATGATTGGTATGTCAACAATAGTCTCGTGTTAATTTTATTAGAGGTTGAAAATTTTTTAATTATTAAGAAAGATTGTTGGTAAAAATCATATTGCGTGTAATCTTTCCCTAAGCAACATCTGTATTCAACAAGTACATAAACTTATAAATTTATATCATAATTAATAGTTTTGCAACTTCTGTTGTTTAATTTTACTTGTAATTATAGAAAATTCAGAATTACATTTTTCTGAACCTTGGGGCAAAACGGGATATTTTATAAATTTCATGTTTTTTTTTTAATGTAATGATCAAATCCGCGGCCACTAAATAATTTGTAAATAAAAAGTTTAAATTGGAAAAGCTTTCTGATCTATATAACATACTAAGGTCAACCCTAGCAGGCAGAGTAGAAAAGATGAAAAATTTGATCTTTCACTAGATAGAAAAAATAAAAATATGTAAAATATATTAATTTATGTAATTAAAAGATTAGTTTAGAATTGTTAATAAAAGTTTGTTTATTAAACAACATTTTATCATCTTTTCATTATGTTTGGGGCGTGAAAAACTGTTCAAAGTTCATTTTCTGAAGAGTATTCCGTTTTACCCCAACTTTTTTTTCATGGAGTAAAATAGGATACCTTACGTAAATTTTTAATTACATTATTGTGAATTTTATATACTATTATCTATTGTCTAAATATACAGTTTATATAAACTGTTACAAAGATTTTTGAAAAATTTATAAAATCGGGTCTATTAATTTTGTCTGTCCATATCCAGCACTTATCTACTTAAGAAGTACAATAAGGTAAGAATATACAATATATTCTTTGTTTAAATCATTCAATAATATCCTTTAATGATTCCAATAGTGAGAGCGATCTTACTCAATCGAATGTAGATGGAACTTTTTTTACCTCTAGACTTTATACATCTTTTTCAAATGTTAATATTATTTAACTTTATTCAATTATTTACTTTAAATCTAACTAAATCAACTTATTCACTGACTTACATACATACTTATTCATTTTAATTTAGTTCTGATGAAAGCCAGGACTTAACAAACTAATAAAAATTGTTTAAAAAAGTATCAAATTTTAATAAAAATCAATATATTGTAACAATCATAAACTTTTAACATTAAAATTTGATTTTTTTTCAATTAAGCTTGTTTTTTTAAATAAATAAAGTAGCTACTGTTAATGTAGGAATAAAGATCATTATGAAATTCCAAAGTAAAGTTTATTTTTCATACAGGCATTTACTCACATCACTTTGATTCGCTCACTTAGATAGCAAACTCTACACTCAGAAGAAATATGTGACTTTACTATCTAATTGCATAATGTAATATTTATTGCAAGATAGTATAATATTATTTCATTTTTAAGAAACAAAAAATCACTTCCTTTTGATTAATTTGGTTTTTTTCCCGCATTCAACAGGAAATTCCTGTGAGAATAAAATAGAACTTATTCCCCGTTTAAGTATAAGAGGATAAGAAGCGTTACTTTCTTCCAACTTTTAAAGACAATAAACTGACCATTATAGTTAAGCTGCAAATAAATAAGTTATATGCACTATTATCGATTGTCATTGATATTTTTATCACATAAAATTAATGACCTAATATTTCTTAGTGCTTTCTTATCATTATTTTTATAAAATTTTAAACTCAAACTTGCAATGCATAGACAAATATTTTTAGTACTTATAAAAAAGAAAACAGCAATATAGAAATAAAATTAAATAAAAAAGGATGATTATTCCATATTTCACGAACTTACATCAATTTCAGTAATATTTTGAGAATAACTTTTTTGCTTGAGTTCACTGGACTGAAAACAAGAAGGATTCAATTATTGTCACTTTTTTTGACAATCTGTGAATTATAAAGAGAAAAAATCATTTTTCTGTTTCTTCTCAGTTAGCATTGATGTACTTCCGTTGACATAGTTCGATCAAAAACACACATAAACGGTTATCGGTGACCCTGAACACATACATATAATACAAAATGTACATACATATTCACACATGGCAAGAAGAAATCGCTTGCTCTTCGAGCCAGAAAAATTACGCTTCATTGCTTACGGGTTTTTTTTATCCATATTATGAAACTGGCGATTATCGTGCCCTCGTATAACTACACGCCCCTTTATTTATTCCCAACACTAAACTTATATTGTTGTTTATTATTGTTGAAAAATTTACTAAAAATAATGTTGTTTTTGTTTAGTACATTACGATACAAGTGACCTAAGTGGCACTTTATTACACGGCCGGAGTTATCGCCCGAGCGCAGCGAGGGCGATAACGTAGTGCCGTGTAATAAAGTTCCACTAAGGTCACGAGTATCGTATACTATTTTGTAGCACGTGGGACATAAATCCGCCAAATTAAATCTGTACTCTTCAAAATCAGTAATAAACAAAAGCTATGCACTCCACGAATTATAATTCAAAAAATAAAAGCGAAAACTATAAAAAACCAAACACTACGCATCCTGTGAATGATAAATCGAAAAAAAGAAAAGAAAACTATAAATAAACTAAAACTAAACACTCTATGAATAATAGATCGAAAAAGAAAAAAAAGAATATAATTTCAAAAATATACTCAAAATGTGTAATAATAATTAATTTTTATCAATATTATTGATATTATGTGAAATTGTTTGTTGAAATCATCTTCTATGAAGTCATAAATTGAAATTTTGTTTCACGTATGAATTAGCGTCGTAGGAGCGGTGAGGAGGTAACATGTTTAGTATAGCAATAGCAATCGTCTGTAGTAATAGGGGGTTCCCCGTAGCATTTTATAATACAACGCTGAAATGACTATACCTCTTCGCTTTACATGTTACGCTACTATCAATTTTAGTTTTACTCGTATCTTACTTGCTTATAATTGTTATTTAATTTGAACAATGTTAATGTAAAAGAGTTTCAATATACTACAGCTTATTGTTATTTATGAAAATACTTTAAAAAATAATTTACATATAAAATTATTTCTTATTATATACGTACGTTACCTAAGTAAATTCATTATTGTACTGTGTAAAAAAGTGCCACCTAGGTAACAGAAAAGTGTTACCTAAGTGCGGATTTAGGTCCCGCAGTGCTATAAAAAATTTTTGTAGTCTTTTACAAAGCATTAATATATACAAAATTTCTTTTATTAAATAAAACAAAATTATAGTTAATTATAAAAATGAAATGAAAATTTTAAGAATTTTTATCCTTATAAAAATTATGTTTATTTAATATTTGATTTTATTTTGTTTCAGGTTAGTATTGATGATCATTATTATGAAAATGGTTTTTTCTGTGAGTATAAACTTTTCCTTTATAAATTTTTTAGGCATATGAACTTATGCAGATATTCATAGAATATATAATTTTGTTTGAACATAAAACAATATATTACAATATTCTAATTTGTAATAAAATTAAATTTTATATTACAATATTTTTTTAATGTAAAATAATATATTATTATATACTTAAATGTTGTATGAACAGTATCGATAAATTGTAGGACATTATACATCCATATAGTTATAGTTATATTATGTTTATATGTTTGAAATAATAGTAAAGGATAATAATAGATGCAATGTTTAAAATTTGTGAATTGAATTCTTTTTAGAAATAAACTGAAGATCTGTTAAGAAATTAAAAATTATTACAAAATCATTTTTGTAAGTTCTTTAATCTCGCGGGTAACTTATATGTGTCTATTTGGATGAAGTTTGATCTTTCGTAAACCCGTTATTTACTTTTGACTAACGTAGAATCTTCAAATTTCGAATGATAATTTTTATAACATTAATTCAAATTATATAGAAGTCCTATTTTCGATTCATGTTTCCAATTAAAATGCATTTATTTGAATTAATTATAATTGATATTTTGAATTGTAATAAATATAGAGAGTGCCATCTAATTATAAAATATTTTGGAACATTTAATAAAGTTTTAAAAAGAAAGGAAAAGAAATTCCTTTTCAAAAATTTCATTAAAAATTTTGACATACGTTTTTCTGTATACTTGTTGCAGTTTTAGATATCAATAATAATTTATTCGAATAAATGCATTCCGATTGATTGGAATCATAAATTGAAATCAGAATTTCTATATAATTTAAATAAATTTTATGAAAAGCAAATTATTTTTATGTAATGTACAAATGTCTAATTTTCATTATCTAACAATAAGAATTCTTTTAAGAAAATATTAAAAATACATGCTCAAAAGCATTGTTATTTTGAAAATATTTAAATATTTTGAAAAATATGAATAATTAGTAAAATATAAAGTATTTTAAAGTATTTTTGATAAATCGATTTTTACTTGTAAAAATTTTTATTTGAATATTTATATTTTTTGATCAAATAAATCTTTTACTAATTTCAGTTAAAAATCGTAGTACATTTAAATATCGAACTTATTTTACATTTGAGTTTTTAAATATTCAAAATATCCCATGGATATTATATTTTTATTGTAACGGTTTTTTTTCATCACATTCTAATCACAACTTTTAGAATTTTTTTTTCGGAACAAAGGTTCAATTAAATTTTGAATTTATATTTTTATTTATTTTTTTTAACGATGTTTTAAATGATGACCTTATTTTTAAAATTAGAAATAAATTTTTAAATAAAACTTTTTTTATTTTTATTTTCATTCTTTCCATTATTTCTTTTAAACAAGAAAAACAAGCAATTCATGCATTCTTTTGTAATCTAGTAACCTTAAAAAAAACTAATACTTTTTTCTGCATCTAGAATACGTAATGAATATTAGTAGTTCTAAAACTTTTCTTTTTATAAAACGAAAAAAAAGAATTTTAATATAAAAATAAAAAAAAATATCATCCCTTAGATACGCCCTTATTTCCTATATTAACTGACCAATTTTTCTCCTCTCTTCAAGAGCATAGATACAAAAAAAGAAAAAAACATTTCAAAATAAATCCGACTTCCACTATCGGAACATCTTTTCTCGTTTCCGTTTTTCTAACCATCTTTCTCTCCCTCTTTTTCCCCTCGGTAATATTTGCGTGTATATATAAATATGTATATAACACACATATATACGCATATACGATGCGGCAATAAAGCCTTGGCTTTTCTTAAAAGACTGACTTTGTACGTGCTCCTTAGGGAAGGGTACTTTTCTAACCAAGTTAAGAGGAGGAATCAGTCGAGACTTCTCTGATGACTATACTATCAGAGTTATAGTGCATCAAGCAAATAGAGAGTAAAGAAGGACGAAGAAAACAAGAATAAATAATAAAAAAGGAAATGGAAAAAAGATAATCAATTTTTTTTCGAACTACGAATGTACATGTCAGATTGAACTTCAAATAGCTTTAGTATGTGCTCTGTGTAGCGAAATGCGGATCACTTATATCGCAAGGATAGAAGATATGTCATAAGGGTTCCTATTTGCTAATATATTTGCGTATTTTTTCGTATAGCAATCACATTATAAATGAGTTTTTTTCGATTTCTTATATTAGGAAATAGTGGATGCATGTATATTGATGGTTGGTACTTTTCATATGAGGTATTTGATTAAGAAAAGTAAAACAAAGAAACATCAGCAACTGAAAAAGTAGACAACATTATTTTTCTCGGCATGGTAAATATAATATTGACAGTATTTAAAATTTTTGCATATTATATTAGTTTATTATACTTTATTGAGTTTTAAGAATAATTTTGATTGTTAAAGTACACAAATCTTCAAAATATCAATAAATAATGTTATGTTTATGATGAAAGCTTGAAGTAAAATTTTAACAAAATATTTATTTTATATTGGTAGTTTCTTTAGTCTGATTGTAACATTTCGAAATGATTGACATATCGTATGATAAATTTTTTATACATTAGAAATCTGAGTTGGTCTGTGGCTCATTCGGTAGAGCGTTGGATTCGCAATCTCGAGGTTCTGATTTCGAATTCCGCTCTCGGCCGATTGATACAAGCACCACTTGTATGTTACATGTGCTTTGTTAACAAACACATTTACGAGCTCCGTCGTGATTAATATTGCAAAAATTGCATGTATCAATATGCTTGTATCAATCGGCCGAGAGAGGGATTCGAACTCGGAACCTCAAGATTACGAATCCATCGCTCTACCGAATGAGCCACAGAGCGACTCGTTTGCCTGTTCTTAAAGTAATCTTCGTAAGATTTTCAACATTAAATTTTTTTAAATGATATAAAACAAATTACCCCAAGTAATTTTACGTGTATTTAATTTTTAATCTTGTAATACTCTTAATTCAAAAATACTATTTATTAAAAGAAAAACTCATAAATCAAAATAATAAGTTTATTTTCTATCAGACAATCTTCAAAACTAAAACTTTACATTCAAGCCAACCTCTTTTTATATCAATTCGCACTTTCAACTTTTTTTTAAGTCGCTACCATCTTCACTATATATTTACATATATATCGCTTATACAACCCTGGAAGAAAATTGACCGTATTTTAGGCATAATTGCTGGTCAACAAATGTTAAAATGGCACTTATCTAGAAATGCTAGAAATGATTTTAAAAAAATTTCTAGATAAGTGTCATTTTAACATGCGTTGACCGACAATTATGCTTAAGATATGGTCAATTTTCTTCCAGGGAATACATATCGCGTATACAATTAGTTCGATTCTTACAATCTGAAATATTTGCTTATTTTTTTATTTTTTAAATTTAACATAATATCTTTTATAAATATTTTATAATTATAAAAAAATATGTTATGTTGAATTATATTTTAAATAAATTTTATTGATAACAAATTGAATAGCCTAAAAAATTTTTGTGAATTAATATAATGTGGAATACTATTTTTTATCTGTGGATTTGGATTTAGCGTAAACAAGTATATAAAAAAAAATCGTTCTTGTCAAAAGTACAGCCAAAATTTTTTTTGTGGGCTCGTGTAAATTTTTAATTTAGAGATTTAATTGTTTAATTGAACATGAAAGATTTCATGATTAGAATTTTATGTATTATTATTTTATGTTTTTATGTATAAATTGTTTACTTTTTACAATCTTCATCTGTTCGAATTTTTTTATTACTGATTTTAATTTAAATCAAAGATTCTCAAATATCTTTCTTATTAAATAAATTTTCAAAAATAATACAATTTGATTTTTACGATATTATTTTTAATTTGATGTTTTTTGACATTATAAAGTTTCTTCTTCACTAAATATTAAAAAGTGATTTTTATATTATCTGTTAGCACATTCTGCAACAGAAGCGAAAAGGCTTTATTTATGAAAAGAGAAGTTTTTTTCTGTAATTCGATTGATAAAAAGCATTTACCTAGGAGTTGTGAACTGTATTTTATACCACGAGAGCTGAATAATCATATCAAAGCTACGATTTTAGGGCTAGAGTGATATAAAACCGTTTATTTGAGAAACATTAGTGTCAATGTAAAAAAAATTCTTTTTTTTAACATTGACACTAGTGTATAGTTAAATTTTTATCGAACACTTTATATAGCATATACATTGAGAAGAGGTGACAAGGAGATGTACATGTTTTTAAGAAATCGATTAAAAAAATATTTTTTAATATTTTTTAATAAATTTTTTGCCAGTCCAACCATAAGATTGCAACTTTGTTGCTCTTTTTTTAGCTTTCACGGCAAAAAATACGCTTTGGAAAATTTATTTACATTTTTAAGTCTTTTTTGAGAGTATCAATTAAAGTTTTCGGCTCTACATAATGTGTAATGGAGTACATCAACCTTGGATCTTCTACAAGTTTTTCATAAAATATTACAGTTTTTCCTATAAAATCTGATGAAGAGAATTTAACGTTATATGTTTTTAATAATTGAACTAATTTTACATTCTTTTCAAGAATAGCTTTGTTAATCGCTGGTTTATAAAATGAGTTCGTAGCGTTTTTATGATACAAAAGCGAATATTTATTTTCATTTTCTTTATCAATATTAAATCCATAATTTATTAAAAGTTTAGTGGAATTATGATATCCTTGCTTAAAAATATGTAACAGAGTTTTAGAAATATTCTTAGTACTAGCACCACTCT
Organism: Anastatus disparis; assembly: GCA_017163975.1. Lineage (NCBI taxonomy): Eukaryota > Metazoa > Arthropoda > Insecta > Hymenoptera > Eupelmidae > Anastatus > Anastatus disparis. Next base: position 75,499 of record JAFFSR010000012.1, read on the forward strand.
CGAGCAAGAGCTTTATCACGGGCAAATGATAATTATATATAGCAAAATCCAAAGGTTTGCGATTACGGTTATCTTCAGCATCGGTGTTACAATTATTAGATAAAAGTATTTTAACAATATTTTTTAAACCATTTTGTGCAGCTATATGTAACGGTGTAAATCCATTGTCGTCTTTAGCATTGATATTCGCTCCTTCCTTTATGAGTAAACTTACGAATTCTCCTTTATCATTTTTAGATGCTAAATGTAAAATTGTTTTGTTCTCTCTGTATTTGATGACATTTACATTGGCCCATGCTTTGAGTAGTTCGGCAAATGCTACCTGATTGTTCAATTTTAAGGCTATGCTAAGCGCGGTGTTACCATACTGATCTTTCACATCAGTTGCAGCTCCCTGATCAAGTAGTAGTTTCATCATGCCTAATGAGCCAGTGTGTACTGTAATGTGTAGAGGTGTAGTTTGAAATTTTTTATCGCAGCAATTACACGTAACAGTGTAAATATATTCTTTGGTAGCATCATCTAATGGTACAGTTTCCTTAAAAGAACCATACTTCAAAATTAAGCACAATTTCTTTTTATGTTCACTATCATGAATGATACGATTCGAGATATCCTTTAGCTTGTCATCCCATTCATCATCATTGGAGTAGAATCCACTGCTAACACTATCACAATCTTCTGAATTTTTACGGCTATCCTTGCAATAATTTCTATTTGCAAGGATATAACCATAATTTAAATTATTATATAATTCGTTATAAGACGAACCATTGAAGACCCGTGCACCAACATCCATTGAACCGTTGTTATTTATTCTTATAAAAAGAAAAAAATTAATACTTTAAAATTGAAGAAAGTTGAAAATAAAACACTTTTTAGAATCGTTCGTCAAATACTTTTCGATTTATACGATTAATACAGCAACAAATTTCAGAGTTTTATGCACTGAATTGATCAATTATATTTCATATATAGTTGATTTTAATTTTACATAAAAGTATTTTGTTTATTAGAATGATATGAAGTCTTCGATTCTTTAAAGCAAACTGAAGATATTTCACAATTAGCTAACCTTATATACAATTTTTGAATAAACTTTTTTCTTTACAACTTCCATTAGTTAATGTAACAGTTTAATCTCATTTGGAAATAAGCTCCAAAAGATAAAAATTTATAACAAATATCCAATAGTAAAATAATATATAAAATGGGATTAACTTTCTTCAGGAGATGTGAAATAGACACTACAGCTGTACTCATAAATATTGATTTTCTTTCCATTTTATTGCAAAATTTTTGGTAAAGAAATGCATTAGCTTGTAGTATGTACCATAAAGATAATTCAATTAAATTTTTAAATCAATTTATTTATCACAGTTATTGAGAATTAGGGGTTTCAATAATGACTGTTAAAATTTTTCGATTTTGTACCAAGATCCAAATATCTTAAAAACTAACGAATAAATTTATTTGAAAATTTAACAAAATAATCGTCGTGGTAAATACTACAAGCTAATGCATTTCTTTTTTGGAATAGAATTTCGATTACTGGTAATCCGATTACCTATTTTAAATTTTAGAAAATTTTCAATTACAGGTAATTCTTAGAATAATTACAACATCGTAAAGTTTGATCCCTTTTGCAGGTATAAGGATAAGTATAAATTTATTTTACTTATTTTATCAATGCTACAAAACTTTTACATATGAATATTTTTATGAGCAAAGATTGATATAATCAATCTTCATGTAAAAATATTTACATATCATATTTTAGAAAATTATTCCTTTTTAAACCTTTTTACTTATTTTAAATTGATCGGTTACGCAATAATATTTAAAACAAAAATCGTTTTAGGATAAGGGTGAACATTTCAATAGGGATGTTGCATGAATTTCGAAATTAATTTTTTTTAATTTTACATATATGATTTCTACATAAATTTTTTTTTTCTGATTTTTTTAATGCAAAATAAGCAAGAAATAAATAAATAAATTATTGCAATATTTGAAATTACCGAGCACGGTCCGGAAATAGCCGAATCTATCCGAAGGCCTTGTGACGTCACTAGTACCGTAAACAATAGGCGGTTAACATAGGATTCATAGAAAATAAATTAATAAATTGGAGTTTTGTTAAAAAAATGAGTTCATCTAGTGAATATAAATGGTGTTATGTACCTGAATGTAAAAACACTTCAATTTCAACACCAAATAAACAATTTTTTTGTGTTCCAAAATGTGAAATAATGCGTGTTAAGTGGTTCAAAGTAGCTCTGCGATCTGATACTCCAAGTAAATTTAGATATTATTGTTGTGAAGATCATTTTGATGTAAGTATTTTTATTTTAATAATTTAAATGAATAAAAGAATCAATGATTGAGTTTCGAACGTTATTATTAAACAAATAAAATTAAAAAGTATAATATAACCTTAATATGTATACTTTAAACTTAATAATAATATTTAATTTCAATGATTTAAATTATTATAAAATCATTTCATAATATTGTCTAATAAAGATCTTTAATAATTTTTTCAGTTGAAGGCGGATACAGATAATTATATAATGCATTCTATTACAGGAGCTCCATTAAAATTAAAAAAAAAGTGCATTACCTCACATATTTAATTGTCAAAATCGAAGAAACAAATCAGATGAGTTAAATAGGTCTGCTTTTAAAAAATTAAATCGAAAAAGATTAATTAATGAAATTTTATCAGAATCGTTGGATAAAGAAAATGAAATCAAAGTTAAAAGGACTCACTTTACTTCCACAGTTTCTAATACAAAAAAATTTATTGATTTGACAAATTATGTGAGTATTTATATAAGAAACGCTTATTTTACTTACATGATTATTAATATAATTAATTTTTATAGGAAAACGTACCAAGTACATCAAAAATTCCAGAAGATGTATGCTTGAGTAAAGAAAGAGAAGAACTGATAAATGTTTCAACAGCTACAAATGTTGTAAGTTTTCTTTATTTTATAAATGTATCTGAATAAGAATTTATTAACAGATACTTGATTTCAAGTAAAAAATAATGTTATTATATTAATTTATGTTTTTTTATTCTTTCTGATGACTTGTCTGCGGTTGAAAATCTACAGTATTTAAATAAATCATTACTCGTTCCATCTACATCCAAGCAACAAAGTGAAAATGAGTATTGTGAACCAATTAATACAACTACTAAACAAAAAATTTTAAGTTTTGGCGAATGTTCAACAAATACAGATAACAAAAGTTCAGATAAAATTGTTTCCACTTCAGTAATAGCATCACAAATCAGTAAAAAAAACATTGGCATACAAACCTTACAACATTTAACAAAACCTCACGTTAGAAGTAAATTAACTTTGTGTAAGCCATCTGTATCAGATGCGACTGTTGATGCTAAGGTTGATGTAGCAGACAAAATGTGTTCACCAATAAAATTTTCATTTAAAAAATCTGCAGTCTCAACATCAACATCCAGCTCAGAAATCACACCAAACTTATCGAGTGGTAAAAGCAATTTGATCTTGTCTGAACCAAGTGACTATGAAATACAATCAACTGATAGTGATGAGAAAAAAAGAGAAAGACAAAAAAATGAAAGATACAGCTCTAAACATGACAAGATATTTTATTGGTATTCATGCAAAACAATATATTGGATTGGATAATGATTGGTTATGGATTATTGATTTATTAAGTTCTTACAGTAAATGTTGTTCTGACAACATCAAATTAACTTTAATGAAAATAAAAACAAACGATACATTTAGCAGATTAGCACACCAATTTGGAATATCATCTTCACAAGCAAGTAGAGTATTCAGTACTACGGTAGATGTTGTAGCTCATTATTTGAAAAAATTTATATTTTTTCCACCAGCGAGTCTTATAAAAAAAAATTTACCCATTGCTTTTCGAGCAAATTATTCTAATGTATTTGCTATCATCGATGCCTTTGAAATTCAAATACAGAAACCATCTGATCCAGTAAAACAAGCTTTGACTTGGTCAGAGTATAAAAAGTGCAATACTTTAAAATATTTAATATCATGCACTCCTGATGGATTTATTAATTTTATATCAAATGGATATGGTGGCAGGATAAGTGATATTCTACTTTTTGAAGAAAGTTCAATGATGGATATTTTACCAGAAAACTGTGGTGTGATGGCTGACAGAGGTTTCAAACAAATCCAAAGCATATTAACAAAAAAAGAACTGTCAACTTATTCGTCCTCCATCTGTTTCCACTTTAACTAAATCCACAAAGGAAGAAGTTCTAAAAACTAAAAGTGTAGCTAGTTTGAGAATTCATATTGAGAGAGTGATAAGTAGAGTGAGAGAATATGACATTTTAAATCCTCATTCTTCGCTAGATATTAATATAATGCCTTTTATTGATAATGTAACTATCATCGTTGCTGCATTAATTAATTTGCAGCAACCAATAGTAAAAAAATAGTTCTGTTTTAATTTATATGGTACATTTTAATAGTAGTTGAATATAAAAAATTTTCTTATTCGCTAAAGGTAAGGTTAAAGTAACAATTTTTATATTGAGATATTTACATATATAAATGAATGTAATAGTTGTAAAATACAAATAAATACTTACAGTACTTCAAAAAATTGTCCACTTGAAAATATATGAAAAAAAATTTGAAAATAAAAAGTGTTACTTTAACCTTACCTTTAGCGAATATGGAAATTGATTTATTATTTAATTTAAATTTCATATAAATACTAAGAACACTGTAAAATGTAAATAGATTTTAAATAATTGATGTTTAATATAATAAAATTTTTATTAAAAAATTATTGATGTTTATTTATAAATATTTATTTACATAGATTTTTGTAAAATTGTAAAAATTTGCTGCTCCCAAAATTCAACAACATTTTTCACAATATTTAATGTATATTCTTCATCATACTCCAACCATACTGTTGTAATATTATTATTTTTTTCAAAGTCATGATCAGCAATGCATAATAATGCCTTAGATTTTCCTGTTGCCAACATTTGCAAAGACATTTGAGCTTTACATTTTTCACTAATTTTTCCATTTTTTAAATAATTTACAACAGTTTTTTCGGAACTGGGACATTTAACTTCTACGATGAAATCACATCCAATTCCATCTGGCGAAGCCCCTAGCATTGGATAAGATGGTATTAAGAATAAACCACATTCTTTTATTTTTAATTTTAATCTGCCTTGGATTTCTGCAATCACTAGTTTTTCTAATTGTCTACCACGTTGCATATAAATGGTATCATACACTTTAGAAGCTCCAATGATTTTATTAACTAAGCTACCATTTGGAGTTTTGCATTGACTAGCTTCATAAATATTGGAAGCAGTTATTCTTCCAAAACGAAGTTCATGCCACAAAACATTTTTGTTTTGATCTCTTGTTCTTTCTTCTGCTTCTTTGCATAATTCTATAGACATTCTTTCTTGAGCATACACTATGAAATTAGGAGCTGAATGTTCTTCATTGATAAATCCAAATATCATTTGATGAATAGATAAACTGTAAACTTTCCTATTAATTAAATCAATTATATATCTTGAAAACTGACTATCAAGTTGTTTTGCAGAAGCTTCTTCTATTACTTTAGCAAAAAATGTTGAGTTATCTCCAAAAACTTCTGTTCTGATTTGATGACTACTCGACATCTCAGTAGCAGCTATGAATTTTTGAGAAGTTCCAACATTGGATAAAGTTGGTTTTTTCCAGTAACATTCTACTTCAGTTGGTGATGCAGACTCTGAACGTCTATTACTCCACATTAAAAATGCTATTCCATGCTTGCATCCTCCTGTTATTTAAATTTGATTTTTATTTTACATCAAAATTTTGTCAATCATTTTAAAAGATTTATTTATTATACATTTTTCTGATTTTTATTTGAATTCTTTATAAAAATAGATTTAAAAAATAGTTCTATGAATGTAGAATTAATTGAACATAAAATTTTAGTGTGGTTTTTCATTTGATAAAATGTGTGTACTCATTCGCTAAAGGTAAGGTTAAAGTTACATTTTTTATCTTTAAATTACCATACGTATAAATACATTTAACTGTTGTTAAGTATTAATAATCACTCCTAATGCATACAAAATTAATCATTTAAAAAAATACATGAAAGGAATTAGAAAATAAAAACTGTTAACATAACTTTACCTTTTGCAAGTAAAAATATATAATCAAAATATTGACTTTTATGATGTATTCCAGTTAAATACTAAAAAATTATCATACTTTAAAACAAATTAAAATAATATATTGATTATAATAATAATTTCAAATGTCATTTATGTACACATAAAATATAAACATATATGCTAAATATATATATATTTACCTTCTGATGCAGCACAATCCAAACATTCTACACTAACAATCTTTTCATTTTCTTCATTTACTGTTAATATTACAGTATAAGCTTTTTGTCTAACTCTATGTTCTGGGCAAATTCTTCCTTTGACAATACAAAGATTATTTTCACGTTTTACAGAAACGTATCCAATCGCCGAATCTCCATAACTTTCTCGAGAAGATCTGTAAACATATTACCATTTTTCAATTGATATTTTTTATAAGAATATTGAAAAATAAAATGATTTGAAAGAACTATTGTAATTACTAAATTTAATACTTACAAAGTTGCTTTAACACCTCGAATTTCTGGAGCATTGTAATGCTCATTTGACACTATAAATTCCCATACCATAAAACAATTTACCTTCGGGAAATTTGCAGAATCTGCTTTTACAAATCCTTTATCTAACGTTATTGGCATATTGTCAATTTTTATTCAAATAATCTATAATAAATCACTTTCGCGTATTGAGATACATTGTAAACACATACAAGCAGCCGCCTTATTACTGAACCAGTGACGTCATACACAGCGCCGTCGGCAACAACCAATCAAAACTGTTTTTACTCCGCAGGAAAAATTTAAAATTATACCGATTTCTTATTTAATATTTCATATGGTAAACTATGTTAAAAATTCTGTTTTTTAGGTCCAATAATATTGTTTTAATATATATTTTTCGATAAATTAAAAAAAATGGCAAAATTTTTTTAATACAACATTCCTATTGTTTATCATTGGCAGATTCTAGTCAAATTCTATTTAGGACTTTTAGTTTACGAATCTAGCTAAATGTTAGGCTAACTGGAACCACTAGTTTATTTTCTATCAGGGTATATTAATTTTTATTAAGTTACAACTTAAAACTATACGCTGAATTTTCTTCCGATTCCGCACACAAGTTGTGTTCAACTAATTTAAGGGTATACGCTACTGACAATTATTTTTCATACTGTAGTTTAATTTCTGCACCATTTTGGCAATTTAAAAAAAATAGCTGATTCTCTTTTCTTATTTTTTATAAATATTAACATTTAATGAGGATTGAAATTTTTTCAAACTTTTTTAAAAAGTATATACTTTATTCAAGTTAAGTGAAACGAGACTGAATGCTTCTGACGTCGCTTTGCTATATTTATGTCTGTTACATCAGGACGTATCACTTATTTCAAAATTTATTAACCCAAAATATGCAGTTATTGATTAATCAGATAATACACTTAGCAAGCACGCTGTAAAATTAAGTAATTTTTTAAAAAACAAAAATAAGTGCAATGCAGTTTACAAAATCAATAAAATAAAAACAATGCAAAGGATACATACATCAAATTTATCATATAAACTATATCATTCAATAGGAGTAAAAATCCATAATAAGCATTGCTCCATGAATTGACATCACTTAAGAATTTAAATTATAAAACAATTATTCTTACATGAAAACAGGGATAATCAGTATAAAAGACAGATCAAATCAGAACTACTGTTACACTTCAAGACTTTTACAGCAGCACTTTTCGAGAGAACGTTATCAGAATACCTTCTTAGCATTTTAAAAACTTACAATTATTTGCGCACTATAAAATTTACGTGTCTATTAAACTCAATTTATTATAAAACATTATTCTCATTATAGCATAAAATAAAAATCACTATAATTCAAATACAATCAAGTGCACTTATTTGCTGTCTGCTTCGTACCCGACCTGTATCTACTACGCTAAATATTTCTAAACATGAATTTATCATTATAATTTAGGAAAATATTTTGTATAAAATTATCGACGTAATTACTTCTTAAAATTTTATAATTTTTTATAAATTAAATTGTAATTAAAAATCAATTAATAGTTTATCAAACGTAACACATTACCCTTCAACCAATAAATAATTTTTATTTAAAAATGGTATTGATCCTTTAAAATTCTATTTAATCCCTTTATATGTACTAAAGGGATTATATACCTGTTAAGGGATTATAGTATAAACTTATTGTGACGGCCTAAATCAATTATTTTTAATATCTTTGTAATGTAAATGAAAAAGAATGTTTCTTTTACAAATAAATAAATTTAAAATAACTGTTTCTTTTGCAAATGTATAAAATAAACGTTATGGAACATTCTGTTTCCTAACATATAATTCTTTAGTGAGAAATAGAATTTCATAGAAGGTTTATGAAACGATATAAAAGGACGTGAATCTATCTAAGTAAATTCATTCTTTTTTGGATCTAAGATGGATTCTATCTTATATCATCGAGTATATAAAATCTAATTCTCTCATTCTTGATGAAACATCTAAAGATTAGCTTATTATATGGGCTATTATTATTTGCAAACCCATAAGATTCTCATTTACTTTAATTGTTTATTTAAATGAATCATCTCATACTTGTAATTTATTTAAAAGTATTTAATAAATTTAAATAAATTGAATCATTTAAAATAGATAAATTACTTTAAATTTATTTAACTAAATATGTTTTTTAGATGATAAAAGGTAAACAGCAACTTATCTCCAAAGTGCACATTATCGCACATTCAACAGTAAAGCATTTGGCGAATGTCGTCGATTATTATACTTTTATACGTTGCATTTATGACAAAAATATAATATCGCACTTCCAATAGTAAAGCATCTGGCGGAAGTCGACGATTACATATTTTTGTATAAACTATAAAACACAAGTTATCGCATTTCTGAAAGTATAGTATCTAGATGAGATCGTCGATTCTTGTATTTTAATGCTGCATGTTGTATGGATTATATGACTAATGCGAGCCAGGAGTTCATTAATGTAACAATTATTTTATAAAGAAGAATGCCCACAGCAGATCTATAAAAATCCTTGAAAGTGCAACCTCTCTCACCTAGCCCATTGTGAAGAGCATTAAAAAATATGAATTAAAAAAAAAAAAGCTCAATCCTCTCAAGTCGTGGGAAGCTGGTGAAAAAAGGCTTTGAAGTTTACTAGTCCGACCAGTCCTGGAAGTGATCTACTGAACAAGTAATTATTTTAAAAATAATAATGAACAAAATCTCTGCCCACTGAAACACGTTTTATTTAATTCTTATAAATAATAGACATTTTTTGGCAAAAACTGGTCGCAGGGAAACCGTACAAAAGGGTTTTAATCGCTATTTGTTGTAGGGGGTTGATCATAATAATCACAACAATATTTATTATAAAGAATAAAAAAGGAGGCTCAACAATCACAATAAATATTATTGTGATTGTTATAATCACCCCCCTACAATAATAGAGTGATTTCAACCCTTTTGTACGTTTTTCTTGCAACCAGCTTTTGCTATAATATATAACTACAATATATAACTTTTATTTATCAGAATCAAATAAAATTTTTTTAAAACAAGGAGCAACCTTTTAAAGTCTTTAGAATGAATATTATTGTAATAGTTATAATTATCCTCCAACAACAATATAGCGATTTCAATCGTTTTGTACGATTTTTCTGCGACCAGCTTTTGCCTAAAAATATCAATTATTTACAAGAATCAAATAAAACATATTGCAGCGGGCAGTGATTTTGTTCATTATTATTTTTTTTAAAAATAATTACTTGTGCAGTAGATCACTTCCAAAACTAGTCAGACTAGTAAACTTCAAAGCCTTTTTTCACCACTTTTCCACTGCTTGAGAGGGTTTATTTTTTAATTCTATCTCTCTCTGTCTCTCTCTCCTCCTATTTCCTAATCACTCTTTCAACCTTACTCTTACTCTTTCTTTCCCTTCTTAATTTTTTTTTAATAGAAATTATGTTTTTTGCATTGAAATTACATTTTGAAAAATAAAATCAAATCACTCTAATTCAATGAGCTCTATGAGAAAGCATTACACCAAAGCACTTGGCAGCGTTTTTCATTTGCTCTAAGTTCTGTCTATTCGTCTGTTCAGGTAGAATTTTGGAATTAATTTTAAACTAACTTCAAGTCGAGTCGAGTATCAAATTTAAACTTTCCGAATTACTCGAATCCACCGAATTACTCGAATCCACCGAATAACTCGAGTCATTCGAGTAATTCATATTTTTTCAGTAGTTCGTATTTTTTTGAGCGCTTGACCATATCGAGTACTCGATTCGAACTTGAAGAAAAAATTCGACTTGCCTTGAACTCAAAGAGAAAATTCGACTCGACTTGAACCTGAGATGGATTTTTTATAGTCTAAAAAACAATATATATATATCCATTTAAAAAAAAATTTTCTGCAGTTTTTAGAATTTTAAAGAACTATCTTAACTGAATACTAAGATTAACATTTAAGTAAAAAAGTTTAGAGAATAAGACCTTAAACAGGATATTTGAATCATGTATTTTTTTATCAATAAATTTTTTATGCGAAGTCACACAGCTTCACTTGAAAAAAGTAACAAGAATGTAATTTTCATTCAAGTGGATTCAATATGACCTCTATTCCTTTTTTTCAATTTTTTTCTTTCTTAACATATAAATTTGCACTCTTTTACACGAAAATCTTTCATAAAACTTTGCTATACGTCCAATTATTTTTTAACAAACTACTCTATAATCTACGCTCAATGAGATGTCAAGTGGCTTTTCGAACTTTACATCACACGAGTCATCCGTTCTCTCTCATACATACATATCCTCAGCACATATATAAAAATGAGCCAAGTAGAAAGAGCTAAAGTGGATGGGATATTAGAGGGAGAGAGATCAGACAAAGATCGATGGCAATGCGCTTGACTTGCCTCATCAACAAACTTCTTTTTTTTTCTTTTTTCTTCACTTTATTCTCAGTTTTCTGAGCTTTTTTCTCCAAGCTTCATCTGCTGTTGACATTAATTTTAAGTACTTAAATAATATACATATATTAATTATGTCAGTATTAAACTGTATTAAAGTGGTAAGCATGAAAAATTCGTATGATTTCATTTATTCCACATTCATATATTCATATTGTTATATTAAGCGCTTTTAACATAAATCTTAAAGTATAAATAAAAATGCGTTTATCAATATGAAATAACTTTTTTAAAGGTACTTTTATATTTGATGTCACAATAGCAGCGCATGCGTTAACTTTTGGCTGCAGTTTGCGGCGCGCGTCGAAATTCTAGACACGTGGACGTCGGCGCAACCTCAGCTGGCTACAAATATACAGTATCTCTGCCGCTTTGTAAGCGCAAGAGTTTCGTCCTTTTCCTTATGCGAAAAGCGCGTTTGTTGTTCTCTCGCGAACATACGCGGCTTTCCTTTTTTTTCTTCAACTTACATTAGTGAAGTTGTTTTTGCATAAATCGATCAGCACTGATTAGTGCAGTAGAAGTTATTGTGTTTTGGATGCATTTATTTTGTGTTCAAAAAGGAAATTTTGTTAAAATTTTAAAAAAAGTAAGAATTATATTTAAAATTTTAAAATTTAAATATTGCGTTTAATAAAAGCACATTATGTTTATATTGTTCTTTATATTCGCAAACGAGTTAAAGTGAAAAAACTTCATATTTCTGCAAAAGTTTTATGTTACACAGTAACTTTTGCTACGTGCGTAATATAGGTATAGTGTGAGACTTATAAGTGTTTAGTGTTTACGAGTAGACTTCTTGGAATTGTCTCTCGCAATTTTTTTTACTTCAACAAATTATAAAGGAGAAAATATTTCAATAGAAAATTATTCAATATTTGGTGCTAGAAAATGAAGTTAATGTTCTTATGTAATCAAATGTTTGATGATTATATTTTATTTATTTAAAAATTTTTTGTGGGCTAATAAAAAATGTAAAGTAAATAATGACTTTTTCAATTGTACTCATAGTTTTATCGATTTTCAACAGTTGCTGCATAGCAAATTATATATGAGAAATTTAATAGTACGAAGATATAAATTTTCATTTCAATTCATTAAAATACAATTTTCATGCAATTTTAATCACAAAGAAGAAAGTCATTTTAATCAAAAGCAATATTTTTAAATAATCAATAATCGCTATTATTCAAATGTATCAAATTTAACTTTTTTTGTAGTAATATAATATGAGTAAAATGAAAAATTTTTAAAACAAACCAATTTTAAATATGTTCATCCTGCTTTACGTATATTTTTTATAATATTTTATATAAAACATTTGATTTTATTGTAAAAAAATTCATATAACTGTTTTTTTTTTCCGAAAATTTTTAAAACGTCAAGAATTTTTGATAAATTAAAGTCAAATATAGGTTTTTGTAATACGTGCTAAAAGGAAACGATGCCCACAGGCAAAAGTGATTTTGGGTCTCTTGGATATACAACAAACCATTCTTATAATCATATTCAGATAGAGCTTGGGAAATAGGATTCCTAAAAAAAACGATCCCTTTTCGCTCTAGGGAGATTTAAAAATATGTAGTTTAAAAAAAAGGTATATACGTACATATAATTATGTGTTTTCTTGCCTTGAAAAATCGATTAAAGCTTAAAATTTTAATATTGATGCTTGAAAAATATTTGGGAACTATCAAACTGATATATGATATTGTTCATATATTGATTAATAATAATTTTCCTAAATTTAGTACAAAAAGTATGTTTGAAAAAATGATTTCTGAAAAAATTTTTATTATCTGCAAAATGTATTTATAGAAAAAGCTATACTGATAATTAAAATATAATTTTTTATGAAATATTAAATTAATAAAATTTTTAATCCATTATAAAAAAAAAACTGATGTGATGTAAATTATTAAGTTGTCAAATAATAATTTGTTTTCGAACACATAAGCATGAAATAATTTATTCAACTAAATATCAGTTTTAGTATTGACGATTCTCAATTGTTTATGTATTTTTAATATAATAGAAATTATCAAATCGTCAAAGAACAATTTATTTTCAAAGCATGGAAAAATTTATTCAACCAAATGTCAGCTTCAGTATTGACTTTTCTCAAATGATATATTTTATTTTCTATTGTATACACATTATAAGAAATACTTTAAAAATAAAGAATCCTATTTATTGAAGTGAAAGATTCTATAAAAATATTTAACGCTTGGCTAAATTCCAAAATAATTCTGTCCATTCGAAAGTTTAATATGTTCCAAAGAATTCAATAGTATTCTAATATCGCGGAAAAAAGTATTTTAAATATTTAATGCACGGAAGCTTTGAAATAAATAATAAAAGAAAAATTGAAATTTTGAAATTATTTTTCAAAAGCCGATTTTTAGAAAATAAAAATGACAATTGTAATAAATGAAATTTAAAACAAACATTGTTTTATATTCACGGTATTTTATTTCTTTTTTATTGCTTAAAATTAATCAACCTTCATAATTTACATCTTCTGAAATTAAACACAGACGCACACACACAGATTACAGGGAAAATAAATTGCTTCGTAGCTACGATTTATCATGCGTTTATTAGTGTCGATATACGAGCGCGACATTATCGCTCGACCACGCGATATATATAAATAGCCAAATCGCTCGATTTCGTGACAATTACAAAAGTATAAAGTCAGAGACGTTCGATGGCAAGATAATATAAAAAAATAAATCTAAAAATAAATGAGATAAATTTTTGGTTAACTTCGTGAGTTAGATTAAATAAATAAATAAATGGATACGTAGCTGAATAACTATTTGTATGTAGGTGGATTATATGCTCACTAAAGTTTAATCGAATGTACCTTATCTCGATTGCGATGCTTGACCCGGTAGATATGCAATATCCGCTGCGTTCTTGGTATATGGCATTAAAGGAATCTTACTCGTACAACTTCATATCAAATACTTATTTTTTCTCCTTTTTTTTAAATTTATACATTACATATACGTACATTCGTTGTCTTATATTGCTCTTACGTTTACGTCCTCGAGATATGTAAAAAATCAATATGCGATTTCGTTATTGTAGTTGGACTATAATTTTTTATTGAAGATTATCGCGATCGTTTATATTTGTCCGTATTATTTTGCATTTTAAATTCATAACGTAGCTAACTCACCAAAAACTATTAATCATTATTTTCACAGTATTATTAATAGTTTATTTATTGAATTTAGAATACTTGAATATTAAATATTGATTTTTTTTTGTTTCATGATTTAAGAATTTAAGAACTCAATTTTTTTTCTTTATCTATAATTTAGAGTAAGAAAATCTCTTAACGAAGCATAAATCTTCAATAAAATCTCTTTGACAGTTAGCTTTGAATAGACCACCTCTAGTATCATCATTGTCAGCTTAAAAAAATTTTAAAGTGGTATTGTAGAAAATGTTTCTTTTATCATTAAACAATCTGAATTAATCTCGCTACGTGGACTAAATTCTAAAAAAAATTTTAATTATGTAAGAAGAATTTTTTTTTTTTTTTTAACGTCACTGTATTTATGCTATCATATCGATGCTAATTAGCGACGAAGGTCATCAGTGTGTTTGTGAATAAAGCACATGTAACGTACAGTGGTGTTTGTATCAATCGGCTGAGAGCGGGATTCGAACTGGGTACCTCGAGATTACGAATCCATCACTCTACCGAGTGAGCCACTGACGACCTTAAGTCATGTTTTAGTTTTTAAATTTTATTAACGTAAGTAGAATAACGACGGAAGTGTAAAATTACAAATAGTCAGAATTTCACATTAAATATTTTATTTCAAGCTATGAGAAAGTCTCATATAATCATACAAAAATTTAATTTGAGAATATTTCAAAAGAGTAGACATGTAGAGTATAATTATTATTTTTTGAAAATTCCTTTTTTCAAGTAAAATCCTTTCTTTCACCAATATTTTTTTAATATTTATGCATCGTTTTTATCTATATTGTTATAATTATAATAATTAAATAAGTTAAAATTATGATTTTTTTGATTAAACGCATAAACGGTTAATACTTTTTTTAATTTTAAAATTTGTTTCATCTTTTGAACCAAACGTGAAATAAAGCCCCTTTCATTGGCAAATGTCGAAACGCTGATTCATCAGAAGCGTAAATTAAAATATCGATATACCGTTAGCGAGCAGACTCAGCAGGTGTCTGGTCTCTTTTTTTTCATCGTAATGGTAGCAAGGTTTCGAGTGTTGGAATTTGGTTCTCACCTGGCAAGCACTTAGTGATTGCAATGGAAAATGCATCCGGAAAATAACGGAATGATAAATGAATCGTAACCTTGAAAAAAAATAATCTTTGCCGAGAATTTTTACGATTTTGTAATAAGGTATTTTGTACATTTTGTAATATGTTTTTAAACTTTTTGCATAGAGAATATTATTTCGTTTTTCAATTATTAGAAAATAAATTTTGAATATCAAAGCGTAATTAGTTTTTCATAAACAGAATCGTTTTTCGTATGTATGAAATTCTTTGTTGGACTTTGTTAATTAAACATTCAAAAAAATAGTTGACTTTTAAAAATATTCGTAGGTTCAATTTAATTTTCATATTTTTTTTTTGTTTGAAATATAAAAATTTTTAAATTTAATAAACATTTGAAAATTGAAAAGCATTGTTTTGACAACTTTTGATAAAAAGAAATTGAGCTATTTTACAGTTAATTAAGTTTATTATTTTTTTAATACTACGAATATCTGAGTAAAAGTGAACCAATATTCGAAATTTAATTAATAATTTATTTTTCAAGTTAATATTATTTTAAAAGCATTTTTTTCGACAGAAAACAAGAAAAATAATTAGATTAAATAATTTTTTCCCTCAATAAATTTGAAATTTATTAAATATTCATAGGTTTTTAAATGAAAATTGATCACTTAAAACATATTCCATTTTGAAATATGAAAAGTTTATTGTTCAATCAGAATACAATAAATACTGATGTATTGTATGAATTTTTCATGACAACATCAAATCAACTCGTGTTTATACGGATTTCAAAGAAACATATAAAAATATTACCGGAAAAACAATGTCAACAATATTATTATACGCATAAAAAGTTTCATAATTTATATTAATTTTTAAAATGTTCAGGAAGGAAATGAAATTGACGTAAGTTTTTTTTTCATAAATTACGCGATGCTATCAATTTGCAATAATTTCTAAAGCATCACAAATACGTATAAAACTGTTGAAAATTTATTCGAAAAATTTACTTGCAAAATAAAATTTTTAAAATTTCAGGGCTTTGCAAGGCTAGCATTTATTTAACAACTATATATAGGTTTTTCTCTCTTACTGCGACGAAAAAAAATAAAGCTAAAAAAGTTTTCTAACGCTCTAAACTCGTTGAATAAATATTAAAAGAGGGTAAGGAAAAAAAAAGAAAAAAAGTAAGTTGAAATTCGTCCAAGAAAACATCCTTGTCATGCAAATTTCAGCGTGAACTCATTGGCGCAAAGCACACACCCAGATGTTTACTAAATAAGTGATGTATATAAATACATTAGAAAATTATCGTTTCTTATACGTACGTACGGGAGTTAAATGAATCGTCAATTAGCCGTGAATTAATGTTTAAATGCAGAGAACGAACGAGAAGTAAAACGAGAAAGGCCAATAATAGATCACAGTGGGGAAGTGAGAAAAGATATATACTATGCTAAGGCGCCATATCGTGCATTGATTCTAAACACTCTCACCCATCTTCGTACACTACGAAACTTTTTACCCATCATTTAGGGTATGCTTGATTTCAAGCGTAACAACCATTTGTACTACTGCAGAAAATATTTAGAAACAAATTGGGGCTTTAAGTATAGACAATAAAATAGTTTTGATACAAGTGAGGAAATGCGCTTCAAAACTAATCGATGCTTAAATAGGTGTTTATTTAGAGGTACAATTGATTCATGAAATTTTATTAATGTGTTTGTATTCGAATTATTCTCTATGATAGTTATAATTGGTAATTGTATTTAAGTTATCGAATGATACTCTTGAAAAATAATTGAAAAGCATATTCTCTTCTATTTACTAATGTCTGAACATAACGGATTTGTTCTACTTAATCTTTTTTTTCAGACTCAATTTACTTATTTTGATAAACTTACATCATAAAATATTTATGATTCTTAATTCTTTTTTAATTTAAAATAAAATTTGAAAACTGTTATTATTGAATAAATTTCGCATTAAATATTATACAAAATTCTGAAATAATAAACAAAAGCAATATTAAAACTTTTATTTTTTACGTTTCTGGTAAATTCGTTTGGTTGAACTAAACTTTATTATGCATTGAATTTGGCTAAAAGGATATTTAGTGAAAATGATTTTGATAATACAGAAATTCACAATGCAGAATATATGGAGAATAAAATTTTATTGTGAAATGTCCATGCAATTATTCTCAAAACCTCGTTGGAAAGATTGATTGGGTAACCGCATAACCACGTATTTTGATCCAACTCACGCGTTCATAGATACGAATTTGTCGTATACATACACGAAAAATATTTTCGCTTTACCTATTATGTACAACGCGTTGTAACATCGTTGTTGGAAGTATCTTTGGAATTTTTGAAAAGGAAGAATTTCCTAACGTTAAAGGAGTCGAATTCTTTCGTTCGAATACGGAGAAATGTTGTCACATTTTTTATGCCGAGCATTATCCAGATAGTTAATATTGGATCTGGATGTGTTTTATTGTAACTTTTTAGATTATAAAAAAATAATATTCATAGTTGATTTAACAATTGTTTATGAAGATTAAATTTTATTTTTAAATGTTGTAAACAAAATATCGTTATTTCTTAATAATTTTTTTTAAAAGTAAAACTTTTAAGATTTCTAGGTAAAAAAATTCAATTATAGAAGTAAGTTATCTAAACATTAAAATTAAAACAGTAATAAAATTCAAATATGATTATAAATTCGATAAATAAAATACCAATTCAGATGAATATAAGTCAGAAAAGATTTATCTTTTTTTATGCGACTATATCGATGGTTATACGAGAAGGACATACAAAATAAGAATGTGGAAAGTTCCTTAAGAAAGGGCAATAGACCCTTCGAGGAAAATTCCATACAAGATTTTTGGAATTCAAAGCTTGTTTTCTATTCTAATTTTCTTATATTTTTTGTGTTGTGCCACGAAAATCTAATATAATGTCAACCAATAATTTAGGCTTATGCAAATTAATATTATCTATTATCTGCTGTAGAATTCCCATTAAATGTTAAATAAAAGTCTAAAAAAGTAATTTATACAAGTTTTGATATATTGATACTGAATCTTATAATTTTTACGTATTAATATGTAAAGAGCGAATAGGGTGAAATATTTTAATTTCAATATTGAAAACTTATAATTTTCTTATTAAAAAATAGTAATATTTGCTAAACTATTTTCTTCACTTCCTCAATATTCTTTATTAAATATCCAAACGATTTCAATCTCGCGAAATTTCAAAGGGAATTCAAAAGTACGACTGTATAGCTAAAAAATTGAAAATTCAAAAGGAATAATTTTAAGCTTTATATCTTTTTAAGTGACGTGGTAAAAGTCGCGTGTTGAATTTCATATACACATACACTCAAAACATGAAACCAAAGAAACAGATTATCTTTTTTAATAAGATCACGCGATCACGTGTTTGAAATTATTTAGGAAGTGAATGTACCCCTTTTTCACTTAAAAATACATCATGCATCAATGTAAAAAATATTTAGTTTTATAATGATTGGTTGATAAGATTTTATATCATCTTAACGTTTGTAAATAGGTTTTTAAAATAAAACTCGTATCTATGACAGATTTTATTTACTTGAATATCAAAAATTTTAATGGAATGAGAATTTTATTTAATTTCAGAATAAACAAAGTAATTGAAAATCATAACTTTTTTTAATTTTCATATATTTTTTATTTATTTATTTTTTTGGGAAAAATGCTAGTAATCAGAAAATTAATGTTATTTTAAAAATACTTCAAAGTGCTTTCATTTCAATTTTGAAAAATGCTGTTATTGCTTTTTACTTGAATATATTCCAAATGAAAAAGTCATGCTTTCTAAATAATTTTTTGCTTTAAAAATAAAAAATATTTTAAGATAGAAAAAAGCAAATTATTTGAAATATAATTTACAGTGAATTAAATTCGAAATATACGTTAAAAGTAATTGGAATTTCCAAAATTAAAAAAGAGTAAAAATTTCATATCTCGTACACAAAAATTTTTCTTTCATATACATTTTCCAGAAACATGAGCTCAAGAACATTAACTTCAAGAAGATTGGCACCATAAATATCAGAAATAAGCACAACTTCTCAAACTTATCCTTAACTTATCAAGAAGATTTAATCATGTTGTCGTAGGTATGATTTGAAAAGTTCTACGTCGCAATACTTGGAAAAAGTAAAATCGTGAGTGTCGTTTGTTGCAAAGTAGTACTTTTTTATACATACCCTCAAGGGGTGTAAAATAAGAAGGAAAAAAAGGAATAAAATAAAAACAGAACTATATAATCTTTTCGTGTGAAACATACAACTTTTTATTTAAGTAATGTGACACACGCGACTGCTGACTGTAGTATTCCATATCTTTTTATTTTTCATTTCGTCTTAAAAAAAGGACAAATTGTATATTAAAAGGCACGACATGCAAAATGGATGACAAAAGTGAAATGGGTAGTTCGACAAGTAATATCATTGAAACGCACAAAGAAACTTCGCAACAGAAGCTTTTCAAGAAATGCAAGAGCGCAACTTTCCATTTGGACGGAGCAACGTATACTATAGGTAAAAGATTATAAATAAGAATTCAAATCTATTTACAGACAAAACAGATGAAAATAATTTATATTTATTTCTTTGTCGAAAAGCTAAGGTATTATTTGTGCTAGGTTTTTCTATGCCTTTAAGGATGGGAAATTGTTTCACAAATACAATGGTAATTTTTCGAGACCCCTTTGCTAACATTGGCTTTGTAAATTATTTCGAAGGATATATACGCGCGCTGTTGCTTTTGTGGGAATATCTTGAAAATTTAAAGGGTCTTTCATTTGCAGAATAACTGGAATGATTTTAAATTGAAATATTTCGTGGTTCTTGGGGTTTAAACTGTTTCATGTGTTTTCTATGCATTTAGGATGCAATGATGAACAAAGGTTGAATATAATAGTCGCTAATAATATTCTTAGAATCATATTATGTAATAGTGTATATTATCATCATCATTATATTTCAAAAATTCAATTAACCAATTTTCATATTGAATTCTTCTACCTTATTTTAATAATTATTTAAATATATTATTCAGAAATAAAGTTAATTATTATTCAAAGATAAAGAATAATTCATGAATAAAGTTTTTCCGTTTCAAATTTGAAAAAAAAAAACAAATACTTAAAATAACTAATAAATTTGTACAATCGTATCATAACAGTTTGATTGCCATACGAGTATTGCAATATAATTTTCTACGATTTTGCGCATCGCCGCGGGTAACATGAAAATCACAAATCTCACATGACTTGTCGGATTTTCTCTGCATGATTCCATTTCTCTGGATTATATGGACAACGAGACACAAATAAATAAAAAGAAATAGAGCTTGATAAAGTAGACAAATAATAAAAATAAGCAAACACAAATGCTTTTATAACTCTTTTTATTTACCTTAAGATCTTTTAGAAACTTTCTAAAAATATATCATATTTTAGAAATTCCAATCTTCTAATGCGTGAATGATATTGTTTTAAGTATACTTAAAAATTAAAATATAGGTTACTCAAATTAATTTTTAATGAGGAATAAAACATATTTTATCATTTTGCATTAATGAATTTGTATGATGATTACAAATGATTGAAATATGTTTAATTTTATTGATTTCTGCTCTTTGAAAGTCAATATCTTACAAGAAATAATTTATTAAAATTTTTATCAAAATTTGTAAGTCATACAGTCAAAATTTTATTTAATTAATTGAAAATTTTAAATAAAAACTGAAAAATGAAATACATTTCATTATATTACAAAGATATTAGAAAATTAATAAATTAACTTAAATAAAATACATAATACTTCTAATAATTGCAAAACTATTTCTGAAAGGTTTTCAATGAAAATTAAATAGAGTATAATTTAAACACACTTAAAATATTAATATTTACAGAAAAAGAAAATTTTAAATCAAACAAAATTGATAAAATATTTCTAAAGCTTAAATTACTTTATGAAAAGCAATTGTAAATAACATTCCACCTTGCGACAATCGAACACAACTCGTGTACAAAATTTAGAGCAAACCAATCGAATATAATTTTGAAGAAAATATTTACTAACTAAATACATACATACACACGTATAGAAATTTTTTGCAAACTGTTCCTTATAACTTTTAAAGTTTAAATATGTACATAAATCAAAAAATAGAAAAAATTTTTTTCACCGATACAATGTTTTCTTTAGAAGAAAGCAAAAGTAAAGAAAGCTGACCTGAAAATTGTGCCAAAATAAAATTATTTTAATTATTTCTCTTGTCAAAAGGTGAAATTTATAGAACATTGTTCACGTATAAAATTTAATCATGACTATGGAAGAGAAACTTATAATTTTTTATTGTTTTTTTTATTTTAATTAACGTCGCTGAATATATGCTATCGTTCTGATACTAATTAGCGATGGAGGTTGTTTCAGTATGTTTTTGAAAAAAGCACATGAATCGTATACAGTGGTGCTTATATAATGTTGCCATGAGCGGGATTTGAACTCGGGACCCCAAGATTACGAATCCATCGCTCTACCGACTGATGAGCCACTGACGACTTCAAATATAATCAATTTTATTTATGTATTAAAATAGAAATTTACGTACATGCAATAAAAGAAAATTCCACAAAACTAATGAATATATACGTAATTTATTCTCGGTATATAATATCTATGCAAAGTTACATTTAACAATATCTTGACGTATAATATGCAAATAAATACTGACCCTTTTTTATGATTGCGCCTAATGACTGAGAATAACGCAACTTCCATTTACGCGGAGAAATATATTTCTTTACTAGTCGTTGTAATAATACTACAAGTGAACTAATAGCTTTTGGCATTTAAAAATTTTATAAGAATAAAAAACATAATTTCATTTATTCTTCGTTTATTTTTGGCATCAGTTTGATAGTTAATAATAAAGATTTAATCTTATAATGCGTATTCATTTGCACTTTTATCTTTACAATTTTTAAGTAACTCTTGCCTCATTAAAGAGGATTATTCACATATCTTGTAAAAATATGAATAGAAGTGTAAAATGGGTTGTTAACCCATTTTTTACTTCTTAATTAACATAAGTTTTTTTATTCATTTAATGAGATGTTTAATTTTATTCCAATGATTCTTGAATTAATAAGATTTATAATTACACTTTTATAAGACATATAGATCGTAAATGAATTTTTATGACAAATGAAAAAAGTTTTTGAATAAAAAATGAGTTTTTTTTACATTGATACTGAAAAATAGAGATAAAAATATATAACTCTTCAAAATTAACTTAATCTGGAAGGTTAATATATTTACAAGAAAAGTGTCAGAGTATTGAGATTCAGATTTTTTTCTAGCTTTGCATTCATTTTGTCTAACACTTATTCATTCGCTCTAAAATTATAGGTGATTTTGTTTGAATTTCAAAAGATTTTTTTTTTAATTTGATAAACTTTAAACGCACACTGTTAAAAAAAAACATGAAATTTAATGCAAATTTAATGCAAAACTGGAAGCTTGCTTCAAGCGTGTACATGAAAATTAATAATTTTACCGTAATTTTAATGCAAAATTGCATGGAAATTAATAATTTTACCGTAATTTTAATGTAAATTTGCATGAAATTTAAAGTAAAAATAGAAATTTCATAAATGTACTGGAAGTAAAATTCAATTTTTTTTAACAGTGCATATAAGATTTTTATTGAAACGATAAGAAAGTTGAGATTGAAATCTTTCAATTTAAAAAATAATGTGTCCAAAAGATCTCCACAGAAATCAAGTATGGAAGTGCGCTTTTAAATTTTTATTCTTTTACAACTTTTGGAAAAGTGAATTTTTTTTTTAATTGAAAAGTTTTAAATTCAACTTTCTTGGCGATACAATGAAAATCTTCTAAAATTACACATTACAAAGCTGTACGAATTTCAAGAGGCGGGTTATTTAATAATTTTGTATAAAAGAAAAAGCTTAAAGTTAGAAAAAATCTGAGTTTCGATTTGATACTCTTCTTGATAGTATAAAGATTTGATTATTATACCTTAAATGTCTTAATAAACCTTTATTCTTAGTATTTGAGTTTATAAGCAAATAACTGAAGACGTCAAGTATGCATGCGTAGGAAGATAGTGAATGATACTTTCATCAATTATACATTGCAAGCACTCCAGTAGGCATTGTTCTTGATCTTCTCATGAGTATACAAGCTTATCTATATGCCTTCGTCAAATTTTATTGTAAAATATCTTAAAATAAAATTAATATAAGATATATAACGTATAAAAGTAATAAAATTTTCATACTAAGAGAGTATTAGACCTGCGAATCACGGATTTTGTTCAAACTTTGGGATAAATTTTCAGAAGTCAATTATGGAAGAAAACAAAGTATTAAACACCAACGCTCAATATTTTCCTTGTTACAGGCAATTAAAGAAAATCATTAAAAAAGTTACTTAGATTTTCAAACGCTTATAGATCTATGGAATTGATAGCTAGAAACTTGAAACTTTTTTTAAATGAAAGCTGAAATCATTTCGAAATAGCAATTGCAGTATACAAAAATATTATTTTTTCTGAAAGTTATAGCGTGATATAAATTGGACCTGAATTTTCTTTTTAAAACATAAATTAATATTAGAAGCTGAAATTTCGTCCAATCTTTATTATGCTATAACTTTGAGAAAAAATAAAATTTTAACATACTGTAAGTGTTATTTCGGAAGAATTCGAGCTCCAGCTTTCATTTTAAAAAAATTTCAAGCTTTTAGCCATTAGTGTTAAATCTAACTATAATTTATATTTATATTTGAAAATCTCGTAACTTCTTTGTAATTTTCTTTAACGGCCTGTAACTAGGGAAATTTTTGAGCGTTAGGGTCTAATATTATTTCCTTTCATATTTTGACATCTGATAACTCATCCCTAAATTTAAGCAAAACCCGTGTTCCGGAGTTGTAATACTCTCTTAGTAAGTATATAACTTACATATATTAAAGAGAAGTACGCATGATTTCAATAATTGATTAACAATAACGTTTTTCATAAATATTCATGTCAAGTTTTTTATTAAAAAAATAATTGAAATCCGAGTCAATTTGTGAAATATGTTTTTTTTTCACTCGTTATCTGTATTTCTCTTTAAAATATATATTACAATCTTCAGTTCATAATAAAAAAATTTTGTCTACATTTCATCATACGTATAATAAACCCTGAAAATTTTATTTTTATTTTTTTATTGTACTATAAAAAAACTAAAAAACTTCTATTTTTCGAGCTTTTAAATAGTTGAAACCTCTTAAGTTTTGTGGATGTGTCAACGAAATTCACGATATATTGTTTGTGGTTTTAAGTGACGTAATCGATGGTAAACCGAGCTGCGTTACCTTGCAGACGAGCGCACGCTAGTATTGAACGAATTCATTCACATGCAGGCATCGTCATACCAATCATATGTCGAATGATTGAAAGAAGAGTGAAAGTGCGATTGGGCACGATTCTAGATAAAACGACGACTGATGAAAATAAAGTGAGTTCGAGAGATAGAGAAAGACTACTGTTATATATACAGTTATATAGTCAAAGAAAAGAGCAAGCTGATTGAAAATGAAAAAGGATGAATGAGATGAAATTTTATATAAAAGAAATGCATCAAATGATAAAGTAAAAAGTATCAAATGTATGTAAGTAATAACATTGAAACGAAAAAATGTAAAAATGGAATTTATAAGAAAGAAAGTTATAACAATGCTGTAACTGAACCTACAACCCGAGAAAATCATTGTGTGTGAAAAGATGATAGAATATAGTTGAAAAGATTGCGGCACGTGAGATGACACGTAAAAAGGGAGTTTTTGAAATATAAAAATAAACGATCAAGAGCACAATTAAAAGGAATTTAGTTTGAAATTCAATTTTTCACGAGCATAAAAGCTTCAAATGTCGAAAAATCAAATTTCTTACAAATATGATTTTGGCATATAATTTAATTACTGAAAAAGTTACATTTTTTCATACACATAAAAAATATCTTAATAGAAATTATAATTAAAATCATTAGAAAAAATACACTAATGATTAGTAATCTTGGGGTAAAGTGGAAGATAGAGAATATTTAATAAAAATCGTTATAAAAATTAAAAGAAAATGTCTGCGTGAAAATGATCGATTACAAAATACGTTAAAAATAACCTAAAGAAATTATTCAAAATAAATGTTTGCAAGTTTGGAATTAATAACTAAATGAAAATCAACACAATTCTCTTGTTATTTACTACAGAATGAATTTCACACTGAAAGATAATCAAAATTACCTAAACACAGTAGTAAAAACTTTTTCATATCTTTAGAAATTTTTATTGATTTCTCGTAAAAATTATTAATTGTTGTTTTTATTAGATATGAAGATAAAATTAAAAAAGTTAATTATAAAAAATTAATGGATAAAAAACCATTAAAAAAATCAATTCAATCATTTTATTCAAGAATTGTCCTGATATTAATTGTAATTATTGCAGAAATATTTTCTCTTTGTATAAATTAACTTCATATATGGTTTGAGATTAATTAATTTTTTGAAATTAAAAAAAATTAATTAACAATTTTAGATTCTAATTTCATTTGTGAAATTCATTAATTACGTATATAATTTGAATAAACTATATCAATACGTAAAATGGTAAAGAAAACCCGCCAAGAATTTAAACTTTTTAACACGGTAAATGAAAGAATAAATATAAAGAATCCTTGAGAAGTTTTAAAAGTCAATAATGTACGTAGTTTTTTCGGCCATTAAAGGTGTCAGAATACGATTAAAAGAATAAAACATGCTAAAAGAAGCAATCACGAAGACTGATATAGTCTTATTTAATGAAACAACAGCTCACTTTATATAATTCGTTAAAATACACTAACGTAGAACTCTTTCATTATGTTATTTTTATATACTTAAATCCATTTATTCTTATATTTACGTGCACGTATGCATCACACGAGTTTCTATATAGATATTTAAGTTTTCCTAATTTTAAATGATTTGATGAATGTCACTTACAGGTGAACTGATCAATTCTCCTTATATAAAAGCAATCCTTAATTTTTTATTTATAAACAGATCGCTATAGCATTTATATTTTTAAGTACTGATTGTTTATAAATTTTGTTTAATTAGGATTTAAAGGGATTCGAGCAATTATTGAATTCTGATTTGAAACTTATTTTCTAATCTTAAAATTTTTAAATAAATGATAAATTAAGATTAATTTAGGCCTAATACTTTTGAAGTTCATTTTTCCATCGCATTCTATGTGTGACTCAAAATATATCTAGTATTTATTCCTGCAGCCTATCATTTCATTATACTTCTTTAAAAAAAATCATTAAAAAAATTAATAAAATTTGTTTATTTATAAGAGACTTTTACTGAATTTTGTTCTAATAACAAATCAATGTTTTTACATCCATAATAATATAATTTGTATTTAATTTTCGTAGCATAAGAAAATACCAATCTCAAGGCATGGTTGTCTGACTATAGTCAGATTTTTCCACTTAGACGATACCATTTCTAAATTAATGGATTTAAGGTATTTAAAAAATATTTCGATGTATAAGCGTAAAATTCTTATTAAATAGAAAGATCATTTAAAAAACTTTTTGAAAATTTTACAAAAAAAGAAGCTAACGCAATTTCTCCCTCTATAAGTAGCATTCGCATCGTGGGTGTATAAATTTCATCTCCAAGCAATCATAGATAGCCCTTGTAAACGTCGTAATTGCATACGGGCATAAAATCAAGTTAACGCTCGTAATACAAAAAGTACTAATATATACTAAAGTACATATGAAATTATTTTTATTGTGTTAACATTGTTATTTATTTGTTAAACAATAAAAAATAAAAACTCATAGTGTTGTATGTATCTTGTAATCCTTGTTATCTTTTTCTTAATTTAACTGTTGAATGGAAATACGTTTTTCACAGAGTTGAGTTTGGTTTAATTAAAGTTTGATTTGTCAAAGATATGTATAGTTCTGTAGACATATGAATTTGTGATTGAAATCTAATACGATTGATGACGGGTAGAAGTAAAAGATATCTAATTATATGAATTAATTTTTTGTTTATCGGATTGTCAAAGTTGTTATTTGTTCTTTTGTACACAAGAATGATTACAAAAAATAGTTGGTCATTTTGTTTTATTCTTATATGGATATTGACATTATGTCATAAGAATTATGATAATTTTGACATTATTGATCAAATGTGTTTAGAAATGTTTCATGAAAATGTTTGCGGCGATAGTTCAAACGGAAGGAGCCATAGATTGATGCCCTTGATGCCTATAGGATTAGTTTTTCATTGTGAATTGTTACTGAAGTCATACTCTCTAAAAATTGTAAGATTGATGGAAAAACAGGGAATGATTTTATTGCTACAATTTTTTCTGAAATTGAGGCTTTTATGAAAAGGGTAAACTCAAGATTGTATTCCTTCTGATTTTCTAAATGCTTTTGAATATCTTTTATCAGATACAACAGAAGAGTATATAAGAGGTCGACAGTGGCTCATTTGGTAGAGCGATGGATTCATAATATCGAAGTTCCGAATTCGAATCCCGCTCTCAGCCAATTCATACAAGCACCGCTGTACGTTACATGTGCTGCAGTTCACAAACACATTGATGACCTCCGTCGACAATGACCATCAAATTGATAGCACAGATACCACGACGTTAAATAAGAAAAAATGAAAATTAGATTAAAAAATTTGTTTGATTGTCCCATTAATATTTCACATTTTTTAAATAAATTTGTGATCACTTTTTATACAAATTACATTATAAAATAAAGATACGATGGTAGTATTATCACAGACTGCCATATAGTAAAAATTTATTTTGGTAAATCGTTGAATTTATTTTGCTGATTGTACCATGAAATTTTTATTAGGACAAATTTTTCAGTATAATAATTGTTATTATTATTTTTATATAGTTTTAAAAAAATATGTGATAATCATAGCATCATTTTGCAATAATAACAAATCATAATAATTATCAAACCAAATAAAAGTAATTAATTAAACTCATTTGATTTTTGTTTCAGGTAAGCAAACAAAAACGTAAAATGTTCATTCTGGAGAAACTCAAGGTATATTATCCTTTGTTATTACTTTAAGAGAAAAAATAACAATAACTGCATCGTTAATTCTTGAAATTGCGCCCATATAGAAGCAATTTACCGTTATAATCATTTTCCTCTCTCTCTTAATAGTTAGAAAAAAAATGAAGGAAGAGAAGTAGAGAGAGAGAAAAAAAGTGACGTTAAACGAAGTGATCAAACATGAAGTTGCACTTGACGGTTTAACGTGTTATTTAGTGCCGTCGATTTTTTAACTGTCAACAACTCGATAATACGGCGCTCCACTTCCCATATTAAAAGTGAGGAACAAAAGGCGCAAAATTCATGTAACACTTGTAGCTAACCAAGTTGTCTGCCCTACCTCTTTTTCTTTTAATCGTTATGAATATATATAATCCCAGAGGACTAAAGCGTTAGTTCTCGCTTCATTATTGGATCGAATGAATTAATTAGAACGTGTTGCCAGAGTACAATTAGGCCGTTAGAAAGAGAGAGAAGAAGAAGCTAACTGTTCCTATTCTCGTTATCTTTACCATCGTTTTAGGTCATTCGTAATTTAAGCACTTTCCTTGTATTCTAATAATACAGCTATATTCTGACGTTTTTAAACCTATGCAACTATTGTCATTGCAAAATATTTAAAAAGTTATAGTTATTATGGAATCATTGTATGCAATGTTTATGACGTTGATTGATTGCCAAAGTAATAGTAACTTTATTAGGTCAGTAAAATTTCTTGCAGCTTTAAAATAATGGAAAATAATTCTTATACGTAAATAAGTGTAATAAAACTATGTACATAAATCATTATTTTAAATTTAATAAGGAAATTTAAAAAGTCATTATCAACGTTATCATCTAAATAATTCACAGTACGTAATTCTGTATACAGAAATTTTTATACAAGATAATTGGAAATCGATTTTTTTCACGTATTTATTAAAAGTTTATCGGAATTCTCTGCTGCGTATTGTCAATTATTTTATTCATTTCATCTCGTTTTTCTGCAGTATAAAAAATACATTCTCATCGCGAATATTTAAACGGTAAATTTTATCTCTCTAATACTCATTTATTATTCATTCATTTTTTTGACTGTTATTTTATAATTTATAAAAACGCAATTATAGACTTTTCACAAGGTAGTAACAACTTTTTTTTATTTTGTAAATTTACTTTGAATAATTTACAAATCATATAAATTTGCAGATACCATGAAAAAGTAATATATTTATAAAAAATCACCCTGTACCTTTGACGATGAAAGTCTTCAATGTTATAAGTCATAAATTGAATTCAAAGAGTAATTGACTGATCTTTTAAAATTCTGAATTCTTCAAGCAGATTTCACAAACAAAGAAAATTTAAATGTTAATTAAAATGCATGAAACTGTATCCATATAAAAATTAAATACTTATATAAATGTAATTAAAATAATTTTCAATATCAACTATATTTAATTAAATTTTAATGACCCAAATACATCTAATGAATATAAAAAGTTTTAAATTTCGTTATTTCATCTGTTTTTTAAATATAAATAAAAAATAAAAACGAGATAAAATAAAGAATAATTTACAATATATAAATAATTTTGAGCGTATTTATAAAAATTTTATTAAACCGATTCTTAACATTAATAACAGAATATATGCACTGTATATCCATTTACGCTATTATATATTTTATTTTCAAATTTCTAATAAATTTTAAATACTATAACTATATGTATATATTTTGCTTTTGTTTTCGAATGATTTCATAAGAATAAATTTAACATTTTTTTATATACATGATTATACAAATGAGTTGATGATATTTGGTAAGTTTTCAGTAAGTTTAATTTAAGTACATGTGAATTGCGAATATCCAATCGTACTTAGAAGCATGGAAATGGTTGTAATACCACTACGGAATTCGGAAATGATAATTGTTTGAGGTTGTTTTGCATCGGATACGAAAGCTTGAAACACTGATGAAGCTCCCGTAACCGGATTGTTCGATCGCGCTCTGCTTCATCGATTCACTTTCGGACGGTATGTATATGCGAGACTCGTGTTTCTTCGTATTATACGCAAACTAAACTGAAAGCCCATGCTTTTAAGCTTCCCCATCCATCGAAAGCGTTAATTATGCATTAGAACGCGTTACGGAATCGCGTTTGAGCATATAATTTTGGTACACGATACGAGATGATAGAGGGCATGAATTTGATAGTTTGATGCTTTTTGGTTTTTATATAATGATGTAATGAAAATCCTCAATTTTTTTTGAAAAGCAAAATAATTTAAGCTGTAATTTAGTCGTAAAAGCGCATCGATTTTAAATATCCATAATGAATCATTTAAAAAAAAATAGAAAATGAAAGTTTAATGAAATATAATATTTACCATTAATGACGAACCATTAAAATTTCATATCATCATATTATACAGTTTCAGAACTATAACAATTTATTTAAAAAGTAACGTTTTCTGTATAACAAAAAATCGATGATAGTTATTTAAACAATTCTTACTGAAGATATTAGAAAAATAAAACTACTTTTATATTTATTTAAATTTATTGGATAAAACTCATAATTCAAAAATGTGGAGTGAATTGATTTAAAAAAAATTGAATAATGGAAATCAAATTGAAATATATTGACTAGAATAAAAATATAATATTTAACCATCATTTCATGGAAAAAATAAAAAATAAATTGAATTGAAATTGGACGATTTATTTTCAAGATATAGCCGTACACATGCAAAAAGTCTCTACCAATTTATCCCTCAGTCGGCAAGATCTTGGAAATCTTCCATTGATATCGAAAACCATTTTTACTGTTTGTGAAGGCTAAGAGAAGATTTAATTTTCAATGGCGTTATAAGTTTAAAAAGAGATCCATTTTCCAAAGATTCTAGTTCTAAACGATGCAGGTTTATAATTATCGCTACGATGAGTGCGAGCCTAAAGACTGAGGTAAACATACTAGTTTATTCCATGGGTCATCTGCTCGTCCATGGTGCCGTTAACAAATGTGATGAGAGTGTCTTGATTATTTACGATAGTAGTATTATGTAAGCTTACCTTTCGCATATTGATAGCTCAGGCGTGGTACGTGGGATGACCAAATGTATAAATCTTTCAGTCCCCCTGTGATTACTCGAGCAACTCAGTCATTGCATTTACATGTACAGTGGTGTGATCACACTCTAACTTTCTTATTAACATTTACACATAACAGTGGAATGCTAACTGATAAATTAAGACATATTCACATATATACATGTGTACTCACTCATATATGCGGATATTTAAAAAAAATAAATTATTTTGATATTTATAAAAGGTTTTTTTCTTAATATATTTAATCTTCACAAAGCTCCATCTGTAAGAGAACAAAATTATTATGATGATTTAATACGTAAAATTAACTTGACAGTATTGGGTGTGCATGAATAAATAAATAAACAAAATTAATAATATTTTTTAAATATTTTCTTTTTTTTCATTATCAAGACTTTACATTGAATTTTGAAGATTCTGTAATATTAATTCTTACAATAAAATCTACGAAATCCTTTATCTATATGCTCAAGATTTCCATTCACTAATTAATTTATTCAGCAAAAGTAGTTTTTCTACTTTTTATGATTTTCATAAAACAATGAAGTTTATTGTTGACATTCTAAACAAGATTGATTTCATCTCCAAAGTAAAAAAATTTAATAAAAAGGAAATTTCATTTTTTTTTTAGAAATATTTTTGATTTATGGAACACTTATTTTTCATTGAAACTTTTCATTTTTATATACAGCTTAAATATTTTTTTAACGATTAAAACTGCAATGAAACAGGTCACACAATTTTCTAAATTTATTTTCTGCAAATATATACATATTATTAATATTTATAAAAAAAAAATTGAGGGTCTGAAAATAAAAAGGGCTTATAACCCATTTAAACATCCCCACGTAAACTTTTGTATATTTCGTAGTTCAATTTCCACAATATTCCATATTTAAACATTTTTTAATTTTTTATTTATTGAAAAATATGATTTGCTATAATTATTTTGTTATAAATTAAATTAAATTTTACACCCATAAAAAAATGTTTGAAAAGAATTAAATTGATTATACAAAATTTATGCTTCGAATCGTGCTGTAAAATATTTATTTTCCGGCAAACAGTGATTTTTTTTAAAGCTAAGTCGATCGTAATAACAGGAAACAAATTGTCTGTTCAATACATTCCTACACGGCGAAGAGCCATTATCTTCTTCAATGGTTAGCAATAAACGAATACATTCTTGACCTCCTTATATTCTTTGATGGGTGTGCATGGTTTTCTTTTTTTTTTGTAAATTATATTATATTTCTTTCATTCATTTTTATTAAAGATTTACTATTGCATAAAATTTTTCTTTGTTGAAAAATGAATCATATTTTTAAAAAAATAAAAAAAAATTTGTTTGGAGAAAAGAAAAATAAATTTATAAACAATACTTCGCCGTATTTCAGTTATCAAATAATCATGTACCTTTTACGGCTATTTTGGAACACGCAATAAATCTTTTATACCAGTTAATAAAAAAAACATGCAATAAATCTCCTCTATGCTAGTGTAAAGTTTAAAAAAATAAAAATAATTATTCGTTCTATAGAAGCGATGTATAAAGCAAGTTTTGTTAATTTAAATAATTACACAAGATAGGTACTTTAATTATAAGTACGTACATATATGAAACACTTATTCGGTGTGCTAAATTATACTACTTTTAAAAGTTAGATAAAGTTAGCTCGGTACTCATGTGCTAAAGTTTTAGAGGAAGTGAAAACAGAAATTTTGTAATATATAACTCTCACTTTAATTTTTAATATTATTAAAATACTTTGTGAATATTTAGTATAAAATTATTGAATTTTGTTTTTAAACTTTTATATAGCTAACTGCGCCTTTTTTCTTAGTATCTTTTTTCTGATCAGAGTTAAAATAGAATTTTATTTATGTTATAAAATTGTCAGGTATCTTTTTTTCACATCAACTATTATTGAAGCATTGAATTCTAATTAAAATTTTATTAAAAATTTGTTTGATAAAATATAAATTAGGATTTTATTTTAAGCTTGATGACAAATAAAATAATTTTTATTTGTTATCAAAATAAAAAGAGGTTTTGTTACAAAAATATTATTTATAATGGTGATTTAACAATGATGCTGAAAATAGAATATATATATATATATATTGATTTATTTTGTAATGGTGATATAAGTGGCGCGTAAAACAAGATATTTAACGTAGTTTATATATTGTACGAGTAAATCACTTTAAAAGTGATATCACAGATAAAGAAAATACACGCAGTAATTTTATAAATAAATAAATACAAATACTATTAACAATGCATCAGTCAGCAATAAAATAAATATAATTACAAATATAAATTACATGAAAACAACAATTATAAGCGAAAAGTTTATATAATACGATAAAATTAATAAAAGTTTTGTTATGAATTAAAGTTTCACTCACTCAATAATCACTTAGCCCATCATTCATATCAATAAATACATTCTTAGTTTAACTCTATATATAAGAAAAATTCAAATTGCATGAATAAATAAATAAATAAATAAATAAATGAATAAATAAATGAATAAATACTACAATAAAATGTCCCAGTTTAAAATTTTATAAAAGTAATGAAATAAAACAAAAGACGATTGACAAAAATTCAAATTATTGATCATACACGATCTCTTCCTTTTTTTTGTTCCTTCTTTCGATATCCTTGTACAAAAAGCAATGCTTAATTATCGTTTTATCGATCGTCCCAAAGCAAACTATTAATTAGTGCCATAACATATCTAAATTGTTCGTTTGAATATTGGATTCGATGGCAGATAGTTTAATTCCAATATTACTAGCCAAGGATATATCAGATTTCTATTTCAATAGTAATAATACAACTTTTTTCATGCATGTTTTTAATGATAAATTTTAATCATTTGTCATTTCATTTAGAATGATTAGAATGATTTAAAAGAAGCTAGAAAATTTTGAAACGGGAAAAAAAATTATCAATCTCATTAGGATGAATATGAAATGTTAATCTAAATGATGTTTGTGGAATTAGTTTCCAAAACAATTAAAATTATCCGATTGAAAAGATCTTTATATAAATATTTTAATACGTTATAATTAATCTTTTAGATATTAAATATAAAATAGAGATTAAATATTTAGGTTGATTTGATTGATGTGTTTACCCTTTAATCACAAATATTTTTGTTTATCGTAAACTGTAAAAATTATCTGTAAATTTGATTTGAATAAATTTCTATTAAAAACTCTTTATTTCTTTTTAGATAACATCGTGGAAATATTATTTTCAAGATTTCAAAATAACGAGTATTTTTATTTACGTGTTTACCAAAGGTAGCATCTAAATTATAGATTAAACAGGCTTTTCATTTGAATTCTACTGAATAAATTATGTTAACTTGATTTAGCTGTTGTTAGTATCCAAGAGAAAAAACTTCTTAAATAAGTTCAAGAAATATTGGTATTTGTGATACGTATGATATAAACTTTGGTCAATTTTAATTTAAATTCATTTTAAGTTTTAAGGAATGATACGAATTATTTCAATTTTTAAATAAGAAATTAACTTTTTATCTACTAAAAAGTATTTATTTAGTATTAAAGAAAATTTTTAATTGAATGCTTAATAGAAACTTCTATATAATTTTTTTATTCTATTTTTATCTTTCATTTTTTCTTTTTTTTTACTAATATTTATTAAAGCGAAATAAAAAGAAATATTTTTAAATCTGTTATGACGTCATTCTTCCTTTGTAAAAAATATAAAATTCGCTGCATTCAATCTTGTTGATAAAGTACATAAACTAAATCGAAACTTAACATTTGTTGAAAATTACCGGTTACACTGGGTAAACTATTATGAAGAAGTATTAGAAAAGCAAACAATGTAAAGCAGTTTACAGGTCGTTGCTGATTTTACTCATACTGTTTGCTAGTTAAT
Source organism: Anastatus disparis (assembly GCA_017163975.1). Classification (NCBI taxonomy): domain Eukaryota; kingdom Metazoa; phylum Arthropoda; class Insecta; order Hymenoptera; family Eupelmidae; genus Anastatus; species Anastatus disparis. The sequence continues at coordinate 111,231 of JAFFSR010000012.1, forward strand.
GTTTAAGTACAAACAAAACTTCCCATCATATTGAATTCCAGCTATTAACTTTAAACAATTTAAACATAAAAATGAAAATTAATTATTACATAGATAAGAGCTATTATGAAAAGTATAATATTTTAAGACTAAATTAAAAGCTCATTACATTTAATTATCATTTGAATATCAATCCTTATATAGTTCCGATATTAATCACATCAATATTTTAGAATAAATAAATAAAAAAAATTATATAGAAAACTTTTTTTCACACTACAAACACTGACAGAAATGATTTCTAGCAGGGAAACGAATAGTCGACTTGATTAAGGTTTCTCCACGCAAAGAGAAATCTACTAGACGTTAGTAGAATTATGCATTCTACAAACGATGTCGTTCTTGTTGTTAGAATGAAAATCGCTTCCCGTTAGAAGAAAACTACTAACCTGGAGAGGAAATCTGACTAATTGTATTTTCACTTATATAACGCAACCTTATTACGCAGCATTTCTCTACGTTCTTCTTTAATATGTTAAGATATATTCTTTAATACTTCAAAAAAAAAATTTGGATATAGAAAAAATCCACTTGGGAATAGAATAATTAAAGCCCATGCCAAAAATAGGTCGTTAAGCATTTTTCTACTGGACACAAGAACACCCGAAAACAAGTGAATTTTATTCTTTCCCCAAGTGGAAATATGCTACCGAGAATAACAAGAATATTTTCTACTACCGGCTAGTGGATTCCACTTGCCTCAAGAAATCATTTCTGTCAGTGGCATCATCCTTGAAATTTTTATCATTATCTCTGGTTTTGGTTTGTTGTCAGTACAGATCAGCCATCATTTCAGAAGATTAAAAAAATATCAGGCTGGCATTTGATCAGTTATTAGTCTATTGATTCAAATAATGTAGTCTGATGTCTTGTTTATAGAAAGGGTCTTTCATCTTGGAAGCAACGTTATCTGTGGCTAGATCGACCCTTTTTGATAAGATTAAGTGCGTTCTTTTTTCATATTATGTGTCTAATATGGAGCTGTTTTGAAATTTAAATTGCTTTAGGGTATATTGAACGAAATGTGCCATATTTACGCACAAGACTATATAGAACATCCTGTTAACAAATTTTTTATAGAATTATTTATCTATAAAATTATTAATTAAATTATTTTAATTATTTCGTTCCATTTTTAATTTACATATGTTTCTCAATATAAAAAAAAAAATTTATTTATTTCTAACTTTTTCCCACATATCTGTTTTTAATTTTTTTTAAATTTATTATGTAATATTAAAAATTCGTATATCTTAGATATTTATCAAGTTAATATTTGTATAATCACATTCAATAATAATTTAGTTATAAATAATAATACATGAAATAGCTCATAAAAATAAATTACAAGAAAACATTTTTTTGAAAAAAAAAAAAACATTATTTTTAGTATATAAAAACTATGTTCACTTATTAATGAAGTCTCAGTGGCTCAGTCGGTAGAGTGATGGATTCATAATCTCGAGGTCTCGAGTTCGAATTCCGCTTTCGGCGACCGATTGATTCAAGCACTGCTGTATACTACATGTGCTTTGTTTACCAACACGCTGACGACCTCCGTTGTTAATAAGCATCGTAATGATAGCATGAATATAATAACGTTAAATAAAATTTAAAAAAAAAACCTATTCTCCACTTGCTTCTTACTGTCTACATAATAATAATTTTTTCATTGGTAATAAATGTTATAAGAGAACAAAAACAATACATATGATTGTTTAAATTATAATTTTATACGATTTAATCCATTTAATTGATTTAACTGATAATCATCATATGTGAATAAAAAATTATTAGCAAAAAATAAATTATAATTGACCGTATAGACTATCGTTACTTTTTGTATAGAGATATTTCTATAAGCATACATATTGAAATGATACTTTATATCAGAACGGAGCCAACTTTAATTATTATTTTTACATATGATACAGTTATTAAAATTCATACTTTTACATTTCTTCAAAACTACATTAATTTCTATTTATGTGATATTGTCAATTTATCGAACTGCTTGTTGATGAACAATCGTGACTTGTTTTCTTGTATTTTAATATTTTTCACGTTTAATTTGAAAGCTTCACGGTTATTTTGATCATTCTTTATTTTTGTATTCCAATTACTGATTGTCCGAATATTGTATTTGGCTGTGAGTTGAATTATTAATTAATAAGGCTATTCGAACTTGCATTTTAAATTCATCTGCTTGTTGTACTTTTTTATTACTCGTTTAGCATAAACTTTTTTCTCAAAAATAATATCATTTAATGTTGTTATTTCTTCTGAATGATAAGTATTCATTTTAACATTTTTTAAGGGTACAATATCATTATAGCAACACAATATCAACACGACACTTTTAAATATGAATTTGACACTATCATTTTAGTCTGTTTGCTAAGTTTTTCAAGTGTGATTTTCAATAGGAATTACAATGATGGTTGAAGTCTTCTCTAGTTTAATGAACTTAAAATTTTTTTGAATATCGATTTTTTCTGTTACTTTTCCCATTTTCTTTTTAATTTTTAAAAGCACCATACTTTGCAAGATTATTATAAGAGAGTTTTTCTAAATCTGTCAAGTACTTTATAAAGTAAGTTTACTCTTTTCTACAGCAACAGTATTGTTCCGAAAGAATACATAATCTCCTGTCTCTTTCTTCGATTCCCTCTTTCTTGAATCCTTAATTTAGTCATTTATAAAGTCCATAAATCAACCAAAGATTGTTTCAATATTATTTAAGATTTTGTCCAATTATAAAAGTTCATTATATTTGTTATTTGAATTTCAATTATTCTATAATTTCAATATTAATTGCATTAATTTTTTATAATAATTGAATAAAATTAATTATTTTAAAAATAGATATTGAATCGTTTAATAAAAAAATTAAAAATGCATAAATTAGTTTAATTTTATTCTTTTTATGCATGTGATATGTGCCACATTTACATAATTTATGTGGATGGCGATTTTTTTTTAATGAGTTGGATATTGAAATAAAAGGTATATAAAAAATGGTTAAAGAAGAAATTAGTTTAGCTGAGGAAATTACTTGAAATCTCAAATAAAAATACAATCTTAAATCTTTTTCTATATTGAACGAAGATACACGATTTTTATATACAACAAATAATTAATGGGAAAAAAATTCAAGTTGATCGCATAAAAAAGTCTTAAACAGCTTTAGAAGGACCGAATTTTAGACACGCCTACTTATTATTATCTCGGTATCGCGTGTCGGCGTATATAAATTTTCGAAATTTCATACAAACCACTGATTTTTTTCCTTCGGCAAAGAGACCCCCGAGCCAAATGACCTCGGAAATAGTCATGACTATCGTCTGTTTTTTTCTTTTGACTTTCTTTTCTTTCTTCGCTTCTTATCGAGTGAAAAAAAGTTCAATAAGGACATTTAGGAATGTTTCATACGGGTGTGAGTATAAAGGAAGTCGGTTAAAATGTTGGAGTAACGATCGCCAAGATCTTTATTCTAGTTGCTTGGGGTTGAGTATGAACGATTTGAAAAACGACCTATGCTGCAGTTTTATTCCAGTAGTTTTTTTATACAGATATATCATGCGGATTTTATACAATTTTCTTCGTATTCCTATATTTTTAGATTTCTTGCTTTTCTTTTATCGTACTATCATTATTTCAAGTATATCGTTTCCGTGACATTTAATCAACTTTAAATGAAAATAAAAATTACAGTGTAGTTTTTGTAAAATCATTATTTTTTCATCACAAATAAGTATAAAATCATAAATCTTAATGATTACTTTTAATATCGATACAGAAAGAAAAATATTTTTTTGTAAGTTTGATTTTCCAGGAAAATAGAAATATATAAACGATAAAATTTTGTAGACTAAATAAAGTAAAGTAACGATTAAAGATTAAAATAGTATGTACGCGCTAAAGTACATAGAAAAACATTTCCCAAATGTTTAAAATTATTGAAATTCCAATATTTTTTTGTAAGATCAGTATACTTATAGGATAAATACTTGAAAATATTTATAGTCATGCACTCTTAATACTAATAGAATGCTTGCATTCAATGGTAAAGCAGAATGTATAGACAGATTTACAAATAAAAACTTTAAAAAAAATTTTTTTTTCAAATAAATGATAAAAATAAATCCATGCCATTTAGCGTTTTTACAGTACTATATTAAACATATAAAATATAAAACCTTTTAATAAACATAGTTATTTAAAAAATCTTTCTTTTACACGTAGAACTAAACTGGCACAATATTACAATTATAACAATTATAGGTTGTAAATAAAAACTAAAAAAAAGCAAATTATTTACTGACTATTTTTAACATAACTATACTTAAATCATTAATAATGATTATTTAATAATTTAAATCTATTTGCTGAAGTATTACATGAAATTGAATACACTTTAACCTGCCAGTATTTAAATCAACGCAAATAGAATTTCTCCACGTGCAAAAGGCATTGGAGATTAGCTTAAAAAAGGTTTATAAATTAAAGGATAAAGTAAAAAAAATGAACAATAAATAAAATTTAAATAAGATGAGAGGATTATACAAATTAAATTTTTATCAAAATTTAGCCTATTTTCTTTTTATAGTCTCACTGTGTAGTACATGGTACCCCAAATTTTAGAAATTTGGCCGTTTTCTTTACTTTGTTTTTTCATACTTACCTTATTAGGTACTTTAAACTTATAACAAATAATGGTTTTAAAATCAAGATAAATGGAAGCAAGTAAAATACAGTAAAATTTTTAAGAATAAGATGATTTGCAAATTTTTACTTTATTCTTTTTTCTTCAAAAATAATTGTTAAAGTTTTTTTGATTCTTTTTTTATTTCTATTTTACATATTTTCAGAAGTGATTTCCTGTAAAAACATTAAAAATGTTAAGTATTTTTCCCAAAACAACATTTTTTGCAATAAGAAATAATATAAATATTAAATTTTTTTTAATTTTGTCAAGTTTTTTCTCTTTTATATCTGTATAAGGTTTTTGCTAATAAATCCCAGCTGGACATTAAAATTTTAATCTTTTTGCTTCTCATGGGCAAAAAGGAGCTTCGTAACTTAAAGTTTCTTATTTTTTTACTGTGATTTAAAAAAAAAACTCGAAGCTCGTACAAAAGTTTGATAAAAAGTGTACAAAATAGAATCTCTACTATCCTCCTTGTGTTCTTGATTCAACAATTTTTTCACATAACGTTAATAAAACTTTCACAGTTTCAGCGAAATAAATTTTTTTGACTCTTTCTTTCGCTCTTTATTTTCAATCTCTCGTACTTTACTTTTTGTCGTATTTAAAAACTTTTTCTAAACTTACGCGCGTGCTGTATTGCGCACGTGATCCCTCCTTGGCCCAGCACAAATTTTAAGTCGTAATTTAACTACGTTGCATGAGGTTACAACATATAAATACTAAATTTTTACAGAGTAGGGAACATCATCGCGTCGATATGTATAGCGTGACGATATTACCCGTGAAAAAAATAACGGAGACCCTTTTTTTTTACATCTCTCTTTTCATTTTTATTACGGGTATAATATCGATTCGTTGATCTCGTTTCCCTTGGCTACACCGGGTTTTCCCCGCGAACATATCGCTTTGGCGTATACGTAAATCAGTGCTCTGAGATTTTTCGTCGCTGACGACGACATGGTGATGGATTTCGGTAGTTGTACATATAAATTGAGACGTCTACATGTGCTTTACGTATCAACGTAAATTTTTCATGGAATTCAAGACCAAAAGTGTAGTGTATATATTGTGAAAAGTTTAATTGCCCAAATGAAATTGAGTTTTATAGCAATTCTGATGATCTAGTGTATTTTCTGTGGTAAGAAATACATTTTTTTACTTTTATTTCTTCCATCAACGTATTATACTATTTCTTAAATTGTGTTCTTACTGATATATTTTAGATCTGCTAGACTGTACAATGAAAAATGTATCGAGAAAAGTTTTATATGACATTTTTATGAGCAGTTTGGATTACGATCATATCTATCAAAAATCACATATTTTTTTTAACATTTTTATGTTGCAATATACAGTTGAAAGAATTTTAATCAAAACCTACATTGATAGAATAATAAATATTTTATATAAAAACGTTTCTGAGTAGAAGTTTTAACTTTCTTATGAGGTAATGACCCTAGTACTCGATCAATCTTCACGAAAATTTAATTAAATTGAAAAATACGACTATGAAAAAAAACAATTATGATTTTATTCTTAATTATTAAAAATCTTTTCAATAAATTACTCGAGAAATATTTCTGAATAATACATATAAGATTACTCTAACGTTTCGCTAATTGTATAATAGCGATTTTGGGTCTAAATAAATTTGAATTGTTTTTTTGTTTTCAATCAAAGTATTAAGGTTTTTGTGATGGTTGATATAGGTATTGATGTTTTTTCAGTTTACCATTGAGTTTTAGATTTTTCTATCTAGACATTGATATAATAGTTCTACGTTGAATTTATTTAAAAATTTTTTTTTAAGATCAATTTCATTAGAACAATAACTTTTGAGCATTTGGAGTATTTCATTTGACTAAAACTTTAAATTTTTTTATTTTAAATGCACATATAGTAATGTATTATCACTCAAAACACAAGAAATATTTTATTATCACATGAGGTCTCAGTGACTCATTCGGTAGAGAGTTAGATTTGTACTCTCGAGGATTCGAGTTCAAATCCGTTTCGTAGAAATAAAATTTGTTAATTATTATTAGAGAACTTTTTAATCATTACATTTTTTATAACATTAAAAAACAAGTTTGTTGTTTGTTTTCTTATAGCTTAAACCAGATAACAATACAATAACATGACTATATGTATTAAAACATCATTTATTTCAATCAAGAATAAAAAATCAATGTTACCAATAATACAAATTTCTGAATATTTGAAGAATTTGTAAAGAAAATAATAATAATTTTTTATATTTTCTAAATTAATAAATATGTATAAAGATATATTAGTTGTATACGCCATTTGGGAGTAAAAAGGATGAATACGGGGCGAGTTTGTTGCGAGAACAGTAGACAGTCGACAGCGCGCCCGAGATTGACTGCTGTTCGAGCAACAAATTCGCTCCGTATTCATCCTTCTTACTCCCAAATGGCGTAGATGATTTTATGTCGTTGTAGCAGGTATGAGGGACTATAAAATTATAAATTTACAAATTCGCAATCCTTCTTTCTTTTGATTTCAATTTGAATAAATTTATGGTAACAGTGTAGACGCGGATCGTCTGCGGAACCGTCATTGATGTGTCACAAATTTGACAAGCTGACCACGCATATCACGCACATTTTATATTTAATATTTTTTCTTCATTGTCTCACTTTCACCATAATAATTATTTTTTTATTTGTACTAATTTTTTTCATTATTTGCACTATTTTTTGAAGTGAAACTTCTTTACCGACGGTATACACTTTCCATAGTTTAATTAAAAATTTTTACCAAATTTTCATGAAATTTCCCTAAAAAAAAAGTAAAAAAAAAAATTTTTTCCCGAAACTTATTGGTCACTAAATATATGTATTCTAGACTAAAAATGAAACATTTTTTCTTTAATACAAAATTTTCTATCTTTCTTAGTTTATGAGATAATAATGGTTGAAAAAATAGGTCTTTTTTTTCGAAAAATCATCATAACTGCACTGAAAGAACTTTTTGTATACTGCATGCCTAAGTGTGAGTGCGCAGTATACTACAAGCGTGCGCAGTACGCTTGAAAACTTTTGGTAAATAGAAATAAAGCGTTGGCGTTTTGAAAGCCACCGACCGTGCGCGCGCAGCTCGTTAGGATTCAAAACACCAACATTTCTCTTGCTGTTTACCGCTGAGTATGAGCGGACTGCACACCTCCCCTCTTAGCAGGCAGTCCGCTAAGACTTCTATCAGTGTGTGGTTTAAAAAGTCATAGAGACATTTTACTTAGCTCGCTTTAAAGAGGACTATTAGAGTTTTAAAAGCCATTTGGTTTTTTTTCGATATCATAATTTCCATAAAAATGGCATTCATTTTATGTAGGCAAAAAAAATTAGTAAAAAAAATTTTTTTTTACATTGCTATAAGCAATTAGAAAATGACTTTTTTATACCGGACTTACTTTATTTCAAAGATTTTTGATTAATCTTTCAAACGCCGTTTGGATTTTGAAGAAGCAATCATTAGTTCCAGAGATATAAAACTTTTTATTTTAATTAATTTTACTCTAGGGTGGGCAAAAGCAACCGGACGGCAGTGTATAGATGACTCCATACGTCACCATGTGAGGTATGGAATTATCTATATTTTTTTATGTGAAGTATAGTAAACTGAATATAGTTATGCTACGAATTGAAATGTATATAACCCCAATACCCATTTAACTAGCTTGGCACGTACAACGCCGAATACCTGGTACGACGACATAAAAAATCATATGATTTTACTTTCTGAATATAAACTATTAAAATATTTTACGAGATTACAAATATATTGATAGAATTAATATTTTAATATGCGATCTCATAAAATATTTTTGAACGGATAAGCTTATAGTCCGCAGTACAGAACCCTTTTTAAAAAATGATTACCACATACTTAGAACTTTGTAAGCGGCTTCATTTTGTCGAGTCTACCAAACTTTTCATCTACGAAAACTCTCAAAACCGCTGCGTTTTTTAATAATTAATTATTAAACATGTCAATTTGACGATGTATTGTTATGCAATAACCACATACTTTTGCTTTCTCATAGAGAAAGCATTGTATCGATAAAAAAAATTTTTTTCTATTTTTTCATTAATTTATACATATTTGAACTCGGTGAGTCGAAAAAAGTGGTTTCCAGAAAATGTCTGTATGTATGTGTGTGTGTGTGTGTGTGTGTGTGTGTGTGTGGATGTATGAATTCAGTTAGTAAACTGTATCTCGAGAACTACTCGATGGATTTGCTTCTAATTTTGCGCGGAATTTAGTTTTGTGACTAACTTGCTGGAAAGCTATTGATAATTGGTTCTTCTAGCGTAGTTTTCATTTTAAAGTTTTAAAAAAAAAAAAAAAAAAAAATTCGATTTTTCGTTTTTTGGTTTTTTTTTGTTTACTACTCGCTTCAAAATTTGCATGGAATTTATTTGTGATTGCCCGGATAAAATAAATTTTTAAAAACTGATTTTCTTAGCTTAGTTTTAATTTTAGAGCATTTTGAAATTAAAAAAAAATGTTTCCATTTATTAAGCCAATAAAATATTAAAAACTACTCGATGGATTTACTTCAAATTTTCGATACAATTCAATTTTTTGATGAACTGGTGCGGAAGCTATTGAGAATTGGTTTTCTTAGCGTAGTTTTTTTTTTAGAATCATTTTAAGAATTTTTAAAAAATTTCGATTTTTCATTTTTTTTATATTTTACGTAAACTACTCGAAGAATTTGTTCGAAAATTTGTATGGAACTTAATTTCGACTGCCAAAAGTATAAAAAATTTTGTAAACTAATTTTCTTAGCGCACTTTTAATTTTAGAGCATTTTTAAAATTTTTTAAAAAATGTTTATTTTTAATTTTTTTTTATTTTACGAAAACCATTTGATAGATTTGCTCCAAAATTTGTATGCAATTTATTCGCTACTGTCTGAAGAAAACAAGCCTTGGAAAACTAATTTTCTTAGCGCAGTTTTAATTTTAGAGCACTTTAAAAATTTTCAAAAAAATGTTTATTTTTCATTTATTTTCTATTTTGCGTAAACCATACTATAAATTTTCTCCAAAATTTTTATACAATTAATTCGCTATTGTCTGAAAAAAATAAGCTTTTGAAAACTAATTTTCTTAGCGTGGTTGCAATTTTAGAGAATTTTAAAGATTTAAAAAAAAAGTTCGATTCTTCTTTTCTTATTTTTTTTTATTCTACGTAAAGTACTCGATAGATTTGTTCTAAAAATTGCAGGGAAATTATTTGTGACTGCCAAAAGAAGGGAAATTTTCAAAAATTGATTTTCATAGCGTAGTTTTAATTTTAGAGCATTTTTAAAATTTTGAAAAAGAAATTTTGAAAAGAAAATGTTATTTATTTAACCAGTTAGATCTCGAAAATTACTCGATGGATTTGCTTCAAATTTTGTATACCATCTATGTTTTTGTATAACTAGATGGGAAGCTATTGAAAATTGGTATTCATAGAGTAGTTTTTTTTATAGAACCATAAACATGAACTGTATTTATATATAAATATGATTGCATTTTATAAAGATTAGAAATTTTGTTGTCATCATTCTTTTTATTACTACATTATATCATTTTTTCAATAGAACAAATTTTTTTGTATTAATTGATGATTTAAAATAAATTATAAATGTTGAAAAAGCAAACAGCTAGCATATATGTTTGAAATTTATAAAGTACAATATGAGTAAATATTAATGTTAGACAATTTTTTAATATTAAAATCACATTTAAATAAATATAAAAAAATTAATGAAACTCAAAGAACTCTGTGAGAAAGCATTCCGCCAAAGCACTTGGCAGCGTTTTTTTTACATGGAACTAAAAGATATTTTTATAACAAAAATCAAATAATGTATGGCCGACAAAAATAATTCTGCGTTAGATGAGTCTACCATTTGAATTATGTCGATAGGACAGGGTTATGTTATGCGATGACCACATAGCCAATTTTTATAGGATTGCTTGATAATTAATTATGAAACCATAAGATCATAATGTCCGACAAATTTTCTGCAGATTTTTTTCAGTCCGACAATCGGAACATGTCATTGTTACGTGGTATGGTTTTGTGATTACCACATGTCCAATCTGGGATTTTTTCTGTTTTAAATAAAATGTAGAGTACACTAGAATATGCGGCCGACAAAATTGCTACCGAAATCTAATGGAAATCACAAGAAAATTAATTGAAAATAAGTTGTAGTACCCTGTAGAACTCAACTGTCTCAGGACAATTATTTTATGTCTAAATTATTCTAAATAAGACATAAATATATTAGATTTGAAAAACTTATTTAACAAAAATTTATGAATAGCAATAAAAATAAATAACTTATATATGAGAAAAATGAGCAAAACTTTTAATTCTATGAATAAATCAAAAATGAATTTTTTTCTTAAAGCATGTTGTTAATTAATGTTTTATTTAATATCATTAACACTATTAAATTTTACATAATATTATTACTTTTAAATTATTATCATTTCTTATTTCTTTTACTGTATTCGTTTGCTAAAATTCGTTTACTAAATTGCAGTATGTCTTTTACAATATTATAATTTGAGATTTTCAAGCATTCCCACATTATATTAACAATTTGTCAAAAAAAACCTTAATTTTTTTATAAATTCCTTTAAAAAATTATGTATTTAAAAGTTTAATTATTAAATACTTAAATATAAACAATGAATTAATATTTCTAATAATAATAACGATTCTTTAATTGATAAGTAAACACTAAAATCTAAGTTTCATATAAAGAAATATTTTAGTGATATGTATAAAATTATTTATCAGTCTAATACCCTAGTAGAAATTAAAACGATCTTTTTACCATTTTATGCCTATTGCTTTGAAATGAAGAGTTGAAAATGGGAATTTTTATGGTTATTTCTTTAACCAATATAAAATGTTTTTCTACCTATGTAATGCTGATAAAATAATAACATTTTATGCTCATTTTCGAGGATTAAAATGTGATCTTAGAAAAATATTCATAATTAAATCTTTATAAAGAAAGAATTCATGCTGTATATTTTAGCGATAAAATGTTAAATTATAAAAAATGGAAAAATATCGATTTAATAGACAATTAAAAAAAAAAAGTTTGAATAAAAATTGAAAAAAAAATGATTTCAAATTAACATGAATTATTTTTAGCATTGCAAATTTACTTTTTTACAAAGAATGAAATTTTTAGAAATTTCATTTTTTATTTTAACCTATTGAGTCCGAGACCCCTTTCGCAGTTAAAGAGTAAATATTTTTTCATATGTTTGACTTTTTTTTAAGTTCCTCTAGGTGCGCTTCGGAAGTTTAAGAAAGCTAAAGCATCCATAAGCCCATTTTCTGTAATGTGTCGTATACGACACACGAGGGATTAACGATTTATTTTGTTAAGAATTTTATTATCTATAACGAATAATAAATAGTTAATAAAAAATAATTAATTTTATGTCATTGTCTACGCATGTACCGCGTACAACACATACCTACTCTCTAAATGCCCCATTACAGGTACTATTAAAACTTGAAAAATTTGAATATGAATAAGTAAAAATTTATTGCTTTTATCCAAAAGGAAAAAATTTTTTGAGAAAATATTTATTTTTCAGAAGACTTTTTATTTCTGAAACTTTTATCCATCTTAAAAATTCAACTGATGGTCTCCGTTCACATTCTGGTACTAAAAACAGATTGGTCGCAAAGTTTTTTCATGAGTTTTTATCGGATCTTTATGAAATTTGGTGGAGATTTTTAAAATTATATTAGAATTAATGAGCATAGCAAATTATAATTAGAATTAATGAGCATAGCAAATTATAATTAGAATTAATGAGCATATCAAATTATAAATATATATGCTAATTTGTGTATTAACTTATTATTTATAAAAATAAATAAACAAATTTTTAAAAAAATTGATTTTTTTTAGAAAATTTTTTTATTATTTGAATTTTTTAGGAATGTCTCTCGCTCATGTGGATTCTAAGATGATTTTGGAAATCTCCACCAAATTTCATCAAGATCAGATAAAAACTCTTAAAAAAACCTTGCGACCAATTTGTTTTTAGTACCAGAATGTTAACGGGACCATAAGTTGAATTTTTAAGATAGATAAAAGTTTCAGAAATAAAAAGTCTTCTGAAACATAAGTATTTTTTCAAAAAATTTATTCCTTTGGATAAAAGCAATAAATTTTTAATTATTCATATTTGAATTTTTCAAGTTTTAATAGTACCCGGTCCCCTTAATCAGATAATTATATTAAAAAGTAAGAGGCATGTTTTATTAATAGTATTTTGATCCTTCTATGAAAATTTTTTATTAAGATGACACAAAAATGTCGTATAATTTTTGACGTTATGAAAATAACAACCATAGCTGCAAAATTAGATTATTCTAAGAATTTAATTTTTTTTTCATTTTCTTACTTATAAAAATATTGGTAAAAATTGGAAAAAAAAATTAATTTCAAAAATTAAAAAATGTGAATGTATTTTTCTATGTCTACTTGATCATACTAACTAGTTTCATTTGTGCAAAATATGAATTTAAATTTTATTAGATAATTTTGAACTACGTGTTCTTCATATGATACATACATAGGTGATGCGTTAATTATAAATCTTTTTTTGTCGGTCTGACGTAAAGATACAATATTTTTGTAGGTCATTGCCCTTCTAATACATAAAATAATATTATATGACACGTCATACCCTTGTCCGACATATGGTAATCACAAAACCATACCTCGTAACAATGACATGTTCCGATTGTCGGACTGAAAAAAATCTGCAGAAAATTTGTCGGACATTATGATCTTATGGTTTCATAATTAATTATCAAGCAATCCCATAAAAATTAGCTATGTGGTCATCGCACAACATAACCCCGTCCTATCGACATAATTCAAATGGTAGACTCATCTAACGCAGAATTATTTTTGTCGGCCATACATTATTTCATTATTGTTATGAAAATATCTTTTAGTTCCATGTAAAAAAAAGTATGTGGTCATTGCATAACAATACATCGTCGAATCGACATATTTAATAATTAATTATTAAAAAACGCAGCGGTTTTGAGAGTTTTCGTAGATGAAAAGTTTGGTAGACTTGACAAAATGAAGCCGCTTACAAAGTTCCAAGTATATGGTAATCATTTTTTAAAAAGGGTTCTGTACTGCGGACTATTATATATTAGTAATTGATAAATACATTAACTAGTGTATACTCTCATTTATATTAAAATGAATTAATTTAAATAATTTCATACAATATTTCATATTATTATTTCTCTTATAGGTATCATTTTTATTATTCATTTTAATTCAACTTAAATTAACAGCATCTGGATCATAAGTTTTGGGGTCATTATTTTTCAAGCTATCAATAAAAAATGGTTAATTTTATAAATTTCTTTTTGTATTGTCACATTCAAGAGGATAAATAACCTAAGTTTTTTGACAAAATTTCTTGTATCACATAATTTATATAATTATCAAATAATTTTTGTTAAAATAAAAAAGCATTTGGACTTGTTATTTTTTATGAGCTTGGATTAGAAATTAGATATGAAGCTCGAGAAATCTGACCTTAAAATACGATACATTGAAAGTTTTATTATAACTTATTATGTATAATATTTTGGTGGATTCCTTCAGTTGTTCGCACTAGAGTTTAATCTTACAAATTTTTTCTTTATAGTAAAAAAACTCGATTAAGCGCATCGTTTATTCATAAGTTAGGATTGAAAATATTATTAGAAGGCGGGCAGCTTCGTCATGCTCTTAATAATCATAGTTTGTTCGCATAATAATAAAAGAGTTATTTATTGATTTCGAAATATTTTTTCTTTGGCGGTAATGGTACGCGAACATTTTGGTCGTTGTAACATTCCCTTTCTCCAATCATTATGTTTTCTTCTGAGAATACGTTTTTTAATATAAAAAATTTACTGTATGGTGTCTTCGGCTGCGATATGTTCTCGATCTCCAATTGTTTTTCGTAATATGTTACTCCTTTTTTAATCCAGCCTCTTAACGTTGATTCTGAAACTTCATACATTTTTTGAACTTCTTTTCTACTTTTTCCCATATTTAAAGTTTTCAGTGCTTGAAGCTTATGTAAATTAAGCCGATTGAATTGTTGACGTTTGGCGATAGGTTTGTCGGTAATTTTCCGCAGCGTGTTTGATTTCATTTCGAATATCTGGTAGCTTAACTAGTAGATACCGAATGCGAACTTCACTAGTTCAATTCTGATTGCAGAATGAGTCCATAAAGTGGTCACACTTAATTTTTATAGTGCTTGTTCTCTCTACAGATTACTTTACTTTACCTAATAGATTATGCTTTAAAACTTTAATTAGTTTAGGAATATAATATTGTGAAACATTTATGAGATTTGAAGTATACTTTGTTCGTACATCTGCTGTCACGCCTCTTGATCAAGCATAATTAAGATTCAGATCCATACCTTAATACGAGTTTACCTAGATAATAAATAATTGTAACTGATTGACTTTAGGTTTGAGGTTATAGAAAAATGTCAAATTAAGACTATAAAAATCAAACAAACAAAATTTTCTAGAATTTAATACTAAACAAACAATAACAATATTTAGAATGTAACCGATCAAAACACCTTTTTCATCTATTGTTTGATAATATGACCATTTGAAAAGATAGACAAGAATATAACAAAGCATATCCCATAAATCATAAATGCTCAATATAATATTTTAAAGTTTGTTATGAGATTAGAGGAGATTACGTTTATTTTATGAAAAAATTTTTGTCAGAATAATCGAACAAACTTTATCAGATTCAATCTGTAGACACCGTTTTATAAAGTATAACTATCTTTTATATTTATCACTATTTTCCTTAAGAAATTCTAAAATAATCAACTTAACCCATTGCTACACGCACCTCTCTCTTAAATTTTAAAGTAAAAAAATGCTCGGTAAATCAAGTAGATTTCATAATAATTAGTCAGTAATCGACTTATTCAGTACGCTAGTCAAATAGTTAGTTTATTAGCCAAAATATATTATTCTCTCATTAATTCTTTAAGTTTATTTTTCATTAATGTGTGTTATTATTTCAAAAAATTTTAAAAATGCTCTAAAAAAAAATACGTTAAGAAAACCAATTTTCAATAGCTTCCCGTCGAGTTAGACAAAAAAATTAATTTCATGCAAAATTTAAAGCAAATCCATCGAGTAGTTTTCGAGATCTAATTGGCGTACTGAAATCATACGCACACACACACACACGCGCGCGCACATGCACACGCACACGCACACACACACACATACATACAGACATTTTCTGGAAACCACTTTTCTCGACTCCCTGAGTCCAAATATGTACAAATTAATGAAAAAGTGAAAAAATTTTTTTTATCGATACAATTATTTATTATCCAGGTAAACTCGTATTAAGATATGGTATCATATCTCATATTAAGGTATGAATCGTAGAGAGCGCGGTGGCGTAATGGATAGAGCTCTTGCCTTCAACGCGGAGGGCATGGGTTCGAATCCTGGCCAGGTACCTCTAACTTTTTTTTCGAAAGAAAATAAATGTATGTGCCATTTATATCGCGACTCTTTAAAAAACCCGACCTCATTGGGTATCGGTTGATTGTTGGTTACAAAAGTGGCTGACCATCCATCGGTAGTCAAAGTTTTCGGTATGGTGGGTCTGACAGTCCCAGCCTGATGTAATGTGTTAAACAGATGCCGGGCGGGGGACTTCCTCGACTTCATCATATATAAGGTTAATCATATAGAGGACAATATCCTTTATATATTAATCTTTTATATATATATATATATATAAAAAAAAAAAAAAAAAAAAAAAAAAAAAAAGGCATGAATCTGAATTTTAATTATGCTTGATCAAGAGGCGTGACGCCAGATATACGAACAAAGTATACTTCAAATCTTTTAAAGCATAATCCATTAGGTAAAGTAAAGTAATCTGTAGAAAGAATAAGTACTATAAAAATTAAGCATGACCACTTTATGGACTCATTCTGCAATTAGAATTAAACTAGTGAAGTTCGCATCCGGTATCTACCAGTTCATCAACCAGATATTTGAAATGAAATCAATACGCTGAGGAGAATTGCCGACAAACCTATCGCCAAACGTCAACAATTCAATCGGCTTAATTTACATAAGCTTCAAGTACTGAAAACTTTAAATATGGGAAAAAGTAGAAAAGAAGTTCAACAAATGTATGAAATTTCAGAATCAACGTTAAGAGGCTGGATTAAAAAAGGAGTAACATATTACGAAAAACAATTGGAGATCGAGAACATATCGCAGCCGAAGACACCATATAGTAAATTTTTTATATTAAAAAATATATTCTCAGAAGAAAACATAATGATTGGAGAAAGGGAATGTTACAACGACCAAAACGTTCGCGTACCATTACCGCCAAAGAAAAATATTTCGAAGTTAATAAATAAGTCTTTTATTATATATGCGAACAAACTATGATTATTAAGAGCATGACGAAGCTCTAATAATATTTTCAATCCTAAATTATGAATAAACGATGCGTTTAAACGAGTTTTTTTACTATAAAGAAAAAATTTGTAAAATTGAACTCTAGTGCGAACAACTGAAGAAATCCAGCAAAATACTATACATAATAAGTTATAATAAAAACTTTTAATGTATCGTATTCATATCTAATTTCTAATCCAAGCTCAAAAAAGCTAAAAAAAACTGTGTATATATAAAAGAAATGTGAGAAAACCGAACATGTGTATCCTATTGGGAACTCACACGGAGGCGTAACCTATATTAGACCAGTCCATTTAGCTAAAAAATGGCTGATATTTGCAAAAAAGTTTAACAGCAAACTAACTGCACAATTATGTAAAGTAGGTTTGTGGGAGTAAAATATCCAAAATGGCCCCAACAGATGTTGTCCGTTTTTGTTTAAACAATGTTTAAACATTGAAAATTGACATTTTTTCTCTTTATCTGCAAATATTTCTGGAGCTATAAAAGTTATCATATTGGTCCAATGAGATAAAATGTAGGTTTTTTGAAGACCTTTAAAATGAATTTTTAATCATTTTGATTGCATTTATAATTTCCGAGAAAAATGCAAAAAACCACGAAAAAGGGTTAAATTTTAAAAAATTCATAACTTTTTTAATTTAATGATTTAAGAATTGGGCTTATGGCAATAAATAGTTCTTAATGTGCACAATAAGCATACGCAAGCAGAATCCTGTAGGACTTATAGTTTTTCCATAATAACACTTATAAGTTATAAACAATTAATTTTCAGTAGGCCACTCTATCTCACATGATTAACTTTTTACAATGTTCAACATCGATTCTGAAAGTTTAGATATCCCTCTACAAAATGTATATTTCAGATTTTTGATTAAGCGATTAGAGAGTCCTTAAAAATTCACTTAAACATTGGATCTTTCGCTTGGGCGCATGAATTAACGTTAGTAGTGGGGGAAACTCATAATGAAAACATGTAAATTCAATATTTTTTTGAATTTTAATGCATTCATTTATAAAAATTTTAAGAATCTAATTATAAATTTTACCACAAGTTTAATGAATTTAATATAACATAATTAAGATTAAAAAATTCTACTAAACATAATATAATAAGAAAATATTATTTTATGTGGTTTGATTTAATATATTTTTAAAAAATTCAACTATTATTGAGCACTTCAAAAATTAAAATATTTCCGAAGAAATATAAATGAAAATTTTCTCATCGATACGATTTTTTTTTTTTTTTTTTTTTTTTGAAGGGTTGAGGAGGGGAAATCTTCAAAAGACACCCCCGTAAGGGTAGTGTCGGATTCACCCGCTGGTGCCTACCGACTAAAACCGCCTCCCCGTAGGTTACCAATCAAAATGGTTATGAACCTTAAGAAGAAGAAAATTGAGAGACAACGGTGGTTCATACAGTGGGGGCTGTATGGCACTCACGTAAATTGCGAAACACGAAAATAGACTGTTTAAAGTCAGTTAGTGATGAAAAGTTATGGAGATCGAATCAGAGAGGATAGCCTTCTGAATCGATCGTTGGATTTATGACGGTAATATACAAGAAATTTTATGCTAGGATTGCTATGTTTAGAGATAGAGAGACGGAGATTTGCAGCGTGTTTGTTCACTGCTTCTGGAATTGAGTCGATTCCCGTTTCTTTTAAGATTTCATTATTTCGAATAAACCAGGGGATCTGATGAGAGGAGTGAAGGAGGCGCATGTAGGTGCCTTGGAGTTTAGCTATACGGTTAGGGTTTGCGGATCCCCAAATTGGGATCGCGTAAGTGCAAATACTGGGGATAATGGGATTAAAAGCGCGGGCTTTTGTTTTCTTAGTTAGTGATTTATTATTGAAAAAAGGCTTTAAGGCAGCATAAGCACCTTGGCATTTGGCTCGGACTGACTCGATTTGTTTTTGCCATGTGAGTTTACGATCGAAGGTAACACCCAGGTATTTGGCTGAAGAACTCCAGTCAACACGATGGTTGTTAACTATAAGATTTGAAGGAGTACGATTTCGTCGAGAGAAGAATATGGCAACAAATTTGGATTCGTTGATTGCTGCTCTCCAAGTGTGGTACCATCTTACCACTTCTGAAGTGAATTTGTTTAATACGGAAGAATAATGAGTGATGATTTTTGAAGTATAAATGAGGGCTGAGTCATCTGCATATTGAGCAACTAGAACTTTATTGTCCTTGGGGTAGTCGTAAGAGAATATATTAAAGAGAGGAGGAGAGATTTTTGAACCTTGGAGGACCCCTGCAGTTATGGGTCTGGGAGAAGAGAGAGACTTCCCCACACGGACCCGAATGGCCCTGTCTGTGAGATAGGATTTGATGATGCCTATGAGGTAGTGTGGGAATTCTAGTTTAATGAGTTTGTAGTCTGTCATCGATACTAGGCTAGACCTTCTCTTTTATACTATGAACTTGCTATTTCTGTTTGTAGACTGAAAAAACAAGTAGCCATCTAGTGCATGATTAGTGCACTAGACGGCTAGAGTGTACTACAAATTTTTAATACATCAAACATTTTTAAGATTCTATATTAAATTTTATAATAATTTATTAAAGTCTTGATAGATTTCAGTTTTATGTATCTTAATTAATATATTAGATTTAATACAAGTAACTTAAGTAATTATTAAGTTTAATAACATTTTCATTAAGATCGAATATTAATACATTTTCAATTATAATATTGAATTTTAATAAGCATATTGCTAAACTTTAATATCCGTTATCTTACGTTTTAGTATTTTGAATCTTAAGTTTCAACTTGAGTTTATTAATTTTTATAAATTTTTAATATATCAAACATTTTTAAGATTCTATATCAAATTTTATAATAATTTATTAAAGTCTTGATAAACTTTAGTTCCATATATCTTAAAAGCAGGTCGTATATCTCTGTCCTTTTCTAATCAAAGAATTAATTTATTTGCAAAAACTAATAATTGTAGCAAAAAATAAGGAGATAGCCCTATCTCGTATAATAAAAAGCAAGATTTTCTTTAATATGGAAAAATTATTTTTATCGATTCGATTTGAAGAAAGCCTTGAAAAACTTAAAAAATAGAGGTTAGGATGGACAATTCAGTTTTTCAAGGTTTTCTTAAAAACGAAGCGATGAAAATAATTTTTCCTTATAAAAGAAAATCTTGCTTTTTATTATACGAGATGGGGCTTTCTTCTTATTTTTTGCTAAAATTATTAATTTTTGTGAAAAAATTAATTCTTTGAATAGAAAAGGACAGATATACTCGACCTCCTCTTAATCAATATATTAGATTTAATACAAGTAACTTAAGTATTTATTAAGTTTAATAACACTTTCATTAACATGGAATATTAATAGATTTTCAATTATAATATTGAAGTTTAATAATCATATTACTAAACTCAAGTGACCGTTATTTTAATCTTAAGAATTTCTGTATTAATTTTAATAATTTTTCATTAATTTCAATAATTTTTTATATTAAATAAGTTTAAGTGACATTATTCTTAAATTTAAGATACATTTTGATCTTAAATATGTATTAAATTTAAGAATATTTTTAACAGTGTAGATGTATAATAACAGAGGTTAAACATACTAAGTATGAAAGAAAACCTTTTTGCCATGTAGTCTATAAACAGGGAAACAAGAAAAAGATAAATCGTATCCAATTTTTATTAAAATGCAAATAAATTAAAGTTTTGTGGATGATTAAAAAATTAAGCAATATTATAAAAACTATTCAACTACATGTGGTATAGAATTGAAAATAAACAAAAACCGTGATCCGGAGGTCTAATATTCTTTTAGTAGGAAGTATTAAAAATCCAGATCAACAGTTTAATCAAACTGCGATTTTTTCTTACATAAAAATATGATTTATATAGACTTTAGTGTTCAATAATTATTGAAAGAGATGGTATACTACCAAAAACTTTAATTTAAAAATTAAAAATCATATTGAAGTTTAAGTCATGTTTAATGCCACTGTTGTTTTCCCACTATATAAAAATATAGTGGCAAAACAAAAAAAAATTATTGCGAAAATTGGGCTTACATAGATGCGTATAAAGAATCATTAAAGATATGAAAAAAATATGTAAGCATTTAAATGGGTTTGTTAAGTTAACTTTTAATATACAACTAAATCAAAATTTTAGTTTTCACAAGTGATTCAACAAGTGATATATTTCTAATAAATCCATTCATCAAAAAGTTACGAAATGGCAATATGGTATAAATATACTTTTATATTAGGTGACAATTATTGCTTGTATGATTTTGAACCCTCTCTACCGACAAGACAATAGTAAAGATAATTATTCAGTTGGTTTATTTATTAAATTTATTTTTGTTCTAATTAGATTTAATTACCTTGAAAATAATTTTACTCGTGTCACCTTTCATGTAAAAAGCCACAGTAAATTTTATTATTGGTAAAATTCGTTTATAATTTATATTGTCATTTTATTAAGTACTATATAGAATATTTTTAAGTACAAATGATTCGAATAAATTGTAAAGAATTAATCGAAATGTTTAGACAAATAACTAACTAACAAGTAAAATTTAAATTTTGTATAAAATTTATGAAATCCATGTGTTTATTTCCAAGTAAAAACTATTAAATTAGAGTAAATTACAGGATCTTTTCACGCAAAAATATTATATACATATATATATACATATATATAATTTGTATACAAATTGTTTAAAATCTAATTTATACATTTCGTATTTAAAAGTGGTTGTATATAAATTTTATATTTGTATATGTACGTATTTAAACTTGAAGTTAAACTCATATGAAACCATCTTATGAGACTTTAATGAAGTTTAAGGATAAATAAGTCGAACTCTAAAATTCTTCATAACAGCCTATAACTAAATTAATATTAAAAAAGTTTCGGAAAAATTTGAATATTTTTTGTAAATTTTTTAATTATTTTAAGAAATATTGATCAAATGCTTTCTGATGAAACTCAAGAATCAAATATCAAATACTTTTTCGATAATGAGTAAATAAATAGTAAAGCGTCACTGTTTCATTATATTTTTATCCAATACGAATTATACAATTTTCATTTATATACATATAGTTTAGCGAAGCGCTAATTTTACTTTCACTATTTGTTTAGATATGCATATGAAACTAACCACGATCTGCTACCAACGACCTACGAAATTGTCTTATAGAAGGGGTTAGTAGTATAACCTATGTTAGTAACTACGATTTCCCTTATCCTTGTATCGTTTATGAATATATACATCGTTCATCCTGACTCCGAGTACACAATGGTATATCATGTTTCTCGCAAACTAAATCTATAATGCGTGTACTGTTGGTCTATGACGACGTGTTTTACGTACGTCGTCAACACTAAAACATATCGCCTCTAGCGCGATAGACAAGTTATGAGTTATATATCTCGTAAAATATTAGTTATACATCGTGAAATAGAGTTAGCGGAGCATTAAGAGTATTCAAATTGAATTTCAAGCCATAATTTAATGATTGATAAAAAAGAAATAAATGTTATGCTGTAGTAAAGAAATTTTATAATTATTACTTTTTTAACGAGCTTTCGTAGTGGTTTTTCTTCATTTATTTGCAAAGTAAAAGTAATAAAAATATAATATGCATCATATAATATTATAACACAGTCGAGATACTATGATTAATAAGAAATAAATGGATAATTTTTCTTACATTTTTTTGTAAGTATTTAAATAAGTCATATACGTCTAAAAGTTGTCACAAAAAATTAAGTTAAAATTAAGTTTTTAAAGTCTGTAACATTGACTATCATAGATGACTGAAAAAAAGTCTGTTTTATACAGTAAATGTAAGTAGCTCTATGAAAATAGTATTTTTGTACTGTAAGAATAATAAAAAAAAATTTTTGTTAGCAAAAATTCTGAACAATTTTCTTACACAGACATTTTTATATAAGAATATTTGAGAATTGCTTTACCTACATAACGCTGTTCGTTTCACAAAAGTGTTATGGACAAAAGTCTTATACAATAGATATTAATTTTGTTGCAATGAATCATACACAACAAAAGTGTCTTTTATTTGCATTAAAAAGATCGGAAACGTATTAAAATATTGAAATGTATTAAATGCTTGGGAAATATGGACACGTTTTCACGTAACTTTAAATTTAATTAAAATAGACAGAAAAGCTTTCTAGAACTTTTACAAAGATTATAAATAGTTTACGCGTGGCAATGCCTACGCATCGGTTTAAGAGAACAAGAGTAACAATATGTAAAGCTTTAGCCTAAGTTCAGGCAAAGTTCACATGTGTCGAATTTCAAGTCAGCGAGTAAACGATGCTAATATAAATGAGTTAAGCTTTCTTATCTGAGCCAAACTTTGTTAGGATTCATTATTATTAGAGGATAAAAGTTAACCAATTTCATTGGGAATTGAATATCCAAACACGTGCCTGATGATTTGAAACTTTCATTTTTCTCGTTCGTTTCATCTTGCATTTGACACTTTTCCGGCTGTGATGTGTTATTGGCTTATAGCTTACGTGCAAACAAATCATATTATCAGCCTTGTATTCAGAAGTTTAATATCTGTAATAAATAAGTTAATACCGACTGAGAACGTAATTACTTCTAAAATTAATTATTTCTTGTAATATATAACTTCTTATAATATGTATAAAATTTTTAGAGATTTATTTTTCATGAAGTCGTAGAACGACTAACTTATTTGTTGCTACACTAAGAAAAAAATATGATTGTATCAACAGAATCCTTCTGTTAATATAGCACGATGAAATATTCTATTCATTTAACAGACGAGTTCTGTTAATTTGATGGATATCGTAATATTGATTCAATTAAAAATTAACTTTAATTTAACAGCAAAGTAAGTCAAAATAGCTGTTACTTTTTATTGTGTCAAAAAAAAATTTTAAAGATGATAAAAACTTTTTATTTAGACGTTCCTTTTTTATTATCTATTAACTAACACATCTACAAACGCGTTACAACACACCTCGGGACAAATTTTTTACACAAATTTTTGCTTTTATGAAAAAAATAGAATTCAATTTTTCTTTTTTACTGTTATATACATATTTAATTTTTTGGTCAATTTATAAAATTTTGTTGAAATGTAAGTCATATTTTATTTTGACTTATGTTTTTTTATGTAACTTTATCAATTATATCAACAGCCGTGCTGTTAAATTGGCAGCACGATCGTATTCGGGCTATTTCAACTACACAGATTCTGTTAAATCAAAAGAATTCTGTCAGATTAACAGCAGATCTGTTAAATCAATAACATTTCAGTTGATCTGATGAAATTTTTTTCTCAGTGTATAAATTTAAAATGCATTTTTATGATAAATCAATAGTTGACGAAATAATTTGTTCATTAAATTTTGCATATCTACAATATTATTCATTATTCTGACATACACAAACTACAAAATTGAATGCTGCATACAATATTTCGATTCTTAATTATTGTTTATTGAAGATCAATAGAACCATGAAAATTTGATTGAATCTTTTTCGATAACTGGCAGTTTATTGTATTTGTCATGTTTTATTTGAATATTTTTCAATGTGAGATGAACTTTAAATGTATTACATACCCATTAAAGTGTAAAGCGAAAATTTATCTGATTGGGATAAACTTTTGATGTTCGATAAAACGTCATGATATACTTTTATGGACAAATTTGAACTTGCTTTTAAATTTCAATGATAATGTCAATTTTAATCTAAAGTATATTTGAATCTAAAATGGTTATTTCAACAATTATTAAAAAAAATATTAAAAATTCAATATTTAATTAAGTTAACTCTAATTTTACAATTTTTTTTACGATTTTCAACGAATTTGGATAAAATAAAGGAATGTACAATTTATAATTTAGATAATTGTTTGCGTGTAACAGATATAGAAAACATTTGTATATACGTATTTTAAATATTGTACTAAACGGTATCTTTTTTTCATTTAAAGTAATTTTTTATGATTTATTAAAATTATTTTAGTTTAAAATTCTACTGTTATAAATTTTCGTGTTTACAAATAGTTACAAGCATTTTAATTTTCATTTTTTATGTTTCATTAAAAAAATATTGAGGAATAGTTGCCTTCTGAATACACTTTAGATTCTGGATGCAGAAGCAATGTAAAAATTTTATACTAGACAGAGATAATAAGAAATATTGGATATTAGGCAATACAAGAGCTTAGAAAAAGAGGTCGTCAGCGGTTCACTCAGTAGAGCAATGGATCTCGAGGGATCTCGAGGGCCCGAGTTCGAATCCCGCTCTTAGCTGATTGATACAAGCACCACAGTACGTTACATGTGCTTCGTTTTTAAACACACTGAAATAACCTCCGTCGCTAATTAGCATCGAAATGATAGCATTGACACAGCGACGTTAAGTAAATTAAAAAAAATATAATCGGTTTATCAAGAAGACATATATATATATATGTTCTTTAGAAGTAAAGTTATATATTTTTTGTATAAATAAACAAAATTAAAGCGATAAAATAAAATTTATCAAAATTAGTTTTTATTTGTGCGTAACATTAACGTGATTCAGTAAAAAACAATGTTATTAATCTAGGGAGGAATACTCCCCAGATCTCTTCAGTCTACAATAAATAAATTTTTTTATAGATAAGGTAAAAATGATATAATTTTAAACATTAAAACTTTAACAACATTACTCCAAAGATTAACGCTACAATTTGCCTCAGTCACGCATCTATTAACTAAATAAAGATATACATAGTAAAATATAAAGTGCAAAAAATGTCAGTTTTATTAAAAAAACCATGTACAAAAACTTATAATAACAATAAATTAATATTAGTTCTGACTCAATTGTATTGATTACACATTTCAACGTGTTGCATACAAAACTCATGTATAATTACGTTTTATTTTGTATAACATTTTATAATTGCTATTTAATTTGCCATATTCAAGATTCAATGTTCTATTT
Organism: Anastatus disparis; assembly: GCA_017163975.1. Lineage (NCBI taxonomy): Eukaryota > Metazoa > Arthropoda > Insecta > Hymenoptera > Eupelmidae > Anastatus > Anastatus disparis. Next base: position 137,573 of record JAFFSR010000012.1, read on the forward strand.
TCAGTTGCTTTAACGTAGTAGCTTAAAAAATTGAAGGAGTGATTTTAAGAAAGTATGCAACTTGACAAATAGTCAAATACCATGTGAATTGTATAACAGAAAAATCTGTTTAAAATAGAAAATCATATTTTTTCGTAAAATAAAAATAATACGTGAAAAATAGTATTTGAAGACGTGAATTCAAGTATAGCCAAAATCACGTTCTAACGGATTTTCAAGTACGAATATTTTAAAGTCTACCGGTTTATCGGTAGGCACTTCGGACGTTGCGATGAGAGTAGGATCGTTTGAGTGCTTTTCGCATATGACTTTGACAGGCCCCTTTACTATGACTATTATATAGCTGTGGTGGTTAATGGAAATGTCGAAGGCTGTATCGATAAAACCATCTTCATATCTTTAGGATATGCCTATACGACCTAATTTCTGATAAGAATATTCGCATTTGTTTTGCTTACAGTTGCTAAAAAGATTTTTTTAAGTGCATCCTAAAAATTCAAATACAATGTAACTTTCTGTTAAATTATTCAATTCTATCATTTATCAATTGTGAAATTATTTTTGTAGCACATAGACGAAAAACATTTAAGTATTTACTAAGTAAATTTTTAATGCACTGATCTGTAAAGTGAATTTTTATTGTTCCATTTTATTTTAAAAGTTATATAAGTATACATAAAGAAAAGTTTTTATGTAAATCATTCTAATAATTTTTTAAAGTATTTATAAACAAAGAGTGATATAATAAAATTTTATGTGAATATTGAGAAATTAAATTTTCCGTTTCAACTCTTCAGAATAATAATTTTACTTACAAAATTTTGAAGTTGAAATTTTAATTATTTTTAGTTCATTTTCAAAAAGTTCTATAGATGAAAAAGTTTTTAATGAAAAAAGGTTTCGTTACAAAAATATCACCATTCTAATTTAAGAATAAAACCCATTTAAACTTTTACAGACTTTTATAGTATTATATTTTGTGATTTTTCTCGAAAATTTTAATTTTTTAAATTATGAAGAATATATACAGCTATGAGGATAATTTATACAGTAATATAGGAAAATTACGAAGCTCTAATTAGATATTTAAATATTTCTCGCGATTACAAGTTAGTTTAATTGAATTCTCTAATATGAAAAATTACATTCTTTTAAGTGGTTATATTATGGCTTTCGTCAAAGATTGTAGATAAATTTTAGAAAAAATCAAATTAAAAGTTTACAAGCGAAAAAAGTTAGACTTATTAAAATTCAAAGTTATAAATTTTAGAAAATAATTTTTTAGTATCTTGCAGATTTGGTTCTGTGGATTTTATCTTTTAGTGTAGCCTACATGAACTATTTAAAAAATAATGAATAATAAGATAAATAAAACACAGTATTTTATAAAGGTTAAACATATAACCTTTTTTATTAAATATAAAATTAATTAAAAAATTTTTTTTTCTGAAGAGAGAAAATTTGAATAAAATTAATTTTTGCTTAATGTGTATTCGTAAGAAAACCAGTGACTAAATTGTAAACTTTTTTTTATGAATAAAAAATTGCTGATTTAATACATTAAATTTATCATAAACTTTCTCTACTATCTTATTTATTGATTTTAAGTGGCACTACAAAGCATACATCAACTTTTAATTGATCGTCATACAAGACTATCATTGCATCGCCTTCGTTGTATCGAACAGATTTTGATACTGGCATAGTAACTCCAAAAGTAACTTTTTGTCCAGCTTTTAATGGGCATTCAGTGCTCTTCAAATTAGGACATGCGTCGGCATCTTCATCAAACTCACTTATAAGTTCATCTAAATCCCCATCATTTATCAACCAATATCTTTGATATAACTCTTTAGTATCTCTACCTATAAAAGTTAAAAGTTGTAATATTAATTTTTAGGAACTATAAAGTAAAACATAAAAAATAAAAACAATTGAAATGTATGAAAATCAATCACCCTCCAATTTAAATTGTGATTAAATATTCAACATTTTCATAATGTTCCTCATAAGATATCATGTTAATTAAAGATAAGATACTTACTAACTGGATAATCCCATTCAATGGTAATATTAGCATCTTGATTAATTTCGCATGGAATTTCGGTACAATCGCCAAATCTTACTTCGGTAGGCTTGCTACTCACAGTTCCAGGGCAATTCTTGAAAGGCGTTGATTGAATTGAAAGACCCACGAGAAGGGTTGAAATTGATAAACCTTTATAAAAATTTATTATTTTTAGTACAATTTAATGATGTGTAATATTTTTAAACTTATTTATTACAATAATAATTTCATGGAATCATATAAAAAAATTTGTTTCTGTATAAAATCGAAGACAAAATAATTTGGACTTACCAAAAATAAATTTCATATTTTCGTTCTTTTTTTAGTTTAATGTTATTTAATAGTTTTATGAATTGAACTATCGAAATGAGCATCCGGTCTTAGGTATTTATAATTATTTCTTATCTAATCATTTTTTTACATATTGAGTTCTTATTCTTTCATATTAATCGTATCAAGTATTGTTATCTTATACGTTCCCTTTTGTTTCTTCTTTGATTAAATTTAAAAAATAGAATTAATAAATGTTATGAATTTTACATTTCGTCAAAGAAATAATTTACTAAGTAAATAACACCTGATAAAATTTTATTATTTGATTAAAAAATTTTGAAATAACAAACATTTAAACGTGTTTTTCAAAGCTGGCTATTATTATTAAAATAGTCTATTTTTTCTCAAGAATATAGTATTTATAATATTAACATTTATCAAAGCATATTAAACATCAAAATGTTTTTGAGTCCGTGTATTAAGAAAAAAAATTCCACGCTTTAGATTAATTAGTTTACCAAATGAATTAAATATAAGTATAAGAATGGATGTTTAAAAATGTTTTTTAATTTTTTAAAATCACAATAATATATTTACTAACATACCTAAGGTTCGAGTTTATTCCTGAATCTTTTTCATGAATAAACAAGAATGCTTTAATGCAGAGAACCAGAGCATTTTGCATTTTAAGAAAGAGCTTTTGGATTTGAGGTCGTTGATGAAAAGGCTGAGTATACAGAAGAAACTAGTATACGTATTTATACTGCGAATAAGAATGAAAATATGAAAACTTTCAAAGTAAATATATATTTATTCATTTTATTGTTATTATTCAAATTTTCTAAAGGAAAGCTATTGTTGTATTTTATTTTATAAATCTATTTTTGTCATATTGATGAAGTTCTTTAAATGATAATAAATATTTAAGCTGTTTATTAATTAGAGTAAAAATAATAGATTAAATTATAAAAGTTGCATATCAAATAATATGGGTAACGTAACTACTCTAATATTATATCAGCTATTACAAAAATTTAATTAAACCGAAGAATCATCTTTATAATAAAAAACATTAATGATTTCATTATTTTAATTATTAAAAAATTAAGTTTGATCTTTACAAAATTTTTTTAACAAAATTAACAAATTGAAATGTTTTAATAGAATATTGATTTAAACACTTAAACTTGATCATTGAAATTTTCGAGAACTAGTACTCAATTTATTATACTTTCAATACTCAATCGACTGTATCTCCTAATCGACTAATATTTGATCAGATGACTGAGAAAAAATATTATTTTTTATCTACTATGCGTGGAAATTTAAGTTTAACAAAATAACGGTAATCTGGGACAACTTTACTTAAAACTATTGTAATTTTAACTAGAATATTTTTCTCCGTGTAATTAAAGCCATTAATCAAATATAAAATTAAGTCAACTTCAATTTATGAATGTATCTGAAAGTAATGAAAAATTGTCAAAATTTCAATGTCAATAGTCTGTCGATATGCAAATATTTAATTTTTTTATTTTGTAAGTTATTTTTTGTGTAACATTTTATATAAGGAATTTTAACTAACTAAAACTTAATCTTAACAATTGATAAATAAATAAACAATAATAAATGGAAAAAAGTATTTTCCTATTTTTATTATTCATAAATAAATATATTTTTTAATAAAATAAAAAATTTCCATCCAAAGAAAGATATAAATCAACAGTAAAAACTTATGAAAAATGTTGTAAAAGAGACTATATTTCATAATCTATCTTTGTAGTAGATTATTCTAATATTTCAGTAATATGGTCTCACATCCTACACGCCAAGTTTTATTTGTCAAAACTATGGCCTCATGTCTGGATCTTCGTTTTAAAATATATGCATTTATATTTATCTCTACTCGTATAATAACATTACTTTTCTTGTAAACAGATAACTTTGAAAAATGTAAGTGCAGTAAATTATACAGTTACTGATTAAATAATTTAACAAAATATTCAGAAACTGTCGAATTACAAATCCAATAAAGTTTTTTTGAAAATTTTAATCTAATTTGCAATGAGAGGCATTCTATTTATACTTGATGAAATATAATATTTTATGTGAAAAAATAGTTGCGTTAAAGCTAAATCAAGATATAAAATGCTCTAAATGATGTGTTTTCATTTGTTTTTTTCAAAGCTTATTGCAAATTGTAAGATTAGAAGATTAATGATGAGCTTTTTCGTACGAGACGTTGACAAGATGTGACGGAAGATATATGAAAGAAAAGATTTAGAAGAAACGAAAAAGAAGAAATATTGTAAATGATGATTCCAAAAGCTTGCACACGCATTTATTCACTTGCGTTTAGAGCGAAAGCCAACCTAAATTTAACAAGTATGTACTATCGACCAATATAAATTAATTAAGTTCGTTCTTTCCTTATAAAAAAAAAGTTTCCATCAATATACCAGTAAATGTAATGAAACTTTAAGCTTTAGGTATAATATTGCTAGAGACGTCAATGATAATGTTATAGCTGTTTTCCGATCTTTTATTTTTTTTTTTTTTTGAAGGGAAAGAAAACTTCTTAATTCTTGCGTGTCTTTAATCGATTTAAGATGATAATAATGTTCGATTAGGATGTTTCCTGACGTGAGAAATCTCGGTCATGATTCATTTGTTATTTTTTCCGGATACTTAATAATAGCACCTCGTAAACTTCGTTCTTTGAGCTTATTTTCTCCGGCTTTCATAAAAACGATTGCTTTCCTCTCCATATATAAACACATGTTTATTTCCAATATTTATTGAATTGATAGTTACATAGTAAACATAAGGAATAATTAAATATTCATGAATTTATAATCTTGCAATTTTATTATTAATATTTATTAAAATCATTCTTTACAACGAAAATAAATATAAGCAGACGAAAAAAATGAGAAAGTAATTAATTACATGATTTTTTAACAAAGTTCAAATCCAATCCATAATTGTAATTTACAATTTTATTTTTAAAATTGACTATTTATATAATTAATTTTATTTTATTTATGCATAATATATGAAAAGTGAATTTTTTTTCACATGCACAATGATTTATACCATTTATAACATAACAATTTATAACATTATTATAATACACAAAGTGATGGTGTTACAGTGCATTCAAAACATAATTTGTAATTTCTTAATTTTTTGTATCATTGATTGGCAGATGTTTTTAAAAATTTTTAAGGCGTTAAAGAAATATTATCATTATCAATTAGACATTAAAGAGTACAAACTGTATTTAAAAACATAAAGAACATAATTTATTCATAATTTATCTACCGGAGTTTTTTTTAATGATTTGAATATAAAAGATAATATTATCAGTGTTTTTTAAATTGAAATTATTTTGAATTATTTCAAACGATGCTATGATCGACAAGATGACAGGACAATCTATGTCCTAGCAGCCTAAAAGGTACACAAAAAAAATTCACTTTAACTCGTTATTGAAGTAAATATTAATCTCTCTGGATAGAGAGGACGTTACGAATTATAACAATAATTGATGTGAGAGCGTAATGCTCTCCGAATAAGTATATTGATGATCGTTCTATATAAGTTATAGTCGCAAATAAAAATCACCGCATATCTCTGTCCTATTCTAATAAGAGAATTTATTTTTTGTGACAACTATAGCCAAAAATAAATAGATGAGCGCATCTTATAACATAAAAAAACAATATTTTTTATACAATGAAATAGTACATTATGCAACTAGGAAGTAAAGTCTCATATTTCTCCCGAGGGAGAAATTAGACTTTACTCCCGAGCTGCATATTGTGCCTTATTCCTACCTCAACAATAATCTAATATTAATATTTAATAAAAAAATTCAAATCTATTAAATTTTATAAGTTTCAATTTTAGCGGGAGAAATGGTTATTTCTCCCGCAAAATTTTAGAAGTTAGAAATATCTTATTTTCGGCCCGCTTTTCGAGTTGATAAGGTGGCCTATTTCTGTTGAGGTAGGAATAAAATAATTTTTATCATTTGAAATACTTTAAAGTTAAAGGTTAGGTCAAACAATGTTGTTGGAAACCGTTCATATATAATGTTACGTAAAAGTGAAGTAACATTCACTTACTAAGCGAAGAGTAATATTTACTCTCTAACAAAGAGTAGCATTAATATACTTTTCTTTCGTATAGTAAGTTTTGTGTATGTCTGTAAAACCATAATAAATTTAAAGCATTTCTTTTCTTAAAGTTTTTATAAATCAGCATAAACTTAACTTTTATGTGATATACAATAAAATTGTGAAACATTTAAAAAAATATGAATTTTCGTTTAAATACCCTCTCTCACGGCTACATGGACATCGTTACAAAAAAATTTTTGCATTTAATCTGTGATTCATATGTGTATATTCTAAAATATATTCAAATTGTAGTTTATTAAACTATTGTCTGCTACTTTAAATAGCCAAAATGGCTCTCTATACACCTAAATCAAATTTCAGCGTTCCATAAGCAGCTTAATTTTAAAGGTGAAATTTCTCTCTTGAGTACTCAACGCTTGTTTTCATCGAGTTAATCCCTTATGCGTTTTAGCATTCATTGACATGTAGCTTTTGATGTATTGACGCCATTCACCTGAATAGAAATGTATTGCGTTTAAAATTGAATCTCAAGCTATTTTGATTTTCAATAGTTTAAAAAAAATATTTAGAAAATCCATTTGAATGATTTTTTTAAAAATTCATTATAAAGTTATTCGTTGCTTTTAAAGGTTCAATGCAAGTTACGCAATTCGTATGAAAAATAAAGCTCTAGTTTTATTTATTTACTGTTATAATTACAATTTACACAAAAGATATTTATTATTTGATTGCAGATTATATCGTATTAAATAAACTGATTGCTAAGAGCAATATTTATAGCAGAACATAAATATGCATGAATGAAAATTCATAGATTTGCATGTTCATGCATGAGCGTGTATTATCGTATGATAAACATACTTGAAAAAATCGTAAAAAGTATTTTTTTTATTTTGCATTCAGTCAAAAACGTGCCGTGTGTCTATAATGCAAAATTTTAAATTTACATTTTCATGTTCAATCATATTGTGCTATGCAATACCAAAAAAATATAAAAAAAGGAATGTATTTCAGTGAAATTCGTGGCTGACAGTCCATTACTAGTTGTTTGTTTCATGTTTTTTATAAATAAACTAATTGACGATCATGTAATCTTATGTGTATTTTATTTAGTGTATATAAAATTGTAAAAAATTTTCTGTATCTGTTACAAAATTTTTGTTTTGGGAGAAAAAAAAGATTAAAAATTTTAATAAATAGATTCTAATAACAATTATTCGTTATGTTAGATTAATATATTATTTAAAATAACCAATGTGTGCTAAAAATTATGTTAGTGAAAAAATTTTCAACTGAAATTTCAATTGACTGAATTATAATTGATAAAACGATATTTTATATAATTACAATTTTAATTAAATAAGAAATAAACTTCGTACGATAAGAATTCTTTCTTGATACACTAAAAATTTTAACATAAAAATTTTTCTCAACTTTAAAAATAGCCACTTTTGTACCACATTAGAATACACATGTGGCACGTGTCCATGATTCTCAATTCAGCTATTTATCATTTCATGCTATGCATATATGCGCGGTTGTTGTAAAGTGCCTTAATACATATACATATATTTACACCCTGAATCGATCTTCATCTCTACATTTATATGTATACAGCGTTATAATGGGTCAAAATCTATTCTGTAGCAACTGGAAGGCAGCAGCAGCATGAAACAGCAAACTCAGCTGTTTATTAATTCTTGCTTACTATCTGTTTGAGTGTTACGTTTATAATTGAAGTTTATATGGTATGCGCTATTATATATGTACATAATACGGATATCCAGATATGCTCTCTTGATGTAATAATAATGATTATATATGTTGAAGCTTCGGTGGTTATCGTTGCTTAATTGTTTCGTGCGCTCACCGTATATGTACCAGATCTTCGCCGCAGTCACGTTGAATAATATATACGATTTAATCGGATGTATACACGTGGATTTGATGAGTACGTGTTTATGAGACAAGAATACGGGTTCGGGTAAATGTTTATAGACAGACTTACATACACACACATATTTATAGGACATTTCACTTAAAGTCGCACGATCAAAAAGTGAAAATCACTTAAAGTCTAAGAATATCTTACATTTTGTACAAAAAATTTACAAAAAAATTTTAGAGGCCTCAGCTAGAAGAGTTAAAGTTTGGAAGTGATAGTTTTACATGAAACGCTTTATAGCGATTAAAAGAAAAAAGCAAGAACGAAAGTTATAGAACTTGCAGCAATAAGAGAAATAAAATTACATCCATTGGAATAGCTCAACGGCTGAATGATTGTCTTCGATACAAGAAGTCCCGGTTTCGATGCATACTAAAAACAATTTCCTATCTTTTTCTTATATTATTTATAAACTTTTGGTAAAAAATTAATAAAATACTTTTTTTTAAATTAATATGTAGAATATATTTTAGTAAATTATGATTTGCAGATTTTTTATCTTATCTAATTAGTGGAAAAATACAATAGCATAAATCAAAAGTACACTCCGATAAAATTTACTTTTTAATGGCTCATTTTTTAAGTTTTTAACTTTTGGTCCTTTTGGCTTATACTTTGACATATTCAAACTTTTAGAGATATTTATTTTTCGATTGCGAAAATTGACGTGAAATACTGCATATATAAATATATATGCATATATGTATATGTGGGCATATGTGTATGGCAAGATTTGTTGCTTGTAATAATTTGCTCACATGATAAATGTTTTAGATAACTGTAGAAAAATGATAGAAATTTAACTTTTAACTCATTAATTTCAATCAGAAAGAAAAAAAATTGATATTTCACTGTTTTAATGATGAAGTCAAAACTGCAAATATGATGAATAATTGAATTATAACTGACAAATGGGTGTACTGTATATTTAAATTGTAATTAGAACATTAACGTTGTTCTAGTTATGGTCTTCTGTAATTTTCTAACCGCAGGAATAAATTTAATACGTTTTTAATAGGCAACTATTAACTCAAATGCTGATATTTTTATAAACATAAAAATATAGGGAAACCAAAATATTTATTTAAAGAAAAACGTATTATCTTTTTTTAGGGAAAATCAATTTGATTTTGAAATGATTAAATAATACATTCAACATTTGAGCAGTGAGGCCATGATTTTTTTTAATTTTAACGTCACTATATTTATGCTATCATATTGATGCTAATTAGCGACGAAGGTCATCAGTGTGTTTGTGAACAAAGCACATGTAACGTATAGTGGTATTTGTATCAATCGGCTGAGAACGGGATTCGAACTCTGAACCTCGAGATTACGAATCCATCACTCTACCAAATGAGCCACTGACGACCTCGAAGCAATGATTTAATTTTCATATTATAAACATACTCTTTTACTGAATTCTACAATTTAATCGTAGAATCAGACATGTTGGTGTTTATTTGTTATATGTTGATGACAGCAATTGTCTACATTATTTTTGTATATTGCTTAGGTAATAATAAATAAATTTCACTAATAATTTTTGAATTCATTGAACTCTGATGAATTACGTTATTGAATATTTTATTAATTTCAAAGATATATTCCGACGTTCTTACGTTTCGGTAATTTATTAATACACGGCCAATTATTAGGAAGTTTATTCTGTAATGAAAAATAATTATGACACAAAATTATAAGCCTGATGAAAATGGCAAATCACTTCGAGTGACGTGTATACAATCACATGATTAATGTGCGAATAAATATTAGGAAGTGCGTGTGTGAGCCTTTTGAAATTGATAACCAAAAAAAAATTGGTTCTGCAAATAAAGCAAACCCATTGACTTACAAATCGTTTCACCAGCTTCAGTATTATTTATTAAAAAAATTAAAAATTAATTAAAAATATATCAGAAAAGCCTTAAATTATAAGTTATTAATGGAAGTTTTAATAATATGAAATCATAAACAAAATTAAAGAGAAAAAATTGAGCAAATAAAAAATTTTAACATGGTATTGCATTCGAAAACTGCAATTCTGCTTATGGTAATAAAAACATAGTTTTTATGATAAAAAAATGGAATTATAAATTATTCTTTTATGAATGTAAGTCAATTAAAAATTACGTTACGTAATCAATAAAACAAAAATATCAAACAATTGACTAAAATTGTTACGAATAAAACTTTGGTTAAAATAAATTACAGGTATTTTTTGTTAAATGATAAAATATAATTAAAATTACAAATGTAATAATTGATCATAAACATTTTTTATAAAAATTATTTAATAGTAAATATAATAATCGCACCAATATCAATAAAAACTCTTTTCTTTACTGATTCCCAAATTATGTCTTTCATAAAAATCCGATGAAGTACTACATTTTTATAATTGATTTTAAGTATTCTTATATATTTTTATATGGTAAGCGAGATTGAAACTTCAATTAAACGATTAATGGTAACCAATCAATTTCACTGTAGTTAAATTCTATCATTATTTTTAATTTCTAATGATTTATTAGATTAAATAAATTTTTTCATTAGAATTAATATTTTTTCATTTACAACGTATTAATGAACGATCCCTTAGACGATATTTAGTTGATGGGCATCTCACGTATAATGTAACAAGTTTAATATTGTTATAATCCGTTTATACAAACTCATGTATCCGATTCCATCAAAATTCTGAAATGAAATATAATTAAGAATCTGGCCACTGTATACAATCAGCTTATGGGTGTCTTATGTAAAAGTTTGATAGTTACGAGTTTGTTTAATTGCATAAGGTCTTTATGAGCGTGAAATGTTAATTAAAGTTCCTCGTTAAACAAGAAGACATTAAGCTCGTCTAAGTCCGACCTATTTTGCTAAAGTATTGAAACGTCAGCAAGCTTGTAACATTTATTTTTATGGTAATTTTACGATAATGCTTCTTTGAATTGAGTATAAATTTATTATTGCTCATCTCTGAGAATAAAAGCTAAGACAAAAAACTTTATGATAATTTTAAAATGAAAATTTAATGATCATTTCAATGATAATGGATATTAAATTTAATAATATCTCTTCTCCGTTGTAATAAACAGAATGTAAAAAGAAAGTAATTATTCGAGTATTTTCATTAATTCTTGGAATATTGAAAAACAATGAAATACAATTATTAAAAAATCATTATTGTTTAAAAAACAATATATCGATAGATTATACATTTTCTCGAACAAATGTGAAATTGTTTTTTATATATGCAATATTATATGTTGAAAAACATATTTTTCTTATATCATATATTTTTCTTATTTATAAATCTTGCTTTTCATGTATTTCCATTTTTCATGAAATGGTATTTTAACGAAATGCAAAAAATTTTCGTAAAAAGTTTCGTAAAATAGATATCTAAAATGCGAGACAAGCAATTTTAGGAAAAGGATCTATTTTTCAGAAAGTGATGTCTTATATAGTAGAATTGAAGTAGGAGTACAATATTGTAAACCTTCATTTCGTTCACTCAACATTCATTACAAGATTAATTTTCATAATAAATACAATTTAGCATTTTGCGTGAAAACCATATTTATCTATAATTTACTAATAAATAATAAACTTTTAACAACTAATAAATAATAAACAATAGATTTATGTATTAACATTTTAATTGAAGCAATAAATAACCTATGATATTTTACATCATCTATGTGATAAAAAAGAAAATCGTAAAAATCAGTTGAAAGAAATAATCAATTGATTCAACTACGAACAGGATAATGAAAAGTTCGGATTTATTGATGTACATCTTTCACCAATGATTTAAAGATATCAGTTTCGTTTGAATTAGTAAATCAAATTTTTTCGTGTCTTATTTTCAAGGTCTAAATAGTGTTTTAGTATGAATATTCATCGTTGATTCTTTCGCAACATTTTGGAAGGTATTAAAATTCTAGATATAAGCATCTCATCACTCGCTTGTTGTTATATTTATCGCAAGTGTGGGGTACTCCTTAATGTTTGAATCACCGACTAAATTCTAATAAAAAAAGTTATCTTGGAAACTACTTTCCTGATCCCAACGCTAAACGTCGTAACCTTTATTATTATGCGTCGCATTAAGCTGCTAAAATATAGAAATATAGTGCGAAAGAAAATTCTGTACTCATCAGACTATGATAGTCACATGATATATTTAAAGTGATTATAAATATTGTTGTTTTCGAGCACATCTTTTTGTAATTCTTCGCTTTTTGAATTAATTCGTCTAATTTTTGTGCAGTATAAAAAAGCAAAGAATACAGTTAAAAAATAAATCCCTTTAGCGAGAAGATAATGCTAAAATTGTTTCACGAAGAGAAATTGAAATCAAGATTTTTGAAGATGGCATTATTTTATCTCGAATAACGAAAGATGAAAAAGAAAGAGTTTTGAGATAATCATTCATCGTTGTATAATTTCAATCGAATGTCACTGTAAATTTCTCAAATAGTTTGCATGAATTCAGTATGAGACAAGTATTTATCGGTATAATGTAAAACCAAAATATCGACAAATTTTGATATGGTAAATTTTTTTTCGAGAAATTAAAAGCTTCTAGAGAAGTAGGAGTCAACAAAGGTCGACTAAAGTAAGAAGTAATTTAAACTTTAAGTGTAGCTAGACAGGTTAAAAGTATGTGAGAAAGTCAAGATACACACTGAACCGCAATCAATCTAAGTGATAAATAAACTTGCTCGATGGTTTAAGTTTTTTTAATGAAATTGGCGAGAAATCACATAATGACTCGAAAATTCCAAATAATACAACTTAATTTTTTCAACTTTATAGTAAATATTAAATTATCGGCCTCAAAAGAATAAAATTTCTTACAAATAATTATGTATTGATTTTAGTATTCTACTCTAAATTTTTAGAGTCTCAAGCTATTTAAATCACAACTGACCCAATTTAGACTTGAATTTTTAGTTTTTAAGTTTAGAAAATGGTTCGATAGTTTTTTTTAAAAGATTATTTTAATAGTATAATTTACATATACTTAAAATTTTTTAAATTCAACTTTAATAAAGTAGTAATTGTTTAAAAATTTTTGAGTATACAGATATTGTAATTGTAAGAAAAAATGTTGATCCTTTATCATAACGTATTGAAAAAAATCTTCCTTCAAAATTTGTCATTTAAAAAAAAATTAGTAGCTCAAAGTTTTTGAAAAAATGGAATTTCACAATAACTTTTTATTTCATAAAACTTGTTTTTTTAAATTTTATTTAACGTCGCTGTATTTCAGCTATCATTGCGATGGTAATTAGCGACAAAGGTTGTCCGTGTGTTTGTGAACAAAGCATATGTAACGTACAGTGATGCTTATATCAATCGGTTGAGAGCGGGATTTGAACTCAGAACCTCAAGATTACGAATCCATCGTTCTACCGAATGAGCCACTGATGACCTCATCTTTATTTCATGTATTTAATTACATTTTTAATAGAATGATGATTTGTATTTGTGATCCTATAACAGTCAGAAATATGAAAATTAAAATAAAGTATTAATAAAGTAAAGTTTATTTAGTAAATATAAAATTAATGAAATTTCATAAATATTATTTTGATATTTTTTCAACAAACGTATAAAAATTAATTCTATAATATTACGTTTTATTTTAAATGAAATGGTTAATTGCATCACATTATACAATTGATGGTAATATTTTCTTTGACGCTTCTTTTACTGCCATTTTAAAATTATGTGTTTTTGAATATTTTTTTTGGTTCTCTCATTTTTATTAAAGAATATTATATAATATATAATTGATGCACCTGTTTTTATATTTACCATAGTAACAATAACCTAGTCTCGCTTTTACAATAAAAATGAAAATGTATATGTAGAAATACAATAAAAAATGAATTAACAATCAATTTATATAGTTTATACACGGAGATCCGAATGTGGCACCTTAATTTATAATTTAAATACGCTTTAGTTTTTCAACGAATTAGAAAGCTTTTAATTTGGTGACAGAATTTCCGGTTTAAAATTTCTGCCCATCATTCTTTTATATTAAGAATGTTCACAAACGAATCTACATTTTTATGTGTATCGTTAACCTATTGTTAATGATAAAGAGATTTAGTGGTGAAAATAATTTTTTTATCTAAAATAATATCATATGCTTTTCTTGTACAGTAGGACATACGGGAGCTTACAGGATATATAATGTGCATTGTAGGCGTGCTTCATTCCTAAGTCATCGGACAAAATGCGATGTACTTTATCGCATATAGTCCGGCAGTCGGGTACGTTTAACGTTATACCCGGGATTCTCTTGGGACGTAGATGGTGCTAGCGAAGCGTGATTTTATCGGTATAAAAGGAAGAAAGGCTATAGTTTACGAGTATTATCTCTATGTGTAATACATTACACTTCTATCTCTTTTTTTCTCTCTCTTTTGTATGCGTGTGCCATGGCTCATAGACGTTGTCTTGAGATTGCCGCGGAAGATAGAACAATGGGAATAACTTATTTGACTTTTTACCTCTTGGGAAAGAGAAAAAAAATTTTCTGAGGATTTTATTAATCCAAAGGAAAAAAAATGAAATAAAAAAGAATATCTTGAGATTTCTCGGGTTTTCTCTTTATTGTCTAATTTCTCTTTTATTATTGTGATTAACTTATGATAGAGATTGTTTTTATTATTTCTTTTTAATACAATAAAAGAAAATTGCGGTATGAGTAATGCAATCATTGTTGAATGTACACAAGATGTAAATGAATAACCCTTGAACTAAACTTTTCAATTCAGTCATAGTTCAAGATTTTCGTACTATATTTGAATTCCTTTTTCTTTCAAAATAGTTTTGCAATCTAAACAAAGTTTACGTTGAATAATGCAGTTGCTGCCTAACACAGCTCGAAAATTCTAAGGGAAAAGCTTTTTCAACAATAAACTTGTTTTCCATTCAAACAAACAAAAATTAACTTATAACTTATATTTTATTGTGCCTTTGATTATTATCAAGGATACAAAAATATTTAAGATTTATTGCTATCATCAAGTATAAAATATATAAATTCTAATGGTAAAATGTTATAAATGTAATAATCTTAATCAGTTCTTACGGTTGTCAAAAAGCTTTTTTTATAAGGGTCATAAAATATACGATGTACTTAAAATTTAACTGTAACTATATATGTGATTGGAGCTTTCAAGACATCTTAGATCGAATAAACAGAGCGTATAGTGCTGCACGCGAGTGCATCGAAGCGATTTCACGGTTGCGCACACATCGATAAGTCGAGAGCTCTTTCAGCGTGAAAAGTAGTTTTAGAATTTTTTATATATCTTTTTTTTTTGTTTTTCTTTATTTTCTTCATCAATATTTGATAGAAACTATAAATTTTAAATGTGTCGTTTCAATTTAATCATGAATATTTAGAGTTTGCTTATTGGGTGGCACTATGTAGTAAAAACTATTTTAAAGCTTAAATAAATTAATGCTGATCGAAATTTCTAAAATTAGCAATTAATATATGTTACGAATATAAATAACATTTAATTTAGTTATTAATGTTAATTAGAAAACTATTTTAAATTGATTAATAAGTTGGACGTTAATTGCATTAGTAATTATATGAAATTAATATTTTAATGTTAATGTATGAATTTTAAATTTAATTTTTGTTTAAAGCAATATAGTAAATTATATTATTCGAAATAAAATAACTGCACTTATTCTCATTGTATAATAATTACAAATATAAATAACAAATTTGTATTTGAAAAGATGTACCTTTTTAAGTGCTTTTTTTTCAGAAAAAAAACATTTTTGCGTATAAACCATTTAGTTTTAATTGTGATATTTACCAATTTGCTACAAAAAGCAAAGAGGGTCAGATTAATTTTACGTACATCTACTTACTTTATTATTTATGTTTGAAAAATAGTTTGATTTTTCATCATTTGTCAAAATGAAAGAGAAGATACACGAATTACTATTTGAAAGACTAAGTATATTTTTGATATATTAAAATTATCATTACGCAAAACATCAAAGCGTTTTTTTTAAGAAAAATTCTATCTCGAAAAAGGGAATTTATGTAACAAGTTTTGGAATCAATATTTATCGGGAAATAGTTACAAGATATGCTAGAACTAAATTTTTTTTCATCAAAACCAAAGAAAATGCATTTTATTCGGGTGAATAAATTTTATTTTATACAAAAAATACTATTTGACATCGTAATCGGTCTACTACAAAAAGTTTTTTCACAAATTTTTCAAAAAATCTAATATTCTTGCATAGTATTCTCTTTGAAAACCATCACTAAAACGAAGAATCTTTGGATTACTAATTTTGTTCAAACTATAAGAAATTTATTTTTAAAAAATAATGAAAAGAATAAAACTTGTAGATTCTAATATCTAATAGCTTCAGAACTATAAAATAAGTTATAGGAAAACACTGTTACAATAAAAAATGATGTGTTTTTTTATAGTTAAATTTATTGAAATTAAATTATTAGAAATGAATGAACTCACTGATAGAGATTTTATATTATCAAGTCTTTTATATTTAAGTAGTATAAGAGTTCAAGACAATTTGACTGTACCTTAAAAGGTAAAACCATTATCATCATTCTAAGTAACGAGATTCTCTTGTGATAGCAAATGCATATCACTATTAGTAGAGGTGGTTTAGTGGCCGCAAGAATAAGAATCGCATCATAATATTCTAGCGTGCATTTGCAAATAACACAACACCTCTTTCGCCGAGCTCTTATCGTGGGTGTGTAGTAATGTTATAATAAATTATATAGTGAAATATCACTATAACATAAATAATTAAATACTTAAAATTCTTCAAGCTGACATGCTTCTATGAATCTTTAGAGATTTTATCTTTTGTGACTTTTCAGTTTCTATTTTCGGCGCAGAGTTTGTCATAGTGAGCTTACACGTGAAATTAACTTACAAAAATTGTTAAATGAAAAGGAAGACGAAATAAACGAGACAAAAAAGGGGTTACGTTCTTAATCCGTGATTATTTTGTACATGTAGATATATCTATTAGTTTCATTATTTACTCTTTTTCATATGATGCTCATTTCTCTCTTTCACTCTATTATATGTAAGCAGTACCTGTATCTTTTGCGTACGTTTGCACCTACTTCGTTACTCTACTATATATAATTATATTTATACATCCCATTCTATTACTCTCGATCCTTAAAAATTGCGGGGATTATTGTTGATCATTAAACAAATATTCAAACTTTTTTTTTAGATAAACGATTAACTTTTTATAATTACAATATTCTATTACGCTCTATATGATGACATATGTATCACGTATTAAATGTAAATGCTCAACTTCTATCATAAAATATTGAAATCAGGAAGCGCGGAAGCGCTCCTAAAAGTGAGTTTGCGCCGCACTACGACAAACCCTATTTACTTTAATTTTTGCAGCATCTAAAATCAAACTGAATATCTGTGGCTTGAAGGAAAAACGACATAAGTCTGTATTTTTGGGAAATTCAGTTAACAGTGGATTATATAGCTAAAAGTATACCTTTTTCACGTAGCACACATTAGAAAAACCGATACGCAAGGCAAAGATGTTTTGGTGGTAGAAGCTCACCCTAAAAGCGCGGCTTTTTCCCTCATTATTTTCGTGTATTATGCTAAGTAAGAAGAGTGTCAAACGTAAGACAGAAGAAACAGAGAAATGACTACATTTGAAGCTGTTTGTTATTTGTCTACTTGTCATATACAGTCTTGAATCTAATTTTACTTCAAACGCTTCATTTGTCTTTGTTTAAGTGCATACAACAACTATATGGAGGTAACCATTATTTATCATTGCCATAAATTTGACGTCCACTAACGCGCCATTTTATATCGCTTAGTTCTTATAAATCTACTATTTGGTTGCAAGATTTTACAAAACACTACAACTTTCATAAAGCTCTTCAGTACTTTTAATTCTAACAATTACCTTATTGTCATCTTACTTTAGAAGTTAATAAAAATTAAGTAAACTATTTCATTATAAGAAATAAGATTTATTTATCTCTATACTGTGCGCCTGTAATTTAACGCATTTACACTGAGTATGATTGAAATTTTCAACAAACATTATTCTTTATTACTTTGCATAAAGTAAATTTCTCTAAAGGCCAATGAAATATTATGAAACCATGAAAAAGTCATTTTGTGTTTAAAATCTTACTCAATATATTATAATACTCTGCAAGAAACGATCAATATTTAGTGATTACTTAGTAATAAACACGAAAACCAAAACTGCTTTGTATAAAGTTTAATATTTTGCGAATAAATTTCAATATTATGTTCATTCACTTATTATAATTACCTATCTTCTTTTTTACGATTATAATATTCTAAAGCAAAATAATTAAATTGTAACTAAAATGATAGTTGTTATGGTGGTTATCTGTCAAAGATCGAGTAAAACGAAATTTCAATTCGATAACCACGACAAATCGGTCGAGTGGCCTTCGGAATAGGAACGAAATGATGATACTTCTCTTGCATATATATATATATATATATATATATATATATATATATATATACTAAGCATATATACAATATACCATAGCACTGGGAAATAACTTTGTTAGGTCAGAGAAGTTTGTTATTTGTGAGAAAGTCACTTCTGGTATATCTTTTGTCAGAAAATGTCACAAACCGACGTAACAATTTCCCGCAAAGAAGAAATGATTTAGTCGTATTTATTATAATAAATACTATATTCGGTTAATTTAGTTTAATAGTAAATATTTTATTTTGAGTGTATCATTATTATAATATTATATTATATCCCTGGTAGAAATGTGAGCATTAAAAATGGTGTGTATAAAAATTTGAGGTTATTAGTTATAAAAATGCCAAATAAATGGCCAATAAATGTTAAAAAAAGCGTTTTCATTTCTACTGGCCAAAAAATGGTAAAAAAAACGTTTCAATTTCCACCAGGGATGATACTTAATTTAAAAAAAAAATGAATTTATTTGTGAATCTTAGAAAAAAACTTTAAATATTTTAAAAAAATGTTCAAAAAATAAAATTGTTATATGTAATTTTAAAGTGAAATGTATTACATATATGAGAGACATTTATATAATAGTATAAGCAAACATTAGTTGGGAAAAATTATTTCTAAATTAACATGCAAACCAGCACGAGTTATTTTTACTATTTGACATTATTATATTATAAATTGTACAAAGAAATAACATTTGTCTAGAAAATTTATTTAAATTATAAAAACGAATATAATGAAGCAAGTTATCCTTTCAGAATAATATTATTCTCACTCTTTCGTGTTAATGGATGATGCTAGTTTGCAAGAATAATATTCTCAAAGGATATGTTGGTTCATTATACACGTTTTTGTCACTTTAATAATATTAATTGTGTTATTTTCATTCTAAATTTCGTTGTTGAGATAGAAGATGCCATGTATTTTATTAATGCAGTTATATTAAAATGATTACTTATTTTTTGACTCACTAAATAAATTCAAGGGTATTAGTTGAGGATGACGTTTTTCATGCTGGAAGTAAAATTTAACATGATGATAAATATTATTATTATTATATATATTTAAAAATACTAATTTCTTAAAGAGAAATTTATACATTAAAAAATATAATATTGATTATTATTAGAAGTCAATCAATCAAGAAATGTCAATATCTTTAGATCTAAATTTTTTATTGTAGTTAGTTTATTACATTTAGGATAAGTAATGACTTATTATTAGCATGTCAGTTTCATGTTATAATTAATTTATCAGCTGGAAAACTTTGTACTACAAAAGTTCGGAAAGCCCCTTCTATTACAAAACATTAATGTTGCTGTAAGCTTTTAACGCTAGCTTGCAGATTAGTCCAAGTTGTAGCAAGAGGCAAATACCTAAAGGGTATACGATGAATGTTCAACGTTCTGGAAATTTACAAAATCTAATGATATTGTATATTGTGTAAATACAACTATTTTGTATATGATAAAATGTTATACATAGACAAGAGGGTTACTTCAAGGTAGTGTAATCGTGTTTATAGTTTAATAGGACGATGGGTTAATTAAGTTTTCGTAAAGACGTTGCCACGGGCACATAGTGCATGTTATTAATAGTTAGTATTGGTTGAAGCTTCGATGGTTTCTAACTTTAATCAAATTACATGCTTAGATCAAAGATGCAAATTAACAAAAAAAAATTTTTAACTCAAGCGGATGAAAATCTAAGTTGTATAAAAATTATAGATGAAAAAAGATTTCTTCGTTTTTTGTTTTGTTTCAAGGCTTAAAAATTGTATTAATTATAGTTCAGTTAGAAGTTAACACTATCGAAAATTATTATTTTCTTATTTTATTGTAAGAAGAAAGTTATCATTTAAAAATTTTCCAGATCCTAAGAATAATTTTTTTTCATTGGAATTTATTATACATAATTATTGTACATCACTTAAAACTTTTTTAAATTTTATTTCACTAATTGTATGCTATTCTAGAATATAGTGATTCATATTTATTTGTATTTAAATAAGGTGGAATTATTTCTATTTTTGTTATAAAAAAATTATTGTTTCAATCATTCGAATTATTCGAATAAACGATTAGTACTATTCGTGATAAAATAATTGGACTAATCGAATAATATTCAACAATTCGAATAATTTATATCTACGTGTGAGTGTGTGTGGGGGGTGGGGGTATTATTATTCGAATAAAAAATTCGAATAATCAATATTCGAATTACGAATACCTTCCAAATATAAGAATTTATTATTTGAATAATTTTTATTCGAATAGTCTCACTCCTAGTTTTAGCTATATCATTTATACAAATGGTCCCGAGTAGAAATTTATTAGGGTTGCCACATTTGGTTACGTGGTCCCCATCTGCGGACCAATAGTGGCTTGTAATGGTGCGCTAATCGGGGCCACGTAAGGCTGCCTCATATTTCATAACCTCCAATACAAGATTCTAATGTAGCTTGTTTAGTTTTTTATAAACTACCTGTTTGAAAACTTTCTTTAATATTTTAAGAAAATAACTTTGTAGTGTTTTCATAAAATTATCGTAAGTTGATAATCTTTGAATAATTTGCGATGTAAATATTTATTAAATTTATAAAATTTAGTAAATTCTTCTAAACATTGTATATCATTCATTTCAGAAGGCCCCTGGTAGAAAATGGAACGCTTTTTCTACCATTTTATGGCCATTTCTTTAAAGTGAAGAGCAGAAAATGGGAATGTTTTATGGCCATTATTTGAACTAATATGAAACGTTTTTTTCAACCTTCATAGTGCTAAAAAATGCTAATAAAATGTTGAGTCTGATCCACTATTATTTGAATATAGATAGTTAACAGTAGAGTCTATCAAATTGTGCTCTAATTGATTACTATTAAGAATCATTTAAGGTTTTTTCTTGAAAGTTATCATTAATCATTAATAGAATCACTTTTGATAATATATTCGCGCGTATATTTTGAGTTGTGATCGGATCGTTAGAGGTTATTTTTAAACGATTAATAAAATTTTCCATTTATTATTTTAAAAAACGATATTTTTATACTCGTTTCGTACTGCGTTTCATATTTTTATTTTAATAAAATTTAATATTATTTTTATTTTTATAAATTCCAATAAAAATAAACATTGACGAAGGAATGTGAATAAATACTAATCTATATTTTCTCGCCGGTTCGAATCCTGACCAGGTACCTCTAAACTTTTTTTCAAAGAAAATTAGTGTATGTGCCATTTATATCGCGACTTTTCAAGAATCCGACCTCATTGGGTATCGGTTGATTGTTGGTCACAAAAGTGGCTGACTATCCATCGGTATAGTCAAAGTTTTCGGTATGGTGGTGTTTGACAGTCTAGTCTGATGTAATGTGTTAAACGGTTCCGGGCTGGACTCCGTCGACATCTCCATTGAAAAAGGTTAATTATATAGAGGATAACAATATCCTTTATATAATTAATCTTTAAAAAAAAAAAAAAAAAAAAAAAAAAAAAAAAAAAAATATTTTCTCGCCACGTGGCAAAAGTGAGGTTATGATTTTACCTATGATCTGAAAAATTAAGGACTCATTACTAAAAAGTTATATAACTAGTGAAAAAAAGTTGTCCACAGTTTACCTAATTTTTAGATAGCTGTTACTGATTTTTTCTCTCCGTTTACTTAAAATGCGTATTTTTTTGGCTAAATACAAAAATTTTTAACAACATTTTTATATTAGCATTTTTTGCCTATAAGATGCTAACCAATATACCAAAAAATTTGAGCTCTGCAGATTCAGCAAAAAATTGCCATTTATTCGCCAATATTGACATGACAAAATATTACTATTAAAAATGGTCATAAATTGTTGTTTACACCATTTTTAATGTTCGAATTTCTACCAGGGGCGGTTCCATATATTTAACATATAATTGCCCATCGTTTATTTTCTTTATATAGTCTGTAGGTACAATTACTGGATACTTAAATTTGCTATCACAAATAGAGACTAATTGAAAGTATCTTGCCATTGTATGCCAATCCTATAATTTGAGGTTATGTTTTTAATTACTTTAAAATCACATAACATTTTCATAAATAAATTGTATATAAAAAAAGAACTATCTTAATATAATTTTATATATATATATATTTAACGTACACTGAGCAACACAACTGAAAGTCGGGTTTTAAACAAATTCAATTGGATAGGCTACCAAAAGTTCGGCAGTCTTGCGAGACCCAGATCTGCGTCCCATTACACACGTCGTATAATACAATGCATAAGTCACAAGAAGGCCACATCAGAATCTTATGGTGCCACTCGAGGCCTAGATGTTTGTCCTAAGTCTATTTCTACTCGGGGTATTTCGAGGTCTTCAGTGGCTCACTTGGTAGAGCGATGAACTCGTTAATCTTGAGGACCCAAGTTCGAGTCCCGCACTCGGCTGATTTATGCGAGCGCCTTTGTACCTTACATATGCTTTGTTCACAAACACACTGAAAACCTCCGTTGCTAATTAGCATCGCTAAGATGTCATAAATTCAGCAACGTTAAATAAAACAAATGTATGAATTATGTTTTTTAATACACGGGTTGTTTTTTAATTTTTTGTCCCGATATCGTCAAATAAACAATATGAAAATAACTATGAGAAATAAGTTTTCAAAGTTGAATAAAAAGCGAACACTTGAAAAATTATTTTTCTTTTTCTAAAATTAATTTAGGAAGATTATATCACGTTAAATAGTATTAAATTTTTTTTAATATAACATTAATAAAAATTTTTTTGACATTCTAACCCCAAAATTGCAACTTTGTTGCTCTTTCTTGGCTCTCATGGCAAAAAATACAGTTCGCAACTGGAATAAAAAGGCTTTTTTACGAAACTTGTTACGACTTTTTCCTTCAACTCGGGCCGGAAACTTCTCGTTTCGTAAATAAAGCCTTTTTATACCCATTACAAAACGTACTATTCTATACTCAAACTTGAATTATAATTTTTTCTCAATTTATTAACTTAAATCTTAACATTTTGTTCTTTGAATTTCAAAAATTATATTGAATTCTTATCGTTATAACTTTTATCCAAAATCAATATTTCCTTCAATCATTGATAAAAAATTTTAAAATCCTTTTGCAATTTCTTTTTTTTTTGAAAATCAATTTTTATAAAGCGTAAGACTATTTCAAAAATTGTTACATTTTCTCTTTTCTTCTCAAAAGTGGAAAGTAATTTGTTGATTATTTCATTTTTATCGATAATATTATTATTAATCATAAACTCGTTAAATTAAAATCCATCATTCATTGATTTATTTTGTCTTATTAATAATTTTAAGGTATAATTTTAAATTGCGTAAGCTTGGATGTAAAATGACTTTAAAATAATAATAAAATTTTAATATTAATATTTTAGCATCCCATATAAAAAATATCTTTAGAAACAAGATTGTTGTTCTACATTTCATATTTGGCAACATTATTATAAAATTTACATCAATATTGTTATCAATAATCATATTGTATGTATAGTACAAATAAAGATGAGTATAAAAGTTTTAATATACTTTAGCATTCAAAGACATATTAGCAATAATCCGTTCGATTAGAAGACGAATGGTCTTACCTTTTTCAGTATGATAAAGTTTTTATGTTGTATCGAGCATTTTTCTTTTGAAACTTTTGCTCTCATTGATTAGTTTTTTCTTCATTTGTTAGTTTTTATGACTTTCGAAACAAATAAATTATTATTTACTTGTATATCTGATAATTTTTTCATTATGCCAAAACTTGTTGATCAGCAAACGAACTATATGATTGATAAGTTTTTATAAGTTTACTGAGAATTAAAAGACACGATTATTAACTATTTGATCAATTTATCTATGTTACTGTGAATAAAGTATTATTTTCTATCGATTTCAAAAAAATTTGAGTAAACTTTATATTACGTCAAAATATGTACAAAATATATTCTAAAATTGATTATTATCGAATTCTGAAGATATATTTTTAAATATTATTTTATTTTAAATAATACTTTAATCTTATTTTGTAAATGTTTATTTTATTTAAAAATAAATAAAAAATTATTTTTTATAAATCATAAAATAAATGTGTAGAAATTTTAATTGAAGACGCAAATTTTCTTTTGAATTACACCGTAAATAAAACAATCTATAGGTAAAAGTGAAAAGCTCATCTACTATTACACAGTAAGCAACAGTCGTGTAATTGAAGCAACGGAATCACCTGAAAACAGCAATACCTTTTACAATTTCCGGTTGAGGTCGGTAAAGACGAGAATAAAATGATACAGTTGATCGACAATCTTTCTATACCTTTTAAGCAAATTTGGTCATATATGCGGTGAAAGTTCGAAGCTCTGTTTAGTAAAAGATTCTCCAATGATAATGTAGGGTACTGTAGTTTAATGATTTTCTTAACGTGCAAGCAATATGTAAGCTGTAGATAAAACTATAAAGATTATATTCATAGCATTCTAGGACTTATTGTTACTTGATACTCTAAATATACTTTTAATTTTATTTAAAATATTGTTTATTAATTTTTTTCTAATATAAGCAAGTATTTGGTTTGGATAAAAAGACAATTAAGAAATAACATTGGAAAAACGATTATTTTTAGAAAATGACCATATTCATGTGTATTTATTTGTAAATCCTGAAAATAGTACTTCTCATTTTTTATTAACAAAAATCTATTGTGTTCTTTTTAAAAAATGTAAAGCTTTTCAAAAATCTTTTGTTTTTTTTTAAATACAATTTATATTTTAAAGAAAGCTTTTATTTACTTCTCATTTAAAAAACTTTTTAAACTTTATTAATGTTGCTTACGTAAGAATTTGATTTAAAATTATAAAAAGTAATATTATCTATTACGATACTTGATAATTAACGTGTTCAGTCCATAATATTAAAATAAATATTTGTTAATAATATATAAACTATTTAAAATGTTATATAAAAAAAAGGATTAAAAGAATAAAAGGATGATCCGATACAAGTTTGATAATTGATAACATAAAAAATTGCTCAATTTATGAACTGATTAATCATTCAAACAATTTTATTGTATATTTTTTTAACGAATTTAGATGTAACAGGACTTAATCTGATTAATTCATCGATTTTTTAATATTTTTATCAGATTAATTGGAATTAACTTAACAGAGAATAGAAAATTAGTGTGGTAAAAAATTTGTTTCTTGTAGATATGTATATTTAAATAGAATAAAATATATATTGACTATTTATGAAGTAGATTAAAAAAAAATTTGTTTGGATTTTCATTTGAATTATGTATATATTTTTTAAAAATAAATTCATCATTTGATTTTTTTTAAAAAACGTAAATAAAAATCAATGGATATAAAATAAAACTCATTGAAAGCTATATTTTCAATTATTTTATTGAAGTAGAAAATTTATAGTCTAAAAAATGAAAAAGTTATAAAATATTAAATGTACAAAATCAATATATTTTCATTATACACATATAGTTGACAATATAGAGAGTAAAATATATGCTTACACTTTTTTCTTGTTTACATGTATTCTTTCAAGACTATTTAATTATAGATTATGTTATTATAAATGTTTTCAAATATTTTTTATTTCCTAATTTATTTTATATTGCAATTAATTTTTTATACTATTTTTGGAACATTTTAACTAATTATGATTCCTGAAAGCTTTTGGGCTTAACATTAAAATTAATTTTATATGGGGATGTAAATTTTATAGTGAAGAATCTATAGTGATGATGCTTTTAATTTTGAAACTATGAAACATAAAATATAAATTTTGACCTTATTAGTTTCATTAGTTTGAAAATTAGAATAATTTTAATGTATCGTTAAAACTAAAACAATTATGAAATTATCCTAGTAACCACTTTTCATCTCGTAAAACGAGCTAAAAATTGGACTATTAATTGCAATTATTTTTTTTAGGAATAAATTTCTATTTATACATTCATGTAAGATTGACTAACTCAGCATGGATAAAAAAGTAAAATACTGTGATGCTCTCCAAATCTTTTATATTTGTGCATTCATGAAAAAATATAAGAAAGCTTAGCTTTTCTTAAGCTAACAAATTGATCATAATTGAACTAGGAGTAACGCAATACAGAAATAAGGTTGATTTTTCCCTTGATGAAAATATGTCATTTCACTCTTTTGTTGCGTAATATATTATTATTAACTTAAAAAAAGAAGAAGAGGCTTTGATTTGATCTTTGTTATTTTTCTATACGTCACGTGGATAATTATTGAATCTAAATTTACTTCAATAATTTTGGTAGTATTTGACAAATAATTATTACGGACTGATTCAACTACAATTTGTTTAAAATCAATTTAATGTTCATTGAGTATCAACAAAAAATTTTACCCCATACATTTTTTTCACATATTTTAATGCTTACTTTTCACATTTTAATTAAGATCAAATTAATATTGAATTATTATTTTAAAAATATTACTGATGTCATGAAATTTTGTTTAAGATATAGCAAATACTGATATTTAATATAATGCATTATTCTATGTACTCGATTACCTTTGTCTAACCTTACCCATTAAAAATGGCCAGTTTATTCAGAAAATCATTCACATAATTTGTTACTCAAACGAATTTCAATTAAATTAAGTTGATGCTTAGACTGATTTAATAGTTCGTTATTCAAACGTTTATGATACGTTCTAACTGTTGATCTGTTTCAATTATTGTTTCTTTGTTTAATCATGTATTTATGTACTTTCTCATATTCGACGATTGGCTTTAACGAGAGCAGTTAAAATTACCAGTATATATGATAATTTGCATATCGAAGAGCATTTTTCATAAATTTTTTTATTTGATCCATTCATTATTTATTGCAACTATAGTAATTAATAGTAATTTATAAGGAGCAATTTTCCAAGTTATAAGAATTTATACGTAATTTCTAATAACTATTTATCGTTTTTATGGAAAATTGCTCTTTATACGTTACTATTAATTACTATAGTTGAGGTCGTCAGCAGCTCACTCGGTAGAGCGTTGGATTCGTGTTCTCGAGGACTCAAGTTCAAATCCCGCTCTCAGCGGCCGATCGATACAAGTACCCCTGTATACGATACATGTGCTTTGCTTACAAATACACTGAAAAACCTTCGTCGCTAATTAGCATCGTAATGATAGCATAAATACAGCAACGCTAAATAAAATAATTTTAAAAAATTACTGCACTTGTTACAATCACATCTGATACTTGCATGAAATGACAGATTACTTTTACATGGTGCAAAAACCTAACTTAAAACGATTAATTTTTTATGATTTTAGGTTAGATTTTTTTTATCGTGTTTTAATTTAATTATAAAGAAATGTTTACTGTTACCTAATTTGCATTGGTTAACTAAAAAAAATAATAATGTTAATTACACATTTTTTATTATAATTACTATTTTAAATGTAAAAATAATACTATAATAATAAATTAAAAAATGTATTTCAGAACTTTTAATGTAACTTTATTTTTATTTGTTGTAATTGTTGAACTCAATCAAAAAAAGGTAATTACTTTTAAGTTTTTGTACAACTTATTTGAAGTTAATTCAATATCTTTTTATTTTTGAAACGTTTCGTGAATTTTATTTACAGTTGATTTGAAATATTTTTTTGATTCAGTCTTCAATTTTCCGTAATAATTTTAAAAAATTATAAAAATAAAATTTACTTTAAATATATGACAGTTTTTCTGTCTTTATGCAATAATTTGTTTACAAATTGTGCTTACTTTTTGAAGTATTATAGAAGTAGGATTATTTAATAGGTCTGAAATAGGATATGATATATATTAATATAATGTAACATTATTTTATCAAAATATTCATTCTTTAACAATTCACATGTTTTGCGCAACAATAAATAATGCCAATTTAATCAATGTCAAAATAAAAATAAGTTGGGTTTAGCAAATATCCGTTAAACTAATTCGAATTTGACGAAGGTAAATTTGTTTGATCCACTATAAAAGGATAATTAGAGTGTCAAACGTTTGTTGATGAATCAATAGTTTACATTTCATTCCATTTAACGCAAAAGACAATAAACTTCGGTAAATTTGTATTGTCAAATGATTTCATTAATGTAATGTAAAATTGTAATTTTTAATTTGTTTGTCCTACAATAGTTAAATTTAATATTGTCCCTAATTACGTAAAATACATTTGTTTATGTATGTTACGCAATCTATTTGTTATCTTTTTATGTGTAAATTCACATTTAACAGATTAAAATTGATGATTCATCTACAAAAGTAATCGCTACATTAAAAACGTTGACTTGAAAATAATTTTGGTAAAAATTATTATTTACATATTCATTTTTAATTACTTCAAACTATTTTATTTTACAAGGTAATATTTTTTTTCAAAATTATACAATAAATAAAAAACGTTGTGTTTCCCATTCATCCACTTGTTCTTCGAAGAATGATAAGTAACTATCGGATAAATTATTGCAAAGGAAGATTTAATTTTTATGTAAAAATATAGCTACAGAAGTAGAAATACTAAGAAAATGAGATAGCAAAAAGTTATTTGATAGAACAGTATATACATTAATTAAATGAATATTAATTTCTTTCTAATAATTTTTATGCAATTTAAATTAAATGCAATGTAGGAGTCAATAAACAATGGTTTTTTAAAAATTGTATATTTTAAAACCTGTAATGTGCATATGGATTCAAATTATTCTTGGCCAAATCCTTACTGAGAAATGAAACTGTTATTAGAACTCGTATACACAAGTAATATATTTTGTGCCCCCAGGCTAAAATCAATGATGAAAAAGAGGCAACGAAATAAAAGAAAACAAAAAAAGTAACGTCGTTATAATGTGTATAAGAACGATAAATGGCATTTAGATATATAAACTGATCGAAACGAACAATCGATCGTCATTAATCTTTAATAATTCATAAGATGTGTTCGTTCGGCTGTTTATAAGAGGGATAAAAGTAAAGGCGTGCTGTGAGAAAACAGATGGAGCCGATACAAAATAAAGCGAAGATGAATACGAATATAAACATTATCGAACACTTTAACCCTCTTATTCAATATGAAATAAATTTTTTTAACTTTCATCCGACCTTATTTAAATTTTTTTTCTTTTTATAACTTTCTGACGTTTGACCTATCTTATTGACTAACGTTATTATTGCGTGTATAAATGATGGGAATCTATTTGTTATGAATTACTTACATTAACGTTGTCATTTCCATTTCACAGTTGATTGCTGTTTTTTTTTACATTTAATTATTATCAATAATATATATTTTGTCCAAGGAAAACATTTGACGCACTATATGATTTTGATCTTTCTATTTTTAATGCAGCCTTTAAATTTTGATGGTATAAAATATAAAATAGAATAAATAAAAAACTCATATTTTTGATTGATATCTAATTCTCGCTTTTTAATCAATTGGAAATTCCAAAAAAAGTGTATTGATTCCTTTGAAATCGGTTGTACGAACATTAAAATAAAATTATTTCCGTGAAATAAATGCAAAAAAAACCATTTGTGTAAAAGAATAATTAAACGTTATAGATGTTGCATGATATTAAGCTATTAAAGTGTCTCCTTTTGAATAAATAAATAGTCGTTTGTATATATGTATTTTTGTCATTGTATAATTTTACAGTAATACGTTACATAAAAGTCTTTCTTTATGATATTATGACTCTTTTAACGACGGTATAAATTCAAAAGATAAATTTAAATAATAATTATTGTATTGTATATTATAGGGTTTTAAAAATTATACGCTTTGAATACGAAAAATTATATATTTACTCACTGATATATTCGTTTATTGACTTTTTAAAAATCAATAATGTCATAAAATACTTAACACAGTAAATGCAATTGAACTCTTCTGCCCGATACTCATCGGCAGCATAAGAGAAAACAAAACCAAGCGATATTAAAAAGCAACATTAGTCAATGCATTTAATAAATAAAAAATGGCGATTTGTACTATTACCATAAACGTTATTTGTCAATGTCTGTATTTGAGGTCCATTTAATATTGATTAAAATACCGCGATAACAAGCATATACTTACATGTACATGAACAACAATTTCACTTTAATTCATTTTCCTTTTGCAAATGTATGGATACATGTATCGCTTTTGCAAGACATTTTTAGCCGGCGGCTTCACTTTGGCACACTTCTTTTTTTTTGTATACTGTAAAACGTACTTGTTTCAATTTTTGGAATAACGGCATGTACGAGCGATTGATGAATAATCGAATTCTCATCGTACACACGACGCGACAGATCCAATTGACATATCGATGCGATTGACAACTTTTTCATTAAATAAAAATAAATTTATACTTGTCGCGTCAGTTTATAATGAAGTAATTATTATTTATTTTCTGTATTTATAGACTCATTCATAATTTTTAAATTTGATTTCTTTTTTAGAAATATTGAAGTCTTTTTATTTATTATAATTGAATTCTATATTTGAGATGACTTGAATGACTTATGTAATTGTCTTCTTGAAAATAGTTCATAGTGTTCGTAATATATATAATAATAGTTTCGTAATATAGTTTATAGTACATCCAGAAAGATTCTTTCAATAAGATCAGAATTTTGTGTACGTCCTACATTACATAATTATCACCAGTGCCGATTTTAAAAATTGAAATTTGAATCTTCGAGATAATTTTCTCAAGGCTAACATTATTCAATACAGAGACTTTCTCAACATGTATTTTATTATTCATATCATGCAAATTAAATTTTAATTACTTTTGTTAACTGAGTAATTTTAATTAATTTTCTTTTACAACCTCAACTACGAATGTTGTTTGACTTACAGAACGTATTATAGAAACATACAATAAATATCAAATAAGTTCTTTTGACAAGTTTTGTAATACAACTAACTAATTAAGAACTTTTGGTTTAACAATAGTGGTTGAACGAATAAACATGTAATTGTCCAACTATTAAATTTATAATGTGATTCACTGAAAATTCAACACATATAGTAATACGATTAGTTTAATACAGAAAGCATTTATTTATCAAACAAACTGACCTAATTTCTCATTTTTAGGCTATACCTGCGTCATTTTGAATAAGATATTTTGTAGTGTTTGCTTTCAACATAGTTAGAATTAATCGATGAAAATCATAAATTATTAAAATTATCGAATGGAAAAAAGGCATTTATTATTCATGTTCTACTGTCATACCAAATTTTTTCACAGTTGTTTTGATATTATCAATCATCAACAGAAGAATGCTTAAGTCAATACTAATCCATTTACTTTTTCTTTATTTTCCATATGCTTTTAGTTCAATCAAAAAAATTTTCCGAAAAAAGTCTTGTCTATTCAATAATTTACGTGGTTAATAAATGAAGATGAATTATGATAAATAAAAGCTTTTGTCATTCTTGTAATTTTTTAACATTAAAATTTGATTCTATGGATTTTATTTATAAAAATCATTATCTTTTTCAAATTGATAACAATTATTTATATTTTTATGTTTTTGTAAGTTTAATATAAAAAAAACTATAATCAATTATGGTCAATTAATTGAGATATCAAAGTATTAATCTTCAGTAAAAAAACTTTATACTTTTAAACGTGAAAATGTTATTGAAAAATGTGAAAATGGTTATGTAAATCAAAGCAGCTAATCTTGACTTACGGAACTTGATATAATAGCGTAAATTGAAAAGCTAACTCTATTGTCGTAGCTCATTAATTAAAGTAAGATATTAATTAGCTATGAAGAGAAGTTTCACAAGTTTTCAGGCATGTCCACTATACTCATTCTCTTTCCTTACATTAACTATACGAGGGTGTAAAGTCCTAAGCTTTCAACAACAATTCATATACTTATGTTAGCTATTCCATTGTTAAATCAAATATTAATTTTATCATTTAATCAAATATTTTTAAATTTTATAATAAAATTATAACATTTCAAAGCTGAGATTTTATTAGTTAAATAGAAGAAGGTCAAAATACAAAGTAACATTTGTTTATGCATTGAAGAACATTTTAGATAAATTGTGGAAGTTAAATAATAAAATATGCAATACAATCAAATTGCTAGAGTAATTTGTTCAAACAATTAGATATTTCGTAGATGCATTAGAATATTGTCTGAATAAATCTTTTATTTTGTTAACAAAGAGTACTTTATAACAGTTTGCGTATAGTTTTTTCCCTCGATACTCTTTAAAAAGTTATTGACTGAAATCAAGTAAAAGTGGTTTTTTTTCAGTGCAACAAAACCAAGAACTTTTGTCGATAAAAAATTTATAAAAAATTCTCATTCTTTTTATTTCTAAAAAGAAAGTATTGAATGTTTGTAAATACATGTTTAATAGCAATTTTTGCGTCGTAGAACTACAATATTCGAATGTTACTGTTAACGTATAATTTATTACAAGGTAAATAAATGGATTAACGATTCGTTTCATTACACTATCCGGAATAGTATACCCAGTTATTAGTTCAGTAATATTTGTAAAATAGAACGTGGTAAAATAGAATAGCTTTCTATTTTACCACGTTCAGTCAAATATAAGTTTTTACTAGCCTAAGTAATTTAATGCGCGCCCTCTGCTTTTATGAAGCTTTCAAAATCGTTAAGACAGGTTATTAAGTTTGTCATGTTTAATTGCTTTTGTTAATTATTCATTAAGTAGACTCATGAAAATAAGTTAAAAGAATCAATATGATTATATAGAACTATATTTTAAGCTTTTTTTAAAAATACATTTTTTTTGTAATTTTATAATCGCGTACGTTAAAGTACACTTTAAAATGTAGATAATAAGACAATAAGTACTGTTATAAATTTAATAATTTTCCCGTTTTTTTTTTAATTTTAATTTTTTTTAACTTAAAATTGCTAAACTCAAACGTATGGATTCGATAATTAGATCAAACGTTTTCTTTCTCTGTAAACCCAAACCAAACGCGAGTTTCTGAATCCAATTTAAACTTTCGTAGTACTAGATTATAGCAAACTTTTACTCTTAAACAGTGTGATTAAAGTTTGTCTTGCATGCGAGAAATCGCTTGTAAACATTTTTTTTTTCGCAAGTCGCTGCATTTAAACTTTGTATTAAAACAGTTGTAACGTTAAAGTCGTTTTACAATTATATTATGTAAAATCATAATCGTAAAAGTATCACTGAGCTATTCTTTGCTATTCCTTTTTTTGTTTATCATATTTTGGACAGTAATAACTTTGATATTTTTTTTTAATTTAGTTTTTAAGTTTACAAGTAATCCAAAATAAATAAAAAAGTTAATGGTTTGAACAATTTAATAAAACTAGCAATTTAAAGCGCGCTGCGCGCGCCTAGTTTTATTTGTTTATTAGTTAACATAATTCATTGAAATTTCAAAATTTTATTCTAAATTTCAAATTTTCGTCACTTGTTTTATTTTAACCAATCAAAACTGCCTTATCGTGATGACAGAATTTATCCATCACTTTTTTGTAAGAGGATAAAGCGAGTCATTTGAAAACTATTATATTAATTGAAATATTTAAATATTTTTTACTTTTTAAGTTGATAATTCTGTTTCAAACATTGCTTTTACATTAATTTTATTGTCAATGCATTATATTGTATTTATAAATTGAATAATTACTATGTATATTGAGTATTTTTTTTATTTTAAACACATATTAAATTAAAGTAAGCAATAATAAAAGCTAAAAATAGTTTTTTTTGCTCTGTAACCGTATGTAATATGAAAAAATATAATTTTGTATAGAAATATACGAAATCAAAATTATAAATAATAAATCAATTAAAAATAATGAACAATTTGTTTTTTTAATTTTATTTAACGTCGCTATATTTATGCTACCATTGCGATGCTAATTAGCGACGAAGGTTTCCAGTGTGTCTGTAAACAAAGCACATGTAACGTACAGTAGTGCTTGTATCAATCGGTGAAGAGCGGGACTCGAACTCAGGACCTCGAGATTACGAATTCATCGCTCTACCGTATGAGCCACTGACGACCTACAAAATAATACTTTATATTATTCCTAACATTTTGCTCATGCTTAAAGTAGCGACTGCGCTTTATATGTAAAATCATAGCATTTTACATAAATTTAATTTGCAAGAAAATTGACATGCAATCATTTGCAAGAAACGTCTTTTACTTATATAACCAATTTTAAACTTAGTTTCAACATATACGCAAATTTGAGCATCAAATCAATTTACATATTAGCATAAATATTTCAATATTACAATACAACAATTTATAATAGAATTGAATTTGTAGAAATCAAAGTTTATTATATTCTGACATTAAATTAATAAATATTTATATGTTTATACTGATATTAAAATAATTTTTGAATTATAAAATAATAATTGTTATTATGTAAATCAATGTTTTTTATAAATTAAATCATTAATTATAATATAATTAATTAAAAAAAAATGTTTTTTCTGCTTTCAGGTAAATCGAACGCGTAACGAGTATGGCGTTTTTAAAATCTCTGTACCAACGCGTGTCGGACTTTGCTAAAGAAGGTAAATGGTGAAAAATAAATCGCGAGCCCGATATAATAGATACGCTCTCGCGAGCTTTCTATACACATCTATATATTTCTCTATATCTCTTCTTCTTTATTCTTATTTTTTTTTCATGATTATATTGTTATGCTGCCAGGCAATTTGGATGATTTTAGATTATTATACAAACTGCATATCATTTACATTACACGATATATACGTACACATAGTATGCAATTTATTTATTTATTTTTTTTTTCGATATCGTTATTAGTATATGAAAAATCAGTTTTAACAAGAATTGTAATTATACGTATTGTTTTACATCGAGATGCGAGCTTTATTTACATAATATAATATAAAAAGTAAGAATGTTTTTTTTTCGAATTATTACACGGACTAGTTTCAAATGGAATATATATTCGAATTGTTATTTGTTAGTTCTATTTTTGAAGTGAGCTTTAACAAGATCCTTATTTGAAAATGTACCATACTCGTTGCAAGATGTTCAATACTTTCTATACACGCTCTCGAGTTTTCCTTTTATACATGCCGTACTTCCAATAGTTCATACTATGTAAATATCGTTATAAAGAAATCTATATTTTTTATTTTTTTTATTTATTCGAAGAAGTGTTCTATTAAAATTTTCTAGTATATTAGTATTATTAAACATTAAATTCAATTAACGAATTTCAATATTAGATTATACGAAATTTTAATACGAAATGATCGATTCTGAAGATATACGATGTAATAATTCTCTCAACGCGTTCGAAATAGACATTCTCCTCTCGCATCATGACAAGAGCTTAATTGATCGACACATAATAGCTCCGTATATAACAGTATTTGCATTAAGTACATCTTGTTGTATATGTGTTCAGAAGGCTTTCTATATCGACTTGGGTTATATGATAGAAGCAAAGCGGCCATTTCTGATATTATCTATCGGCTTTATGTATGCTCAAAGGCTAATCGTTATAACCGATTGATACCGTAGTAAATTTTTTCGTGTATAACATCTTGTATATTAAACCAAAAACGGTTACACATACACATACACATCTACACTTTACACATTTTTACAAAATTTAACAGAAAGCGTGTAATTTCATTGACTTGTTGTTGTTGGGCCTGTTGCGCTCTATTAGTACATGCATTAAATTTTCAAGCTCTTTTGAGACTTTAAGTTTTCTAAATTATTTATTTTAAAATTGAAAAAACGTAGAACAATAATTAATTCTATCTTCTCAAAGCAAAAATCTATTCATTTAGTTAACTATTATAGATTTCACTATCCTTTTCTTCAGCAAAGGCGACATTCACTTTAACATAATACTTATATAATATTATTATTAAAATATAATGAATTATCATATAGCAATAAATGTTTTATTTATAAATGGATAATTTATTTAAATAAATGTATTAAAATTTCATCGAGATTCAACTATTTCATATTTATCTATCCTTATTTAACAAAAAGTAAAACAATAATTCATCATATCTATGAATCACAGTGCTGCTTTTGCACAATTTGAATGTATTTGTTGTAACTCTGGGTAACACGTTAAAATTAGACATAATGCAATTCACGATAAATTGAAGTAGCACAATAACGTTATAAACAGTGAACCTCATCACTTTGAATCGGCTGTTAAAAAGTACTTTCAAAGAATTTTACAACGTTTTTCATTAAAATCTTTTAAGTATGTTACGAGTAGAATACATTTACCGACGCCTCTAACGGAGAGTAGCACATTTTGATTTTCATGTAAAAACTAACACGGCTCACACCTGCGATGAAGATTATCACATTGCAAAAAATAGCATATTTTATTATTTTATACATATATCAATAAGAAGTGCTACCACCATATCTACTATATTAATTTTTATGGTGGAGACTTGAAAAATTCTAATCTTTGCAGTAGTGCATTAAAATGTGATAACCCTCATCACAGAGTCGCAAGAAGTGCTAGATTTTTCTGCTGCTAGATGAAATTCGTTACTCTTTGTTAGAGACAATAATATAAAGTGGTCGTCGCATGGATTGATTTTCAACTATTTTCCTTTATACTATCTAAATATCATATTGAATAAACATATTTCTAAGTTTGCATTATCTAAAATTCACAATAATTATAATAAAAAAAACAAAAAAAAAACAAAAAAAAAAAACAAAAAAAAACTGAACAGACTCATTTATTTTTGAATGCAGGTGTAACTTTTAATTGTACTGTCTTTCACTTTCGTAGAACATCTATTGTAGTGAAATACAAAATTTTCTGTGTTATATTTTGATGCATGTTAAATTTTAGATACAATATACTATTATATAATATTAATGACTTTATATTTCAATATGAATAATATTATACATGAATATATATTTATCTTTAAGATAAAGATCTATGTTTAGGAGATGAAATAAATAAATTATTCTCTCTGTAAAGAGAACTGATTTTTCACATAATTTTATATAACTTATTTTAATTTATAAAATATATTCCACTTTTCATTGTTGTCGTATATTGATCTAAATGTGTTGACGACAAGAAGAAACATATAACAATGAAAAAATAGAAAAAAAAATATAAAAGATGTATAGAATACATCGTATAATAATGGCTATTATATAAAGTGATCAAAGTGAATGATTGACGTAATAGTTGCGGTAATAAAGACCTGCAGTACGTATTTGTTTTATCAGAACTTTAATTGCAATTTACTTATATAATAATGATGATAGTTAAATAAATTTAAAAGTTACCATACGTCATTTGAAAAGTTATATTTTTCAAAATATATTGATCATAAACAAACCAAATTGAGAAAGTTATGATACTGGGCAACAAGGGAGAAATAATCTGTTAATAAATTGTTTCCAACTTGTTTGAATTTTAATTATAATTTTTATAATTACCATAAGGATAAATGGTAATAATTTATGCTAGTTCCAGTATAAAAATATTTAAATAATGTAGAATACTTTGTGTATGTTATTTATTTGTTGCGTCAGAAATTTATGTATTAAAATTCTGTTTATATATGCATATCAAAGGTTCACACAGGCTCCTGTGTTAACTTTTATCTGTGTATTTTTATATAGTATTTTAATTTTTTTTTAATTAAAAATTAACGTATGACTCATTTTTCGTATTAACACAAATTTTGTATGTTATTTATTTTGGAAATGTATGATTGTGTTAAAATTATACTACAATTTTTACAGAGTGGATAAATGAGAAAGCAAGCGGTTTTTGAATAACATTCATATTAATGATTTTATTTTTTAGTAAATTATGTTTATCACTGTAAAAAAGAAAATTAATAATATTAGTAAAATTTTATTTACTTTTTGACAATTTTATAAGTCCTCTTACAAGGAGGGTATCACTTCTTTGGGTCACGGATCTTGTTGTAATTTGGAGATATGTTTTTACACATAAAATTATGAAAAAAGCCGCAGGCATTTGATCTAACGCTCGATCATTCCAAGATTATGAGCTATTTTGTTAAATTTCTTTGAAAAATCAGTGTTTATAATATTGAATACTACGCTCCAATGGGAGCTTCTAAGTTCTTTCTATTAAATTCTAGTAAAAGTTGAGATTAAATCCTTTTGATTAAAAAAAAAACGTGTACAAAAAGCTCAACCCGTTCAAAAGTTATAGCCAAATGAAAAACATGCACAATATTTTTATCAAAATAAAAGTTTAATTTTATGCTAATTTTTATAACAATTTTTATAACAATTTTTATTTCTCCATAACTCTTGAATGGGTTCAGCTTTTTGAACACGTTTTTTTTTAAATCAAAAGGATTCAATCTCAACTTTTACTAGAATTTTGCAGAATGCACTTAAAAGCTCTCATTGGAGAGTAATATTCAATATTGTGAACAATGATTTTTCGAAGAAATTGAATAAAATTGTTCATAATCTTGGAATGATCGAGCGTTAGACCGAATGCTCGCGGCTTTTTTCACGATTTTATGTATAAAAACATATCTGTAAGTTACAGCAAGATCCATGACCCAAAGAAGTGATACTTTCCTTGTTAGTGACAATAGAAATGCCACAACTAGCTAAATTGTTGTTTTTTAAAATTATTATTATTTTTTGAGGCACTTCAAATTTGTTGAAAAAATTTTCCCACATATAATATTTAACATTTAATAAATGAAGCTGCATTTTGTTGCGCCACATTTGAATTTTCTCTGCAATTTATTAC
The DNA here is from genome assembly GCA_017163975.1 of Anastatus disparis. Lineage (NCBI taxonomy): Eukaryota > Metazoa > Arthropoda > Insecta > Hymenoptera > Eupelmidae > Anastatus > Anastatus disparis. Next base: position 177,406 of record JAFFSR010000012.1, read on the forward strand.
TTTATCTTTATTAATAAATTTATAGAATTTTACTCGAAATAATTTTTTAAGCTTATTATACGTGATATAACTTTAATTATACTTATTTAAGTACAATAACCAGTAGTATCGTACAAAATAAATTTTTCACAGCACTTTAGTCAACTACAAAATTGTGCTGAAAACGAAGAGCACTCTTAAACAAAAGTCTAATATCTTTCTTATTTGAATAACGGATAAAAGTAATTTACTCTAAATAAATTATTTTCTAAGCTAACTTTTTTAATAGTACTAACAGAAAATTAAATATTGTGATGTCGGAATTTTAATAAATATCACTTTTTTTTTATTATAATTGTAAAGTAAAAAAATTTTCAAAAGTTAAACTCAATTTGAAAATTGATTATTTTTGTATATGAGAATTTAAAAAAATTAATTAAAATTGAAATTAATAAAATGAACTTGCAAAATTTTAAAAATAAAATAAAATTGAATAGAAGAATATCATATAATATTTTTCACAAGTTTTGTTGAACCATAAAAATATTGAGTTACAAACTTTGTTCGCTTATCAGAAATTAGATTTGAAAATGTAAAAGAATTATTATTTTTCTAGGAAACATCAGATAGTTTTCCTCTGATTTTTTTAAATAATTATCGCGAGAAAAACATCAATATTACATTGTTCTTGGAAACTATGGCAGAATAATAATTAGAAATTGAGTGAAAAAGAAAATTCTCAACTAAAAGTCGTTAAAAAATTCATTGGAAAATCTTTGATTATTTTTAAATGCAAAAAAATGTGCTTTTCGTACGATAAAAGAATAATACCTATAATAAAAAATTTAACCGAATGTTGTTTACAAATAAAACTTATTTCAAGTGAACTCGCTGTTACCAAGAATTATTTGCTAGAAAATAGTGTTTTAATTCCAACTATTTGAAAACATGTTTTTATAATGTTTTTTGAAAGCTTTTTTGTATCTATCAGAGCTTTCTTTGAGAGCTAAACAAAATAAATTGCACGTTAATCAAAATGTTTAATTTAACGATTTTTGACGTTAAATATTTACGAAATAAAAGTGAATATCGATTAAAATTAGTGAACTTTTTTAAAAAAATGAATGAAATAAAAGATAAACATTTATATGTTTAAAATACTTCATCAATCACGACTTATTCTGTACGATAGAACAAATACGTCACTCGATTGTAAAATCATATTGACGTTAAAGTATAGGTGTCAGTAGAATAATGCCCTGACAGAATTTGATGTATAAATTTATCGTTTAATCAAAAAATATGAAATAAATCATAGCTCTACGTAAATGTAAATAAATAAATAATGTTAACTGCTATATAAGACTTAATAACTTTTATAAATATATATTTTTAAACCGTAAATGTTATTTTTGTTTAATACGAATAAAAAAATTATAAATATAAATTTTAATGATTAACGATTAGGTTGTTGAAATAAATAATTATACGTTTCAAAATTAAACATCGATTCTCATCCGATATACGCATGAATGCGTCAGTTAAAAAATCACCTGATCGCCATCGATTCTCTTGTCATAAAGTTCTCTTTAATTTTTTTCTGTTCAATTATTATATGTTTCTTTTCCTTTTTGGTACGATTGTGCTTGTTTGCTTTCATGAAACTCATCGTCGTCACTTTATAAATGGCTCATCGTGGCGTTAATGATGAACTTCGCAACAAGATAAACGATGTTGTCAAAAAAAAGAAAGTAATAAGCAATGCTAAAAAATATAAATAAAATGTTGATGATTTTTATTATTAAAAACGGATTTTTTAATTTATATATTAATAATGATAAAATTAAAAATTTTATTTATATTTAATTATACTGAATAATTAAAATAAATCCATACAATTTGAAGTAAAAATAAATATTTTTATGCGTTTTATATAATAATTATTTATTTTTAATTAATTAAATCGTAAAAAATATTACCAACATGAATTATTAATTAAAGCTTACTTTTATATTTTTTTGTAGAAAGTTCATCTGTTTGCACTTTATAATTATAATAATTTTATTTAAAAAACATTTAATATTCCCTTCATTTTACTATCAAACAATTAAGAATTTAATTTTCAATATATAATGAATATTTATTTCTGTTTTCTAATATTTACTCCATTTACTTGAAATGAATCACTGTACAAATTGGGCTCAAGACATTTTTTGCGGTGCATATCATGTATTGATTCTGAAAGCTATTTCCTTTCAATATTCGGTGTACATACTGTGCCACTGTAGAGCAACTGATGTCCAAAAGTAGGGGCTGTCAGTTTTCTACAACTTCGATTATTTGCTCATTCTCTTTCTCCGATCTTTTTTATATGTTATACGACTAAAAATAAATAGCTCCTAACATTTGACGTAAGCATGAAGCCATAAATTTGAGTAGTTTTATAAGTCATTTCAAAGGTGGAGCACGTATGCTAAATTTTTTCAGTGATATTCTCATTCAAATTCTACAATTTGATTTCCTAAATTTTTTTATTATAGTCTTTATTTTATTTAAAAGTAATTACTAAACGTGACATTTTTATATAAATATATTAAAGGATTGTTTAAATTACAATTTTTTACTTTTAAGTTCAGAGTTCGTGTTTGATTAGACATTTAATTATTATTTCTTTCATAAATTTAAATAAATAAAAATCTGTTTAATATAATTTACGGTTCAATATTTTAATATTCTTTATGAAGAATATACAAATAAAAGAATTCATAAGGATTATACAATTATAAATATTAATTATTAATACAATCAACAACAGAAGTTTTAAAGATTTTCATCTTTTATTGAATGAAAAAATTATTTATTCAATTTAAATTTACATTACACAATAAATAAAAACATTTTCTTGCAAATCTATCCTTTTGTCAATTTGAACATTTTTATCCCAAAGCCAATCCTATCGTTCTAAGCTCTTTTACATTTTCAATATTGAAGTAGCCACAAAGACGCCAAGACACTCCTACTCATTCTGCAACTCAAAGTTGATTATTATGTAAAAAAAGTATAAGGAAACTAGCCAACTGTCATCTATATGTATAGTAAGGGGGAGTTTTAATTGTCCATGCGGCATTTATTGATTTTTGAAAGGCGATACTGTGCATGATATCCTATAGTTGATATCATTTAGAGAACACGTGGGCTAAGGGTAATCTTGATTAAGAGGAACGTTTCCATTTACATGAGTCATGTGCACGATTGATTTCGCATTCGAGTACGCTGTGCATCAGTGATGTTATAATTGCATCTACTACTCAATGTTATATATCGTATGTACTGCAATACTCTTGCGGTTGAGCTCGATTTTGTTAGCTTCATTCTAGTTGGATTCACTACTCTGTGTTCACTATTCTGATTAAAAAAAAGAATTTGCGGTCTTACAAGAAAGTTATCTTGTTAGAAAGAAAATAGTTTTTTTATCTACCATTTCTATTTATTATAAATAAACTTTAGCGATATAATTAAAACCAAACTTATTGTATTTTATAAAATTATATTGTTTAAATAATTGTTCATTAAACTATAAAGGATTATTGATCGTTGAAAGTTAATTTTAAAGTTAAAAATAATTTATGAATATGATGACGACAACACTCTATAAAAATCTTGAAATAATGTTATCATTTTTATATGCACAAAGATTTATTTATTAATATAATAAAAAACAATAATTTTTTTTTAATTTCATATACAGCAGTTAATATTTTTACTCAATTAATAATAAAACAATAAATGATATATATGGAATTGGACATATGTACGAAAAACATGAATTATGAATACGAGTATAATGCGAATGTTTATTTATATTTTTAATAAGAATTTTTGTTTTGATTGATTGAATTTTAATTAATTATTATATAGCGATTTCAAAATATCAAATATATTAATTAATACAAGTAAATTTCAGATTTATTCAGTTATCAATAATTTGTAGTTGTGGAACTGGTAATGTTATTACAAATTTTTAAAATATATTACACTAAGTATAAAGTAGATTCATATATATTTAGAAGTTAAATACGAATTTTTCTGTTAAAAATTTTTTATAAACAAAAAAAATTAATGAACTAGTCAATAAAGCTAAACTAAATATTTACTCAATTTCATAAATAAGAAAAAACCCTAACTTACATAGTAAATATAAAATAATGTTTTTTCAAAGTATAAAATTTTAGTTTTTTTATTTATAATAGCATATTGAAGAAACAGAGTCGAGTGCATTGTTCTTAAAAGATCGATTGAACATCGGTCGCTTGCCTTTACATAACATAATACAAAGTCAACGATCAGTAGGCAACGACGATCGCGTGATAAGGTATATCCCACTAGTAGTATATATAGTAACATTATAAGCATTTTGGAGCTGCTTCCTTTAATACAGAGTGCTCCAAGCTAGCTTTTACTACCATATATCGATTGCTCAAATTTCCAACCAAAGTTTGTATGTTCAAGAGTTACTTGCATTTTTTCTTCTCTTTTTATTTACCTTGGGGTTGGATGTTTTATGTTATGTAGAGTTTTTTGTAAGTACTGAACGACAAATGAATACATATTCGACGAGCTTTTTGTTGGGGCTGACATATTTATTTTATTATACTGATAAACCTGTAGAAATTAGAAGTTTTATTCTAGATTTTTTTTTATAATCACAAAAATAGTCTTATGATTTTTATCACTTAATTAACGAATTGTTTTACATCTGATTTTAAAGGACTACGATATGAATTAAGATTTCAATCTTTAATTTTTAATAAAAAAAGTATTTGAATTCCAAATAAAAAAATCCAGAATATTAAAAAAAATATTTTCATAATATTGCTACGTACCGTATATAATAAGTATTTAAAATAATTATTTAAATCCCACGTAACAATATTATTAAAACGATGAAATTCAAATATAAAGTCAGTTGTTTTTACATAACAGAGAAATAAACTAAAAATTTCAGAATTTACAAACATTACACTGGTATCGATCGCGAAGTGCCTGTCAACATGAGTATTCATGTACGAGCCATTCATTTCAATTTTTTTGTGTTTTTAGTTTGGAAATTGTTGAATTTCAAATTTTACTGAAATGTAAAAATTTCCTTTTTTTTTCTATTTAAATATGAGTTACCTTGCCCATATATAGTACGTCACTTATCAGTATATTATTTAAGTTATAATAACAGTTTTAAAAGATAATACATTTATCACTATTTTTTTCACTACTTCGTATGCAAATTATTTTTGCACGTAGAGATAAGATATCGGTAAAATGCAGTTAAATTTTATGAAACGTTGAGATAAAGCACACGTTTAGGCTAGTACGTATGAGTCGTTAACGTATAAGCGTTTAGATATTAGCTTCGACATTCGTTAAGTATAGAAAAAATCAATTTTGTTTTATATCTAGATTTTTACGTCACAATATATATTAAACGTGGATAAATTTAAAAAAATAATGTTCTTAAAAATTAATATTTCATGAATCAATGAAAAACAAACTTTTCTTTCGATGTAAGAATTTTCAAAAAGTTATTCTAAAATCTTGAGTTAGAAATTTCGTAGGGTAATGAGTAAACAAAAAAAAAACTAAAAAAAAAACAGTACTGTATAGAACATAGACCAGTGACGTATTGAATATGATGAAAAAATGTTTCGTATACTTTACAATTCAAAGTATGCACTCAACATATTTTTTCCGATAAAATATTTAAATATAAATTTTTGCACAATGCGCAAAAGATCGTGTATAAAGTTTATGTAACATTTAATATCAAATAGATACAATCGATCAGCTCAAGTACTTTGATGCTGAAGTTAAAATAATACCATCTTTTTTTTCATCGTAAAACATTTACAAATTAAACATACATACTATCATTCTTAGTTTTAAGACTTTATTATTTAATTTGTAGATGATACACATATGAACTGTGCATATAAAATACTTTCTTTATGCCAGCTGTAAAACCTTATATCTTTATACTTTATGTAAAGCTTTTTCATCATCTTAAATTCACCTTATATACTTAACCGACCAAACGTTGTATCATATGGAGTAAAGATATACACATGTCAATGTAAAGAAAATTTTTCGAAAATTCCCACAGCGTATTTATTAAACTCAAAAGTTAAATAAGCTGCTTATACCATTGCTTTTGAATAAATAAAAAAATATAAAGCAAAAATACGTTGGATAAAAAGTAGCTTAGATAAAAAGTAAAAAAAAAAAGGAACCAAAAACCCTATGGTCTTTTATTTTTAAAAATTGAAAAGGTATTTGGTACCCCATTTGCAAAAAAGCAATCGCATATGAAATGTCGTAAAATCATAGTAAAAAAAATTCTTTCTTCTACATATATATAACCCAGAGTGCAAAAAAATAAAGAACGGCGAATAGTTCGCGCGTAACAAAAGAGCTTTGGTGTCTGTCGTTTTCTTTTTCGATATGTTCAACTGCGTAAGAAACGACGTATAAAAGATAAAAGGACGAAAAAAAAGAGGTCAAAGAAAAAAAAAGGCATTCAGATCAAAGCTTTGCATATTTCTAGATAGGAAAAGACAACAGAAGGACATACGTATATAAGCGCACGCGCGTTTTTCTATATATGTGTGCCTGTGTGCCAACGAGATGGAGAAACGATATGGTAAGAAAAAAAAAGAGAATACGCACATCGAAAATAGGGGAAAATATTGAGGGCGAGCAAGAAACGATCAACGTTACAATTCAAGCAAAAGAAATGCCAAAACAAATAACAAAAAAAAATTTTTTCTTCCATTTCATGTATGAGCTATACACGAGATATGGCTATTTTTGATATAATAAGTAGTTTATATTATGGCTCAACTAGCTTATTTTATGTTTGGATAAAACAGTAGGGAAATTTAGAAATACCTTGACTTATTTAAGATGTAAGAAATAATAATAAAAAAAATTTAATAATTACAATTGAATCAGCAAACAAAAAAAATTCCTCGTTCTTCAAAAACACAATCACTTTATTGAGCATATTTGATTTTTTATTGTATGCACTGACACATAAAAAATAACAAATTATCTTAATTTGATGAAAAGAAATAAAAAATTTCGGGTCGAAAGAAGAACAAAGAAAATCACAATATATGTACAAAAGGTATGTACAAAAAACTGAAGAAAGATGGGGTTAATTACAGTGAAAAGATAAAATATATGAAAAAAGTAGTACATTAAGGCGGTGACCCAACACATTTAGAAAATAGAAAAAGGGTACGAACAAAACTTAAAAGATAATAATCTGAAAAACTGAAAAAATTATGAAAATGGTATTGACTAATTATAAAGATACTTTTACGATTTGCTTTTTAAATGAAGTAAAAAAAAATAAATTGAGTTACGATAAAAACAAAAGTTATTAAAAATATTTTTATATATTGTTAAATTATTTCAATATTTAATAATTACGTTGAAATAATTTTTCAGCAGTTATTCAAACAGTATATTTCTCTTTCATCTGAATAATTAATTAAGTAAAATAAATTTTTTACAGTGCAACACACACTAAGAATGCGTAACAGAGGTGACAATTTTTTATGCGAATAAAAATAAAAAAAAGTATACTTTACAAATTACAACATTTAATTTTTTTAATAATTTTTTACAAGTACTTTTATAGTAGACGTATAATTTTAGAATTATATTACTATTATGCATAATATTACATTTAAATAACATTGAAATAGGTGAAAATATTAAAAATATTGAAACATCAAAGTTGTACGTATTCTAGGATTTTAGTACAAATAATAATAATGTCTAATGTTGAATTCAAAATGTAAGCAATAATTCGTCTGAAGAACATATAGGGTGTAGGTTTAGAAGTTAATTCTAACAAATCTTTCCTCAAAGAATAAATATTACTTAAAGGATTTTTAAGATAATTTTCGGATAAACTTAAAAGGAAAGTTTAAAAGAATGTGATACCACATATTTTTCAGGATCCAGTTCCCATCTTTTCAATTTTCGAAAAGTAGATAACAAGGTACTCTTAAAGAAGTATTTACTTGTTTAAAAATAAAAAAAGGAATAAAAAAACCAAAGATCCTTTTAAAAACAAAGTTTTACTCCATGAATAATTCAATATCGGAAAAAACATTTTTGAAGACAAATCTTTTTCGAAATACAGTAATTATAAATTATATTGATGTCCAATTAAAATAAGATACATTCATAAATTTAAACATAAATACTGGAAGACTTGATGATGTATTTTAATATATTATCGAATGATTATAAATACCATCTATTATTAAAACAAATGTTCAAGACACCTTTCGACAGTTCTTATTCGTAAAAAAAGGAAATCATGTTATCCAAACCACAATTAGCCCGGTGAATATACTCTAATTCCAAAAGTCGAGTTAACATTACTTTTAGAATTCCCGAGCGCGTAAAACTTCTTCTACCCTAACAACAATAACAATGTTCGAAACAAACGAGTCTGACCACGAAGAGAGCAAAGAGCTAAAAAAAAGGAAAAAAAGGGCAACTAAACAACAAAAAAAAGGAAAAAAGTGCTCGTAACATAGACCACGAACAAATTCAACTTCTTTCTTTCTCCTAGTTCTTTTATGTATATATGCAAGCAAGTAAAACAAAATAAAAAAAAAAAAGAAAAAAAGAAACGGTAAGAGGTAAGATATATAAAAAGAGGGATCGGAGAGAGAGAAAGAGAGCGAGAGAGAGGGATATAGGGGCGCTAAAAGTTACGGCGTCGCGGTATACAGCGCCGGCGGCAATGGTAGCCGCTCTCTCGTGTGAGAGTAAGAAACGCGCGCGATTTTCTGAGCGAGTTCAGTTGTAGCGCTACCGCCGTACAAGTCGCACATACGTCTATATATACGTGTATTACGCGCTGCTCTTTCGCGGTTAAATAACAAAAGAATAACAAAAAGACTATTTCATCTGCCGAATTAAACTTTTTCGTCTATTTTATTTTTATCCCTTTATTTCAATTATTTGTGATAAGCGCATCCCCACGTTTATACACGTGCATAGTTTTTCTTATTTTACTGTTGGCTGACCGCACACGGGACTGCTCTACTTGAGACTGGATAAAAAAAGTTTACCTTTATCACTGCGAATACAAATAAATTTGTGTTGTGATTCAGTGTTTGTGTAAAAGAGACTAACTGTAAAAACATTATTTTAAAATTTCAATAATATCACCTTTGTGATAAACATTAATCCATTGCTTGTACAATTGCATTCGTCGTTGATGATAATATCAATGCGTAAAGTAAACATCGATCAGTTGTTTATGTAAATTGTATACATTATATGATAATAGTACGTGCATTAAATAAACATTCAACTAATCTTATATCTACATTTTCACAAAAACATAAATCTCTCTTCTTAATTCTCGGCTATTTTTTTTCATTCTTGGAACTTCACTACATTCATAGATAATAAAGCGTTTTTACTCATAGAGAGAATGAGAGATTGCGAGGAAGAAATAGAGTTGACATTTAGCCAATAGTTTAATGCGAGAGATCATTTTCTGAGGACGTTAATCAAACTAGAAACGTCGCTGCAAGTGACAAACGATAAAATAGATATATTTTTGCTGACCAACGTTAATAAAGAAAAAAAAAGATAGAAGCAAAACTCATCTTCAGAAAAGAAGGAAAAAAAGAGGAGAGGAAGAAAAAACAGAGAAGAAAAGGTCATTTGTTGTCATAGGATTTCTCGTACCTTATCATCAAAGAGGCACTAATAAAAGGGTGTGCTTAGAGAACTTGGTTTTAACGACCGACATTGTGGATATATATAAAAAAAAGAAAAAAGAATTGGACAATGTAAACTTATTAAGTAACATCAGTCACACGGACTCTTAAAAGAAGAAAAAAAAAGACCGCAAAAAAATAAAAGAAAATGCAACGGCTGAACTAACGTAACGTTTTAAACGGACTGAGGAAATAAAATAGCGTTGACGTGTTCGCGTGTGAGACTCGCTTAGGCTCATAAAGCAGCCAACGTAAACATATCAGTGTTAAAAAAAAAAGAAAATATATCAGCAGCACAAGACACATTCATATATCCCTGATAGAAATCAAAACTCTAGCTTGATCTGTGACGAAAGGGATAAAAAAGAAAAAAAATTACAAGAATGAAAAATTAAAGTCTATGTGTACAAAAAGTATTCTTACATTCGTGCAAATACATACGTTTATTAGTTCGTACGCGTTTCCTCATCTTCTTTCTATTTAAGAAATCATAAGATTAGCAAGAAATTACATCTAGTTTTCGTGGATTCTCTGAAAATTTATTAATCGTTGGCACACTAGACGTGTACGATGTAATAAGGCTTCTCTCCCATCTGACGCAGCTGTTAACTGCAGTTTGGTGCTGCTTTGAGATATATATGTTGAAAAAGAGTAAAAAGCTTTCTATTAATAAAAGTCAAAGCGGTTTCTTTAACTTTCTAAATCCAGTCTTAAATACAAATACACGTACAAAAGAGAAGGTTTCGAAAACCGAATGCTTGATTTAAGAGACAGAGACAAATAGGTAGACGTTGCACATCGTAAAAAAAAAAGATAAAAAAGAAAGAGGAAAAAAAAATCTAAGAAAGAAGATAAGTATACTTTTGTCGCAGATGTTTTATTTGAAATATTTTTGAACAGGGTCGGTACCACAAGCATTAAAACCGGCGTGGCCAATAGATGTAAACACGCGAGACTCGCGTGCGTTTGAATAAGGGATCGACGATCTTGCTTTGGCGTTACTCTCTCTCTCTCTTTTTTTCTCTCGAACGTTATATATATACTATATAGTAACGCCCGTGAATCGTTGAAAATAGACGCCGGCGTTCGGAGTGAAAGAAAGAAGGAGAAAAAAGAGAAATAGAAGATAAAGCGAGAGATAGAGATAAACTTGAATTAATGCCAAGTTAAATAAACAACACGCGCTAAGCGGTCATAGCGTGTTTTAACTATACTTTATATATATATACACATCTTTCACTTCCGATTCTTTACTTTTGATTACAAAAGGGACCAAAAAGCTGTTATATCGAAGGCTCAAAGATATAATAATAAAATCTCGCGTAATCCGTGATATAATTGGCCGTGCAATGGTCATAATCGGTTATGTTGCGTATAAGTAAATAGTTGTTTTTTAACGCGTTTAATAACGCGAGTGTTCGACGGTGGGCAGTAATCGGGGCTATAAAAAGTTATCTCGTTTTAATTAAACGAGAATATTTATGTTTATTCAGATAAACAGGAATGACTAGGATAAAAGGGACTAAGATTTAAAGATGATTTACATAAAGAAATGCTGAGTAATTGGCTAGCAGAAAAAAGTCGATTACTGAAAAGTTTCAATTACCTTCTTGCTTCACCCTTCTGTAGCTTTATACAAGAAAAAAATAATTGAAAATAGTAAGAAAATCGTCAAAAATCGAGGATGTAAAATAAACTAACATCCTCGAGGTGAAGAAACCTCGATATAAAGTCAAATGCGGAGATGCATCAAGCGTCGTTATTATTACAGAGCGCTAAGCTGCTCAGATTATCGATATCATCATGTCTAGGGCAGCGAAAGATCCAGTGCATAAATGCCATTCAGATCCAGGCCAACAACAACAACAGCAACAACAACAACAGCAGCAACAACAACAGCAACTACAACAAAATGTTACAGTGGTTGGCGATGGTTATCAAGTAGTTAACAAACGTAATTTAAATCGGACTGGACTTGCAGCAGCTGTAGCAAGCGCAAGACACGTGCCTGGTTTACCGGCTAGTGTACCAGCAACGCGCAAGTGTGTTCTCACATTAGACGGCTACAGTTACGTTATCGGTGAGCTGGAATTTTTAGAAAATTTTGTTTATTTACCAAATCTCACATAAATTATGTTTGTGAAAAAAGAATTCTTTAAAAAGAATAAGAATAATATTGGGCACATAGTGTCTGTATATGTAAAAAAAAACATTCTATTTATGTATAGATACAGTAACCAAAGTTACTATTCTCACCATGACTTTTTCTAGATTTAAACTCATGATAAAAATCAGCGTCTTACATTCATCTGACTTTTTCTACTTAAAAAAAATTTAGAAAGAGAGATGTAAACATAGCAAAATATTGTTGAACATAATGTTGAGTATTTTTCTATTTTTATAAACGTTTCTTGAAAATTACAATGAAACAAAATTTTAGAACAATAAGAGTGTAAGCTTTTAGTTTTATCTTTAATGAAAAGTTGGAAAAGGAAATGTTAATTTTAAAGTATATATATTTCTTCGCAAGAATCTCATTTCTTCTTATTCTTTTTTCTAATGTACTATTTTAAGTAAATGAAAAGTTAGATTAAAAAAAAAACAAATAGTACTTGATAACGAAACAATCCATATAAATTATATTAAAAACCAAACTTTGTTAAAAATAATCACACATAAAATATATTTAGAAACATATGTTTTTAAAATAATTAGATTTTTTAATTAATTAATTTCATAAATTGAAAAAACAATATTACAAGATATATATTATATCGAATTCTTTTTTTTTAATCTCATTGAGAAATTACAATACCTAAAAATAAAATAATGATTGAATTTTTGAAAAATATATTTTTAAAAACAAATTATCACAATAAATTTAGTTTTTTACATTACAAGAAACGTAACAAAGATTTTAAATATTTTTAAAAATAGTTTACAAGTAATAAACTAAGCAAACAATATTCCATATGTACTTGAAGGTAAAATAAAAGTAACAATGGCCATTGTCTGCTTTCTGTATATACGTCCATTGGAATATCCACTACAGAGATTACGATTGCATGTAATGAGTGAAATCTAAACTTTATAGAAAACGCTAGCTAGAAATTTTATTTTCGTTTTTTGTCATACTCAATAATATTTATTAAAAATAATATTGAAAAAGAAACGTAATTAAAACATCGTTTAAAACATCATCAATCATGTTTATTCATTAACTTTCATTTAACTTTGCAGTAAGTAATTATTTTTAAATTATTATAAAAAAAATCCAATTATAATCTTTACTGCGATCGAGCCAGTATTTGTTAAACGTCTACTTTATTGTACAATAAAGTCCGTTTAAAAAAAAGAGACAAGAAAGTCGAATAAATCACTAGTCTAAGCAGATGCCTCCATTAAGATAGTATATTATAAGCTTTTGCAAGGGAGATAAAACTTTATTACGTTAAATTTTCTCTCCTTCAATATTAAAGTAATTCTCTTATATCGATCCCTTGTATACAGTTTCATTTCAGGTAATAGATTATGTTACGCCGTTTTTTTTTCCTTATAAACACCATTTTCACGCGCATGAGTCATTTATGCTTGAATGGAAAACTTGATAGTCAGATAATAAGTTGCGATAGTCAATGTGTGAATGATTCAATATCAACTAATTTATACTGAAAGCTTTTATAATTATAAAGTACTGTATAATTTAATTGAAACAGATTATTTTATCTTCCCTCTCTGAAAAAAAAATAATTTAATCAAAAGGAATATTTGAAAATCAACAATAAATAATTTAAACCTACCTTATTATTAAAATTTAAACAGTAATGGGCAAATAGTAAAAATTTCGAACAATTTTTAAAATTATTATTCGTTATTTTTTATTTTGTCATGCTTTTAAGAAAAAAAAAAATTTTTTTAAAAAGAGTGTCGGTTACAACGATATATTTCATACTGATAGCGCGGTCGATCTTCGAGACAAGACGTATTATACATTCAACTGGCATAAATCTTTTTTACAAACGCGCAAGCCTGATCCTTGTTTTGTGTTCTTGAATTATTCTATTCCAAACGACTACTGCGAACAAAGCTGGATCTTTTATGTTTTCAAACACAGACACCCACACGCAGAAACACATACACACTTAATCATTGTATATGTTTTTATGTAAATATTTGTTTTCTTATATTTTTTTTTGTTTATAAATTCTTCGGTTTTTACCTTCTTTTATGTTACGCTTCAAGCGGCCAGACTATACAGAATAGTTATGGGACAGTTAAATGAGTTAGATTGAATTACGGCCGTGCTTGTAACGCTGGCAGTTGCAGAAAGACAAAATGTTATTTGCCATACGATAACATAAATTTTTTTTCTTTAAATTTTAACGTTATTGTTGCATACATTGTGGATTTCTAGAGTTTTCTGATTATTTTTCTTTGTGATTCAACGTTTTTATGCAAAATCATTGTTAGATGATTCTTTTGGAAAATTTTTACTGATTTTTCAAAAGGCTTTGATTATTATTTTTTACTTTAATAATGTGTACACTGAAAAAGATTTGTTTTACGTATATTATGTAATTCAATATTAATGTAACTCATTTTAAAGTTCAAAAATCATATTTTATTTTAAATAAAAATTTTCTGACTCGAAGAAATATTTTATTCTTAATTGTTTTATTAAATATTAATAATTGAGTACAGCATAATTTTTTTCAGTGAGTGAATAAATAAGGCTGAATAAAATTAATTAAAACGCAATTTTTGTACAAATAAATTAAAATTGAAAAATATTTTTTACCATATTTATTGTAAAACATATGTATTAAAAGTATATTTAAAATTTAATTGAAATAATATTATAATATTTAAATGAATAATACTTTCTTTTTATTGGTATATTTCATATCTTTGAAATAAAATTAACTTTCACGTATTAAAATTACAATGTCAATATCTTGAATTTAAATGTAATCACACGCAATTATTTACGTATTGTACAGTTAAATTACGAGTTTATATCACTTTTAATTATTGAAAATATTTTCTAATGAATATCCAAGTTTTCGAATTGTATGTGAATTTGCGTGCATACACATATGTACGTGTGTGTTGTGTATCAATTAATATATAAAAAAATATTCTTTTATTTAATTAACGATTGGTTATATTCATTTTCACCATATTCTTTAATTAATACAAATTTATTTTCTCCTTTAGTTAAAAATAAGTAAATAACTTTTTCTTTATTTACGAACCGAATTATCATAATAAGCTAAAATACGTCAAACATAGTTAACTTTTTATTAAACAGTTTAATTTCGTTAAATTGTTCGTGGAGCGGGTAACAAACTAAATCTAAAAACAAGAAATAACTTCTATCTGAAATAAAATGAAAACATTTCAACGAAAGTTGATTTGTTCCCTCGTCTAAAATGATATTAACTTTTTTTTTTAAGTTTTTGATAACAAGTCAGCTTACTTAAAGCTTCGAAAACGAGATAATTGAAAAGTTAAAGTTTACGGAGTTAAACGTTAGCGAACGAAGAAGAAGAGGCGACACACTAGTCGACAAGGACTAAAATTATGCGCGATGTATGTGTGTAAAGAGCATCAAGAGGAGTTTGATAACGATCAAACTTTGTATATTCAATACTTGAGCTTTAATAGAGTTGGAAGTACAAAAGCAACGAAAAAATTTTTTTCCCAAGAAAGTATGTACAATTTTAAAAGAAAAAGTGTCAAAAGTTTATAGAAACTTTAAACGCTTTTCTTTTCTCAAAAACTAAAAGAACAAATAAAACGTATTAAGTGGCCTTAAAAAAAAAAGAAAACTTTAACTTCCAAGTAAATAAGTCCACGTAAGTAAATATAAAAATTTTTTTGGTAATCAAATAAGAAAGTTGTCGTAGGTAAATTAAAAAGATAAGTTTTTAAAAGTTTTTTTTTCCTAAAAAATAACTTTATTTTTACGTGACTGTTTATTATACGAATTAAACGTTGTATTATAATAAAGTTAGTATACCTATTAACTTGCCAAGTCTCGCTTATGAGTTTTTAGTTTTTTTTTTGTATTATTAAATAAAACTTTTTGGTCTAACTAAAATGCTATTTGCGGAATTGTGCATAAACTTTATTCTTTAAAGTATAAGTTGTCGGGAAAGGTATAAAGTAATCCTTAGGGAAGAATAAAAAAAAGGAGAACTTAAATTTTGATAGCAGTGCTTTAATATATGTAAAGCTTTTAAAACAAAACTTTTCTTCTCGTATAATCGTTCGGTTCTTTATATGAACATTCCTAATTTAATGAAAAAGAAAAAAAAGAAGTGTTTTCATGAAAAAAGGTTAAAATTAGTTTTTGTTTTCTAATTAAGTTAAATTAAACTAAACTTGTATAATCACGGTATCGTTATACTTTAAACATTCACCTAAAACCCGTCCTTTATATATTCTTTATTCAAAGAAGTTCATTTGCTTTATTATAATGATAAACATTGTCATAACTTATAACTTTAAACTTTTAATAGAGCTCGCACTTTCTTCTTTGAAAAGACTTTGTCTTTGTAATTTTAATAATGAATATCCCTATGGTTATCGTTACAACTTGTGCTCTTGGTATATGGAAAAACTTGCTTTAATCAACTTGCATATGTTTTTTTTTGAAAACGCTTTATTAATCCAAACAATTTTTAATTAAAAAATAATTACACAATAAAAATATGAGAACGTACGATGGGATGAAAAATATTATAATTACAATCGTTTTTTACTTTATTACAAGCAGTAAAAAGAACACTGACAATGTGTTTTTTTTTGCACACATGCATTTATGACTGAATAGTATTTCTTTAAATTATATTTTTAAAGCGTGTATGCACGTCGAATCATATTTCTAAAGCACCAATTTTAAAACATCATATTTCGCGTATCGATAAAAAATTTATGGTCTCGCTATCAAAACGAAAGAAACATGTTGTATACGATACAGTCTGGACGTTGAATTGTAAAAATTGTTAGCATGAAAAAGAATTTATTTTTAATCGTTTCATATTTCTATATTCTTTCCTCTTGGAAATTCTGAAAAAAATGTAAACCATACTAAAATTTACGTATTTTCTATATTTTGCGAAATATAACTTGTTCAACATCATATATTGAGTCAGACATTTTTCTTCTGTTTAATTAAATAACTTTAATTTGAATTTCTGTAAGCGTCCAATTTGACAATCAAAATTGAATTTTCAAAGATTTTCATTTATTTTCATCATTTTTTTTTCTAGCAAATTCTAAAAATGATAAAAAATATTCTGCAAGAAATATGTATTTAAAACACTTTTAAATAATAATATTCTTGTAATATTTTATGCATATTATTAATACAAAATGAACTTAATTATTAAATTTACAAAGCATTATGCGTCTTTAATCAAAAATTTTTATTAAAGAAACCTTATTATTTTGCTCATTCATTTATCTATCCCATTAGGCATGATGCTGAAAACCGGTAATGTAATACCGATCAGCCTTTGACGCGGGCATAAAAAAAAATGACTTATACGTATACACGAAGTGAACGCGCGTTTTCTTATTAGTTCTACGATCTTATTATCGCGTGTCGCGTATGACGAGCTTGGACACGCGAGAGTTTTACAAAAGTTTACGTTATACACATATGCATATATTGTAAAGCTTTGCGTGCCAAATTGGCGAAGCATGCAAAAATGGATTAAATTTTTGCAGAGTTCTCGTGGAGAGCAAAAAAAAAAAAAAAAACACAGTCAAAAGCGACTTATACTCGATCATTAGCCGTTTAATAATTCACGATAAAGAAAAAAAAGCAATGTCGGTTGTTGAACCGTTTATTGACCTTGTCTTTCTTAGAAGGCCTTTAGGCTAAGATACATTTATGGTGTTAAAAAAAAAAATTATATACGTTTGCCTTTCTTTACAAAAGGTGAAACACGAGATTATCTATTATAGATATTGAATGTTTTACGGTATCGAACATTGTGAAAGTATTTAAAATATTTAACGAATGACGAATAGTGTTTTTTCTTTCCTTTTTTTCATTTTTAATGTTTTACTTTCTACACTCTTTTGCTTTTAATTCTTGAGTAAATTTTATTTTTTTTCTTTAATAATTAATATATATTTAATTTTTTTTAAGCGGTGAATTTTATAAAATTGAAAGTGGACAAATTGAATACGTTAAAACTTCTTTTTATCAGTGGTATACAATTGAATTGTCGTTGGGAATTATTTTACTATGACACATGACCTTCATAAAATTTTTTGTTTAATGATGTAAGCTTGATATATTTTTATTATTCGGCAAGATATACAAAAAAAGTAATTAGAAACAGGATTGTTGCATTCAATTAGTATTATAAATCAATATGAAAAAAACTTATCTCTGGTTATGAAATCATGAAGATATTTTTAAATGATATAAAAAAATGGTTCATTCATTTTTGAAGAATTTGGCACTTTATTATAACTAGTATAATGATTTTTGCTGCACTCAATGAAAAGATCGTTTGTAAAAATATTTATTTGAACAAAAATGAAAACCAAGATTCAATTTAAAATAATAAATCAATAATAATCTGTGTTAATGATTTATTAATAATGTATTTGCAACGCAAAATTTATAATAATTATAGTTTTTTATTAAATTTATTTATAAAATATTATTTTTTTATTAAATGTCAGTATAGATTCAACAAATTGTAATCAGTATAATAATTCAAAATTCTTTATGTAATTATGGTAAATATTCGATTCCATAGTCATCTAAAAAAAGGTGCTATACCAAGTAAATAAGCACATGTTAATTTGTGATTTTGCATATTGTTACCCATTGGGTGATAAAATTCTTAAAATGCTTATGGATTGGAACAATCACCTTATTCTACATCAAATAAATTTACTAAATTAATTTTTAATAAAATAACAGTTACGATGCGTAATCATTTTTCTTTTCCGTTTCACTGTTTACAGAATCTATATCTATCTTTTTCATTCGAAGATAATCAAGTAAGTTGTACTGTCGTATTGTAAATCCGCATAACATAGAATATCAATGAAAGAAGGCGATTCATCTAAGTCTAGTTAATTTTTCTATACCTTACTACACTAAACTTTTAAAAATTTTTTAGTAAAGTTTAATTATCATAAAATATTCAGTTTTAGATATAAAAAACTAAAACGTTTAAAATTTACAATTTAATCTTTTTCTCATTAACATAAACTTAAACTATTTTAAAACAAAAGAACAACTATATTTCTTAAAGTTTAAGAATACTCAAAGTACTTTGAATAAAACATTAAAAGTACTTAAAGTGTTCATTATTAAAAATCGTTAATACAAGCCATAAAAAAAGTTTATTTTTTTTATCAAACTCGAACTAACATTTAACGTCGTATTAAAAATATTAAAATATCTAATTCGTCAAAAGTTGAAATCTGTCAAAAGTGTATTCCTTGACTATTGGCAATCGGTGGAACATTCTGACTTAAAAGTTTATCAGGTACAAAATCACCAGGGACAGCCAGTGTCTTATCCAGTTGAAGTTTCTCAAACTAAAGCACGTTTCACGTGGTAATCAAGTTTCGAGAAATTTTCAAAGAATTATCTTTTTTTCCTATTTCTTTACTTGCAAAAAGTTACTAATGTTTCACTTGCTCAACTTTCACTGAATATTGAATTTGAACTTTGGCATCATACAGTTACCTGAACATTCGAAATATTTCAGTAATTTAATAACCGTCATTTGGACAATTCTTTTTCACATGATTTTTCACTGAAGATAAAAAATAAAAAATTTAGTTCATACCTTTTATCTTTATTGCTAATCAATAATTTTCTTTTTCCAAAGTTTTATTTATCGCTAGCTTAGCAGTATAATTATGTTTACGTTATGAATTTATAATCTGCTCGTATTACACTCTTGTGTTGCGCTTTGTTTATGGTAGAATTCTCATGTTTTCATAATCGAGTTAACGTTCGGTAATAAGCCGTTGAAATTGACAATTTAATATGACATTTATTACGAATCATGAATTAAAACAATAGATATACGATGCAACGATGATATAACAAAAAAAAAAGAATTCAAGGCTTAATTTATTTTCATAGCTATGAAGCCAACTATCTTTGGTATAACTTTGCGTGTATCGTTCTATTGTTCTTCTTTTTTTTCTTTGCTTTATAATACAGAAATATATCTTGTACGAGTAACTCTAAAGCCTTTCAAAATTTGAACATTTTACTCTCCATTTTAAGATATTTGGATATATAATTCATAGAAATGAAGTTTTTATCTTTAAGATTCAACATTATTTTTAACATAAATATACTATAAAATACAATGAAAAAAAAATATAATACCGATAAGTAAACATTAATGTGAATAATAGCAAGTAAATATTTAAAAAAAATAATAAAATCTTTACTTGTTTGGAATATCATTTACTAAATTTATGTAATATTTACTAAATTATCACTCTAATTAAGTAAATGGTATTTCTATCGAGTAAATATTAAATTATTTTTAAAAAATATCGACTTATCATTATTCAAGTTAAACTTTACTTGACAGTAGTATATTTTTTTTCAGTGTAGGTGCATTAAAAATTTTTTTTTTCAATGTTTAAGATTAAAACTTAAACTTTCACTGCTGAACTTATGAATAACTTCTTACTGAATATCTACAAGGTAAAAAAAAAGTATTAAATCATTTAAAATTTACGTTTGACAAATATAGAAAAAAAGAAGATGGACAAAAAAAATTCCAAAATGATAGATCACACATATATTTTGAATACATACGGAAAAATCATTCCTTTCGCTTGCACATGCTCACTCGGAATAATAAAGGTTAACGAAGATAGATGACATTGCGAATTTGCACATTTTTCGAATGTATACAGAATACCAAAAGTAAAGAAAAGTCGAAAAAGCATATATTCAGTAGAAAAAAAATAGGATAATCCTCAAAGGATTCTAATACCTCGTTAATGACTATACACGATTAAAAACAATAGGGATATATTGTGGACAATGAACTTCTATTTATATAATTATACCATTTTCTTTTTTTATATAAATTTATGTTAAAATGAAAGAAAAATAAAATAATATATATTTATTAATTAAAGAAAAGAAAATTTTATAATGAAAAATTGTATTTTACTATTTTTACGTGTCTTTCTCAAATACAAGGTCAGTTAACAATTCTATTAGGAAAAAAAAACATTGAGTCATGAATCAGCAATTTTTCGGAGATAAGATATGAATTTAAATTATATTTTATTACTCACTCTATTTGTTAAGAAAAAAAAAAGATTAGTTTGAAGAGCTGACGAAAAATGTATACAATAACGACCTTGATTATTTATTTATTCATTCATTCACTCGAAATTTCATAATGTGTATTGTTTAGAATAAGCTGAAAGAAGATTCGAAAAAAAATTCCTCATACTCAGAATTTGAATTTCTTATTGCGTATAAAAGAGTAAAAAAAGAAATAACGTTGTAATGTTGTGGTTTCCGGAACTACAATATTTTCCATGAATGTATTATAAGCTTATGCAAAAAATAATTGGTCGTTGCTTAATATTTTTTTTTCTTTTATATTCGAAGATTAAGATCTACGATGCATTTTTTTAATAAAATTATATTGTATTTGCTATTAACATTTATTGATAATAAAAAGAGAAAAAAATCTATCTTTTGATTGATGTTAATTCATTTTTAATATCCCGAGGATTATATTCTATTATGCTGCATGAATTGTTTTATTGAAGCTCTTTAGGAATGCATAAAGTCGATTAAACGAAATGTACGGTGAGTAACTTAAGTTCATGACCTAATGTCATATTACATTAAAATCTAGAACGTCATATATGCGCATCATATATACACGAATATCAAAGTTACGTGCTCTTATAATTTTACAGTTTTGATTCTTTTACGAAATAAAATACACGAAGATTCTAAAAATTTGTTAACATATTTTACTGCTATAACATCATGATAATTTCTAAGTATAATTAAACTTTTCTTTTACGTAGTCTTTTTTTATTGATATACGTCTTAAGTATCGTATTCTTTTCCGTTTTTGTTTCTTTTTTTTTATCATTGTACGATTGTGTGTTATGACTCATGGATTTTCCAGAATATTAATGGAATAATAATTGACAATTAATAAATTTTAATACATCGTAGTAGTTTTTATTTCAACATGACTTTTACATTAAATAATTATCAATTTAGAATTATTATCCATTTTCTTCTACAAATATAATTTAATTGACTATTTACAAGAATTAGAAGAACAATTGAATTTACATTGTCGACTTATCGAGTAAAATTATAAAATCTAAGAACTGTTATTTGCTTTAGGATTAAAGACTCAATAGGATCAATTAAAAACTTAACGAACATATAACGTTGGAATAAAGTAAAAAAAGAGAGAGGGAGAACGAAAAAAGAAAGAGAGAGACGATTAAAGTATTCAACAGTGCAAATAGCTTAGTTCGCTGTGCTCGATTGACTTTGCTCTCTCTCTCTCTCTTCTTCTTCAACAGAGTCTAACGCGCAAGGTGCTTTTCTCATTTACGCAAGAAATGCACTTTTCGCTTGGCGTCCGATGCAGTCAATCGATTCTATACGGAAAACCGAATAAGAAGAAGAAGAAAAGAGAGAGGGAGAGAAAGAGAAGGACTGACGTGTAAGCGTAAAGGCGCAAAGATTGGAAACAGCTAAAGTCTGTTTGTTCAAGCTCTACGTCAGTCCCTATGGGAAAATACGTCGTTTTAGTCGTTTTTCTCGTACTCTTTCTCGCTTTACGCTTCTTTTCCTTTTAGCTAGTTTTCGAAAAAAAAAAAAAAAAATAACCAAATAAAATGTGAATGCTTCTCGCTAAGCAGTTAGAATGTATATAAGTTTACAAAGAAAAGAAATAAGATAAAATAAAATTCAAAAGGTCAGTATAAAGAAATTCTTTCTTTTTTTTATGTTACCTAAAATCTGTATATCTGCAAAGTCGCCTAAAGGATATATAGGATAAAGTAAGAAAATCTAATCTTTGACGGTCTAAATATCACGACTCACCTATACACACCATATAAAGTTGGGATGTGTATATGTATTTTTATGCGAAGAACGTAGTCTCTCGTTTGCGGGAGTTGAATTTTTCTCTTTTTCTTTACCTTCTCTCTTTTTTTGCTACAAATTTTTTTTTTCTTTCTTTTTTTTTGGTTTGTGCACATTTACGGTATATAACGTTGAGTAAAGAAGAAATCCTGCGAAAAGGTGTTCGAGTATATCTAGGTAACGCTATATATAGTCTTTACTTGTTCATTTCTCTTGTGAGGGTCAGAAAAGAAAGAAGAAAAAAATAAACTTTTTCTTAAAGTTATATAATCAAAACCCATCCGATTATTCTTTCTTTGTATCTCTCCCTTAGCACTCTTTTTTGGCGAGTTACTCTTATATACAGCTATTGTGTTGGCCAATGTAAATAGGAATATTTTGTTAAATGGAAGAAGTAGATTTTAATTTGGTTTCATTATTAAACTTATGTTGGTTGAAAAATAAATATAAGTAGTGTATTACAATATTTGGTCTTGTATTTTTGTTTATATTGTGGTAAAAATTAAACATTTTAAAATTGGGTTCAAACCAAGTAATGATCATGGCTCAGTTAAGCTAATCATACAATTTTTTCTAAAAAATGCTATAATCAAATTTTTATTAATTTAGCATTAACATATATGACAATTATATAGTTTTTATAGAATTTTTTATTTGACTCATTTAAAAAAGTGTTAAAAGATTAATTTTTAATTTGATTTTACGTACTAATTATTTCAATAAACATTATTTTTTTCGAAACTCACCTAACGCAATTTTAGTAATGGATACTAAAATTAAAAAATTGTCAACACCATTGCTAAAGCGAATATTGTAGAATGGAATTACGAGAAACTAAATTTTTTTTAATTAAAAAGCTTTTATACACAATACTTTTATTTTAAATGAAACAGAAAAATATAATTAAAAATATTGTTAAAATATAAAAAAAAATAACGGACATAAAATATTGGTTGATTTTAATTTTTTCCATCTAACTTCATGTTTTTACTTTTATCAATTATTTTCTAATTAATAACATCATGGAAAAGTATTTGATGAAAAAAAAACAAAAATATTTCGAAAATATAAATTTATAAAATGACAAGATATAATTTTTCGTTTAAATGATAATATTTAAAGATATTGATATTATAACATTATGTTCATATCAACATATTTCTAAATATATTATAAAAATATACATTTAGCTAAAAAAATATTAAATTAAAATTTCATTTTTCACTAAATAAATAAAATTGTCATTAAATTTAAAAAAGATTTAATTACAAAAATAAATAACATTTAACATTACTTTTTTGCTTTTGAAAAATAATTTATACTTTTATTTCATTCTTTTACTATATTTTTTAATTAATTTTAAATAAAAATTTTTACAAAATGACATCTTTGTAAAATGTTAATAAAGGATTTAATTATAACTTAATTGGCCATTAAAATTAAAAGAAAAAATTGTAATTCTTAAATTATTATCGAATATCTTAATAAAAAAAATTGAAATAAAAAATAAAAGAATATAAAAATTCAATAATAAATACGTGATTTCGAAAACTGTATCAACGTTAATTTGATCTGAATGGTGTCGCATTGAGGAAAGTAAGTTGAAAATGAAGTTCGCAGAAAGTGAAATTTTATATTAAAAAGGTATAATAAAGATTACGAGCAAACGATAATTCTGCTTAAAACTATGACGATTTGGCTTGTATTTCTATAAAATATGTTGATACAGCTGGACCGTTTGGTTACTTCACTTGATACGGATTTATTTATCCCGACCTATTTATTTGCTTAAAGCGACATTTTCACGCTTATTTTATAACGTTTCCTGTTAAGCTTCCGGGATGCCATATAATCGACCCACTTGAATCAAGTTCAATCATGTTGAATTTCTCTCCGTGTGTTGCGAGCATGTGCGTATGCATAAATGCGTATGTATAGGCATGTATTACGCGAGTGCGTATACACGTGTAGTTGTGCGTAAATTTACGATATGAATCTTAAATCTTGGATTATTGTGCGAACTATATAATCGCATGGTAACGCTGTACGTTTTATTTGACGATCAATAAATTATCTTCTTGTTTATCCATGCCACCATGGGTATATACAAGAGTATTAACAAACTATGCCATTTTCAATGATCCTCTGTAATTGACATTTTAATTGCCACTTATAAAATCACAAGTTAATGAAATGCTCAATTCGAAGAACCCGTTTAGTTTTTTTATTTTCGTTCTTTTTTTATTTCATTTTGTGATTTATGTTGTGCATGGTTTAGTGAAAGGCAAAAATAAAAATAAAACCAGTTATTTACTTTTTTCATTATTATAATGTATATATAATTAGGTTTATTAAAATAAAAATAGACATTTATTTTACTAAAAATAACATTTATGAGAAGAAAAAAATTTATCGAGAGAATTCATTAATTAGCATGATCTTATAAAATGAAAAAAAAGGAAAGCTAATCAAGAATTTTTATTCGGAGTTTAAATTTCGCAATGAACCAAATCGGATAAAAGTATACGTTAGCGGCAATTGATGAAGCACTGCATTGGTTCAATTTAGCAAGATAAAACAAAGAAGGTAGGAGGGGTCCATATATATCTACACATATACACTTCGGTCACTTGTATAACCCCTCGGTACTCGAACTTCTATTGGCCTAGAAATCGTTTCGAGGACATATATAACATATATATTGACAGAGGTCGTCTACGTGTCTAGAATTTTCATAATACAGACTTGCATATATCCCGTCCTACCAAGATAAATAAGTACGAATTGTCGTCGAATATTGCTGATAATATTCTTTTTCTTTTTTATTGAGATTATTGCTTGACAATGTTTATACGTATTTATATATTTTCTGGACCTTTAGCTAATTGGATTAATAACTTTTGTATCGAAATTTTTTTTTACATTTTATTTCATATTTTTATTTGATTATTAAATTATCCGTATTCTAAATTAGCAATTTCACTAATATTTATTTCATAGTGCTATATGAGAAAACTAAAAATATTTGATAGATTCCAATATAGCTTCTATTCACTTAGCGATTCCTTCACTTTACCCATTTATTCGACTTATATAATTTCTTAATGCTATTGATTTTGCTCGTATACTTTGTATCGTTCAATTTTTATTTACATAACATAATAACTGAAAATTGTAGATAATTTTCAAGATAATGTACTTTTATTCTTATTAAATTTTTCTTTTGCTTGAAAAAATATTGATAAAATATACTCGCAATCTAAATATAATGAAAAATGTTCATTTTAATGATTAAAATGTGTAAGAATAGCAACAGAAATAAGTATATTCTTTATTTACCTAAATAAAAAATGGATAATTGACATTTTCTTGAACACGAGTCTATAATTGAAATTTAAATATATAATAACTTATCTTATACGTTAAAATTTATCAATTTAAAAGCAACACTAATTTAAAGATCAATTACCACAAATATTCTTTAACTTATTTCATTAGTGTGCAATTTCTTTTAGTCTGAATTTGAAATGACGAGGGGGTGATTCTAAGTACCAAGCGCGGAGGCTGAAATTCCTTCATTTGAAAACGTATACACGTCTGTTGGTACCATCATCTTCTTCTAAACGTTTAACTGGGTTAACGTCGCTAAAATGTTTTTTCCATCTCTCCCTTCTTACTCAGTATTCTCTCTTTTGCTCTTTATTTTCAAATTCCTCCTAGTTTTTTCCCTTTTTTTTCTCCCTCTTATATAAAATGAGGTTGCCTCGGGGGGTTAGCATTCGAACCAGACCGAAAAGAAGAAAAAAAAAACTAGCAAGCCTTGCGAAGAAAGAAAGGAAGATATAGAGGGAGGAAAAGGTGAAAGTCTTTTGCTTACGAGTAAACGATCCTTGGTGGTTCAAGAAGCGCAGACCGGCGCCCAAGTTATATCTAACTTTAGTTTTCCACCTTTCTTGTTTTTTACTTTTTTCTTCTTTGAGAATTTTATCTTTTGGTTCATTCTTTTTTCTCTCATACAATCTTTCCTTTTGTTTCTACCTATTAATGGTATATCTTATGAACGCGATTTGTGCAAAGTGCTTTGAAATATTTTATAACGTTACGGTTTGGAATATTAATAAGGAAAAATTAAATCTCATGCGGTTTTCCTTTCTGGGAAAATGTTTTTAATGTTGAAAGTTTTACTTTTCCAAATTTTCAACATTAATGCATTTAATTTTTAAATATTTCAAATTAAATGAAAATTTGAATCTTAAAACTGGTTTACGTATTTTAATAATCATAATCTAAGAAGCAAAGTGCATTGCATTTGATTTTCTTTTAACTTTGGGATATTATTTTTTTCATAACATTATAAAATAAGCCGTGTCCATTTGTTCCGACGTTCAATTATAAAACTTTTTAAAAAATTTGTTTCCATATTTTATAATTGTATAGATTTTTAGTTAATTATTTTAGAAGGTTCTTACTAAAAATATATTGAAGTTAATATTAAAACTTTTCGATTAAAAAACATTTGTTCAAAAAGCTTGAGTTATTTTTAATCTCTTTAATCTCAACATTTATATATTTTTTGTGAAAATCTTTAGTTCATAAACTTTACAATTATATAAAACACATGGAAATATCTTGAAAAAGCCTTAAAACCTATCTAAAATTGCTCATAGCTTGAAACAAATTAAACGTTGGATCAAATGGTTACAGCTTAGTTTACAATTTCATGTAAGAAAAAATATACCAAAACTAGAAGAAAATTTGAGATCCAAATGCAGTATATTCCCCTTCTATTTTCTATTTGAAGTAATTGCTGAAACACTGAGAATATGTTTCTTAATCATTCAAAGCATGTAATAAAATTTTTAGATTTCAAAATCAAAAGAGTTGCAAAATGAAGACCATTAAAATATGTTATGAAAATTTTTTCGTAACATTAAAATTTTCTGAAATTTTTAATTAAAAACTAATGGTTTAGAGACAACTTTCTGCATTCACTTTTTGTTGGGAATGGAATACAGAATTTGTGTGAGTTGTTTCAAATCATCATTTTGCACTATATGATAATAAAATTATAGTGATCTATTAAAACCTGTATAATTTTCTTTTAATAAGGTACCATATTCAGCTCGCAATCAAAAGCTAATTTTAAAATTTACAGAAAAAAGAAAAAAGTTGAATTTTGAAAACTTGAATTTATACGCACAAATTAAAATCTCCCTAATGCTGATCATATATCGAGTAATTGTCATTTGCATATCATTGCAAAACAATTCTATAAAACTGCCAAATGATAATTCAAAAATAATTAAATACATTTCCGAATCCTAATCTTCTACTAAAAGTGTTAGATTAATTTTTTTGCCGAAAATTAATAGTTTTTAACTAAAAATTTATAATAGTACATTATGCAACTAGAGAGTAAAATCGCATATTTCTCCCGGGGTACATTTGCGACCAGTGAGCGAAGCGAAACGAGGGTAGTAAATACTCGAGGGAGAAGTAGATTAGCTCCCGAGTTTTATATAATGCTTTATTCCCACCTTAACCATGGCTACTTTCAGAACTTGAAAAAAGCGTGCCAAATTGAAAAAAATTAAAATAATATAATTTTATAGAAATTTTCAATAATTCATTCAATTTTATAAATTTTAATTTAGGAGTTATGAGATTTTGCGGGAGATATAAAGTTTATAACTAATGCTAATTTACATAACTTCCGCAAAATTTTAGACATAAGCTATAACTCACTTTTGACCCGCTTTTCGAGTTAATGAAGTGGACATTACTGTTGGGGTGGAAGTAAAATATATTATTTAGTATTATTTTTGTTTATCTATACGAAGAACCCAAACAAATAATAATACGAAAGCGCTATACGTATTAGAATAAGTGTGGCAAAAAAAAGAGTTTGTTTAACTGGATATAAAAAAATAGCTTCCTCTAAAACTTGATGAAGTCAAATCTTATCATAAGACAATATGACTTGACTTATCCATTCACCATTCCCCCTTTTTCGCTTTAATTCATTGTTCAAATGAATCTATTTCATTCTTGATAGGACCTAACATATAATCGTTTGTTTTCCTCTAGGATTAAGTAGCTTATATAATACACTAATAGTTTGATGTGGTTCCTCTGTACAAAATAATGTCTTTTTTACAGCATCGTTTGACTTTTCAATGATTTACGATAATAAATGTTTTATTTCTGCTAAATTTTATAATTAAAGTAAAATTTTGATATTATTATTTCTCTTTTAATAATTTAAACGATTTTATTTCTTAAAAAGGTTTGAATGTGTCAACGAAAATTTAACTCGATATATATAAACAACGTATACGAATGAGAAATAGACATATTCATAGTATGTGTATATGTGCACACACTAAGTTACCAAGTCACGTTTATGTGACATATTATATCGAAGCATCTGAAAATCATGCATTTGATCATTTACTTTTATTTATTTCAGAAACTACACGTGTCAACTTTTTGAAATTTTGACAAAACATTTTTAGTAAACTCTTCTAGCTAATATCAGTTTTTGAAAAATATCTATATATTTTTCGAGAAATCGTTAAAACTATTTGCTTGTTAATCTCCTGGTGTATGCTGCATGCGTTACATGAGTGAATTTTGAGCTCCATTACCTCAATTTATGTACGTGTCATTTTAATAAAACTTCAACCTCAAGTTTATTTCATATTTTAAAACACATTCTCAAAATTGAATAAATCAATTTTGTAAACAACATCCTTAAATGCGAGTAACTCGGTCGGCATAGTCAATGCCCTATTATCGCACTTCTTTCCATGTTGTCAACAAACTTAACTTTCGATTACATTTTTAGTATTTTGCTCAAAGATTAACGCCAATAAACCTTTACGTAGAAGCTAAGTGACTCTTTGATTAATTACCTATTCGGAGGTATGTTTTTTTCTGAATCATTAACATTTTCAATGAAATCAAGTAAAAAAATTATTAAATGAATTTCACAAAAATTAGTCGATATAAAATATTCAAACAATTCAGAGGAACTTTCAGTAGTTTAAGGTGGCTCAAGCGCTTGGTGCCGTATCAAGGGGGGCCCTGTCTGCGACATCAAAATGTTTTTATTGATAGAGCTATTATAACTAATTAAATAGTATTATTGATTATTTCTTATGATAAGAAAACAATTTTAAGTAATCAAAAGTAATAAAAAAAAAAAAAAATTTTTTGTTTTGTTTCTCATTACAAGTTTTACTATGGTACGTCCCTGCTGTTTTGTTGGTTTCGAGCACTCTGAACGCACGTTAGCTTTACGTATGGCGTCTGTATCTGACGCGCATGCGCAGAAGCTGCCATTATGTGTAGCAAATTCTATTTCGCATTCTTTTAGATTTATTTTCTCTTGTATTTCTTCGTCAAGTCCTTTTTTTCTTCTTGAAAAATGATCTCCGTGAAACAAACTATAAGTGTATAATTTTTATTTTAACTTGTACTTTTTTATATTAGCGTAAAACCTAATTTATGATTCAGTCCCATAAGAGCACATGTATTAATTACAATTATTAAAACATCTTTTTCTTTAAAAATAGTTCGTCAACCTCTATTTTTCAAAATAAATATCGAAATATTACGATATAAAGAATATTTTAATACAAATTTTGGATAGTTTCACTTTTTTAGAAAAAATCGCTTAAGCCACCTTAAGGAATTTTATATTTAAATTTTATTATTATCTCTATATTTTTGTTGTAACACTCGTTCCTTACACAACTTATATAACATTTAAGTTTTTTGAAAGTAAATTTTTGTTTCTACAGTACCAATCAATCGCAATAAAAGTTTAAATTTTTAGAACGGGTATATTCTTTCTGCAATTTATTTTATTTTGAGAAAATTAAAGTCAGAAATGCTTTAACAAAATAGAAAATTTTCGATCTAAAAACATATTTATCATTTTCGAAACATTTGAAATTCTCACAGTCGTTTATTCTTGAATAACTTGAGTTATTTGAAAAATCGAAAAAAAAGAAAAATCGTTTTTTCGCTCAATGTAGTGTAAGACTTAGAGGATAATCAATGTGTATATATAATGAAAGCATCAGACATAACTGACCTTCCATGCGTTTTCGGGAAACAAATAATTTAATTCATTTTTTTCATCATAAAAGTAATTTTAATTTTCTACCATTAGTTTTTATAAAACAAAAAGATTCCGAGAAAAAATCCTAATGTATGATTTTCATGAATAATAAAATCAGAATTGTAAAAAAATTTGTCATAACTATTTCGAATTCTTTTCATAAAATTCTTTATTTTGTTAGAATCTGTGTTTTCATGTACAATAAATATCAATACAAAATTGGTAGTTTTCACAAGAATTCAAAAATGGATTCCCGTAAATCGGAAAAAGTTGCTGTCAAATTCTTTTATATCAAAAACTTTCGAAGTTAGAAAATATTTTTGTAACTTTTTTTTTAATTTTAACAATTTTCAAAATTTGTTAGAGAATAGTTTTTGAAGTTTAATTTGATGAATGTTTTTCAGTAGATATGTATATATGTATGTATATATGTATATATATATATATATATATATATATATATATATATATATATATATATATTATTGGAAAATATATTTAAATTATTTCACAAAAATTATAAAACTAGCTACATATTTAATACCCTGAAATTTATCGCAATAATGATCGAAAAGTATTTCAATCATCAATCCAGTGAGTATTGATCTATAGTTTCTCTTAATAATTTTATCATCGTTTAAAGATAATAAAAACCATGCGTATGAATAATAAAAAAATATTAAAATAAGGATATCATTATCAAATTTAAAATGAAAAAGAAAAAAACGCAAAAAATAAAGCTATTACCATATATAACAGGAGAGTTGGTGCTTAAGCTTTACAAGAGATACGTATATACACTATATAAAGCTCTGACCTACGTCAGATACACACATGTGTTGAGAAGTTTTTCTTTTTGCTTGCACTTTGTCTTTCGGGTAGGGGAAGATGAGGGGAGGATTGGATTTAACAGCGTCTCAACGAACAAGCAACCGACGTGCACTGTATAAGAAGAAGGAAATCCGGTCACGTCGTCGCGTCATCTTCGTTGTGGCTTACTGTTCTTCTTTAGGCCATTGGCTCTGTTACCTCGATGTTTATATATATATATATATATATATATATATATATATTGAATAAATCTAACAAAACTGAAGGGAGAATAATAGTAACTTGAATAAAGAAAAAGAATAGGGAGATATTTTTTTTCTTTAGTTCTTTTTTTTACTTTTATTACTATGAACGAACGTTTAGCTAAGAAGGGAACGTGTCGTAGCTACGGTAAAATGGTTATTAGAAACGAAAGTGGATATCTTTTTTCAGAAAGATTCTTTTCCAAGCTTATATGCTTTCTTTTTTTATTTTTCAAGAAGTGCATACTTAAAGGTATTCTTTTACAGAAAATTGTTAAGTACATTTGAGTATTTTGCAACGTTAAGTGTTTTTTGATGTTCATTTCAATTAAAATTGGAATCTCATGTTAAATTTAAAAGTGTTTTTAAAAAAGTAATCATGAGAAAATTTTCAAACATATCAAATAACGAATTGATAGTAGAAAACATATTTATAATAAAATTCATACTATGGATAAAAGACATTTTTTAATTTTGCGAAAATTTGGTTTTTATTGAATTGAATATTAGATTAAATGTTCTTTGCATAAAAATTTGTATTTAAAATTTAGTATTCTTGGCTCAAATTTCCATATTAAAAAATCCAAATAGTGAAATTTTTGTAAACTTTGTCAATTTTCACAACAAAAATCTTATTTTTAATTAAAAATTTTAATTAAATATATGTATATACGTTATATTATTATTGAGTTTTTTTTTTTCATGCATCAATGAATTATCTCGTACAAAATACATACACGATATGTTGTAGAATATCTATAAAATTTAATTAAAACGTTTCGCAAAGCATCGGTTAAATTTTATACACAAGCTGTGTTATTATTAAATGCAAATATGAAAAGCTTTTTTCAAGATTGAGAAGATTAAGATTCAATTTTCCTACATTAATAATTCATTTAATAATATACATCGTAAAGTGTATTATATCCTGAGATCTTATAACATCATTAAATTTTCACTTTAAGTACAAAGGAAAATAAATACGTGCATTTTTCGACATTATTTATATTATTATGTTGTATTATACATTCATTATATTCTTTATAGTCTTCATAATATAATTATAATATGAATTTAGAAACATCTATAGAAAATTTATTACAAAAACTGATTGACACAATTAGAAAAAATAATTTTAAAACATTTTTCATCAGGGAATAACTTGAAATATGAAGCTCTATACATTTGATGTGTTTAGTACTTTTATTTCATGTCTTTGTTTTTGAAAGAACTTAAAATGAAAATTATTTCTTATTTAGATGATTTTTTTTTTGAAATGATAAAACTATATTTTTTATCAGAAATATGTATAACCATACGAAACATTTATTTCTGCTGGTGTCATAGTTCTTTTTTCCTTTAAATCCACGTGGACTTATAAACTTAGACAAAAGTACATAGAGACGAATCGTGGAAAATCCCAAGGCGAGAACTCCCTTGTCAATGTATACATACAAACATAAGTTGCACGTCCGACTACAAACAGACACTTTAGTAGCGATTGGTTTGTGCAATCTTGGTCAATAGTAAAGATTTTGAATAAACTATAGTAAAATGTATTTTCAAAAGAAAACGTTTTATTCCTTTTTTCATGTTTTTTTTTATTTTTAATAAAAATCAATACATATAAATTTAATATAAGTTTTTAATTGCTTTTAATCTAAATAAATTTTTTTTCTGAGTAAAAGTACTCTTAATATAACTTCGGAATTCAACTGAATATTTTATTTATTAAATTGAAATTATTGTTTGTGCACGTATATTTGCGAAAAAATATTAAAAAATATAACTTTTTTTTCATTTTACTAGGTCGAATGAATATTTATTAAAATAAATATTTGAGAGCAATAAATATTTTCTTTTAAGAAATGATTAAAAATACTTCAAATAAAATGTTATTCAATTCCGTTACACTAAAAAAAGTTATATACTGCAAATAAATTTTATTTGGTTTCTTTTATTTTAGTTATTTAATATTCTTTGAATCAATTTGAGTTGGAGTACAGTCGTTTATTTTGTAGATAAATATTATCACAAAAAATAAATTCATATTTACACGTTGTAATAATCAATTACACCAAAAGTATACAGTTTTTTAATGTACCATGTATTCAAATACGTTTAGTTATGTCTTCCTTGAAAAATATTTAAACTTGATGTAAAAAGATTCTATTTTCATTATTTACTAATATAAAAAGCCAACAAAAAGATAAATACCGAAAAAAATTTTAATTTTTGTAGGTATTTATCTCTTTTTTTGTTAAAATCTAAAAAAATTTTAATCTATTTTTATATTTTTTCTTCAATCAATTGTTTGATTTTAATCAGTAAAAAAAGAAGCATGGCTAGAAGCTTCAAAATAGAAATATGCAAAATAAAAATTTTTTTATCGCTGTGGTTTTGCAAGTATTGCGGTTCTTCAGTTACTGCGAAAATATGTACAATACTGAATTTTTTTCTTTCATTTTAAATTTCGAAGAATTCCAACAATTTAATCATCTATATATACAAGAAAAAATATAATTTTGTATTTTTCCGCCATTCTTTCAAGCATGTAAGTTTTTACATGTTTTTTTTAAACTCATAAAATCTTTTCAGTTTTATCTGTAATAAAAAAATAATGTTAACTACTTTCACACTATCTTTCTCCTAGAGATTCTTGAGTATAAAAGGTTCATATGCTTCCACAGTAACTACAAATTTTATATTAGATATCAAAAAGTACCGAGGTACAAAAAAATTTGTATATCTATGTCCTTAAACGATGTATGTAATTAAGAAATGCGTTTATTATACGTTTAAAAAGTAATAAATATAATTAAATAATTTTTAAAACTTTTGAAAAATTGTTGTAAATGTTATAATAGTGCATTATTTACCTGGGGTACAAAGGCTGGATTTACGAAACGAGAGGTTTACAGCCTTCGGCTCAGGCTGTAACGAGTTTCGTAAAACAGCCTTTACACCATAGATAAATACTGTTATTTTTCACATGAAAGCCGAAAAAGAGAAAAAAAAGTGGTTTAAAAAAAAATACAAAGTATAATTGTTCAAAAAAAATGTTAATATTTGCAAAAAAAAAAAAATAAATTCAAATTTTTTTTTTTTAATCTCTAAAATGGTTATAAAATTTTATCTATATTATGAAAAGTAATTGTAAATGGCTCCCTCTCTACGATAGTTAAACACAACTAACATGTAGAATTTGGAACAAAACCATCGAATAGTTTAAGTAATAACTTACTAAATGGATTTTCACATACATACAGAAAAACAGACTGCTTCTCAAACTATTTTATTTCTCTTTGAATCTAAATACATTAAAAGCAAATCATTTTCAATTCTGCTAAAAATTCTGTTGCAATTTTTTTAATTGGTTGTGAAATAGTTGCACAGCTGATTGATAGTTACAGCCTGATCGAAGTTCTAAAATTGAAATAAACTTACATAATGAATAAATTTCTTCAGAACTTTGATAGCTAAATCATAATTATATTGTGAAAATCTTCACTCACACGCGAGCTCACTCGTATATTTTGTCATTGGTAAGTATGATAATTTTAATCAATCACAAGTACAGTACATGAGAAAATACAGAAGTTTCTAAGTGTCATCTAATTAGCATGTGTGTTTGAGATCAAAGTAATATATGCGTGTGAGTTACGTTCACTCCAACCAGACATGTTAGTTAGATGGCACTTGAAAGTTCCCATAGGAAAGAGAGACACATGCTACACTATACAAAGTCCTTAAGATTGAGCATTGAACAACTTGTAGATTATGGTACAACAATGCTAAATCTTGCTAACATTCTATGTCTTAGAGAGTAAAATAAAAAAAAAAGAACACTCGATTCCGCCAATTGTTATTTTGCGATTGTGATTTTCACATCGATCATGTCCACGTATGAAATAGAGACTTCTTTTATTTTCAAGAGACGGGAATGGGTAAAGATAAAATTTGAAATAAATATATACAGTTAATAAATATGTACTAATAAATCCGAAAAATATTTAATTTAAGAAATTTAAAATAAATTATATACTTATTTACGAAAATTTAATTTTTTATATTTGATGTGATTCATGTAATCAATCTGATTAAAAAAAGTTGTAAACTAAATTTTACGATATGATTTACAATTCAGCAGTTGCATTTCTGTTGCTATTCTGTTATGTAGTCTTTGAGGGAAACGTCAGCTACAACTCTAATAAAATTCCGCTGTAAATTAAAGTGCAAATTGCCACGCCCAAAATACACCTCCGCTGATGAAAGCTGCTTGAATACAATTGTGAAGTTGATTAAGGGCGCATCTACTGTAATTCCGTAGAATACCATGCACATGAGTGAAAAATGACAACCCCTCGAGTGCAATTCAAAAACTATAGTTTTGCGGAAATTTTGTTGCTTTTGGTTCATTGCAATTGACGGCTTATCAAAATTGTTGTAAAGTCTAAATAGATCATTTTAGTTTTGCGCAATTTAAATTGCGTCATATTTTGCTACCAGGGAATATAAGAAAAAAAAATAAATAAAATATAAAAAATTTTTTTGTCGATATAATGCTTTTTTTAATAAAAAAAACAATATAAAATGAAAAATCGCAAAAATCACTCTAAAGTTGTAGATTAGAATGACTTTAGTAATACTGAGAAGTGACAAAAATCATCAAATTTACACAACGTCCATAAATGATAAAATTATAGGTAATATTGAAACTTTTTAGTTCATGTTATATTTTTAACTTGTATTTAATTTAAAAATAAATATATCAATATTTTCTAGTTAAGTATTTGTGGCTGTTGTTTCATACTTTTTCGTCGATATTTGTGCTTTTAAATTTTAAGTCCTGTTCAATAATCTTATAAATTTTTTATAGTTCATTAAGTATCGTGTTAAAAGTTAGAATTATTTTAAGATTACGTCAGTTGTAAATTATTTGAATGTATCTATTTATTCGGTGGTTTTCAGTGTTCATTCACTCGATTCTGACAATATTTTTACATTTCATTTAACTTTAAAATCAATATTTGATAGAAATGAACATTTCTTTTAATAATCAAAATTATAATAACAATACTCTATAAATTGTTTTTCTCTCGTGAATTTCCATGTAAAATAAATTTGTGAGTAAGAACATTTTCTTATTTTTTTTATTTGTTAATCCTATGATCGAAAAATAATTATTTAAAAAAATCCTCTTATAGATGCATAAATTAAAAAAAATAAAATCTTGGAATCTAGAAAAATTGACCATAAACCTAAGTACAATAAAACTGAAGTTCAAATAAAAAAGAAAGTGACAAATAATGTTTAAGTTAGAATTCTTCGTTTTCTGAAATAGTGTAACTTCTTTCTCGAAGGTTGAAATGTAGCGCAGATGTCGACTCTGCTACTAAGATATTTTCTCCTTACGCTAGCGGAAAAAAAATTCTTAATAGTTGAGGAGGAGTTAAAGCTTTAGCAGAATTGTGCAAGTCGTTCAATGTTTAATTCACGAGAGACGAATACTCTCTTATTCTTTTCTTTTCTATGTCTTGTTCGTGCGAATAATCGATCATCAAAGAGACATCTAGCCGTTCGTATATAAGAAAAGAATGTGCGAGTATCATATAACCTCTTCGTCTTCAGTACTTAACAAACCTGTGCTGTACCACCACCACCAGCACCTTCACCACTACCATCACCATCACAACCACAAGACAGTAGTACGAGGACGAAACGAGTAAGCCGCGAAAGCGATAAAGATTGTTAAGGGCTGCTGCTACTACTAGTACACTATAACGTCGTTGGTACTACGCTTGAAACGTGAACTAAAAAGAAATGCGCAATTTTAGAAGAATAAAGACGTGATTCTTAGCAAGCTTGAATCTTTTTTTTCTCTTCTTTACAACTCTGCAGTTTATTACTGCTGCAAATAAATGTTACTGCGGAAAATTTACAAAAAAAAAGAATTTAAGTACTTGAAAGTTATTGAGAAATTTTTTTTAATCAGTTTTGTATAATGAAATTATTATATTCAGCTTTATGTTATTTTGTAAAAAAAGGAGAAACAATTATAACAAATCAGACAATCGTTTGTAATTTATGTTCAAGATATTCGTACTTTTAATGATTCTTATTCAATTTCAATTTTATAAAGATATTGAAAAAAAAATCATTATGAATCGAAGACGCCAATCAAATTGTTTGAAATTAATGAATTTTAAATACAAACGCTTTGTTATATAGAATTTTATAAACTTAATTTGCAAAAATAATACTCTTATAAATAAATTCGATTTCTTCTTTGAAAATAAAGAACTCTCTCATTGCTAATATTTCTTTTACACAATGAAAATTTATGCCAAGCTCTAACTTTTTATGATCTCTGATTATTTTATTTTAAATTAAATATAGATTCGAAATACTCTAAAATTTTCTTACCTAGAAAAATCAAGTAACTGAAAAGTGTCCACTTGCATTACTAGAGTAGCTCTGGGACTCATATATTTAAAAATAAAAGAAGCAGATGTCTCTCCGGTATGCGCTATATTCCCCGGTTGTAAAAGCTATTGCACGTACAACGTCACAACCTATTTGAGATTCTTTCTTTATCACTCCTTTTTTTTTCTTCTTCCTTTATTTATTCCAAGGACAAAAGTGACTTTTCCCACATTTTTTTTTCACACAACCGAGATGCTTTTATATTTGAAGCTTCCAATTATTATCCTTTTGCTTTTTAGCTTCACTCTTCACACCCTGCTGTGTGCTATTTTTCTTTTTTCTCTTCTCGGCTCTCTTTCCTTATAAAGAACGCTCGCGTTGACTTATATAACCTTACGAAAGTTACGTATAGCCGTTTGTATATTGACACTGGGCAAACGGTATATAGAAAAGCTAGTTGAAGTTGGTGACAATTCAATTGATTATCGGAGAATTTTTGTATTGGTTCGTTGTGATAGGTCTTCCTGTTTTTTATTTCGTTTTATTAAATAGTTTTGATGATGTATTTTTAGTTGCGGAAGAGCGTGATGTACCGTGAAGGACGTAATTTCTGATCACTTAGGAGGTATTTCTGATCACATATTTACATGTAAAAAAGTAATAGTATATTTCTTTTTCACACAAACGAAGCATTTCTTACACTCAATCTATTTTTTCTCATAAATTAAAAAAAAGTTTTTCCTACTAAAATCTTATAGATTATGATTTATAATAAATAATGATCAGAAATTACGCCCTGATCAGGAACTACGTCCTTTACGGTATATGTTTCAAGAGATTTTTTTTTTGCTTGGGCGCGTTTGATTAATGACATTTTGGATAATGAGTCGGAGAAATTTCATTTTTGTTGATGATAGTTGATTATTGCGGAAAAATCTAGTAGTTCATTGTACATTTAATTAAATCAATATCGTTACTTTATTTAATTTGAAAAAATAATTTGTACCATAAATGTAATAAAGGAAGAAAAATCAATTAGAGATAATAAAATATTAAATATATTTTTTTAATTATGTAAAAAATCATATTTATTTATCAATATTAACATTAAAATAAAAAATGAGTATAGATCATCATATCATTAACGAGAATTTTCCATATTTTTATTTGTGTAGTAAAGTTTTTTATGTGTGTAAAAACCATTATTGCGCTCTCATTAGTAAACTCATTAATATTTTTTATGAATACTTACTATAATCGTTAGATGAACTAAATACTCCTTTATATAAATTGAGCCCTCGTAACTATATATCTCAAGTAAATATTCTCATATCTAGTTCATTATGTTCATTATGTAAAAGTTATTATTTTTTAAATAATCATTAGAAATTCGCAATATTTTGGTATGCTATAATTGTTCTAGAGTTGAAATAATTTAAGGTTTTACAAATAGCATTAGGTTCATAATTGTGAAATTCACATTGTTTCAATGTTAACATTTCACTCGAGTGTATTTAAGTATGATGGCAAATAAAGTATTTTTGATTTATTGGAATTTCCGTTAAGCACTTCTTTCGCTAATCAAATAAAATTCTTTTTATTATAGTCAATTACTTTGTTGTTTTCTTGCCAATCAAGATATCATTATTGTACATGAACCTTTCACAGAAATAATATTTTTACTGTTTTAACAAACATACTTGAATAAAATAAATGTTTAATGATCTAATCGATCAACAAAATATAAAACAAAACTCATCTTCATTAAAATATACGTAAAATATGGTAGGAAAACTGATGTACGATACAACTAAATTTGTCGAGCCATAATATTTCTGAGTGATGGTTCCGTTTACCTATAATCTTATCATTTTATTTCTGATCTATTCGGAACCGGAAAAATATTTTTCCAAATCTATTGCCATTGACGCTATAATATTTAACTCTGCGTAATCGGTGCTTTTAATAAACCTAAAAGAGCGCTTTGTATTTACCCAACGTCAAGCAGTATAATAAGCTCTATCGAAGGCCTTGAATTTTTCTTTTTTTTTTCTTCGTGCGTATATACTTGGAGGTAAAATCATAAAAAGGCGGCCAAGTACCTTGATATAAAACCTTATCGACAATGTCATCGTCAAATTTCACCAAAAGCACGCAAAAAAGAAGACTCTCACCTTCTTTCTTTTTTTTCGGGTATACCAACTGTATCTATCATATAAAGAAAGCGAAAGGTGTGCGTATTAATGCATACATAAGTAAGCGTGCGTGTGTACGTGTATGAGAAAAGACATCGAGACGTGTTATCGTTGAATCAATCAGATACGTACCGATCAGACCGATAGCCTAAGGGGACTACGCTTCTGTGGTCCTTCTATTTTCTTTTTTTTTGCGAGAGGAGAAAAAAAAAATATGAGGAAAGAAAGCATTTATACATTGGAATTTACGGTTCTCCTGACGAAGCATATCCCCAAGCTTGAAGCAAACTAAAAAAGGAGGTATAGTCGAAAAGATATAAGAGGGTTGAGAGATAGGAAAAAAAAGTGCTGGATGAAAAAAAGTAAAAGAATGAAGTAGAAGAGTAGTAGCGGAAAATAGAAAAAAAAAACAGATATGTGCTATTCGTATTCTAATGTAGAAAAAAGGTGAGACTACGTGAAGAAACCATAGAAAAAAAGTTGAAATCCGAAAATTTATAAAAGGTTGAATAAATTTACGAAAGTATACTTAAAAATATTTAAAATGAAATGGTCGAGAATAAATAATTTTTAATAATATAATTTATTTCGTGCACGTCACATTTAATGATAATAGACGACTTTCTTAATTGATACAGTAAAAAATTAAAAGCCATAAAAAATTATTTCTTAAAGTATGTATTTCCGGGACGTTAATGAGCTGTAGCAAAAGATTCTTGCTATAAAACTCTTTCGTAATTATCTCCATAAAAATACAGTAGCTGAATATTTCTCGGGTGATAAAGATAATAAAAGGTCTGATCATATATTTTATGTTTTAATAAATTAACAGCAATATTAAAATCTATTAAAAAATATTAAATAGTTGTTATTTAATTAAGTTGATAAATTTTTTATAAGTTCAACATAAGTTTGATATGAACAGAAAATAATGTTAATATAATAAGCTCTCTAATATGTCTATAATTAAGCTGCGTGGTAAAGCGCCAGATGAATTATTTAAAATATGTCTATGGATTAATAAAACGAAGAATGCGAGTAAATTAAGAACAAATGAAGTGCCGTTATATAAAAGTTTGAAATATGTTTCTGGATAATGAGAATTCTTATGAATAATTAAAGAGATTTTTAGACTTGTAATAAAGATATGGAAATCGTTTTTTATTAAATCTAAAAATATGATTAATTTAATGTTTATAACTTAACATGTGATTAAATA
Source organism: Anastatus disparis (assembly GCA_017163975.1). Taxonomy (NCBI): domain Eukaryota; kingdom Metazoa; phylum Arthropoda; class Insecta; order Hymenoptera; family Eupelmidae; genus Anastatus; species Anastatus disparis. The sequence continues at coordinate 219,391 of JAFFSR010000012.1, forward strand.
TTTTTAATATCTGTAGCTTTAAAAATGTTTGAACATTAAATTAATCTATTGCTTAATTTATTAAAATTTTTCTCTAATTTTCTATGTTAAGCATTTTTAACTATTTGTTTTTACATTTGAAATTTAACATACAAAAATTTTTATTCATTTTTTTTACATTCAAGAACAATTTATGAGAAGCTCCGTAAATGTGGTTGTAATTTTGCGTATCTTTATAATACACTTTATTCACAAGCAACTTTTTTTTTAAGTAAATCATAAAAAAAGTTTTTTAATATAAGGTAAAAAATATATTTGCATAGATTATTTAATTTATTTATAATTGTTATATTAATAATAATTTAGTGCATTAATCTTATACTCAAAAAATTAGTTAAAAAAAAAAACTTTAAAAGTAACAACTCTAACAAACAAATTTGATTAGATTTATTCTGAAACCCACTCATAGTTAACGAAAAAATAAACAATATCACGTAAAGAATATATCATGCACTTTTTTTATTCTCAAGGTTATACCACACCCTCGCAACTTTAAGATTTTTTTGCAAGATAACAATATTTTCCTTTTTTTATGCCTTATAACTTCTTATCCAATCTCTCCCCTACCTTTAATCTACGCTAAGTTTTTTCAGTATGACATCTTGAATTTTACCATGGCAACTCATCTAAACTGATGACCTAGCAAAAGGACTGAGATAATGTACAAACGAGTGTATGTTTTGTTCTATTCCTACCGGATTTTGCCCTAGGCAATGGTGACAAATGGTATATAGTAAAAGAATCGTCGATCTAGGGTAATTTTACATTGTCCATAGCAGACTTTTATAAAGAAGGTCGCGATAAATGAGCTCTTTTAAGAATCTTGGTTACCCAATACAAATTGCTTTGAGGAGTTCTTTTTTATTTCCAAATGCTTTATTGGAGTTTATAAAGTACAATTTGTGTTTAAGAAATGTAATTGCTCAAATACAAAAAAAAATTACAAGTCTATTTGTTAATTTTTATTTTTAAATTTAATGATTAGTTTATTTGAATAAATATTCTCAACATTTGAAATGCTGATAACAAATATCTTTTTTCTTTGTATGGAAAAGTTTAAAAATATCAATCATATGCAATTTAATAACTTTATTATTTTGAAATGAAAATACTGTTTATAAAGAACAATTTAAAAAATTTAATCCTTAATATTTTTCTCACAAAAAGTAGAAAAATCACTGAAACTTTTTATATTCCACGTTAAACGTAAACTAAGTTAAACGTATATAATGAAGAATAGAATCACAATAAAGTTAATAAAACGAAAAAGTTGAATAAAAATAGAATAAAAATAAAATTAAAAACATGAGAGAAAAAAGGAAGAAATAAAACTACTATCTCAAATTAACTGCCCGAGCTAAACTTCCACCTGTCTATCCTCCTATTTCTCAGTGACAGACTTTATTAACTGTAGCATTTCATGCAACGCTTTCAGTATAGCCTGCTATATATATACGAAAATCTTTCTCTTTTTTGTTTTTTTTTTCATTTTTTTTTTCTTGTTCATTCATCAAGACAGTGCGTTTGGTAGAATATTCAATCTCAAGTCGTACATGTATACAAAAGAATAAAGACTTCTCAATTAAGATTCGTTTAAAATAATTTTGAGAAACAAAATTAAATAAAATTTTGATTTTTTATGAATTTTTTTTTCAAGTTTGAACCTATAAATTTGATGCCCGAACGAAACATTCTGCGTGAGAAATTGAAATGTAGATTTTACCCTAGTGAAAAAATAAGAAACGAGAAAAAAAGATAAAAAAAAAACCTTCGTAGCTTTTCTTCGCTCTGCGGATTTCCTGCTTTTCCCATGTGGAAAATTTACCTGCTATTTACAAGATCTTCTGAATTGAGCTTATGAATAAATCAAAGGTCTTTACTTTTTTACGGGCTTTATAAAAATAATGTCAATGTTTTTAATCATATTAAGGCCATTTTGTGAAACAGAAAAAAAGGTTAATTTTGCAGAATAAATGAATGTAAAAAGAAAGTTTGATTTAAGATTTTTTGATAAATTTTCGCTTATAAGAAATTCAATATTATTTTTTTATTCGGCAGTTTATGTTAACAGGAAAATTTTAATTTATTCTTGTAGATCTTAACAAATTGTACAATCGAAATTTTCGAAATTTCATAACTTTAACTCGCTAATAAACTTACTTCAATATCGACCAATATCTTTCAATTTTTGATATTTTACAGTTGATATACACTGGACGGACAGAATTGATACAAATATTTTTTTCTTTTCTGTTTAATCTAAAATTCATTACCCTTTATAGTATTTTTTTCTACAAAGAAAATTAATGCATGTAGTCGAGTTGAATAGTTTCTGAAGCTTCTAATATAAATTACAGCTTGTGGTGTAATCAGTAACTGAAATACTATACTTTATCAATTTTAAAAATTCATTTCCACTAACTTTATGCGATTTTTTTCTTGACTTTGATTCATTATCGCAATATACCGGACTTATTGCCGATAGCGTTACGAGATCTCTTTCTTACAGGGATGATTCTCCCAAGAATTCTCTACTATATCTAGCGCCTTCTTTTACATAGTTAAGTTGGCACGTTCTCTCAGATTTCAAGGAAAAAAATTCCTTAACGAAATAAAAAAAAAGAGAGAGGGAAGTAATTTCCTTTTTCCATATCGTCTTTCCAAGTCCCAAAGGCTTTTCATCTTCGACTACCGTCATATATATACTTTTACATATATATGTGTATATATTTGTCTCTTTCTTTTATATCCATTTCTCGGGAATAGAAAGCAAACTCTCGTTGCTCCCTTGGCATTATATCTAGCCGTCTTTTCTATTTTATATATATACTTTTTTTTTCTTTTTGTCCGTTTTTATTTTGCGCGAGAGGATTTCACAGAATTTTAATCGGGACGTAGAAGAATGACGCCACAAGAATCCATGGATATAAAAGGTACAAGGCGCAGAAAGAGAGTGCATCGAAAACCAATAAGTTGATTTCATGCTCGGTGAGAGTCCCGCGCGCGTTACGTTACATGTTAGCCTCTTTTTTTTCTCTTCTTTTTCTTCTCTTTTTTTACCCATAGACCGAAATCGATATTTGCGCTTGAGAAAGGGAAAGAGAGCATACCACGTAGCTTTAGCTGCATCGTTACGTCTAAGCCTAATATGCCTACGAGAACGTCAGCGAATGCTTTGCTCGATATGGTAGAAAGAAATTTTATTTTTTAAATATATAAGGTTGGATTTCTTTGTGAAAAAAAGGAAATTCATTAGACTGTTTTTTTTGTTTCGTATTTCATTTAAAGATTTTTAAAGGAATGTTACGTAACTTTTATTAGTAAATGTACCGATGAAAAATAATTACTGAAATACCAATAAATTGGAAAATATTTGATCCAAATGTTAAGTGAAATATTGACGTAAATAAAAAAAAAAATTTATGTTGGACGATTTTCTAAACTATTAAATATAAGAGAAATTACGTTATATCTTGCGTTTTTATATGAGTCCAGCTATGATTTATATAACTTTATAATAATCGGAAAACTTTGTGGTAATAGAATCAAAGTTTTGAATTAATGGAAAATTTTAATATTATCATGCAAGTAGATGTAGGATAGATTTAATCAGACAGTAATTTCATACATTACCGCTAAAATTTTCTTCGTCAAATATAAATTCACCAATTTTAATATATCACGTAATGCACTCTCGTCAGTTATTTTTAATCAATAATTATTTTTTAATATCAATCAGAATTAGCTTTTATTTTAATTTCCCAAATGACATGAATTTGCGCTCGAAGCTTCAAGATTATTTAAAAAACGAACAACTGATTTATATGCTTTTTCATTTAAATTTAACATTTTTCTGAATTTAATCATAAATTAGTAAGGGAATAAAAAGAATATCGTATAGCTAAATTGCTACAGTTCTTTAGAAAATGTAATGGAAAACCTTATTAAATTAACCAAGAAATTTCTTTGCTTTCATATACGGGTAATCCTTTCTAAAACTTTTTAACTTTTGGTAATATTATTATCTACAATATATATGAGATTGTAATTAAGTTTCTTTATGAGGCACGTGACTTTGTGACAGCTTATATTTTTTAACGAAGTCAAAAATGAATTTTTATAATTTGATAAAAGGTCATTGAATATAAATGATATTAAAGTTTCAATAAAATTTATCTTTTATTTATGGATATCGCTTAAAAGATCGTTTAGTGCTATTCTTTTACTTTTAAAAAAATCTAAGTTGTAACGTAAGTTTTATGAATACTTTAAAAAATATCATAATTTTTTTTCCCTATCATTTCATCAATCTAACATTTCATCAGGAAATTAAATATTTGAATTCAGCGTGTAAAGTTGTTTATTTTTATAAAAGTCAGTTGTAATAATTGTTTATCAATTACATAAATAATAAAAAAATAATTTTTAAATGTAAGTTTAATATAATAATTTGATAAGTTTTCAAACAGTTTCACTTTAATTGGTATAACAGGTGTGTTTGAAGTTGCTAAACAATAATATAATGTTGCACAATAAAAATTAAAAATGTTAAAGCTTTTAGTAGGTTTTGTAATAAATCAAACTGCGAAGCCAGTACGTAATTGTACTGTTTTTATATTCTTTTACCTTTGAAAACATGATATTCCGTTAGCTGTAAGATTTTTTAAAGTTTTTATGAGTTATATTTGATCAATTAAAAAATAATATCAAAATTAACGTAGCGTGCTTATGGTAGCACCTTCTTCGAGCTCTGGACTTGAGTGTCGTTATACCTATAGTTTGCATGCGTTAGAAAAAAATTTTCATAACTCATAACTTTTATTAAAAACAAAGCTTTATATACACTTTTGATGTAAAATTGTTCATTATTTAAAAAGGCGCAATATTCAGTAATAAAATACTAAAGATTCGTTTTGACTGGATAATGAAAAATGTTATTTTATTACAGGTCAACAAATGACAGTTATTTCGTAAACCTATAAAAAAGTTATTTTTTTCTAAATGTATAAAACAACTGTCTGTTTGCGATACAAAAATTTACATCCAAATAAATTAATGTTACTTTTTAGTGTTTCCATTGGTTTAATAAAAATTCTTTTAAATTTTCAGTGCTCATAGAATTTATTTTGAGCAACAATAGATTTTGTTTGACACTTTATTTTTATCACATTTAAAATGATATCGATGATTAATATAACCACATAAGTTAACATAGAGAATATATACGTTATGGTCTATAAAAACATAACCTTGAGACCTTTTAGGTCATCAGACAGTATTCGAATACATTACACAACTTTCCAATATTATATATGTATTGAAGTGTAAAAAAATGAAAAATATCTGTTATGACGTAAATGAATGCTACATTTTAATGTGTATCTTTCATGTTACAAAAAAAAGTTATTGGTGCGTTAGTTGAAAATAAAAATTTTCATATTATCAACGGCAAAATGAACTTCTCCTCCTTATGCTTTTCCTGCCATATATTTCTTCTTTCGATTCACTGTTCTTTGGACTATTTTTAAATTAACTTATTTGACTGCTAACCGCTTCACATCTCATGGAATTCAAGATAAATAACAGCATTAACATTCCCTTTTTAATATTGAAAATGAAATATTTACTAAAGTATTTACAAAATGCTGGTAAAGCTATATCCTTTTGAGTAATTCGTTTTAATATTTATTTCTAAACAAGTCAGTAATTTTTATATGTTATTAAAATACTTGAAAATTGATAAATGGCTCAAATTTTCTTCCTGAAATTTGATATTTAAAAGTCAATAATATAATAATACAAGTTTAGTATTAAATTCTCAGAATGTTTTTATATTTCTTTTATTTAATTGCAATCGAAATTTTTTCAGTATAATATTGCATTGTGAAATATTCCATTGTTTCACAATGAAATGTAATAGAAGATTTTTCAAAAGGGTAAGATATGTGGATCCAAACAAATAAAGGGAGACAAGCGCTGTCGTCGAGCGAGGGAAAAATTAACTTTGTTTATGTGTTAAGTATATTTGTGGCTTTTTGTGAGATTGAATGACAATTTTACTTGTTTCTAAAATTGCAAGAATAGATCATGGGGTTCATTATTGATTTTTATGAACTTTTTTTGGACATTTTCAACCTTTTTCTTTTGTTTAAGACGTATTTCAACATTTTTTGTAATATTTAATTATTTTCAATCATTATATTTCAGAAATTTTTAAACTTAAAATAAATTTTTAATTATCTAAAGCTTTTAAAAGTAGAACAGTATTTATATCTTTCAGAATAGCAATAGAGTTGTATTTCCTGATAAAAATATAGATAGCAGTTAAAAAACAGTTAAAAAGATTATTTAGCACTTATAGTAAAGTATTCGATAATCCAGATCAACACCAGAAAATTCATGGAAATAGCTTTTTTCTAGTACTAAAGTATCGGAATAGCCTCCAGAATGAAAATCGAGCTGTATATCTGCTAACAATAAAGAAAATAGTTACAAATGATTATTCTTTTATTTATAAAATTATAGAACTTTAAACTCGTTAAAAAGACATCTGATAAATTATTTTTAACAGGAAATACAACTTAATTTCCGTTCTGTAAATTTCTTTTAATTTACTGTATTCTTGTTGTATAAAAAAAATACTTTGTCCTCTTTTCGCATTTAACAAAATAAAATGTCTCATTTTTGTTTCATTTTTCGAATCAATAGAATGTCTATTGTGGTAGAGTTAGAAATATATAACGAATATTACTTCCTCAAAGTTTAACATTTACATAGTTTTTGTTACAGTTGAAATTTATATAACGAAAAAATATAATAACTTAATTAAGCACCCACATAATTTCTAGAGAAGCTACTTTAAGGGCTTAATAAACATATATCTAAAAGTACACGTATACAAGACGAGTTATTGTCTTGTTTGCGTGTTTCATATGCATACGTAAAAACACTAAATATATTGTCTAGTTTACATATTTTAAAAGTACAATTTAAAGCTACTTCTTACTACTTCTCGTTATCATAATATGAATGTTGTTGTTACTATGAATATTCTTTATTAATAGCATAAAGTATTTTATAAAAATTTATAATATATCTTTTGTAATTTGGAACAATATTAAAAGTATACGATTACAATTAAATACCGATGATATGGTATTCACTGTAATTTGATTAAAAACCTAAATATGTTTAACTTCAAAAGTTTAAATAAACGCGTTATAAAATAATATTTTCGAATTTTTTGATTTTGTTAGTAAATAAATTCAAATAATGTATTTTGATTATTATAGTAAAAATAAATTCAAATTACATGATACAAAAATTAACAACGGAAGAAAGAAAATGAAAATATTGAACTATGTAAAAAATAATCATGCAAACGTTTTGAAATATTATTTAAACATTGAAAAAAAACAATAAAAAATAAGTAAGTATTAACTAGTGTTTACCAATTTACTGCCTTTTATCTTAAATAACATAACGCTTCAACATTGTCAAAGTTTTCTTTTAACGTCTTTTTACGTAAAAGCGTTTATATGCAAGCACTTTCCGTTTATTGCATCAACGTAATGGCAAAAGAAAAATGCCGAAAAAATGTGATTTTGCAAAGAAGCAGCAGCAGTAGTAACAGTAGCCGTGTGTTTACAAAACGTTGAAGCGAAGAAGAAACTATTTACATTTATATACCTGCTCGTATCCGTCGACCGGAAACCACGCTTTTAAGAAGAAAAAAAAAGCAACATAAACTAGTTGCCCTTTTACTCTCCTTATATGTGCACTATATCGTTTGTATATACACGAAACACCTTTATACTTATTTACACTAACACGAACGCGCTCATGCATTTCTCTCTCAATTCCTTGCAAAAGATGATTTTAGGTTAACGTCGTTCGCACACTAACGTTACTACCTCTACCTTATGTGTGACCCTCTCTCTTTGGATTACACGTAATGCAAATCCGTTTATAAGCTCAAAGAACACTTTATGCTCTAATGCATTATGGAATTTATTTTTCAAATAATGATGATAAATATTGCACGTGACACGTGAAAAATAAAAATTTGAAGAACCCAAACTGTGGGCTGAAAAAAAACAATATATTTTTTAAAAGTGCTCATATTATTTATGCAAAATGATTTGAAGTGATATATTAGTTATTTTTGATTTTTTATACTATTTTTTGAATGAAAAAAAATTTTATGAATTAGTGTAGAAGTATAATATATTGAGCAATTAGGGAGTAAAGTTGCATATTTCTGCCAAGAGTGGAGTTTCTAACTCAAGCGAGAGAAGCATGGTAAAAGGAGTAAATTACTTTCAAACCGCATAATAGATCTTATTTCTATATACCTTAACAGTGGCAACTTTATTATTTAAAAAAACCGACCCAATTGAAAAAAATCATTAAAATTGAAATTTTATGAACACAATATGAAAATTTTATAAAAATTTTAGTAATTTGTTCAATTTTCTAAACTTTTAATTTAACGACAATAAAGTATTTGATTCGTGCAAAAAAGGGAATAAACTACTTCATTCCCATTAAATTTTAGAAGTCAGTTATATCTTACTTACGGCCCATTTTTTATGTTAACAAAATGGCCATTATTGTTGAGATAGGAATCAAATAAGATTTAGTTTTAGTACAATAAGGTCAATAGACAAAAGGACTGTATTTTTATGCATTATTATTTATATTACGTATTCATTTTATAGAAAGAAGAAATTGTTTTCATTCGTTTTATATACTTTTCTGTGCATCAAACCTTCTGTATGATGGTTCAATTCATAATATCTCGTATGAACGTATACGTTATTTGTTTTCTAAGCTTATTTAATTAAAAAATTGTTATTTGTGCAATTTTTAAAAGTATGAATGTGATGTGTGTTCTTAAAGTTTTAATGAAAAAAAAAAAAAAGAATACGTAAGAACCACGTCACTCAAATAGCAGTATGCTATTCTGAATTATAAATTTAATATTTTCTATGTTTCTTTGTGTATTTTCATATCTTTATTATTAATTTTTTCCTAATTGTATTCATTTAATATTGTGTAATTAATTTCTTTCTAAAAAATTCAATTAAAACAATTTTTATAAAATTTTGTGTCTTAAATTACTAAATATTAATATTTATTATTAGAAATGCTTTACTATAAGTCAAAAAAAAAATAATAAGAATGACATAAAATTTTTTCACTTTAAGTATTTCTTTAATTCATGTATTTTGTATTTTTAATATTTATTAAAAATAATAATTCTTTAAAATCTTATCATTAAGTTTTTTATTATTATATAACGTCGCTGTATTTGTGCTATCATTGCAATACCAATTAACGACGGAGATCGTCAATGTGTTTGTGAGCAAAGCACATTTAGTGTACAGTGGTGCTTGTATCAATCGAGCGCCGAGAGTGGGATTCGAACTTGGGACCTCGAGATTACGAATTCATCACTCTGCTGAATGAGCCACTGATGATCTCCTTAATTATTAAGTTATTTAAAAGTTTTGTTACGATGGCACATATAAAAACGTATATTTTGATTGTTTTCCAGCACATGTAACTTTAAATTTATCATTATCAAATGATTGACTTTATATAGAGAAGTAAATTTTAATTTGAACACAATTTAAATTTAATTATTTTTGGCTCAACAAAATTATTTTGAAAAGATCTTAAGATAAATATTGAAATAAAAACTTGGAATTCATGTTGAAATTGTATACATTTATGTTAAATATACAATTGTAATATATAAAACATCATTTTGTCAACAAATAAGTTTGAACAATGAATGGTTTCAAAACTTGTAATTTTCTTGCAAGTTAATGTTATTATCATAATATGCTCTAACAGTTTAGCAAAAGTTTATTGCAGTTAAATCTAGGTCGTTGATGCTCATTTTAATTCATTTTTTTCAGAAGTAAAAGAAAAATTCATGTACATTTTTCTATTATATTTTACACTTTGTTTCTAAATTTGAAAAGAATATTTTTGTTTTAATAAACTTTCAAATGTTTTATTTTTTTTTTATTTTTATAATATGTATTTAGATTCAGCTTTGAAAAGCACTGCTTTTTCATAAAAGCAAGCTTTATACGTAAAAGCAAGTTTCTCACCAATTATTGTAGAAATATGTACAGAAGTAAATAATATAAACTATTAATTATTGAAAACTCTATTGCTCGCACTTATTAAATTGTGGTTTTAGGGAACTACCAACAAGTTAAATAGATTGGAAAATATTTATTTGATATAACAGCAATATTTTAGAAAACCTTTAAGATAAAAAATTAGATAAATACTACGTTTTTACAGTATTTGTAACATGCAAATATTTAAATTAAGCAAAGATTTAAAAAATGAAACACTGATAAATAAAGAGTAAAAAAGTGGAGATTTTCTTTTTTCATAAAATCAAGGAAATGTTTTTTCTGTATGGCTTGCTTGTAGACACTCTGTATTTATACAATGTTACATTTAAAAAATATTTGGTTGATTTGAGCATTTAAATGCTAAAAATGTTGTAACTACGTAATATTACATTTTTTTTATCTGATTTGATGTCCTGAACAAGAGGGTTGAGATATTCTCGAAACATTGTTGTTATATTTAATAAAAATTTTCCAATATATTTGGTTCGTGAGAATCAATAATTTTTCCTACAATCACAATATATATTATTGCTTCTGAATGTATAGAATAGTATCGTTAGTATTTTATAACTGATCCTACTATTTCAGATGAATACTTATATACAAAACTTATGTCATCAGTTCATGAAAATATTTATAATCTTGTACTATTTATAATTATACGGTTATATTTTCTATAAGCACATAAAGCTCAAGATAATTAATTTTTCATTCATATTGGAAAATTTTCCATGGATGTATAAAATCAAAATATGTTGATATGTTATCAACATTTTCACTTTATAGTTTAATGTAAAGCTTTCGTATCATACTAAATTATTACTGCAATAACTTTGTATTCTCAAAAGAGCTCAGTAGTTTATGAAATAATAATACATATGATATAAACCAAAAGAATATGAGGATATTTTTAAGAACTTATATTTTTTTAAATGACTATTCAAGTATTCTCTACACACTTTTCGTTAATTCTTTTTTTTTCTTTTATTTTAACGTAAGATTGACTATTTATATTTTATTGTCAAGTCTGTATCTGGATGTGACTTGTCTCTCTTCTTTTGTTTTTAATTATTTTCTACTTTCTCGTTGCTCTGGGTTTCTAGGTCTCGCTTCTCGTGCAAGCACGTTGTATACCTATTCTGCATGCGATTCCTCGCGTTCTTTAAGTTAAGAAACTGCAAACGCGCAATGCACAAAGTATAATGTGCTTGAATTCGTAAAATTTCATTCTTCTTTTTCCAAGAGAAATTAAAAAAGAATTAAATAAAAATTTGTTAATTAAAATTTAAGGATATATTTTATGCTAATGCTTTCGTGCTTATGAATAATTATAAAGTTTGAAAAAAAAATGTATCGATTTTTCACAGACTTGGATGAATATAATTTGAATTACTTTCACCTCTTTTCCGGTGATTTATTTCTATATTCAAGAAGTAGTTCATGATATAAATAGACAAAAGAAGAAATAAACTTTTGCAACAATGAAAAATACATAAAAACTTACGTAGTTTCTTTATTTCTTTAACGTAGAGTAAACAGATCTCAATTTCTTAATTTTGAACTTTGAATAATGAATATATTTATATAAATAAAGATTATAAGTGAACTGTACGTGAGGTCATCAGTGGCTCAGTCGGTAGAGTGCTGGATTCATATCTCGAGGACTCGAGTGCGAATCCGGCTCTCGGCGGCCAATTGATATAAGCACCACTATACATAAGATACATGTGCTTTGTTCACAAACACACTGATAATCTTTGTCGCTAATTAGCACCGTAATGATATCGTAAATACAGCGACGTTAAATAAATTTTTAAAAAAATATATAAAATAGTCATTAATTTGTTATTATTTTTTTTTTTTTTTATAAGAAAACAACTTTTTCTTAAGCAATGCATCACTTACAGTCGGATTTTTACGCAATAAGGATCTTCATCGAAGCACACAAGTATTAAGTAAAAGAAAGAAAAGAGGGACTGGAAATGAAGCTAAAATGGCATATAATAACAAATGACAGAAATAAACATTAATCTTGTACCTAGTGCCTGAAGCTTTTGCTACGGTGCTCATCAATACAACATTTACTTGTGTACATTGTGTACATGTGTATACATAAAAAAAGAACAAAAAAAAAAGAAAAATTGAACTACATAAAAAGCGCATGCGCGAAAGTATAAGCTAAGAATGACGTGCTTAGATAGATAATGTAATCGGATATCATAAAAATCCCCTAAGATGATCCTTAGGAAAGTATGCATTACCGACTTATATATCCTCTTTGTCTGATATAATGTGGACATTGTTGGATTATCCTTTATCGAAATTAGATTAGGAATTATATTGTTCGTGACTGCTTATGGTCTTCTTTCGATTATGATAGACTCCAATGAACTCCAATTAAGTATTGTCCTGGGAATCATAAGTGAATTTTTTTTTCTTTAGTAATTAAATTTTTTGTACGATTGGATGTTAAAATTTTTATCTTATTTTTTTTTTAATTTATTCTTTTTTTGATGGATTGATATTGTTAATACACGTGATGTTTAAGAAAGTTTTATAATTTGTTTTTTATTTATTAAAGCTAGATGATTTAATGGTATTGCGAATATTAGTTAGTAATTTTAAAAAGTCAATAAAAATTTAATTAAAACTTGAATAAAAATCGTATTTGATTGAAAATTTTATTTTTAAATCAATAAAATAAAGAAAAAAAGTTAAAACGTTTTGAGTAAAGTTGTAAGGAAATTAAAATTTTTCGAATTTTAATTTGTGAAGTTAAATATACTTTATATTTATACTATTATTAGGATTTATTTACAAACTTTTAATGATTTACCATCCAATATTTTACAATATTTAAAAATTGAATTTTATAAAGCGTTACATAAAATTCACTACAATTACGTAACAGCTACAAAGAAAATACTTTATACGATAATTAGCCTATAATCTCAATATCGACGTAATAATAAATAATATTTTGAAGCGTATAATTATATGAATTAATTTTCATATTTGTAAAAAATATAAATAAAAATAATAATTTATTAAAATAAATAAATGTTGTTATGGTTATATAATTATAAAAAATAATTAATTCAAAAGCAATCAATTTTTTTGATTATATAATTATAAATAAACAAAAATAATGATTTATTTAAGTAGTATAACTGTTTTTATATTTACGTTCATGCTAAGTTCGTTTACACTAAGTCTTGACATACTCGTCTGTTTCTACTTGTATATATTTTTCATTTTTAATTGATTTATTAAAAATAGCTTATTTTTTCTTTAGCAAGTTTTATTAAAAAAATGCATATTCAAATTCTCCAAATTAAAATAATTCAACATTATTCATACGGTGAATGATTAAATTAAGAAGTCCAATTCAATTAAATATTTGTTTTCCTCGATGCAATGAATAATGTAATTCGCACCTAAGATATAAAAAGAAGTCAATAACAAAGTGAAACGTAGAAAAAAAGTACTTTTTCAAACTAGTTCTCAAAATGATCCCTATAAACTTTTCGTTTTTTTCCAAACTTGCAACTTATTTCCCCTATATTCGAAGCAAATCATCTCATTTCATTTCCACTAACCCGCATTGATATCTTCAGAAAAAAAGTATAGTACTCGCAGGGGCCGTAAAGCATTGTAAGTGTGTTATATATGTATATGTATAAAATAGACGCACTGCGCTAGAGCGCATCTGTTTTTTTTATTCACCCTCATAGTCCTAACCTCCCTGCAATCATAAAAATTGCAAAAATTCAGGTCGTCCCAGAGGACACTATGGCACGCACATGAAACTTCTCGATCGCTAACTTTACTATACACAGTAACTTTGAAAGAGAATTGCTTGAAGGGACGCCGTTTTGTTGCGTGATTCTGGTGTACGTGTCCGAGTAACAGAACTACGCCAACCAAACGAGTTGAATATTTTTTTATTTTTTTCGAGCATACGTTTACGGTTCATACTTTTTTATACCTCGAATAAAGTATATGCACAAGTTTCTTCGTAGTTAAATTATTTTTTAAAACCGTATTCTTAGGAAAATTATTTTCGTGAATATATATGCACGAAAATAATATCGTACGCTTAATATAATAGCTATTGTTTATTTTTCATTTTTTTTATTAAATTCTGGTATGTTTAATAGTTTGTGTAAATGAATTTTTTAAATTTATAAAAAGTTTCAATGGATATCATTTGATTTATATTAATTTTCAATATTTTTTATGTGCTACAACTTTTACGACTATTAAAAAAAAGATCTTATTTTTTATACTCACTATGAAAAACGAACATTCGATCACTTTTTCTAGTGCCTTAAAAAAATTGAAAATATAGATGATTTAAAACTATTCTAAAAGGTTAAACTGTCACTGCTTTCAAATATCAATATTGTTATAGAAACTTTAAAAAGAATTTTTACTTTTTCTTTGAAAAAGAAAAAAAATAGAATATTGTTCGAAAAAAATAGAAGTTTAAGCCAAGAATTTAGTGAGAAAGGTTTTGCAACAAGCGTATGTGCTGTATAAATATTCTGCCATGTATTGTAGGTTTTACTTCTGGTGCTACATATTCAAAAGCATACATTTCCACTTGGAAAGCTTGGAATGGTCGTGTGTGGAAAGCAAACTAAATTGACAGAAAGAAAATTGGATTTACGCTTTTTTGTCGTTGTATAAAAACCTTTTCGATGCAAAAAGGTGTTACCTTATGTGTTACCTCACTTAAAGATCAAGAGAACTAAAGTAAAAAAAAGAAAACAAAAACGTGATATAAGAAACAAACATTTTCGCTTTACCCTTGACCGAAAGATTTGAACTTATATGCACATATAATAAGAACGGGATTGACAATTTCCTTTCGTACGAATATATATTTGTATAGTATATACGTGCTACTGCGAAAAGGAAAAGGCAATTTAGATTTGGAAAAAAAGAAAAATACATTCTATTATTTTTATAAGAATTTGAGATGGCTTTTTTTAAATTTTAAAGCACGTATTGATGGGATTTTTTTTGTTGAAAATTTTACTAATGGTTTTTTACTTTATTTGTTGCGTTAAAAGTATGTCAAAGCTGTTGTAAATTTTGTCGTTGTACTTTATTTCCCATGTAATAGTTGAAAAAATTGTTTCCATTTTTATAGGGGTTAAGCTGTTTTGGAATTTTTTAAAGCTCATACATCGTTATTTTTATTTTGTATCTAAACTTTTACGAGTAACGTCTAAAATACTTTCAGAAACAAAATAGTTACATTATACGTATTAAAAACAATTACTTTGCATCAACTTTAAAATATTGTATTTGATCATTTTTTAAGAGACGTTAACTGTAGTAGAAACTCAAATTTTTACGCCTTCACAAAGATATTTATATCCCACGAAACGATAAAATAAAGAGGGTAAAAAATTAATTTCAAAGCAATACCACATAACTTTATTTGCATGAAACCTAAATCATGCAAATGATGGATATAAACCTGTATGTTTATATTACTCAAGGGAAAACACCCGTCCAATACGAGTATTTTCATTTTAGAAAAAAATAGTAAATATGAAGCAAATGTTTTCGAACAAAATTTTCTCAAAAAAGAAATGCAAATATCAACTTGATTAAAAAGGAACTATGATTAAATAAATACTCAATATGCGCGAGACCAAATAATTGTTTTGCTTTAATTTTTTCAATTTTTTACAATATTACATTACTAGTGTTCGCATCCATACGTTTCTTGTTATTCGAAAAAATTCCAATATTTTTTTTTTAATTTACAACAAGAACAATCGAGAATTCTATGCAATCAAAACTTACGGAAGGAAAGCTATATTAACGTTTACAAAAGAAACCTTTTCAAAAGAGCAATTTCAACTTTCAATTGATAATAGAATCTCACAAAAAACAAAACACAAAAAGTTTTCAACTGTATATGCGTTAGTTTATAACATATAACATGTCTAATAATATTTATAAATAATTAAAAATTTACAAATTTAGTAATAAGTGAATATTTATAAAGTGCAGGTCATTTCAAAATAATTAAATTTTTTGCAAACTGCATCAGAACTAAAATATTTAAAGTCAAAGGTTTATAATATTATCACAATTTTTTAAATAAAAGTAAATTTTTCTTTAATCT
This sequence comes from Anastatus disparis, assembly GCA_017163975.1. Lineage (NCBI taxonomy): Eukaryota > Metazoa > Arthropoda > Insecta > Hymenoptera > Eupelmidae > Anastatus > Anastatus disparis. The sequence continues at coordinate 235,738 of JAFFSR010000012.1, forward strand.
AAATAAAAAAACTTTAAAATGCAAAGTACGAAAGAAATAAATTTTAACGACATTGTACGAGAAATTCTTGTATAATTAATGAAATACTTTACGATTTGAAATCTAGAATAAACGTATATCCGCATTCTTCTGAAAAGAGAATAATTTTAGCAAATAAAAGAAAGAATAAAAAAGAAAAGAAAAAGCATGTGTACAGCTTTAAAGGATCTCGATACAAAGAAAAAGTAAAAAAAAAATAAGTATCGAACCCACGAGAATAAGTGTTTCGATGTCGCACTGCAGGTATTATCGACGAGAATAGATTTAAAGTTCACGCAGGCGTCTTATGTTAATAGTTTAACATGATACTATTTCCATACATACATTATATACCTATTTACTTAATTGAATATTAATCACACGTTTATTGATACTTATTTGTTTCAGGTAAGTTTTTGTCTACATTCTACTATAATGCCAATACGAGACTGCAATTCGATAACGCGTTGGATAAACTTCAGAGAATTGACCTGTCACTGGTATGTTCTATGCAAATTTCAATAAGCAAATGCTCATTTATTAATGATATTATTTCTTTATTAATTATGCATATTTTAATGTTTAATAATTAAAAATTATTCGACTTTTTATAAAGAATTATTTAAATCTACTTTAACTATTGGTATATTTTTACAAGAATAAATTGAAATATAAAAAATTGTAGATGAAATTTAATAAAAATTAATTATGTATAAAAAAGTTAATTAAAAATTAAATAACCAGCAAACAATAAACTGTGCATAAATAAAAAAAAGTTTGAATTTCATCATATCTGTAACAAAGCGTATTCATCACGATATCTGTAAAACATTAATTTCACAATAGAAATGCTTCTCTGATTGCTCATTCTTCCAGCCGCTTCATTATCGAAGCGATGTATATCCTCCGGTGTTGAAAAAAAAGGTACGTGTTATAACGCAGACAGTGTTGCTACATAGTTCTTGAGATTTGCATGCAACATAATCAATCCTGAGGGAATAGAAAAACCACAATTATGTAATTAGTGCGGTGTTTGTACTGAGAAAAAAAGGTTTTAACCGTTAGTATACATTTTTGTATGAATCGACTTTTCAAAATAAACATAATTAGGATTGAAGTTAAATTATTGGTACATATAAATTTAAAAGAAGATTTGTAACTAATATTTTTAACATTAAAAATTGGTTTTTGAATGCCAAAAATATCTTTTTTACATCTTGAAAGATTAATATTCTGAAAATTTTTAGTTTAATGGTAAATCTCTGACGTTGTAAGGAATGTCCTAGATTTAATATACTGTCATACTGCATATGTGCAAGTTTCAAAATTTATAAATTATAATACCGTTGTAGACTAGTGGTATAAGTATAGTTGCCTTATCGTTCATAAGGTCACTGATTTGATCTTCCATGAAGGTCAAATTTTTAACTATAAATTTTATAATATTTATAAATAAATTTACAAACAGTCTGTGAACACATATTTAATTATATCCAATATATGTATATGTATATATTATATTAATTCAGTATGCATATTGTATTGAAATTGATAAATTAATATATCTAAGGATACCAAATTAAATTGAAAAATAAATATGAGAATTCAAAATGAATTTCAATATAGTACAGCAAAACGATAGAAGTACGATTAACACGAAGAGAAGTCAACCGGGTATTGCTTTAGTAGACTCATCTTTATCTTTCTTATATATGAGAAATAATAACTAGTTACAAAAAAAATTTATATAGCCACCGTCTGAGTGAATAGTAGCCAGTACCCCAATACTTTCGAGTATTCCTATTTTATTTTATTTAACGTCACTATATTTATGCTATCATTGCGATGCTAATTAGCGACGCAGGTTTCCAGTGTGTTTATTAACAAAGCACATGTAACATACAGTGGTGCTTGTATGATTCGAACTCGGGCCCTTGGGTTGCAAATTTATTGCTCTACCCACTGAGCTACTGAAGACCTCAAGAATTCTTATTTGCAGAGAGATGCAACTGCTATTGCCTCGAATATTTTGCAACCTGCTGAACATAACCTAAGGGAAGCTGCTTTCTTGAAATTAGATAAATGCGCACAGAGCGTGGACAACAGATATCTAGTTTCAAATAACGGCAGCCAATTACACAATTTACTCAAGAATAGACTGTTGTCTAAAATTTTTAGAAAAAAAAAACAAATTATTTTTATTTTAATTGTTTTAAATCGGCAAAATGTTTGTTTCAAATAATTAATAAATAGAAATAAGTAAATATAAATACACTAATACGTGTTTTTATTGATTATATATTTTTACAAATGTATGTGCGTCCATACATGCGTACATGTGTACAATTCAACAAAACTTATTTGATTCACAATTTTTTTCACAATCATTTTTTTCACTAACGATTCATTTTAAATTAAAAAAATATTTTTAATTAAAACAAAAACTATTTTTATTTTAAAAAAGGAATCATACTTTTTGGTAGATACATAACTTTCAGCTAAAAGGGAACTTTTCTTTTCTGCGGATTATAGTAGCGAAAGAATTTTTTCAACTGATCTAAAAATTTTATTCGATGGCTCAAGTATATACATAAAGTATAACTAATTTTCTGATCACTATATTTACCCTTGAGAAGTAAATATAATGATACCAATGTCTGTATTGGTAAATATGATAATTATGAAATTCGTGCTTTTAATACTTAATTTAATCAAAATTAAAAATCTTTTTTAATGCATATCAATACACGATAACTTTGAATGCTACTATAAAATACGTCGGTTTTCATTTAAAATGAGGAAACTAATATAATTCCATTTTAAGCTCAACGTAATATTTTTTATAATTAAAATTTATTTTCTATAATTTCATAAACATATCAAATTACAGACTTAAAATACAAAAATTACACTTATTTATTAAAAGTCAAAATTACAAATATTAAATTATATTACTTTAAACAAAATGAGCAGAGTTATTCCAAATAATATGCTCATAGGCGTTGCTGCATTAGCTCCATCTGGTTTACTTGGCTCTGGATCTGGATCTGGTTTTACACTGCCTCCGTCTAATTTTGCTGTAAGAACTACTGAGGCTTTTCCTGGCAATTTCACTTCCCCAGAGTCTACGGTTGAACTGTGAAGCAAAATTAAGAGATTCATTTATATGAATTATGAATTATTTCTATGAGGAATAGCATTATCAATTAGATTCAATCATAATCATGAAACAATTTTTGTAAAATAACGAATAACTTTATTTTTAATCTTTTTATCAAATTAATACTTACTCCCACTTGATTTCAGATCCAACGCTAGATATATAAACAGTAGCATTAGCCCCCTTTGTATAATCTTTGATGTTAACAGATTGTGATTTGTCGTCTTTGAAATTTACCAAAAGAATTATGCTCTCTTTACTATTTTGCCGCACTACTGCCAAAACTTCGTTGCTGTTCAATACTACGGTCTTTAGTTCTCCATTTTTCAAGACATCCGAAGCTCTTAATGATGTTAATTTACAATAAATACTATAATGCGATTGCGGATCTTTCTTTTGTTTAGCCAAATTTAATTCTTTGTAATTACCGTGAACTGGCAACCACGTATGTTCACTTTTACTAAAACCTGAAATTCGAAATTAAGGTGATTCATAAATATCTTTGTACTATTTTGAAGAAGAAAATCATTTCGATGATGAACACTTGTTTCATTAAAAAAAATTAATGAATATAAGTTATCATATTTATTATTCATTTATTAATAGTACATTATTAACCTGGGGTGGAAAGGCTGGATTTACGAAACGAGAGGTTTACAGGCCGAGCCGAAGGCGAGGTCTGTATTGAGTTTCGTAAAGAAGCCTTTACACCAGAGGTAAATAATGTAATTTATTTCATGAGAGCCAAAAATGAGCAAAGAAGTTGCAATTTTGAGGTTAGAATGAAATAAAATATTTGAATTATCAATTAAAAAAAATCGTTTCCTAATAGAACCGGTTTTACTAAAGATAAGTTGCTTACCAGCGTTCGTACTATCATCCCATTGGAACGGTGTTCTGTTAGGATCGCGCGAGCGACTCTTATAATGTTCAGGGTCAGTATTGCAAGCTTGTGGATCTTGAGTATCTTCCCAAGTGATATCAAGCTTATCTTCCATCGCGATTTCTTCACCGTTATAAGTGACAGCAATGCCTGGCAGTATCATTGCAAACATAGTCATTTGGTCAGCCCTTCCAAGATAACGAGTTGCTGTACGGCTTCGATCATGATTACCCATCTGAAAATTTACAAGATTTCATTTTGATACATAAAAGGGAAAACGAGAGATGAGCCAATATCATATTGCGTGATTATGTGCTGACTTAATGAATAACTTATCTTAAGATAAAGCTTTTGGTCAATAGAATGTTACAGAGAATTTTGGATTTATTTTTTCACAAACATTGTTTTTTAAGTTTTTTTTGTCATTTATGTATACGATTACATAATTAACATGAATTGTAGTTCATTACAAATAAATAAAATTTTAAATATATTACTAAATCTAAAAAAAAGAAAACTTTGTTTTAATTTTTAAACAGAAAAGTGAAAATTGTTATTTTTGCGTCATTATCATAATAAAGTCTTCATAGTAATGGTAATCTTGCTACATTTCCAAAATAATATGAATTTTTATTCAATTTTAAATATAAAAGTTAATATATTCTTACCACCCAATTAGCAGATTCATTTTTGGGAGTATGAGCCATCCAATCGTCGATAACTTTTTTGAAATCTTCTGGTTTAGATTGATTGCTTAAACTCATGATAAAGTTGAAATTAAAAGGCACGTGAGCTCCATAATGATAGTATTTAGTAGTATTTTCCATATCCGTGTAAGCTTCAGTTAAGATGACCTGTAAGAAAAAGTAAAAAATTAATTAAATTAATAAACAATAACTAATCTTGAAAATAAATTGAACCTTTTCATCTTCGTTGTGTGTATTTGACCACTCATCTAATATGTCTCTCCAACTTTGTATTAATTCGTAAGTACGAGGATCATCTTTTGTATAAATGTGGTTCAGGTAGGTGTAATCCCGTTCGGTAGCTCCTGGAGCGTTTGACCTAGGCTCATCTGGAAGATCATCTCTTTCGTAAACATGAGGAATTGCATCAACTCGGAAACCATCAATACCTTTACCCAACCAGAATTTTATGATTTCCTACAATTTTAATAATTAAAAATTATTTTAAGTTTATTATTATTTTTGTACTTAGGAAAAATTTTAATCTGTTTAGTATTTTATTATTTGGTTATAAATAAAAAAACAGGCTGCTTTTTTTTCTTGATTCTATAGTCTATTTGATATTAAATGCGATAGTGAAAATTGCCGAATTTAAAATGAACTTCATTTTCCAAATTAATCTAACTTAATCAATTTTTAACTTTTTTTAAATATCATAAACTTAGCTTAGTTTTGGGATTTATTAATTGAAAGATCAAAACTTATTTAATCAATGTATTTATAATCTGCCCTTCTCTAAAAAAAGTTTTTTTCAATGATTTTGTTAAAAGCTTTATTTTTTCTACCTAAATTATTATAATATGTTTTGTACTTTTTTCCTTTAAAATATTGAACTTGAACCTTTTTTAAACAAATTATATCCTATTACAACTAGTTCATTTCTGTATTCACTAATGCTCAATGCTAAATTGAATTCTTCATATTTCGGAAAAAAACAACCTACTATTCCTGAAGTGATGTAAAATTATTTATGAACAAAAAAAGCATTTGATGCACAATCACCATTTTTTTAAAAAAAAATTTGCTCCTTAACAAAAAAAAATAGATCTTTCTAAAGTGGTTAGTCGTTTTTTTAGAAGAATAAATTAATATATTTTTTTTTTAATTATTATTTTTGCACTATAAAAATAAAGGAAAATCGTTTCAATAAACAATACAATGAATAAATTTGTATATTTTAACGCACTTGTATTAATTTACGTTAAATTTGATCAATTTTGCATAAGTTAAAATTCAAAATTGTTTATTTATCATTGCTCCTATGGGTGGATCCGAATTCTAAATATATCGCAATGTTAATCTAAAATATGCATTTGCTTGTATACAATTATAATCAATAAAGCGTTTTAATGCAATCATTTTTTATCTAGATTTAATAATAAAATTATGAGTATTTTTTTGAATTAAGAATTCGGTTACGCAAATTTTTCTCTTATTGAAAATAAAAATATTCTTATAGAGAAGAATAAATAAATTGTCAAATGCTTAAAGGAAAATTAAAGAATTAAACAGAGTAGAGTGTAGTTATAACTTACTTCCATTTCTTTACGGACATTAGGATTTGCGTAATTCAGATCAGGTTGTCTGTATTCAAACTGATGGAAATACCATAATTTTCTTGTTTCATTGAAAGTCCAGGCCGGTCCACTGAAGACACTTATCCAATTATTTGGTGGAATTTTATTATCTTTATTTTTTCCTTCACGCCATATATAATAATCTTTGTATTTACCGATACCTTTGAAACTTTTAATAAACCAATCATGCTCGTCAGATGTGTGATTTGGTACCAAATCCATGATAACCTAGGTACGAAAATTATTTTTACGTTAGATTACGATTATTATATTTTCGAAAAAATGAAGTTTTTCGAATAAACGAATTTATCATGATTTACTTTGATTCCAAGTTCTTTAGCTTTTTTCGTTAATGCTTCCAAGTCTTCCATTGTGCCATATGCTTCGTCAACATCACGAAAATCCGCGATGTCATATCCAAAATCTACCATCGGACTTGCGTATATCGGTGAAAGCCATATAGCTCCGATTCCCGAATCCTTGAAATGTTGAAGCTTATTCGTTATACCTAAGTAGAAAGAGAATAAAGAATAGAGTGGAAATCTAATAATATTTACAAATAGGAGTATTAAAAAGGTATAGCTCCCATGAAAAAATAAATCAGGAAAAATTGCTTAAAATAAACTGGCATATTATTTAATATTATATGAATAAAAATATACCCATTTTAATAAAAATAAAATTAGCAACCCTTTTTTCATAAAGTCTATAAATTAAAAAAAAAAAATAATTATAAAAACAGTTTTCGAATTAAATTGTAATCAATTAAATACAAAAATTATTAAATAATTATTTGCCATATCAATTTTTTAATAAATTAATTCTTATCTTAACGCGTATAAAACATTAATTTAATGTATTTTTACAACTATACTTTTCAAATACATTATGATTCTTATCAGTGCCGATACATTTATTGATAATTTTATCAGAATCGTCTAATCATGCAATATTGCAAGTGTAAAATTTAAAAATGCAACATAAAAATTATGGATAGATAACCAATAAGATTTTTAAAATGCGAGTTATCTTTTATTTTTTTCAATTAGAGTTAGTAACAAATTTTTAAATTATGTTCTTGAGTCACAGATAATTTTTCACACTTTTATTATTTTACGAACTGATTAAAGTAGGAAAACAAGAACGTCTTGTTCTAAAATAACCACATATTTTTATTTATCATTCATTAGCTCTTATAAATTAATAGATACAATGCACCTTCTCAATAATTATTTTCCTAAAAATTATGAATCTTAAACTATGATTTGCTCTTCATAATGTCAAAAATAATGAGAAAGTCATAATTCTAAAAAAACTATTCCACATCCCTGTAAGTGGTTCTTTTAAAATTTATTTTGTATTAAAAATAAAAAATTTTTTGTGGTATGAATGTTAAATTCAAATTCTTACAAATAAATCAAAATAATCTATTAATTAGTATAATAAACTGAAAAAGATCAACTAACATGAGAAAATTAACTATTAACATAACTAAACTAAAAATAAATCGAAAAATATAAATACTAGCCAAAAGATGAAAAAATGAGCTGTTAACGGAATATAAGCGTTATCGGATTATCGGTTAAAGGATTGATGATTAAAAAGTAATATTTTTACAATTTCTACGAATATTTATAAAATAGTTATGAATATGATTTTTTTAAATTAAATTTTTAGAAATAATGTAATAAAATATACATTAGTAAATTAATTTTTTTTTATATAAAATGATAAAAATTATAAAAATGAAAAATCAAAATAATTGTAAATTTTTAAAAAACCAAATTTAATAAAAATCCCATTTTTATGATACATTGTTCAAAATGAACTTTGTTAGAGTCATTTTTAATGTAAGATGTTGCTTAATTTCGCGGATATTCAATAAAAATTACATTTTCGCAACCAACCAATGAAAAAATAAAAAGTTTATACGATTTATTTTTATAAATAATAAAAATTTGATTCGTCGAAAAATTCAAGATGTATCATTGTTCTTAAAGAGAAATAAAAATTTGAAAATGTAATAAACTTTTTTATGATTTATGGAACATGTATTCTTTGTTTTATGCAATAATTAAATTAGTTCATTCTTTAGTTAGTTTATTTTATAGCGTTTTTAAAATAGAAGTTACTAGTGAACATAAAAAAAGAATATTTCAAATATTTTACTATCTTAATTAAAATTTAACTTATAATTCAATAAATATTTAATTATAAAATATATATTGAAAAAAAATTTTATTGAAAAAACAATTTTATCGTAATGTCCCACTTAACAGCCAATATCATCTTCTAATAACCCAGTAACTAGCGAATCTCATTTTTATTGCGAAAAATATTAAAGTTACATTTTTTATATCAACGCCAAAACGTGGCACTTTTCAAGGACTCTAACAAAAAATAAAATTTTATCTTCTAAGATGTTTTTATTAACGAAATTTATAGCGAAAAATATTCACAAATTAACATATTTATCATCATTAATCCTAAATTTTTTGTACCAATTTCTTCTGTTCTGTGTACATTATACATCAATGAATACATTTATAATTAGCTCAGAAATATTCGAAGAACTTTATTTACAGAATATGAAACATTAGGCTTAATAGTTGACAAAAAAATGTACTTTACTTTTATGCAAATGAAAAAAAGTGTAAAATTAAATGATATTTTGAATCAAGGATCGTGGTAGCGCTTTGAAGACAAATTTATATTTTTTAATTTTTATATGTTTGTTATAAATGCATCAACCATAAAAAATAAACATTTTTTTATGATTGAAATAGATAAATATAAAAAAAAATTCGTTAATTTGTGAGTTTTATATACATAGTCATTGGACTTAATAAATATAAAATGAATTTGTTATAATAAACTTACCCTGAAGATCACCGATCCCATCGTTATTGGCATCCATAAAACTTCTTGGGTAAACTTGATAAAAAACTGTATTTTTCCACCATCCTTTGTTTTTTATTTCGCCGGCAGCTAGACCGACGCAAAGTAAAAGGGCGACACACCACCTCAAAGAAGACATCTTTCACTGCCAGGTCGCGCCACTATTCTTAGACCTTTTATACAATGACGCCAACGCAGAAATAGTAATAAAAAAAAGAAGAAAAATTATTGATATGCTATCTATTAGAGCTCAGCGGAAAAATCGTCTTTCCGAGCTTTTGTTGCAAACGATAAATGACGTACTGTTTGTGATTTCAGGTAAACTCCCTTGAATTATGTTTTTTATAATATGAAATATTATGCTTTACCAAAGAGAAAAGAAACGATTTGTATAAAAGTTATGCATAATCAAGTATATCTTAGGTTCTTTTTTTCCTGTTTCAATTTGAAATGTATATAAATATTAATTTTTTCTAATATAGGTTCACTTTTTATATCTATGATTTTTTCAGTTGTTAGAAAATAAATTTAAAAATAAATATTTGAAAAAAATTAAGAGTATTTTTTTTAAGATTATTTATGTAAATACGAAAATCTGAAGTTAAATTATCTAAATATTGTTAGCTATTTATTTAAATATTATATTAATGATTTTAGTCCTTCAAACGCGACATTTTGTTTATTACAACAAATTGGTTATGGATTTATGTTTTTTTTTTAAATTTGTATTTTAAAAAGACTGGAATAAAATTATTACTGAAATACTATCGCAATTCAAAATTTTCACGATCGATATTACGATAGTGTCATTGATATTGAAATTCAATTAATCAAAAGATTAAAAAAAAAGTGCGCGCAATCATAAGTGATTTTTCTAAGTCGGCATTTCGCACTGCACTGAAGGAAACAACGTTTCGTCGTATACAAGCTTTGACTCATCATAATACAACGTGCACGCATAGTTTTACACGTCGACAATATAATGAATACGTTAAAAAAAGAGAGAGAGAAAAAAAAATATATGTATACAACAGAGCAAACTTGAAAAAAAAAAAAAACAATTGTTATTAGTCAAAGATGTCCTTGTACGGGGACTTTATGTTATATATTTCAGAATTGCGAATGAACATATGCACGCAGAGGCCTAATCTAATCGCTTTGGATTGCAAATCTAATCGCTATATGATTACTTAGAAGATTCCGCGGAGAGTTGCGTTTTTTTTTACTTGGGGACACTAAAGGTATGCACTAGTGCATGCAATATTAACATTTTTTTTCATAACTATGACATCCTTATGTTGCATAAGATTACCATTGTTTCTTAAACTTGAAAATTACGTTTGGTTTTTTTTTCTTTTCGTTAGGAAAATAAACTCAATAATTATATTTATCAAATCTATTTTTTCTTTTTAATGTCCTTTATTTGCCTTTTTATTTAACGAGAAGGGAAAGATATCTATAATTGAATCAAATAATGTTCATTATTTATTTATTTGTTGATCATTTGTTTAATAAAAAATTAATGAAAATATAAAAAATGTAAAATCTTGAAAATTGATGTTTTTCTAGTTTAATAATAACTAATGGTGTTATCTTGTGTACATCAAAAATACAATTAATTATATGACAAAAGACAACACGTAATTTTAATTGGAATTATTTTGATTTTGATTTTGACAAATTGGACGGAAGTTATTTGTACAGGTATCGTCATTTTAGATTGACGTAACATCTCAATTATTTTCTAACACCAATTATACGTGTTTTTAAATGCAAAGATTTGTACATTATTTTTTTCCTTCTATTGTGACAGTAACTATATATATCGTTTTTCAGATTTGCGTTTAGAATATTATTATTATTTGCTTATAGCAAATGCCATTTGGAATATGCAAATTTCAATCGTTAAGAAATATTCTTTTTGTAAATGTTCGTTAATACTTGCATTTTTTGTAATTTTAAAATTGTTTGCACTTAAAATTAAAAATTTTTTTTAAATGCATATAATTTTGTATTTTCTTGTTTTTCTTTCTGCATTTCGAACATTTAATTTTAGACAATTTCCTTTATTTCGATTTTTTTTTCGTTCTTGTATTTTTTATTTTAAAAATGTAATTTATGACTCACGTATCTAAGATTTTAGGAATAAAATTTAATTCCAAGTTTTTTTTTTATTTTAATTAATTTTATATTTTTGTTTTTTCAAAAAAAAGTATTATAATATTATTGCATTCAGAATAGAAGATAACATTGTTCTCGATTCATATTCCACCTGAATACGGCCAAAGGACATATATAACTAATATTCGTTAAAAATAAATAAAGGCTTTAAAACGATTTAAAACGTTTGTTAATAATATGTTTTCCAATATATCTAAAAACATAATCTTTCAGCTTCTTTAATGAAAAATATATTTGTAACATCACAAAAAAAATATAATCAAACTCTTGAAATAGCATCAAAATAGTCACATGGGCATAAGCTGATTAAACTAATGGTATGATCTATTATACATTACATTATATCAGACTATTGGATCAAACTCTGTTACATTGTTGAATGACATAATATAAATCTCAGTATCCTACGTACAATGAGGGCTGTGATAGAGCGGATTCGATGCTATTATAAAGTTTGCTTAATTAACGATAATACCTGCTAAGTTCTATCAGTATGATTTTTTTTATATAACATTAATATGAAAAGTAACAATTATTAAATTAAAAAACAATGAAATCTTATTAAATTTAAATTAAAAATTGTAATGTCTTAAAATATTGCTTGAATATTTTTAATTATAATAATTTTCAATGAAAATGTATTATACATATTGTTAATAGCAAAACTACAAGAAGACAACTTCTGTATAAAAATCATAGTGAGCATCATAACAATCGTAGGATATCGTATATTTCTAGTTTATTTCATAAATACATAACTTTAAATATTATTGAATACATAAACAAAATTTCAACAGCATCTAATGATTTTTATGAAATCCGTTTTTCAATTTTTACTGTCTATTAAATTTTGTAGAAGTTTGGATGTCTATGTGTCCCTTTTCTTACTTATACATGCACAGGATTCCTTTTTTGATAAAACAAGAAGGCAATATTTTTGTAATACTTTTCTATGAAACTTGTGTAGTATGCAGTCATCACAATAATTCATAAAAATATGTCACGTTCTCCAATTTCAGTGTGTCGCTGTAATATTTTGCAAACTGCGACACACCGGATTTTTGCAAAATTTCATTGTAAATTCCATAGTAAAATTCTTTCTATGGCACCTGTATTACTATATACCAAGAAAGGATAAAAATAAGTAAAATTAGGAATAAGATATATACTAGAAATTATACATATAAAGAAATTAAAATAATATAAATTTAAAAACAATTTTAATATAAGCATTTAAATAAATGTATTATTTTGATTCAGAAATAAAAGACATAATAAATGTTAAAATTTAATTTTTTAAATTTCATAATTTAATAAATTAACAAAAATGTTAAATGTAAGATTAGATAATTTAGAAAATCAGTATAACAGTACATGTAATATCAACAATATTAATTTCAATTAAATACTTTCACAACAGTGATGGAAATTACAAAACAAATTACAAAACGGTTAAACTAAAAGGAAGAAAATCATACTTATTGAAAAATAAATTGAAGTCGATTACAGATTTTCAATTTCGAAAGAATTTCCACTCGACATTTCCATTAAATGGTGTATACAAAGCGCAAATAGTGTATAAAGTCATTAAGCAAGCAAGTTCGTTAAATTTTTTTACTCTTTTACTTATTATGCGTAACGTTAAAGATCACCTGCGGTCATAATCGCAAGAACTAAACGCTGTACTCATAAATAAAGAAACTCGTTAGGCTTGATTAGTACTGTCTTGTTACTAAGAAATTTTAAAGTCTCGCCTCGAGTGTGTAAGTTAACGCGTGATATATATTACATCGATAGTTAAGCAAAGAAATTTTTATTTTTGCTCAATCCATACACAGAAACTTTTTTTATAAGTATCTTAAGTTAAAATTTATTGTAAAAAGTTTTTTTTATAAAATGCTAGAGCAAAAAATATTTAAAAATGTGTAATTTTTTGTTTTTAGAATTACAAATGATATTCAAAAATTTTATTTTCAATAAAAATATATATTCCACCATATGAAAGTTTGAATTTTTTTATTAATTTTAAATTATTTTGATTTATTTTTTAATTCTGTACATAATTCGTTTTCCAATTTTAAAAAATAACTTAATTCGAAACAAGATTGTTAATATTACGTAGAATTTTTTAAAATCTCAATATTTAAAAAATAAACAGTCGACTTTTTTGTACTATTGATTATTAAAGAGAGGAAATATCAATCGTAATGTTATAAGAAGTTGAAAAAGGAAAAAGTTGATATATAATTTAGATTAAAGTCTAAATGAACTCCCATCAAATAAGCATTAAATTTAATTATCTATATTTACTTTAATAACTTTAAAGATAAAATTGAGTCAATAAATAAGTATTTACTTACTCTATAATATATTTACATTAATATACTTAAATATTGAATTTATTAGTTATTACTAATTCAATAATTACACTAATTTAACGGGGGTGTGTAAAGAACATAAGTTAATGAAATATTATTTGTTTTTTGTTAATATTCAAAGAAGTTCTCTTAGTATGATTTGATCATAATGACTATTGATATATTTTTTACATTTTAATTACATAGAAGGTGGTAGAAAAAATAATGTAATAAAGGTTATATCACTTTTTAACTTTATTAACAATAATTATAACAATTGGTTTAATTTTATAAATAACATTTCACATTCTAATTGATAATAATTTACAAGTTCAAATTATAGTATATTTCGAAATTTTGAAATTATTACTTCGAATAAAAATGGGCTATATAGGAAAGTATTAATTACTGTACAATTGTTGATGAACAAATTCATGTCGCCTATTAATGAAAATATACATAAATGTCGAATACTTTTCGCTTAGGGACAACACAGTAGCCCTTGTTTATCATTGACATTGTAATTAAATTTAAAAGCTTCTCTAGAAAGCTACGATCGTTTTTTCACTTTTTCTTTGCAGTGCTCTTACACTCTCAATCAATAAGATTATATTCCTTTAGTTTAAAAAAATATTTCATAAATTTGTTAATTCTTTTAGTTTGAATATCATAGATATTCAATTTTATTTTTATGTCTTAATATTATACAGCACAATTTTACGGTTATGTGCAAATTTGTCACTAATGCCCTTGATTCAAAATTGTAAAACTTGCAATTAAATTTGAGTTTAATATATCGAGTAAGAAATTAGCGCATCACATGTTAATTCACTTAAAAATTAACGAGTTACGACATAAATTTTGTACTTTAGTCAGATACAAACAATTTTTAAAAAAGTTGTATTTTTAAATCATCAATTTTCAAACTCTACACTCGTAAAGTTTATAATCGCATTTGAATTAATTTACAAAATTTTAAAATAATGCAAAAAGAGATAAAAATGTAAGTTAAGATTACAATTTTAGTCAAATCATCTCTAAATTTTAATGAAAAAAATTTTCAAATCATGTAAATCAGATTTGTTTGTGTGAGTTAAAATTCATATGACATTGATGCAGTAAATACATTGGCTGCCCTGGTATAAATTAAACAAAAACGGTAGTTGGAATTGATGATAATACCATTGGCTTAAATGTAGATAGTCAGGTCAGCAATGCATGCGTGCATACTTTCAACAATGATTAGATCCTTTTATCTAGCTGCAGCTAACAAAAATTGAAGCACTTCGAGCCGAAATGCGTAGATCTTTTGGACTTGTAGATTCCAATCTGAAAAAGAAAGTCCTTTGCGTGAATATATGTAGCCAGTTTTATCAAATAATTTAACTTATATTGAATAATAATTTTAAAAGTTGAAGAACGCATAAAATTTTCTTTTGTGAAATTAATTGTTAGTTTTATAATTTAAGTTTCAATTTTCAACAGGTTATTATATGTTTCGAATAAAATTATATTTTTTACAAAAACAAAAAGAAATGATGTTAATACGTGCTTAATGATTTTTTTATTATATATAATATAATATAATAGTGGAAAATTAAAATAATTATCTTACAAAATAGGATTAAACGAGTCATAACATCGATAATAATGAAATATTAATAAATATAAGCTGCTTTTAATATTACAAATTAAAGAGGCGTTTTCCAGCTTTTGAAATTCTATTAAATTCGACACATTGAACTCTAGCAAATAATCTCCTTATATACACATCAATAATCCATATGTATTAAATTCGATCGTTTCATAAGATAAGCTTCTAACTCCGTTCCCTTGTGAAATCTCATATGTAGAGATGTCTCTTTTAGAACATTAACGCTTTTGATGCACTATATGTGTATATATATATAGATATACGATAGATAAATTTGCTTTTCTATCGTTATTACGTAATTCGTGTGAGTTCGTGGTCCACAGAGTTCTCATTTAACTCGATTGCAAGCTCATCAATGGATAAGAGAATGCATTCTCGCCTGTGTGTATATACCAGAGAAAGAGATAGATATTCGTCCAATAAGCTTGTACTGATATATAGGATTATGCATGAGTGAAGCGAGTATTAAAGAATAGATAAGAAGAGCTTATGCTAATTAATCAAATCAAAGATTTCTTTTAATTACTTTAATGGATTAAAACTTCCCGTTTTTTTTACATTTAAAAAATGATAAATTTTCGGATTACTATTGCGGTAAAAATATGTTCATAATATATTCGGATATCAATTTAATGTTTTGTAATGCTGATTTTTGACGGTTGCCGTTTTTTAAATATATCAGAGGTATTTTATTTTTTGAAATAAGGTTTAAAAGAAAAATTTATTTCTTTGAAAATTATTTTTGGAAATTTATTCACGAATCATTTATTTAAATATTTTTTGACTAGTGACCTATTTTCTTAAAACAAATTACAAAATAGTACTATACGAAAGTGCATTCTTTTTATAACATTTTTTCTACTGTGCTAAAAATAATAATTCATGGCACACTAAAGTTTCTCACGATGTCATTGAATTTTTAGGGAAAAAAAAATGACAAAGAAAGTAGTTATCGGTTGTTCTATCGTAACTTTTTTCCTCATAAATTTTTATAAGCTACTTTTGTAAATAAGCTAAGAATTGTTGAAATGTTTGTAAAATCAACAAGCTAAATTTTTTCATAGGTCATTTTCAAATTCTCATAAATTTATACATGAAAAAAAAAACAATGAAAATAAACTTACCCAGCGTGAACGTCGGCGTCTGACGAAGCATGATAAAGTTGCACTTTGGATGGAACGTTTTTGAAAGCTTCCAAAGTTACGGTTTGTGGCTCATGTGTGAGGTTTACTACCACATAAACCGACTTTTCACCTTTGAATTCTCTAAAACAGTAAGATTATTTTTCATTGAAGATTCTTTAAAGTTTAGAAACATATTTTTATTCACTTTCGGTAGTAAATAAGCTTTCAAGAATTATTAAAAAAAATTTATTATCATTAATTACACTAATTAACATATCTATAACTATATACCGAGAGTATAAATGACTAGAATAACGTCATATGTACTCTATAATGAAAAAACGAAAAGAATAAATGCCATAAACATATTAGTTTTAAACTAAATAGAATCAACGAATTAATAAAAAATGATTATGTTTCATTCTTTTCAATATTCATTTTATTTTGTAATATAAGCATAATTTATATTATAACTATACAATTACCTTGTGAAAGCAAAAACATTATCTTTCAAAATCTTTGTTTCTAGCGACCCTTGCTTTACAGCTGGCCATTGTCTCAGATCTGTTATCTTTAAAAATGATTTGTACGTCGATTTCTCAGCTGCTTTTTGAGCAGCAAGATTCAAAGTTTTGTAATTATCATTGACACGAAGCCAAGTTTTTGGATTAGTCGAGAATCCTAGAAAGAAGCAATTGTAAAATATTAATTTATTATGAATTAATACAAGATTGATATAATGTAAGATACAATCACAAACAATAATTATTATTGAAAAAAATAAAAAAACTATATTGAACTATTAATTTAATAACTGCTTTGGAATAAAAAGAATTTGTGTAAATTATACAACGTAGTGATTATTTCATTAAAGTTTAATAGAAATACTAACCAGCCGAAGTAGTATCATCCCATTGGAAGGGTGTTCTTTGTGGATCACGTGAAGCCTTCTCGTAACCATTTTTACCAGCATTACAACCTTGAGGATCTTTAGTTTCTTCCCAAGATAGCCAAGTATTAACCATACCGATTTCCTCTCCGTGATAAGTCACCGCAATGCCTGGCAATAGTTGTACCATCATTTGTACAGCCGGTGCAATGTCACCGAAACGAGTGGCCAGACGTGCTTGGTCATGATTGCCCGCCTGAGAATAGTTAAAGTTACAGCAGTTAATTTAACGTTCTGTCAATTGTTGCTTTGGGAATTCGATAGAAATGTGTAAGGTAGTGATTCCAAGGGATTTCATATTTTTTAAGAAACATTAATGATATTAATATAAATTAATTTTTTAGCCATCGTTAACTAGATACAACTTTAATGGTTCAACTATATATGATCACAGTTCATTTTTAAAATGAAAATTATTGGGATTTATATAAAGAAAAAAGTTTTTAAAACTTTTTATAAAGTAAATAAATAAATTTTACACGAACATACATAAGTGAAAATTGTAAAAGTATACAAAAAGTGAAAATATTGAATATTTATTTAAATATAAAAAGCATCAATAATTTTAATGGCAAAATTATTTAAACATTGATCGATTATTTAAATATAAATATGAAAATCAATAAAGCTGTATTTCGTATATTTCGAAAATGGGCTTTTATAACTTCACTTCGTAAAAAATTTTATTCTTTTATTTAAGTTGAAAATAATAAAAATTAATTCATTGAAAAAAAAGTTTTTTTTTTAATATTTCAAAAGTAAACGTGAAATTAAGAATTTTAAATTAATTTTTTTCACAAAGAATGTCACATTTGTTTAATATACGCAGTTTCGTATTCTCATAAATATTCAACTCATAAAAAGTCTGACATTCGAAAGCATGAATATTTATTTTTGTGGAAGACTAAAACATTTTTTAATTTACTTATTTTTCAATTGATTTAAATACAAAGTATAAGGTTCGTTTGATGTGAAAATGTCGAAAATTAATTTTTTTTTAAATAAGTTTCATAATAAAAATATGTTTTTAATTTTAATTAACTCTACATCTCTTGTTACGCATCGTCATAAAAACTTTTAAATTTAACTCTGAAACATTTCACTTCATCAAATAAGTTGAAACTGCGGAAATGTTTAATAACAAAAAGTCATAGCAACAACAGACAATACTCATTCCACAAACTACTCGACTTTTGTGTACACCTTCGTGACTAATTACGAGTACAGTCACACAAAAAAACGACCTATATACAGGAATACTATGATAATAAAGTAGACTGAATACTTGCCACCCAATTAGAAACAGCTCCTGGAGGTAAATTATTTATCCAAGTATCAATGACATCTTTGAAATTTTGTGCAGTTGAGTCGTGATTGACCGAAGTTATAAGACCAAAATTGAATGGGAAATGAGCACCGTAAGCGTAATAATCCATAGTCTTACTGATATTGGCATAAGCTTCAATCATCATCACACGTGAATTACCTTTACCCTTGTATTCATCGAGCACTGCTCGCCACTGTCGTACCACGTCGTAAGTTTCGGTCAAACTGTTCGTGTAGATATGATCTAAATAACCATAACTCAATGGATCGTTTGTATTACCTGACAGTGGCTCATCACGTAAATCTTCGACTTCCATTAGATGAGGTATGGCATCCATACGGAAACCATCTACACCTTTGTCTAACCAAAATCTCACAACATTCTAAAATATTAAAAATTTTATGTCAATGATAAATTTTTTTTATTTATGACTTATATTTTAACTTTAATTTAAATACATTTAAATGTTTTTTTCTTCTAAAATAAGACATTTATTAAGAGCAGTGTATGATTTATGTTTATTATTCATGTTTCAATAATAACAATTCATTTTTCAACCTTTAATTTAAAGGAAAAATTGTTGTAACAAAAAAAAGTAAAAATATTTTACAAAACTTGTTCTACAATTTTTTTTAATTTTGAAGATATACTCAATATACTAAAAAAAACAGAATTTTTGTTCTCTGAAAAAAGTGATAGAAACAGTAGCGATTGATTTGACAGATACAGTTTCAGCCGTATCTAAAACTGACATCTGCTTTTAAAGCTTTAAAAGTACTCCATTTTTTTCAAATTTGACAATAGATATATTTTTGTTGTTATTGAATTGGTTTTGTTTTTAAATAAAAAGAAATTATTTTAATATTATAGAATATAAAATAAATATTTTATTCAATATAAATAATAAAATTTACCTTCATTTCCTCAGCAACATGTGCATCACGATAATTCAAATCAGGTTGTTCTGGTGCAAATTGATGGAAATAATAAGCTTGTCTCTCTTCATTCCAAGTCCAAGCGGAGCCGTAAAAAACGCTGACCTAAAATATTAATTTTGTATCTATATAACATTTTATCCTCATAATTCAACGAGCAAATAAATTCAACATATTTTACTAAAATACAATACGATAATTTTAAAATCATTGAATTATTACCCAATTATTTGGTGGTTGTCTAACGCCATTAACAATTTTTCCCTCATGCCATGTATAATAATTAGTGTAAGGGTCGATTTTTTTTACACTTTTCTGGAACCACTCGTGTTTATCTGAACTGTGATTTGGTACGAAATCTAGGATGATCTTGAGTGACAGATTGTGTGCTGCTTCGAGTAATTCTTCAAAATCTTCCATGGTTCCATAAACGGAATCAATTCCTCGAAAATCAGAAATATCATAACCGAAGTCTACCATTGGACTTGGATTAATTGGAGATAGCCAAAATGCATTGAATTTACTATCGACCAAATGTTGTAGCTTGCTTGTTATTCCTTGAAAGAAAAAAAGACACTTATTTCCTTGTTAAAAATAATATAATTAGTTTTAAAAATCAATTTGTTTACAATATATACACAAAATTTGATTTTCTTCGTTTGCTTAGCGTATGTAAAGTGTTCGACTTTCGCATGTTGACTAACAGAGTACTGTTTGCTAATATGAGATAATTAAATACTTACAGACACCAAACAGACAATAAAAATCTAACTTGACTCGCGTGTTTATAAAAACAGTGCACACTACTTATTAAATTTATTGCATAACGTGCTCTTTTTAAAATCATTTGTAATTGTTTAAATATCATTTGTAAAATTAAAATTATAAACAAAATTAATATAATTATTGTAAAATTGAACTGATAACCAGCGAAAAAATATTGAAGTAAATCATATTCAAAATAAAAAATTGTTCTAATAAATCTGAATATCACTTATAAAAATTTTGATGAACCATATTCTTTCTATTTATTCATTCCATCAAAATATTAATTTAAAAAATTTGTATAATCAATATTCTTGAAATTATTGAAAAGCAGTCGAATCATTTCATAAATATCAAAACCACATTTTCAAATAGTTTCAATTTTCAAAACATTATTTTCAAATTACTTCAACTACAATCTTGTCAATTAATCAAAATCCCACCGACAGATTGTTCGATTATTCAGGCCAGTCGTTTTTTTTTATATTTTTCAATTCGACAATAAATCCTTCTACGACTTTCTTGCTACCTCAAGTCGTTGAAAAGTCAGCAATTATTCTCGTATTGGCTCAGTTGCTATAGCAAGTTCCTCGACGAATATTTGTCAACGTCACTATCTGTACACCTACGCGACGATTATAACGTAAAGAGAGAAATAGAGAGGGAAAAAGAGGCAGAATGAGAACGAGAGGGAGTAAGAGAGAGACAAAGTCAGTGCTCGCGGTCTCGGTCACGGATATAAACAGGCACTCGCAGCTTCCAGGTCATCAGATTTTCCGGTACAACTGTTACCGCTGTACGCGAGAAGATTATATGCGTGAGAGAACGCAGCTGTTGTGTGGCGCGTGTTTTACACTTGAAATTAGACGATTATACTGATAAAATCTGGTTGATTATGCTAAAAGCTTATTTTAATTTTAATTAAAATTATAACTTTTGATTTTTTTATTTTTTTTGCAAGAATGTAATCTAATTTACAAGAAGATTTAAAATTAAAAAAATGTTTATTCTTTGAAACCAAACGCGTGATACTGTCAAAATAATAAAGTCAGAATATTAAAGTTAAAATTATATTCAAATGTAAATATAAAAATATAAAACTTATTAAAGAATAAAGAAAAACTAAAGTTTTATATTTTATTTTTTCGAAAACTAGAAAATAATAAAACATTTTTATCATAAAAAATAAATTGTAGTAAAGAGAATGCGAAACACTAACTTTGAGATATTTCTTACATAAAATCATGCAAGCTGGCTAATTTATGAACATTTTATGATGATTTCAAAGAATTTGGATTTGACAAAACTTTATATTTTCTGAACTCATAATTCTAGAAAATTCTCATCAAGTAGTTAAAATCAAAACTTTTCGAATAAAAAAAATATCTGCTAAGATTCAATTTATTCAAATACTATTAAAAAAAACTCAAGATGGAAATTCCTGTAAAAATCAATATTAATTTTTTTATGCATTACATGCCAAATTTTTGTATTATTTGTATTCCTATTAATTTTCAATCAGAATCTTAGAGAATCATTAGTTTAAAGCCTGTATAACTTTACAGTGAATACAAAATAAAATAAAAACAAGATTTATGCAAATCCGCCAATAATTTCAAAAGATCAAGCATTAACACGAATGTTATAATAATCATGCACGTAGACACCCATACGCTTTGGCTAGGTGGTGGAAGCACACCTCTGGCAATCACTGGGGATGAACAGCAGCGCGGTTAGTAATTGGATGGGTGACTGCTTGGAAACTCTGCACTTGAAATATTTGCCCACATTAATCTCTTAGGTGAATTTTCACAACCGATAATGTAAAGGTGGAAGAAGCTACAGTGTTTGAACCACGAAATATGACAAAAACATGTAATCTGAACAATTCCAATATACCAAAATATTTAGGAAAGGGTTTTTGGGATTTATTCTACAAGGTTTTTCCTTTTTTGGAAATTTCATATTTAGTATTGAAATTTCTAAGCCTTTAAATTTTTTCTATATTATTACTCAATAAACATTTTTTTAATAATATTTAAACATTAATTATTCGTAGTTTTTTTAAAAATTATAAAATATAAATCGATTGGATTTATTTGATTGAAATTTAAAACTCATAACAAGTTATAAATATCATCAATATTCAGAATATTGGCATTCAGCTTACAAAAACTTCATATTCCGAACGACCTATAACTTGTCAACCTTATCCTGATATAAATAATACTATGATCAAGCTTTAAAAAAAGAAATAAGGTTCAATAGCTTCGTTGAAAAACTTATTTTGTCAAGTCTGTGCAGTTAACGGAATATTACGTTGTAGGTGTGCATACAAAAGATAGAAGAAACGCTTACGTTATAAGCCATTGTCTTTGCTTCTATTTTCGTACTGACATTACTCTAGAGTTTATAGATCTATACGAGAATCTATAGCTATACATACACGTATGTCGCATTGATGGAAGTAAAAGAGACCATTTTTATTAAGCTTTTTTTTTCTCGCTTGAACGCCACCGATTGATAAGCTAGTTCGACTCAGAGAACAAAAGCATCGGCTATATACAAGTTTCGATTATTTTTATGAGAAATTCGATTATAGTTTGATTAGAACAACGTGAACTGGTGATAGTGAGTAATACTGTTAAAGAATATAGTTACGCACAGTCATTTACAAAATTAGTGCTGAGTAAAGAAATTGTCTTGTATAGATAAAGATGACATTTTTTTGATAAATTTTATTTCTTAATAATGAAAATTGATTTCTATTTTTAAATATTGAAACGTGTTTTATAAAATTTATACGTATTATTAAATGATACTCAAGTATAATTTTATTTAGTTAACATAAAAAATAGCAAGTTTTAAATATTAAATAATGCAAAATTTGATTAATTATTCTTATACATATTTTTCAATGATTCGCAGAAATTGAATTTATTTAACATTGAAAGAGTATAATTCAAGCTTGGATGAACAAAAATTAAATTTTTAATTCGATATAAATAGCTGGCATTATTTATTAATCTTTAATTTCTTTTTGCAGTAAAAACTTATTAAGGGAATATAAAATATTGACATTACAGTTTTCCAATTTTTCAGTTCTTAATAAAAAATTTTTTAAAATACTATCTTTATATGCTTTTTATTAATTAAAATGGAAGGCAATATAGAAATTATACCGAAAAATTTTTAATAAAAATTAAAAATTTGGGAAACTGCAATGTCGATAACTGTATGAATCATATACCCTATTACATCACTTTAATTTAAATACTTAAGTAAATATTTCATATAATTCAAAATAATTTTTTTTCATAAAAAACAAAGAAATAACATATTCATAAAGGTATTATATCAGTATAATTATTGATAACAGAAAAAACAAAATAAGTCCTATGTTTTGAACTCTCACCGTACTCAATATATTAATACCTAACTACAAGTCGTATATTTCTGTCCTTTTCTAATCAAAGAATTAGTTTTTGCAAGAAAATAAATTCTTTGAGTAAAAAAGAAAGGAGATATGTGACCTCTTCTGAAACATAAACAGTCAGCAACACAATTTTCAATAAAATAACTAGACAACAAAATTTGATTACAAATCATTTATTATAATTATAATTCATTGTAAATTTAATAATTATGTTTTCTCTTTATGCTTGTAATAATTTAACTATCCATTGAATAACGTTATTACTTGTTTCATTATATTAAATGTAATATAAAATAAATTTTCAAAAAATCTATAAAAAATTGCATTTTTGATAGCATGAATTTTTTAAAGATAGAGTATTTTATACATTTATAATTCTGTTTTTTTTTTAAATCTTGAAAAGTAAAAATTTTTTTCATAGTACTTATAGTTCCTTTTTATAAAGTCTTAAATTCTTCAAACTTGTTTTTGAAATGTTAATTAAAAAACTATTTTTTTATTATGAAAAAGGTCCTTTTATGAAAAACAAGAGATGAATCATTAAAACCCTTTTAAAAACAAAGAGTAATATAATTTTGTCATCGATATTATTCCTTCATAATTTAAAGCAAAAATTATCGATAAAATTCGTCCAGTTTTATAGCATCGATAAAATTGTGAAATAAATTATTTGCTCCATTAAATGGTCAAATAATGAAGGTTAAAATATTTTATCTTAATGAAAATAACAATTTCGTATCATTGATTTAATCTCAAAGTACTTGTATCTTCATATTAATAAATATTTATACTTAAAAAATATAAAAATAATAATCATTATAATTATTTTTGTTTGCTCCAATTTTGACAAAAATTGTGATAAAATAATTTAATATTTTTCAACGAAATTTGTAAAATAAATTTCCGAAAGACAATATTTTGTTAATTATTCTGCAGAAACATAACAATTCCAAACTATAGATATATTCATAAATTTCAAGCTTTTCAATGATCGTTTAAACATTCTCTTTGGACCGATAATATGCGTTCAAATCTCTGTATTAAACTGGATGTATAAAATACAGCATGTATATTGAAGTTTACCCATTGCTCCGTTTATTAAATATCCAATGTATCTAAATTGTTTCAACATAAATATATATATATATATAAACTTTATATAGAGGCTTTCATTTATCGAAGTATCCCATGCATATCTGGTATAATGTTGTTTTCAGATTTTCACGCGAATCTCGAGAGCTAGGTATACGCGTACAGTATACAACCCAATTATATGATGAAGCATATTGCCGTGGGCTAACGTCAGGAGACTGTGACATTCGTAATAAATTTTACTGTAACTCGCTTTAGCTACTCGATTAATCCGCTTAGGTGACTATAGAACTCGCCTTTCCACGGCTATCATTGTCCGTCAATCTCTATCTCTTTCCCTCTCGTTCTCGCACTATCTCTTCCTTTCTTGCTCTCTTGTTATACAAAGTTTTAATGCGTATACGATAAAATTCTAATCGATCACAAAGATTACGAAGAATATATGATAAATAATTTCGTTCGAAGGTATAGGCTTTATGATTGATTAATTTTTAATAGTACGGGCAGGATGTTTTGAAGGTTTTATAGTACGAACCACGGGGGATGAATTATTTTTTACCAAGGATTCAAAACAAATTTTATTCCTTTAGGATTAAGCTAAATTTTTACCCTATATAAATTGTATTCGATTATGATATTTTTAAAAAGCCGTATAAATTTATATTATATCGTATAAACATAAATTTTGATACTCATTTTTAAGGAAAATTTAGTTATTTAACATTTATTAGTAATTATTGATTATGGATAACAAATTAAATTTGATAATTTCATTGAATTGATAATCCGTTCACTCGTTATAAAACTCTTTCGTAATCAACTAAAAATGATGCGTTATCATGAAGATATTATTTAAAATTTAATAATTTAAGCAGTTAATGCTCGTTGAAAAATTTAAATTTTATGTTTATTATTTCATCTCATTATACCTGCGTTACGTTCATAAACTTGAGTAAACAAGGGAAAATTCATTCTTGAATCATGTATGCGAATTTTCGGTGTTATATATGCATCATGGCCGTTAAACATCGTTTACATACATAATTCATTAGATTTGTAGAGCTTTAACTCTGCTTATGAATTATTTAGAAAAAAAAAATTTATTTTCAAACATTATTCAAGATTATTATCTTATTATTATAAGTATAACGATAAAATATTATCTCATTATTATTTGACGTTAAATATTTTATCTTTCAAAGATAAAGTTCAAAAATTCTTCACGCCTTCATGAAAAAGTCAGTTTTTCTTGATGATTCAATAAAATCATTAATATTATTCGAGTGCACGAACTTTTTTCTAGATTAAATTAAAAAAATATCTTGTCACGAAAATGAAAGCTCGCACGATACACACGCAATGATACTTAATAAAAGGATATCTACTGCAACTCGGTGAATTATTGCGATTATTATTAGCAACAAAATTATCACGTTACCGCATTAAGTACGTGCTATTGTTTCGTTATAGGCCCAATTAATTACTGTCTCACAATGGATAAAATTTTCATTTTTAATTAATCGTTTCGTTCGATAATACGGGTACTCTTGAATAACGTTGTAATTGATTATTCCAAATAAAAATTATTACAATGATACTTATGATATTATTTTTTTTATGCACAATAAAAATGACCTTTGAATTTTAATGATAAATTTTTTTAATTATACATCGATAACATAACATTTTGAACATTATTTACAAACATTTGAAAATTTCATTTAAAGTGTGATGCTTTCATTTCGAAAATTTTCTTTTTATCTTAAAATATAACTAAAGAGGCCACTTAAATGCATAATTCAATAGGTAAAAGAAAACCTTAAAGAAATCCTTATTCCTTTTTTTACTTCTCTTAAAGGATTTCAAAAGGAAAATAGAATTTTTGTGCTGAATAAGAACTAACCTTTTAAATCTCCGATCCCGTCACCATCACTGTCCTTGAAACTTCTTGGATAAATCTGGTATAAAGACATGGATTTCCACCATTCTGTGTCGGCGTAAACTCCGAGGAAAAGAAGCACAAACGTGCTCAGAGCAAGTCGGGCTCTCATGTTATTCCTGCCAATAAAAATAATTCAATAAAGTGCATTTATCATGTGAAAATTTTATTACTTATTTTAGGAGGTGAAAGAGAAAATTTAATTTTATAAGTTTCATTTGTTATTTAACAATGAAATGTTCTTCAAAAAGCTAGTGAATTTTATTTAAAATTATAAGTATCCATGAGATTAATTTGATAAACTTTATTTCTGTTAATTTTTGTTCGAGAGTTAAAACGTTTTTAGGTAAATTAAAATTTTTTATGTATTTAACAACTTTGCGTATATAACTTTTCATGAAAAGAATTGTTTTCAACGAAATGAAAAAAAAAAAGAAATTCTAATGTTAAGATTAATTAATTTAATCAAGTCGAAACATTAAGCGCTGAACTTTTGAAATAACATATATAATTTACCACTAGTGTTGCGCGCAATATATGAAACTCGTTTTTTATTCTTTTTTTCTCTTATTAAGTCCACTATACACGTTTTCGTGCCGTCAGCACATCAGAATTGGCCACTGACCGTTGAACACTCACATTTCATCTTTTTATAACGCAACCAAAAAACACGAAGGGGGGATTATTGTTTTGTTTTCTGTTCGTACGTTATCCAAAGCGTCACTTTTTTTACTTTTTATTTTACGGGTTATGAAGATTTCATTATGCGGCTAGATGAGTGATACTTTTCTCAAGAAATTTATTGTTAATTGTTAAACAAAGAAAAGTAAATAACAACTGTGTGTTTATAAATATTTATCAATATTAAATTAGTCATTTTGAGTGATAGTTGAGAAAATGCAATTTCAAAACTAATTAATATATTTCAATAAAAAATTGTGAGATAAGTTAATAAAATGCATTAGTATAGTTAGTTGCTCTTTTTTATAAAAGAACAAGTGCAGTGGAAAAAAGTTTTTTGAATTTCAAATTTTTCGAAATTTAAGAAAACAATTGTATGCTCTATACAGCATATCTATTCAAAACGTAGTTTGTTCTATTTTTTACAATACAAATACAAACACTTATAAAAAAGTTTGCTGTTCGAAAATCGAAAATATTTTATTTTAAAATTTTTATATAGATTTAAAATAAATATTTGATTTGTAAAAAAAATAAAATAAATTTTATTTCACAGAAAAAAATTTTATTAAAATATTCGAGATTTTTTAAAAAATGTATAAATATATTAAGTTCAATAAGGTTTAAAATTTAATAATTTCATAGTAGAAGCGCATTTTTATACAAAGATTGATAAAAAAATTCAAATTCATCAAAAAGTGAAGTACACTCGACAGGCATTAATTTGTCTAGAATATTTTAAAATTGCAAAATTTTTTTTTCAATATCATTGATTTATTCGCTTTTATTGGATAACTTCAAAAGCTTTCAACTTGAATTAATATCTTATCAAGTGTACGCACGAAATTTGGCCAGTTTCATTTACACATGTTTGTAAGTTAAAATTTCTTTGAATTAATTTTGTAGAATTAAAATTACTTAAAAAAGCAAATTATTCAATATTAAATCTCATCAAAATTAAGATGATTCATTTTTGATAAAACGAAATAAAATAAGATTTAATCATATCCGTACGATAAAAAATGTTTATGATTTTATTATGCTCATGAATTTATTATAAGTTTTTATTATTTACATTATTCTTTACTTTTTATATACATTTTTACATTGATTTTGATATAAACTTTTATAAAATGAGATAACTTGTCATTACGCCTAATAAATAAAATTTTAATATGCATATTATGAAAAATTGTTAATAAACTTTTAATGTATAAATTCAGAAAAAAAATTGTAGAATGATCATTAACGATTTTCAAGTAGTTGGTAAGAGAGTATTTTATTAAAGCTAAAAAATGAAATAAACATTTATAAAATATAAGATTTTGATTAATCAAATAATTACAGTAAAATAAATGAATATATTAATAGTACTTATAAGTATTGATTAAACACAAGAGAAAAACAACTATAAGTATCTCGTGATTTTTTGTCACGTAGTTTTCGATTATTGACTTTAATACTAAAATCGATACTGCGCTATCAACGTTTTTTTTAAAATTTCTTATTTTTATAATTTTAAATTGTATTTAATATTTTTATTATAATATACTTGGTATAGAAAGTTTATAATAATATCTTATTAAATTTATTCAATTTTATATGTGCGATTAAAAGAATATTTTATTCAAAAGAATCAAAAAAAATTATCCAGAAATTAATTTATAATTATATCGAAATTTCAAACCTGTCTTAACAACCATACCTTAATTTCGAATTATGGGAAATGTAATAAGAATTTTAAACAGTGTACTTTAGATTATACTAAAATAAAATGAAACCTGCATGAACTTTAACAATACTTATCTAAAGACTCAATCGCTCAAATTTTTCAAGAATGTGATTTTATCATTTGTATTTTTTAATAACACTTATTTGATTATCAGTTACTTCAAAAGGGGACAAAAAAATAAGTATTTAGAATTTTATATTCAAAACTTTTTTTTTACAAAATAAATGTTTAATAACAAATATTTTGAAATTTTTTAAGCTCGAAAATCTTTGATGACCCACAATAGCTTAGCAAATAAAAACTTATTTTTCAAAGTATAAAATAAGAGACCAGCAAAATTTGATTTTAAAACAATTTTTGCAAAAATTGTTTTAATTATTTAGCCATCATTAACGTCAAATTTATAATTTCTAAAATTTGATTTTGTTAAATTGGTAGTTTTTTAAAAATTTATTTAACGTCGCTGTATTTACGCTATCATTGCAATGCTAATTAGCGACGGAGGTCGTTTCAGTGCGTTTGTGAAGAAAGCACATGTAACGTACAGTGGTGCTTGTATCAATCGGCCGCCGAGAGCAGGATTCGAACTCGGTACCACGAGATTAAGAATCCATCGCTCTACTGAGTGAGCCACTGATGACCTCTGGATTGAAAGTTTTTCGGTATATCTTTCATACTAGTCATTGATTTACCGAAAAAAGTTTCAAATAGTGTCAAATAGTGTAAATTTCTTGCACAACTTCAAAGTGAAAAAAAATTGATATAAAATTTCTTTTTTAATAATTTTCAGCACAAAGATACTAAAATAAATATTTAAAACCGATTCGTTTTCAAATTTTGCTTGATAAATTTATGCTTATAAAAGAGGCACGACTTACTTTTTATAAAAATACATTTATCGATTAATCTCGTCCACTTAAAATTCCATCAACAAAAACAACCACACCTACGAAAAAGCAATTCCAGAATTTCGTCTAAGCACACCTGATTAAAGCAATGATATTATATTAAGATAATTAATCGAGCAATAAGCGTGGCACACCTACTACATGATTAGATTCCTCAACAATTATGATTAACGTAAAAATATAGTAGCAGAAAAATAAGTGAGACATTTGGTTGACAAGATGAGATCTATATAATTATGACCTTGAACTAAAGTAGAGCTAAGTTAATCTGCTGGTGTGGTCCGTACGAGCTACTTATCTCGTTACGGAAAAATGTCCAAGATAATGATCTTATATGATAGAAATATACTCCTAAGGATAAAACGTGACTACGACAATGTAAGTATGCGAACGTGTATAAGAGCAAAGCAATTTTCTATGCTTTTGGTTATCTCGACAAAAAATTTCGTCATTTGATCAAATTTTTTTTTCTTTTTTAATTAAACAGTCTATTGTTAATTGAATTGTAACATCGTATGTGTAATTATATCTGATGTATTTTTTACAATACTTTAGTAATTATTAAATTAAATGTGTTACATATTACGATTGATTGACTAAATTGCATCAAACAGGTTTTTTCAATAGTCAGGTGATAGAGAGATGTTAAAAAAGTTACATGATAGTATCAGTGTTAAAAATATTTAGATAATATCAGTACATGAAACTACAAACTGTATGAAGTGAAAACAACATTAGTTTTATAGTTTTTGATTATTAAATAACAAAAATATTAATAATTAAAATTTATTAATTATTGATGAATCATTTTCTTGTTTGAATAGTTAAATTAAAAAACATTGAAAAAAATTGTTCAATCTCAAAAAAATATTGTTTCTTATAAACATAAAATTTTGTATTAAAAAATATTAAATAATATTTGAATTTTACATTAAACTTATTTAAAAATTTTCTTCTGTATTTACCAATGAAATAGTTCAAAGAAGAAAATAAATTAAGTTTTATTTGATTTAAATAAAAATTAAAAGATACAGTTTATAAATATTTTCTTTTTTATCCTCGATATCTTTGTTATTTAACAATAAAAAATTGTCTACATATTTTTATGATTCACGTATATTTTTTTAAATATTTTTGCAATCGTGCAATTTTTTTAAAATATTCATATAATTCACGTAGAGTATTTTGCTTTAAAATCATAAATTTTCATATTAATATCTAATTAATTATTAAAGCTATTGAAAATTATTATTGCATAATTATATTTTTAATTAATTTTTTAAATTCTTGCTTATAATGAATGAAATTCCAAATTCAATTATAAATGATCATCAAATATTAATTAATATGATTAATGCAATACTTAAAGCAATTTAGAAAATTTGAATATTGATTTATATGATTATACTGTAGATATTTGTACACTATATCTATATAAACAGTTTGTAATTATACTGTTTATGTAGGTATACCATATAAATAGTATAATTAAATATAATGCAAATAAAATTAATTAAATTATTGATTCACAAAACAATAAATATTTTAATTAATTATAATGGTAACGGTCTCATTGTTAAATACATATAAATGTATGAATATATTTATCTTCACTTTATACAATAAAAAATAATATGAAAAATTTTTCCTCTTGTTCAGTTATAAAATGTGCAGGTAAAATTGAAAAATTACGACATTTATGATAATGATTTGAATCGCTCAAAGGTAATTACAAACAAAAAAAAGACCACATCATTTATTACATTTTCAAAGCTTGCGGTAACAAAAGACCATTGTAAAATGTAAATTAGGGAAAACAACAAAATAAAGACATGTGTATTTTAGATTGCGTAACGTATGATTACAATGTTTCGTATGTGACTAATTGACAAATGTCGAAAGAATAACAAAAATAACGATTACAAGTATTAATTTGTAACTATAAAAGAAAAATTTACTAAACTCACCTGAATTAATTAAACGGTAAATATCAAAAGATCGAAAACGAAAAATTGTTTTAATTTGCTTTTGTACTAAAACTACACTAAAGATATATTTATACAAGTATTGTTCTAGGTTATGTTGAAATGAAAAATAAATAAATAAAAATCAACTAGTCTCCGTCTACGCCAAGTATCTAATAATAAAGCAAAGAGTAAGAGCATCTCTCTCGACTGGTTGTCGCAATGTTAAACGCATTACGTATAGATGCGTTATTCAGATTTAGAAAACTAATTTTAGAAATACATCGAATTATATTTTGTTATCTTTAGTCTTAAATTTTAATATTTTAAATAAATAATATTTGACAGACATTCGCATGTTTATGTTAATCTTACCTTGTGATCTGAAAAAGTAAAAATCATTTCTATGAAATTTCTGTTAAACTTTAATTTTAATGTTCTATATTACGCGCGGTTTAACGATTTTATCTTTGTCTAATTTATTTAAATCCAATTGTATTTTGTATACTCGATTAAACATAACAAATGCGGATTTGAATAATTAGAAACAATTAATTTATTCATTTTATCAAGTCGTATGTTAAATTTTGTTTTGTAAAATAGAATAATACTTTGCTGGAAATTTATTAAAATAGAGAAAATGTCCAGCGTTAGCAAGTACAGCGTCATCCAATTCAACAAGGCAATTCATAGAAATGACATCAAAAGCAGTACATTCTCCTTTTAACTAATGCATCGTGAAAATGTACTTTAGGGTAATAAAATAACGTAATATAAACTTGAAATTGCATAGCATAAATTTAATTTAAATATAAATTAAAAGGTTTTTTATTTATGTATATTTCCGCCTTATTTTCAATACAAAAGATTCATAAACAAAATGATAGGTAAACGGATAATTAAAGGACCATAACGCATAAATCTAATAGAAACGAGAGCTCATTGTATTCATTAAGATATTAGCTATTTTCAAAATTAAACCTTTGCTAACTCTACGAGTGCGCAACAGCTCGATGTATTAAATAAACATAGTAAAGTGCCTGCGTCAGTATAGATACGAATTCGTATTAATCATTTTCTCTTTCTATTACCTGTTTCTATCTTTGTTCTCCTCATCTGTTTAGCTTTTCTATGTTATCTATTATTCAGAGCAGGATTACGTGACCAGGAAAAAAGGAGAAAAGAAAAATAAAGGGATAAAATTTGCTTGATACAGGATTACTTAACAATTTTCTTTCTCATCTCTATTCACGTACCGACTATACTAAACTTTTTATCCACGGTATAGAAAAGCTTCGAAAATAAAAGTCTTTGTGGTTTACAAATAGAGGAACTGAATTAGTTCTTTTAATTTAGTGATTTTTATACTCAGGAGGAGGAAGCGTACGCAAGTTTGTTCAAAAAGAAAATGGAAAAAGTTCTTTGACATGATGCCTCTTTGAATTGCCAATAAGTAATTATAAATATTAAATAAAAAATGAAATTCTATTGAAGCTATGAGGTAAATTAAATAAGTTAATGCAATTTGTTTACGAACTTATAAAAAATAAGCGTTACGAATAATTATCTACTTAAAAATTAGATACATGATTGAAATAGTTTGTATGTTGAAATAAATAATTTTTTAAAAAAGTTTCATGAGTTCTGAATACTTACTCAAAGAATCATTGCTCCAAAATATTCTCATAGTGTTATTTTGTAATTAGAATTAATTAGTATACATAGCATTTATGCACTTTAGTGCATTTCAATTATCCGAGTACTGAATCAAACAAACTTTATACTTAAAAAAATTTTGGAAAAGCCCTCTTTAATCGAAAAAATTTTTGATACAAGAAAATATGTTGTTACCAAGATAATTACTATTACAAAAATAAATTATTTTTATTTAACTTTCAAGTTTCATTTGTTAACATGGTATGTTACTATATAGTTTTTATTTATAATTTATTTTGAAATAATTTGGACTTTTTTACGTATTCATGTCTATGAAGTGACAAAAATGAAAAATGTTATATTTTCTTACTACTTTGGAAATTACTTTCTAAATAATTAAAGAGTTGTTTCTTAGGAATATTTTCACGTATATTTATAAATTTACATCATTATTTAAAAGAATACAAGCATAAATTTTTAAAGATACCAAAATTGAGTATTTCTTGAAAAAAAAAAATGGAAAAAACAAAACTAACGAGCGGGTTTCACTGCCGGATTTCGGATTTTCTTCCAATTTTAGAATATTTTTTCTTACATAAAAATAATGAAAAAAGCCGCGTTCATTCGGTCCAATACTCTATTCTTCTTAAGTTATGAACAATCTTGTCTGAATTTTAAGGATTTAAGAAAAAATTTGCGTTTTTCTTACAGCTGTATAGCTTTTGAACTAATTATTTTAGAAAATCTTTATCAGAAGTAGTACATAAAAGTTAAGATAAAAATTTATACAAAAAGTTTAATTTGTTCTAGAAGTTATGAAAAAAAGTTAGAAATTTAACTTTATATGTGTTTTAAAAATGGACAATTAGTTTTACTCCAAATTTTGTCTTCATTTTTTCGAAAAAGATGAAACGCTAATGTTTCAAGTTTTTCTTGATTTGAACTTATTAAAAAATTTATAAAATTAAATATGAATCAATTTAATAAACGTGTATAGAAATATTGCAGTATGAGAATAAAATAAGTTCAACAAATATGTTCACATAATAAAAATGTATAAAACTGAACGAGGTTGAAAAAGGAAAATTATTTTCGAAATGATTATATATTGTCATAACAAAACACTTGAAAGCATAGAAAATACAAAGAAATTGAAAGGTTTTGTAAAGTAAAATCAATGAATAACATAATTATAAGAGTGTTACATATTTGATTTTATTAAAGGAGAATTATAATAAATTTATAAAAAAGGCAAGAAAGCGTCCTTAGTGTGGATTTAACCCTGGGCCTCTTGCACTGAAGACAGACGCTCAACCATTGAGCCATTCCCATCGACGCAATTTCATTTCTTCTGTCGCTGCATAGTTTTTAATTTACGCTCTTGCAATTATTTATCAATCTCAACTGAGAGAAACACGTAACAAAGAGAAATAAATGTTGATTTTTTTATGATCGGAAAATTGAAAGTTAAAATATTAAAATGAAATTTTGTAAAAGCACAAAGTCTTAAATTTTAATGAACAATCCTAGTTCGTAAAGTGACTTTAAGCACACATAAACCTATCCAAGCATAGTAACTAAAAGACAGAATGGTGTTATCGACTTGTCCGCATTGCCAGTTAACATATACATAAATACAATACAACTTCCCTTGCGTTTAATTTTCTTGCACGCACCGCTCTGGAAATTGACGACTAGTACGATGAAACTAACTTACCGGACTAATTTAGTATGCAAAGTAAAAGCGGGTATATACTGTACGTTCGTCAAGAGATAACAAATACATAACCATTGCGAAAACCAAAATATTTGTATCCTTCGAAACTCCTTTACTTTGCTTTTCGGTACTTTATATATGCAAATCCTCGAAACATGTGCATAAAGTAAGAGCTAGAGAGGGAAGCCAAAGTGCTACTTAATTAAGGTACTGATTAAATAGTTCGAGGCCGGATTAATATACTTAAGTTATATAATCCTCGATCTGTTAGTAATTTTGAGAAATTTTTTTCAATTATATCTCAACGATATTACTTTATTGATTATTAGTATGAAAAAATTACAGTTTTTAATGTAGTTATATCTTATAACTAATTGATTGAAACTTCTTGAGCGGTTCTGATGATTAAAGTATTTTTTTCATTCCGTTGAAAACTTTTGGATTCCAAATATTTGAATGAGCATATTGATTTTTTGGTTTATTGAAATTCGAAAATAATAGAATTCAACTTGAAAACAAAAAAAAGTAAAATATTAGAATAAAATTTAAATCAATTCTGCTGTGTTAAGTAAAAACTTGCATAAGTGACATTTCGATGAAAAATAAATTTTTTCTTTTAATAGATCTGATAAAAAAATAGCCTATTAAATGAATAAAAAAAAAGTTGTCAAATTTTTCGCTAAAAAATGAGGAAATGAAGATTACTTAAGTATTGAAAAATTAAAAATTGGATTGGACAAAATTTAAATTATTTCACTTTATCTCTTTTATTTATTTTACACTTATGTAAGTTTTTACTCAACACGGCAAAATTAATATATTAACAAAATTTTAATTATTTAGAACAATGCACTGAAATTTGGAATACATTCAGAAAATTTAATTCTCCATCACACTAACTGAAAATAATTAGAGAAAATTAAAAGGAGTAAAAGCAGTTTTTATTACAACTGTTGATTGAACCTTGAGCACGGTTCCATACTTTTCACTAATAATATGATGAATTTTACGAAGAAACAATTTATTATAAAGTGATGTATGTATACAGGATTGCGCTCTAAAACAATTTCCATTAAAAACAGTGTAATTATTTTACTAAACGATAAAATTGCATTTGCAGTCCTCGGCCAGTAATTAAATGTGCTTCGACCTACTTTTAACACCTATTTTCAACAGGTCAATATTCATCATAAAATATTCCAGAAATGAGCACATTTTTAAAAAGCATAATCATATTTCAAATAATGTATTTTTAAAATCTTCAAAATTTTTGACTTAACTTGTCGGAATTGTAAAAAGTATATTTATTTATTCTTTAATTTTAATGATCGAAATAAAAATTCGAATTATCGGAAGTCT
This sequence comes from Anastatus disparis, assembly GCA_017163975.1. NCBI lineage: Eukaryota > Metazoa > Arthropoda > Insecta > Hymenoptera > Eupelmidae > Anastatus > Anastatus disparis. Next base: position 272,796 of record JAFFSR010000012.1, read on the forward strand.
GAAATTTTTATAAAAATGGAATAGACATTCAAATGATTGGACCCTACTCTACTTCTTTAGAGATATTTATTTATTTACAAATTGATGAGCGAAATAAAACATAATTGATGAGCTTTATACTTCAAATAAAAACATACACATACGTATATATGTAATCATAACAAAGTGTTTTACAAACAATCAATAATCTATTTGAAAAAAATGAATGAAATAAAAATACAAATAAAAACCAACATATCTACCTTACCTCTTAAACGTTTATTAAACTCGATAAAAAGAAAGGTCAAAAATGTGCGCAATACTATTAAAAAAGATTAAAAGAGAAAGAGAAAGAGCAAAAGGGCTATTGCTTTAATATCGATATGTGGTATATAGAGAGAAAAGATTCGCTCCGTTTAATAAAGTGAAACCAAGGACAAAAGTTACGAACAGAAGCGAAAGAAGTTGTCCAAGCGATTACCGGAAGTAATTACAAAATGCAATTACGATTTTAAGTTTGCTTCAACTACTTTGTATTTTTCGTATAGCATGTATTTCACCTTTAACCCCCCCCCCTCCCCCTTGTCATATGTTTTCAACGATTAATCATAATTTTATGAATCCTAGGAGAACTATTACGCTGCTCTTTCAATTTTTACGAGTGCTTAAATCAACAGAACTTGGTAATCGTGAAAAATAAACGGCAATGTAAACATTTTTCTTTCATTACTTATGTTTACCCTGTTATGACGTTGCAATGTCATTTGTTTATGTTTCAATAATTAGTTTCTGCTATAATTGCAAAATTGTTAAAAGATATAAAAATAAATTTGAATATGTAAACAATGATTATTACGTATAGAAGTTTTAATTGCTCATAATGAATATTAACAAAATATGTAAAATAATAAATATTAACATATAATCGTAATAAATATTAACAAAATGTAGAACAAAGAAAATTCTCTAATAAAATTTGTAACAAAATTTACATTAAAAAGTTTTTTTTTTAATTTTTTTAAAGACGTTTTATAAAATTTAAAAAGAAGTACTAAATTACTGCCATTACGATAAAAATTATTGGAAAAGTTTTAAGTGTTGTCTATCAATATTCAATAATATTAAACGGCTTGTGTCTATAAACTAACCGACAAATATAAGATGTTTTGCGATTGTAGTAGTAACAGTTACCGTAACTTTAATTCTCTTTATTTACAGTTTTATTGATTGATTTCATATTAACTACAATTTAATCTTGCACTTATTACCGAAGAAAGTAACAAATGATCAAAGCTGTCAAACGTTAATGAAATCAAATTGTTAAAATAAAAAAAAGAGAAAAAAAGCAAACATAACAACAGAACTGACGCAATTGCCAAGCTATTAGACACCCTAGCAGTGACACGTAAATTTATGACCTTCTCTCTTGCTTTGCGATACTTGAGCACCTCGAAATTCAAATCAGTGCCACAAACTAAAGGCTCGAAGTTTCCTCGGGCATATAAGCCTGTCTCAGTTTTCCTTTTGAATAAACATTTTCCCATTTCTTCCTTATCCTTCGGAGCTTAACTTTACAAAGCAATCCTAATGTAAAAAGTTTAAGTACAGTTTGTATTATTTTTTTATTCTTCTTTAATAATCATAAATTGGAGTTTTACATTTTCTATATTGAATTGTAATATTTAATTCTGTATTTATAATGAATAAACAAATGTTATTTACACGCAAAGTTTATAAGTAATAAATGCATTAATCATTGATTGATCTTTTGTTTGTACATAATTCATACGTAATTTGTATGCAATCGTGTATAATTTATACGTAATATTTCTCTTTGAACATAAAGAAATTTATATAGATTTTTTAATGTAAAGTTTAATGTATTTTTTTCACAAAGAAAGTGTAATGCACTAACTTTCAAAGGGTACAATATGTGCAGTAACGACATTGTAAATTTTACACTTTCCAATTGTTACTATATAAAAAGCGATATAATATATTGGCCTATAAAAACTATAGAAATTTTTTTATATATATTCACAAGAAATTTTTTAGCTCAAGTTGAATCAAAATATAATAGAAGAATCTAATATGGTGTTGAAATCTCAGGAATTAGGATTAAGTTTTTTTTTTTTTCATCAAAGAATAAAACATGAGAGAGACGCTTATTACGATAATGAGATTAAATTATATAATTTGGAATGCTTTTGAATATATACACTGAAAAATTAAATTCACTAGAGATAAATATTTCTCTGAATTATTTTGTATTATTTGAAGTAGAAAAGGATTACATTAGATCGGACATTACGTTGCGTTTTTAATACGTGGATATGTATATACGTATATCAAGTACAATTCATTTTTTATTACAATTTAGAGAAATAACATTTTTTTTAAATATTTTATACTGTCTCTTTAATAAATGATGATATCATATCCTATTCGTTGTCATATTCTTTAAATTACGTTCTTTTAGGGAAATTAAAATTAGATTTTTATTATTAACACGAAAAAAAAATCGTGCACGAAAAGAAACGATTAATCATTGAAATTTCAACTAAACTTAGATCCTTTGTTTCATAATAAAAATATCTTTTTCCATTTTTCTCTTTTATATGCAACATTCCCTTTTTATGTATATTATAAATATCACAATCGTACATCTTACCGATCCCCCCTTTCTCTCTTTTATTTTCTTTCCATGCAGAAACTTCTTATAACTTTAACATACACTTGGTCACAGAAAATAGAAGGCTCAACTAAGAGTATATAGATTCAATTCAAAGCGAATCCTTAGAAAAAGAAAGAGAGCGAGAAAAGGGAGAAGGTAAACTAAATCCTCAGGATTCCCATGTAGATGGAAAGGATTTCGCATAGCCAAAGTTATATACATACATATGTGTGTGTATATATGTATACATTTATAAAATTATATGGGTTTATATATGAAAGAGAAAGAAAAAGTAAAAAGAGAGTATGAATGTTGGCAGGTTTTAGATGCGTGCGCCGCGTTTACCTCATATATACCGCACTGCGCGATAATCAATAATCCAGGTGCATATATAGGAGCTAAGTTGAACACTCTTGCGCTTGGCTGTTGCTATACCGAAACCAGGAATACGAGCTTTTACCTGCGCGCATAATATTATCCTTTTTCCTTTCTTTTTTTTTCTTCTTTTTATTTTTCCTCCCTTAAAACTTTATGCGATTTGGGTTTATGTAAAAGATAAAATATACTAGAAGAAGAATTGTTCGATTGAGAATATTTTTCAAGTTATTTTAATAATTTTCTTATTTTAGTTTCGTATAACAATAACTAATGTTAGGATCTGAGTATTTACTGTTAGAAAAATAATAAAGATGGGTCTTAAGAAGTATATCCTTTACAAGGAGTAATATTTAAACAAATTAAATTTAAAATATAAGATTATTTTACGTAATGGACAAAATTTATGGCAGTTTTGAGGTTTTGGTATCAAAATCCAATCAATAAAATTATGCTTAATATTGAAATTAATGATACTGGATCAAAATTTTTCTAACCGCCACTATTTGCATGAACTTGACCAATAGCTTTGCAAAGAATACGTTGAATGTAAGTATAAAAAAATGTACAGTTTAGAATAATAGTATTAAGGTTTATAAATATGTAAAAAAAAAATAAAAATGTTTGAAATAAGAAAAATTTATTTTTATTTTCACGCTTGGCATAACTAATTAAATAAAAATATCCTGCATTACGTAACAAATAGATTTTTTCTGCAAAATTAACAAAATTTTTCATTGTTGTAATTACATTACAATAAAAAAACACAGCACAGGTAATTTTTTTATTACACATCATTTTCATTCATTCAACTGTACTAAAACTTCAATTTATTCGTTAAATATAAACAATCATAAAAATTTATTTGATTTGGTGAAAATGAATAAATATATATTTTAAAAAGAAAATGAATGAAAAATCCTAGAATAAAACAGTAAGTATTCGATAAATTACATAAAGTAAAAATAAGTAAAGTAATCAATAACTTTCTAGTATATTAAAATTAGATGACCAAATTAAGGGAAAATATATCTATTTATTTTGTAGGTGAATTAAGATTGGTATATAGGTCAAATTTTATAAATTTAAGTATCATTAAAAAATTTTTTATTATTTTCTAAAAATGTCTTTTGTATTAAAAAAATATGCATTATCTCGGCTCGAGACATATTTTTTTCATATTTGCCGTTACGTACAGTCTTTTATCGAAGTAAAAAACCAGTAAAACTTGAAATTGATCTGATGTGTAGGTATTTACGAGCAAAAAAACTCGCACATTTTTTAGCTTCTAAACATGTCCAAGGAAAAAAAATTTTCATTTTTCTATTTTATTATTTTTTTCAATTTTTTTTACAACCTAATTTTACACACAGGTGTCGTATAAGTTGTCTCTCGGTTTTATACCTGCCAAGAATTATGATACACGTTGTACACATGATTTAGGGAACAATAACATGCATAGTGTATACAATAATTCTTGCAGAATGTGAGATAAAGTATAACGATATAGTGGTGATTGTAGGCAACAGTAAAAGCTTATAAAAATATCCCTAACTTTTGACCTTTGAATACAAATTTAAAAAAAGGCCAATCAACTTTTTTTTATTCGTCATTTTGCGTATAAAAATCGAGTATCATAAATAAAAAAATCATTCAATCGATATTTGCTATAATTCACATATCGAAGTAGATTATTTTACAGTTCATTTATCTAATTTTAATGAGAAATTTATTCTGGCGATCTAGTTATTTCTAAATGATTTCATCTAATGTCGCTAAATAATTTAAAAGCTAATAATAAATTGTCAATCTCAGATTTTCATTTTCGTAAACTGTGTTAATTAATCATTAACAACAAATTAATTTTTCATTAATTGACATTTTAATGTTTCTTGTTAATTATAAAGATGTTGCGTAATAAAAAGCAACAACGTAACATAAGATAATTGAAATGTAATTGTAATTTTGTAACGCTAAAGTTTTAATCATTTCAAGCAGCCGGTTATATTAATAAAGGTATAAATGATTTAATCTAATCCTCGCTTAATCATTGATATAATGCCGTTAATCATGATAATAAGAATGTTCTCGAAATGATAACATTGTTGGGATAATTTCATACTGGGTAATGTGATTTTATATTCTTTTATTCTTATATATTATAGAATTTTATTATTACGATGAAAAAGCATCAAATAATTTTTCTCTGAACAGTATTAAATATGATTTATACGAATAATTAATGAATTGTTTAAATGAACGTAGATTCTCATAAATGTAATTTAAAGTTATAAGAGATTATTTAAAATTTATTTTAAGTTATAATCAATAAATAAAAGACATACAAATTTGTTATAAAATGCTAAATATGAAATTTCAAAAAACAATATTTTTATAAATTATTAAAAAATGTTTTTAAATATCAAATTATAAATATCTACAAAAGATTTGTTAATTGATGAGATTAAAGTTTAATCAATAATTGAATCATACATATGAATACAAGCACAATCTGTATATTCGTTATGGGAAATCGAAATTTGATATTCGGAGATTACAGTGGAATGACAGGAAATTTAAATCTTGATTAGAATTTGATACAATCTCGATAAGAATAAAATATAAAAAAAAATAAAATAATAAAGAGGATTTTTGTGATAAAAATTTCATTTTCAATCTGCATTCTGGCTTACAGCCAGTATTTCAAACTATAATTTGCATAATTGATTGTATGGTGAAAAATTAATTCATTGTCACGTATGTTTGAGTTTCCATAATTTTTAAAATTGAAATGTAAAGGAGATCAAATATGATAATTTTTATTTATAAATATTGAAATAATCGTTTCAAAACAACATACTTCATATTTATCGTAAAAAAATCAATGTATTCATGTCTGACTGATTTACACGAAATAAAATCAATTCCGTATATGAATTGAACAGGCAAACACATAATACACGTGGCCACAACAAATCAGATATCGATAATATACGCATGTATGATATAAAATATGAAAATATAGGGCAGCTTGTTTTTTTTCTAAAATTTTAAAAGTTAAGCCCCCTTCACCTGATAAAGTGTCATAACAAGCTGCAGGTTATTGATAACCAAAAAGAAAAAAAAAAGAGAAATATTGTGAATATCTCTACTTATAGTGACACTATCGTTTTCACAGATAAAAAGTGCACTTTAAGCGTTAGAACATGTCTGATGTATTTGTCACTTATAATAGTATATAACATATTTTTGATACGAAATAGCTTATCATAAAATCGAAAAAGAATTATATATTAATGGGCACTCGTTATAAGGGACAAAATGAAAAAAAAAATGAATGAATAATTTAAGTTCGTAAAAGTTAACGTACTGACGTAAACTAGAAAAAAAATACATCAAGTATCGATGTACAAACATGTGTACATATACTTAAAGTGATTGCTTCACGTAAATATATATGAAATAGTTACAAAGGAATGTATCATATTTTTTACCGCTCAATAAAATTTATTTTCTCAAGTTAAGCATATCTGATTTGGAATACTTTTTAGGTAAAAATATATGAATGTTTTATACATTTCATCTCATGGAAAATCTATATAAATACATAAAAAATCATCTTGTGCAAGAATGAAATCAAGTTTTTTAATATGCAATAACATTATAAAATTTATGTGATTAGTCAGTTTTTTCGAAATAAAATTTTAAAATAAAAAGAAGGTTTAATTTTTTTAAATTTACATTTTATAAATATTTTCTTTGAAAAAAAACAAAATTATTAAAATCTCACAAATGACAAAATACACTGTTTAATTATTCAAATCTTTAAATCAATTGATATATTCTGAATACTCAGTCATTATCAAAAACAATCAAAATTCATGTATTATTGTAGCTTATAAATAATATTATCTTTTCCGTGTTATTCAAGGATAAAAAAATGAATACATACATTTTTATATACATGGAACGTTTCACATCAAAGTGACAAGTGAATAATTGAAATTGCTAAGCTTTGAAAATATGTATTATTTAACACCAAACCAAAAAATATTGTTTTTAAGATAAAATTAAGGCACTCCTGTATTAATGAATAGGTATTCACTTTTTAGTCTGTTTGCATACTTTTTTCATAATTGACTTATTTACAATTTTAATTATAACCTTAACCATGACTTATTCATTTGATTATTAAAAAAAGTAGACAAATGAGCCTCTAAAAAGAAAATTCGTCAGATTTTGAACTTGTATATAAGATTTTACTGTTTTACGAATCATTAGTTAACAGAGCCACAAATTAAAATCTGCAAAAATTCGTGTATATTATTTCTAAGTTGCAAAGCTGTCAACTATTTTGACATTGATTTACAGTAAATTTTTATACTTTTAAATATTAAATAAAACATTTTTTCGGAATTTCTTTTATTTATGCTCTCAAATTTTAACTGGCTGAGTTGACATGAAACGTGCCATGTATTTGACGCGTAGACTTATCAAAGAACACATCTTTTCCGACTTGTAAACAATCGAGATTGAAAGTTATCGATTAAAAATCTCCACTTAACTTTCCTTATCATTATCTTTAAAAAAAGAAAGAAAAATGTAAAATATGAAGACACAAGACCGTGGGGATTTCACAATTTTTTATGAAGGTTTTTAAAATATGTTTGTCAAAAAAATTCAAGTAAAATATGTAATGGTTTGATAATAGTATTTTGTGTAACAAGTGCGCGAAATAAGGGATTCTGGCACGAGTGAGAGTTTGTCGCCCGAGCGAAGCGAGGGCGCCAAACTCACACGAGTGACAAATCCCGTTGAGCGCACGTGTTACACATACTATTTTTTGACTCAAGTTGCGCGAAATTCGATGCGTACATCGTTTATTTTGAACATAAGAATTTACATTAGTATTGTATATAATGCTTTGATATCGAGAGAGTCAATTATTTATAATATTAATTTACAGGGATTCGGTGTGAGACGGAAGAGGGGGGGGGGTCTTGAGATTCGGGGGGCGGAGTCCCCCGACTCCGAAATATGAATAATAATTCATAAAATAAAAAAACATAATTTATAAAACAACTAAATTCATATTCTATGAAAATATATTTGATCTGATTAAATTTTGAAAGATTATTGTCAAAACTATAAAATAAAGGTTGATATCGAGAGAGTCAATTATTTATAATATTAATTTACAGGGATTCGGTGTGAGACGGAATAGGGAGGGGGGGTCCTGTGATTCGGGGGGGGCCCCGACACTCGAAATATAAATAATAATTCATAAAATAAAAAAACACAATTTATAAAACAACTAAATTTATATTCTGTGAAAATATATTTGATCTGATTAAATTTTGAAAGATTATTTTCAAAACTATAAAATAAAGGTGAAAATTATTTTCAACTTCGCCTATCAATCCATTGAACTATAGAAAAAAAATTATGTTATTTTAATTTTACCCCATATCAGTTCACATACTGTTTATGTTACGCCCGTTGAATTCATTTTGCGCACGCCGAATCTATTTTGCGCACGCTGAGTTTATTTTGCGCACGCTGAATCTATTTTGCGCACGCTCAATCATTTTGCGCACGCTCAACTTATAGTGTGTCCGAATACAGTATTTTGCGTACGCTACAAAGGCACGCGAAATTGAATTTCGCGCACAGAGTGTCAAAAAATATTTTAATAAATTTGCTGTATTATAAAAATAATTTGAATTTTTAATAATCATTTTTGAAATATAATTTTGACTATTTTATATGATGCCAATAAAAATTGACTATGCGATAAGATCAATATAAATAGGAGATCATTTCAAAAATAAAGTTTATTAGATTGAATTGTAAAACTCGAGTTTTATTATTCAATCATTATTAATATCGCTTCAATTTGATCAAAATTTGACTTACATAGAGTTAATGTTCTTTTATAAGTATTTAATCATAATTAAAAAATTTATGGCTATTGTAATACATTATAAATTCTTGCGTTGAATACCACACCGCAAACTTGCGCTAATCAGATAATTATGTTGTATTTATAATATCAGCCAATCAAAAACATTAAAAGCTGAATTTTTTTTCTCTAGGATTAGATTATATCAATAAGCTAAACTAAGGTTTGCTATTTAATTTAAATAGTAGAGAATTGTAAAACAATCAAGAGTTCTCAATAAAATATTTAGTCAAACGCATTTATCTAGCAAACTTCAAGCGATTTGAAAGTCTTTTTAATCTAAACGTATAGTCTATACATACGCATAATTTATGAAAATCGACGTTATCTGCTAGTGCTATAGAACGATCAATCTGCGCACATGTACGGTGAGGTTAATTTTATTCGCTTTAATCTGATGAAAATTTTATTACATTTTTATCCGTTATAGAAAAAAAAATTAATCCGAGCATTAAAGATAAGAAAAGAATTAACTTACATAGTATCTACAGGATAAAAAAAAGGGATAAAAAATTAACTTTGACACTTTATATAAAGTTACTCTCTTAACTTGTTAATTTAGTCAAAGTTAAAGCAGTATATAAGATTTCGACGAGGTTTTATATACTTCTAAAGAGCCTTTGCGTTACACTTCACTTCGCCTTTATAGTTACAGTGCTAGTAAAAAGCCTTTACATGCTTGACGCTATGCTTTGAGTAGCTTGTGATTAATTATTTACGTAATGCAAGAGCAGTAAAATATCCCATATACGCGCTGCATAGTGTAGATTCACCCCTTTCATTTATAGACTAAGCACCAATAAATAAGCTAAGAATTTACATAAGAGCGTGAAAAATTAGTTAGAACATAAATTTTGTGTCTTGATAAATTAAGACTTCGGTTTTAGAAATTGATGTTATAATATCTAACAGTATTATTAATTTTTAAAAATTTGCATTTCTTAAAATTTTATATAACGACAATCATAAAATTATTTGTATAGGATTAATAATCTAATTTTTAAATTTGAAAAACAGGGTACATACGATGACAATTCAAATTTATGTAAGCCTTTGATATTTAATATAAACTCTGCATTACTTATATACAAAAGTTATTTTAATTTATGAAAATTAATATTCATTCTAAATCAAAAGTTCTTATCTCTCAGAAACTTTGTGATATGTTAAAATAGAGAAAATTACAATCATGTTTACTAAACCTACGAACCATTCGCACAGTTTTGTTTTTATACTTTATTTAATATGAATATAGAGTATTTCTGAGGTTTCATTATTCCTGTAAGAAAATAAACCATTTTTTGACCATATTTTACTGATCAATGCATGTTAAAATCACACTTATCTAAAAATTCTGTTCACATCAGTATTTCCAGAATTTCTAGATATATGCCATTTTAACATGCGTTGACCATTAAAACATGGCCAAAAATTACTCTTTTTTTATAAACTCCATTTAAACAACTTCAAAAATATTTGCTCAAATTTGACATACAATATAGTAAATGAAAAAATTGAGTTTTCCAACAAATTTAAAATTCAATCTCTCTTCTTAAGGTAAAAAAGGTATCAATAATTTATAAAGATATTCTAATATGATCAAGTGCATTAAAATGTCAATTATTTTAGTGACATACTTTTGCTTTCCATATTGAGTATTAACTTAAATGTAATCTCTCGATTGATCCTTATTCTGCTGCAAGTCAATCTACAAATCGACAAAGCTGTCAAAAAATTTTTGCGTCACTTGATAGTTTAATAGAATTAAATTGTTGTGACGAGCTGGAGATTAAAGTTTTCCATCTTGTCCAAGAGAGAAAAATTTATCCTCGCTCGCCGATAAAAATAAAGCCTCGAAGCTTTCAACAACGAGGCAAAAATTAATAAAGTCTCACGAGAGATTTTGTCTTGCACATCTCTTGGTTTGCATAAGCTTTTCTCAAGTGTATGCGCGATTTTGTTCCGTTCAATTCTTCGTGGCTAACGAGTCAGAAAAAAGAAACGACGTGAAAAGAATTAAAAAAGAATAAAAAAAAGAAAGCGAATAATACACTAAAAAAATTAAAAAAAAAAGGATTCATGAGCTTTATTCTGGATGTGGATTTAAGCTTGGGAAAAGATAAAAATACTCATTAGTAAAGTTTTGCGTTATATGAGAAAATCTTTTAATATTTAAGAAATTATTTTCATAAAAAAAGTTTGAGAAAATGCAAAGTTATACTCCTTAAAACGATTATTAATATCTAGATTTGAATCGATTTAATTGCTTTAATATCAAGACAATTTTATTAAGAACTTTGAACAAGTTTATAATCCTCTGCAAATCGATAATAGTTACAATCATTTTTTCAAGATTTGTGAATATTTTTATGAATTCCATTAAAAAAATATTGAACATTATGGAAAATTGTTTAAAATTTTTAATTCACAATTACTATGTGAAACTTATATTGAAATATAAAAATTCGTGGTTCTTTTACATTTTTATCTATTGATATCTTAAAAGTATTTAGTATTTGATGCACAATATTTATCATTTTCATTGAGGTATAAATTCAATTTCATTTCTGTTTCAAAAATTTTAGATGGATAATAAATTTTCTATAGCCAATATTTAAAATAAAGTTAGAATACGAGTAGAAAATGTAACAAGAGTATCTTTGTTATTACTTTTTTAAATTTTTAAATAAATGTTTTTTATATACGGTAGCTCTAAAAAAGTATGTAAAGTACTTATAAACTTAAATTTTGCATCTGGAAAATCTTCAAAATAACTTGGTAGAAACAATTTCTCAGAGACCGTATCTTATATCTCTCCGAAATCTCAATAAATGAATTCTCTAGTCATTTAGAATCAATTGGTATTTCTCATCCTCCTTAAGAAGGGGCCGAACTATCTGTCTTTGTCTAATAGCGTTTTTCATCATTTATGTAAAAACTATCCGGTATAACAAGAAAAAAAGAGCAGCCCCCGCTAGATATTAGTATAATAAGTAAATTTTGTTATAACAACCAAATTTTTTCACTGCGTAGTTTTTGAATAATTAGAGACCTACCAAAAATAGATAGGTTATATTCTAGATTGCTAGTAGGTCTCTAATTAGTCAAAAACTATGCGGTGAAATATTTGGTTGTTATTACAAAATTTACTAATTATACTAATATCTAGCGGGGGCTGCTATTTTTTTCTTGTTATACCGGATAGTATTTACATAAATGATGAAAAACGCTATTAGACAAAGACAGATAGTTCGGCCCCTTCTTAATACCATCGCTACAATGTACATAACAACTTCTAAAGCCTTCAAAATCCTCAAAAGCTCCGAGAAAGATACGAAATCTTAAAGGAAGTTCAATGACTCAACTTAAACTTTCTTACATAAACAAAGATTTATTGAAAATCTGTGTGATTACTATGCCTTAATTCTTCCTTAAGAAGAAAGAAAACGAAACTTTCATAGCTTAGTCTTACTTTTTCTTACGAAAGGAAAAAGCCCCAAGATAAATTTCTTGATCTATTTGCCTATCTCCTACGGCGCACATTACTATTTTTTCCATTGTACATAAAGGCAATACGCAAATTTTCGTGTGTCATAAACGTTGGAGTAAAGGCTAGTCGAGTTTGGAAAAAAGAAATTCAACAAAACGACCTTGCATCATTAAGATATCCGCAAAATTTGATGGCTGCCCGGCACGAAAAATGATTTTTATCAAGAGTTATACGAGGCTAAGTTGACGTGAACTCATGTAAATTATATAAAACTATCGCGCTAACTCTCATTTTTTACGAGCCTTCTTGAAAATTTACTGCTCATTTAAAGATTACTTTTTCGTTTTTTTTTTTAATAATGACTTAATAGACTAAAATAGTTAAATGAATTCATTATTATACCGAGAGGATTTTTGAATATAATTCTCATTGAGTTATAAAAATTTTTGGGCTTTAGGTGAAAAAAGGAAATGATAAAATTTTATTCACACGGAATAAAGAATCTTTCAAAACAAATGAAGTAGTCTTTTAATCCTATATATTTAACTTGAATAGCAGTAATTAACTGCAGTACACCATAAATGAAAAGAATTTTTTATTTAATTTGTAGTACAAAAGAAAAGTTTTTATAAAAATTGTAAGAGGTTACGTTTTTTATCAAAATGGTTTAGTTTTTTTTTTTAAATACAAAACTTGATGAAAAATTTAATAAGATCTTTAAATATGTATGCATGATAAATCAAAATTTATAAACAATGACAATAAGTCTCCTCTTTAAGGTTTATCAGAAGCCGATTAAGAGCTTAAATATCAAAACTGTAATAAGCGAACCGTAAAAGCTGAACAAAAGTCTGCAGTTTTTGTTTAAAATTACTCGTAGATAATTTAATAATGACTTGGTCTAATTGAAAACATGCGGATATAAGGATTTAAAATATTGATGCGAAAAAATCAAGTAAAAAAATGTTTCGCTTAACATGATGAAAAAATTAAGTATTTGACTTTTTTAGGCGAAATTTATTTCGTATATTTTATGTCTTCACAATCCAACCTTAACATTTTCAATTATATCTTTTTATACGTCAAATATTTAAACAATGCCATATTGTATTAAACACAAATATTATAATACTTATTTATTTCAATTAAAAAAAAGAAATAAAATTTTTAATATTGAATTATTCAATATGAATTGTTTATAAGAATCTAAAATCTTAAAGTCTTCGAATGATTGGGTACACGAGTAACAAGCATCAATCAGCTAGAAATGTGCACTTATAAAGCGAAAATTCCTTTGAATCGTCAGCTTATCCTATAAACAATTCAATTCCTTGTGCTCTTAACGTTCAAGTAACCGATAAGATCCTAATTGGTGAAGGAGTATCACTTCAAGATCCATCCTTAGAATTTCTCAGATTATCGCTCTTGAACTTTAACAATCTCCGTATCTATAGTGTTTACAGTCTCAAGTATACAATTCGCGTACTATTTGCTCTGGAACAAGCTTTTGCCCTGACCTTTTCTAAAGAGCACTGTCATATTTAAGTAAAAATTAATTAAAATGAAAACGACGTTGCAACGGATGGCAATAACTTGAACGTAATCTTTTAGCTTGGATGAGATTGGAAATAAGTAAATTACATTTTATTTTTTTTTTTTTCAAGCGCAAAAGGCTTTAGAGGCAGGAACTTGTAAAAGCCTTGCGTCGTTGGTAATCTAAGTTTCATAAAATGTTCAAGTTTTAACTCGTTGTTAATAAATTGCAGGTTTCATTTCAATCTAAAGTCGCAAGCTTTTTTGTTATGAAATCAAATTTCTTATTTGTTAGGGAATTTGATTAAGATGATTGCCTAATCAAACTAAGTAATTACATTGAATTTCAATATTAAAATCTTTATTGAACATATTTTTAACGGTATTATATATCTGCTTCCATACATAACAGAAAAATAATTTAAATAATTAAATTACAATTCACAATCAAATGAGAAAAGAGAATTTTAAATAAGATATATTTAATTAAAAAATTTCAGAAGCTCAAAAATACATTTAAAAGTTTTTAGTTATGTAGAAAATATATATTTAATTCATACACATATAATATTAAAAGTTATAATTAACTTTTTAAAGTTCGTTTTAATAAAATAAACATAAAAACATGACATTTAATATTAGGATAGTAAATATAAACACATTTATTCTAATAATTTAAAAAATTTTGTGAAGCTCATTTATTTTAATTTAAAAAATTTGAAAAAAATCATAAACTATATTTTTAAAAACAGACTTTTATTTAACATAAATATATAAGCTGTAATTTTAGTTAAATTCAAAAATGAAATGTATTGTTTTTATAAGTTGAATTACTTAAATGACTTTCCAATTGAGCCAAATCATCTAAATAAGTTATTAAAAAAAAATTCATCATTCTTTAAAAATTTTAAAGAAACCTTTCATTCATATAGTGCGTTTACAAAAGCGTAATACATAAAAATATTATCCCAGGTACGAGATGGGCAATATTCTCATCCGTCATCTTGATCGTCTTTTAAAAATTCCATTTTAACACTGAACAAAGCCCCATTGAAAATCCTCACCCAACATATACGCTCGTAAAAATATCCGTTGGATGTTCATGCATACTCTCCAGAGAAAATTTAAAGCTCGTCTATACAACAAAACTTTCTCGATTAAACTATTTCTTCGCGGACTTTTGGAAGTTAATTGCTGGCGGTTTATATTGTTTATATTGTAAAAGATGTACGTGTATTAAAGAAAACTTTGAGATGTTGTTAAATTAACTTTACTATGATTAAAAAGAATATTTATAAATAAATATAAGAGTTAAACTACGACAAAATTGTAGATTTATTGGATTTTAAACAAAGTTTGATTTCGTGAAAAGATGTCCTGATAGAAGTCTTTAAGAACTGAAATTTAAAGTATTAAACGTTTGTATTAAATACTATTTCAATCATTAAACGAATAAAGATTTACTTAGAAACCATATAGAAACATTTTTTTCAATAAAAATCATATTTTCATCAAAATTGCAATAAAGAAAGTAATAAAAGTTAAAAGAAAAGTTGATAAATAATAAAAAGAGTTTTAAATAAACTGAATAGAGCACTTGTTTACAATAGTTCACCACAATTTCTTAAATTTGTATATAATAATTTTCGGATTATAATGGAGCATGGAATAGTAACATTATGATGAACAATGAAGGAACAAACCCAAAACTCTAAAATTTATAAACACAAAAAAATTGACATAGCAATCCAAGAAGAGTTGAAGAAAAATGAGTTTTAAACATTAAAATATCTATTTTGCATTTTATTGAGTGATAATTGGAATATTATATTTTGATTTGTTTATCTCTTAAAACTCGCTTATATAAGGTCATTACAAAATTTATTTATTTTTCTCTCATGAATAAGAAATTTTATTCCAACAAAAAAAAATCATTTCTATAATGACATTACTAAAATTTATATTAAAATACATTATGAAAGGCTGTGGCTAACTTTATAGAAAAATGGATTTGCAAGTTGAGATGCCGAGTTTGATTCCCGCTCTCGGTTGAATTGATACAAGCTGCTCTGTACTCGTTACATGTGCTTTGTTCACAAACACGCTAATTAGCATCGAAATGATAGCATAAATACAATGACGTTAAATGAAATAGAAAATACATTATTATATTCAGCGATAATGTCGTCCAATCATTTAGAAACTAAAAGAAATTTATGTACTTTTACAATTTTTAAAACTATATTAGTAATTTAAAAAAAATTGTTTTCTTTTTCACTTTTTGTAAATATTAAAATATTATTCTTTTTTATTTAAATGAGATTTAATGTGATTTTTACTAAAATATATTTTCATAAGTTTTCTAAAAATGTATACACATTTAAGTACATGTATCTATTCTTTTGTATCACCGAAAAAAATGAGATTTATATGTGAAATTTTCTGTGTGAAATTTTTGTTAAATTAAGTAAAAAATAATTTAATTATTCTAGAGGTCTCAGTGGCTTATTCGGTAGAGCGATGGGTTCGTAATCTCGAGATCCCGAGTTCGAATCCCCGTCTCGGCGGCCGATTAATAAAAGTACCACTGTACGTTGTATATAATTTATTCATAAATGCACTGATGATCTCCGTCGCTAATTAGCATCGCAATGATAGCATAAATACAGTGACGTTAAATAAAATAAAATATAAACAAATTATTTAATTTTGTATATTCTATTTTTTTGGAATAGAAAAATTTATAACTTATTTAAATACATTTACTAACTTTTTTATATTTCACAATTGAAGTAATGTTTGTCAATATTCTTTTTAATTCTTATTGATTTAATTAGAGTGTAATATAATTTTTAATCAAACTATATTCTCTTAAGTTTTTTGAAAATTTTCAAATTATTTACTTTATTTTATTGTATGTACTAATTCCGCTATATTGCAGGAATAAATGAATGTTTATTATGTTAATTTTATCAGCCATTTATATCGCGTTTTCATAAGGTTTTAACCACTTCTGTAAATATATTTTAACGAATCTTTGAGTTTTAAAAATCTCTGTAAAAATGCATAGTGAAGCAGTTGGTAACGTAAATTTTTAGAATCACACTAAATAGAACGTACGTTTGTTATAAGCTTTTTTTTATTTTATTTAACGTCGTTGCATTTATACTATCATTACGATGCTAGTTAGCTACAAAGGTTTTTTAGAATATTTGTGAACAAAGAA
The DNA here is from genome assembly GCA_017163975.1 of Anastatus disparis. Lineage (NCBI taxonomy): Eukaryota > Metazoa > Arthropoda > Insecta > Hymenoptera > Eupelmidae > Anastatus > Anastatus disparis. The sequence continues at coordinate 290,035 of JAFFSR010000012.1, forward strand.
CATGTGACGTATGTTGGTTTCTGTATCAATCAATCGAGAGTGGGATTCGAACTTGAGTTCTTGAATTACAAATTACAATATAAGCTATTTTTCTAAAGTCCAAAAAAATTAATATACGATTCTAATAAATATAGTTTCCAGTTTGTATGAATGAAGCAAATGAATTGTTTATTTAAAATGAATAAAATATCTCATTTTGTAAATATAAATATACGCAGTACGTATTTTCTGTATACGCAGTACGTATTTTCTGTATAATCAGAAGGATTAAATAGATATTTTTCTATAATTTTACTTGAATTGGCTCAAAGATTACATTTTTGTGTTAAAAAAATAAACTAATTCTCTTCAGATGTATGATAATGTGTCGGATTAATTCCATAATTAATCTTAAATTATTCTCTGTATTATTTAAGTATTATTTTAAGTACACTTCCCGTTATTTATTTAAACGAGTTGAAATTGCATCAAAAGAGTTACTCTTAAAGCTCGGTAATTCCATATAATTCTTCTTATTACAGGCAGCTTAAAATTTTAAATTATAAGATAAATCCTCAGTTTCGTGATCATTTAGATTTTCAATTCAATAAAACACTTATAATTAAAGCACAAGTGTTTTAAATTTAATAAAACATTTTCATTTGGCTTTTTTAAACAATAGCTACTTTATGAAATGATTTATTACTAAAATATATTTTTTTCCTTAATATTCTGGATTACAATATTCAAGTTAAATTAACGTGTAATTAAATACTTAATTTTCTGCTTTCAAATAAACCATAATTGGGTGCGTATTTTCAGTTTCATATTTAGGATTATTAAATAGTTATTTTTAATTACGTAATTTTAAAAAAAGCTTTTTATATTCTTCATTGATTAAAATTTTGTACAATTCTTTATGCATATTTTTTAATATAATAATACACAATTCTTTTTAAATTCTATCTCATGTTTGATTGTTTCTCGTTCGATTTTATTTACTTGTTCAAATATTTATTTTTTACTATCATATGAAAATCAACAAAAAAAAAAATATAAAAACATAGTATCGACACCAAATAAAAAATCTTTTATTTAAAATAAAAGAAAAATAAAATTTATTTTGAGCACTATTATGAAATAAATAAATAAAAAAGTTCAAATGAAATACAAAAATACATTTTCATAATAATCTCTTTTACTAGGCACTTTCAAGTTAGATATAATTTCTAACTGGTCATTTATTACTTGCCGTAAAACATTATACACACGCCGCACATAAAATCATGAAAGGAACGAAAGATATAAGCTTTAGTTTTTGTCAAAAGAGAGCGCGTTGCCGACTTTATTATAGAAATACTCTTAAAGTACTCTCGGGCTCTCTTTATTTCGAAACGATTTAACGCCCTATGCGTAACCATTATTGTGAGAGAGAAACTCTTAAATTACGATCAGTACCAAACGAGTTGTGGGGTTAGATGAAAGAAAGCAAAAAGAAAAAAATAGCCTAAGTGTTAGAGAGTTAAAGGTTTAAGGAATATATATAAATGTGTGTATATGTGTGTATATCGAAAAGCTTCAATACTTCTACATAGGAAGTGTGCTACTAAAGTTTTATGGTATTATATTTCCGAGTATCGTAGCTAGCAATAAATAAAGGCACAGGGGACAAACACTTTATGTGAAAAAAGAGGAATAATTCTCATTTTCCATGGAAAAAAAAAGAAGGTGTGATGAACATTAACAACTCGTGCGATCGTTAACAGCTTTTATGAATCTATCGATTGACAGTCAACTGCACAAACCGCGCAACCTTATAACGCCGCTGCTTTTGATGCTGACGATATCGCAATTTTTGGCGTATTATATTTTATTATTTGACACGTTAATTCAGTTAAGTTTTATGTTTTCTGGACATAAAATCTTATTACGTTGATGAATATTTTTTATGATTTTTAAATATTTATTTATTTTTTCATTTATTTTTTATTCAGTATACAAAATTGTTGATTTTTTTCTGTGGTATCAGGTGTTTTTTATGAAGTTTTGAGAACGGTGATGTTTGAACGTTGGAGTTTCTATTTCTAATCTCCGTTCTAATTATATATTGTAATAATTTTTCAATTTAAGAAAAGGAGCAAATTAAAAAATCGAAAAAGTTGGTTTAAATTTAACTCATTAACTTTATCAGAAACATTATTATTCCCGCTAAAACAACAGACATTTTCCATTAAAAACTAGAAACTACATTTACTTAAATATTTGTGTTGTCGATTCTGTAAACAGTTACATTATCATTAATTATTAAATGATGTTATACTACCATTAATTATTTAATGTATGTCAAAACTATAATGTAACAACCGTGTTTGATAAATGAAACATCAAGATTGATTTTAAAGTTTGAACTGCTTAGAAATAATAAATCCGTACGTAAATTATACATCACAAGTAGGAAATTTATCTGTTTGACAATGACAATAATCACTGTCGAATATCCAAAGAGTTTCTCAACATGACGCTTCTTGTTGTAAAGTTTTCGGATTGAAGAAGTTATCATACGAAACTTTGAAGCAGGATATGAGGGAGTTAAAACCACAACAAGGAAGCTTTACGCAGGCTATTGTCACTGCAAGTTATTATATGCGCAAACTCGCGTTAAGAAAACTTTATGTCGCGCAAGCTTTAATCTTCGTCACACTAGTACTTAAGAAGAAGAATAGAAAAAAAATCACACAAAAAAAAGTTTAACCGCAAAAGCTTGATGTATTCGCAATTTGGTAGAAAAGCGTGGGCTCGATTTCGTGCTCTGCATTTCCTTCCGCGTCTTTTATGTATCCCGTGGATCCTTTCTCTTTTTTTTTTTAACTTTCGTTGTTTATACTCTTTTCTCTTTCATAGCCACAAATGCTTAAGGATATAGTTTTCTTTCCAAATGAGTTTTGTATTATAGTGCATGAGACTTTTCACGGGTAGTAAATGCGAGTTTGAGTAGTCTTTGCATTAATTTATTCATGCTTTTATATGCGGACGGTTTTAATATTTTATGGTAGATGAAAATTTACTAGAGTCAAATAATTTATTATTCTTATTGAAATTTGTGATTTAACGAATCTACTACATTCAGTATTTTAATGATGTAGTATTTACATAACTTTTTATATTTATTTTATTATTTTAGTATTTATAATTAATGATTGACTGAATAATATTTTTAATCAATAGAATCTCTGATATAGTTGAAAATATCAACTTTTTAATATTTTTATGAAAATAAATATCTTAGTAAATGTTAACAATGTTAAACTCTAAAACAATACCTTAGATTTTAGAACCCATTGAATAAAATACTAAAATACAAATTTCATTATATTGGTAAAAAGAAGCTTTTTCAAAGTTTCAAGAAAATTCATAGCCTGAGGGCCATAGATTCACCTAGTTAGTGAAGTACACAAACTAACTTCATTCTACATAATTTTATTTACAAGACGAATGAGAGCATATTGATCACGCCAAGAAATATAACGAAGACGTGGAAAATTTTCACTTCATTAAAAGCTGGAAAAGCTTGAAAAGTAATTTTGACGCACATGAAAATAACTGATAAAACGAAACGAAATTAAAGCGGTAATTTAATTTAAAAGCGTATGTAAAATATTACTTGTTTATCGAACGGTCAATACTTGAAAACTTCATTTATCGCTTGATTTACTTGAAGCTATGCATGATTGCATTTTCTTCAATGTCCAAACGCGTGAAACATGAAAACCGGTAGCTGTTTAATTCGAATTGTAATCTCGAGAGTCTCTGATTGAATTAATGAGAAATTCAATAGAATGAATTATCGAATAAAGTTATAAGAGATTTTCATGAATGATGTATATGCTATTTGATTGAAAACATTGGTCAATATTATTCTGATGTATTGATTGAAGATAACTTTTTTTTAAAGAACTTAATATCATAATTTAATTTTTAATGAATATTCAATTTACAATAAAATATACATAATATAATACTTAAACTTTAATATTTTAAATTCAATATAGAAAGAGTCATATAAGATTAGTATTTCTTTATAATAATGATGTTTGATTATTTTCTGCAAATCAATTTAAGTGTATACATAATATCACTATAAGTCATCATTGCTTTTATTAATAACCTCAATAAATTCAATAAAAATAAAATTTTATCATGTGGTGTTTTGTTGGAAAACAAAGAATGAGATTGGAAGTAAATAAACTTTCCCTTTTTTAATTTAAAGTTCGAAATTTCAAGACATTTTTGCGGAAATTTTTTTGAAAAAATTTCCGCAAAATAAAGTAAAAAGGAAGTTATTGGAAAAAACTTTTTTTACTACAAAGAACTTTATTGTCTCAGCAACGATCGAATAAATTTCATTGAATCATTAAAATTTTAATTAGTTCCGTACAAAACTAATTCATTAAAAATTCAAATTTTGAAAATTAAAAAAAAGACATAATTTTTTTTAGTAATTTAAATACTACTGAAAGTAATGCCATTGAAACTTGTTTTATCTAGTATACACAAAAAGAAAATATTATTAAAATAAACATGAAGTTACTTTGAAAAGGTAGATAGTAGAACCAAGCAATCTCCTTTCATAATATTCTCTGACAAAGAAAAGCAAGTTAGAAGAGCCTTTGTAATATTGTAGCTTTTCATTCTTGAAAAAAACGTGAGTCTATTAGATAAGCCAAATAAATTAAAAAAAAAGATTCAAGATTACTACTTGAGAATTTTATTCTGTACATACAAAGTATGAGAACTTTTTGTTTTGTTTTTATTTTTAAATTTAAATTAAAGTTACGATTCATGTGAAAATTTAAAAAAATAAATGGAAAAAAAAGGTGAATATATATTTGTTATATTATAGTTACCTAGGTGAAAAAATATCGTGTTCAAGCTTCATGCATCAAACGATGAGGCGAATACAATACCAAACAAAGCTCAAAAGCGCCACTAAACTGAAATACTACTATCCCGTTTGTTTGATGATTATTGAAATAAAAAAAGCAAAAGATAGAAATAAAACGATAATTTTGAAAATTGCTTTCATTGACTCTTTTGAAAAATAGCACTTTAAAAAGGGTACGTTTAATTGCGAGGCACATTTGAAGTACGTGAGATGAATTTCGATTTTTTAAGACTCATTGTGGAAAGAACTTAATTTGTCTTTAATATTTTTCACGTGGAATTAATAATTTTCAATGTTTCTCAACGTTCGACTTTAAGAGCTAAATTCAGAGAAAATTAAATTTGTTTTGAAAACATTACTTCAAATTAAAAAGATTGAAATTCAAAGAAAATATTTTTTCGTTTATGTATTTATTTAATTTTTTTTAAAGAGTTTACCAATTCTAATTAATTCTATAATATAGACATATCTACAATTTTTCGAATAAATATAATAATATAATAAATACTGTTAGTTGGATTCACTTTGGTAAATAAAATAACTACTAAAATTTGTAATTGTCAATTTCCATTTATACTTCGAATTTTTTTCAAATCAAATATGAATTAAAAATTTTTTAAGTCTTAATTTCAATAGTTTTTAAAGTTATTTGAAAATCATTTAAAAATTGTAAAGAAAATTATTATTTATCAAAACATTTTCATCTTAATGTGAGAAATTAAATATCAGTAATTTTTTTAGTGAATAAAGTTTTCTTAAAAAGCAAATTATATATTGCACTCATAAAGCTCAATCATGGTACGCAATTAACAAATTTTTCCTATTCTGTTATATCAAAGAATATTATTAACATTTAATTGGACTTACAGATTGTAACAATGTTAATACTACGGTTTTGATTATTTCTTTTGTTATAGCCAAAATGTAAATCGATTAAATTTATGTGCATTCATAATCAGATAATCTAAATTAGATCGTAATTACAGATAGCAAGTACTTTATGAATATTAATATTAATTAGCCTTATGAATAATATAAAAATAAACAAGTGCCTCATATAAGCTCTTCTTATAATTAGCTCTTTGAAATTATAATTTTAAATACTGTATTAAATTTTAAAATTTTATATGTTAAAATATAAATAAATTCCCAATATTATTATTATACTTTAAATATTAATTATTCTCCACTTTTATTTCATTTTATTTTCTTAATAAAAAATTAATTAATCTTTTAAAGCATATCGAATATTGTTCGTTGAAGCATTGTTCATTTTTATTGCAAATGCGAATATTTTTCCATGCACGTTATATTAAAAATAAGTTTTAGCTTTCCGATAAGTAATTTCTTCCGTGAAGCTTTGCTCTACTTCGAGTTTTAGTCACGTATAGCATACAAACTTTTTCTAACGTTTCCAACAATAATGAATATAGATAAAAGTACAATGCATTTATGTATGAAATATCTGATTTTCAAAATACAAAATCTAACGCAATATTAAATTATTTTTTAAGAGAGACTTTTTTTAATATTAAAAAAAAGTTATTCGATTTTTGAAAAACTAGTTTCGATTTGAACTAAATTGAAGATTTTCAGATATCTTTTTTATTAACTTGATAAGTTAAGACTGTTTCATAAAAGTAAATTTATTGCTAATATAAAAATTTAAAAAAACGTAAACTTTTGTATTAAAATTTTAAATTACGAAGAGCTATGGACTTATTATAAAGTCTAATACGATATAAAAATATAATTTTTAAACTTCGTTGAAAAATCTTATAAACTAAGTTTATATTTATCTTTAATCTGAAAAGGATTTTCCAAAGGAGGAAAGCTCGCAGCTGTCGCTAAATTATCAAACTGAATTTATGAATATTAAAAAAGTCGAATTATAATTTTAATAAATTCAAACTTTATTCTCTCAAATAATATCGAATCATTAGATTTTTCTCGAAGAAAAAAATCAAATTACTTTTGAAAAGATTAATTTTAACTTTGGATGTATCGAAGAGAAAAAATCTTTTCAAATTAACCGCACCAAGATTAAGTGTCCGAGGTATTCTCATCAAAGAATCACAATAGAAGCCTCTCTACAAAACATAAAAAGAACAAACAGACGTCGTACTTTTGTTCATTTTCTTTACTCCTTTTCGGTACTTACCTTTTAGATCTTGGCCGTGTAATTAAACTCGTAATGTACACACATAACCCTTTCTTTTCTTTTTTTTTTTTTTGTTTTGTTACAACTCTCAAAAGGCTTGAAACTCTTTCTTTCATCGGGGCCATATCTTAAAGAAAAAAGGAAAAAGACTATCATGCCAATTTAAAAGAAGAAAAAAAGTTACATCAACAAACGTTTTCCCTTGTCGGCTATTTGCTTAGTAAGGGGTGGTGTCGATGCCCATTTTCTTCTTTCCATTTAGTTTTATCTTTCTTTCTTTTTCTAGTGTCATTAGCGCAATGCCTTCTACAAAAACATCCCAACCGTTAAAAAGTTTTTCCTCTCGCTGTACCTTTTCTTTAAAACGGAGAAAGTACTTTCATCTTTCTTTGTTTATCATATTCAGTTAATGGCACAGCAAGCAGTCGATGAAAAGTAGCACTATTTTCTTTTCTTACGAAAAGTGCGTGAACTTGCTAAGTAAAGCGATACTTACAAGTGGCGCAGTTGTTTCTAACTGATATGTTTTTTTCACTTTTTTTATGAGTTTACTTATTTTTCAAGCGATTGGCTATTTTATATCTGCTTAATAGAATTGACTTGTTTATAACGTTTCGAATGCTCTTGGAAATTTAAAATTCTCTTTTCTAAATTGTTCATAAACCAAACTAAAAGTGTACGCTTATAAATGCGCAGATTCACTTTATAAATATTTAATTAGTGTTTTAAAATATTAAATATTAAACATTTCAAAAATAACTTATGCTTTTACTCCGTTGCTGGTATACACGTTATTATTTGATTTCTTTTTAAAAATTTCCACAAAATATTTACTTTTAATTTATTGTATGTATACTTTTATTATTATTATGCTTTTTAACTTCTTTTTTTTAATTGAAATCGCTTAGTATTTTAAATTATAAATTTAGAGAAAGAAAATTTATATGATTAAAAATAAATATTAATTAAAACGAAAAAAAACCAATGGCTTTTTATAAAATTGCAAATGTTTCAAAATAATTAAAATATGAAATGTTTTTATACAATGTTGACTGATCATTAAAATAATTAATAACATTTCAATTTTAATTTCCTATCAATTAAAATTATTTTTCAAATTGTTTACATTACTGTAACAAAGATGATAACTTTTCTGAACATATTTCAAGCTTAAGCTCACAGGAAAAATCTAATTTCACATGTACCATCGAGACATTGTGCAATGCTATAATTGGATTATCTGAAAGATGTAGTTTGAAACAAACTTTAAAACTTGTAACAGTAATGAATGCAATCTAAATGTATAGTCCATTGCTTTTGTTGCTCCTAATGTAATTTGATTCCGTATCAAACATAAAGTGTATCAGTTTAATCACACATCAATTGTTTTAATTTTTAGTCTAACTAATTTCAGCAAAAATTTCAGATAGTATTTTTTTAATTTTGATAGACGTTTTACGTATAAAAAATAATGTTGCAGTTTTTTATTAATAAAACAATATTAATCGAAAGTCTAATCATTTTGTAAAATGTTTCCGAAGTTCAAAAGAAAAATTAAAAAGTTTAATGAAAAATCTTTCATGTATTAGCATCATAATTTCAAATGAAATATAATTTAAAAAATTTTTATTAAAATTTCATTATTATTAAATTTCAATACATTAGTTTCGTAACAGGTCTTTCAAACGTCGATTAATAATTTTTTTTGTAATGTAAGTGAATTGACTACGAAAGGGAATGTATATTAAAATGCTGAAATAGGATTACTTCGAGTCGATTGACTTCGCTAACCTTATCCGATCCGGTAATAATCACAAAACTCACGATGTGAGAAAAAGAAATATGACGAATATTTGTGACATTAAATCGTAGTTAAATTATTTAACAGCTTTTTTTCGCCTTAACTATTATTGTCAAATTGATATATAATACCGAAAAAATTTTTAATTCATCTTTTTCTTTAATTTATTTCATTTTATATGTTATTATATTATTATTATTATAAAATGTTTTAATAAGCTTCATTAAAATTTTTTTCGTTCAGTAAAAATAAATGTATGTTGAAAACACATCAAAGGACAAATTCATGTTTAAAAATTCTGCATTTATATAATTATTAAAAAATAATTTTTCAAGAGTACAGACCCTTGAATATTTAGCTACATTTAATTAATTTTATTTACTCTTTTTTAATGTTGCGTACTCGATTTGGACGGTTCCTTTTCATTTTTGCAAAGCCATTCATTTAAATAATTACATACAGAAATAATTTGAATGCGATATTAAGTGTGTTCATTCATTTTGGGTAGTACGATTGAAACAAATTAATTCACAACAATAAAACAATTATAAATATAAAAGAATAGCGTTAAGAAAGTTTGATACTAATAAAAAATGTATAGGAAAACTTCCCGTGAATGTAAAAATATTCTGTTTATAATATTATAATTTATAATTTTTCACATATCTCCATTAAACCTTTTATTATAACAGTATTTATTAAAAAATTAATTTTTCGAAAGTTTATAACACTTTTAACAATAGGAAAAAACACGAATTAAAATTTATTAATTAGTTTCCAGTTTTCATAATTATTTAAATAAATTTATAATATTTTTGCTGTATTTATGTGTTAATAACTATCTTGATAACTACTCAATAGAATTTTGAAGTGATTTCATCAGGATTTCTTAGAGAAAAACGTATTAAAATAATAGAAGTTTATTTTACGTTCATAAACCTCGTGGGTTAATGTTTTTGTATAATGATGATATTTTTCACTATTTAGCAAGCAACACTTATATTAGATTAAGAAACAAAAATTCTCTTTTCCATATCTTCTCCTAGTACCCAAAGCTCCTTGATAGTATTTTGTATAATGTGCATTTTGCATTTCGTTGATTAAAACTTGTTAGATCCTATAGGTAAATGTATAAAGGGATTATGCGCGCTACGTTTCTCGCGTGGTATATTGTACGTAGGTATCAGTAATGGGGAAATGTTAGAAGATATAGTTGTATGCAGATAGAAGCATCTGTATACAGTGCTCGATTGGACTTAATGTAACGTAATACTAGTGAATAATTATATCTAGAATTACTGGAAACATCCTAATGCTATCAGTTAACAAGTTTCCATGCACGTAATTTACTTTTTAAAAAATTCACTTTTTTGTACTAATTTTAAACTGTAATTCTGATTTAAACTTGTTTTTTGAATTAAAAAAGAATTATAAACAATTAATAACCGAAAAATTGTTAATGATATAATTATGATTAGTTAATAAAAAATTTAAAAATTTGAAAAATATAATCTTTATGCATTGAGAGTTTTTATCCTAAAAAAGAGAATTTTCCATAAAAATTTTATGGCAATTACGGTAACAAGTAATCTATTGAAATTTTATGTAGAATTTTATCAACTCTTATGATATGATGGAACTCAAAACGATAACCCATAAAATTTTATATGCTTTTACTTTAATCCAATTTCCATTAAAATTTTTATCGAACAATTATTTTTGTGAACATAAGAATTAAAAATAATCGCTAAATTTCAATTTTAAGGAGGTTGAATAGGTATTTTTTAAAAATTAATAATAATATAAATATTTACGAAAAAATATAGATTATAGAACTCATACTTTTTTGGGAAATGTTATTCGTATGTGATTATTAAAGTAATTAGCCTTCACTGCAATTTTTCTATTCTTCCGCTAAAATTTAAAAGAGCGGACTTGGGTAATTTTAACCATTAGCAGTTTGTCGTTGTAAATAAATTTATGTATTTTATGTCAGTGTGGAGCTAAATTATATGTAATATTTACTTTTTTTTACAGTTCTTGCTTTTACCAAAAATTTTGAATATTGCAATATATTTTATTTGTAAGATAATCCGATATATGAATACTTGAAAGATAGCCTGCTTTTTCGTGAAAATAGATAGAATTACTTACGGCAATTTAACACGTCATTTTCATTGAAAAGCACATATGAACTTTCAGTTTCATATGTCAAAGTTTTAATAGAATTTGGATTCGCATTCGTTTAATTTAACGAATGTCTGATACTTTACAATATACTTTGAATTGCAAAATGTTTATGTGCAATTGCATTCATTATTCTCTTTGACAGTTAATTCTAGTTTATTTTTAATCTTGTTAAACGATTTATAAATGTTTAAGCTTTAGTTAATATGAAGCGAGAGATTTGTCTAAACTTTTGTAGGATTAAAAATAGAAATTCTTAAAATTCGTTTTAAATCAAATTTCAAACGTGACACGTTTGATATTAATGATATTACGAATATCTTCTCTTTGTTGTTATATCCAAATAAGATATTTGGTGATACATTTGATGTATTTTCTATTGTCTCAAACTCTTGATATTTAATTTAGCTGCAATATTTAGCTGAATTTCTTGATAAAATTCTAAAATGGTTAAATACTTTTAGAAATGCCAGTTTTATTAAGAGTGTTTTTAGTGACGATAGAAACGTTACCACTATAGCTAAATCGTTTTTTTTTGTTTATGGTTATATCTTTTAACAAATTTTAAATTTGTTAAAAAAGTTTTTCAACTTATAATAAATTGTAAATTTTTTTTTTTTACAAAAAAAAATTAATTTTAAAAGTTTAGTAAATGAAGCTGTATTTTGTTAAAGAAAAATAAAAATTAGTTTTTACGACCGTCACACCGCAGTTGAAGTTTCTTCACAACTCATTTATTTACCTTTATTGATTAATTCATAAAATTTAACTCAAAATAATCTTTTATGCCTATTGTATGTGGGAAAATTTTAATTATACTTATTTAAGTACATTAATAACAATTAAAACAAATTTCTTATGGTGTTGTATACAACTATAAAACGAAAAACACTTTTAATTATATAAATATTACTTGGAAAAAAGTAAAATTTAACAATCAATTTTATAATTAAATCAACTAACGCTAATTTACTAAAATTATTGGTCTTTAAAAATTATGTTTTCTAAGATGTTTTCAATTTGAAGTTTGATTTTTAATACAATTTATGATACAATCCTTTTAGTGCCTTTTTGTAAAAATATTTATAGATCAATTAAATGTAACAAGTGGTAGAAAACGAAATGATTTTCAAGTGAAATCGTAAAACTAACACGTAATATTTGTTTAACAAGGAGATCACCCTATCTTTAGATCATTGATTGTCTTGAAATTTCAGAAAATGTTTTAAAAAAATATTATTTTACTTGATTTTTAAATGAGATAGAATACATATACCTAGAATATGTATATTAATGTTAATACGTATAAAAGCAACTGAAATCCTAGGATCCAATTGCATGAATGCTAAAATAAAGGCCCCATTTTTCGTTCATTAAATTATTTTTCGAATAATTCAAGGAAACTTACGATCTAGATGATACATAACTCTTCTTGCGCAAAATCATACCATAAGTTGTCATTTCCTAGTAGAATCTTGTGGGACTCGTATTTTGAATTTTTGTAGGAAACATATATCTAGTACGCTTATGCATGAATAGATACGCCAGTATGGAAGAGCTTTTATTATGTAAACAACAAGCTCTTGTGCATATCATGAAATCCAGACTGAACCATTAATTTTTCGCGCTAGCATGACTGTACGACTTACGTGTACAAACTTCAACAAAATATGATGGAATTTACTTTTAGAATCTTAAGAATACGATCTTAATTATTATATTTTATATTTTTATTTCATTATTTTGCTTCTCTATATTTTATATATGTGTTGAAAATGAAGAAATTATTTCTCAATAATTATATATTACTATCTTTTATTAAATTTTTTTTGTTTCGTCTAAAATAATATAATTTAATTGATCGAACTTAGCATAATTTTTTTTATGAAAAAGTGATATAATAGCTAATTGATACAGAAAATTAATTTACAAAATAGTAAGCAAATATTTACGTGTAAGTAGATATATGCCGAGTTTATCAAGACAACGTCCTCACATATTCAATAAACACTTACAAATTATTTTTTACTTAATCTGAATTATTTTTTTTTTCGTTGTTAAACCCTATCTATAATGATATCCAGTACAAAATAAATTTTGTAGAAAGCTTTAAAACAAGATAAGCCAAAACAGAAGTTATAACTGCTTCTAAGTTAAGAAAATTCTTTGTTACACCGCTTGAACTACGACTGCGGTAAAACAAAGCTTTTGTAGATAAAACTACAACACGAAAACGGAAGCACTCCCATTCCCTAGCACTTTGTAAAAAATAACGAAGGTAGTAAAATAAAAAAAGAAAAATTACTGACGCGATGTACACATTACGGGATGGTACAACGAAAATGAGCGACAAAGGTTAAAGGAAAAAAAAAGATAAAATATACGGAATAGTAAGAACGAGAAACAGAGGAAATAAAAGAAAAAAAAAGAAAATGACTAGACTATTTATTTCAATTGGTTTTCCTCGCGCGTTGTCGAATGGAGCCAATCAACGCACGACAATAGATTTGTTGTCGCGCAAGCAAGCGAACGGCAATCGATTGGCCAAAGAGAAAGAGAGAGAGCTAGAGAGAGAATCTAATTTGCGGCCTATAGTCAGATGCTACAAATCAATAGCACTTGGTGTATATAGCCGTGTATAGTCTCTGTGTGTATATGTGGTATGAGAGAGGCTTTGGGGCGAACGACGTTATACAGCACGTTCGCACTTGAAGCTTTAGCTATACTATGCTTTTGTGCGTTAACAATGCTAGCATATTTCTATGTATATAGAAACCAGGAATGCATGTTTCAGAGAGGGGGCAGAGGGTTTAGATTTACCGTTTTGTGGCTACTGCATCATACAGCCATATTGCCGTTCTTACTCGAGAAATCTTAAATTATTGACCATCAAGGCAAATGAGATTTATCATTTTAGTGCTACTGTAAATTAAACGTGAGATTATTAAATTTTCTTAATGATATTTATCACAGTTTTTTTACGTTCCTACAAAATATAGATGTTTTCATAAAAGTTATTAATTTAGTTTTTTTATATAAATTATAACATTATATTTTTATGCAGTTTCAGGCACAAAAAACTTCATTTATTTTTCTCTGAATTTAAAAGCTTGAAATATAAACGTCCTTTTTATAAAATTCATTTTAATATTCATTTTCATTGAAATAAAAATAAAATGCTATATAAATTGAAAAAGGAAATTTCCCAGAAATAGCAGAAAGTAGACATCACTTATTCCTTTTTATAATTATTTTAATATTTATAAATTTGATAGAAGTTTATAAAAATGCATCTGTTTTGATAAATATAAATTGATATTATGCTGGTAAAATCAAACTTTTGATTGATGTTTCTTGTTTTTCAATTATTTTATATTTTTAAAATATTTGATTAAAATAATTGAAATATGATAAAAATTTATTTATTATGAATTGTTATTACATTTCAATATATAATGAATAATGTTTAGAATAGTATTAAAACTTGAATTCCAGTATATAGTAGAAATTTTGATTTATAAAAGGTTGAACGCTTTGTCTTTTACGTTTTGAAATTTGAATATTCTCTCGCTAAAATTTTCATTTTCGTTTCGAATGTCACTGATAAACTGATCATCGACTTTGTCAAACGGCACTGCGTGAATATGTCTAGATCGAAAAAGTTCTGAAATTCAAATAAATATTTTATAAAAAAAAGAAAAAAATTTTATTTAAAAGCTTTTGTTAAAAAATAATTGAAATGAAAAGCGTCAAAAAATTTTTATCCTTTATCATGAAACCAGAAGCTAAATATTTTTATTTCGATTGTCCGTTAACTTTCAATGAAAAATACCGTTAAAATAAAAATCACAAAATCTATAACATGAATATTTATTTAGGATTGATATTACAGTGAATACGATGTTGTTAAATAATTTATTAGAAATCATGATTAAATTATACCATTATGATTTGGTAATAGAAATTTTTAAACAAATAATATTTAACGGTACTACATTAGTTAAACAATAACATTCATCGTGCAAATTCAAATAAGCCTTAGCTGTTCTTTGCAAACATTATTACAAATCATATGTTGTTAAAAGATGAAAAGCCGCATAGTTTCCGTCGGCACGTTTGCGCACTGTTATAATGTTTGATCAAACAGAAAGAGAAAACGGTATCCACACTATATGAATAATTGACCGAGTACATGTTAGCACAGAACTATATATGCGCTCAGTATTGCAACAAATACTGACTTTAAAATAATATTAGAAGTTTGATTTTGTAGAGTTATAGATTTTACAGTTCCTGTTTGAAATAATAGTGAAATGTTTTTAGAAAATTTTAAAATAATCATATCAAGTGATTTTTATAGAAGCTAATAAAAATCTTTGTATCGAAATAGCCAACGTGATGGCTATACTTTTAAAAACCAATAAAATATATTGTTTGATTTATAATATTAAGCTTTTTTTTAACATTAAAAAAGCAATGTAATTTTCAACCTCTCGATATACATCATAAAATTTGAAAGCAACAATGAAAACCCCTTAATGTCGTCATATCGCCACTATACCAGAAAATAATCTCAGCTTTTATAAGATCGTTATCGAAACATCTGACCATCCTCTTACCAAAGAATTAATATACAAGCTGTGCCCAATTTTTATTAAAATATAAATGATTCTTTTAAGTCCTTAAGATGCATTTAAAATTCTTAGTTTATTTTTATTCTTTAAATCTCATCTCACCATGAAACGAACACCACTGCTTTTAGCAGCTGTAATTTTCTTATTTTTTTTTCTCTTTTGCTCATCCTCGATTCATTCACATACATCTATCCAAGGTATGCAACAAAAAAATAAAAAGAATTACGCAATGAAAAATAAAAAGAAAAGATTCCAAGTCTCGAGTAACCAAAGATGAAGTAAAAGAAGAATGAGAATAAGAAAAAGGAGAAAGGTAAGTAAAAAAATAAAGAAGAACGAATGCTTCCTCTCTTATTTCTCTCAACCATTAAATCACTCTTGGTTAAAGGAAAGAGAAGAAGGCCACTGACGTCATAGGAACCCCCTAATGATCCCCTTGGGTATAGTAAGTCCTTAACAAACACAATGCGTCGATTTTACCTAGACAAGTGCAAAAAAAAGGCTATATGTATACATATGCGTAAACTTGCGTCTATTTATGTACAAACCTATACGTTACGTTCAACAAATTTATCGACGAGATTTACCAATGCCCTTTAGCAATCAATTTCACTTGGAGAAACGCACATAGAAAAGAGGGAAAGAGGAGAGGATGAAAGGTTTGACTTGCTCGGGGGCCTTCGAATTTCCTTATAACATCTTTGTTTATTCGATATTACCTCTGGTTATATGTCAATTGATATATTTATAGCGGGAGGCGATAAATCTAAATTACTTGATTTATCGAGAAATAAGAAAGTTGTGATTTTAATTTTTAAATCATCATATTATTTTTTCACTCAACTTTCATGCGCGAAAATAAAACAGAAATAATTCACAAGATTAAGGATAATATACGTACAAGAAAAAATTCTTTTTCGACAGCCATGCTTAGTTGGTAAAAATAGAATGAACAATACTAAGATTAGATTTAATGATACTTAAATTGGTAGCTAGTTATTTTCTTATGACTTTGATGGATAGCATCTCGAAAGCAAGTTTTTGCATGGTTAAATGATAGTGGGCTTGTAATTTAATTGATATTAATTTTCTGGGAATTTCAGTCAAAATTACTATAGATTTTTTGTATGTTTATATTTACGTTAATTTAATAAACATTCGTTATTACCGTTTTAATAATTATTACAAGTAATTTGTTATAATTCATAATCAATATAATTCATTTATCCTAAGTGCCTTTTTTATTATATATAAATATATACGTATAAAATATATATATATATATATATATATATATATATATATATATATTTAAATCTACTTCCGCTTTATTTTGATCGATTTTCGATAATAGTTTGATTTCATTATCACAGCAAACGTAGAAATTCAATTTCTTCGTACTACTCTTTAATACTAAACGAAAAAAGAAATAAAAAAATGTTAAACATTTTTCAGAAACTTCAATATGGGGCAATTTTATACTACTCCATTTCGAGCAAACAGCTCTCGTGGAAAAATTGCTTTTTCTAACTTCAACCTGAACCTTTTTCATCGTACACTTAACGCTGATTATAAATTATCAATTGCACAATATGCAGCTTTATATTTCAGTATCGAATTGCAGTCTGTTACTATATTTCAAAAATTGTTCAACGAACATCATTAAAAAAATATATTTTTGATAAATTTCAAGCTGAAAACTACTTGACTGATAATTTATTTTCTTCTTTTTTTTTTAACGTTATAGTTGCATCTCCGCCAGAGCGACGAGACACGAGAGATGATATTGGGCTTGCGAGTGGTGCGGGCAATGCAAGTGGTAACAACTCGACATTGCCTGCCAACAGTTCAAGCTATACGACAGCAGCTCAAGCTGACGATGGTACAGGCAGTGGCAATGCAACGGCTACGTCTACCTCCTCTCAACATACATCCATTTCCTCGTCCGTCTCTCCAGGTCGCAATGGTCAGCTACCCAGTGAGTTGAATTTCATTTATCATTCTATACAATATACTCCTACTCGTTATTTTACTGTAACTCTTTACTTCTTTTTTTTGGATCTTAAAACTCAACGTGTTGGAAAAAAGTACAATAATTTAAGGACGTTCAAAAACATAAATAAAAAATTTTTTTAGAGTCAATTAATAACTTATTTAAGCATTAATGTTGATTTCTTGATTTGAGTAATAAATGTAACTAAATAAAGTATTGGAAGAAAATTATAAAAGTGAAAAACTGTCGTTTCTGGATTGTAAAAATAGTATTCTATTGAAAAAATATTAAATAATAATTATTTTTAAAAAAAGTTAAAAACTTTTAAAATATTTAGTGTTTAGAAAAAAAAATTTTTTTAAATAATTAAATATGTAAATATAAACGTTTATAAATGGGGTCTTTAGTGACTCAGTCGGTAGAGCGGTGGACTCGTAACCGGACGCACATTTATTTTGTACGTATAATTTTGAAGTAATAACGTGCACGCGCTAATTAATGAATTTAATGATTTAAGATGGCTCGAGCGTGTTTTAAAAATTCACAAAAATTTAATCAAAAAGATCACCTTATAAAAATAAATATTAGAAGCTTATTAATGATATGTTGATTAGGTGAGATGCGTGACCGAAACAAAAAAATAATAAAATCCTTGTAATCTAAAAATTTTGCATAATATTTTATAAAAATTTTGATTAAATTGTCAAAAATTCATAAAAAAAATTATAAGTTTTATATTAATAATCTTAACTTATAAAGTAAAAATTAAAAAAATAGTATATATTAATGATTAATTTAAAAAATAAATTAGAAATGAAAAATTAATTTTCAAATATTGTAATAGAAATACAAACGGGTGCCTACTGATGATGTTTATATAATCAGAAACCAAGTTATTAATAGAAATAATATTTGAAAAAATTAATTTATTATATGTTTATTATTTAATATGTTTAAAAAAATAATAAACCAGTATATTAATTAAGATATTAATTACAATATTGATTTTATTATAGTAATATTGAAAACATTCCACATAATTATCTTGCCCAAAAGGCTTCGTATATAAAAACAGAATCACTCGTCTTAATCATATTAACTCAAGGCACGCAAAGCATGTCTAAAATTTCTAGTAATTAAATAACTATAATTATAAATCAATAATATGACATTTTTTTAAAATTGAAATTACTACATTATCTTTTATAATAACATTGTAAGACTGTAATTAAATGACGTTTCTAGTAAACCTTTTACATTTGTTCTTACAAAAATTAAAATATTCTTATGATCATTTGTCTTAATCTTGTAAGCTAAAGAGGCATTAAAAGGAGTCACATTTTTTAATTCATGTTCGTTTTTATTTTTTGCATAAACGCACATTATACTTACGTGACGTGCATATTAATCTTGAAAAAAAATCTCATTTGTTCTAAAGAAAATTGCAATTAATTAGCAATGAAAATTAATCAAGCTATTTATTTTAAAAAAATGTTAAAATAATGTTTAAGTACGCTTGATTGGATTTTAAAATATAATCCAATAATAAAAATCCAAATTCAACTGAAATAAAGCAAAATTTTTATAGCAAACGTTTCCAAGAATATTGCATTGTTTTTTTAATAAAAAATGCTCGCGTACAATAAGATTGTAAGACAACCACTGGACCTTTAAAATGTCAGGTGCTCTTAAGATTTTATGATATCTGAAGACGAGCGCATTAACCCTTGCATTTTATGCAAAAATCGAAGCTAAGTGATAAAGTACAAAGTTTAATCGTAAACAAGCATAATGACGCATTTTTATTGCCTTTCAGTTCGGTACTTTAGGTGTATACTTTTTACAGCTCGCAACATGCATAAAAGCGCACTAAAAAATTCCATTCTTGATGGATCTTATACAGTATTTATTCCTATTTTACATTTCAATTATCATTGCATCATTTAATGCTTGCTTTATTCTTTTCTACGATATTGTTACAAAACAATTTTGTTTCTAACAAAATTTTAAATATTATACAATTTTTTAAATTTAAATTTTGAATGTTTTTTTTTTTTTTATAGGTAGTAAAAATTTTGATTCAGGAAAATTTAAAAAAATATAACCATACGCACGATAAAAATAAACTTTTATCGTGTATCATTGTGATTTTTAAAATAACTGTCTTATATGACTTTAAAAAATGTTGCCAAAATTATATCTCTAATTATTACATTCAGTCAATTTGTTCAATACTCGTTCATTATCATGCTGATCAATAAATTTATAAGGTAAATATTTCCAAAATCACTGGGTTCACATTAATAGATCAGATTTTATCGAGTAAAATGACCAGTGATGCATGTAGAGTATCACGTATAAACCATAGCAATATATCGTACCAAAAGTTCGTGCAACTGTTACATCAATAGATTTTATTGCAAACACGTGCATCTGATAAACAGAGCAATATAAATGCCGCATGGCAAAGGTACTGTTGATTGCTAGGTAAAACTTATTTTTTTCCCAATAAAGTATCGAATAAGAAAAATCATTTTTCTGTAGAATTTTACGGATAAAAATGGCAAAGCATAACTTAATAATAGTAAGTTCTCATTTTGTTCAAGTTCTCTCTTTAATAATTTTAAGTTCTCATAAACTTGGAATAAATAAAACTTTATCTAAAGTTCAGTGATTAAAAAAGTCTCTCGAATTAATTCGTTCAAATAATAATAAGCCAAGATAAGTTTTAATTTAAGCTAAAGCATCAATAAAACAATAATCAACGGACTACGAAGCAAATAAATCAGAAATGATAAATATCCGCAGAACAAGAAACAAACTCTCGTGACTTTTTTAATATTCAAGGTAATTCCAACTATTTTAAAATAAGAAGCCATCAATTTCCAGGACAAGAATAATGTCTTTTTTCGTTTACGCTACGCTATTATAAACCTAGTAACATTTAGTATTTGAAAGAAAATCACGACAAAGTTAAAAAAAGAGAGAGAGAAATAGAAGAGTGAAGAAGAGAAACGTTAAAAGTTGTCGACAAGAAGGCAACGCAATGAACATTTTTCCTATAAATCCTAGAAGATCACAGCAGGAAACTCGCGGGAAGTTTCTGTGGCAATAAAGTTTTTAAAGCCATTGAATGCACGGAGAAAAAAGTTTGCCCGCAACTTGTTTCATTTTGAAATCGTATTCCGTGATGGATTATATACAATGCGGCTTTTCTAATATAAACGAATGAATCGACACTTTTTTTCTTTACTTTTTTCTTTCATCGAGTACAACAAATCCTTTAAGGTAAAGACGAACCGTAAACTTAGGTTTAATTAAAATTAAAGCTCCTAAATATATTTACCTGTCTCTGTTTCACTTGTTATATTAATATATTATTACAAGATTTTTTAAATATCTAAATAGAAAATGAATAAATAAAATTCACTAATGTCTTTTATTTTCGATTTCGTATCTTTAATGGATTATATTTCATGTCAAAAAGACATTATCAATAATCACATATCATGTGGATGATAATTAAGTCAAAATTGCGGATTCCCTTTTGCTTTCGCATCAGTTTACACATAAGCAATATTTTTGGGGGTGCAGGTTTTATGATTTAGATGGGAGTTTCGACTTATCTAGATAATAGCCTTCTCTTTCATTAAATAGCAAACCATTAATCATTGTGGTAACGAATCAAGGAAGCGAAGGGTCGCTTCTTTCCTTCAATCTCAAAACTTCATTCAGTTATTAACTGATTTTAATCAGCTTTTCAGTAAGTTCGCTCACAATGAGCTTAAGTTCTATTGGTGCTTTTTCATTTTTTTCATTTAAAACTTATAAGGTCATCCTAGATTTATTTGAAGATGAATTCTGGTGATTTAAATTTTTGAAGCAAATAGTAAATTTATTGATAGTGATAAAATTTCACTAAAAACGAATTAATAACTATCTTCAAATAGCAATGATAAAAAAATCCAACTTTTTACAGAATTTTTGTTGGATTTATTTATTTTTTTATTAATAGTTTAGTCGCAGTTATACGTAATCAACGCATATAAAATGTGAAGAGATTACAAAAAGTAAATAATAAAACTTAATTCCAAATAAAATAATTTATACATTTTGTAGTTTTATTTAACGTCGCTGTATTTATTGCTATCATTACCATGCTAATTAGCGACGGAGATCGTTTCAGTGATTTTGTGTACAAAGCATATGTATCGAATATAGTGGTGCTTGTATCAATCAGCCACCGCGAGCGGGATTCGAACTCGAGTCCTCGAGATTGTGAATCCATCGTTCTACCGAGTGAGCTACTGACGACCTCTGGAATTCATTTAGAAAATGTGAATTATAAGCTTATTCATCAAAGCAATATTGTCTCCTACAAAGTATCGATTGCGACGCACTAATGTCGTCGTTTGATCCAGTCCTCGAAACGTTTCTGATACTTGATTTTCAATATAGCAATTTTAGCTGTTTTCGATTTTTTGAATCAAATAACTATTGAATGGTATTTTTATTCTTAGTAAAAAATTTGTCGATGATGGTGATATTTTGCGACGGTGCATTATTACGAACTCTTTTCATTGGTGAATTGCTTCAAATGTTTCGAAAAACATCAACAATACTTTTTGGATAGATTCGTAATTTTAAGGATACCGTTCCCAGCGACTACTATATATACGATGCGTGTATTTTGTTCACAAACACACTGAAACAACCTCCGTCTATTAGGATTGTAATGATAGCATAAACACAGCATCGTTAAATAAATTTTTAAAAAATTCAGAATATTGTCATAATCTATGAAAATTTTGAGCTTTCTTTTTCGATTAATAACATCATATTTTTTTGGTTTTTGAACCCGTCTTTAGTTTCCAGAAATTATGTTCTCTATAAGTTTTAGGTCAGATTCAGCTTCGGAAATTATGTCTTTTGCAATGTTAACGCAATCCTTTTTTTATAAGAAATTCATGTTTTTCGACACCAATTTCACTGCAATACAGCAAGAACTAAAATCATAAATTACTGCTAGTTACTTTACTCTTAATTATCAAACTCTAAATCCAGTAAAAAGCTGTAAAAAACTATTTTACTCTTTTTAATTTTCTTCAGTTATTATTGACGAGTAATGAATTGAACTGTCTTATAATTTTATGAATAGTCAATGAAAATTAACTTTTACAGATGCTTTACAGCCAAAAACGTGTAAACTTTTTAATATTTTTGGAAAATTATATTTTATATAGAGTTTCATTTACACTTAAAAAAATGTAATTTTTGTAGTCTTGTGGCCCAAAACTTTTTATCAAAATTTGCATACAGCGACATGCATCTGTCGATTAAGATGGTAATCTATCTTTTCTTTCTAAGTGTTAATATTTGCATGGATCCGCAAATGTCAATGTGCATTAGATCTAAAGTTTTGAAAAAGTTATCTCGTTGTTTTCTCTTGACATTGCACTTACAAATTTTTTTTGTCATAATCATTCATGAAAATCTTGAACTTTTTGTTTGATTTTTCCATCGAAAAGTTAGATATAAAAATTACTTTTTAGCACATTATTATTGTTTTCCTATACTTTTTTAAATATATGAGAAAGTTTGGAGTATTACTCAACATGATGCTAGTTGTGGCAAAATCAATAAGCTGTGATTGTCAATAGTAGAAATCGAAGTCAGTCTGACAGGTTACGAGACGTGCGGCTTAACCACTTGGCCATTGAACTTATAATATTTTTTAAGAAAAAACTATTCTATCTTTCCATTTATTAGATTCCCAAATTTATTTGAACTAATTTTCAGTTTTTGTGTTGAACAAATTTAAATTAAAAGCATTGTTTTATGTTAATAATTATCCATTAGTTTTTACAAATCTTAAAATTAGTTTTAAAATGTAATTAAAATATTTAAAACGTTTAAAAATATTTTGTTCCTAAAAATTTTTTTCATAGTTTTCGTATCCACTGAACGTCATATGTTTCTATACTATTCTTTGATTAATTTAAAAAAACGTATCTAAGTAATGAGTAAAATTGCAGCAAAACCAGGAAAGAAACAAAATAAACAATACTGTCGCAATGTTGATTTAGAAAAACTTTAAAAGAATTTTGTTTGTTTTTCTATAAGGTAATATTTTTAAATGACTTTCAATTCATTCAAATGTTTTTCAATCATTACTTAATAGAAATTATTTAATAACTCAATGAAGTGAAATTCATATTTCTGGTTCGTTTTTCTGTTATGATACTTACTCAGTAATTGAAACCAAAAAATAGAAAAGGACAGACCTACTCCCTTACAGTATCTCAAAATAGTATATTACGTTCCGAGGTACGGAACAGGCTCATGACATGCGCGTGTAAGTTTGCTTTGCGAGGCGTCAGCCGAGCAAAGCAAAACACGCGCATATGATGAGCCTTTTTCGTGCCGAGGAGCGTATACGATTTTCCTTCATGCCCGGCCGGAACTTCGCCATCCCAAAAAGATAAAAATCCATTTTTAAGTAAAAAAATACATCGAAAACGACTGAGTGAAAAGTCATTTGATGCTTTAGTTTGTTGTAGCGCGCATGCGTAAGCAGCTATAGCATATGTTGAGAGCGTGAAAGAGAGAGAGAAAGACAGAAAGAAAGAAAGAATCGAAAATAAATAATTCGTTTTATTTAATATTTCAAATAAATAAAATGTGTAATGAAACAAAAAAATACATGAAAGAACATGAATATTTAAGAATTTTATTTGTGTTTTAATTTCTGAAGTGTCTAAAAGCGTGTTGTGAGTGTCGTGAAAAAAATATCGCGAGTTAAAAAAAAAATTGTGTATGCATGAAAGAAATGTGAAAAAACGGAACATGTGTATCCTATAGCTGATAACATAGGATATACAGTAAATATTCTAATGATAATTCATATAAAAAAAACGTGTGTAATTATCATGTGTGTGTATTTCATAATTTTAACAGTTATGTCTAACGATTTTTGATGTATAATAACAGAGGTTAGACATACTGAGTATATATAGATATAGTCGGAACATGCAGCAGACAGTGAAGCGACCGAAACTGTTGTAGTATGAAGGTGCGCAGTGGCTTCTGAGCATGTGACTGTAAAGAAAATCACAAATGTAATTTTCCCGTTCCCTGCCGCACGAGAGGCACTTTTAGGCGAAGTTCCGGCACGGGTATGAAGGAAACTAATTTAATCCATAATCTGTTAGATTCTTAAAGTTTGTAGTAATATGCAAATAAACTTTTTATTATACTGATTGTTAGTATATTATATTGAATATACATTATAAACATCGTACTTGAAATTATGTTTAAACAATCGTTGTGTTCATGTCATGTTTCCAAAATTTGCACACATACAATTTCGTAGACTTGCCTCTGGGCATCCGCCACTCTTCGCCGCACGTGAGTGGCATAAACAGAACAATAGGAAGTTAATCGAAGAAAGAGAAACAAAAAAAATGAAATAGAAAACCGATAATATCTTCTGTGCAAGAAATTAACTACGTTCCTTTAGTGTCAGTTATCTACGTCAATACGTAATCAAATTCAAAGTGGGTCATGCGCAACGGTCCCTCATACGTACTGTAATCTATTATGAAATAAAAATTAAAAGAAAAATATCAAGTCTTAGCTGTCGAACACTTTTTCTTTCTTATGAACAGACTATTTTACAATATACATTCAAAAGCATTCAATTTTTTCGTCAGCAATCTCCTTTTTTTAAAAAAAATATAAGGGACAAAAGCCGATAAAAATGGTCTTTGTTAAAATTTCTCTTATTCCTTTTGTTCAATTGAAAAGTATTCTGAAAACAGTTTTTATATTGCTGAAGTCGTTTGAATAAAAATCAATCTGAGGTCAAGTTGTCGCGACAAAGTAAAGAGGTCAAATAAGAGAGTTTATACTTAAGTATACTTTTAAATCTTCACAAAGTATTTAATCTTAAAAATACTTGAATTCATTATTGTCTCATGCAAAAAAATTGAAAAATAATTTTATTTATTTTGTTTTCAAATTTTTTGATATTGTCATTAGTCATTAATTATACTATGTATTCATTACGTACAAATACAATTTATTTATATTTTAAGTAAATATTTGAGAATATCAGAAAATCTCATTTGTGAACATTAAGTTTTTGAAAAAACAGAATTATATGGTATCAATTTTACTACAAGCTGATAAATTGAAAAGAAAGTGACAAATTATTTGGAGAATATAATCTTCTTTATTCAATATTTGTATAGAATTATAAATCTTTTTACAAGTGGACACTTGAAAAGTTTCAAATAACAAGGTGTAAGGATAAAAGTATTTGACAAGAAAATAAGGCATGGCCTATTGCCAACACTCACTGAATTTACTAGCAAAGTGAGATAAGTTGAGGCGCATTGCGGTTCTCGTGTATGAATTAAAATGGGGCTCAAACCTTCTTCTGCTCTTCATCCTTTTTTTTATGCACGAATTTTAAAGAGCATTTTTTACACTCTCTGCGAATTATTTATGTTTGTTTAATTTATGTTTGTATATCTTTCTCCTTTCTTATTTAAATATTTGCATTGCCAAAATTTTTTATTTTATTTATTTATGATATATAAATAATGTTTGTTGTTGTAAAAATGCATAATTCATTCAAATTTTTGTTTTCATTATCACTTTACTTTCCAATTTTGTTCAATTTACTCAGAATTATTATTTAAGTAAGTAAACTATATTGGGACTATGAGTAAGATAAACATAACGTTCACCCAACTTGTTCACTTGACCAAACATTCTATTATTAACATCTACACAAAACGATTGTTTAACTTAGGTAGTTAACAAAAATTAGTTTTGAAAGACATAATTCTATTTAATAAAAATAAAATTCTTTTACTTATATAAATTTAAATAAAAAAAATAAAACGTAAAAAATATAACATAGGAATCTCTAAATGAATACAAATTTTTTAGAAACAAATTCAAACGTACAATTTTGAACATTTTTAAGCGTGGTGAAAATGTTTTTGTCGAGATAAATTTAAATGAGATATAGGATTAGAATTTTATTAATTATTTTTAGAGTAATAACAATTTATTGCAAAATAATGTTTTAGTGGACAGCAAAAGTATAATAATAATAACTATCTAAAATCTTGCTAAGAAGGATAACCAAAAGCGTTTAGATATTTATTTTCATGTATTAAATAAATTTAATGTTATAATTTAAAAAAATGTTTTAATTTATTTTTAGGAATCAATTAAAACATAAAAACACTCGAAATAAAATGGAAAGAAAGTATGATTTAGTGGTTATCTTCTTGACAAAAAAGTGAACTTATTATATCAAAACTGATTAATACGTTCCAAGATACAAAAGTACATAAACGGATCCCTTAACAGGCATACACTTACATTTTCTGAAAATAGTATAGTATATTTTTTCGATATTCTTTTCGTTACCACAAAGCTTTTTTGAGAGGAAGTAAAATTAATTTGAACCCCACGAGCTAATGTTTACGATCCTCGGTAAATCATAACTCCAATTACACTCCCACTGTTCCAACATTGATATACTGTATTTTTTACTAGCCACCCACTAAGAACGAGAGAATGCAACAGAAAATTATTAAGGATTTGACATAATTAATATCAGATTTTTCAAGAAAAGAACTCAAAAAGAAAAATAGTAATTTCTTAGTAATAAAATATTAGTTAATTATTGAGATTGCTCATAAATTTTGTCAGTATGAATATATTCCTTATTGTAGACACGTAGTGTCTTAATTTTTGGTAATGTTTATTACTGTATTGATGTAATAAACTTAAGGTGACTGACAAAAAATGATTGCTAGAACAATCAGCACATGATCGAACTTATAATTTGTTCAGAATATTAAATGATTTATAGTTCACGGGATCTGATCATTAAATTGTCGAAACCTATCATCAAATTGAGGTGTTGTATTTAAAATTATTTTTAAACCCATTACATTCGTCACTTAGAGCACGAAAAAATAAAGAACACGTATTATTTTACCTTTGAAATGAAAACTCAAAGAGGTAAAAGTAGCTAAAGTTGGTGTGACGTCAAAATTATCGACAATTGTGACGTCACAAGTCATAGCACTATATATATATATTTACATAAAATTTATATTAACTAAAATCAGCTGTAACGATTAAAATTCATCATATTTCAAAAAACGAAAAAACTCAGATCTATTATTTTTTCGTATTTTATCTGACGGATATAATATTTTCAGCGCAAGCTAATAAATAAACCATCAAACAGATGCAAATCTTTTGAACCCATTTTCTGATGTATTATATTTAGCTGTAAACACAATTAAAGAATTAACATTAATAAAAATAGCCTAGATGTATTAGGGAAATTTATCAACAATCTTGAAAAGTAGAGTACACGTGTTATTGGATTATTATTTCGCATATGATTCATTATCAAATTAAAGTATATTTAAAAAAAGATTTTGACATAAAATAGAGTACTTAAATTTATGAGATATTTTTTCACATTCATTCAGCTTTAAAATTGAAACATGTGATAGTTGTAATATTTAAACGATAATAATTCAGATTTATGCAAAAACTGCAGAGTGCAAAATCATTATGTTCCTACATTGAAATGAATTTATTTTTGAAGTTGTTCTTGATGTATTTATGGTAAATAAACATTTTTGAGCTATTTTTAGCATTACTTTATAAATATTAAAAACTTGTAATTAAATTTGAATTTATTTAACGATAGAATACAATAACTTTTTTGTTTAACTTTTCCGTAACGGATTAAACTGTGCTTTAAATGGCCTCCGCGCTATAGTTTGTTATAATCACAACAAAGAAATAAAGAAATGAAATATTAAAGTTTATGAGTTTTCGTCATGCACGGAAACAAATTTCAAACTGAATTAGTATTATTAAAGACAGTTTTAACTCTGTCCCATGTGATAAAAATTAATTAGAATATTAAAATATATTAAATCTACCTTTAAGAGGGCCACGCGTATGCGCATAAGTTAATTCAGTGTTGTGATCGAGCTTATTAAGACTGATTGCCAGTGATAGCTCAGTACTGATGGACATCGCACTACTTCGATCGCTTTTGAGGATCTAATGGCTGCTATACGTTTTGTAATTCATCTCGGTTATGTATAAACTAATTATTATCGTTTTTTTTTAAAACTGCTTCAGTCCGGAATTTTGTTCGTGTACATTAATCCAATTGTAAAAAGTAAAATTGAAAATTTTCAACTGATATGAGTTTTAAGAGATTGTTTTTTTTCTATTAAATATATATTAAACTAAATGAAATGTAATTACTTATAATTCAATGGTGCTTTATAACTTTAAAAGTAAATTTGAGTGTTTGCGATAAATGACAAAACATTGTACATTTATTACTGCATTTAATACCAATTGCAATAAGATAAAAATATTTGTGAATTTACTTATTCTATTTGGGGTGAGAAAATTATATCTCGTAGAATATACAAGTATCAGCTTCATCTTTTCAAAGATAATCTGGGAGTAAAATTTTGTTAAAAGTTTTAATAACAACCCAATAAAATAAACATCTGCATCATCAATAAAAATAAATGCACTGTAAAAAAATACATATAATTAGTTAATTTTCTCATTGCAAGAACCACTTAAAGAAAACAATAATTTTAAGCAAATAAGTTTTTTTTAAAGTTGTTCTTCCAACTTAGCACTTTCTGATTTATTATTTCCGATATCGGTCAAAGTAGAATGGTTCAATTAAGCACTGCTTTCATCTTTATTCTAATTAGAATTTTATTGATTCTAATCTATTATCTTTTATACATCAAGTACCTGAAACGCACTCAAAAAAATGGCACAAATTATACAAAATAAGAAAAAATAATTTACGAATCAAATTCTAATAATTAGTTTGTATGAAAATAATAAATAGCTAAAATTAAGAGTACATTTTTAACATGAAAAAACCACCTCAAAAAATCATATAGAATTGACAAAATAAAAAATAATTAATCTCAAATTATTTTTTTTAAGTTAAAAATTATAGTTATTTAGAGATTAATCGAACAAATTTTTATTTATTTTACAGAGCAAGGAACACTGACGATAACTCGGCGAAGCTCCGCTAAAATTCGTACGAACACATGCGGTAGCTTCGAGAGTCCCGGTCATTCCGATAGCCCCGAGGCCTATCCGCGAGGCCAATCTGTTGATCTCGATGAGATTCTTGACAATGTGGATCTTACGACGGATTCTTTGCCCGCCGTCGACACTCCGGATGCCTGTGATAAGGCCGCCCTCAGGTAAATTCTATAATTAATTAGTCTCTTATTTTGTATTTTGTATTTTCAAATATTCGAATAATTTTTTTCTAAATATCTGGACATCTGAAAATAATAATTTATGACTTCATCGAGCATATAATTAGCATTTTTTTATGAAAGCAATGAACAATTTCGAATTTATAAAATATGAGTTTGAAAAATGCTCGTCTTGTCTGAATTATCAGAAGTCGCCACGTACTTTGAAACTAATTTTTATTTAAGTTATATAAAAAATATTCTTTGATACTTAAATTAGTCTATAATGAACGATTTTACAATACAAACATAATGGATAAGTGATCACAGTTCTTTCCATTTTACAAAATTTTACCCTGAAAGACATTGCACTTAGAATCACTCATAGGGTAAGCAATAGTAGCATGATAGGTTAAAATTTTCCTGATGGACAACAGTGTTGGTTAAACAAAGTTGGTACTTTGATAGCGTTATAAATAAAAAATCATATAACAGGTTATTTATATTATAGTAAAAGTCAATCGTTTTAAGTCATGATAA
This sequence comes from Anastatus disparis, assembly GCA_017163975.1. Lineage (NCBI taxonomy): Eukaryota > Metazoa > Arthropoda > Insecta > Hymenoptera > Eupelmidae > Anastatus > Anastatus disparis. The sequence continues at coordinate 320,577 of JAFFSR010000012.1, forward strand.
AATTAATTAGTTATGAAAAAATTAATTAGTGTTTCAAAGTTTAAGGTTTCAAACAATTCAAATTTTTTAAATATTTTACTCATTTTTTATTGAAAAAAATCAAGAACTCTTATCACCATTACATATTCATCAATGATGATTTTTCAAAGTTATGAAAAATCACGCCGAGATTTTAAGATTCTTTACAAAAGATTCTATTAGCTTTATGATCGAAAAGTTTAAAAACTAATTACCTAGGAAAATTATCTATAAATTTTTATTATTAATATATTTATATGAAATCACAATTATACAAATTTTTATTAAAAACATATAAATGTTAAGGTTATAACTCTTTGATTTAGATGAAATGTGTTTAATATTTAAAATATGTTCAAAAACTATTAAGAAAGAATAAGATAAAATTTATATTAAAATACTACATTTTTTTTCGCTCATTTTTATGTAGCAAATAATATCTTAAAATTATAATAAGAAGGTAATTTAAATGCAATAGTCTCTTCTTATGAACATAATTTTAAAATAAATTTCATTGTTGTAAAAGTATCTCTTGATCGAATTTATTTTTTATAGTTTTACGTCTTTAAATCGAAATATTATAAAAATTTAAAATTTGGTTAACGTTAACATATTTTGAATTTATAAAATTTTGTAATTTGTTTGAAATTGCCATCGTAGTAATAATAAATCCATTCAATAATATGATTATCGTGTAATCACTATAATTTCATATCTTTTCCTTCATACCCGTGCCGGAACTTCGCCTAAAAGTGCCTCTCGTGCGGCAGGGAACGGGCAAATTACATTTGTGATTTTCTTTACAGTCACATGCTCAGAAGCCACTGCGCACCTTCATACTACAACAGTTTCGGTCGCTTCACTGTCTGCTGCATGTTCCGACTATATCTATATATACTCAGTATGTCTAACCTCTGTTATTAGACATCAAACATCGTTAGACATGACTGTTAAAATTATGAAATACACACACACATGATAATTACACACGTTTTTTTATATGAATTATCATTAGAATATTTACTGTATATCCTGTGTTATCAGCTATAGGATATACATGTTCCGTTTTTTCACATTTCTTTCATGCATACACAATTTTTTTTTAACTCGCGATATTTTTTTCACGACACTCACAATACGCTTTTAGACACTTAAAAAATAAAAATATAATAAAATAATTGAATATTTATGTGCTTTTTTTGTTTCTTTACACGTTTTATTTATTTGAATTGTTAAATAAAACGAATTGTTTATCCTATATTAACCGCTATAGGACTTTTATTTGCGATTCTCTCTCTCTTTCTCTCTCTCTTTCACGCTCTCAACGTATACTATAGTTGCTTGCGCATGCGCGCTACAACAAACTAAAGCATCAAATGACTTTTCACTAAAAGTCGTTTTCGATGTATTTTTTTACTTAAAAATGAATTTTTATCTTTTTGGGATGGCGAAGTTCCGGCCGGGCATGAAGGAAAATCGTATACGCTCCTCGGCACGAAAAAGGCTCATCATATGCGCGTGTTTTGCTTTGCTCGGCTGACGCCTCGCAAAGCAAACTTACACGCGCATGTAATGAGCCTGTTCCGTACCTCGGAACGTAATATACTATTTCGATAACAATTTTCGGTACTCTTAATACTATGTGAACTTTGCAAGGAAATTGCTCCTAAATGCTTTGAAATTTCGGTGTAATAACTTTGACAAGTATAAGTACATTCAAGTTGCTTATTGCTTCTAAATTAAATCCTAAGAAAAGCTTTTTAGTTGATGATATTAAATAAGAATAATTAACGATCAAATTTAACTCTTTAATGTTTTTAGTGATAAATTATCATAAATAAAATAATGTTTTGGTATACAGTAACAATATACTCAGAAGTTTATAGTTATTTATTATATAACATTTGTTAGAATATTTTTCTCAAAAATTTTATTTACTCTAATTTATTAAGCTTTTCCACCTTATACTAAATTATTATACTTCGTTATAGTGAATTTTTATTTATTCTAACATATTACATTGTATTCAATTCAATTGTGCACCATATTCTAATTTATTTTCTTTCTCGATAACGTTTTTGAAAGAGTTAATAATGATTATAGCGTTTATAGGTGCCCTACTCGCCATTTAATGCATTTTGTATAAAATGAAGAGAAAATCTACACAATGATTAGAATTTATAATTTTATAATTGTTGAAAATGTTAAAGTTGGTAATATTTTTAGCATAGTTACAAATTAACAGCCACATAAATCATTATAATTAGAACAAAAATAAAAAAAACTAGATATTTTGTAGTACGAACCACAAACATAAATTAATTAAGTTTTTAAGTAAATCCATTTACTAGTCGTGCAGAATTTTGGATTTCTGGTACGATAACTTAAAATTTAAAAAATCTTACGCTATCATAATTAATAAATGGATTTACTTCAAAATTTAATTGAATAATATCAATGATCCGCATTATAAGCTAAAATATTTATGTTATTACTAATATTACTTGAATAATGTTTCATATTACAAACTAAAATGTTTATTACAATTATAGCTCTAATTTTAATTATTTATAGCATTACTTTTTAATAGGTACAAAAATAATATTACCGTTCCTTAAATCCTTTTATCTGATTTTTTTAGCTTTTTCTATAACTATTTATCCATTTCGTTTTATCTTGCTATTTAGATTTTTTTTTAATTATTGTTTTCAGTTTTGTTAAATAAATAGAATACTGAATAATGACAGTATTATTTCAACTCTAATGTTTGATTATCACAATTGGTACGTCCCAAAGAGGAGTGTTTAACAGACACGAATGCTTTATTTTCATTTAATTTAAATATTTTGTAAAGAACGAAGAAAAAAGACAACAGCGTAACGTAATATTACGAATCGCAAAAATTTTCTATTACATGGTTGTAATGTGATTAAATGTAATGCAGTGTAGTGTGATATATCAGAAGAAACGAAAGTTCGTAGTAATAGTATATATATATATAATATAATAACAAATAATGGATCTTCTGATAATGGTAAATTTCAACCTCACAATAGTGAGATGAGCTCGAATCAAGAATTAATTAAAAATCATACAATATCGTTAGATAGAGCCTCTCCCCAATGACTGCGCTGGTCCTCTTCGGAGAGTCGAATAGGGAGGAGGGGTGAACTGCGCGCGTGCTTCCTGAATGTGACCTCTTTGAGGGCTCATATTGGGCAAATGCGTGAACTTTTAGATGGTTATCATTCTTACGACATATTCGGAGTTGCTGAGACCTGGCTGGATCCATCTGTATCGGATGACGTCATTCGAGTCGGGGGGTACAAAGTGTTTAGACAGGACAGAAACTTGCGTGGTGGAGGAGTTGCCTTGTATATTAAAGATAATCTGAAATGCACTGTTTTGGCCACTTCGGAGACGCAAACTAGTAATAGTAGCGGTAAGTCGGAGGTGCCTGAATATATTTTCTGTTCTGTGCAAGTTGGTGACTCCGAGCCCGTGCTAGTTTCTGTTATTTATCGTCCTCCTGCTGTTTCGTTTATTAGAAACTCAAACTTGTTAAATGATTTAAGAAATTTTTGTTCAGACTATTCGCATAAAATTATAATGGGGAACTTGAATGCCGATCTCCTTAAAGAGAGCAGTGATGCCAGGTTTCTTAGTAAGCTGTCGGCTGAGCTTTCGTTACAGCTGGTCCAGCACGGTGCCACGCACCATACTCCGACGTCTCACACGTGGATTGACCTGATCTTTGTTGATGACAATGACGTGGTGCTTGATGCACGGAACCTACCGGCGAGCTTTCACAGTCGGCATAATTTGATTGACGTCTGTTTGCCTTGCAACACTATAACTTTAGATCAAAAACCTATCATGTATAGAAACTATAAAAATATTTGCCCAACTGCATTGGGAGAAAATCTTGCCGGCTGTGATTGGTCGCTGCTTATGACTGACACAGTTGACCCTGAGTCTGCACTTGGTTGCCTCTGTGATAATCTCACTACTGCAATCGAGAATTTGGCGCCGTTGAAAGCGCTCAAGCCTAATAAGAATAAGTTTCCATGGATAGATGAAGAATTGTCACAGATGCGGCGTAAGAGAGATGCTACATATCGTAGATACAAACGGACAAAGGACGAGCAGTATCTCCTTGAATTTCTGCAGCTGCGTAGGGTGGTAGACGAACGCACGGACCATGCTAAGACTGCTTATATTCACAATAGACTGTTTGATGCTCTTGCGGGTGGTAATGTCTGGAAGGAGTTGAGAGACCTGGGACTGCTATCCGGACCTCAAGGGGATTTGAAAGGATTCACTCCGGATGAGCTCAATGCGCACTTTGCTGGGGTATCAGTCTCGCCGCAGGAGGATAGTGAAGAGCGATTGAGAATTCTTTCTCAATGCAATGAAAGTGGGTTTACCTTTAAACCAATTAATTTTAATGATGTTGTTCTTGCAATTTCACATTTTTCCTCACAGGCTTGTGATGGGGATGGCATTCCGCAAAGCGTGATAGTTAAAGCTTTACCATTTATTGGTGAACATTTTGTGACTCTGTTCAACTCCTCTTTTGCACGGGGGGTCTTCCCTTGCCGTTGGAAGCAATCTCGTATTATACCATTGAAAAAGTGTGCTGCACCTAAGCAGCCAAAAGATTTTAGGCCTGCAGCCATCTTATGTTTTCTTTCAAAGGTTCTTGAGAAGATCGCCCATGACCAACTGCAGGAGTACATTACATCCAAAAAATTGCTCGATCCTATGCAGACGGGCTTCAGGAAAAACCATTCTACGCAGACTGCTGTACTTAAGCTTACAGACGATATAAGGTCAGGTCTAGACAGGAAACTTGTCACGTTACTACTACTTTTTGACTTTAGTAAGGCATTCGACACGATCTCTCCCTCCAAACTTTTTGCGAGGCTTAGATCGATGGGGTTCTCAAGGGCTGCACTCGAATGGATTAACTCCTATTTATCAGGTAGGAAACAAATGGTTTCCACGCATTTAAAGGAGGAATCGAATTGGCTAACAACCAATCTACGAGTACCTCAGGGTTCGGTGCTGGGGCCTCTGTTGTTTTGCCTTTACATAAATGACGTACGTGACGCACTGGACTCTGGTTGCATCGAGCATCTGCTGAATGCGGATGATCTTCAAATTTACACACAGGTCCCTTATGATGATGTGGATGAGGGGATTCGTATTTTACAGAGGGCGGCCAGGGCGGTGTCGGGGTGGGCTGCTGGTGTTTCTCTGACTTTGAATGCTAGTAAAACAAAGGCGATCGTCTTTGGAAGTAATCGTTTTATTAAAAATTTTTATTTGGGTGAGCCAAGGACGATTGACCTGGGGAGCGGTATCGGTATTCCTTTCTCTGGCACCGTTACGAGCCTTGGTGTTGTACTCGACTCTAAACTGTCTTGGGAACCGCACATTAATATGTTGACTAAAAAATTCAATAGAGTGATTTATAGCCTGCGGTTTTTCCGTGGGTACACCACTGAGGCTCTGCATAAGCAGCTCGCAGCCACCCTGCTGTTCCCACATCTTGATTACTGCTCAGTGGTTTTGCTCGATGCTTCGCAGGAGTTACGAAGACAATGCAAAATTCGTGTATGAGATATGTATTAGGCGTGAGAATGGGTGATCACATCTCTCCCCATAGACAAGCTTTGGGTTGGCTACGTACTGATTCGAGGAGACAGTATTTTATGGCTGTACTTATGTACAAAATCGTACGTATGAATACTCCTGAATATCTAGTGGGTCTCTTCACTAGATATATACCCAGAGCGACCACTAGGGGTGAGATTAAAGATCTTGCGGTGCCCTTCATGCGCACTGAGACTGGAAGAAATTCCTTTCAAGTTCAAGGTACGCATTTTTGGAACTCCCTACCTGTTGATATTAAAAATCTTCCATCAATCAGCAGGTTTAAAGCCGCTCTGAGGAGGTATTTACTCGACCTCGATTAAACAGTATTATTTTCGGACTATATCATATGTGTTAATTTATTATGTGATGTACCTTTTATAGATTTAAGGCATGATTGTATTTATTGGCGTGATTGTAGAATGTGTGTGCATAGATAGAGTGAATGATTATATTTTTATTAGCTTGACTTGTATATTAACTGTATACTGCTGATATTTCGACTGCGCTCTTTACACGCTTGTTTTTATGTAATTCTTTTGACTGATAGATATTTCAGACTGATTTTTAATTATGAGTCAGGCTATCTGATACGGGCCACTAAAAACCCACCATACAAAATTAATACTGTTTTTTGCAAATTGTTAAAGTTTTATATGTTAAAAATAATGTCCTGAAGTAATTTTTGAAAATTTTCATTTTTCCAAAAGTTTTTAGCAAACTAACCTCTAAGCACTTTTTTTTTCGAAACGCGATTAATTAGAAACTATCAGATAAAAGTTAACGAAATTTTATTTACAAATTCAAAAATAGTTAAAGAATCGAATAGAGTATAAAAAGATTGAAAAAAATATTAATTATTAATAAAAAATTAGCCATGCAATAAATAAATGAAAATTTATGACACTTCTCGTAGGGCTAAGAAATTTTTTTTCTTTAATCATTTATTCCTTAGACTTTCTCTTATTCATAATTGCAATAAAATTTGGGGGATCTCTTTTAGGAAAAGATTTACAAATTTTTTAAATCTGCGGTGTGAATGTTTAACGCATCAAAGATGGCGGCGCACGTTCTAGTACTTTACCGTTGTATGGATCCTTATGCATCACGCCTTTTCTTCTTTGAAAAATAAGTTAAATAAATCGTAAGTCTGTTGTTCCTAGAATACTATACTATTTATTGTAGAATTAAAGTTCAATTATTTTTTAACATTTATTACAGCAGATTTTGAATAATTTGAAAAAATTTTACATTCTAATTTTTCCATGTCATATGGCTTATAGCAGTGGAATTTACGTGTTCCAACAATTGTTTTTGCCGAACTAAAGCGATTTTCTAATTTTTTCTGATGATTTTTATATTCATTTAGTGAACAAAACTCAAAATTAATTTTTTTGAAGAAATCAGATGCCCATTCAAACAGTTTTTTTGTTGTAGTTATCGTCTTATCTTGTAAACTGGCTCTGTATGCAGGTCTTTTCACACATCCACCGATACCATCACAAGCACCTTTTCCGTGTGCAGTAGCGAAAAAATGCCATTCTGCATTGATTCCAAAATCTTTTTCATGATGCAGTAAATTTGATAAATTGAATCTATTTTTGTACTGGGAGCCAGCTCCGTCCGAAAAATAATAAATTTTTTTAATTTTTTGTGCACAAAACTTTCTTTTTAAAAACTCAATCATCTTTGAATTGTACAGATGCACTCCAGTGGCGTCGTGATTTTCGTATTCAGAGAAAACAACATAATTAATGTTTTTGATAACTTTATCCTGTTTGTAATAAATCACGTATACATGTAACGTAGCTTGGTCTTTGCACCAATGTTGCGATTGTATAGCATCTTGTACATGAAATGAATAATTTTCAGAAAAATCTAAGGTTACAATGAATTCTTCATCTTCAAGTTTTTCTTTTAGCTGTTCTAAATACGTTGCTTGAGTCTGAGCAATGAAATCATGTTTCAAAACATCGGGTAAATCGGATGCAAGATTTTTAAGAAAAATATTAACAGTCTCAGTTTTATGAAGTAATTGACATCTAAAAAAATAATTAGGTTGTAAAAGCTAATTATCATAAAATATATAAATATATCTGTTAATATAATTACCTATCAGTTGTAAGCCATTGATTATAAGAAATTTTTTTAATTTTTAATTTTTGTAAAGACGTTTTCAAATCTTTAAAAATTTGACGAGTCTCAGGACATTTTTCACAATTTCCCAGAAAACATTCTTCAGATGGATTTAAACAACATATATTATTTAAGAATTCTCTATAAGTTAATTTAAAATCAGATTTTTTTCCAGAAAATGCTTCTTTGATTCCTCTAAATTTAAGTCGAATGTTGCCATGGATTTTGCAAACGCAAACATTATGCGTTCCTTTAGCACCAACTGGAATGCACTGTTGAGGTCTTAGCGCTTTAAAAGATGCCAATGAAATTTTTTCATTTGGATTTTTGCTCAAAAAATCTTCATGTAAATCTTTTATATTGCTTAACAACAAACGTTTCTAAAAAGAAATATTGCTTTTACATATAAAAAATATAAAAATCGAATTACATAAATTTCTCCAGAAAAAAAATTTAATTTTAAAAAATACCATAGAAATAAATTGACAACTTTCTGATTGTTTAAAAATCACTATCATTGTTTTTTTATATTGCTTACCGTTTCTAGATGTCTTTTGCCATTAACAATAACTGACTTGACATCTTTCACTCCTGGCATTACTCGGCTGACTTCATCCGAAAGAAAAAAATTATTAACATTTTCAACTAGATCTACACTCATAGCTCGACCTTTTCTTACGTCTGGCAGAACATCATGACCTTTATCATTATTCAACTTCTTTGCAGTAGAAACCATGCGCCTACTAACATCAAATACTTTCGCCGCTTTTCGAATTGACCATTCATTAGGTAATGTCATTAAAAGAACAATTTTTTGATGTCGAGTAGATGCGTGAGACAATGCCTCTTTGACTTTACTTATCCATGTACAATTTTCAGATTTATTAAAGATATTCAAATTGCTACTATTAATTGTTTTCTGCAATATCTTCTGATCATCATTCGACAAATTAAGGAGCATCTTTTTTTAGCCGGAGCTGCAATCCATTCTTCAAATGAAGATGCTAATTTCTGTCTTTTGATATTATTATCAACAAATTTGCAGACAAAATCTTCATCATTTTCTTCTTTTTCTGACTCCTCTATTTCATTATTTACTTCTTCTACGTGCTCTTTATTTTGCTTATTTGTTGTATTATTAACCTCAAATTGAATAGAATTTTTATTTAAATACAGTTGTCGTCTACAAGAAGCACAAACGAATAAACCAAATAAAGCACTGAACTTTGTGTCACGATTTTTTGATAAAAAAGTTAAATTTTTCCGAAAACAACTATGATTTTTTTTTGGAATGGATTACAACACTTAGGGGTGGTGTCATGATGATAGCAATAACATTAATGAATATTAACAAATGCATGTTTGATTTTGCAAAAGAAACGATTAGCTTTTGTTTATTAAGCGATTCAAATGCGGCCGCGAGCAACAAAACCGTTTTCACTGTTGCGTCTATCATCGCTACGTGATATTCAAAAATTTGTAAATCTTTTCCTAATAGAGATCCCCCAAATTTTATTGCGATTATAAGTAAAGGAAGGTCTAAGGAATAAATGATTAAAGAAAAAAAATTTCCTAGCCCTACGAGAAGTGTCATAAATTTCAATTTATTTATTGCAAAACTAATTTTTTATTAATAATTAATATTTTTTTAATTTATTTATATTCTATTCGATTCTTTAGCTATTTTTGAATTTGTAAATAAAATTTCGTTAACTTTTATCTGATAGTCTCTGAGTAATCGTGTTTTGAAAAAAAAAGTGCTTAGAGGTTAGTTTGCTAATAACTTTTAGAAGAATGAAAATTTTCAAAAATTACTTTTGGACTTTATTTTTAACATATAAACCTTTAACAATTTGCAAAAAAAACTATTAAATTTGTACGGTGGGTTTTTAGTGGCCCGTTTCAGGTAGCCTGACTCTATATTATTTATACTCTTTGCGTGTATTTATTTGTATTATCTGTGATATCACTTTTATTTAATTTATTGACTTACTATTACAGTATTATTATCTATATTATGTTTTATGACTGTGATATCATACTGTACTATTTTAATTTTATATTTATAAGGTTATTTCAAGTATTTTATGTATTATAACTTTATTTGTAATTTTACACGCTCTTTTTGTAATTATAATACAAAATAAAACAATATCTAATCTAATCTAATATATAAAATATAAAAAAGTACTATGATACCGAGTATGATGAGCAGTACAATATAAACTCTTCAAACACAGTATTCTGTATAACGGATGCTAACTTTTTGAGCACAAATTACTTTTTAAAAATATTTAAAAGTTAAATATCTAAATTTATGTAAAGATTAACAATTAAAACTGTTGAAACATCTTTATTAGTACATTTGAACATATTACAGTGTTAAAACAGACGAAATATTACAATTTTATTAAAATATCAATTTCGAAGATTGGTAATTATGGAACTTATTTTTTCAAGGTGTATTTTTTTATTGATATTACATAATTTAATATTAAATGAAAAAATTAATTTTATTTACAAAATATAAAAAACATTATTACATGATTTACCTTTATAATTTTTTAAAAGAATCAAAACACATAATTAAAGTTTTTATTTTCTTCTTCACATATACAGTAAATAAGGTGTTTTTAATGACAGTTACGTCATAGTACAATCAATAAATAGATTATACATAATTTACGCCTTGTGGCTACGTGTATACAAGTATGAGTAATATATTACAGAATAATTTATATTTTATATTTGTGTATAGGAATCATAATTTTTAACAACTTCATCTAAAAAGTTATTTTTTATTGTTCACAATATTTTGAAATTTGAATTAAAAATTAATCATTCCATGAAAAATTTTGAATCAAGTGGACATCTGGGCAATGACAAAAAACATCATAGATCTTAAAAATGAGTTTATTGGAACGTTTCGTGGTCGAGTTAGCTTCGTAATCTTTTTACTTTTATGTAATTTTATTCATATTGAGGAATGAAACCTTTTTTATCAGTTTTTAATGTAAACTATATATTTATTTTGGCATAATTTATTTAGGTATACGTGTTTTATACTGTTAAATTTTTTTACCTTTGACCTGTATTTTATTTCTTTAGCTCGTTTTATTTATAACGGCTCTATTTTTGAGTTTTTTGAAAATTGTGTATGTAATTTATATGTATTATCTTTTTAGCCTGAAGAGGTGGTAACTCGACCACGAAACGTTGCAATAAACTCATTTTTAAGATCTATGATATATTTTGTCATTGCTCAGATGTCCACTTGATTCAAAATTTTTCATATCATTTATCACTGGGTACTAAATTCTTTGTATTTAATCATTCCATATTCGTTCTAGTACTTTAATGTGCCTCTGTGGAAAAAAATCCTTATATAATCAGTGTTTATACCTAATTTTGTGTGTAAACATTTACAATTTAAGTCTGAACACTTTAGAATTGAGCGATGACTCTCAAATTATAGTGTTCACATCAAGATTCAGTGTACACACTAGAAATTGAATGTTTATGTAATCGGTTTTAGCGTGATCACTTAGATTTCAGTGCATAAGTTTAAACATTAGGTATCTAAAATTTGGTTATTTTTTTAATAATCACACGCATAAATTATAAATAATTAATATAATTATTGTATTTCGTATAATAAAAATTAATTAAAACCTAAATATTTGATTATTATTTTATATATTCTGTTCGCAGGCACTCATATTTGCTTATACCCAAATTTGCACAATGTTTACCTACTAATAAAAATAAAAATCTTCAATTGTTTATAAACTGAGATTAGTATACATTATTTATACCAAAATCAGATGTATAAAGAAATTCGGTGGGCGGTGTAGAGAAAAATTAGAAGATAATTATGAAATTGATAAATAATTTTAAGAAAAAAAGTTGAACTTAAACGAAAAATTTTCTGTATTCTAAGTCGTTTCTTCAATTATATTACTACCATGAGTCATGCCAACTGATATCCTTCTCAAGGTTTTATTTTTATCTCTAAAATTTCTTTAACCTTTATTTTAGTTATCAAATTTTTTAAAGATGTTGTGATGTAAAATTTAATTTTATGACTTATTTACACAGAAATCAGAATTTTTAAATAAGAAAATAATATTGAAATAGAAGATTGTTTGCGAAAATTCTGATGCATTTGTTCAAATACTTAAATCAATATCAAATATACTACTTAAAACTTTTGTTATTTCAAAAACTAAATTGTGCAGTTTTATAAAATACATATTAATAGATAAAAATTTTTGAATGTTCGATTCATTTTACTTCATTGGAGAATATGGAAATAAATTATTATAATGATAGCGAAATTGAAATTATTACAGTACTCTGTATTCATGTAGGCGTCTTGCATATAAAATTAATAATATCCTTGAGCACTCTTTTGAGATTTCTTGCATATTTAATGTCTTTTAAAATATTTTGAACTACTAGATTTCAGGAATAGGCTAAGTTCTACTTCAAGTGTTCGTGCTTTAATGTCAACCACTTTAACTGATAAGTTACTTGCATGTGTCCCATTATGGTATTAGTTTCATAAATCGCTTATTTTAGACTCTATTTTAAGAACTTAGTTATTATTGAAAATAATCTACTTTGTAATATTAATCTCGAGTGTGGATAAGTCAAGGAATTCACCAAAACACCACACATAAAAAGTTATTAGCAAAATTTCAATGTGTAGTATTTTGAGGTTAGGTTTATCGAGTTTGATATCTAATTTTCATTCAAAGTTCATAAAAAAATAATGAATTTAAAAAGATATCAATAAAATAAAAAGAGCAAAAATCGATTGCAACAACTCCGACATCCCGTTAACTAAAAAGTTTTCAGAAATATCCCTCTCTGTCGTTTATGTGTTCTATGTAAAAATAAGCTGAAAATTCCGCATACTGAAATTTTAAAAAATTCGGGTGATTCATTAAAATAATAGAATTGGTGTTCCTAACTCCCAACTATGAAAATTTAGTTTCATTTAGTTGTTAAAAACAAAATACTATTTGTTATAATAAGAAATATGATTGTGTCAACTAATTGCGCTTATTGCGATAACTTTAATACTCGGTTATATAGCTAAAAATCTAGTTGTGTCAACTAGATTTGAAGTTTTCACAACTTCTATTAGTTTGAAATAGCTATAGTTGCATTCTCTCAATGACTATCATAGGGGAGACCGGAGCTAAAAGTAAAAGGGGTATATATTAACACTCAATATATAACGAAGTAAACAATCCTACAGATTCCATGAGTGTCTTTGTGTGTTTAATATAACATCCTCTGTGATGTAAACAAATTTAGTGCCACGCGCAACGTCGTAGAGGAGAGACATAAGATACAGCTTTTTTTGACAGGTTTTATAAAATTTTCACATATGTAAATATTCGGTTTAAATTTCATTTGATATGATTAATAATATTAAAATAATTTTATATTAATCTATGTTAAAAATAAGTTATTTAATTGCTTTAATATTTTTTGCATTATGTTTATATATTTTTTTAATGATATTTTTAAAAAAATGGGTGTGTTGGGGCAAATATTGACAAACTTTTGGAGTAAATATTAACACTGTTAATATTTACAACATTATAATTTCGATAACGCTGACTTAGATAGAAAATGTGTTAGATAGAAAATTAATTCAAAGAGAACTGTACTGTGATTTTTATGTTTATAGATATTGTATGATCAATTTTTTAATTCTTAGAACAAAAAAATCATTATTTTTGTAAAAAATACAAATAATTTTTTCACATTTTGTTATAATTTCCTTTTTTATATATGAATTGTTACTTATGTCTATATTTATATTTATTTATAGCTAAAATATATAGTTTTTTGTCAACATAGATTAATTATTCATATTTACTGTCAAATTGCATCTTTATAATAAAAAGAACATTCTGTTAATACTTATCCCACACACGGGGTAAAAATCAACATTGAAATCGCTATTGCTGATCGATTATGTCGGTCTGACTTTAAGTCACTTGGTGGCGTTTTTCTAAGTTTTGTCATCCCTTATACAAATTTCGAAGACATATTAGATATAAGAAGCCAGACACTCTGGGTCGTAGAAGCTCTTCGATCTTTGAGGAGTTATTAAAAATACGTGTAGAAAAAACGTATTTTTTCTCAATAGGGTCGTAATAAAGTATTATAAATACTCCTTATAAGACATTTTTATTGTAATAAAAATAAAAAGTTCATAAATGAAAAATGCGTAGCTTTTAATATGAAAAAATCTACAAAAAATATGTGTAGGAAACACGTGTAAAAATACGTGTTATTTACACGTACAAAAAACACGTGTTTTTTTCAATAGACAAGAATTTTTTACAAAATTTCATGTCAGCAAAAATATGTGAAAAAATACGTGATAAAAACACATGAAAAAACACGTGAAAAAACGCTGCCAAGTGCTTTGGCGGAATGCTTTCTCATAGAGCTCTTTGAGTTTCATTAATTTTTTTATATTTATTTAAATGTGATTTTAATATTAAAAAATTGTCTAACATTAATATTTACTCATATTGTACTTTATAAATTTCGAACATTTATGCTAGCTGTTTGCTTTTTCAACATTTATAATTTATTTTAAATCATCAAGTAATACAAAAAAATTTGTTCTATTGAAAAAATGATATAATGTAGTAATAAAAAGAATGATGACAACAAAATTTCTAATCTTTATAAAATGCAATCATATTTATATATAAATACAGTTTATGTTTATGGGTCTATAAAAAAAACTACTCTATGAATACCAATTTTCAATAGCTTCCCGTCTAGTTACACAAAAACATAGATGGTATACAAAATTTGAAGCAAATCCATCGAGTAATTTTCGAGATCTAACTGGTTAAATAAGTAACATTTTCTTTTCAAAATTTCTTTTTCAGATTTTTAAAAATCCTCTAAAATTAAAACTACGCTATAAAAATCAATTTTTGAAAATTTCCCTTCTTTTGGCAGTCGCAAATAATTTCCCTGCAATTTTTAGAACAAAACTATCGAGTACTTTACGTAGAATAAAAAAAAATAAGAAAAGAAGAATCGAAATTTTTTTTTAAATCTTTAAAATTCTCTAAAATTGTAACCACGCTAAGAAAATTAGTTTTCAAAAGCTTATTTTTTTCAGACAATAGCGAATTAATTGTATAAAAATTTTGGAGAAAATTTATAGTATGGTTTACGCAAAATAGAAAATAAATGAAAAATAAAAATTTTTTTGAAAATTTTCAAAGTGCTCTAAAATTAAAACTGCGCTGAGAAAATTAGTTTTCCAAAGCTTGTTTTCTTCAGACAGTAGCGAATAAATTGCATACAAATTTTGGAGCAAATCTATCAAATGGTTTTTGTAAAATAGAAAAAAATTAAAAATAAAAATTTTTAAAAAATTTTAAAAATGCTATAAAATTAAAAGTGCGCTAAGAAAATTAGTTTACAAAATTTTTTATACTTTTGGCAGTCGAAATTAAGTTTCATACAAATTTTCGAACAAATTCTTTGAGTAGCTTACGTAAAATACAAAAAAAATGAAAAATCGAAATTTTTTAAAAATTCTTAAAATGATTCTTAAAAAAAAACTACGCTAAGAAAACCAATACTCAATAGCTTCCGCACCAGTTGATCGAAAAATTGAATTGTATGAAAAATTTGAAGTAAATCCATCGAGTAGTTTTTAAGATTTTATTGGCTTAATAAATAGAAACATTTTTTTTTTTAATTTCAAAATGCTCTAAAATTAAAACTAAACTAAGAAAATCAGTTTTTAAAAATTTATTTCATCCGGGCAATCACAAATAATTTCTGGGCAAATTTTGAAGCAAATTCATCGAGTAGTAAACAAAAAAAAAACCAAAAAACGAAAAATCGAAATTTTTTTTTTTTTTTTTTAAACTCTAAAATGAAAACTACGCTAGAAGAACCAATTATCAATAGCTTCCCAGCAAATTAGTAAAAAAACTGAATTCCATGCAAAATTAGAAGCAAATCCATCGAGTAGTTCTCGAGATACAGTTTACTAACTGAATTCATACATCCACACACACACACATACATACAGAAATTTTCTGGAAACCACTTTTTTCGACTCTCCGAGTTCAAATATGTACAAATTAATGAAAAAATAGAAAAAAAATTTTTTTATCGATACAATGCTTTCTCTATGAGAAAGCAAAAGACGATAAAACATGCAAATTTAACATGTTTGGAACAAGTGTTATTTTCACGTGCTTTTTTTACGTGTTTTCTAACACGTGAAAATAACACGTGTTGTTTTCAATAGGGTACTTAGATAAAAAATAGGGATGTTTTTTCAAAAAACGTAATACTAGCCCTGGTCTTCCCTATATTATAAATAAAATTTTTTGTTTTTCTTTTTTACTTTATGTTCCCGAACTAATTTTTGTAAAATAAATGATGAAAATCTCCTGGATATATACAGGAGTATACGTGAATTACGTATATAATGAAGTGGATATTTCAAAATCTAACTCAATCAATTTAGCGACCTGAAAATGTATATGTATTATACATTTATTGCTATACATTACTTTTCTCCATTAAAAAGTAAATATCTTTTCAGGTGATTCATATATCAATATGATTTTCAACTTCTTTATAAGAACGTAAATTTCTGTTAATGAGGTGACGTGCCATTAATCTAAACAAACGATAGTCAGATGGAGTAATGTTAAGAGAGTACAGTGAGTGTAGGACTTACTATTTTAACGTTTCCAAGTATGTTTTGGCCGAGTTTGAGACACGGGGTCGAGCATGTGTTGCAAAATCACTTTATCGTGTCTCTTGTTGTATTGCGGTCATTTGTCTTTCAATCCTCGGCGTATACGAATTAATTGTTTTTGATGTGGATCACTTGTGATTGTTTCAGACGGTTAACCAGCCCATAATATACAATATCTAGTTGGCCCCACCACATATAAGAATGACCTTGAAATTATAAATATTTAATTTTGATGTAAAACATTAGCAAGAATTTTTCGCGCTAAAGATTATCATAATGAATTCATATTTTGTTCTCAGTAACAATGCGATGTAAAAATCTTATCTATCTTTATCTTTAATCAGCTGTTCACAAGTCAACAAACATCGTTCAACTGTTCGTACCAATAATTCCAACAATTCTTGTGCTTGACGTAAGTCTTCATAATGCCTCCAATTCTGTATCTTTAAAAACCTTCACTTTTTCACTGTCATTCGATGTCAAAATTGCCGTTTATGACACGTTTTTTTACTTTTTAATAGTGATATCGCCTTAAGTATTTGAAAGCATTTGATAAGCTTTAGCTGCCGATTTCTTTTTATTGAAGCAGAAAATTAAAATTTCTCGTTAATGACGGAAATTTGGCTCGTAAATTGACATATCCAATAGAGAATAATGTTATCATGCGTAAAAAAATTGACTAATGTTTCGATGAAATTATGTTAGTAAAGTGGCTAAATCTATTGTAAGAAGTCTGTTTATATAATTTATTTGGAACAAAATCATTTTGATGTACAATAAGAGTACAACTTTTTTAATATACACCAAACACAACAAAAATTAAAATACAGTCAATAATTAATATCGATGGTTCTTCAGGATTCATTGTACTGTCCAGATTGGCTTTGCCTCTTTCATTTTTACCCCCCTCTCGATCCCCAGCTCCTGACAACTATCTTAAAGTATAAGATAAGATGTTCTGTTTAAATGCATCCTTGAATTTGTCTGTTAGTACATCTTAAACATAAATTTTATTATTTTATTAACGGATACAAATGCAATAATATTATATTATATTTATTTATAATTAGCAATTAAATATATAACGGGTTCGGAATAATGGGCTTAGAGTTTATATGTTTAGAGTTTATTAATCTTTTCTTTAAAAGTCTTGGGTACAAAAGCTTTTATTTAAGGGTTCATGAACTTATGGTTTATTGATCTAGTTATTATGGGTTTAAGAGATATGGGTTGGGAACTTATGGATTTAAGCTTTTTGAGTTAGGATGAATGAGTTTAGGATTCATGGGATAAGATTTTTTAAATTAAAAGTTTCTGAGTTATTGGGTTTAAAGTTTGCAGGTCTAGGTATAATAGGTTTGAGTTCTATGGGTTTAAGGTTTATAAGTTTAAGTGTTATGGGTTCAATGTTTAGAGTTGATGGGTTTATGTTTCATAGGTTTGGGATTGATCAGTCCAGAGTATATGGGCTAAGGATTTCTGAGTTTCGGGCATAAGAATTCATTAGTGAAGGGTTAATAGGTACAAGATTTTTAATATTTATGGTATATAAGTTTAGAGTCAGTTATAAGTTACCAACATTTTAATGTTGATAATTGAGGGGCCAGAAACGAAAAGCCGCCTTAATTTTTAATTGGGAATGAAAAACACAGAAATCAGAAATAAATTTTAAAAAATTTAGACTCTTAACGTAAATATGAAACATAGAGATATAAAATATAGAAATATGAAACGTAGAGATATGAAATTTCTTACCAATAACTTCCACGATGTCCATCCTTGCTCTGCTAGCAAGTAGTGGTGCAATAGTCATCATTTCCTTGAAAGGAATAGATTTCTGATAAAATTCTTTATGAATATTCTTGGCATGTCCAAGAAATTAGATTAAAATTTCTAAGTTTTGTTCACTGATATTTGATCCATGAAGTTGAGTAGAGAGCTGTTAGCGTAATAGAGTACCACCCAATATATGTGGCTTCGCGGCTCCAAACACACTAGCATATTTAGTCAATAGTTGGTATGCCTCATAGTAGCAGTTCACATAAAATTTAGTCGTGGATTCTATAGCATTCAGCAAGATTACAGAAGTAGCCTGATCAGATTTGGGGAAAACGTACTTATTTCCGGGTATTGTTATTAAAAATACATTTCAATAATCATTACAGAATAATTTCTTCATGGAATTCACACTAAGCTTGCGTGTTAAACGATCCGCGATATTATTGTAAAATAATTTTACTCTATATTGAATGGTCAATATTACCATGTTTGCTGGTGTGGTCAACACAAATCCCAGCTTCTTCGCGCTTTTGAAGCAATAGCATTAAGGCATCATATACCGATTCATGCACGATCATGCTCACTCTCCGAATCCCAAGTTTGTTAACTATGGAGATCTCAACAAAACGTTTAGCAATCTCCTGAACCTCTGGCCGCAGTTTTTTAAATTCTTCGTCATCTTTGTCATCTTTAATTCTGTACATCAATGAATGAATCAAATCATTCACAAGGGTTTTAGAAGCTTCTCCTTGCCTTTTACAGTTAAAAATTTGAACTAAAGCCAGCGTTGCATTTGATAAAGACATATATGCGGATTTTGAAAATTCTTTTTTTAATGAATTATAAGAATTAACAAATACATTTTCAAGTTGACTTATCAATTTGTATAAATCTTTGGCCAGTGGTAATTCTTCAACTTCTTTTCTCGACAAAATTTGGATCTTAGAAGTTTTTGCTTGTTTATTAAATAATTTATTTTTACGTTTCGATGAATCAAATAATAAACCAACTCCATTATATTTATCGATTTCATGATGCTCTCCCACCCAATCTTTATAGAACATGCAAAATTTATTTAAGATTAATGTTATTTCAGTAAGAAGATCGGCTTTCGTTATTTTAGCAGTGGCAGCATCTTTCTGGACTAGAATACTTATGATATCTTCAATTGTAGATAAATTATCTCTTTTTGAATATCTTCATAGTCCATTAATTTGGGATTGATCTTCTTGCATTCTAATTTTAATGATCCAAGAACCCTTAGCCAACGTTTTACCATTTTGGGGTCTTGATCATTGGTATAGATTGTTATCTCCCAATTTCCAAAATTCATCAGAAACTCATCATTGAGAATCGAATCTTTTATTTCATCATTCATCATACTTTCCACAATTAATTAACGCATCCGTAAATTAGCGATTTCAAGACTTACCGGAATCAATTTTTTTCCATCTTTGACATGGAATTTCGAAAAACGATCAATGAATTCTGCCTTGCTCATAATACACTCATGTTTTCGGAAATAAGTTTTTCTTATGAGTTTGTAACAGCCAAGGCAAGGAAGAAAACCTCCCCACTTTCGGAAGTTGGTAATTCACTATTGTAAATAATAAGTTGTTCATCACCATTTTTGTTCTTTTTCGAATAAATGTCGCGTTTGATATATTTCGCGCTTAATAATTTTGCGGCCATTCAATTTTCTTACTCTATATAATAAATCGCTATCAGGATTCATACTAGCAACATAACTACCAGCATTCGTGAGTAATGAAAGAATTATGTCTTTAGTGTCATCGTTGCTCTGTGATGCAGCCTTGACTGTGGATTTATCATTATGAACATTCAGAAGGTGATAATGAATTTTCTCAACGAAAGGCTGTTCACAGTAGTAACAAATGTGCCTTTTGCCCTAGCAATTTTTTTTTACTCATGTCTATTGTAGCAGCTCCAGGAACATTTAGATCAAGTTTATGAAATATAAGATTTCCATCCTCAATGGTTATCAATTCCTTTTCTAAAATATAAAATGAAATTATTATACAAAAAATAATTTTGTGTGAAAGTGTGCATGTGTTCAGTGAGTGTGCGTCTATGTATATATCTGTGTACGTGTGTGCATTTGTAAATGTATATGTTTTTGTACTTATCTATGTGTATATCTGTGTACGTGTGTGCATTTGTAAATGTGTATATTTTTATACTTACCTATGTGTGTATGTATGTGTATGTTTTTGTGCATTAGTGTATGTGAAAATATAAGTATGCGTATGTGTATGCGTCTATCTATGTGTGCATGTGTTTAAAACTGTACCCACGTGAGTTTGTAAGTCTGTGTATGTGTTTGTTTGTGGGTGTCTGTGTGGGTATGTGTATGTATGTGTGTTTTGCGCGTGCCTTTCTGTCTGCATATGTGTGTGTTCGTGTGTATGTGCGTGTGTTAGTATGTATGCATGTCTTTATATGAGTTTGTATGTCTACGTCTGTATATGTGTACAGTAAGTGTATTTATGTGTATATCTGTGTATGTGTGTGTATTTAAGAATGTGTATGCTTCTGTGTACGGTATGTAGATTTAGATTTAGATTAATTTATTTTGGCTATAGGGTAAATACCCTGTTTGGCACTAATAAGCAAAATTACAACGACGATTACAAAGTAATTAAATTTTGATTGTAATACATTCGAGTGGAAATATGATAATACATATTGATAGAAAACAAATTTTAGAAAACAATTTTATATTCGCATTCTAAATTTTATGGTAACAACTTAAGGAATTCATAAAATACTTTTGCAAAAAAGTGATAATAAAACTAGCAAACTAGTATAACCAGTAACAAATTAAAAAATTCTATTAAAAAAAAAAATTAATTAATTTTGAAATAAGTTGCATATTGAACTTAAAATAAAAATCGTAATAGGCTAATAACAATGCATTTCCCAATAATGTTGACTACTAATATCTTCAGCCAGCAATCAACTCTTACTGCTACGACTCACATTTACCCAGTAAAAGTTTATCCAAATTAACATTTAAGAGGAGGTCGCGTATCTCTGTCCTTTTCTAATCAAAGAAATGATTATTTTACAAAAACTAATAACTTTAGCAAAAAATGAAGAGAAAGTCGCACCTTGTATCGAAAAAAGCAATGTTTTCTTTGATAAGAAAAAATTAATTTTATTGCTTCGTTCTCAAGAAAACCTTGAAAAACCAAATTGTCCACCCTAACCTCTATGATTTAAGTTTTTCAAGGTTTTCTTGAAAACAAAGCAATAAAATTAATTCTTTCTTATCAAAGAAAATATTGCTTTTTTTGATAGGAGATGCGGCTTTCTCTCCATTTTTTGTTAAAGTTATTAGTTTCTGTAAAAAACTCAATTTTTTTATTAGAAAAGGACAGAGATACGTGACCTCCTCTTAAGTATTATACAAATATATAGGATTTAGTGACGGATTAAGAGGCTGAAGAACAAAGCTAAGCCCATCTACAGGTACTGATGTCTTATTTAAAAGTACGCTTTTATGATTGTCTGTCTTTTTTAATAGTATATATTATAAGAGTGCACCCGTTATAACATTGGTTTTAATAAATGAAAAAATAGATGAATAAATGATGATCAATTTACCCTGTATAGTACCAGAAGTGGACAATGAAAATACTTTCTCTTGATCCAATACTATTTTATTCATCGTTCAATATCTCGTTGATGTTCTTACAAATATTACTCACAAGAATCGTCTATATCATCAGTTAGATCCACTGAAATAAATATACTACTTGAAAATCATAACCCTATGAATAGTTACGACGGCTACTAACTACTTAAGCAGTATCTAGATCTATCAGTATCTAGATCTAGCAATATCTTTTTGCGTGCTTGTTTTGATTTTCGAATAAAATAAATGAACAAATAAGTACCCAATTAAAGATTCTTCTTCAAATCAAAAGAAATGAATTAGAAAATTTTTATCAAACTTAAACAAATATTTTAGACATTATTTGGAATTAAATGAGAATTACTAAACATATGCCGTACCAACACTAATTCCCGACCTCCTGTTGGGGCAACTTGCTGTTTCGCAAGATTATAAAAAGTCTTCTGAAAGATTAGGTTGATTTGCATGGTCATTATTTTACCTAAACTTCGAAAAGTACACTGGACGGATACTGATTCGCGATCCAATGTATATTCAAAGGACACGAACATGAGGTCGCGAATCAGTGTCCGTCCAGTATATACAGTTTATGGAACTGGCTCGAACATTGGGTCGCGAATCAGTGTTAGTTCAGTGTACCTACCAACTCGCTCTTAATAGGTTCAAATATTCAATGTTTGAAAAAAAAAAAAATTTTTAAACTAAAGATTTTATGTTAAAAGTTTGTTTATGAAAAAAATATATATTTACCTTCAAAATTATTTATATTTTCTGCGAAGTTAGTAGGTTTACTTGTTAAAATATTGTCAGCTGGTCAGATTTTTTTCATTTGTTCTATACTTTTTTTCGTAATGGCATTAAATTCAGAAAAATTTTTCCAGAAAATTTCAAAGGATCATTACCATTAAAAATTTCTTAATTTAAGTATCTTCAATGGATATCACATTTTACGTAGCAAATATTAAACGTCAACTTATAGGAATACATACTGTATAGAAGAAATCATGTTTGTCAATTACTTTTTTTTAATGAAAATTTAACGTCAATTTAAATGAAGAGTGAAATTCGCAAGCAAGCGATCATGGTAAGAATCTTGTACATGATTGGTTTGCACTGTGAATGTATATAATATCTTATTATTGAAAGGACTATAAACTTCCTTTTAAAAAGAGAAAAAGGATTTCCAGATTGACAATTAAGTACATTCAAAAGTTGATTGAGTAGTTTTTATTGAAGTCATACACAGTGCTAGATATTGAAACCAATTCAAAATTGAATATTGAAAGTTTTCGTAATTCATAGTTATTACGAGTAAAATACTTTATCTTCCATAATGTCACTGCCATTGATCCTCATCGTTATAAATATAAAAACTAATATTAGAAAATTAAAGAATCTTTTTATTATGCTATTTTCTATTTAAAAAGAAAATTTCTATCTCCAATCTTTCTTAAAAATTGAAGGTATTTATATTCAATGCAAGTGATTTAAAATATAATATTCCTCTATAAGACTACTTAAACTCTGTAACAATAGACTAGATTTCGAGTGGGTTTCTATTCATACAATTGTATGTGTCTCATACGCTTAAATATAACGATAGATAAATATAAGTTTCTTAAGCAGCTTGATAAATATGAATACATTGATAGTATGCTAGTATGGACAGTAAATTTGTCAATCAAATGTTCATTAAAATTGTCTTGTACTAGATTTATTTTGTTAAAAAAATTAAAAATAATTTGTAAATCGACTATTGGGTTTGAGAGATTGAGAAAAATTTTCTGAAGGATAATTATTCTACAAGATTAATTGATATTATAATACTCCTGTACTGAAATATTAGTGTTATTATCAAGCTACTGCAAGGTGTAGTTTATAATTTTATAGCTCTTTTATTATTGATACTTTCTAATGATAATTATTCCATTTTATATATTATTCATGGTAAGTTTTTGTTTAAAACGAAATAATCATGCGAGCGATAAAATAAAACTTTTGTTAAAACTTTTTTTTGCATTTATTAAACTTAATCAAAGCGAAACAACTAAACTTCAAAACAAAACGGAATTATTTATAAAAAATTAAGTCTTGAAACATAGTAGATAATTATTGCTGTATTTTGATATTATTCATTAAAAATAATTTTGATTTTATATATCTACATTTCATTTATATTGTCCCTTTTGTATTGATTTAGTATTAAAATAATTTTTTATCCATACATTAAGTTCTTGTTTTATCTTTAAAATATTTTTTAGTTAGCTTAAAGTTTTTTTTTCATTTCTATTTTGATATCTATATTTTAATTAACTAAGGGAGTCGCGTGACCAAATCTCATACAAAACTTACATGGAGTTAACTCACATCAAAACATAAATTAAGAATAAAATATTGAGAAAAATAAATTTTTTTATTTATTATTTTACTGCATACGAATGAATTATCATGCGCATTTAACAAATTTGACGATGTCCTTATTAATATTTATTAATAATTGAATATACATATTTCTATTCTAAGAAAAATTATAATCATGATTGTATCAATGCAATAAAATAGTAAGTATTTTTTTCAATTTACAGATTGAGGTGCCTTTTACGTAAATTACAACATGGTGAAATTTCGGCAGATCTTTTGCAACGAAATTTGCATTACGCAGCACGTGTGCTCGAAGCAGTTTTCATCGATGAGACAAAGTAAGTAGAAAACGATAGAAAAAAATTTAATAACCAAATTATATATCAATATTATATTTTAAAAAACTGTTTTATGAACATTTCATTATATTTCTTATTTTTAAAATGATTTGAAATTTTTAATATAAAATACAATAGAAAATTTATAAAGGAATCAATATCATTGAAAATACAAAATAATAAACGTAAGCTTTATAAACACGTACAAAGCTTACACAACTTTTAATTTAGGATTTTTCCCTTTGTACGGAACAAAGTTCAAGCAATATTCGTATTTTTCAATCACCTTTTCTAATAAAGCACAAGAAAATGTAATATGTGCTGAAAGGTCTTTGAAATCTCATTGCTCTTTTTACTAAGTTCCTATTTACATTATATAATATAAATATATAAGTCTTTTTTCGGTGTTTGAGTGTTTTTCAATGTTTTATAGTGTAAAAGTGACTTTAATATTTCTCTTATTTTTCATGCTATGAAAGAACTATTGCTGTCGCCTTGAAAGAAGTCTTTGGGGCTTTCGTTTTCCATTCCCCGAAGCACTTTTTTTCTCAATTCCCACATGACTAATACGCATTTTTTCTTCGTGATTAATCATTTTTTTCGTCAAAAGCACTTTTTCCCCTTTGATAATTAAATCATAACGACATAATTATGTATAATTAAACATATTAGATTTCAAGATATCAATTACATATTTTACTAATTTATTAAGTAAAACTTAATATTTGGTTGGCTGAAAAAAGTGGCTATATAAATTGCTAACGTCATTTTTTAAAATCATTAAAAATAATTTAATATAAGTGATTCATATATTCTAGAAATATAAATATTACGTTATTTTTCTAATAAAAATAATTGGAAATCAAGCTGTTTTGATTAATCAAAAGATTACTCATCAACACACAAATACACATAAATATGTGTAGAGTGAAATGTTTTTAATTTTAAAAGTTTTTATCAATAACAAAACCTCTCTTATCTTATAGACATTTTGATTTTTTTTCAGTCAATCATCATTTTTCTATTATTTGAAAACGAATATAATTATTTTATAAAATATTCTAGTTATTTACTGCGTATGAAATTTTTAAAGCTCATACAAAGAGATGGTGTTGAGTAAATTTTACAATATAGATTAAAAAATTTGTTAAAAAATACAATAATTTAATTACAGATTGACATTTTAACGAAATAATATTAAATTTTTAATAAAAATTATCGTATTTTCTTAAAAAATATTTTCTATTTTCTGATAATATTTATTAAAAATTTAGAAAGTTTCTAATATAATGTTAGCATTTGATCAAACAATTGTATTTTCTGTTAAATTTTTTCGAACTAAAAAATTTACCCAACTAGCTTTAATAGTTAAGTGATACATCAATAATGCTTATAAACATAATTATAACAGTCAAAAGATATTGTTGTGCTATATTTTTACATTATTTTATGGAATTATATTTTTTCAATAAATAATTTATTGAGATTGGATTACTGATAAATGTAAAAAAAATATTGAAAAGTGTAACTGAGAACATCTATATTTTGATCTAATTCTCTTTCAAAATTGTTTAATTTCATGTTATGAACGAAAAAAATTAATAGTTTTAGCAAACTGGTTATAATAAAAGCGAACAAATTTCGTAGTTAAATCTTGTTTGCTACATTAAAGTAACTTAAAGTTTCCTCTAAAGAGCGGTAAATTTAATAAATCAAAATAACGTAAAATCGATAGCTCTTAACGGAATATACTTTAAAAACAGTAATAATCTAATTAATGTTTGTGTGTTGTCATTGTGAATATACGCCCAAATGAAAATTCTTTTGTAAACGTAATAAGTGCTTGCTCCTTATTTTAATATTGTTATACAACAAATTTTATTTTTTTCAATATCGATTTTAAAATATCATTTAATTTTTCTTAATAACCATAATTAGTATTTCGTTAATTTCATAAATTTTAAGTTAAAAAAAGAAAATTATCTTTTTTAAATCCATCATTTTCAGTTCTTGATAAGAAAACTTTATAAACGTTTAACTTGAATCTATTATTAAAGATTTGATTACCGCTGCTAAAATTGGAACAAAAAGAGCTAACGTAATTACGTGATCGTAAGCTTGCTTTAAAAAGACGCAACTACAAGAAAAAAAAATTGTAAGCACGACAATAACTTTCTCAATTATCAAGCTCGTCTTATTTTCAGTATACCAGGATAACCAGACGTAACAGAACAAGAAAAACAGTCTCTAATTACAATCAACGCTTTATAATATTTCTCTTCACACATTCTCTTCCTCTTTCTTTCTTGGCCTTTCTCTCTCTCTTTTTACCTTTGATAAGTTTAATTCCAAAAAATGTGCTAAAAATTAGGAATATCAGTCTTCGTCTTAAACTTTTTTTTTAAAAAGTGAATTCTTGCATAATGGTTCACTGGAATTGTCTTTTAAGTAAGAATCAATGAATTATAAATATCAAGGAAGCAAAAGAAACTATTTCCTCGTTCTTTTCCGGGTACATTAATAATTATTCTGACTGATCAACCGAACGCCTTTTCTTTTCTTTCGCGATTTTCGAAGATCCTAAAGATGGATCGGTTATATAACTGGATAGTAAATCACTTCGTGGCTCAAAGATATTGATAGAGCAATAGAAAGACAGAGAAAAAAAGAGAGAAAGAAAGGAATGAAGAAAAACGATGGACGTTAAGAGTAGTAAAAGATTTTTTTTGTATTTTCATTTCTATCGTCACTTTTAGGTATACCACACTGCAGGGAAGAGGAAAGGCGAGGAAACTAGCACGCTATACTGGGGATCGATCGAAAGATTCCAGACACACGTAAAATTAAAGGAGAGAGTGGAATTCCGAATACCCAAAACATTGTTTGCGCATGGTTGAACTATTTGAAACAATTTTTTTAGGTATTCTGATTGTTCTTTACAAATAAAAACTGCCAATCATTCACTTAAATTTCAACAAATACGAAAAATAAATGAAAATCAATAAAAATAAAAGTTTTTGTTACATTTGAAGTATTTTATTTCAAAAAATCAGAATATTTCTTCAGCGAAGAACAAGAATATCGAATTGTTGAGATATATTTATTTGAGTGAAATTTAATTGTATAATCTAAATTGTATTCAACTTTCATGCATTTACTTAAAGAAATATGTACATTATTAACTTTTTAATGTTTATTTCTGATTCTAAACTGACATAATGAGCTTTGAGATTTTGGACATTATCTCCTTTGATTTTACAAAACAAAGTATATCGATATAGTAATAATACATACAATATATAAAAGTTAATTTAATTGATAAAAAGACAATTGTTATGAACTACAACGGTAATAACGTTTAATGTATCGTACTAACGAGCACTACCTTAGGGTGAGTACGCGTCCAACGCGTAGAGCTCCAGGTCTGACGTCAGCGCCATCTACAACATCGCCACCGCCAGGGGGCGGATTCGATTCAACTGATGGACCACAAAACCAAGCTGTGGCAACTCAAAAGCGGAAGCTTCGCACCCCCGTGTGGGCCAGGTTGCGATAAACATTAACAATTTCCATAATCTTTATAAGCCCCAAAAAAAAAAAATTACTTTTAATCAAACTCTTAAAGTACTGTCATTACTCGTCCCATGACTTTTCTTCACCATCTATTTTTACAATACGAAATGTCCCTTTGTATATGTTTTGTGCGTAAGATTTTTTAACGATCACTTTGATACGCACACTTGAAAAAGTAAATTTTGTTGTCTTTAAATTTTTTGAAGCTTATATTTTTGAAAGGAGATTTATCTTGAAGCAAATTTAATTGCTTCATAATTTAATTTAGAGCAAAGAAATATTCTAGAGGATCTACATATCTTGAAAGTTAATTTTAGTTATTAAAAGTTTTTAAATAAATTTGAGACTGTCTCTGAAAGTTATTTTTAAACAAGATATAAGAGAAAGTTTGCATTGAAAGAGTCTCTATTCCATTATCCAATTAAAAAATGTGTAAATACATTTATTTTAATGAAATTAATTTAAAATCTAATTTTTATGTTTGGACGATTCGGTTGAATATTCCAACAAAACTTTTCATTAAAATTTAATAAGATTTTTTTATTTTATTAATATCCAAACATTTACTTCAACCAGAGTACAATAGGTTTGTTAGTTTAAGATTGAAAATACACGATCTTAGATTAAAATACTTCTTTAAAAATTCATAAACAATACGTTAGAAGACAGCTTATTGGAAGCGCTCGATTCATTTAAGTAGGTTTTTTAATTATTTTGTTTCATTTGTTGCTTTTAAATATTTTTTAGTTTTTAATTTGTTTATTTTTTTGAGGTATCGAGAAAATTTGTTAAACTTTTAAAAATTGGTTACAAAAAATTATATATTTTTTATTGCTTTTTTCTTGTATATTTTATTCCGTATAGAAAGTTATTGACAAATAAAATTTGGACATTTGGGAATTTGGAATAAAATTATGCGCTAAAAATAAAAATGATTTGCATCAAGCTACATATTTAATGCTTACTCAAGGTTCTTATTTTTTTCAAATTAAAAGGGATTAAAGAGGTTAACTACTTAGGGGGTGGTCGACCACGAGTGGCTTTATCGTATTTCAGGTGTGGTCGAGGGTTCAGTACTATGGCTTTATGGTCGTTGCTAACACAAATATATTCGTTTTTATTTCCAATATGTGTTGATATGAAAAAAAAAATAGTTTCATTAGATAGACTAATGTAGAATATATTACTGTAGTTAATTTAATTATTTGTGCATTTTGATTTAAAATAACAAAATATTGATGCATGTCATTAAAATAATTGATAAAATAAGTTATTATATGAAAATTGAATTCATTAGAAGTTTCAAAACGATTAATATTTCTTTTTAAATGATTTAATATGTCATATTCATAAAATCGTAGATAATTAAAGTGACTCTTTTACTAAAAACAATTGTTTCAATTATCAAAGTAGAAAAGTTAATGTCATTACTAAAATTAATGCAAAAATTTTTTTCTATCATACTAAATATTTTTAGAGATTTAAAATAACGGATCCCCACTTTGCAGAATATTGACTAATCTTAAGAAATTAGATATAAAAAAGTCAAGAATCATCGTTTACCAAACCAACAATATGGCTGAAAAAAAAAACAAATACAAATTTTTTCAACTATATCGAAAATGTATTTGAAAAATGGGACTGTTTACTAAAATTATATTAAAATGCAATTCGTAATTTAGACAGTTAATTCAATTTTACAAATATACTTTCAACATTATTAAAATAATTTGTATTTATCACTTTTTTCAGGCTGTATAATTATTCTGATAGATAATAATTGATGATTTATTTCATCATGCCCATAATAACTTAGGCCCCTAGTTTGAAATCGAAAACTATCCCCTTTAAATTGAACTTTATATTTTTAATTAAAAAATTTTCAAGTAGTATAAAATTTAAAAGAAAAAAAATGAAAAATGTGAATGTCTATTCCAATGGATATTGGATCAAAAAGCTAATAGTTTCTCTGTCATTTGAATTTGATTCGTTGATTTATTCGGGGTTTGTAAATATTCTCAAAATTCAAAATAAATTTTCAACATTTTATCTATTTGTTTAAAAAAATTGTTAAGTTTAATTTCAATCCATACAGATAGAAACGTGTAGGCGGGCTCTTTTTTATCACTGAATCAAATGAATATTTGCAAACCAATCAATAAAGTTCCAGATATAAAAAAAAAATTTCGGAAATGCCTGCGTGTAAATTGTCAAACTGAGAAAGTGGGAAAATAAGCCCTCTTTTTTTGTCATTTTCCTTTCCTTGTTTTATTGGAAAAGTGTAGTTAAATATGTCTGAATTGATTAATATTTTCTTCCAAATTATACAGAATATATATTTTTCACATGGAAATTTGACGCGATGCTGTAAGCAAGATTAAGATCATCTATTTTAATTTGGGGATATTATACAATTTCGAATGTATAAATTTCTTGTTGAAATCATTATAGATTTTATTCAAGAACTATAAAATAGAATTACTATTATTTTTGTAACTATTAAAAATTATTTTAATTACTTTAATTGAATTCGTTATAAAAAATTGTTTTAAAATCAATATGACCTATAACTAATATCGAGAAGAATAAGTACAATAAAAATTTTAATTTTATAAAATTGTTAATAAGAATAAATAATTATTAGATATTTAAATTATTTATAGATGCATTACATAACAACATAATATTATTACAGCTTTATCCGTTTATATTCATTTCGTAATTTTAATAATTTATTATGTTTCATAAAATATGTAATATTATAATGACAAAATTTGAGTAACGTCAATTTGAATAAAAAACTACCGTGGTAGAAATTTAACCATTCGTTGGCCAAAAAATGCTTAATTTTAGAGAATTAACCATTCTTTGACCAACGAATGGTTAAATTTCTACCAGGGTATCTGCATTAAATAATTTTTCTCCCTTCTGCAGCAATTACATCAGCTCAATTTTGCATCTACAGTAATACATGCTATCGACTTTTTAAAAATTTTCTTTGTATTTGAATAGAACTAATCTTTATGATAGTGAAGCTTTTTAAATATTTAAAATGAATTAGATTTTTATTCAGTGCCTTAGGCTAGATACAGTTTCTTTTAAAATATACAAATTTTTTATGCCATTGAAACTTGAACTGAAAATCATTCAAATTTTTAATCCCATTAGTATAGATACTTTTTCAAGAAAAGAAAAGGAATAAATTTTAATTATTTTTCGTTATATTTATTTATCACAGGTCTTATAAGATTTTTGTTCTTTAAAATATTATTCTAATTACAAAAATATTAATTAAGACTGTTGATAATATTAAAACGTATTATATTAGCCTATAAAATCAATTAAATATTTAGTTTTACACACAAATTATTTTAAATTATGATATTTATTCAAAAAACGTATTTTAATATTTATTATCAACTATATTGTAGTTAATTTAATATGATACGAATAATTATAAATACAATATACACTAAAGCTAATGTAAACAAAAACTTAATATCATTACTAACCGTAAAAGCCATAATATACAAAAACCGCAGATTGCGTTGTGATGTGCACGTATAATCCATTTTCAGGATACAGTGCTTTGTTTAAAATCAAGGTTGTACTATAGTTGAGGCTTGGGTCAAATTTATTAATTTTTTAAAGTTTTTGTTAAAATATACTTTTAAAAAAGTTACAAATCTTTGTTCATATAAATATAAACAAACAAACTTAATTTTAGAAAAATTTGATATTAAATTATGCAAACTCGAGAATTAACATTTTCCAAAACATTACTAAATTTATTACTGAACAATAAACTTGTCTAATTATAAAAAATTTATTATAGTTTATTTATTTTTTTAATTTTAATGAGTGTAATTGCAACAAGATCACACCTTACTGATCGTGAAATATTAAGGGCTTCTACCCAAAACTGTACTAACATTATTTTAACCTTTAGAGGACGGGGATAGTCCCTTTAGGGACCACCCCCGTCCTCTAAAGGTTAAACTGGATCCTGTTTTTTATTATTTTTTTTTTGCGAAATTACGTGTTTTTTATTATTATAGAAAAACTGGAATTGTTAATTTTTAAGTGATATTTTTTGAGACTGTATTTATTTTTATGTGTAATTTTTGGCGTCATTACCAGACAATTTCACGCACTTAAGGGGGTTATCAAGTAAATCGAGTTGTGTCAGATTACCTTGAAATTTTGATCACATGTTTATAATAACATTATGCTCTTGCCATTAAATTTTTAGAAGCTTTAGCGGTACCGTTTTTGAGATACAAACTTCTAAAGTTTCAACTTTTAACACGTAATCCCTATATTGACGTGCTGTAAAAGGGATGTTTTCAATGATTGTGAATTTATTTTGTGTCAGAATTAAACCAAAAACTAATATGTAATTTAGAATTTCATAAAGAATATATTGATCACAAATTAAAAAATACTAGCGGTACCGTTTTCGAGAAATTACAATTCAAACGTATATACAAATAGAAAATGTCTATAGAAAATGTATGAATCTAAGCACGTCAAACGGACAGAGAGTAGTGGTGGGGTAACGACGACTAGCGTGTGCGTGTACATATATAACGCGCCACGTGTGTGAGCACAGTCGGAATCAAAAGTTGAAACTATAGCGCATGCGCGCAGACGCTTGTTTTGATACTTCGAGCAATAAAACTTTTGTCTCCGACCAGTACTTGACAACCTCCTTAACAGGAGAGGTTATGAGCTTCGAGTCATGGATCTTTATGAAACTTTGGGATATGTTTTTGGGTACCAGAATATGAGTAAAGCCAGAGTGGTTCGTTCTAACGCTTCAAAAAACTGAAATTATAGACGTTTCAATAGTCTTATTTTTAAAAAAATGTAAAAAAAGAACTCCCAATTGAAGTGTAAATGATTCAGTCTAAAAATATCTTTAATAAATTAGCAGGAATTAAAATAAAAGTAGAGAAAGCAAGCTTTAATTTGCTGTTTTCAGAATTCAGAAATAATAATTGGAACCAAAAATCATCTAAATTCTGAAGGACGGTAATTTTTGGTACTTTCTTGCTGCTCAACTTTAAACAAGCATATCTCTGGTTCTAATTATTATTTCTCAACTTATTCAATTGATATTCAAGTCAATTTATTAAAGACATTTCTAGACTGAATTATTTACACTTCAATTGGGACTTCTTTTTTTACATTCTTCTTAAAATAAGACTAGAAACGTCTATAATTTCAGTTTTTCGAAGCGTTAGACGTACCGCTCTGGCTTTACTCATATTTTGGTACCCGAAAACATATGCCAAAGTTTCATCAAGTTCTGTGACCCGAAAGTCATAACTTCTCCTGGCTAGAGTAAAAATATATTCTTCTATAGAAGTAGGTTAAATTATAAATACTTGTGCAATTTCAATAATATTCAGACTTGTTTCACTGACCCTCGTGCATAGTATTCTCACGATTATTTATAATTTAATGTGCTAGTATGGAAAAGTACTATTCTTTTATCATCATTTCTATAAATGTCTTATTCGTCCCCGGGAAAAAAATTAGAAATTTAAAGACAATCTATTCAACTTATTCTAGAAGCCCAGAATCAACATATTGGCAATATCCCTTTTGCTTTAGAAGCTTATAAAGCCTATAAATATGTATCGAACTTCTAAAAACCGTTCAACTTCAGCTCCATGTCTCATCCTCCTTTTATTTTGATCAAATAACTTTTTACTTACCTTACCGTATTCGAGATTTTCAATACGCTTTTAACATCGGTTTGTACTTTCCATTTATCGGTGAGATTATCCAGATTTAAGATCTTCACCTTTGTCTTTATGTCATTTTCTTCCTTAACAGATTGTAATTCGCTGATGATAATTCAGATATTATTTTTAAGGTTTTCATGATTGATGGTTGCGTTGATTGTAGCAGCAGGCCACCTTTCTTAATTTACTAGACTCACATGAATTTTATTTGACTAACATCCAGGTTCACTCTTTGACTGAATTTTCTCAACAAGTCAGCATACTTGACGCAACCATGTTGGTTTCAGATCAATTTCTTCTACCTCTGTTTTCTATTGTGATGTTCTTAGAATGTATACTTAGAATGGGCTTAAACCTTGGTCTTGGGCATCTTTTTTGCCTTCTTCTAAGGGTTTCCCTTATAACTTCTACCTCCAGCTCCATCCTTACTCGACATCCATAAATGTTAATCTGTAAAGACTCAAGTCTGCAGCTTTCTTCACATTTTCTTTCTTTTTTACTACTTCAGTGTGTGTTATGTTATCCTGTTGAGATTTTCTTGAATTTGCAAACCCAGCCGATTGATCGTCATCTTTTTTCCATTTCAGTAATACATTGTTTTGGCTTTCTATTTTTTATAACAACGTTTTGAATGTCTTTGTTGGTTACTCTTATAATCTCCATTATCGCATTGTTGGAAACATTTTCGAGATTTTCCACGCTAGCTAAACTAGAGATACATTCAGTTTTTTGGGTCTAGGATGTGAATACATTAATTTGTATCGCTTTTTATTGCTTTTTGCTCAATCATCATATATTATATGTTCTTTTCTCAGATGAGCTTGAAACATCCTGTCGCAGAAAAACTTTTGACTCAGAGAGTTTTTCTTGCCATCTCTCATCGTTACAGAATTAATTGCTGGAGTTAATATGATCTTTAATGCTATAACTGAGAAAATTAATGTGCTAACTGATAGAATAATCAGAGATTGATGACAAAATGCTTTAGATCTCTGTACTACTTATTGGCTTTGGAAAGCTATTCTTTTCATTTTAATTACTTTTAAATTAATTATGAGTTAATCAGAGTGGGCTTGACTATGGTTTGGTTTATCTTATGGGGGAAGACATTGAGCATATTTTTAGCACCAAACAAAACCTTTTTAGAGATTTTATCACTTGCATGAAATAAACGATGATTTTTTAGTTATATTAAGTCTTTTCATAGCGTTGTAAGCCCTCGACTCCTTTGGAAACAAATATAATGTATTATACTTCTAGATAACAAACTTATTGGTCAATTTTTAGTTCCTGCAAACTAACATCTGAATTATTAAGTGGCATTTTTCCTCCATTAGTGCATATACTATTTTTCTCAACGACAGACCAAAAATACACTCCATTTTTTATATCAGAAGGAAATGCGATATTTTCGGTTTGGCCTGTGGGAAGAATAGTATATTATTAACCAAGGGAGAGAAGTTGACCATTAAATGCTCGCGTATGATTTGCCCCCGAGCGCAGCGAGGGGGCAAATACGCGAGCAATTGATGGTCAACTTCTCTCCCGAGGTGAATATACGATTTTTTCTTATTCCCGGCAAAAAGTACGTCCAACTTACCCGTTCTGATAATTCGTTTTTGATGATAAATCATTAAAATAAAAATACCGCGATGAATCGCCTACTGCTTTCGACCGAGTATGCTTTATCCTTCTCTGCCCCTCTCCCACTGATGGTAAATCATTAAAATAAACCATCAATATTTCACTCACATTTTATAATTTACACACTTTATAATTCACACACTTTATAACACACTGCAGTTTATAATTCACAAAATAAAACAAGTTAGGTTTTAATAATAAAATATTTAAAATTACTATATAAGAAAGATAAAGAAAAAGATACTGCTTGTTGTAACCGGCAAAGAAGGCTAGACATAGCCCCCTCCATTCGCGGCTACCTTTATTGTACATATAAGAGAAAGAAAGAGAGAGGGAGAGAGTCAATTCTTAAAGCCGGTGGACAGAGAAGGATAGACGCAACCCTCTCTATTCTGTATGAAAAAGAAAGAGAGGGGGAGAGAGTCAATGTCTAAAGCCGGCGGACAGAGAAGGATAGACGTAGCCCTCTCTATTCTTAACTGCCGTGAAAAACAGAGCGTCAACACGATTGCGCATCGCTAGTGCGCCGAGCCGCCGTGGATAATGCTTAACTTCTCTCTCAGAAAGTAGACGTCTTTTGACGTACTTTTCGCCAGGAGATAAGAAAAAGATATTTTTTCAACGTGGGATTGCAAGCACTGTAAAATATTTAGTGGAAGTCAAGTGTTACTTCACTTCCGCCAGATTCAATCATTTTGCTTATTTACTCTATCCGTATTGAATTAAAAGTTCATAAAATTAAATAGCTTACTAAAATTTATAAAAGATTGTTTAAAAAACTAGAAGATACAAGTAAAGTACTGCATGCAATACGTATCTAAGTTGGAAGAAATGAACGACTTTACTTCTGACTAGGAGAGTATCAGATCTCCGGATCATGGATTTCGTTAAAATTTTGGAATAAGTTTTCAGATGTTAAAATACGAAAAGAAACAGAATACCCAATCTTAATGTTTCCCTAGTTACAGACAGTCAAAGAAAATTACTAAAACAGTTACAAGATTTTCAAACACTTATAATTCTTTAACATTGATAGCTAGAAGTTTGAAACTTTTTTTAAATGAAAGCTGAGCTTAAATTCTTTTGAAATACCACTTATAATATACCAAAATTTTTCCCGAAGTCATAGCGTTATTAAAATTGGACTTCAATTTTCTTAAGCTGAAATTTTGTCCAATCTTTACTACGTTATAACTTAGAGCCGCGGTGGCTCAGGGGCTAGAGCATCCGACTTTCACTCAGAGGGCCGGGGTTCGAATCTCAGTGAGGTCGGGATCTTTTCTCCATTTTTTAATTTAAATATTGAAAGTGGAGGATGTCCCGAGCTCACTGACACCGCGGTGGACCACCCCCGAGAGACTTTTTTCGGTTTTAACAAAAACCGACGAAAGTCACTCGAGGGCCGGTAAGGCAGAACGCGACTGTTCAACTATTATGTTGAGCCGGACCGTTCTGCCGGTTAGGTGTTGAGCTCCCGATGCGCTAAAAAGGATGGGTTGAGCGATGCTCCCCGCCTAAGTAGGCCTGCACGATCGAGCACCACCTACCGAGTTAGGGAAAATTGAGGTATGGTTTTGAACGCGAAAACACCGGAATACAAAGGTGGTCGAGGTGTCACTTACTAGGCCAAATAGGCTGTAGGTGGTTAAACCCCAAAGATAGATAGAGATACTACGTTATAACTTTGAGAAAAAATTATATTATAGTATATTATGTGCTATTTCAAAGAATTTAAGCTCAGCTTACATTTAAAATATGTTTCAAGCTTCTAGCTATCAATGCTAAAGAACTATTAGGATGATTAAGAGGAGGCCGTATAGTTCTGTCCTTGTCTAATCTAAATTTTCGTTACTACGACTAAATTAAATATTTTTATACAAAAGTAAGGGCAGAGCCCAATAGATTTAAGGATCAGCAGACGATTCTATTCTATGAAAAAATATAAAATTTTCATAAGTTTTCGAGTGAAGTCTGAAACGGAAAAAGAGTTAAGAGGCGGTCGGAACCAAATCGGTGACTTGCGGTATATATCAAGTCAGCATTTTTCGCTTTACGATAATATTTTGTATATTTTTATGGCTTAAACCATTTCAAATTATTCTTTATATACATGACTAGAGGAAATGACTATATTTTTACCATATGAATGAGTAAATAAATTATTATAAACATTTATTACAAATATCAAACTGACTTGACATATACTGCATGCAAAAAACTGTCGTGTCGATTGTTAGGTGGCATTTTTCGCTTTATAACAATATTTTTTATATTTTTGTGGCTTTAACTATTTTAAATTATTCTTTATATACATGACTAGAGAAAATGACTATATTTTTACCATATTAATAAATTAATAAATTATTATAAGCATTTATTACAAGCACCGAACTAAGTCACCGATTTGGTTCCGACCGCCTCTTAAGCACTTCAATCAAATTTTACACTTTTTCCGTTTCAGACTTCACTCGAAAACTAATGAAAATTTTATATTTTTTCATAGAATAGAATCGTCTGCTCATCCTTAAATCTATTGGGCTCTGCCCTTACTTTTGTATAAAAATATTTAGTTTAGTAATTATAACGAAAATTTAGATTAGACAAGGACAGAACTATACGACCGCCTCTTAATGTGCAAGCTCAACCGCGAGAAGGCAGCAGTACGAGCAATATCTGTCATGGCGGCGTATATATATATATAGATATATTATTATCATTCAGAATATATCTATATATATGTTTAGTTGTCAATGTTTTGATTACAGAACATTGCTTTCATTATAACCTTACGACTTGGTGACTCCGAAAATTTTTTTAAATAAAAGATGAAGTATAGTGTACCAAATTGTAAAAATAGTGAGAAATTTAAATTCCCAAAAAATGTTACTATGAGGAAAAAATTGTTCAAGGCAATATGGAGGTTACCGTTTACTCCGAAAACTAACGATGGTCTTTGCATCAATCATTGTGCTTCAGAGTAGTTTAAATAATTTTTTAAAAATTCTTTGTTAATTTTTTGGAAATTTAAATTTTACACTGTTTTTACAATTTGGTACACTACACTTCATCTTTTATTTAAAGATATAGTTTTCGTAGTCACCAAGTTATAAGGTTATAATGAAAGCTATGTCCTGTAATCAAAACATTGACAACTAAACATATATATAGATATATTCTGAATGATAATAATATATCTATATATATACGCCGCCATGACAGATATTGCTCGTACTGCTGCCCTCTCGCGGTTGAGCTTGCACATTAATCATCCTAATAAGCGTTTGAAAATCTATTAACTTTTATAGTGATTTTCCTTGATTGCCTGTAACTAGGGAAATATTAAGCGTTGAAGTCTAAAACTCTGAAAACTTATCCCAAAGTTTCAGCAAAATCCGCGATTTGTAGGTATTCTTCTAGTTAATCGCATAAAATGCTATATATAAATTCTTTGATGTTGTTTAACATATTAAAGAATGTCTTTTTGTGTAACGACGATTTGGTAATTAAGATTATATCTTGTTTATGAATCGTCCCACGTGGAAAATATTTATAAAGATTTTATAAACATTTTATAAAATCATTTTTATAAAGTCTTTATAAAATATTGGACATATAAAAATTTATAAAATTGATAAATGTAATAATGGTACTTTATGAAATTGTATAAATATATCTGAAAGAATGTTTCGAATATAATGTTTTATAATTTTTTATAATATATTATAATGTTTTATAATTTTTTATAATATATTAAAATACAATTTATTAGAGAATAACTTCATGCTACAATAGAATTATAACTTTTATAATAATAGATTTAAATTATAAATTGAAACAAACTACAATCTAGAATTCTTTTTTAATTTTTAAATTAGCATTGGCTGAAATCGTATGCTTTTTTTCGACAACTTGTCGACTTAAGCTTGTTATAATCTGTTGGTCGGTCACATTCGGCCAATTCTGTTTGTTAGCATACTGCTTAACAAACGCTAAAAATAATCAATAATTCTATTAATTAATCTTTATAATTTAATGAAAAATTTAATATTGCACTAATAAATAAATACATACATAAAATAGTATCAATACCAGGTTGATAGAGCCCTGGCCGAGATCCTTTTTTTCCTCTGATTGTACATGCTCCTAAAGCATCTTCTGTGAATACAATTTTCATAAGGGATCTTGCAAGAGTTGTTTGTTTTGTATGACCACAAAGAGCATTTTTTAAGGCATGCTTATGAACAAATATTCCTGAGCCTTTTAAAAGTTCTTGTATCTGAAATTAAATTAATAATTAAGTTAAAATTATCGACAGGTAAATATATAAATTATAAATATAAAAAATATTAAAAAGTACATCTTTATCGCTTTCAAAATTCGGATATTTTAATGTCCAACGACAAGCTACATTATCTGACTCATTTTCTTTGTCAATGTCGTCTTTAAAATTATCATCTTCTTCAATAACTTCTTTTTTTATTGACTCTAATTTCAAATCCTTATGAGCAAAATCCTAAAATGATAAGATATAACTATAAAATATAAATTAAATAATTATATAAAAAGTTTTAAATACGTTAAATAATGGCGTTTTAGTATCTTCGTCGTCCGAGGAATCACTTGAAAGAACAATAACAGATCTTCTAATATTTGTAGAGGTCTGCAAATAAAATATGTTAATTATTTTTAAGACGAAAACGTGAATCAGTTAGTATGATATTACTTACAGAAGCTACTTCAAGATCAGGATTCGATTTCTCCTTATTCAAGTAAGTTGTTTCGCTCTGCCATTCAGTCACCATTGGAAAATTGGATTCTTCATCATCTTTATTAGAAATCAGTGGGAAATTATCAGATCGACGCTTTTTAGGTTCATGTATCTCGGCCACAGTCACATCGAAATTTACATCGTTTACGTTTTCTATATTATTTTCTAAAGGCATACCATAAGAACGTCTACACTGCGAGTCAGACCTTGTATTATCTGATTGAATCTTTGCATCAATTATATTTTTTTTGCATGGTTCTAACTTCTGCCAAACAAAGGAAATATAAAACAAAATGTTAAAATTAATATTATTTTAAGTGACGTTGATAAAATTAAAGAAATTAAAATGAAAAAAGGAATATTGTAATACATTAAAATTTTATCAAATAACTATTTGATGTTAATATTAAACAAACTATTATATTGAATTTTCTTTAATAAATAAAATGATTAACCTCGCTCAGCAATTTCAAGTGATCTTGTACTGCTATTATGTGGCTCATAGATGAATCTACGTGATGTTGCAAATCAATAATATTTAATTCTTCTTTATTTCTAACCATTGAACTTTCTGTTTTAGAGGTTGATGAATCTTGTAAGGACAACAATTTTTCGTTATCATTGTCTCCAAGTGCTTCTGTCCTTGGCTGATTTTTTATTTGAGATTCTAATGAAAATCCCATTTCTCTAAGAATATCTATTTCCATTAAATTTTGTATTTTTTTTTTTAAATCTTTTGGTTTGATATCTTCTTCCTGAAAGATAAAATATTATATGCAATATTTTATATAAATATTGATACATTACAATTTTTGAGTGATGTTACTTTAATATCTTTATTTCTCATTCCTAACTTCCTTTTCTTATTCTTCGCTTGGTTCGCTAAATCATCCATGAGGTCATGTAAGACAGATTCATTAGCTTTAAAATAAAAAAAAATCATAGAAAACGAAATTTTAATTTTAGATTAATAAGGTTATGTTATTTTAATTTCTGATTAAATTTAGTAATTAATTTTGCTTTAAAAATTTAATTAAAAAAAAAAATTTATAATTTATCTTATGTATTTTACATTTTTTAAATCGAACCAAATACATAGAAAAATAATTTATTAATTTGAATTTTATATTCAAGTTAATATTAAAAAATAAATATGTATACTTAACTGGATTGTTTGATGATACGTCCTTTATATGGTTTAGCTGAATTTGAATTTTCTGGCCACAAGAAGGTTACCTCTAACCCTTCGCATAAACTTTGTTGGTTAACATCCATGAGAATAGAATTTTCATATATTATGCAATATGAAGAATCTGTGCAATGCAATAAATATTGCATTATTTCTGTCATTTTATTATAAATAACAACGTATTAAAAAAAAACTTTTTTCCGCTTTTATTATAAATCTAATCTGTCAATCAGTTAAATTTACTATGAAAAGAAAAGCGTTTTTCTTTTTATTTAATCAATACTCCGTTGCTAATGAACCATATGATAAATACTATATTTGTTGTAATTTCGGGGACAAATTCAAGAATCATAATATTGACATTTCAAAATAAAACAATAGTAGTATCGAAAATTAAGAATATTTTCTTCAGAGCGATAACCTTAAATATGTAATCATAAATAAGAAAGAAGATACAAGAAAAAAATTTGAATTCTAATAATTATTATATTATGGAACGATATAAAAATTATCTTACATCAGAAAACGAGGTACTTATTTAAAATTATTATCATGTATCAACAAATTTTATGCTTAAGATTTTATATGCAATGTAATTTAAAAATATTTTTATTTTTAATCTACTTTTTAACTTAAATAATATAATTAACGCATTAAATGATTTTTAAATTTTTGCTTTAAAATTTTAATATTTAATATTATTACTGATTTCTATTGATAGTTAATTGAAATACCTCGAACAACACTTCGTCGTTGGCAAAAGCGTAATTTATTTTTACGAGATGATGAGAATAATCAAAGGTACAATGAAATTATCGATAATCATCAGATGGATTATGAGGTATAAAAAAAACAATTTTTATAAAAAAAAGTAAAATTTCGGTTTATTAAATGAAAAATTGTTGAGATTTTTAATAAGATACGAATTAATTGAAGGAGAATATTAACATTCAAGATGAAATAGAAGATGGAAATGAAACGAGTAGTTTAGATTCTATGAGCGATTCAGAATCATTTCTCGATTTTAATGAAGAAACTTTTCAAAACGAATTTGACAATTTTGAAGTCCCTGACGATGATATAAATGAAGATTTTCGTAAAAATTTATATGAGTCTACAGATATAACTGTGGGAAAAACTGTTTTTGAAATGCTTAATTTTTACATGACGAATTGTCTTACGAAGAAATCATTGGAAGAATTATTGCGCCATTTTCATATGTTTTTGCCTAAGCCTAATAATCTGCCAAAAAATAAGTATTTTTTAATGAAATTTTTAAAGAAAGTAACACCTTATAAATACGAAGAAGTGAATAAATATAGAATTTGTGAGATGTGCTCCAATCATCTTGGACTCTGGAATCATAAACCTAAAGTGACCGTATGTGACGCGTGCAATAGTAGTAAAGTTAATGGAATCATTGTTGAATATAATTTAAAAAATTTACTTCAAAATGATTTTGAGTGCAGAAATTTAAAAAATTTATTGACTGAACATGAAATTAAACAAAATAAAGATAAAAATTATATATGTGATATAACATCAGGCTCTAAATATAAAGAATTAAAAGTAAAAACGATAAAAAAGAATTACGATATCTGCCTTTTGTGGAATGTCGATGGTTTACCGATATCAAATAGTTCAAATGGACAAGTCTGGCTTTTACAAGTACAAATCGTTAATATACCTCCCAACCATAGAAGAAATTTCCAGTATGTTACAATGGTATATTACAGCAGAGAAGAAAAACCGAACATGATAGCTTTTTTGCAACCTTTTAAAGAGGTTATGAAAGATTTAAGGGAGAACGGAATCGATTGGTTTGATAAAACTGATAATAAAGTTAAAAATAGTATTGTCATTGCTCCAGTAGCAACACTTGACGCCCCTGCAAGAGCAAGTGTTCAAAATATAATGCAGTATAACGGAGAATTCGGGTGCACATGCTGTGAAAATCCAGGTCAAACATGTTTTACTAAATCAGGTTTTAAGCATGTTTATAAATACATCGAAGCCCCTTATAGAATAGAAAGAAATATGAAATTACAAGCGTATGAAGCAAAATCTAAGAATCTTAAGCATGTAAACGGCGTAAAAGGGCCATCAATAGCTGGATTAATTCCCGACTTCAACGTAGCAACATCATTCGTTCCCGACTACATGCACGCTGTATTACTTGGCTCTCGATCTATATTTTCTCTATGGTTTGAAACAAAAAATA
Source organism: Anastatus disparis (assembly GCA_017163975.1). Classification (NCBI taxonomy): domain Eukaryota; kingdom Metazoa; phylum Arthropoda; class Insecta; order Hymenoptera; family Eupelmidae; genus Anastatus; species Anastatus disparis. The sequence goes on from JAFFSR010000012.1 coordinate 364,449, forward strand.
AAAATCGTTTGTATTACGTAACAAAAAATCATAAAAATGAAATCGATTCCGATCTGAAACAGATTTTTCCACCAGATTTCGTACCAAGAAAACCTAGATCACTTAAAAATATAAAATATTGGAAAGCTTCAGAGTTAAGAGCGTTTATCCTCTTTTACTCGCCTATTTTATTAAAAAATAGATTAGACAATCGTTATTATCAGCACTATTTATTACTTGTATATGGTATAAGAATACTTTTAAAAAGTCAAATTCATGTTCATGAAATCGATCTGGCTGAATGTTTATTACATTTATTTGTTAAAGATTTTGAAAATCTTTATGGCCTCGAAAACTGCAGCTTTAACATTCATCAATTGTTGCATATGGCACATTTTGTAAGACTATGGGGTCCTTTGTGGGCTTGGTCCACATTTACGTTTGAAGATGGTAATGGATATATAAAAAAAATAACTCATGGTTCAAATAAGATTGATATGGAAATTGCGAATACATTAAAAATTATTTCAGCTTATAGATTTCTTAAAATTAAACTATTTTTCAATACTAATAATGGAGACTTCGATTGTATACCTCTTGGAGCAATACAAAGCAATCTTTTGTTCGAGAATGAAAAAAGACAAATCGAAGAATTTTGCTATTTAAATCAAATAGCATTAGACAAAATCAAAATATATGCAAGATTAAATATTTATAATACTATATTTTCTTCATTTATATATAAAAAGCAGAGAACAAGAGAAAATTTTTATATTTATTGGAACTACAAGAAATTTGGTAAAATATTATATTTTATATCATTAGAGAACAAATTATATGCAGTTGTTCGTGAAATTAAAGAAATCAATGATAAAAAAGAAGAAATTGCGTGTACTATTGTAAACATTAATTTATCAAATTATATTATTCCATTTCGCGAAACATATTGTATACATATTATTCCTGCTGAAACTATACAAGGAAAAATTATACGTGTAAAAAACTATTTATGTTTATCGCCAAATAATTTTGAAAAAAAATCATAATTTATATAATTTTATAAAGTTTTATCACTTCATTTTGTTAGTTTTATAAATTTGTATACGATCAATTTTTCAGCCAATGTTAATTTAAATATTAAAAAAGAATTGTAGTTTGTCAATTTATAATTTAAATCTTTTGTAAAAATAAAAGTTATAATTCTATTTTAGCATTAAGTTATTCTCCAATAAATTGTATTTTAACATTCTTTCAGAAATATTTATACAATTTTATAAAGTACCATTATTACATTTATCAATTTTATAAATTATTATATGTCCAATATTTTATAAAGACTTTATAAAAATGATTTTATAAAATTTTTATAAAATCTTTATAAATATTTTCCACGTGGGGTAGAAGATTTTATTACTTTGCAGGTTTACAAAAGTACTATTTAAAAAAATTTGTTTTTTCAACACCTGGCCCGAAACTACTACTTTTTTACATAGCGCCAAAAAAAAAAAGTTGTATTTTCGGCCCGGTGTTGAAAAAAATCGCATTTTCGCCACGGGAAAAAAAAGAATGCCTTAAATCGTATGTTTGCCCCCCTCACCTTCGGCTCGGGTGACAATTTACATACGATTTCGGACATTCTTTACTATTTTTCCCTAGGGGAAAAATATACTATTGTTTTAACTTTTAATGCCATGTAAAATTATTTTTTAAAGAATTTTTCATTAAATAATATTTTTTAATCCTCGATACAAAACAGTATTTTCTACAATATATCTCGCGATAACATATTCCATCATTTAATTGTTTTTATCCTAAACATACCTTGTAGCCAAAAAAAATATTTTCAATAATGAATACAATTTTTAAAGAATACATATTTTCTCTATACCTCAAAATTTTATAACTTATTATAAATAACTATTTCTCTTTTCATGAAGCAAGCAAATGAAAAATTGTTTTTGATCAAAATAAATTCGTATTGAAAGAAATTCTTTTCTTTATTTTTATTGTCTTAAAATTTTTAAATCGCAGAACCAGCTTTCTTCATAAGTCAAACATTATTCTTTGTTGTGAATTGCTTTTATCTTTAACCATGCATAAGTCATTCATAATAGACTTTAGTGACTACGAATCTATACAGAGTTAATGTTTTTAGCTTATAGACAATACCTAAGTAATATTTGAATTTAGATTTAATTTCTTTCATTGTTAACTATTTAGATTCTATAGCATTAGCACCAATAGCATCACCCCTATAGAATCACAATTTTTTTATTTTAATATTAAAAAATATACAGTCTCTTATTATTTACAATAGAAAGGAAATCACGCTTGAAAATGTATATTTAAAAAAAAATGAACAAAATTTTTTCGCTCGATAAAATTTATAGAACGATTTTAATTTTGTAAAAAGCAATGTCATAGAAAGAAAACAAAAGAAAAATGTGCCTTATCAGCACACCACGCCTAAGTAGTAAACTTTAAAAATAAAAAAGCTACAGATAGGGCAAAAGCAAAAAAAAAAAAAGAAATCGAGCGCAGAGTATGTCTGTCTTTTAGTGAGAAATTGAAAGTATCTTTATAATATAAAAATTTCCAACGTTATTTAAGTCATATAGGATCCTCATATGATTATACAAATGCGTTCATTAGAGACGAAAGCGTCTTAGTATTAGATGTGATGAGGAGGTGTGCACGTTATCCTATACCCCTCATGAATTATATAATAAATTAAATGTACATTATACATACGGTATCTATAAATTTAGTCTACCTCTCTCTTTCATTCCCTCACTCTTTTTCTGTACATTTATCTGATCGACATATGAAAAAACGGCATCTTGGTTATTACCTCATCCTTTATAGACACGTGTATATAAAATACTCGACACTTACAACACGTGGCATGACGTGACGTTAGATATATATAATTCTCTCTATGTACATATAAATAATACTTCATGTATACAATATATATATATATATATATATATATATATATATATATATATATATATATGTATGTATATATAAAACACACATTTGCCTGCCTATACATATACACCGAATTGTCTTGAAATTTTCGCCATATATCTCTGTTCTCTGTTTCCTGTCGACTATTATACTTTTATATGTGTTTCTACCGTATCAGTATTATATATTTTTTCTGTTTTCTATTATAGTGGTTTTATATATGTTGTTGTTATTATTATTATTATTATTATTATTATTATTAAAATATTAAGTGATATTATTTAGTATGCTCTTATTTCTCTCTAGCTCTTCTACCCTGGAACATGCGTGCCTGCTGACTGTCCGATGTTATACACTTCATTAATATTTGTACATTTAATCATTATTTTTATTCCTGCACTGATACACACTTTATCTATGTACATACATAATTTATCTATTATAACTTATAAGAAAATTTATGATGTGATTTTCTCATCAGCATATACATTATTTTTAAGGTTTATACATTTATTTTTGATATTCTAAGCCATTGGTTTATTCAAAATTAGTATTGAAAATCAGATGTTTGTGAATTATTTATTTAGCAACGTTGTAAATGCATCTTTTTTAAAAAATTGTTACTCTTATTTTTGACATTAATATAATTGTATGTAGTTTTGATAGTATTTGACAAAAATGTTGCCAAATAAATAATTTGTATTGATCAAGATTTTTCTACAAAACTTAATTTCTACATCATGCGTCATATATTTATTTTTCACTTGTAAATATTCATATACTAATAATCAATAAATAATCATATAGGATTATATATTATAATTTACGCATATTTATTTATTAACATATTATCCATTATTTAATTCATCATTGTCATTATTCCATTATTTTACTAACTTATACTTATTCACTTCTATTATTAATACTACTATACTAATTTAGTTTAGTATTACTGCTACTTATAATATTAATATACTAATATTACTTTATCATTACTTTTACTACCAGTATACTATTTCTAATGTGCACGCTAAAAGGATACATAATTATATTAGAAAATTAATCATTTTATTATACTTTTATCTTTGTTTGTCGTATGAAGAATTTCTTTACCTTGTTCACTTCTCGTTTTGTTTTCTTCAATGTTTAAAACGAAGTAAAAACAAACATTGAAAAAAAAATGCGTGAGTGTAAAGTACAAAGTACATATATATATGAGTGGAACTTTCGATGTAAAATGTAAGTTAATTACAAGCCTTGATCCTGTCGTCTGTTATATTACAAGAATAGTGCTGAAAGTTCGACGCACACAAAATTAACAACGCTTTTACCCTCGGTACTCCTGTTATAACGAATCTAGAACACAGTTTGAGTGTACTCAAGATTTTTACGCTCTCTTTCTCTTCGTATTATACATTTTTTTATTTTCTTTTTTTTTCTTTTTTACTTTTTCTCATGCCCTTTACAAGTATACACTTACGCGAGATGTGGCCTATCTCTTTTCTTTTAATTTTCTTTTTTGCGGAAACTTGTGGAAATGTATCACGCACGATTGCACCGTCCAATCGACTTTTGGAGTGAGCTTCGTTTATTGCCTAATTACGATCGACTATCGAAAGATTCATCAATTATAGCAAATTACGACGCCAAATCGAAAACCGATCGGATCTGGTACATTTTCTTGATTTTTATATCCTGATTTTTTTTACTCCAGATCTACACATTTTAAAGAATTTTCTTTAGAATGAACTACAATTTAATTATTAGATTAAAAATTTTTAAGTACTAAAAATACATTCGATAAATAAATAAATGCAAATATAATTTATTTAACTTTCATGAATTGAGAACCCGATATATTTAAATAAAAACTACTCGACTAAAAAACTTCTACTTTATTTGATCGTTGAAAATATGCAAATAAAAAAATTCTACGTTTTTAATGTTTTTTTATATTTATTTTTTCACTTATTGAATAATCTCAAAACACGAACATCCCTTTTTATTGACCAAACTATCTTTTCTTCGTTATATTTTAGAGTGAAAATAGAAATATTAACCAAAAGAACAATTGTATTTTATTTACACAAAACTCATTATGTATAAAAATTTCACGTGTTTTTTTCGATGAAAATCTTTCATTTAAAAAATTACATTAATTTTCTTTTTTATTACCGTTCTGTTGTAAATTTTTGTCACTGATTGCAATGTAAAAAAATACATTAAGTGCAACATATTTTCAAAAATAATATATCGTGTAATTTATTATAAATTATTGCATAATATATGCATAAAACGATTCCTCGTTTTCTACTCAATTAAAAGAATACTATAAAAAAATTCAATCATGCCAATAATTAATTCATACAATAAAGATAATTTTTATTTAATGAATCAATGAAAATTTAATAAATTTTTAATAATCAAAAAAATTAATAAAAAATTATTTTTAAGAATAATTTTTTTGTTAATATTGTAATTCATTGTTGTAAGGTTTTTTCGGATTCCAACCGTGTAAGTTGTGGTTTTAGGATACCGACGTTTCGTGAACTACACGGTTGAAATCCGAAAAAATCTTACAACAATGTCTAACATTCTCCGTAAAAGCCTCAAATCCAATATTGTAATTTTTACGCAAAAATGTTAGAAAAAAGATTTAACCAATAAAAAGAGGTGTTTAAGTTTTTGAATTATTGAAAAAGCTAAAAATTAAGCCAAAAACTACCATAGTTCGTTTATATCAGTTAATTTAACATATCGCATAAAAGTGGAGTTTCGAATTTGTCACTCAATTAATTAAAATAATATTTTTACTTTGATTTCATATTTATATATAATAATCTCATTCTTTGTCTAATAATACGCGTAGTGCAGTGGGATAAACAGATAAATTAATAAACTATTGTCATTTGAATACTATACTCATAGATATTGCCTACCCTTTCATTTTATTGCAAAATTTCAGGAAAAGAAATGCATTAGGCTGTGGTTTACATCACAAAGATTATTCAGTTAAATTCATTCATGAGTTTTCAAGCATTTTATGGTACGAAATCGAAAAATTTTAAAGTATAATATTAAAACCAAGCTCTCTATAACTAATGAATGAATTTATTTAAAAATTCATGCATTTATTTTCCTGAAATTTTGTAGAAAATGAAAAGATAGCCAATATCTATGAGTACAGGAGTAGTGTCCGTTTTACATCTCCTCAAATATGAATTTTTGGGAATCTTGTAATGCCCAAACGATTTTTTAAATTAGTGAGAAACATTAAAGAGGCGAATGTTTTTTATTGCCACACTTTAAACAAACAAGTTTTTAGTCGAACAGTTTTATACATTGATTATTTATGATTATACATTGTGAGCACCCAGTTTACATAAGTGTTTATTTAAATCGAAATTAAATTATAAAATTAAGAAATATCGTTTACGTACTTTGTTTCCTCAATTAACCTACATTTTGAACGCTCGTGTGATTTGGTTCGAAAAAATATGAACAGAATTTAATTTTTATTTTAGTCAATGATTTTTTGACGAATCTAAATTATAGATTACCATCATAAATTTTAGATTACAATTTAAATCATTTTAACGTTTTTTTTTTAAATTAATGTAACTTTATTATTCATACGAACTTGTAAATATCATTTGCATTTTGCAAATTAAAAATAAAAATTTTAAATAAAAATATTAAGCGTTTACATGTTTTATGAATAGACAAAGTCGTAATTAGTAAAATTTTTTGACGCGATTTCATGCTTGACTCTTTACTAGAGCATGCTACTTATAATTAGTTATAAAAGCACCAATAGATGAAGATTAGACAAAATTTTTTAACAAAAATGTTTCATCTTTTACAATTCTTTAGTTTAGAATTCAAGTTTTCCATTTTCACTGATCTAAATCTTTATTTTTAAATCTTTAATTTTCATGCGTTAATTATAATAGCGGGAAATATGAACGAATTATTACTTAGTACGTCGCTTTTAATTCCGTTTGTCAGTCAAAAAAAAAAAATCTACGTCCGAGAAATGTCCACTTTTATCTGTTTTATACAAACAGATGGTTACTGTTCTTAAAACTGTAAAAATTTATTCAATACATTATTAAAAAATCTTAATAAAATGCTTCAAAAAATTGTATTAATTATTTCATTAAATTAAAAAACGAAATGCTTGTTGATAAGTTAAAATGGTTCTTTACAAATTTCAAAAATTAGAATGAATCCTCAAAAAAATATATAAAAAATCCATTTTATCCTTTTTGCACTTGAGTCATGAAATTAATTTTCTAATGAAAATTGAATTAAATAAAATCTAACAGGTAAAATTGGACGTATTAAAAACGACTCTGATTAAAAAACGTGTTATTTATTTTGAGAAAAGAAATTACGATGATGAGTTAAATAAAACACAAATTAAAAATTAATTAGCGAATGTTAATCCCAAAAAGTAAATCCCTGCGAGCCCGTATTTTCAATGTTCATAGTTGTTTGTTATTTTCTTTTGGTGTTTTACTTTATAGAGACGCAGAACGAATGGAGAGGGAAGCCAGTGGACAACAAGGCGTGCGTCGTAGGTTTGTTCATTACTGGAATTGAAAGTTCTCTTTCTTCTTTTCTGTCTCTGTCTTAACACAACAAGTACACCACACACGCCTCTTTTTTATTATTCTATGTCTACTTTTTCTAGAGTACACAAAGTCTAATTTTTGTTTTTTCACTATTTTTCTTTCTCCCTGTATTATGTACCTTTATTTTTTTAGTTTCTTATTTTCAGAATTTTTTTGCGTTTCTCACGCTTTATTTTTATTTCAATAATACATTTTTATCGAGACCTTATGATTTCCATTATTTTTTTTGTTCGACTGTAGTACATTCCAAGTATATGTATATGTAATATTTTAAATAAAAACTTATATAAAAAAATTGATCGTTCTTGAAAAATTAAAGATTTTGATTTGAATATATTTTATTTGTATGAATATTAAGAAGTAAAAGAGTTGTTTATTGAATCATCTGTAATTTTGAAAGTATAAATATGTATCGCTGTATTAACGTAGTAAATTTTTTTAAAAATAAAATATCAATGTTTTTTTTCAAATGTTGGTAGTAAAAATTGTCCAGACTTTTGTAATGTTTTTGCAGTAAGATCGTTGCAGAAGTTGGCACAGACCTAATGAAAAATATGAAATGGTTTGTACTTATCTAATTATGATAATATTGATGTTTCTATTAATTTTTAAATAGAAAATGTACAAAAACATTGTCAATCAATAAAATCAGCCATCTGCATGAATTTCGTTCAACTCAGTGTTAATTCTATTATTGTTTCATTACACACTTATACGTGTAAACAAATGATGATGATGTTCAATGTATTCAAGATCACTTATAAGTAATATAATTGTTGAAAAATTTCCATTACACAATTGTATGTAATCGTTGTTTATATTATATTTGAACAATAGAGCAAGAAATATATAATCGTTATAAATCATTAAATGAATGTAAAACTACAATTTTATTTTATTGCTGCTTCTTTTTATATTATTTATTGTTGTACCGAAACCTAATTGTTTTATTTTCATTGTTATAGTAGTAGAAAATTATTTTATCCTTTATTTAAAGCATGTTTAAATTTTGTTTAGAAATTCTGTTTGTCTACTTTATGTACCATATGTCTAATACATGTGTTTTTCGTGACTGTCACTGTGAACACGACAACAGTCGTCTATCCCTACGTTATCTTTTTTATTTTATTTACTTTTTGATGATCCCTGAAAAAATGAAATTTGACGCGCGATTTGCTGTGTACACGTCCTTTGGATTTTGACTGTAACAGCAAATGAAAAGATGTTTTATTTTTTCTAAATTTCAACTATTTAATGTTGGTGAAAAAACCTAATTATTAAATGTGGTGTTATTATACTGATACACCAACAGACTACATATTTTTGTCTACTTGATCGCACCCCGCAAGCACATGATTTTAATGTAATTACAAAGTGATGTTAATTGTGAAGAATGTTTTTCATGCTACATCATTTTTGAACGAGCAATATTACATTTGTTCCCTTATGCATATAATACTGTTCGAAATATTGATTTGACTATAAAGAGAATTTAAAATTTTCAATCAATTCATTTGATACTGTGGGAAATGATTTTCAGTTAAAAACATAAAATTTGTTATTTTAAGCTTATATTAATTAATTTTGGATTCTGAAAATTCTGTTATTGTAACGAAAGTTCACAATTTACGTTCATGAACTCATTTTCTTGTTGTTATTAGTAAGTTTAAATTTATCAATAACGAAAAGAGTTCATGAGAAAATTAAAAAATATATATATTCTTTGAACTAATACACAAGAAGTTCTACCTTTAAATTGCGTTTAAAGTGCTACTATTTGAATCTAGCTTAAGTGTTTAAAGTGTTACTTTTTTATACTATGGAAGGTATTGGCACAACCTTTCGCAATATGTTTCAATAAGTTGTGTTTGCGTATCACTTTGATAAAATCACAATTATACTCATTGAAAACAATCTATTTTACTTATTAGTGAGATAATAAATTAATTTCAATATGTGCATGGAATAGTATCTATGCCATGCTTATTTACAGGTATAAAATGTATATTTCAATACAAGTATGAAAAATCTTTCAATTTTTCGTATCATTTTAGAAACTGAGGATTTGTGTACTATTAAATGAATATACATTTTATTATACTTATAAAAAAAATTACATTACGTGTTTAGATCGCTATCTGCAAATAATCTTTATGGTCCGAATAAATATAAAAGCATATTACTTCATACTTGACAAATTCAAAAATTTTAAACCAAAAGGTCAACAATGTAGAACTCCAAACATAAATTCAAATTTAGAAGTCAAAAATCAGTGACCGTAGAAATTTTCAGGAAATTTTGCTTGACTTGAATTGGAACTTTTCAGATATTTTCTTGATTTTAACGGTCATGGATTTATCGACGAAGATTTTTCAATAAAAAGATTGAAATAGATGTTTTTAATTATAATCGAAGAAACTTTCTTGAAAACATTCTTGAAAACTTTCTTCAATGCAAACAGAATCATTTTTATTAAAAAGATTAACCAATAATTTCTATGAGAATGAATTAATATTTGAAAGAAATTATTAAAAAATTTTTAAAAACATTGAATTAAAATTTCAGTTTTTTATTTTCAAATTTTCAAATTCATTTTCACGAAGTTTCAATTGAATTGGTTGTATAAAAAGGTCAAATTCTTTTTATAATCAACATAAACTTTAATTAATTTTGGAAAATTATGTAAAAGAAATGAATGTTTACAAATTATAGATATTTACACGAAGAAGAATGTTTTAATAAATATTACAATAATTTAAAGTGAAGTTATCACAAACTACCATTATACCTCAAAATCATCATAGTTTCTAGTAATATTTACTAGAAACATTCAAGTTTTTATTATATTTCTTGTAAATTTTCATCAGAAACTATGATAATCTTCTATGTTGGTAGTCAGCGACAACTTTACTTTAAATGATTGAAATATTTCTCCTTGTAAATATAATGTATCTTTTTGTAAACTATTATTCTTTTTAGATTGAAATATTATTTCCAAATTAATCTGTTAAATCATCCGTTCCCTAAAAATATCCGTTCACAGAAGAAAAAAAATTTTTGTCGCACTCGGATTATTGTAAGTTTTTACCATTATAAACATAACGATATATGGTAATTACTTTTTATGTCTTGTGATTTCGGTCATTTACCAAAACCAAAAATAAAGAATCATAGAAAAGCAAATAAGTTATACATGAACAACAAAAAAGATAATAATAATTTAGGGGGGTTTCAAAAGTTTTCTTGATTAATAATATCGGGGCTTTTTGCCCTATTCTCTCTCGTAGGCGGTTGGCCGACGAGGATGATGAGCTATCGGAGGTACAACCGGATGCAGTACCACCGGAGGTACGCGAATGGTTAGCCTCAACATTCACACGACAATTAGCAACAACGAGACGTAGAGCTGATGAGAAGCCAAAATTCCGTTCGGTTGCACATGCCATACGTGCTGGTATATTCGTCGATCGCATCTATAGGCGGATTACCAACACGACTCTTATGAAATTTCCACCAAAAGTTGTTCAAGTTCTTAAGGTACGTCATTTATGTACAATATACACGTATTCATGTGCTATGAGAGATAGAGGAATTTATTATGTCAAACTATCTGTACAATTTGCCACTGAAACAGGCAATTTCTTATGCGCAGTTTCATTATTTTATAGAGTAATTTTTCAAATAAGATATTGAAAAGATATACATATTTTTGTTGAATTTTATTTTTTTATAAAAACTTACTTTGTCTACTCGTTTAAATTCAATTATGTACGATTGACGAAATTAAACATATTAAACTATTTGAAAAAATTATGAAGATTCACAGCTAATAATGAAACTTTGAAGATAATTTTATGACAATAATTTAAAAAGGTTATTAAGAAAGTTAACAAAAGTAAAAAATGCCAGTTTAGTTTTATAAGGTTCCAAAAGTAAAAAGATTGTATCGGATAAAAAATCAAATACAATTGAAGAGGTAATATTATAGTATGCAGCACGTAAACTGAGCATATTTTTTATACGAATTTTCATGCTAAATTTTATCTCATCTTCAATCACACAAAACATTTTAATTGATAAAACTCTTAACTTTTGTAACTACCAATCAAACTGACATTCTAATATTTTATATTCTTTACTGGTGACCTTTCTAAATTTTGTTTGTCAAAATATTCATTTTTTAATTAAAATTTTAATATAAAAATCTATGAATTATAATTAACATAAAAATTTGTTGTGAATTTCAGACAAGTATTTTTAACATACACGAATTTTAAAAGCAACAAATAAATAGCATATACGAAATTTTTTCCAACAATATATTTTTATTCATCATTATACACATGTACGTGCTCATTCGATAAAGATAATTGAAATTACATTTTAATTCATCAATAATAATATATATTTGAATACAAGGGCTAATGAAAAATTAATTAATTGATATTGACTTTTGGCGAAAAATCAATTTTGAGTTATAAGTAGAATAGTTCAGGATTAAGTCAGACAGATTAATGCTAGAGTACCTTGTAAATAATTTTGCATACTTGTGTTCACATTTTTGGCATGAAAATTCATGCATAAAAATTGTAAATAAAATTTTTATAATAACTTGGATTCATAGATTTTTGTGTTAAAGTTTTTATTTAAAAATTAACAATTATAATACAACATTTTTTCGGGTTTCATCTAAAACACATATGAGTATTAAAATTACGTAAAATTCTATGCATTTAAGTTATGGTTCGAGGTCCTAAAAATTATTTAATATATAAATGATGAAAAGTGATACTTGTTAATTGATTTGTAAAATATATTCTAATTCACGAAAGCTAAAGAAACAAAAATTATTATTCTATTAATGTATAAATTACATAAATAAATTACATTTAATTTTAAAATGACAAAGTAATATTGAATACTTGACAATTCCTGTTTGAAAGCAAAAATCGTAGTTCTACACTTAAAATTTCTCTTTTTATCCTTCGAAATAACATATCCTCTTCAAAAGTCTTTTTATGTTTTGCAATTTCATCGTGGCTTATCTAATTATTCTCGACAATCACTGTACCCTTAAAAATTTTTTTTATACCGTAATAACTCAAACTGTAATATCATTTTATCCTTTACAAAGTTCTTTTAACTGTACGATATATACAAGTAAAGAGCAATAAAATATTTATTATACTTAGTGAAAGAAAGCTTTCTCTTGACTGGCTTTTGTGCTCGCGTACTTGTAAGAATTTAATGAAAATATCGTAGGATGTTCAAGCTTTAGTACATATTATAAGATTAAAAATTTATAGAAATTGAAGATATAAAATATATGATGTTTTATGAAATTTTAGACTTTGGACGAATGGTCCTTCGATGTGTTTTCGCTGAGTATAGCAGCACAAGGTGCACCGGTCAAGTACTTGGGTTATGATCTACTTAACCGTTACGGTATGATACACAAATTTAAAGTACCACCGGCAATACTCGAAAGCTTTTTAGGTAAAGTCGAGGAGGGTTACTGTAGGCATCATAATCCTTATCACAATAATCTTCACGCAGTCGACGTCGCTCAAACGATGCATTATATACTCTGCCGCACAGGGTTAATGGTAAGTTGTCCCTACCTTATTTTTCTCTTTTATCTTAATTTCATATTCATATTTCAATATAAAAAAAAAAAACGGAAATATTTTTGTATTAAATTTTATTTTTGTCTCTACTTTACGTAGAATCAAGATGAAAGTACTTGAATCGCAATGATAAATCATGTACAACATAAAAAATAAAATCTAAAATACAATTAAAAAAATTGAAGTTGATAATATATGTTTGTTCCGTTATTTTATTTATAAGAAAATCTTTAACAAATTTTTTAATCTTCGAAAGTATTTTAGGTACTAATTCAGTCAACTCAATTATGACATGATTCACGCGCTATATGTATATGAGAAAATCTACATTATCGTGTAATTTGGTAAATTTATTAAAAATATGTTGAAATAAGATAAATTAGTTCCTTGAAAAAATTAAAATATTAATATTTCACTATTGAAAAATATTAATATTAAAGTATTAAAATTTCTGTGCCCCTGTCAATTTTTAAAAATTTCCTTTAATTCCTTTGAGAAATCCATTACTGATAAACGAAAAAATCAACATAATTTCCCATAAATAAGTAATTTTCAAAAAGATTTAGATTATTTTAAAGGTGTCTGAATACAATAGCTAATGTGTTTTAAACTTAAGTTATGTCTCAAAATTTTTCGAATTTTTAATCTGTACTGTACTATATCAGGAATGTTGGATTTTGTTATGAATTAACTTTTATGAAATAAAGGTATGACAGATATAGTTTTAACATAATCTTTAAATATTTTTTTTCATTGAAAAAAGTTATAAAACTAAGGTACTATATTTAATCTAAAAGAAAAATCTCTTTGATTAAGTCTACTTACAGCAAATAAAAATCTACTTATTGTAAACAAAAGTTTTTGTATGTTTAAATCCTATCATTCTTCTTTTCATTATGAAAAGGACTCTATTTTAAAATGAAAAGTATTTGATTGAATAAAAATATTATTAATGAAAAAAGAAATTTGTTTAGATATATTGGATTTATTCGCTTGAAATTTTGATAGTAAAATCAATATTCCACTATCATTGGTAATTAAAAATCAATCTTAATGAATATATTAATCTTATATGATTTTTCATTCCATAACTTTTTGAAAAATTAATAATTTACAGTAAATTTTTTTTAAATTTTCAATAAATTTCAACGATGAACATTTTTATTAATTATTCGTGTATTTTGCCTAAATTTTTAGAAATTTGGATTTACTTATCAAATTATCATCGTCAATTGATCAAACTTTTATTTATAAAGATAAGCCTTATGAATACTTCATATTTAATAAAATCTTTACTATATGCATTAATCCAGCTGGCAAACGTTGTAGCACCTGCTTCGCTTTGTTTAGCCCTAATTGATTATCTTGCGAAATTTCATCTCTACTAAATACTTTCTACAAATTTGCATTCGGTGACCACTATTATATGGTTTGATAGTCTCTCTATTCATTTTATGTGCATAGTGAATTCTTATTTAAGAAGGGGCCGAACTATCTGTCTTTGTCTAATAGCGTTTTTCATCATTTATGTAAACACTATCCGGTATAACAAGAAAAAAATAGCAGCCCCCGCTAGATATTAGTATAATAAGTAAATTTTGTAATAACAACCAAATTTTTTCACTGCGTAGTTTTTGAATAATTAGAGACCTACCAAAAAAAGATAGGTTATATTCTAGATTGCTAGTAGGTCTCTAATTAGTCAAAAACTATGCAGTAAAAAATTTGGTTGTTATTACAAAATTTACTAATTATACTAATATCTAGCGGGGGCTGCTATTTTTTTCTTGTTATACCGGATAGTGTTTACATAAATGATGAAAAACGCTATTAGACAAAGACAGATAGTTCGGCCCCTTCTTAAATTCAAGAATTTCAAGTTGTTGAATCAAAGGGAAACTTTAATAAGGGATGCACGTGTAACCCGAATAACCGCTCTACTAGTCTTTGCTTACTTCACTCGAATGACCCTTATTTGGCTGAGTTAATAGTCGAGTAGGGGTCACGTTACCCACCATGTGCGTCATATATAGAGCTTTGTTTTTTATATCCTTCAATTTTCTGAATTAGACAAATTATTAAAACTTAGAAAATTATATTATTTTTTCAGCTATTAGATTCATATTGTATACGACTAATGGATTCTTATATTATCATATTTTAAGAGAAGCTTAATAATAAATGTTTTTGTCCTAGTTAGATTCTTTCAATTTTTTTTTAACAAAATGTAAATATGTTTATTTAAAAATTAATTTGTTTAGTTCACAAGCTCTAGTTTTTATAATAAAAAGTACGATAACTTTTTAAACCAAGAATTAAAATTTAAAACAGTAAGTAATTAGCAACTGTTATATCCAATTATTAAAAATTACTTTTTGAAATTCATATAATTTTATTTACTAAAGTTTTAGTCAAATTTTATTTTCGAAGGTCTTATTACATTTTTCTTTATATATTTTGAAGTTATAAAATTTTTCATTACCATCGTTTATGCATCACTTATATTTTCATATTTTTTTGAAAATATAAATGATGCATATATTTTTTAATAGAAAAAATAATATCTTTAACAAAATATCTGATGAATCCTGTTTAAGATAACAAATTTTGAAAATGTTTATAAAACCTTGCCAAAATACATCCTTTTTCATCCAGATTCATAAAAAAATCACGAAGAATAATCAACTTGTGAGATTATACTTTTTCCAGTGATGAAAATGTAAGACCTTTTAGCGATAGTGCTTAAAAGAAACTTATTTTTCAGACGCTCAATAATTTAAAAGATTAAATTGAAAATCTTGAAAAAAAATAATACACATCTTTTTTTAAATATTGTTTTGTGAAAAATTACTTCAAAAAGTTTATTGCATTACTTGGTGCTGACGTAAAAACTATCTTAACTAAGTGCACAAAACTTTTGTTATGGCTTTACGGCACTTTCAACTTGAGGACATTGCAATTGCGCAAACTTCGCACTGATTACTTTTCTACGCTGCGGGGAGTTTTGTCTCGACAAATTGTACAGCCAACTTTGTTTTGATAGAATTGGAGCGATAGCCTTACTATTGATTTTAGAATCAATCATTTAGTAGTTTAACGGTAATGTACAATCGTAAGTAATTTATATTCTAATCGTCGGAAGCAACAAGTTTTCCAAAGAAGATATTTTCTAAAATTAAAATTGACAGAAAAACTTGAAACATATGATATTTATTATTTATTTATAATAAAATTATAATAAAAATGTCGTAATAACCAAAGTTTTTTTATGTTTAATGTAAATCAAAATAATTATTAATTCGATGCAATTAGAGCAAAAAAAATACGGTGGTTTCTACGGTATGACGTCAAAAGCTTTGATTTTTGTTTATGTTTACGGGCAGACAACTATTTATATGATAATACAGCAATAATATTTATTTTGATAAGCTATCTATATCATGAAATAAAATAACCGTGAAACCTCTCGTTAATTTTTCGGACCTCGTATAAAATACACATTTTTCTTAGCTATCGTTTTATTATTAATAACTGCGATATACAATATGACATAAACTTTTTTTATTAAATTTTTCTGATAAGGATAAGATTTCTCATTGTTTTGAAATACAGAATCGTATATTTCCTCAATCATGTTAGAAATTTTTTTTTTTAAATTAACAAATATAAAAATAAAAGAAAACTAAATAGAGATAGGTGAATATTTTTAAATTAATGTATATGAATAAAATGTTATTTTTAATAGTAAAAATAATATTGTTACCCAATTTATCTTCAATAAATGTTTTACGTTATAAATTCTTATTAAATTATTTACAAGTTGATGATGTTACATAAAAAAGGTTTTGCCATAAATAGTATATTACGATGTAAGGAAAGGAAGGTCGAAATTCAGGCACTGTTTTACACGATGCCCGAGGCGAATCATATCACATAGCTCAAGGCTTTCAATCTCCTATTCAAGTAGCCTATTGTTTATAGTAAATTAAAAATTCGTTTTCTAATTAATTTATTTATAATGATTAAAAATAATGTAACCATGACGTTGCGGCGCTATGTTTAACTTTTGTTACTCGCGAATCTCTTGATTTATTTCTATCACTATAATAGAGTTACTTTTTCTTACAAGGAGAGTACCCGACCTTCGGGAAACGGATTTGACTGAAACAGGACATGATTTTTTGATGAAAAAAAATTAACCCGTGTTTTTTATTTTCTTTAAATAGGCCCCATAGATACAGACATTTTTTCGAAAATATAATAAAAAGGAGCATTTTTAAGATCTTGAATAACCAAAGAACTAAGACTCTTACAAAAAAATGTATAGAAAATAAAGTACAAATTAAATGCTTTAATTTAAGCTTTATTGCACTAAAAAAGCTTCTGTAGTTCAAAAGTTACAGGCGATTAAAATATGCTAATAAAATAGCGTAAAAAATTGATATGTGACACACTAAAAATATTAACAAATATGTAGAAATTTTCAAATAGACACAACTTTTGAAACCCAGAGTTTAAGCCATAGTAGAATTCCGCTTGACTCCAGAGGAAAATCTGCTTGAATGATATCGACTTCCTTCTAATAGATATTCTGCTACCACCTAGCAGAAATATTTTTGAAGCAACTAAACTTTAATATGATGAATATTCATCTTGATTATAGTTATTAGGTACAACTAGATTTCTATTTGATTCAAGAACTAAGAATCAAATAGATTTTTCCTCTTACTCCTAGATTCTATTTTTTTCAGTGTACATTTTTTGTAAGAGTCTTAGTTGTTTGGCTATTCAAGATCTTAAAAATGCTCCTTTTTACTATATTTTCGAAAAAATGTCTATATCTTCGTCTATGGGGTCTATTCAAAGAAAAGAAAAAACACGGGTTCATTTTTTTCATCAAAAAATCATATCCTGCAGTTTTAGCCAAATCCGTTCCCCGAAGGTCGGGACTCTCCTTGTTAGTACATTTTTTTTTAAATTTTAATGCCGCCCTCACACAGATAATTACGTTTCAAGCGAGCATTATATTTATTACATATACATATTAAAAAATGTAACAATTTACCAATGCACAAATCTGAGATTTCCAGCAATTCGCTAAAAAATAGATGATGATTTGTTTTTGTTTAATCTCATTTAAAGTCTTTCAACATATTTTTTTATGTATTTTTCATTATTATGTTATTTAAATCATGAAGTGAATCTGCTTATATTATAACTTTCAAATGAAATTAAAACAAGATAGTAGTATATACACCGAGAGACTTTTGCACCATAAAAGATAGTGCGTTTTAGAAACGCTCTACAAGGTGGCGCGCATGCACAATATTTTTGGAATATGCAAGATAAATATCGATGCGGCGCAACCTTGCGCTGTGTTTTACGATTAATGCACGAAAAAAAGTGATGCATGCATTATAAAATGTAAGGCAATACATAGCAGAAGGCATCATTTTTTCTAGTGAGGGCGCGCATCAAGTTTATTGAGGCAAAAGTCTCTCCGTGTATTAGATAAGTTTTTAGTACGCAAATTTGGTAATTTAGTTTCTAGTAAAAAATCTTCTAGTTTTAAAAAGAATCTATTAGTACACTGTAAAAAATTTTGTGTAATTCATCAAATTTAATTTTGTACAAATATTTTTGTGTTAAAATTTTACAAACATGTTTGTAAAATCAATACAAAAAATTTTGTAATTTAAAAATTGATACAAAAATTTTTGTAGAATTAACACACGGAGTTTGTAAATTTTACAAACATGTGTGTACTTACAAATTTTAACACAAAAAAATTTGTATTTCATCTCTAACACTTATGTATGTTAAAATTACAAATTTTTTTTTATTGTGTAATTATTATATATCTTTTTAATTTGTGAAATTAATTTAATATCAATGCTATCTCTGTCGCACTCACTAAATAAATGAAAATCAAAAGTAAAATACTTTCAATCTATATAAAATATTCCAACCCATTAAGGAGAATGCTTTTATAATTAAATGGATTTCGTTAAAAATTGAATTTTAATTAATTTTTTAAACGTGTTCCTTTTAAGAGATAAGTGAACAATGTTTTGACCAAACGTATGCATTAGAATTTATTTTTGAATTGAGAGTAATTCTATTGTATTGGATAATAAAAATCTTTTCTCTAGTGTAAAATATTCTGCTTTATTGTAAATTTTTTTTTCGATGTAAGTGTAAAATACTTATGTTATAATATATTTATATTTCAAAGTAAAGATACACATGTTATCAATGTTATCATACAAAAATTCATGTTGTTTTTTACAGTCCACCAAGTAATGTGCATAATCCACCAAAATAAGAAATAAAGTTTAAGAAAATTGGATAAATTTAAATTTTACTGTGTTAATAAACGTCTATTTGTTTAAAAGCTATAAATAATCAAAAATGAATATTAAAAATAATGAATTCCGAAGCTCATGTGATTAATGACATTTTTTTTAATACGCAGAAAGACTTAAATTAAAATGTTCTTCTCAAACTCATTGTATTATTTTAGTAGATAATATACAATCATTATGAAAATTATAATTTTTATATTCTATAAAATTATTGTACCATCTACCTTCGAACCTTTCGAGCGTTGGATTAGTGTCCGTAACACTAGATTTTTTAATTTTCTTATGCAAGAAAGCATTTCCCACAATATCAACAAAATCCGTGAACCAGAGTTGTGATATTCTTTTAGGCAAATGACAACATATTTTATTAGCACTTTTTTCGTACATAATTGTTGACCTAAGTGATTTAAGAAAAATCTTTGAGAAAAGTTAAAATCATGTTCTTTTAGAATAATTTAATATGTATATTTGTAATAATAAAGATAAATATTAAAATATCATTAAACTGATTTCAATAATTTATAATTCCTATTAAACATTCTATTTATCAATTTAAATTTTTGAACCAACAAAGTCGGATTAAAGTCAGGGAATGTCTGAATGCAGTAATAAATCTTTGTAGAAACCACAAATCACGATAATTTACGGTTTCGCATATACACAACCCGGAACAGAGTTTTTATCTTCTATGCTATATAGTTGCAAGCATGACGGAACAAACAATAAAACAATATATCTATTTTTATGTTTTAGCATTGGCTAACGGATTTGGAAATCTTTGCAACTTTGGTAGCAGCTCTCATTCATGATTATGAACACACGGGTACGACAAATAATTTTCATGTTATGTCCGGGAGCGAAACGGCTCTTCTCTACAACGACCGAGCTGTCCTGGAAAATCATCATATTTCTGCGAGTTTCCGGTATGTATATACTATTACTTTTAAAATATTACGATTGTAATTTCCCATCATAAAGAATTTTCATTAAAAATTTTTTTTTTCATTTTTAATATAAATCTACGGCTATTATCTCCATTGTATTTATTATTATTTTATTAAAACATTACAAGAAAGAATAGCTATTTACAATTTTATTTTTATATTGTTTCATATGTATATTGAAAAGATTTTATTTCGTAATTTAAATTAATAATCTGTTTTTAATGTAACTAATGAAGTGGGTATGTTTTCAATTTTCTATCTAAGTATTTAGATATAAAATTCAATCCACAAAGAAAGTCTAGTATCATAAACCGTATTATTCATTCTAATTCAAAACCATGGTTTCTTGAACCTTTTAAAAAATAATCATTCTTTTATAAAAAAAATCTTGATTGATATAATCTATATTTAAAAAAAATATATAATACTTATGACTGTAGACATTTTTTATTTGAACAACCGTAATAATCTATATTCACTTTACAGCATACTACGTGAGGATGAATGCAATATTTTACAAAATCTATCGAGAGAAGAGTTTCGTGAATTTCGTACTCTTGTAATCGACATGGTTCTAGCAACCGACATGAGCTTTCACTTTCAGCAATTGAAGAACATGAAGAATTTATTAAGTCTTGCCGAACCAAGCGTTGACAAAAGCAAAGCTGTTAGTCTCGTTCTTCATTGTTGCGATATATCACATCCTGCAAAACGATGGAAACTGCATAATCGGTAAAATTATCAATTTCAAACCAAGTTGATATAAATTTAATTTTTAAGTTTGAACAAAAATTTTTGTTTTCTTTTTTCAAAAGCTTCTCTATGTTTTTTGTTCAGTTTTTATATTAAAAGTACTATAATATAAGTTTATTACCTAGATAATTACATCTGAAACTTTTTATGTTTAATTAGTCAAATAAAAATATGATTCTGATTTTTTAAACAAAATAAACCACTCGTTATTATGATGAATTATGCATAGAATATAAAAACTTTACTTAAAGTCTACCTAGTTATATGATGTTAATAACAAGGATAAGGATGTCATACTTGAGCTTGTAATTATACAGTTTTGAGAGCTTGAAATCCGAAAAAGAATATGCAACAATATAATGAATTTAGAAACTTAAATTTCAAGTTTAAAATTTTAATTAAGAAAAAATTTATGAAAATAAATTTTATTTTAAATTTTTATTTAAGAATTTTTCGCAATTAACCTAATTAATTTTAGCTAATTTTTAAAACGTAAAAAAATTACATACAGTGAAAAAAGTTTATTTTAAATGTTATAATCACAGGTGGACAATGCATCTTCTCGAAGAATTCTTCCGACAAGGTGACAAAGAAAGGGAACTCGGCCTACCCTTTTCTCCGCTTTGCGATCGTAACAATACTTTAGTCGCCGAATCACAAATAGGATTCATCGAATTCATTGTCGAACCTAGTATGCAAGTTTGTAGCGATATGTTAGAAACGATTTTAGCTCCACTTAACGCCAAAGAATCTAGCGTCGACGAATCTAGCGGAAGTAAGAAAAATATTTAATATTTTACTTTTATTTATTAATTCGCATTATAAATATAATTATTAAGCATTATTTAATGTTAATGTTACATCAATATTTTTTCATAATCATCTGTAAATACATAATATTTTATAATATCAGAAAAATGACAAAATAATCTATAGAGTTTTATTAGAATTTCAAAATATTGCATAATATTTTATATTTACAATCTGATAAAGATTTTTATCATAATTTTAATTGTAAAATTAGATTAAAAGTATTAGATAATTGTATCTAATACTTTTTAGTTAATTTACTTAAATTTAAAGATTGGTATTAATTTTTAATATTCTCCTTTAATTTTTAGGAACTTACTGATCATAAAATCTAAGCGCTATTTAATTTTTTAATCAATTATTTAACATAACCTTTTTTATTTATTCTGTTTAAAATAACACCATTAAAATTTTTTTTCCATTTTAGCACCTCCGGCGGATCGTAAATTCCAGATCGTAAAACCTTGGACAGCATGTCTAGCTGAAAACAAAAGAATCTGGAAGGAGCAAGCCGTCAAAGGTAAATAAAATCGATGCAATATTTTTTTTCTTTTCAATAAATTTCTTTCCTACCCTTTTTTCATCGTCACAAAAAAAGAAACACCGTTAATTAATTTATCATGAATTCCTTGATAATTGTTACGTACTCCATTAACTTTATAACATTTTCATCAAAATAACTTTGACAAAGAAAAATTTTAATAATAAATAACGATTGTAATTAGTAATGAAGCTTATATTGACTGTTTCTTTTTTTATTTTTTTAAACAGATGCTGAGATCAGGGCACAACAACAAAAGGAACAGGAAGAAGAAAATGCAGGAGAAGAACAGCGCCAAGAAGAGGAACCTAACAGTGAGAATAATCAGCCAGCAGAATCCCAACCAACAGAAGAGTGATCATTACAAAATAAAGAATATTTTTTGTAAACCAATAACTCATAATACAGGACTACGACGAGTTTGCTATCAAACAGTATTAGTGGCGTTAAATATAAAAAGAAAATAGAAAACAAATTTCTGTTAAATACATAAATTAGAATTAATTCGATCGAAAGATAAACAAAACAAAAAGATTATGTTCAAAATATCGTAATATGCTATTTTTTTCTTAAATAACGTTTACGTAAAACGTAGTTTATTTTTAAAATTAAAATGATTGATTTTACAACTTTTACCTTTGGTTTATATTTTACAAAACGCGCAGCTCGTTAAAATTTTCTTTCCCGTTGTTAGTTAAGAAAAAAAGGGCTCAAAGCGATCTAGCGCCAGGTAGCATTAAGTTTAGCGATAAATATTACACAGACTATTAACGATACTTAATTAAAAAAGACACAAAAAATAAAATAAACATTAGCGATTCCGACGTAGATTGTGTGGCATTAGAATTATTTGCACAAAATTAATAATAATAATAATAATTAATAAGTACAAGAGAAAAAAAATAAATAAGACGCGTTGAACAGCAGCATTATCAGAATAGCGTACGTCTGATAACTATTAATTCCAAATAAGAAAAAAGACACGTAAGACATATTAATCTATGTGCCGCTGAAGACGCTTAAAAAATAAACTCTCTTGGACCAGATAACCTTTTGTGTACCCTATACTCATAAATAACGAGAGAGAATACCTTCGTAATATATAAATAATGATAAGAGCTCGAAAAGACGATCAGATTTCAAATAGTCAAACAGAAATAAAACTCACAGAACATAAAGAAAAAAATGATTTTCTTTGTCATTATCAAACCGTTATAAAAGAGAAGAAACCAAAAAAATATTCAAAAACTTTTAGTCGTATACTTTGTGTACATATATTTATAACTTCTGCCCCTTCTGCCCTGTATAAAATATAAAAAAAAAAGATCCGTTGTTAAAATAAAACGACGGATCGTATCAGGTTGTAAAGGGACTACTCATCGTTAGAAAATTTATCGATAATCTTTCGCGTGTAAATATTATACGAAAGAGTGTCCGGTATTAAAGAAATAAATAATAAAGATATATAATAATTAAAAAAATACTCGATACAAGTGAAAAGAAAGTTGTTATTATTATTCGTTTTTATTTTTAAACGTAAATATTATATTCAGATATTTTTAATCGTGTTTTGCGATTTAATATATTCAGGCAAAGTTTATTGAACGTTTTTTAGATGAAAGTTTTAAGATTTCGTTGTCGTGAATTCAAAAGCGATAAAATTTTTAATATGAAATTTTTTTTTATGTACTTAGTAATAAAATTAACCGATACGTGATAATAAAAAAAAATAAAAATATATGATACACTGATAAGCCATACTACTTGTTTTAAGAGATGTTTAAATTCCAAAAAAAATCAGTTTATAAAATTAATTTTTTATTTTTACCTATTATACGATAAATATTGTTATAAAAAAATATGATATAAATTTGGTAGAAAAAAAGTGTTTTTACTAATTCATTATTATAACCTTTTCAGCATCTTGTACTGAGCATACGTTTTCATATAACAATCATAAGTAGTAATAATAAACTCAACATCTTTTAAATCTGATATGTAATACTCTTCATAAATGAATTTAAAAAATAAAATTTTTCCAATGGCTAAACATTAATCTAAACATTATTCTCATGTATCAATAGATTATCAAAATAAAATTAATAAACACACAGAAAAATAATGAAAAGTAAATGAATGCACGATGAAAAGTAAGGAGCTCAAGTCAAAAATAAAACTATACGTTATAAATGGTACGTCCGATTGACATATTATTAGATAAATATTAAATGATATACGAGATGGAAAAAAAAGTCGGACAGGCACCTCTTATACGTATGAAATACAAACACATATATTTTATTCGTGAGTGTACACAAAAAAAAATTATATAAGTAAAACAGTGCGATGGTCGATTTATTATAGATCGTGCCGGCGCGCAAGCCTTATAAGACGCACGCTTAAGCCCGGAAAAGTTGCGGATTAGAAAGGAAGTATATTATATATATAAAAAAAAATTAAGTATTTTCTATTTCTCTAAATCTCTGTGTCGCGAGCAGAGTGAAACTTAAAGCCGCCCGCGTCTGTATCTCGCGCGGGCGCGAGCGCTATACATACATAATGCACATGTATATATAGATATACATAAATACTTGCTATATGGTAGTGCTACGATTGCAAGATGAGATGAGAATAAGAGAGAGAGAGAGAGAGAGAGAAATTGCATACACGCGGGCGTGTGTGTTCTCTCTTCTTCCTTCCGATGAAATTCGTGCCCCATCTCCGTTCTGGATAAACCTTTTGCTTGAATTTTCATTTTAAGCGCGAGATTGGACATTTTCTCCTACGTTTATAGAGGTACTCGAGAGAAAGAGAAAACTAGATATTTCGAAAGATAATACGTAGAAGTTCAATTATTATTTTTTTTTCAATTCAGTTTCTCAATTATACAATGACGTTTATTTTTATAAATTTACTTTTGGCTATAAACTTCATTTGATTAATTAATTTTGATAACTTACTATATTTTATTTTGCTCTCTATTTTTTATAAAAGCAAACACTTTTTTTTTGTAAAAGCTATTGACTATACTAATTTGAATGTTATGATATGTAATCGAAATCAATCTAAAACTTCATCGAATTTCAAAAATATCTCGAGTGTTGAGAAACTTTAACAATAGACTGTCATTAATAAATTAGTGAAATGTAATAAACCATAAAAATGATTAGAAAATAAAAAAAATACGTGTCTATCATAAACAATCAATATATAAAAGTATCTATTGTATATTTTTATCTTGCTTTTATTAGTAAAGATTTTATATTCCTTGCCCTTCAAAGTATGCGTGTTTATTTTGACATATGCAAATATTGTTTAGTAAAATTTTATTAATATTTTTAAACTCATTAAATGAATAATTAAAATTTTAAGAGCCAAAAAATTTATTGTTTAATATTTTTCTCATTAAAAGACCATATTAATATTCATACGTATAATAATATGTAGATTGCAAAAGAAAAAATATCAACATAGCAAAACTATATATCAAAACTATGCATTTTATATAATGTTTATGTACCTTACTATATTGTAGTAAAAATAAATAAAATTTTTATATCAAGTTTAAATTGTTAAAAGCTTAATCCTTTAAATATAAAATAAATTTAAAACTATTGGGGTGAAATGTAGAAAGTTGCATGAACTTGAGCATATAAAATATTACTTTCCGATAAGCATATATAAACGAAGCGAAAAAACTGCTTCGACTTTAACATAATTATATCAGTGCCTATTTCACTTATATACATGAAATCAATATTTGCGTATGTCAGAACAAATACGAAAGAATAATTTGAAACCTCAGTCATAAAGAAAAAAAATGAAAGTAAATAACTATTGCAAAAGTAAATCGTTAATTCGCAACATACATCAAAAGTCGATTGTCATTATTTTCTGTAACATCATTAAGTCAAACGAATCAAATCGTAATGAGAGTTTACTCATGGAAATTAATTCATGCTTAAAATAAGCTCAATATTTAAAGAAACGCAAGTACTTTTTTCCACGTTTATTTGATGTCAAAGGATAAAAGCACTGTAGTCATTATGGAAAAAAGAAACCCTCGTCTTTCATTGGTGAGATAACTCAATATCTATGTACATGTACAAAAATATAACTAAATTTTAATTAACGAATGCTTTGTGGATCAAATTTTTTTTTAAGCTTAGCATTTTTTCTTGTTTTAACTAATTACAACAACTATTATCAACAAATAAAATTTTTCAAAAATTGTTATTTCAAAATTTTAAAAATATGCTATGAATTTTTAAAAACTTGCAATTTTATCTAGAACATTTGTATTTATGTGAAACTTAAGTTTATCATTAGTAACATATAAAACATTTAATAAAAAGTTTACTTTCATTTTTAATTTCTATTTTTGAAAGTAAATTAAAACTTATTATTATACTTCATTGTTTCAAATATCATTTAAATTTGTACCTTATACTTGTTAATAATTAAAGAAATACATGTTGTGATTAGTTAAAAAGATGATCTTTAAAATGAAAAGTACAAGAAAAAAATACACAGCACTTGTGCTTCAATACACAAAACAACTTAGACAAGAAACGCATTTAAGACAAATTATTATAAATAAATTTCATATTAAACTTGAATCCAAATAAATTTTTACAATATAAATTGTTCTTTTTTAAAATTTATATAAAATGTATTATTTTTTTATTCATATGACGCTCACTAAGCTTTTTGATAGGAAAAATAAATATTGAAACTAAAGACTAGCTTCAGGGCTTTTTATTCACTGCTTATGAAAGAAACTGTTACAAATAAAGAGACAGAAATCTGCAGAAAAGAATTTAAAAAAAGGAACGGAAATGGCAAATTTTGATATAGAAAACGTATACGCATTCAACCGTCTCGTAATAAAAGATATAAAAGTTAACTGAAGACTTTAAGCGTGAAATAAAATTTAGCCCCGATGAAAACCGCTCGTTTTATTTGAAGTTTCTAACACAATATGTATAATTTCAGAATTTTTATTTGTATAATTATCTAGTGAGAAGAATCAACAATGTGTCTCACCCAATGTTAACTAATTTACTATGTTTCACTTTTAATTTGTAAAATAGCAAGAATGTCTGACGCAAACATGTGACATGTCTTTTTTGTTTTTGAATAGACACAAATAATTCATTCAATAAAATGGAAGTTAGTTAAATCTTTTATGTTGTCTCGCTAAGTTTAAGTGTTTGCCATCAAATAAAAACAATATTGATTTTAAAGAAAATTAATGCGCTTAATTATATTAAAATCAGAAAATTAAAAAAGGTTCAACTGCGTGGATTTGGGAAAATTTTATTAATGTCACAGCGTCAATTGCAAATCATAGAGTGTTACTTGCGTATAGAACAAAAATATAATATATATGAAAATCGTTTTAAAAGAAATTAAATATTTGTAGCTCATTTCGATTTTAGATTGTTCGTCAAATTGTTTATTGTAAGATTTAGAGAAAAAAGATTATATGCACTGTTTTCCGTAATTTATATAGTAGTACTTGTTTTCTTTTTTATAAATCGTTATTGAGGTCAAGTTTTGTACAAAATAATTAGTGTAAATAAGTGAAAAATAATGATCTGATGTTATTTATTTGTCGCGTACTCAATGAATTACGTATATTAAGCGTACATTATTCTTATAATTAAAATTCTCAATGTAAATAATACAATTAAAATAATGATGATATTCAATTCCCATAATAAGTTGGCTTTATTATAGTAAAATTTTATCATTAATTCAAGTATAAGTAACATAGTCGTGCGAGTAGTAAAAGTAAATATCAAAAGAATTTAAAAAATGATATAAAAGAGAAAAAATCATTTTTTCACATAACCTTGATAATCTTTAAATCTCACACTTACAGAATGTGTGCATATACATCATGAACTTTGAACGATCTGATCATTCCTAAGATGACTTTATAAAAGAAAAAGTTTCGTATTGTTGTTTCTTCTGAAAAAAAGTTTAATACACCATCATTAAATCATAATATATATTAGCATTTCTATAATAAACTACTTTTAATAATACTTAATCCTTTTTTTATCACTGTTTAATCAATTAAATTTCAAGAAATGCGCAATAGGTCAAATAATTGGTAAAATGCATATCAGTACCATTCATTTTTTTATAATAAATATAAAGATGCATTGAATCTTTTATATTGACCTGTTTTTTTAATTTTAAATTAATTTCATAAATTAAATTATAAGATGAATGAAAAAAATAAGTACTGCAATTTCATCAAAATATTAAATAATAAAAGTTTTATAAAGTTAACTGCAAATTTTTAAGTATTCGCTCCTGATTAAAAATTTCTAAAAATTATTTAATACAAAAATAGAAAATATTCAAAATAATTAATAATTATTTCAAAATAACCATGCACAAAACGATTTTCAAAATAGAAGTCATTTTTAAAACATTAAAAATTTTTAAATATTTTAATTTAATGCTCATAATATCAACATTTAAACTTTTATAAACATTTATTCCTAAAAGTAAAATACGTTGAATGAATATATTTACGCATATAATAAATTGACCAAGTACTTATTAAGAGAATCGTACTTAAAACTCTGCAGCTAATAGTTTCTTTTTTGCACAACTTTAAAAAAAATGCTAAGAATAAAAATATTACTTAAAAATATAACCGCAGGCATTTCTTCAAGTAGCGGACAAGGGGCCAATCGCGCAATAGAACTTTATAATAAATTAATTCGAGCCACAATTAATTTCTGTAAATAAAATTAAAAAAAAAAACTAGAAATGTGATCACAACTTTGTCTTTGGGACTGTCTTGTAATACTGCTGATTGCGTCCGAGACGCCTGCTACTAATAATACAGTCGTTGGTTGAAAGAAAAGTAAAAAATCAAAGTAAACAGTATGCCATGATTATTCTTAATTTACATAAATATTGTGATTAAGAAACCAAAAACATATTTTTCTGTTTGAAAATTTTTACTTGTACAGTATCAAACACAAGTAAAAATCGATCTCAGACGAAAAACAATTTTTTTTCTTCGGATTTTAATCAAAAAAATAAACTTCAAAATTAATGCTGTTATATCGTGAACAGTGAATAAAAGAAAAATCTCTTGGGAAAAATGTAATTGTAAATAAGTTTGATATTTTTTGATGCGAAAAATTTGAGACTTCGTTGTATTTGACCAATGACCATTTAAACTCTCTTATTAATGGCAAAAAAATATGAGAAATCTATGTAACCATTATATGTATAACAAATGCATATACTTCTGTATTGTCTATGTACATAGATGTTTACATTTCTAAAATTATCGTCGAAATACGACAATAATTATATATTTAAGTTGAAGTAATACATTTTTTTACAATCCATTTAAGTAAATTTTCAAATTTTTCATAAATATTTCTTGCTATACACTCAATACGCGCATTATGCTTTAAAAATGTATTTATTTTTCATGAATAAATCAAAAGCCATATGAGTAAAAGTAATAATTGTTATCGTATTTTGGCTACTATATACTGATACCAGGGAAAAAGATAACAAATCTTTATATTAGAAAAGTAAAATAACTGAACAAAAAATAAAAGATGTTGTGTATATGTAAGCATTGTAAAGAACAAAAAGAATTGAAAAAGGATGTGAAAGAAATGTATATTATATAAAATATTTAGGAATTATTTTTCAGCACAATTCGATCACACAGATTATGTAAATATTCCCTAAGTCAGCACCACTTCGTGTAAGTTTAATGTACTGCAATTAATGTGTCGTAAGATAAAAAATAATATTAAAATATGTGAAACACAAGCGTAATTATGTAATTAATATTATGTACGCGTCTATAAAAACATATATGAAAAACGATTAAATTAGTTAAATCTTGAATAGTTCATTTTTATTAATTTTGCAACATTACCTTAAAAATTTCCTTTAATTAAATATTCTTTTTTTAATTAATACAGAAATATTTTAAATAGTTCTTTTATTACTATGGATGCAATATTTAAATTTATCAAAATTAAATTTCTTCATCTAATTTCAAAATTGTTTACAATTTTTTTATCAATCAACATTCTCAAATATGTGAAATAAAATGTTTAAAATTCAAGGAAAATATTCTGTGGATAAATCTAATGTGATGCATGATATTTTGCAGGGTGTTTGCATGTATGTAATGCGAATTGTATTTGGAAGTAAATATTTTTCTTTAGAGTATTTAAATTTTTGAATTAAAAATTTTAAATATGACCCAAATGAAAATGTACAACTTGAAATCAAAATATAGAGATTGAAAACTAAATTGGATTTAAAGATGTCTGCTGCAGAGATGCTTTCCATTATTCGATATTTCGGCTTGATTATTGGAGACTTAATCCCAAAAGATGACAAACACTGAAAACTTTATAAATTATTACGCTAGATAATATACATCGTAACTTCACCTTCAATTACTATTACCAATATTAAAGTTATAAATCAATTAATAAGTAGTTTAAATGCATTACACATAAAGCTTTTTGAAGCACGAAAACCAAAATTTTATTTTTTAATGCATTATCCGCAAATATTATTGCACAACGGTCCTTGCATTAATTATTGGAGCACGAGATTCAAGTTGTGCCACATACAACTCAAATCAAATAGTCAATCTTCATATAACAATGTCAATTTGTTGGTAACGATGGATAGAAAACAATTGCTGAAAACGTGTCAGATGTTCTATACTTTTACATTGCGACAAAACTACTTTCGCGCAAGTGAAACTATTAACTGTTAGTTCGCTACTAAATTTTAAAAAATTTATGGTAACATCTACAATGAGACAATTACATACTTGACTGCTATTATATAGTTTTTACCTGAATTTTCAAATATTTAAGATTCAAATTAGATTAAATTATTATATAATACAGAATTTTGAAAATATTCTAAACTGTAAAAAGAGACAATTTTCATCTTTGGCATTTTCTAAGTAAACAATAGTATATATATTGTAACGGCACGATTTAGTGTTAACAAAATTAATTACAGATTTCAATTAATTTTTATTAAAATCATAATGGAATCATAATTTTATAGTAAGGAACTAATGAAGTCAAAGAATTTTTTGTAGTTAACTATAGGGTGTAATTCATTTACGTGTAGCTTGAAATTTCATTGCATATTTGTTTGTGCGTGTAACCGCGTGTTTTTTATTTTCAGTTTGCTGCATAAGATTATTTTAGAACTTTTAATTTAAATATTAAATTTATGTATGTTAATTAGTTAGTAATTAATTGAGGAATAATTTAGTTGCTACATAAATTGATTCGTTAAGTATTTGTTTATTATTATCTTACTTATTTTTAAATTTTCTGATTTTTTCTAATTATTTTTGTATATAAATTTGCATTATACGTTTTTTTCCGTTTTATTACGTTTTTTTTACGTATTGCTTCGGATAATTACAACTTCATGCGAAACTTGATTAATTTGACGTTTGTATATGCAAGGCCAGGGCAATTGATTAAAGGTTTTTACAATGTAAATTGAATTCTCATTTAATTCGAAACTACCAACAGCGCGTTTATATTTTTTTTATCATTAGATAATGCTTAGTTTTTGTCTATTTTCGCGTTATAATTGGTGTATCATTGGCACCTTGTGTATCTACTCCATAATCTACGGCCGTATCGACATCTTCATCTTTATCGCCATTGTTTATATCGGTTGTTACGATCGACTTTTCAGTATCTAACAAATCGGCATTCGTTTTAGGCCGGGGTAGATCTTTCTAGCCCTAGTACCCATTTAACGTATTTTTTTTGTATTCTCTCTATCTTCTCCCATCTTTGCCACTCCCACAGTTCAGCTCTATACAACACCATGCTCTCTATCGTTGCCTCGAATATCCTCATCCTATCTTTCCATTTATTTTTAAACAATCTCTTTCCAATGCTCCATATTCTGCTCAATTTTGCATTCGCCTTTCTTTTGACCTCTTTTAGATGCTCCATGAAATTTCCATTTATTTGTATCACAAATCCTAGATAGTTGTAAACTTCTACTTCTTCTCTGCCATTCCACGAGTACTTTTTCATTCTTCTCCTTCCCCTAGTCTTTCTTACTTCCATTATTTATGATTTTTCCACGTTTAGTTCTAATCCTTTTCGTGATATAAACTTCTTAAACCTTTTCAACATACTTCTCATTTCATCTCCATCCTTTGCCAAAAGTACAATGTCATCAGCGTAAGTCAGGCTGTATACATTCCTTTTTCCAATTTTGATGCCTCCTATCTGCCCTTCTTTTAACGTCTCTTCCAATTCTGCAAATGCAATGTTAAACAGCAACTCAGTGGACACCCTTGCCTCACACTTTCTTTTACTTTAAACTCCTCTGTGTATTTTTCCCTTACCCTCACCCTTGCATACTTACTCCTGTAAATTACTTTAATTTTTCTTCTCAATCCTGTGCTAATACCTATTCTTCTCATCTCACCCCATATAGCTCCTCTTTTTATCTTATCAAATCCTGCCTTCAAGTCAGCAAAAAATAGAACAACCTTGCCTTTATCTTTCGCAATTTGTCTATCCATGATTATCTTTAAACAGTAAATACTCTCCATTGTACCCGATCCTTTCCTAAATTCAAATTGCGTATCACTCAGGCTCTCCATTTCCTCTATCTCCTTTTCTACTTTTCTTTTTATTATCTCTGCATAGACTTTATACCCTGTATCCATCAGTGTTATTCCTCTGTAATTTTCTACCTTATCCTTACCTCCTTTCTTAAAGATAGGTGTGATCACCCCTATTCTTCATTCCTTTGGTAGCCCTTCGTTCCTCCATATTTTGTTTAAGATTCTAAACATGCTCTTCCCCATTGACTCTCCTCCTTCTAACCATGCTTCGTTGGGTATATTGTCTAATCTTGAAGCCTTGCCTCTCTTTAAACTTTTAATTGCACTGCGAATTTCTTCTCTAGTTATCCCCACCTCATCATCTATTACCTCTCCACCGTTATCCTCTGTTTCCCACACAGCATGAAATATTGCAGTGAAACTTTCACTGAAATATTGTGCTGAAATATTGTCACAAGATTGCAGCAATCTTGTCTTAACATTGCTAAGAGGTTTCATGAAACATTTCAGTGTGATATTGTTGCAAACTTGCTACAAGGTTACAGAAAATAATTCAAGCAATATTGCAGGAAACCTTTCATGAAAGTTTTTAGCAAGGTTTCTGCAAGGGTTTATAAAACATTTCATGAAATATTGCAAGAAACCTTTCATGAAAGGTTGCAGCGAGGTTTCTGCAAGATTTTAGAAATATTTCATGAAATATTGCAAGAAACCATTCATAAAAGGTTGCAGCGAGTTTTCCAGCAAAATTTGGGGAACTTTTCATGGAATATTGCAAGAAACCTTTCATAAAAGATTGCAGCGAGGTTCTTGCAAGATTTTAGAAACATTTTATGAAATATTGCAAGAAATCTTTCATGAAAGGTTTCAGTGAGGTTCCTAGCAAGATTTGGGGAACATTTTACGAAATATCGCAAGAGACCTTTGATGAAAGATTGCAGCAAGGTTCGCGCAAGATTTTAGAAACATTTTACGAAATATTGCAAGATACCTTTTATAAAAGGTTTCAACGAGGTTTCCAGCAAAATTTGATGAATATTTTATGAAATATTACGAGGTATCTTTTGTGAAAAGTTGCAGTAAGATTTCTGCAAGGTTTTTGACAATATTTCTAAGATATCACAAAAAATATTGCTATGTACATTTTGCCAATGGTTATTACCATATTTTTGGCAATCTTTATAAAATATTCCGGAAAAGCGTTTCACAAAAAGTATCAGCAAAGTTTCATGAATAATTTCAAAATGAAATTGCAGCAAACCTTTCATAAACAGTTTCAGCAATAATTCCGCAAGTTTTTATAAAAGATTCTAAGAGCAGTCCAGATTCGCTGTTCTTGCCTTATATTTGGTTTCCTGTTATTTACTCAAGTATTTATTGCTGTAGTTGTATTGTAAACGAGAAGTTGAGCGCAATAAGTATGCTATTATTATAAATATTTATGCATAGGGTAAAAAAATCCATCGAATTGTTATTAAAAAAAGGAAAGAACGCATAAATATTAGAAACAAAACCTTTTATTTCAATATTCTCTACTTTTCTCAAAAACGATGCTGAGCAATTTTTTCTTCTTGTGCACAAATATTGATAATAATACTATTGCGCTCAACTAGTAATTTATAGATACAACAATTGAGCAAATAAGAAAAACTTTATCACACAAGGACAGAAAATCCTGCCTACTATTAAGTATTACTGTAGCAAGCTTTTGGCAAGATTTAAGAAATTATTTTACAAAATATTGCAGGAAACCATTCATAAAAGGTATGAGCGTCGTTCGCGGCAAAATTTGGGAAAAATTTCATGAAATATTACGAGAAACCTTTCATGAAAGATTGCTGCAAGGTTTCTTGAAATGTTGCTGCGAGGTTTTCATGAAAGGTTGCTGCGAGGTTTTCTGAAAGATTGCTGCGAGGTTTTTAGAAATATTTCAACCGGGTTCTAGCACGGACATATAAATGTTGCTGCAATATCTCATAAAAGGTTGCTACGAGGTTTTATGCAAGGTTACGGCGAGATTTTTTGAAAAATTGCTGTGTGGTTGCTTGAAATGTTTTTGCTATTTTTCCCGCAAGATTCCTGTGAGGTTCCTTGAAATGTTTCTGTTATATTTCCTGAAATATTGCTGCGAGGTTTTCATGAAAGGTTGCTGTGAGGTTTTCTGAAAGATTGCAGCGAGGTTTTGAGAAATATTTCAACCAGGTTCTAGCGTGGACATATAAATGTTGCTGCAATCTTTCATGAAAGGTTGCTGCGAGGTTTCGAAACTTTCATGAAACCTTGCAGCAATCTTGCAGCAGTCTTTCATGCTGTGTGGGTTGCTCTTCCTCTGCTATCTCTCTTTCTTCTATTTTTTCTTCGCTTTTGAACACTTTACACCAGTCCTTTTCTTTAATCTTTTCTGAGATTCCCGCTCTTTTGTTCCTCCCTCTATTTACCCTTTCCCACAATTCACACCCTGTTTAATCTTTTTTAATTCTTTCTATCATCTCCAATCCTTTATGTCATTTTTTTTCTTTTAAGAAATTCCTTGTACTTTTTTCTTTCCATAACATACTCCTTTCTGTCTACACACCCTCCCATAACTTCTTCCAATTTTCTTTTCAACCTGTGTTTTCTTTCTACGCATTCTTCGTCTCACCACTCCTCTGTGTCGTTGTCCTTATTGTATGCTATTAACCTTATTGACATTGTTCCTTTTACGTTCTCTTTCAACTCTTTCTATGTGTCTGCCACTCCTTTTTGAATCATCTTATTTGTATACCCTTCTATGTCTTTCTCTCCCCATACAGAACCCCATCTTTTCTTCTTTTCTTCTTTTTCCATATTCTCTAATTTCATATTAATTTCACAAACTATCGGCATATGGTCCGACAATTCACACTTTTTATCCTTATTCCTAATATATCATCTTCAATCTTTTCATTAATAATTACATAATCAATCACTGACATACCTACTCCACTCACGAACGTCCATTCTCCATCCTCATCTCCCTTCATACATCCATTACCTATACTCATCCCTTGTTTCCTCAGCCACTCAATTAATTCTTCACCCTCCCTATTGCATATTTTGTATTTCGACTTTCTCAACTTCCTGTTATCACTTGGATCTACCAGTCCTCCTTCTTCGGCTACCCTTGCATTCCAGTCACCTAGTATTACTATTTTTTTTATCTTTTTGCATACCCTTATGAAAAAGATCTGTAGATAAAACTGTAGATAAATCTGCAGGAAAATCTGCAGAATATCTGTAGAGTATCTACAGAAAGCATACGGAAAAATATGAGGTATCAGTACAGGAAAATCTGCAGAATATATACAGAAAGCCTACGGGAAATTCTGAGGCATCGTTGCAGGATGTTCTGTAGAGAAAATGATGAAGAAATCTACAGGTTTAACACAGGTAAATTTGTAGAAAAATCTGCAGGGTCCCTGCAGAGTTACTTACAGGGAAAACTGTGAAAAAGTTTACAGAGATCCGATAGATCGTCTATAGAATAATATACAGGAACTGTACAGGTATACCCTTACAAATTTTCACAGGGTTTTCGCCTACAGATTTATCTACAGAATTATCTATAGAATTATCTACAGAATTATCTATAGAATTATCTACAGAATCATCTACGGAATTTTCGACGAAATTTTCTTCAGAATTTTCTGTAAGCAAGATTTCTTATAGGATCCCGTAAAACGTATAAGGAAAATTTATGCTGTAGAAATCTTTGCAGAAAATTTATAATAAATCTAATGATTTATTACAGAATTTTCTGTGGAGAGTATAATAGGAAAATCTTTAAGTTGGCTGTAGATAAATCTTCAAGATTATCTGCAGAAATAAATATAGAAAATTTGCCGGTATAAATATTATTAAGGTAAAAAATTTTTCTTATTTTTAGCTATATAAGATTATAAGATTATTTTTTATAATTAATTTAAAAGTTTTCGAGTTAACAACTCAAAAATTATTTTCCTATTACAGGAAAAAACCAAAAACGAGGTAACCCTCGTAATATGAGCTCTTCAAAGAATGAAGAGCTTCTACAATTTCTCACAGAGTCTTCTGGACTTATATATCTGCGGCTGTGAACTTTGTACAAGCGATCAACAAATTTAAGGAAACGCCACCTAGCGACTTAAAATCAAACTGATGTAATCGATTATGTTAATTTGATTTTAAGTCGCTAGGTGGCGTTTCCTTAAATTTGTTGATCGCTTGTACAAAGTTCACATCCGCAGATATATAAGGCCAGAAGACTCTGAGAAATTGCAGAAGCTCTTCATTCTTTGGAGAGCTCATACTACGAGAGTTACCTCGTTTTTGGTTTTTTCCTGTAATAGAGAAATAATTTTCGAGTTGTTCACTCGAAAACTTTTAAATTAATTATAAAAAATAATCTTATAATCTTATATAGCTAAAAATAAGAAAAATTTTTCACCTTAATAATATTTATACCGACAAATTTTCTATATTTATTTCTGCAGATAATCTTGAAGATTTATCTACAGCCAACCTGAAGATTTTCCTATTATACTCTCCACAGAAAATCCTGTAATAAATCATTAGATTTATTATAAATTTTCTGCAAAGAGTTCTACAGCATAAATTTTCCTTATACGTTTTACGGGATCCTATAAGAAATCCTGCTTACAGAAAATTCTGAAGAAAATTTCGTCGAAAATTTCGTAGATGATTCTTTAGATAATTCTATAGATAATTCTGTAGATAATTCTATAAATAATTCTGTAGATAATTCTATAGATAATTCTATTTTTATTTTTAACATGTAAAATTAATTAGAGTATTAATTATTATAAAAATATAACCTAATATAATTTAGGGTCTCTATAATTTATTATATTAATTATTATGCATACATTTATCATAAACAATTTAAAACGAAATATCAAAATATAAATTGACCACAGAATTATTATATTTGGTGGTACCATTCTTAAAGGGCTTATGTATAGGACATTTACTTATAAATTATTTAAAAATTCTAACCCTTACCTTCTTCTGTTAGAGACTTGTTTTGACGTTTACGTTACATTCTTCATAATGTTCCACATGTAAGTTGTCAATAACCAAATAAGCAATTTCATGTGCAACTATTTTTTTTTATTTTAATGAAAACAGGACATTTAAATTTCATAGTGGCTCTAGATTTTGTTTCGTATTCACCTGCACATTTAGGCTTAGAATGCATTGTACACATAAAAATTGTTCACGAATTGATGATGCACAAAAAAATGTAAGATAAATTTTTTGCACATAATATTAAAATAAAAATTTCATATTTAAAAATTTTACACGTGGAATTATACACAGATAATTAGATTGTGATTTGTGCACTTAATTATTTTATACATAGTAATTGTGCATAGTTGAACCAAAATTGTACACAGAATATTATACACAAAATAATGTACACACTATATTGTGAACGTTAAAATTGTACACATAATATGATGCACAATAAACTTATGTGTTTAAAATTTGAGCACAAAATATTACAAACAACAGAAATTTTGCACACAACATTATGCACAATAATTTTGCAAATTATAAATTATACACAAAATATTGTGCACAAATAATTTAAAGGTTCAAGATTGTGCACAAAATATTATACACATTTAATTTACCGGTTAAATATTGTGCACAGAATATTATGCACTTTTTTTAAATTCGTCATTTCATAACCCTGTCAAAAAAAACTGCGTGGGATCCCACGTGGGAACCTACGTGGGGGCACACGTAGGAGCACACGTGGAGACCTACGTGGGTACCTACGTGGGTACCCACGTATGTTCCCATGTGGAAAATAATACCCTGTCAAAAAAAGCTACGTGAGTACTCACGTGGGAACATACGTGGGTACCCACATGGGTACCCACGAATGCTCCCATGTGGAAAATAATACCCTGTCAAAAAAAAACTACGTGGGTACCCACGTATGTTCCCACGTGAAAAATAATACCCTATCAAAAAAAAACTGCGTGGGTACCCACGTATGTTCGCACGTGGAAAATAATACTCTGTCAAAAAAAAATACGTGGGTACCCACGTATGTTCCCATGTGAAAAATAATACCCTGTCAAAAAAAGCTATTTTATGAAATATTACGAGGTATCTTTTGTTAAAAGTTGCAGTAAGATTTCTGCAAGGTTTTTGACAAGATTTCTGAGATATCACAAAAAATATTGCTATGTACATTTTGCCAATGGTTATTACCATATTTTTGGCAATCTTTATAAAATATTCCAGAAAAGCGTCTTACAAAAAGTATCAGCAAAGTTTCATGAATAATTTCAAAATGAAATTGTAGCAAACCTTTCATAAACAGTTTCAGCAATAATTCCGCAAGTTTTTATAAAAGATTCTAAGAGCAGTCCAGATTCGCTGTTCTTGCCTTATATTTGGTTTCCTGTTATTTACTCAAGTATTTATTGCTGTAGTTGTATTGTAAACGGGAAGTTGAGCGCAATAAGTATGCTATTATTATAAATATTTATGCGTAGGGTAAAAAAATCCATCGAATCGTAATTGAAAAAAGTAAAGAACGCATCAATATTAGAAACAAAACCTTTTATTTCAATATTCTCTACTTTTCTCAAAAACGATGCTGAGAAATTTTTTTTTCTTGTGCACAAATATTGATAAGAATACTATTGCGCTCAACTAGTAATTTATAGATACAACGATTGATACTTAAGCAAATAAGAAAAACTTTATCACACAAGGATAGAAAATCCTGCCTACTATTAAATATTACTGCAGCAAGCTTTTGGCAAGATTTAAGAAATATTTTACAAAATATTGCAGGAAACCATACAGAAAGGTATGAGCGTTGTTCGCGGCAAAATTTGGGAAAAATTTCATGAAATATTACGAGAAACCTTTCATGAA
This sequence comes from Anastatus disparis, assembly GCA_017163975.1. Classification (NCBI taxonomy): domain Eukaryota; kingdom Metazoa; phylum Arthropoda; class Insecta; order Hymenoptera; family Eupelmidae; genus Anastatus; species Anastatus disparis. The sequence goes on from JAFFSR010000012.1 coordinate 404,635, forward strand.
AGATTGCTGCAAGGTTTTTTGAAATGTTGCTGCGAGGTTTTTAGAAATATTTCAACCGGGTTCTAGCGCGGACATATAAATGTTGCTGCCTCACATTCCTGTGAGGTTTCTTGAAATGTTTCTGTTACATTTCCTGAAAGATTGCTGCGAGGTTTCCTGCAAGGTTACAGCGAAGTGTTCTAAAAGATTGCTGCAAGGTTTCTTGAAATGTTTCTGTTACATTTCCTGAAATATTGCTGTGAGGTTTTCTGAAAGATTGCTGCGAGGTTTTTAGAAATATTTCAACCGGGTTCTAGCGCGGACATATAAATGTTGCTGCAATCTTTCATGAAAGGTTGCTGCGAAGTTTCGAAACTTTCATGAAACCTTGCAGCAACCTTGCAGCAATCTTTCATGCTGTGTGGGAAATAATACCCTGTCAAAAAAAGCTACGTGGGTACTCACGTGGGAACATACGTGGGTACCCACGTATGCTCCCACGTGAAAAATAATACCCTATCAAAAAAAAAACTGCGTGGGTACCCACGTATGTTCCCACGTGGAAAATAATACTCTGTCAAAAAAAAGTACGTGGGTACCCACGTATGTTCCCATGTGAAAAATAATACCCTGTCAAAAAAAGCTACGTGGGTACTCACTTGGGAACATACGTGGGTACCCACGTATGCTCCCACGTGGAAAATAATACCATATCAAAAAAAAACTGCGTGGGTACCCACGTATGTTCCCACGTGGAAAATAATACTCTGTTAAAAAAAATACGTGGGTACTCACGTATGTTCCCATGTGAAAAATAATACCCTGTCAAAAAAAGCTACGTGGGTACTCACGTGGGAACATACGTGGGTACCCACGTATGCTCCCACGTGAAAAATAATACCCTATCAAAAAAAAACTGCGTGGGTACCCACGTATGTTCCCACGTGGAAAATAATACTCTGTCAAAAAAAAATACGTGGGTACCCACGTATGTTCCCACGTGGAAAATAATACCCTGTCAAAAAAAGCTACGTGGGTACTCACGTGGGAACGTACGTGGGTAGCCACGTATGCTTCCACGTGAAAAATAATACCCTATCAAAAAAAAACTACGTGGGTACCCACGTATGTTCCCACGTTGAAAATAATACTCTGTCAAAAAAAATACATGGGTACCCACGCATGTTCCCATGTGGAAAATAATACCCTGTCAAAAAAAGCTACGTGGGTACCCACGTATGTTCCTACGTTGAAAATAATACTCTGTCAAAAAAAAATACGTGGGTACCCACGTATGCTCCCACGTGAAAAATAATACCCTGTCAAAAAATAACTACCTGGGTACCTACGTATGTTCCCACGTGGAAAATAATACCCTGTCAAAAAAACTACGTGGGTACCCACGTGGGATCCCACGTAGTTTTTTTTGACAGGAAATAATTAAAAAATAAATGCAAATCTGTAAATTATAAAATAAGCAAAGGAAAATAATAGTGGCATTAGCGGGAAATGGCTCACAAGGTTAAGCGTTGGCCTCCCATGTGATGGGCCTTAAGTTCAACCCTACTGAAAAATTTCATATTAGAGCTGATATGGGATTGCACTTGAGCTCTCATGGCATCTCATATGACATCTCATTTGAGTCTCATATGAGATCTATCATGACATCTTATATGAGCACTCCCATGAGATTGCGTACCAAAAACTCATATGAGTAATCATATGACATACCATTAAACTCTAATGCAAATATAAAATGAGTTATCATATGAGATCTCATACAAGGACTCATATGAAATGTCATTTATGTATAATCCATACATGCGAACGAGTTATCATATGATATCTCATATGAGATTTCATGTGAGATCTATCACGACATCTCACATGAGAACTCCCGTGAGATGGCATACGAAAAAACCATATGAGATATCATTAAACGCTAATACAAATATAAAAAATAAGTTATCATATAAGATCACATATAAGATCTCATATAAGATATTATTCAATCATAATATATATATACAAATAAGTCAACATATGATATCTTATATAGGGGTGTGCGAGTAGCTCGAACTACGAGAAACTCGAACAAATTACTCGAGTCGAGTATTAACTCGAATTTCGAGTTACTCGAAAAAATATTAATTACTCGAATAATTCGAGTTACCCGAATAACCCGAGTTACTCGAATGACTGGAGTTACTCGAATAACTCGAGTTATTCGAATGACTCGAGTAACTCGAATGACTCAAGCTACTCGAACAACTCGAAAAACTAGATTATATTATTAAGTAATAATTAGTTCTTTTTTATACTAAAAAAATTATTTTTTTACTTTTTATTTTCATTAACTTGCTGTGAATTCTGTTTATCCGTCTATTTAGAAAGAATATTGGAATAACTTTTAAACTAACTTCGAGTCGAGTCGAGAATTATATTCGAGTAACTCGAGCCATCCGAGTAATTCGAATTACTCGAGTAGTTAGTATTTTTTCGAGTACTTAAGGATCTCGAGTACTCGACTCGAACTCGAAGAAAAAACTCGACTCGACTCGAACTTGATTATTCGAGTTTTTGCACACCCCTAATCTTATATAAAATATCATATGTTGTGAGATAACATTTAATTATAATATACATGAGAACTTATATGAGATATCATTTAATTATAATATATATATATGTATGTATATACAAATGAATTATAATCTTATATCTTATTATCAAATGAGTTATCATATAATATCTCATATAAGATCTCATGTGAGAACCCATGAGATATCATATGAGATGTCATTAACTTATAATACATATATGCAAATGAGTTATTAAATGATATCTCATATGATACCTCATTTGTATATAAGTATTATAATTAAATGATATCTTATAATATCTCATATGAGATATTATATAAGATATCAGATTATGACTTATTTGTATATAAAAAGTTGTATACACACCACGGGAGAGAAGGGAGGTATCTTAACCTGCGTTTCTAATGCACCCTCGCGATAACACACGCGCTGGTTAGAATGTTCCCCTTCTCTTCCTTAGTGCATAATATTCTATTGTTCCACAGGATAAAAAACAGCTATTATCGCACCTAAAAATAGGTTACCAAAAGCCAGTTTTCTGCCCTGAGTGTAAAAATAGTACATTACGATACGAGTGCGCAACGTAGGTCTTTCCCGCACGAGCGCAGGGAGTGCGGGATTACTTACACGCGCAGCGAGTGCAGGATTACCTACGTGTGCAGCGAGTGCAGGATTATCTACGTACGCACGAGTATCGTATACTATTTTTCCTTCTAAGTTGCGCCAAGTTTGACATTAGACGAAAGAAAGTGTTAGGTTTGGCGGGCAGGACGGGGGGATCGGGTGGGCGGAGCCCTGGTAGAAAATTGAGCAGAATTCTGGGCAGAATTTCTGGTAAACAGTAAGTTAAAATGACACTTATCTAAAAATTTTTTCCAAAGAATTTGTATAATTTTTTGATAAGTGTCATTTTAACTTTTGTTGACCAGAAATTCTGCCCAGAATTTAAAATCCACTTGCAAGCATTGTGAGAACATTTTCATAAATAATGAAATAGAATATGAAAAAATTAGAAAAAAATTAAAATAATTCATCAATAAAAAAATCAATTAAAGAATTAAATTATACACTGAAAAATAAGTGGCAAAGAAGCACTACCATCGGTAACAAAACTACGGCACAGAGTGCCGCTGCAGAAAAACAGTGGTGCCACTGTGGGAAGAGAGGTGTACTTCGCATAGCGCTAAGCGAAATCGCCACGTGAGTGGGAATACACATGCACGGTATTATTCTGTATATATATATCCCTCTCTCTCTTATTTCAACACACAAAATATACGAGTTAAAGTTTCACATGCGTGGAATATATAAACGTCGAAAATACGCGAAATACGTGCGCACAAACTAATTCCCCATGTTAGCTTCGTTCCCGCACGTTGACTGAGTGTGCAGGAATAAGAAATTTTTTTACACAGGGCGCGTACAGTGGGTACTTTACTCCCTCCCAGTGAAAAGTAAAGTAGCCACCGTACGCTGCCTGTGTAAAAAAATCGTATATTCACCACGGGAGTAAATGAAAAATGCCTTAAATCGTATGTTTGTCACCTTCGCCTCTGGCTTGAGTGACAATTTGCATGCATTGACCAGGAGAGTAACCCTTGTTTGGGTCACGGATTTTGCTGTAACTTGAGGAAATGTTTTTATACATAAAATAATGAAAAAAGCCGCGAGCATTTGGTCTAACGCTCGATCATTCCAAGATTATGAGCTATTTTGTTAAATTTCTTTGAAAAATCATTGTTCATAATATTGAATATTACTCCCCAATGGGAGCTTTTAAGTTCATTCTACAAAATTCTTGTAAAAGTTGAGATAAAATCCTTTCGGTTAAAAAAAAACACGTTTAAAAAGCTCAACCCGTTCAAAAGTTATAGCAAAATGAAAAATATGAAAAAAATCAGCAGAATAATTTTATGAAAATTTAAGTTTAATTTTATGCTAATTTTTATAACAATTTTTGTTTTCCCATAACTTTTGAATGGGTTGAGCTTTTTGAAAGCGTTTTTTTTTTAATCACAAGGATTTTATCTCAACTTTCACTAGGATTTTGTAGAATGAACTTGGAAGCTCTTATTGAAGAGTAATATTCAATATTATAAACAATGATTTTTCAAAGAAATCTTTAAAAATTGAACAAAATAACTCATAATCTTGGAATGATCGAGCGTTAGACTGAATGCTCGCGGCTTTTTTCATGATTTTATGTACATGTATAAAAACATATCTACAAGTTACAGTGAGATCCGTGACCCAAACAAGGGTTACTCTCCTAGTGAGAGAAATATTTTTAATATATCATTGCGAAATTTAATTGAATCAATGAAATTTAATTGATTCAATCAAAAATGTCGATTGAATCAATTAAATTTCGCAATGATATATTAAATATTTCTCTCAGTGTACGGTTTCAGATATTTCTCGTTTTTACTCCCTAGGTGAATAATATACTATTGCGAACGTAGACGCATGCGCAAACTCGAACTTAGAACAAGATAGTAGGAAAAATAAATTTCCAGTTGCCTGCTTTGATTACTTCCATGAAATTAATATAAATGGTTACTTTATTGAATAAAAAAATAAAAAAATATGTACTATGCCCTGTGCAGCTGGAAGTTCCACGCCGAGGACCTTTATAGTGCAATTGATAAAATGAAATTTCTTACAATAAATGGCTAGAACGTCGTTTTCCACGGTCTCAGACGTGTTTCATGTGTCTTTTTGTAGCAATTAAAAGAGAAATAAAAATATGTTTGGTATAGAATAAGCAGCGAGAAAAGAAATATAATTGCATCAGTTAGGAATGATTCATATGGTTTAGCGTTAGGTTTCAGTGCAATGGATCCTCATTTTATACATTGATGCGATTAGTTTTCCATTATTTCATTTCATCATTAAAATGAAATACGTACCATTACATAAAATATTAACTTTTTTTTAACTTATTATTTTGTAAATGGGGCGTCACCGATGGAATTTGAGTGATTGCGCAAAGAGTTTAAACATAAGTTCCATTGTTTATAAAAATACCGTGCATTTTTTTTACATAATTGTTATTTACGTTTAAGCTGTAAGTACTATTATTAGAATTGTATCTGTGACTTTCCGGTTATATCCTAAAGAACAAAATGAGCATTATTACGGCCAAATTTGATAAAAAATAACAAAGTTTACTTTTTGTATTTCTTTTTAATTACTAATATCCGCGCGACTGGGGTTGCAATTTTGTAATATCATTTTTTTCAGCATCTTAAAGTATCCCTTTCTAACATGCACTGATAAAAAAAATTGAAGTTAGTTTCCAGTACATTTATGAAATTTCTATTTTTACTTTAAATTTCATGCAATTGTACATTAAAATTACGGTAAAATTATAAATTTTCATGTACACGCTTGAAGCAAGCTTCCAGTTTTGCATTAAATTTGCATTAAATTTCATGTTTTTTTTAACAGTGTAAATTTACAATTAGATTATAAAATTCATGAAAAAACTAATAAAAAATAATTTTATAATTATGTTGCGCAGACTATCGATATTCAAAAATCATAATATCGAAAAAATAGATGAATCGCGCTAAGTTTGTTATGTCAAGTTATGTTAGAAGTTTTATACGTTGATTTCAATTGCTTTACTTTCGCGTAAAACATAAAAAGTTCCTATATTTCTGATATTGGAAGGTTGAAACGGTAAACAAATTATTTTTTTTATTTAATCTGTTTGTTCCGTAAAAATATCAAGAGTGACAAAAAACGTCTTTATTATATTGCATAATATATAAATTCGCGTACTAAATAAAATAATATTTTCTTATATTTATTTTATAATGATAAAATAAAAATAAAAAATATATATAAAATTTGTTCTTACTTAGTATTAGAAAAATGAAGAGCTTACCAGGTAAGCAAGCAGACTCGGTAAGATATTTCCATAATGGTTATATTTATTATTTGGATCGACGGGGAGGTTATGGCAAGATTTTCCGCTGTGCTGCTAGAAATTCTAGAATTGATCAATGTCCAGCTCGAATATTTGTAGAAACGCTTGATAATTTAGAGAATCAAGAATTGAAATTAAATGTAGAACACACTCATCCAGGTGACCCACTACTTTTATTAAAAGAACAATTTAAAAATGAAGTTGTAAGATTTACAAAATATTTGTTTAAATTAATATTATTTAGCATAAATTATATGAAACACCTGGTGCAAACAAATTATGTATCTAAAGTTTCCAACGTTGCCGTCAATGAAAATTCTATTTTTTTCTAAATTCTTAAATTATATTTTTAGAGTAATAAGAATAATTAGAAAAAGCAATTAAATAAAAATGATTATTTAAACCATTCAAAATTATTTTATAAGATATTTAAACAAATTCTATAAATCAAGAAATACGTTATCCGTTGAACTATGTGATTCGTAATAAATGAATTCGCCTTTTTTTATGAATATAACATAATATATTTATAAAGAAATCGAAGTATCAATCAAAATTGAGAAATCAAACCCAAAAGTTAGAATCTTATGGCAGATCAATAATTTCGTACTTGAATTTCAGCGGATTTGATTGGTGGATTAGTCTTTTTTTCTTAATTCTATAATATAGGTCACGTGAAAATAAATAAAAAAAATCAGCGTCTTAATCAAAAGTGAGGAACTAAACATAATAATAAAAACTCCCTTGAAATTAATGATTTCATAATTAAAAATAGCCTCTTATTAGCGATTAGCCTCTTTTTCTCTAATAAATTATAAAAATAACATTAAAATATATGTAAAAAAATCAACGTCTTAATCGAAAGTGCAGAACTTAACCTAACAGGTGCTAAATACTATCAAATCTATTTTTTGTATTTAAAAAGCGTTGAGATAAAAGGCTAAGGACCCTTGCATGTAAGAAGCAAAAAGGAACATTAAGGTAACGGAGGAATGAGTACGTGTCGGTGTGACGCACACAAATAAAGTTTCTTATTTGTGTGCATCACACAGACATATAGTCATTCTTCCGTATACCTCGGTGTTCCTTTTTCCTTGTTACGTACAATTTTTTTAAGCACGAAAAAATTTATTTTGCACTTGTTAAGTTAAGTTCCTCACTTTCGATTAACATAATGATTTTTTTACGTATATTTTAGTGTCATAATAAATATTTTTTATTTTATTTAATTTTTTTTTTTATCTTTATAATTTCGTTGAGAAAAAAGGTAAATTCCCCAATCGAAGTTGCTGGAATTTTTTTAATTGCAAAATCATTAAATTGACGGGAGTTTTTAGTGTTACGCTTGGTTCCTAATATTTGATTGAGCTGCTGATCTTTTTTAAATAAATTTTCACGTAACCTATATTATAAAATTAGGAAAAAAGGCTGATCCACCAATCCAAGGTGCCGGTATTTTTTTAAGTACGAAAGAATTGTATTGACGGGATTTTGCACCTATTAGGTTAAGTTTCTCACTTTCGATGGATACGTTGATTTTTTTTACATCTATTTTTGTGTTATCTTTATAATCTCGTAAAAAAAAAGTTGAATCGAACGATAAGTGTAAAACAAGTAAACATAAGATTAAATTATATAGAAACTTTATAAATTTAAATTTTGCTTCTTATCTTGAACTTTGCAATGGATAATCTGAAACAAAAAATTTTTAAATTGATTATTTTTACAATATTAATTAATAATAAATATTTTTGAATAAAGAATTTCCTAAAGAAAGAGTGATAAGGCTCAAAAAGTTTTCCAACAATAGTAAGAACAAAAATCATTCAATATCTTGTGACAGTTTATTTTAAAATCTGTCTTGATATCAGCAAAAATAAATTAACAATTTTATTACAAAAATTATTAATCATTTTTTAAATATTCCATTATGTTGTTCGCAAAAAGACAATGTAGTATTTTTTTTTTAATTTTGAAGTGATTTGATGATTTTTGTTTGTATTCTTATACAAAACCTTTACGAGTGTTGTTAGTCTTCTCTTGTGTCTTAAAAAAACTTGCATTCCAGTTTGTATTCATTAAATTATTACTGGTAAATAATAATTTTCAAGTTAAGTAACCGATTTGGCCTTTGGACAAGCTGAAGATGAGCATGGTTATGAATTTTACAAGTTTCATTTTACTTTATATCAATCCTGCACTCAAAATCATTTTTTATAAATTTGATTATGTTCTATGCTCATACTAATACCATTTTAAAATAAACTGTCACAAGATATTGATTGATTTTTGTTCTTACTATTGTTGGAAAACTTTTTGAGCCTTATCACTCTTTCTTTAGGAAATTCTTTATTCAAAAATATTTATTATTAATTAATATTGTAAAAATAATCAATTTAAAAATTTTTTGTTTTAGATTATCTATTACAAAGTTCAAGATAAGAAGCAAAATTTAAATTTATAAAGTTTCTATATAATTTAATCTTCTGTTTACTTGTTTTACACTTATCGTTCTAATGTAAATTAATATAAGTATGAATAAATGTAAATAATTTAAAAAATATTGAAATTTGTTCAGAAGTTTTTTTATCCAAATATTAAAAAGTATTGATAGAAGAAAAAATATGTTTTCTTAAATATTCTTTCATTTAGTTTTTTAATAAATTAAAAAAAAATTCAAATAATTTAATAATTAAAATTTTTCTTTATGCTTTTAATACAAAAGAAAATTCATGAAACTAATTTTTTCTCCTAACATTCTTTTACGAAAGAACAAAGAAACAGAGCCTGTTCTATGAATTAATTTATTAACTTTTTTTTTTAATTCAAACAAGAATTAAATGTAATTTTATTGTACAACAATCTTTGTTATTAAACTTATTTTTTTTATATTTCAATTTTTTTAATTTAATTACTAAAATAACTTTGTTTTGGGCATTGTTATCATATTATTGTCTACAATATTTATTTGTTCATTAATTATAACCTAATTCATACAAAAAATACATTAAAGTATTCTGTAAAATATTGCGTAAATAAATTTTCAGATTTGTTTAAATATTTTAAATACAATAATGATATTTAATATTGGATGAATTTAAATTTGAATTTGTCCAATTTTAGGTTAGTTCAGTCTCGTTCCTACGTTCAGTTTCAATCATAGATTATAAAATTATGAGGATAGAAACTTTAATATAAAAATCGATTTAAAGTAGCTAACTTCACGTACGAAAAATTCAAAAACGTTCCACATGAATTAATGTCCGTCGAGTGTATTATCAATTTATAGATTTTTCAAAGACTTTCATTATATTAAAATAATTATATACTTACTTTGATATCAAAGACAAATTCTTCATCAAGGCTAATGAAAAACTGATATTTTTATTTTCTGAATACTACGATGTAACCTTTTATTTCGCTTTATTTATTTGTAGTATATACGTAGTATATAGTGTAGTATGTAAATATGACTACAGTGATTGTTTACAAAAAGATTTGAGAATGTGCTTACTCGGAAATTCTCCACAAATATATATATATATATATATATATATATATATATATATATATATATATATATTCAATTTTGATTATATAAAAATTATAAGCAGTATAATATGTATTAAATTTCAAGTGTACAACTCCAACATTCACTGCTATACATACTTTTTTAGTTGTATACATTACTACTTTCTTAAACGTCTATTACGTATTTGAATATGCGCTTATATCATCTGTGACAGTTAAATGTTTAGAGCCAGGAGAATTATTATAGAAAAGGTAACTTAGCTTTCATAAGTGAAATGATGTTTACACGTAAACAAAAATGTATTCTATGATCAAAAAAGCAATCTTTTAGCGAAATAAACATATAATAACAATATTTCCATGTGATAGGAATAATTTTTTATTATTATTGCTTTTTATCTATGAAAAAATATACATTTTTTTTATAATAACAGAGGGTCAAAGAAAATATTTTTTTTTCAACCATTCTGCTGAAATGTATGTACGGATGGAAAAAAATATTTTTTCTCATACCCCGGCTAAAAACACGTCATTAATGGTCGAACGCAAGCAGTAAAAACTTATGCTTTCAGGCCGGCACGCTCCGACTTATTCTCGAGTCTCTTTCGTGCGTTTTAAGAGTGGGGAGTATACGCTTATCCTTTTCTGTTTACGGTTATAAGCGTCAACTCTCTCTCTCTCTCTCTTTCTTTCTTTCATGTATATTGTAGCCTATTCTTTTGAAAACATCAGCTACAACATTTGCTCTCTCCCTCTCTCTCTTTCTTTTATATGTATTACATAAGTCTATCCTGTTCTATTAATCGGTTACAAACATCGACTCTCCCATATGTATCATAGAAAAGTTTGTAAATATTACTTTTTGTTATAAAAAGTTAAAATGTATGATGCGGTCGAATGTGTAATTTTATTTTTTATTTTTTAGAATTATATTTGTTTTATTTTATGAATTATAATCTATAATATGTTATAATAAGAGTATATAGTAAGAGCGTATTATAATGATATATTGATAGTTTATTTAATGAATTATCATCAGTGATGCGATTGATTGTGAAATTTAATTTTGGATTTTTTAAAATTATATTTGTTTCATTTTTTTGAATTATAATCCATAGTGTGTTATAATAAGAGTATAATAAGAGCGTATTATAATGATAAATCGATAGTTTATTTAATGAATTATCATCAGTGAGAGAGTAGCAGATAAAGAAAAAATATATTCGACCGAGAGTAGCAGATGATTTTTCGCGCTGGTTTTTCATTAATGATGAATTATTAATAAGTCTAAGTTGTACGTGTTTTTAGCCCGGTATGAGAAAAAATCGTATATGCCACTTGGGATAAAAATGCGACACTGTAGGCCGGCATTTTAGCTCTCTCGGCTTCGCCTCGAGAGCTAAATCCATGCCGGCCTAGAATGCCGCATTTTTACCCCACGTAGCATAATATACTATTTTGACACTCTGTGCGCGAAATTCGATTTCGCTTGCATCTGTAACGTATGCAAAATACTGCATTCGGACACACTATGAGTTGACCGTGCGCAAAATAGCTGAGCGTGCGCAAAATAAAAGTGTACAATCTAATAAAATTTTTATAATTTTATATAATTTATATGATTTGTATAATTATACATAATTAATATTATCATTATTTTTAATATTATTTATATAATTTTATATAATTTATATAATTAATATTATTTTTCATTTTACAAAATATTAAAATAAAAATATAAGAGCAATCTATTTCTTTAAATTAATTTATAATAAAAATGCCGAAAAATGCTCTCTTGCTCATATTACTAAAAAGAAATATACTGAATTTTCCGAGAATTTTTTATTATGAGTAGACTCACTTTCGATATTTCTAAGAAATTCAGTTTGCGCCTGCAAGTAGGAAGGACGAATCGTACGATATACGCACGCATAGACCTTTGAATCTAAAATCTTATCGGCCGTTGCAAAGTTCAAAAACGCGTTCCAATAGAAGAACGTCATATACCGTTTGTTGCTCCGAAACTCCGCGATTTCAAAGTCAATTAAAATATTCATTAAATAATATATCGAAAACTTTTTGTGGTGTGCATCGCTTTTTTAAAATATAATTAAGAGTTATTTATAGTTTGGTGAAAATGGATGATAGTGAAAATGATTCTGATAATTTCGAAAGTTTACCTTCAGAATTACAAGAAGAAGCATGTAATATTAGTATGAATTTACTACTAGAAAAATCTAAAAAACAGTATACTGTTTGCTATAATGAATTTATTAATTGGCGTAAAACCAAACACACTTCTTTGTCTGAAGACATTTTTCTTATATACTTTAATGAAAAATCAAAAACTTTCAACTCGGCGACACTATGGACACGTTATTCAATGTTAAAAACTACTATGTACAATTTTAAAAATATCGATATATTTACTTATAAAAAACTAATAGCTTTTTTGAAACAACTACATCGCAATTACAAACCGAAAAAGTCAAAAGTATTTACTGCTGAAAATGTTTCAAAATTTTGCAACGATGCTCCTGATGAAAAATACTTAGCCATGAAGGTAAGTGTTTCAATATATATTCTAATATTTAATTTTAATCGTTGAAATATATAATAACATTCAAACTATTTTTCGTTGTAAATAAATTTGTATTAAGATGCATTATTTGTTATGATCAGTGATTTATTTAGTTTTTATTTAAAATTTTATTAAAGTCTTTAAAAATAACAGTAAATAGAAAATTATTTTTATATATAAAATCGAAACACGTAGATTTATCTTTTTTCGTTTTATAAAAGAGCTTTAAAATCATGAGACAACATAACCAAAAAAAAGATTTTTTTTTAGCTTTCGATTATATTATAATTTTCAGGTCGTTCTTATTTTCGGAGTAACTGATGCATGCAGGAGAACTGAATTAACCAATGTGAAAATAAAGGACATCACAGACTACAATTCAATGTATTTAGTTAAAATTACCAAAACTAAAACTAATGTCGAAAGATCGTTTACAATCTCAGAAGAATTTTACAAGATTTGTAAAAAATATATTGAATTACGTCCCGATGCTACTCCAACAGATAGATTCTTTTTAAAATATCAAGATGGAAAATGTGTGAGACAGCCCATTGGTATAAACAAGTTCGGTAGCATGCCCAAAGAAATAGCAACATTTTTAAATTTGGAAGAACCAGAATTATATACGGATCACTCATTTCGTAGAACGTCAACAACTTTATTAGCGGATGCTGGAGTCGACATTACTACGATGAAAAGACACGGTGGCTGGAAATCCAGCACCGTAGCTGGAGGATATATACAGGACTCAATAAATAATAAAAAAAAATATGCCAACAAATAACCAATGAAATTCGTATTAAACCTTCAACTTCAACTGCCGAAAAATCGGATTTAAAACAAAGAGAGGGTGAACATTGTGCTCCTTCTACATCGACGTCAAATCAAAATTGTTTAAAAAGTCCAGATGCGAAACGCAAAAAGTATTCAACAATCTCAACTGAATCAAACGATTCATATTCTGATGGAATGGAATCCTTTCAATTTCATAATTGTAACGTAACAATTAACATAAATAAAAAATAAATGTGTATAAATATTTTTTATATATATGTATATATATATATATATATATATATATTATTTTTTCTGTGAAATTCTTATTTGTAATTAATTATAAATTAATTTTAAACATTATATAATTTAATCTAATATATTTTCTGAGAATAAATTTTAAATTATTTTATTAATTGTATTTTTATGTTTAATGAATTTTCAATTGTATGTTGGGGGCGGGGGGCTTCGCCCCCTGAATCCTTCCCCCCCCCCCTCTCCACTCTTCCTTCTCACACCGAATCACTGCACATTATTATTGTAAATAGTTGACTTTCTTGATATTAAAGCATTACATTCAATACCTATGCAAATTCTTATGTTTAAAATAACCAATGTACGCATCGAATTTCGCGCAGCTTGAGTCAAAAAATAGTATGTGTAACACGTGCGCTCAACGGGATTCTGCACTCGTGTGAGTTTGGCGCCCTCGCTTCGCTCGAGCGACAAACTCACTCGTGCCAAAATCCCTTATTTCGCGCACTAGTTACACAAAATACTATTTTGATCTTTCAGAAGTATTAATTTATCCATCCTGTATCTCTACAACGTTTAAAAAAAATTTTATATATGATTACAGACAGGGGAGATTACTTTTTATACTTTTTAAGAAGGGGCCGAACTATCTGTCTTTGTCTAATAGCGTTTTTCATCATTTATGTAAACACTATCCGGCCTAACAAGAAAAAAATAGCAGCCCCCGCTAGATATTAGTATAGTAAGTAAATTTTGTAATAACAACCAAATTTTTTCACTGCGTAGTTTTTGAATAATTAGAGACCTACCAAAAAAAGATAGGTTATATTCTAGATTGCTAGTAGGTCTCTAATTAGTCAAAAACTATGCGGTAAAAAATTTGGTTGTTATTACAAAATTTACTAATTATACTAATATCTAGCGGGGGCTGCTATTTTTTTCTTGTTATACCGGATAGTGTTTACATAAATGATGAAAAACGCTATTAGACAAAGACAGATAGTTCGGCCCCTTCTTAAGGGTCCCTATAAAAGCTACATTGAAATTAGCGATTAAAAAGTCAACGGATCATAAAGTTACAAGCTGAGAGTATATGAAAAATTTGTGGTTAATAATTTTTGAACCTTGTATTGATAGTTTATTAAGCGATTACATGTGATTATCCGTTAGAATAGAATCACCCAAATACAATATTATTATCTATAAGGATGGAAATCATTTCATTAAAAAATAAAGAAGAAAAATGAAACATATAGAATAAAAATTCTAATTACGAATAGTTATAAATAGATTTAAAACTTTTGAGCGATTTTGAAAGAGCAGAATAAGAATGTAGCTGATTTGAGTTGCAACAATCGAAAGTAGAATTATTAAAAAACAGTTGTGATAATTAGATTTTCAGCTTATGGAACATCTAAGGATTTTTACATACGATGATGATGTTTGCGATTCACATAACTTATGGAAAGTTAACAAACGGTATTTTTGGATCATGGAGCCAATAGAAAATTTTAAAATGAAAAGCATTGTCTGGAAAATTTCGTAAGTAGCATTTTTGATAAATCAGATCTATAGAAAATTTATTTTATATTTGCGGAATAATCTCATGAATAAATCGCACTAGCAGGAGAAGACTGATAACAATGATAAATTTGAATCTAACTATTAGGCTAAATGTGAGATAGTCATAAATCTAAAATATTTAGTGGAATCAAGCTGTTTCAATTTTTTTAGACTTCATTGATTTTTCATTCCTTATAACGACTTATATAATCATTTTTGGCAGTTTTCTTCTATATACTTTCTTCTATATAATTTCTATATAATTTCTTCTATTTTTATATAATATCTTTCTTTCTAAGCAGAAAACTTAAAATATAAATTAAAAAAAAACTCACCTTCTTTTTCACAATCCAATTGTATATCATCTTTAGTTTCTAAAACAATAGCTGTAGTGGAGAGTTTTTTTCTAATTGTAATTCTGAAAAAGTAGATACAATTTTATATAAATAGCATCATTTTGAAACTAAACTATAGATATATGTATGATATAAGATACTCACCATCATCTAAATACACTCTTGAGTCCAAAAAACGTGTAACCATTACGTCATTTTGTGGAGTTGATTTTCTGTAATGCGTTTGATGAACACTAACAGTATGCGCCAGATGGTTAGTCACGTTTTTTAATTTTTTTTCATCTCCAACGTTTGCATAAACTGTGACTGCATGATGCCTACAATTTTTTGGGCGAAGTAAGTTCGGCATCTTCAAACTTTTATAATTTTTGCTACAATCATCAATAAGTCGGACCATGACTGCAGTTCCATTTATAATCCTGATTAGGCCAGTTTTGGAATCATTTCTTAAAACATATAAAAATGGGTTTTCGGAATTGATGCCAGCCTCTTCTCGTTTATTTATCAAGAGATTTAGTATTTTTACATCCGTCGCTCTTTCAACGAATGTAGCACAATCTAATCCATTTATCTTTTTTCCCTGCGAAATTATTTTATCATATTTTAAAGATTGTGATTTGTCTTCTTCAGAAAGTTGATGGAAAAATTCATCTGTTTCATTCGTTTGAATTCGATCAATGTAACTTTGTAGAGTCATTCTAGAAGTTTCACCGGGTCGTCGATAATTATAGAACATTAATAAACACATTTCATATTCTTGTAAAAAAAAAATAATTTTTACTATCGAATTCTTCTTCGTTTAATTTTTTATAATATTCATCTCGATTGCGTTTTAAATATTCAAAGAATATTCGTATATCTTCGGAATCCGCTTTATCATTAGCTGCTGCTTTTTGCCTTCTCTTTTCATTTTTTGCTCTCATGGCCTTGGAGGCAATTTTAGGCAAATACTCATTTTCAAATACAGCAATATAATCAGATAGTTCTTCTTTAGCTTTTAAACGTTCTTCTCTATTATGAATCTTGCTGTAAAATCCATTCATAATTTTAAATAAACTTTTCCAAATTTGTCTTATTGCGTGATCATTATATGGCACACCTAATGTCTTTTCTTTTGCTTTACACACAATTTTTGTAGCTGCTATAAAAACGTCAAAATATTTAACATGAAAACACGGTTGCAAATCTCCAATCGTATTATCTATTTTCTGCATTTCAATTAAAACGCGTATCATAAGGCGCATGTGGCTTTTAATCAAATTTCTTTGAGTGATAGGATTAAGCTGTTCCACGAGTTGATTTCCGTATCTTATACACGCTAAATCAAATTTACATATACGGCTTATATCATCATCGTTAAAAAATGGAATAACATATTGTATTAATTCATCAGAAGCCTCATCATGATAGTCTTTCATGTCCCTTCTCGCCGCTGATAAAAGGGTTCTTGTGTTCTCTTCATCCATTGATTTGTGCTTCTTTGTAAAATGCTTCGAATACGAATTTTTCGAAAAATACCCTCTGCAAACAGGACAAATGACTCGAAACAGATTTTATATGTAATTGTGATTTTTTGCTTTTTTTAGTTTTTTTATTCTTTTTTGATTTTTTGGACTTTTTCTGAGATTTTTTGTACTCTTTTTTAGATTTTTTATTTTTTTCAGATACTGATTTTTTACGATCAACGTTCTTCTTCCGGCTGGGTTTGTCTGATTTTTTAAGATAAGCTTGTTTTTGTTTCTTGTTTTTTAAATAACTTATTTTTTTACCTATATTCTTTGATAATCTTCTTTTGGCAATACATATCTTGTCTGGATTTCTTTTTTCATCTTTGTTCCATTTCTCGTTACCAATGTTTCTTAATAAGTCGAGATCTTTTCGAAGAGCATTTCCTGGAGCAAGTTTTCTGATTTTATCAACGGTTCTTTTATCTTTATGAACTGATAACAAATGTTTATCAATTCTTGCACACATTGGCTCACATCCATAAGGACAACCACATTTCTTATAATAAAACTGACCACCTCCAGTTAATTCAGGTATAATTGGGGTCTTCATTCGAAAATTTATACCTGGTTCAGGAACTGATTTTTGATAAGATGCATTTTTTGAAGTATTGACGGAAGTATTTGCTTCTTGATCTTTATTACTTGAATCATCCAAATCATACTCACTATCCGTGGAATCTGAATCATTTGAGCTATCACTACTTGAAGAGCTGCTGCAGCTGTTATTGACATCTGAATTATTTGAGCTATCGCTACTTGAAGAGCTACTGCAGCTGTTATTGACATCTGAATTATTTGAGCTATCGCGACTTGAACAGTCACTGCTACTACTACTATCGCTGTCACAATCCGAATTACTCAACATATTCTTCACATATATATTCAGAGCAACTAAAAAAAATATAATTAATTAATATTGCTAAAATTTTGATTATTTTCAATAATAAAAAATCAAAGCATGCTTTTAGATTCTAATATTAAACTGATAACGAAATAATTTTGTTATTTTTATTACAATATTAATTTAATAAATAACGAAATTATTTTATACTTTTTCTCTATCATTTAACAAATTAAAAAGCAAAAATGAACACACCAAAACATGCATGTACGCATACACACAGCCTTTCGCATACATACGTAAACGGATATATAATTAATAGGTTAAGAGGTAAAGTATGGATAGGGTGTTTATGAACTTAGGTCTAAAAAAGTAATGTATACTATATTAATGTATGCTAATAATAATTCATACTATAATAATGCATATTTTATAAAATTATGATGTGTTTATATGGGTATTATGAATGCATAAATATGCGTCTATGCATATATGTATGGATATATTTTTGAGCAGCGACAAAGAATCTGAATTTCAATTTGTTTTTTTAGCATGCTTCACTCTAACGAATAAGAAAATGCCAGAAAATTGCATGTTAATGTTTCTATAAGCGATCTCTCATATAACTATATATTTACACTGCCGTACACATGTTTATAAAAAAACATGTATATATTTTCCCTATTGAAAAAATCGATGTAGATGATCCGCGTGGATATCCACGTGAATGATCAACGTGGATGATCAATGTAAATTACGTTGAATTACAATGATTAACATAGATGCACATGGATTTAGCATGGATCGATCTATGTCGAATGAAAATGATATCGACAAAAATTTTGGGACAATCCACATGGATATAACCATAATCAACGTGGTTTACAGATAGATGGAGCGAGCTCTGATCGTGAATAATCCACATGGATATAAATGCCATTGCGCTGATTTTAGAATTATCTACGTAGATGCGCATCTAAAAAACGTTGATGATCATTGCTGATGGGTATTTTTGATGGTTTAGGATGGACACGCGCTGATCGTGAATGATCCATACGGATGTAAAGGCCATCGCGCTGATTTTGGAATTATATACTTGGCTGCGGATCTTATCAACGTTGATTATCATTGCTAATGCGTATTTTCGAAGGATGGATATGCGCTGATCACGAATAATTCACATGGATGTAAGGGCCATCGCGCTGATTTTGGAATTATCTACATGGATGCAGATCTCATGAACGTTGATGATCATGGCTTATCCATATTTTGGCAGGATGGACATGCGCTGATCGTAAATGATCCACATGTATGTAAAGGCCATCACAGCTGATTTTGCAATTATTTACGTGGATGCCGATCTCACGAACGTTGATTATAATTGCTGATGCGTATTTTTGTAGGATGTACACGCACTGATAGTGAATAATTCATATCTTATGTAAATGTCATCGCGCTGATTTTGCAATTATCTACGTGGATGTGGATCTCATGAACGTTGATTATCATTGCTGATGCGTATTTTTGTAGGATGTACACGCACTGATAGTGAATAATTCATATCTTATGTAAATGTCATCGCGCTGATTTTGCAATTATCTACGTGGATGTGGATCTCATGAACGTTGATTATCATTGCTGATGCGTATTTTTGTAGGATGGACACGCGCTTATCGTGAATTATCCACAAGGATGTAAAGGTCATCACGCTGATTTTGCAAGTATCTACGTGGATGCGGATCTCATCAACGTTGATGATCATGGCTAATGCGTATTTTGGCAGGATGGACAGCCTCTGATCGTGAATAAAAAACGTTGATGAGATTCGTGTACAAGTAGATAATTGCCAATTCAGTGCGATGGCCTTCACATTCATGTGGATCATTCACGATCAGCGCCTGTCCATCCTACAAAAATACGCATCAGGAATGATAGTCAACGTTGATGAGATCCGCAAACACGTAGATAATTGCAAAATCATCGCGATGGCCTTTACATCCATATGGATCATTCATGATCAGAGCTGTCTACATTTAGCTGTAAACCACGTTGATTATGGTTATATCCATGTGGATTGTTCCAAAATCTTTGTTGATATCACTTTTAGTCGACATGGATCGATCCATGCTGAATCCATGTTCATCTATGCTAATCATTGTAAATCTACGTAATTTACATGGATCATCTACGTGGATCATCTAGATAGATTTTTGTAACAGGGTTGCCATACCAAGAAAAAAATTTATTAACACAAAAAGTTTTATAACTGCATAAATAATAGTTGTAGAGTGAAAATTCCAACGCGATTTTGAAGTTTAGATAAAAAACTTCAAATAACCATTTCTTTTATCTTTAAAACCCACAAACTAACTCATTAAACAATATTTTGAAATAACGAAAAAGTTGAAAAATTTTTGCCATACTTCAAACTTGAATAATTTTAGGTACAATTGTCGTAAAGTAAAAAACTAAATTGTTTAAAAGAGTATTTATTCAGCTTTAAAATAAAAGGTCGTGCATCTATTTTCGTCATTTTTTACCTAAGTTACAGTATTTTTTGTGAAAAAACACTTTTTTTTAAAATGCGAATATTTATAAAAGTTAGAGAGATAGACAATAACTTATAAGAAAAAAAAATTGTTTCTTTGGTCACTGAATATAGATTTGCAGTTAGAAATAGAATTCGAAAAAAAAAATTTTTCAACTGTTCAGCCTCTTAAAAAATTAGAATTTTATTAGAATAAACAGTCTGAATAATTGAAAAAAAAATTTTTTTCGAATTTTATTTCTAACTGCAGATCTATAATCTGTGACTAAAAAAGCAACTTTTTTTTCTTATAAGTTATTTTCTATCCCTCTTACTTTTATAAATATTCGTATTTGAAAAAAAAAACGTGTTTTATAACAAAAAATACTGTGACTTGGGTAAAAAATAACGAAAACAAATATAAGACCTCTTATTTTAAAGCCAAATAAATACTCTTTTAATCTAACTTTAGTTTTTTACTCTACGACAATCGTACCTAAAATTATTCAAGTTTGAAGTATGACAAAAATTTTTCAATTTTTTCGTTTTTTTAATATATTGTTTAAAGAGTCAATTTGTGGGTTTTGAAGATAAAAGAAACGGTTATTTAAAGGTTTTTATCTAAACTTTAAAATCGCGTTGGAATTTTTACTCTACAGCTATTGGTTATGCAGTTATAAAACTTTTTGTGTGAATAAATTTTTTCTTGGGATGGCAAAAATATATGTAGAGGAGTGTATGTCTTGTCAGTGTATGTTTCTGTGAGTGCCTGTGCGAGTAACTGTATGTGCATGGACACGTATCTACAATTGCGTGTCTGTCAATGAAGTAAAATAGGGATAAAGGGATTATTTTAAAGCGTGGTCTTATGATCAGTTGGGGCATTCAGCATCCGCTAGAATCAAAATGGCTAATGTTTTGAATAAAGACAGACTCTATTGATTACCGCGGGCTAACCAAATTCAATTATTTTTACCGACATTTTGGAAGTGTTCTTAATGTCCCTTATCTGTGCTGTAGATGATTTACAAAGATTCTGATAATAGGGATTTAAATAATATGAAAACGAAAGGGTTTTTTGCTATCATTTAAATTCTATAGACGGTCTTTGTCTAGAAAATTAGAGATTGGTTAAGTCATTTATATTTCCGCAATCTTAATTATGCTTGTGCTATTTACGATGATCTGTACCAATATCAGAATTTGAAACTTTATAGAGCACTTAATGCACGTGTAAGGTTTGTGTATGATCATGTCGACTTTCGAAAATGAGTTACTCCACACAGATTAAACCTTCGATGGTTGTCGGTTGACAGTGAAAGAAATATTTTATTAACACATTAATTGACTTATGTTATTTTATAGGTTGACTTATGCTGTTATTTTTTCTGGTATTTCTGAATTTCTCGCAAATTATTTTACTAAGGTTGGTATTGATCGATCAGTTATCTTCAGCGTGTAGTCCGCCTAGACTTTTGTTGTGCCCACCAGTGCTCTGTGAATTCTCTTATCCACATTACCACTAGACACCTTAATGAGCTTAGCATATGCACTAAGTTTGACATCTGCAGTTTCATGCTGATAATTTATTAGCCTTTTTAGAAGCACCGGTTCGACCTACGTATTGGGAATGATTGTGGGAACTGGCTTGCGAGCAGGGTGGCTTAGTCTTACTTATTGCTTATTTAATATTATTTATTTTACATTATTATTAACAAATTTTTCTTTTTCATTGCACAAATTTGGTCAATTATTAGTTTAGACTATTAGATTAAGTGCAAAATTTGGTGATGTGAACCCCTCATAATTCCCTGATTTACTTTGACTTATGATGTTCTCATATTATGCATATCCCTATTTTGACAATGTTTGTACATTTTTATGCACAGTCTAGATAAGGAATGTTAAGAACACATTCGAAATTTCGTCAAAACATATAAATAAATCTGATTAGTTCGCTGAGATTAACAACCTTTTTTATTCAATTGACGATATCAAATAGACAATAAATTCATTCAGTCACTGGTAATGTTTTGTCTACAACAGTTTCCATAACTACTGGAAATAATCTATCAAATTCTTTGATTCATGTAAGTCTATTAATACTTGATTCTGACGCATCTTTTATGTAAAAATTTAAAAAATACATAAATCATAACTAGGTTAATTAATAAACAATATAGTAAGACTTTCTGACACTATTAAGCAATGCATATTAAAATTTGTATGTTACTTTAAAAAGTATATGATTAAAATGAAACGAAGAAATTATGTTTCTAAGTATTTTATTAATATGTCATTATTAATATCTCATTATTATCACAAATACTCTGCTCGAAGGGCATCCTAGGTTAAGATAGGATTTTTTTTACTTTCTTAATAGTATAAAATGATTTGTAAAGGCACAAAATAAAAGAAAAAAATAGTTTAATACAACAATCAATAGAGCAAAAAAATGGTCATATTTTGCCAAAATTAGTAACCAGAAACGACCAATGCCATTATTTAAAAGATAGTCCGTAGATGTTTACTTATATGTTTGATACTAGCAACTATGGTCCATTAATTAGTTATTAACAAATTAGTGCCAAAAAACGCTTTTTTTGGTTTTTTGCTAATAAAACGAAAACTATTTGACGAATCATTATGGTGTCAATAGAAAAGCTATAGAGAATTGAATTATCAACAAAACGAGATGTCAAACGATCCAATCGGTTAATTAGAACCGAAGAAAATTCGGAAAAGCCGGGAAATTTTTCTTTTTTTTTTATAATTTACAACTCTGTTGTTTATTAATATTAAGAGCTGAAATTTTGCACACTTTTAGATAATTATATCTACTTTTAACATGCCAAAGGCAGATACGATCAGATAATTAGTTTCTGCGTAATTGCAATTTTAATTTTTTTTTCGGTATTTTTCCCTTGTTTATATTACCGATTGAGAACGTCGTACATACATTTTTAAAAGGGTTTTGAAAACTAGAAACAATATACTATTCAGTCTGCTCTCGGAGCTTGTTGTGAACACACGTGTTTACGTCTGGTCTCCGCACATAGATATAAGTGTATACATATATAGCTATATCTACGAGTAGTGAAACAGAACATAATACAGCGTATTTCTTAAGAGTGGACCATGGAAGATGAAACCATGGCCACTTAAATAACTTACCAAACACATCCAAAAGATATTCCAACGTTCACTGTTAAAAGTCCAATAAACACCAGTTATGCAGGAGTTACAGAAAACAAAAGGGAACAAGGTCTCATAATAGATTGCACTGAAGGACTAAGTTTAACTGATTACGTATGTGCTGTAGGCGATATAGTGAAACCAAGTAATGTAATAGGTGCTTCAAGAATATCGAATAATCGTGAGTGTGTTTACTTGTCCAACAAAGAACTAGTTAAAAACTTCACTGAAAGACATGAACATTTTATAATAAACAACCTAAAAGTAACTGTAAGACCATTAGTATCCATATTCCAAAAAATAGTGTTTTCAAATGTACCTCTTGACATTCCTAATTATGTTTTAGAAAACATCCTCGACAATCTCAAGGTCAAACGTAGTTCTACCATCACCATGCTTAAAGGTCAATCTACAGAGAGGAATATAAACATGTGATTAGTTTTAGATGACAAGTATATGTCCGACCTGAAGATATTACTTTAATTCCAGGAATGCTCAAAATAAACTACAACAGCTTAGACTATCACATATTTACCAGTACAGATACACTCAAGTGCTTCTTGTGCAAAGAAGAGGGACATTTGGCAAAAAATTTGCCCTAACTAAGAAACTCAAAACACCAATATTCCAAGCATAACAGAACAGATGGAACCAACACAAGACGAAACTCTACCAACCAATACCGATGTAAACATAACAAATTCAACAAAAGAAAATAATCAAGTCATTACAAACAGCTCAAATTCATCAAATAATCTAAAAGCAATAGAACCGACAAGCCAAAACAGAATAACAAGATCCGATATAAGCTCAGCCGATTCACAGAATATTCACACAGAAGATTTAAATAAAATTAAACATCCAAAGAAAATCAGCAGGAAAGAAGACACAGACGTAAACGAAAAAAACACAATATCATCAGAAATAAAAATAAAGATACAGAAGACGAATTAGACGAAAAACTAATCAGCATCATAGAATATTTAAACGAAGCTAACACATTACTTAATTACGCACAATTCAAAAGTCTAATGGAAAACATAAAAGGTTCTAAAAATCCTACAGAGGTCGTCTACAAATATACACAAGACATGGAAGCCTTCACTAAATTTATTCAAAACGATATATACCCGAATGTCAGAAACAGCAGCATAAAATCCAGATGCACAAGACTAATCAAAAGTATTAACACAGCTGAAAACCTTACACCAATGAGCTCCAACGCAGAATAATAGAAACAATTACTTCAAAAAAAAGAAAGAAAAAAATGTATAAATTATTACAATAAAATATGAATGGCTTTAACAGCCAATACGAATACCTTCAAAGAATAATTGAAGAAGAAAACATTGAAATCATCTGTATAAAGGAAACAAATTTTAAAAAAGATCAAAAAATTTACACGAGAGGCTTTACAAGCTATAACAAAAACAAAAACGACTGCAAAAAAGCAAGCGGAGGTGTAGGTATCGTGATTAAAAATCACATATACAACGAAGACGTCACCTTACAAACCGAACTAGAAGCCGTAGCAGTTAAAATAACAGTAAATAACAAAACCATAACAATATGCAATATATATTTAAGCAATAGGTACGAACTAAAAATAGAACAACTAGAAAAATTAATCCTGCGACTACCACCAACATATGTACTTCTAGGAGATTTTAACAGTCATAGTGCCGCATGGGGATCGTACAAAAATGATAAAAGAGGTCTTATAATAGAAGAATTAATAGTTAATAACCTCATCTTACTTAACGATCTATCCCCCACTCACTTCAATACTGCAAACGGGAAAAATAGTGCTATTGACCTAACTTTATGCAGCCGTAATATCGCAACACAACTCGAATGGCAAGTAACCGATGACTTATATGGCAGCGATCACTACCCAATAGTTCTTAGCATTAACCAACCTAAACCCAGTACAACAACAAACATACCAAGATATAAATATCATGAAGCGGATTGGAAAAACTACAAAAGGACAATCAATGAAAAGCTACACACTGCACACTAGTATAGAATCCAAAACAAAATTTAACCAAACCGAAATAGACACAATAATCACGAAGTTCAACGAAACAATAATAGATGCAGCCGACAAAAATATACCTAAATCAAAAGGAATCAAAAAACAAAAAAGTAACACATGGTGGAACGATGATTGCGAAAACGCAACAAAAAATGCAAAAAAAGCCCTCAGAAAATATAAAAAAGAAAAAAACACAAATAACCTAATTGAATTCAAAAAAATGAAAGTAATAGCCAAAAATACTGTTAAAAATTCAAAAAAAGAATCATGACTAAAATTCCTTGAAACCATCAACCACAACATACCGACTAAAGAAATGTGGACAAAAATCAAATCTATAGATGGACATAAAAGCACAAACATCTCAACTTTAAAAGAGAATAATACAATAATTAGTGATCCACACGAAATAGCAAACATTATAGCCAATAAATTCGCAGACAACTCAAGTGATAAAAATTACAACGAAGAATTCTTAAAATATAAAAAAAAAACACAGAAACTGACCGAACAAACTAAACAACTATAATAGAAAACGAAAATCACAATAGCCCACTCAACATGCAAATAACTATCTCCGAACTTCAAACAGTAATCGAAAAAAGCAAGAATACCAGCTCAGGACCGGACACAATACCGAACATACTTATCAAACAACTACCTGAAGAAGCATTAATAGTCCTGACAAAAATATATAACATCATGTGGACACAAAGACTATTCCCAGACATATGGAAAGAAGCAATAGTCATCCCTATTCTCAAACCAGGTAAAAACAAGCACCTTAAAGAAAACTATAGGCCAATAGCACTAACATGCTGCTTATGCAAAATATTCGAGAAAATAATTAATAAGAGACTTCGCTGGTATTTAAAGAAAAACAATATAATAGCTAACGTACAGAGTGGATTTAGAGAAAATTGTTCTACAACTGACTGTCTTGTACAACTTGAATCCAATATAAACGAAGCTTTCAACCAAAACCAACATTTAATTGCAATATGCCTAGACATGGAAAAAGCATATGATATGATATGGAGGAATCGAATACTAGACATGTTAAGAGAACTCAAAATTACAGGAAACATATATCATCTTATTAAAAACTTTCTAATAAACAGGAAAATTAAAGTCAGAATAAATAAAAGCTCATCCAGCACAATAGAAATAGAAAACGGAGTCCCTCAAGGATCTGTGCTGAGCGTAACGATATTCTTACTAGCACTCAACGAAATAACAAAATTCATAATACCACCAGTACACAGCACAATCTTTGCCGACGACGTAACCTTATTTATAAGAGGCAAGAACTACAAAACAAGCCAACAAATAATACAACAAACACTAGATAACATCACCAAATTTACCAAAAAATCCGGCTTCGAAATACCAGAAACCAAAACAATAGCCATTATATTCGAAAAATACAAAAACAACTCACATAGTCTACAACTGACAATAGAAAACAAAAACATTAATATAGTAAATAATACTAAAATCCTAGGCTTAACATTTGACAGATCACTAAATTGGAACAACCACATTGAAAGTCTGAAAAAACAGTGCGTACTAAGAATGAACGTATTAAAAATCTTATCCGCTAAAAACTGGGGAGCAAACAAACAAGTAATTCTAAACACATACAAAGCCTTCATACAAACAAAAACTTGATTCAATACTCAACACCAGCATGAGAATAGCCTTGGGGGCGTACAGAACAAGCCCATCAATTAGCATCCAAAGCGAATGCAACATAATACCATTAGACCTTAGAAGGAAAAAGATGACACTAAAATATGCAGTCAGACTAATGATAACCCCAAATAATCAAGCATTCAGGCTACTAAACAAAATAACTAAATAAACCAACAAAACACAAGTACAACCAACCAATTTACCACCGAGAAAACAAATACCTCAAGGAATTAAAAATACACACTCCTACAATCTACTGCAAAAAACACAAATTGACGAAAACGACTGCGAAACAAAACCAGAAAACAATCGCCTCAACCAGGAAATCATCGATATGGCCATCTCCTACGAAAAGAACTCAATCGGATCTGCAGCATTAATATCCACAAACGAGAAAATTTTGTTAAAATTCCCAAAATGGACCACACCCCAATCTGCACTCGACATCACAATCCTCAAAACAATAGAAGCCACATCACAAATAGAGAAAAAAATTATTATAAAAGTACACCAACAAGAAAGTAACACAAAACCAACTACCAACTCACAAACCTTAGCAACAACCAAAATTTTAAGAAACATACTCCACGAAAAGAAAGACCGCATACTAATACACTATACTCAAGATCCCATTAACACCCCACACAAAATGAAACAACACGCCAAAGAACCAGAACAACTCGAACACATCAACACACAACACCAACTAAACAAAGAAAACTATTACAAACTAATAGACATAAAAATTAAAAAAAAATGGAACAAAATCTGGAAATCCAACAAAAATAAATCCACACTAAAAATATAAAACCTAACGTATACGACAACAATATGACTTCAAAATACAATAGAAAAGACCAAGTACTATAATTAGCAGACTACGCATAGGACACACAAAACTTACTCACCAACATATCATAACAAAAGAAAATAAAGAAAAATGTGACTTGTGCCAAAAAGAGATAAGTGTACAACACATACTCATAGTATGTCCTAAATACCAAGAAACAAGATAAAAAACTAAAACTAAAAAACAATCTAAATGAAATCTTAAACAATGCTAACCAATGTTCCAAAGTAATTCAATTTATAGATAAAATAAAAATAAGACACTTAATGTAATCAACTATCAATTAAAATATTTTTTTAAATGTATGTAATATGAAAAGTATACTTATAGCATGAAAAATTATGCCATATATACTGTAATGTACAAATTTCCAAGTCGCTAATACCCATCAAGGGGGACGCGACTCAAAATAAAGAATTTAAATAAAAAAAAAAAAATATATACTATTAAACGTTTATTCCAAGTTTTCATTAAAATTGTTTAAAAAGGGTCAAATATGCACTCGAACATCGATACAATCGCTCGAGCGCGCCATACAAAGCGAAAAGTGGGAATGGAGGAGAAGCAATATATATAGATCATCAATATGGGATTCGCAGCCTATCCCTATTATGTCTATGACACCAACGGATCATTTGCGTATTTCTTTATCTATGTATAATAATTCGACCGATTATATAAAAAAATAAAGCGACCTTAGCTCGCTTCTTTTATGAGCTTTAAGTTCTTTCTCTTCCTCGAAGTTTCAAATTACTCGAATAAATAAACTATTTAGTGGAAAACTTTAATGAATTATTTAAGGTAAAACAAGTTACGCTCGCCGATTTCAATATCCCCTTAATAAGATAAGGCATTTACTACGATAGAAGCAAAATTAACAAATTAGTATGATGTATTAATATTCAATAGAAACAATATCCCAGGATAAATCGAAAGTATGAAAATCGCTCATATAAGTAATAATTAACGACTCATTAAAATACAATAATCCACATCAATACGAATGCAATATATTCCTTGAATAAAAAGCTTAGTGCCTCCATTTATATGTCACGGGTTAACAATGAAACTGGGATTAATTCGATTCAGGGTATAAGCGATTAGTTATAAGAATTAAGGGTTGAAGGTCTTAATGATTAAGGGTCCAAGAGTTTAAATTTTAAAGGCTTAAAATTTAATGTTCAGAATTTTTTCTAAAACTTTAATCTTTGCATGGTTGAGGGTTTAGGTTATAAGAGTTTAGAGTTTGGAAAATTACAATTTAAGAGTTAGAAGTTTAAAAGTTCAGGATTTAAGGGTTCAGATTTCGGACTCTATGGGTTAAAGATTTAAGGGCTTAGAATTTGAATGTTTAAAGTTTAAGGGTTCAATATAGTATTCCTTTAAAAAATATTATTTTTATTCTAAATTCCATACGTTTTTTTTTTAATTTTAGTACTTGAAAGTCAATAAATCAATTGAGTACTGGCCCAGTTCATACTTATGATTTGATTAATACAATTATACAGCTCCACATAAAAAAGTGGATGACTCGATCAGGTCTGGGTCGAACCCAGAAAATCCATTGTCAGATAAGTAAACCGATATATTTGCAAGCTTTATCGGATGTAACTGAGTTACATTTTTACATATGAGATTCAGTCGACTTATTAGATTAACGACCCGTGATGACCGTAATTAGACGTCTAAAGATTATATTATAATCAAGTAATGCAAAATATTATACAAATTATACAAGAAGGTGTGCTCTGACTTAACAGTATATAATTATACATTGACGGGGCAAAAGAGAAAGGATTACCAAATGTAAAAAGCGTTATGACCAAGCAGTAGCCTTGATCAATGATGTCAAAAATGGCAGTCAGAGAAGGAAATTTGAAAATTTGTAAAATATGTTAAAGAAAAATGTTAAACAAATTATAAAAATATCTTGTATAAAATACGAGTTTAAAAAATTAGTGGCACTCTATAATCATTGCAACTACCGAAAAATGTAATAAGAATTTTAGAACAGGGTGTTAGTAAAAAGATTTTTTATATGAAACAAATATTAAAATTATTGTAAAATCAGATTAAGCACGCTTAATTGCACAAGACAATTTTATTCTACTGTTCAGTATCTGATTTTCGCGCGCAAATGCAATTTCGTCGCAATTCTGCTGGCAGTCTCAGTGCAGTCAGTAATGCTCTTCGGACTGTACTTGAGTTACTGCAAATCTAACGTAATCATGCTGCTTAGAGTCTGGTGCAATCATCTTAACCTATTGAAAAATCTCAAATGAAATCTCATGCCAAAATCTCATTTGCTGAAAAAATAAAGTCTTATTAAATGAATTTTTTCTAAGTTCGATTAAAAGAATATATTTTTCTATTTTCGACTATTCTTAGTAGATTCAAATAGCAGTGGTATTAGATTTAAAAAATTTATTTTTGATTCTTTAAAGCATATACATATTAGATGACTGAATGATTGTTAAATTTCTTAATTATAGTGTGGGGATACCCACTTGTCTATGTATGCGTGCAGCGCTGTAAGCGCACTAACACACATGTAAGCGTATACATGTTGACACCTCTGCGCAGGCTCAGTTCAAACGAGGAAGAAGCAGCTCTCATGCTGCTTGCTTGTATTTCAGTCTTGCTCCGAGAGTCACTGCGATCAGTTGCATTGACTCTAAATAAAGTCTTAAGAGGAGGTCGTATGGTATCATACAGAGCGACCGGTGATATCATCAGTATCTGGCGCCATCTACATAAATAAGAGCTGTATTCCAAAATGCAAATTTTATTTTATATTGGTGGTATTACTGCAGCATTAGTTTTATTTGTAGGAATAACGGAACAGAGGAACAGCTTTGTACAACGATAGTCACATAACCGTTTTTGACTGTCAAGGATCTCAGTAATTTTATTATTATTTCATTTACAGATATTATCCTTTATCCTTTATTATTAAAAATAAAAACAGACATAAATTGTTGACTTTTTAATTAAGAAATATTGGCTTCTATTCGTTATGAATTGAAAAAAAAATAATCATTTTATGAATCAAATATAAGTGAAAATTAATTTATTCATTTATTCACCACGTCGGTTTTGTCAATAAATTAATGGAAATAAAATTTTAATTAATTGAATAATTTTAAGAAACACAGTATTTGTAAATAATTAAGCAATCATAAAATTCCAGTCTGAAGAGTACTCTCGACAGTTAAAAATGTTATGTCACTATTACTTATCAATCTATTTAAAATAAAATTTGCATTTTGGATTATAGCCTAATTATAAAAGACAGGAAGAGAAAGAAATAAAAATTACTAATGCCCTCTACCTTTAAAATTGTAACATTTATAGTAAAATTGTCTTAATTTTTATGATTAATTGTTTTGCATATCCATCTTTTAGTATGTGTCATACTTGTAGGATTTGCAACAGTATTTTATAATTTAGTGCTGCTTAATTTTTTTTATTTAATTATATAAAGTTCAATGTCTCTTATTACTATCTTTTTCGTGTACTCAGCAGTTGTGCTCAACTACATAAACTTGTGTTTTTGTACCATTTGTGCACTCAAGAGTTATGTGATAGCAATTTGTTTATTTTTTTGATTAAAAATAAATTTTCTTTTCACCTCTTTTCACGGATGTAGTGCACTTACGAGGTATAATAAAATATTTACAAAGCATAACATTTTTTGCTTTTGCTTCCTTTTTTCATTTAATTTTTATATTGCTTTTTATCAATTTTTAACAATATTATAAATGCTCATATTACTGTGTATCTTGTGCAAATAGTTGTTACTTTTTAAAATTTATTACGTACATAATTTAATTTATTTTCTGATATTTTTTTTACATACCCACGTTTATGTAAATTTAGTACATTCATAGGATATCTTACAGTATTTTTCAACTTACTAATGATTAATTTTTTGCTAAACTACTTATACTGATGTTGATCTGTTTCTTGTGCACTCAAGAGTTATGTAATAGCATACTATTTATTTATACTTTCAATACATTTTTTTATACCAATGTTTTTGTGCATCTAGTACACTCATTAGATATAATACAATATTTGAAAAACATTAAATTTTTGGCACTCATTTTTTTATTAAATTTTTTATTTTAATATTATTCTAAATGCTTATATTATTTTACATCTACATATAGTTATTTTATAATATTCACCATTACACACACAGTTTTATTTTTTTACAACTTTTTTTTAATATCTACGTTTTCGTATATCTAGTATACTCGTAGGATATCTTCTAATGATTTCCCATTATCTAATAAGAAATTTTTTGTTAAAATACACATACTCTTGTTGCCACACCACTTGTGCACTGAAGAGTTACGTGATATCATTCTGTATATTTTTTTTAGTTTTACATACCTTTATATTTATACCCATTTTTTCAAGTATCTACTGCATTCATGAGATATATAAAATATTTCCATGGTAATTATTTTTTATACTTGTTATTTTCTTATTTCATTTATAATTTTCAATTTTTAACAATATTTTAAGTGTTCATATTATTGTGCACCTTGTGCACATATAAGCTATGAGATAATGTACATTAGGCATACAATTTCATTTATGTTTTGATAATTATTTTCTTTTAAATAAAGGTTTTTATATATCATTATACACCTGTGGAATATCTTTCAGTATTTTTGTATTTATTAATGTTATACTCTTTGCTTAGCTACATACTCATGTTTCTGTGCCTCTGATGCACTCAAGAGTGATGTGATAGCATTTTCTTTATTTAAAAAATTTTTAATATTTTTTATACCCATGTTTTTGTGCATCTTGTGCACTCATGAGGTACAAGTAAATATGGATCCAGTATTCATTTCTTGCTCTTTTTATTTATTTTTTAATTTTTGCAACTTTCTATTCTAATATCGCTTTTTAATTTTTAACAATATTTTCATGTACTTGACATATATGTTATGTTGTAATATTCTCTGTGCATGCAATCTTATAAATTTTTTTTTGTTTCGAATTAATTTACATTTTACCTTATCTTCCTATGCATATATTACAATTTTTTTAAAGGAGAGAACACGTGATTACTTTTAAGAAATTTTGGAAAGATAGCCTATTATCTAATATACCTTTTTTGTGCTTTTTTTATCCTTGCATAGCCCCACGATTTTGTTTCTCATAAATAATAAATGTATTCAAATAGATTAAATATTGATATTTGAATACTGGAACTATTTGCTGTGATTACTTTGACATATTCTGAATCCTTTCATGTAATCAGGAACATTTGGTATTCTGTAATGCATCACAAAAAATTTTAATAAAACCAAATCTTAAGATGTTATTGCAATCCAACTCACCTGATTCTTAAATAAGCTGCAAAAGTATCCAAATACAAAGTTGTGATTCATCGTCTTTAAGGAAATTTCAGTAAGTTACTCTACGGTGTCACATTATGCAAAGCCCTTTACTGATATTTCAAATCTAGAAATAAATTTCCAAAGAAAGTTCAATTAATCACAAATAACAAACTTTTAATGTAAAGAATTCATGTTATTATAGAAAATATATTACACACAATAATAAAAAAAATTGTATATTGAAATTTGCCATTTTTTAAAATAAAATTTATTTATCAATTTTTGTTTTTAAATAATAATTTTAATCTACTCAGTTTTTGAAGGGTTTATTTAATATTATTATGTATGTATAGGTTTAATTTTATTGATTGGGTATTGATTTTATATACTTCAAGTATTTAAA
The DNA here is from genome assembly GCA_017163975.1 of Anastatus disparis. Lineage (NCBI taxonomy): Eukaryota > Metazoa > Arthropoda > Insecta > Hymenoptera > Eupelmidae > Anastatus > Anastatus disparis. The sequence goes on from JAFFSR010000012.1 coordinate 438,628, forward strand.
ATTAATTATCTTAACTTTTTTTAAATTTATTTCCATATACAATTAATTTATAATTTCATTAATCTTAAAATTAAGTAATGTCTTTAAGGTAATCAAACAATATAATTTGATACTACTTTTATCTTTTGAATCGAGAGGCTAAACAAATCTTGTTTTACAGAAATTAATTAATAAATAATTTTATAATAAACTAATTAGTAGTAATATTCCAGGTTTTTACAATAACCGTACAAATAAGTTGACATTAAAAATTGCACTTTTATTAGAATTTTGCTAAAAGAAGTTATAAAACAATTTGAAAATATAAATATTCAAGGAGTTTAGATGGGGACGTTTGAGATGTGCACACGCATAGTTATTTTGAAAATAATTTCACTTATTTATTAAATTTCTCTTTTTACTTTTATTTTTAAGGATACACTTTGGTTTGGTAATAGTGGAATCATTATTCTGTTACAAATAGTATATTTAACTTTCATATATTTCTTGCAAATCTATTTTTTCCATATTAACACACATAACCTAAAAACAAAAATTATAAAAAGTAGAGAAAAGAAAGAACAGTAGAGATAGATCAAAGGGGCATATCCTCCTTGGGCTAGTCCTTTATAACCATGAACACAAATTGCTCAAATAATCTATTATCCGGATACAATTTAAATTATAATTAAACACAAAACGAAACTGAGGATATTTATATGTGGGAGCTTCACACAGAGTTTAATGATAATTATAAAAAAGATCTAAGGAACATGACTTATTCCCCTCACTAAACTAAAAAAAAGCCTTTTCACTAAACAAAACTCTCTTTTAATAATTTCTATATATAGAATTCCTTCCTCTAATACCTCAATAAATAAATGGAATAATTTATTTTTTAACACCAATGGATACAGATATGTTTACATAGGAGGTTTTAATGCTCATCACTATTCATGGGGTGTCAGTTAAATCTGCAAAGTAAGCGAAACTTTAACTGGCTTAGTCATCGACCATGACCTCATAGTTATAAATTATGGAACAAATACATATTTCAGCCATAATACATCACAAACATTTGACGCTTCATCAAGTCAAACTTTAACTTTAACTTCATCCCCAATAGATTTAACTTTGCTATCATCCAATATTCTAAGTTTAACCACATGGCAAGTTCTTAAAGATAGAATGGGTAACGACTATTTTTCAATTTAATGTAACTATCACATAAATGTCAACTGAAAACTTTATTCTACTTTAATGATTACAAACGATAAAGTTTCAGTGATTTTCTTTAAAAAAATAGTTGAAGCTTACAAATTAAAAATTGTATTGATAATACACAGACTTTTCACAAATAAAATCCACTTATATATATATATATATATATATATATATATATATATATATTAATCAAGGTTAACTTATTTTAGTGAAAAATCACTGATTATTAGTTAATATTCACTGATTGAATAAGTCAAAAATAGGTAACAAAGTAGTCAAATAAAAGTAATATTTGGATTTATGAAATAAGAGTGGTATTAATACCAGTGAAATTTACATTATAAATTCAAAAATTTGCCAAGTACCTATACTAATGAAATTACGATTATGAAAAATTTTTCTACCTAAATAGGGCGCGAACCACAACCTACGGTTTACCAGTCCTCGACGCGACCTGTTACGTTTTGGAATGGATATATTTTTAAATAGTTTATTACCATTAAAATTTGCATGGTAATAAACTAATTGTATTATTTTTAATATCTATACATCAAATTCAAATAAATCATTAATTAATCACAATTAATCATTTTGTACAAAATAAAACAAATTTTTTTTACAATATTATTTATTAGTGTTGGAATAGTGGCGCTCTTGTCGTGAGTCTCTTCACTTCCCCCTCTATATAAAGCGGGCCTTAACGTTCTTGAACAAGCGTTAGTTCAGTTTTGTGTTAGACAACGAGCGGAGCGACATCGAATTACGAGAGCTTGTTTCTTTTATTATATTTTACTTTTACGAGTGTAGTTTCTTGATGATTTAATATACGAGTGTAATATATACTTTAATAAATATTCTTTAATAAAGATAAAGACTTTATTCTCGCAAACACCCTTTTCCAAAAGGTTATGTGCCCAGACACTCTTTCCACTGCGCCAGTGAAAAGTGATTTTTAAAGAAAAATTAGAAAAGTGTGTGAGCAGAGAAGAATCTAGTCTTGGAAGGACTGTAAGAGCGAAGACAGAAAACGACGAGGAGTTTTAGAAAATGGCGGAGAAAAATCAAACGAGTGAAACCGCTAACATAACGGATAGTAAGTATAAAAATCTCAGTGTGGAAAATTAATTCAAGCAAAGAGTGCATGCATGTTTTGTGATACTCGTCGAATTAAATTATGATTTGAATGAGAGGGTCGGCTAAAAATATTGACGAGAAAACATGCAAATTTCAGTGTAAATGGCTGAAACCGAATAGTTGAAGTTAGTTCTGAGATCGTTAATGCGATAAAAATAAAATACTCGGAATTCCGGAAAAAAAATACAAAGCAACGAAATTTAAAATTTTAACCGATTCTGGGAAAGTCTCGCGAGAGGCCCGTGCTTGTATGAACAAGAAAAGGTGGCAGCACGTGGCATATTAGCCGAACATTCGCGGAGACGCCCGAGACATGTGTATACGAGTGCGAAAGAGAGAGGGAGCTCCTACGAGAGAAAAGAGAGAGATGAGAGATACGACGAGTGCTAACGAACGAAAGAGTACGAGTGACGACGAGAAAAAGAGAGACGATGTGTAAACGAGTGAACGAGTGAACACGTGTCGGTATATACAAATTACATACACATATGCTATTATAAACATGAGCAACGCAACGCTCATATAAGTGTGTATATATATATATATATATATATGTATGTATATATGTATACTGTTGAGGATTGAATATCCATTAGAATATATGTGTTGTAAATAATACAGTGAGTAAAATAATACGATACAAGTAAACATTCGTACGTACGTGTACGAAAGAATTTGATATCTAAGAGTGAAATAGTTAAGGCAGAATTTTTTATGATTATAGTGCGTTATTGTAACTTGTATTGTTGACTTATTCACATGTATACAGGCGCCGGTATATATGTGTAAGAACATAACTCGCTGTTATAAATAAATATACAAATGTGAGATTTGACGAAATCTTAAGTTTGAAATGTTGACTTTGTTTAATAAAATATAATTTTAACTACAGTTCGAACTACAACTATTCTTTAAAGCTTTGCCAGTTAAAAACGATAAACGAGAGAACGACCGTATTAATGAGTGGAAATATATATGTATGAACATGAGTGTTGGAATGCATGTATGAAAATGTGTACACATAAAATAAAAATTCTTTAGTAGAATTCATTAAAAACTTATGTATCTGATGACTAATTAATACATATGTTCATATAGATAAACTGACTTTGCTGGCTTTTTTCCGCACGTATCAGGAGAATTTTAACTTCAAGACTGAGCATCCAGGAGAGAAAATTTTTGTTATTCACGATGATGACAAGATCATTTTCAAAACTGAATCTGATAAGGAATATACAATTGGTATTAGCATTAATTTTATAATAACGAGCGTTTCTAAATAATAATTAAAGCTTTGCCTTTTATAATGATTTTATCCGCCGTGCGCTCTGAAATCACGTAATAGTGCGAATGTTTTATTATTACAGGACTGAAAGAATAATGCCTTTTCAGATTATTAATGAAATAATTATCTTAAATAAACTCAAATGTTATCCGCTGTGCGCTCTGACATTCTATGAGTGTGAGTGTGTATTGTGGTAATCTTGTGTTCAGATATCACAATGCCTACTCATTTCATTCAATTAACTTGTTTTCGTTCAAGAGAATAATAAACAATTGTCCATTATGATAATATTAAACTGTTATTATAAATTTAAAATTTTACAGATCTAAATAATCTTGGAGAAAAAGAGAGGTTGGTTGTTTTGGAAGCAATCGATAACAAACAACGAGAGGGCTCTCAGTTGTATTTTCCCATGAACACTGAGAACGAAAAAATATCAGCTGGGAAGGAGGATGATAATGATGACAACATCTCTGAGAGCGGAAATAATGGCTCCTGTACGAGCGAAGATAGCGAAGAAGAAAGGTACACAGAGGCTTTGAACAGCGTCGCTAAGGCCACGAAACAAATGGTGGAAACACAGAAAGAAATGACGAGTGCGTTTAAATCGGGAGTAGATCGTTTAAGTCTACTAGCCGAAAAACTTGAAAAATCCATTGGTCGTTCGCATAACTGTTCATGTCAGCCCAACAAGAGTACTGACGGAAATGTAAGAACGCTGAATGAAACAACACCTACGAGCGATCAACAGCATTCATCTAACGAGCGACAAAACGAGAGTCTAAATACAAATGCACCATCTAATACAACTAATTCAGTCAACCAAGACATCGTACCTGGGATCAGTAAACTGGATATTATTGAATTGATACGAAGTGAATTGAAACGAGCGGAAAACAATTCAAATAATGATGGAAACCAGAGGCAATGTTCTTCTAATACCGTTGCCAAGGAATTGAGTGAGAAAATACGAGTGGAAATAGTTGGTAAAGATTCGAGCAAACGAGAGTACAAATTAACAAACCAAACAAAGTTTGAACATTTTATGGACTTTCTCACATCAGAGTTGCGAATTTTGGATTTGTTATATATCATTAATCCGAATGAAAAACCTAACTTTGCAGTCGACGATGCAACGAGAGAAAAACATACGTTCAAAGTTAGAGACATTCTCATTAATAGACTCGATCAAAATTACTATTCAAAGATAGACAAAATCAAAGATCCCGTTGCTATTTTGGATAAAATCAAAGAGATCAAACGATATGAGACCAACCTGACTTCCATGACAATACGAAAGCGACTCTATAATATGGAATATGTTCCAAGCAAAGAGAAAGCAGCGGAGTTCTGGGATCGGTTTGAGGAACTAATACGAAATCACGACTGTTTGCCGAATGTTAATCCTCTTTCGGATGACGAGAAGCGAGACGCCTTCTTCAATGCGATAACTTCGGCAATACCTCAAGTACAATCGATCGAATTTATGACTACGAACTCAACTGGCAAAGGATTAACGTATGATCAACTGAAGGCTTTTATTATACAGCACGAGGCGAGCAAAAATCAAACGAGTGAGACGAAACCGACAGCCTTGAGTGTCAGGAAATACAATTCTAAAAATCGATGCTACAGCTGTGGTGCTCAAGGTCATCATAGCAATGAATGCCCCAACGAAGGAAAACCTCAATGTTACGAGTGTGGTAAAATTGGACACATTGCCAGAGATTGTGCCGCGAGGTTATCAAAACAAAATGGAGAAAGCTCGTCAACAAAACAATCGTCTTCTAAATATAAAAATACAAGCAGTTTTGATCGTGCTAAAAATAAAAGGAGCTTCAGAGGCAAACGTAAATCGAGTGATGCGAGTCATGGTAATCATACAAAACGAGCGAAACATTCTGATAAAAGACATGGTGGTCAACAAAGCAAAAATAAGGAGTGTAAAGGGAATCAGGATGATTCAAAGGAGAATCAGAGTGGAAATAAACAACAGAAAGGTAATGTAAATGATACAGATAAAATTATTACACATTATAGTGCTACGAGCGTAAGATCAGTATCGAGTTACGAGAGCGATACTGAAGATAACGTTACCTTAATGAAATTTTTAGCTGACTCTGGTGCTACGGAGCATTTAACGAATTCCAAGCTTATATTTAAAACGTTTGATAAAGCTAAGAAAAGTTTGGTAAAATGTGCTAATAAAGAAGCTCGAGCTGATTTAAAATCGGAGGGAGCTGGCACAGTAGATGTCAAGTTGATCAATGACAAAGTAATGAGCTTGGAAAACGTTATATGTGCTAAATCTTTATCAGAAAATCTCTTGTCCTTGAGAAAGTTTGCGGACATGGGATTAAGTATTTATTTGGACAATCGACAAATAGATATTTTCAATCCAATTACGCACGAGTCATTTATCAAGGGAATTTATCAAAAACCTTTCTGGTTAATTGAACTAGAGATAGATAAAATGAATGAAAATTATAAAACATTAAACGAGAGTAATACGATTAGAACGAGAGCTTATTTGACAACTGAAAATTTTGATAATGAACCTAGATACATGACTCGCAGTAAAGCTAAAAACGTTGATAAATTACAGTTAGACACAGATCAAATATCGATTGATAATGCAATTCGAGAGAAACCTGTCGAAACAGAAAGGAATTCTGAAAACGATGTGCAATTAACGAGAGAAACCAACGAAGATAATATAAATCAACATGATCAGGATAGCACAAACGTGAAAGCTACTTCCTTAGTCCAAAATTTTAACTTTGATGCATCAGTCTGGGATCGTAAGTTTAGTAATGTTGATGATATACAGTCTGAGGAATTAACGAGTGACGAGACGCCGTTTAACGAGAGATACAAAAAATTCTTAGACAATAATAAAGCACTACTATGGCATGTGCGTCTTGGACATGCATCTCTGGACTATCTGAAATCAATGCAAAGGAAGTATCCAGACAATAAAAGCTTACAAGACGCTAAGTTTGATGAATCCATCAGAGATTGCGAGATCTGCATAATATCGAAATTCAACAGATTACCTTTTAATAAAACGAGACAACGAGCGACGAAACCGTTAGAGGCAATACACTCTGATTTAATGGGACCAATAAGCCCTCAGACGCATCCAAAAGGATACCGTTTTATTTCGGTATTCATAGATGATTATTCGAGGCTGGCTATGGCTTACCCGATGAAAACAAAGAGTGATACTGGGCAATGTTTGGAGGCATTCATCAAGAGTGGACGAAACCTATTAGGTTTTGATGCTAAAGTCTGTTATTTACAGTCTGATCAAGGCAAAGAATTCGTTGGAGGACATACGACTGAAGTCCTAAATAAAGTTGGAGCAGAATCTCGTCTCTCGTGTCCGGATACTCCTCAGCACAATGGAGTGGCTGAACGGTTTAATCAGACCATTCAGAAGAAGGTGCGGTCATATATGTATGACTCTAAACTTCCAAAGAATATGTGGGATTTGGCTCTTGGAGCAGCCACATATGCTTACAATAGAACTCCGCATAAGTCTATTGACATGGAGATACCTATTGAGAAGTTTGTACCTCAGAAAAGTTTTGACATCAATCAACTGAAACGCTTCGGGTGTCTGGCCTATATAAAAGTCCAAAGAAACGTAGGACCAAAATTTGAAAGTATAGGCAAACGAGCGATTCTTGTAGGATATACTCCATCGGGCTTTATTTTACTTAGACCTGAAGAGGGAAAGTTTTATGAAAGCAGGGACGTTCTCCATCGGGCTTTATTTTACTTAGACCTGAAGAGGGAAAGTTTTATGAAAGCAGGGACGTTCGTTTTAATGAAAAGCTTGTTTATATAAATATCAAAAGGAGAGTATTAAACATTGGATTTTCCCGACTGATGAAATCAACAAAGAAAATTGGTTTGTTGAATTTGAACGAGCGACGAGTGAGGATCTTCCTGAAATCTCAAAAACGGAGGGAGAGTTTAAGAAAAAGAGAGGTAGACCAAGGAAAGATAAAATCAGTTCAGAGGAAACAACATTAAAGAAAATTAAGAGTGATGCAGACAAAATAACAAACGAAGAGTCGAACGAGAGTAATATATCCAAGACACTTGACCAAGCGAGCGAAATGGACGACACAAGTTGTTATACTCTTTTAGCCGAGATTAATCTTGACCCATCCTCTTATAAAGAAGCCATGAAAACGAGAGAGAAATCTAAATGGCAAAAGGCAATTAACGAGGAATTGATGTCTATGAAAGAAAATGAAGTTTGGACACTAGTTGATAGATCTGAACTGACATCAAAACAAAAGAGACCCAATGTGATTAACTCGAGGTGGGTACTTAAAAGAAAGTATGACACAAACGGACTCACTAAATACAAAGCCAGGCTGGTAATACGAGGGTTTAAGGATTTGAAGAAATACGATCTGACTGAAACATATGCACCAGTTTCTCGATTGGCTTTGGTGAGGTCCGTGTTTGCAATCATTAACAAACATGATTTGGATGTTGTTCAATTGGATGTCAAAACCGCATTTCTTTACGGCAAAATCGACGAGGATATCTATATGGAAATACCTGAAGGCATGGAGTACGATGAGAACGTACGACAAACGAAAGTGTGTAAATTACAAAAGGCCTTATATGGTCTGCGCATAAGTCCTAAACGATGGAATGTACGATTTACTGAAGTTGCTGAAAAAGCTGGTCTAAAGTCGTACGATGCTGAACCTTGTCTCTTTACTTGGCGAGAAAGGGAAAATTTTCTAATTTTACTGCTATATGTTGACGATATGCTGATAGCTAGTAACGAAACAGGAAAATTGCAAGAGGTCAAGGATGTATTACGAAGTGAATTTAAAATTACAGATCTTGGCACGCCTAAAACCTTCTTGGGTATTGAAATCGAGAGAACGAGAGAAAAACAGAAAATTGTCTTGAAGCAAGAACTGTATACCGAAAAGATCCTAAAAAGATTTAAGTTCGAAGAAATGCATCCACAACGCACCCCTATGGTTACCACGCAAGTTTCGAATAAAGAGCGAAAGTTACGAGAGGAATCAAACGAGAGATCTTCAGCAGATCACAACCGACCTGTTGAAAATGGTTTATATAGAGAAGCTATTGGGAGTCTTCTTTATTTGGCGAGTGCAACAAGACCCGATATAATGTACGCTGTAAATGTATTGAGCAGGCATCAGGTAAATCCAACAAATAACGAGTGGTCGATGGTGAAACGAGTGTTCAAATACCTAAAGGGTACTAAAGACCTAGGATTGACCTTTATTGGAAATCAAGATTCAATGCAGGCTTATTCGGATGCAAGCTTTGCCGACTGTAAGGGTTCTTTGACGACTTGTGGCTATATCATAAAGCTGTATGGAGATCCTGTTGCCTGGAAAACACACAAGCAGTCATATGTTGCTCTGTCTACATGTCAGGCAGAATATGTAGCCATGAGTGAGGCTTGCCAGGAGTTGATAGCTTTGGATAATTCGCTGAAATTAGTGCTCGATGTCTCCTTTTGTCCAGTCACACTTTGGTGTGACAACAAGGCTGCAGAAGCCAGCGCTAAAATGAGTGGTAATGGTAAATTGAGACATATGACAGAAATCAAAGAACATTACGTAAGAGAGTGTGTTCGGCGAAGACTGATAATAATAAAATGGATTTCTTCTAAAGAACAAATCGCGGACATAATGACTAAACCTCTCTCATTTGAATTGCACAATCGATTAACGAGTGAAATCATGAATAAAGAAGAGAAAAAAAAAAAAAATTGAAATTACGAGTGAAAACTAACGAGTGTTGAAAATTCTGATCATTTGTCACATCTGTTTTCTAATTTTGTATAATTTATCTGTTACAGGAATTAAGAAATAACGAGAGTCTACGCAAGAGCGGGAGGGAGTGTTGGAATAGTGGCGCTCTTGTCGTGAGTCTCTTCACTTCCCCCTCTATATAAAGCGGGCCTTAACGTTCTTGAACAAGCGTTAGTTCAGTTTTGTGTTAGACAACGAGCGGAGCGACATCGAATTACGAGAGCTTGTTTCTTTTATTATATTTTACTTTTACGAGTGTAGTTTCTTGATGATTTAATATACGAGTGTAATATATACTTTAATAAATATTCTTTAATAAAGATAAAGACTTTATTCTCGCAAACACCCTTTTCCAAAAATTAGTATAAAAAAATTATTTTTTTTACAAGTAATTTTTTATACTTCTGACATTTTTACTTTACAATGAATTTATTATACTTTATAGGTAATTTAATCTTCTTTGTTAGAAATTGTTTAGTGATTGTTGTAATTACAATATCTGTATCATTAATAATATTACACTCTCTTTCAATTTTCTCAAAAAAGTAATTATTATTATAAAAGATGTTTAAGAAGAAAAGCGTTTCACTTTCAGGTTTCAAATTTTCTTCTCTATTTTTAAGTTATATTTTCAACTATAATATTTTTTTAAAGCATAAGCTCTCAAGTCCAAAAGTTAAGAATCTTAAAAAAATTTTGCTTGCTCTAAAGCCGTTTACTTATGGAATTAATTATTTTATAAGATTTGGACCGAAACTTTGTAAGTGTTAACATGAAAATCTTTCAATTAAAAACAAATTTTGTTCTCAAACCTTAATTTTTTCAGAAGCAATGAATGAATAATAAAGACAAAATTCAAGGTGAGATTAGGATTGATCTCCTATGTTTACTTAAAATAAAATTTTTCCATAATTTTTTGGTTTTTATTATCTGTAGTGAAAATGAAATTTTTTTATATCAAATTTATCTCAATTTTAACGTACTTTTGATAAAACAATTTTATATAAGATTTCATTTAAAATCTGTATTGCTTCAAATTGGATAGCAATTTTTTGTAAGTCGTTGAAATTCAAACAAAAGAACTCATCACTTGCAAAAATTATATCTTTGATCGAATAGAGGTGGCTTCTACCATAATTTTATATAAGAAAGAAATATAAATGCAATGTTTACTGCGCACATGAAAAATGTATATTTATTTAAAAGGGAGTTTTTCCCGTTACTAAAAATAAAATAAAATAAAAATAAAGGTAGAAAAAAACTTGAGAACGGAAAGAGAAACGCTCACTTTGTAAGAGGATAACGAGAACTTCCCTTTCACCTAATACTATTTCAATTATCTTTCAATTTAAAGTTTTCGAACAAAGAATGTAATAAAATGACTTTTTTCAGAGTAAGAAAATTTGCAAAATCAAACTTCATGAAGTTCAGTTTACTGAAATTATAAATTTAAAAAGCTGTCAAAAATCGAATAAAGCATGATTTATGCTTGAAAACCTCGCAAATGAACAACGGCACAGTCTCTAATTGGCTTTTTTCCTTGCTATCCTCTGACGTTCAACCTCTGTTCAAAAATCTGAAACAAAATAAATATTTAATATTTTTTTTTACAAAATTTTTTAATTTTTTTTTAAAGTTTATATTTCTGCTTATGAAAATTACCATTAATAATTACTATTATAGTAGCTTGTTGAGGGGTAGCTGCTATTTTTTGGGTTTAACCGCTGTTGTGCTGAATTAAGCTGCAATAATATTTCATTATAAAAAAATTAATTTAATTGATTATAAACAAATTAATAAGAAATTGATAACTACCTGTTTTTTTAAATTCTTAATTTGATCTTCTGCGCATTTTAGCAGCATGGTTTGTTGGTCAAGCATCTCTTTTAATGTAGAATTGTTATGTTTATAAAATTTTTTCTCCTAAAAAAAAACAAAAAATAATTTACATTTATTATATTAAATTTTTATATTAAAGATATTCTTTATAACTTACTTTTCTTAATTTAGTGATTTCTCTTTTCATCTCTTTCACTGACATTCGATAGTTAAAATCAGATTCTTCTGAATCTGATGTCGTATAAGATCTCCTTTTTTTATATCTTTTTTTTTCATAGTATGAATTCTCAGCTACAAAAATAAATAATCAGTTATTTTATAAATATTATTAATAAAATTATATTAAAAATTATTAACTTACATGAATCAGATGTTGAAGGGTGTCTTTTTTTATAATCTTTCTTAGATTTACGAATTTTTTTTCCTTTACCATCTTCTTCAGAAATTGTCCCTTCAACTTTATCCTTTTTTACATCTTCTTTTTCTAATTCGGAAATCAATTTTTCCTTTTCTTTCAATTTTTTTTCAGCGTCTTCCAATTTTTTTTTCAAATCGTTGTTCATGTTTTTCAATTTGGTATTATTATAAAAACAGAAACATTATAGTTATCTTAAATGCTATTATTTACAAGAGATTATTTATGACAGAATTTGAATGATTTATATTAAAAATCTTATTTTAATACATAAAAAATAAAAAGAATAAATTACATTTTTTATTACAAATTTTTTAATGATACAAGGTCAAAAATTTTTACAGTTACAGTTTTTCTTATAAATAATGAAAATAAAGTAAAAATTTAAAGCTTTTAAAATTTAACTAATGTTTTAAGAGGCGGCCGTATAGTTCTGTCCTTGTCTAATCTGAATTTTCGTTATAATTAGTAAACTAAATATTTTTATACAAAAGTAAGGGCAGAGCCCAATAGATTTAAGGATGAATAGACGATTCTGTTCTATGAAAAAATATAAAATTTTCATTAGTTTTCGAGTGAAGTCTGAAACGGAAAAAGAGTTGAACACTTCAATCAAATTTAACTCTTTTTCCGTTTCAGACTTCACTTGAAAACTAATGAAAATTTTATATTTTTTCATAGAATAGAATCGTCTGCTCATCCTTAAATCTATTGGGCTCTGCCCTTACTTTTGTATAAAAATATTTAATTTAGCCATAATAACGAAAATTTAGATTAGACAAGGACAGAACTATACGGCCTCCTCTTAACATTTTTATATTCATTTTATTTTACAAACATATGAAGAATGTTTGAAAAAGATGAACACGTATTGACTTTGGAATCGGAGGACAGTGCTTCAGAGGCTCAGAGACAACTGACCTTAGCTGTGAAGAGACAAAAATTGCAATCTGAAGCAAATAAAATTAATGATAAATTGTTATCACCAACTGTAAATGCAGTGGAAATAAATCATACATTAATCCAGGTAATTAAATTTAATAATCTAATTTAATAATCATCTTTAATTATTATTTGTATTGTAACGGGGAATATATTTAAATAAACAAATCAAATATATTTGTGGGTTTCGTATGTACTTACTTTAAGTACATACGCACTTACCGTTAAATAACCGATTTTCTACTCAGAGACGATCAGCCTTGTATCTCGTCAATGCTCGTATATAAACGTCTTTTTCTTACAAAGAAAATCAGCTAAACAATATTTAACATTATTGCAGAACTTCGCTTAGAAGTTCTGCCTTCCGGACGTCTGGTACGACGAAACCCACGGCGTGTACTTTGAGACTCTAATAAATATCGTAAATCAAAAGCAATCAAGTGTATTAAGATTATCATATAAAGGCAAAACACGATTCTACTGTAAGAAATAATATTATGCAACAATTCAAATTAACTTAAATTTTACTTTACTTTATTCAAAATGTTAGACAAATATAGTACATTAAAACAAATTCATAATGATAGTTATTAGCTACAAAATTTAGTTAAACTCACGAAAAGAAACAAAAGTTAATTTGAGCTACCCTAATCTATATGACGCGGCGCACACGACGGTCTTGATATCTTAGTATCTATCGCATACACGCGTTTAACAATAACGAACAAAAATAATTATGCGACAGTCTGCAGACTTACATTTTTCCTTCCCAGATCAAGCGTTGAACACGAAGAATCGCCGACGGGATTTTTTTCTCAATGGCGATTCGGCAATCTATCTAAAGCAGCACCGTAATTATGTGGTGCAACTCAATGGCCTCGTTGCTCTCGTAGAAAGGTGACTAGACTCTCTCTACACAGTTCCAGCAAAAACTCTCTTGTTATCGGAGAGCAAATAACTCAGTTATTCACCACAAGATTACACAGCTTCACTCGATTCAGAAATAAAAATTTTAGAGCAAGACACCGAGACTTTAATAATATTCTTATAAAGATCTTTTTCAAAACTTTAGCGAACGCACAAGCTTGCACAACGTACAATATGGCTGCCAGAATCTTTCTGCTTTGTTAAAAACGACCCGTTCGTTTCTCTCTCTTGCCCAATCCTCCCCGGCATGCCCTGCGCGCGCCTCTCTCTACCGTAATATATCCGCGTCGCTGAGACAGACTCTCTCCGTCTCACTCTTACATTTACATATCTAGCTTACATTGAGCCCTGCGACTTATAACGAGGATAGAGCTATATCATAGCATACGAATAATTTTCTATCCTCGTTACAGTATAAATATCGGTTGTTTTTAGAAGGATCAAATAAAGAAGTTGTATTAGATACAAATGCAATTGATTTATCAAAATCGATGAGAAATCTCTTATAGATTAAGATTTAGCCATAAGCAAAAGGATGGGGAAAATGATAAAAAAAATTTTAACTACAAATTTAGCTATGCACTTCACAGCGATTAAGTCTTCTTCAATTAAAAAAGATAAATTTAAGTTTAAACCAACAGAGCTGTGTAAAATGATCAATGGTAATTGCATTCAACTAATGATTCAATTGCAATAAATAAGCATAATTATTGACATATTATTTTTATTTACAGCTGTGATAACTAAACTAAGAAGTAAAAAATCACTATCCATAAAACCAGAAGAGTTTAACACCTGATTAGATCTAATCGGTTGTCGAAAGAAGGACCTGAACAATATAAAGTGACCTTTAACAATAATAAAAGGTTTTTCGCTTACGTTAAAAAGAATGTCAAGCTCCAATCAGAAAACTGCTTACAATGAGCAATAGAAAATATTAAAAGCGGGTTCGTTGTGAAAAAGAAAAAAAGAGCAATTACAGTGAGCATAGTTTCAGAAAAGAAAAGATAAAACACTATTTATTATTTAGAGATACAAACACTTTTTGTTTCAACACAAAATTTATTTTTAATGATCAAACTTTTTACTTAATTCAAAAAATTTATTTTATAATTCAGAATTAAAAAACATAAATATAAAAAAAAATTATATTAATTATGGCTATTATTACTTTTTATGTTATTTTTTGAACTTTATTTTAAATTTTCATTTGTTTCAACGCTTAATATTAAAACTTTTTCATTTAATAAAATATTATTTAAGAGTATATTAATTAATTATAACTTTATAAGCATTCTAAAAATGATGTTTTTTTTAACGATTTCTTTTTTAAATCAGAACGAAAATAATCCACTTTACCCGACGAAATTCCAAGAAATTGATGTTTCTTGACGATCTCTTCATCGTAAAAAAATTTATGGCGCAAACCAGAAAAGCACTATTTATTATTTAGAGATACAAACATTTTCTATTTAAACACAAAATTTATTTTTAAAGACAACACTTTGTACTTCATTAAAAACATTTATTTTATAACTCAGAATTCAAAAACGTAAATATAAAAAAAATTTATACTAATTATAGCTATCATTACTTTTTATTTTATTTTTCGAAGTTTAATTTAAATTTTTATTTGTTCCAATGACTAATATTTTAACTTTTTCATTTAATAAAATAAAATTGTATTTAAGAGTATATTAATTTATTTGTACTTTATAAGCATTTTAATAATTGTTTTTTTTTAACGATTTTTTTAACATGAAGCATAAAGAAAACACAAACTTACCCAACAAAATTCCAAGAAATCGATGATTCTCGAAGATCTCTTTATCGTAACAACAATTTGCGGCGCAAACCAGAGAACAACTATTAATTTTTTAGAGATACAAAAAACTTTTTTTATTAAACACAAAATTGATTATTATTGACAAACCACTTTTATACAATAATTCAATTAAAATGACTATGCTTTTGCAAATGACCTGTCGCTGTCAATGATGAATAGTTAATGGTCATCCTTTGCTATACCGTATAATGTATAAACTCCCCCCTCTCACTTTTAGACTTATAGCGAATGATCCAAGATGTCGACTGAGCCATAAAATCAACCAATGAGAGTCTACGAAAAAATGTACGAAAACTCCCATTGGCTCTTTACGTTACACAACATAAATTTTGAATTATCTTTTTTTTTCATAATTAAATAGGAATACAAATCAAAATACAAGCTGCTACAGGTACTTCTGTCGTTGGACAAAAACATTATAGATGTCTATAAGAACATAGAGAAATACTTCATGCATTTTGACAAGATCAAAGTTACCAAGGTCATCCTTCCAAACCTCTGTTCAAAGCTGATAGACTATTATTTTATTTTAGTAGAGAAGATTATTACATTCTTGAAAGAAAACAGGAGTGAAATACAAAATACTGATTGGTCTTTTAAGAATATTAAAAATATTTTCTCGAAGCATCCTGAGACTCGCGAAAACGTGGATGAAAGACTGAATACTTTTTATAAAAAGGATGCGTCAGATTGGGACGGTCAAGACTTTTTTTGAGCTTTTTCTGCAAAATCAGCCAACAATAAACTTATTGATCTCTTAAATGTTAAGTTTAGTGTAATTTCGTGTATTTACTAAACAATGCTGATCAAATATAACATACTAAATAGACGAAATATAAAAAACAAGTATCTTTGGGATTGATCCAAAAGGTAACAGTTTATAATCTAATACCTTTGATGATGATAATTGGTTAAAATATGACAAAGTATTAAAATTTTGAAAATTATGTTTCATATGAATAATAAAACACCAGTCTGATCTATAAGATCATAAATATTAGATAAACCAACAAAAGAATAGTTAGTATGGATAAAATTTATTTTATAGACAGCATTTGGCATTTAATTGTCAAGATAAAAGAACTTATATTGATAAAGAATGTTAGATCTTAATAATTAAGAAACATGAGAATCGAAAGGATTTATTTGCAAAATGACTGGTTTTTGATAGTCTTAAATATAGAATTATAATAAGTAACTCATTTGTAAGTTAGGGTATTCGTTTATGCTAATATCCAGTCAATATTCTTGTAATAGCAAGATATTTATAATACAAAGCCAGAGATCAAAATTTTGTAGAAACATCATCAAGATAAGATAACATAAAATAGATCAATGTCCATTTTTAGTATTACACGAGAATACCTGTTCATAATTCATTCATTTTAGCTATCTAATTTTAATATGTCATCAAACAGAGAGAAATTGTTAAAATTATCCGTAAAGATAGAATCATTATAACAATATCTGTATCTCTTTGAATTGTATTTAGCCAGCGCTATTAAAGGCATAGTCGCTCCATCTCCTTCAAACCCGTCATTCATCATCTTCCGCTGCCTGTCGTCGAAGCAAATAGGCTCGAAGAGTTCACAGATCGAAGGCAGGTTTTCTTCGAAAATCTTGAATAGAAATGTGGAGACACTATGCTCAAACAGCGTGTAAAGCCTATCTTCGTGCCTGCGGCAGTGCACGAAGCACATTCTGTAATATATGGGATATTCTTCTGAAGCAAAAATAAAAATATCTTCGACCTCGACAAAATGATCAAAAAAAGGGCCGCCACAGAAGCAGCACTCTTTCACACCTAGAATGTAGTCTCTGAGGATTAAATTGGGCTTTCTGACAACCGGAATGTTTTTCCTGATCAGGTTTCTTCCTGCTATTTCCTTCAGGGTCATTGAACCAACAAGTGAAAATTTTCTCCTATTAAAATTCAAGTTACATCCGGAACAGTTCAAACTTAACAAAAAAGGAAGTTTTAATATTTCTAATGGTATTGACTGAATGAGATTGTTGGACAAATTCAGGTATTTCAGAGAGTTCAGCTTGCCCAGAAAATAAGGCACTTCTCTGATCAGGTTGCTGCCGAGCTGAAGTGTATTTAGCTTTTTCAATCCAGAAATAGATTTTGGCAATCGGCTTATCAAATTAAAAGACGAGTCTATCTCTCTTAATTCTTTGCACATTCCTATGTCTTCAGGAATCTCTACAAGCCTATTTCTAGATATAATCAGCATCTTCAGGCCTTTCAGCTGCCCTATCCCGTAGGGTAGAAACTTCAAATAGTTGCAGCACAGCTGCAGTATGGTCACCGATTTTAGTCTTCCTATAAGCTCATTCACATCGACAAGATAGTTTCTACAGAGGTATATTTGTTTGTCTTCTGATGATATTTCTATTTTAAGATCTTTGGTATCAGCGCCTGTCGTAAGTATACGTTGGAGAACCTTAGAGGGATTCAGTATACTTTTGAACACCTCCAATTCGTGCTCTGTAAGCGTGTTTTTGTGGCGGGGTTTATTCAGTTTTTGTGTTACTATGCTATTGAACATTTCTAGTGCAACGGCCAAGTTTATGTCGTTGAGAGTGGCTCTATTTTTGTTCAACTCGTATGGAAAGAGATGATCTTGAATATTATACAGCCTATAGAGATTGTGCGCGTTTCTGTTAGATTTTCCAATTACAAATGTCTCTTTCGGAAGGCTCATTCCTGTCCCCATACCTAGGATAGATCATTTTTTACTATTTGAATAGTTTTTAGGGATCTAGGAAAAATAAAACTTCGATACAAATTTTGTTTATTGGGTTAATAAAATGATATGATATTCTGGATTTAAAAGACCACAAATCTTAAAGCTAGCTTTAGATAGTTGGTATAGATTAAATGTTGTTTATATAAAAATTTAATCATAACTTTAATCATAAGTATATGCTTGTAAGCATAGTTATATCTCAGCATAACTAAAATTATGATTTATTACTTACTGCATTAAGTTTGAAAATATCAAAAAAGCATCGAATCTGAAACTTAGATTCTACCAAAAACTAGAACTTATGCTATTCAAATGGGTCTTTATTTAGAAAGCTTCCATCACTATTTGCCAATGCATATAAAATGGTCACAAGAACTGCAACACCCACAGAGAAGCTTTCCAGTTTAGCAGTGATTCTTCTCCTGATCTTAACAGGCATTACATTGCGAATTTGGTCAATATTCTCAACAACTTTAAGCGCAATTATTTTTGAGGCATTGGCAGAATCTCTCAAATTCTCGTTTTGTACTTCAAATGTCATTTGAGGACTAGCAAAAGCTGCTGAACAAAAGCTCACTTACTGAGTCAAAAGCTTTGTTTATGTTGAGTTAGTGTTACAAATAAGATAAAAAATCATACTTGATAGAATAAATAGGCTCGTTTTTCTTATAAATCGTTTATCTTCAAATATTAATTATTGCATTTCAAAAAGAAACATTCAAAATAAAAAAATTCAGAATTAAGTTCTGTGGAGCATATTTCTCACAGTTTTAAACTTAAATCCACAATAACAATACATTATCTTTGACTCCCATGTATGATCAGAAACTGTACCGGAAAATACAGAATGTAAAAGACATAATTCTACAATTATGTTTTTGATTAAAAAACTAAATTCTGCAAGAATTAGTTAATAACATTTTTATTAGAAAGTCTGAACTATAAGTATTTTAAGAATACAAAACTACATGCAAGAGCATACCAGTAATTTGAATTATCCCTCTTCGTTATAAATCAAAATGGTTCTCTTATATTTTTTAAATTGATGTTATCAGTTTTAAGAGCTTTTGCTGTTAACTAAATTATGTACAGCAATAAATTCATTGAAATTTTTGTGCAACTAAATTATCTTGTAATATTATTTATGATAAATATTTTAAAATTTTTTAACCCATGAAAAATTACATGAGCGCAAAAAGCATACTTCATCTTTTTATATTGCCTGGATCACTGCTCGCAACCAAAAGCTCTTTCTTTTTGAATGAAGCTTCCAATAAATCACCATATACACTGTTCTTGGAGTCTAACGCAATCTTTGTTAACTCCATAAATGATACAATATCAAAGATGAGTCAGTATTTCAACAATCCAACCAAGATTTTGGCACTCAGCTTGATTATAGCTGCCATAAGCTGTATTTTAACATTTCTTGCAAAATACAGCAGATCAAAGTACAATTTTAAGTTAGACAAAGACTCGTTCGAATGGCCCCTTACATTTGTATTTTATACAGTGTTTTGGGCATCTTGCTTTGGACTACCATTTATTTTCAGCCATCAAAGCTTTAATCAAGTTATCTCTCAAATTACCTTTGAGCATGTAAGAATATATGCCTGTTCTATAACAAGCGCTACAGCCGCAGTGGTTTTTATTCTATTCTTTGTTTTCTTTGCACCAGGACTAATTTCTTATTTGGCTATCATGATATCTATTGCTTCAATGTTTTTCGTTTTGCTTCACCTGACTGTATCTTTGCTAAGTTTAATCTTTCCCCTGTCTTTTATATCATTGACAGTCTGTTTCTTATTTTACTACATTCCTAGAATCAATAGGATATCTTATATGCTGAAAAGCACTGCTTTTGTTCTGAACAAAGCTTGTCTTCTATTTTGCCAACTTTGTTAGTCCTAAGCGTCCTTTTTCAAGGGCAATTTATTACAATTATGATGCTTATTGAACATTTATCTCCTTTTTTTGGAAAGTCCAGGTTCTTTTTGGCAGGCTTTCTAATTTCATTTGCCTTTTCCACCTTGATCAACTTTATAATTGTCTTCGTTACATCCAAAATTTATAATAGTTATTATTGTAAGGGCGATACCTCATTTATGTTCTCTTAGAAGAGCAATATCTGCCATGCCTATTATTGTTTTGTTGAGTTTCTTTTGTTCTGGCCTCGAAACTCTGGAGTGTTTTATTGAAAATCTCATAAATGAAGAACAGAAGAAAAAAAAGAGTAAGCAGAATATTTATTATCTCATGGGCTTAATTTTTTTAAGTGCTATACTTCAAGTTATTCTTTATTTTTACGCTCGAGTCTCTGAGTATTATCTTATCTTTGTCGGAGTTTATGGTCCTGATTTTAATTCTGAAAAAACCCAGAATTTAAACAATGTCGTTTATGATGACGATGTTATTGTGATTAAAGCGTCAAATATCTTTTCAGTTCTATGTCTGGTGTTTTTATTTGCATTTAGTCTGATATTTACCTCATTAAGAGGCGGTCGGAACCAAATCGGTGACTTGCGGTATATATCAAGTCAGCATTTTTCGCTTTACGATAATATTTTGTATATTTTTATGGCTTAAACTATTTCAAATTATTCTTTATATACGTGACTAGAGGAAATGACTATATTTTTACCGTATGAATAAGTAAATAAATTATTATAAGCATTTATTACAAATATCAAACTGACTTGACATATACCGCATGCAAAAAACTGTCGTGTCGATTGTTAGGTGGCATTTTTCGCTTTATAACAATATTTTGTATATTTTTGTGGCTTTAACTATTTTAAATTATTCTTTGTATACATGACTAGAGGAATTGACTATATTTTTACCATATTAATAAATGAATAAATTATTATAAGCATTTATTACAAGCACCGAACTAAGTCACCGATTTGGTTCCGACCGCCTCTTAAGTGCAACAATCTTTGGGTTTTCTCCCATCAACTTTGAAAGTTTATCATTTGAAGGAGGTTTAATGTCTGATGTTTCTCTTTCCAAGATCTTATATGCCTCAGCATTCGTATGTCCTTTCCTTTTCATGTTTGTTTCGTTTTTACAAATGTTTTACACCAGTATTATGACAGGCATAGTGACTAGAAAGAATAATACTCTTGATATTATTTATCATCAATAAAAAGTTATCATTAATGTAAAGATTGTTTGCTTATCAGCTTTATCTTAAAAAATGAATGGCTTGCTGCTGAAAAGTAAAATATTAATATTTTAAAGGCTAATCTTTACTTTTTATTATTCAAAATTAATATTTTAAAGATCAAATTTTACTATTGCACTTTTTATTATTCTTCTGATTTTCTCAGGCATCGTATAGAACACAGCATCTTCTCAACAACAAATTGATAATCGCTGTCTAGAAAACTGAAATTATTAGAAAAGCAGGGCTCTACTACAAACGAGTTTTTACAATAATCACATGTGTGATGCTTGTCAAACATCCTGTTTAGCCATGGATCTATTTTGTTCTTTTCATTTAAAATTTTTGTGAAACAAATGTGCAAAAGGCTCTGGCCTTTGGATATCACCAATGGTAGCTTCTCGTAAAGGTTAGATCCTAGCCTAATGGTAGTATTTAGCCCAAACGACTTAAATAGCTTTAAAGGAATGTATTTTAGGTGATTCTCACTGATGTCAATCATCGTTATGGCACTGAGATAATCAATTAGATCGTAGGATGATATTTCTGATATTTTGTTGTTTCTAAGGTTCAGATATTTTAAAGATGGATTGTACAATGCTAAAAATGGAAAATTTTCGATTTCATTATCACTAAAATCAAGCTTCTCAATGCTTTTAAGGCCCATCAAGCTTGGATGGATGACCTTCAATCTATTTTTAAATACAGGAAATATTCTGAGAGAATTGAGGTTCGACATGTCAGGGAGACACTCGAGCTGGTTCATCCCCAGCCCTAACTCCTCCAGCTTTTTAAGGTTGTTAATTTCTGCCGGCAGCTTCTTCAGCTTATTGTTTGACAGATTCAACCAGCTGAGATTGACTAATGTACAAAATTCCGAAGGTATTTCTGTCAATTTGTTGTTTGAAAGATCTAACTTTACTAAATTTTTTAGATTTTTAATATCTGGCGATATGAAAGAAATTTTATTGCTGAAAAACCCAAATTTTCTTAGATTCTTCAATTTATAGACACACTCTGGAATTGTATCAAACTCGTTCTCACTCAAGCCCAGGCCTGATATTCGGGTCAGCTGCCCCATCTGTATTGGCAGACTCCTCAGTCTGTTTCTTGTTAAGTCCATCCATGTGATTCCAATGCATTCACCTATCTCTGGATCTATCTCCTCTATTCTATTGTCATTCATTGCCAATCTGCTCAAATTTGTCAAAAATTTTATTTCATTAGATATTTTCTTGATTTTGTTATCACTTAAAATCACCCAGTTTACATCCATTCTTATTTTAGCAAATGGTATTTCAGATAGGCCCTGCTTAGTGAAGTCGACGGTTGTGATTTCTGGCATTGATTTATTTATCACACTTTTTTTTATTTGTCTTGTTTTCATGCGGTTTCAGAAGAGTAAATAAACACGAATATTCAAGAGATCTTTGTTTTACCTTTTAGCCTAAATGTGTTTAAAACAATACAACTTTTAGAATAAGTATTCAAATGCAGAAAAACATCTTTCATGCTTAATACGGATGTTAAGAAAGATAAGCTTAAATGATATTTTTATTTGCAAAAATAAACATCTGATATTTTATGCACCTGAAAATTTTATTTGAAGCTTAAGATATGTTTGTATTCAAGATGTAGATCAATTGTATATTTCCAAAGGTCCAATTACACTGAAAAATAAGTGGTAGTCCAGGAGTCCCTCGAAGTACTTCTGCTGCACGAAACCGTAAGAATGCTAATGCTTTCTCTCGTGGGGAACGTGACGCCCCACTGTCGAAGCTAACAGCTCTTTTTGTTGTGCATGTGTATTCCCACTCACGTGGGATTTCGTTTGGCATCATGCGAAGTACTCCTCTCGTCCCACAGTGGCACCACTGTTTTCCCGCAGTGGCACTCTGTGCGCACGAAACGAAAAGAGTATAGTTTCGTTACCGATGGTAGTGCTTCTTTCCCACTTATTTTTCAGTGTACTTCTTTCAAATCAATGTAAGTGTCACATAGACTTGGATAGAGATAGATTTTGTCAGAACTAGATTCGGCACAATTTTTACATTTCGATTGACTATTTTACAAGTTTAAATATTTTCAATAAAAAATTCTACTTTGAATAAGCAAAACAAAACAGTTGAGATTTTGATTATCACTAAGATTGGGATTTTGGTATATGAAGCAATGGCAGCGGTAATTTTTAGATAAATTATTTTTCATCTACAAGTTACAGCCTGTACTTCTATTTTTGAGCTATTCTTCAACATAAGTTGTTATGACGTTTCTTGAATCCATTGTACCAATGTTTACCTGGTCTGTTGTTTTTAAAAGTATTCTTTCTCTTCTCTGCAATTATAAATTTCTGTACGCAGTCTAATAAATAACTTTTTGTGACAGGAAATCCTCTTTCTGCACAGTAAATAATCCATTCAACTATTTCAAATTCTTCTTTGGGACTTGAAATAGTTGGTGCACCTCTAGCACAGTCTATTGGTACACGACAACTGAATTTAGTATGCAGTGTTGACTTTGGTATTCTAAAAAGTGCAGCTGCCTGTTACAGAGACTGTCCATTTTCTATTCCTGTTAATGCTTTCATAAGTGTTTCTTTATCATATTTTTTTTCCATTGCATTTATTTGATTTGAATTTTCTTGTTTTATCTTTATTAATACCAATTAATTTTTTTACTTCATTACACTTTTCTTGAGATCTATTTGGTTTTGTTTTTGTAATTTGACATGCGCGAGACTTCTGTCCAGAATTATGGTTCCCTTTAAAAAAAAGGGAGCGAAATTTAAACATGTTTTTTTATTAATAAAAAATGTATTTTGACTATGAACGTACTTCTAAAAAGTATCCTTCGCTATCGTATTATTAATTAAAATCATTATTTACATGTGATAAAAAGAATTCTTTTTTTTTTTCATCGTATGTATAAATAGCAGTTTTAGCAATGGATGGGCCCATATGTACGTCATTTTCCAACTTATTATACAGCCTCATTTCTTTTATTTATTTAAATTATTTTTAAATTTTTATTGAATTATATAAAGTAATTATTCGTATAAACAACAGCTTAGTTTACTATGAATAATTTTACTTTTTAATACTTGTCATATTATCATATTTAAAAATAGCAATCTTTATTGATGTCCAGAATTATGTCCCAAGTTGAACGTTGTCCCAAATTACCTTACTTTACCTTAATTAATAGTTAAATATATTAAAAACACCACGGCCATCTTAAATACTATTATTTCAAAGCAATTATTAATTACAGAATATTAATTATTTCAATTATTTGGATATGATATTTACTTTAATATTTAGGAATATAAAAAATCTTTATTCAAGTACTTGAGAATCAGTCATTTTTTT
The DNA here is from genome assembly GCA_017163975.1 of Anastatus disparis. NCBI lineage: Eukaryota > Metazoa > Arthropoda > Insecta > Hymenoptera > Eupelmidae > Anastatus > Anastatus disparis. The sequence continues at coordinate 463,331 of JAFFSR010000012.1, forward strand.
TCTTACACACAAGACTTGCCCTCTACTTCCTCTGCCTGCGTGCGCTAATAGGGTGGCAAAGGAACAGCGGCCTATAGTGCAGGCATCTCTACATATTGTTACAACGTAACTTGATTTTAATATAGAAACATAGTAACGTTTAAAAATTAATATTTATTATAGTACAAGATTATCAGCTTAGTACTTTTCATGATAAGATAGAATATAAAAAATAAAATGCATTTAATATATAATTAATATAATTGACTGAAATTACAAGGTCTTTGAAGATTTTTTAAATTTCCAATGATATTTTAATATTTATGGTTACCATGTAAATAACTTCTGTTTACTTTAGTATTGCTTTGTTGAGTACGATTAGAATTTGTTTATTTTCTAAGCACGAACTGAACCTGACAGTTAATTTATTAATGGCAAATTCTTCAGCGAATAATAATGTCATTGGTTGGAGTAGAATAAACTAAAATAATTTATATCTAACGTTTATAATTAGGTAATGTATCAGGGATCCCTGGTAATTTAGCTCAAATAGTTACAATGATCATTGACGCTAGCATCAGGAAAGGACTGATATTGATCACACTCTTGGAAATAAGTGCGCTACTAATAGCGCAACTTTTACCGCAACTATATGCGCAACTTTTGACGCAACTACTTGTGCAACTTTATCGATCAAAAAGTTGAGCTGAAAGTTGCGCAACTAATCGCGCAATTATACATAAATAAATGAAAAAAAAATACAATGTTAAAATTATAGGATAAATAATATTATCAATTCAAATCATATGGTCAATGGTGATTCTGCATTCTCTAAAGTCACATACGTATAATAAGCTATAATTTGATTTTAGAATTATTTCATGATGTGTTATCTTAGAAAATAATAAACACTAAAATTAGTAATAAAAATTGTAAAAATATAACAAAAGTTATATTAGTACCATATTTAAGAAATATGTTATTGCTTTTTTCAATATTAATTTTTTTCAAATATTCAGTTTTTGTTTATTATTGATCTCAAAGTGAAAAGATTTAATGCAGCGGATTTTCATCTCATTTGCTATCAAATAGAATACGATACCTGTGACCTTAGTTGAACTTTATTGCTCGACCCTACGGTATCACCCTTATAATAAAGTCCCATTTAGGGCACACGCATTTTAATTTATTATAAACATAACTTAATTTATCTATGAGTACAAGACAAACAAGTATTTAAATTTTCAATGTTTAGTGTAACGAATCTGAAATAAATATATACGTTAAATGTTTCTTCAACTCCGCTCTGATTACTGTGATATTAAATGAACTATAATTTTGAACCTGAAAGTATATATGTCTAATGTTTAATTGATACATTATAGACGCCACAAGTTTAGCTACTCTTAAAAAATTTTGTAACACTTTCATCCCTGCTCCTGAATAATTAAAGAAAGACACAAATGATTATAAATAATAGTTAATTTATTATGAAAATTGAAATTTTGTTCAGCATTAGTTTTAGTCATATCGATTACAAAGTACTCATATAAGAAGATTATAACGTGATCGTCTACGCGGCTGTTGTTGTTCTTGATTATCTCTTTTTTGATTATCTACTTTTTGGCAACATTAATAGCTTCATTCCTCAACTTGTAAATTTTATTTCTTAATATGTAGGTTGCATTACATAAATGAAATACTTTTTCTTCAGAACTCAATTTTAATTTTCTTTTGTTTAAAAAATCACCATAAAGACCTAAATATTGAAAAAAATTATTCCTTTTTAGGCAAATTACTTATGACATGTTAAATAGAGTTAAAAATATCTACTTTATTGACATTATCGCAAACATCACGTCTCATGCATAAAAGTACATTATTTATTAAAATTATCAGGGAATAGGTTCTAAATTTTATAAAATTTAAAAGTAAATTATAGTTGCTAGCTCCACCACGTATATACATCTAATGTCGCTATTATTAAAAACAATTTTTTTATATTAATAAAAATTATCAGAAGATTTATAGATATGAGAAAGGGTTTGGTTGTGGACACCTTTTTGTTTTTGGCCCATAACTTTTCACCAAGTGTATTTTTTTAGGATATATAGGTATTTATAGAAATCTAGAGACCTCAATTAACTACCAGCGAAGGGACAAAATTGATTTTGTCGAATAGAATAATTTTATTTTTTTATTTTTGTTAAGTGCCTATAACCAAACCAAAATCTTTCATGTTTCGGTTGTGGGCACCTTTGTAAAATTATTGATGTCAACATATTGATGGCAATCCATATTACATCACAAATTACGAATAAATTCGTACATAATTAATGTGCCTGCACTTACCTTGTGATACATTTCTTGCATTTCAATAAAATATTTATTCGAGAGAACAAGAACGAGTTATACCGAAATACACTAATGAGACCGAGTATTGTTTAAATAATTTAAACTAATTATTTTTATGTTTTTTTTTCGAGGAACACGCGAGTTGTCGTAAGAAGACAAGTTACTGATAAAGAGAGATAGAGATACAAGGCAACATAACCTACAAACACAACCAAATATGTCCACTACCGAACCTCTTCCCCTATTCGAGTACTTACACTATAGTCAATATTTCAGATTGAATTTGCTAATAATACGATTGTAAGAAATACTTTAAAAAATATTAATACCATTTTTTATAGTGAAATCGGAAAAACATTTATTTTAAAATTTTATAGATCGTTATTTTAAAAATTTAGAAACTATTTTTTAGTGGTTTATGCAAGTGATTTATTCTATTAAGTGATAGCTGAGATTTGCGATTATGACAGATAGAAAGATAATTTTTTATTGTATGACCTTTAGGCTCAAAATTTATTTACGTACTTATTAATAAGCGTAATTTCTCTCTTTCTATTTGTTTAGGTGGTGATCTATTTGGTATTCTTTTTTTTGTTTGATCTAAGTCTAAAGCTCTGTTACCCAAATCTGAGGAGTCCCATCCAAAATGTACTCCGGCCTTGATTGCCAAATTTTTCTACGTCCTAAACAAAATTTTGCAAATCTATATACGTATATACATGTGTGTGTGTGGTGTGTGTGTTTAATGCCCATACCTTGTTGATGTGAATTGACCTGAAGATTTTCCATACCTAGTGATGTTTGAAGTACACGTGATTTATGGCGTAGTGAATCATCACGAATACGTGAGTTATCTACTTGAGATATTACAGACAACGGCGTTCTTATGGGAGATCGGGAGCTTCCCCGCGAATCGGAGTCACTGAATGACCATGAATATCTTTTATATGATCGAGACCGTGATCTTTTATGGGATCTGGAGTTCGTACGTGATCTTGATTTTTTGCGTGACTCTGATCTCCCATGTAACTGTTCGCGTGAGCGTGATTGAGATTTCTCACGAGACAGCGACTTACGACGAGAACGTGACCGTGAGCTCGAACGTGATACAGATCGAGATTTTTCATGTGATTTTGATTTTCTACGAGAGCTTGACCGTGAACGCAAACGTGATACAGATCGAGATTGTTCATGTGATTTTGATTCTCTACGAGAGCGTGACCGTATGCGCGAGCGTGATCGAAACTTCCCATGCGATTGTGATTGTGATTTTTTAGGAGAGCGTGACCGTATACGCGAGCGTGATCGAGACTTTTCACGAGATAGCGACTTTTGTCGAGAAGGCGACGATGCGTGCGAGTGTGATCGATATTTATTACACGATTGTGATTTTTTACGAGAACGTGACTGTACGCGCGAGCGTGATCGAGATTTTCCATACGATTGTGATTTTTTACGAGAGCGTGATCGTACACGCGAGCGTGATCGAGTCTTCTCATGCGAACGCGACTTTTGACGAGAGTGTGACCTCACACGCGAGCGCGACCCAGATTTCTTATATGATTGCAACTTTTGACAGAAGCTGGGCCCTGACGGTGGCTCCTGACGTGATTTGTACTTTTCGCGTGATTTTTGACTAGACGGGGATTCCACACGCAATGGCGACTTCGAACGAGAGCGTGATTGTAACGGCAGGTTTTGACGTGACTTCGAATTTTCACATGATTTTTTACTAGATTCCAGATCCATTCCAGATTTCTTATTCGATTGCAACTTTTGACAGAAGCTGGACCCTGACGGTGGCTCCTGACTTGATTTGTACTTTTCGCGTGATTTTTTACTAGACGGGGATTCCTCAGGCAATAGCGACTTTGAGCGAGAGCGCGACTGCAGTGGTAACTTCTGATGAGAGTTGGACTTTTCGTGAGACTTTTCTCGAGATCTTGATTTCTGACTAGACGGGGATTTATCACGCAATGGCGACTTTGAACGAGAGCGCGATTGTAACGGTTGGTCTTGACATGACTTCGAATTTTCACATAATTTTTTACTAGACAGTAACCTTTGACCAGATTTGGACTTTTCAAGAGACTTATCACGAGATCGTGATTTTTGACTAGACGGGGATTTCTGATGAGATCGATTAGGCATTCCCATTTTTAAACTTAAAGATGATTTCTCAATTGATATAGGAGATGACTTTAGTTTTGAAGTTGAAGGCATCCTATATAATAGAACAGATAAAGATTGATCTAGTTTTACATCAGTAACATTGTTTTGCTTGCTGTTGTTTTCCATTTTATACTCCTTGTCTTCAAAAAGAGGAAGATCAGACGGATTTTTTATTCGCGACAATACTTTTTTGCTCGATTTTTAATTGCTTCAATTTTTGCTTTACCTATACTCTTCTTTTCCTAAATTGAAACATGAGACATTGATTTCAATAAAAATGTTTTTTATATTTATAATATTATTGCTATACCATAGCACAAATAATTTCTCGTGAGCAATTTATAGATAATAATTTGTTTAATGATTGATGGAATCTGAGATTATAAATGTTTATCGTCTCATTATGTGCAAGGTTAATTACTGTAGAGACTGCATAAAAGTAATATAAGAGTTTATTAAATTAAATTTACGATTTTCAAGTTTTAGGATTAATAATTAAGATTTATTAGTAAACGATTCAGTGTTTATGAATTCATAGAAATAAAGTTCTTATATCATCACATATTATGCGTTACTTTTTTTAAAAGATAATCTATTTTAAAATCTGATAAGAATAACAAAATGAAATTATGAATTCAATGCAAATAAATAGTATAAATTTTATACCGTAACCAAATACAATTAAAAATATATTCAAGAAAACTTTAAGGCGACTTCGGATTTTAGGTTAGGTTTTATTTTCGAGTTTACAAATTACTCTTTCAATATGTAAAATTTTTCAGATTTTTTAATTTTCCACCATTCTATGGATTATAATAAATGGTGGAAAATTGAAAAATTCCAAAAATTTTAAAAACTGAAAGAGTAATTTGTAAACTACAAAATAAAATCCAACCGAACTTCCGTAGTCGCCTTAACCCTGTTAAAAATAACCAGCTGGATATCCAGGTGGATATCACTCTGATCTTCATTCACCTGTATGCAGCTAAAATCCATTTGGATATTTTTATGAAAACTTATAATTAGGCATTATAAGCATCTGTATAACATAATAATACTACCAATAAAAGAAAATTCAAATTATCCAAGAGGATTATCCTCTTGGATATCCAATTGGATTAATAAAATCGAAAAATTAAGAAGTAATTTTATCAATTAATTTACTGAAAAGCATACTTTATAATCTTTTTAATCTAACTGGATATCCAAGAGGATAATACCTCTGAATAATTTTACTTTGAGTAAAATTTTTAATTTTCTTTTATTTGTAGCATTATTGTTATACAAATGCTTGTGATCCCTAATGATTAGTTTTCGTAAAATAATATCCAAATGGATTTTAGCGGTATCTAGGTGATTGAAGATCAGAGTGATACCCAACTCAATCACAGTGATATCCAACTCCATCAGAGTGATATTCACCTGGATATCCAAGTGGATAATTCACCAGGATATCCAGCTGGTTATTTTCAACAGGGAATATAAATAACTAAAATGTATATAGTATTAAAAGTGTAATTAAATTTTAACACTAATTATGTAATAACTAAAATGCAAAACATATTTCTGTATTTTTTAATGCTTGCAATAAAATTTGCTATGTTGACACTTGACGTATACATTAAAAAAAATATCCATATTAACTATACACAACAAATTATTTTTAAAGACATTGATACTTTTATCATACCACTGATAACAATTTGACATTGATTGATTTCCTTTTGTCATCAGAATCTCTCGTCGTTAAATATTTTTATTTGGAATTTTCATCCTTTTCTCTTGTGTTTCCATTTCTTTTTTTATTCAGAAATATTTAAACAAAATGTTAATTTTTTTTTCTATTAACAAATACTGAAATAAAAAATATAAGATCATAAATACATTTATAAATTTTCATGTAATTTGGTTTCGTAAAATATTTTATGCGCCCAAACAAAAGTTTCTAAAATTATATTGTCAATCATTATAATATTAAATTTTTTATCAGTGCATCACAACAAAAATATTTTATATTTTACGACACTTGTATTATAATATACTATTTTATTATCAATAATATATTTTTGTATACATATAATAGTATTAATCATAAAATTTTATAAATTTTTTGAATTAATTGAGACTGTGCATATGACTTTACTTCAGCATCAAAAATAAATATTAAAAAGAATCTACTACAAATTAATTAGCAATAAAAAAACATTCAAATGTTCTTACGATTCTTAACTATATTGAAAGTATGAGTGACAAATTTGTTTTTGTAACTGTACTATATTAAAAGTGTAAGTGACAAATTCATTTTTGTATAGTTAAAAATAAAAACATAAAGTTTATTAGGATTAATATTTTCATATTAATTACTGGATTGTTAAAATTATCTATTTTTCAATAGTCAAAATATAAATTTTGTTTTAAAAAGCTAATCACAAGCCGTCATAAATAAAAAAGTATCTCCAAAAATATAATAACAATAAAATATTTTCTGGCAATAACAAATTTATTGCATTATTTAATTATGAAAAATTATTTCTAAAATTTAAAAGTTATATTATCAATCTTATTCTTTAAAGATTAAAATTTTCAAATTTTTTTCTTCACAACACTAATAAAATTGATTGATTCTCATAGATCATTGAATTTTATTGTATGATATGAAGTTACTTCTTTATTTAGTTATTAAAACTTATTTAATATATATTTTTATATATTTATGTAAATACACACTTAGATGAAAAAATATACGTAAAGGATTATGAAATCGTAAAATTATAGCAGACTTTAGACATTAATGACTAAAAACAAATTTTAATATTCATAACAAATTTTAAAAAATGTTTGAAAATTATAAAAAATTTATAATAACATTAAGAAATAATTGTAAAGAATAATTCATATGTGCAAATATGTGTATAAACTTTTAAAACATTTCAAAAATTTTTATCACAGATTAAGACATAATTTTTTCAATTATATATTTATAACTATAATTGTTTTGTAATCTTCATTACATAATTTTGATGTGTCTAAGTGCATAAAAATTTAAATTATAGATTACCAGTATGAAATAATAGTTTTTCATCCTCCGATAATGAAGTAAACAGTAGCTGTTTAATCCAATATATCAGTGACCATAAATTATTAACAGAATAAACATTATTTCAGGAACACAAAGCAAACCAAAACGCATTAATGATATCAATGAATTTTTATTTTTACTGGTAAAAGATTGTGATTAAACAAAAACAACACTTTAAAAAATGTTAAGATATAATTGACACTAAATTATTTATATAATATATTTTTTGAATATTTTGTTTGAAAACAAACATTTGCAAACACAATTCGTTACAAAACGTTAAGCAAAAATTTATGTGAAATTGTTTAAGATATCAAATCAAGATTTTGTAATACAAAAACAACAAAAATTGTTAAGACAGTAACACGCTAAAAAAAGAACAGGGAATTCGGATGTCCAAGTCCCGTTCGGCGGCGCCACAACTGTGATTGAAACGTATAATAAGGTCAGGTGATATGTGGTGGCAAGTTCAAACTTGCCTATTTTAATTGAAAAATGTTGAATAGAAATTAACAAAAACCAAAATGGCTTTAATTACAGTAAACTTCAATAATATTTCTTATACTAATTAAATTTTTTTAGGGTAACTAATATTTTAACCTTTTGTTTACTTGTCTACGTCTGCCGTGTGTTGTCTGCTTATTATACGTTTCACAGCTTCGCTAAGCTATCGCTAGGGGTGCCACTTTTGCTTGGACATCCCAATAGATACAAGAAATACATTTTAGGCTCGAATTCATATACGTGACTTGAGTATTGAGTATAACTTGGAACTTAAGACTGGAATTCATAGACCCAACTCAAGTAAGGCTCGAATTTATAGTCGACACTTGGCACTCAGAACTCAGTTTATATGTAACAAACATCATTATATCCTTGTTTTTCTTATAGAAGTAGAGTAAGATAGAATGATGTTTGTTACATGTAAACTAAGTGCTGAGTGACAAGTGTCGACTATAAATTCGGGCATTAAAGTTGCATTGTTTCGTGTTCCATATAAACGTAGACACACGTTTATAGGGAATACGGAATCTGGGGGTTGAGAACTGAGTGCTGAGTGTTGACTATAAATTCGAGCCTAACGGTTGCATCATCTGTCTTTTTTTTCATTATGAGAGAGACAAAGACAGAATGAGGTTTGAGTAACAATCATTACTCGTAAGGTAGTCGGGGAAATTATTGAATCAGGGACGCCTCACTTTTTACTCCAGGTCCGTTAATCTATTAGAGTTAATCTTAGTTGCCGAAATTTCTTGACCTGATTGTAATTACGTTTATTTACCAAGTTTTGTATATAAATTATATATGATACATACTTTGATATTTTTAATTAAATATTTTAATTTTAAATAGTGGCCTTTATTTTTAATTAATTTTTAATATTATTATTTTTATTTTACTATACATCTTGTATGTGAGTAACTTTTGAATAGAGGTAATATTTTAATTTAATATAATGTTTTAGTTATAATTATTTTTTCAGAATGAGCAATACATTTTTAAATTGTCAATTTAATGTGTGTCAAATATTAAGTGAAAATTAAATATATATGTATAAGTGTAAACTTAAAAATTATTTATTACCTTTATAATAAAATGATTTTTTATCAACAATAAATTAAATAAACAGTAGCTGTCCCACACAGCATGAAAGGTTGCTATGCGGAACAGCTACTGAGTTAAAACCCCAGCAGCTTTTCATGCTATGTGGAGTTTTAACTGAGTTAATTAATAAACTTTATTCAAACACCTGATTCTATATACATATTCTTTGAATTATTTGATACTGATATTTTCGATATTAATTATAACATAAAATTTCAACATTACATTTCAAATGCAGTACTTTTTTCCAGAACTCCAGATATATATACGTATGTATATTTAATAGTGGAAATTATTTTTATATTAAAAAATTCTTAAGATTAAGGATAGATTCTGTACATTCTTGAAATAAGTATAATATTTGTAATGTTATGTTGAAATTGTATGTAATAATAAATATTAAAAATATCAGTATCCAATAATTCAAAAAACATTAATGATATAAAGAATAAAATAATAGTCGAGTGATTGGACATATTTTATTGAATGATCAGATAAAAGCAGCTTCCATTGACTTAATTTTTTGTAGATGAAAAATAATTTTATTATAAAGGAAGTAAATAATTTTTATTATATGGATATAAGATGGAATTCTTTAAATTAGTTCATAATAATTATAATTACATACATAATAGCTATAAAAAAATAGTTGTATCTTTGTTCAACTTTCAATTAAACTTGATATTAATTAAAGATTATAGTAACTATCTAAAATTTGTATATAAAAGTCATAGAATGTATTAAATTGGTTATTATAATGTCACTTGATACATAATAATATAATATTTATACATAAACAATAAGCTCATTTTAATTATTTGACTAGCGATTAAAATTCTTATGCTCATTGGATTTTATTATTTAAAATATAGAATAAATTATATATATAAATAATTTCTATTTTTTTACATTGTCAATTTCATGTACGTGTTAGTTCATAAGAGTTGCCATGGAAAACTAAATGTATCCTCTTTCTTTCAAGTTATAATAAAACTTGCTTTTAATTATAGGCTATAGTAACTGTATAAAATATTTATGTACGATTCATATAATTTGTTATTGTCATAATGTTACATGACACATTATAAAAAAAAACAAGCTTCATTCAATTACTTGACTATTAATTAACATTCTTACTATGATTAGATATTATTGATTTTTTTATAATATCAAATATTAAATAAATCTCTACATTTATCTTTTTTCGCAACCAAAATTTCAAATTTCATAGATCTTTTATTTAATATTTAATATAATAAGCTATATTGAAAATTATTTTATTTTTTGTACAGTAATATTGTTTCAATATATTTTGCTCAATAAATTTTTAAAAATTACAAGATTTTTGTAATGTAACATCCCTTCCTTATGGAAATAATTTCTGTGAATAACTATTAATAACTGTGTAAAAATGTGAAAAAATGTGAATAACTGTTAAGAGCAGGTCGCATATCTCTGTCCTTTTCTAATCAAAGAATTAATTTTTATGCAAAAATTAATAATTGTAGCAAAAAATGAGGAGATAGCCCCATCTCGTATAATAAAAAGCAAGATTTTCTTTGATGAGGAAAAATTATTTTTATCGATTTGTTTTGAAGAAAACCTTGAAAAACTTAAAAAATAGAGGTTAGGGTGGACAATTCAGTTTTTCAAGGTTTTCTTAAAAACGAAGCGATAAAAATAATTTTTCCTCATAAAAGAAAATCTTGCTTTTTATTATACGAGATGGGGCTTTCTTCTTATTTTTTGCTAAAATTATTAATTTTTGTGAATAAATCAATTTTTTGATTAGAAAAGGACAGATATACTCGACCTCCTCTTAATAACTATAATAAACTACCGCAATTGAGACATTAATAACAGTAAATAACAGTTGATAACAGTTAATAATTGTTACGAATAGATAATAATAATGATTAACTGTAAATAATAATAATTAACTATTATCTATAGTTATTTACAAATATTTATAATTTTTCACATTTATTCACATTTATTCACATTTATTCACATTTATTCACATTTATTAATAGTTTTTCACACTTTCAAAAATTTTCACACGTATAATCGTTTTTTTTATATATAGGCGAAAAATTTTGTAAATGTGAAAAACTGTTAACGGCATGTCGGAGCTGCAGCAATCGAGTTTTGCTTTTTTTATTTTATCGATATCTTTTTAAATTCTTAAATTAAACAAATATAATGACTTGTCCGCACTAAAGTTATATTAGTACAATAATTTTTGTTAAAATAAAAAATCATTTGGACTTGTTATTTTTTTATGAGCTTGGATTGGAAATTAGATATCAAACTCGACAAACCTAACCTTAAAATACGATATATTGAAAGTTTTTATTATAACTTTGTATGTATAATATTTTGGTGGTTTTCTTGAGTTGTCCGCACTAGAGTTTAATCTTACAAATTTTTTCTTTTTAGCAAAAAAACTCAATTAAACGCATCGTTTATTCATAAGTTAAGATTGGAAATATTATTAGAAGGCGGACAGCTTCGTCATGCTCTTAATAACTGTTAATAAATGTGAAAAACTGTAAATATCTGTAAAAAAGTGTTAATAACTAGAATTCATTGTTACTAATTGCAAATAAATATAAATAATTATAAATAAGTATAAATAATAATAAATTATTCACCATTTCTAAAATTTTGGAAAATGTGAATAACTGTTAATAAATGTGTATAAATGTGTATAAATGTGAATAACTATAAATAATTATTAATAATCATGACTTTCAGTTAATAATTGTTATTTAGTGTTCATAACTATTATTAATTATTATTAATTGTTATTAACTGTTTTTTACTGTTATTAATTCTTATTAATGTCTCAATTGCGGTAGTTTATTACAATTATTAACAGTTATTCACAATTTCTCACAAAAATTATTTTCATATGGGCTATTATAGTAAATATCAATTTTTAAAATAAAATGTAGAATGAACCAGTAAAATATTTTAACTAAGTAATTTTTTCAATTATTTGCAATAAATTGTTTTAGATCATTTTCAATATATATATATATATAAATGTATATAATTTATTATGTATTTTAACACTGTTTTTTATATATAATCAAATATACAAATTTCAAAATATATTGAAAGAATGTCGGAGAAAAGAAAAATGTATCTATACAATGATGAGGTCTCTGTCACTCGTTATGCCAAAAGGAGGCTTAAAAAAGCACTACAACTTAATGAAATAGAAACCAATAAAGAACAAGCTGACCGCAGTACCATCAGAAATATTGTTCAAGACAGACAAAATATTGAAGTGGCCCTTGTCTCAGATCATATAAATGTGAGAAATTGAAGTATCATGGTTCTTAGATTTATTTTTTACTTATAGGTTTTTAATTATTAATTTTTTCCAGTTATCTGAACCAGAATTATAACATAACCATGAATCGCCTTTATCACATGACAATAATCATATAGAATATGCCAATACGACTAATGATGAAGTAATGCGTGATGTATGTTTAATTTGTTATATTTTAAATCAATGAAAAGGAATACTTTAATTATTATTATATAATAATGATATTATATTAATAAAAGTACATAATTATTTCAGGAACATGCTATTTATGAAGATTTATACAGTAGTGATGAGGAAGTTATAGTTGCATTAGAAAGAAAGAAGAACGTGACAAATGACATTAATGATCTTATAAATGATGATACATTTTTCAAATCAATTACAATCAATTGCAAACGGAGTCCGGCAGAGTTGCTCTTAATGATCCTGAAGTACTCTATATCTAATAGATTATCAGCAACAGGATTGTCAAATTTATTAAAATTAGTAAACTTAGTATGTGATGCAAACGTTTTACCAGAAACTCGGTATAAAATCAATAAATTATGTGATACATCCAATAATATGACTCTCCATGCTGTCTGTCCCTTCTGTACTGAATATATGGGTATCTTTCACAATTCAATAGGATTAAAACAATGCTCAAGATGTAAAGCATTTGTTGATATGTCCAATCCATCAAATCAATGTTTTTTTGCTCTTATAGATCCATCTGATGCTTTACGTGACTACATAGAAACTTATGACTGCTATTATGATTATGTGATGAAGGAAAGAAAACATCAGAAAAACCATATTAAAGATATATACGATGGTCATATGTACAGGAAATTCGTTGAAAATTTGGAAAAAGAGGAACGACAATCATATGCAACTGTCATATTCAATACGGATGGTGCGCCAGTTTTTAAGTCATCAAAATATTCAATATGGCCTTTTTATGTAATATTAAATGAAATCCCACCTCAAGATGGATTTCAAAGCGCTATCACAACAGCATTGTGGTTTGGACAAAAAAAACCAGAGATGTCGGTTTTTTTGGAGGTCTTTGTTGATATGATGAATAATACTCTATCAAGCACAGGAATACTTTGTAAAATACGAGAAGAGCAAAGGCGAATAAAAATATATGCTTTGCTTGCTTGTGTAGATAGTCAGGCTCGCCCATTAATGAATGGGTCAAGTCAATATAATGGTAGCTTTGGATGTGATTGGTGCTTACACAAAGGTAAATATTACGCAGGCAGCATGCGCTTCCCGTATAAATTGCCATTGCCTCGTGAACGAAATCATGCTGATACTATCACTCATGCAAATAAAGTTATTGAAACGGGAAAACGTTTTAAAGGAATCATAACTGCTTCTCCTCTTCTAAACTTGGAAAAATTTGATATAATTCAAGGTTTTGTTCCAGATTATTTGCACTGTTACTTGGCTGGCGTTGTACAGCAATTCACTAACTATATTCTACAACTTTTAAGAACAGATAATATAGATTACATTAACAATAAATTTAAAAATATTAAGGCACCGCGACAAATCAGTCGCTTAGCAAGATCTCTAGAGCATAGAGGATTTTGGAAGGCTAGGGAGTATGAAAACTGGATTTTATACTACAGTTTACCTCTCATAAGTTCAGTTTTTCAAAATAAAAGTATTATACAACATTGGGCACTTCTGGTCGATGCTTTGCATATATGTTTAGGTATAGATATTACGTATTCAGAGTTGAACCGTGCAAATAAAATGTTACATAAATTTGTGAAACTGGCAGATATGTATTCATTAAAAGCATTAACCTATAACGTTCATCAGTTACTCCACATTTGTAAAAGTATTCATGATTGGGGTCCGCTAAATATGCACTCTACATTTCCTTTTGAATCGGCAAATCACAACCTTCTAACAGCTATTCATTGTTCCAAGGGAGTTATATTGCAAATTGCAAGATATGAAAACATTCAACGTTGCATACAAATTTTACAACGGAAAATTTATCCTGACTGCCCTTTATCTATAATTGAATACTGTGAAAGTTTAAATACTACTTTAACTAAAAAAGCTTTTAAATTGACAAACATCACTTACATTGGAAAAGAAAAAGCCATTAATTATGATTTCATTCAACAATTTGAACTATCACGAACAGTAAAAGCATATGACAAAATTATTTTAAATGGTTGCACATTTACTACCTCTTGCAAAAAAATAAACGTTCGTGTAACTATTTTGCTCAACTTCTCGATAGACAATTTGTTAAATTATTACATTTTCTGATTGATAATAATAATAAACAAATGACAATTTGTAATGTTATAAAAACTAAAAAAAATACGTATTCAAATACTATTTGTGATATTTTACAATTGTCCAATCTTATTTGTATTGAAACCAATCAAATATGGAGATCTTGTGTATTTATTGAAATCGAAAAGCGAATGTTCATCATTCCAGTGCCGAATCAATTACATTATTAGAAATCACATTTCCTCATTCGTTTTATTCGTTACGCAATATCAAAATTTATAATTGAAAATATCAACTTGACATAAATATTAAATGTATATTTTTTATAACTATTTTAGTGTAGTCCTATCTAAGCATTGAACATATGAATATATTTATTTTAAGAATGATGGTTTTATAGTTAGTGAGTGAATTTATAATTTATTTCATTGTATTCACTGTGCTTCATGTTATTATATGCACTTTATATTATTTTTGTCAACGCGGTAAGCAAAAACCTATTTTCGGCGCCTGTTTTAAGTAAGCAAAATACCACATTCCCTCACTAGTGTAGAATCGTAGTATTTTGCTCACTGAAAACAGGCACCAAAAATCGGATTCCGCTTACCTTGTTAAGAAAAATGCTATACCCCACTCGTGGCCAAATAGGCCCTCGACTCGTCTTTTTTTCACTCTCACTATGCTTTAGTGACAAAATGACTTGTGAGGAAATGTCCTATTTTGCTCACTAGTAGAGTAATGTACTATTGTTTATTATATAATTCATTTCTTTTAAAATTTATATCATGAATTATAGATATTGAATGACTATTTATAATTTATAGCATTATTGCGTATATTTTATTATTTTTAATTTTCAATCTGCGATATCACTTTTTTAGTGACTGACTACTTAGAGACTTTCTCAGTATTATTAGGTTAAGTTGACTGTGATATCAAGTACAATATTTATAATTATGTTTATTCATTAGATTCCCATACGTTGTATTACACGCTCCTATTTTTGTATATAATTGTAAAATGAAATGAATATCCATCTGAAAAATAAATAATTTTGCCAAGATATAAATTTATATTGAATTCTTTTTAAATACCAATAAAATGAAAATTTAAGACCAAAACTAAATACATTTTCAATTTTTTTTTATATTTTCTTCGTTATGTTTAGTTGCGCAACTAGTTGCGGTATTAGTTGCGCAACTTTTAGCGCAACTAGTTGCGGTATTAGTTGCGCAACTTTTAGCGCAACTTTTTGATCGATAAAGTTGCGCAGGAAGTTGTGCAGGAAGTTGCGTATATAGTTGTACAAAAAGTTGCGCTATTAGTAGCGCACTTATTTCCAAGAGGGCATGTACTACGTCATTTTACTTATATGCATTTATAGGTGTGAATTAGTTAAGCGATGTAAATACAGAAAAATTCTAGTACGTCAAGATGAACGCACTTATTTTAAAATAAACACTTATTTAGATCAATCCGCATGCTAACACAAGATGATTGAATTTTTTTTTATATGTACTTTATTAAAAAACACACTGATTACCTCTAACGCTAATTATCATCGCAATATAGCAAAAACAGAGTGAAGTTACTGCTATAAAAAAACGCTGCCAAGTGCTTTGGCGGAATGCTTTCTCATAGAGCTCTTTGAGTTTCATTAATTTTTTTATATTTATTCAAATGTGATTTTAATATATAACTAGTGAGCATATATTTGCACTTGACTTATGTAGTTCTTATCTAATTCTGGGGTAAAGTGCTGCTGCAAGGTTCTTACGGAAGACTGCTTCAATTCTGCTGCAAGTTTGCGTGTTTATTCTCGTCATATAATTGCGCTCAACTTATGTCATTTTTAAGAGTAACTCAGAAATCAAAAGAAGTGATCAAAAAGCTACGCTAATAAAATTATTTTTTTAAACTTGGTTTATAAAGACAGTAGAAAATAACTTGTATACAAATTTTAGAGCAATTCTATCGAGTACTTTACGTAAAATGGAAAAAAACTGAAATATGAAAATTTTTTAAGAAAATTTTTTTAATTTTCTAAAATGAAAACTACGCTAAGAAGATCGGTTTATAAAATTTATCCTTCTTTTGGCAGATGCAAATTATTCCCATGGAAATCTCAAAGCAAATTCATCAGTTAACTTACGTAAAATACAAAAAAAAAATTAAAAATCGAAAATTTTTTCAAATTCTTAAAATGGCTCTATAAAAAAAATACACTATGAATACTAATTTTCAATAGCTTCCCGCCTAGTTATACAAAAACATAGATGGTATACAAAATTTGAAGCAAATCCATCGAGTAATTTTCGAGATCTAACTGGTTAAATAAATAACATTTTCTTTTCAAAATTTCTTTTTCAAAATTTTAAAAATGCTCTAAAATTAAAACTACGCGGTGAAAATCAATTTTTGAAAATTTCCCTTCTTTTGGCAGTCGCAAATGATTTCCCTGCAATTTTTATAACAAATCTATCGAGTACTTTACGTAGAATAAAAAAAAAAAAGAAAAGAAGAATCGAAATTTTTTTTTAAATCTTTAAAATTCTCTAAAAGTGTAACCACGCTAAGAAAATTAGTTTTCAAAAGCTTCTTTTTTTCAGACAATAGCGAATTAATTGTATAAAAATTTTGGAGAAAATTTATAGTATGGTTAACGCAAAAAAGAAAATAAATGAAAAATAAAAATTTTTTTGAAAATTTTCAAAGTGCTCTAAAATTAAAACTGCGCTGAGAAAATTAGTTTTCCAAAGCTTGTTTTCTTCAGACAGTAGCGAATTAATTGCATACAAATTTTGGAGCAAATCTATCAAATTGTTTTCGTAAAATAAAAAAAAAATTAAAAATAAAAATTTTTAAAAAAATTTTAAAAATGCTCTAAAATTAAAAGTGCACTAAGAAAATTAGTTTACAAAATTTTTTATACTTTTGGCAGTCGAAATTAAGTTTTATACAAATTTTCGAACAAATTGTTCGAGTAGTTTACGTAAAATACAAAAAAAATGAAAAATCGATATTTTTTTAAAATTCTTAAAATGATTCTAGAAAAAAAACTACGCTAAGAAAGCCAATTCTCAATAGCTTCCGCACCAGTTCATCAAAAAATTGAATTGTATGGAAAATTTGAAGTAAATCCATCGAGTAGTTTTTAAGATTTTATTGGCTTAATAAATAGAAACATTTTTTTTTTTAATTTCAAAATGCTCTAAAATTAAAACTAAGCTAAGAAAATCAGTTTTTAAAAATTTATTTTATCCGGGCAATCACAAATAAATTCCATGCAAATTTTGAAGCAAATTCATCGAGTAGTAAACAAAAAAAAACCAAAAAACGAAAAATCGAATTTTTTTTTTTTTTTTTTTTTAAACTTTAAAATGAAAACTACGCTAGAAGAACCAATTATCAATAGCTTCCCAGCAAGTTAGTCACAAAACTGAATTCTATGCAAAATTAGAAGCAAATCCATCGAGTAGTTCTCGAGATATAGTTTACTAACTGAATTCATACATCCACACACACACACACACACACATACATACAGACATTTTCTGGAAACCACTTTTTTCGACTCACCGAGTTCAAATATGTACAAATTAATGAAAAAATAGAAAAAAAATTTTTTTATCGATACAATGCTTTCTCTATGAGAAAGCAAAAAGGGACAAAAAACTTATAAATTCACAATGTCTTCTTTAGATTGTAATCTTATGATGCAAAATGGCAATTAGCCATGGAATGGACCAATAAGATTAAATTACAAATTATACGAAAACTTATATTGGCCCTTTCTGTTACTCAAACATTACTTTGAAGTAATATTTATATTTATAAATGTATTTTTTATTATTAGATATAAATTAGTACTGTATGTTAAAAAATTCAGTTGATATTACATTTCGTAATTATTGTGAAAGAGTTCCCAAAGAAATTTATATTACAATAAAAATAACATTTTCAAGAGAGTCAACAAGTATTGTTATTTGGGTTTGATTATCGATTGCCATTTAAAATGAAAGAAAATATTTGATCTGTGTATTTTAAAAGATATCTAAATCGATGCATAAAAACACTTTCAGAATTATTTATTACACATTTTACTTACAGAATTATCTTATGAATTTGAATAATCATATGAAGTGATTATTTTCACTATTTTTATGCCAATATCTATCGATATATTGTTTCTCGTTATGGGTGAAATACAAAAAGAAAAAAATCTTATTTTATAAATCTATGAGATTTAGATAACTTTTGTAAGTTACATTGTATTGTATGATAAAATTATGTAACATATTTTCGAAATCATATTCATATTTCTTGAATGTATAATATAGCATTAAATGTATGTATAACAATATTTTATAACTCAAAAGTTTGTTTTATCGTTAAACAAGATTAAAAGTATAATGAATGTTCTAAAATGCATTTAAAGATATTTATGTATTATACAACTGAAAACTAATTTATTTGTGTTATTATTTTGTTATTTGTCAATTGTACCTTTCAATTTTATAAAATATCAAGAATTTTTTAAATTATCAATACGATTTGAAATTTGCCGATTCAAATAATAAAATGTATAAATTGAGGAAATGTCAATTGATAAAGATTTTATAAACATTTATAACAATATTTATTATTATTTATGAACAATCTTTTAAGGGCATGCATACGCTCTACGATTGCCTAGTAAGGCCGAATTTTTCGAATCGAAGAATTCACTTCGTAAAAAAAATGCATGCCCTTAAAAAAGCTTATGTCAGAAAACTAATTTGAAATGACGAAATTTCCAGAAATGAAGGGTTCACTTTAGGTCCATTAGAGGTTAAGAACGTCGTTATTCACTATTTATTAAAGTAGAATTTATTATTTATGTATAAGATATAAAAATATAAAATTAGCAATTGCTCCTAAATCACTAATAACTTCATAATACAATTTTTCTAAAGTTTACCTGGTCGACTGAGCCATGCAATGAACCAAAGAGGTAACGATGAATTGGACGATACTTTCCAAACTCTTTCCGTTAGGCCGAGTTTACACCGATACCATGTCAATGTCCCTGTGGTGCTATTCAGCCTGTGAGTGATAAACTTCAATTTGTTATATGGGCCGTGATGACAGATGACGAGCAGTTCTGTTAACCTAACCACGTCTATCTCACAAACTGAACTTCCTCACTCACGGGTTGAATAACACCACTGTGCCTGAGTCGTGGACTTTGCGCTATTCTCTTGTGATTCCGTTTTTTTAATGTATTTTTATTACAAGTTTTCTGTTTCACAGTATAGAATAAATCAAAATTATTTTCATAATTACTGATTTATTTATGTTTTTGCTTATATTTATAATTCCTTTTTCATATAAATATGTAAAACATTTTATTAATTTTTTTAACACTATTGCTTTATTAAATATTATTTTATCCCGTTAATTTTCAAAAACAAACTAAACCAGAAAGTTGATCTACACTGAAAGACTTAGAGAGTTGCATTCACTCCTTATTGGCGTAAATCCAACTCTCAGTAGGGAACTAGAGGAGTAAGAATAACGCTGCCTTGGAGAGTACGAGAAACTCCCCAACTTTCAAAGTATAATTTACTTGAAGTCAACTATGTCAACTCAATTATTGTAGCTTAGAAAAGTTTACATGACGTAACACTACAAGCACAATCTTTATTTAAGACTATTAATTAAATTATGATACACAAAATTGTACGTAATTAATAAATGTTAACCTCAAATTTCAGGGGCTTATATTAAGAATAACAACCTATAAATAATCAATATATTGCTTGTTTTTAGGTTACTTTTTACAATTATTTCTCAATATAGTTTGTTAAATACATTAGATACAAATTTAGCTCGCAAATTTACATTTTGCAAAATTTTCTAACCTAACATACTTGTGTTTACATCGCGAATCGCAAGTAAATCATACTTTAAAAGTTGGAGAGTATCTCCTACTCTCCAAGGCAGCATGTAACTCTACTCCCCTACTGACAGTTGGATTTAAGCCGGTAGAGAGTGAATGCGACTCTCCAAGTCTTTCAGTGTATTAAAAGCAAATGCTTTATAATAAAAGTTCTTTTGATATTCAATTGTTCATATTACAACCAACAAAAATTAATTTATTTTACATATAGAATAATGTAAAATTTGTAATTATTTTGCTGAAAAATTAACATTTATTATAAGCTCTAATAAAGAAAGGCTAATATTGATCATGTGCAATGTCTAAATGTAATAATTTTGTAGTAACATTTTATCAAGATAATTATACATTTCTATATTAATATTCAGAAATATAGTAATGACAAAAAATTTTTATTTATTATAGTAACTATGTGAATGAATTTTACTCAAATTAAACGTGCTCTTTTATGAAAGACAATTCGCTAATAGCAATTAGTAGTTTATGCTATTTCTATGAAAAATGGGGAATATGTATTGCCGATCAAATAAGAGATTCCTACAATTTCTACAATTACATTTTTTTCCCTAAGCTTTTAATGCATCAAAACTATTTAAGGCCTTTAGAATCAGATCGAAAATAATGTACTTCATTGTAGCTAAGATATAAATCATGGAAAACTTTTCCTTATGTTAAAAATCTATAAAACATAAAAAAATATGTCACGCGTCCGTTGCTTGCGAGTTGGTCATATATACTTAGGTCATGGATTTCAACACTCCATACACACGGAGAAAAGGGACTACCATTAGAACACCTATTCAGTATAGAATGGTAAATTTCTATCCTATGTCACTACAAAAACATGAGATATCTTGATCTTGGCGACTCTACGTGGTAAAATAATGAAGTTTAGGTGATGGGTTAAATGCAAAAAAAAGTGTTGTGAACATGGGGATTATAAACTTTTTAATAGAATTCAGCAAAATTTTAGAATGTATTGGACTAGCTATTCGTTGTTATCAAAAATGGGACAGAGATTATAATGCTAAATGTACTTTTTTTAATAGTTTTACCTCCAGAATTTAAAATTAAAGTAAAATATTAGCGCTGTGTATACAGTTATCTGCTGTAACATTATATTTTATGTATCACATACACATAAAGTGCATGAAATGAAAGTGGAAATTATAAATAAAAATAACAATTCTTAAATCAATTGTAATTGGTTATGTGCTGCTGGTAGTCTTTAGAACTGTAAGCATTGCGTAGCAGTAATAATTTATAAGTTAGTAAGTTTATTATATGAAAAATGTATCAAAATTATTCAAAATTTATGGTTATCAAGTTTAAATTTCATGATTTATGCATTTTTAGTACGCCTTTTTCACTCATTTAAGAAGATTCTTGCACTTGTATAAAGCAACAATGGAGCAAATTCAAAATAGTTCGAAAGGTTAATTTTAAAAAATTTTGTTATATATTTATGTAAATATAATATACTTATCGACTAAAAAACATTTAATACTGCCACGCAATTTACACTTTTCAAGACTATTGGGATTTGAAATGGATAGATAGTGTGAGAAATATGGTGTCGACGAGAGTAAATTGTTATTACTACATTTCTACATTCGTTGACGCCATTTTCTCCCTCTCATGAAAAAGTTTACAATCCCCATGTTTACAATACTTTTTTTTGCATTCAACCCATCACCTAAGCTTCTTTGTTATCACGTACAGTCGCCACTTAAGGCCTTACACTTGTGGCGAATAAGATTAATATTATCGTATAAGTAATAAATTAAGTTGCATTTTATAAATTTATTGAAAGCGGATAATTCAGAATTTATTATTCCTATCTCAAGAATAATGGGCATTTTATAAACTCGAAAAGCGGGTCAAAAGTAGGACATTAATAACTTTAAAAATTCGGCAAGGATAAAGTATTGTATTTACAGAACGTTAAAAATTTCTTAAATTTAATTAATTTTTTTTTCTTTCAATAAAATATTAATACTTGATGAATTAACAATAAACTGTTTTATAAATATGAATGTGATTAGAAAAGCATTAAATTGTATTAAAAATTTTTATATATATAATTTATAACTTTGTTACGTGAAAATGTAAATTTTTATTTTGTTCATATTTGCCGCTTTTTTTTTTTAATCTAAGGGTGCAGTCAGATGAGTAGAATAGAGACTGCCGAATAGAGGATGCGTAATAGAAACAGCCAATCAAGGCCAGCAAGGACACATCCAAGCGCACCTGTAATAGTACCATGTAAAATATGTAAATGTATCCCTTCTACTTAGTAGTAGCAGAGGATTGCGGCCGCGGCGGCTTGATCGACGCTTAAGCAGATCGAAGCCGAATCTTTGTACGGCACTCTTTGTCCAGCTCTCTTCTAATAAAGTTTATCTTAAAATTAATAAGTCGTAATGTAGTGTTCTTTATTTTCGATTATTCTGCAGGTCCGCGAGGAGCTGGATAAACAGCAGCTTTGTACCGGTAGCAGTAATAACGAAATAACTATTTTAATTAAAATTCAAAGTTTGTTTTTAGTTGAATTAAATTAATATCAGGGAGCGCGGTAGCGCTCCTTACGGCAAGATAGCGCTACGGCTTTCCCTATTTACTTTGAATTTGTGATGTTCAAAGATTATAACTTTGAATAAATGATTATGTTTCAATATTTACATATTATTTGATTACTAGTATACATAAAATGATCTAATGTTTTATCTGACAACAAAAACACATGGCCAAAAGTCAAGTTTTCATGATTTTTTTATATTATTAGAGGTTAGTCTGTCGATTTCTTTTCTATATCGGGTTGTTTCTGATTTCCGGCGGATGTTAGAGAACGACGGAGAGTTTTTCGTCTGATGTGAGAGAAAGAGACAGAATACGAGTTGTGCGATTGCTAATAAGTGAGAGAGAGAAAGAGAGTATAGATAGTGAGAAAAAGAAAGAGAATACGAGTTATATCTTTTAATAATGAACGCATGTATTCAGGCGAATGCTTTCGGAACATGCTAAATGTATAAAGACATCGCGTAAATAAGCAATATAAGAATTTAGTGTCTCGTTCTATATAGCTGACGAGCTGCCGCAAAATTACGGGCGTTCATGTTGTGGGGACACTCACACTTGTATGTATGCGTATGGCGCTGTAAGCGCACCAATACACATGTCAGCGTATACATGAGAACGCCTCTGCGCAGGCTCATATCAGACGAGGAAGAAGCAGCTCCGAGACTGCTTGCTTGTACTTCAGTCTTGTTCCGCCAGCCACTGCGCTTAGTCGCATTGGCTCTCTAATAAAGTTACATCTAACTTATATAGTCTTTGGCTTATTTCCAGATCCTAGTCTCCTTCTGTACTTAACTTCTACATCGCCACCAAGGCGTTATAATGTGATCAGTTCGCGCGTGCGCAGTAAAACGTCCCGTACATAAAATTCAACAGTTGAAAGCGGCGAAATTCAAAAGTCGATAATTCCGATTTGGTATTTAAAAATGAAAACAACGACAAATGAAAAAGTAATATTTGCATATTTTAAAACATTCTTAATTAATTAATTAGTTTTTCATACGATATTTGGACAAAATAAGTTTTATAATAGTTGATTAATTTGAAAATGTGGAAGAAAATACGATTAAAATTTTTTCGAAAACAAATATTTTATAATAATAATAAATATATAAAAATTAGGTTGATACAATTAGCTATAAAATTAGTGTTATCATATTAAAGTATCAGATTATCGGTAAAGTTAATAAATTTATTGAGATAAGAATTTTAGACTTTGAAAAAGTTGTGATATCTCCCCAAAAAACCTTTAAAAAGGTAAAATTACGGCCAGTTAGCTTTAAAAAAAAAATCTTTTTCACTATTTCAAAAATAAAAAATATTTTGTCAAAAATTTAAACTAATTTAAAACAATCAACTATAAAAAAATCTATTATAAAAATACACTTGAAAAAATACTGAAATCAATAATGTGTGGTCAAGTTTTAATATGATTTAAAATAATACTTACAAATGATATTGTACCTATATTTTGATAATAATAATGAATCAATAAAAAATTCCTTTGTTAAAAATAAAGTGTAAAAAAAGCCATATAAAATGTTATTGTAAATATAAAACTATCTTCAACAAAATTAAAAAAAATAATAAGTAATTAACGTAAAAGTAAGAATAAAAGTAATATTACAGCTATAAACTTGCCAGGCCCACTCTACAAAAGTTAAATATATCATTAATGTTATAAAATTAGATTATTTTTCATTGAATACTAAATTGTGAAAATTAATATATATTTTGAATTTTCTGACGAGATTCAATCCTAAAAAATGTTTTAAATGGATGTGTGTTCACCAAGAAATAGAACTTTTGAAGGGTGGGCCTGGCAAGTTATAGCTGTAATATTACTTTTATTCTTACTTTTACGTTAATTACTTATTATTTTTTTTAATTTTGTTGAAGATAGTTTTATATTTACAATAACATTTTATATGGCTTTTTTTACACTTTATTTTTAACAAAGGAATTTTTTATTGATTCATTATTATTATCAAAATATAGGTACAATATCATTTGTAAGTATTATTTTAAATCATATTAAAACTTGACCACACATTATTGATTTCAGTATTTTTTCAAGTGTATTTTTATTACATTTACTTTTATTTCTTTTTGTGAATGTATTAAAGTGTTTAAATTCAAGCTAATCATACATATTTGATATTTATTAGTGTATTAGAAGTATTAGCTATAAATGATTACTTTAAATATTAGTAAATTGAAATTGGAGAAATGCTCTTTATAAGACTGTGAGTCTTTGGAGCTTAATGGCTTATAAGAGGCCCTTACTATAACTAAACATACAAGCAAAGAGACCCCGGACTAGTCGTAGCATGACGTCTACACTAAGAACGGGTCTAGCTTAAAAAAACCTTTCTCCCTTATCCTTTCCTTTTATATGAGCACTTTGTGCTATCTTTTTCAGAATTAGGGTTGTGAGAGGTTACAATATAGAATTGACATTCATTTTAAAAACATAATATTTCTAAACTATAAATACCTTTACTCATTGAAGTCTCACCTTGGAAGATAAAGTCAATTTCATGGTAAAAATGCGGTCGTTGGTTGCTACTTCTCATCAGCATCTAATCCGATGCTCATAATAACGAATCTCCAAAAATCCAGCATTCACAGCAACAGAAATAAGAAAAATAATTAGTAAATTGTTCATTTTATTATATCATAGTTGTTTGATTCTAATTGAAAGTCTTCTTGAACTTCAACAAACGGAAATAATTGAAATTTGCAATATTTAGATAAATGAATGAAAATATCCAATTAAAAAAAAAAAAATTAATACTAACAACATTTTCTAGTACAATGTAATTACCAAAAATGTAAACTATTCGCTATGAAATAGCTTATAAAATGTGATAATTGTTAAAAGGATTTAAAAGCTTTTCTATCCAACTGAACTTATTGTTAAATTATTATAACTAAATTGCACGTTAAAATAAAATTATAATTTCATATCCCAAAAGTTAATTTTTTATATGTTGCTCGTTTCGCGATCATAAATTACAAAATTAAAAACATTAAAAAATATTTTAATACAGAGTTACAATTTGTATAGAAATAAATAAATTCGCTGTTTTCAGTGAATTTTAAACATAAAATTCAAAGACTGCAAAGTAAAACAATTTATTATGATAAAGATATTGTACATGTAATTAATCATATATTATAAAAACTATAAATATATTCAAGTCATTGTGGTCTTACCTTAGAAAGCTAGTTGAATGATCTTTTATTATCACACATGAAAGACTTTAGTACTTAAGTCTTCCACGCTACATCTCCAGCTTATCAAATAAGCGAGCCCTGGCATTTCTTATCTTCTGAGGCGCCAGGAGCTCGGCTCGGAATCGCTGTAGTTATACAACGATAGAGCACGCTTTAAGGAGAAACTGTTAGAGCACATTATCAGAGGAGAGCGCCAGCCGTAGTATTGATCATCTTCGAGCCAATACCCACATTGTTAGAGTACTACCGTCACTTCATATGACGGATAGCATACTCTCTTTTGTCTTTAGCGAAAAGCAAATTTCCCATGAAAAATGCAGTCATTGATTAGTACTTCTCACATCAGTACGGAAATTCTTGAAAGCGTTGCCAAAACTCCGACCGTGCACCATCAACAGCAACATAAATAAAAAAGAAATTAGTGAATCGTTTAATTTGTTTTATCCCACCCATTTAATTTATATTCTTCCCACTGTTATATAAATGAAATAATATATTTTTAACTTTATAGAAATTAAAACATTTAGCAGTGTTATAAAATTTTATATTTAATATACACTAGCCTCGACAGGTACATTTGTGTGGTTATGGAACTGCACGTTGGTCGATCAACGAAGTTTTAGCAGCACTAGTAGCGGTTATAAATGGGTGATCGCTAATTTCTATGTACCTTCGTTGATCGATTTCGTGATTATTGCTGCCAACAATGTGTGCGCTTTGTGAGAGAAAAACTTTTTCCCAACGCAGTGAACAAAAACCGATTTTCAGTGCCTGTTTTGTGTGTGGAAAATACTACATTTTCTCACAAGTGAGAGATCGTAATATTTTACCCACGCAAAACAGGCATCAAAAATCGGATTCCGCTCCCCTTATTGGGAAAAATTCTATACCCCACTTGTGGTAAAATAGGCCCCCCGCTCGTCTTTTTTGTCACTCTCACTGCGCTCGAGTGACAAAACGACTCATGAGAGAAAGACTTATTTTGCTCAGTAGTAGAGTAATGTACTATTTCGATGTTTAAGTCTACGGAGTATGATATAAGCACCCACAAATTTTGCTATTTCCATGTAGTATTAGAGCCCGTCGTAACAAAGTTCAGATTCTCTACCTGAGGTAGAGATCTGGTTAAAACGGTCCGGTCGGGGGGTTCGGATCACTGAATAAGGTTTCGGAAAGGTTTGGCCAAAGGTATACGGTATTCACTGGGTCCATAGACTGCACGTAAATTTAAGTATATATATACTATGCTCCACATGCTTTTGCGCCTGTAATAAAAAAATTGCAAAACCTAACAAGTTTTATTGCACAAAAGCAAAAGATCGTAGCTACAAAAATACATCAGCATTCGAAAGAACAAATACAAATTTTCCAAAAACACTACTATAAATTTCTATCCTTTATAATTTAACAATTGCATTACAAAAAATTAAATTAAATTTGTCTCTCTTTAGCCCGTTACAGATGTTGATCAAGTACCGTAATAAAATAAGAAAAGTTTTAAAAGGGTATTTATTTAACTGAAAGAGGGGTGTTTTATAGTTTTTTTACTTACTGGGATGTAAAACGGACTTTACACCTGTACTCTTCAATATTGACTATCTTTCCATTTAATGGCAAAACTTAAGGGAAAGAAATGTTTTAGCTTGTAGTAATTGTCACGAAGATTATTCAGTTAAAATTTCAAATAAATTAATTTATCAGTATCTCCAAATTTTGGATTTCAATATGATATATAAACATTTTTCGATTTTTTACAACAAACCTGATATTCTGATGAATGTATTTTAAAATGAAACCGAATAATCTTCGTAGTAAATACTACAAGCTAATGAATTTTTTCTCTTAAAGTTTTGCAATACAATAAGAAGATTGTCAAAATTTACGAGAACAAGTGTAGTATCTGTTTTACATCTCCTTAATTTACAATAATTCATAAAAAAATTCTGTTTGTGAAAAATTTGTTTTTATTTAAATAAGAATATTTAAAAAAATAAAAGAGATTGAAAGATTTTTTGAAGGAAAAAATATGGGTTTTTAGTTATGGAAGATAGAAATCTGCAGTTATATAATTTGAATTGAAAAACATTGTAACTTTTTAACATAGTCAAAATCATAAATTATAATTTTTTAACAGGATAAAAAAATTATAAATTTTTGGCTTCCAAATTCCATTATCAATTGCAAATCTATCTTGTCTGGCTGAAAAGATACATTTTTCTGAGTAAAATGATTCTTCAATTAATTTTACTTTTATCAATATTCACATAAAAAAACATGTGTTTATCAAAAAAATACTTCAACTTAATGTAGTCAGTACAGAATATGTAGCAGGTTAAAGACTAATTTGTTTGTTTTTCAATTGTTTTTTAACTCATAAAGAATTGTTAATTTTTAAGTGTACAGCAGCAAGTTTAGAAAATTTGTACCCGCCTTTTCGAATGCCATTTCATTGTCAAAACTACGATTTTCCTGCTGTGCAATATAACTTTCAAGCTCTTACAATTTTTGCATCGGATGCGCAAAAACATGTGGCTAGTAGTAAGTAGTGTTCGTTTATCGACCTTACTACATTAAAAATAAAAAAAAATTCGAAGTAAAAATAATTTAAAAAATTTAAAAGGAACTAAAAAGTAAAAAATAAATTAAAAAAATTTAAAAGGAACTAAAAAGTAACAAATAAATTTAAAAAATTTAAAAAGAACTAAAAAGTAAAAAATAATTGGTCTCTCGTAAAATAATAAACCATTTAGTAAAACATTTTAAATTAAAGACTTATAGATACAAAATTAAGAAATTTACGAAACATTAAAAAGTTTGAAGTTCAACGATTCAAATATAATCATATTAAAAATTATTTTCATGTTTAATAATATTTTATTACAAATTTATATAAAAGCGTGGAGAATATAACTAAAATTTTTAATGTATTTTAAATATTCTACACGCTTTTATATAAATTTGAGGCATTTTAATTCCTCAGCTACTGCTCTTCTCCATGAGCCAGATTTCCTTATAGCTTCAGGAGAACTTGCATCTGAGAGCTGATCTATTTCATTTAGAAGCTCTTCAGATGTCTTCTCATGTAACTTCAGGATTGACCTTCTTTTCGACATTTTTAAATTTAATTGTAAACTTAAAAAATTAAAAAATGAGAAGAAATCCTTTTTTGTAATTCAATACAGCTTTGTATTGAATTATCTTTCTTTTGAATTTATTTTCAAAGTGTTTAAAAATCTGATTTAAACTCAATGGAAATTTCCTAAGTGGAAACCAACCTTTATATTGTATTTCAACAAACTAATACATCTACATACGTATATGTATGTGTGTGTGTTTAACACTTACATCTGAATCTTTCTTGCTTTATTCTTTATTTTCATTTCTTAAAATTCAAATTTTTTAAATATTCATATTTAATTAAATTAATAATTTATTGCAATTTTAATTTTGTAAATAAATTTAATTAATTTATTTTAATCATTTATTCAAATAAAATGCAGAAAAAAAATCTTAAAAATTATTTATGCTCTGAGGTGGATTCGAACCTCCGCCCTCCGTGTGTAAAGCAAGAGCTGTGCCATTAAGCTAACGTGGCTTATCCCGACTAGAAACGAATTTCGGGTGAAAATGAAGTCCCTATAAGGTACCCTAAGATTATTATAAGGTCCCTGTAGGGTGCCCTAAAGGGTTCCTAGATGGCGTGTAATGGGGCGATTTTAAGGTCCCAATAGGGCAGACTCATTTTCAGATGTGCCCTATTGTTACCCGTTTATCACCTGACAGTTGCCTGACAATCGATGTTGAAAAAATTCGAAGTGATAACATAACCTCATCTGATGCACGTGTTTATTTGGTGTGAAAAAAACTATTTTTCTTGTAAATTTAACTCTAAAATAGTTTCAATATAAATAATATTCAACACGAAAAGAAGAATTATTTTGACAATCGATGTTGAAAAAATTCGAAGTGATAACATAACCTCATCTGATGCACGTGTTTATTTGGTGTGAAAAAAACTATTTTCTTGTAAATTTAACTCTAAAATAGTTTCAATATAAATAATATTCAATACGAAAAGAAGAATTATTTTAATTTTAGATACAGCCATGTTCTTATTTACTAGTGTGGTGTATGTGTGTGTGTTTTAACAGCAATCAACATTGAATTTTCGTAGAACAAAAAAAAATGCATAATATATAAAATTGAGTTGAAGAATGATTCATTCATATTATTTTATAAAAATATCAATACATTTATCTTTTGCAAACTAATTGGTATCTTATAAGAAAAATAAAATTTAATTTACTGGCGAGAATGTCAGAAGAGGTTATGTTTTACTTTAAAAGGTTTTGAATATCAATAGTCAGGCAGTTATCGGGCAGTGGACGGGTAATAATAGAATATTTAGGAAAATGAGGCTGCCCTATCGGGACCTCAGAAGCGCCCCTTTACAAGCCAAGTAGCGCCCCTGTTAGGATGCCCTGTGGGGTCCTTACAATTTTATAGGGCATCCTTAATATTTTTCTAGTCGGGATGGTACACTAGACGTATAAAGATGTTATAATACAGCATTTATACGTTGATGTGGATGTATTAATTTTTATGAGATTGTTTATAACGAAATAAATATTTTTTATAATAATTTATTTAATTTTTAATTTCTCATCTCTTTTGGTTTTGACTACGTTAAAGTCATCAAACCTCTCCTCTGTCTCCACACGTGCATAATCGGTGCCCTCAAAGAGCCCCCCGTTATACAGAGGTTGCATCTAGTTTTCAATACTAGATTCTCTATTTATTGCTGTATGACCTTCAATGCATGTCCTGTCACGGTCGCCAGTTGAAGCGGTCCCGACTTTATTCACGGTCGCCAGGTAATATTTTAATTACCGAATTTAAATTTACTTCATTATTTTAATTAATTACATGCATATACAAGGTGCATATTGTAAAAGAAAATTATGTTTATCGACGATCTCCTCCAGTGCAATACTCTTGGAGATGCGATAATTTATAATTTTCTTTACGTGTGGAGGAGAGGGTAGAATGATAAAAGTTATTATCGACGACTCCGTTGAGTGCAATATTCTAAAGAGTGCGATAATCAACTTTTTTATTATATGAAAAATGCGAAAAAGTATTTAAATCGACGACATCTTTGAGTGCAATACTCTTAAATGTGCGATAAATAACACTTTTATTCAATGACATATGATTAAATAAATTATTATCGACGACATATCCAAGTGCAATACTTTTCAATGTGCGATAATTAACTTATTTACTTATTTTATGACAAATGATGCATGAAATGAGATGAGTTACTCTATTCTAAATAAATTTTAATAAAGTTTATTTAAATTTGAATCTTTTGTCTTTTATTACTTCAAAGAATTTATACTTTATAGATTTAACAACATTACATAAATTTTATTACAGAGTGCTAAAGGTCTTATGCCTTTGCCGGTATAAGATCGAATGAATATAGTATCCATGTTAGATGTTACATGGTCGAACATCTAAAAGATAATGCTCTAGCTTGCTTGAGTTCACGCTCTTTTATATTATTTCTTAAACCTTCTATGAGGTTCTATTTCTTATTGAAGAATTATATTTTAGGAAATAGAATGTTCCATAACATTTATTTTAGATATTTACAAAAGAAACATTTAATTAAGATAAATGTATTAGTAAAAGAAACATTCTATTTCCTTTACATTTCTAATAACTATTTTTTATAGTTAATTTTATTATTTATTAATTGAAAAAGTTAATCTTTTATATTTTAATTAATATCTTTAAACTTTAAATAGAGTAATCCGTTTGATACATATTATATAAATTGAATGTTCTATTTATATATACACAATTATTTTAGAAAGTTACATTTTATTATTAACAATTAAATATTGATAATACTTTTTATTAAAAGAAATAGAACATTCTATTTCTATAATCATTTTACTATATCTATATATATACATTTGAGTTATCTTATCGACCTCAGTAGGTAACTATGAAGTCCTACTTATACTTTTAATGTAATTTAAATTTCTTATAACTAAAAATTATTCTATCTTTTAAATAATATAGTCATTCTTATGACATATTTGTGTTGAATTTAATAATTATACCCAAAATCAATATGAGCCGTTACAGCATATACGTAAGCATATACACGAGTGGGTTTTTTGCAAAACACACACTCTTGTATACATTTTCTCAGTAACGCCTATATGTATAAGCCTTTACTGAGAATTGACCTGTTACGAATAGCCGCGCAAAGAAGAGGGGCCGATTAGTCGTGTAGCGCTGGCTATATAATATTGCTTATATATAATAAATTTTTAATTATGAAAAATTTTTTTTTTATTACAGAATCATGTATTGTCATGCAAAATACATATATTCTGAAAATTTCAGCTTCCTAAGTCAATGGGAAGTATGTTAATTTTCAATCGCAAGATTTGAGGACATATTCAGAGGCAGTCAAGTTAAATAAAAGCGTTTAAAAAACTGATAAATAAATATTTCAATAAAGAATTTAAATTTGTAAACATGGAAATAATAAATACAAAGAATGAATAGTAAAAACATTGATTATAATAAAGATATTGTAGATGTAATTAATCATATATTATAAAAACTATAAACATATTCAAGTCATTGTGGTCTTACCTTAGAAAGCTAGTTGAATGATCTTTTATTATCACACATGAAAGACTTTAGTACTTAAGTCTTCCACGCTACATCTCCAGCTTATCAAATAAGCGAGCCCTGGCATTTCTTATCTTCTGAGGCGCCAGGAGCTCGGCTCGTAATCGCTGTAGTTATACAACGATAGAGCACGCTTTAAGGAGAAACTGTTAGAGCACATTATCAGAGGAGAGCGCCAGCCGTAGTATTGATCATCTTCGAGCCAATACCCACATTGTTAGAGTACTACCGTCACTTCATATGACGGATAGCATACTCTCTTTTGTCTTTAGCGAAAAGCAAATTTCCGATGAAAAATGCAGCCATTGATTAGTACTTCTCACATCAGTACGGAAATTCTCGAAAGCGTTGCCAAAACTCCGACCGTGCACCATCAACAGCAAAATAAATAAAAAAGAAATTAGTGAATCGTTTACTTTCTTTCATCCCACCCATTGAACCTGCAGGCGGCTGGGGTGATGCTGATCGTTATCACCTTAAGGTCGGCCCACATTGCTAGTTAATTGGGAACTTGTTGATTGAAAAAAAATTTTAAATTATCACTTTTGGACATTCTGAAATGCCGGCCGCCTGAAGGTTCATTAATATTATTCCCACTAGAGCTGCCAACTACCCGGATATTTTAAAATCCGGATACTCAAAATCCGAATAGATTCGGATCTCAGATTCGTAGAACCGGATACTCCTAAATCCGGATATCACGGATCCAACGGATCCAAGACTCGGATCCAAGATCCGGATCCAACGGATCCAAGATTCGGATCTAACACATTTATTATCTATATTCATGGCAAAATTGTTTTAATCGATTGAAAATTTTTTCTTTTGATAATTATTTTTTAAAATAATGTCTTGGGGCATCTGTGACTTAAATAGCGCTGAAGCGCGTGATCGTGTCTATTTATATAGACATTAGTACTAGAAAGAGGAATGCGATATAAAATAATAAAAAAAAATAATCTTTTAAATTATATTAAACCATACTAGCAAAATAAATACAAACAATATAAATAAATAATAACAAATTATACATTACTATATTACTATATTTATATACACACAATCAAACATAGGTATGAACTTACACACACATATATATATATACACACACATTCGTACATAAATACGTAGATATAATTCATAGTGGGGGATTTACTACGGCATAACGAATAAGAACGATAGAAATTATGACCACCGTATGCGGGTCCTCCTCCTTGCTTACTCTGTACAAAGAGGACTCGCTATTACGTCATTACATATTCGCTATATATTAATATGCTTATTTTACGGCGCATGTAAGTATTATTAATTTTAAATTTTTAAAATCGATAATTTTTTGTAATTAAAAAAATATGTAAATAAATAAAAATAATTTATCTCAAATAAAAGACAAAAGTGTGTAACTAATATATCAATATTTTCGCTTGTCGTACATAAATAAGTCGGTATTCTGCTTTGCTTAATTACTTTAATAGTTACATGTAAGAGGAAGATAGATAATATTAATTAAACTTCAACGTTTTCTTATATACACAAACATACTTTATATTCACGGTATTGAGGATTACAGAAACTCTATTAGGTATAAACTATTTCATATGATATAGTAATATTAAACACTGCATTAATCAAGCGTTCATTCGAAAATTTTGACTCATATCGTCATTATAATGAGAAAAATTTTTACTTTGTAAAAATTTTTGCGACAGTAAATTATGATTTCATCCTTAAAATTTTTCATTTGATTATTCACTTTCAAGCAAAACTTATGAAAATATTATTTAAGTACTTATATATTATTATTCAAGTACTAAATAATAAAAATGGATCTTCAATATTAAAGAAATACAAGTTATTAAATTAAATAAAAATGAAAATTTTCTTTTACATGATTTGAAAAGAATGTTTCGATGAAATTGGACTCTGTAGTCGTAGATGCTAAATGATTCAGAGGATTCGGATCTTGGATCCGTAAAATCAGGAGCTTGGATCCGTCAGATCCGAATCTAAGATCCGGATCTTGGATCCGTCAGACCCGAAACTAAGATCCGTAGGATTCGGATCTTACGAATCTGAGATTCGAATCTATCCGGGTTTTGGATATCCGAGTCTTCAAATACTTGAAAATCCGAATTCAATTGGCAGCCCTATTAAAAATGGTAGTACAACCTCAGATGATAATGGTAGATGGTAAGGTAGATTTATAAAAAGTTAAACTTCATTATCGACAGTTTCCTTTTTAGTACGTTCCATACGGAATATTACTAGCTGTACAGTGGCGCCCCTTGACGAATATATTAAAGAATGTGAACTTCACCAGAGGGCGATACTGTAATTATTAGAATGATCTTTAAGAACATATCAGTGACCATTTATCAGAAACGAAAATTACCATGAGTGATGTACATTTGCCAAGGTTTATATGCATTTATAAATATATATGAGGCATACACCGTAATTTTACTTTCTGATAGTATCACTATGTAATATCAATAAAAATAGTCGAATAGTTAATTTTACAATAGCACCATTGTTTGAATAAAATTTAAAAGTAATATAATAGAATAAATAAATGAATGCACACATATATAAAAGTCTATTTTCATATTTTAATCATATATTTTTAAAATGTGTAAAATGTATCACGGATTCGACTATTTTTATAAGCATCATAAAGATTCGCAGTAATGAATTCTGAAAACTTCACTCTCATTTACTGTAATTTTGTCATAATATGACATTTGTAAGAGAAATTTGGAATCAATTACCAGATAAAAATTATTTATCACATTTATAAATGCAAAAAAAAAATTTATTAAAACGCATTTTTCACACGTCATATAAATGATTTCGGTAAATTAAAAATTACGAAGTTCATTATTGATAAGTAAAGAAATTTATGCAATTCATTCTACACTATCAAATGTGATGAGTTATAAATATCATTATTTTTTAATACGCCGTGCGCGAAGTAAAATGTTACGCGAAAACGGATTTTCACGTACGTTGTATCAAAAAATAATGTTCGATGCAAGTGCATGTAAAAATTTCTACCTCGTGTGGATTTTTTCAACTATCTCCATAGGGTGAAATTTACTCACGCACTAGTATCGAAAAATAAATTAATGAAACAAAAAATAACATTAATAAAACATAAATCCAATTCAAATAAAACTATTCTTCTGGATTTAATTTTATTGCAATCATTAATAAAGTCAGGTCCATCAGAATTCATTTTAAAATCTTCAAGATGTGTTGTTGAAACTTTATAAAATAATTTTAATATAAAGTTGCAAAAATTCATAAAATATATATCAAAATTTCATTTCCCAATAATTTAACAATGAAACGATTTACTTTGCTACTTTATTTTATAAAGATTCATGAATAATTCATAAAGATCATTTTAGATGAGAATTGGCCATCTTTAAACAGGATTCTGCCAATTCTCAATAAAAAGGATTACTGTCGATAAGACATTACAATTTTAAAAATTATATTGTGTCAGAACAAGTATTTTTATAATTTTTATAATTTGTGCATTAGAAGTCTAACATGTAACAAAAGCAACAATAATTAATATAATTTTGTATTGTTTTTATATAATATTTCTGTATATTTAGTCAATTTATCAATTTTGGTACTTTTCATTTTTATTTTTACTTTGTAAATTATATTTTTAACAAAATATTTCAATAAATACTTCATTTTTCTTTTGAATTCTTCTATAATATAATTTAATCTTCTATAATATTATTCAATAATTTATTTGCATTGATTTGTTATTATGATTTTATTTATTATTTTTCTTGCACATTTTTTATTCATTGTGCTAAAAATGGCACCTTTTAAATATTATTTATAATACTGTTATATCGTATAGTATTAGTTTTATCTTAATTACTTTGCATTTTATGAAAAACATCTATCATTGTTTTATTGTGATGATATTTAAACATTGCATATTGTTTCAACTTTTTTTATTGATATTTATTTGCTTTTAGGACCATACGTGTTAATTCTTGTTAACACTAACATGATATTCATTCAAGTGTTTCAATAATAATTATACATTTTGCATACTTATTAATTCTTTTTTTCCATCTACATCATTTTAAAAATATCGTCAAATATATTACTAATAAAAAAATTCATAAATATTTTTACAATTGAAAAAAATTTTCAATTACCGATACAATTTTCTTATTACATTCATCATTTTATAAATTTTTTTAACTTTTATTTTCATCTTATTTATTTTCTCTTAATCACAGAAAATTATTACTTTTTACTCTTTCTTTTTTTTTCAATTTATATCATCTTTAACAAAGAAAATAATTACTTTTTCCTCTTTGTTTTTTCAATTTATACAATGTTATCAACATTTGTATTCATAATTTATAAAGATCATTTTTTTTACTATTTTTATTATTTGTTCGTTTTTATTATTATTATCGTTTTCTGTGCATTTCAAAAATCTATATTATTTCAAATAGTTTAATGCATACTTTAGTATATCGATAATATCTGTAAACTCCATTCGATGATTATAACTTTTTTCCATATACATGATCTTTTAGAACACATTTCAACCTAATGTCTGCTAATTTTTATAAGATTTATTATCCCATTCGCTTTTATAAATTTTCTATTTTCATTTCATTAAGTTTTTTTATCTTATTTACTGTGATTTCCATCAGTTTTTACAAAGATCAAGCAAAGTTATATTATTTTTAAAACACGAATTTTTAATTTATAATCAGAAAACCAATTTCATATGTATTTTCAAGATTTCATTAATCATTTCATCTGACACTTAGTACGATTATTAATACTTATCATTACTCATGTTGTTGTCTTACATTATCCTTTTTTTGGAAATCTCATTTTTTGTAGAACAAGTTCTTATCTCGTTTTTGATTGAAGAAAAATAATATCTATTTTGTGATCGAAGAATGATGGTTTGTCATTTGTGCTTCAAAAATAGTAATATCTTGGTTGCAATAAAATAAAAATATAATATCTCGGTAAATAATTTTTTTTTTTTAATAAAACCTTTAGATAGATTCACGTTATCTAGGTATAATCAATTAAGTATTCAAATAATTTCTTTTTTACGAACAGTGGTTGTATAGGAAATATAATTTAAACAAATCTTTATTATGGGAATCTAAATTTGCAGGAAAAATTGTAACTGGAGATAACATTTTAAAAAATACCCGTCATATCTTTATCTTCAACCTCGAATGGCATGACACTTTTTCTCGATTACTAATAGTACATCTTTCTTCAATTAAAAACGATATATCGTCTTTTTTAACTATAAACAAAAGACCTCTGTATTCATCTAAACAAACGATTAATTTTTTGAGACATTTCTAAATTGAATCTAATATTTTTTTTATCATTTTTGTTGATCCATGTGTTTAAATATATAATTATAGTTTTAACAATTTCTATGTATCTTTAAAACATTTAATTTTTGTTTTATTTTTTTACTCATTTACAATAATACTTTTCATAATACGAACTTAGTATTTTCATTCTGTAATTTATATTTCTTATTAATATTTATCATATCATTGCATACATTATTATATAGAATCATTATTGTATCATTATTTTTCATACTGCAATCTTTGTCATATTATTTACTTTATATAAATGAAACATTTTATTAAATTTTTTATTTCTTTATTCTAATAATCATCGACATTCTTTAATTGTTTTTTTTTTCATAATTTTCAATTATAATTATTTCTTTTCTATTGTATTGGCAGCTATGCAATTTATTAAGTAAGATATCTGTTTCCGCATTTCAATACCGATCGTACGTTGAAGCACAATCATTAATATATTTTTTTATAAACATTATATTTTAAAATTATTATTATAATGATACTTTTTAAAGTTTTTTTTACTTATGTATTTGATACGTGCGTAGTTTTTTAATCCTTTTTAGAAAACAATTTTGTTACCATTATTTGGTCTTTCATTAATTTTGTATTTTCGCTCTAATCATAATAATTTTTTGTTTTTTTCAAACTTATTTCTTCTTTGTTTTCGGTGTATAAAAATTTTTTTTATTCATCATGTAATTATTCCTTTCCTTTTTATTACTTGAATAACTTGTAATGTTTATATCATTATATATTAATTGAAAATTTCTTAATTTCTCATATTATTAAATTATTTTAGTATGCACTATAAATTAAAATTATTTAACTGTTACTGACACGATGTAATTATTAACAAACATGGTAACTGTAACATCGTACGTTTATGATAAATTATAAATGACTGCATTTCCGACTATAAACATTCCTATAAAAAACAGTGAATTTCATTAGATTATAACTTAAAACTTCCATTAATTTTACTTGTATTTTAAATTAAATCTATTACGCAAAAACTCTAAATAATAATTAAGTTTTACGTAACTTTTACTTATTTTATTTGATACAATTTAATTGGTATTCAAATAATATTTTCATACGATTCCAAATTCATTTTTTCACAATTTCTAAGAAAAATTGTTGATAAAAAATGTTTACGAAACCAAGACTTATATCACATTCACTCATCAATATTATGTTACTTTCCTTATACATAATTTATCAAGCCAATTTTGATAGTGATTTTGTAGATCATTTATTAAATTTTAGTGAAAATTTCAAAATAAAATAAAGGTACAATTTTTTTTACATTTTAAATAAAATTCCAAATAAAAAATAAGCTATTGAAAAGGAATCATAATCGTTTAAATTTGAAATTAACCAAAAATAGATAACAGTCATTAATAATTTTTCATTTACAAATTAATAGTTACAACTATAAAGTATTACGCAATAATGAAATACATATATTCTATAATTGCGGAAGACGTACTCAAAATATTTAATTTCCTTTGCTTGAGAGACAAAAAAATTGAATGCGGTAGATATGTGCTCCTACACGTTGCATACGTTCTTCTTTTTACGAACAAGTATGGTACTATTTTTAAAATGATTAGCTGTAAAGGCTATTCTAGCTCGTCGTGTACGAAGCATTTTAAAGAATTCGTTAAAAAACATTCTTCTCTCTTCCTATTAGCTTACTAAAAATTTTCGAATAATATGCTATTTTATCCCTGCAAAACTGCTAAATGTAAAATTAAAATTTTATTTCAATCATACATGAAATTTTTACTTGAATTATTTGTGATAGGTAGAGTTATTGTTTAGTACAATTTTTGAAACATATTAAATACATGTAATATAATATTATGCTATTTGCTACAATTTCTAAAATTTCGCGACAATTTATTGGCAGAAGGTTAGATTATTTTTTGCTCAATTTTAATTATTTTGTATTAATAGTTATACCACAAAAATAAAATGATAAACATTTTCCAAATGGTATATTATACAAAAAACGCTGAAAAGTGCAATTTTGTAAATGAATCGATATGTTACATATTATTGTGTGTGTGATTCGATTATCTAATTGTGTATTCATTTCGTTCGTAAAGGAACATGATTTTCATATATTATGAATGTTTAAATGTGCATAAATTTATTTTTCATAACAGTGAAAATCAAATTAACTTCACACCTACTTCTTCAAATTCACTCTTAGGAAAATCTGTCACTTTCGAGTCCAACGTAAGACTCAAATCAAATTTAACATAATAGTACAAAATAATAATTTATTATCTTTCAGAAATATAGAGCGCGGTGATGTAACGGATGTAATGAGCGCGCATGCGGTCGAGCGCTGCAGTTTTCTTATAAGTTAGATTCTCAGTGAATATTACGTCAACTGAATGACTCTTGGTAATATTATTTGGAAAAAGCAATAATACAAATATAACAATATGATATTTATTAAAAGTAAATAAACATATAAATAAACAAACAAATAAATAAATAAACAAAAATCTGTAATGTAATTATTTAATAATTAAATAATTACATTACAGATTTTTGTTTAATACTGATTTTTTGATTGTTTCAAAGGATTTTTTTTTTATTTTGTCTCTTAAAATCTTTTTTCCTTTCGCTTTAGTAATATGAGTTTTATAAAAACATAAAGTGTAATATTTTTAAACAATATAATGTTGGGATTTATATTTATAAAAGTAAACATATATGCGTGTGTACGTTCACTCTTCTTCTATATAAACATTATTATGAATTTTGTTCGTATATATATATATATATATATATATATATATATACGATTTAGGCAAGTGCTGTGGTCTTAACATATAGGAATATTTTGCTACCAGTCTTCTTTTGTTTAACGTTTAGACTTGTGAAATGGTACACCATGGGGAATAATGGAATCAAAAAACGGTCAAAAAAGAACAAGAAATGATACATCGTTCTTTACCGACCGTTTTTTGATTCCATTATAAGTATAAAATAATTTTCATTCCTCGTGATGAACAATTTTACAAGTCTAATCGTTATACAAAAGAAGACTGGTAGCAAAATATTCCTAAAAGTGAACTTACATACGCATATATGTTTACTTTTATAAATATAAATCCTAACATTATATTGTTTAAAAATATGACATTTTGTGTTTTTAGAAAACTCATATTACTAATGCGAAAGAAAAAAAGATTTTAAGAGACAAAATTAAAAAAAAAATCCTTTGAAACAATCAAAAAATCAGTATTAAACAAAAATCTGTAATGTAATTATTTAATTATTAAATAATTACATTACAGATTTTTGTTTATTTATTTATTTGTTTGTTTATTTATATGTTTATTTACTTTTAATAAATATCATATTGTTATATTTGTATTATTGCTTTTTCCAAATAATATTACCAAGAGTCATTCAGTTGACGTAATATTCACTGAGA
Organism: Anastatus disparis; assembly: GCA_017163975.1. Lineage (NCBI taxonomy): Eukaryota > Metazoa > Arthropoda > Insecta > Hymenoptera > Eupelmidae > Anastatus > Anastatus disparis. Next base: position 505,442 of record JAFFSR010000012.1, read on the forward strand.
ATCTAACTTATAAGAAAACTACAGCGCTCAACCGCATGCGCGCTACTTGTAAATGTTGTTATATCTTTTTTAATTATTTATCAATCGATTTGAAACTTTCCACAAATCTTCTTTATACAAAAACCAAAAACTTTCTCGCTACAAGTTTCTTGTACTTGAAAGTTCCCTCGATACTTTTTTCTCGAGTACATTATAAACGAACAATTTGTAATTTGTATTAATTAATAAACAATTGCGACAAATAATTTGAGAATTAACATTTCTTATAATTATCATAAGTTTCGCTATGATATTTAGAAAATATATTTCAAATTTCAGCAAAATCGGTTAATATTTACTCGAATTACAACGATTTAAGTTTAAAAAAGTATTGAAATTTAATGTAAAAAATTTTCTTGTTTTTAATTTTATCTCTTGAAAAATAAAAATTTTTTTAAAAAACTGTTAATATAAAAAATATGCGGCATGATGAGTTTTACAACGTCAAATTTTTTTAAATTTATTTGAAGAAAATGAAATTTTTACTACCAAGTGACTTCAGTTTTGCGTGCTCCGAGCGTAAATGCCCTTATTGCATCCGGGCCTTCAATTACTAAGGTGGATCATCCGCTAGCTATAGTTTGTTGTTCATAAGAATTAAAAGTAAAAAAGAATTCTTCAATATTTTAAAAATAATTAATTTATACCAAGAAAAAAATCCCCGTAAATTTTCAGCTAGCCTTAACGACTGATTTTATTATTTATGCCCACCTAAAGTTTATCTTTTTACTACTATAAGATATAAAACACGCAAACTTTGAGTGAGCACATATAAAAAAATTAATCGTTAAGGCTACTTGAAAATTTACGGGGATTTTTTTCTTGCTATAAATTAATTATTTTCAAAATATTGAAGAATTTTTTTAACTTTTAATTTTTATGAACAACAAACTATAGCTAGCGGATGATCCACCTTAACGCTTTTAACTAGAGCACACGCTTCAAAGAGTAAACACAAGCGGCGCGCGCTATTAGCTACTTACCACCTCAAAAACGCATGCGCAATCGACCACCAACTCAGCACGTATGAGAAAAAATATTTTTCTTGCACATGTGTGAGGTATAGCGAACAAAATAGAAAGGAAACCGACGTATTGGCCGAGTGGTTCGGCGCGCGCCAGGCGATCTGCAAAGTTAAGCAGCTTTGGCGTGCAGTACTTGGATGGGTGACCGCTTCAAGGATCTGCGCGTTCAAACTGGACTTGCTGTGCGTGACGGTCGCTTGGGCGTGCTGATCACATGACAATGTGAGCGGGAGGTGTGGCAAATACGATGTAGGTATCCTGGTACAAGGATGCCTAATACCGAATCTGCTATATACACCGACCCATTCCGCAGAGGGTTTTCCCAGGTTTTATTCCACTGGGTTTGCCTATGCGTTTTCCCCTCTTCACGGGCATTACCCCGGGCAAATGCGGAATGGGATGGGGTAAAATGGGACAGGTAAAAACAAAAATTGAAAAATTGGAAGTTGTAAATAGAGTTGTGGGATGATACGTTAAGATCGTAAAGATGAACGTGGAAGCCACCAAATAAAAAAAAAAAAAAAATAGAAAGGAAAAAACAATACAAACGTGTGCGTATATGATTATAAGAAATATAAGACACGCACACACATAAAATCGTATTTTCAGCTATTTTGTTGATTTCTTTTTCTTTTTGTAACATTATTCTTGTATGTACGTGTTAGTGATGATATATTCGAAAATGAATTAGCTACTATTGTATGCATTGTTCGCGCCCTAGCGTAAGAATAACGCTAACATGCATCGCATCAAAGTCAGGTATTGCCAACCTGACAATATTAAACTTTCTATTATGATAATTATTTTCATATTATTTGGAAAAAAATAATTTTTTTTCCGAATTCCTGAGGGTTTTCTATTTTCCACCCTTTATTATCTCAGAATAGAATGACCTACAAAAGGGAAATGCATTCTAATGATTAGTATTTTTAGACAGTGAATTCTTCGATTCTAGAAATTCGGCCTACGCTCTGCTACACTGTTGTCTTTATTTTAGAAAAATTCCCTTTCTTTTTGATTTTTTTCTATTTTCCGCCCTTTATTATCTCACAATAGAGTGAACTGTAAAAGAAAAATTCATTCTGATTAGTTTTTTTACAAAGTTAATACTTAGATTATAGAAATTCGGCCTACAGTCTGCTATACTATTATCTATATTTTCGAAAAATTCACTATTTTTCTGAGGTTTTTCAATTTTTTGCTCTTTATTATCGCACAATAGGGTGAACTGTAAAAGGAAAATTCGTTTTGATGATTACTTTTTTTATAAATTTAATTATTCGATTCTAGAAATTCGGTGTACGCTCTGCTATACCGGCCGGTATAGTAGAGCGTATGCATGTCCTTAAAAGCCATTAAGACCAGACCGGAGTAGAATCTGATACCGACCGAGTAACAATTGATTTTTTTCTTATTTACTCAAGTATTAATCGGTGTATCTTCAAATTAATGATTGAGCGCAATAAATATTATTATGAACATCTATGAACAAGAAAAAATAATTCTACCGCTTTGTTTTTGAGAAAAGTAAGGAACGCTAAAGTAAAAGTTTATGTTTATAATATTTTAGCGTACCTTACTTTTCTCAAAAACAAAGCAGTATAATTTTTTTTTCTTGTGCACTCATATTAGTAATAATATCTATTGCGCTTAACCTTCAATTTGCAGATACACCGATTAATTCTTCAGTAAATAACAAAAATCACAATTACAGAAGGACAGCGAATCTGGCCTGCACTTCACTAGATAATTCTAAACCCAAAATACGAAATCAGTAAGCCTATCAATCATACACCTATGACTTGTAAAAGTAAAGATGGATAATCAATATAAACTAAAAACTATATAGTCTACAATGCACGAACTCAAAAAATAATCACAAAATAAAATATACATAAAGTCTTAATTTGTTAAGCACAGCTAATAAACCGACAGCCATCAAACTTAAAAAAAAAATCAGCTGACCCAGAACCCATCACCCCTTAACAGAATATTATTATTTGCAGAACTCAAAAATACAATATACAAAGTACAAAAAATATATAACTAACAAATTCAACATTATAAAACATGGAAGCCATAAATTCGAAATTAGCTCACAGAACTCATAAACTGAAAGCTGGCAAACCCGACATTAAAATGTAGTAGAGTCGAAACCCTTAAACATAAAAGTAGCAAATGTAAAGCCCAAAATTAGAGAACCTAGAATCTATACAAGCAAAATAAGTAAACCTATATAAAACCAGTAAACCTAAAATTAATCCAGAACTAATGGATCCATAATTAGTAAACCCAATATCAGCAAACTCACAGAAACTAATAATTAAAACACAGAAACCACAAAACGAAAACTACCATACTCGAAACCTGTAAATCCAAGAGTACCAAATCGAAAACTCACGATTCCACTATATATATCAGCAATTTAATAAAAAATCGTATGTTTGGTGGTGAACAATATTAAAAAAATATTTTTGATGGTACGCGTCTACTGACCATTGGAAATCGTTCTCGAGGATCTGAGATACAAACAAATATGGTATTTTATCAAAAAATTATATAATCATGTTTTATAAACTTCAAGGTCTAAATCTAACGAAATACCTATTGTCGTATGTTGTAGAGTTTTTGGTTTCTTAAAAACTTTTAGAAATCCTGCTCCTACTCTCGAGTTAACCTTTCGTTACCAAAATTATAAAGAAAAACCATTACCAATGCATGGAAATGGATTTAAACTGTATGCAGATCATAAAAAAAGATTTTTCAAATTTAACTGAAGTTGCAATTTAAAAATAAAATTTAAAAGAATTTATCTCAAAACGACATTTCTGTCGTATGGTCGTGCTAAAAGTACGAAAATCTTTCATTAACACTGTATAAAATAAGGCAAAGAAGTTGAGAAAACGAATAAAAGTATTTGTAATGAATAGAAAAACATTAACTGATATCAAATAATTTATTCTTTATAAACATTCCAATTTTCGGTCAATGCTGATTAAATATTATACATATTTTTATCAATATTATATATCTGTGGTGATGTTTTCCTGATAGTAGAGGACGCACCGATCGCGCGCAATATTAACGTCAGAAATAAAATTTGTCTGTGCACAAATTCGTCAACGAATTAAATTCTATTATACATAGTCAGTTTCAAATCAGAGTACATTCTTAAATATTTGTATTTTCTGTGAAAAAGGAAAATTTTCTACGTACCCTCGTGTTCAGTGTATTTTTAAAAGAACGTTTTCAAATTTTTATAAAATGACATTAACGAGCTGTGATATAAATTTAATGAAATATACAGATTGATATAAAAGTCTGTTAATTGACGGAACTTGACAATCGTATCATATAAAATCTAAACGCGGTCTTCTAAGATAACATTGGTAACAGGTGTGCAGAGGACATAGGCTGTATTCACAGTAGCATGGAAATTCGGCAATTCAAAATTCCACCTGTGATAAATTAATAACGGTAAAATTTGCTCCAGTATGCTGAATCGTGGTTCATGATTATTCTTGAATCAACCATACGATACAAAATAACAATTTGATATTTTTTTATTTGTCAAGTATTTTATATAGAATAGGAGTAAATACGTATAACAAGCCATATAAAGATACCGAGTAAACATTTCATTATTACACAGTAGCTTTTTTTGTGACCGTTTCATTAATTATAAAAATACTTGATATCAACCGAAGATCGTTCTAGCAAATGTAATATGCATGCAAAAACAGCTTGCATAAATTATTCACACTCGTGAAAAATCCCGTGGTTTTAAATCCGATTGCTACAACTAAGCGTTTAAAAGATGTATCCTCGATATACTTATATTTTATACAAGTTCTCAAAAATAGCCCTAGCGTCAATCGCATTAGACGTGCATGTATGATACGATATAACCTATCTATTTACACGTGTTTTCTTGACTCAGTATGATATTATATACATAGTATGATACGACATAACCAAGCTATTTACACGTGCATTCATCATTCGGTATACGATTATATATAACCTGGTATACGCGTATCAATAGCTAGGTATAAGCTTACAGTAGTATCCTCGGTATGCATATACGTATAAATAACCAAGCTATTAACACGCGCACACACACACCTCGGCCTAGTAATCTCAGTACGCATACACGCACAAATAACCAAGCTATTTACATGCGCATACTCACCGCGGTATGAACAGCTCGGTATACTAGCATATTAACCATGCTAAATATATACCACGGTATAAACAGCTCGGTATACTAGCTTATTAACCACGCTAAATATACACCACGGTAAAAACAGCTCGGTACACTAGTATGCCGCGCTATTTACCCGCGTATACATGCCTCGCTATACGAGCATACGTGTATAAAAATAGCTCGGCATACTAGCATATTAACCGCGCTAAATATACACCATGGTATAAACAGCTCGGTACAATAGTATGCCGCGCTATTTACCCGCGTAAACATGCCTCGCTATACGAGCATACGTGTATAAAAATAGCTCGGTATACTAGCATATTAACCGCGCTAAATATAAACCACGGTATAAACAGCTCGGTACAATAGTATGCCGCGCTATTTACCCGCGTATACATGCCTCGCTATACGAGCATGGACAACGAGGTATACGTGTATAAAAACAGCTCGGTACAATAGTATGCCGCGCTATTTAGCCGCGTTTACATGCCTCGCTATACGAGCATAGACAACGAGGTATACGTGTATAAAAATAGCTTGGTATACACGTATATACACCTAGGTTGACACATATGAATGCACGTATATTGCGTGTGTCACGTTGATAATTTTATACTCGTCTCAAAGTTCGTCTGCATGTGTTCCTAGATGCATCATGTATGTTCTCATATGAATACGTGCAATCAAACTTTAATATTTATTCAAATTAAGAAATGTTTTATTTTTTTTTCCTCTGTGATAATTTATTCAGTTCCTCTGTGATAGTTTATGGTAAGAAATTGATGAGTTTTTATTTGTTTCTTAGAGGTTATGATATTGATATACACAAGTTAAATCATTTTGTATATATACTGTATAAAGCATTATATTTCTGATTTTTTTTAAATAATTGATAAAATTTTTGCAATATTCAATAAATTAAACTTTTATTTGAAAATATAAAATATTGAACTTATTTAATTTCAATATAGCATTAAAATGATGAAATAATTAATTAGAAAAACAAATAGATATTTTAATTGATAATTTTTTTTGTTAAAACAGTGAATTAATTTTATTGAATCAATCTTCGCGACATTTAGTAAGTCAAATATTTATTTAAAAATACAAAATATTATTTGATTCAGTTACTATATGCATATTGATGTAATAAAATAAGCAATTAGAAAAACAAATATGCATTTGAATAAATAAAAAATTTTTTTAAAACAATAAATTAATTTTATTCAACTAATATTTGTGATGTTTAGTAGAATCAAATATTTGTATTAATGTAACAAAATATTTTATGTGCCGCCCGCACCTAAGGGATTTCATTGATTCAATTAAGCCTTACTTGATCCAAATAAATTTTTCTCAGTGTAGTATCATCTAATATTACTATTTTGTCAATTATTTGAAAAAAAAAATCATAAATATAATGTTTTATACAGTATATATACAAAATGATTTAACTTGTGTATATCAATATCATAACCTCTAAGAAACAAATGAAAACTCATCAATTTCTTACCATAAACTATCACAGAGGAACTAAATAAATTATCACAGAGGAAAAAAAAATAAAACGTTTCTTAACTCCTTTTCTTAATTTAAATAAATATTAAAGTTTGATTGCACGCATTCATATAAGAACATACATGATGCATCTAAGAACACATGCAGACGAACTTTGAGATGAGTATAAAATTATCAACGTGACACACGCAATATACGTGCGTTCATATGTGTTAACCTAGGTGTATATACGTGTATACCGAGCTATTTTTATACACGTATACCTCGTTGTCTATGCTCGTATAGCGAGGCATGTAAACGCGGCTAAATAGCGTGGCATACTATTGTACCGAGCTGTTTTTATACACGTATACCTCGTTGTCTATGCTCGTATAGCGAGGCATGTATACGCGGGTAAATAGCGCGGCATATTATTGTACCGAGCTGTTTATACCGTGGTGTATATTCAACGCGGTTAATATGCTAGTATACCGAGCTACATTTATACACGTATGCCTCGTTGTCTATGCTCGTATAGCGAGGCATGTATACGCGGGTAAATAGCGCGGGATAATATTGTACCGAGCTGTTTATACCGTGGTGTATATTTAGCGCGGTTAATATGCTAGTGTACCGAGCTATTTTTATACACGTATGCTTGTACAGCGAGGCATGTATACGCGGGTAAATAGCGCGGCATACTATTGTACCGAGCTGTTTATACCGTGGTGTATATTTAGCGCAGTTAATATGCTAGTATATCGAGTTATTTTTATACACGTATGCTCGTATAGCGAGGCATGTATACACGGGTAAATAGCGCGGCATACTAGTGTACCAAGCTGTTTCTACCGTGGTGTATATTAAGCGTGGTTAATAAGCTAGTATACCGAGCTATTTATACCGTGGTATATATTTAGCATGGTTAATATGCTAGTATACCGAGCTGTTTATAACGCGGTGTATATTTAGCGCGGTTAATATACTAGTATAACGAGCTGTTTATACGGCGGTGTATATTTAGCGCGGTTAATATACTAGTATACCGAGCTGTTTATACCGCGGTGTGTATTTAGCGTGGTTGATATGCTAGTATAACAAGCTGTTTATACCGCGGTGTGTATTTAGCTTGGTTAATATGCTAGTGTACCAAGCTGTTCATACCGCGGTGAGTATGCGCATGTAAATAGCTTGGTTATTTGCGCGTGTATGCGTACTGAGATTACTTTGCCGAGGTGTGTGTGCGCGTGTTAATAGCTTGGTTATTTATACGTATATGCATACCGAGGATACTACTGTAAGCCTATACCTAGCTATTGATACGCGTATACTAGGTTATATATAATCGTATACCGAATGATGAATGCACGTGTAAATAGCTTGGTTATGTCGTATCATACTATGTATATAATATCATACTGAGTCAAGAAAACACGTGTAAATAGATAGGTTATATCGTACCATACATGCACGTCTAATGCGATTGACGCTAGGGCTATTTTTGAGAACTTGTATAAAATATAAGTATATCGAGGATACATCTTTTAAACGCTTAGTTGTAGCAATCGGATTTAAAACCACGGGATTTTTCACGAGTGTGAATAATTTATGCAAGCTGTTTTCGCATGCATATTACATTTGCTAGAACGATCTTCGGTTGATATCAAGTATTTTTATAATTAATGAAACGGTCACAAAAAAGCTACTGTGTAATAATGAAATGTTTACTCGGTATCTCTATATGGCTTGTTATACGTATTTACTCCTATTGTATATAAAATACTTAACAAATAAAAAAATATCAAATTGTTATTTTGTATCGTATGGTTGATTCAAGAATAATCATGAACCACGATTCAGCATACTGAAGCAAATTTTACCGTTATTAATTTATCACAGGTGGAATTTTGAATTGCCGAACTTCCATGCTACTGTGAATACAGCCATAAAATCAGAACGTGTGGTAGCGTAGTTATTTATGAAAAACAATCGTTTTCAGGTGTCATCACAGAAGTATTATATAATTAATTATAAGTAAATATTTTGGCAAGAGAAATGAATTTTTTTTTACTGGACAAATTTTCGAGTATCCACATTGTATTTTAAACGCAAATATTGCGCGTTATCGATGCGCCTTCTTCTGTGTGGAACAATAGAGCAACACAAATGAAAAAAATCCATAAAAATAAATAAAAAATTATATAAGATATTAAAAAATCATTATTGTGCAGATTTTTTTAATGTTTTTCATTGTTCCCTAACTTTTTAACGAGTTGAGCTTTTCGTACACGTAATTTTTTACATCAAAAGTTAGTTAAAAGTTAGACTAATCCAGGGGCAAAATATATAAGTCTTGGCTGATCGAGGTCCTTCATTCTACCAACGTTTTTTTATGTACTTTCACCTGCTGAATCCGAATGTTTTCGGTAGAAAATCAGAAAATGGCGCGTTTAATAATTATTAACAATTTTTATAAACAAATTATAAAAACGTGTTTTTAAAAAGAAACAAAAAAAATTTTATCTTATTTTTTCGGTTATTTTGAGCCAAAAAGTTTCTCATGAACATATTCCTAAAACGTACTGAATCAGCAGAAAAAAACGCGATTTTTGAAAACTTTGAGAGCCTATAGCTCAGCTTGTACTGCTTTAATTGTAATTCACAATAACTTCAATTATTTGTTAAAATGTTAACTTAAAGATTACCGTAGTTGACGACACTATTTTTAACCGACTTCAAAAAGGAGGAGGTTCTAGAAAAACATTGTTTGCAAGGTTTATATGTTAATAAAAGCCATGTATAAGTTTTCAATATATGGTCAATCTTCCAATCGCTACTCACGAACCTATTACTAACCGCTCAATGTTATTTAGATACGAAAAAAATTTTTAACAATGAGCGGCTAGTAATAGGTTCGTGAGTAGCAATTGGGACATTGACCATACAGTGACAAAATACTAATTTTCTATACAATCATGAAATTGAATATTTAAAAAATAAATTTTTTTAAATAGGATTGATTTGTAGGTGAAGAATTAAGAAAACATTTTCCATGTGTAGAATATATTTGATATTCCATATTTTAAAATTAACTATGGAGTATATATAATAATGGATATCGAACAAAAATGTTTTTATTTAAAATATTCTGAACCTATGAGGTGTAGCAAATAATGTTAACAAAAAATTGAAGTAAATTGCACTCAAAATAAAAAAAAATTGTTATATATTATTGTAAAACAACGCTTTCCAAGAAAAATAAAGATAAATATTGTTATTGATGTTTTCATTAGCAATTTCTTTGATACCGTTTCAATTGAAAAAGTTCTTATAATTTGTAATCATTGAAACCAAAATTTCTTAGGGCATTTACGAAACAAAAAAGTAAAAATTGAAGCTTGTAAAAAGCATATTGGCCTAAGCAGGCGTCTATATTCATTGGTTATATTGATTATTATATCAGTAAAAAAATCTGCATATTATAATTATACAAATTAGGCTATATCGTAGATGTTGCTTAAAACAAAAAGTATTGTATTACGTTTGTAAAAAACATTAGAATTTTTGCGAGAAAATGTAATTAATTAAACAATTTATTTGTTGTGTACATGTGATTCATGCCTTCATCGTATGCCTACTCACGCACAGAATGTTTGAAATAGAAAGCAATAAGCAGCGTGTATTTATGTTTACGCGCTGTATACATTGTAACACGCACAAACTGTCTGTATTTTCCTCCTTTCCAACTTTACTTGCTATACAGTATCTTTTCTCTCTATCTCGTTCTCTTTTGTAACACAATAGCAAAATTGAATGTTATACATGCATGTATACATAGGCACAGAGTATATATTGCAATTTATGTAGATGGAAAAAGTTGGTAACTGAATTACGTTAAATAACGAAAATTGTTATTTAACAAAAGTATTACGTTAGTTACAATAAAATGACATAAATTATCTCATTTTTAGACCAATATCTGATTTATTTAGTGAATAAATCTAAAAATTATTTTATAAATTTATATAAAAGATAAAGAAGTTATATAAATGTAAATAAAATATAAGTTTAAAAAAATATAATACATTTTAATTAATACGAATTTCTTTGCGCAATGCAGTGTGTGATTATGAAATTGACAATGGTCTTTATTCCTGAAAAGTATTATCAATCACTATATACTACATGATATAAGAGAGAAACAAGATCATTGATAAAGGATAGAGTTATAATTGCAACATATAAAAAATGAATTGAAGAATTAGACAGATTTAGCAGAAAATGTAAGCAGTAAATACAAAAAAGAATATATTCTGAAAGAACGAAATACAATAGTAAATAAGTACCATGAAATGATGGATAAATTTTCATTTAAATATAATTATATTTAGAGGTCTGTACTTATTGAAAGATAACAAATCGACTGAAAATGATAAGAAATGTGAAATACTTATTTAAAAGTGCTTTATAATGTCTATAATTAATGGAAATAGATGATAGTGAATTAAAAAAGGAATATGTATTTAAAAAACCTGTAACATTTAATAAAAAGTTAAGATGATTTAAATGAAGAGGTTAAACAATTTTTTTTTCTAATGAAAGCTTTTCTTAGTATGACTAATGTAGATCATTTTACTGTTTTATCTTCTATTTAAAATCCATATCTTCATCGAAATTAAGCAACAAAAATAAAAAAAAATGTAAAGATATAAAATTTAATAAACTCTTGAAGGACAAGTGGAATATAATGTATCAGATAAGGAATTGAATGTGAAAACAATTTATAAAGAATTTTGTAATAGTTGTGAATCTGTAGATGAATGTAAGGAAGAAATTTCCGATGGAGGACAAAATTTTTTACTATTGTTGAATTTAGTATTGTAGTGAAATTTCAAAAATTAGGCAAAAATAATGAGTACGAGATACCTTTTAAGTGTAAATTAGTTAGAGGAATGAATAATGTATCTTCAATTCATTAATAATTGTGGCGTAACAGCTGATAATTTTGGTGAAGTTGTAACGAAAGCAGCAATGATTTTAAAAGTAGTTGTGGCTAATATGAAGACTAAGATTAAATATTAAAGAGCTCATAATTTATCTATTGAAAGTGTAGCAAAAATTGCAATGAATAATCCTCAATGACTTATGTAATCAATAAAGTTAATAGAACATCAATTTAGACATTTTTAATGAATTTAAACTTACTGTATCAAAAGTAAGATTTGTAGCAATTACAACACCTATACTCGTAACACATCATATGAGATACATATATAAAAATACTTTTCATGTCCAAAAAGAAATAAGGTTTAGTAAAGAATAAAAAAAAAAGTTTTATTACTTTCTGAACGTAACTTTAAATGAACAGTGAGTCAAAAAACTTTCTCAAAATATAAAACTGTATTATTAATTATTTTTATTTACATATTGATACTATTGCATTTTAATGTAATTGTAGCTATTCAAGAAATTGTTTACATATTTGACTACCAATATAATACAATAAAATTATTACATGCAATGATTGATTCTCAATGTGACGTTTCAAAATTGCAGAACACAAACTCACATGACATGTACAATTATTTTTTAATGGAAGTGCTGTAATGCTTTTGAAAACCAAAAACAAGTAAGAAACTGGAACTTGTGATTTAGAACATAAAGATAAAAATTTTAGTACATTTATATAATTGTGGCTAGCTCACATTAACAATGTCGTTAATAAAAAATGTAATTGTTTAACACATAAAGCTCAGCACTTTGTAATACTATTGATCACAGGAATGCACATACATACAGACATTTTGTGGAAACCACCGTTTTTGACTCCCTAAGTACAAATATGTACAAATTAATGATAAAATATAAAAAAAAATTTTTCTCGATACAATGCTTTCTCTATGAGTAAGTACAAAGAGCGAAACATTCTGTTTAGACCATATTCCAGGTTATTATAAATACTTTTTAATCTTGTATTCAAATGAAAATACTTCAGTATATAATATTATTACATAATATATTTCAAACCTAGACAGTGTTAGTAACATACGCCAAAACAATACTATTTAAAATTGAAGTAATATATTTGTAAGGGTGGACCATGATATCTATACAGTAAAGTCTTACAGAAGGAGAAAGCTCAAGTGGATAGCTATTTTGAAAACAGGAAATTTTTCAGATGGTAGGCAAAAAAATAATAGTACATTATGCACCATTAAAACAATGTTGTAGATTACTTCCAAGGTGATAATCGACTTAAGTGCAGAGGTGCATATACTATGTTATTATGTTCAATGTATCTATATGTAATATTATTTTTTATTGAATATTCTCAATTTTTGAAATGGTTCGATATTTATCTGCTACAAGGTTTGCAAGACTAATTTGGTACTTAATACTTGCATTTAAGAGAAAATCGGTTGCCATTATTGAAAGAATGTAATGAATACATAAGTGTAGCTTTATTTAAACGGATTAAATATTTTTCAGATCAATCTTCATGGATCTGTTGGCACAAGTGCAAAAAACATCAGAAGAATATGATAAAATTAATAAATATTTAATCAATATTTGTAAAAAATAACAGCTTATTAATAAAAAGAGTCTAGTTATTCAATATTAAGAAAGAAACAAATAAATACAATATTTGTAACATTTATTTTTGATCTTTAGAAAAAGAAAAATAAATGATTCTTTGTTTACAGTACATAAAGTCATAGCATTATTTCCATAATTGTTTGCTATTTGAACTAAATAGTATTTTTTTGTTCAATTATTCGTTAACAAAATCACTAAGATGCTTAAAAGTTTAGCAGTACCATCCAATAACCTTGAAATTAAAAATTATAAGATAACTTTTCGATAAAGAACACTAACTATAATGTTTTCATGTAACAAAATTTTTCATTTATTATATTTTAATGATTTTTATTTTAATGCGTGTTTATGTTCTTAATTTACAACATTAGCATTTTCATAAATATTTATAATACTTTCAAGTCCCCATTGTTGTACACAGTAATGATATCGGAATGAAAATTTCATTAAAATAGATGATAATAAAAAGATCAGAAAATACAACTCAAAAAAATCTGCAGCTTCTTGTAAAGTAAACTTAGTCCATCCTTTAGGGAAAAAATGTATTCCCTCTCTCTTCATTTTTTTTTTTCAATTGTTATTTAACCCTCTTACAACATCTGGTACAAAGATATTATTTATATATTTAGTTTATTAGATACAATGAAATTATTGTTATAATACCTAATCATCTTCGAAAGCTGTGATTTTTGTACGTTTTTGAGTTCTAATATCTGTTTTCAGTGCACTAGTTCCAGAATATTGAATACTTTTTACATCAGCATTATCTGTTCAGGCTTATTTGAATGAATATTGAAAAGAAGAGTACTCATCTATGTAATTAAAAATTTCAAATTTAAATATAGCAATAGCAAGTTGTTTTTTAGCTGACATACTTATTACTAAATTTGTTTTAATAAAGCAATCAATTATGAATTGATTGTATAAACACCATCTTCAACAGATACTAATACTGCATCATTAGTTAAAAAAAAAAACTCGTTTGTCGTGAATATTGTGGAAGACGAGCCATTACTATAAATAATCTCTGCCACTGCAGTTTGTGACATTTGGAATAAAAATCATAAGCTTGATATTTTATATTTTCATTTATGAATTCTTGCACTTTATCTCTATATACCTTTTCTAATGTTGCTTCTGCTCCTTTTTTATCTATTAAATTAGTTGAAATTCGTTTGTTTTAATGAAATATAAGACTTTCAAAATAACTAACGCATTCATTCAACAAAAACTTGTAATATATATTGACTATATAAATTTTTTGTATCAGTAAATTCAGATTAACTTACACATCGGTACAATTTCCACAAGACATTTTTTATAAGTATTATTTAAGAGATACATTTCATTAGAAGTGGACTGAAGAATAGATTAAAAGAATCATTATGAAGCTTAGGTTAACATTTGCTTGCCATGATGAACAATTGTTAAAAGTTCCTGCTACCATTGCTGCCCAGAATAACATATAAAGTAGAATTTGTGAAGCGTAACATTGAAGGCAATATCGTATGTGCAATCAACATGGCTGATGCTACTAAAAGAACCATTGACAATAGAGCATATTGCCAATATCTTTCAGTTTCTACCGTACGTGCAACTAGAAGTCATTCACTATATTGTACCATGTATCATCACAAAAATAAATGAACAAAATCTTGTTGGGAACAATTGGTCACATTATTTTAATAATTACCAATAAAAGAATTAATGCCATTTTTCAAAGTTTCAATTTTCATACATTTTCCTGTTTCTGTGATGTTTCTTTTCAGTACACTACTTATAGAATATTGAGTACTTATTACATCACAAGCATCTGCCTCAAACAATTAGAATAAATATTGAAGGTAAAGATGCTAATCAACATATCTTCAAATTTAAAGTTTGGATGAAGCATCAGCAAGTTGTCTTTAAGCCAACATGCTTTGCATTTCTTTTATGAAAGTCTCATAACAATTTATTCTTTAAATACCATTTTGAACACCACAGCCTATCAGGAGTTAATAAAAAGTAGCTTTTTCTTTGAGATTTTAAGCAAAACGAGCCATTAAAATAACTAATCTATGGCACTGCATTTGGGTCATTTATAAACATATTAAAAAAGTTCTAATATTAAATAACTGTAACAACACTGACACGTTTTGTGAAAAAATATATTTATTTTGTTGAATATTGAAAAATAAATTAAATTTTGTTTGGTATGTCTACCCACATAGCACGAAAGATTCGGGAAGCTTCCATCGAAAGATTCGAGGAAGATTTCAATGTAAGCTTCTTGCAAGCTTTCCGGAAGCTTAATGAAAGTTTCAGGAAGCTTCCATTGGAATCTTTCATGTTAGCTTTACGGAAGGTTCGGGGAAGCTTACATGTAATATTCCATGAGGGCTAAATCGAACATTACCAAATAGCTTCTAGTAAGATTCCGGAAAGATTTCATGCAATATTACAGAAACGTTATTTGGAAGATTGCATTATATCTTGCAGGAAGCTTCCAGCAATATTTTGTGGAAGATTTCATTCAAACTTCCTGCAGCTTTCCACGGAATGTTGCAGGAAAAATATTTCAATGATCACAGAAGGTTACCAGTAACTTGTCAGGAAGATTCCCTGTAAGCTTCCCGGGAGCTAAATGAAAGTTTCGGGAAGCTTCCATTGGTATCTTCCATGTAAGCTTTACGGAAGGTTCAGGGAAGCTAACATGCAATATTCCATGAGGACTAAATGGAACATTACAAAATAGCTTCCAGTAAGCTTCCAGAAAGATTACATACAATATTACAGAAACGTTATTCGGAACATTACATTATATCTTCAGGAAGCTTCCAGTAATATTTTGTGGAAAATTCTATTCAAACTTCCTGCAGCCTTCCATGGCATATTACAGAAAAAATATTTTAATGTTTACGGAAGGTTACCAGTAACTTGTCAGGAAGATTTCCTGTAAGCTTCCCGAGAGCTAAATGAAAGTTTCGGGAAGCTTCCATTGGAATCTTTTATGTAAGCTTTACGGACGGTTCAGAGAAGCTAATATGTAATATTCCATGAGGGCTAAATGAAACATTACAAAAAAGCTTCCAGTAAGCTTTCGAAAAGATTACATGCAATATTATAAAAACGTTATTCAGGAGATTACATTATATCTTGCAGGAAGCTTCCAGTAATATTTTGTGGAAGATTCCATTCAAACTTCCTGCAGCCTTCCACGAAATGTTATAGGAAAAATATTTTATTGTTTACGGAAGGTTACCAGTAACTTTTCAGGAAGATTCCCTGTAAGCTTCCCGGAAGCTTCCATGGGAATCTTTCATGTAAGCTTTACGGAAGGTTCAGGGAAGCTAAAATGTAATATTCCATGAGGGCTAAATGGAAAATTACGAAATAGCTTCCAGTAAGCTTCCGAAAAGTTATATCCGAATGTTATTTGAAAGATTACTTTACATCTTGCAGGAAGCTTGCAGTAACATTTTGCGGAAGATTCTATTCAAACTTCCTGCAGCCTTTCACAGAATAGTACAGGGAGGATATATTAATGTTCACGGAAAGTTATTGCAAAGTTTCAAAAAAAAAAAAAATACATTAGCTTGTAGTAAATATCATGAAAATTATTCAGTTGAATTTTTAAATAAATTTATTACTTCGTTTATAAGAATTTTGTATTCCTGGTACAAAATCGAACAATTTTAATGTATATCATTGTAGTCCAACATTTTAAATAACTGATAAATGAATTGATTTAAAAATTTAATAGAATAAATTTAGTGATTGGTTGAAAAACCGAAAACTAAACAACTGATTGGTTGAAATGCCGAAAACCATTTACAGTATGGACCGAATTGCCGAAACCTCGTAATTCAAGTTTTTTTTAGAGCTTTATCTACAAAATTTAGATTTTGTCACTGTAACAAAGTGAAGTATCATATTATTCTTTTCCACAACTCCGATAATCCTTAATAATATTTAAATTGATATCATATCAATTTTTCCAAATTAAAATTTATGGAAATTTAGTATAGGTCTAAATGGTTAACTCGAGGTTCTGAGTTTGATTATTAGTCTCAACCTATTGATATGAACCTCATTGTAAGTTATGTGTGTTTTGTATTGATGAAATTTATTTTATTTATTTTTTATTTATTAAATATAAAATTTAAAGAAAGGTATTATTAGAAGAAAATAAGAAATTCAAATAGTTGTTTTTATATTATTTCAAACTGTTGTTTATAACATTAAATCCAATATTAGAGATTTTAATTTAATAAGCTTTTAAAATTTATGTTTGCAAAGTTAAATAATATTTTTCTATTCTATTCAGACTAAAATAAATTTTTTTGCTAATTCAATATCATTTATAATCGATAAAATTTTTTTCTAATATTATCGTATACTATTAATTATTAGAAAGTGTTATATTTTTGTTCAATTTTTATAAATTGTGATTTTAAATCAATAATGATACCTTCAAATCATGTGGAAATGATATTTCTCATTGAATTGTGACTGAAAAACCCGAATTACGAAGTTTCGGCAATTCGGTCCATACTGTAACTGGTTTTCGGCATTTCAACCAATCAGCTGTTTGGTTTTCGGTTTTTCAACCAATCACTAAATTGGTTTTCGACATTCTGATTATCGGGTAATTGATTTTCGATATTTTATTTTTCTGAACTCTCGACTTTCGATAACACGACTTTCTGACTATATACTTTCTGCTATTCGACTTTTCGAAATGCTTGACTACACTCCGTAAATTGTAATATATGTGAATATGTATTGACGTATAAATATGATATAATAATACATAAAATAGTATGTTGTAAGTAAATATGTGTTTTTCACAGCAAATATTTGTAAAATAAAAAATACAAAATAGAATGTTGAACAGAATCATAACAAAATACCTTCCGAACGGTGAAAAAAGATAAAATTAACCAATTGATATTTGAATTGTTGACTTCCCCAAAGCCTCCGAGAACCTTACACTAGAATCTTCCTGGAAACTTCTAGCATTTTTTCATGGAAGCTTCCGTGAAGTACTTTTGTAACCTTACGGCAATCTTCCTTGAAAGCTTCTTGTAAGATTCAAAAGGCCTTTATGCTAGCTTCCATGGAAGCTTACTGATTTCTTTCACGGAAGCTTCCTGGAATCTTCCATTGAATCTTTCTGAAAGAAAAGTGCGCGGTACATTTTACGCTTCCAAGAAGCTTTACTTGAAGCTTTCACGGCAGCTTGCATGTAAGCTTCTTGCATTATTCCGTGAAAGCTTCCATGAAGTACTTTTGGAACCTTACGGCAATCTTCCCTGGAAGATTCTTATAAGATTCAAAAAGACCTTAGTGCTAGCTCTCATGGAAGCTTACTGATTTCTTCCATGGAAGCTTCCTGGAAGCTTCCATTTAATCTTTTTAAAAGAAAAGTGCGCGGGACATTTTACGCTTCCAGGAATCTTACGTGGAAGCTTCCGGGAAGTTTCCGAACCTTTTATGGAAGCTTCCTGGAAGCTTTCCGGAAGCTTCGGTGCTATGTGGGTAGGTATAGAAAAAAAAGTATGATTGGATAATGAAAACGCATGAATCGTAGAAAAATATTTATAGTTTAAAATGAAAAAGAAAAAGTGAATAGATGTTTTGAAAAAAAAATTGTAAGTAATTGAAAATATAAATCGTGTATTTACTTTTTCCTCCACGGATGACGCCTTGATTTTCGGCGCGAAGGATTGGCTTTGTGAGGGGCACCATTTTTTTGTATAACTTGGCGAACCATAAAAGAATAATTAAACTATTATAAATAAAAATAAAATAAATTAGAGAACATTCTCGCGTCCACAAATGTAACAATAGTAAATCAATAAAATATAAAGTATGGTTAAAACTAAAGTATAAAAGAATGATTATAATAAGAAAATGAATTTTTGATGCTAGAAGTTGTAATTAATGCACGTGTGTATTAATTATCGAGTGCGACCGAACGATTAACGTTTTAATCAGTTTCGTTCCTTGACGTTACTTCTAATAGTTCCGATTTTCGCTACCTCATAAATTAACATTGCGTTTTATGGCGCTACTTGCGATTAATAGTCCGTAAAGGACTACTATTCACAAGTGGCGCCATCAAGGATAATGTAACTTTATGAGCGACAATCAGAAGTATTCCAAGTAACGTAAAGGCGCGAAAGCAGTGTTGCAAAAAAAAAAAAACATATCGCGTAGTCCTACGAAATCGTTCATTCAGTTCGTCTCTTGCACAAGTAAAAGTTCGCTTAGACAAAGGTAGCATCATGGGAAAAGGAAAAAAAGGTAAGCTTAAAAATTATAATATTAATAAATAACCGAATATTTTAATAGAATCTTAATATATAATTAGAAACTAAAAATGTTATAATAATAATCGTTTTGTAATATTTATTTCAGGTGACGATAAATCTAAAGAAGAGAAGCCACGTGACCCGCCTGCAAACCGCAATGTAAATTTTCTTAAAATTCATTTTGTTAAAAAATGTTATTAAATTTTTTTATAATTATTTCTTAATTTAATTTTCAGGACGAGGCAAATAATCTTTATCTGGACCAATCGGCTAAATACATCGAATCGTTAGAGAATCAGATTTCCAGCTTAGAAAATGTAAGTAGAAAAAAAAAATAAGAAAAGAAATAGGAAGTAATAATAATATAACTTAAAGAAAAAGAAACATTAAAAAATGAAAAAATAAAACAAAAAAAAATAAGAAAAGAGTATATAGGAAGTAATAATAATTTTACTGAAACAAAATGAAACATTAAAAAATGAAAAAATAAAACAAAAAAAATACATAATTTGTATTAGAATTTATAATTAATGTTTATTGAAAAATATGAATTTTAAAATTAGATTTTTCAATTCCAATTAATTGGAAATTCTAACAGAAATTATGTATTTTTTCTTTGCTTTGTGTTTATAATAAATTTGAATGCATTATGAATGTCAATTATGATTTAACATTATAAAATTCATTTGCCACTTTCACTCACTCTCTCTCTCTATCCATTTGTCTAGAATATTCAGATTATTTCGTGTGTGTTATATATATATATATATATATATATATATATATATATATATATATATATATATATATATATATATATAAGAAATAATCTGAATATTCTGGATAGATAGATAGATAGATAGAGAGATATAGATATAGATATAGATATATGTTTATTGTATGTACATTATATTGTACAATTTTTATACAGTTATATACAAGTAATAATAAAATATAATATTGAGTAAAAGCAGTATTTAAAACAGAAACAGAAGAAAATAATAAAAAACTTAATAATTTGAATTAAAGATTATAATTAAGTTACAGTTTATTTTTATTTTTATTGTGATGGCATAGGTCCATTTTCTAAGGAGAGGTAATGAGTAAATGCTGAAGATTTAAATGAATGAAGTGATGGTGAATTTCGAATTGACTCAGGAGCTCATTCCATAGGAAGGATGAAGTGACCAAGAACGATCCATTGTAAAATTCAGTAGTTGCAGGTGGTACAGTCAATAGCCTCACAGCACCCCTCAATGTTCTAACAGATTGATTCCAAATAAATCTAGAATAAAGATAAGAAGGAACTTTAGTAGAGAACATCTTATAAAGAAAGGAGGATGCAAAATATTTTCTTCTACTGGAGGTAGATAACCAGCCCAATTTTGTACGATAAGCAGAAATATGCTCACGTCTGCCAACACCATAAACATAGCGAATACCAGAGTTGATGACTCTCTGAAGCCTCAAGTCAAGTTCAGCCGACAAATCCAGAATAAACGAGGCAACAATAATCGATGAGCGGAAAAAGTAAAGTCTGTATCAGATGCTTACGAAGAGCAATGTTAGTACTCTTTCGAAAGTAGTTTAACCTGTATAACAAAGAAAAAGACTTATTACAAACCTGAGAGATGTGCTCCTTCCAATTCAGTTTACTGTCCAACCACACCCCTAAATTCCGAACAGAAGATTCAAACCTAACAGTAGTGCCATTAATTTGGACACCAGCAGCCTGTATAGTAGACAGCAAATTAATATAATAATAGGAGCCAATAATTATGGCCTTAGTTTTACCGACATTCAATTTAAGGCAATTTCTAGCAGCCCAATCAGAGATAGCAACAGCATGTGCACTCATAATAGAAGAGTAAACATCCAATTTATCCAAAGGAAAATGGACATATACCTGAAGATCATCAGCATATATAAGGTATTGAATATCAGGACCAAAATCAATAGCAACATCATTCACATATATAGAGAATAATAACGGCCCCAATACAGATCCTTGAGGAACTCCCATACTAAGAGAGAGGTAATTAGATACATTACCACCCTCGCCAATAACAGCCTGCTGACGACCCGCAAGATAAGAGGCAAACCATCTGATTACCGTGATGGAGACATCAAGTGATGACATTTTTCTAAGCAAAATAGCATGGTTCACGGTATCAAATGCCTTACTGAAATCAAATAGCAAAAGCAAGGTGACATAGCGTCTATCCATATTGAATCTAATATCATCTGTCAGTCTCAACAAGGCTGTCTGTGTACTATGCCCAGTCCTAAATCCAGTTTGCCGCGGATCCAATAGTTGTCTAGTGGACAAATATTCATACAACTGCTGATGGACAAGACGCTCAAGTACCTTTGACAGAAACGATAATAAGGAAATAGGTCGAATATCATTCATAGATTGTGGAGAAGTAACTTTATTAATAGTTTTAATAAGCGATAACTTCCAACATGATGGGAAAAGACATTCTTTCAAGGAATCGTTGAAAATGCGACACAAGAATTTACCGATAACAGGAAATGCAGTATTAATAAGAGACTGAGGAATGTCATCTGGACCCCTCGCCTGCGTAGTAAAACTACGCACAGCCTGACCAACCTGAAACAGCGACACCTCAGAGAACGTAAACATAGGTTTAAATGGTTCATCCTCAGCTAAAGTATTCGAATAATCAAAGACTGAGGTGACCGATCTATCAGATGCTACACTGGAAAAATGAAAATTTAGCTCATCAATAGAGAAAGGGTGACAAGAAGTATTTCCACTCGAACAAATACCGAGATTACGCAGCTCCTTCCAGATTTGCCGAGAATCATTTAGCCCAGAGAGCCTGCCATAATAATAAAGGAGTTTTGAAGACTCAATGCTCTCATGAGCACGATCACGTGCAGCTCTATATGATAGCAAGTCAAAGGGAAGTCGTGAGCGTTTATAGCGTCTATAAAGCCGGTCTCTATCATGAACCAAACCACGATGCTCTGCAGTGATCCATGGACGACGATTTACACCCTGTCGAACCTTTTTAATGGGAACAAAGAGTGAAATTGCTTCACTTAGATGGCCATAAAGACAATTAAGACGAGTTTCGAGATTTGAATCGCCATTACAGATAGAGCAATCCAAAGAGGAAAAATAATCAATCAGCCTTGTGTTATCAACAGCCTTATAGTCTCGATAAGAGAAATCATTAAGCACAGGCTTAGAAAGAGAAGACTTGACAGTGGCTGCAATGAAATCATGTCCATCTATAAATGGCACATCAGTCTTCCAATAATCAAGCAAGGAATCACTTGCATCCACAAGGCATAAATCTAGCCAAGTATCAGATGTGGCAGTGTGATGAGTTGCACCGTAAGGCACAGAAAAGAGTGCATTTTCCTTGATCAAACCCTTCAGAAACAAAGAGTCATCAGAATCAGTAGATAGGTTTGTATTGAAATCACCCAAGATAACTTTAGTGCTATAATCATGCATATAAGATGACAGATCAGGAATAAAATCAGTTCCAGCCAAGAATGGAGCATGAGGTGGTCTGTAGACTACTCCAACAAAAATAGGAGAAGCAACATCATGAGTTTTAATCTCACAAAAGAGATATTCAGGTAAGCCTGGCTTACCACACCAGCCACCTTTAGAAGAACACAGTCGTATGCAATCCAGTGAGCGATGAACATATAGAGCAACACCACCACCTCTAGTGTTACGATCCTGTCTGAAAAGCACATAGTCATCTATGGCTATAAGCGAGTCAGAGACTATCTGACCAAGCTTTGTCTCAGTCACAGCCACCACATGAAAATAAGTGCGAGAAGCCAAAAATAATCTTATCATTTCAATATGAGCACGAATGGAGTTGGCATTAAAATGACAAACCCTGAGACCATCCTCAGTAGAGACATGTTTTGTAATGGTAGATGAAGATGAAGTATTATTAGTAGGTAACAGAGAATCAGAAGGGAAGGAAGAAGAAAATGGACTTACCACAGCATCTCGAATCAGCTCGCTTCTCCGTTGCTGATGGGAGTTATTTTTGCTAAAAAAGCATTCAGGTCAGCATCAGTAGTAATACGCACAGGTAGAGAGAGAGAGAGAGAGAGAGAGAGAGAGAGAGAGAGAGAGAGAGAGAGAGAGAGAGAGAGAGAGAGAGAGAGAGAGAGAGAGAGAGAGAGAGAGAGAGAGAGAGAGAATTTCTTGAAAGTGGCAAATGAATTTTCTAATGTTAAATCATAATTGATAAATAAAAATTTGTAATTTCTAAATATTATGGCATCTTCGTGCATATGTGTTTGAGTTTCGAACAAATTACTCTTATACTATATTTTGCTCCATACTTGTTAAAAATTGTGTAAAAATAATATAAATTTTTTGCATTTATAAATTTATAACCTGTTTTCAATAAGTTTAAGGGATAATTTTCATGTAAGGAAGCAATTTAAAAAAAAAATTTAGAATTTAATTTTTCAATTAACATTAATTCTAAATTCTAACAGAAATTATGTATTTTTTCTTTGATTTGTGTTTATAATGAATTTAAATGCATTATAAACATATATCAATTATGATTTAACATTAGAAAATTAATTTGCCACTTTCAAGAAATTCACTTTCTCTCTGTATCAATCTATCTGGCTAGAAAATTCAGATTATTTCCTGTGTGTATTTATATATATATATATATATATATATATATATATATATATATATATATATATATATGTATGAAATAATCTGAATGTTCTCGAGAGAGAGAGAAGAGAGAGAGAGAGAGAGAGAGAGAGAGAGAGAGAGAGAGAGAGAGAGAGAGAGAGAGAGAGAGAGAGAGAGAGAGAGAGAGAGAGTAAATTTCTTGAAAGTGGCAAATGAATTTTCTAATGATATATCAAAATTGATATACGTTCATAATGCATTTAAATTCATCACAAACACAAAATTTTGTTTTTAAATAAACTGAAAAAACCTATCATATTATGTGTTTAATTTTATTATTATTTCAGCACCTACATCAACTCGAGCAGAACAACTATGATTGGGCGTGCAGGTTCAGGGAGGAGAGAGCTAGAAGGGAGACACTTGAGACCGTTATGAATGTAAGTTTAACTTCAATATAACTATTCTATTTATTTTAAAACTAGTTATCGTATTTAATTTTATTAACAAAAAATAATCATAAACTTCTATTTCTCTTAAATAAATTATTTGAATTTCTTTAGTATTTTATAATCAGCTATTAAATTAATATTTCCTCTTTTAGTTGCAAGCAGCCAATGCCGCAGCTCAAGTGGCTCAAGCTCCTGAGCAGGTGAATGCTCCTGAGCAGCTGAATCCTCCTGAGCAGCTAAATCCTGTAGAGAACAATGAAGAGTCCGCTGGGCCCCCAGTTTGGCGAGGCCGGGGCACCAGAGGACATCATTGGCGTGGCCGCGTTAGGCATTACCGAAACTGGCGCGGTCCACGTTTCAACAGAAATAATTATTAAAACTCTGTTCTTTCCCTGTTGTAAAAAAATAGTTGGATATACAACAGAATATCTAAGTGAGTACCCAACTGGATATGCAACTGGATGACTTGGATCTCACTTGGATTTTGTTGGATATCCAAGAGAATTATCCAGTTGCGCATCATCCACATAGATTTCTAGTAGGATATCTAGTTACATTTGCAGTTGGATATCGTATTGGAAATCCATGTGGATAGTGTGCAACTGGATAATTCTCCTATATATCCATAGAAATGCAAGTCAGATCAAAGTCATCCAGTTAGATATCCAGTTGGATATCCACTCAAATATTCGGTTAGATATCTCACTAGTTTTTTACAACAGAGCTCTGTAATGTAACTAAATTAATAAAATGTTCGTAAAATAAAGAATTGAAATTTAATTATAACCATTTATTTATAAAAATATTTAAAAACTAAAATTTGTTTAAACGGTAGGAAATGTATTATCCTGATTTTCTTTTTTAGATTAATTTAGCTTGAATACTTTTAATTACTTTTAACTTATGATATTTATCTTTTTTTGCTTTTCTTTTTTCTATCTTGACATGTCATTACAGTTACTTATTTCCCCTCGCACTTTTTTGCTTTTTTCTAATTTCTTGGTTTAAGGCCATTGTATCCCCTAAATGCCTTAATTTGTGCTTGATTTAAGCTCCTTTCGTGTACTTAGATAAGGAACCGTTTGACACTTGAGTATTATATATTTAGATTAGAGTAATCTTTGCAACATGAATATTGTTTCTCACTGGAAAAGTAGCTTATTGGATTAATCAATGTTTGTACACTAATATAATTATTAGTCTTTGTTTTTTAAGTTTTTATTGATATTTACTAAATGAGACATTATTTATGGTGCAATTAAATAAAAAGAATTTATTCTTCGCTACTTATTTCTTTATGCTAAATATTTTGTATTTTAATATATTATTTTTTTAAATATTAAAATCAAATATAATGAAAATTCAAATTTAACTGAATCTCACTGCATTTCCTTAAATTTAATTTAAAATCAATTAATAGCTCAATTAAGTGAAAATAATAATCGTTTATGAAAATTTGAAGTAATAACAGGTTAAAAGATTCTATTTTACAAATTTATAATCGTATAAACAGTTTAAAACGTTTAAAATAAAGTCATTTTTTTACATTTCTAAATAATGCTAAAGAAAATTCAATAAGTATATTCATGCATGGGAATAATCTTATCAACTTAATACATTAAAATAAAATTATTCCCTAGATTATGCTTTGTGTTAATAATTTTCAAACAAAAATAAAAATGATTTACGAGTAATACTATGCTAAGGGTCACTTTTCATGTGTGAACCAATTTATAGAACAAAATAATAAAAGAAAATATTCATATGCATGTAAAGGGTATTTATTCATTTAAAACTAAATAGTTTAAAAAGAGTATGAAATGGTGTTACAAATAAAATGAATCTCAAAGAAACAAGATGAAATCTAAATAAGATCAGGTTTATTTATTGTAACGTTTGGCTTTTCCGGCGGTTGCCGTAGACAACTCGTTGACGTCGGTGGCATCAGACTTTCACTTTTTACCTGAGGGTTGATGCTGGAAGATGGTCGGTCGGAGGTTCGAATAAGCCAAAGTTCAAACTTATAAACTAAATTGAAATTACTGAATTTAATAAAAATGAGTTCAAGAATGAAAAGTTAACTGTAATAAAAGAAATAAAAATTTAACTGTAATTAATATTAAAGGAAAAAGAAATTTACTATTGCGTTTAAATAACAATTAAGTTGACGAAATAACAAATCTTAAAACTAAAGCGGTAAATGACGGGGCGGATTTACAGGACGGGTTTAGCGGAACTGGTAAATGAGTATGAGTCGTGCATTTTATATTTTTCACAATAAATGTTCTTTGCGTTTATTGAGTTGATCTTAAAATTAATACAAGGTTGATCAATTAAATGATAATCTCGGGAAAATTGGCCGGAAACGGCGGTACGCAAAAATATGAATAATCAAAATAATACAAAAATTAAATTGTATCTTTTAGGCGGTCGGTATTAGTTTTACCGGTAATGCAGTTTAACAAAATTATACTTAACAATAAATTCCGAACGGTATCGGTTACAAACTAAAAGGAAAGATATACTATTTACAGGTTACGAGATATAATTGATCTCTTTCTGGCGGTCGGTATTTATTTTTACCGATGGCGCGGTTTTTAACAATCTTATTATTAATAAATTCCGAACGGTATCGGTTACGAACTAGCGTAAAAGGAAAAATAAACTATTTACAGGCTACAATATTATCGACGGTTAGCACGGTTGGAATCTACTTTACCGGCGGCGGATAATATGAGCGGTGTCTCCGTGACATTCGGTACAGGCATAAGGTACAGGCTGGTGTCAGAGGGAGACAGGAAAGGTTACCTCCAAGTCTTAAAGTAGACATGGAGGGGATGTGCTAGTCGTGCATACTCGCATCGACTAGCGGAGGATCTACCCCGACCGAGAAGGGGGTGGTAGTTGTCAGGATTCAGTGTCGGGCAATCCCACCCTTGCACTGACGGAGAGGTTGGAGGCTAACGTAGGGCAATCCCACCCTTACGTAGCTTAAGACAGGAATACGGGTGAAGGTAACTCCCACTGTGTCGAGCAATCCCACTCTTACACAATGGAAGGGGAGACGAGTCCCAAGGCTGGCTCGGCGGCTTGCTTATATATGCTATGGAGCTCGCTATTCCCGTTGCGGGAGTAGCGCCTCGTAGCGGCTAAGTATATGAACTATGTCTAGCGCGATTTTTGAATCGTCGCATTATACATCGTTACCAGCAAATGAAAGCAAATGAAAAGTTTTAATAAATTAATAGCACAAAGTAAGTAGCTCGATAACAAATCCCAAATGTATACCACCAGAAGCATCCGTCATTCTTATATAACGGTTATCTGGATTCTGTTTTAAAATAAGGTTTAAAGAGAATGTCCCTTAATTTTTTATCCATGCAACTGTATTGCATTTAGTTGCTAGCATACAACATAATATTGGCAGCATTTGAACATACAAGGAATATATTCTAAATGAAATTCCTTTGGGTGTTGATTGAAATTTTGCGGTAAGGCCAACATAAGCTTCTGTAGTTTATATACAAATGAACTTGGAGTTCTCTCATTCCATTATCTTCTAAAATTAATTATTTTAAATTATTCACTTCTCCATTTACTAATTAATACATACCTGAAAAAAAAACAATCATGTTTCACATAACAATTTTTTTTAAATAAAGAAAATGTCATGAAAAAAAATTTACCAGTTTGCTGAACAAGCAATAACTCCAGTTAAACATGCAACTGCATTCATATCCATTTCTATTACATTTCAATGAATCCATAAAAATCCATGATTCTACCATACACTTTTTTTTTAAACTATTGATAATTGAATTTCAGAATTTGTTCATCTGAATTCTAGAATTATCAATATTATTCATTCAATGAAATCAGGAATATCATTAACTTTTAATCCTTTAGTTGGAATTGGAGGCAGTACAGTAATTATAACACATGGTAAATAATTTCTAGCAGCATCATCAGCGTCACATCAAAATTTTGGAATTGTGAAACACAAACTATCCAAACAACTGTCAGGAAAAAGTAATTAACATTGTACAATTTTTTTTTGTTTAAAATAACTATTATATGATTAACTTGTTCACAAATAAAATTAAATAATTGAATGATCCATTAAAAAGTACAGTCCTTCCTTGAATTTTTGAAAACTATAATTATAGCTAAACACAAAATATTGAGGTTACTTCATATCATTTTTAATATATGAATACTGGAAAAACATACATAATTACCTTCTTGTGATCGGATAAACTCATTTTTTTTCAGATATAGGTTGTTTTTCTAACACTTCAAGGTTTTAATAAATTAATAGCACAAAGTAAGTAGCTAAATAACAAATCCCAAATGTATACCACCAGAAGCATCCGTCATTCTTATATAATGGTTATCTGAATTCTGTTTTAAAATAAGGTTTAAAGAGAACGTCCCTTAATTTTTTATCCATGCAACTGTATTGCATTTAGTTACTAGCATACAACATAATATTGGCAGCATTTGAACATACAAGGAATATATTCTAACTTAAATTCCTTTGGGTGTTGATTGAAATTTTGCGGTAAGGCCAACATAAGCTTCTGTAGTTTATATACAAATGAACTTGAAGTTCTCTCATTCCATTATCTTCTAAAATTAATTATTTTAAACTATTCACTTCTCCATTTACCAATGAATACATACATGCAAAAAAAAGAACGATAATTTTTCACATAAGAATTTTTTTTAAATAAAGAAAATTTCATGAAAAACAATTTACCAGTTTGCTAAGCAAGCAATAACTCCATTTAAACGTGCAACTTCATTCATAATCATTTCTACTGCATCTCAATGAATCCATAAAAATTTATGAACTTTGTGACGTGGAAAATACCACGCAACAACAAAAAAATTTTCGAAATAAAATTTTTCTCCCGTCGGCACAAACCACCAACCACCCATGGGCCCGAACGCATATGAGATTTTTTTTTAATTTTATTAATTCCCTTAATTTCTTTTTGTTACGAGATCACAAGACGAAGATTTGATTTTAACTGACGCGCGCGGCGGCCATTACACACACATCGATAGCTAATGTATGTGAACATCGGTGCTGCTGTAGCAGCCAGTTGAGCGACTAAGTATACACCAATACTTAGCAACGACCGCGCGTGCGCTAGGAGTCAAGGATTCAAGAAGATGAGGTACAAGAGAGAAGAATAAGAAATAGATAAGGAGGAAGAGAGATGGGGAGATCCGCAAGCTGGCAGAACGAATTGAAAGTGCTGGCGCGTCGATCTCTCGCGCATTAAGCGACGAGAAAGAGAGAGAGAGTATGAGCACCGTACTTTCTCTATATATGTATGCTCTCTATATATGTATAGAAGGAAGCAGCATATAGGCGCCTGTCAAAGCGGATTCGAACGCAGGGCCCTCTTTATTACAGGAAGTAAGAAGGAGCCAATGAGAATTATTAAAATATAAAGGAAAACTAGTAATTGGTAGAGAAAGAATTAGAAAAGGATAGAAGAAAGAAGAGAACTAGAGGAGAAGAAGGAAGTAGCTTTTAAGAAGAAGAGATTCACTGCTGGTCTTTGCGCTGAGTCGCACGCTTTTTTGATTGTCGTCCTCGTGTCGCACCGAAGCCTTTCTCCTTTTGTAATTCGCCGCAACTTTCAAGAGTCACTCTTTTTCTTCGCTGTGCATACTCAGGCAGGAGAAAACTTATTGGACCTGAGAGGATCTGCAGCTGAGCCACAGAGGTAGAGAAATAGGAAAGTCCTGGCTCTGGAGACGAGTTTGAAGCAACAATCAACGTCGCCGGTAGCGACCACCAAGACCCGAAAGAAGCTAGCGATCGAGCGGCCATTATCGCCAGCCAGCCATATTCGACTAGCCATCTTAAGTACCATCGTCGACTGTATCGACCTAGACGGCACTTTAAGTACATCACTGGTGAGTGGGCTGCGCCCGATAAGATTTACATTTCTTTTTGTGAATCAACGGCTCTCGCCGGTTGATTTTCGAGTCAGTGAAGTGGTTTTTCTTTTATTTGTGCGCGAGATTTGATTATACAATTGAAGTGATTAACGTAAAAGCGTGATAGAAATTGAAAAGTTTGTAAAAAGTGATTGAACGCGACCGAAAATAACTAAATAAGAATTCATTAAAAATTGTTAAGCGAAGTGAAATAAAAATAAAATTTTTAATTGTTGTATTTGACTTAGATTAGACCGTGAGTGCCGGAAGTGTGTGCCACGTGGCCACGTGTTACCAAAGCGAATCTTGACCGGTTGAACGTGTTTATTCGCTGGTTAAGCGAATAATAATTAAATTAAATTATAGAATAAATATAATTCATTTTCCTTTAATTTATTAGTAATCGCGTATTGGATAATAAAAGAAATCTGTTCATTTGGTAAAACGTGGGCGCGTATTGAGCGCTGTGAGTGAGAGAGAGAGAGAGAGAGAGAGAGAGAGAGAGAGAGAGAGAGAGAGAGAGCGAAGCGAGCCTAAACGGCGAAACAATTTTCGTATTAAATTCTAAGATAGTAAATTCATTTTTCTCGAATAAATTAAATTAAACATTTTTTTTTGTTTATTAAGAGACGAGTAAATAAAGATATTAAGTAAACTTAAAAAAAAATTTTTTTGTATAGCCTGAAAGTAAATTTATAAAGTTTTTTTGTGTAAGCTAAATTTTTCTGTGTGTGGGGTATGAGAGAGCGCGAATAGGTAGCATTCTAAGTAAGGTTTGTTATGACCAAATGTAAAATAAGTTTATTTCTTTAATATAAGTGGAAGTTGCAGTTAAATAAAAGTTTTTTTTGTGTGTGTTCCCCCCTCCCATTTCAGGCAAGAATTCTGCTCGAATAGAGCCATCTCCCGATCCAAGGCAGCCTGAGACTCGTGTTTACTGCTAGCTAGTTGGTGGTGTATCTGGCGCCCTTTACACAAATAAATTCTTTTGATACACCGATTTTGCCTGTGAGAATCGGCTCACGAGTAGATTAATATATTTATTTTAAAAGTATAGAATATTAAGTTTACTGAAATTCTCGCATCGCAACTTGTATTACACATGATTGGTTCTCTGTACCAAGTGTAGAAAGTAATGCATCACATAAATAAAGCATTGGTAAAAATATTTGTGATTATAAGTTGTGAGAAACAATGGGTCACTGCCACCAAAACTATTATGAACATCAGATTTTTGATCAACTACAGACATTCTTGAAAAACAAGATGAAATCTGATTTTCTAATAGACTTTCTGCTTTGAGTCTAGTTGAAGACACTCAGATAAACATTGCCATTTTTGCCTCATACAAATATAAAATATTGAAGCATACCACTAAGTAGATTATCTGGTTCAAGTAAAGTGTTTTAAATATTCTCGGTTAGATAATAATTATAACCCACGTATTATTACAATCCAGTTAAAGAATTTAGTTTAGGGAAGAAAGATCAAGCGTTTTGCAAACATCATGTTCTCCTGAACAACTAAATAATATCCATCAACTTATCTCCAAAAATATTTATCTCTTGAACGGTAGTATCTCGATTTTGAATCGTAATTAAAAAAAAAACAACAAAAAGTTTAAGTCAAATTTTATAACCTATAGAATACACGACACCTAATACACAACTGACATATATATACGTATATATGCAGACGATACTTTGGAACTATTATTATTATTATTTCTTTTTATTGGCCACCAAAATATATTACACAGCCATTACACTATTAAAAATTGGCATATGTAGGAAGATACAAAAATATAATACATTTATTACATATATTTTTCGACGAGGTATAAAATCAATATTATACAGGAATACTTTCTCCTATCGTTACGCTCGAAATTTTAAAATGAACTATTTACTGTGGGGCGATCCCCACAAAAAAACCAAATAATTACTTAATATATATACAATGCTACAACTTATTACGCTTTGATCATTTACATTTACATTTACATTACATTTACACTTATAGTTATTTATTTATAGTAGCTAGGGTACCTCGGGGTCGCGAAGCCCGTCTGTAGTATTGTAGATTACTACAGCCCTGAGGAATGATACTTTGGAACTAATAAATAAGAAATCTAACGCCATCTCTCGGATCGTGGATTTCAACAATTTACTATAATAATCGAAAATAAATGTTTTTTTTTTGTCGTTAGAATTTTAATTTTTCACAATATGTCCCCAATTTTTTTATTGATTTTGTATTTGCTCTAAAAATTTCATTGCAATATATTGCTTCGTTGATGAAAAAAACTTTGAATAACTTTTGGAGTAAACTCCATTGCGTACTGTTAGTGTCGATAAAACAGAACCGGCTGTTGTCGTATATTACAGATGCAGTTATTCAAACTTTATAATTTTATTATGTTTTTCTTCGTAAAATAACTTGTAAAACATTGTTTATTATATTAGTTGTTGGGGACAACTATTTTCATTAGCATAAAATCATCTAATATTTCTCAAAAAGAAATTTTATAAGTACTATATCCGAGACCTTACAGCAGCGCTGCGCGTGGTAAAAATTGAAAATGTATATTTGATTTTTTTTTGTAAAATTTTGAGTTTTTATGAGATGTCCCCAATTTCTTTAGCAATTCTAAACTTACTGTCAAAATTTCATGGCAATCGGTTTATTTATTGCTGAGAAAACTTTGAATAACTATTCTAGTCGAATGCAAGCATAGCTGAGTATATGCAGCGTCATCTTAAAGTATCATCTGTCTTTGTCTCTCTCATAAAAAGAAAAAAAGACATATTGCACTCACAATACTTAAGTCACGTCTATGAATTCGAACCTTAAGGTGCATTATTAAGGCTGGAGTTCATAGATCCACCTCAAGTAACGGTTGTATCATCTGTATTTTTTTCATCATGAGAGAGACAAAGACAGAATGAGATTTAAGTAGCAATCATTACTTGAGTTAGGTCTATGAATTCCAGCCTAAGGCTGGAAGTTATAGTCGTTACTCAGTCCTCATTTCTCAGTTTTCATATATGAAACATCATTCCAACATCTTCCTTGTTTTTCTTATGGAAGTAGAGTAAGATAGAATAATGTTTGATACTTGAAAACTGAGAAATGAGTAATGACCATGTGTTCCGGCCTTGAGGAACTGATATTGTACAGCTTGCTAGAACAGCATCCCTGTTCCCCGTTTTTTCTTAACGTGTGACGATCCTATTACACATCGTCTATTCTACCCATCTGTCTTCGCGCCAATTCTCATATCATTTGCCGATAGAAGATAGTAATTTCATTGGTCTTAATAGTAATTTTTTACTTTTGATTTACTTTTTTAATTATCTTGTCGAGAAAAAATACCATGAAAACACATTTCTTTTTAAATAAAAATCTTATTTCAATCATCTAACACCAGGAACTCCTTATAGTAATTCATTTAGTCTTTATAATTATTTTATAATGAATTGACGTATAAGTCAAACTAACTTGAACAGTTATAAATTTTAATTAGTTGGAAATAATTATACAAAGGAGCAAAAATTTTTCCACTAAGGTTTAATTTGTAAATTATTTAATTCAAATTCGAATCATTTCTTTTTAAAGAAGAATTCATGGATGGAAGCACTTTAACCCAAGAATACTCATTGGAAAACATTCCCATTATCTCATATGAAGATTTGTATCTTGTGAATGTTGGTGATGTAAACATTTCAAATCATCATAATGATATGGTACAAGCCAATACTAATGGTATTGAAGATTCAAAACAGTCTACAAACAACACTATTGACTCAGTTTCAGAGGATGGGATGGATGGGATATCAAAGATTGACCTCCCAAGAATTAAAAGTACTCAAGTATTAACAGGCACTGATATTATAGACTTAAAAGGTAATAAGTTTGAATTTAATTTACAATTAAATATCCAGAAAATTTTACTTAAACCAATATTTAAATATTTTACTATTCAACTTTTCTATTGCCCAGTTTTTTTTCGTACACCTTTTAGAAGCTATTCCTCTAACTCCTTTACATTCATCTATTCTCTTTGTAGCGCTAAAAGTCTTTCTTTACTACATACTTTAACCGTGTCCTTTATTATTCTTTTCTTTAGCTCTTTTCTTTTTTTCACCATGCATCCATGCTCATCTGCTGACTCCTATGCCTCTCACATTTCCATCACTTTTTGTTTTTTTTATTTTATACTTTCCTTGCATTGTTTTCCTTAACAAAATCCCTAATTACTTCATCCATTTCCTTAAAAAGATTTCCCTGGCCAATTTCCTCCATGACTCCTAACCTCATTTCAAATATTTGTCAGAAACATTTTAGGAACCTAGTATAAATATTTTAAAAATATTCATTAATATTTTATGAAAATATTTTCAAAAATCCTAGAAAAATATTTTGAAAATTGAATAAAAATGTAATAATTGTTATAAATTTAGGATCATCAGTCTAGATTTTTTCACGTAAAAAATTTTAATAGATAACCACTTGTATAATCTTATAAAGTAGGCTTCGATGAGTAGAATATTCAAAGCATCTCCAAAAGATATCTGTTTTTTTTTAATAATATTTATAAATTAACATTAAAAATTAACAATTTTTTTCGTTTAACATTAATATCTCAGAAACCGTAAAAGCTATCTTGGTGGTATCAAAAAATAAAATGTAGGTGATTTCAATACTTTTAAAATAAGTTTTATACCATTTTCAAAACTTGATAACTTTTCTAATTTAATCATTTATGAATATTTTTTTACCATGTGCAATGCCAAAATGTTTTTAAAGAGTTACTAAAATATTTATCAAATAGGATAAATGCAGTTGGTTTAAATGTAACCTTTTAAATATTGCTCCTCAATAACTATTAGTATTAATTTCTAATTCCCCAGATATTTTTGCTCAATCATTTTATTTATTATTCAATTCTTATTTTATTATATACATTCTTTTTTATATTTTACAATTTCATATATTTGCTGGCAACTACCGATACATTTAATAAAATGTAAGTGAAAACATAACTGACCCAAAGTACGCTTGTATCATAAATTTTATGTATAAGAGCAAGCGAGACAGAAAAAAAATCTGAAACGCTACAAAGCTGTCCAAAAATACGCAAGTATATGCGGCTTCTGATGGAAGATGATGAAAGAAGCCCTGACCGTATATAAGTTTGAGCTTCAGCTAGTTAAATAGGCTTTTTCCGAGCTTTTATAAATAATATTGAGAACTTAAAAGCGACTATAGCTTAACCCCCTCCTTTTTGTTATTAGGGGAAACACAAGTAAAAATTCGTTTTTTATTTTCAATTTTTGACCTAGAGCACCTATAACATTATAAGAAAAATGCACTAAAAAGCATAAAATAAATTAACTTTCTTGAAATTACTTTTATACAATTGCATTGCAATAATCAAGAGAAAATTTTACAACAAAAATTTAAAAAGAAAATTGTGGGCGCTAATTTTCAGTAAATCTAATAATTATTTCAATACTATCTTTAATGATTTCTTGAAAAGAAGATTTTTGAAAAAATTTCAGTACCCACACTTTTCTTTTTAAATTTTTGTTGTAAAATTTCCTCTTGATTATTGCAATGAAACTGTATAAGAGTAATTTTATGAAAGTTAATGAATTTATTTTATACTTTTTATTGCATTTTTTCAATTGTTGTTTTTTTGAAAAGCAAATTTCATTTGACATAGACTAAAAATGAAACTAGTCATTAAGCTTTTTAAAGTGAAATCATAATTTCATTTTTAAAATTATAGCATTCACAATCATAAAACTTTGTAAATAAATTTAGAATGTTTTGCATAGTATAATATCAATACAAATCAATGTAATGTAAATTGTATTGTAATTTTACTTTAAAAAAATTAGTGGCAAGTTTCATTTTTGGTAAAAAATATTTCTATCGGTCTTACAGTTATAATAAATAAAATATCAACCAAAAATACAATATAATAATAATAACAACAATCATAATGATGATGGGTAGTGTAACGTTTGGCCTTTTTGCCTTCAATGTCGGTGGCGTCAGACTTTTAGAGGGCGCTGGATCTCGTTGATTCTCGGAGGCCAAAGTTCAAACTTACATGCTAAACTGAACTAACCTTACTTTATTACATTAAGAAATTAATAAAACTAATAATAAGAAAAATTATGATAAAGAAATCAAATAAAAAGAACTTAATTGTAATTAAATGTTTAAAATAGATGAAATCAAAATTGTATTAATTAAAAGAGTTAAATATAAATAAGTTACACAAAGCTAACCTATTCTTACGTACTAAGTGACAATGTTACGGGAGGAAGCAGGATGGGCACTGGTGATTAAGTTTAACCTTTAGAGGACGGGATGGCCCCTATACGGGCCATGCACATGATCGACCCTTTACATGTGTTAGTTTTGAGACGTGAGACATCACAAAAACTCAATTTCT
Source organism: Anastatus disparis (assembly GCA_017163975.1). Classification (NCBI taxonomy): domain Eukaryota; kingdom Metazoa; phylum Arthropoda; class Insecta; order Hymenoptera; family Eupelmidae; genus Anastatus; species Anastatus disparis. Next base: position 542,651 of record JAFFSR010000012.1, read on the forward strand.
ACACAGTGAAAAAAAATTTGTAATTTTAACACACATAAGTGTTAGAGATGAAATACAATTTTTTTTGTGTTAAAATTAATAAGTACACATATGTTTGTAAAATTTTAATACAAAAATATTTGTACAAAATAAAATTTCACGAATTACACAAAATTTTTTACAGTGTGTAGAAAAGTGAAAGAAAACAGTAAACCCAAATCCCCGTCCTCTAAAGGTTAAACACGACAATTTGGTTTGAACTTAAACTATCTTTTTTGGTTTGTATTTATTAATAAAAAAAAGAATAATAATTACAAAATAATTACAACGCCGATTAAATAATGAGTATCAGTTATAATATAACTATAGTACTGAAAAAACTCACATGAAAATCACATAAGAATCATATGAGATTTTGCTGGGACAATCATGTGATAATCGTGTGATAATGATATGATAATCATAAGAATATCATATGGTAAGTTCCAGAATTTTTTACTCGAAAAGTATTGATTCTATAGAAGAGTTATAATTATACTTTTTGTTGGAAATAATGTATAGAATATACCTTAATTTTTATAGATTGCGTTTTGCAGATTTTTAAGAGCAGGCCGGAGTAGAATCTGATACCGACCGAGTAAAAATTGAGTTTTTTTTGTTATTTACTCAAGTATTAATCGATGTATCTTCAAATTAAAGGTTGAGCACAATAGATATTATTATTATGAACATCTATGCACAAGAAAAATAATTCTATCGCTTTGTTTTTGAGAAAAGTAAGGAACGCCGAAGTAAAAGTTTATGTTTATATTTTCGCGTTCCTTACTTTTCTCAAAAACAAAGCGGTAGATTTTTTTTTCTTGTGCATACATATTTGTAATAATAATATCTATTACGCTTAATCTTCAATTTGCAGATACACCGATTAAGGCGACTACGGAAGTTGGGTTAAATTTCAATTCGTAGTTTACAAATTACTCTTTTAGTTTCGAAAATTTTTTGGATTCTTAAGTTTTCCACCATTCTACGGATTATAATAAATGGTGGAAAATTAAAAAATCTGAAAAATTTCATATATTGAAAGAGTTATTTGTAAACTCAAAAATAAAACCTAACCTAAAATCCGAAGTCGCCTTAATACTTGAGTAAAGATAAAAAATCTCAATTAGACAAGGACAGCGAATCCGGCCTGCTCTTAATATACAAATTTGTATTTCTTTACCAATTAGATGCACTAAAATATCAGAAGTTTTTGATCTGTGAATATTTGAGTATATTCTACACATTATTTCAAATAAAAAGTATATTCATAACTTCTTTCATAAAGTCAATACTTTCCAAGTACAGTCCGCTCTCTCAGTAGTTCCGCAGTTTGCGCACAAGGAGAGGAAATTTCTTAGAATTGGTGTTCCCCCACCAAAGTCCTCTAGCGCCCGCAGTGAGTTTGTGCTCACATTTTCTCAATAGTTCCGGCAGCGAAATACAAATTTGTATGCGTTGATTATCACTACAAATAGTATATTGATATTAAAAAGTGTCTTGCATATTTAAATTTTTTTATTTATTTTTTCAAAAACTTCTAATAAAAGTGATCTAATCTACAAATTGTGTTGAATTTTGTCGGTCTAAGATAGGATAGTTCGTAAGTCCCAAAATCTGACCCAGACCCAAATATGGCCATTGGGCCTATAAAAAATAGAAATTTTTTTTTTAATGTATATAATAAGTGATGTGATGTTTAATAATTTGTTGCTAATTTGTCGCTGACATTTGATCCTACACTGGATTTTGTAGCTCCAGCTGTTTTCGAGAAACAATAACTACTTTAGCTTAATTGTAAGCTGCGGAATCTACTTCAGTAACTTAGCAACGGCTAGAGGTAGCAACTCCATTGTGGTTGCATAATTTGTCGCTACTTTGTCGCTCCAAGTAAGATAGTTCATAAGTCCCAAAACCTGAAAAATATCCAGATATGTCCATTGAGCCTAATTAAAAATGGAAATTTTTTTTTTAATGTATCTAATAAGTCATACGATGTTTAATAATTTGTTGCTTGTTTGTCACTGACATTTGATTCTACATTGGGTTTTTTCGCTCCAGCCGTTTCCGAAAATCAATGGCTACTCTAGCTTAATATTGAGCTACGACATCCACTACAGTAACTCAGGAACAGCTAGAGGTAGCAACTCCATTCTAGTTGCATAATTTGTTGCTATTTTGTCCTTCTGAAATAGGATAGTTCGTAAGTCCCAAAACCTGACCCCGACCCTGATATGGCCATTAGGCCTGAGAGAAAATAGGAACTTTTTTTTTAATGTATCTGATAAGTCAAGAGATTTGCTCAATAATTTGCTGCAAATTTGCGCTGACATTTAATCCTACACTGGATTTTGTTGCTCCCCCTGTTTGCAAGAAACAATAACTATACTAGTTTAATATTAAGCTAGAGTAGTCGTTATTTCTCGGAAAAGGCTGGAGCGACAAAATTTAGTGTAGGATCAAATGTCAGCGACAAATTAGCAACAATTTATTAAACATTGCATGACTTACTAGATACATTAAGAAAGAAAGTTTACATTTTCTCTCAGGCCCAATAGCCATATCTGGGTCAGGGTCAGGTTTAAGGACTTACGAACTATTCTATCTTAGAACGAAAAAAAGCGACAAGTTATGCAGCCAGAATGGAGGTACTAGCTTTAGCCGATATTAAATTACTGTAGTGGATTCCGTAGTTTAATATTAGGCTAGAGTAGCCATTGTTTCTCGGAAACGGCTGGAGCGACAAAATCCAGTGTAGAATCAAATGTCAGCAACAAATTAGCAACAATTAATTAAACATCGCATGACTTATTAGATGCATTAAGAAAAAAAGATTCCATTTTCTCTCAGACTCAATGGCCATATCTGGGTCAGGGTCAGGTTTTAGGACTTACGAACTATTCTATCTTAGAACGACAAAAAAGTGACAAATTATGCAGCCAGAATGGAGTCGCTAGCTCTAGTCGTTGTTGAATTACTGTAGTGGATGCGGTATTTTAGAGCGACAGAAAAGCGACAAATTATGCGGCCAGAATGGAGTTTCTAGCTCTAGCCGTTCCTGAGTAACTGTAGTGGATGTCGTAGCTTATAGTCCAGGGGCAAACTACATAAGTCGTGGCCGATTGAGGTCCTAGATTCTACTTAGGTTTTTCTTATAAATTTTGACCTGCTGAATCAGAATTTTCGGGGTAGAAAGTCTGAAAATGGCGCATTTAATAATAATTAACAATTTTTATAAACAAATTATAAAAATGCGTTTAAAAAAAAATTTCTTTATATTTTTTAGGTCATTTTGAGCAAAAAAATTTCTTATGAACGTATTGCTAAAATGCACTGAATCATAAAAAAAAAATCGCAAAGTTTAAAAAAATGCGAATTTCCAAAACTTTGACAGTCTATAGCTCAGCTTCTAGTGCTTTAATTTTAACGCTTTTATTTGTTAAAATGTAAACTTAAAAATTACAGTAGTTGGCGACAGTATTTATAATGATTACATTACCCATTAATCGCTCAAAAATTACCATTTACGCGCACCCGCGCGACGTCAGGGACTGTACATAAGTAAGCTGTAAACGGTACTTTTGTGAGCGATTATTGGGTAATGTAATCATTATAAATACTGTTGCCAACTACTATAATCTTTAAGCTATTGTGAGTTAAAATTATAGCAGTAGAAGCTGATTAATAGGCTGTCAAAGTTTTTAAAAATCGCGTTTTTTCAAACTTCGTGATTTTTTTCTGCCGATTCAGTGCATTTTAGCAATTTGTTCATTAAAACATTTTTTGCTCAAAATGACCTAAAAAATATAATGAAAGTTTTTTTTTTGCATATTTTATGATTTGTTTATAAAAATTGTTAATAATTATTAAATGCGCCATTTTCAGACTTTCTACCCGAAAAATTCGGATTCAGTAGGTCAAAGTACATAAAAAAACCTGGGTAGAATTGAAGACCTCGATCGGCCACGACTTATGTAGTTTGCCCCTGGACTATTAATATTAAGCTATGGTAGCCATTGTTTCTCGGAAACGCCTGGAGCGAAAAATTCCAGTGTTTGATCAAATGTCAGCGACAAATAAGCAACAAATTATTAAACATCCCATGACTTATTAGCTAAATTAAGAAAAACGTTCCTATTTTCACTCAGGCTCAATGGCCATATCTGGGTCTGGGCCAGGTTTTGGGACTTACGAACTATCCTATCTTAGAGCGACAAAAAAGCAACAAATTATGCAGCCAGAATGGAGTTGTTAGCTCTAGTTGTTTCTGAGTTACTGTAGTGGATGCGGTAGCTTAATATTAAGCTAGAGTAGCGATTGTTTCTCGGAAACGGCTGGAGCAAACAAATCTGGGAGAGCAACACATTAGCAACAAATTATGATACTATTCCGAGTTTGGCCCTATGAAGTGAATTCCATAGCTTAACATACATAATTAATTATTCATCTCGGTAACCTAATTCGTTGGACCCGTTTTCATTTTAATTTTTTGATTGTAAGAATAAAAGTCATCCTTATAAATTTTTTCGTTTAGATTGAAGCTAGGAAACCACCCCCAGCGTAAGATAAAGGGGATAAAAATCATTCCTAATTTTTTATCTCGAAGACTTGATTCGGTGGACCCGTTTTTTTTTACATTTTCAAATTGTAATAATGAAAGGCATCTTCATGAATTTCCTCGTTATGTTTAAAGCTAGGAAAGCACTACCAGCGTAAAATGAAGAGGATGAAAATCACAACTAGTTTTTTATCTCGGAAACTTGATTTGTTGGACCCACTTTTTCTTTAATTTTTGATTTTTAATAATAAAAGATATAGCCATTAAATAAAATTATATTACGGTAAGGGTGGTTCCTTAGCTTTAATCCAAACAAAAAAATTCAGAGGGTGCCTTTCATTATTACAATTTGAAAATTAAACAGAAAATGGACCCAACAAATCAAGTTTCCGACATAAAAAATTATTTGTGATTTTAATTCCCCTTATCTTACGCTGGGGATGCTTCCCTAACTTTAATCTTGATGAAAAATTCATGAGGATGTCTTTTATCATTACAAATTTATAAAATAAGCCCACAAAAAAAAGTTGTTGGTTCTGGGATGGAGACTATACTTTTCTTTTGTATTTTTTCATGCTGAATCCGAATCCGGCGTCAAAAGTAGGGGGCTAGCCGCATATTTTGAACATAATCTCAAAAAACTGTCAAAAAACCGTGTTTCTGTGGAAAAACATAAGAAGAAAAAATGAAAATGGTTTCCAGCATATCAAAAACCCTTTATTTTTATGCATTTTGGCCTGCTGAATCCGAATTTGTTATGGGAAAAGAGAGTCGACCGCCTCATTTTGAACATAACCTCAAAAAACTGTTTAAAAAGAAGTGTTTCTGTGGAAAAACGTGAGAAGAACAAAACATATTGTTTCCAGCACATCAAAAACGCTTTGTTTTCATGTATTTTGGCCTGTTGAATCTAAATTTGTTATGGAAAAAGAGATTTGACCGACTAATTTTGAAGATAACCTCAAAAAATTACTCAAAAGTCAATTTGCACAATAGCTAAATTGACTTACGCTTGCGTATACGCTTGTCTTCGAACAACTAATGCAAAGGATTCCTACGCCTCTTTTTCTTATTAGGTAGTACTTCTCTTTTTAGCATCCAGCAATAGTCCGCCATCATGTTTACGCGACAATTTCCTTGCCATCTACGTTCAAATGTTACATAAATTCGATGAAACTAGAGATAAAAGTAAAATAAAGTTTCTGAAACAAGCTATTTGGAAAAAAGCATTAGGCAAAAGTGACTGCTACACTTGCATGACAAATGTAACTGGGGTAAATAAAGTGCGACCAGATAAAATATTGTATGCGACAGTTTCTAGTGTCGTTCGTCCGCAGAAGCAAATAGTCGAAAGTTTGATAGACGAGGCTTCACGAGACAGCTTATACAAGGAATGGATACCCTAACAGCACAAAAACGTTTCAAAAACGTTTTAGAAATGTTTTCTGGTAAACGTTTGTAAATTTCGACAAATTTTTACCCTAACAGCACAAAAACGTTTCAAATACGTAATTACGTATTTAAAACGTTTCTAAAACGTAAAATATGTCCGCATATTTTAGATTCTCAAAAGTGATATAACAAAAGTGAATTCCTTAACGTTTAAAAAACGTTTTATTTGGTATAATTTTTTTCTCTATATAATAATTTTTTATAATGGTAAAATAAAACGTTTTTTAAACTTTAAGGAAACGTTTGGATATTTAAGCCAACGTAAATTTTCATCGAGAAAACGTTTTTAAATCGTTTTTGAAACGTTTTGTGCTGTTAGGGTAGTATGCTAGTTTATTGTAGTACAGAAGAAGACGTAGAAAATCTTAACGACCATACAGACAACGATACTAACGAAAATGAATCGTTGACGAAAGCAGAAAGTGAATCTGTCGAAAGTGAAGAAGAACTGTCTTAGGACAGTGATGAGCAATATGTTCTCATTGGTAAAGAGAAAAGCCAAAAAAAGATCTCTCAAGCTTAACTTAATGACATGTTTAAGAATGCTGGATTAGCAAAAGATGCAGCTAAATTAATGGCTTCTCAATTAAAGTCTTTCAATGTATTAGAAAAGGATGTAAACGTTACATTTTATCGAAACCAAGAAGAAGCGTTTCGATCATACTCCACTAGTGAATCTGATCTAGTGTATTGCACCGATGTACGAGGACTTATTAATAAGTTTAAACCAAATTCATACAAGCCAGAAGAGTGGAGATGATTCATCGATTCATCTAAGCGAAGCTTGAAGGCAGTTTTTCTTCACAATACGAACGAGTATGCTCCGTTACCATTGGCTCATTCAACTGTACGCAAAAAAGAATACTGTAAAATCGAAAAGGTTTTGAATAAAATAAAGTATAGTGAGCATCTATGGTTAATTTGCAGAGACCTGAAAATATTGTCCATGATACTAGGTCAACAATCAGGTTTTACCAAGTACCCATGCTATTTATGCATGTTTGACAGTCGAGATAGAGCAAAACACTATAATACAAAAGTGTAGCCAGTAAGACCATCACTTACTCCAGGTTCCAGCAATGTCATCAATCGTCCTCTTGTCGATCCTAGTGAATCCTTTTACCGCCTTTACATATTAAATTAGGGCTGATGAAACAATTTTTTAAAGCTCTCGATAAAGAAGGGTGATGCTTTAAATACTTAGAAACCATCTTTACAAATATAACTCTAATTCAATTGAAGGAGGGTATCTTTGATGTACCTCAAATTCGCAAAATGTTCAGGGACGAGAAATTCGTCAAAAGTATGAATGATACCGAGAAGACATCCTGGTTGAGTTTTAAAGATGTTGCAACAAAATTTCTTGATAACAATAAAGATGAGAAGTACAAGAGCATTGTAGAAACTATGGTACAAAATTTCAAAAAATTAGGTTGCTTAATGAATTTGAAACTCTCCTTTCTCGATTCGCACATTGATGAATTTCCACCAGTCCTAGGTGACTACAGTGAAGAGCATGGTGAAAGATTTCATCACGATATAAAGGAATTTGATCGTAGATGGCAAGGAAAATGTAGCGTAAACATGATGGCGGACTATTGCTGGACGCTAAAAAGAGAAGTATTTTGAGAAAGAGGCGTAGAAATCCTTTGCATTAGTCGTTCAAAGACAAGCGTATACGCAAGCATAAGTCAATTTAGATCTTGTGCAAATTGACTTTTGAGTAGTTTTTTGAGGTTCTCTTCAAAATCAGTCGGTCAAATCTTTTTTTCCATAACAAATTTAGATTCAACAGGCCAAAATACATAAAAATAAAGCGTTTTTGATGTGCTGAAAACAATGTGTTTCGTTCTTCTCACGTTTTTCTTCAAAAACACTGCTTTTTAAACAGTTTTTTGAGGTTATGTTCAAAATAAGGCGGTCGATTCTCTTTTACCATAACAAATTCGGATTTAGCAGGCCAAAATGCATAAAAATAAAGTGTTTTTGATATGCTGGAAATAATTTTTATTTTTTCTTCTCATATTTTTCCACAGAAACACGGTTTTTTGACATTTTTTTTTGAGGTTATGTTCAAAATATGCGGTCAACCCCCTACTTTTGACGTCAGATTCGGATTCAGCGAGAAAAAATACAAAAGAAAAGTGTAGTCTCCATTCCAGAACCGACAACTTTTTTTTGTGGTTTTGTGTAATCAAAGAGAAATCGGGTTCAAAGAATTAAGTTTCAGAAATAAAAAACACTGCCAAGTGCTTTGGCGCAATGCTTTCTCATAGAGCACATTGAGTTAGAGTAATTTGATTTTATTTTTTTAAATACGATTTTAATATAAATGTCCCTATCCTCTGTATTGAAGGCTGTCTTAATACCTACGAAAACTATATGAATTTTACTCTTTCTTAATTTTGCCATTTGCATAATGTGATTTTATGATGCTCTAAAATTAAAAATGCGTTTATAAAATTAATTTTCCCAAGCTTGTCTTCTTAACACTATAACCAATAACTTGCATACAAATTTTGGAACATTTTCATCGAATAGTTTACAAAAAATACCAAATAATTAAAAAATAAACATTGTTTTAAAATTTTCAAAACGCTTTAACGTTACAACTACGCTAAGAAAACCAGTTTTCAAAAGTTCATTTTATTTAGGCAATCGTAAATAATTTCTATACATAAATTTAAGCTACTTCATCGAGTAGTTTACGCAAAATACCAAAAAATAAGTGAAATTCTATTTAAAATTTACAAAATGCTCTAAAATTAAAACTGCGCTAAGAAAATAAGTTTTTCCAAGCTTGCTTTAATTAGGCAATAACAAATAATTTGTATGGAAATTTTTGAGCAAATTTATCGAATGGTTTTTGTGTAATAGAAAAAAAATGAAATATGAACATTTTTTCCAAAATTTTCAAAATGCTCTAAAATTAAAACTGCGCTAAGAAAATAAGTTTTCCAAAGCTTGATTTATTCAGATAATAGTGAATAATTTGCATAAAAATTTTTGAGCAAGTTTATCGAGTGATTTTTGTGCAATAGGAAAGTAATTAAAAATAAAAAATTTTTTTAAAATTTTCAAAATGCTCTATAATTAAATGTGCGCTAAGAAAATTGAAGAAAATTAGTTTTCAAAAGTTCATTTTATTTTGACAATTATAAATAATTCCCATACATAATTTGAAGCTCTTTCATCGAGTAGTTTACGTAAAATATAAAAAAAATTAGAAAAATTTTATTCAAAATTTTCAAAATGCTCTAAAATTAAAACTGCGCTAAGAAAATAAGTTTTTCCAAGCTTGCTTTAATTAGGCAATAACAAATAATTTGTATGGAAATTTTTGAGCAAATTTATCGAATGGCTTTTGTGTAATAGAAAAAAAATGAAATATGAACATTTTTTCCAAAATTTTCAAAATGCTCTAAAATTAAAACTACGCTAAGAAAATAAGTGTTCCAAAGCTTGTTTTCTTTAGACAATAGCGAATAACTTGCATACAAATTTAGAAGCAAATCTATCGAATGGTTGTCGTAAAATAAAAAATAAATGAAAAAAAAAATTTTTTTCATAATTTTCAAAATGCTCTAAAATTAAAAGTGCGCTAAGAAAATCAGTTGGTAAAAGTTTTTCTTCTTTTGGCAGTCGCAGATAATGTTCATACAAATTTTCAAGAAAATTCTTCGAGTAGTTTACGTAAAATATCAAAAAAATGAAAAATCAAAATTTTTTTAAAATTCTTAAAATGGCTCTAAAAAAACTGAGCTAAGAAGATCAATTTTCAATAGCTTCCCCTCCAGTTAGACAAAAAAATAAATTGCATGCAAAATTTGAAGCTAATCCATCGAGTAGTTCTCGAGATTTTATTGGCGTACTAAATACATACACACACACACACACACATACATACAGAAATTTTCTGGAAACCACTTTTTTCGACTCCCTGAGTCTAAATATGTACAAATTAATGAAAAAATAGAAAAAAAATTTTTTTACCGATACAATGCTTTCTCTATGAGAAAGCAAAATTAGTTGTGATTTTTATCTTCCTTATTTTACGTTAGGTATACTTCCCTAGCTTCAATCTCAACGAAAAAATTCATAGGGATGTCTTTTATTATAACAATTTAAAATTAAAAAAAACGGGTTCTACGAATTAAGTTTTCAAGACAAAAAATTAGGAATGATTTTTATCCCTGTTATCTCACGCTTTAATGTCAACAAAAAAATCCATATGTATCCCTGTTGAAAAAAACTTATAAAATACAATAAAAAAAAATTTTTATGTTCTCTTGGTAGGTTTTTGCACCCGTTATCTCGAATTAAAAACAATACATATGATATATTTATTGTAATCTATAAGTTGTTTCTTATAAAAATTTTATTGTTTTTTAACGTAATTTATAAGACGAATATTTTTAATCTACATCGAACTTTAAATTTTATTAGCATTTATAGGTCATTTCTTCCACACAACTTCTTTTATATGACTTTATTGGCATTCGAACAGTTTATAAAATTTTTTTTATCTATCAGCTATAGGTATTTATAAGATGTAGCAAATGAAACCTTCTTCTATTGTTATTGTTATTTATAAGGTGATCCCATTTAATTTTAAAGTTATATTATTGTATTTTATTAGATGATGTCAATTTTTTTCAATAGTTTTATTGGATCTTATGATAATATTAGCTTTATTTTATAGTTTTCTATAAGTATATTCATAAAAATTTTATTAGTATTTATGTTTTTACTGAATTTTAGAATTTATAAATTTTATAGTTGATTATGAGGATTGGCTTACATAATTTTTATACAATTATTTTATAGTAATTTATGAGGTATCCACATTTGCATTTGTAATTTTTTATATGGCTTTATTGGCATTTTTATAGTTTGCTTGATTTTTTAATTTCTATTCTATAGGTTTTTATAAGACATAGGGAATAATATTCTCATTCGAATGTTATTGTTATTTATAAGGTGATCCCATTTAATTTTAATGTTATATAATTGTATTTATTAGATAAAGTCAATTTTTTTCAATAGTTTTATTGGATCTTATAATGTTATTAGCTTTATTTTGTAGTTTTCTATAAGTATATTCATAACTATTTAAAAAATCTTATTAGTATTTATATGTTTTTACTGAATTTTAGAATTTATAAATTTTATAGTTGATCATGAGGATTGGCTTACATCATTTTTATACGATATATAGTAATTTATGAGGTTACAACATTTACATTTATAATTGTTTTATATGGCTTTATTGGCATTCGAATAGTTTGATTAATTTTTTAATTTCTATTCTATAAGTTTTTATGAGACATAGTGAATAATATTCTCATTCGAATGTTATTGTTATTTATAAGGTAATCCCATTTAATTTTAAAGTTATATAATTGTATTTTATTAGATAAAGTCAATTATTTTCAATAGTTTTATTGGATCTTATGATGTTATTTGCTTTATTTTGTAGTATTCTATAAGTATATTCATATGTATTTAAAAAATCTTATTAGTATTTATATGTTTTTACTGAATTTTAGAATTTATAAATTTTATAGTTAATTATGAGGATTGGCTTACTTCATATTTATACTATTATTTTATAGTAATTTATGAGGAATCCACATTTGCATTTGTAATTTTTTTATATGGCTTCATTGGCATTTTTATAGTTTGCTTGATTTTTTAATTTAATCTTATTAGTATTTATATGTTTTTACTGAATTTTAGAATTTATAAATTTTATAGTTCATTATGAGGATTGGCTTACTTCATATTTATACAATTATTTTATAGTAATTTATGAGGAATTCACATTTGCATTTGTAATTTTTTTTATATGGCTTCATTGGCATATTTATAGTTTGCTTGATTTTTTAATTTCTATTCTATAGGTTTTTATGAGACATAGCGAATAATATTCTGATTCGAATGTTATTGTTATTTATAAGAGTAATTATATTTATTGAAATATTTCTTATATTAAAAATATAAAATTCACGTGAATAATTTACGTGAATAATTCACGTGATGAAATGAAACAAAAATCACGTGAAAAATTTACGTAAATTATTCACGTGATCTTTTTCAATAGGTATTTATATAATTTTTCTTAGCGAGTCTGGTTTTTTCAAAGAATTTTCAGTTTTCTATCGATGTTTATAAAGTAAATATAATTTTAATAAATATATTAAAATTCTATTTGCATGAATAAAATTTGTTCAAAAAATTATTGGAGTTCATCATTATCTATCGTTTGTTTGATCGTTATTTTTAAAATTATACATAGAGTTTTTAAAATACATTATTAGTAATGGTGTGTATAATTTTTCCATTTTATTGTGCTTGAACATGTAAATTATATTGTTATAAAAGAGAGTGAAACACAGAAAATAGCTCTTTCCTTTAACTAAAACTTTTATTAAAGAAAAAATATCAAGCTTACTAGGAGAGTGTCACTACTCCGGATCACGGATTCTGCTCAAACTTCGGAATAAGTTTTCAGATGATAAAATATGGAAAAAGCTAAAGTTATAACCACAAACGCTCAATATTTCCCTAGATACGGGCAGTTAAAGAAAATTACTAAAAAAGTTACTAGATTTTGAAACACTTATAGCTCTTAAGCATCGATAGCTAGAAGCTTGAAACTCTTTTGAAATTAAAGCTGAGATCAAATCCTTTCAAAAAAGTAGTTATAGCATATAAAAATATTATTTTTTCCCAAAGTTATAGTGTAATAAATATTGTGCCTGAAAATTGTTTTTAAAACATTAATCAATAATAAAAGCTGAAATTAAGTGCAATCTTTATTACGCTATAACTTTGGGAAAAAATAATATTTTGATATGCTATAACTACTTTTTCGAAAGGATTTGAGCTCAGCTTTCATTTAAAGAGAGTTTCAAGTTTTTAGCTATCGATGCTTACGAGCTATAAGTGTTTGAAAATCTAGTAACTTTTTTAGTGATTTTCTTTAACTGCCCGTATCTAGGGAAATATTGAGCGTTTGTGACTATAACTTAAGCTTTTTCCATATTTTATCATCTGAAAACTTATTCCGAAGTTTGAGCAGAATCCGTGATCCGGAGTAGTGACACTCTCCTAGTTAGTAGTAATTATATTTATTGTATTCATCAATTTAACTATTGAAGCTTTCCATGGAGTCGTTCATACCCTGACATTTTTTAACTAAAATTTTTAAAGTTTGAAATTTAAAAATCACACATATACCCTAGTGGAAATCGAATCTGTGAATAACTGGGGATAACTGTTATAAACTGTTCAGTTTAAGACAGGAATAACAGTTATTCCCAGTTATTCCAGTTATTTACAGTTAAGTTTAAAAATAATTTGAAAAATATAAATTTAAAAAAATAAAAAAAATATTTATTTTTTTTATTTTTTTTCATATTATAAATATATTTGGGAATAACTGTTATTCGTACCTCTGTTTTTTCAAATTATTTTTTAGCTTAACTGTGAATAACTAGGAATAACTGGGAATAACTGGGAATAACTGTTATTCCTGTCTTAAACCGAACAGTTTATAACAGTTATTCCCAGTTATTCACAGTTCTTCCCAGTTATTTCCAGTTATTTCCAGTTATTCCCAGTTATTCACAGATTCGATTTCCACTAGGGTATTTTTGCAATATTTTATAAATAAAAATTTATTTTGCAAGCTATTTTATAAAAGACATGTAGAGAAATACAGACAAAAATTTGCACGCCAAAATTTTTAAAAGGTTTGTTTTAATGACGAAATTACTAGGTTCTTCAACGACATCATGAGCATCTCAACGTTATGACGAAGAAAGGGGATTTAAGAGTTAATTTTCCGAAAACTGATCACGGATTCGTAATCAGCAATCTTGAAGACGTAATGATTTTAATGTAGTGTTGTATAAAAATTTACGCTATAAAGGGTTGATGTTGTAAATTATCGCTTAATGAAAATACTTTTCATTTTCAGCGTCACAATAATTGCAACACTATCGAGTATCAATTCATTCTCTCTGTGTATTATTGATAGGCCAGTATGAAATGAGGAGAAAATTTTTTGTTTTTTTATAAAAGATACATTTCTTGTTTGTTTTAATACGCTTTTTATTAAAATTTGCATTATAGTTTTAGAATAAGAATTATTCAATTAAAAATATCAATACGTCAATATTAAAAAAAATTAAAAATTTTTATTCCATCACTGAGAAGAATATTTCTATTTCATAAAAAAACATTTTCTTATACTGTAAAAATATTTTATACGAACAACTCACATAGCATGGAAGCTTTCAGGAAGCTTCCATGCTATGTGGGAATTGTAATGTGACCAACGTACAATAGTATTTCTGTATTAATTAAACCTGTGATAGTTATAAATCAATTAGTGAATAATTTATTATCATAAATACAATAACAATTTAATTATTAAATATAATAAGTTATTAATATTAATTTGAATCTTCGCTTTCATTTTCAGTCTCAACAGTTTCATTATCACTATCATTAGAAATTTCTTCTTCATCTTCATCAGTACTTTCATCGCTATCGGTCTTATCATTACCACTATTACCGCTCTCATTTTCATCAATAGATTCATGCTGAGTGTCTTTATTCTTATCTTCTGGGACAACTGTTTTTGTTTTCTTTTGCGATTCAAATCACAAATTTTACCGGCTATATAAGCCCCCACATGCTTCATTTCAAGTTCTATTCGAACGGGATCAAATTTTTTTTCAGCAGCCAGATAATGTCGAAATATACCTTTAAAGACAGTAATAATAATTCAATGATAACAATTCCAATCTTGGATTATTACACTGATAGAAATACGAAGATAAAACATAATGTATAATAGAATCTATGCCTATTATTTATAGTACTATTTTGTCAATATTGGTGAAGAGTGTGCATTTTAAGGGCGTAATGAAGCACACCCTGTTCTAATAATATTTCCATTCCAAGTTAATAAGCGAATCACGTAAATATTCGACTTTTTTCGCGACAATAAGAAGAATTGTAAGATTAAACGTAAGTGTCAACTCAAGAAAGAGAGAGAGAGAGAGAGAGAGAGAGAGAGAGAGAGAGAGAGAGTTGGAGAGAGGGAGCGACAGAGAGAGAAAGACCGAGCGAAAGACCGGGAGAGAGACCGAGAGAGAGACCCAGAGAGAGACCAAAAGAGAGACCGAGAGAGTGACCGAGAGAGAGACCGAGAAAGAGACCGAGAGAAAGACCAAGAGAGAGACCAAGAGAAAGAGAGAGAAAGAGACCGAGAAAGAGACCAAGAGAGAGACCAAGAAAGAGAAAGAGAGAGATCGAGAGAGAGACCGAGAGAGAGAGACCGGGAGAGAGACCGAGAGAGAGAGATAGAGAGAGAGACCAATATAGAGTAAAAGAGTAAAAGAGAGAGAGAAAGACAGAGACAGAGACAGACCGAGAGAAAGACCAAGAGGGAGACCGAGAGAGAGACCGAGGGAGAGAGACTGAGAGAGATAGAGAGAGAGAGACCGAGAGAGAGTGAGAGATAGAGAGAGAGAGACCGAGAGAGAGAGTGAGAGATAGAGGGAGAGAGACAGAGACAGACCGAGAGAGAGACAGAGACAGAGACAGAGAGAGAGATATAGAGAGAGCGAGACAGAGAGAGGGAGACAGAGAGAGAGACAGAAAGAGAGAGAGAGAGAGACCGAGAGAGAGTGAGAGAGACAGAGAAGAGAGAGAGAGGGAGAGTTAGAGAGAGAGAGAGACAGGGAGACCGAGAGAGAGACCTATAGAGAGACCAAGAAAAAGAGACCGAGAAAGAGACCGAGAGAAAGACCGTGAAAGAGACCACAAGAGAGAGAAAGAAAGAGAGAGCCCGAGAGAAAGACCGAAAAAAAGAGAGAAAGAGAGAGAGACAGAGAGAGAAAGAGACAGAGAGAGAGAGAGAGACCGAGAGAGAGTGAGAGAGAGATAGAGAGAGAGAGACCGAGAGAGAGTGAGAGAGAGATAGAGAGAGAGAGACAGCGACAGAGACAGATCGAGAGAGAGACCAAAAGACAGAAAGAGAGACCGAGAGGAAGACTGAGAGAGAGAGACCGAGAGAGAGAGTGAGAGATAGAGGGAGAGAGACAGAGACAGACCAAGAAAGAGACAGAAACAGACCGAGAGGGAGACCGAGAGAGAGACAGAAAGAAAGAGAGATATAGAGAGAGCGAGCGAGAGAGAGAGAAAGACAGAGAGAGAGACAGAGAGAGACAGAGAGAGAGCGAGAGACATAGAGAAGGACAGACAGAGACAGAGAGAGAAAGACAGAGAGAGAGAGACAGAGAGAGAGATACACTGAAAAGGGAAGCGAACTGTGACTGTACTCTACAGTACAATCGGTGTCCTTTTTAGAATACAGTCAGCCTACGCGTCGAAATGCAAACTAGTAGTCTCTAGAGAAGACTCATAATTCTCTGAGCGAAGACCTGCTCATTTCTTCGAATAAAAAACATCGCGGAGAACACTCAAAACCTCGCAGAGAGCACTTATTATCCTCTAGAAAACACTAGCATCTCTCTCGTACTTCAATGACTGTTTGCTATCGATACTAGCGCCACTCGCCGCCATAGAGTACAACCACTGTTCTAACCCCTTTTCAGTGTAGAGAGAGAGAGAGAGAGAGAGGAGAGGAAGAGAAAGAAAGAGAGAGAGAGAGAGAGAGAGAGACCGAAAAAGAGACTGGAAAGAGAGACCGAGAAAGAGACCAAAAGAGAGAGAAAGAGACCGAGAGAGAGACCGATAGAGAGAGAGAGAGAGAGAGAGTGAGAGATAGAGAGAGAGAGAGAGACAGAGACAGATCGAGAGAGAAACCGAGGGAAAGACGAAGAGGGAGAGAGAGATATACAGAGAGAGCGAGACAGAGAGAGAGAGAGTCCGAGGGAGAGACCAAGAAAGAGACCGAGAGAGAGACCAAGAAAGAGACCGAAAGAGAGAAAGAGAGACCGAGAGGGAGACTGAGAGAGAGAGACCGAGAGAGAGAGAGACCAAGAGAGAGTGAGAGATAGAGGGAGAGAGACAGAGGCAGAGACAGACCAAGAGAGAGGCAGAGACAGAGACAGACCAAGAGAGAGATACAGAGAGAGCGAGACAGAGAGAGGGAGACAGAGAGAGAGAGAGACAGAGAGAGAGGGAGAGACATAGAGAGGGACAGAGAGAGACAGAAAGAGAGGGAGAATGACAGAGAAAGAGAGAGGCAGAGAGAGACAGGGAGACAGAGAGAGAGAGACGGACAGAGAGAAAGACAGAGAGAGAGAGAGAGAGAGAGAGAGAGAGAGACAGAGAGAAAGACAGAGAGAGAGACAGTGAAAGAGAGGGAGACAGAGAAACAGAGAGAAGCAAGAGAGAGAGAGACAGAGAGAGAGACAGAAAGAGAGAGAGAGACAGATGAAGAGAGACAGAGAGAGACAGAGAGACAGAGAGAAGCAGAGAGAGAGAGACAGATGAAGAGAGACAGAGAGAGACAGAGAGAAGCAGAGAGAGAGAGACAGAAAGAGAGAGAGAGAGTCAGATGAAGAGAGACAGAGAGAGATGGAGAGACAGAGAGAGAGAGAGAGAGAGAGAGAGAGAGAGAGAGAGAGACAGAGACTGAGAGAAAGAGAGAGAGATAGAGAGAGGCAGGGAAAGGGACAGAGAGAGCCAGAGAGACCAAGAGAGAGACCGAGAGAAAGACCGAGAAAGAGACCAAAAGAGAGAGAGAGAGAGACCGGGAGAAAGATCGAGAGAGAGAGGGACAGAGAAAGAAAGACAGAGAGAAAGACAGAGAGACAGAGAGTGAGAGAGAGAGAGAGATTGATTGATTGATTGATACTTTTATTTCAGGCCATGGGGTTCAACCCCGTATGGCCCATACGTAATTACAAATTATATACACAATATGTAAAAGATTATAAGATAAGCATATTAGATATTTATTTTATATGACTCGATATAAAGCAAAATAGAAATTATTCTATAATTAGATTACTATTATAAGTAGACAATTAAGTTTATCACATAAAGATGAAAGTAGAGTAATTATATTTGAAATAAAGGTCAACAATAACTCTATGTAACATTTTTACCATTGTCACTTTCGTAACAGCACAAAAAGCAACCATTAAGGACTACATTTTAAAACTGTAGAAGAGCATAGCTTGAATACATAGACAACGCTCTTTAATCATCCAACGTGCCATGCCACTCAGTGCGCTCATCATTAAGGAACTTGCTCATTAGTCTCGTTTTAACAACCCAGGTCAACCCAGCTCCAAAATCAGGAAATATATTGACATTATTATTTATGAAGTTAGATGCTGTGGAGACAAAAGAATTTAACATCGCAGCAGTGCGTACAACCTGGCAAATGAGCATTCTCGCAGGAAGTCTATTTGATGACCTAACCTCTGTATCTATGTTTGCACGGAGGAACTTGGAAGCTAAATATGGTGGATTTTGATAAGACACAATAGCATGGGCTAGTGCCATTTTAAAGTAGAGCCGCCTATTTTTAACCGATATCCAACCAAGTTCAAGGCGAAAAGGAGTGACCCTATCCTGTCTCCCAATATTACCGAATACGAATCTGATACACGCATTAAGCGTACGATGAAGTTTAAGATTCAGAATTTAAGGAAGATCATCATAAACCACACAACAGTAGTCAAGAATCGGGAAGATTAACGCCTCAACCAGTTCCTTCCTAACCTTTCTGGATAATGCATGTCTATGAAACTTAAGAGACTGCAGAGTACCAAAGATTCGACCAACTATCGAGTTAACTTGTCTGTTTCAGTTTAATGTACTGAGTATCCAGACTCCCAAGTTTTTAACGATATCTGTGTAAGGAATGGACACACTATTTAGAAGAATAGGTGGGCATGACAGTCGATCAATTCTAGCCATAAATTGTTCACTGCCCAAGAACATAGCCTGCATCTTGGTAGGATTCCAAGTGAGTTCATTGTCATTCGCCCACTTGACCACAGCAGCAACCTCATGGTTCACGAGGTCAATCTCCTTCTCCAAATTTGCCGGTGGAAACGAGTGATAAAGCTGGAGATCGTCAGCAAAAAGAATATGTTTAGCCTTATTCAGGCTCAAAGAAAGATCATTGATGAACATTGAGAACAATAATGGACCAAGAACACTACCCTGTGGCACACCAGCCGAACACGTGATCCAATCCCCAATTTGGTTCTCTAGATCAGGAACAGAGTAGTATCTATTCCTTAAATAAGACGCAAACCAGCGTATAACCGTATCTGAGGAATTAAGAGAACGAATTTTGTGAAGAAGACGCAAATGAGGTACTGTGTCTAAGGCTCTTGAAAAGTCAAATAAGAGTAGTACAGTTATCATTCTCTTGTCGATCGCAAGACGGACATCTTCCAAAAGCTTTAAGAGTGCTGTCTGAGAGAGAGAGAGAGAGAGAGAGAGAGAGAGAGAGAGAGAGAGACAGACAGAGAGGGACACAGGGAGACAGAGAGAGAGAGAGAGAGAGAGAGAGACAGACAGAGAGACGGACAGAGGGAGAGAGGCAGGGAGAGAGACAGAGATAGAGAGACAGAGACAAAGAGACAGAGAGAGAGAGACAGAGAGAGAGAGACCGAGAAAGAGACCAAAAGAGAGACCAAGAAAGAGACCAAAAGAGAGAGAGAGAGAGAGAGAGAGAGAGACAGAGAGAGAGAACGATAGAGAGACCGAGAGAGAGAGACTTAGAGAGAGTGAGAGATAGAGAGAGAGAGAGAGACAGAGACAGATCGAAAGAGAGACCGAGAGAGAGGCGAAGAGAGAGAGAGAGATACAGAGAGAGCGAGACAGAGAGAGAGTCCGAGAGAGAGACCGAGAAAGAGACCGAGAGAGAGAGAGACCGAGAAAGAGACCAAAAGAAAGAGAGAGAGAGAGAGAGAGAGAGAGAGAGAGAGAGAGAGATAGGAGACCGAGAGAGAGGGAGAGAGGGACAGAGAGAGAAAGACAGAGAGAGAGACAGAAAGAGAGACAGAGAGTGAGAGAGAAAGGGAGAGGGAGAGAGACAGAGAGAGAACCGAGAGAGAGAGACCGAGAGAGAGACCGAAACAGAGACCGAGAAAGAGACCAAAAGAGAGAGAGAGACCAAGAGAGAGTGAGAGATAGAGAGAGAGAGAGAGAGAGAGAGAGAGACCAAGAGAGAGTGAGAGATAGAGAGAGAGAGAGAGAGAGAGAGAGAGACCGAGAGAGAGGCAAAGAGAGAGAGATATAGAGAGAGCGAGACAGAGAGAGAGAGAGAGTCCGAGAAAGAGACCAAAAGAGAGAGAGAGAGACCGATAGAGACACCGAGAGAGAGAGAGAGACCAAGAGAGAGTGAGAGATAGAGAGAGAGAGAGAGAGAGAGAGACCGAGTGAGAGGCAAAGAGAGAGAGAGATACAGAGAGAGCGAGACAGAGAGAGAGAGAGAGAGTCCGAGAGAGAGAGAGAGACCGAGAAAGAGACCAAAAGAGAGAGAGAGAGAGAGAGAGAGAGAGAGAGAGATAGAGATAGGGAGACCGAGAGAGAGGGAGAGAAAGAGACCGAAAGAGAGACTGAGAAAGAGACCAAAAGAGAGAGAGAGAGACCGATAGAGACACCGAGAGAGAGAGAGAGAGAGAGAGAGAGAGACCAAGAGAGAAAAAAAGAGAGAGACCAAGAGAGAAAAAAAGAGAGAGAGAGAGAGAGACAGAGAAAGGAACAGAGAGAGAGAGAGACAGGAAGACCGAGAGAGAGACCGAGAGAAAGACCGAGAGAAAGACCGAGAGATAGACCGAGAGAAAGACCGAGAGAAAGACCGAGAGAGAGAGAGAGAGAGAGAGAGAGAGAGAGAGAGAGAGAGAGACAGAGAGAGAGAGCGAATTAATTATCTAAATAATGTATGTATAATTTAACTTATTATTTTAGTTTGTATGCGTTCCACGTTTTTCGTTTCAATTTTTAGAAGTATTATCGTAGCTACTGAAATTTAAAATCTCGAATTTTTAAAACAATCTGTATGGATAGGGAATGTATGTAGGGTTATAAATCTAAAAGAAAAACTTATTTTTTTTTAGTCTATTTAAAAATCGTGATTTGAAAAATTTTTGTTTTATTTAAAATTTTTTTTTCTATTAAAATAATTTTTGCATTTAGGATTTACATTTTAATTCTCGAAATCGCGCATGATATGTTACCATTGCATCAGCATTACAAAGGTTAAAAAAAGAAAACGTTTCCTACTTTTTGAAATAATACCCATGAAAAATTCATATTTCTAACCCTTTATTGGTCATGAAATGGTAAAAAAATGTATTCAATTTTGACCAGGGTAATAAATAAATATAAGTAAAAACAAATAGATAGATACCGTAAATGGCTCCCAAAAGAGTGGAATCTATAGCAGGTTTTGCTTTAGCCCCTTTTATTCTGTTACATTTCTGCCCTGTTACACTACTTTCTTTCAAAACGTCATAGCCAATAATTGAAACAGCAATTTCTTTAACGAATTGGGAAAATTCTGTTTTTTTCCCAGTACATTTTTATTTTTGGCATTATTATAATGCGTTAAGGAAATATAAACGCCATTTCCACAGTGTATCTGAAAGAAATCAAAATGATTATATTTTTGTATTTATCTAAATTTCAAACTATTACAAGTTTTAAATATACAACTGTTATACTTACTGTACCGTCTTGTTCACGTATAAAGCCTATTGAGGCATCTCCTTTGGCAATGCTTTCAAAAGGATTAATGTTCTTGCTTGCTGCAATACATAGAATTTTGTATTTATTATATCTGTTGTTAATACCAACGATAAATATATTGTTTCTAAATTGGATTTGAACCTAGCATTTTTTCCTTGGTTTTTACATCAAGGTAGTTCGCTAGTCACTCTTTAGTCAAAGTAGAGATAAGAAAAAATATTTATATATGTATATATATATAATATATTTTAAAATATTTAAAAATTCTTTTAACGGGATGTCGGAGCTGCAACAATCAAGTTTTGCTTTTCTTATTTTATTAATATCTTTTTCGATTCATAAATTAAACAAATATAATGACTTGTCCGCACTAAAACTATGTTAATACAATAATTTTTGTTAAAATAAAAAATTATTTAGACTTATTATTTTTTTATGAGCTTGGATTGGAAATTAGATATCAAACTCGACAAACCTAACCTTAAAATACGATATATTGAAAGTTTGTATTATAACTTTTTATGTATAGTATTTTGGTAGATTTCTTGAGTTGTCCGCACTAGAGTTTAATCTTACAAATTTTTTCTTTGTAGTAAAAAAACTTGATTAAACGTATCGTTTATTCATAAGTTAGGATTGGAAATATTATTAGGAGGCGCGCAGCTTCGTCATGCTCTTAATACTTTTAACAATTGCATTAAACTGGAGTTAGTAAAGATGGAAAATTATTAAAGATTTTTTTAGGCATTGATTTGACCGAAATTCAAATAGGTTAACGAATTTGACATATAGTAACACGTATTTTGACGTTCAAAACATTTGATTTCCAAATTAATTGGTGTTTTATCATATTTTACGCATTTTAATAATCAATATTTTTTACGATAATGTATATATTAATGCATATTTTTTAAGTTTAACGTACAAACTATTATTTTTGTTTTACAAACGTTCGTTAGATCAATATCAATAAAAATTCTTTCTTTTACTGATTTCCGGCGTGAGTCTCATAATTACCAATATTAAAGTACTAAATTTCAATAATTATTTTATAGAATTTTACACGATAAGCGGCATTAAAACTCCGCAGATATTTTAATTACGCGCAAAACTATAATATTACCATGCTATAATTTTATTTTTAAACTGTGCGAACTACCTTAATGTAACATTTAGAATTATTTAAATTTGACACATTTGCAGAAGTATTCAGACGAGATCAACTATATTGAAATTCTAAGCAACAAAAGCATTAAAAGAATTTTCATATTATAAAATTTCCTTAGAATGGTTGGCAAGTCATAATTTTTTTAGCACTACTCGAAATCTAAATTTCTCAATTTCAAGTATACCAATTTTTAAAATAAGAAAGGCATTTTTCAAAGAAGTATAATTGAAAATGAGATGACTTCCGGTATGCTTTTCATATAAAACCATATAAAACAGTCAATTTTTAAAAGTTTAACTTATTCAATTTTCATTGGTAATATAGTCTCAAATTTCAAGGGACGATTCTATGAGTATTTAAGAACAACATCGCAAAGTTTCATCAAAATCTTGGTTTAATAAGTTTACTGGCAAACTACCTTGAGAAATATAAATTATAATACAAGTGTAAGAAATTACCATATTCATCCATTTTAGCAATCACTTTTTCTTGCAATTCTATATTTAATTTTTTTAATTTTTGAATTTCAGTTTCATGTTCTTTTATCAAAATTTCATAATTAGAAACGGTTTCACGAGCTTTTCCTAGCTCTATTTTGACATATTTTAAAGCTTTCTTAATATCTTTTAATTCTTTCTTGTTATCACTCGTTTCCTTTATTTTATGATTATTAGATTTTTTTTTATTAAATTTCATAGAACTTTCTAAAAGAGAATGAGTATTCAGAGGTTTCACTGATGATTTATCAGTTTCAGGTGTTGTCATATTTGAATTAAGGTTGTTTATTTCATCTCTATTTTGTTCATGGCTGGTACTTGCAACAGCTTCATTATTTGCTTTTTTCACAGTTTCAAATTCATTGATCTAATGATAAAAAAATATTATTAATATTTATTATGACTTTTATATTCTACATCTTATTTTTTTAAAGAATATATTTTTTAATGTTCATATATGTATGACTTTTCTGGGTTCATTATTATTTTTACTTACAAGGAGAGTAACCCTTGTTTGGGTCACGGATCTTGCTGTAACTTGCGAATATGTTTTAATCATTCCATAATTATGATCATTCCATAATTATGAGCTATTTTGTTCAATTTTTAAAGATTTTTCTAAAATATCATTGTTTATAATAACGACTATTACTCTCAAATAGGGGCTTCTAAGTTCATTCTACAACATTCTAGTAAAAGTTAAAATTGAAATTTTATTATTAAAAAAATGTGTTTAAAAAGCTTAATCAGTTCAAAAGTTATAGGAAAATTAAAAACATGAAAAAAATGAGCGCAATAATTAAATGGAAATTAATATCAACGAAGATAGACGCTTATAGAAGCGTACTTCTGGAGTTAACTTTGGGGCCCAGCTTTTGGAGGACATTTAACATTACGTGTATATCTATATATATGAAAACATCGGTATATATAGATATAGAAATACGCGGGATTTTAGTAGCGCCACCATGCGGCTGGAGGACATAAGCTTAGATTTTGAGCCCCTGTCCGCCCATTTAAAGTACGCTTCTATAAGTGTCTATCTTCGTTGTTAATATTTAATTTTTTTTTTTTTTTTTATTATAGCTTACCCAAACCAATATTTTTGGTTTATACAGCTTTATATTTTATGTGTTCTTCGGGTTTATTCTCTCAGAAAAACTTTGAAAATTATTTTTCCTAATTTTTCCTAGGGAATCAAACCCCGGTCCACTGGGACGCAAGGTCAGCTGATTTTTTCAACTGCACTTTTTCATCCCTTCGCGACGGAGCTCGTAAGTGTGTTCTGAGAACAAAGCACATGAAACAGAGGTGCTCATTTGAAAAACAGCCAAGAGCGGGATTCGATCTCGGTCCCCCGAGAATACGAATCCAACGCTCCTACCGACTGTGCCACAGACCGGCTCTAATATTTGATTTTATACTGTAATAGATCCTATAGGATATTTATTATTTATTTAAATTTCGCGCTTGTATTTGTACGCCATTGCGTGGCGCTGGCGCTACTTGCGCCATTTGACGACGAAGAGCAAGAAGAAAACGACGCCATTGAGCGTCAGACGCTGTGGAGACGTTCCACGAGACGGAGGTCAACGCTGACTCCGATCTCTCATAATTATATTGCGACACCAGGAGGTCAACGCTGACTCCTGTATAGTTTCTTTTTAAACAATTTTGGTTAGAAGATCTCAAGGCGGCTTCTCGGATCTCATTTGTGGGCTAGACGACAAAGGCGTCCGGGGATCGAGCGGTTGCATCATCTTATATGAGGTAACGTGAGACTTCGCACGAGAGCATATTTTAAAGTATTGAAATTCCCTCCACAGGGTTATATTATTGTATAAAAAAGTGTATTCGCATAATGAACGAGTAATGATAATTCTCTCTAAAATAAAAGTAATAAGACGCATGTGACACGTTCGCATAAACGTATAAGAAAAGACAACGCTTCATAAATATTCTTAAATTGTTAGGCTGCGCACGACAGGCTCGCTAGCGAACATTATGTTATATTTTGTATATTGACTAGTTTTTCCACCTATAAATAAAACCATCATTTCCATCTAATTGATTGATATCATTTATTATTATCAGTGAATATTTACTAAAATCAAATAATCTAAAATATAAATATATAAACAAAGTAAATTCACTATAATACTAATTTTTCTAACAATTTTTATTTTTCTATAACTTTCAAACGGATTGAGCTTTTTCAATACTTTTTTTCAATCTAAAGGATTTTATCTTATCTTTTACTAGAATGTTACAGAATGAAGCTGCCATGGAAGAGTAATATTCGTTATTATAAACAGTGATTTTTCAGAGTGATTTTTAAAAAAGGCAACAAAATAGCACATAATCATGAAATGATCGAGCGTGAGACCGAATGCTCGCGGCTTTTTTCATAATTTTATGTTGTAACGTTTGGTTTTCTCTGGGTGCATTAAAGTGCACCATATTTATAATTTAAAAATCGATCTGAGGTGATAATGAGTTAAGCTAAGCGTTCCAATGTCACTTAAAATTATGGGGTATTAAATAAAATGTGAAGGAAACGGGATGCGGTTTTTCGGATCTGAGAGAATAAATCGGGACACGAGTTTTATGTTTTACATATAATCTTAACTCCTTTGAATATTTATTCGAAACTAAATAATAAATATTTATAAATGTATTGTTTCTTACGTGAGTATTCAGAGGTTCCACTGGTAATTTTTTATTACATTTGTCAGTTTTATGTGTTTCTACATTTAAATTAGGCTCGTTTATTTTATCTCCATTTTGTTCATGGCTGGTACTTGCAATAGCTTCATTATTTGCTTTTTTTACAGTTTCAGATTCCTTAATCTAATGAAGAAAAAACATTATTAGTATTTATTATGACTTGGACGGTGCATTCACAGTAGTACGATAGCTTGGAAACTCAAAATTTTACCTGGGGGCTGCTCTGCAAACTGTACAACGCTTTATCACAAGGACAGAAGATATAGAATCAATATGCTAAATAAAGACAGCAATATATGGTGTATCGTTGAGGAGCAGCCCCCCTGTTATATATTGATAAAAGTAACATTTAACCCAGTATGTCGAAATGTGACTGATATTTCTATCATCACAATAATTACTACGCATTTTAACGAAACGAGCGAAAATAATATACATGCAGAAAGAGCTCGAGTAACGTTTTCAAAATTAATACGAACATCAAACGCATTATACATTTATGTAACATTAGCGTAATACGTGTGAGTCATAACTGACCACGTATCTAATAAGAGCCTAAAAATTTAACGCTCAGCTGAACGAGATTCACGCTTGAGTATACGAGATTCATGCTTGATCGTATGCATAACGACAGATTTATTATTATTCACGTATAGACAGCACGTTATACAAGTATCGAAACTCATTATACGCGTATACTTGGCCCGGTATACGCGTATTGATACACGTATAACAGCATGACATACTTATATCATCCACGTATAACAGCGCGCTGTACGTGTATCAATACACTTATAACAGCGTAGTATATGTGTATCATGCACGTATAACAGCGCGATATACGTGTATCGATATACGTATAACAGGGTAGTATATGTGTACCATGCACGTACAACAGCACGTTATACGTGTATTCGTACACGTATATCAGAGTGGTATACGGGTTTTTCCATACTCAGTATATACGTATAGTATAGCGCATAGTACACGTATAGTACATGTATCGACACCTGGTACATACGTATAATGCTGCCCCATATTTATCAAAACGTTATAACGACGCCCATATACGACAGGTATCAACATATCCATTATGCACATACTAACGCCCATATATTACGTTTATGTCGCCGTACGCCAAATTCGGCTCAATATCTATAGACCCAGCTAAACTTGTATTGACATCACGTACGTCTGGGCTCGTTTCTCAACTATGTTCAAAAAGTTTCTATACGTTTTCAGTGACGTATAGAAGCTTTCCTTACGAACCCGGAGTCGTATGGATTATATATGTGTTTAGACTAGTCAACTTAGGTAGATCGTATGATGCAATCGCGCCTATGCTTACAGCTGACTTTGACATTTTCTTAACCATAAAAAAATTTTGGGTTATGCGAACAGCGATGCGAAAAAATTGAAGATTCATGTTTACAAATGAAAAACAAATGAAAGAGTGACAGCAACTGATTTTGACATATTATCAAAAAATTCTAAAGAAACATTAATATATTATTTATTAATGTTAAAAATATAAAAATAATTCAAATTAATAAAAAAAAGTGTTACGTAAATAAAAATGTTGTGGCGATTGGATTAAAATTATTCAATCGAACGCATTAACATGTTGGATTTAACGTGTAGTGTGTTGTGTATGTTTTGTTTTTATTTTAAATCAATTTTGGTATAGTCCCTCATTTGGCCTACAGCGACATAAAATTATCTACGTAACTTGGGCGTACGAAGGATGAACATGGTCTCGACAAATATTAGTCTCGTCCATATTCATCCTTCGTACGCCCAAGTTACGTATATAACTATTATGTTGTAGCAGGCCGTATTCGGTGGAATACCTATAGACCATGCTAAATTTGTACAGGCATTGCATACGTTCATGCTAATATCTCGACGATATTCTTTCTGTCAATACTCCCTAAGAGAATATTGGACGATTGCATATCGCTGAGATATCGCTCAGCATGGCCGCATATGACGCGAGTGACATCGATTCGTAGGTTAGTGTAAACAAAAGAATGTCATTAGATATGTCAATGCTTATATAAATTCATATAAAATCTTAACTTTAAAGAATGTTTTATTTAAAAAAATTATTAAAGTTAAACAGTTAATTGTTAAAATTATTTACTTATTTTTAATAAAATATATATCATTAATTTAAAAAAATCATTTTGATAGTTTCTCATACGGCCTCCAACGACATAAACTTATCTACGTAACTTCGGAGTACGAAGGATTCTGAATCCAGCTTGACTATAGTATTTGTCGCTTGAGTAGCAGTCGGTCGAGAGCGTGAAGGGCGCCCTCGACCGACTATTACTCAAGCGACAAACACTTTAGTTCAAACACCGCCTGTATTCATCCTTCGTACTCCCAAGTTACGTATATAACTAATATCGCTATACTCGTACATGTGCTAATACATATTCTCTTCACGCATACATGTTTATGTTACTTTTTTTCAAGATACATTTTTTCCATACATTTTTGTCATATTTTATTATTCATAAATATATGTTAAAAAAGGAGATGAACGTGCATGATACACGTACACTGCGCTGTTATACGTGCATGATACACGTATACCACGCTATTATACGTGCATGATGCACGTATACTACGCTGTTATACGTGCATGATACACGTATACCACGCTGTTATACGTGCGTGATGCACGTATACTACGCTGTTATACGTGCATGATACACGTATACGACGCTGTTATACGTACATGATACACGTATACCATGCTGTTATATGTCTATCAATATACTTATGGCACGCTGTTATACGTGCATGATACACTTGTACTGTGCCGTTATACGTGTATGACACATGTATAGAACGCTGTTATACGTGCATAACACGTACATCGCACTGTTATTCTTGTATTGTTACACGTATAGCGCGCTGTTATACGTGCATGATACGCGTATACCGCGCTGTTATACGTGCATGATACACTTATACCATGCTGTTACACGTGCATGATACATGTATAGCACGCTGTTATACGTGCGTGATACACGTATACCGCGCTGTTATACGTCTATCGATATACGTATGGTGCACTGTTATACGCGCATGATACACGTGTACCATGCTGCTACACGTGCATGAAACAAGTACACTGAGTTAACTATATGTAGTCTAACGAGTATCGATACTTGTATACAGTGCTGTCTATACGTGCATAAACCTGTCGGTATGCCTATGATCAAGCGTGAATATCGTATACTCGAGCGTGGATCTCGTTCACCTGAGCGTTAAATCTTTAGGCTCTAATTAGATACGTGGTCAGTTATGATGTAAATGTATCACGTTTATGTCACATACATGTATAATGCGTTTAATGCTCGTGTCAATTTTGAAAACATTATTCGAGCTTTTTTTAAATGTATATTATTTTCGCTTGTTTCGTTAAAATGCGTAGTAATAATGAAGATGACATAAGTATCAGTCATAATTTGACATACTGGGGTAAATGTTACTTTTATCAATGTATAATAGGTAAAATTTTAAGTTGCCAAGCTATCATACTACTGTGAATGCTTCGTTATATTCTACATCTTATCTTTTTAAAGAATATATTTTTAATGTTCATATATGTATGACTTTTCTGGGTTCATTATTATTTTTACTTACAAGGAAAGTAACCCTTGTTTGGGTCACGGATCTTGCTGTAACTTGCGAATATGTTTTAATACATAAAATTATGAAGACAGCCGCGTGCATTCGTTATAATGCTCTATCATTCCATAATTATGAGCTATTTTGTTCAATTTTTAACTATTTTTCTAAAATATCATTGTTTATAATAACGAATATCACTCTCAAATGGGGCTTCTAAGTTCATTCTACAACATTCTAGTAAAAGTTGAGATTGAAATGTTTTTATTAAAAAAAAGTGTTTAAAAAGCTCAATTAGTTCAAAAGTTATAAGAAAATTAAAAACATGAAAAAAATGAGCGCAATAATTAAATTGAAATTAATATTTGATTTTATGCTAATTTTTCTAACAATTTTTATTTTCCTATAACTTTTAAACGGATTAAGCTTTTTCAACACTTTTTTCAATCTAAAGGATTCTATCTTATCTTTTACTAGAATGTTACAGAATGAACTTAGAAGCTGCCATTAAAGAGTAATATTCATTATTATAAACAATGATTTATCAGAGTAATCTTTAAAAAATGCAACGAAATAGCATGGTCATGAAATGATTAAGCGTTAAACCGAATGCTCGCGGTTTTTTCATAATTTTATGTTTTAACGTTTGGCTTTCTCGTGCATTAACGTGCACCATATTTATAATTTAAAAATCAATATGAGGTGATAATGAGTCCATTAAGCCAAACGTTTTAATGTCAATGTAAAATTATGGGGCATTAAATGAAATATGCTGGAAACAGGATGCGGTTTTTCGGATCCAGGAGAATAAATCGGGACACGAGTTTTATGTTTTACATATAATCTTAACTTCGTTGAATATTTATATTCCTCATACGTGCTGGTTAAGTGGCCTATTGCTCATGCGTTTTCGGGGTGGTAAGTAGCTAATAGCGCGCGCCGCGTGTGTTTTGTCTTCGAAGGGTGTGTTCTTATTAAAAGCGTTAAGTAATGAAAAATAACGTCACGCAAATGCGTTGAGTTATGAAAAATAACACAACGATTTTGATCGTAATACGTAAGCAGCGCCGCGCAGGTGAAGATGATAGGAGAGAGAGGGAAAGAGAATGTTGTATCGAAACACGCAAGAACGTGTACAAGTATCTATGTACGAGTCAGTCGTGTGCTAGCTTCTTGATAAAAGTTGTTGGCGACGCAAAATATAATATTTTTATGAATAGTTTTTTTTCTTGATTCACATATTAATTTTTTTAAATGGGGTGGGGCTTTGCCCCAACCCCTTTACCGCGCCCCAACATGTCACTCTTTCTCTCTTACACCCAGCACTTATGAGAAAAAATAGTATGTGAATCTCGTTTGGTTTAGTTGACGTGCGCTAACTTGCCCTCGTGCGCAATAGTCAACTAAACCTCACTCGTTGCACAATACACTATGTATAATATTTTTAATTACAAAATACAATAAAATTTTAAAAATTCTAAAAATAATATAAAAATAAATCTCAGTGATTTACTGAGTAGAACAATGGATTTATGACTTCGAGGTCCCGAGTTCAAATCCCGGACTGGGTCGATTGATACAAGCACCACAGTACGTTACATGTACTCTGTTTACAAATACACTAGCGACATTTGTCGCTACAAATGAAAACAATGAAAACATTAATACATCGATATTAAATAAAATAAAAAAAACGTAAAAAGATTGAATTAAGCTTATTTTAGTCTTTACTTACGTTTGTATTTGTTTCCTGGCTCACGACTTTGATAGAGAATGGAGTTTTCAATATAGAATCAGAAACTATCTTTGGGACACCATTACTTTTTTTATAAATAATTTCGTTTTCAACGTCTTTGTGTTGATATAGTTTTGATTTTTGTTTTATTTTTTTTGGTTTTTTTGTTTTGATAGCCTCTGCTTTTGATTTTTTCATTGCAGATAATTCTGGATCTGCCTTTTTTAACTTTTTCGTTTCTGATGATTTCGATTTTGAAGAGGTCGAATGCTTCCTTTTATTTTGTTTTTTCACATCATCTAACTTTTCTTTTTTAATATTTGTTTTTTGAACATTAGAATCTTCATTAGACTGAAAATTATTCATAATAATTTATTTTTGAGTAATTTTATTATACTGACAAGGAGAGATCTCGACCTCCGAGAAACGGATTTAGCTGAAACTGCAGGATATGATTTTTTGATGAAAAAAAAATTATCCTTGTTTTTTCTTTTTGTCTAATAGGCCCTAGTGACAACGATATAGATATTTTTTCTACACGGAGAGAAATGCTATAGTAAATATAATTATGAATTGTATTAAAATTTACTATATTGTATAAGAAGTGTGGGACATTTCTACGTTATAAGAAAAATTACTATGTTACATAGTAAAATTTATGAGAGCAGATACGTAGAAAAAAATTTTATTTATTATTTTTTGTACCAGAAACTTGTTATTTAACTATTTCTAATTATATTTTTTTATTAATTTTATTTTTGGAAAATAAATTAACATTGAAAAAAATCTTACGTTGAGTGGGCTCGAACCGAATACCTCGCGGTTGCAAAGCGTGAATGTTACCGACTGCGTCATCATGACATGTTACCAATAATAGTATATTATGCGCCAAGAGGAAAAAGTATGCTGTTCGCTCCCGCGTATAGTTGTCGCCCGAGCGTAGCGAGGGCGACACTTACGCGGGGGCGAGGAGCATACTTTTTCCTCGAGCGCAATATACATTTTTTTCACATCCCTAGCCTAAAGTTCGTTTAGAAAATAATAAAATTACATATATTTATGTGATAATACATTTTTTACAAAATACATATTTATTCAACATGAATACATTTTTCAGGATTATTTTGATTACAAAATATATATTTATTTATATAAATATATTTTTCAATTTAACGTTAAACAATTATTCGTGATATTTATTATTTGTTTTGATACTACAATTATTTATTATTAAATTGTGAATTTCACAATTAGAAAATGATACACATGTTTTTTGTTCATTTGAACTATCAATATTATTTTCAATGCTTATTTTTCTCTTCTTAGAGTTTTGTTTTTCAAAATTAGTTTTGTAATTTTCATTTAAGAAGAGGTTAGGTCGAAATGTAATTGCGTTATTGACGCAATTTTAACTCAATCTAGATTCACTAACAAGTTTTTTGAAATTGTAGCTAAACTATATTAATTATTGAATGTAATTAATATTTATTGATGAGACACAACTTTTAATAAAAATATTCTAAGTATATTGTAAAAATGCTAACGCAAACTCTTCGACTCTACGTATCTCTAACGATTTACATCGTTCACAAGAGTATAGTTGCGTACACATGAGAATCATGGAATATGAAACACGTATGCGCATGCTTATAAAACCGACGACTGAACGCAGTACTTTTTCCTCTGTTCAGAGGGAAAGAAGTACGAACTTTAGGCTGGGGGATGTGAAAAAATTTCGAATCGTCTACATATGTTGCAGAACTACTTTCAATTTGGAAAAAAATTTTGAGGTTAGGATTAAATTTGCAGATTATCGACTCGACATTATTATTTGAAAAAGTAAAATTTATTATATGCATAGTAAAATTTATTATATGCATAATAAAATTTATTATTTTTATAGTAAAACAAATATTTTTACTCTGCTATATCAAATTTTACTATAGTATAATTTTTACTATGTAACATAGCAATTTTTATGAGAGCGCGGTGGTGTAACGGATAGAGCTCTTGTCTTCAACGCGGTGGGCATGGTTTCGAATCCTGGCCAGGTACCTCCGCCCTTATTTCGAAAGAAAATTAGTGTATGTGCAATTTATATCGCGGCTCTTAAAAAATCCAACCTCATTGTGTATCGGTTGATTGTTGGTCACAAAAGTGCCTGACCATCCATCGGTAGTCAAAGTTTTCGATATGGTGTGTCAAACAATCCAGCCTGATGTAATGTATTAAACGGGAACCGGGTTGGGCTCCCTCGATATCACCATATAAAAAAGGTTAATATATAGAGGACAATATCCTCATATATTAACTTAAAAAAAAATCAGCAATTTTTATAATAAGGTATAGTTTTATTTCTTGAACGATGTTGCCAACCTTATAGTAATATTTGTTATAAATATAATAAAACTTTTCATAATTCATAAATTCCCCAGCTCTATTATAAAATATAGTCATTTTTATTAATATCTATTATTAAAGTTATTACACTATTTTTCTCAGTGTAAAATATAGTGAACAGAAGCGTTTATAAGAACTTGAATAACGAAAAAAAAAAAACTCTTAAAAAAATGTATAGAAAATAAAAGAAATTAAAAGTTAAAAACTAATTTAAGCTTTGTTGCATTAAAAAATCTGATATGGTTCAAAAGTTACAAGCAATTAAATTATGCTAATAAAATATTAACAAATATCTAGTCATTTTCAATTAGGCATAACTTTTGAACCACCAAAGCTTTTTTAATGCGACAAAGTTTAAATTAAATTTTTTAACTTGTACTTTCTTTTATTTTTCATGCACTTTTATGTAAAAGTTTTAGTGGTTTAATTATTCAAGTTCTTATAAACGCTTCTTTTCACTATATTTTCGAAAAAATATCTATACCGTTTTCTCTGGGACCTATTAGACAAAAAGAAAAAAACACGAGTTTATTTTTATCAAAAAATCATATCCTAACATTTCAGTTGAATCCGTTTCTCAGAGGTCAGGACCTCTCCTTGTGAGACATGTTATATAATATGATAAAAGCAAATTAAATACCAAATCATTTTTTACTGTTTTAGAGGTCTCGTTAGGGCTATTAGAATTGTCATTTACCTGAAAAAATTAATTTTTAAATATATAAAAATTACAATAATAAAATAATTTTTTAAGACTTTTTTCAAAGAAAAACATATTAAATATAATATTTACAAAAAAATCATTCGCTAATACGTCATTCTAATTTATAATTATATTTTCTTCAATGTTTGAATAATAAACTAATAAAAAATATCAAATAATGATTAATTTTAATTTAAAAGTATTTAAAAATATATAAAATGGAACATTGGAAAAAAATTATAAAATTTGTAAATTTTCAAAAGAATTAATAATGAACATTTCTTCAAGTTACATTTAATTCAAAATAATGATGAGTTACATTGTAAATATGCAAGCGAAGTAACTAAAAAATATAATAAAGATGCAAGTTTTTACACCTGCATACATAGGGCATAACAATTTAGCCAATATTTACAGCACAGACGAAGTAGGGAACTTTTAATAAAAAACATTAAAAGGCCGACTTTTCAACCCGGTTACTTGGAATAAAGCAGGCTTAGCTCTTTTTTGTAACTTCGATATGTAAGCGTGAAGAGATGAAAAAATCACAAATCTAATTCTTAAAAAAACTCAAAATTGGCTTGTATTTATTAAAGGTCATCTTCGCTTTTATAACTGCAGCACTAGTATGAATAAAGTCCGTTTTTCCATATATACGTGAATTGATTAATATTTTTGAATAATTTAGCTTATATTTATAGTCACGAATGATAATTCATATAAAAAAACTAAATCTATGTATCAGTAAAACTAGGCATTGCGCAAATGATAAATCAAAAAAAAGAAACCAAAACAATTAAAAATATATACTTAGAACGTGAAATTGTATTAAATAATTATTAATTTTTTTTTTTTTATTATTTTCTTTTTTTGTGAAAAAGATTAATATATAAAGGATATTGTCCTCTATATGATTAACCTTTTATATATGGTGAAGTCGAGGAAGTCCCCCGCCCGGCATCTGTTTAACACATTACATCAGGCTAGGACTGTCAGACCCACCATACCGAAAACTTTGACTACCGATGGATGGTCAGCCACTTTTGTAACCAACAATCAACCGATACCCAATGAGGTCGGATTTTTTAAAGAGTCGCGATATAAATGGCACATACACTTATTTTCTTTCGAAAAAAAAGTTAGAGGTACCTGGCCAGGATTCGAACCCATGCCCTCCGCGTTGAAGGCAAGAGCTCTATCCATTACGCCACCGCGCTCTCATTAAATAATTATTAATACGATATACACAAACTGAAAAACTTGCTAGTTATTTAGAAACACACACCCACACACACACATATATATATATATATATATATATATATATATATCTATATAATAAAGATATATCGCCTACGCCGCCGCCGCCGTGTATAAGAATTTTATATGCCCTCAGTTAGCTGAAATTCAGCTAAAATTTAGCTGAAAGTTAGCTAAAAGTTAGCTGAAATTCAGATAAAATTTAGCTGAAAGTTAGCTGAGAGATAGCTGAAATTCAGATAAAATTTAGCTGAAGGTAGCTGAGAAATAGCTGAAATTCAGATAAAATTTAGCTGAAAGTTAGCTAAAAGTTGGCTGAAATTCAGATAAAATTCAGCTGAAAGTTAGCTGAGAGATAGCTGAAAGGTAGTTAATTGTTAGCTAATTTAATTAATTGTTAGCTAATTTAATTAATTGTTATCTAATTTAAGAACGTTCTCTTGGAAATTGATATTGATTTGATAATGACAATGGGGGGTTGACGAGTGAAGCGAGCAGGGGGGAACCCCCCCTAGTATATATATATATATATATATATATATATATATATATATATATATATATATGCAAGAATAAGCTGAATGTAAGGCAACTGATTCATTGTTTATAGTATCTCTCATTCCATTAGTCCGTATACGCGCTTGCGCGTCACCACACTTCTATGCTTTACCAACGTGAAACACGTGCACGGAATTCACAAAAATCACCAACTATACCCTGCCAGAAAATGCAACATAGGACTCGGAACAGGGAGCGCTTCAAGCGGATTTAGCGCACGCAGTACTAGAAATAAATATTTATTTTTCTCGGCGATGATATTATGCCGAACAACGCTCACACACTGAAAATCAAATGTAACAAATATAAACAATTTACTAAAATTGTTTATATTTGTAGCATTAACAATTTACTGAATTCCTAAAGTCTGCTTCGAAATAATAGCCTATGTCCATCTTGCTCGGACTCCCCTATATTTTTTCGTGATGTCACTCTAAACTCAAAAGAGTAAAAATTATAAACTATATTTAGAAACTATATTATAACTTTATCTAGTAATAAAAAGTAGAAAAGTATAGTTTTTCCCTTATAAAACAGTAAATTGAAGATTTTACTGCTTGTCGAGGTAAATTTAAGGACTTTATAATTTATAAAGATAAACTTAAGGTGTTTACTCTTTTTCTTAAAGTTAAAACGTATGTTTTTTACTTTATGAAAATTAAATGATTTTAAATGGTAAACATAATGCTTTTTCTCTTTTCATAAAGATTAGAACCTATGTTCTTTACTTTACAAAGAATGAAAGGTTATGCTGCCTTTTCTAAAGAGAAATTTGATGTGCTTACTCTTTTGACAAATAGTAAAAGGCACATTTATAATTTGATAAAGAATAAAATAATACCTTGATCAATATTTGCTTTTACGATATTCCTCAAAAGAATAAATTAATCAATTTAGTATTTTCGAGATGTTAAGTCACGTGACTACTATAAGTATCGGAAATACTTATACATCATTTTTTATTACATATACTGAAGAGCTTTTCAAGCATATAATAATTCCCATATAGTATTATAAGTATCTCTAATACTTATAGTAGCCACGTGACTTAACATCTCGAAAATAGTAAATTTATTAATTTACTCTTTTGAGGAATATCGTAAAAGCAAATATTGATCAAATTAATCTCATTAACTATCAAGGTATTATTTTATTCTTTGTAAAGTTATAATGTGCTCTTTATTATTTGTCAAAAGAGTAAACACATCAAATTATTCTTTAGAAAAGGCAGCATAATCTTTTACTCTTTTTAAAGTAAAAAATATAGATACTCATCTTTATGAAAAGAGAAAAAGCATCATATTTACCTTTTAAAATCATTTGATTTTCATAAAGTAAAAAACATACTTTTTATCTTTTAGAAAAAGAGTAAATACCTTA
The DNA here is from genome assembly GCA_017163975.1 of Anastatus disparis. Taxonomy (NCBI): domain Eukaryota; kingdom Metazoa; phylum Arthropoda; class Insecta; order Hymenoptera; family Eupelmidae; genus Anastatus; species Anastatus disparis. The sequence continues at coordinate 580,454 of JAFFSR010000012.1, forward strand.
AGTTTATATTTATAAATTATAAAGTCTTCAAATTTACCTCTACAACTGGTATAATCTTCAATTTACTCTTTTATAAGTGGAAAAACTATACTTTTTTACTTTTTATTTCCAATTTTTACTCTTTTGAGTTTAGAGTTTAAGGTTGTATATAAAAAAATAATATAAAAATAATATTAAAAATAATGTTAAAACAATCATTTTAAACTTTGTTTCATTTAAATATTATGAATTATTAAAGGGTTGCGTCATTTTAAAGTTTATAACTTTTACACAAATCTAATGCAATCATAAAAAAAATGCCAACGTTTCAAAAATGATTGTATTTGATTGCAACAAAGTTTATTTTGTTCAGTTTAAAATTTAGAATCTATTGACGAGCATGGAATCACAATTTTTATTTTTTATTAAAATTTATTGTTAATTTTCTGCGTAAAAATGCATATGTCTCAGATGATACTTACTGTTTTATCATAGAAAATTGGCAATAAATTTTAATAAAAAATAAAAATCAAAATTTCTAACTCGTCAATAGATTATAAATTTTAAACTAAACAAAATAAACTTTGTTGCAGTCAAATAAAATCATTTTTAAAACTTTGGCATTATTTTTTATGATTGCATTAGATTTGTGTAAAAGTTATTAATTTTATAATGGTATAACTGTTTAATAATTCATAATATTTAAATGAAAAAAAGTTTAGAATAATAGTTTTAATATTATCTATTAGGTTACTTAGCTAAAAATTGGATAATTACTTTCTACCGAAAAATATAAACGATTTTCTAAAATACTAACTTTTGATACAGACTGTATAGCCCATACAACATTTAGCAAATAATATTTTTTTAATATTTTATTTTAAATTTAAAATCATAACATAATTTAATGAAAATTTAATCTATTACTGTTATTGAAAAATATACTCAATCAAGAGGATAAAATGAGATACTACACCTGTACTCATGAATTTTGCCTATCTTTTAATTTTATGGCAAAATTTCAGTAAAAAATGCTTTACTTTGTAGTATATTCCATGAAGATTATTTAGTTGAATTTTTTTAGCTATAGAGAATTTTGCGTAATAATATATACTAAAATTTTTTAATTTTGTATTAAAAATCCAAAATGATTAAAAATTAATGTATAAATTTACTAAAAACTTTAACTGCATAATCTTGATGGCATATGCTATAAGTTAATCCATTTCTTTTCCCGAAATTTTGCAATAAAATGAATTGATCGTTAAGAGCAGTTTAGCTTCTCTGTTTTAGGCTAATTAAGTTTTTATACAAATATTAATTATTGTAATTGCAATATAAGATTTGAGCGAAATAAATATTTATACACATATTTATAAATATTTATACCATAAATATTATAAAAATAACTTCTTACTTCAGCGTTCATCGCTTTTTTCAGAAACAATGCAATGACATTTTATGAATATTCATAATGATAATATGTATTACGCTCAAATCAAGGAATCATAAATCTTGAAAACTTACTAAGTTTTGTTGTTTTTTCAGCGTAGTCAATTTTTTGTTAATTAAATCCAATGTTGGATGTTGTGATTCATCAATCAGTATTTGTGGAGCAATATCGTTTAATTCGGAAGCTTCTTTCATAAATTGATTAGCTGGAATTCGGACTCTCTTCTTTGTTATTTCCTCTAACTGTTCTATCGATTCTAAAATAATAAAATTGATAATAAAGATTTAATTTAAATAATAAATGTAAAAATACTAAAGTTGTATAAAGATAGGTTAATATAAATTTATATGAATTATCTTTATTTTTTAAATTTACAAAGCCCTGTTAAAAAGAATCAGATAAGAATGTATGTAAAATAATTACCTGCATAATCAATAATTGTTGCATCTCTTGTAGTGTCATCATCAGCAGTTACTTTGTAAAGTTTAAATTTATCAAATGGAATTGTAAAACGAGGTATACTAGTATCCTCTACAGTCGCAAAACTTTCATCGTCAGTATACTTAACATAAACAAACATGCCAGAAACTTAATAAATTTTTACAATTAATATAAAATAGTTCGATCCAAATGTTATAATTATGAAAGGAGGTTAAAAAATCTCCAAGATCTATAATGTAAATTTATATTTATGATTAAATGTACGATAGTAAATGTACGAAAGATAAAAATAAAATATATAAATATATACAATTTACCTAAGCTTTTTGTATTGTTCGACCTTTTTATTAATTATTTAACAAATTTTTTCTTTTTCTGTACAAATCAGTCATAAGTAGAGATTCAGGTTACGATTTTTTTTTTGCATTCAATTGTTTGAAAACTATTTCAAGAGAAGAGCAGACCGGATTCGCTGTCCTTGTCTAATTGTGATTTTTGTTATTTACTCAAGTATTAAGCGCAATAGATATTATTGTTATTATGAATATTAATGCACAAGAAAAAAAAATTTTACCGCATTGTTTTTGAGAAAAGTAAGGAACGCAAAAATATTATAAACAGAAACTTTTAATTCAGCGTTCCTGATTGCGTGCACTGGCAGCTTTTGTACATTTTTATTTATGATGTTAGTTGTATTAAATATTAAAATTATAGAACAGTATGTTCACTTATGTGTATATGAATGTAGAAGTAGTCGTTATACAAGAATATATAACATTTAATGATGAAATAAAGAGAAAGATAATATGACAACAAAGTAATGATTTTACATTAGGTACTAATGTAAAGTACTCAAGTCTAAATTCAAAATTCAATCGATTATAAGGAACTAACATAAACTTGAAAATTGTGACATTTAGTTTAATTATCAAACTATATCGTATTAATCATGTAGAACTTGTAGGCTAATCTTTTAATAAAAATTATAATTACTTGATATTACGAATAAAATACAATAGGAAAATTAAATTTACCAGATGTCATTCAGTTTCCCATTAGGACATCCAAATATTGAAATATAAAAAATAGTTTTTATCGTATTAATCATGTAGAAACTTGTAGGCTAATCTTCAATGAAAATTATGATTACTTGATATTACAAATAGAATACCATTAAAAAATTGATTTTACAAGATGCCATTCAGTTTTTACATTGGTAAAAGCTTAATGATAATTTAAAAGAATGTTATAAGTCTTTTTTAATAGCTAACAATAAATATGTTCATAGTTATTTACATATAAAGGACAATAACATGTTTTAAAATATTTATAGTATATATCAATAGAATCATTATAATTTTTAGTTATTTATAACATTAATAAATAATTTTAAATTGATAAAAAAAGATTTATTGTTAATTTTATATCCATTTCTATACGGTTAAAAACAATTGTGTAGTCTGTTAACTTTTTTTTGTCTGTTACTAAATTGTATGTTGAAGCAACAGACAATAGTATGTCGATTTAACAGACTTTATGTCAGTTGATTCTGAAAGTATCCTGTATTGTACCAAATGTAAAAATTTAACAGACATTTTTTTGTTAAATCCTAGACATTTTGTCTGTCAAAGTTAATGACATTTTTCTCTGTCAAAGTAACAGACATTTTTCTCTGTTAACTGTTTTTAACGGACTTTGTCTGTTAATATTTCTAACCGTGTATGAATATACGTATTAATGTTTAGTTTTTTTTCTGAGAATCGGAGGCAAATCAGGATGAATTGAAATATAAAACATAGTTCTTATCGTATTTGAACATTAATTTTATGTTCTTCTAGCCTCAGAATCTCAACTTCTTTTCTCTCTTTTGGCTCTCAAAACGTAAAATGCAGTACATTGCTTGATCGAAAAGGCTTTTTAACGAATCGAGTTACAAACCTTGCCATCGGCTCGGTTTATAATCTTTTGTTTCGTAAAAAAAGCCTACCCATCCACGGAACGTAATGTATTATTACAAGATTCTATTCGATTTTTGCATTGAAAAATCCAATATTGTCTTATGTTGCAATATTTGTTAAGAAAAGTAGGAAAAAAAGTTATATTGTAAAACTTTAATAATAACATAAGCTTTTTTAAATAACCAATAATAAATATATATTCATAGTTATTGACATATAAAAAACAATAAAATCTTTAGTTTTAACATTTTGAAATTACAACAAATAATTGAGAATTATTAATATAAAAATATATAATTAAAAATTCTATATCCATTGCTATGAATACGTATCAATATTTATTGTTACTGATGATTCTTGGTAAATCAAGATAGATCGAAATGTAAAAAAATAATTCTCATCGTATTAACCAACTAGAAACTTGCACGTTAATCTGTTAATAAAAACTATAATTACTTGATATTACAAATAAATTACCATTGGTAATAGATTTTACAAACTGCTATTCGATTTTTGCATTAGGACATCCAAATAACACCTTATATCGCAATTTTAGTAGAAAAAGATAAAAAAAAAATCCTATCGTAAAATCGTAGTTGGAACTTAAAAAAATGTTATAAGTATTTTTGAATATTCAACAATTAAAATGTTGATAGTTATTTACATATAAAAAACCATAACATGTTTTAATATAATAATTAGAAAAATCAGGCTGAATCCAAATGTAAAAAATTTATTCTTATTGCATTAATCATATAGAAACTTACATGCAAATCTTTTAATAAAAACTATGATTACTTGGTATTACAAATAGAATACTATTGGTAATTAATTTTATAAGCTGCTATTCGGTTTTTGCATTGGGATCTCCAAATAACATTTTATATCGCAATATTTATGGAAAAAAATAAGAAAAAAAAATTCTATTGTAAAATAGTAATGGGAACTTAGAAAAAACTTGCATTCTACTTTTTTTATATAAATTATAATTACTCGGTATGACAAATAAAATACTATAAATTATTAATTTTACCAGAAGCGATTCGGTTTTTGCACCCGTAAATCCAAATAAAGACTTATATCCCAATGTTTGTAGAAAAAAAAAAGTAAAAAAATTTCTATTGTAAAATCTTAATGAAAACTTAAAAAAGTGCTATAAGTTTTTTTGAATAACTAACAATAAATATGTTCATGGTTATTTACACATAAAGAATACTAAAATATTTTAAATTATTTATCATTAAATACCAATAAAATCATATTAATTAATAATTTCGTAAAATCACAATAAAGAATTATAAATTGCTATTATGGAGAAACTCATAAAAACCAATTATATTAATTTGTCGTATTTGCCATATAAAGACTAAATAAGCTATTTATGAGTAAAAACTTATAAAGTCGGATTAGTTTTTCAAAAAATATTTTTCATAAAGTAATCTCCTAATAAAAACCCATTGGATAATTAAGTCTCATTAATTCCAAATAGAAACATATAAAACTTTTATTGGATTTTGTTTTTTTCCAAATAGGTTATACCAAATTTTTATTGGATTCTATAAGTTCTTTTCAACAGGGATGTCTTTTATCATTAAAATTTAAAAATTCAAAAGAAAATGGGTCCAACGAATCAAGTTTCTGAGATAAAAATTAGTAGTCATTTTCATCTCCTTTATCTTGCGCTGGGAATGCTTCTCTAGCTTTAAACTTAACTAAAAAATTCATAAGTATGTATTTTATCATTACAAATTCAAAATTAAAAAGAAAATGGGTCCAACAAATCAAATTTCCAAGATAAAAAGTTAGGAGTGATTTTCATCCCCCCTATCTTACGCTGGGGGTGCTTCACACACGTTGCTGGCAATGAAAAATCACTTAATCACCTGATGTAATTACATAGGTGTTAGCAGTCATTGCTCCAAGCAATAATCATGCCCAGCGCTGCTTAACATCGTTGATCGGCCAAAATGCAGTACCCTTATCAAACTAATCTGCCGGTGAGTGATAATTTAATATCTTTCAAAAGAAGAGTTCAGATTTCAATATATTTGATAAAATATTTCAGTAACTACTATATCTACAGAAATATATCAAATTTTCGCTCAATTCGGCAATAGGTACAAACCTATTACCAAAAAATTTTTATAAAATAATTATAAGTAGGGTCGATGCGACAGTTATCGCACCCTCTTCGATTATCGATTATGTTAAAGAGTAGTTACTATTGCTGGAATTTTATGAAAAGGTGGAAGCGAACTTGTTAGCTATGTCTATGAGTTCGTGTATTATTTGGGTTTTTTCGTCTTGTTGAAATAGTTCTGGATTTGTGCTTGCCTTGTATTCTTTAAATTTCATTCCAGATTAAAGTAGCGGGTGTATTTGAGTTGAGCGATTGGACGAAGTCTAGCCTGTATTTCCTTTTAGTTTCTTTAATGATTCTATAGCAATATATTGGCAATATATTGCCAATGTTTATTTTTATTTTTCTATAGCAATATATTAGAAATATATTGCCAATGTTTACTATTATTTTTCAATAGCAATATATTTCTAATGCATTGCGTATGTTTATTATCATATTTTAATAATGGTATATTTATAATATTTTTCTCATTTTTACGAAAAAAATTTAGTTTTATAGTCACGGTAATATATTGAGTAATGCTTTTATAAAAAAAAATCTTAATTTTATTCTATTTACTTAAATTTACCCTGGTAGAAAACTGGCCATGAAAAATGGTATATACGTTACTGATTGGCTTAATTTACACTGTTAAAAAAAATATTAAATTTAATGTAAAATATGAAACTAGATTCCAATCCGTGTCATTAATTTTAAAAATTAATTCTAAAAATTATGAAAAAATTATTAATTCTTATGCAATTTTCTGGTAAAATTAAGATAAAATTATTGATTCTCAGAATTATTTTTTAAAATTAATAACACGGATCGGAAGCTCGTTTCATATTTTACATTAAATTTAATATTATTTTTAACAGTGTAGAAGTTATGGCTATGTTTCTAATACACGAACAACGGTTGGCGAAAAATTGGTAACAATTTCTACCAGGGTAATGAAATAAAATATAATGACATACAGTATTTTTTAATGCGAATTTATTGAAACAATTATTATATTTTAAAAAATTAACAAAACAAAAGTAAAACAAAATATTTAATTATATTAATTAAACTATGGTTTTGGGTTGCGTAGAGTGGCGCACATCATATTTACAACATTTGTGAATTGGGCTGGCTTCAATCTAGAAGTGCACTTCTTATTAACATAATCTGAAAATAAATTAAAAAATTAGAATTTAAATCAAGTTCTTACAATTGAAGATAAATAAACTAATGAAAATAATACATACATTCCACAGCACTAATAATGTCTGATGGAATCGGTCTTGTTTTTCTCGATTTCCCTCTAGCACACATACCCTTCAAATTTTCTATTCCTACTAATTCTTTCAGCAATTTCCTTGTTAGTTCTTTTGGCATCTCCAAATACCTTTGCAAGTAGGTCAATTGAGCCTGCTCAATCCAAACATTGTACACGCTGCAAACCTGTACCTTTCCATTTCCAGCTTTTCGACATTTTTCAAGGGGAACTTCGTCCTGTGAATCATAAAATTTTTAATTATGTAATGAATGTTCGAAACCCCTATAATGTATTAATCAAAATAAAGAAATTACTTCTTGATGAAACATCCCTTCGTCTAGCTCTCTTTGTCTATCTCTTTCTCTTGATCTTACAACATCTTGCACTCTTTGTCTCTCTCGTTCTCGCTCTCTTCGTTTCTCTTCTTCAGCCTCCCTTTGTTTTTCTCTTTCTTCTGAGGCCTCTCGTTCTAGATTTATTTGTCTTTCTCTTTCTCTTGCTCTTACATTCGCTTGATCTCGTACTCTTTGTCTCTCTCGTTCTCGTTCTCGCTCTCTTTCTTCTTCAGCCAGCCTCTGTTTTTCTCTTTCTTCTGAGGCCTCTCGTTCTAGATTTATTTGTCTTTCTCTTTCTCTTGCTCTTACATTCGCTTGATTTCGTACTCTTTGTCTCTCTCGTTCTCGTTCACGCTCTCTTTCTTCTTCAGCCAGCCTCTGTTTTTCTCTTTCTTCTGAGGCCTCTCGTTCTAGATTTATTTGTCTTTCTCTTTCTCTTGCTCTTACATTCGCTTGATTTCGTACTCTTTGTCTCTCTCGTTCTCGTTCACGCTCTCTTTCTTCTTCAGCCTCCCTCTGTAACTCTCTTTCTTCTGAGGCCTCTCGTTCTAGACTTATTTGTCTCTCTCTTTCTTTGGCCTCTCGTTCTAAATCTATTTGTCTCTCTCTTTCTTCTTGGATCATTTGTTCTCGTTCTCTTTCTTTTTCTTCTTCGATCTCTCGTTCTCGCTCTCTTCGTCTCTTTCTTTCTTCTTCGATCATATTATCTTGATTTATATTATCACTAATTTCTGCCGCATCTCGTGCTCGCGCTCTTTGAATCTCTCTTTCTTTCGCTTCTTTGGATTCTATTTCTTGCGTTCGTGGTCTTTTGCTTTCTTCCAATTCTTCGGCCTTTCGTCCTAAATTTTTTTGTTTTAGGTTTTCTTCCTCTACCATGCACTTTTCTCCCTTTTGCATTGATTTTTTTATCTTGTTTTCTTTTTTTCCTTCCTTGTCTGAATTTTTCCGTTTTCTTAATATTTTTCTTTCTTCCAGATTTCCTTCATTCTCTGAACTGGTATCGGAAAAAATAGATGCTGATTCCATGATTTTGAAATCCATTTCGCGTGATCGCTCAAATTTCATATTTTGACTTCCTTTATCTTTAGTCATTAAATCATTTTTTTTTAATAAAGTGTTTCTTTTCGACACATTTTTGTTTTTTATTAGAATATCTCCGTCTTTTGATAGTGGCAAGTCTTCTAAGTACTTTTGATCATCTATAATGATTGAAATTTTAATTATTAGCTTTTAATAATTAAATTGTATAAGTATAAAAACTAAATTCTAAATTAAATTCTAAAAAGGTAAAAAAGTCATCTTTCTAAAAATCATACTTTGAGTAGAACAATTAATAAAATAATAATTTAAATTAACTAAAATAAAAATTAAAAAATTAAATATATTAGAGTATTAGTGCATAATGCTATGATTTTTTTAACTTTTTTAAATAAGATTTTTACATGCAAACTATTTATTTATTAAAACTAATTAAAATTAATATCATTATAACAAGATTAATTATAAGGCTGACCACTGACTAAAGATGAAGAACTTTTAATAAAAAACAAATATATTTTAAAAAGAGAAATTTTATTAAGAAGCAATGATTTAAAAAATGAAGAGAAATCATATCAAAATATAAAATTCCATAGTTTAAAAATTAATTTTACGTGATCTTTTAAATTTTATTTTTTACTTGATTTTTCTTTATTAATTAAATCACTGTTATTTAATAAATTTTTTCATTTCAAAATTTATTCATTTTTTTATTAAAATTTCTTCATTTTTAGTCAGTATTCAGCTTTTTAAATTGAGTTTTAATTATCTTTCACTATAGAAATAGTATGCCTATAAGAAATAAATTTAAAAGGTTAGAAAAATTATAACATTTTGTACTAATACATTAAATTTTTTAATTAATAGTTTACACTATTTAAATAATTTTCTTATTGATTATATTTAGTAAGATGATTTTTTTAACCTCTTTCAATTAGCTTCCTAAGTGCATACTGTTTGTTTATTAAAAGCTAATTAAAAGTAAATCATTATAATTGATGAAAGGGTTATATTTTAAAAAGGAAAATTTTGTTAAAGCCGAATGGTTAATAAAATACAGAAAAAGTAAGTCAAAATATTGAATTTGTAAAATCACGTAAAATTTATTTTCAAATTATGAAACGTTGCAATTTTGTATTTTGACTTGATTTTTCTTTATTTTAAAAGCGTTTTTATATCAAGTTTTTATTTATAAATATATTCTGTTTCAAATAAAAATTTTTTCATCTTTATTAAGTGGCAAACATTTCAAGTTATCTTGATCAACTTTAATGATTTAAGCGTTAATTAGATTTTAATAAACATATTGTATTAATGTAAATAGCCAATTCCCAAAGGTTAAAAAAATTAATGTTTTCAAAATTCATACTTCAAATAAAACAATCAATAAAATATAAATTTAAAGAAACTAAAGTAATAATTAAAAAGGTTAAAGCATTAGGTGTGTTTGTGAACAATGCTATGATTTTTTAACCTTTTAAATTTTACTTGATACGTGCATACTTTTTATTTATTAAAAGCTGATTAAAATTAAAATTACTGTAGTTGGTTACTTAAAAAACTCACTATTGATTAGAGATAAAGAAATTTTTATGAAAGAGGAATATATTTTGAAAAGGAAAACTTAAAAAAAATGAATTAAAAATAAAATAAAGTCAAAATTTGTAATTGGTACATTGTGAGCTAATACTTAAATTTTTGTAATACTAATTTTAATAAATTTTAAGTAATTTTTTAATAAATTATTTTAGTTGAAGTATGTATTCAAAATAAAAATGATATATTATCAACTTACAACTTTTTTTTATAATTTTGGCTTGATACATTTTATCATCTTTGTACCTCACCATCGTGATTTTTCCCTCTTCTGCGTCTGGGCAAAGATCTTCTTTCTGAACTACACTTTTCGTTTTTTGATCTACCCATAAAACTAACACGAACATTTTCAGCTGCGGGACTTTTACGACTTCTTATTATAAGGTTAAATTATTTATTGATCGTAACTTTATAGGCATTTGTTTATAAATAAACAAATATTTGGTTATGGTCGCAATAAAAAACAACATCTCCTAATGGCATCTATCGTCGAAAAAACGAGTCAAAGGTTAAAAACTTAATGGTTAATGATTATGGCTAAGCGACCGACCAGATATGATAATTATAGTTTATATTTTAAAAAACGATCGAAAAAAATTTTCGAATGTAAACCAACACCGCTTTTCGGCGAAGTAATGCTTCAAGGCGAAATTCCGGCTGAAGCACAATTTAATGTAAGTATAAATTATTCATTTATAATATCAATAAAATAAGATGCAGCTACTTTGCTTTCGTTTCTTATTCCTTGCGCGACGAACCATTCGAATTTACAAGACGAATTCAAACTCAGTGCATGAACATACACTACAATCTATTAATATTTAACATCAATATTTTTTAGCCAACACAAACAGCTACTAATAAAGAAAACTCCGGTTGCGATGAAAATTCTTTTTTGGAGGAGGAAATAGAAGGCGTATCACCGAACACAGAGAAAGTTATCAAAGGTGAATTAAAAAAATCACATTAAATTTATGTTCAAATTCAATTTTATATTTTGACTTGTTTTTTTTTTAGTTTTTAAATCATTCTTTTTTCATAAAGTTATTTCTATTCAAAATATATTCTTTTTTTATTAAAATTTCTTTATCTTTAGTAAGTTTTTTAAATAGTCTCTATTAACAAGAAAGATTTAAATTTTCATTAGCTTTTAAACAAATAGTATGCACATAGAGAGTAAATTTAAGGAGGTTAAAAAAAAATCATAAGACTGTTCACTAATACACTAATACATTAAATATATTCATTCAGTCGCGTTTGGTCGCTTGTCGGTTACAGACGTGTTTTCGGTTCGCTCCGAGTGCTTCTTCTAAGAATATAAAAACAATAGTGGTTAATACGTGTTATAGGAGACGCTCTTCGTGAGCGCTGCCAGTAGAAAAGTTTGATGGAGCCCTCAGCACCTGGGGGACAGTCTTTGGAGATGGTCTCAGTACCTGAGGACCTATCTCAAGCCAGAGAAATAATGTCATTCGATTCCAGGGAATTTGTGTCTAGTTATGCTGATGCTACCCAAAGTAATGGAGTTCTTGAGCGAGAACAGGGTTTAGTAATGATGTGCGTTGAAGACTTAACCCTAACTGACTATACCTGTGCAATAGGGGAAAAAATTGGCCCGGAGAACGTTCTTTATTCAACCAAGGCTTCAAAGAATCGTGTAGTTTTATACCTGTCAAATAAAACCATTGTTGACAATCTAACTGATAAGGTTGAATTTATTAAAATCAAGGAGAAGAACGTATACATCAGACCTCTAGTATCAAAATATAAAAGGTTAATCTTCTCGAACGTTTCTCCTACAATATCGGGTAAAGTGTTAGAAGGCATTCTTGACAAATTAAATATTAACAGAAACTCACAAGTGTCTTTCATTAAGGCTAGTATAGATGACGATAGATATAAGCATGTACTAAGTGCCAGGAGGCAAGTATACATCAAAGAAGAGGACATTCCAAAAGTGCCTAATGTTTTCAAACTCAAACATGGTGAGATTAACTACTACATCTACGCCGGCACCGATACTCTAAAATGTTTCAATTGCAAACAAGAGGGGCATATTGTCAAGAATTGCCCGCTAAGAATGGAAGACAACACCGGCTTGATTCAAAACAACAATGAAACACAAACAAACGTACACGAAACAGAAAATATTGAAAACGTTAACCAAACTACCAGACAAGAAAATTTAAATGTTTTTAAACATCCGCTCTCGTCAACTGATATCCTAACCTCTTCAGAAACAGCATCGTCCAACATCTCGACTCACTCGCAACAAGTGAAAATAACAAAACCAATAAAAACAACAAACAATAAAAAAAGAAAAATAGAAATGTCTTTAGAGGAAAGATTAAAACAAATTGAGGAGGCCCTATTACCATGCAAACACACCATCGAGGATCCTCAGTATAATACGCAAATTAGTTTCGACCTCTTTATAAACTTTATTACAAACACATACAACAACCCGAATATTTTTGAGGAAGCCAATAAATTATCTGTGAACAAAGAGGACATTATTAAGTGCATAGACATCGTATACCCGCTTATCAATATACGATCAGTAAAATCAAAACTGACAAGAATTAAAAGGAAATTTCTCTCACTCGATGCAGCGGGAGACACATTAAATATTAGTCAAAGCAGTGGTACCGAAAGTGACCACGATATAAATTAATTATGAAAAATAAAAAAAAAAAAGAAAAAAAAATTTTTTAAATGAACAATAAGAACGGTAATAATTATAAAGCTCTTCGCGTTCTGTTTTGGAACGCACGAAGTATCAACAAACGGAAACTAATACTACCAAACTTACTCAAGGACGTCGACCTGTTCCTGTGTGTTGAATCATGGCTTCAGGATTCAAGCATAACAGACAAACACCAATCTACATTCGCTCCAGGCTTCGTTCAACTACAGAAGAATCGATCACATTCAAGAGGAGGGGGCATACTTATAATGGTGAAGAATAACATCGCGTTTCAAGAAGCTTGTATAATCTCCCCCGATCCTAGTGTAGAATTGTGTAAAATAACTTTAACAAATACGAATCCATCAATAGATATTATTGTCTGTTACCGAGCTCCGGGTACTCTCTCCCAACATACGTATGATTCTATAATTTCACTTATAAACAGTAATAAACCGAGTTTACTAATAGGCGACTTTAACGCTAATAATGTTATTTGGAACTGTGCAAAAACAGACATCAACGGTGAGAGATTGGCTGATAGCATAGAAAATAGTTCTTTATTCTTACATAACTCAGACTCGTTAACTCATATTAATCCGGTAAATTGTAGTCATTCCAACATAGATTTAGTTTTTTCTACTTTAAACCTTGCAGATAGAGTCACAACGGAAGTGGGAGAGGAAACCCTTGGCTCCGATCACTATCCAATCTATTGTTGTATTGATCTGGACAAAAATATTTATAAAAAAAAATCTTTCAAGATTAAGACTAAACGTACCAACTGGGTACAATTTTCCGATGAACTTGAAGCTAAGTTCCACTTTTGCATGTCTGATAAATATACATCAGCCCGAGCTGATAAAAAATATGAAATTTTCAAGGACACGATTTCTAGCGCTCTTATAAATAGCACTCCCAAAAGAAAAAAACCAATCGACCCTAGTAAATTTAATAACCCTGTACCATGGTGGGACGATGAGTGTTACAAATTACAGAGACTTAAAAAAGCAGCTTTTAAAAAGTGGAACTTCAGTAAAACTTTAACAGACCGTATCGCATATAATAAAATAAATTGTTTAGCCACTAAAACTTTCAAAAATAAAAAAAAATAATAAATTCAAAGAGTTTGCCGAAACGATTAATTTCAGCACAAATAAAAGCTACGTCTGGAACACCTGTAAAATTTTAAATAATAAATGGACTAAAGTCCAACCTACCAACGTTAACTGTAATTTACAAAACTTAGATAATATCAACCTTGCTATTAACAAAATCAGTCCACCTTGGTGTGAAACAGACCCAGAAGTTGTTCCAGATTGTTGTAACGATTACAATTTGTTTTTCGATTCACCTTTCAATTTCGCGGAACTCAATGTAGTCTTAGACTCCAAAAAAAATAAATCAGCTGCGGGACTCGATGGTATCGATTATGAAGTGATCAAGAATTTATCTATTAAATATAAATTATTAATGTTGGACATTTTTAACGAAATGTACCTTCATGGCTGCTACCCCGAGTCTTGGCAGCAATCTTTTGTAATATTTATTGACAAGCCTAATAACAAAGGAGTGAGACCGATTTCTCTGACCGCAAGTTTAGGCAAGCTCTTTGAATCTTTAGTTAAAAATCGGTTACAATGGCATTGTGAATTCTATAACATTATTCCTAACAGCCAATCAGGTTTTAGAAAAGGACGGTCATGCGCGGACAACCTCGCTACTCTTACGTTAAAGGCTGACCAAGCTCTGTCTAATAACAAAGATTTGTTGGCCATATTTCTCGACGTTGATTCCGCCTACGATAGCGTCAACAGTGACATGCTGTTAGATGAATTAGCTTCAATCGGATGTTCAAAATCTCTAGTCATATTTATCAAATTCATGACTCATTGCAGAACCATTTTTTCGGATACACTTAATGATAAATTTGTATATAGTTTCAAAGGAGTACCACAAGGAGGTGTACTCAGTCCACTTTTATACCTAATTTATGTAAGGCATGTCACTGTGGGCGTTCCCAAGAGCGTTACGGTTACTCAATTCGCGGACGACCTGAATGCCTTCTGCAGTTATGGTAATCTGACCAAATCAAAAACATATTACAAAGGGCAATCAACGCTATGAGTTCCAACTTAGAAATATTGGGCCTTTCGCTTAAACCTCAAAAAAGTGTGTATATTCACTTTAACAGAAAAGGCATTACGCCAGGCGAATCAATTATAGAAGTTAATAATGTACAAATAAAATCTAGCGCGTCGACCCATTTTCTGGGAATAACCTTTGACTACAAATTAACATTTGCAGAGCATATAAATAGATTGAAAAGGGAGTGCAATACAAGAGCTAATATTATAAAATTTCTATGCGGATTGAAATGGGGAGCTCACCCCACCACCTTATTTATATTATACAAGAGTTTTG
Source organism: Anastatus disparis (assembly GCA_017163975.1). Lineage (NCBI taxonomy): Eukaryota > Metazoa > Arthropoda > Insecta > Hymenoptera > Eupelmidae > Anastatus > Anastatus disparis. The sequence continues at coordinate 595,750 of JAFFSR010000012.1, forward strand.
TTCGCTCTATAATTGACTACGGTAGTTTTATATTTTACCCTAAGAATAAAAACTTAGCAGACTCACTGGAGAAAATACAATACAGTTGCATCAGGACGATCATGGGATACCGTAAGACATCACCCACCAATGTAATCTTAGCAGAGTCAAAACTCCAATCAATATTAGAGCGAACAAAATTTCTTGCCCATTGTTACCTAGTTAAAGTTTTATCGAACTCAGATTTATTGATCACTAACATTATAAATGCTTTAGGTAAAAACACAAACGATATGAATGATGAGTATACAGACTTAAGACTATTAAACTACTGCATTGGTAATGTTGCTGAACTAAACATCAAAACTTATAAAAACTTTCTAATGTATTGTTTTGATTATAAAATCATTACTTCTAGCATAAATTATAATACTGAACTGGGTAACAAATTAAAGAAAATCTCCCAACCTAATGTATATGTAAATAACTTTTTAACTCAAAATAACTCACTAGCCATATATACAGATGGCAGTAAGGGCCTAGATAGATCAGTGGGATCTGCCTGTCACTACCCAGTCGAGAATATTAATACCGGTTTTTCATTTGAGCACTCAGCCTCAGTGTTCACTGCTGAGGCGGCAGCAATTTTTAAAGCGTTGCAAATAATTGACCGTAGTAAAAATGAGAACTTTACTATCATAACTGATTCGCTCAGTACTCTGGAAGCTCTGAGGTCACGCAAATTGAGTATTAAAACTAATTATTTCATTTATAAGATTAAGGAGCTCTTTTCGGCATTAGTGACGGGCACTTCCCCTAAAGTCATCAGCTTCGTCTGGGTCCCCTCTCACATTGGTATTATCGGCAACGAGGCTGCTGATTTACTTGCAAAAAACTTTGCCAGAAGAAAACATAATAACTCACTTCACATTCCATTTACAGATTACCATCATAAATTCAAAATCAACTCTTTTTTAAACACAAACAAAATATGTCTAGATCAAAGCAATGTTAAAGGCACTCAATACTTCCAACTGTACTATAAAGAAAGTCCAAAAACCTGGTTTCACAACACTAACAAAACTCGTAAATTCATAGTTTCAATTAATAGAATTCGAGCCAACCACTATAACACAGCAGCCTCTCTAGCAAGGGTAAACATTGTAGAAAGCCCAAAATGCCCAACTTGTAACGAATACGATGAAGATCTCAACCACCTGGTATGGCAATGCCCGAGATACGAAAACCAAAGATCTAAATTAATCAACAACCTTCGTCTAAAGAAGATATGTTTACCTCAACACCTCGATTTTATAATGTGTACTCCCAACTCTAAATTATGTGCGGAAATTGTCACGTTCCTAGAATCTTGTGAAATATCTATATAATGTACTTAGTTTATGTATATATAATAACTGTTAAATAAAGATAGCAGAAATAAGACTTAAAAAAGTCTTCAAATGCTAAATAAAAAAAAAAAAAAAAAAAAATATATTCATTAATATTTTATTTAATTTCAATTATTTTTTATAGATTATTCTACGATTTTCAGAAAGGTAATTTTTTTAACCTTTCTGAATTTTCTTCTTATCATGCAGATTATTTGTTTATTAAATCTAATTAAAATTTAAATCATTGTAGTTGATCAAGATCGCTTAAAAGACTTACTACTAACTAAAGATGAAGAAAATTTCATAAAAAAAGAACATATTTTGAAAAAAATACTTTATTAAACAAAACTTCAAAAAAAATATATATATCAAGTTAAAATCAAAACATTCTTTAATTTAAAAATCAATTTTACGTTATATTTCGAATTTTCTTTTTGATTTTCTTATCAAATTATAAGTATAAATATTGTAAAAGCCGTAAGAACCTATGTTATATTTTTAAATTCCCAGAATTTTTTCCTCTTTGAATTGATCAATGATCTTATATTTTTTAAAATGCAATGAAACACTCGTTACTTATACTTTTCTTGATCATTTTTTCTAAATATTCAATTTATTTATCAAAAGTCGCAGGAGTTATCTTAACGATCATTTATGTATCATTTACGAGGACTTTTTTAAATCTATTCTGCAATGCAACAGTCCGAACATGCATTATTCTGTATTTTATATATAAAATATTTTTATTTTATTTAGATAACTACGTTCACGACAATGAATTTGAAAATATAAGTAATACAAGCTCCCAAAGCAGTGACGACGAAGAGGACGAAGATGATGAAGATAATGATTGCGAAAACTTTTCACTATTGGATCAGGAGCTTTACCATGGAGCTTCTATCACAGTCCGGGAATTCGTTTTATCCATGGGTCTCTTAAAATCAAGTTTACGTCAACTAAATAAACATACAAGCCTCACGCTTGAATTCATTTCCACTATTTTACCGCAACCTAATAACTGCCCAACAAGTTTTTATAAGTTTCAAAAATATTTAAATAATATAGATGATTCAATTTATAAAAAACATGTATATTGTACAGATTGCGTTTCATTGACACATAATGTTGATCACAACGTTGACAATGACGAATTTCATGAAAGCGATGAGATTTTGGAAAATATTGTATTGTGTGATTGTGATGAAAAACCGAATTATTTTATTGAAATACCACTCATGCGCCAATTAAAGTCTTTGTATAATCGTCCTGATTTTTATAATAAGCTAAACTACACAGATGATTTTTTAAATAATGAAAATGAATGTCTCAGGGATATATATGATGGTTCTGTGTATAAAGAGTTGAAAAATAATATTTTATTTGAATCAAATAATCTTACATTTATGTGGTACACCGATGGGATTAGAATTTTCAAATCATCAAAATTTAACATTTGGGGTTTTTTTCTTATCATACTTCAACTTCCTTACAAAGATCGGTATAAGCTGGAAAATATTTTATTAGTTTCTGTGTGGTTTGGCGACAAAAAGCCTATGCCTAATTTGTTTTTAGAATTTTTAAGAAAACCTTTAAGGGAATTATGCAAAGGTGTTGAGTTCTTTGTGAAAGATTTGAATAAAATAATTACTGTTCGTGGGATAGTTATGTGCGGTACAGCTGATTTACCAGCTAAAGCTTTATTTTTGGGAATGAACCAATATAATGGGAGGTTCGGTTGTCAAGTGTGCATACAAGAAGGCTGCATGGTAGAAAGAAGGCGCGTATATCCGTTTAAAGAGAATTTAATCCTGCGTACAGAAAATGATATTATAAACTGTTCTAAACAGGCTCTTGATGTTAGAAAACCAGTTTGTGGGGTAAAAGGACCATCAATAATATCAAAAATTTGCTATAAATTTATTACATCTGCTGCTGTTGATGTAATGCACGCTGTATTTGAAGGAGTAGCTAAAAGATTAGCAGAGCTGTGGTTCGAACCCAAATTTAAAAATGAAAATTACAATGTATCTGATTTAATTGACACTGTAGATAGTAAACTTACTTTGATCAAACCACCTTTGTATATAGTTAGACGTCCTAGGTCGATAAAGTCACATTTCAGCTATTGGAAAGCGTCAGAGCTAAAAAATTGGTTTTTTTATTACTCTCTACCTGTTTTATGTAATATTTTACCTAATGAATACTTTAATCATTATATGTATCTTGTTCTGGCTATTTATATATTATGTAAAGAAAAAATTGCGTATGAAGAGGTCAATTTTGCCGAAATATTAATCAATGAATTTACAAGTAGATTTGAGCAACTTTACGGTATTAAGTATATGTCTTGCAACTTGCATAGTTTAAGACATTTACCTGAGGTAGTGCGTCGCCTTGGTCCATTATGGACAACTTCCTGTTTTCCTTTAGAAGACATAAATGGGAAAATTAAATCATTAGTGCATAGCAGTAAAAACCCTGAACTGCAAATTGTTTTCAATTTAGATATGCACGTAAAACTTTATACTCTAAGTTATGAATGGTTAAAAAAAGATAGCGATACTTACAAATTTTGCAAAACACTTTTATCACCGCAAAAAAAATTAAGATTGACTAAGATTGAAAATAATATATTTGTAGCTGGCAATGCAAAAAAAATTAAACAATCAGATGCTCAACAAATTCTACTGGAGAATAATTTAACAGGCACAAACATATTTTCTTTCAATAAATTATATAAGAATGGATTATTGTATACTTCTGAATCGGCTCAAAAAAATCAAAAAAATGAATCTTATTTTGTTACGTACACAAACATGTTAAATTATAGTTATGGCAAAATTTTAAATTATATACGCATCACTAATTGTAATTGCAACAAAATTTGTGAATGTTCAGGAAAAAATTATGCTTTTCTCAAAAAAATTATCACAACAAATCCATTTTCCGTTAATGTACCCAGAGGTACTTTAAAATATATCCATGAGTGCAAAGAATTAGATGATTCGATAACGTTAGTAGATGTTAAAAATTTAATAAATGTCTGTATACGAATGAAATTAGAAAATGAAAAGTCTTATATTTGTGAGCCTGTAAATAATCTAGAAACGGAGTAAACGTAATTTGTATATTGTAAATAATTATTGTAAAATATGTATTGAAATATGTTTAATAAAAATTACAAGGGTCAGCTTGAATACTTTTTAGAAAGGCCATTAAAATATGTGTATAATTAGCCATTTCCCAATGAATTTTTCCTAAGGTCAACCACGCTTCACATGTTTCTAAAACAGAACCTGATACATCTGCAGCTTATTCTAAATGTTTTTCACATAATAAATCTAATGTATGTATTACTAAAATAACTCCTGTATTTGGATCATTTTTTTTGTGTATTATTAAATCTTTTTTACCAGGATCTCCTAATTATACATTCGTGTGTGCGTTCTCTTAAGAAAATCACTGAATTTTTAACGAAAGACTAGAAAAATAAAAATTATTTTTAACAATTACATGAAATAACATTTAATATTAATTAATAAATAAATATTAAAATATATCTTTACCATTTTATTTTCTATATTCACTGTTATAATAAGTACTTGGAGTATTATTCTGATATTGATTGTTTTTATTTGCGTATTGCAAGTTGTTTATCTGGAATGAAAATTATCTGTTATAATCTGTTATAAAATAAAAAGATGTATTTAAAAATAAATCAAATGATAATCATTTACCTTCTGTTTCAGTTTTTTATTCTGGTCTTCACTCATTTTCAATAAATCAGACTGTTCATCTAGTAATCTCTTTAATGTTTTATTGTTATATTTATAATGTTTTTTTCCTGAAAAATAAAGAACAAATTATTATTATAATTATTAAAATTATTTCAAATATATTCAATTTTATATTTACCTTTCTCAATTTGGTAATTGTTAGTTTCAAATCTTTGACTATTGGACTGTCATCATTTTCTGATTCAGATGAATCAGAAGAGGAAACATTTTTTTTACTTTTTTTCTTTTTTGATATTTTTGATGACGATGACGAATCTAAAAAAAAGTTTTATATTTTTTTATATTCAAAATTTTAATATTAAGATCCTATAATAGCAAACTTTTTTTTTTTTTTTTTTTTGGTGGTGGTGAAAAAACGGGTAAATCTGCTATCAGACCTACAGCGACGCGGGCTGCAGCTGGATCACCCCAACTGCAGTGCGCGTCACTGGTGTGACGGGATTCTGACGCTGCGTCAGCCTGGAGGGAGAAAGAAACCTGGTAGGTTCGCATTCGCCCTCGAGGCATCCACAGGCAGAGACCGTCTAAACCCCCTTCACCCTGGCCGCGGAAGAGAAGCAAGAAAATGCCTCACTTACACGGGGAGGGATCCGTAACGTCCACCGTACAGAGCCGCAGCGTGGGACTGCGTTAGCATTATTTCACGCTGCGGTCTTGTCCATTGTCACTCGTCTCGTCCGTCCGTCCAGGCACTAGGCCGTGTCTATTCATACGTCCAAACATGCATACATTTGCCTGTCATCCTTTCTTCCACTCCTCCATTCGCACTTAGCTCGGGTACGTGGGGTCGCTAAGCCCAAGAACTTTTCAGTCCCCCTGCGTATTCACACATTTCCATCCTCTCATTCACCCACACATCCAGTATATCACTCACTCACTCAGCTCGGGCACGTGGGGTCGCTAGGCCCATGGACTGTGCAGTCCCCCTGCGTGTGCAAGTATCTCAATCCTCTCCTTTATCAATATACTCAATTCACCATTCACTTAGCTCGGGTACGTGGGGTCGCTGAGCCCAAGGACTTTTCAGTCCCCCTGCGTATTCACACATTTTCATCCATACTTTCATCCACACATCCAATTTATCATTCATTCAGCTCGGGTACGTGGGGTTGCTAGGCCCATGGACTGTGTAGTCCCCCTGCGTATTCAAACATTACCACCCTCACTTCCATCCACACGCTCCGTATACCATTCACTCAGCTCGGGTACGTGGGGTCGCTAGGCCCAAAGACATTTGTCTCCCTGCGTATTTGTATTCTTCATCCATTCACTCATTCATTCATTGACATTAAACATCCATCCTCTTTCTTCGCTTTAAGAACGACTGTGACAAAGGTCACCATCGAAGCCCAGTTTTGGACGTCCTCCAGCATCCAGTCCACAACATTGTCCGGTGTGAGGTCTCCAGTCTGTCTCCGTAACGTTCGTCTGTCAAAGTCCCAACGTGAGCATTCGAAGAACGTATGCTCAGCGTCGTCCATGTCATGTCCGCAGTAGGTACAGCCCGCATGCTGTACCTTCCCTCTCAGGTGCAGGTACCGTCTGAAGTAGCCGTGTCCGGTCAAGAATTGGGTAAGGTAAAAATCCACCTCCCCAAAAGTCCGTTGCGTCCACTGTCTCAGGTCCCTGATCAGACGTCTGGTCCATGCCCCCGTTCCGTCTCTCGTCCAACGTTCACTCCATAGCGTCATTGTCAGGTCTCTTTCCCGAACTGCCGCTTCTGTCCGTTCTGTTTCAGCGCTTCTTTCATAGATCCGCTTGCGCTCCAGCGCAAGGAGATCTATAGGGATTACGCTTGCAACCACCGTTACGGCCTCCGCAGAGACCGTCTGGTAGGCGCAAGCTATCCGAAGCGCTCCCCGTCTCTGTACGTCCGTCAGTCGCTTTTGGTACTTCCGAACGCGAAGCGCATCGGCCCATATTTCCGCCCCGTACAACATGATCGAGTGGGTCGTCGTCATCAGGAGCAGTCTCTTGCTCTGTCTCGGTCCGTACGTATTTGCCATGAGGCGGCCCAGCGAGGACGTCAGTCTAGTCGCTTTGTCGGCCACCCTCTGGATATGTGGCCAAAAAGTAAGCCTGGTATCCAGGGTGACTCCTAGGTATTTGAGGAATCCTACCGTCTCCGTCCTTTCTGTACGTACTGTCATGGGATTGAGCGTCGGTATACGCCTTCCCGTCAGTAACATCAGTTCCGTCTTGTTCAGTGCCAGTGACAGTCCGTGTTCTGTCATCCACCTTTCGACTCGCCTCATGACTCTGTTCAGTGTCAGTTGTGCCAATCCTGTAGTCCTTTGGACGATCACTACCACCACGTCGTCTGCGTAAGCGACGAGTGACGCGCCCTCGGACATCTCCAGTCTTAGCAAGCTGTCATAGTCCACGTTCCAAAAGTCTGGTCCCAGTATCGAACCCTGCGCGACCCCCGCGGTTATTGGTCTGCGTATCTGTCCTTCCGTCGTCTCGTACGTTATGCATCTGTTACGCAAATAATCCTCCACCATCCTCATCAGGTAATCCGGCACCCCGAAAGACCTATAGGCCTCGAGGATATCGGAGAACCTGGCGCTGTTGAAGGCATTCTTTGCGACCAGCGTGCCAAGCAGTACCACCGGTCTTTGTCTGTGGTCCATCAATGCCGTCCTTCTAGAAGGCTCAAGAACTTCCCGCACGGCATCCACCGTCGATCGGCCTTTGCGGAAGCCATACTGGTTGTTCGAGAGTCCTCCTGCCCTGTCCACTGCTTTCGTCAGTCTGTTTTTCAGTAGAAGTTCTAATGTCTTTCCTGCCGTGTCTAAGAGGCACAATGGCCTGTAGGAATTAGGCGCATTTGGCTCTCCCTTTCCTTTGTAGAGGAGAACCAGTCTGGCCTTTTTCCAACGCGTGCTGAAGATCCCCGTCCGTAAACATTCGTTGTACATGTCCAGGAGAAGACGTGGCCTGCCCAAGGCGATCTGCCGGAGAATCTCTCCTGGAATGCCGTCCGGTCCTGGCGCTTTTCCGGGTCTCAAAGAGGCAGTAGCTTCCAGCAATTCTGCCTCCGTGAACTCCGGAACTGCTTGGCTCCGGTAGTCGACTGGCCCCTCCGTAACCGAATGGTTTGGGAACAGCCCGTCCACTATCGTCGCCATCAATTGTCCGTCTTTGTGTTCTGGAGGACCAAGAGCCCCCAGTTTCTGGGTAACCAGCTTGTAGTCCATACCCCAGGGGTCGCGGTCCACCTCTTCACACAACCGTCTCCAGCATCGCCTCTTACTGTATTTTATGGCGTTCGTCAGGGTCTTTTTAGCGTCTTTGTACGTCTGTGCAAGCCTCATTGCATCATCCTGTCCTCTTTTACGTGCTCTGTACAGTACTCGTCTGTGTTTTATGCACGTCCGTCGTAGGGAACTTATTTCGTCCGTCCACCAGTATGCTGCCGGTTTATTATGTCGAGGCACGATGCGTGGCATAGTAGCCTCGCAGAGGCGAACTATAGCGGTCATCGTCCTGTCCACAATCAACTCCGTCCTCTGTTCGTCAGTCAGATCCGTCGGGATGTTTTCATAAGGTGCAACCGTTTCCAGCAGCAAACTTACCACTTTCGTATGAGGAAGAACTAGTGTAATTTTTCTTAGATTTTTTTGATTTATGCTTTTTTGGCATTCTTTGTGATTTTTTTTTTATTTTCTTTTCCTGTACTTTTGAATCTTTTTGTTGATTTCCCTTATCTGCTTCTTCTTTTAATATATCTTCCTCTTTTGCTTTTTTGTCTGCTATTTCTTTCTCTTGTTTTTCTTTTTCTTCCTTTTCTTGTTTTTCTTTTTCTTCCTTTTCTTCTTTCCTTTCATATATATAGTTTAGGGCTAAAATTCATAGTCGGCACTCAGTATACATCATTCTATCTTACTCTTTTGCCATAACAAAAACAAGGACAAAATGATGTTTGAGAACTAAGTGTCAATCAAAAGCAGGTTAACCAACAAAAACATTTTATTGTTTTATTGAAGCAGAACACAACTTCATAATACTCCAAGACTTTGGTTAAGAATGGTAGATTGTTGTATTCTATGCCATAGACCTATATGTCTAAAATTATTATTTTTTTTATAATGTTTATTTCCATTTCTACTCAAATTTTATAATGAAGAGATGATTTGTTATTAGACTAATAAGGTGAAGATGAAAATTTATCTTTAACGAATTTGAATTATAAGCTCTTCAAGTTATTATCTTTTTTATTTTGTAAACATTTTTCCAGTTTTTGAAGCTATGCTTCTTACGCGACGTTACGGCAGGGGCACTAAATGTATAAAAATCGACAGTCCCAAATGTCACCCCGCGTGAATGTACGAATATGGCACAGGGTGCCATAATTCTATCAACATACAAACACTTAAATTCTTTTTTCTCTTTCTTTCTTTCCCTCTCTCCCATTCCGCTTAAGAATATGCGTGTATATACACAAGTGGATGTGCACGTTGAATGTACTACGATTGATGCTTGTAGTGTGTGTGTGTGTGTGTGTGTGTGTGTGTGTGTGTGTGTGTATATATATATATATACAGTAAAATTTTGAGGAAAGTATCTATATATACTAGAACGTTATAGGTAAACACAAAGCGGGTACTGTTTCTCTTTTTCTAAATATGTTTTCATGTTAACGAGGTTTCCCTATACCCTCTCACTTGCACCTACTGATTTCGTATAGGTACTTTCCTCGTAATCTTACTGTATAAATATATATATATATATATTATTTGCTCAGTTAAAAAAATATAATTCTAATAAAAAAAATATTTTTTTTTCCCTAGTCTTCTTACATATCTTTATTTCTTAAATAGTTATAAATAATTGAAAAAAAATTAAAAAATTCCACAAATTTAAAAACTATTTGATACGGTAAAAACAATAGAAAAAAATGACAGAAAAATTTTACAGCACAAAACAAAATTGGTATTTTATCTTTATTTTAATTTCTTTTTTAATTTTTTATTCTATGTTTCTATTTGAAAAATTATTTTTTTACGAAAAATTTTTCGTAAATTTTGGTATTGTACATTTCTATATATTTTATTTGAGAAACTAGAAAGTTTTACTGCTTCGTTTTTTTATATCAATGAAACTTTATAAGCTGCGTATAAACATTTCTTTCTTAATTTTTTAATAATTGATATTAATAAACTATATTATTAATATATTTTTAAATACATAATACATTGAATGAAAAATAATCAGTTTTCATTAAAAAATAACCTATAATTTTTTAACTTCCTAGTTTCTATATATATACTGGAAGCATAGCTTCTATCGGCCAGTCCCCACGACTGCCACTCCTGTTTTTTTTATTTTGAATATTTATTAAATTTTGTGCATGGCAAAGAAATGCATAACTTAATGTATAAAAAGTATTTTGAAAATACTTTCAAAGACTTGGTTTAAAGTGTGTGGTTCCATATATACCGATTATACCACACATTTTTGTAGTAAAAAATACTTCCTACAGCGCTAACCTTTAATTATATTCTATTTTTATAAATTTTTTTATTCATATTTAACAAGTACATTTGAATAACAGATTAGAATGACTTTAATGCTGAAAACTAGAATACTAATTATAACTGAAGATGTGTTGTTCTCATGAAACATTTTTCTGAAAGCAGTGTATTTAAAATTTATTAATGGTGTTTATAATATTTATTAATATTATGCTAAATAACACGAATCATATGAACATACTTATTTTAACAATTATTAAAAGAACAAGTCATTTTATAATACTAAGTTGCGACTACAATTATTCTTCTTCTAGAGTTTTTCGACCAAATTATACTACGTTTAACTTTATAACAAGTTTTAAATAAAATTTTAATTTTCAAAATCCTATTTAAGAGAAATATGTATCTTTCTTTAATGTAGGTTGAATAAAGCACTATGCTGCTATATTAAAGTCATACATAATGAATGATATATACATATTGCAACGTGTTATTTTAATCAATAATGTTTGTTGCAAGTGCTAAATATCTAGCAGTTTTATTCATTGGTAAATTCTGTACTATCATAAATTAATGTGCAGTTACCTAATACAGCTTTGTCTGTCAATAGATGTAATGTGCTTGTAAAATTATTCAGCTTTTATATCTTGTTTAACATTGATCATTAACTATATTGTATAACAATATCTTAATTTTGTACAAACAATAATTGTTAAATTTTTCAATTATTGGTAAACCAGAAATATGGTAATGCATAAGTGCATCTATAGAACTATCTAAAATTGTAAAACAAAAATTATAGCAAATAACATGTGAATTAAATACTCTACTTTTTTTAAATCATTGTAATGAACTACATCTGATGGCCATGACAGTGTATATGTTCTTGAGCTAAAATTTGCTTAAGAGATTGCCTATACAAATTCATATCAAATATTGAAAAACAGTAGGTCATGGATATCCTCTATTTCTTTACGTTTGAAATATTCCAAAGAGCTGATAATATGTGAACTTTATTTGTTTTGAATGTTTGGATATTAATACATTTTTTACATTTAAGAATTAGAAGTTAATAACAGTTAAGAGTACAAAATAAAAGTTATATACTTATGTCCATACAAAAAAATTTTTTTCACTTTGAGGATATGTGTATGTATTACTTATTTATGAGAACTGTAACATCTACAAAAAGAAATTTGTAATTCACATATGATTTATACTACCTTAAATGTATTAATAATCTCTAACAAATTTGATACTAAATAAAAAGTTTAAGAATAACAATATTTTCATTTGCTGTTATTAACATCTTAAGCATTTTAGAACATTTTCAAAATATTTTTTATTACAAATAATAAAAGGAGAATATAATAATAGATTAATAGAAAATGCTCTTATTCTAAGAAGACTTAAAAAAAACTAGCAGTTTTGTATTTCATTTTTTATTATATAGAATCACCATCAGTATTTGAAAATACTTATTAATCACGTTTAAATAAGTTACAAAATATGTCTTGATATATTTAACTATGAAACTAAAGTATCATTAAAATAAAATTAATGACTGTCTATATATAATTATTTATTTTTAACATAATGTTCGCTTCTATAAATATAAAAAAATTTAGTTCATATAAAGATTAATTCATCTATAAAAATTATTATAAAAAAATTATAAAGAAGTACTTATAGATACATAAATTATTATTATTTAATAATAACATTTATTGCAAAAATGATAAATTAGAAATTATAAACACTTAAATATTTTCCTTGTAAATACAAAAAAAATTTTATGAAAAATTTATAACTAATTTATGAAAATTGATATTTTATTGCAAATGCTCTAGATTTAAAAAAGAAAATCTTTGATAAACATTACATTAAGAAAATGAAATTTGGAAAACCCGTTAAGAAATGTAGTACTGTACTACTCTAGTATAGTCATATACATCAGTAAATAACATTTTTAAAGTTAAATAAATAAACAAAAATACTTTTAAAAGAATATTATTGGCTCCACAAATACATTGAAACGTTTCTTAATTATTTATATGACTATTTAAAAAAAAAATGAATTTGTTGTTAAATAAATAATTAATTCCACCTACCTTGTAATCCAATTTCTCGAGTTCAAATTAATAAAATAAAATAGACTGTATAAATTTGTTTTATTTAAAATAATTCATAGTTAATTAAATTATAAGTTTATATTTGTGTTTACATTTTTATTAAAAGATAACCTAACAAAGATTTCAGTTTATGTAACAGTAGCTTTATTATATTTTCTTGTTTTAAATACTGAATTTTTAATTTTTTAATATTCTAATTCTGTACTAAATTACACAAATAAAATTTATTAAATGACGAAAATAAAGTTCATTATTAACTGCAAGTGTTTGTGTTCTCAAATTTCTGATTTAGTTTCACTATAAACAATTTTAAAAATAAAATCAGTTTTTAATCTGAAATATCTGACACATTGATTGTAAACAGTGTAAAGAAAAAAATAGCATTTTTTGTATTATATTCCCTGGTAGAATATTAACCATGTTTTGGGTAGAATTTCTGGTCAACGAAAATCAAAATGAAACTTATCTAGAAAATTTTATAAATTTGTTCAATAAATATTTTTATATAAGTGTCATTTTAACATACTGTTGATCACAAATGCTGCCTAATATATGTTCAATTTTCTCTGCCAAGGTTATTGCACATTTATTAATGTAACATTTTTAAAATTTTTAACAGCACAGTAAAAATAGTCGCTTGAATTTACTTTTAGTGTTTCAAAATTATTATTTAAGAAAATTTAATTAATATTTTTACTATATATGTTTAACAATATCATATTAACTATTGCAGTGAATATTGCGTACTCTAAATTAAAAAGTCTTTGATACTCATTAACTGAAAATAAACTAATAGGTAAATGAATTGATCATAGCCGCTAATTAATAAAGTACTTTGATATTTATTATACACATTTTTTTGGTTATTTATTTATAAATAAATCTTCCCTGGTAAAAAAAAGCCTGGATTTACGGTGTCATCATGGTGTATTTTATGGTTTCCGACCATAATATGGCCACAAACCCAGTCTTATTTCGACGGAATATGGCCAGCTTATGGACTTGACAAGGCCACAATCCCAGTCTTATTTCGACGGAATATGGCCAGGTTATGGACTTGACAAGAAATACAAATTTATAATTTTGAAAAGATAATTATAATTTCGGAATGATAATTAAGGAAATTATAATTTAAGATTATTAGAAAATGATTCATTTTAATGTATTGTTATCATATATTATTTATTTTATAAATTAATCATTTCATAACCTGTTTTTAATAAACTGTTATAAACTATTCATTTTATAACCTATTTTTAATTGTTTGTTATAAACTATTTATTTTTATAAACTTTATTATTAACTATGATTTTGGTCAATCATTATAAAATATTATCTGTTTTTTTTTATTAATCTTTAGTTTTTTAACTTATAGTGTCTTTACATATAAATAACATTTTTAAAGTAAAAATCAAAAATTTTTCATTTTTACGTTGATCACACATTATTACACTAAAATAATTCTTATCCGAAATGGCTGAACTTCATATAAATTGCGCTTCAATGAATTAATCATTTATTTTGGGTGCAGTCTGTGTGAAGTGAAACCAATATTACAAAGTATAAGAAACCAGTTACCCTGGTACCATCTTCAAAAATCAAACAAACACAACAAATAGTGTCCATGATGTAGTCCATCTTCTCACATTACTGAACACATCACTTAAAGCTGTAATTATTTCAGCAGGCTTAGTTTTTAATGATTTATTTTTTCTAGCATTAATAATTGAAGCTGAAAATAAAATAAATATTGTAAAATTGTTATATCACATGATAACAAATATGTTAGTATAAAGAAAACTTACAATCAATTAATTCAGAAAGTTTTGTTGTTTTAAATACAATTTTTGTTTCATCTGTACCCTTCTTCGCAGCAGTGAACTTCAATGCCACATCTTTGGAAAGGAATTTTTTGAGCATGCTGACAATACTTTTACTTATAACCAAATTTTTATCGAGATATGAGTTCAATAACTGATACTAAAAAGTGTTAAAATAAATCAGTAAAAGTAAATATTTTAACATAGGTTATGAATACATAAGTTATGAATGACAACATGCTAGTTTGTTCGCATCCAGAATAACAAAGAACTAGATAGAATTACTAACACTTGTAAACTTAGGTGTTTGCTAGAGCCACAGATAAGAAAGATATAATATAATATAAATATAGAATAAAAATACGATAATTTATATTTTTATTGTTTCATTTAAATATATATATGAATATCATTTAACTTTTAAGTTAAAAAAAATAAAATAATAAATCATTTTATGTATCAAGATATAAATTCTTTTTATTACTACTTAACTTCAATTCAATATATTTTTGTATACGCACATTCTAATATTTACTTAATCTTCAATACAAATTAAAAAATTGTTATTAATCACTTGAATAAACTTTGCTTTTACATCAGCATTTGTGAAATATCTGTATCATTTTTGATTTTAGTATGTTTATCATAACCTCTAAGAAATAAATGAGAACCTATTCATTTTGAATGAATCGTCTTTTTAATTTAAATTTATTTGGTTAATAGAATTATAAAAGTAAAAATTGTCTTTCTAATTTAAATTTATTTGGTTAATAGAATTATAAAACATAAATTATCAATTTCTTACCATAAATTATCACAGAGGAACTAAATAGATTTAAGATTTCCACTTTTAGCTTGATTCACAGTGTATGTACAATAAAATTACTTTTTATTTGTTGTAATTTTTTAATTTTCCATGTACTTTCTACAAACATTGACTTTGTATGTTTATAAGTCAAAAAATTCACGAACTGGAGAAAAGACACGGTAGTATATTTATTAGTTGAAGAAATCGTAGAAAAAGAATAAGTAAAATAGTAATGTCGTTTGCTGAGAACTTATTTCAGAATTCGCGATTGGCGAAAATGACTAACTAGGAGAGTATCAGACCTCCGGATCACGGATTTTGCTTAAACGTTGGGATAAGTTTTCAGATGTCAAAATATGAAAGGAAACAAAATTTTAGACCCCAACGCTCAATATTTCCCTAGTTAAAGGCAATTAAAGAAAATCACTAAAAAAGTTACTAGATTTTCAAACGCATATAGTTTCTTAGCATTGATAGCTAGGAGCTTGAAACTTTTTTTAAATGAAAGCTGAGCTCAAATCCTTTCGAAATAGTAGTTATAGCATGTCAAAATATTATTTTTTCCCAAAGTTATAGCGTGATAAACATTGGACCTGATTTTTCTTTTTAAAACATTAATTAATAACAAAAGCTGAAATTGGGTCTAATGTTTATTACGCTATAACTTTGGGAAAAAATAATATTTTGACATGCTATAACTACTATTTCGAAAGGATTTGAGCTCAGCTTTCATTTAAAAAAAGTTTCAAGCTCCTAGCTATCAATGCTAAGAAACTATATGCGTTTGAAAATCTAGTAACTTTTTTAGTGATTTTCTTTAATTGCCTGTAACTAGGGAAATATTGAGCGTTGGGGTCTAAAATTTTGTTTCCTTTCATATTTTGACATCTGAAAACTTATCCCAAAGTTTGAGCAAAATCCGTGATCCGGAGGTCTGATACTCTCCTAGTAAGTTCGGAAGCTTGTATAGGCCGTACAGGGGGTTATTCTGTAAGTGTCTTACAAGCGACATGACCTGTATTGACCAATAGGTTCTTCTTTAAGCCTATCTCGTTCGCGAGACAATTACTGAATACAGCCCCAGGCTTGTAAGATATTACATCACAGGCGCGTTTTAAGATGCGAAAAAAAATTGTTTTGTAACAGAATGAGTGCAACGTGTCGCATGAGTCCTAAAAATATTTCTTAACCTAATTTTTTTCACTTATACGAAATTTTCGGTTTTTTCAAAGACAAATATTATTAATATATATATCTTATTTAATAATAATATATTAATTATTATTATACTTTCGTACATTACATAAATTGAATCTCGCGGCTTTCAATATATAGAGTCGCATCTTTTCGCAAGACCCTCTATGAAGGATCTCTATTAGTTTTCCATAGACATAGAAAGAGTAGACTGCGTCTGCTATACAAAGTTTTTCAGCTCATTGCGAGAACGTAACGTCAACCTAACGTCAGTGCTATCTCTCTCTAAATGGGCATAGCCATGCACGCCATTTAGAGAGAGATAGCACTGACGTTAGATTCTCGCAATGAGCTGAAAAACTTTGTATAGCAGACGCAGTCTATCCTTTCTATGTCTATGTAGTTTTCACGAACTATTAAGCTATTTAACCTCCACGCGGCCACACCTGCCGCGTGAAGATTAAATATTTAATTAATATATTACTTGTAATTACTTATAGTTACTGTTATAATTATAAGTAATTACGACAATACCAGTAAATTAGTTTCCATACCGGTAAGTGCTTTGTCTTTTTCTTCATAAAGCTTTTAATTTTACCTGACTTATTTAACTTTTCCCTTTTTTTAAGTACCATATTTACAATATTCTTTTTTTTTACTATTTGCTGGAGGCGTAAAACCATGTGACTTTATTTTTTCGTTGTGAAAGTGCTCAAATTTTTCTGAAATATGAAAGATGTAATTATATATATGTATATATATACACTGTATGTATGTTATGGGCATAAATACAAGGCAAGATATGAATATTCTAAGCAATATAAAATCCAATTCAGTACAATATTTTACCTGATATGTATTTGTACAAATTCGAAATGTATATTAGTATATTTGTAAAGTTAATTTTCCTTAGTGCAGAGTTCAAAATTTACTCTGTTATGTAATTTTAGTTTTTTTTTTATAACCTCAATCTAGGTTTGCAATTTTATAAAACTTAAAGCTTATTTAGTAATAAAGGTTAATCTTTTATAAATTAGTCTATTTTGTCTTTTATTTGAGGTGCAATGATAGATATAAATATTTAATAAATGCATCTTTATTTATAGATTAGATCAAGGTTATGAATATGTTGTTGGGTACTTGAAGAAGACATGATGTATAATATATATACTAGATATTTATGTGATTAAATATGAGCAACCATAGAAATCATCATATGGTTCTACACTTTCACAGCTACAAATATTTCAACTTTATTCTTAACAGTTAAAATAAACTGCAAGTTTCTAAGAACAATCATTGCTTGCTCATGGTTGGTTTAAAAAGTTTTCATCTATATTTTGAATAAGGAGATGCTCGTTTTTTGTTTAATTCTAATATGATAACCTGGGAAAGTACATTTATGTAAATAGTCTTCATATTTGCATGTCGTAAAGAGGTATCAGTTTGAAGAATTTAAATGTTATTCTAATGTTGATGAAAAGGTAAAATAAAATCAAACCTCTTAAAGAGTATGAAGCAATCATCAAAGCAAGAACAAATGATGAAATAAAATTGTAAAGAAATCCAGTTAATTCTGATAATTATGGATAATATTCATACTAGTATGGTTGAAAATATTAACTTACCAGTACTTTTACAAAATTTAAATATTCCCATCCAATCAATATTGACTGGTATAAACCGTTTATAAATTCATGAAATAAATCAAGGGAGGCAATATTTTGGAGAATATCATCATCTTTTCCATTTATTAAAAAACTATCCAGATAAGTTTAAGCAATATACAAGGATGAATTTTAATACATTCTCATATTTACTATCTAAAACAGAAGCCTCGTTGAGCAAAAATTGGTGTAATTTTCATAAGCAGCCAATTCTTGCAGAAGAACGTCTTGTTCTCACTTTAAGGTAAATTTATTTTCATTTTGAAATTGTTCATACACATTAACAAATCTCTAAAAGTTTTGAATTATAAAAATATATATTTCAAAATTTAAAAGTAGACTCATAAAAACTAATGAATTTATAGAAACAACATTTTATTTTTGCCTTTTTCTTATTTTGTCAATAAAAAAAATTAATACACACTCATATTGATTTTTAATTATATTATTGCTTTTTAAATACATCTAAAGTTTCATATTTGCGTATGTTATCTAAAAAAAATTGTCATTCAATATAATGATTAAATAAAAATCATTTTATCATTAATATTCATAACAATTTGATTTTGTAGATTCTTAGCAACAGGAAGTTCATACACACATTTATCATTTTCATTCAGGATGGGTATTTCAACTGTCAGCACAATAATATTAGAAACAATGAAAGTTTTATGGAATGTCTTGCATCCAATTCATATGCCAATACCAACAAAGCAACATTTTACAGATATCGCCCAACAATTTTATAATAAATGGAATTTTCCTCATTGCTTAGGTGCAATAGATGGATGCCATATCCGCATAAAAAAACCAGCCAATTCTGGTTCATTATATTACAACTATAAAAGATTCTTTTCTATAGTTCTACAAGCATGTGTTGATGCCAATTATAAATATGTAGTGATAGATGTTGGTGGATATGGGCGCCAAAGCGAAGGTGGAACGTTTAAAGCGTCCACTTTTTATAAAGCTTTAATGGAAAAAAAATTACAAATTCCAGATGAAGACGAACTTCCAAACAGTAACATGGTTTTACCTTACTTTTTTATTGCTGATGGAGCATACCCCCTAATGGAAAACGTAATGAAACCTTACCCTTTAAAAGATTTATGTAATGAAAAAAAAAATTTTAACTGCAGATTAGCTCGTGCTCGAGCAGTTGTCGAAAATGCCTTTGGATTTACATGTCAAAAGTGGCAAATATTCTACACTACTATAGATAAGCCTCCAGAGGTAGTAAATTATATAATTCAATGTACGTGTCTACTGCATAATGTTTTAATAGATTTGGAGCGAGAAGAAATTCCTATTAGTTTGACATCAACAACGATTAAGACTCTTATGCCAAATGCTGTTAATCAAAGAGATTTTACAGTTGGTTTGGGAAAAGAAGTAAGGCAGGATTTGACAAGATACTTCGTGCAAAATCCTTTGATACAAAGGAACGACTAGATTATCATGGTATGTATTAAATTGTAAGACTATTAAGACTATTATTAAGAGACAATAAAAATAACTCAAAATATTGAAACTTTCTTTTAACAACTCGCAAACTTATTTTTTAATTTATCTTAGAAGCTGAAAAAATGTTATTGAGAAGTTCTGTAATGGAGGAGATGTCAAAAAATAAAAGAAGATAATAATAAAAAATATCGTCAAGATAATAAAAGATTTAATAAGTCTTTATTTTGAAATTTAAAACCATTATTATCAGATGATAATAAAGTCAATTCTGATCCTGAACTAAGAGGAGGTACACTTCATATAAAAGAACCACAAGTTATTAACCCACAAAATAAATCTAAGTATTATCAAAGTCGAGGTAGAATAGAGCCTATAAATTGGTCAGACGTAAAGAGCATCCCTCCTCCTGATAATAATCAGAAATAAAGTAATAATAAAATTATTAAAAAACCAGATAAAAAAATATACCTGAAGCTGACACTTAATTTACAAATTTACAAATACTATTACACATGAAACAACATATGAAGTAAAGGATAATATGACAATAATCCAAAATTTTGTTGAATCTCCTACATGAAAATTAAAAAGAATGAAAAAAAATCATAAAAAAAATGTAACTGTGACCCGAGAAAATCAGCAAAATTTTAAACAATCAAAATAAAAATCTTACAAAATAGACATTATTGATCCACCAAGCGATAAATTGGAACCTGTAAAAATGAGTTAACCTAAAAAGAAGAAAAATCAGAAGTTAAGATAAATACTCAAATTTCAGCATCAGATTCATTCCAAGATAAATAATGTGATGAGCCTCTAAATTCAAATAATCCTATCAAGAAAGATTATTTAAAACTAATAATATAGGTAAATTCCACATCTGAATAAAAAGAAACACGTTTCAAGTTCAGACAGTGATTTAATAAAAGCAAAACCTCTCTCAAATAGTGAAGTTGATAAAATTGTGCAAGAAATAGTTTCTGATAGTACAGAACATAATTTAAATGATAAAGATAACTTTGAACATCACAAATTCAAAGTAAATAGAGAAAGCCGTAGCACTGCGCTAACTCGACGTAAGGAGTGCTACCATCGCTCCCTGATGCAGAATACATTACATATGAGTATGACACTGCTCCACAATCTACTGTTACCATCCGAAAAATTAATTCAGATTCTGAAGAAGATGAAAATTTTAAAGTTCTAACTATGGATAATCTGAATAAAAAATATGCTTACCAAATACTTTTAGATATTAAAGTTTTATTTATGGTAAAGCCAAATTTAATTGATATTTTTCTGATGTGTGGTTTGCGTCTACTTAATATGATAATATCGACCAAGTAGCATCTCACAGATTTTACTCTATGATTGTATAATGAATTGCATTTTCCTCATTGCATAAATGCAATATGGACGGATACTATATCCAAGTGAAGAAAGCAGCTCTGGTTTATTATATTAAGTAATAGTAAAAGTCGAAAACCTGACAATATCGTCTTTCAATTTATATGCCAAAAGTAGCAAATATTCTACAGGGCTATAGCAGAAGTAGTAAATTGTATAATTCAATGTACGTGTCTACTGCATAATGTTTTGATAGATTTGGAGCAAGTTTGACATCAACAACGATAAAGACTTTTATGCCAAATGCTGTTGACCAAAGAGATTTTTTGGGTTTGGGAAAAGAAGTAAGGCAGAATTTGACAAGATACTTCGTGCAAAATCCTTTGATACAAAGGAACGACTAGATTATTATGGTATGTATTAAATTGTAAGACTATTAAGACTATTATTAAGAGACAATAAAAATAACTCAAAATACTGAAACTTTCTTTTCACAACTCGCAAACTTATTTTTTAATTTATATATTGTAAGGAATTTTAAATATGTAAAATTTTTTGGTTTTCTATTAAAAATATCTATTTTCTTGAATATATATTATTATTAGATATTTTAATGACTATCGTTAAATTTGATAATTAATTCTTTTGAGGACTTCCCATGATAGTACATTCATGTTAAAAAGATTTCTATATTTTAGCTTTTGATGATATTATTAAGTGGCATGAAATACTACAGTTTATTAGTAATGAAATTATCAAAATGATCTATTAATTAATTAATTAATTAATTAATTAATTAATTAATTATAAAATCTGATTTTCAAATGTATATTTGTCATTATAATACAATTTGCTACAATAATTTTGATGTATAGACACTCATATGTCAGTGTTAGAAAAATCTTTGATAATTGTATTTAAAATATTCAAATAAATTGCAAGCGATATAATAATTTTGTATTTCTTACCAATAGGATGGTCTCTTACAATCTTCCTCGAATCAAGGTAACAACAGGATACTTGAGCAATAAATTCTTGCATGGTCAATAATCAAAGTTAAAAGATCGTGCATCATCGTCAAAAACTTAAATTTTATTTAAAAAGTTTTGAACGCTTCGTTATTTTATCTATAATGAAAAGCATGCTGAAGTAGAGGATAATTTTTTATTGCCTTAAGCAAAGTTCTTCTGCTACCCAATAACAGACAATAAAGAAAAGAAAAAAATAACAGTTCATACTTATGGTAATTATTCACAAACTTTTTAATATCAAAAACTTGTATTTTATATACTTCAAACATCGTTCTCTCTGTTAAGATTACAAAAATTAATATTTAGTAACTTCATTAATGATTCTGAAGGTGAAATTATGCAAAAAGCTAGAAGTGTATACACAAACATTTGATAAATTTTACGTCAAATAAAAAATCAACTATTGTTTTAAAATACAATAAGAAAAAATGATTTGTTTCATACAAACCATTATAGTATTACAAAAAGTTGTAAAAAAATCATTTTTCAAAAAGATTTATTTATCCCAAAGTTTTTATGTTAATTTTTGAATGTTGATAACTTGAAAAGCAATAAATATTTGAAACAAAAAAAAAATTAAATTTAATAAGTTTATTGAAACTTTTGTACTATTAGATTTATATAAAAAAAAATTCATGATTCTTCAAAACAACTTTAAAAGAATTTTAGATAAGCTGCTTTTTAATAAATTTTACAGAATCTAATTTTAAATTAAGTCTTTTTTTTATTTTAATGCAATTTTATTTAATTTAAAAAGATAAACTTTTCATAATGATTATTAATTACAAGTATTAATTAAAAGTTAGTACTCGTTACTTAGCTATTACAATTAATTTTTACAACTTTTAGAGCATTCTAAATGTTGATACGGTCTTACATAAACACTCATATGTAATTGTTTAATAAGTAGTATAATTATTAAAAAAAAAAAATTTATCAATTTGAAAGTGATACAAATTTTTAGCTACTCTATTAAAAAGGCAATTTCTTTATTTAAAAAAACCCGGGTTATTTTAAACGACACTCACTGCGCAAGCGCGACTCCTGTTATCAGTCGCTATTCATTTTTTTTAGCATCATACGTAGTCTGTCTTTGTTTCGATTAACATCTTTTTTCGAATAGTTGCAAGTGATTTATTTTTTTAGTGAAAACTAAATTTCCAAGAATTAACGCATTCATCAAATATATTAATTTTATTATTTTAGAAAAAAAATATTGTGATTTTGTGAGTATATATCGCCTTTTTGAATTGTTTATAGTGTTAATAAATATGTTTATTTGAATATCATAATAAAAAAATAAATTCATGGATTTTTTTTTTCTTAAATAACGATAATTCATGTACAAATAAGGAAATAAAAATAACATTAATTAAGAGCAGGTTGCATTTGTGCGTCTTTGTCTAACGAAAGGGTTTACTATTGTGCAAAAAGTTATTATATCATAAAAAAAAGGAAACAGCCTGTTTTAAATTAATTTTAATGCTTTGTTAACATGAGAATGTGGGCAAAACAAATAGCTTACACCAACATTTGAGTACGTTTGATGGAAGCTAGTTTCGAAGAACGTGAAGAGTTCGATCTTAGTGATTACTGTATGATATCAAATGCAGAAAACATGCATCGACAAACTCCAAAAAGTCAAACAAAACAAAATTTAGTAAATAAAGAGCAGTCTTCTGTTTCTCTTAGACAAGCATCACAATCTAATGGTTCTAATCGAATGCTATTTTTTCAAACTTTAGAACCACATGTCACAAATATAGATCCATCACGTACGCTTTCCTTTTACAATGACATAAATAAAGTAGTTTTTGATTATGCCTATCCTGATGAGAATTGGAAAAGTATTACCAGTCTACCTCACTCAGCTGCTCAGGAAGTTAATCGAAAAACTCAAAAAAGAAGAACGCTAGTGGAATCTGATGATGATGGTAAAATTTTTTTCTTTTTTTTTTTTAATAATTGATTTATGAATACAAATGATTTTAACTATTTCTTCCATATAAGTATATATATATATATATATATATATATATATATGTATATATATATCATCCTATATTATATAGTTATATTAAAAATTCAGTTTCAGCCCCCCCCCCCACAGCTCCCAATAATGTTTTGTAAGAAATTCCTACAAAATAACGTAAAATTGTTCGTAATTCTACGATATTTTGTAACCATTTACTTCCTGTATAGGTCTCCTACCCCCCGTGCCCCCCCCCATGCTCCCCGTGCCCCCCTGTAGCCCCCCGTTGGCCCCCCACTAGTGTAATGACTCGTATAACAGTTTATATTATTATATAACTTGTATGCATTATTATGTTAATTAATATAATGTGGTATATCTAATAAAAAACGAAATTATATTTTTAATAATAAAATTTTATTATATAATACTTTGATATTTATACATTAATAAAATTATTAATAGATAAAAAAATTTGTTCTTTATATTATTAATTAATGAATTAAGACTTCTTGTTAAAACATTTACATGAAGAATAAGTAATTATATTTATAAAACACATGATATATCTGAAAAAACAAATAATAATTTAATTATGATTGTTTATTTATATAAATAAACAATCGAGTTTCCACACCACCTTACATTTTAAACCTTTGTTATATGTTTATAATAAATTATTTTTAAAATTAACATACAAATTTCATTATTTTAAAAGTTAATATTTAAATTAACAATAAATCTATAAATATATTAAATGAATATAAAGAAAATAGGTTTATAATGTAGTGGTATCGTTAACGGCGCGTTGTGATTTTTTTTATAGTGGAAACCTTCGCCAGTAGCCCTAAAAACCACTTTTTATATAATATATATTATTTTATCTTATAGTTTTTGTATATGTTTCACTGTATTTTGTAATATATTAAAAAGTTAAAAAAATGTTTTAAATAACTAGTGTTTGAAAAAATCTTATAATTTTAATATAATAATTGATATATCATAAAATTCATTATTTTTTCAATAAAATTTATAAATATTTTTATTAAAATGTTTAACATTTTATATAATTATTAAATAAATCTTAAATCACAATGTATAATTTAAATTGAAAAAAATTTAAATATAATAATTGATGTATCATAATGTTTGTGAAGTCTTTTAAGATTTGAAGGATTATTTTGTTATAATTCCTATGTAATATCTTTTTACTTGCTTTTACATTTTAAAAGATATATCATAATTTTTTCAATATTTTTAATGAAATGATAAACATTTTAAAAAATATATACAATATTTATATATGTTTTAACTAAAATTTTAAAAAATATTATTAATGGATAAGATTAAACATTATGTATTTAGGAAAATATAAATAATATTACTGTTAATAATTTTTTTTATGTATTTTTTTCACTTACAGTATCATGAACCTTTTTGTGTTTCTTTAAAGAATCTAATCTATGGAAACCTTTCCCACAATATTCACATATATGTGAATATATATCTTGGTGTATCTTCAAATGTCGTATTAAATGATCTAATCTCGAATAACTTTTTGTACAATATTTACAAATAAATTTCTTATTATTTTTATCATGATTATCTATATGTCTTTTGTAATGTTTTCTATTTTTCATAATTAATCCACAAATAGCACATGTTGCATCAATTATTGAATGATTCTTCTTTATATGAATAGTATAATAATTTTCATTTGCAAATGTTAAATTGCAAATTTTACATGTTATTGAATTTGGATTATTCATTATTTTTATATTATTTTTACTAAAAAAAAAAAATTATATAATATTAAATTTATATAAAAATATTTTAAAAAATAACTATAATATGATTATGTGTAAAATATTGCATATAAATATTTTTAACTTATATATTACCTGAAAATTAAAAATTATATTTATTATATAAATTCAAATATATATATTATTATAAAATAAAAAAAAAATTATAAAATTATTTTTTTAAACTTATTTTCACTCATTATTTTCTTGATCATTTTCTTTTATCTGAAAAAAAGAAAAAATTTTTTAGTATAAGTTAATATTCAATTTATTTAAAATATTTACCTCATTAAAAAAAATTTCATTTCCTATAATTAAATTATCCAAGTCCATTTTTTTAATATCGTCTAAAATTTTTATATGATCAACATTTTTATTTTTAATATAAAAGAATTTCCTGTTTAAGAATTATATATAATATTAATAAAATTTTTTTTTAAAAATGTAAAATATAACAATAATTAAATATATGTACCATATTCTTGTAAATCTCCTATTAATTCTAATTTTTTCCTCTTTCAATATTTAATGCTTCTTTATCATCTGTTATGATTAATATTTCTAATTTATAATTACCATCAGTAATAGCAGAAAAATATTCGAAATCATTTTTTTTTTATAAAATGTATTTCGTAAATATCCTTCTATTTCTATGATAAAAAATCAGTATAAAATATAATATAACATTATTAAAATTTATTTGATATAATTTATATTTTAAAATTATTTTTAAATTTATTTTAAATATTATTAATAATAACTAATGTATTTACTTATGAAACCTTTTTTATAAGGAATTTCAATGAAATCAATTTTAGTTGGATCTAAATTATTAAAAATATCAATTTCTCCAAAAGATAATAAAGTTGAAAAATTTTGTAAAGTTAATTCATAACGAATATTTCCTTTAGTATAGTTTTTTATATCAGAAACTGTAACATTTTCAAGCAATATTTTCTAAAATAAAATGATGTGGTTTTATTTTTATAATAAATTTATTTTAAAAATAATGTAATAAAAATATATAATTATAATTACTTCATATAATTTAATTTGATGTTTAAATTTATTTATATTTTCATTAAATATATTACATTGAATGCGAATGCCATCACTATTATTTAATATGAATTTAAATATCGTAATAGTATATTACAAAAATATTTTTTAAAACATTGCATTCTATAAATACTACATATAAAATTCAATTAAATTTTCCTTTAAATTATTAATTTTAATCAATGTGTAATGTTTAAATATTGATAATTATTTTTATGAATTATATTTATAGAGAAATGTAGAATTTAGATATTATAATTAAAATTAAAAAATAAATAATTTAAAAAAAGAATTTTAATCATATTTTCTTAAAATACAATAAAATCTAAAGTTTAAAAATAATAATATATTTGCATATTATTAATAATAATAATCTTTATTTTGCTTAACTGGAATATACAACCATTAATAATTTAGTAAAGAATATCAAAATATTTAATTAAAAATGTACTGTTAACAAAGGTTACTTTTTTATATTTTGAAAAAATTATATTAAAATCTTTTATATAAATATTGAAAAAGTTTAATAAAATTCATAAATAATATATCAATTACATTTAAATAACTATTACATAAGTTTTCATTATGTTAAGGTTACATTAAATAAAATATTATAGAAATATTTTTTAGTAAACAGCATTCCATGAATCTATTAAATCTATCTAGAATGTTTCATTAAATTATAAATTGTAATCAATGTATAACATTTAAATATTGATAAATATTTTAATATATAAAATTTGTAATGTAAATCAAATGTTAAAATTAAAATCTAAGTGTTTTAAAAAATGAACTCACCAAAAAATAAAATATATGATTAATCAATCTTTAAAAATTGAGTAATGATGAATATTATTATATATGAAATTTATAGCAAAATATTTTGTTTACTTGGATAATCTATTTATTATAGAATAAGAATAACACACTTAAGAATTATTTTAAAATGAAAACACATTAAAGATTTTAAGAAATTTTATAAAAAAACATTTAATAAAACTTCACTAAAATTTTACTGTTGTTTATTTTTAAAATACTGACATATAACCTTTATAAACAAAAGAATAAAATGTTTGAATTTATTCTTTTTTCAAAATTTAAAATTTACATTTATATTTAAAAAAGTATATACAATAAAATATTTCATAATATTTTGATGAATCGTTAACTTTCTAGATTGAAAATTTTTTTTAAACTCATAATTTTTTGTAGTAATTTCTTTCATTTTCTTTTTCTATCATCTTAGCGAATATTAAAAGACATGAAACATAAATCCAAAATTCTTTTAAAAATTGTTATACATATATTATTTGATCAGTCCATATCATATAATTATACACCTAAATTTATTATTTAATTATTTCATACAGTATAATTATACATTTAAATTTATTATCATCTAATCAATTTTTTTTAAATGTATTAATGAATACTTGTTACAAGATGATAAAATCAATTTCAACTATCATTTGTAATAATAAGGTGCTTTTTAAAAATTACTTCACAAAACAATTTTAATAACTACTAAATATTAGATAATTTATTAATAGAATTTAATATAAAAATTTATTATGATGTATATATCAGTCACAGAAATTAATTTTGTTATGAATATTATTTTATGTTTTGTTTAATTTAATATTATTATTTAGAAGTATTAGTTTATAACTTATATTCTATTAGAACTGTCTTTTTTACGTTTTTTATGCAGCTGAAATACCTTCATCGGAAAATAAATATTTACAAAAATTAGTACTTAAACATATGCTACACGGACCACATACTGATAAATCTCCCTGTTACGATAAAAATAAAAATATATGTAAAAAAAATTTTCCTAAACCATTTATTGAATGTACCAAAATTGAAGAAAATAAATATCCACAGTATAAACGAAAAAATAATATTTGTGAAAATCATATTTATAATCTTAAAAATACAAAGAAAATTATACAAGTTGATAATTCAATGGTAATTCCTTACAACAGTTTTTTATTAGCAAAATATACTACTCATATTAATACTGAACTTTGTGTATCAATACAAAGTATTAAATATATTTATGATTATATTTATAAAGGACTAGATAAAGCATATTGTAAAATAAAGCAAAGTATTGAAGAAAATAATAAAGATCATATATATGATGAAATAACTTAATATATAGATGGTAGATATTTAAGCCCAATGGAAGCAGCATGGAGATTACAAGAATTACCATTATGCGGTAGAAGTCATTCCGTAATAAGATTAAGTATTCACACAGAAAATCAACAAAGAATAATTTTCGATGAAAATAATATATATTCAGCATTAAATAAATACCAAACAACATTAACTGCATGGTTCGATTTAAATAAAAAAGATGATTTTGCTAAAAAAATTAAATATGTTAATATACCACAATATTATATTTTCAATAATAATACAAAATGTTGGATAAAACGATTAAAAAACAGAAAAAACATAGCTATTGGAAGATTGAATGTCGTATCTCCAAAAGATAGTGAACGTTTTTTTTTTAAATTAATATTAAACAGAATAAAAGGTGCAACATCTTATATTGATTTACGAACTCATGAAAATATAACTTATAATACTTATAAAGAAACAGCTTTAGCAATGAATTTAATTGAACATGAAAATCAAATCTATTATATTTTTGAAGAAGCATGTCAAGTTATGTTACCAATTCAATTACGTAAATTTTTTGCATGTTTTTTATTATGTAAAAATATTCAAGGTAAAATTATTTGGAACAAATATAAAAAATTTTTTACAGAAGATTTTAAAGAAAACAAAGAAAATAAAGCTTTATCACATATTAATGAAATATTAAATTCAGAAGATATGTCATGTGAAAATTTTGGATTGCCAGAACCAAGTAAAACATATATTGAAGAAAATGAAGAAATTAATAATGAAACTATAAATTTTAGTAAAGAAAAATTTAATAAAATGTATAAACAATTAAATGATGATCAAAAAAATATTTTTCCTTCATACCCGTGCCGAAACTTTGCCTAAAAGTGCTCCTCATGCGGCAGGGAACCGGCCGAATACATTCGTGTTATTCCGTTACATACGTGCGCAGAACGCACCGCGCAGCTACGAACTGTACGTCTTCTCGGTCGCTTCGCTGTCTGCTGTATACTTAAACCATATCTATATATACGCGAATGTCTAACCTCAGCATTAAATAGATAAATGCATACATCATACTTGTAGTTATTAAATAAACAAACACACTCGATATTAATACACTAATATACATATAATAGTTTAAATTATAACGAATCATAACTTTCGTTTAAAATAGATATTCTTTTTCATACACGTTTCTTTTAATTCACGACACTCTTTTAAACACTTCATGATTCTTTTTGTACAAAGAAAATAATTAAATTCACGTTTTTACACGTTTTGTTTTTGTGCACTTGATATTAATACATTTATATTTATTAAAATGAACTATATCTTTACTAACATACACAATTGTTTTAACTCGCAATTTTTTCTTTTGCTCTTTAAAAGGTTTTCATACACAAAATATAGTAATATAAAAGTTTTATAAACACATTTCATTATTTCTCACGTTTTTTAAATTTGAATTATCATTTATATATTTATTGTGTATCTTATGTTAACTGCTATGTGTGCTGCTATGTTTAGTTTTTTCTCTCTCTCTTTCTCTACCGAACTCAACTGTATACTGTAATTGCTTGCGCATGCGCGCTACAACGAAATAACGCAACAGATGACTCTTCGCTTTTGACGAATTTTTTTTATTAAAAATGGAGTTTTATTACTTTTTGGGGTGGCAAAGTTCCGGCCGGGCATGAAGGAAAATCGTATACGTTCCTCGGCACGAAACAGGCTCATCATATGCGCGTGTTTTGCTTCGCTCGGCTTCGCCTCGCGAAGCAAACCAACACGCGCATGGAATGAGCCTGTTCCGTGCCTCGGAACGTAATATACTATTGAACAAATAATACATAATAAAAAAAAATATTTTTTATAGATGGACCAGGAGGTTCTGGAAAAACATTTTTATATAAAACATTAATATATTATTATATAAGTATAAAAAAAAATTTTTATCTATGGCTTGGACAGGTATAGCTTCAATTTTATTACCTAAAGGTTTAACAAGTCATAGAACTTTCAGGTTACCATTAGATTTAAATAACATTGAAAGTGCGTTTTTAAAATTTGATTCAGATAAAAAAAAATTGAGACAAACAGATATAATTATATGGGACGAAGCATCAATGATTCCCAAAAAAGCTTTGGAAATTGTAGACAAAACATTAAAGGATGTTTGTCGTAATGATAAAAGTTTCGGTGGAAAAATAATGATTTTAGGTGGAGATTTTAGACAAATTCTACCAGTATTAAAATATGGAAGAAGAAATACTATTATTGAAGAAACTATAAAGTATTCAAATCTTTGGCCTTTATTTCATATTTTTAAATTAAAAAAAAACATAAGATCTAATGACGAAAATTTTTCTTCATTTTTATTAAATATCGGAGAAGGAAAAGTTGATCCATTCATTATTCCAAAAGAATGGAAAACTAATAACGTTTGTAATAAAATTTATAAAAACATTAATGAAATTTCTTGTTTTTCTAAAAATGTTATTTTAAGTACACATAATGAAGAAGTAAACAATTTAAATAATAAAATATTAAAATTAATTAACGATCAAACAATAACTTATTATAGTATTGACTATGCAACGTATAAAGGGGTAGATCAAACAGATGATAATATTCATTTAAATTATCCAATAGAAATGTTAAATAATATAAGAGAAGGATTACCTCCACATGAATTAAATTTAAAAATAAACGCAATTATAATGCTAATTCGAAATTTAAGTATTAAAGATGGATTATGTAATGGAACACGATTAAAAATAACTAAATTATTTAAATATAATATAGAAGCTGAAATTATTACAGGAGAAAATGAAGGAAATAAAGTGTTTATACCAAGAATAACATTGAATACTAACGAATCATCGTTATTACCTTTTATTTTATATAGAAAACAATTTCCTATTGTTCTAGCGTTTGCAATAACTATAAATAAATCTCAAGGACAAAGTTTTGAAAATGTTGGTATATATATTAAAAAACCTTTGTTTTCTCATGGTCAATTATACGTTGCTCTTTCGCGATGTAAAAATGTAAATAAAATATTTATTCAAAATGAATCAGAAAATAATGATACAATACCAAATATAGTGTGGAAAGAAATATTAGAAAAATAATTTTATTATAATTTAACATTTATAAATATTAAATTTTATATTTCTACATTTATTATTTTTAACAAATTATATAATAATTTTATTTTTTATTTTTTACAGGTTACATTTATATTAATTATTAAACTAATAATAAAATTAATAAATATTAAAATTATAATATTACTATAAAATTAATAATACAAATTTAGATACATAAATAAATCATATAAACAAAAATGATGGAATGGAATCCGATTGAAGGAAATGATATTGAAGTAAATGATATTATCGATCAACATTCAATGGATTATTTAAATAATCAAATTGAAGACCACTTAAATTATGAAGAAGAATATGAATATTATTTAGAAAGCTTAAATGATAATATTTCAGAAGATACAGAAATTTCTCAATTAAATAATATTATTAATTCATATATTGGCGGGAATGAAGAAAAAGTTGAATACAATAATTGGAATAAAGTACCAGAATATTATAAATATTACGTTAATAAAATTATAGAATATAAAATTCAAATATGTGAACCAATAACAGAATATTATATCAATCAAAATTATCAAATTTATTCTAGATATTTATTACGATTAGTTAATATTATTAAAAACATATTTGATCAAAATTTATAAAAGTAAGTAATAAAAAGTAAGTTTAATATTTCAAAGTTATTTTATTTTATATATATACAAATTAAAATCATTAAAATAATATAATGATTTAATGATCTTATGAATATTAATAATAATTACATCACTTATTTTTGAATATTAAAATAAACAAATTTTTAAATTTTAGTATAAAATATTGATATATCTTAAAAATGTAAAAATAAGTCAAAAAGATATTAAAAAGGAATTATATCAAAATAATCCTATAAATCTTAAGACATAAATAAACATTATGATATATCAAATATAATACTAATAAAATTTTTATACCAAATAATTATTTAAAAATTTTTATATAGTTTTAAATTTATTATAATTTTGATCATTAATATCATTTAATTAATAATATGTTATTTTTTCACTTATATATTGTAGGATATCACTATTTTTTTATTCATATTCAATACATAAAATAAATTATATTATAAATGTATAACTAATCTATGTAATATTATCTATAAAATAAAGTGGTTTTTAGGGCTCTTGGCGAGGTTTCCACTAATCAAAAAATCTAACGCGCCGTAACGTTACCTCTATATTTCACACAGTTAAAATATATTAGTTAAATTAAAATCTATATTTAAATATTGAAAAATTTATACAATTAAATTAAATATATGAATGCAATTCATCATAATAACTAGTTTGAAATGTAAGGTGGTGTGGAAACTCGTTTAGTTTATAAGGTATAAACAATCATAATTAAATTATTATTTGTTTTTCAGATATATCATATAATTTATAAATGATTAATTTTTCTTTTATTGGTAAAATATATGTAGAATATGAATAATCACCAATGGGGGTTGGCGAGCAGAGCGAGCAGGGGGGTACCCCCCCTAGTATATATATATATATATATATATATAAAACAAATTCTATATTGTCAGATAGTTGAGTGCAAAGTGTTCCAAATTAAAAAAGAGCAAAAGTACTGCTCCATCTCTTCAGAAAAAAAATTTAAAAAACAAGAAAATTATTCCAATGAAGATCATCAATCACTAGGTAAGATATTTATCTAATGGAGAAATATATCAAAAAAAGTGAATATTATTAAATTTTATATTTTTAAATTTGTTTCAGATGGAAGTATTAATCAAAAAATTCCTGCAAATAATAGGATGTCAAATATCAATTATTCACATTGTCAAAATATGCAAGATACCAATAACCAAAATATGTATCTTTATCCTTCAGTTCCTGCCCCACAGTTGCTGTACATTCCTGCAAATGATGTATTTACTCCTTCTAGTAACCAACAACAAACTCCTCGTTATTTATTCAATTTTCAACCACAAAATCTTCAGTATCATCAACTATTACAACAGAATAATTGCACATCTTCGTCAACATCAAATCATTTACCTGAAAATGTTCTACCTCGTGATCCCGCAATTGATCAACAGAATACTGAAGGAAAAAATGGTTTTGGATTTTCCGATAATTCTGGAGAAAATTCTATTATTCAGGATATGAAGGAGAAAAACGACAAGGATGACAAAGTAATTTCAACTATTAATTCCACTAAAGTTGAGAATACTAAAACTTCAACAAATAATGATTTATAATTTTTTTTTATTTTCATACTTTTTGTTAGCACTTTTAGTGTCAATCGAGCTTGCTATCTCTGCGTTGGATTAATTTATTTACATTTTTTCTTTTTTAGTTTGATAAGCAAAAAATTACATTGTGATAGTTAAAGTACTCTTTTACTTAATAATATGAAACTATAATTCCATATAAAAAAAAAAGTTTTTATTTTGCCTATTCAACAATATTAACCGTTAAGAGGCGGTCGGAACCAAATCGGTGACTTAGTTCGGTGCTTGTAATAAATGCTTATAATAATTTATTCATTTATTAATATGGTAAAAATATAGTCATTTCCTCTAGTCATGTATATAAAGAATAATTTAAAATAGTTAAAGTCACAAAAATTTACAAAATATTGTTATAAAGCGAAAAATGCCACCTAACAATCGACACGACAGTTTTTTGCATACGGTATATGTCAAGTCAGTTTGATATTTGTAATAAATGCTTATAATAATTTATTTACTTATTCGTATGGTAAAAATATAGTCATTTCCTCTAGTCATGTATATAAAGAATAATTTGAAATAGTTTAAGCCATAAAAATATACAAAATATTATCGTAAAGCGAAAAATGCTGACTTGATATATACCGCAAGTCACCGATTTGGTTCCGGCCTCTTAACAAAAGGATTAGCAAAATACTAAAAATTTAAAAATTAGTGATTTCATTTTGTATGCGCTATACGTTTTTCTTTTGTAAAATAGGAATCTTTTGTTACAAAAGTTTATAACGTCACGTTAGGATTTTGAAAGCAGATTGTCGAAAATTCTTCGCCTTCTATATAATATTTTTATCAATATAACTTCTGTGCACAACCTTTACTCTTTTTTCATTAGAAAATGTCTGTGTTACAGTATAAAGAGATAAAATTTTCTTTTTTAAGGATTTTGATTAGATTTGATATAGCTTTAAATTTTAATCGAAATATACAGTTTTCATATTATTAACATTTTATAAAATTGAGACTGTTATACTTTAATACCTTTATAGAAAAAAGAAACATTTTCAGATAGAAAAAACAGTCATGTTGTAAGATTTTGATTCTATATCTCTTTTACTAATGTATGTCGACAACTTTTGTAAATCCAGAAAACAAAATAATAAAAAAACAATAAATAATTAGTATATCATTATTGTTTAAACATTTTATAAAATAATATTTAAAAAAATAATAGACATATGCTAGGCATTTATTCAGACGTTTAATTGTTTTTAAAAAGAATGCACATTTATCGTCTCATCGTAGCATGTATTTAAAGTAAATTTTTAAATATACTATTTTTCCATTATTTCAAATAACTGTAAAATTATTTTGAATGTAGTATCCATCAACCAATGTATATTAAACTATTGAAACAATATATTTGTTATAAATTTAACTCCAATTTTACATCTATTATTGATTTCACCTAATTTTCAATGTTATTGAACAATATTATTTTACTATAATATTCAAATTTTAACTATGTTCACTCACTGTGGAAGAAGTTAAAAATATTAAACTATGTTAAAGGTTAAGACATTGTTCAGTACGTTCAATTTATTTGAAAAAAATATAGATCCAAGCGAATATCATACAGGTATATGTGTATTAAATATTACAATTTTATTACAACTCAAGTGATAATGTGAAAAAAGCTTCAGTTGCTTGCATAAACGTTTAAAAGCCAACGTTATGAATTCTATGTAATTGTATTCATTATTGCTTTGATTAACTATAAAAATAAATTGTTATATACAAGCTATTATAATTTTTATAATTAATACAAAAAGTTCATAAAAAATTCTTTAACAAAAAGATCCAATTTTTTTGGAGGTTATGGACAATTAAAATTTCAAAAATGTTAATAAAAAATGTATTGAAAATTTTATATTCCACTGCCGATGTAATAATTTTTTATTTCAGTGCTTCTGATTTTAATGTTTTTATGTTAATTTCTTATTTTTGGTAACTTAAAAATCAATAAATACTTGAAACGAAAAATAATTAAATTAAATAAGTTTATTTAAACTTTTATAATGTTAGATTTATATAAAAAAACACTTTCGCATTCATGATTTTTCGAAACAACTTTTAAAGAATTGTAGATAAGCTGCTTTTTAATAAATTTGACAGAATCTTTGTTACATATGAAAAGACTTTCTTATCTTATATTCTTTAAAACACAATTATTTTTTATTGCACTTATATATATTTATAGATAATTTAAAAAGATTAAATGTTCTTAAAAATATTTTTTAACAAGAATTTTTTGTTTAACCTTAAGAGGACCGGAAAACCACTATAGTGGCGTGACCCCTGATCGACCTTTACCCCAAAGTCAATTAGTGATATCAGATACCTTTTTGGACCACTTTCTTAGAGCGATCACAAATCTCAAATACCGGTCCTCTAAAGGTTAAATCTAAAAGTTTGGTTATGTTGTTCAAAGATCATTTTTAATAATTGAATTTCTTTTACTTTATTAATATAACTAGTTTTTATAAAAATTTGGTTTTATTAAAAAAAAACAAGGACAATGCTAGAGTAAACGATTTATCTCCGGCTACCCGCGATTTGCCTTCGGTTACCAAGACAACGTTGGAGATTGCGCTTTCCATCAGTTAACTTCAGTTTACCTTTGGTTACCAAGGCAACAATGGAGTCTCTGGTTTACATTTGGTTTACATGAAGACGCGAAGGCAGCGCTTAGCATCTGAGATTTGCCTTCATGTACTGAGGTGTCGCTTAGTGTATGCGGTCTACCCTAGGCTTACCAAAGGATACTAAGCAATCGCTTAGGATCCGCAGTCTACCCTAGGGTTACCATAGGATACTTAGGAATCTCTAGGGATTCACGGTCTACCCTAGGGTTTCCTTAGGATACTTAGGAATTACTTAGTATCTGCGGTCTACCCTAGGCTACCCTAGGCTACCCTGGGGTTCACCTAAGGTACTAAGTTCCCTAGGGAAATTTTTTTTTTTTTTTAAAGGGTGGGGACACTTAATACCTTTGCCATAAATTCGTACGCACGCTGAGTGGGACGACATCTAGTGCCATCTTGCTGTTCTATGGTAGTACATGGTAGGTGAATTTACGAGCGCATCGTTCGAACGCCCGGTCTTTTCTCGTGCGCATGCGCAACATCCTCGCTTTTGATGTACTATTACATTAAACCTCAAGATACTCGTGCATTCAATTAAATATTATTATTTACCCTTGCGTCCATGCTACTGTGAAAGCACTATAAGAGAGTTTCTTAAAATTTCGATGTTTTATCAGTTCGAAAATATTTTATATATGTCCCTAATTACTAGAAGATTAGTGATGTAGATTGAAATCATATTTCTATATATATAATATAAAAATTATTTTTTTGAGGGAATTTAGATCTTCATTTAAATCTTCAAAAATATGAATTATTTACACTTGATTGGAGTGGATGATTTAACCAAGTTGCTGATTGCTGACCATTTCGTAGGTTTTAAAACTAAAAAAATAACAAAAAATATAGATGATTTCTCTCTCAAAGATTTACAAAACCAGTGTAAACAAGTTTTGAAAAAATGGAATTTAACTTGTGACATTCCAAGCACTATAAAAGATCTTGTAGATATATCTGTAAAATCTAAAATTTATTATAAAATTAATATTTCTAATGAAAAATGGTTACAAGACCAGCTAAAATTTTATCTTGAAATATTGGAACCATCATCGATGGTAAAAATCAGCGAGTGTCATAGATACAGCGGTGATAATTACAAAGGATTAAAGATAGTTGCTGGAAGAGATATATATCCCAATGAATTAACCCCAACATATAAAAGCCGTGGTATCATCTGTTTTACTTGGGCATAAACTTTACAAAAGCTATGAAACACGTTTGTTACGGATAGAATAGAATTTAATATAGAAAATAATCATGAATTTAGAATGTATTTATATTAAGATAAAATTATAGGAAACGTTAGTTACTCGAAGTTTTAATTTAAGTATTTTTCAAATATGTTTTAGTTTACAATCGTTTTCTTATGAAGTATATTTTTTAACTAAACATTAAATTCTTAGTTAAGATAAACATATACTTTAGCTTGACAATAAAGCAGTTGTGTAAAAGTAACGTAGAATATTATTTAAAATCTCTATAGCTTATGATATTCGAATATCATATTAGTCATAGGTATAAATGTATTTCTTTGAGATTGATTGTTTTAAGTTTTGTAATCTCTATTTCGATAGAAAAATTGTTATTTTATATTTTTAAATAAGATTTCTTTAATAAATAGACTTATGTAATTTTTCTTCATTATTATGTTTAAATGTTATTAAAATTTCTCAGTATGAATGATTGAATAAATAATATTTGTATCTAAAAATTGTATATGTTTAAAATAAAGAATAACCAAATAATAAAATATTTTCGTAAAATATGCATAAATTTATATGAATGAATAATATAGTAAATTAATTATTAATTAATTGTTGTACTGCGATACTTCGACTGTTGTATTAAATATAAGATGTTTATGTATTATAAAAAGAACATTTGAATAAATTAAATGGAAGGGAGTTGCACAAAACTAATTAGGTTATTTAAATAAATAAGTTAAGTATTTAAAATTAATTACAATATACAGAAAAATATATAAAAAAGAATTTATTAAGAATATATTGAATTGAATAGTAAACAATAAATAATAATAATATAATTAATAAAAGATTAAAAGGGCGGAAAAAATTGTGCAATTGTATGCAAGAACCATTTTGGTGGCGATCTCTGTGCATGGCTATGCCATGGCCTGGAAGCCAAATTTATTTTCTACGTGAAAAGATGAGATTTGTCTTGTCATTTAATTTTCACGTAGACTGTGTGCACGAGAAAATTTTATAGTTTTCTCGGGGCCACTAGCTAGTCGGTCAAAATCGAAAAGGTTCTTGTGCACAAACGGCTCTACAAAAGCTCGGAACTAGCGATAAGCAGCCGGGATGGTGGGGGTCATTTTTTCCTTGACATATATAAGGGCCCGTGGCCTATGCACTTTAGAATTCTTTTTAGACTCTCTTAGATTCAGATCTAAAATACTACTCACTTGCTGTATATCTAAACTCACTCAAGTTAAATTTCTTTACTCACTCTTTGTATAGTGTCTTACAATTTTGTATTATTTTAAATAGATTTTTCTATTGAGTCAAAAGACTATTGATTTAAACAGATTATAGAAACTAGATTAGTTTTGTGCGAATTCAGTCTAATTTATAAATTTAATATCATTGTTAAAATATTTTTATTTTATTATATTCCTATTCCCAACACTATACGTAACAACGTTTATGCAGGTTATCAATCTCGTAGTGATTGATCGCCGCGAAGCTTCAATAAACCTAAGTACGAAAAGCAAATACGCGTGATTGCGAAAAAATTTTATGTATATATATATATATATATATATATATATATATATTTGAGAATATTTTTAAAATACTTTAAATTTATCAAATTTCTTCTTGTAAATTGTCAAGGTCAAGACTCAATAAATTAATATTTCTCTCCGAGGGCCAAAAAAGAGCAACGAATTTGCGATTTGAGGTTAGAAGACATAAAAATTGATTAAAAGTACCCACACTCTGAATGATGAAATGAAATTTTTTCATATACTAAAAAGGGAATATCTTTATCCACAAGAGACGTTTTTCAGTTAAAATTATTTAAAACATTTTTTCAACGTTTTTATTAAAATTTTATTTTTTATTCTGCTTGCGCGTGCAATAACATTCATTGAATATTTACGAATTAGTTAACATCTTCGAGCATATACCATAGTGGAGGAAGCCTCCAAATTTGGCCATACGTTATAAGAGAGAGAAGGCTGCTACTAAGGTACGAGCTATAACTTTCTTGACTTATTAGATTGGTTATACATACGTTTCTTGCGAACAGATGTAACCAATCAAATGAGGCGAGAGATAGCACGTACCTGCAGTAGTAGTATATGTTCAAAGATTGTCATGCAGATTCAGATTTATATGCGCTGAAAAAATTGGACTGAATCATTCAAATGAAAATTAGATCCGTCAGGTCTCATACATTGTTTTTTTATATAATTATCTTTTGGCTAATTTTTAAATTACACATCTACATATTTAATTAAAAATTATAATTATTAGATTAATTTTACCTTTAATATTTTTTTATTTATTATATTTTTAATTACCTGCAAAAACATAAATATTTTTTTTTTTAAATAAAAATTAAAATATGTATAAAAAACTTTATATTTTAGGTATACATAACAATAATGTTAAAAATATTTTATTTTGAAT
Organism: Anastatus disparis; assembly: GCA_017163975.1. Taxonomy (NCBI): domain Eukaryota; kingdom Metazoa; phylum Arthropoda; class Insecta; order Hymenoptera; family Eupelmidae; genus Anastatus; species Anastatus disparis. The sequence continues at coordinate 636,536 of JAFFSR010000012.1, forward strand.
ATCGAATTTACTTTTACTAATTACATATAAAAAAATTAATTTTTTACTCTGAGCAAAACAATAGTACATAAAACACATTCCCTTTACTTTCTTGTTTGTAATTATACTATTATAAAATAACATTTTGTATTTGTAGGTAATGGGATTTTATGGAGAACTTAAAAGGGTAGTAATCAATGATACTTTTAATTTTTAAGTTTTAAACACATGTAGTAATATTATCATTTTTATAAATGAAATATAACTTTCATAAAAACAATTACAATATACTCTTTGATATTAATGAATCCTTAACGTCTTTAGACACGACCGCTCTACGGAGTGCCTTATATTTTTACTAATGCAAAAAGGGCATACCACCTTTTTCTCTGCGAGTTTTTGTGATATCGATATAAACCAAAATAGGTTGTATTCGTTACATCAAAAACTAAAATAGGTATTTTTTGGTTCTTCTAAGTTAGACATAATCGCCGAATTAATCACGAAAAACATTCGTTTTTGGTATACAAATCGCAATACCATGAAAATATAAAATTTTGGACTAAAAATTTTTTTACAAAACTTGTAGGCTTTTTTTAAATACAACTTTTTTATATCATAAATTATTTTGATTTAAAAAGTATCTTTTAAGATAAGTGTGATTTACGATCGCCAAAAAGGCTTTTTGGATTTAATGTCTACAAAAATGACTTAAGGACGTTGCCCTGCTATGATTATTTTTCAGCAGTAATCTGAATTATCGATATTTACTTGAAACTTGGCAACATTATGCGTTATTCACTTTTTTCCTTCACAATGTAAACATGTTTGATTATAGGCTATAGATATTTATACACTATCTCCGTATATATCCGATTCGTGTGTAATGCTTTATAAATTTTTATAAATAAAAATGCTACATTTTTTATAATAAAATGAATGCTTACCCTATTAAATGATTTCAGAATAATTATAATACTTTTATTTTTGTTGATAAATTATTATTTAGAATGTACAATGATATGTAACCTACATTTTTGACATGTCGCGGAATATCGTTCTCTCTCTCTCTCTTTCTTCTATTACAGAAAACGACGTTGCCAAGTTCATTTTAAATGTATGATTTTGACAATGTTTTATTGAATATTTTAATGAAAAGCCTTATAACATGTGTTGAAACTTTGAGGGTTAAATCATCAAATATTTTTTTATTTATTATCAAAAGATTATTTGAATGTGTCATTTCTAAGAGCTTTTATTGATGATTTTAAACGTAGTCCCATATAACCACGTGTTAAACCTCCAATTTTTTTTCTTATATTTCTCATTTATTAGTATTATAAGGTAGGTCGAAAAAACGCGTGTGAGTTCAAAATACACTAAATTATGATAATTCCAAATTTCAGCAATTTCTGTCATTATTTTATTTAACAGGGCAACGTCCTTAAAAAAAATTTTTTAGCATAAAAATGTTTAATATATTATTACACAACTTTTATATTTGAACACTTTTTGCTAAAAAATTTTCATTATGGTATAATAAAAAAATAAATTTTCACCACTTTTTCAAGGCTTTTTTTCAATAGCTTCAAAACAGCTGTTTATAATGAGAAACATTTTTAACAATAGTAATTGCTGATTTAAAAATATAAATTTTTTATTAAAAAAGTTTTAGTCAAAAATTTTAGTTTAAATTTCATTATTAACTAATATTTTGCGTACAAATTTAATATTTAATTTAGCAGATAAAAATCTTTCGGTTAAAAAATAAAGTTATTATATAAAGAGCATAAGTTTTTTTTATTTATTCTTTTATACAAAATTTATAAAAATCAGAAGTACATAATCACCATAAATTCATTAAACAGATTTCAAAATATTAGATCAATTGATAAAATGAAGAAAACAAGGAATCATGCATAAGTGCATAGCTCCCCTACTACAAAATCTGAAATGAAATCTCATGCCCAATTTTCATTTGACAAAATTTTTTACTTTGGAATGTTGTAAATCATCAATTGGGACTGTTTTTGAGAAACTCGTACTTGGAATATTTTCAAAAAATAGTCCTCAATTGCTGATTTGAAACATAACAAAATAGAAAATATTGTGAAATGACAGTTTGGCATGAAATCTCATTCAACATTTCATTTTAGATTTTTTTTTGGGTCTACATTAAAAATTTTCAAATATACACCGCTATAAAGTTTGTTAAAAGTTTAAAAAATGGTAATAATAAAATAACTACAAAAAACTGTAAATACTACTATATAATCATGAATAAATGTGAAAACTGTGAATAAATGTTAATAATTATAAAAAAAATATTTATGATTGTAAATGAGTGTAAATAACTGTGAATAACTGTAAATTATGGTTATTTATGTCAAAATTCAGAAATTTTTAACACTTACAGTTACTTACATTTATTTAATAGTATTATCAGTTATTTACAATTATTTACAGAAACTTTTTCTATATTTGTCGGTACGGTTCATCCAAGTTGTAATATCATATTTTATAGGCATACAGTGATTTATTTAATTTTATTTAGCTACATTATTTCTTAAAAATTGTGACTATATACTTTTATTTAATTTATCAATGCAAAAAAAAGGTTTTAACTTTTATCAGCGCCAAAAACATGTAATATTTTACCAATGTGTTTTAAAATATCTAAAAAAAGGATATATTTTTTTTAAATTTAAGAATGACAGTTTTACTTTCTGCAACATGTTACGAAAAAAAAAAGTTTCAATATTGTTTTTTATAATTATTATGAAAACTCATCATCAATAAAACTTGAAAATTATTAAGATATGACACTTTTAATGTTGTTAAAAGAGTTCAGAATTAATTTTGCTTATGTTCAACTACATTTTATTTATATATATTTTCAATATTGATCAACGATAGAATATTAAGACTACAGAACATTTACGTAAACTTTTATCCCATATTGAACAATCATAAAAACAAAGCTGTATTAAATTGAAAAAATTGTGTTTCTTAAACTTATTTAATACAAAGAATAATAAGTTTTATTTAATCAATGAGGTTTTTTATTAACTTTATCAGTAATTATAACTAAATGATAAATAATATTTTGTGAATTGTCATTCATTTTGTCGAATGAAATGAAGAGAAATTAAAAAAATTATTAAATTATTTTATAAATTGAAGGAACAAGTTTCACTTTGTTTTCGAAGTGGTTGTTGGTGATAAAGATAATTTTTTTTCATATAATTTTCTATCATTTACAGATAAATTGGAAACAAAGAATTTTAAGATCTATAAAATAAATGTATTCAGGTATTTTATACTATGCATATACGTTTTTGAAATATTTTATTAACCATATTTTAAAATGAAATATGAAGAAGATATGTGCACATTAAAAATTGTGCATTTTTATCAGATAATTAGTATTATTAAAGAGCGTTTTAATAATACTACAAAAATATGTATTTTTTATAAAAACCTTTTTTTATTCAAGTATTTTGACATTTTTAACAGATTTCAATAAAAACATTTAAATATGAATGTATTTGCAATTACTTGATTTCAAGGTACTTATACTTATATTACTTGGTATTTTAATTTTTTGCAATAATCAAGAATATATAGATAAATAGATAGATAGATAGATATTAATTTAATTTAGTAATAAGATTGAACAAAGTGAAGAAGAATACTAATGAATTAATCTTTTATGAATTTTACTTACCAAAATAATTTGTCTGCATTCATATATATTAACGGGCCCCTCCAACGCCCTTTATTGTGAGACGCAACCATCTCTAACTCACTCGTCTCTCCGCTAATTGAATATCACATTTAAAAATGCGTTTTATAAAAAAAAAATATATTAATAACCCACTTTTTCTTTGTCAATCAAAGATTTTAAAATTCTTTTTATGTTTCTTGTTAGATTTTTATAAGTTTTCAAACTTATTTTTTAATATCTAAAAGATGTTTATCCTCTTGTGGGAAATGGTAATAATTTATGTTCTCTAATTAAAGCCGCAAAATGTTCTCTCATTTCTATGGAATCATCAGAGTTATCTTAACAGGATCACCACCTAATGCTACAGTGAGCATGTATGCTGCAGCATATACTTCACAAGTCTTTGTTACGTGACAAATTCCCCGGACCTCCGAGTGAATCCCCGAAGCCACGAACTTACCTGGGTACACAAAATTTATAAATATTTTTAATTGAGCGCCAGTGAACCCTGCTCAGCTAGCTGGGTAGAGCAACTGCAGAGGGGGTCGATACTTACTGGCCTTCCTCGGGTTGCAGGCTGGTTCTGACGATCAGAGTGGTCCAAAAGAATTTCAATATAATTTATGATTTAGTAAGAAAACTAAGAAGTTAAAAGGGGCAATGTTTTAATATATAAAAGCAATTGAATTTTAAATTTATATAATAAAGAAAAAAACTATTGGTGTTAAATAACTCTAATTATTTAAGAAAAATGAATAATATAATTAATTTTCTTTAACTTAATTTTTTTCCTGAAAAGAGGAAAGGGAAAATAAGCAGTTGACTCTCTACTTAAACTTGGATTTTAAACTTCTTATATTATTAGTTTAAAAGAAACTTCATTATACATTACAAAAAAAAAACAAGGGAAGAAACGCCGCTCTAATTGCTTTACTATACTTAGGCTGTGCGTGTGTGCGGAAGACCAAGAATTTATAATTCTGTTACACGTGCACTCGTTTTAATCACCTTTAGGTTAATACCGTAGAAAGAATAATTATTTGTAAATTAAATTACGCGCTGCCCCCTTACCGCGCAGTCGCACAACCCAACACTTACAATTTATAATTCAATAAAATTTTAAGGAACTAATATTAATATCGCTCGCACTACTCCATATCAAATAAATAAGAACTTTAGATTTTAATTAATAACTATGTATAGCTATCTCGCTCGCACTCCCGTAACAACAGACGCTGCGTCGCTTCTTTCTCACTATTTAACTATCTCCTTTCTCACAATAATATAGGTTGATATATATAACAATTCTAGTAATTGAATAATATATATATGGAACTATAAGAGCAACTTTTATTTAATTCTACTATTCACGATTCTCGCGTTTAATTTAGAGAACAAGATGGCGTCGCGGCACTGAATAAAAGCGCCTTTACACGTGACTTTCTCTTTTCTTGTAATTTTCACTTAATTTTCGGTTTTTATACCTTTATTTATATTTTCACTAACCCGCACTGATGTTAATTTTAATTTGTTCGCGGTCGCAATCAAGAAAACATTATCATATTAGTAACAACGCAAAATTATATCTCTTAAGGAGAATCGAGAAAGGTATCGAGGAAAACCAACAGAATAAAAAACTTACTGTTTCTTACTTGCTAACCCGCTGGTAGAATCCCACTTACGGTCGCTCTGCTGTAGATTTCCTCTCAATAATAAAACAAAACGAAGAAGGACGTGGAGCTGGTCGATGAAAAATGGCGTGGTCGAAGGATAACGATGGTGGCCCCAGTAGATGATCGGACTCGGTCGCCGAGTCGTCGTCTCTGGAGGTGTTTCACCGTAGTTTTTCTTCTCCCTTTTTTGTCTCTTTTTCTCATTGTTGCAGGCCCACGGCTTCTCTGCTCGGATCTCTTTTCCTTTTCTCCTTAATAGGCGAGAGGGACACCCCCAAAAAAGCGTTTAGTTTTCTTAGTTTTCGAGAAGGTGACCGCTACCGTCCTACAAGCTAATTTTTTTTTTAAATGGAAGCTTTTGACCCACAGATTACGAATACAAACTTTTTTTTTAGTTCCGAGTCCGGGAACATAAAGAAAATGGCGGTTACTTATAGTGCGTATAGAATTTTTACCTATTAAACCGCCATTTTCGCCATTTTCTTTATGTTCCCGGACTCGGAATTTAAAAAAAAGTTTGTATTCGTAATCTATAGGTCAGAAGCTTTCTTTTAAAAAAAAATTAGCTTGTAGGACGGTAGCGGTCACCTTCTCGAAAACTAAGCGCTTTTTTGGGGGTGTCCTTCTCGCCTATAATCTCTCTGATATTCTCTCAAAAAAACAGATTTTGCACTACTATCAAGTGCACTCGAAGGCGGCTGATATAAGAATCATCTTCTTTCAAGAAGAAGGAAATTACATTCTCCTTCGCTCTGTTGTCCATCTCTGTCGCATCTAATCACTCTCCATTTTCCATCCTTCTTTCTCGTCGCGTCTTAGTTCCTCCTTTGATCTCTTCAGTTGTGAGTCGCTATCGACAGTTTAATCGACTCTTGGTCGTGGATCCTCTATCTCTATTACTCTAGTAAAATTTGTATACTATACTCGAGGTTGCTACATTGCTTCACGCAGTAGAAACATCGATTATCGAAGATTTCTACTCATAGCTGTTCCTCATTGGTCGATTCCACATGTGTATACACAGTTACATCGTGCGGTGTAGAAACATCTAGCCATGAGTATAATTATATATATATATATATATATATATATATATATATATATATATATATATATACGCGTCGTGTTCCTGAAGCCCCTCTCCTTTGCCGCACGCATGATCATAATCCTCTTTCTCTTTCTCACTTATGTACATTATTACAGCTGATCCTTCTTGCTGTGCTTCTGTCTTAACGATTGCTGTTACTCTTAGTTACGATGAATATTTCTTTCTATTTAAATAACTCTTAATTACTTTATTTTTATTTTTGGTTTTCCTCTATAGTTTTCTCGACTCTCCTTTACATCTGTCAATCTATTACACTTGACAAAAATCATTTTAAAAAACGTTACAAAAAAAAACTAAAACATAAGATTTATAAATTAAAAAATAAGTACGCTCGCTTTTTATAATTTCGCTTTTTATACTTAATAACTAATCTATTTAAATTTTACTCCTTGTGATGTATTTTATACATCACATCTTATAATCTTGTTGATAAGTCAGCATTTTTTCATATACCATATTAGATCCCGTTATTTTTGGAAATCGTTTGTATACGTATCTTATTTCAGCGAATCTTAAACGACCAAAATTTTTTAAACTATCATATATGTGCAAAACAGTTCCATCATAATACACAGTTCTCCAATGGCCCGTAACACATCCTCCAAGAATCTGAATTGCAGGTCCATTTACAGCTTCAACAGCATAAGTGTGTTAAAGATAATTGACACTTTGTATATGAAATTCGTTGAAATTTTCTTGTATCAAACGTATAAAACAATCTAAATCATCATCCTGTAACTCATTATCCAATAACACTCTGTTCGTTATCACATCTATATCGAAATCTCTTGTATCTAAGAAAAGTTGGACAGATCGAATTTCGTCTTCTGAAATCTGTATAATAACATTACCGTCAATGATTTCTATGTCATTATCTACTATCCAAGTTTTATTTTTCACTTTGCTTTGCTTATTTTTATTCATTTGCACAATATTTTCCTTTTCTTTGTTACAATTAACTGTAACTGATCGTTTCACTTTTCTGGTTTTTATATCCTTAATTTCTTCTAATTTTTCGTGTAATTTTCTTTTTTTATTATTATTCAGGCTTTGGAAAATATCGTTTTTAAAATTTTTTGCTATATTTTTTCCACTGATTTTAATTTTTTTCTGTTTCAAAGCTTCCTTGGCTTTCATTGTGTAATCAGGATCTCGAATGGGCATGTGTCGTTTATGCCGACTATCTAATATTTCTGGCAGCATGCAATCCTCATTAAATCTACACAATTGCTTTTCAATATTTTTATACCAAAATTCTTCATCTTTTTCTATTCTAATTTTTTTATACTGTGCGGAGTATTTATAACAAATAAACAGTATTTTCTTCCAGTAACGTGCAATTATCCTTGAATTTGATAATAGTAATGATGTCTTTTATTGATTTTAGATATATCTTTTTTATTAAAAAATGTCCTAATGTTTTTAACATTTATTATTGCATCTTCTGCTGTCATTTTTGCACCTCCATAAGGTGATTTAATTTCTAACACTCCATCGTCATCAATGATTCCATCGGGTGATGCACCTAAATAAGGATATTTTGAATCTATAAATATTCCACAATCACGCATTCCATCTAATTCTTCTATTAATTTGTTTTTTGCAACTTTTTCTTGGTCTATGCCATATGAAATAGCAGGATTGTCTTTCAAGATTTCTTTTGCGTACATTATTTGCTTGATTCGATTCGCACAACTTATATGTGGAAGCCATGTGGATGCTAAGCCAAAATTAGACGCTGTTAACATTATTTTCTGCAATTCCATCCACTGAGGATTATCTTTCTGCTGTATTGTTTCTCTTTCTATTGTGATTCGATTATTTTGATTTTCCACTAACTTTTCAAATGAAATTATGCGTTCTTTTTCCAAATCTTGTTTTGATTTATCTGGCTTTTGACAATTTTTCCCATAAAATTGTTTACCAGAAGATTGATGAAGAAAACGTTTTTTTCTTTTTCCTTGCGATTTTCGAGCCACTTTATTTCTAGCAACTCTTTTCTGTCTTTGCTTTTCTACTATCTGGACAATATGTGGAATGTTTTTATTGGTTTGTTTGTAAATTTCTGTAATGGGTTGTTGTGTGCTATTGTGAATAACAGATAGTCCAACTCTTGTATTATATTGACCTTTCAAAGCAAAGTGTATTCTCTTCGCACCAATATAAACACATATCAAAGCATTAACTGATTCGACGGCATTATTTGTCATTTTATGTATTAAACTGTCTGATCGCAAACTTAAATATTTTATTGCATCTTCCACTTTCTCATATAAACCAACTTGTTTTAAATATGGTACGTAATTTATGTCTTCATACTCTTCTTTTTTTCCTCCTCTTTTTCTCCATTTTTGCTATCAATAATCTGCTTTTGCATTTCTTTCTGTTTGTTTTCTTTAGCTGCATTACAAAAAAGACCAACTTGATGACATTCCTTATGTTCACCAAAGATATGACTTGGAATGTTTAAAATACCATCTTGTAAACATTGCACTTTTTCTTCCAAATTACCTAATTGAGAAGCTCGCCGCGAAACAGCATCTTCAACGCATTTTCTAACGTTTCAAATATTCTTTTTAACTTGGTTTCGTATATTTACAAAACCAGCAGTTCTTTTTTTCCTCTCTGGGTTGGGTTATTTGTGACACAGTGCGTAATTTTTTACATAAATTACGTAATAAATGATTTGTACACTCGATTCTTTTTGGAGCAATTGAATACTCTTCATATACATTCATATACATACTATCAACAATAGCATGATATAAGTTGCTATCACCATCTACAATCAATCTATCGTAAATAAGACCATGCATTGCAATACTATTTTTAAATCCTTCGACAATAGCATCACTTTCCATAGCTGTTGAAGGAGCATCATCTGCCCAATTTTTGAAACATTGGTGTGCTTTAGGTTCTATACCTTTTCCTTCAGCTCTTGCACAAACAAGACAGTATATATTCCTTACTCCGTAATATAATACTTTACTCGTTTCATATCCAACTATGATACCTGTGCCATACGAGAAGGAGAGTTGTAATTTGTGCCATACGATCTTTTCATCCAACTTCCGTCTGCTGTTACTGCAATGCAGGGTATACCATCTTTTGTAACGCGACCTTTTTCAATGGCAATTCTTTTTTCTTCATCTGCAGCTTCTTTCATTAGAGCTGTCGATACCTCCTCAATGTCTTGCAATAGATTATTTTGATTTTGTATGTACGTTTTGTCACACATACAATGAATGTTGATACCTGCCAATAATTTTTGCAATTGTGTATGTCCAATTCCAGATACCATTGTTGATAAGACTGCTGCCTTATTTATATCCGTATGTTGTGAATCACCAATTGGATCAGACCATATTGAAGTTCTGAAATCACATTTTTGACATTTATAAAAATATTGTGTTCTTAACCCAATTGTTTTTGTATTTTTTTTCAATAATTTCCAATCCTTAAATTGACAGCCATTTTTTTCAGCGTGACTATCAAAAGCTTTATGAAGTTGTTCATCGATATATACATAATCAACTATTGATCTTACTCTCTCGGTATTGCTACTATAATCTTCATATTCGCCATCGATTAATTTATTCATTAATTTTATTAATTCATTCTGATTTTCAATTTGCTTTTGTAAAAAACTTTTGGTACAATTAATATTATTTAGCGAATCATGTTCTTTAGTGATAGCTATGTCTTCATCAATTTTATTGCAACGTACTTTTACTACTATATCCTTCTCATCATTACTTATTTTATTAATGATTTCTGTATCATTTTCAATACTATTATTATTGTCAGTAATAGCAGTACTAGTAATATCAGAAGTAGCAGTAGTGATAATAGCAGTAATAACAGCAGTAGAAGCAGTAGTAGCAGTAGTGGTAGTCGTTGAAGTAGTAGTAGTAGCAGTAGCAGTAGTAGTAGTTATTAAAGTAGTAGTAGTTTTTTTTTTTTTTTTTTTTTGGTGGCCAAAAAACGGGTAAATCTGCTATCAGACCTACAGCAGCATGGGCTACGGCTGGATCGCCCCAACCGCAGTGCTTGCCACTGGTGTGACGGGATTCCAACGCTGCGTCAGCTAGGAGGGAGTAAGAATCCTGGTAGGTTCGCATTCGCCCCTGAAGCATCCACAGGTGGAGACCGCCTAAACCCCCTTCACCCTGGCCGCGGAAGAGAAGCAAGAAAATGCCTCACTTACACGAACAGGGATCCGTAACGTCCACCGTTCAGAGCCGCAGCGTGGAACTGCGTTAGCATTACTTCACGCTGCGGGCTTGTCCAATGTCGCCTGTTTCGTCCGTCCGTCTAGGCACTAGGCCGTGTCCGTTCATACGTCCACACATGCATACATTTGCCTGTCATCCTTCCTTTCACTCCTCCATTCGCACTTAGCTCGGGTACGTGGGGTCACTAAGCCCAAGGACTTTTCAGTCCCCCTGCGTATTTACACATTTTCATCCATACTTTCATCCTCACATCCAGTTTATCATTCATTCAGCTCGGGTACGTGGGGTTGCTAGGCCCATGGACTGTGTAGTCCCCCTGCGTATTCGGACATTACCACCCTCACTTCCATCCACACACTCCGTATACCATTCACTCAGCTCGGGTACGTAGGGTCGCTAGGCCCAAGGACCGGTCAGTCCCCCTGCGTATTCAGATTTTTTTCATCCTCACCAACATTCAATGCACCGTTCACTTAGCTCGGGTACGTGGGGTCGCTAGGCCCAAAGACATTTGTCTCCCTGCGTATTTGTATTCTTCATCTATTCGCTCATTCATTCATTCATTCATTCATTCACATTAAACATCCATCCTCTTTCTTTGCTTTAAGGACGACTGTGACAAAGGTCACCACCGAAGCCCAGTTTTGGACGTCCTCCAGCATCCAGTCCACAACATTGTCCGGTGTGAGGTCTCCAGTCTGTCTCCGTAGCATTCGTCTGTCAAAGTCCCAACGTGAGCATTCGAAGAACGTATGCTCAGCGTCGTCCATGTCATGTCCGCAGTAGGTACAGCCCGCATGCTGTACCTTCCCTCTCAGGTGCAGGTACCGTCTGAAGTAGCCGTGTCCGGTCAAGAATTGGGTAAGGTAAAAATCCACCTCCCCAAAAGTCCGTTGCGTCCACTGTCTCAGGTCCCTGATCAGACGTCTGGTCCATGCCCCCGTTCCGTCTCTCGTCCAACGTTCACTCCATAGCGTCATTGTCAGGTCTCTTTCCCGAACTGCCGCTTCTGTCCGTTCTGTTTCAGCGCTTCTTTCATAGATCCGCTTGCGCTCCAGCGCAAGGAGATCTATAGGGATTACGCTTGCAATCACCATTACGGCCTCCGCAGAGACCGTCCGGTAGGCGCAAGCTATCCGAAGCGCTCCCCGTCTCTTTCTGTCAGTCGCTTTCGGTACTTCCGAACGCGAAGCGCGTCGGCCCATATTTCCGCCCCGTACAACATGATCGAGTGGGTCGTCGTAATCAGGAGCAGTCTCTTACTCTGTCTCGGTCCGTACGTATTTGCCATGAGGCGGCCCAGCGAGGACGTCAGTCTAGTCGCTTTGTCGGCCACCCTCTGGATATGTGGCCAAAAAGTAAGCCTGGTATCCAGGGTGACTCCTAGGTATTTGAGGAATCCTACCGTCTCCGTCCTTTCTGTACGTACTGTCATGGGATTGAGCGTCGGTATACGCCTTCCCGTCAGTAACATCAGTTCCGTCTTGTTCAGTGCCAGTGACAGTCCGTGTTCTGTCATCCACCTTTCGACTCGCCTCATGACTCTGTTCAGTGTCAGTTGTGCCAATCCTGTAATCCTTTAGACGATCACTACCGCCACGTCGTCGGCGTAAGCGACGAGTGACGCGCCTTCGGGCATCTCCAGTCTTAGCAAGCTGTCATAGTCCACGTTTCAAAAGTCTGGTCCCAGTATCGAACCCTGCGCGACCCCCGCGGTTATTGGTCTGCATATCTGTCCTCCCGTCATCTCGTACGTTATGCATCTGTTACGCAAATAATCCTCCACCATCCTCATCAGGTAATTCGACACCCCGAAAGACCTATAGGCCTCGAGAATATCGGAGAACCTGGCGCTGTTGAAGGCGTTCCTTGCATCCAGCGTGCCAAGCAGTACCACCGGTCTTTGTCTGTGGTCCATCAATGCCGTCCTTCTAGAAGGCTCAAGAACTTCCCGCACAGCATCCACCGTCGATCGGCCTTTGCGGAAGCCATACTGGTTGTCCGAGAGTCCTCCTGCCCTGTCCACCGCTTTCGTCAGGCTGTTTTTCAGTAGAAGTTCTAATGTCTTTCCTGCCGTGTCTAAGAGGCACAATGGCCTGTAGGAATTAGGCGCATTTGGCTCTCCCTTTCCTTTATAGAGGAGAACCAGTCTGGCCTTTTTCCAACGCGTGCTGAAGATCCCCGTCCGTAAATATTCGTTGTACATGTCCAGGAGAAGACGTGGCCTGCCTAAGGCGATCTGCCGGAGAATCTCTCCTGGAATGCCGTCCGGTCCTGGCGCTTTTCCGGGTTTCAAAGAGGCAGTAGCTTCTAGCAATTCTGCCTCCGTGAACTCCGGAACTGCTTGACTCCGGTAGTCGACTGGCCCCTCCGTAACCGGATGGTTTGGGAACAGCCCGTCCATAATCATCGCCATCAACTGTCCGTCTTTGTGTTCTGGAGGACCAAGAGCCCCCAGTTTCTGGGTAACCAGCTTGTAGCCCATACCCCAGGGGTCGCGGTCCACCTCTTCACACAACTGTCTCCAGCATCGCCTCTTACTGTATTTTATGGCGTTCGTCAGGGTCTTTTTAGCGTCTTTGTACGTCTGTACAAACCTCGATTCATCATCCTGTCCTCTTTTACATGCTCTTTACAGTACTCGTCTGTGTTTTATGCACGTCCGTCGTAGGGAACTTATTTCGTCCGTCCACCAGTATGCTGCCGGTTTATTATGTCGAGGCACGATGCGTGGCATAGTAGCCTCACAGAGGCGAACTATAGCGGTCATCGTCCTGTCCACAATCAACTCCGTCCTCTGTTCGTCAGTCAGGTCCGTCGGGATGTTTTCAGAAGGCGCAACCGTTTCCAGCAGCGTCCTCCGAAACAGAGCCCTGTCCTGTTTGTTAAGGTTCCACCGCGATCAAAATGTCTGCATGGCCGTCTGTGGCGTGGAGGAGAGTGCCGCTCGAATCCTGCTGCAGAAGGGCCGGATCAAAATAGGGTGGATGAACTGCCGCGTACGGACGAGACTAATGGTGCCGAGGTGCTACAGATGCCTCGGCTTCGGACACAAACGACGAGACTGCAAAGGTACTGACAGAAGCAGACTGTGTCGTAGGTGCGGACGGACGGGACATACCAGCGGAGGGTGCAACGAGAAAAACCCGACTTGCTACCTCTGCACGGAGGCGAGGCTTAAAGGATGCGCTCATGTGCCGGGTTCCGGAGCATGCGCCGTTTTCCGGGCCGAGCTGGAAAAGCTGAAAAGGCAGACAACGACATGACTTTGACGCTACAAGTTAACCTGAACAGGTGCGAAGCGGCTCAGCTTTTGCTGGACCAAATCGCGACGGAACGGAACGCAGACGTACTTATAATAAGTGAACAGTACCGTAACTTACGCCAACAGACATGGCTTTCGAACGCGTCAGGCTCGTCGGCCATCTGGGTTAGAGGCGCGCGCTCAAAGGGTCCTTTAGTTTCCGGTGCGGGAGAGGACTACGTGTGGGCGAGGATGGGAGATGTTACTTATGTTAGTATATATCTCTCACCAAACTGTACGGCCGGAGAATTTGAAGGTAAAATCGCGGCTCTAGAGGACTGCCTCAGAGATTTACCGGGGAATCTTGTCGTTGCCGGTGATTTTAATTCCAGGGCGATCGAGTGGGGCATGACGACCACAAACAGACGCGGGCGGCTGGTGTTAGAGATGGCTGCGAGGCTAGAACTAACAGTAGCAAACAGAGGACAGGTTTTTACGTACAGACGACCGGGTTACGGTAACTCGATACCTGACGTGACGTTGACAACGGAAGACCTGGAGATGCGGATAAGGGGATGGCGGGTGCTCGAGGATTTTACGGCCAGCGATTACCAGTGCATCGCCTTTGAAGTTACGGAACGGACAGATACGTCACGAAACGTTTCGGTGAGATTGAAGCAGTAGTAGTAGCAGTAGTAGTAGTAGTAGTAGTAGTAGTATTAAAAGTGGTATCAGTAGTAGTAACAGAAAACATATTATCATTATCAGTAATATCATCATCATGACCATCGATATTGTTATTATAAGTACAAGAACTACTATTAATGTTACTGCAATTAACATCTATTGCAGAAAAGAATGATGTATTTTTAGATACATTTTCATACTGTTCATTGTTAATATAATCATGGTCTAATAAAGCATGAAACGACGTGTTTTGAGACACGTTTTCGCACTGTTCATTATTTAGATAGTTGTGAATAATGACATCATTAGCTGATCGCTTATCAGCAATAGATATATTACAGTATTTATCATTTACTGTTTCATTTTTTTCATCAACGTAAGACTTCTTATCTTCACGTCTCGAAAAAGGGTATTAATTAATTAGTAAAATTTAACGAAATCTTTGAAGAAATAATTTGATTAATATCATCCTAAATATATTTTTATAACTAAAGATGTTTATAAATAATAATATAATTTAGAATAATCATAATAATAATAATAATAATAATAATAATAATAATAATAATAATAATAATAATAATGACGAAAAATTTTTTCGTGAAATATTCATGGTACAAATCTGTCATCATCATAAGCCTGTTGTAATTATAATAAATAAATGGTTTAACAAGTGACAAATAAGTAACACAATAATATTTTATTTGAAATGTATAATGATATATTCATTTGTTTATATGATATTAGTTAAAATTTTGGCAGCCTGTAAGAAAATTAACCATAATTATGAGCATAATTAATAAGCAACGCATAGTAAAATGGCATTTATCTAGAAATTCTGTAAATACTTAAAACAGAATATTTAGATAAGGATCATTGTAATAACATTCGTTGACCATAAATTATACACATTATTATGGTTCAGTTGAGAAAAAAAATGACTTTGGTTTCCATATCAATACTTTTTTTAAAAGTATAATAAAATGCGAAATTTCTCACGGTATTACTTTTTTACATGGTTTCCAATATTTTTTGACACAGAATGATTTAAATTGCACATCAAGAATTCAATTGCATTTCATTAAATGCAACATTAACCATGGCGTGTCAAAAAAATTGTTATGAACACCAAATTGGTTTAATGTAATGAAGAATTAACACCGAGTTGATTAAATTTTCGAAAGTATTATTTTATTGATTAATTAACATTCTTCGAACGTCTAAAATTTTTTGTGTAAAGACCTTTTCGCATGATTGTATATATCGTTATTTGACCGATACTTTAATTTTATTAAAATTAATAGTTCTTATCATTCATAAATTTAAAATTATAATTTATTCTTCGAAAAGATGTAGGAAATATTTTGAAAAATTTTTTTATAAAAAGTAAAAACTTTTCCTGTATCTCTCATTTTTCTTACACAGTTAAGCGTCGTCGTACTGAATTTCATGATAAATTTTAAATGATAAACAAGTTGTCCAAAGAATAATAGATGCTGAAAATGTATATATTTATGAAGGAAATTGAACTTGTTATCGAGATTCGTATATATTTTTCAATGTTTACTTATTTGTATATATATTTTATATAGAGGAGCCCAATACTAAAAGTAATAAAAGTAAGTATTAATAGTATAGTATTAACATTCAATTTATGGCAACGTCGATACTTCTGCAGGTTTTGCACTCGACTTATTAATATATTTACAAAATTACTTCTGTTATACACATTCAATATCTCGCAGTACGTCCCAGAACATAAATATAAGAAGCAGTAATTTTTTGGACAGGTAATATTCAATGTCTGTCTTGTTTGAAAAGTATTCTAGCAAAAAAATTCCTTGCTTATGACTTATTTTTCAAAGAAACCTTTAGATTTTCGTTGTAATTTTTTACATTATTTAATTTTGTAAATACATTAAATAATCACCTTTTTTTATTGTTTTTATAATTTTCAATAGAACGTAATATTTAATTATGTCAAACTTGTTTAAAAAGTATCCTATACCAAAAAAAGACCTCAGTACAAACTTTTAGCTTTTTAGAAGATATCTTTCGATTTTCGTTAAAATTTTTGACGTTATTTAATTTTATAAAAAATTTTAACATTTTTCAATATGGTAAAAACGAGCAATAAAACTATTTATAATCTATACAAATTAGTATTTTATCTGCACTGTACTTTCTATTTTGATTTTTTATTTTACGACTAGTAGAACAGGCCTTTTTTCCAAAATTTGTTCGAAAACTTTTGTGGGGTTCTATATTATATATACTTTACAAGCATCAACCGTACTATGTTTAACGAGCACACTTTTAAGTAGCGTATACATATATATATATACATTTCTAAGCGGAGTGCGGCGAGAAAAAGACCGAGAAAAAAAGAGGGCAAATAACATAAGTGTGCGTGTTTATACTATATATATATACGTTATGAATGTCTCCTGACCACCACAATCTAACATAAAATTTAAACTTTCGCGTTTATGAAAAATTGTTCTTTCTACTATAGCATTGTTTAAAATATTTAACATAAACTTTGGCGCTTTTTATAATTGAATAGATGAAGGTTTTGTGCATTAGTAAAAAAAATTTGTTTTGCGTGCGTAGAAACTTTTCACTATTTTTGCGCACGACGAGTTATTAATTGTAAATTTATATAGGACATCTCATAGGAGATAAAAAATTACAGATACATTAAATTAATGTCGATGGAAAATATTGCAAAAATTTTAACATCATGTTAACAATAAACTGTATGTTATTAGTAATATTTTAACAGATATATCCTTGCAATGCTTCGAAGTATGTTCAAAGATAATTATTGTATTTCGATTTATTACCTAAATTAGGTTAAAATAGTAATTTTTTATTATCAATAAATTATTTCAAATAGTTTTTAATATAAGAAAGTGTTTATTACTCCCGTATTAATAATAAATAATATTGATCAGAAGTTACGAACTTCGTTCTCGGTCATAGTGTATTTTTATTGTAGTTAATTAAAAAAGAAGCTGCGCGTTTTAGTAAACTGACGATCAACAATTATTATTGTATTTTGCAATGCAAATAAATGTTTTGTTTGCATTTCAATTTTCATGATTGTCTTCGATTATTATAAAATCATTTCAGAATGGTTAATTACACTTACACACGCTCAAAATATATTGATAAAAAGTAAAAAAAAACGCACAAAAAAATAATTATCACGATTTCATATCTTGCGATGAAGTAGAGGTTATACAAAGAGTACCCCCCGTTAAGATAGGTAAAATGCCCTCCCTCATATATTTCAAAACTAATATTTTTTCTTGTTTTTATAGTAATTAAGATTAGGTTTTGTTATATTTATAGTTTCCCAACACATACCCTAACCTCAACATAACCTAAAAATCACTTTTTTTATAAAATTTTTTTTTTATCTGGAAGGATGAATGATATTAATCCCGCGAAAATCATATGACTAGGACTTAGCACTCTCTTTTACTGTGATTTTTTGCGAGTCCTAGAAAGCAGTTTTTCTAACCTAAAAATAACATTTAAATCATAAAATCTCCGTAACTTTGCTCAGGGAGGGGCTACAAGTAATTTTCTGGGCTTAAAATTTGTATTTTTAAAAAACAAATACAATTTATGATGACCAAAAATTCGATTCTGGCATGGCGCCATGGCGAAAAACTCGAAAAACCATTTTTTCATAGGTTTTCTGTCGGTTATTGGTCTCTAGCAACTCACAAATCATTTTTAGAGAAAAAAAATAGCTTCATTGGATTCTACGTGGAAAAATACATTGAAAATGTGCATGATTACTTTAGGAATACTTGGATGCTGTTACAAAACAATTAAAAAAATTAAATAATTCTGAAATTATTACATATCTACTATGCATCGTTGCTGCATTTTATGTTTTTATGACTTTGGTCATCTCTTTAGAGTCTCAAAGCTACTATTTAATGTATTCATAGGCAAATGACGTCCACTGTACGCGAAAAACAGAGACAAATACTAGACAGATAACTATAACTCCTATATATATATATATATATATATATGTGTGTGGAATAACTTGCTATCCCTCGTATATACATAAGGAATGGTGAGTTGTTCTTAGGAAACGCAAATTATTTTTCTTATACATAGATAAAAAACCAATGTTTATCTATTCCTGTATCTATTCTTTTAGTGTTCTTTTTTAGCTTGTAAGAGACCTAACATGTTTTCTGTCCTCCATAAATCACGAACTCGATAGATTTGATCAATTAAATGATTCCAATTAAGTTCCAAATTCAAAAATTAAAAGATCATTATCTCTTTAGAGTCATAAAGCTACTATTCGATGTATTTACAGCTAAATTACGCCTATTGCACGCCAAAATAAGATTTTTAAACATAACTGAAGTAACGGTCGTATCATCTGTCTTTTTGTATTACAGTAGACTCTGGATACAAGAGAATCAACGGGCCTTCAGGAGAGGAATTCTCTTGAAAATTCTCTCATACAAAGAGTCCCCAACACGCTCGAGTCAAAAGTGATACCCACACCTACTGTTTTGTTGTGTGAGTTGTATCCAACATGCGTGTATATTCTGTCTCTCTCACTTTCATAGTGGTGGGATAACGCAAATACTTAGGCTCACGCCCATATTTAGGAGAAAGAGCTCGAAATCTCTTATATCGCAATCTCTTGTATCGAGAGATCACTGAATCATTAGAGAGACAAAGACGGAATGAGGTTTTAGTAACAATATATATATACAAAGAATAGTGAGCTATTGCTAGGAACTCTAGGAGCTATTGCTTCTCATATATATATATACAAAAAATAGTGAGCTGTTGCTAGAAACAACGCGCTTGATTCTCATATATGTAGAAGCAATGTATTTCTTATATCGGTTGCTACTCTATTTTTTGCGTATAATGGCCTGAAGACAAATCATAATTGTGGCAGTTCTAACAAAGAATATAAATGCTTACATAGAAGTGTACTTTCAGGCTCGAATTTATAGACCCAACACGATTGTTACTAAAACCTTATTCCGTCTTTGTCTCTCTAATGATTCAGTGATCTCTCGATACAAGAGATTGCGATATAAGAGATTTCGAGCTCTTTCTTCTAAATATGGGCGTGAGCCTAAGTATTTGCGTTATCCCACCACTGTGAAAGTGAGAGAGACAGAATATACACGCATGTTGGATACAACTCACACAACAAAACAGTAGGTGTGGGTATCACTCTTGACTCAAGCGTGTTGGGGACTTTTTGTATGAAAGAATTTTCAAGAAAATTCCTCTCCTGAAGGCCCGTTGATTCTCTTGTATCCAGAGTCTACTGTAATACAAAAGACAGATGATACGACCGTTACTTCAGTTATGTTTAAAAATCTTATTTTAGCGTGCAATAGGCGTAATTTGGCTGTAAATACATCGAATAGTAGCTTTATGACTCTAAAGAGATGATGATCTTTTAATTTTTGAATTTGGAACCTAATTAGAATCATTTAATTGTTCAAATCTACCGAGTTCGTGATTTATGGAGGACAGAAAACATGTTAGGTCTCTTACAAGCTAAAAAAGAACACTAAAAAGAATAGTTACAGGAATAGATAAACATTGGTTTTTTTATCTATGTATAAGAAAAATAATTTGCGTTTCCTAAGAACAACTCACCATTCCTTATGTATATACGAGGGATAGCAAGTTATTCCACACACATATATATATATATATATATATATATATATATATATATATATATATATGTATATATAGGAGTTAACGTTATCTGTCTAGTATTTGTCTCTGTTTTTCGGGTGTAGTGGACATGATTTGCCTATGGATACATTGAATAGTAGCTTTGAGACTCTAAAGAGATGACCAAGGTCATAAAAACATAAAATGCAGCAATGACGCAAAGTAGCTATGTAATAATTTTAGAATTATTTTATTTTTTTAATTGTTTTGTAACAACATCCAAGTATTCCTAAAGTAATCATGCACATTTTCAATGTATTTTTTCACGTAGAATCCAATGAAGCTATTTTTTTTTCTCTAAAAATGATTTGTGAGTTGCTAGAGACCAATAACCGACAGAAAACCTATGAAAAAATGGTTTTTCGAGTTTTTTGCCATGGCGCCATGCCAGAATCGAATTTTTGGTCATCATAAATTGTATTTGTTTTTTAAAAATACAAATTTTAAGCCCAGAAAATTACTTGTAGCCCCTCCCAGAGCAAAGTTACGGAGATTTTATGATTTAAATGTTATTTTTAGGTTAGAAAAACTGCTTTCTAGGACTCGCAAAAAATCACAGTTGAAGAGAGTGCTAAGACCTAGTCATATGTTTTTCGCGGGATTAATATCATTCATCCTTCCAGATAAAAAAAAAATTTTATAAAAAAAGTGATTTTTAGGTTATGTTGAGGTTAGGGTATGTGTTAGGAAACTATAAATATGACAAAACCTAATCTTAATTACTATAAAAACAAGAAAAAATATTAGTTTTAAAATATATGAGGGAGGGCATTTTACCTATCTTAACGGGGGGTACTCTTTAGCAGACATCATTATAAAAATTAGAAGTGACCCGGTAAAAATTACCACCTAGAAAACTACGTAAAAAATAACCCTAAAGATTTATTTAACAAATATTCAAAAGTTTCAATTTATTGAAAAAATAAAAATCAACGCAATCTTTCGTGATTGATTTCATGATCTATGTTATACGAAATGGCAATCAAAATTACGAAGACAGCGTAGTAAAAATTTATATGCAAATTGTGATGATATTGCTCGTAAAGATTTACTTAAATTTTAACTATATATGAAGATAAAATTTATAAGCGGTATATAAAATAATAAATAATAAAATAAAAGAAAAATTTTTGATCGGGAGAACTTTTTTTTTACAAGAATGAATTATTCTAACACAGAAATTTTTTTTCATCGAGCATCTTGTGCTGATCGCGTAGCTAATACTGCTGCAGTCATCGTATGAATATTTGGAAATTTCTTTTTTCGTATATATTCCATAAGCAATATTAACTTTTGTACTAACCTATTCCTCCACTTCTTATTTTTTGATTTTCGACGAATACTATAAGTTCTTTTAGTACTTGTAGTTTTATCTAAATTTTTTCCCATCCCAAAAGCTAATTGTTTTTTTTGTAACAAAATATATAATAATTTTTAATTCAAAAAGTTTTTTTATTGTTATTTATCGTAACGGTCGAAAAACTGAGGCAATCGGATTTGACTATAGCAAGATTGTAATGGATCACGTGATTAAATAAACTTTTGTATATGTTGTAACGTTTTTATTTCCCGCGGGTGGGAAATATTACGTCTTATCCTGTTGCCAGACGCTTCAGTGAGTGACCAGGGTTCGAGGCAGGAGGTCGGTTAGGACGGACGGTGGAAAGATGAAGGATAGTAAACGGGTTGACACGTTTGTTTATACTAGGGAGCACCAGAGCTTTATTGTATTCTAAACTCACATCTTACAACGACGTATAACAATGACAATGAAAAGTAATAAACTAACCTAAATTATATAAACCAAAATGACTAATCTAGTATGTGTACGCGAGATACAAAGAAATAAAGATTGAATTTAATATAAGCCACTTGACGGCTTTTATGCGCCTCTTGTTGGCGACGAAAATAAATGAAATCAAAAGTAATAGAAATAAACTTTTCTTTAATAATAAGTCAGATTAGACTGACGGCGGTTAATGGCCTGGACGATTCTAATAAACAAACAAAGTTATAATAATTATAATATTAATAAACTATTCTATATAACGGTGGGTGGACTACACCCTTAATGCGGTGACACGGAATATGGCTGAAGGCCTACGATTCTCTAATGCGCGGCAGATGCACATGGATAGAGTAATCTTAGCTTGCCTTTTTCCGGCGGCGGCAATGGGTGGGAAGCACCCTTAATAGTAACTTAATACTACGGTTATAATAGGTGGAAAAACACCTTAAAGTTACTATGAACTTATCTTAGACAAAGTGTCTTATACACGATTATGAATAATCGTTGCAATGTATATATATATATATATATATATATATATAAATTATTATATTGAGAATGCTTGAAAATATAGTACAAAGGGAATGGGTGCGCGCGCACATGCTTCCTTGATTTTGATTGGTTCATCACTTTTCCACCGTAGACTTTTTTCCTTGCATATTTTATTGTGGGCGCACATCGCGATAGCTTTTACTTACTGATGGGCTCACATCGTGTTCGCTTTTTTAACTGACTGAAATTGTGCATAATACTTTTTGAAAAAGAACCATGGGTGAGTATTTTTTTATACATACTTATACAACATTTTATTATGACAATAATATATAAATTAATATCATTATTTTAAAATTAGTCCAGTTAAGATCCGGGAGAAGATCCCTTCCTGTACTATTTGAGATCGGTGGTGGTGCGAGGAACAATTTACAACCCTTTAAAGTTGAGGTAAGATACTTTTATTTTAAATAAAATCGAGAAATTAGTTACATCGTTACAGATTCACATCTTTGAGTAATCACAAAAGAATTTTTTATTCTAATAGTTTATATAAATATCAAGCACGTTTAGAAAAGTAATTGATGGATATTTTCTTGGAAATCCTAAGAAATCGTGGGAAATTGTTATTTTATAGATTATGAGAGCGCCAAAGTTCCTTACTGAATTTTTATTTTGTAACCTTCGCTTTCATAATCTAATAAGTTCGAATTTCTCATGATTTTTTAGATTTCTAAAGAAGTATTTATCATCTACTTTTCTAAACGTAATATTTACAATAACAAATTATATTTAACTTCCGATCTCAAATGTAGTAAGAAGCTAAGAAAAAGTGCGCGCGCGTTTGTACGGCAATAATAAAAAAATTTATTAATCTTGGCTACATAAAATGAAACAGAATAAAGCTTTAAGAAAATAAAAAAAAGATTTTAACATATTTCATGTAATACTTTCAGTAGTACAATATATGCACAATGGAAAAATTTGGCATTTATCACTTGTATTAGCTGAAGGGATTGTGTGAGAGTGCACTCTATTCTTTAGAAAAACATGAAATATGATAGTAAATCAAGAAAAATGAATTTCGTGTATCATGTATAGTTACTATTATATCAGCTGTTATTAAAATTTTTTTCTACTTTATTATTGGCTTCTGGTTTGTGCACATAAGCCATTAATAAATACCATAATTACCTTTTGTTATTCAATTTTTTCATATGAAAATATAAGTTGACACAAAGATAAGATAATCGTCGGTAAAGATGCAACACTGAAGTAACAGCTGATACTGAAGTAACGATACTTGAGTTCCAAATTAAATTCTATACTAAAGTCACGACTGTAAATACAAGTCTATTTTACAAATAATTGATGAAAAAAAGGAATAAACGGAATAGCAACTGCTATTATTTATCCTTCTGCTAGCATGATGAATCATTCCTGTGATCCAAATATCATTAAAGTTTTAAAGATACTCTGCTGATAATATATGCAGTGCATGAATGCTCGTTATTTACAGAATACTTTTATTTAAGTATAAAAATAGAAATCTTGTGCAAGATTATAGCAAGTATTTTTTCCTCTAATGTTAAATGTACTTAATGAGAGGTGATGAAGTCATATGCATGATGATTAAATGTCAAATTTATTTGTAAAATAAAATAAAAAATAACGGTATGGTTAGCAAATGTTATGGTTTCAAAATAAAAAAATTATAGAACGAATGAATCCTCCTAGTCAAAAGAATGATTTGATTCGTGCTAGTTTAAAATATTTGAAGATGCAAGACTACTTTTAAGCTTGGAATATATGGTGTCATTATTAGCGTTGAAAAAAATTCTGTATAAAGCACAATTTGAACAATGTCTGCAGAGATAAGATACTCGTCAGTGAAGATTTCACACTAAAGTAACAATACTTGAGTTCCAAATTTAATTCTATACTGAAGTCACGACTATAAATACAAGCCTATTTTACTTGTAATTGATGACAAAAAAAGGAATGAACTGAATAGCAACTGCTATTATTTATCCTTCTGCTAGCATGATGAATCATTCCTGTGATCCAAATATCATTTAAAGTTTTAAAGATACTCTGCTGATAATATATGCAGTGCATGAATGCACGTTATTCACAGAATCCTTTTATTCAAGTATAAAAATAGGAATCTTGTGCAAGATTATAGCAAGTATTTTTTCCTCAAATGTTGAATGTATTTAATGAGAGGTGATGAAGTCATATGCATGATGATTAAAAATCAAATTTATTTTGAAAATAAAATAAAAAATAACAGTATGGTTAGCAAATGTTTTAAAATAAAAAAATTGCAATACTGAAAACTACACTTACTGTGATTATTTGTTGAAACATATACAAATAAGCATTAAATAAAAAAATATACTTTTCATTGTATACATTTGTCCTATTTAATATTTAATTATTTATTATTTTTATAGTTAAAATTATTAGTTATGACTTCATTAGGATTGAGCCATGCATCGATATCAATTTATTAGATTTTGAATATTATGTTTTAGTAATATAAGCAAAAGATTTGGTTATCACGCATGGAGCTAACAGAAGATATAAAGTTTAATATCACTCTTGGTCAAGTACAAGCTGCTCTATTTTTATTCTTGTCTTCAAGTTACCCAAGAAAAGAATTTCAATTGGCTAAATGATTGCAAACTTATTCAATGAACTTATGCATAAAGTTGCATATGATTATGAATTTCAAAGCAATACTTTAAAAAGTACAATGAAAATATAACTTTGCAGCAAAAGTTTTTGCTATTTATTGTACTGTTCATTGAGAAGGTTTTACTCGGAATATTAGTCTTTGTCTTATAAAATCAGATTTTATGTTACATAGTAACATAGGTGACAAAATTGTTGAAGCGGAAATAAACCAGTTGTAGAGGACTAGCTGTTGTTGCTTCAGAATATAATAAATTCATAGGAATTAAGATGAGAGATAAAATCAAAAATCTTTAAGAAAATAATGCAGCTTCTAGATTTGCTCGTAGTTCAATAGAAGCATAAAAATTATGCAATAATAAAGCATTGAACTTGCAAGAAAATAAAAAAAATGAAATTATATAAATATTTCGTGCTGGTTTAAAATATTTGAAGATGCAAGATTACTTGTAAGCTTGGAAAGTATGGTGTCATTATTTGCGTTAAAAAAATTCTTTATAAAGCACAATTTGGGCATGATTTGCATACAAAGCCATAATCAGCTAATGAAGGTGGTATTGTTACAGGTGTTGAAGCACTTGATTGTCTATATCTGATTGATTAAAACACAAATAGTTAAAATATGCTTAGTTATTAGAAATTTTGTATAAAATTTTCATTTTATTAAAATTAAAGAGTTAATTACTTGGTTAAAAATGTTTTTAGTAAGAGAAAAATTATAAATAAGATTAAAATGATAGTTAAAATTAATTATAATTAATTAACAACAATTTTTGAACACTTGATGTTCTTAGATACAACAAATCTTTTACATGTAGATTGATTACATTGACAAATATTATATATCCGTGTATTGTCAGTTTGACCTTAATAATGTTGCGTCTACTATAAACAATTTTTATAATTAACATAACAATATTATCGTGATTGAGAACATATATATTATTAAATAAAAATAAATAATAGATTTAATTTTTAAATTAATCATTGATATTTATTGAATTCAACAACTTATTGTCAAAGCAATAAACGATTTTTCTGAAAATGATTAAGTTTTCAAATGTTATTGCAACATAACAATAGAATGAGAAAAGAGGATAGACATACAGCATTACAAAATAAATTTTATTTTACGTATCTATGTGAAGCTTGTACTTGAAGTAGCTTACAACACTTTTCAATTAAGTTTAAAAAATTTAACTTAAAAGAATGTAATATAAAAAAAGCTATGAAAGTATTCTGAATGTTGTATAGACCACTATTCGATATATCTAAGATTAAAAAACTTAAGTGACCAGTATTTACTTAATTTCAATTAAATATTTACATTTAATTAAATTTTAACATTTTTTTTAGGAAGTTGATCCAATGTTTCAACGTGTTTTGGCTGGAGCTAATGCTGCTGCTCTTGATAGAGCTCTTGTTGCTGCTCCCGTTGAAGCTCCTGTCGCAGCTCCTGTCGTTGTTCCTGTAGCTGCTCCCGTTGCTGTTCCTATTGCAGCTCCCGTTGCTGTTTCTGTTGCAGCTCCCGCTGCTGCTCCTGTTGCAGCTCCCATTGCTGCTCCTGTTGCACCTCCTTTTGCTGCTCCCACTGCTGCTCCTGTTGCAGCTCCCGTTGTGGCTCCTGTTGCAGCTCCCGCTGCTCGGTTAAACTTACAAGTATAGTACCATTTTTATTAAGATTATTAAAATTAATAAAATCATGTTAATTGTTATTTACCTTTTTAGGTCCCCGGTGAGCAACAAATTCAGCGTCTTCGAAGAGTGAGTATTAATGATTATTTATTATTGTAATTTGGATGTATGTCTGTTAATAATAATAATAATCTATTTACAGCTTTTAAAGAATTCCCAAGACAGTAATCGAGATCTAGCGAATCAAGTAAAACAACAAACGTTTTACATAAGTCAGTTGGAGATGAGACTTGATAATATTTTAGTAATTTTAATTTATTTTAATTATTTAATTTTTTTATTTTATGATACATTTTTTTTCATTTCATTATAATTTTTAGACTGATCGAGAAAGGCAATGACAACCCCAGCATAACCCCGAGCGCCGGCCCCGCTATCGTCAACAGCGGCGCTATCATCAGAGCCCTGAACGTCATCAGCAGCGACGTTATTTTCAGAGCCCCGAACAACGTCCCCAGCGCGGTCTTATGCGGCGTTATGAAAATAGAAATAGGAGGTATTAGATATCCCTGATAAAAAATCAATTAACAAATCATCTGATTTCTCAGTTAATTTATAATGTCAAAAGATCATGTAACGATTTTTTTGGTTTTGACAATTTCTAACGATGCTAAGTCAATTGAGAACAATTTTTGGAAATTTTTAAAATGTTCGAACTTAAAAATTATTTTCTAAAATAAGTCAAAATTTTTTCCAAGACAAAATTATCAAAAAAATTTTATAAATTCAAAACTTTCAAAAATTTTCAAATACTGTTTTTAATTGACTAAGCATGGTTTTAAACGTGTAAAAACAAAAAAAAATCGTTACATTATGTTTTGGCATGATAAATCACCTGAGAAATCAGGTGATTTATTACCTGATTTTTGTAAACAGGGATATCTTCTACTAAATATTTTCATATTACCAAAATCTTTTTTATTTTTCAATGTGTAATCAAAAGTGTATTGTGTAAACTGTATGTATTTGAATAAAGGAATTGCAATCGTACTTTTACTTGTAATTTTCATACATTAGTTTATAATTAAATGTGAATATTAAAACAATAAAATAACTTATTTTCAATATTAGAAACATTAAGTTCAAAGTTAAAAGATTATTTCAATACGTTGAAATATCTAGATGCCTGTAAATATTTTATCGTAAATTACAGAAATTATTATTATATATTGGCATTACTATTGACTAAATATTAGAAAAAATCTATTTTTTGTTTTGACTGTCGTTATTTTTTTTCTTTTTTTATTTTTATTTTCATGGCATTAAAAAAAATCTTTTGTAAAATTACTATGAGAGTAGGAAATAAATAAGACCTACTCTGAGAGTGCTAAAGTTGCTACAAAATAGTAAAATTATTGTAAAATTACCAAATCGTATAACTATTTTATTAATATACCGATTGTATTTTTACAATTTTCTTGTAATATTCTAAAATAGTAATATTACTACTAGTAAAATTACGTCTCTGAAAGTAGGAAATTATTTGAACCTACTTTCAGAGTACTACTTTTACTACGTTTGAAGTAATAATACAAAAAATAGCAAAAAAGCAGAAAAAAATTGTAAATTGACTACTTTTAAAATAACAATTGTACGTTTTGCAGTTATAAACACACCTTGGATTTTTAATACTCCATAGTAATTTTACATAAGTCTTTTTTACAGTGTATATATAATTATATTCTGTAAATATTTTGAACGACCCGCCACTTTCATTTTGAATATAAGAGTTGCTAGAGTCGCCATCTCTTGTCAAAAGTTTTGAAAAACTTTTAATTGAACCCTGAACTCGGTTGTTTACTTTTAAAAAAAATATTATAAATTTTAACGAAAAATTTATTTTATAACACTCGTATAGGTACAAAGAATTGCGCTCGACAATAATTTTAACTAAATATAATGTTATAATTTTACTAAATGATGAAATTCAGTTTCACGAGCAGACGACAGCGATGCTTCTCGTCGTGCAAGTAAAGGCTGTAATTAACATTTTTATAATTTTTATCATTTTTGTCACTTATTATTGTCGAGCGCAATAAAAAAATTAATTTTATGAATACATTTTAAATTTCAATGTATTCTGTTACGTATGAGCGGAGAAAATTAAACAACGGATTTTGCGATTCTCGGTCGGTATTGAATCTGTTACGGCCTGCTCTTAAACAAAAATAAGATATTTAATAGTTATATAAGAAAGTAGTCAAAAGTTTTTTTCGGGGAGCAAATTGTGACCTCACTTATATTATACTTATGATATAAAAAAAAGAAAGAGAATTTGAGAGAGAATAAGTTAGAAAAAAGAATAAAATAATAGATAATTAGCAATAAACTTATTCTCTCTTGAATTCGAATTATTGCGTTAAAAGTCTCTCTCTATCATGTGCGTCGGCGCGACGTAGCAATTAGAAAGTATATCAGCGCGCGAGATGGATATTAATAAGAATATATGTACGCGCTTAGATGTGCGCCGATACACGCCTATAAAGTGACGTACGCTAGCACACATCTAAGCGTACCTGTAATAGTATAATGTAAGATATGTAAATGTATCCCTTCTACTTAGTAGTAGGAGAGGATTGCGGCCGTGGCGGCTTGATCGACGCTTAAGCAGATCGAAGCCGAATCTTTGTACGGCACTCTTTGGCCAGCTCTCTCTCAATAAAGTTAAACTTAAAATTAATAAGTTGTAATGTAGTGTTCTTATTTTCGATTATTCTGCAGGTCTGCGAGGAGCTGGAAAACACCAGCTTCGTACCGGTAGCAGTAATAACGAAATAAATACTTTAATTAAAATCAAAGTTTTATTTTGGTAAAATAAATTAAGTATACATTCACTTATATTTCTTTTTGTGAATGTATTAAAGTGTTTAAATCCTAGATAATTATTATCTATTTGAAATTAGTTTGTGTATAGTGTAATTAGCTATTATGATTACTTTAAATTTTAGTAAATTGAAATTGGTGAATATGCTCCTTATAAGACTATAAGTCTTTGGAGTTTTATGGCTTATAAAAGGCCCTTACTATAATTAAACATCAAAGAGACCCCGGACTAGTTGTAGCATGACGTCTACACTAAGAACGGGTCTAGCTTGAAAAGAACCTTTCCTTTTTATCCTTTTCCTTATACATGAGCACATTGTGCTATCTTTTTTCAGAGTTAGGATTGTGAGAGGTTACAATTACACAAAACTTTTTACAATGTATATAATACTGTTTAATAATAAAAAATTATTAACTATTTGAGAATCCATAATTGCATTAGCAAGAATATCATTAGCATCGTCATCATCTAATTTTTGTATTTTACCTTATTCCATTAGTTTTTGTATTATGCAACAGTCCTCAGATATTTCTTGAGGAAAAATAATAATCTTATTGTGATGACTAAGGTAAAGTAAGGTAATTTGGGACAACGTTCAACTTGGGACATAATTCTAGACATCAATAAAGATTGCTATTTTTAAATATGATAATATGACAAATATTAAAAAGTAAAATTATTCATAGTAAACTAAGCTCTTGTTTATATAAATAATTACTTTATATAATTAAATAAACATTTAAAAATAATTTAAATAAATAAAAGAAATGAGACTGTATAATAAGTTGGAAAATGACGTACATATGGGCCCATATATTGCTAAAACTGCTATTTATACATACGATGAAAAAAAAAAATTTCATTTTATCACATGTAAATAATGACTTTAATTAATAATACGATAGTGAAGGATACTTTTTAGAAGTACATTCATAGTCAAAATACATTTTTTATTAATAAAAAAACATGTTTAAATTTCGCTCCCATTTTTTAAAAGGGAACCATAGTTCTGGACAGAAGTCTCGCGCATGTCCCGAATTTGCTTACTGTTCTGCAGCGTTACTCTAATTGTAGACACGTAGAAAAACATTGTTACAAATTAAAATTTTTTACAAAAGTTTTCTGAAATAATATGCTAATGATATTTACTTTGTTGTATTCGTGGCTGCGGTGTTTAGTATATATATAATTCGAGTATTTAAAAACATTATTTACTTGCAAAAATTTTAAGTTCAAACCTAACCTCTTCATGTAAGTACTACTCACTATTACATTTATGTATAATGTACTTAATTTTTAAAATAATTAACTAATTATCTTAAATAATTAAATTATTTACAGATTTATAATGGGTAGAAAAAATAATAAAGTAATAAATAAGAGACCGATTCCATCTTAAATCATGCAGACCGACTGCACCTATCTCTCCGAACTGCTTAAAAATTTTTTATATTATTCTACTTTGAAAATAAGCGTATACGTATTTTTTTATTTTTCAATATCATCAAAAATGCAGTTTTTATGCACTTTTTAAAAATGACTTATAAATTTTCAATTTTCAAAAATCGAAATTTTTTTTTTTTTTTTAATCGTTTTTATCCCTGTAGTGATCTTTATTAATAAATTTAGGCTCGTTCAATGCTACAGAGGATGCTCTTTTAATTCCACCGTCTTTTATTTTTTTTAACAAAAAAACGGAAGTGCAATTGCACTTTTTGTAAAAAATGAAAACTGCATTTTTCTCAAAAAAGTCTTTTTTTTTGTCTCAAATTTTTTTTATGGATAGGTGGCCTTAAGACCTATATTTTCATCGGTGTGGAATTTGGAATATTTTGGTTTAGTAAGAGATATAAAAAAAATTGAGAAAAAAATTTTCATATTCACATAAATGTAAATACGTCATAGATACAACAAATATTTCAGGAGTAAGCGCATTTCAGATATATATATATTTTTACGTACATAGCTTTTATGCAACTCATAGGTGTTGTGCTGTACATATATATATATATATATATATATATATATCTTGGTTAACTTTCCGGGCAATATATGAATACTCTGATACACTTTCCGGGCCTTTATTGATTTTCCGGGAATGCCCAGAAATGATACATGTATATTTTCACTTTCTGGGCATGCCCGGAAATTATTTATACATATTTCGGGAAGGCCCGGAAAGTATTAATACATATTCTGGGCATGTCAAAAAATTGTGTATAATTTTTGCTGAAAAAACACTTTCTCATTCAACAAAGCAGAAATTTGTGATGATTTAATAAAAAGTATCAATGATTATAATAACATAAGTTTACCTGAAAAAGATTTTCATGTTGAAGAAGAGTTTCATGGATTTGATAACAATAGTATATCTTTGTCGTGAAGCAGATATAATAATATTAATTTACTAACTGTTGAATTCGATAATACATTAAATATAAAATTTAATGATGGGAAAAATGTTTCAAATATTAAAATAAAAAGCTGCTATGTACTATTGGAAAATAATTTTCTTCAGAAAACAGTGACAACTCCTGTTTCTCAAAATGACGAAAATATTTCTGAAAAAGAAGTATATATTCTTAACAACATTGAGAGAATTTCCAATGTTAATGATAATAAGATCAGCATCTCACAACCGCAAAATAATATTAAAGATATAGCTGTTGATGATTCAAATACTTTAAAAAGAAATAAATATTATGTAAAAAAAAGAAAAGTGCAGCCAGGTAAAAATATATAAAATTACTTCATTTCTTTGATTCACAGTTTTATAACTTTTTATAAATTTATATGATGCAGTTAAACTATATGACAAACTAAATAAAAATGTCATTGAAATATTTGAAGATGAAGGTGAATTTCAGTGCTTGTAATTAATTTGATTAAATATTGTGTTTCATATGTATGATTTTGTTTCAGATGATGATGCACTATTTTCATTATTTAGAGACTTAATTATTTCACATGTCGTATATAAAAGTGAAGATCTGTACATGTACATGAATCGTGGGCTTACAATCCCTAATAAATACAAACAAAATATTTTACAGATAATTTTTTCAAATGAAGTAAAAAAATCTAATTATGCTTTGTTAGATCTTCTGATACAATATCGATACCTTATTAGACAAAAAATACAAGAAATAAATGATTTATTTAAATCTAATAATATTAATATAACCAACGTATTTAAAGGGAGTTGTTACGAGGACAACAAAAATCTATTTTATGAGGGTAAACAAATGATATTAAATTTATTTATGAATTCATGATAATTAATGTATAAACTTTTATTAAAATTTTATTTCTTTTTTATTTTTCAGTTCCTGACAGAATTAAAATTAATATAACAGAATATGAAAGAGATAGTGTTAATATTGTATCATCAAATAATCATTTATATTTAGCTCGATCAATTGCATTTAATAATGATAAGTAAATAAAAAATTTTTAGAAATACTTTCATTTATTTAAATTATTATAACATATTTTTTATTCTTTTCTGTAAATATTTAAATTATTACTATTTTAAGCATTAAAAATGGTCTACATAATACTGCATTGGAATTAAGTATTATAGATGATCTTGCTACGTATACAGTTGTTGATTTGTATCATTTAAAGTTTATGACTAATAAAATAAATCAAAAGTTGTTGAAACCTTTATTGAATAATACAGATTTAAGGTATCAAGACTGAGTTTTAAGCCTGAAAAAAAATGAAATTGAAATGTAGTCATAATTTGTTTTTGTAATGATATTAATTAATAAAACTTCTTTTTACCTTAAATATATATTAAATACAAGACTTTGACCTAAAAATAATTTTAAAAAACCCCATCCGTTGGTTAAAATCCTTTGCTCTTGTCGATAACTTGATTTTTAAAATTTTTTTACTTACCGTAGAGTTTCTCAGCTAATTTTCAATTAATTGACCTGAAAATTTCCAGAGATCTCTAATTTATATATCTTCACAAAATAATAGTTTTAGTTTTAGGAAAAAAAAATAATTTCTAAGTTTGGTTTAGAAAAAGTTGAAAAAAATCAATATTTTTGTGAATTTCATACAAGTAATTCAGTTCAACATTTACTTTAACTTATCTTATCAAAATTCCAGAACTATTATTTTGTGAAGATATATAAATTAAAGATCTCTGGAAATTTTCAGGTCAATTAATTGAAAATTAGCTGAGAAACTCTACGGTAAGTAAAAAAATTTTTAAAATCAAGTTATCGACAAGAGCAAGGGATTTTAACCAACGGATGGGGTTTTTTAAAATTATTTTTAGGTCAAAGTCTTGTATTTAATATATATTTAAGGTAAAAAGAAGTTTTATTAATTAATATCATTACAAAAACAAATTATGACTACATTTCAATTTGATTTTTTTTCAGGCTTAAAACTGAGGCCTGATACCTTAAAAAACAGAATAATTGAGATGATCGATTCTTTTATGGGTCAAAAAGTTAATAGTGTTACAACATCTAACAACATAATTAAAGTAATAAATACTTTTTTGCCAAACTTAAAAGTATCGGTAACTAAATTTACAAGACAAATACAATGTTATTTAAATATTCTTGAACCAAATTCAGGATTTACTATAGAAGCTTGTTTTAGGTTTGTAATCTATTTTTATATTCTACTCAAAAATATTAACAATGAGTAAAATTAAATTACTTATTTTTATAAATACAATTAATAGGATTTAAAAATTGTTTGAAATTATTTTATTTCAACCCATATGGAAATAATTTCTGTTAATATCTATTAAAAAGTGTCAGAATTGAGACATTCCAGGCGGAAATCACATTCTGAAATAAAATATAATAAAAAATAATTGATATTAACAATTTAAAATGTTTAGATTTTGGATTGTAATAAAAGTTTTAAATAGTTACTATTCATTATATTTTTAATTTTTATAATGTTTCATTATTTTTTATTAGCTTTTCAATTTAGAAACCATACGCAACAACCAAACCTAAAATAAAAGTTATTATTTTTTATTACTTTTATAGAAGATAATTATTAGTAACTCTTAGATTGAAACAGAAAAAGAAAATAATGACCAATCATAACTTTGACTGATGGTTTTACTTTATGTGTATAGTTTCCATACTGAAAAAGATAATGAAAACTAATAACCAATAATAACTTCTATCAACTGTTATAAATAGAAAATAATTATTAGTAACTATTACAATCAGTTATTACAGTCCAAAATCTAGACTTTTAAAACAAACAATTAAAGTTTATAACTTTTAAAAAAAATTATTTTTTGTTATAGCTATTAACAAAAATTATTTCCATACGGGAAACTCATTATCTACAACAATCTATACAAATTATTAAATTTTCTTAGGTACTCGAAGGAAAATAATGTTGGTGGAAAAATATGTGCAATAACATTTAGGAAGAAAGGCTCAATTTTAAAATACTTAAAAGGATTCACTGCTGCTTTGACTGAAAATGGAATAGAATATTTAACAAAATACAATTTGGATTATTTTATAATTAAAAGTAATCATAAGAAAAGAAATTATCTATGGTTAGGTCCAGCTGGGTCGGTTTTTGGACTCCGTCGAGTGTAGACGTGTCGGTTTACACAGCTCCGCGAGTGCTAAACTTTAGTGTTTGTTATTGTAACCAAGTTCTATAAACTATAAACAAACAAAGCTATATGTGATAAATCTTGAATTTTATTATTTTTTTTTTTTTCGTTGCTATATTTATGCTATGCTATTATGCGATGCTAATCAGCGACGTAGCTCGTAAGTATGATCGTGAACAAACCACATGTAACGTACAGTGGTACTTGTAAAAATCGGTCGAGAGCGGGATTCGAACTCGAAACCTCGAGATTACGAATCCAACGCTCTACCGACTGAACCACAGACCGGCTCTCTACTTTGATATTCCACGTGCATATCATTACGGATAATACAATTCAATTATGCTGATATACATGGATTCGCCGGGTTTCACGATTTCACGACATTGGTGCATTTTGATGATTAATTAAAATCATAGATACAAATCAATAGAATATCAAACAGTGCTAGAATACTGGATATTGCTAATAAACAGAAAGCTATAATATTTTCAATACAATTTATATAAAATTTTCTTTTTTTGAACTCATAACTCATAAGCTTTGATGATAATTTGGTACATTTTCACGACAGTAGCCCTAAGAAGGATTAGATTACTTATTATGGGACTGTAGTACGGTTACATGAATTACAATATTTAAAAGGCCTTATATAGTTTGTATCTATTTACAATTGAAGACAATTCTATAAGTGAACTTAAACGAATCAGATAGTTTCAAAACGCACTCCTAGATAGTTTCAAAATAATACAGATTTGTTTATTTATTAATCGTTTTATTCACAGTCATTAGAAACCACTAGGCTAAATTAACATAGCTTTGAATTTCATCACTCCCATTTTACGACAGTAATTATATTCGAATTTCAAGTACTGTTTTTGCTAAGCTCAAGACATTTTCACGACATTTATAAATGTTGATAACGAATCATGATTATAGATATAAATCGATAATGTATCAAACAATAGTGGAGTTTTGCGTATTACTGATAAAGAAGAAGTATGGAGCAAGAATATTTTTGATACATATATATAGAACTTTCTTTTTTTTAATTAATGAATTATGTGCTCTTATATAATTAAGTACATTTTCAAGATATTAGCCCAAAGCAAGATTCGATTATTAATTATATTGCAGTGAAATTAAAAATATAATGTTCTATTCAATGACAGCTAATATAAGGCAATCCTTGCAATAAATTAGGTTTCTATATTTATCTCCCACTTTTAAGAAGTTTTACAATAATACATATTTGTATACTTATTTAACGTTTTATTTATAGTCAAGAAAAGCTACTGGGCTAATTCTGCATAGCTTTGAATGCTATTACTCTGATTTAACATCAATAATGAGGTTTGCTTTTTGAGTACTGTTTTTACACAGCATAAGACATTTTCACCGCATTTATGCATTTTGATGATTAATTAGAATTATAGATACAAATCAATAAAATATCAAACAGTACGGAAGTACTGGCTATTACTAATAAAAAGAAAGCTATCATATTTTCAATACAATTTATATAAAACTTCCTCTTTTTGAACTCATAATTCATAAGCTTTGATGATAATTGGGTACATTTTCACGACAGTAGGCCTAAGAACGATTAGATTACTTATTATGGGGCTGTAGTACGGCTACATAAATTACAATATTTGAAGGGCCTTATATAGTTTGTATCTATTTACAATTGAAGACAATTCTATAAGTGAACTTAAACGAATCATGTTTTATTAAGAGAGTGACAATAGATGACAATCACTGAAACAAATTGGGTTCCTCTAGTTATCTCGCACTCTTAAATAGTTTCAAAATAATACAGATTTGTTTATTTATTATTCGTTTTATTCACAGTCATTAGAAACCACTAGGCTAAATTTACATAACTTTGAATGTAATTACTCCCATTTTACGACAATAATGTTATTCGGATTTTAAGTACTGTTTTTGCTTAGCTCAAGACATTTTCACGACAATTATGAATGTTGATGATAAATCATTATTATGGATATAATTCGATAAAGTATGAAACAATAGTGGAGTAATGCGTATTACTTATAAAGAAAAAGTATGGAGCAAAAATATTTTCAATACATTTATATAGAACTTTCATTTTTTTTAACTTATGATCTATATGCTCTTATAATAATTAAGTATATTTTCACGACATGAGCCCAAAGCAAGATTCGATTATTAATTATATTGCAGTGGAATTAAAAAAATTATGTTCTATTCAATGACAGCTAATGTAAGGCAATCCTTGCAACAAATTAGGTTTCTATATTTATCTCCCACTCTTAAGAAGTTTTACAATAATACACATTTGTATACTTATTTAACGTTTTATTTATAGTCAAGAAAAGCCACTGGGCTCATTGGTAAATATACATTGAACGGAAAAAATATAAAAATACTAAAAAAAAAATATAAAAAGAAAAAATATAATAATGCCTATTTATATAAATTTTCCCTAGAAGTTAATGTCGATCTCATATAATACTTCAAGTATGCAAATTTTTTGAATTATGAATGCCTTTCATAAATGTAAAACTGCTTGTTTTTGGTACCAATTTTCTGCTCTTACGCTAAACCTAATAAAGTGAGTATTAGACAATAAGAAATAATATGTGGATATTTATGGCAAATGATGTAAATTAATTAGAAAAATGTCTCCTAATCTATATTCGAAGATTTAATTATAAGTATCTTTAAACTTTAGTACATTCACTCGTTACCAATTTCTGTATCTTGGGGCAATATTTAACGTTTTGAAAAAGTTTTAAATACGTATTTTTATCAAAATTTACAAACGTATAAAAGTTTACCAGAAGACGTTTCTAAAACGTTTTTGAAACGATTTTGTGCCGTTAGGGATATTATAAAAATTCGGAATAGGGAGCTACTAAATAAATCTCCAAAAAGAATTCACCTATTATGATAAAATTTCCACCAATGTAGAAACTTGAAGATATTATAAAGTGAGTTTAAGAGAAATAATATTTTTACAACATCCAAGAAGCTAACAAAGCAGTCCAATAATGAATGGGCTTCCGACAACTGAAAACATTACACTGGCATCTCATGACTAAGTAATGAATTGATGATATTTAAAGGCTCCTAACTACCTTTAATAATTAATACAATGGCATAATTAAAGATTCTTATAGCTTTTATCAGTACTCAAACATTTTAACGACAGTAGATACAAGGCTGCTGTTTCTATATCTTCATGTCAATGGCTGACTCTTAGAGATGATCGAAATGAGGGATAAGAAGTTACTAAGTATATATCTAAAAAAAGAATTCACCTATTATAATAACATTTTCACAACAGTAGAAACTTAAAGATATTATGAAACAAGTTCACGAGAAATAATATATTCTCAACATCGAAGAAGCTATCATAGCAGTCTAATAATGAATGAGCTTCTAACAACTGAAAACTCTTCAATGGAGTCTCATGACTAAGTAATGAATTGATAATATTTAAAGGCTCCTTACTACCTTTAATAATTCATACAATAGGATAAATAAAAATTCTTAGAGCCTATATGAGTACTAAAACATTTCCACGACAGTAGATACAAGGCTGCGGTTTCTATATCTACATATCACTGGCTGACTCTTAGAGATGATCGAAATGAGGAATAGGAAGTTACTAAGTAAATATCCAAGAAGGAATTCAGCTATTATAATAACATTTCCACGAAAGTAGAAACTTAAGGATATTATGAAACAAGTTCACGAGAAATAATATGTTCACAACATCGAAGAAGCTATAATATCAGTCTAATAATGAATGAGTTTCTAACAACTGAAAACTTTACACTGGCGTCTCATGACTAAGTAATCAATTGATAATATTTAAAGGCTCCTAACTACATTTAATAATTCATACAATAGGATAAATAAAGATTCTTAGAGCTTCTATGAGTACTCAAACATTTCGATGACAGTAGATACAAGGCTGCTGTTTCTTTATCTTCATGTCACTGGCTGACTTTTATAGATGATCGAAATGAGGAATAGGAAGTTACAAAGTAAATATCTAAAAAAGAATTCACCTACTACAATAACATTTTTACGACAGTAGAAACTTGAAGATATCATGAAACAAGTTCACGAGAAATCATATTTTCACAACATCGTAGAAGCTATCATAGCAGTCTAATCATGGATGAGCTTTTAATCGCTGAAAAATTACAATGGCGTCTTGTGACTATGTAATGAATATATATTATTAAAACGCTTCTTATTACCTTTAATAATTAATACAATAAAATAAATAAAAATTCTTAGAGCTTGAATGAGTACTGAAACATTTCCACGACAGTAGATACGAAGCTTCTGTTTCCATATCTTAATGTCACTGGCTGACTCTTAGAGATGATCGGAATGACGGATAAGAAGTTACTAAGTATATATCTAAAAAGAATTCACCTATTATAATAACATTTTCACGACAGTAGAAACTCAAAGATATTATGAAACAAGTTCACGAGAAATCATATTTTCACAACATCGAAGAAGCTATCATAGCAGTCTAATAATGAATGAACTTCTGACAACTGAAAACTTTACTCTGGCGTCTCATGATTAAATCATGAATGGTATAATATTTGAAGGCTCCTGTCTACCTTTAATAATTAATACAATAGGATAAATGAAGATTATTAGAGCTTGTATAAGTACTCAAACATTTCCACGACAGTAGATACAAGGCTGCTTTTTCTGTATCTACATCTCACTGGCTGACTCTTAGAGATGATCAAAATGATGTATAGGAAGTTACGAAGTAAATATCTAAAAAATAATTCACCTATTATAATAACATTTCCACGACAGTAGAAACTTGAAGATATTTGAAAACAAGTTTGGGAGAAATAATTTTTTTACAACATCCAAGAAGGTTTCAAAGCAGTCCAACAATGGATGAGCTTCTGAACCGCTAAAACATCACAATGGCGTCTTGTGACTTAGTAATAAATATATATTATCGAAACGCTTCTTATTACCTTTAATAAGTAATAAAATAAAATCTATAAAAATTCTACGAGCTTGTACGAGCACTAAAACATTTCCATGACAGTAGATGCGAAACTGCTGTTTAAATATCATTATCTCACTAGCTGACAATTTAAGATAGTTTAAATCAGTGATAAGCAGATACCAAGTAAAGTTCTTAAACAGAATTCAGCTATAATTATAAGATTTACACAACAGTAGAAACTTAAGGATATTATGAATAAGGTATATGAGAAATATTTTTTTACTACATCCAACAAGCTATCATAGCAATCCATTAATGAATGAGCTTCTGACTACTAAAAACTTTACACTAACCTCTGGTGACTTAGTGATGAATTAATAATATTTAAAGGTTCCTAACTACCTTTTATAATTAATACAATAGGATAAATAAAAATTCTTAGAGCTTCTTTGAGTACTAAAACATTTCCACGACAGTAGATACAAAGCTGCGGATTAAATATCATTATCTCACTGGCTGACTTTCAAAGAAGGTTTCAAATCAAGGATGAGGAGTTACTACGAGCAGTTCTAAGAAAGAATTCACTTATTATAATAACATTTCCACGACATTAGAAAATTAAAGATATCATGAAACAAGTTAACGTGTAATCATATTTTCACAACATCCGAGAACCTATCATAGCAGTCTAATAATGAATAAGCTTCTAAGAACTGAACACTTTTCACAGAAGTCTCATGACTAAGTAATGAATTAATAATATTTAAAGGCTCCAACTACCTTTAATAATTAATACAATCGGATAAATAAAGATTCTTAGAGCTGGTATGAGTACCCCAACATTTCCACGACAGTACATACAAGCCTGCTGTTTCTATATCTGCATCTCACTGGCTGACGCTTGAAGATGATTAAACAGAGCGATAAGCAGTCACTAAGTAAATCTCAAAAGAAAAATCACAAGTTATAACATTTTCGCGACTGTAGAAACTTCAAGATATTATAAAGCGAGTTTAGGAGAAATAATATTTTCACAACGTCCAAGAAGCTATTATAGCAGTCGAATAATGAATTAGCTTCTGACAACTAAAAACTTTACACTGGCGTCTCATAACCAAGTTATGAATTGATAATATTGAAAGGCTCCTAACTACCTTTAATAATTCATACAATAGGATAAACAAAGATTCTTAGAGCTTGTATGTGTACTAAAACCTTTCCACGACAGAAGATACAAGGCTGCTGTTTCTATATCTACATCTCACTGGGTGACACTTGGAAATGATCGAAATGAAGGATGAGAAGTTACTAAGTAAATCTTTAAAGAAGAATTCACCTGCTATAATAACATTTTCACGACAGTAGACACTTGAAGATATTATTAACCGAGTTTTGGAGGAATAATATTTTTACAACATCCACGAAGCTATCATAGCAGTCCAATAATGAATGAGCTCCTGACAACTGAAAACTTTACTCTGGCGTCTCATGATTAAATAATGAATGGACAATATTTGAAGGCTCCTGCCTACCTGTAATAATTAATACAATAGGGTAAATAAAGATTCTTAGAGCTTGTATGTGTACTAAAACATTTCCACGACAGTAGATACAAGCCTGCTGTTTCTATATCTACATCTCACTGGCTGACACTTGGAAATGATCAGAATGGAGGATTAGAAGTTACCAAGTAAATAACTAAAAAAGAATTCACCTATTATAATAACATTTCCACGACAGTAGACACTTGAAGATATTATTAACCGAGTTTAGGAGGAATAATATTTTTACAACATCGTAGAAGCTATCATAGCAGTCTAATAATGGATGAGCTTTTAATCGCTGAAAAATTACAATGGTGTCTTGTGATTATGCAATAAATATATATTATTAAAATGCTTCTTATTACCATTAATAATTATTACAATAAAATAAATAAAAATTCTTAGAGCTTGAATGAGTAATAAAACATTTCCACTACAGTAAATACGAAGCTGCTGTTTAAATACCTTTATCTCACTGGCTGACTCTTATAGATGATCGAAATGAGAAATAAGAAGTTACCAAATAAATGTCTAAAAAAGAATTCACCTATTATAATAACATTTCCAGGACAGTAGAAACTTGAAGATATTATGAAACAAGTTCACGAGAAATAATATGTTAACAACATCAAAGAAGCTATCATAGCAGTCTAATAATCAATGAGCTTCTAACAACTGAAAACTTTACATTGGCGTCTCATGACGAAGTAATCAATTGATAATATTTAAAGGGTTCTATCTACCTTTAGTAATTAATACAATATGATAGATAAAGATTCTTAGAGTTCGAAATAAATACTAAAACATTTCTGCGACAGTAGATACAAGTCTGCTGTTTCTATATCTACATCTCACTGGCTGACTCTTAGAGATGATCGAAATGAGGAATACGATGTTACTAAGTAAATATCCAAAAAAGAATGCACCTATTATAATAACATTTCCACGACAGTAGAAACTTAAAGATATTATGAAACAAGTTCACTAGAAATAATATGTTAACAACATCAAAGAAGCTATCATAGCAGTCTAATAATGAATGAGCGTCGAACAACTGAAAACATTACACTGGCCTCTCATGACTAACTAGGAGAGTATCACAACTCCGGATCACGGATTTTTCTCAAACTTTGGGATAAGTTTTCAAATGACAAAATATGGAAAAAGCTAAAGTTATAGTCATAAATGTTCAATATTTCTCTAGTTACAGGCAATTAAAGAAAATCACTAAAAAAGTCACTAGATTTTGAAACGCATATAGTTCTTTAGCATTGATAGCTAGAAGCTTGAAACTTATTTTAAATGAAAGCTGAACTCAAATCCTTTCGAAAAAGCACCTATAGCATCCCAAAATATTATTTTTTCCCAAAATTATAGCGTAACAAAGATTAGATCCGATTCCAGCTTTTGTTATTAATTAATGTTTTAAAAAGAAAATTGAGGTCTAATCTTTGTTACGTTATAACTTTGGGAAAAAATAATATTTTGGGATGCTATAGGTACTTTTTCGAAAGGATTTGAGCTCAGCTTTCATTTAAAATAAGTTTCAAGTTTCTAGTTATAGATGCTAAAGAACTATATGCTTTTCAAAATTTAGTAACTTTTTTAGTTATTTTCTTTAATTGCCTGTAACTAGAGAAATATTGAGCGTTTGTGACTATAACTTTAGGTTTTTTCATATTTTGTCATCTAAAGACTTATCCCAAAGTTTGAGCAAAATCCGTGATCCGGAGTTGTGATACTCTCCTAGTAAGTAATCAATTGATAATATTTAAAGGTTTCTAACTACCTTTTATAATTAATACAATACGATGAATCAAAATTCTTAGAGCTTCTATGAGTACTAAAACATTTCCACGACAGTAGATACAAAGCTGCGGATTAAATATCATTATCTCACTGGCTGACTTTCAAAGATGGTTGAAATCAAGGATGAGGAGTTACTAAGAGCAGTTCCAAGAAAGAATTCACTTATTATAATAACATTTCCACGAC
This sequence comes from Anastatus disparis, assembly GCA_017163975.1. NCBI lineage: Eukaryota > Metazoa > Arthropoda > Insecta > Hymenoptera > Eupelmidae > Anastatus > Anastatus disparis. The sequence goes on from JAFFSR010000012.1 coordinate 680,586, forward strand.
ACTAGAAAATTAAAGATATCATGAAACAAGTTAACGTGTAATCATATTTTCACAACATCCGAGAACCTATCATAGCAGTCTAATAATAAATAAGCTTCTAAGAACTGAATACTTTTCACAGAAGTCTCATGACGAAGTAATGAATTAATAATATTTAAAGGCTCCAACTACCTTTAATAATTAATACAATCGGATGAATAAAGATTCTTAGAGCTTGTATGTGTACTAAAACAATTCCACGACAGTAGATACAAGGCTGCTGTTTCTATATCTACATCTCACTGGCTGACTCTTGAAGATGATCAAAATGAGCGATAAGCAGTCACTAAGTAAATCTCTAAAAGAAAAATCACAATTTATAACATTTTCGCGGCTGTAGAAACTTCAAGATATTATAAAGCGAGTTTAGGAGAAATAATATTTTCACAACGTCCAAGAAGCTATTATAGCAGTCGAACAATGAATTAGCTTCTGACAACTAAAAACTTTACACTGGCGTCTCATGACGAAGTTATCAATTGATAATATTTAAAGGTTTCTAACTACCTTTTATAATTAATACAATAGGATGAATCAAAATTCTTAGAGCTTCTATGAGTACTAAAACATTTCCACGACAGTAGATACAAAGCTGCGGATTAAATATCTTCATCTCACTGGCTGACTTTCAAAGATGGTTGAAATCAAGGATGAGGAGTTACTAAAAGCATTTCTAAGAAAGAATTCACCTATTATAATAACATTTCCACGACACTAGAAAATTAAAGATATCATGAAACAAGTTAACATGTAATCATATTTTCACAACATCCGAGAAGCTATCATAGCAGTCTAATAATGAATGAGCTTCAAACAACTCAAAACTTTTCACAGGAGTCTCATGACTAAGTAATGAATTAATAATATTTAAAGGCTCCAAATACCTTTAATAATTGATACAATTCGATAAATAAACATTCTTAGAGCTGGTATGAGTACCCCAACATTTCCACGACAGTACATACAAGCCTGCTGTTTCTATATCTGCATCTCACTGGCTGACTCTTGAAGATGATCAAAATGAGCGATAAGCAGTCACTAAGTAAATCTCTAAAAGAGAAATCTCAAATTATAACATTTTCCAGGCTGTAGAAACTTGAAGATATTATAAAGCGAGTTTAGGAGAAATAATATTTTCACAACGTCCAAGAAGCTATTATAGCAGTCAAATAATGAATGAGCTTCTGACAACTGGAAACTTTACTCTGGCGTCTCATGACTAAGCAATCAATTGATAATATTTAAAGGCTCCTAACTACCTTTAATAATTAATACAATAGCATAAATGAAGATTCTTAGAGTTTGTATGAGTACACAAACATTTCCACGACAGTAGATACAAGGCTGCTGTTTCTATATCTTTATGTGACTGGCTGACTCTTAGAGATGATCGAAATGAGGGATAAGAAGTTACCAAATAAATGTCCAAAAAGAATTCACATATTATAATAACATTTCCACGACAGTAGAAACTTAAAGATATTATAAAACAAGCTCACGAGAAATAATATTTTTACAACATCCACGAAGCTATCATAGCAGTCCAATAATGAATGAACTTCTAACAACTGAAAACTTTTCAGTAGTGTCCCATGACTAAGTAATGAATTGATAATATTGAAAGGCTCCTATCTACCTTTAATAATTAATACAATATAATTGATAAAGATTCTTAGAGCTTGAATGAATACTAAAACATTTCCGCGACAGTAGATACAAGGCTGCTGTTTCTATTTCTTCATGTTACTGGCTGACTCTTAGAGATGATCAAAATGATGTATAGGAAGTTACTAAGTAAATATCTAAAAAATAATTCACCTATTATAATAACATTTCCACGACAGTAGAAACTTGAAGATATTTGAAAACAAGTTTGGGAGAAATAATTTTTTTACAACATCCAAGAAGGTTTCAAAGCAGTCCAACAATGGATGAGCTTCGAACCGCTAAAACATCACAATGGCGTCTTGTGACTTAGTAATAAATATATATTATCGAAACGCTTCTTATTACCTTTAATAAGTAATAAAATAAAATCTATAAAAATTCTACGAGCTTGTACGAGCACTAAAACATTTCCATGACAGTAGATGCGAAACTGCTGTTTAAATATCATTATCTCACTAGCTGACAATTTAAGATAGTTTAAATCAGTGATAAGCAGATACCAAGTAAAGTTCTTAAACAGAATTCAGCTATAATTATAAGATTTACACAACAGTAGAAACTTAAGGATATTATGAATAAGGTACATGAGAAATATTTTTTTTACTACATCCAACAAGCTATCATAGCAATCCATTAATGAATGAGCTTCTGACTACTAAAAACTTTACACTAACCTCTGGTGACTTAGTGATGAATTAATAATATTTAAAGGTTCCTAACTACCTTTTATAATTAATACAATAGGATAAATAAAAATTCTTAGAGCTTCTTTGAGTACTAAAACATTTCCACGACAGTAGATACAAAGCTGCGGATTAAATATCATTATCTCACTGGCTGACTTTCAAAGATGGTTTAAAATCAAGGATGAGGAGTTACTACGAGCAGTTCTAAGAAAGAATTCACTTATTATAATAACATTTCCACGACATTAGAAAATTAAAGATATCATGAAACAAGTTAACGTGTAATCATATTTTCACAACATCCGAGAACCTATCATAGCAGTCTAATAATGAATAAGCTTCTAAGAACTGAACACTTTTCACAGAAGTCTCATGACTAAGTAATGAATTAATAATATTTAAAGGCTCCAACTACCTTTAATAATTAATACAATCGGATAAATAAAGATTCTTAGAGCTGGTATGAGTACCCCAACATTTCCACGACAGTACATACAAGCCTGCTGTTTCTATATCTGCATCTCACTGGCTGACGCTTGAAGATGATTAAACAGAGCGATAAGCAGTCACTAAGTAAATCTCGAAAAGAAAAATCACAAGTTATAACATTTTCGCGACTGTAGAAACTTCAAGATATTATAAAGCGAGTTTAGGAGAAATAATATTTTCACAACGTCCAAGAAGCTATTATAGCAGTCGAATAATGAATTAGCTTCTGACAACTAAAAACTTTACACTGGCGTCTCATAACCAAGTTATGAATTGATAATATTGAAAGGCTCCTAACTACCTTTAATAATTCATACAATAGGATAAACAAAGATTCTTAGAGCTTGTATGTGTACTAAAACCTTTCCACGACAGAAGATACAAGGCTGCTGTTTCTATATCTACATCTCACTGGGTGACACTTGGAAATGATCGAAATGAAGGATGAGAAGTTACTAAGTAAATCTTTAAAGAAGAATTCACCTGCTATAATAACATTTTCACGACAGTAGACACTTGAAGATATTATTAACCGAGTTTTGGAGGAATAATATTTTTACAACATCCACGAAGCTATCATAGCAGTCCAATAATGAATGAGCTCCTGACAACTGAAAACTTTACTCTGGCGTCTCATGATTAAATAATGAATGGACAATATTTGAAGGCTCCTGCCTACCTGTAATAATTAATACAATAGGGTAAATAAAGATTCTTAGAGCTTGTATGTGTACTAAAACATTTCCACGACAGTAGATACAAGCCTGCTGTTTCTATATCTACATCTCACTGGCTGACACTTGGAAATGATCAGAATGGAGGATTAGAAGTTACCAAGTAAATAACTAAAAAGAATTCACCTATTATAATAACATTTCCACGACAGTAGACACTTGAAGATATTATTAACCGAGTTTAGGAGGAATAATATTTTTACAACATCGTAGAAGCTATCATAGCAGTCTAATAATGGATGAGCTTTTAATCGCTGAAAAATTACAATGGTGTCTTGTGATTATGCAATAAATATATATTATTAAAATGCTTCTTATTACCATTAATAATTATTACAATAAAATAAATAAAAATTCTTAGAGCTTGAATGAGTAATAAAACATTTCCACTACAGTAAATACGAAGCTGCTGTTTAAATACCTTTATCTCACTGGCTGACTCTTATAGATGATCGAAATGAGAAATAAGAAGTTACCAAATAAATGTCTAAAAAAGAATTCACCTATTATAATAACATTTCCAGGACAGTAGAAACTTGAAGATATTATGAAACAAGTTCACGAGAAATAATATGTTAACAACATCAAAGAAGCTATCATAGCAGTCTAATAATCAATGAGCTTCTAACAACTGAAAACTTTACATTGGCGTCTCATGACGAAGTAATCAATTGATAATATTTAAAGGGTTCTATCTACCTTTAGTAATTAATACAATATGATAGATAAAGATTCTTAGAGTTCGAAATAAATACTAAAACATTTCTGCGACAGTAGATACAAGTCTGCTGTTTCTATATCTACATCTCACTGGCTGACTCTTAGAGATGATCGAAATGAGGAATACGATGTTACTAAGTAAATATCCAAAAAAGAATGCACCTATTATAATAACATTTCCACGACAGTAGAAACTTAAAGATATTATGAAACAAGTTCACTAGAAATAATATGTTAACAACATCAAAGAAGCTATCATAGCAGTCTAATAATGAATGAGCGTCGAACAACTGAAAACATTACACTGGCCTCTCATGACTAACTAGGAGAGTATCACAACTCCGGATCACGGATTTTTCTCAAACTTTGGGATAAGTTTTCAAATGACAAAATATGGAAAAAGCTAAAGTTATAGTCATAAATGTTCAATATTTCTCTAGTTACAGGCAATTAAAGAAAATCACTAAAAAAGTCACTAGATTTTTGAAACGCATATAGTTCTTTAGCATTGATAGCTAGAAGCTTGAAACTTATTTTAAATGAAAGCTGAACTCAAATCCTTTCGAAAAAGCACCTATAGCATCCCAAAATATTATTTTTCCCAAAATTATAGCGTAACAAAGATTAGACCCGATTCCAGCTTTTGTTATTAATTAATGTTTTAAAAAGAAAATTGAGGTCTAATCTTTGTTACGTTATAACTTTGGGAAAAATAATATTTTGGGATGCTATAGGTACTTTTTCGAAAGGATTTGAGCTCAGCTTTCATTTAAAATAAGTTTCAAGTTTCTAGTTATAGATGCTAAAGAACTATATGCTTTTCAAAATTTAGTAACTTTTTTAGTTATTTTCTTTAATTGCCTGTAACTAGAGAAATATTGAGCGTTTGTGACTATAACTTTAGGTTTTTTCATATTTTGTCATCTAAAGACTTATCCCAAAGTTTGAGCAAAATCCGTGATCCGGAGTTGTGATACTCTCCTAGTAAGTAATCAATTGATAATATTTAAAGGTTTCTAACTACCTTTTATAATTAATACAATACGATGAATCAAAATTCTTAGAGCTTCTATGAGTACTAAAACATTTCCACGACAGTAGATACAAAGCTGCGGATTAAATATCATTATCTCACTGGCTGACTTTCAAAGATGGTTGAAATCAAGGATGAGGAGTTACTAAGAGCAGTTCCAAGAAAGAATTCACTTATTATAATAACATTTCCACGACACTAGAAAATTAAAGATATCATGAAACAAGTTAACGTGTAATCATATTTTCACAACATCCGAGAACCTATCATAGCAGTCTAATAATAAATAAGCTTCTAAGAACTGAATACTTTTCACAGAAGTCTCATGACTAAGTAATGAATTAATAATATTTAAAGGCTCCAACTACCTTTAATAATTAATACAATCGGATAAATAAAGATTCTTAGAGCTTGTATGTGTACTAAAACAATTCCACGACAGTAGATACAAGGCTGCTGTTTCTATATCTACATCTCACTGGCTGACTCTTGAAGATGATCAAAATGAGCGATAAGCAGTCACTAAGTAAATCTCTAAAAGAAAAATCACAATTTATAACATTTTCGCGGCTGTAGAAACTTCAAGATATTATAAAGCGAGTTTAGGAGAAATAATATTTTCACAACGTCCAAGAAGCTATTATAGCAGTCGAACAATGAATTAGCTTCTGACAACTAAAAACTTTACACTGGCGTCTCATGACGAAGTAATCAATTGATAATATTTAAAGGTTTCTAACTACCTTTTATAATTAATACAATAGGATGAATCAAAATTCTTAGAGCTTCTATGAGTACTAAAACATTTCCACGACAGTAGATACAAAGCTGCGGATTAAATATCTTCATCTCACTGGCTGACTTTCAAAGATGGTTGAAATCAAGGATGAGGAGTTACTAAAAGCATTTCTAAGAAAGAATTCACCTATTATAATAACATTTCCACGACACTAGAAAATTAAAGATATCATGAAACAAGTTAACATGTAATCATATTTTCACAACATCCGAGAAGCTATCATAGCAGTCTAATAATGAATGAGCTTCAAACAACTCAAAACTTTTCACAGGAGTCTCATGACTAAGTAATGAATTAATAATATTTAAAGGCTCCAAATACCTTTAATAATTGATACAATTCGATAAATAAACATTCTTAGAGCTGGTATGAGTACCCCAACATTTCCACGACAGTACATACAAGCCTGCTGTTTCTATATCTGCATCTCACTGGCTGACTCTTGAAGATGATCAAAATGAGCGATAAGCAGTCACTAAGTAAATCTCTAAAAGAGAAATCTCAAATTATAACATTTTCCAGGCTGTAGAAACTTGAAGATATTATAAAGCGAGTTTAGGAGAAATAATATTTTCACAACGTCCAAGAAGCTATTATAGCAGTCAAATAATGAATGAGCTTCTGACAACTGGAAACTTTACTCTGGCGTCTCATGACTAAGCAATCAATTGATAATATTTAAAGGCTCCTAACTACCTTTAATAATTAATACAATAGCATAAATGAAGATTCTTAGAGTTTGTATGAGTACACAAACATTTCCACGACAGTAGATACAAGGCTGCTGTTTCTATATCTTTATGTGACTGGCTGACTCTTAGAGATGATCGAAATGAGGGATAAGAAGTTACCAAATAAATGTCCAAAAAGAATTCACATATTATAATAACATTTCCACGACAGTAGAAACTTAAAGATATTATAAAACAAGCTCACGAGAAATAATATTTTTACAACATCCACGAAGCTATCATAGCAGTCCAATAATGAATGAACTTCTAACAACTGAAAACTTTTCAGTAGTGTCCCATGACTAAGTAATGAATTGATAATATTGAAAGGCTCCTATCTACCTTTAATAATTAATACAATATAATTGATAAAGATTCTTAGAGCTTGAATGAATACTAAAACATTTCCGCGACAGTAGATACAAGGCTGCTGTTTCTATTTCTTCATGTTACTGGCTGACTCTTAGAGATGATCAAAATGATGTATAGGAAGTTACTAAGTAAATATCTAAAAAATAATTCACCTATTATAATAACATTTCCACGACAGTAGAAACTTGAAGATATTTGAAAACAAGTTTGGGAGAAATAATTTTTTTACAACATCCAAGAAGGTTTCAAAGCAGTCCAACAATGGATGAGCTTCGAACCGCTAAAACATCACAATGGCGTCTTGTGACTTAGTAATAAATATATATTATCGAAACGCTTCTTATTACCTTTAATAAGTAATAAAATAAAATCTATAAAAATTCTACGAGCTTGTACGAGCACTAAAACATTTCCATGACAGTAGATGCGAAACTGCTGTTTAAATATCATTATCTCACTAGCTGACAATTTAAGATAGTTTAAATCAGTGATAAGCAGATACCAAGTAAAGTTCTTAAACAGAATTCAGCTATAATTATAAGATTTACACAACAGTAGAAACTTAAGGATATTATGAATAAGGTACATGAGAAATATTTTTTTACTACATCCAACAAGCTATCATAGCAATCCATTAATGAATGAGCTTCTGACTACTAAAAACTTTACACTAACCTCTGGTGACTTAGTGATGAATTAATAATATTTAAAGGTTCCTAACTACCTTTTATAATTAATACAATAGGATAAATAAAAATTCTTAGAGCTTCTTTGAGTACTAAAACATTTCCACGACAGTAGATACAAAGCTGCGGATTAAATATCATTATCTCACTGGCTGACTTTCAAAGATGGTTAAAATCAAGGATGAGGAGTTACTACGAGCAGTTCTAAGAAAGAATTCACTTATTATAATAACATTTCCACGACATTAGAAAATTAAAGATATCATGAAACAAGTTAACGTGTAATCATATTTTCACAACATCCGAGAACCTATCATAGCAGTCTAATAATGAATAAGCTTCTAAGAACTGAACACTTTTCACAGAAGTCTCATGACTAAGTAATGAATTAATAATATTTAAAGGCTCCAACTACCTTTAATAATTAATACAATCGGATAAATAAAGATTCTTAGAGCTGGTATGAGTACCCCAACATTTCCACGACAGTACATACAAGCCTGCTGTTTCTATATCTGCATCTCACTGGCTGACGCTTGAAGATGATTAAACAGAGCGATAAGCAGTCACTAAGTAAATCTCGAAAAGAAAAATCACAAGTTATAACATTTTCGCGACTGTAGAAACTTCAAGATATTATAAAGCGAGTTTAGGAGAAATAATATTTTCACAACGTCCAAGAAGCTATTATAGCAGTCGAATAATGAATTAGCTTCTGACAACTAAAAACTTTACACTGGCGTCTCATAACCAAGTTATGAATTGATAATATTGAAAGGCTCCTAACTACCTTTAATAATTCATACAATAGGATAAACAAAGATTCTTAGAGCTTGTATGTGTACTAAAACCTTTCCACGACAGAAGATACAAGGCTGCTGTTTCTATATCTACATCTCACTGGGTGACACTTGCAAATGATCGAAATGAAGGATGAGAAGTTACTAAGTAAATCTTTAAAGAAGAATTCACCTGCTATAATAACATTTTCACGACAGTAGACACTTGAAGATATTATTAACCGAGTTTTGGAGGAATAATATTTTTACAACATCCACGAAGCTATCATAGCAGTCCAATAATGAATGAGCTCCTGACAACTGAAAACTTTACTCTGGCGTCTCATGATTAAATAATGAATGGACAATATTTGAAGGCTTCTGCCTACCTGTAATAATTAATACAATAGGGTAAATAAAGATTCTTAGAGCTTGTATGTGTACTAAAACATTTCCACGACAGTAGATACAAGCCTGCTGTTTCTATATCTACATCTCACTGGCTGACACTTGGAAATGATCAGAATGGAGGATTAGAAGTTACCAAGTAAATAACTAAAAAAGAATTCACCTATTATAATAACATTTCCACGACAGTAGACACTTGAAGATATTATTAACCGAGTTTAGGAGGAATAATATTTTTACAACATCGTAGAAGCTATCATAGCAGTCTAATAATGGATGAGCTTTTAATCGCTGAAAAATTACAATGGTGTCTTGTGATTATGCAATAAATATATATTATTAAAATGCTTCTTATTACCATTAATAATTATTACAATAAAATAAATAAAAATTCTTAGAGCTTGAATGAGTAATAAAACATTTTCACTACAGTAAATACGAAGCTGCTGTTTAAATACCTTTATCTCACTGGCTGACTCTTATAGATGATCGAAATGAGAAATAAGAAGTTACCAAATAAATGTCTAAAAAAGAATTCACCTATTATAATAACATTTCCACGACAGTAGAAACTTGAAGATATTATGAAACAAGTTCACGAGAAATAATATGTTAACAACATCAAAGAAGCTATCATAGCAGTCTAATAATCAATGAGCTTCAAACAACTCAAAACTTTTCACAGGAGTCTCATGACTAAGTAATGAATTAATAATATTTAAAGGCTCCAAATACCTTTAATAATTGATACAATTCGATAAATAAACATTCTTAGAGCTGGTATGAGTACCCCAACATTTCCACGACAGTACATACAAGCCTGCTGTTTCTATATCTGCATCTCACTGGCTGACTCTTGAAGATGATTAAACAGAGCGATAAGCAGTCACTAAGTAAATCTCGAAAAGAAAAATCACAAGTTATAACATTTTCGCGACTGTAGAAACTTGAAGATATTATAAAGCGAGTTTAGGAGAAATAATATTTTCACAACGTCCAAGAAGCTATTATAGCAGTCGAATAATGAATTAGCTTCTGACAACTAAAAACTTTACACTGGCGTCTCATAACCAAGTTATGAATTGATAATATTGAAAGGCTCCTAACTACCTTTAATAATTCATACAATAGGATAAACAAAGATTCTTAGAGCTTGTATGTGTACGAAACCTTTCCACGACAGAAGATACAAGGCTGCTGTTTCTATATCTACATCTCACTGGGTGACACTTGGAAATGATCGAAATGAAGGATGAGAAGTTACTAAGTAAATCTTTAAAGAAGAATTCACCTGCTATAATAACATTTTCACGACAGTAGACACTTGAAGATATTATTAACCGAGTTTTGGAGGAATAATATTTTTACAACATCCACGAAGCTATCATAGCAGTCCAATAATGAATGAGCTCCTGACAACTGAAAACTTTACTCTGGCGTCTCATGATTAAATAATGAATGGACAATATTTGAAGGCTCCTGCCTACCTGTAATAATTAATACAATAGGGTAAATAAAGATTCTTAGAGCTTGTATGTGTACTAAAACATTTCCACGACAGTAGATACAAGCCTGCTGTTTCTATATCTACATCTCACTGGCTGACACTTGGAAATGATCAGAATGGAGGATTAGAAGTTACCAAGTAAATAACTAAAAAAGAATTCACCTATTATAATAACATTTCCACGACAGTAGACACTTGAAGATATTATTAACCGAGTTTAGGAGGAATAATATTTTTACAACATCGTAGAAGCTATCATAGCAGTCTAATAATGGATGAGCTTTTAATCGCTAAAAATTACAATGGTGTCTTGTGATTATGCAATAAATATATATTATTAAAATGCTTCTTATTACCATTAATAATTATTACAATAAAATAAATAAAAATTCTTAGAGCTTGAATGAGTAATAAAACATTTCCACTACAGTAAATACGAAGCTGCTGTTTAAATACCTTTATCTCACTGGCTGACTCTTATAGATGATCGAAATGAGAAATAAGAAGTTACCAAATAAATGTCTAAAAAAGAATTCACCTATTATAATAACATTTCCAGGACAGTAGAAACTTGAAGATATTATGAAACAAGTTCACGAGAAATAATATGTTAACAACATCAAAGAAGCTATCATAGCAGTCTAATAATCAATGAGCTTCTAACAACTGAAAACTTTACATTGGCGTCTCATGACGAAGTAATCAATTGATAATATTTAAAGGGTTCTATCTACCTTTAGTAATTAATACAATATGATAGATAAAGATTCTTAGAGTTCGAAATAAATACTAAAACATTTCTGCGACAGTAGATACAAGTCTGCTGTTTCTATATCTACATCTCACTGGCTGACTCTTAGAGATGATCGAAATGAGGAATACGATGTTACTAAGTAAATATCCAAAAAAGAATGCACCTATTATAATAACATTTCCACGACAGTAGAAACTTAAAGATATTATGAAACAAGTTCACTAGAAATAATATGTTAACAACATCAAAGAAGCTATCATAGCAGTCTAATAATGAATGAGCGTCGAACAACTGAAAACATTACACTGGCCTCTCATGACTAACTAGGAGAGTATCACAACTCCGGATCACGGATTTTTCTCAAACTTTGGGATAAGTTTTCAAATGACAAAATATGGAAAAAGCTAAAGTTATAGTCATAAATGTTCAATATTTCTCTAGTTACAGGCAATTAAAGAAAATCACTAAAAAAGTCACTAGATTTTGAAACGCATATAGTTCTTTAGCATTGATAGCTAGAAGCTTGAAACTTATTTTAAATGAAAGCTGAACTCAAATCCTTTCGAAAAAAGCACCTATAGCATCCCAAAATATTATTTTTTCCCAAAATTATAGCGTAACAAAAGATTAGACCCGATTCCAGCTTTTGTTATTAATTAATGTTTTAAAAAGAAAATTGAGGTCTAATCTTTGTTACGTTATAACTTTGGGAAAAAATAATATTTTGGGATGCTATAGGTGCTTTTTTCGAAAGGATTTGAGCTCAGCTTTCATTTAAAATAAGTTTCAAGTTTCTAGTTATAGATGCTAAAGAACTATATGCTTTCAAAATTTAGTAACTTTTTTAGTTATTTTCTTTAATTGCCTGTAACTAGAGAAATATTGAGCGTTTGTGACTATAACTTTAGGTTTTTTCATATTTTGTCATCTAAAGACTTATCCCAAAGTTTGAGCAAAATCCGTGATCCGGAGTTGTGATACTCTCCTAGTAAGTAATCAATTGATAATATTTAAAGGTTTCTAACTACCTTTTATAATTAATACAATACGATGAATCAAAATTCTTAGAGCTTCTATGAGTACTAAAACATTTCCACGACAGTAGATACAAAGCTGCGGATTAAATATCATTATCTCACTGGCTGACTTTCAAAGATGGTTGAAATCAAGGATGAGGAGTTACTAAGAGCAGTTCCAAGAAAGAATTCACTTATTATAATAACATTTCCACGACACTATAAAATTAAAGATATCATGAAACAAGTTAACGTGTAATCATATTTTCACAACATCCGAGAACCTATCATAGCAGTCTAATAATAAATAAGCTTCTAAGAACTGAATACTTTTCACAGAAGTCTCATGACTAAGTAATGAATTAATAATATATAAAGGCTCCAACTACCTTTAATAATTAATACAATCGGATAAATAAAGATTCTTAGAGCTTGTATGTGTACTAAAACAATTCCACGACAGTAGATACAAGGCTGCTGTTTCTATATCTACATCTCACTGGCTGACTCTTGAAGATGATCAAAATGAGCGATAAGCAGTCACTAAGTAAATCTCTAAAAGAAAAATCACAATTTATAACATTTTCGCGGCTGTAGAAACTTCAAGATATTATAAAGCAAGTTTAGGAGAAATAATATTTTCACAACGTCCAAGAAGCTATTATAGCAGTCGAACAATGAATTAGCTTTTGACAACTAAAAACTTTACACTGGCGTCTCATGACCAAGTTCTGAATTGATAATATTGAAAGGCTCCTAACTACCTTTTAATAATTCATACAATAGGATAAATAGAGATTCTTAGAGCTTGTATGTGTACTAAAACATTTCCACGACAGTAGATACAAGGCTGCTGTTTCAATATCAACATCTCACTGGCTGACTCTTAGAGATGATTGAAATGGGGAATAGGAACTTACTAAATAAATATCTAAAAAGAATTCACCTATTATAATAACATTTCCACGACACTAGAAACTTAAAGATATTATGAAACAAGTTCACCAGAATTAATATGTTCACAACATCAGAGAAGCTATCATAGCAGTCTAATAATCAATGAGCTTCTAACAACTGAAAACTTTACACTGGCGTCTCATGACGAAGTAATCAATTGATAATATTTAAAGGCTTCTATCTACCTTTAGTAATTAATACAATATGATAGATAAAGATTCTTAGAACTTGAATAAATACTAAAACATTTCCACGACAGTAGATACAAGTCTGCTGTTTTTATATCTACATCTCACTGGCTGACTCTTAGAGATGATCGAAATAAGAAATAAGAAGTTACCAAATAAATGTCTAAAAAAGAATTCACCTATTATAATAACATTTCCACGATAGTAGAAACTTAAAGATATTATGAAACAAGTTCACAAGAAATAAAATTTTCACAACATCCACGGAGCTATCATAGCAGTCCAATAATGAATGAGCTTCTGACAACTGGAAACTTTACTCTGGCGTCTCATGACTAAGTAATCAATTGATAATATTTAATGGCTCCTAACTACCTTTAATAATTTATACAATAGGATAAATAAAGATTCTTAGAGCTTGTATGAGTTCTCAAACATATCCACGACAGTAGATACAAAGCTGCTGTTTCTATATCTTCATGTCACTGGCTGACTCTTAGAAATGATCGTAATGAGGGATAAGAAGTTACTGAGTAAATCTCTAAAAAAGAATTCACCTATTATAATGACATTTTCACGACAGTAGAAACTTAAAGATATTTGAAAGCGAGTTTTGGAGAAATAATGTTTTTACAATATCTAAAAAGCTATCAAAGCAGTCCAATAATGGATGAGCCTTTAATGACGTTGGTGTAACGCTAAAGCATTACACCGGCGTCTTGTGACTTACTAATTATTATATATTATTGAAACGCTTCTAATTACCTTTAATAATTAATACAATAGGTCAAATAAAAATTCTTAGAGCTCGTATGAGTACTAAAACATTTCCACGACAGTAGATATGAAGCTGCTGTTTAAATATCTTTATCTGACTGACTGACTTTTAAGGATGGCTGAAATCAGGGATGAGGAACTACTAAATGTAGTTCTAAAAAGATTTCACTTATAGTAATAACATTTTCACGACAGTAGAAACTTAAAGATATTATGGGGCAAGTTAATGAGAAATAATATTGTCACAACCTCCAAGAAGCTATCATAGCAGTCCAATAATGAATGAGCTTCTACCAACTCTAAACTTTACACTGGTGTCTCATGACTAACTAAGAGAGTGTAACATCCTGGATCACGGATTTTGCTCAAGCTTCGGGATAAGCTTTCAGATGACAAAACATGGAAAAAGCTAAGGTTGTAGTCACAAACGTTCACTATACCCCTAGTTACAGGCAATTAAAGAAAATTTCTAAAAGAGTTATTAGATTTTTAAACACATATTGTTCTTTAGCATTGATAACTATAAGCTTAAAACTTTTTTAAATTAAAGGTGAGCTCAAATCCTTTCGAAACAGTAGTTATAGCATATCAAAATATTATTTTTTCCCCAAGTTATAGCGTAATAAATATTGGACCTGAATTTTCTTTTTAAAACATTAATTAATAATAAAAGCTGAAATTAGGTACAATCTTTATCCATATTTTGTCATTTAAAAACTTATCCCAACGTTTGAGCAAAATCCGTGAGCCGGAGATGTGACACTCTTCTAGTAAGTAATGAAACGATAATATTTAAAGGCTCCTTACCACCTTTAATAATTAAATAGGATAAATAAAATTCTTTGAGCTTATACGAGTACTAAAACATTTCCACGACAGTCAGAACTTTAGAAGATTTTTGACTCTCTGTAATTTTCTAACCATTTCGAAGAGACGTGAGTGCAGCCCAAGTATTTTTTAAGAGGGGAAATAAACAAAGAATAACGTATTTATTAAAATGACAGTTGACCAAAGGTAGTAACCAGTTAAATTCTTAGACTTACTAAATTGTTAAATTTTCTAAGGCTGGAAGAATAATTTTTTACTACTTTTTTCTACTGAACGAAAGAGGTGTTCATAATTAATTATATTTTAATAATTTAATTCTATATTAGAATTTCTCCAAATTCAAAGTCATCCCCCATCTCAAGTGTCTCCGAACTGAAATAAGTAAAATGAAGATTTTTGAAAGTCAGCCTCGTATCTACACGGAGAAAAAAATCATGTGATTATCCCTTGAAATTTAAAGTGATTATTACATGATATTTCTTCACCTAATATTATCGAAGAAACAAGTAATTTTTCGATGATATCCATGTTTTTAATACATGGCGATGCATTATGTTAAAATTACTTAAGACCCACGGGATTTTCACGTGGCACTCAAGTGAATTCAACGGCGTGCGGCTGATCCAGTAGCACGGGCTTTGAAAGGAGATAGAGAGGGAGAGAGAGTGAAACAAAGTAACCAAAGGGCTTAGCTTATAAAAATCGATATGCCCCCACTCTACTCGCACAGTATGTGTATTCTAACTGACTGCTGCTACAAATATAGACTTATATTCTTTACTCTCTCTCTTTCAAAGCCCGTGCTACTCGGTCGGCCCTACCACCGTTGAATTCACTTGAGTTCCACGTGAAAATCCCGTGAGCGTCCAACGAATAATATCATGGTGCTCATAGCATTTTAAGTTAGAATCAATTGACGTTAAATTAACTTGATCTTACGAGAATCTTACATGAAAAATCATATAATTTTAACGTGTTAAATTTATCATGGGAAAATAACATGATTTTTTTCTCCGTGTACTGTCGTGGAAATGTTTCAGCGCTCATTAAAGCTTTACGAAATTGTACTTTTTCCCCAAACATCAATCATTTGAATTAAAAAGTCACTAGAGCACGTTTTAATAATCACCTTAATAATTCTCACAGAAATATCACTTGAAGAAATCGTCTAATAAATTATGTAAATGTATAGATAAGAAATTATATAAAAAGATTCGACGGAACGTGCTTATGAAAAGATAGCTTAATTTTTTCGAATAGGGATGCATCTGAATTTTAATGTCATTTTTAGTTGTTTAATTTCCTGATAATATAATTAGTCAGCGCCCATCTCTTTTTGCAATGGTTAGAAGGTTATAAAGAATCTAAGTAGCTCCTAAAGTTTCAACTGTCGTGGAAATGTTATTTGACTTATTAATAATCTATTGAGTTCTTTCTTTTTCTGTGTAAGATTTACATAATTGGATTAAACATCTAGTATATGAATGTCTAAGCTTCAGTCGTATGGATCAAATCTTAAATGCTCAATTCTAATGCGGATGTTCATTACGGCTTTTATCGCTACTTCCATGGGCTTGAGATGCGCCTATTGGGAAATGAATTATTATGTTGTCTATGAAGAAGTAACCAGATTATTTTATGCATAGTAAATTTTGCAAATATAATTTTTTTCATAAACTCTTTCGATTGTAAGTCATCCCTAATCTTAAGCGTCCGTGAAATTAAGTAAGGAGTATAAAGAATTTTGAAAGACAGCCTTGTATGTACTGTCGTAAAAATGTAGTGATAATGTTAACAGTTATGCAAATTATGCAAATGTAACTTGCATGCATTATATGACTATAAATAAAACGTCTAATTAAGACACTATTATCTTTGAATTACAACGTTCTAATAAAGGAAGAATAAACGACTATAACAACCAAATTAGTTGTCATCATTGCTTTCTATCATAAGTCCCATTATGAAACTTAATTTGCCTTATTTGACATTTAAAAAGTATAGCTTATTTAAATAGCTACAAACTTTTTTCAATTTGTAAACTATTGCAATTTATATGGCACTACTACACAAATACACATAGTAATCTAAATGAGCTTTGAGGTGCTGCTGTAAAAATGTACCGAATTATTATACAAGCTCATAAATCATTAGTTGAAAAAAAAAATTTATATTAACTTTCTTCATAAAATTTAAAGCTTTTAATTGTATTTTTATTTGCAGAAATTTTCAGTATTCTACTTTAAGTGTATTCATAACTTTCATTAGCAGTCAAAATGTACAAATTTTCGTGAAAATCTCTTGGACCTAATAAGAAGATGATTCGAAATCCGGAAGTGATTACTGTCGTCAGAATCTAGTGTAATAATGTTTACAACTATGCTTATTTAACTCATTGGCATTATATGAGTGGGAATGAAAAATTTTATAAATATACAATTGTGTGTTATTTTACACTATTTAACGAAGGGAGTAAATATCAACCTAATTAGTTGCGAAGAATGCCTTCTATCATCAGCCCTATTATAGAACTTTATTTGTGTCGTTTGAGGTTTGAAAATAATTGTTATTCTAAATGCCTACAGACTCCTACACGGAGAGACTTTTGCCTCAATAAATGTGGTGCGCGCCACGTTAGAAAAAAAATAATGCGTATGCGCACCGTGGTGACGTGCGTGCGCTGCAAACTATCGTGCGCGCACGACATACTTTTTACTTTGCATCAGAAAATGTGATACACTCTTTACAAAATGTGAGGCTCAACGAATCAAAAAACATAAATAAGCTTCGCCACGATATTTGTTGTGCGTGTTTAAAAAAAATCATGCATGCGAGCCACCTTGTGGTGCGTTTTTAAAGCGCATCATCTTTTATCATGCAAAAGTCTCTCCGTGTATAAGCATTTGAAGAACTGCAATTTATTTACCTCTGCTACACAAATATACATAGTAATCTTGATGTGCTTTAAGCAACTGTCGTGAAAATGTACTGAATTATTATTTATCTTGGGTTTATCTACCTACAGCCTATTTGCCTAGTAAGTGACACCTTGACCACCTTCGCGTATCGGTGTTTTCGCGACCAAAACCATACCTTTATTTCCCTAACCTCAGCAGGTGTGTGCTCACTTGTGCAGGCCTCCTCAGGCAAAAAGCTTCGCTGTTTTTTCAATTGTCAATGATTGTCAGCACTTCACTAGCGTAGAATACTTTATTTAAGTATATCCATAATGCTCATTAGCCCTTAAAATATACTAAGTGTCGTGGAAATGTCTTAAGCTGAGGAAAAAAGAATTCGAAAGTCATTACTATCGTAGAAATGTAGTGATGATGTTTCCAGTTATGCAAATATAACTTGCATGCATTATATAACTGTAAATAAAACATCTGATTAAGATACAATTGTCTTTGAATTACAACGTCCTAATAAAGGAAGAATAAACGACTATAACAACCAAATCAGTTGTCATGATTGCTTTCAATCACTAGTCCCATTATGAAATTTTATTTGTGTTATTTAACATTTAGAAAGTAAAGCTTTTTCGGATAGGTACAAAGTTTTTGCAGCTTCTGAACTATTGCAATTTATGTAACTCTATTACACAAATACACATAGTAATTTAAATAAGCTTTAAGATACTGTCGTGAAAATGTACTGAACTATTAGAAAAGCTCATAAATCATTAGTTTAAAAGAAAGATTTATATCAACTTTATTTGTAATTTCAAAGCCTTTGATTTTATTTTTATGAGCAGTAATTTCGAGTATTCTACTAGTTTAGCTCACTTTATTTATGTGTATTTATAACTTTCATTAGCAGCCAAAACGTACAAAATTTCGTGAAAATGTCTTGGACCGAATAAGAAGATAATTCGGAATCTGGAAGTGTTGTTAGTATTATATGTCTATAAACAAAACTGTCTATTATTTCAAACTACATAAAAGAGGGAGAAAACTACGACCATAGGAATCTAATTTATTGCGATGATAGCTTTCTATTAATAATCTTATTACCGAACTTTATTTACGTGGTTTTAGGTTGAGAATTTGTTTTAAATTCAAATAATTGCAAACTTTATAAAGCTTTAAGAATAATCCAATTTTTTTAGCTGTACTACATCAATATGAATAGTAACGGAATCTTACTTAGTGTTACTGTCGTGAAAATGTACTTGATTTTTATCGTATTTTTTAAAACGTTAGTTGGGTAATAAAGATTTTGCATCAACTTTATTGGTTCATTTATTGTAATTCATTTCTAGTATGCTACTATCTTGTGATGCTATCCCTAAATACATCTATAATTTTACTTAGCTGTCGAACTCTACAAATGTCGTGAGAGTGTCTTAAGCCAAATAGAAATATTACTTGGCATGTCAAAGTCAAAGTACTGTTGTAGGAATGTACTAATGATATTTTAAGCAATGCACACGCAGTTCGTTTGTATTCCATGACTGTAAAATAAACTTAAAGTATAAACACGATAGTCTTTTATTTCTAAAGCACTGACTAGGAGAGTGTCACTCTCCGGATCACGGATTTTGCTCAAGTTTTGGGATAAGTTTTTGGATAACAAAATATAAAGAAAGCTAAAGTTATAGTCATAAACGTTCAATATTTCCCGAGATACAGGCAATCAGAGAAAATCACTAAAAAAAGTTACTAGATTTTAAACACTTAGAATTCTTAAGCATCGATAGCTAGAAGCTTAAAACTCTTTTTAAATTAAAGCTGAGCTCAAACCCTTTTGTAAAAGTAGTTACAAAATATCAAAAATTTTCAAGAATTTTCTTTTTAAAACATTAGACAATAACTTTAGCTTTTTTCATATTTTGTCATCCAGAAACTTATCCCGAAACTTGAGCGAAATCCGTAATCCGGAGATGTGACACTTTCCTAGTGAGTTGAGAAAGAAAATTATGAGCATAGCAGCTTAATTTGATGCGATGATTGGCTTTTAGTATTAGTAGCGTAATCACAGCATTGTTTGTGTTCATTTACACTTAGAACCTGTTATAGTTTATGATGGTTACAGACTTTATGGAGCTTTAAGGATACTCTCATTTATGTAGGTGTACAATGCCAATGTAAATAGTAATCTCATTGTACTTAGATCCTATTGCAATTAAAGTGTATCTGATTTTTATCGAAACTGCTGAATCCTAAGCTCGAAATATTATATTTTACATTTACTGTTTTGTATAATTTAATAGCTATTTTTTTTTCTGTTATCGTCATTGATTTCCGGTGTTCCATCATCATAAGGGAATTTTTGTTTTGTTCTGTTATCAGATGGATATTTTCCCTATCCTCCTAACTTGATTTATTAAATATGTAACTCTCTTATCTTCTTTATATTTTTATTAAGAATATCTATTCTCATCTACTCCTTTATCTTTATAACCCTTCTAACGCACTTTTCTGATAAATTGAAAGATTTGTAAATCTTTTTTTATATGGATACATTGCCGTATTCCATAATAAAAATAGATAAGCCTTCATTGATCGGTTGCATGTTGCAATGATACCATTACAATCTGGTTCCGTTATAAGAAAAATTAATTGTGAATTCTTCCACCTCAGTTCTTATATGATTGACTCTATGCTCTTCCGCACATGTTCAGAAAGTTTTTTTCCTTGCTTGCACTTGTTTTCCAAAGTTGAATTGTATCTATAACTAAGTAATGGATTTCTTTTACTGAGTGTCTAATTTCGTTTATTCGTGACATCATTACAAAATTAAAACCAGAATTATTAAACCAAAAATTTTCTGTAATTATTAGGATTTTCGTCTTCCTTTATTTGAGAGGTCTTAGTGGTCCTAGCTGGAATCCCGCTCTAGGCTGATTGGTGCGATCACCACTGTACTTCACATGTGCTTTGTTTACAAACACGCTGATGATCTCCGTCGTTAATCAGCATCACGATGATAACATAAATACAGCGACGTTAAATAATAGTAAAAAACTTAAAATTTCCTTTGTGGATCCATCTTTGGTGATTTCTTCTGTTCAATAGAATTCTTGAAATTATGAGAAAACTTCCTGATTTCTGTTCGAAAATACTAAAATAACATGTACGTGTTTCTACTCCTTGTACATCTAACCTCTAATCTCCGTTTTAACAAATTCTTCTGGCTAGTCAAAAATACTTTTTATAGAAATTCTGAATTGACTCATCATGACGTTCGTGGATGGAAGCTACGAGCTTTTTCTAACTCTCAGCATGTCTCTACAGCATCTCTACTCTTCGATAAGTAATGTTATTACAAGAGTAAATTTAGTATTTCGTCGAATAATTGAAAGTAATGTTCATCTTGCAAAATATTCATTAACATAAATGTCAAAGTACTATTGTATTTGGTAATCACTGCCCTTTTTCCGTGTGGAGTTTGTAACTGTCTCCCATCGGACGCGTCCCCAGGTGGCGGATAGGGGAGTGCCCTAGCTGACTCTGGCAGTGGGTAGGTGGGATAAAAACCACTCGCGGACCAAAATAGTCACATTCTATCCTTCAGACGTCTGGGAAATCAATATTTTGACGCATGATATTAAAAGATTGATTTTCCGGCAGTCTGGAGGTTAATAAAGGATTCATCGTAACAGAATACTATTACCTATCTGCCAATAATTTGGAACACGGGTATTGATAACATATCACTGACAATAAGAATGTTTTTGTTTTGTTGAGTTATCAGATCGATATTTTCCCAATCCTCCTGCCTTGTTTTATTAAATATGTAACTCTCTTATCTTCTTTACAATTTTATTAAGAATATCTATTCTCATCTACTCCTTTATCTTTAAAACCGTTCTAACGCACTTTTCTGGTAAATTCAAAAATTTGTCAATCATTCTTTTCTATGGAGTCATGGCTGCATTTCTCAATAAAAATGATAAGCCTTTATGGATAAGTTGCATTTTGCAACGATACCATTACAATTTGGTTGTGTTATAAAAAAATTAATTGTGTATTCTCCGACCTCAGTTTTTAAATGATTGACTCTAGTCAACGAAATCTCGAAAATTATTTGATGGATTGGCTTCAAATTTTGCATACTATCCATTATTTCTTATAAGTAGGCGGAAAGCTATTGAAAATAGGTTTCTATAGCGCAGTACATTTTATAGAGCCATTTTAAGAATTTAAAAAAAATTTTCGATTATGAATTTTTTTTTATATTTTACGTAAATTAAATCAATAGTAATTTGTATGACAGTTATTTGCTACTTTCTTCAGAAAACAAACTTCAGAAAACTAATTTTCTCAGGGCAGTTTCAATTTCAGTACATTTCAGAAATTTTGAAAAAATTGAATTTTCATATTTTGGTAGTTTACGTAAACTTCTGGATGAATCATCTTAAAATTTTGCATAAAAATAATTTGCGATTGCTAGAATATAAATAATTTTGTAATAAGATTTTCTTAGCGCATGTTTAGCTGTAGAGTATTTAGAAAATTTTGAGAAAAATCTTTATTTTTCATTTTTTTTGTATTTTTGTAAGCCACTCGATAATATTGCTCAAAATATTGTATGCGAGTTATTCGCTATTGTCTAAAGCAAACAATATCTGGAAAATTGGTTTTTGTAGTGCTGTTATTATTTTAGAGCATCACAAAACAACACGATGCTAATGGCAAAAGTAAGAAAGAATAAATTTCCTATAGTTTCCGTAGGTCTTAAGACAGCCATGATGCAGTAAGTTGAGACATTTACATTAAAATCACATTCAGAAAAGTTAAATTAAATTACTCAGATTCAGTGTGCTCTATGATTAAGCATTGCGCCAAAGGACTTGGCAGCGTTTTCCATATTGCAGAAACTATTAACATGCATATAAAAAATCTGAGTTGTAAGCTTACTATTTCAAAAGCTCTTTTACTGTAGATATCGGTCTACTACATTTTAATTATCTGGTTGAACAGTAGTGCCGTATAAACGCTATATTTACATGAATTAGTATTGTACCTTTATTGCCTAACAATAGTAACATCGGCATTGACATGGGGCCAACTACCTTCTATAGTGCATAATTCATTTATGGGAATATGTTGAATTTGAGTTGCATCCATTTATTTTACAGAATGCTTTTAGCAAAGAAAGTCGTATCTTTCAAGAGTGACACGTGCTATGATGAAAGTTTCGTTTATTGAAATAATTTAAAACAAATAATCCATACTTCCATATATTTTAACTTATTGGCTTTATAGATGGATCTCCGATTAAGGACCGGTCATGCCGTCGTGGGAATGCTACGTTTTTAAATATTGGTGCTCTGTTTGATATTAGTATACTGATTTATGCACGATTCAAATAATTTTCCTTAAACATTACACTTGCAGTTGTACAAATATTATTATTATTTACTCGGATATGTGTCCTGAAATTAATTTGTGGTATCAGTGTCGTAAAAGTGCTATGTCTTCAAAATAGAGTCCATGGTTTAGGATTTTTTCCCAAAATATTAACAGAAAGGTCTTCATCAAATTCATCATTATAAGTTATTCTAGCGTTTCATCAATAGATAATTTGATAAAAGTTTCAGCCTGAGTTTCCGGCATGGTCCCAATGTACCCAAAATAATATACAAAAAAATAACACTGGATTGTAGAATTACAATCCATTTAAATTATCAGGTACAACAGTAGTGCCGTGGAAAAACTATATTTACATGAATTGGTACAAAGACTTTCAATGCCAAACAATAGTAATAATATTACTTCAAACAAAATAATTTTCTCTTAATATTATACATGCAGTTGTAAAAATAATATTATGTACTCGGATATGTGTCCTAAAAATGATTTGATCTTATCAAATCATAAATCTTAGATCTTTATCAAAATCATCAATTTAACTTATTTCAGCGTTTAGTCTTTAGATAATTCAATTAAGGATTCATTCAGGGGTCGCGAAGCGGTATTAATGTTTAGAAAAAAAATGTGTAGTGTAAAATTCTTGCGTAGTATCGTAACAGATAGGTCTTTATTAAAATTATCATTATGAGTTACTTAAGCGTTTTGTCATTAGATAATTCAATTAAAGATTAATTTTAGGGTCGCGGAGCGGTATTACTGTCCTCCAAAATTATGCACCAGAATAATACCGCATTATACGATTACTATACATCTCAATCATGATTGACACGTATTTTGATGACAATTTTGTAAACCGAAATAAAGAAATATAAATGTCCCATACTTTTATGTATCTTTGAATATTGTCTGGTTCGCTAAATCTCTGATTAAGGTGCGGCGATACTGTCGTGGAAATGCTACATTTCTAAACATTAGTACTCTGTTTGATATACAAGTAATATACTGATTGATTCTCTATGCAAATGATTTTTTCTTTATATTGCGTTTTATTTGTACTAATAATATTATTTACTCGGATATGTGCCCTAGAAATGTTTTGTATCATAAGTGTCGTGAAACTGCTATATTTTCAAAATATAGTACGGGATTCTTGCGCAAAAAAATAACAGAATGGTCTCAATTAAACAAATCATTATTAGTTTTTTCAGCGTTTTTACATTATATAATTTATTAAAAGTCTCATTCTAAGGTCGTGGAGCTTAGTAACAATACTGGATTGTACGATTACATCTTAATACTCAGCTTCAATAGCAGTGTCGTGAAAAATCTATTTTCACGTAAATTTCTATTGTATATCCTTATTGCCTTCCAACGGTAATAAGATCGCTCTAAACATCTGCATCGATATGAAGCCAAATAACTTCTATAGTGCATAATTTATTTACGGCAATATGTTGAATTGAGTTGCAAACTTATTTTTTACAGATTGCTTTTAGGAATGAAAATGGAGTCTGTTTAGAATGACACGTACTATGATGACAGTTTTGTTCACGGAAATAATTTAATACAAATGCCCCGTACTTGAATATACATTTCATTATTAGCTAGATCGTTAAATATTTGATTGAGGAAAGGATATACTGTCGTGCAAATTCTCAGTTTCTGAACCTCAGTACTCTGTTTGATATTTTAGTAGTATACTGAATTATGCTACATGCAAATAATTTTCTCTCAATCCCTGATAGAAAATTCAGGATAAACATATGCTTAGTAAACTAACGGCTAGCGATATCTTGTCGCGACGCAGTCGATAATCGATATATACGCGATGAAGTATTAAAGACATATTAATTACAATTGCATAAATATAAAAAACATAATCATAAAAAAAATTGATTAAAGTTCCTTTCCCATTATTCAAAATTATTTATAAATAATAGTGGAATAAATTATAAATAATTATTTATTTCAATCAAAATTAAATATTAATTTATATGTAACAGTTTATATATATAAAAGTCATCTGCGTCCGACGTCTGCCCAAACAGCAAACATGTATTAGTGTATTATTTATACATGTAGTCAGCTGCGTGCAGAAATTTATTCTATAACAACGCTGTGCGTGCACATAACCTAACTCTTTATATACAAATACAGTGTCTCTATATACGTATTCTAGCATCTGTCTTGTATATATTCGTGAAAAACAACAGTTATTACTTGATAAATGATAAAGCATTTGTTCATGAAATATTAATACAAAAAAAATACATTCAAAATTTGTTCAAATGATAAAAAAGTAATGTTTTTAGTGTTAGATTATGAATTGGAAATGTTTGATTAGTTATTATGTTTTTTAGATAGTTTAATAATATTAGAATAAATATAATTAAAAGGTTGACGATATCCTCCCGATACCATCGGTATGATTCATAAACCGGTGATAGGGTTTATTGCGATATCGATCAGCATAAGATCGCGACCGCTAGTATGATATACCCAATATATGCTTAACGTTTCTACCAGGGATATTATACTTGCAGTTGTAAAAATAATATTATTTACTCGGATATGTGTCCTACAATCGTTTTTAGCATATGTGTCGTGGAAATGCTATGTTTGTAAAATATAGTGTATAGTGTAGCATTTTTGCCAAAAATTGTAACAGATATTACTCAAAATATTATTTAATACATCTGCATTGATATAAAGTCAACTATCTTCTGTAGTGCATAATTTATTTACCGGCATATTTTAAATGTAGGTTGCATCCATATCTTTTACAGAATGCTTCTAGCAAGAGAGGAGTGTCTTCATAGATTGACACGTACTATATTAACATTAACCTTAAATAAAATAAGTTAATATGAATAGCCCATACCTAAGGGTATGGCCATAATGTCGTGGAAATGCTACACTTCTAAACATTGGTATTCTGTTTGATATTCCAGTAGTTATATTAGCGTTTTTCATTTGATAATTCACTACAAGATTCATTCTAAAGTCGTGGAGCTGTCCAAATCAACCCTGAATGGCATCCACAAAAATAGTACTGAATTGTAAAATTGCAATATATATGCATGATATATTCAATACAATATGTTAAAGTTGAGTTGCATCCATGTTTTCTACAAAATGCTGTTAGCAAAAAAAAGAGAGTTTTTATGGTTTAATACGTCTTAAGATAAGAGTATCGTTAACCGGAATAATTCAATACAAATGATCCACACTTTTATGTATATGTTATTATTCACAAGATTGCTAAATCTCCTATTAAGTTACGATGATAATCCATATCTTTTACAGAATGCTTCTAGCAGGAGAGGAGTGTCTTCATAGATTGACACGTACTATAATAACATTAACCTTAAATAAAATAAGTTAATACGAATAGCCCATACCTAAGGGTATGGCCATAATGTCGTGGAAATGCTACACTTCTAAACATTGGTATTCTGTTTGATATTCCAGTAGTTATATTAGCGTTTTTCATTTAATAATTCACTACAAGATTCATTCTAAAGTCGCGGAGCTGTCCAAATCAACCCTGAATGGCATCCACAAAAATAGTACTGAATTGTGAAATTGCAATATATATGCATGATATATTCAATACAATCTGTTAAAGTTGAGTTGCATCCATGTTTTCTACAAAATGCTGTTAGCAAAAAAAAGAGAGTTTTTATGGTTTAATACGTCTTAAGATAAGAGTATCGTTAACCGGAACAATTCAATACAAATGATCCACACTTTTATGTATATGTTATTATTCACAAGATTGCTAAATCTCCTATTAAGTTACGATGATAATCCATATCTTTTACAGAATGCTTCTAGCAGGAGAGGAGTGTCTTCATAGATTGACACGTACTATAATAACATTAACCTTAAATAAAATAAGTTAATACGAATAGCCCATACCTAAGGGTATGGCCATAATGTCGTGGAAATGCTACACTTCTAAACATTGGTATTCTGTTTGATATTCTAGTAGTTATATTAGCGTTTTTCATTTAATAATTCACTACAAGATTCATTCTAAAGTCGCGGAGCTGTCCAAATCAACCCTGAATGGCATCCACAGAAATAGTACTGAATTGTAAAATTGCAATATATATGCATGATATATTCAATACAATATGTTAAAGTTGAGTTGCATCCATGTTTTCTACAAAATGCTGTTAGCAAAAAAAAGAGAGTTTTTATGGTTTAATACGTCTTAAGATAAGAGTATTGTTAACCGGAATAATTCAATACAAATGATCCACACTTTTATGTATATGTTATTATTCACAAGATTGCTAAATCTCCTATTATGTTACGATGATAATGTCGTGGAAATGCTACATTTCTAAACATTAGTATTCTGTTTGATATTTAAGAAGTATACTTATTAATGCTCGAATAATTTTTCATTGATATTATGCTTGTGGTTGTACGGATAATATTATTTACTCGAATATGTGTCCTAAAATTGATTTGACAATTAAGTGTCGTGAAAATGCTGTGTATAGAAAAAACGTGTGTAGTGTAAAATTCTTGCGTAGTATGGTAACGAATAGGTCTTTATCAAAATTATCATTATGAGTTATTTTAGCGTTTCTCATTAAATAATTCACTACAAGATTCTTTCTGTGATCGCGAAGCAGTCTAACTAAACCCTGAATGGTATCCACCGAAATAGTACTGAATTATAAAATTACAATATATTTACATAATTTATTTAATGCAATATGTTAAATTTGAGTTGCATCCAGATTTTCTAATAAATGCTTTCAGCAAAGGAAATAGTGGCTTTACGGCTTGATACGTCTTGAGATAAGAGTATCGTTAACTGAAATAATTTAATATAAATAATCCATACTTTTATGTATATGTCAGTATTTACTGGATTGCTAAATCACCGATTAAGTTACGATGATACTGTCGTGGAAATGCTACATTTCTTAACATTGATATTCTATTTGATATTCAAGAAGGAAACTCATTAATGCTCGAATAACTTTCCATTGATATTATGCTTGTGTTTGTACGAATAATATTATTTGCTCGAATGTGTGTACTAAAACTGATTTGTCAACTAAGTGTCGTGAAAATGCTATGTTTAGAAAAAAGTGTGTATTGTAAAATTCTTGCGTAGTATGGTAACAGATAGGTCTTTATTAGAATTATCATTATAAGTTATTTAAGCGTTTTGTCATTAGATAATTCAATTAAAGATTGATTTTGGGGTCGCGGAGCGGTATTAATGTACCACCAAAGTTATGCACCTATATAATACTGCATTATAGGATTACGATACACCTCAATTATGATTGACACGTATTTTGATGACAGTTTTGTAAACTGAAATAATGAAATACAAATGACCCATACTTTTATGTATCTTTGAATATTGTATGGATCGCTAGATCTCTGATGAAGGTACGGCGTTACTATCGTGGAAATGCTAACTTTGTAATCATTGGTACTCTGTTTGATATACAAGTAGTATACAGATTGATGCTAGATGCAAATGATTTTTTTTTAACATTGCGTTTTCGTTGTACAAATAATATTATTCACTCGGATATGTGTCCTAAAATGGTTTTTAGCATATGTGTCGTGGAAATGCTATGTTTGTAAAATATAGTGAATAGTGTAGCATTTTTGCCAGAAATAGTAACAGATATTACTTAAAATATTACTTAAAACATCTGCATCGATATAAAGTCATCTATCTTCTGTAGTGCATAATTTATTTTAGGGCACATTTCAAATTTAGGTTGCAGATATATATTTTACAGAATGCTTCTAGCAAGGTAGAAGTGTCTTTATAGATTGGCACTTACTAACATTTTCCTTGATTAAAATGATTTAATACGAATAGTCCCTACCTTTAGGGTAGAGCCATAATGTCGTGAAAATGCTAAACTTCTAAACCTTGGTACTCTGTTTGATATTCCAGTAGTTTAATGATTCATGGTCCATGGAAGTAAATTTTCCTCAATTTTACCCTTGAAGTTGTTCAAATAATATTATTGACTCCGATAAGTGTGCTAATATTAAATTTTTGCTTAAGCGTCGTGAAAATGCTATGTTTTCAAGAATGGCGTATAATGTAGGACTTTTATGCAAAAAAGCAACATATATGTCTTTATCAAAATTATCATTATGAGTTATTTTAGCGTTTTTTATTAAATAATTCACTACAAGATTTATTCTGAGGTCGCAAAGCTCCCCAAATCAACCCTGAATGGCATCCACCGAAATAGTACTGAATTGTAAAATTACAATATATATGCATAATTTATGCAACGGGATGTCGGAGCTTATAGGACGAACTTTTGCTTTTTTTTATTTTGTTTATATCTTTTTCAATTCATAATCTAAACAAATATGATGACTTGTCCGCACTAAAGCTATGTTAATACAATAATTTTTGTTAAAATATAAAATTGATTTGTTTTGTTATTTTTTTATAAACTTGGAATGGAAATTACTTATCAAGCTCGACAAACCTAACCTCAAAATACTATTCATTGTAAGTTTCTATATTACTTATATGTATAGTATTTTTGTGGATTTCATGAGTTGTCCGCACTCGAGTTTAATCTTACAAATTTTTCATTTTAACGAAAAAACTCGATTAAACCCACCGTTTACTTATAAACTTGGAATGGAAACATTATTAGAAGGGCGCAGCTTCGTCATACCCTTAATACAATATGTTAAAGTTGAGTTGCATCCATATTTTGTATTAAATGCTGTTAGCAAAGAAAAGAGTTTTTTTACGGTTTGATACGTCTTAAGATAAGAGTATCGTTAACTGGAATAATTCAAAATAAATGATCCATATTTTTATGTATATGTCATTATTCACTGGTTCGCTGAATCTACGATTAAGGTACGGTGATACTGTCGTGGAAATGCTGCATTTCTAAACATTAGTATTCTGTTTGATATTCAAGAAGTATACTCATTAATGCTTGAATAATTTTTCATTGATATTATGCTTGTGGTTGTACGAATAATATTATTTACTCGAATGCTTGTCCTAAAATTGATTTGACAACTAAGTGTCGTGAAAATGCTATGTTTAGAAGAAAACGAGTGTAGTGTAGAATTTTTGCGTAGTATAATAACAGATAAATCTTTATCAAAATCATTATTTTAACTTATTTTAGCGTTTAGTCATTAGATAATTCAATTAAGGATTCATTGATGGATCGCGGAGCGGTATTAATGTACCTCCAAAGATGTGCACCGAAATAATACTGCATTATAGGATTACGGTACATCTCAATTATGATTGAGACGTATTTTTATGACAGTTTTGTAAACCGAAATAATGTAATACAAATGATCCATGCTTTTATGTATCTTTGAATACTGGCTGGATCGCTAAATCTCTGATAAAGGTACGACGATACTGTCGTGGAAATGCTACGTTTCTAAACATTGGTACTCTGTGTGATATACTAGTAGTATACTGATTAATGCTCTATGTAAATAATTTTTCCTTAATATTGCGTTTTAGTTGTACGGATAATATTATTTACTTGGATATGAGTCCTAGAAATGATTTGCAGCCTAAGTGTCGTGAAACTGCTATGTTTTCATAATATAGTACGGGATTCTTGCGCAAAAGAATAACAGAACGGTCTCAATTAAACTTATATCATCATTAGTTTTTTCGGCGTTTATACATTATATAATTAATTAAAAGTCTTATTTTAAGGTCGTGGAGCGAATCCAATGTTCGCTGTATAATACGCTTAGTAACAATACTGGATTGTACGATTGCATCTTAATACTTAGCTTCAAAAGCAGTGTCGTGGAAAAGCTATTTTTACAGAAATTTTTATTGTATTCCCCTATTGCCTTTCAGCGGTAATAATATTACTCCAAACTTCTGCATCGATATAAAGCCAACTACCTTCTATAGTGCATAATTTATTTACGGCAATATGTTGAATTTATTCGCAAACATATTCTTTACAGATTGCTTTCAGCAATGAAAAACGTGTCTTTTAAATGACACGTACTATAATGACAGTTTCGTTTACGGAAATAATTAATACAAATGACTCATTCTTGAATATATATTTCATTATTGGCTAGATCGTTGAATATTTGATTGAGGAAAGGATATACTGTCGTGAAAATGCTCACTTTCTAAACATCAGTACTCTGTTTGATATTTTAGTAGTATACTGAATTATGCTCCATGCAAATAATTTTCTCTTAATATTATACTTGCAGTTCCAAAAATAATATTATTTATTCGGATATGTGTCCTAAAAAAATTTTTTTAGCATAGGTGTCGTGGAAATGATATGTTTGTAAAATATAGTGTATAGTGTAGCATTTTTGCCAAAAATTGTAACAGATATTACTCAAAATATTATTTAATACATCTGCATTGATATAAAGTCAACTATCTTCTATAGTGCATAATTTATTTACCGGCATATTTTAAACGTAGGTTGCATCCATATCTTTTACAGAATGCTTCTAGCAAGAGAGGAGTATCTTCATAGATTGACACGTACTATAATAACATTAACCTTAAATAAAATAAGTTAATACGAATAGCCCATACCTAAGGGTATGGCCATAATGTCGTGGAAATTCTACACTTCTAAACATTGGTATTCTGTTTGATATTCCAGTAGTTATATTAGCGTTTTTCATTTAATAATTCACTACAAGATTCATTCTAAAGTCGCGGAGCTGTCCAAATCAACCCTGAATGGCATCCACAGAAATAGTACTGAATTGTAAAATTGCAATATATATGCATGATATATTCAATACAATATGTTAAAGTTGAGTTGCATCCATGTTTTCTACAAAATGCTGTTAGCAAAAAAAGAGAGTTTTTATGGTTTAATACGTCTTAAGATAAGAGTATCGTTAACCGGAATAATTCAATACAAATGATCCACACTTTTATGTATATGTTATTATTCACAAGATTGCTAAATCTCCTATTATGTTACGATGATAATGTCGTGGAAATGCTACATTTCTAAACATTAGTATTCTGTTTGATATTTAAGAAGTATACTTATTAATGCTCGAATAATTTTTCATTGATATTATGCTTGTGGTTGTACGGATAATATTATTTACTCGAATATGTGTCCTAAAATTGATTTGACAATTAAGTGTCGTGAAAATGCTGTGTATAGAAAAAACGTGTGTAGTGTAAAATTCTTGCGTAGTATGGTAACGAATAGGTCTTTATCAAAATTATCATTATGAGTTATTTTAGCGTTTCTCATTAAATAATTCACTACAAGATTCTTTCTGTGATCGCGAAGCAGTCTAACTAAACCCTGAATGGTATCCACCGAAATAGTACTGAATTATAAAATTACAATATATTTACATAATTTATTTAATGCAATATGTTAAATTTGAGTTGCATCCAGATTTTCTAATAAATGCTTTCAGCAAAGGAAATAGTGGCTTTACGGCTTGATACGTCTTGAGATAAGAGTATCGTTAACTGAAATAATTTAATATAAATAATCCATACTTTTATGTATATGTCAGTATTTACTGGATTGCTAAATCACCGATTAAGTTACGATGATACTGTCGTGGAAATGCTACATTTCTTAACATTGATATTCTATTTGATATTCAAGAAGGAAACTCATTAATGCTCGAATAACTTTCCATTGATATTATGCTTGTGTTTGCACGAATAATATTATTTGCTCGAATGTGTGTACTAAAACTGATTTGTCAACTAAGTGTCGTGAAAATGCTATGTTTAGAAAAAAAGTGTGTATTGTAAAATTCTTGCGTAGTATGGTAACAGATAGGTCTTTATTAGAATTATCATTATAAGTTATTTAAGCGTTTTGTCATTAGATAATTCATTTAAAGATTGATTTTGGGGTCGCGGAGCGGTATTAATGTACCACCAAAGTTATGCACCTATATAATACTGCATTATAGGATTACGATACACCTCAATTATGATTGACACGTATTTTGATGACAGTTTTGTAAACTGAAATAATGAAATACAAATGACCCATACTTTTATGTATCTTTGAATATTGTATGGATCGCTAGATCTCTGATGAAGGTACGGCATTACTGTCGTGGAAATGCTACCTTTGTAATCATTGGTACTCTGTTTGATATACAAGTAGTATACAGATTAATGCTAGATGCAAATGATTTTTTCTTAACATTGCGTTTTCGTTGTACAAATAATATTATTCACTCGGATATGTATCATAAATGGTTTTTAGCATATGTGTCGTGGAAATGCTATGTTTGTAAAATATAGTGAATAGTGTAGCATTTTTGCCAGAAATAGTAACAGATATTACTTAAAATATTACTTAAAACATCTGCATCGATATAAAGTCATCTATCTTCTGTAGTGCATAATTTATTTTAGGGCACATTTCAAATTTAGGTTGCAGATATATATTTTACAGAATGCTTCTAGCAAGGTAGAAGTGTCTTTATAGATTGGCACTTACTAACATTTTCCTTGATTAAAATGATTTAATACGAATAGTCCCTACCTTTAGGGTAGAGCCATAATGTCGTGAAAATGCTAAACTTCTAAACCTTGGTACTCTGTTTGATATTCCAGTAGTTTAATGATTCATGGTCCATGGAAGTAAATTTTCCTCAATTTTACCCTTGAAGTTGTTCAAATAATATTATTGACTCCGATAAGTGTGCTAATATTAAATTTTTGCTTAAGCGTCGTGAAAATGCTATGTTTTCAAGAATGGCGTATAATGTAGGACTTTTATGCAAAAAAGCAACATATATGTCTTTATCAAAATTATCATTATGAGTTATTTTAGCGTTTTTTATTAAATAATTCACTACAAGATTTATTCTGAGGTCGCAAAGCTCTCCAAATCAACCCTGAATGGCATCCACCGAAATAGTACTGAATTGTAAAATTACAATATATATGCATAATTTATGCAACGGGATGTCGGAGCTTATATGACGAACTTTTGCTTTTTTTATTTTGTTTATATCTTTTTCAATTCATAATCTAAATAAATATGATGACTTGTCCGCACTAAAGCTATGTTAATACAATAATTTTTGTTAAAATATAAAATTGATTTGTTGTGTTATTTTTTTATAAACTTGGAATGGAAATTACTTATCAAGCTTGACAAACCTAACCTCAAAATACTATGCATTGTAAGTTTCTATATTACTTATATGTATAGTATTTTTGTGGATTTCATGAGTTGTCCGCACTCGAGTTTAATCTTACAAATTTTTCATTTTAACGAAAAAACTCGATTAAACCCACCGTTTACTTATAAACTTGGAATGGAAACATTATTAGAAGGGCGCAGCTTCGTCATACCCTTAATACAATATGTTAAAGTTGAGTTGCATCCATATTTTGTATTAAATGCTGTTAGCAAAGAAAAGAGTTTTTTTACGGTTTGATACGTCTTAAGATAAGAGTATCGTTAACTGGAATAATTCAAAATAAATGATCCATATTTTTATGTATATGTCATTATTCACTGGTTCGCTGAATCTACGATTAAGGTACGGTGATACTGTCGTGGAAATGCTGCATTTCTAAACATTAGTATTCTGTTTGATATTCAAGAAGTATACTCATTAATGCTTGAATAATTTTTCATTGATATTATGCTTGTGGTTGTACGAATAATATTATTTACTCGAATGCTTGTCCTAAAATTGATTTGACAACTAAGTGTCGTGAAAATGCTATGTTTAGAAGAAAACGAGTGTAATGTAGAATTTTTGCGTAGTATAATAACAGATAAATCTTTATCAAAATCATTATTTTAACTTATTTTAGCGTTTAGTCATTAGATAATTCAATTAAGGATTCATTGATGGATCGCGGAGCGGTATTAATGTACCTCCAAAGATGTGCACCGAAATAATACTGCATTATAGGATTACGGTACATCTCAATTATGATTGAGACGTATTTTTATGACAGTTTTGTTAACCGAAATAATGTAATACAAATGATCCATGCTTTTATGTATCTTTGAATACTGGCTGGATCGCTAAATCTCTGATAAAGGTACGACGATACTGTCGTGGAAATGCTACGTTTCTAAACATTGGTACTCTGTGTGATATACTAGTAGTATACTGATTAATGCTCTATGTAAATAATTTTTCCTTAATATTGCGTTTTAGTTGTACGGATAATATTATTTACTTGGATATGAGTCCTAGAAATGATTTGCAGCCTAAGTGTCGTGAAACTGCTATGTTTTCAAAATATAGTACGGGATTCTTGCGCAAAAGAATAACAGAACGGTCTCAATTAAACTTATATCATTATTAGTTTTTTCGGCGTTTATACATTATATAATTAATTAAAAGTCTTATTTTAAGGTCGTGGAGCGAATCCAATGTTCGCTGTATAATACGCTTAGTAACAATACTGGATTGTA
This sequence comes from Anastatus disparis, assembly GCA_017163975.1. Classification (NCBI taxonomy): domain Eukaryota; kingdom Metazoa; phylum Arthropoda; class Insecta; order Hymenoptera; family Eupelmidae; genus Anastatus; species Anastatus disparis. The sequence goes on from JAFFSR010000012.1 coordinate 716,515, forward strand.
CGATTGCATCTTAATACTTAGCTTCAAAAGCAGTGTCGTGGAAAAGCTATTTTTACAGAAATTTTTATTGTATTCCCCTATTGCCTTTCAGCGGTAATAATATTACTCCAAACTTCTGCATCGATATAAAGCCAACTACCTTCTATAGTGCATAATTTATTTACGGCAATATGTTGAATTTATTCGCAAACATATTCTTTACAGATTGCTTTCAGCAATGAAAAACGTGTCTTTTTAAATGACACGTACTATAATGACAGTTTCGTTTACGGAAATAATTTAATACAAATGACTCATTCTTGAATATATATTTCATTATTGGCTAGATCGTTGAATATTTGATTGAGGAAAGGATATACTGTCGTGAAAATGCTCACTTTCTAAACATCAGTACTCTGTTTGATATTTTAGTAGTATACTGAATTATGCTCCATGCAAATAATTTTCTCTTAATATTATACTTGCAGTTCCAAAAATAATATTATTTATTCGGATATGTGTCCTAAAAAATTTTTTTAGCATAGGTGTCGTGGAAATGATATGTTTGTAAAATATAGTGTATAGTGAAGCATTTTTGCCAAAAATTGTAACAGATATTACTCAAAATATTATTTAATACATCTGCATTGATATAAAGTCAACTATCTTCTATAGTGCATAATTTATTTACCGGCATATTTTAAATGTAGGTTGCATCCATATCTTTTACAGAATGCTTCTAGCAAGAGAGGAGTATCTTCATAGATTGACACGTACTATAATAACATTAACCTTAAATAAAATAAGTTAATACGAATAGCCCATACCTAAGGGTATGGCCATAATGTCGTGGAAATTCTACACTTCTAAACATTGGTATTATGTTTGATATTCCAGTAGTTCTTTCTTCTTTATCTTTTATTGGCCTTTCGACTTTTCGTCATAGGCCATCATCAATTTTTTTTTTTTTTTTTTTTTGTTCCGAGGAACTCTCTATTTTGTATTTTTTTTTTGCGTTCTTCGGGTTCTCTTCCCCACGGAAAACTACGAAAATTGTTTTTCCCAATTTTCCCAGGGAGTCAAAACCCCGATCCGCTAGGACGCAAGCCAGCTGCCTTAAGCAACTGAGTTACTTTTCGTCCTTTAACGATGGAGCTCGAAAGTGTGTTCATAAGAACAAAGCACATGTAACAGAGGTGCTTGCTTGAAAAACAGCCGCGAGCGGGATTCGATCCACGGTCCCCCGAGAATACGAATCCAATGCTCTTACCGACTGTGCCACAGCCCGGCTCTCATTCCAGTAGTTATATTAGCGTTTTTCATTTAATAATTCACTACAAGATTCATTCTAAAGTCGCGGAGCTGTCCAAATCAACCCTGAATGGCATCCACAGAAATAGTACTGAATTGTAAAATTGCAATATATATGCATGATATATTCAATACAATATGTTAAAGTTGAGTTGCATCCATGTTTTCTACAAAATGCTGTTAGCAAAAAAAGAGAGTTTTTATGGTTTAATACGTCTTAAGATAAGAGTATCGTTAACCGGAATAATTCAATACAAATGATCCACACTTTTATGTATATGTTATTATTCACAAGATTGCTAAATCTCCTATTATGTTACGATGATAATGTCGTGGAAATGCTACATTTCTAAACATTAGTATTCTGTTTGATATTTAAGAAGTATACTTATTAATGCTCGAATAATTTTTCATTGATATTATGCTTGTGGTTGTACGGATAATATTATTTACTCGAATATGTGTCCTAAAATTGATTTGACAATTAAGTGTCGTGAAAATGCTGTGTATAGAAAAAACGTGTGTAGTGTAAAATTCTTGCGTAGTATGGTAACGAATAGGTCTTTATCAAAATTATCATTATGAGTTATTTTAGCGTTTCTCATTAAATAATTCACTACAAGATTCTTTCTGTGATCGCGAAGCAGTCTAACTAAACCCTGAATGGTATCCACCGAAATAGTACTGAATTATAAAATTACAATATATTTACATAATTTATTTAATGCAATATGTTAAATTTGAGTTGCATCCAGATTTTCTACTAAATGCTTTCAGCAAAAGAAAGAGTGGCTTTACGGCCTGATACGTCTTGAGATAAGAGTATCGTTAACTGAAATAATTTAATATAAATAATCCATACTTTTATGTATATGTCATTATTTACTGGATTGCTAAATCACCGATTAAGTTACGATGTTACTGTCGTGGAAATGCTACATTTCTTAACATTGATATTCTATTTGATATTCAAGAAGGAAACTCATTAATGCTCGAATAACTTTCCATTGATATTATGCTTGTGTTTGTACGAATAATATTATTTGCTCGAATGTGTGTACTAAAACTGATTTGTCAACTAAGTGTCGTGAAATTGCTATGTTTAGAAAAAAAAGTGTGTATTGTAAAATTCTTGCGTAGTATGGTAACAGATAGGTCTTTATTAGAATTATCATTATAAGTTATTTAAGCGTTTTGTCATTAAATAATTCAATTAAAGATTGATTTTGGGGTCGCGGAGCGGTATTAATGTACCACCAAAGTTATGCACCTATATAATACTGCATTATAGGATAACGATACACCTTAATTATGATTGACACTTATTTTGATGACAGTTTTGTAAACTGAAATAATGAAATACAAATGACCTATACTTTTATGTATCTTTGAATATTGTATGGATCGCTAGATCTCTGATGAAGGTACGGCGTTACTATCGTGGAAATGCTAACTTTGTAATCATTGGTACTCTGTTTGATATACAAGTAGTATACAGATTGATGCTAGATGCAAATGATTTTTTTTTAACATTGCGTTTTCGTTGTACAAATAATATTATTCACTCGGATATGTGTCCTAAAATGGTTTTTAGCATATGTGTCGTGGAAATGCTATGTTTGTAAAATATAGTGAATAGTGTAGCATTTTTGCCAGAAATAGTAACAGATATTACTTAAAATATTACTTAAAACTTCTGCATCGATATAAAGCCAACTACCTTCTATAGTGCATAATTTATTTACGGCAATATGTTGAATTTATTCGCAAACATATTCTTTACAGATTGCTTTCAGCAATGAAAAACGTGTCTTTTTAAATGACACGTACTATAATGACAGTTTCGTTTACGGAAATAATTTAATACAAATGACTCATTCTTGAATATATATTTCATTATTGGCTAGATCGTTAAATATTTAATTGAGGAAAGGATATACTGTCGTGGAAATGCTCACTTTCCGAACATTAGTACTCTGTTTGATATTTTAGTAGTATACTGAATTATTCTCCATGCAACTAATTTTCTCTCAATATTATACTTGCAGTTGTACAAATAATATTATTTACTCGGATATGTGGCCTAAAATTGTTTTTAGCATATGTGTCATGGAAATGCTATGTTTTTAATATATATTGTATAGTGTAGCATTTTTGCAAGAAATAGTAACAGATATTACTCAAAATTTTACTTAAAACAACTGCATTGATATGAAGTCAATTATCTTCTGTAGTGCATAATTTATTTACGGGCATATTCAAATTTAGGTTGTATCCATATCTTTTACAGAATGCTTCTAGCAAGGAAGAAGTGTCTTCATAGATTGACACGAACTATGATAACATTTTTGTTGACTAAAATAATTCAATACGAATAGCCCCTTACTTAGGGTACGGCCATAAATTCGTGAAAATGCTACACTTCTAAACATTGGTACTCTGTTTGATATTCCAGTAGTATACTGATTTATACTCCATGCAAGTGAATTTTTTTTAATTTTACGCTTGTAGTTGTTCGAATAATATTTTTGACTCCGATAAGTGTGCTCATATTGAATTTTTTCCTAACTGTCGTGGAAATGCTATGTTTTTAAGAATGGTGTATAGTGTAGGACTTTTATGCAAAAAAGCAACACATATGTCTTTATCAAAATTATCATTATGAGTTATTTTAGCGTTTCTCATTAAATAATTCACTACAGGATTCATTCTGAAGTCGCGAAGCTGTCTAAATCAACCCTGAATGGTATCCATAGAAATAGTACTGAATCGTAAAATTACAATATATATGGGGCGTTTCATATCAACTCACCTGGTCAAAAAATAAAAATCGCTAAAAATCTGGGAAAATGTTCTATTTGATACCCAAAATACCCAAAAAAATTTTTAGAGCTCTAGGTCAAAGAGGTCAAGAGCAAGAGGTCATGGAGTTTTGTGATTTTTTCAATTTTTTTGTAAAATCATCATTTTTAATATTTTTTTATTAAAAAACTAAAGGTTTTAGAAAAAAATGTATAAAGACATTTTTTGTTGGAAATTATGTGTAGAAACTATACAAATTTTTTCCAATCCCAAAGTTGCTATCTTCTGATTGGTCCATTATATATTTTGATGTGATTTTCAATAACTTTTCTTCGCCAAGGTTGATTTTACTCATTTGGCACTAAAAGTTTGTAATTTTTATAACCTTTCACTGAAATTTTCCCCTACATGGTAAAATAACTCTACAGGCAGTTATGGTACTTTTTATTTAAGGTATCAAGACTGAGTTTTAAGCCTGAAAAAAATGAAATTGAAATGTAGTCATAATTTGTTTTTGTAATGATATTAATTAATAAAACTTCTTTTACCTTAAATATATATTAAATACAAGACTTTGACCTAAAAATAATTTTAAAAACCCCATCCGTTGGTTAAAATCCTTTGCTCTTGTCGATAACTTGATTTTTAAAATTTTTTTACTTACCGTAGAGTTTCTCAGCTAATTTTCAATTAATTGACCTGAAAATTTCCAGAGATCTCTAATTTATATATCTTCACAAAATAATAGTTTTAGTTTTAGGAAAAAAAAACAATTTCTAAGTTTGGTTTAAAAAAAAGTTGAAAAAAATCAATATTTTTGTGAATTTCATACAAGTAATTCAGTTCAACATTTACTTTAACTTATCTTATCAAAATTCCAGAACTATTATTTTGTGAAGATATATAAATTAAAGATCTCTGGAAATTTTCAGGTCAATTAATTGAAAATTAGCTGAGAAACTCTACGGTAAGTAAAAAAATTTTTAAAATCAAGTTATCGACAAGAGCAAGGGATTTTAACCAACGGATGGGGTTTTTTAAATTATTTTTAGGTCAAAGTCTTGTATTTAATATATATTTAAGGTAAAAAGAAGTTTTATTAATTAATATCATTACAAAACAAATTATGACTACATTTCAATTTCATTTTTTTCAGGCTTAAAACTCAGTCTTGATACCTTAAATAAAAAGTACCATAACTGCCTGTAGAGTTATTTTACCATGTAGGGGAAAATTTCAGTGAAAGGTTATAAAAATTACAAACTTTTAGTGCCAAATGAGTAAAATCAACCTTGGCGAAGAAAAGTTATTGAAAATCACATCAAAATATATAATGGACCAATCAGAAGATAGCAACTTTGGGATTGGAAAAAATTTGTATAGTTTCTACACATAATTTCACAAAAAAATGTCTTTATACATTTTTTTCTAAAACCTTTAGTTTTTTAATAAAAAATATTAAAAATGATGATTTTACAAAAAAATTGAAAAATCACAAAACTCCATGACCTCTTGCTCTTGACCTCTTTGACCTAGAGCTCTAAAAAATTTTTTTGGGTATTTTGGGTATCAAATAGAACATTTTCCCAGATTTTTAGCGATTTTTATTTTTTGACCAGGTGAGTTGATATGAAACGCCCCATATGCATCATTAATTTAATGCAATATGTTAAAGTTGAGTTGCATTCATATGTTCTACAGAATGCTTTTAGCAAAAAAAATCTTCTTTTTTTAGAGAGACACGTGATTCATGTTCCATTCAATTAATTTTCCCTTATTATTACGTTTGCAGTTGTACAAATTATATTATTCACTCGGATATGTGTGCTAAAATTAAATTGTTGCTTAGTATTATAAAAATGCTATGTTTTCAAGATATTGTGTATATTGTAGGACTTTCGAAAATACTTAAGAAAATAGAGAGCCCGGAAAACGAAAGGCCTGGAAAATGAATGCCCAGAAATCGAAAGGCCCGGAAATCGAAAGGCCCGGAAATCGAAATGCCCGGAAAGTCAACCGATCTATATATATATATATATATATATATATATATATAACATAAATATGTTACTGCGATTATCAGCATCGGTTGCTTCTTCTTCTTCTTCTTCTTCTTCTTCTTCTTCTAGTTTGATTGGCCTTTTGATTAGAGAGGTACTATTCTTTGGCCATTACCAGGTGGCTCTGTCCAAATTTTGCAGAGTTGATTTTTCTTCCTTTTATTTATTTTTTTTTTTTTTACTTCGTTTGTGCTGATTTTTATTTTCTTGTGTTTGATTTAAATTCCTGATTAATGTTTTTAGCGTCCGTTTAGTTGCTTTGAAGGTTAGTTTTTTATTTTGTTTGGTTTAATGGCGGGTCCTTTAAATTAATAATGAGCATAGATTTATAAATTCTATGAGGCAGCTAGCTATTTTAGATTTAGGCTTTTTTAAGATGTCTATGACGGTGATAGGGTAACTTTTAGCTTTTTTTCAGTTTTTTAATAAAGGTTTTTCTCTGGTTGGCCAGCAGCGTCTTGAGCGTGCATCAGACTTGGTGTTTGGAGGCCTGGTTCCTAATGAATTTAACGATCTGAAGAACGGTGTCTTTGCTGTATTGGCTTCTCTTAATTCTGGTTTTGCTCTCAGTGACATTGTTTCGGTTCGACCTTTGTCGCGACCTGCTACAGCTCGTAGTACTGATGATAGTACTGCTTCTTCTGCAACAACATCTCAAGGTGGTCCTCCGCTGCTTACGACGCCATTGCTCGTCACTATGAAAAGTGCCTCGTTGGCGCGATCTGTCATCGGAGCAAAGATCAGGATGGGTAGCCTTCATACCTCAAAGATCAGGAGTGACCTTTTGCAGCGAACTTTATCAGTAGAAACACTTACTCCTTCCTTGATCAACATCAATGAATATCTGCCACACTCATTGCACCAACTGAAGTTGAGAGTGCTCAGGAAGGCCAAAGATAAGAGGTACAACTTCCTTACATTTGTGCGTGATGGTAAGATCTTCGTCAAAAGGAAGAAAGAGGATGCAGCCATTCGTGTTGCATCGGATGACAACTTGGATGTTTTTTTAGCAAAGCTCTCATTGATATCAGCCAACGACGATGTAGCCACTTAACATCTGACACTGGGGTAAGCTCATTCTCTCTTCCTTCTCACTCTAACACACTTCTTCCTTCTAACAATACTATTTCATCGGTCATTCATGATCATTTCACTACTAAGGATGGTCTCAGAGTTTGTCATTTCAATGCCAACTCTATTAGAGCGCACATTGAGATGATTAGACTCTTTTTGGCTTCTCGCCCTTATTTCCACGTAATAGCTGTTACTGAGACCAAACTGGGCCAGATAGTTTGTGATTCTTTGATTGCTCTTGATGGGTATGTGCTTTATAGACAGGATCGTAACACCAGGGGAGGTGGTGTTGCTTTATTTGTACACTGCTCTCTCACTTCTGTGCGTCTCTGTTCATCCTCTGGAAGCTGGAGTGGTAAGCCTGGTTTACCTGAGTATCTCTTCTGTGAGGTCAACTCATCTGACTTGGCTTCACCCATTTTCGTTGGTGTTGTTTATAGACCACCTCACGCTCCATTTTTGGCCAACACAGACTTTATTCCTGATTTGACCACTCATATGCACAATTATAGTACTAACTAGGAGAGTATCAGACCTCCGGATCACGGATTTTGCTCAAACTTTGGGATAAGTTTTCAGATGTCAAAATATGAAAGGAAACAGAATTTTAAATCCCAACGCCCAATATTTCCCTAGTTACAGGCGATTAAAGAAAATCACTAAAAAAGTTACTAGATTTTCAAACGCATATAGTTCCTTAGCATTGATAGCTGGAAGCTTGAAACTTTTTTTAAATGAAAGCTGAGCTTAAATCCCTTCGAAATAGTAGTTATAGCATGTCAAAATATTATTTTTTCTCAAAGTTTTAGCGTGATAAACATTGGACCTGATTTTTCTTTTTAAAACATTAATTATTAACAGAAGCTGAAATTGGGTCTAATGTTTATCACGCTAAAACTTTGAGAAAAAATAATATTTTGACATGCTATAACTACTGTTTCGAAAGGATTTGAGCTCAGCTTTCATTTAAAAAAAGTTTCAAGCTTCCAGCTATCAATGCTAAGGAACTATATGCGTTTGAAAATCTAGTAACTTTTTTAGTGATTTTCTTTAATTGCCTGTAACTAGGGAAATATTGAGTGTTGGGATCTAAAATTCTGTTTCTTTTCATATTTTGACATCTGAAAACTTATCCCAAAGTTTGAGCAAAATCCATGATCCGGAGGTCTGATACTCTCCTAGTAAGGTAGTTTTAGGAGATTTCAACACTAATTTGTGTTCTGAATCTGATGATTCTGTGTTCCTGAAGAGCCTTATTAAGGATGTTCTATGATGCTAAAGGGAGGGTAGCGGGGACAGAGGAGACATGGGTTAAAAGCATTAAAAGATGTAGAGCTACCAATCTTAGAAAAAAAAATCAGTCTAAATAAATTACATAAAAAATAAATGTAAAACCATAAAATATCATTGGATATTAACTTTTTTAGTTTTTATATAAATTATTCATTTACTTTTTATATAAATTATTGACGCATCACAGTCTTCCTTCGTATTATAATCTCAAAACTTACGTTCGTAAGTCAGCTGTTATAAAGACTACCAGATAAGTATATCTATATATTTGTACGGCGCTGCCAACTTTTTCATTTTTTTGTGATAGTGTTCCGATAATGAATGAAAATATAAACTTTAAGTACATTTATCGTTGCAAAATTTCCGATGAGGTTTAAAAAACAAAATATCAAATTATTCCTTAAAACCTATTCTTTCATAATATCAGTTTTTTTTTTAATTCTGTACATTGCGTATATGAAAAATTCAAGATATAAGCAAAAATTGCTTTAGTCTCCCATAAGAGCAATGTTATTTGGGACTATTTTTAAACTAGATTTTTAATAAAAAACTCGCGATAAAAAATACTGAAAAAATTCTAGCTTGTTCTTTATATGTTAAATTATCATATTTTGAAGTTTCATGCATTTCTGTACATTTTGATATAATCATAGAGCATCCTTAAGGAAAATGCACTTTTTTCAGTGCCTTATGGACCTACGCATCAAACTTATTCCTCTGATACGTGGCTCAACTTGTGCCTTGTCGATGCCAATGACTTACTGCTTGACTATTGGAAGACTGATGTACCATTTATTGACAGACATGATTTTATTGCTGCGACTGTGAAGTCGTCTCTCTCTAGGCCTACACTTAATAATTTTACTTATCATGATTATAAAGCGGTTGATGAAGCTGTTCTTCTTGATTATTTTCGATCGCTGAATTGTGCTGTGTGTGACGGTGACTCTTCTCTTTTGGCTCGCCTTGAATGTCTTTACACTCATCTTGATGAAGCTATCTCACGGTTTGTGCCTGTTAGGCGTGTTCGACAGAGCAAGAGTCATCGTCCGTGGTTTACCTCTGAGCATCACCGCTTAATCTCTGAGAGAGATGGCATTACAGACGCTTCAAACGTACTAGGCTGCGTGCTGATCTTATATGTTATAGAGATGCTCGAGATCGGGCCCATTCATGCATCGAATCAGCTAAATTACTGTATTACCAAGACAGATCTGGAAAGAACTCAAGAACCTGGGCGTATGTTCCAGCAGTAGTGACTCTCGACATTCTTTTTCAATTAATGATTTGAATCGGTATTTTGGTGGTGTTGCGTTTGATCCTCTGGCCCCCTCCATTTCTGATTACATGAATACACTTGCTCTAGATGAACCACTTAAACCCATGTTTAAGTTTAATCCAGTTACTTTGGAGGAGGTATGGATGGCTGTTTGTCATTCAGCTTCACAGGCCAGAGGGTTTGATGCTGTTCCTCAATCTTTTGTCCGTGCGGCATTTCCGGTCATTGGGCCTTTGTTATGTCGCATTTATAACGACTCATTGCGTGAATCCTTATTTCCTTCATGCTGGAAGATCTCACTGGTCACTACAATAAACAAAATCTCCTCTCCTCAAGCTTTTGGTGACATTAGGCCAATTTCTTTATTATCTTTTATGTCCAAGGTTCTTGAACGTCTAGTCCATGATCAACTCTACAATTACTTGTCTATGCGACAGCTACTGGACCCTTATCAGACTGGATTTCGAACTGGACATAGTACTCAGACCGCACTACTGGAACTAACTGAGGACATTAGACGCAAAATGGACAGACGCTACGTGACGTTGCTGTTGCTATTTGATTTCAGCGAGGCATTTGATACGGTAGGCCATGTCTCTCTGCTCAGAAAAATGTCTTCTCTTGACATCTCGCATTCAGTTGTGCGGTGGTTTGCGTCTTATCTCTCTGAGAGACAGCAGGCTGTTATTGATGCAGATGGTAATGCATCTGACTATGTAACATTAAATACTGGTGTTCCCCAGGGCTCTGTCCTTGGTCCACTGTTGTTTTCTATATACATCAATGATGTGGCTGCTGACTTCCATGCCGATGTGCAGCATCTTATCTATGCTGATGATCTTCAGGTGTACATTCACTTCCCAATTGCTAAGTTAGCTTCTGTTACTGCTCTCATGAGTGATCAAGCTGTCAGTATTGTTAACTGGGCGACAAACAATCATCTAAAATTAAATGTGAACAAAACAAAAGTTATTATTATTGGATCTTATTTCTATGTCAATATGCTGCCCTCATTACACATCACTGGTGTTCCAATAAACGGTGATCTTATTAAGTTTGAATCTTCTGTTCGTAGTCTTGGTGTATGGCTTGATAGTAAGTTGAACTGGAAGGACCGAATTGCGCATGTGTGTAACAGAAGTCACTCATTGCTCTATAGATTAAATTTCTTTCGAAAAAATACCACCATTGCACTACGTAAGCATCTTATCCGTTCTTTGCTGTTTCCTTTACTTGATTACTGTTGTTTGGTCTATATTGACCTTTCTGCTGAACTCGATCTGAGGCTTCAAAGGGTCGTAAACTCTGGTATTCGTTACATCTATGGTGTAAGTAGGCGCGAGCACATCTCTGTTTATAGGTCCTCTCTAGGCTGGTTATCCACTTCGGGTAGAAGAAACTACTTCGCTACTACCTTCTTATACAAAATATATTTTTTTTAATGCTCACCTTCATATCTTTATTCTAGATATTTGTGGAGCCGGCCTGTGAGGACACTAAGGGGTGATGTGAGACCGTTAACCATTCCTTTTTCATCTACCAAGTATCACCAAAGATCGTTCCTGGTTGTGTCATCGCAACTATGGAACGGTCTACCATCATCATTAAGAGACTCTTCATCGTTGGCATTATTCAAGGCATCAACATATTCGCACTACCTTTCCCTTGAGAATGAGCCTCTGCTCCGAGCTAGGCTTTAATTATTTTAATTACTGTATCTTTATTTTAATTCTATTTTTACTTAGTATCTCATTTTATATATATATATATATATATATATATATATATATATATATATATACTTACAGTATATACTTACAGTTAATAAATTTAAATATCTCTCTCTCTCTCTCTCTCTCTCTCTCTCTCTCTCTCTCTCTCTCTCTCTCTCTCTCTCTCTCTCTCTCTCTCACCTGAGCTTGAATATCTATACATGCACATAACGACACTGTGCTGTTGAGCCTTCTTTCTTTCCTGCTATATATTGCTTGGTGGTGTACTAATGCATGCGTTATGAATTAATATTGAAAGTTTAATGTAATTAGTGGGTCTACCTATATTTGCGTTTTTAGTAAGGGGATTCAATAGAAGATAGAAAATAAAAATTTTTTAACAAAAACAAACAATTTAAAATATTTTTAATAAATAAAAACCGACTTTAAAAGTATCGAATAAAAACAAAATTTTTTACAAAAAATAAGATTTTAAAAACATTGCACTAAAAAATGACAAATAAAAAATTTTTAACAAAAAAAAAACCGACTTCAAAAAATGCACTGAAAAGTAACAAATAATTTATTATCTTTAAAAATCATACAAATAATTTGTAAAATACAATTTTAGAAGTCGGCGTCTAATTCTAAATCTGTGGTGCGTAAGCAGAACGACTTACTAGGAGAGTGTCACACCTCCGGATCACGGATTTTGCTCAAACTTCGGGATGAGTTTTCAGATGATAAAATATGGAAAAAGCTAAAGTTATAGTCACAAACACTCAATATTTCCATAGTTACAGGCAATTAAAGAAAAACATTAAAAAAGTTACTAGATTTTTAAACGCATATAGTTGTTGAGCATTGATAGCTAGAAGCTTGAAACTTATTTTAAATTAAAGCTGAGCTTAAATCCTTTCGAAACAGTAATTACAGCATATCAAAATATTATTTTTTCTCAAAGTTAAAGCGTAATAAGGATTGGACCTGAATTTACTATTTAAAACATTGTTTAATAATAAAAGCTGAAATTAGGTCCAATCTTCATTACGCTCTAACTTTGGGAAAAAACAATATTTTGATATGCTGTAATTACTGTTTCGAAAGGATTTAAGCTCAGCTTTAATTTAAAATAAGTTTCAAGCTTCTAGCTATTAATGCTCAAGAACTATATGCGTTTAAAAATCTAGTAACTTTTTTAATGTTTTTCTTTAATTGCCTGTAACTAGGGAAATATTGAGTGTTTGTGACTATAACTTTAGCTTTTTCCATATTTTATCATCTGAAAACTTATCCCAAAGTTTGAGCAAAATCCGTGATCCGGAGGTGTGACACTCTCCTAGTTAGTCCATTTTTTCAAAAATAACGTTCACATTCATTGTTCAAAAATAACGTTTACATTTATTGTTAGAAAATAACGTTTACATTCATTGAGGAATTAGACGCCGACTTCTAAAATTGTATTTTACCAATTACTTGGATGATTTCTAAAGATAATAAATTATTTGTTACTTTTCAGTGCATTTTTTGAAGTCGGTTTTTTTTTTTGTTAAAAATTTTTTGAAGTATAGTTTTCTGTGGAAAGTTAGATTGTATATGAATGATCTAATTTTTGTTGGAATATTGAGGGATTCCAGGTCTTTTTGGATGAGGTCAGGATTAACTGAGTCGAAACCTTACCTTAAGTCTATGAATAGCGCAGAGAGTACTTTGTTATCATTGTTTGAGTTGTGTATTAAGGTAATCAGTTCAGCAAGGCAATGTGTGCATGACGTATTACGCCTGAATCCGTTTTGAGAGATTGGAATTATTTGGTTGCTTTCGATGTAGTGAGTTATTCTTATTTGTAGCATTTTTTCCATAGTTTTTAATAAGCAAGATATTAAAAAGATTGGGCGGAATTTGTGTTTTTCGTTTTTAGGTATTAGAATCATAAGTGACTCCTTCCAGTCATCGGGAAAGGTTTGTTGGCCAAGAATTTCATTGAATATATCAAACATAATGCTTTTATATTCAAGTGGAAGTTTAGTGATCATTTTATTGTCTACTTGGTCAAGCCCTGGGGCAGATTTGACTTTGATTGTGATAAATAATAAGATTAAAAATAGAACACAATCTTATTATTAATAAAGTCTTTATTCTATTAATTACAAAGTAATTCAAATACTATAAAGCAATATCCTTTTATATTAAAAGTACTTCTGACATGAACAGACGGACTTGAACTGAACAAGAAACTACGACGAGACGCGACGACTTGCTTCAACTGTTCATTACATTATCTCAATAGGTGGCGACACCTAGTATGAGTTTGCATATATCCAACACTCCCTCCCACACTCATACATATTTCAATTAAAAGTGTTGTAGCATCTCTCTCGTTCTTGTTTCTGATCGTTCATTTAGTTCCTGTAATTTAGAGAAAAAGTTTGTTAATAATTTAACTAAAATACATATTAGAAATATAATCAGTCAATATTATCAGTCATTAAGTATTTGTTTGGTCAGTCGTTCATGTAATTCAAATGACAAAGGTTTTGTGAATATATCAGCTATCTGATTTTTAGAGGAAATCCAACTGACATTTATTAAGCCTCTAGTTACACATTCCTTTACATAATGTTCTTTTATTTCTGTCATATGTCTTAATTTGTTTCCGCCTCCAGTCTTAACACTTGCTTCTGCTGCCTTATTATCACACCATAATGACATAGGTGCTAATTCTCTTTGTAACAACTCTTTTAGTATTAAATACAATGAAACTAATTCCTGAGCACACTCGCTCATTGCAACATACTCCGCTTGACATGTTGATAATGCTACATATCTTTGTCGGTGAGTTTTCCAGGCTACAGTGTCTCCAAACAATTTAATTGCATAGCCACTAGTTGTTAATGAACCTTTGCAGTCTCCAAAGCTTGCATCTGAAAAACCTTGAAAATCTTGAGTCTGTCCTATGTATTTTAATTCAAGATTTTTAGTACCTTTCAAATATTTAAAAACCCGTTCTACCATTTTCCAATCATTCTCAGTAGGATTGTTTTGATGTCTACTAAGTACATTCACTGCATAGGTGATGTCTGGTCTACTTGCATTTGAAAGATACATTAAAGTGCCCACTGCTTCTCGATAGGGTATATTGTTTGCGTTTTCTGTCATTAAATTATCTTCGGTCTTTTCTGTCTCTTCTCGTTGTCTTCTTTCTCGATTTGCCATTTGGTTTGTTATCATTGGAGTTCGTTGAGAGTGTGATTCTTGAAATCCAAACTTTTCTATCATTCTATTTATGTATTTTTCTTGTTTTATACTTAAAATTCCTTTCTGTCGATTTCTTTTGATTTCCAAGCCTAAAAAGTTTTTGGGCTCTCCGATTTCTGTCATTTCAAACTCACTCTTTAAGTTTGATTTCATCCTTTCTAGCATTTGCATATCATTACATATTAACAAGATATCATCTACATATAAAATTAAAAACAAAAAGCTGTCCTTTTCTCGTTGAGTAAATAAGCATGCTTCATTGTTAAATGGTTTCAATCCATATTTTTCAACTGTCTCTTTGAATCTTTCATTCCAACATTTTGGACTAACCTTTAGACCATATAGTGCCTTTTCCAATTTGCAAATTTTATTCCTTTTGATTTCTTCAGTGACTTTCATTCCTTCTGGTATTTCCATATATACTTCACTGTTTAAGTATCCATTTAAAAATGCTGTCTTTACGTCCATTTGACATATTTCTAAATCCAATTTATTAGCAATAGCTAGTATTGATCTAATCAAAGGTAAACGTGAAACTGGTGCGTATGTCTCTTGTAGATCATAAATGTTTCTGTCTTTAAATCCACGTATTACCAATCTTGCTTTATATTTTTCTCTGCCATTTGATTCTATCTTTCGTTTGAACACCCATTTAGAATCAATGATGTTTGGCTTTCTGTCGTTATTTAATACAGTAGATCTGTCTACTTGTTTCCATACATTATTCTTGTACATAGAATGTAATTCTTCGTTAATTGCTTCTGTCCATTTCTGTCGTTCTTTTGATTTCATTGCTTCAGCATAAGAACTTGGATCTCCATTTATTTCCGCCAGTAATGCATGAGTTTCATTATCTGTCGTATTTTCTGTGTTTGATTTTAATTTTCTTGGTCGTCCTACAGGCCTTTTTGTCTTTTCTCCCTCCGTTTCTTGCAATTTTTCATTATTTTGTTCGTCTTCATTGAAGAATTCTACAAACCATTTATCTGTCTTTACTTCCTCATTTATTTGTTCCCAGTTTAGTATATCTGTCTTATTATATCTGTCTCTATAAACTAGTTTTTCGTTGAATCTGACGTCTCTGCTCTCATATAGTTTACCTTCTTCTGGTTTCAGTAAAACATATCCAGTTTCTTTGTATCCTATTAAGATAACTCGTTTTGCAATAAATCTGAATTTTGGACCAACTTTTCTTTGCACTTTCATATATGCAAAGCATCCAAAACGTTTTATCTGATTAATGTCTGTCTTGTAGTTTTCTTTAAATTTTTCTGTTGGTGATATCATGTTATTAGTTGAATGAGGTGTCCTATTGTATACATATACAGCTGCACTCAATGCTAAGTCCCACATATTTTCAGGCAAACCAGAATCATACATGAGTGCCCTGACTTTCTTCTGTATGGTTTGGTTAAACCTCTCTGCAACTCCATTATGCTGAGGCGTATCTGGGCAAGCTAACTGATTTTCAGCTCCTAATTTTTCCAATACTTCCTTTGTGTATCCACCGGTGTATTCAGTCCCTTGATCTGTTCTTAAATAACACACCTTAGCATCTTTGCCCAACAGATTTCTGGCGCTTTTTACAAATGACTCTAGACATTTTCCTGTCTCATCTTTCGTTTTCATGGGATAAGCCATGGCCAGTCTGGAAAAGTCGTCAATAAATACAGAAATATATCTGTATCTTTTTGGATAAGATTTAGGACTAATAATACCCATGGTGTCTGAATGTATTATTTGTAAGGGTTCAGTTGCTTTCTGTCTAACTGTCTTAAATGGCAATTTATTGAATTTTGCTATCATGCAAACTTCACAGCTTGTAATTGCATCATCAAATACAGCAGTTTGTAAGGTCTTGATTTCTGGAAATTTTTTCTGTAATATCTTAAGATATTCAATTGATGCATGACCCATCCTGACATGCCATAACATAGCGTGAGCATTTAAGTTTTTGTCATTTAACTGTTCTGTTTCTTCAATTTTACATACAGGTTCTTCTTTTACTTCAATATCATTTGGTTTATGTATTAATCTGTCTGAAATTGTATTTTGAAAATCTAAGTATTTTTCAGTACTTATAACTGTTTGTCTTTCTTCAAATTTACTTTCTTGATCATCTTCCTTGTTTAACTGCCTTTTTGTCATTCCTCTTGTCATCAAGTAAGCTATTGTCTGTCTTTGTTTTATGTTTTTATTTTCTTGCTTATCTGTTTCAAATTCAATCAGCCAATATGGTTTCTCGTAAATTCCTGTCAAGAAAGACTCATTGGAAACTGGATCAAATATATCTATAATTTTGTTGTCCAAATAAATACTTAATCCTTCATCTGCAAATTTACGCAATGACATCAAATTCTCATTCAAATTTTCTGCAAAAATTACTCTGTCTAAAGTTATCTGCTTATTATCTGTCATTTTGAATTGAACACTTCCCTCTCCCTCCGATCTAAGAATTGCTTTTCTGTCTTTGTTTGCGCATTGGATTTCGTCCGGTTGTTTTGTAAATGTCTTGAAAATTAATTTTGAGTTTGTTAAATGTTCTGTCGCGCCACTGTCAGCTATGAATTTAGCCAGTATTGATTTGTCCAATGTTTCATTGTTTATATTTGTTATGTTAAACGAAGTCATTTGCTTACTGTCCTTTTTAATTGCTTGATACTCACCACTCTGTACATTAGTCTTTTCATTTTTAGGTTTTATTTGATTCTGACTGCCTTTCTTTTGATACTTTCCTCTGTTATAATTTATATGATTTTCTTGTCTTCTTCTACTGTCAAATTTCGCTCGTTTTTGATTGTCATAGTTACTTGAGTTAGTTATTTTACGTTTGACTGCTGTCTGACCTGTATTTCCTTTATATTTATTAATATAATGTTTTGTTTCATACCTTTTACTGTCGTCCCGTCTCCAATATCTCTGACGTTTTGGACATGTTGCGGCCACATGATCACGTGTAAACTCCTGGCAATAGAAGCATTTTTTCATGCCCGATCCCTGACGTGGACAGTCGTTAGCATAATGCCCAAAGCCATCACACTCATAACATCGTACCTTTTGTATGGCACCTGTGTTAGCTGCCATAGCTGTCGTTGAAGGCTTTTCTGTCGTTTGGCGGCTTTCGATCTGCATAATAAGTAATTTTAATTTATCGTAAGATAAACCTTTTCCTGTTACACTTTCTGTCATAAAATCTATTCCTTCCACTTGATTTACTTTATTTATTATAGCATTATAGAAAGCGTCTCTTTTGTCTTCTTCAGACAATATTTTAACTTTTGGCATGTTATTATAATTTCTTACAATTTCTTCAAATCTATCAATAAAATTTACTGCCTTTTCTTTCACTGGATTATATTGTATGCTGTATAGTTTTTTTCTTTATACTAGATGGAGTCACATTTACTTCACTTACTTTAATTTCTTTAATTTTATCTAACAATTCAATTGGATCTTTTATTTCCATTACTCTAGCATGATAATTTTTATCTATTCTATTAATTAAAATATCACGTACTCTATATTTATGTTTTTCTTTTAAACTTTCTGATAAATTTTCATTTACTACAACTGTACTGTCTACAACATACAATAAATCCAATGATCTTAATTCAGACAAAAAATAATCTAAAAAATTTTCATATTTAATTTGAGTAGTTAGTTTATAGTCATGTTTTATTGATCCGTCTTTTCCAGTCAGTCCTGTTTTAATAGTTTCTGTCAACTGTTTAGAAATATTTAAAATACTATTATTTTCTATATTAAGTCTTTTATTAACCTCTGTCTGAATTAAGCGTGATAGTTCCTGTTCATCTATGACTGTCGAATTCCCGAAACCATCATTATTAAATATGTCATTATCAAATTCATTGTTTACCTTAGCTGTCGTCTGGCTTTCTTTAATTTTATCCGTCGCTTCTGCCATATCAACTGTCGTTACTTTCCTTTTAAATTCTGTTCTCATTTTATCCAAAGTTTCAGAATTATAATTCTGCATTGCCTCTCTTTCTCTGATAATCAGAGCAATCAAACCATCCGTTCTTTTCTCGTCTACTTTCCTTCTCTTCTCTTCACTTTTCTTTCTTTTTGCCATTTCTAGCTTTAAAGAAGCAATTTCAGCCTTTAGTTCGTCCACTTCTTTGGTTAAGCCTATATCAGAATTTTTATTCTTAGAAATATTTTTCTCATAAAATTTATTGTCACCCTTTTCAATTTGTTTCAATGATGAAACATTAAAATTTCTATTTACATACATTTTATTTGTTAATAGTTCGTTAGATTTTACTACTATTTGTTTACCTGCCAATTTTGCTTCTGTCGTTCCACTCGCTCTGTCTTCTGATTCCGTCTCTTTCTCTGACTCATCTGTCTTACTGCCATGCCCATCAGTCTTTTCTCTGTCCATAACTCCGTCTTCAACTGTCGCTTCATCTGTCGTGATGTGGCCACCTGTCGCACAGTAAGGCATGAACAGTCTGTCCCCCTTTTCTTTCTTTTCATTTACTGCTTGTTTTACGAGCTTGTACTCCTCTTCAGTAACGAATTCAAGATCTATAAAACCAATCATAAATTAATATTATGAATCAATATGACTCACTGAACTCAAGTGATGTCAATTTTATTTCAATTAATTAATTTTAATTACTATTTGAAATTATTTTTGAGGTTAAATTCAGGTACCATGCCTAACACAAGCCTTGTCACCAGAATTTGTCTCAGTTTTGGTTCAATACATATAAATTTGCTCAATTGCTCTTGCATATATGACATACTGAACACAAGTAGATCACACTTACAACGCAATTTTGAGAAATTAGCTATAGCTTTTTATTTAATTTATAAAATTTATTCAATTTTATGTGTAATATACCGAACACAGATATTATCACATATTTAAAATCAAATTAAAAATTTAATCGTATTTACGGTACCTAGTCCATATTTAACTTCTGACTCTGTGACAAATAGTATACTATTTTCTGTCATCTCTACAAATATTTTTTCATCGCGATGTTTCCATCGTAGATCGAGAATTGCCTCTTGCGTTTTAAGAAACAATAAAAGGCTCGTTTCATCTGTTCACATAATATATTTTAATTTAAAAAAAAATTCAAAAACTAGATTTCATTATTTAAATTTATAGGTTAAATTTTATCAATTCTATGTATATTTGCAACCTTTATTTAGTCTTGTGCTGCAGACACAAAACTAATACATATACATATACATACATACATATCTGCCTTAAACATGGATGCGCGGCATGCACAAACTCATATTTACACACACAAATACACGTCAGCCATTTTCATTTTAATAATTTTATTTACAGTCATTCATACACGATCACTATCATAAAAAAAATAAAAAGGAAAAATTCAGACCAGTTTTTATCGGTTGCATACACTATTCATGTTATTTATATATACATATATATATATATATACACATACACGTACATACATACATATATATTTCAGTCTGTACTGTCATAACTTTATTCAGACTCTATGCGCGCATTTCTTTTATATATACTTATATATATATATATATATACATACATACACGTACACACACGTGTTTAATCAACAAATATTTTCTTTTATATATTGCCGTCGTTCATCATCATTTTTTTTTTTTTATTAATAATCATAATTATTTCGTGCATGCACGGTCCTCTTCCTTCTATGTATATACATATACATACACATATACATATATATGCATGTATATAACATAAGAAGATCGAACAAACACGCACGAACCTGTCGCTTTCCGGCTTTACCTCGCGTCATATCATCCAACATGGCGACTCGTTTTATTTCTCTCTCACTCTCTCTCACTATAGACTAGCGCACGACGCTAGCTATCTCTGTCTAGCTTTCTTTTTACTAACGCGCATACGACGCCATTACTGCCGTATGTCATTGAGAGAGAATTAAAAGATAAAACTCTTACCCGGAGTCAACTCCTTTCTTTCTCCCCGCTGTCCTTCATCCTGTCTTTTTGCTCCTCCACTCGCCATCTCCGACGCTTCCACCAGGAGACAAAAAATAGCAAAACCACCAAACAAACCAACGCACGCACCGAACTACAAAAATCCCTTTCTCAATTTATTTTACAATACGCGCAGTTAGAAGCACTCTGGGCTCATAACCTGATAAATAATAAGATTAAAAATAGAACACAATCTTATTATTAATAAAGTCTTTATTCTATTAATTACAAAGTAATTCAAATACTATAAAGCAATATCCTTTTATATTAAAAGTACTTCTGACATGAACAGACGGACTTGAACTGAACAAGAAACTACGACGAGACGCGACGACTTGCTTCAACTGTTCATTACATTATCTCAATAGGTGGCGACACCTAGTATGAGTGTGCATATATCCAACAGATTGACTTAATGGCATTTTCTAGTTCTATTAGCATGAAAGGTTTTTCTAGGTAGATATTTTCTGTTGGGTTTGTGTTAGAATTAGGAATTTCTAAGGGTTTGTTTGGCACAAGTGGGGGGCAAAAATTTTCTATAAAATTGGTTGCAGTTTCTAGAGTTTCTTTGCCGTTGAAATGTTGCTTAGGTGAGTCTAGAATTCTGTGTTTAAATTTTTGGACTACATTCATAATTTTTTGAATCCGTGTGTCTTTATTGAGATTGTTTTGTACATAGTTCTTGAAGTTGGCAGTTTTTATTTTACGGAGTTCTCTTTTAAATTGGTTTTCAGTTTTGTTGAGACTTAATAGGTTTTCGTATGTGGGATTTTTTAAGAATTCTTTTGTTATTTTTTTACACAGGGCGCGTACAGTGGGTACTTTACTCCCACCCAGCGAAAAGTAAAGTACCCACTGTACGCTGCCTGTGTAAAAAAATCATATATTCTCCACGGGAGTAAATGAAAAATCCCTTAAATCGTATGTTTGTCACCCTCGCCTTTGGCTCGGGTGACAATTAACATACGATTTAAGACATTTTTCGTTTTTACTCGCTAGGTGAATAATAAACTATTTTTTATGTTTGTATTGATTGAGTCGCATTGGGGCTCTCACCATGGTGCTGGAGCAGGGTGAATTCTCAGTTTGTTTTTAGATTTGGAGTCTTGTTTTAAGTATTTAGAGTTTTCTTTGGGGATGGTCTAAGATGCTAATCAGATCTGTTTTAAGCGAATCTAAGGTATCTTTTTTAAATGTGTTGTATTTTTCTATTGAAGATTTTTTCTGAATTTGAGAATCTTTTTTTATCGTTTTGGATTATATTGATTAGGTTAAGTTTGTATTTATTCCAATCTATTTTTTTGGTGTTAATTCTGTGGGTAGAATTTGATGGGAATTTTTCAACTGCTGTTTTTATTGTGATATTAATTGGGAAGTGGTCACTAAACATTTTGTCTTGTAGAGTGAACTATTGAGTTTTTAGGGATATAGAACTTGATATTAAAGTGAGGTCTATTGTAGATTGTATTATTTTGCCATCTCTATGGATATAGTATGTGGGAGAATTATCATTTAATATGATAAGGTCAGAGTTGTCAATTGCTTCTAGAAGGTTTTTTCCATTTTTGCAGCTGTGGTTTGAGCCCCAGTAAGTATGGTGGCTATTAAAGTCACCTCCTATTAATGCATTTTTGAATTTATTTGTAGAAATGAATAATTTGTCCCATTCTTTTTTGGGCATTACGTTTGTATTAGAGTTAGGAACTCTATAAATTGCTACAATTAGGAGCTTACTATCCTTGTCGTTAGTGACTGACTCGTCTATATTTTTTTTGTGTATTGAAATGGCAATAGATTCTAGTGAATTTTTTGTATTGTGAATACTCTCTTCTTTTTCAAAGAATATGTTGTTTTTAATGCATATGGCTACTCCTCCTCTTGTTCCAGCTGGTTTGTCTCTTCTTATGATATTAAAGTTTTTTATACTAAGATTATGATCGTCTCTCAGCCATGTTTCGCTTAAGAGGATAAGATCGTATTCTTGAGCTATATTGTGAATTTCATGTTGTTTGTTGAGTATACTACGGCAATTCCATTGCAAGATTTTCAATTCTTTGAATGTGTGTGTTTCTTTATTTTGACTATTATTATCCATTTTTGTTTTAATGTAGTGTTTTAAATTTTGTTAGAATAGTTATTGAATAAGAATTTTTCATTAATGTTGGAATTGCAGAGAATTTATTTATTGTTAAGGTTTATTTATTTATTTTTTTTTTTATTTTTTTTTTTATTTTTATTTTTATTGAGAGAGTATATTATCTTGTGAATGTATTAAATCGGGAACGTAATCTTTACCTTGTGATTGTTCTATGTATTCGTTAAATTGATTTTGTACGATAACGCTGTTAGAGTTATCTGTAGGGTCTGTAGATTTTAATACATCGTCGGTTACAGTGAGAAGTTCTGCCAGTGAGATCTTGGTCATGAGTTTACAGACTTCTCTGACGTGTTCGGGGTTTATATCATTAATATTCACGTTTGTTTCTTCTTGTGAGAATGAAGAGATTGCCTCTTCCTCATTATTGTTTGAGCATTTTAGATTTAGATTAATTCTACCATTTGGTGCCATTAATAGTTCAGAATGGCTTTTGGGAAAAGAGATTGGTTTTTTATTGAATTCTAATTTTTTGATTACTTTAGATTTATTTAGGTGGGTGAGATTTGAGTTTGTGATTGGGCTACTACTTTATTGTAATTTTTGCTTTGATGGTGAACAGTAGGAAGAGAGAGAGGTAGAGGTTTTTGAAAATTGAGGTTAGGGAACTCTTCATTGTATCTATATTCAAAATCAGGCATGTAGTAGGGGTTTTTCGATAAGTCATTAACTTGTTCTTGACGGTCATTATTTTGATTGTCTTAGAGAAGGATTAAACCTATATATATCTATTCTTGCTTCTGTGAGCTCCATATTGTTTTTAATTACGTAGTTGAGGATCTTTTGTTCTGTTATTCTTCTTTGACATTTTTTGTCAAAGGGTAGATGGTCTCCTTTGCAGTGGATGCATTCTCTTACATTATCTTTTTTTGGACAATCTATTTTGTTTATGTGGTTTAGTTCTCCGCAGGCTGCGCATTTTAGTGTAGATTTACAAAATTTTTGTATATGACCGTAGTTGAAGCATTTGTGGTATAATTTTACTTGCGGTGTGTAGGTTTCTAGTTTGATGACTACTTTGTATAATTTAACATCAGTCGGTAAAAACTGTCCCTCTAATGTAATTAAGACAGTGTTCGTAGGTAACAGTTCGAACTTGGAGATTTCGTCTGCTTTGTTATTGTCTGTGTCTTTGTCTTCCTTATCGAAGGATTTATCTTCATTTTCTTTTTCTTTTTCTGAATATGATTTTCTGAGAAATCTTCTTGCGTTTTTAATCTTGATAGGGCCAAAAGGAGATGAGATTTCTAAATTATTTTTTATTTCTTCATCTGTGAGTTCGGTCGGTATATTCTTGATCACTCCTTGTCTCGTTATAAGGTGTGTTGGTATAAATGCGGATAGGTTGTTAGATTTAAGTTCTTGCATATCGATGATTTTGTTAGCAGTGTCTCTATTGTTTGTAATTATGCAAATTTTATTTTGTGAAAGAGATCTTATCTCGTTTAATCCTGATTTGATTTTCTTTACTAGGATTTTTCCTACTTTTATGGAAGAGATAGATTTTTTTTCATCTTTGTCTTTGTTGGGTTGATCTTTTCTAGCCTGAATGTACACTTTGAAGGGTGCTGAGTGGTTTTCGTTGTATTTATTGACTGTAGAGTTTGTGTCATTTTTTCCATCAGGCATTATTTTTCTTGTTTTATTATTGCCTTGTAATGATTAAGTAGGGGATTGATCAATATTTCTTTTCTTATTAGTATAAGCATTTTCAATAGGTTGGGTGAGTTTACTTGGGGAGGACAAGTTTATGTCTTCTTCAAGAAAACTATTACGTTTTTTATTCTGGTTTAAGGCTGAAAAAAAGTCTTCAGCCATGTTTTGTAGTACAGTGATATCAGGAAGGAGACAAAGTCTCCCCCTGTGTTTAACGACCTACTGTATATGAGGTTAGGTTATTTAGGGTCTATAGTCGATATAAGTTTTGTTAATATAAGGATTGAAAATCCCGAAGTTAACATCGAAATTCAATACTTATCTTATTACTTTGTTGCTAGCTGCTTTTATCTTTGTTAATCGAAATTTAAACAGGGTAATTTTGTATAATTTAACTGTTACTGCCTCGTGCGATGTTAGCCGTTCGGTGTCACATGTGCGAATCCCATCGGTTGCTTATACTAAAGCGATACTTATATACAGGAAAACCATGAAAGCAAGCAAGAGCATACGCTTCTTCTTAATATTTACTAGGCCTCTTGATTACTTGATTACAATCTTACACCACAAGAACGTACGCAAGGATTGAGCTAATGTGAATAAAAAGACTTCTTGCTCCTTATTTACTCCCCACTTCGAGAAGCAAAGCACTCTTTCTCTTTCGTACTAAATTCCCATGTGCTCTAACTCTAAAGCGCGGACCGTGAGGCTTGTGCAGATGAGCATAAAATTTAATATTTTTATATCTAAAACTATGACTTTTTTTCTGAAAAACTATTAATTGTTAAAAACTTAATGGAATACTTTTTGTTTTAAATAAAATTGATAAAGATTGAAAAAAGATTAAATTAAAAAATCTTATACAATAAATGAGCTTTACCAAATAATAGTATATGAAAATTGAAATTCTGATTAAAAAATTTATGCTTTCCAAGAAAAAAACGCTGCCAAGTGCTTTGGCTGAATGCTTTCTCATAGAACTCTTTGAGTTTCATTAATTTTTTTATATTTATTTAAATGTGATTTTAATATTAAAAAATTGTCTAACATTAATATTTACTCATATTGTACTTTATAAATTTCGAACATATATGGGCAAATCTTCAAAACTTTTTATGTACTAGTGGCGAGTCATTTTGTAGCTGTTACTGAGTTTCCGCATGATGCACAATATCTAAACTGAGTTTACACCTTCTGTGCAATCCTGTGACTCTATTCCTAATGGATTTAATCAGTGTGCCACCAACGGTGCAGTAGATATTTTTATAAAACGTAAATTTTTATGTATGAAAAATTACATAATTTTATGTATGTAAAAATTTACGTTTTATAGAAATATCTACTGTACCGTTGATGGCACACTTACCAAATCTATCAGAAATAGAGTCACAGGATTGCCCGAAAGGTGTGAGCCCAGTTTAGATAGTGTGCATCATGCGGCAAACCACTAGCAGTCGTGAAAGGACTTTTCAAAAGCATCACGAGAAAATTAAAAGTTTTAAAGATTTGTCCATATGCTAGCTGTTTGCTTTTTCAACATTTATAATTTATTTTAAATCATCAAGTAATACAAAAAAATTTGTTCTATTGAAAAAATGATATAATGTAGTAATAAAAAGAATGATGACAACAAAATTTCTAATCTTTATAAAATGCAATCATATTTTTATATAAATACAGTTCATGTTTATGGCTCTATAAGAAAAACTACTCTATGAATACCAATTCTTAATGGCTTCCCGTCTAGTTATACAAAAACATAGATGGTATACAAAATTTGAAGCAAATCCATCAAGTAATTTTCGAGATCTAAGTGGTTAAATAAATAACATTTTCTTTTCAAAATTTCTTTTTCAAAATTTTAAAAATGCTCTAAAATTAAAACTACGCTATGAAAATCAATTTTTGAAAATTTCCCTTCTTTTGGCAGTCGCAAATAATTTCCCTGTAATTTTTAGAACAAATCTATCGAGTACTTTACGTAGAATAAAAAAAAATAAGAAAAGAAGAATCAAAATTTTTTTTTAAATCTTTAAAATTCTCTAAAATTGTAACCACACTAAGAAAATTATTTTCCAAAAGCTTATTTTTTTCAGACAATAGCGAATTAATTGTATGAAAATTTTGGAGAAAATTTATAGTATGGTTAACGCAAAAAAGAAAATAAATGAAAAATAAAAATTTTTTTGAAAATTTTCAAAGTGCTCTAAAATTAAAACTGCGCTGAGAAAATTAGTATTACAAAGCTTGTTTTCTTCAGATAGTAGCGAATTAATTGCATACAAATTTTGGAGCAAATCAATCGAATGGTTTTCGTAAAATAGAAAAAAATTAAAAATAAAATTTTTTAAAAAAATTTTAAAAATGCTCTAAAATTAAAAGTGCGCTAAGAAAATTAGTTTAAAAAATTTTTAATAATTTTGGCAGTCGAAATAAAGTTCCATACAAATTTTCGAACAAATTCTTCGAGTAGTTTACGTAAAATACAAAAAAAAATAAAAAATCGAAATTTTTTAAAAATTCTTAAAATGATTCTAAAAAAAAAACTGCGCTAAGAAAACCAATTCCCAATAGCTTCCGCACCAGTTCATCAAAAAATTGAATTGTATGGAAAATTTGAAGTAAATACATCGAGTAGTTTTTAAGATTTTATTGGCTTAATAAATAGAAACATTTTTTTCAAAAATTTCAAAATGCTCTAAAATTAAAACTGAGCTAAGAAAATCAGTTTTTTAAAATTTATTTTATCCGGGCAATCAGAAATAAATTCCATGCAAATTTTGAAGCAAATTTATCGAGTAGTATACAAAAAAAAACCAAAAAACGAAAAATCGAAATTTTTTTTTTTTTTTTTTTTTTAAAACTTTAAAATGAAAACTACGCTGGAAGAACCAAATTATCAATAGCTTCCCAGCAAGTTAGTCACAAAACTAAATTCCATGCAAAATTAGAAGCAAATCCATCGAGTAGTTCTCGAGATACAGTTTACTAACTGAATTCATACATCCACACACACACACACACACATACATACAGACATTTTCTGGAAACCACTTTTTTCGACTCACCGAGTTCAAATATGTACAAATTAATGAAAAAATAGAAAAAAAATTTTTTACCGATACAATGCTTTCTCTATGAGAAAGCAAAACAATAAATGGTATGATTGAGTTTTTGATGAATACTTTTCCATATTTTTTTACAAATTCAACCTTTTTGTAAATGTATCCAATTTTCGATAATTAATTTTTTTTTTTAATAAAATAAAAAAAATTAAAATGAAAGCCTTTAAAAAGCAAATTGGCCCAAACAGTTTTCTGGTATATTGAGTAGTCTTTCTATCAATGAGATCAGTTAAAAATTTTCATATAATAATTTTAAAAAGTCAGTTATATCCTACATGTTATTTAATAAAAAAAAGGATCCTATTACGTTTTTCAATACAATTAATAATTTTCAAGAAAAAATAAATTTTGTTAAATTTATTGATGTTGTTATGTACTACTTATCCATGCATGTTGCACGCACACAATAACATAACTTGAATCTACCATTTGATCATTTCTCTCGCTTTTTATACTATATTTTGCTTGCTGTATTCTCTGAGTTTAAAACTTATTACATATAGTAGTTTCGTTTTCTTGAAAATAAATTATAAAGTAGCAATATTTTTTCTTAAAAATTTATGCTTTGTATATAAATTATAATACATTAGATAGAGTAAAAATATTATAAATAAATATTTGTAAAGTGTCACAAAAAACGTTATTGTAATAAATTAATAACGAAATATATCAAATATAGAAATGTAATCTAATACAAAATTAAAGAAGAGTCGTTTTAAACATCCTTCTGTTGTAAAAAAACTTTTATAAAAAGACAGGGTCTACTAATTTGAAAAATTTGTCTAAGATAGCAGGAAAGATATCAACAACTAGAAAATTGCTACAAGTATTAAAACTTAGAATACATTTGATTCTCAATTGTTGTAATATCAACAATCTAATTCTTTTTATTTCAATAAAAATACAATAAATTTACTTTATTATTGAAATTATTAATCATTTCCTTTTTGTTAAGAGATTCAATGGAAATATAAGAATGTATATTATAAAAATACGATTATCTAGATTTGTACAATGAACTATATAATCCAGATTTATAATTTAGGTGATTCTGATGATTGTGTATAAATGAATGTGGATTTACGAATGACTTGGTGTTTTTATAGAAATTGATAAAAAAAGATAAAAATAAATATATGTGAATATTTAATTTTATATTTTCTCCTAATATATAAGAATTTTTTGTTATGTAATTAAACTTAAAGTAAGAAAAGTTACTCAGGAATAAGTATTAATTTTAAAAATAATGTAATAAATGGTTAACTATTTCTTATCATAAAACTTTATTTCAATATAATGTATTTTCTTGTTCATTACTTCAAACAAGACTTATTGTATTAAGTTTGCGAGAAATTGCAATTCATAAAAAAATTTATTAATGTACCATATGAGATGCTTTCCAAGTAAAAATTTTGAAAAGGAATTAGAATGTATCTTGAATTAACAAGTTTCTTCGTAATTGCGAGATGTCAGCTGATTCTTTAGATGAAGTTATAACTTAATCTCCAAAGATGTTAAAAGTAGATGTGGATAATATGAAGACTAAGGATTAAATATTTAATAGCTCATAAATTAGAAATTTTAAGTTTAGCAAAAATTGTGACCACTAAATGGCTTCTGTAATGAACAAAGTTTCGAAAACAAAGGCTTGTGTAAATTAAAAATGAATACAAACATACTGGATCGGAAGTAAGATTTGTAACAACTAAAACACCTGTACTTAGAACGTATCATATGAAACACTTATATAAAAAAACTTTTGCCATATGAAAAGAAATAAGGTTTGATAAGGAAGGAAAGTTGCATTACTTCCGTGGACTCCAACTTTGGACAAATAGTAAAGTTAAAAAAATTTCAAAAAATATTAAATTGTATTATTATTTTTATTTACATATTGCTATATTGTATATCAATGTACTTTCAGATGGTAAAAAATTTGTTCACATATATGACTACTTATATAATACCATAAAATTATAGCATTTACTGATTGATATACAATCTGATGTTATAACATGCCATAAAAGCCGTATAAAAGATAAGCATGACTTTGTTGTTGATTTGAAAAAAGTTATATATGTTACAAAACAACTGAAATATATTGCACTACTATCAATGACAATTAGTTCACTGAGTTACTTAATTTACACTTCAAGATGAAATATACACATGATAAATAATAATCTGAATTTCAGTCAAAATATTATCATTTAAATTAATGTTTAGCTTAAAACAATCAATTTTTACTTTCTATAAAATAGTATCAGTTTGACTTGTGAAATTTACTAACAATTTGTAAACAAAAAGCTGGTATCAAGAATTGTATTAAAATAAAAATTCTTTAAATTAAATATGGAAGTTAACTAATAATTACTGACATTGAGGAATAATAATTGAACTAGAATAGCAAAAGAATTGGTGACAGGTGGGTTATTGTAGCAAACAGCAAAAGTTATATTACAAAGATAAAAAGTAAGAGAAGTATTTGCTAAAAAAGAGCACTAAATGATATAATATAATAAAACCATAGCTTTGGGAGGAAAATTTAGTTTGTACAGAGCTCATGATTCAATTAATTCGTGATTTAAAAAAATTTCATTATTAAATGTCCGTATAGTACTGAATGAATATTTAAAAACTTTAAATATTGAAATCAATGTTTTATTACAATGTTAACAGTAAAAAAATACTTACTATTCTTCGATCAGTAAGTTATAGAATAGTTTTAAACTATTGTCATTCTAAAAACTCCAAATGAAAAAAGTCATGTACAATATTTAAACATAGTAATATAAAAATGAACCTAGTAGAAACTTATTCCTCCCATTAAACATTATTTTCTAAAAATGAATATTCTGTTATGTTAATTCCAATAATAATTTTCATTAAGATTTTGTAAACTCTAGAAATGCTTCTTTTGAAACACTATTAAACATAATTTCTTCAAATTACTTTGGTACGTAAATATAATCATGATTGGCTAATACATGTTGACGCACCAGCTATAATCAATAATTTATTGATTAGCTCTAAATAAAGAAAAAGGTTCTATACGATATAACTGTGTAATGAAATTATATACATGATGTATGTAATTTTAAAAATATTTCAATTTTATAAAAAAGAATTCTAATATTAGTATATTGAAAAAATCATGAGAAATTTGTATTCAAACTGTAAAAACGTGGATTATATTCAAATTATTAAAAAAAGGTATAATTGGATAATGAAAACGCATGAATCGTAGAAAAATATTTACAATTTAAAATGAAAAAGAAAAAGTGAATAGATGTTTTGAAAAAAAATTGTAAGTAATTGAAAATATAAATCGTGTATTTACTTTTTCCTCCACGCATGACGTCTTGATTTTCGGCGCGAAGGATTGGCTTTGTGAGGGGCACCATTTTTTTGTATGACTTGGCGAACCATAAAAGAATAATTAAACTATTATAAATAAAAATACAATCCTTCGCGCAAACACAACACAAAATTTTGTTTTTAAATAAACTGAAAAAACCTATCATATTATGTGTTTAATTTTATTATTTTTTCAGCATTTAAATCAGCTAGAGCAGAACAACTATGATTGGGCGTGCAGGTTTAGAGAGGAAAGAGCTAGAAGGGAGACACTTGAGAACGTAATGAACGTAAGTGTAACTTCAATATAATTATTCTATTTAATTTAAAACTAGTTATTATATTTAATTTTATTAACAAAAAATAATCATAAACTAATATTTCTTATAGATAAATTATTTGAATTTCTTTAGTATTTTATAATCAGATATTAAATTAATTTTTCCTCTTTTAGATGCAAGCAGCCAATGCCGCAGCTCAAGTGGCTCAAGCTCCTGAGCAGGTGAATCCTCCTGTAGAGAACAATGAAGAGGCCGCTGGGCTCCCAATTTGGCGAGGACGGGGCACCAGAGAACATTGTTGGCGTGGCCGCGTTAGGCGTTACCAAAACTGGCACCGTCCACGATTCAACAAAAATAATTATTGAAACAGTGTTCTCTCCCTGTTGTAAAAAAATAGTTGGATATACAACAGAATATTTAAGTGAGTACCCAACTGGATATGCAACTGGATGACTTGGATCTCACTTGGATTTTGTTGGATATCCAAGAGAATTATCCAGTTGCGCATTATCCACATAGATTTCTAGTAGGATATCTAGTTAGATTTGCAGTTGGAAATCCGTGTGGATAGTGTGCAACTGGATAATTCTCCTATATATCCATAGAAATGGAAGTCAGATCTAAGTCATTCAGTTAGATATCCAGTTATATATCCACTTAAATATTCGGTTAGATATCTCACTAGTTTTTTACAACAGGGCTCTGTAATGTAACTAAATTAATACAAGTTTTCGTAAAATAAAGAATTGAAATTTCATTGTAACCATTTATTTATAAAAATGTTTAAAAACTAAAATTTGTTTAAACGGTAAGAAATTTATTATCCTGATTTTCTTTTGTAGATTAATTTAGCTTGTATACTTTTAATTACTTATAACTTATGATATTTATCTTGTTTTTGCCTTTTTTTTCTATCTTGACATGCCATTACACATTACTTATTTCCCCTCGCACTTTTTTTGCTTTTTTCTAATTTCTTGGTTTAAGGCCATTGTATCCCCTAAATGTCTTACTTTGTGCTTGATTGAAGCTCCTTTCGTGTACTTAGATAAGGAACCGTTTGACACTTGAGTATTATATATTTAAATTAAAGTAATCTTTGTAACATGAATATTGTTTATCACTGGAAAAGTAGCTTATTGGATTAATCAATGTTTGTATACTAATATAATTATTAGTCTTTGTTTTGGAAGTTTTTATTGGTATTTACTAAATGATACATTATTTATGGTGCAATTAAATAAAAAGAATTTATTGTTCGCTAATTATTTCTTTATGCTAAATATTTTGTATTTTAATATATTATTTTTTTTATTATTAAAATCAAATATAATGAAAATTCAAGTTTAACTGAATCTCACTGCATTTCCTTAAATTTAATTTAAAATCAATTAATAGCTCAATTAAGTGAAAATAATAATCGTTTATGAAAATTTGAACTAATAACAGTTTAAAAGATTCTATTTTACAAATTTATAATCGTATAAACAGATTAAAACTTTTAAAATAAATTCATTTTTTTAGATTTCTAAATAATGCTAAAGAAAATTCAATGAGTATATTCATGCATGGGAATAATCTTATCAACTTAATACATTAGAATATAATTATTCCCTAGATTATGCTTTATGTTAATAATTTTCAAACAAAAATAAAAATGATTTATGAGTAATACTATGCTAAGGGTCACTTTTCATGTGTGAAACAATTTATAGAACAAAATAATAATAAAAGAAAATATTCATATGTATCTAAAGGGTATTTATTGATTTAAAACTAAATAGTTTAAAAAGAGTATGAAATGGTGTTGCAAATAAAATGAATCTCAAAGAAACAAGATTAAATCTAAATAAGATCAGGTTTATTTATGTATCGTGACTAGCAAATTAGAACTACTCGTTAATATCTTTTAATATATCATCTTGTTTTTTTTTACTATTGATAATTGAATTTCTGGATCTGTTCATCTGAATTCTTGAATCATCAATTTTATTTATTTAATGAAATCAGGAATATCCTTCTTGTAATCTTTTAGTTGGAATTGGAGGTAGTACAGTAATTATAACATATCGTAAATAATTACTAGCAGCATCATCAGCGTCACATCAAAATTTTGGAATTGTGAAACATAAACTATCCAAACCAATGTCAGGAAAAAGTAATTCACATTGTACAATTTTTTTTATTTAAAATAACTATTGTGTGATTAACTTATTCACAAATAAAATCAAATAATTGAATGATCCATTAAAAAGTAAAATCCTTCCTTGAATTTTTGGAAACTATAATTATAGCTAAACACAAAATATTGAGGTTACTTCATATCATTTTTAATATATGATGAATACTGGAAAAATATACATAATTACCTTCTTGCGATCGGTAAACTAATTTTTTTTTCAGATGTAGGTTTTTTTTGTAACACTTTAAGTTTTAATAAATTAATAGCACAAAGTAAGTAGCTCAATAACAAATCTCAAATGTATACCACCAGAAGCATCCGTCATTCTTATATAACGGTTATCTGGCTTCTGTTTTAAAATAAGGTTTAAAGAGAACGCCCCTTAATTTTTTATCCATGCAACTGTATTGCATTTAGTTGCTAGCATACAACATAATATTGGCAGCATTTGAACATACAAGGAATAAATTCTAACTTAAATTCCTTCACTGATAGACCTTTAAGGGCAATACGTTCCTTTAACAAGCAAAATGCGTTATTATACCTAAGAAGAAATCGTTGACAGTTCAGAGCGCTCTCGTTTCGGACAAGCGCCCTGCGATCTCGTGTTTATGAGCCCCTCTCTTATGCTTAAGAGCGTATAGCTCTTAAGCCCCAGAACACAGAAACATTACTGTAAGAAAAACGCCATCTAACGTAAGACGGCGGCGCTCCCGCTTAAGGGTATACGCTCTTACAGCGAGAGAGGCGCACTCTTAGGGTTCAGAAAGCAGCTTACACAGTCGTAAGACCGATGCGCATACGTTAAAGAGAAAATCACGCTTAAAGGTCTATCAGTGTTTGGGTGTTGATTGAAATTTTGCAGTAAGGCCAACATAAGCTTCTGTAGTTTATATACAAATGAACTTGGAGTTCTCTCATTTCATTATCTTCTAAAATTAACTATTCTAAATTTTACACTTCTCCATTTACTAATTAATACATACCTGAAAAAAAAGAACAATGATGTTTCACATAACAATTTTTTTCAAATAAAGAAAATATCATGAAAAAAAATTTACCAGTTTGCTGAACAAGCAATAACTCCAGTTAAACATGCAACTGCATTCATAACCATTTCTACTACATTTCAATGAATCCATAAAAATCCATGAACTTGTATTACACATGATTCATTCTCTGTACCAAGTGTAGAAAGTAATGCATCACATAAATAAAGCATTGGTAAAAATATTTGTGATTATAAGTTGTGAGAAACAATGGGTCACTGCCATCAAAACTATTATGAACATCAGATTGTTGATCAACTACAGACATTCTTGAAAAACAAGATAAAATCTGATTTTCTAATAGACTTTCTGCTTCGAGTCTAGTTGAAGACACTCAGATAAACATTGCCATTTTTGCCTCATACAAATAAAAAGATCTTGAAGTTTAAGGATCATGTTCAAGCATACTACGAAGTAGATTATCGATA
The DNA here is from genome assembly GCA_017163975.1 of Anastatus disparis. Lineage (NCBI taxonomy): Eukaryota > Metazoa > Arthropoda > Insecta > Hymenoptera > Eupelmidae > Anastatus > Anastatus disparis. Next base: position 751,513 of record JAFFSR010000012.1, read on the forward strand.
TTGAATCATAATTTAATAAAAAAAAAACAGTTAAAAACACATAACAACACAAAAGTTAAAGTCAAATTTTATAACGTATACCTATAGAATACACAATATTGAATACACAACTGGCATATATATACTTTTATACGAAATTTAATTTTAATTTTATAGTATATATAATTATATATTTTGAATACACGTAACAACACAAACAATTAAAGTCAAATTTTATAATGTATAGCCGAAAATAGCCGAAAACGGCGGCACGCAAAAATATGAATAATGAAGGTAATACTAAGATTAAATTATATGGTTAAGCGGTCAGTGTTATTTTTACTGGTGACGCGGCTTAACAAAAGTTATACTTATCAATACTTCCGATCGGTATCGGTTACAAACTAGAGTAAAAGAAAAATAAACTATTTACAGGCTTCGGTATTATCGATGGCGGTTACGGTCGGAATCTACTTTACCGACGGCAGATAATACGAGCAGTGTCTCGATGACACCCGGTATAGACTGGAAGCAGGTCAATGTCGCAGGAAGACACGATAATGCTACCTCCAAGCCTCAGGGTAGACAAAGAGAAGATGAGCTAGTCGTGGAAACTCCATCGACCGGCGGAGGAACTACCTCTACCGAAAAGGTGGAGGTAAGAGATAGGAAACTATGTATAGGAAACCCCCTTATACATAGTTGCTGGGAATAGATGGAAAACTTAGTCAAGCTAAGCCCAAAGGGGCTATTCAAGTAACGATACATATGTATGTATCGCGACGATATGTATGTATCGCTGAGGGGCAATTCAACCTATGCTACATATGTATGTATCACGACGTTTAGTTGTGAGCAAGAGAATAAAAAGTGTGCGCGCGCATTACGTACGCGTGATACATACATATGTAGTGTTATGACCCGACCTCTAATCCATAGACTATGGATCGAGGTAGAGGCCCTTTTTCAGCTATTATGAACGTGAGTAGGTTGCCCGATTGAGAGGTGAAACTCAAGGAGTAAAATAAGGTGATACACTGTGTATATATATATATATATATGCTTTATTGAGTTTATGTCGTGTTCTATAAGTTGTCACTTGGATCGGAGTGTCTGGTTCTGTGTTCGGTACTGAACGAATCGAGCCAACTGCCCGGCCTCAGACTGGTGGCACATATATACTGCCTGGGTTCCTTTCTCCCACCAACCAGATGCGCCCTCTTGTCGTTGGTTTAGTCCGGCGTTCAATTGTTTGTTGCGATTGATTTCGCAATGGGCGTGTGTCTTGCTTGTACTTGCAGTTGATGGTGCAATGCCGTATAGTTGGGGGAATTGATGGCGTATAATTGCATCATGTGGTGGCGGCTGTGACCGTTGATGAATCGCGGAGTACCTTTGGTTGGGCGCAATTGCGTTACGTTGCGCAATCTTGTGTAAACGGCTTAAGGTTGTCTTCGATGTGGGGTCGGGCCTTAACACTCCCCCCCTTAAGAAAAATGCTGGGCTTCTGCTCAGCACTTTTGGGCTTATGAAAGGAAAAAAAAAATTTCATATATGTATTTAACTGAAATTTATTGGGTACAATACAATATATAATGTATATATGCCAAAAGGATTGATCGCAAACGCATGTTAAAAACGCGTAGCATTAATTATAAAACGCGTGTAATATGATTAAGCATATAGCTAGATAAAAAAAATGAATGCAACGAAGTAACGCATATGATTAAAACATATATAAGATATATCTGTAAATTATTTATAAACCGCATGTAGTATGATTAAACATATAGCTAGATAAAAAATGAATGTAATGAAGTAACGCATATGATTAAAACATATATAAGATACATCTGTAAATTATTTATAAAGCGCATGTAGTATGATTAAACATATAAAAATGAATGTAATGAAGTAACGCATGTGATTAAAACATATATAGGATACATCTGAAAATTATTCATAAAGCGCATGTGATTAAAACATATATAGGATACATCTGAAAATTATTCATAAAGCGCATATAGCTAGATTATAAGATAAAAATGAATGTAATGAAGTAACGCATGTGATTAAAACATATATAGGATACATCTGAAAATTATTCATAAAGCGCATGTGATTAAAACATATATAGGATACATCTGAAAATTATTCATAAAGCGCATATAGCTAGATTATAAGATAAAAATGAATGTAATGAAGTAACGCATGTGATTAAAACATATATAGGATACATCTGAAAATTATTCATAAAGCGCATATAGCTAGATTATAAGATAAAAATGAATGTAATGAAGTAACGCATATGATTAAAACATAAGATGTATCTGTAAAAAGATGTAGGTTAGAATGAATACGACGGAGTGTAGTTAAATCATAAGGTTGTGTAGTTGAATTATAAGATAAAATAATTATGAATGTAGGTTAGAATAAATACGACGGAGTAAATGCGTGTAGTTGAATTATAAATGTAGGTTAGAATAATTACGACGGAGTAAATGCGCGTAGTTGAATTATAAGATGTAGGTTAGAATAAATGCAACGGAGTAAATGCGTGTAGTCGAGTTATAAGATAAAATAATTATAAATGTAGGTTAGAATAAATACAACGCGTGTTATGTATATACGCGTTGTGTTAGAACAAATAAAGAATAAAAAAAAAATAACTTAAAAGAAATGACGCTCCTTCTGAGATGGCTAAAGTGAACGAGCGGTGTCCTGGCTCGTCGGCTTCTTAAATGCGTCCCTCGGTCGTGGGAGGCTGGCAAACGCGGAATATTACCCCGTTCTCGACGTCCGTTTGGTGGCAATAAAACACAAATGCGCATTGCGCGCACCTACGAAGGGTCTTGGTAGTATACAACCAATTTCCGCACTCGTTTGGACAGCGTACGGGAGCAAGTGTTCTTGAGAGACCGACATAATGTGCCGTCTTGAAATCCCATGCCAGACCTCTCTTCGTGTGGCATCGGATACAGCATGTCTCTTTCCCGTCGGGACTTTCGTACAGGAAACCTTCCATATGGACCACCTGGGGGATGAGACGGTTCGTTGGGTCCAACTTTCCCTGTGTGGCGTTCACTAATTTTGTTGCTTCTCCCTTCGTGCGTGGTCGCGGTACTTTATAGGGTAGTAAGCATACCGTTGGCGCTTCGAGGGAATCTTCTGGTGCGGCTGCGGCGGCTGCCTCCTCTACTATAATCTCCTCCCCCAGGTCGATTTCTTCAACCTCTTCTATCTTTATAGTGAGGATGTTGGCCTGCTGCGGGAGTTAGGGAGTTTCGAGAATGAGAGAAAAGCAACTAAAACAATAGAAAAACGACAATCGCGATCTGCTTACCTCCATTTCCCTATTTTGTTGCTAGTTTTATGGGTCTGAGCTTTCCTTTCAGGAGAGGCGGACTTATCCTTCCGATGACCAATGCGAAAATGGCCGAGCGCATGCTGTTTCGCCGCGTCGTTGAGGGTTTAAGGTGCTTTCACGAAGGGAGACGATGGTATCGCCGCGCCGTTAGTCAGGTTTGGATACTCGCGCGCGAGAACCTTTAGGCCGGTCGTAACCATGTTACTGAAATAGGTGTCGGGGCCAAGTAATTTGTTCAAACCTGTCGTTTAGTAGATTGTTTAAGGGTTTTATTTAGGTTAATATTTTTAAATAAGTTGTTTAATTAGTTTTTTAATAATCTGTTTAGCTCTGCTTAATTAATTTCTTGTTTTAACTAATAATTATGTTTTCGTTTAATGGATTTTTGTTTGTTTATTTAGTAGATTGTTTAGCTGTTTCCTATAATAATATGTTTAATAAGTTGTCGGGTCCCTTTTGTTTAATAGTTGTTTTAAATTGTTTGTTTAGTAGGGTGTTTTAAATTTGTTTAGTGAATTGGTTGAGCTGTTTGATTAATGGATTTCGTTTAGTGGTTTCGTTTAATCCTTTCTTTAATAAATTATTTAATTCTCTTGTTTAATAGCTTGTTTAGTTTCTACATTTAGTAAGTTGTTTGCATTTCTTTGTTAATTGGTTGTTTAGGTCATGTATAGGTTGTTTAAAGGGAGGTGGAAGCCCCATACCTCGCTTCCACCCGTGAAACGCATCCAAAAGAAACAACTTATCATATCAGTTTCTCCTCTTCTCTTTAAACAATCCTCTTTTCTTTTCTCTTTTTTTTTTTCTTTATTTAGAAGTTGTACAGGTTTTTACAATATTACATGGTGTAGGTCTTATATAAGCATGCTTTAATTTATCTAAATGAACTATCTTGAATTTTCCCCCCCCTAAATCTAATTTCGCGTTCCTATCGCCTATTAGTTCGCTAATCTTATATTTTCCCGCGTATTGGTTGTCGAACTTCCCGATTCTTGGTTCTTTTAATAGGTATACATCCTCGCCTACTTCAAATTCTCTTACGTTTAGTTTCTGATCGTAATACCGTTTGGACCTCTCTTTTGCTTCTATAAGCTTATCCTTGGCGGAACTTTGGGTGATGTTGAGTTTATTTATTAGGTCGTCCAGGTACATCTCGTACGTTTTTTCGATGGTGCGAGTTTCGAACTCTGTAGGTAAGTGGGCCTTGTTTCCAAATATGAGTTCGTGTGGGGTGAACCCATGGGCTGCGTGTACTGAGGTATTATATGAAAATATAGCGAATCTGGCCCACGTGTCCCAATCGGCGTAGTCGATATACATTTTCAGGTATTCAATTAGGCTGTGGTGACTCCGCTCTAATGATCCCATGGTCTGTGGCCTAAATGCAGTAGATCTATATTGTTTGATTCGGAATATTTTTGCGAATTTGGCCAATAGGTTGCTTTGGAAATTGCTGCCTTGGTCGGTCTTGATTATTTTTGGGCATCCAAAACGGCAGATGAATTCCTGTGCTAATGCCGTGGCCACCATATCGGCGGTAATGTCAGGAAGTGGAATCGCATCCGAGAATTTCGTAAGATTGCACTGTAGAGTCAGCAAATACTTGTTCCCGGCCACAGTAATCGGTAATGGCCCGACAATGTCCATTTCCAAAACTTCAAAGGCTCTTGATGGAGTGCTAGTTATTGTCATGGGTAATCTTGTTTTCACTCGACTTAATTTCCTCCTTTGGCATTCGTCGCATGTCTTAACGTATTCCGTAATTTCTTCTTTCATTCTTGGCCAAAAGTATCGTTCTCTTACGCGCCGATAGGTCTTAAATATCCCTTTGTGTCCTCCTACTGTGGAATCATGGGCTTCGGCTATGATGGCTGATTGGTTTTCGGCGGCTGGTGTTTCTACTTCGCCAGTACATATTGTAATATGTATGTCCTTCCAATTTGATCGGAGAGAAAATTCTATCGGAAGCCAGTGTAGATCTTCCAAACCATCGCCGAATTTTGCGATGCTAACTGATCTAATTCCTTCTCTGATCATTGCACCATGCAGAGAGTCCAGGGTGTCTACTATAATTTGGGTTATGGGGATTTCTTCGGCCCTTTCCTTGATGAATAATGTGTATAGGATCCTTCCGTTACTAAGGTCTGTTTGAGTAATCGCCCCTATTCCTATATTCTGGTTACGTAACCTATCTATGTCGATCATTTCAAGATCCACCAGTTGTCGACAAATCGGGGTTGATACCTTACAATCAACAGACATAAAGTGCGCGATGTTATCACGTCTCAATAATAATGGATCACGCGAGATCTCGACATAATTCGTTAGATGTATCGTAATATTTCTACTTCCTGGTGCCGGGTCATCGTTATCGATGTCGCTTGATGCACTGTCATCGTTATCGCTAAATGAAGTTGTTCCGTCATCATTAATTACATTAGTCAACGTCAAATATTCTTGACCATCAGTCGCAATCCCAGAGTCCACGAGGGTCGTTCCCCCTTTTTCTATATTACTTGGGTATAGCACCCGGCCTGCCGCAACCTCTTCAAGGGATTGCCTCCCATGGTTGCCGGCCCCACTCAATTTTGGGTATAGCACCCGGCCTGTCGTAACCTCTTCAAGGGATTGCCTCCCATGGTCACCGGCCCAACTTTCAACAATCTTGACTCCGGGGTTGCCGATGGTCGAGCCCTGGGCATAGCACCCGCCAGACGCAGCCTCTTCAAGGGATTGTTTCCCATGGCCGCCGGCACTAAAATTATCAGTCGTAACATGCGGATGATTATGGTTAGTAAAAGTGTGATTGGTGTGAATGTTAGTGTGATGGAGGTCGGTATTGTGTTGGTCGTGTATGTTGGTATGATAAGAGTCGGTGTGGTGTTGGTCGTGAATTGTGAAGACCCGTGCTATTTCTGCTTCAGGGTCGCCTGTGAATAACGTGGTGTTGCTAATGGTGTGAATGTGTACCGGATTTCGCGACAGTGCATCCGCGTTCATATTTATTTTGCCCGCTTTGTAGATTATATCGTATTCGTATTCTTGGAGCTTTATTTTCCACCGCGCTAACCGCGAAGTGGGGTCTTTTATATTATGTAACCAAACTAATGCTCGATGATCCGTCACCAGGGTAAATTTTCGTCCGTATAGGTAGGGCCTAAACTGTGTTACAGCGTATATTATAGCCAATAACTCTTTTTCGGTTGTACTATAGTTTAATTCCGCGTCAGTTAACGTCCTCGATGTGTAGGCGACTGGTGGGTCTTTCTCTATTTGTCCCTGACTCAACACGGCTCCTAACGCGTAGTCGGAGGCGTCGGTTGTTACGATGAACGGTATGCTAAAGTCCGGGTATCTTAACAGAGGCTCGGTCACGAGAATGTTTTTCAGGGTCGTAAAGGCCTTATCCTGGCGTTCTCCCCATGAGAATGGTGCCCCCTTTTTTAGAAGTTCAGTGAGAGGCTTGGCGATCTTTGAGAACTCTGGGATGAAACGTCGGTAGTATCCTGTTAAACCCAGAAATTGCTTGATGTTTTTGGCTGATTTGGGTTGAGGAAAACAGGACACCGCCTTAGTTTTATTCGGGTCTGGTCTCACACCATCCTGGGATATGATGTGACCTAAGTATCCTACCTCTCTTCGTAAGAATAGACATTTGTCAGGCTGAAGGGTTAATCCAGCCGTTTTGAGACGTCCGAACAATTTCTCCATCTTTTCTTTATGTTGTTGTAGGGAATCAGCGTAAACGACTATATCGTCCATGTATATGAAGAGCTCGATTCCTTGTAGACCTGAGAGGACCCTGTCCATGAGGGACTGAAACGTGGCTGGCGCCCCTTTTAATCCCATAGCCATTCTTTTATATTGCAGATGCCTAAAGGGTGTCGAAAAGGCCGTCTTCTCTGCATCCTCTGGGTCTATTGGTACCTGATAAAAACCGTGCGCGAGGTCCAGAGTTGTGAAATACTTGCTGTGCCCAAGTTGATCCAGTATATCTGTAATGTTTGGGAGAGGGTAGGCTGTGGCGATGGTCTTCTCGTTCAGGGCACGATAGTCTATAACTAGACGCCATCGTTTGTTTCCTTTTGAGTCCGGTTTCTTCGGGACTATCCATAATGGCGAATTGTACGGGGATTCTGAGTCTTCCACGATATCTCTCTGTATTAGTTCGTTGACTTGGCGAGTTATCTCTTCCCGTAGGTTAGGCGGGTGTCGATAGGGACGAATATTTACAGGGACTTTGTCAATCGTTGGTATTTTGTGCTTTATTATCGAAGTCCCTTGTAACTTATCTCCCTCCAGAAAGAATTGATAAGGAAACTTACTCACCAGGTCAATGATGCTTTTCTTTTCCTCCTGGTTTAGGGCCTCCAGGTTCAGGGTGGATGCTACTCTTTGGGTCCGTTGTAGCGGGTCTAGATCCTGATGTTCCTTATCCTTAGAGTCGATGTTACGGACAGGTATTGGAGTGTCATGGAAGCTCTCTAGCTTAATCGGTGGCATGGTCAATCTTATTTCCTCGAATGTAGAGTTTATAATAAATAATCGCGCGTATCCGTTGTTGTTCCTGACGAGGCATTCTCCTATATATACACCTGGTCCAGCGTCTATCCTGGGTACGTATCCTGTCCCGGTTCTATTGGAAATTCGGACGGTGCAGAGAGTTTTTGTCCTTGGTGGTAATTGGAATGCGTTGTGCGTAGCGAACGGGATGGTCAGGGCGTCATATCGCCCTAGGGTCATGTGATTATCGAGGAACGATAGCGTAGCGTCTTGAGCCTGTAGAAACTCTACTCCTAGTATTCCACTGCATCTTATCGGAAATTCCGGGGGAACAAGATGTATTTTACATATTATGCCTCTCAGCCCGATATTGACCCATCCTAGGGTTTCGGCGCGGCCAGATGTGATCCCCGACAGGGTATATAGTTTATCGCGGCTTATGATTGTTTTAGGTTGAAGTGCGTCTATCTTTAGTAGATTCAGCTCTGAGCCGGTGTCAATTAGGAATTGGGTGTTTGGTTTGAGACTCGGGCTCATCAGGGTTATCATCGGGGAGTTTGATTTCCCGACTTGTCCGAGGAATATGACAGCTCGATATTGGACACCTGGTTGGGTGGGGCTTGCGGTCTCGTCGTGGTGCCCTTCCGACTGCCGCGGTTCCAGTTTAAAGGCTGATGTTGGGTCCGATTTTGAGTCATCAAACGGCAGTTCCTTGCAATATGGCCCGTCCGTCTGCAATAATGGCAAGAAGGAGGCTCACGTCCGTTAAATCTCCTTCGTTTTGTGGGGCAATTTCTCGAGACATGTCCCGGCTTGCCGCAGGAGTAGCAGTTGTCGGTACCTTCCTGGCTATTTACCGCGTAAGTTCGTTTCCGGGTATAATTGGGATCCTCTATTTTCTGAAGCTTGCTCCTTTGGTCTTCATGCGCTTCGCATTCAATTGCCATGCTGATGGCCATCTCAAGTGTTTTAGGGGTTTTCCCCACCATTCGTTGAGAGATCCTGTCTGTTAGCCCTAGGATGAAGCATTGTACTGTGGTGTCAGTTGTGCCTTGAATCATTCCTTTCGCCGTTGATGTATCGTAGTTTTCGTTTATGAGTTCTAGGGCCCGTTGCAGCGTCTTTGTCACTCGTAGGCCATATTCCGTCACCCTTTCCCCAAACCTCTGAGATGCACGAGCTAACTCACTCTGGATTTGAGGTAAATTCTGGGTGGGCGAAAAAGCTTGTTTTAGCTCCGCTAGAAGTTCGTCAAGGTTGTTAAAGCTTCTGTATTGTAAGTAGTTCTTGGCATTTCCCGTGACTTTTGATTTCACAATTTTTATGTAGAATTCTCGGTCTCGTGGGTCAACGAAGTCTTCAGCCTCTTTGGTTTCTCTTATAAATTGATTGACGGAGATGTTTTTGCCGTCGAATTCGGGTAAGATACGGATAACCTCTGATGGTTTCCGATACCGTGACTCGTTGTTTACGTTATGGTAGTTGTTGCTTAGCAACCCGTCGGATGTACTTGTGTTGTCGGTGCCCTCATGGTGATCCAACTGGTTTCTCGTATCTGCAGTAGAGTTATCTTGGTCCGAGCGAATGATATCGTTACTACCATTGAGGTCGTTTTGGCTCCGATGTACCATAACGTTAGCAAGGGTTCTGCCTTCGTCGGGGTTTCCCGTGGTTTGGCTATTATTAGCGGTGCTAGGGCTGTTATTATGTGAAGCTAAATTTAGGGCCGCCCCTTGACGCAATCCTCGAAGCGGATTCAGCACCAGGTTTGAATTGCGCGCGTTTTCAGCCATTTCTAATGACTATGTGTTTTCCCGGATCAAATTTATATTAATTTATTTATTTGCGTACTTGCCCAGTCTCTCGAAAACAGCCCTTGCACTGTAAGCACCCTCCTGGCGTAGGGGATATGGTCGGCTCCTTGATGATTTACGGAGGTCCTTATGATTCAGGTGCAATATTCCTTCTTGATATTCACCCGTACTTCTTGAGTAAGGTGTGATCACTTGGCCGATGAACTCCTTCGGGACAATCCCACCGCTGTCACCAATTTGTTATGACCCGACCTCTAATCCATAGACTATGGATCGAGGTAGAGGCCCTTTTTCAGCTATTATGAACGTGAGTAGGTTGCCCGATTGAGAGGTGAAACTCAAGGAGTAAAATAAGGTGATACACTGTGTATATATATATATATATGCTTTATTGAGTTTATGTCGTGTTCTATAAGTTGTCACTTGGATCGGAGTGTCTGGTTCTGTGTTCGGTACTGAACGAATCGAGCCAACTGCCCGGCCTCAGACTGGTGGCACATATATACTGCCTGGGTTCCTTTCTCCCACCAACCAGATGCGCCCTCTTGTCGTTGGTTTAGTCCGGCGTTCAATTGTTTGTTGCGATTGATTTCGCAATGGGCGTGTGTCTTGCTTGTACTTGCAGTTGATGGTGCAATGCCGTATAGTTGGGGGAATTGATGGCGTATAATTGCATCATGTGGTGGCGGCTGTGACCGTTGATGAATCGCGGAGTACCTTTGGTTGGGCGCAATTGCGTTACGTTGCGCAATCTTGTGTAAACGGCTTAAGGTTGTCTTCGATGTGGGGTCAGGCCTTAACAGTAGCATAGGTTGAATCGCCCCTCTGACGTAGGTTGGTATCACTGAAAGAGAGAGGGGCGCTGAAGTCGGCGTGTGCATTCAACAAATATTCTGTATACGAAAAACCTTAAATCACCGTTTTCATGTAAATACATTTGACACACATGATGATTTGTAATTGTAAAATAAACTTTTTTTATATTTAATGATAATTTTATCATAAATTATACATAAAAAATAATTTTATTTCATAGAATATCAAGAAATATAATTTTATTTATTAATTTCTAAATTATTTCTAATTCCTTTTACAGAATTAGATATTTTTTTAAAATTTTTTATAACTTCTGAGCAAAAATCAGATGTCTCCATAGTACTTGGTCGATTCCTTGCATTTATTTGTACTATTATATTATTTACATTATCTAAAAATAATATTTCATAATCAGATTACTTTTTAAATTTTATACAAATATGAAAATGATTACATATAATTTATATACCATTATCGATTTCTATAACTCCCATTTCTGTTCGTAAAGCCAATCCATTTCCGTGACTTCTTCCAATGATATTTAGCACCCTTTCAAGAAGATTATTCCTTTGGAATACATTTTGATTCATGCAAATATTTCCTGTTTGTCGGTAATGAGCATTTTTTTGAGCATTATAATTCCTTGCTTCTTTTTTTAAATCTTTCCAATACTTGACATGAAATAATTTTTTATAATATTTCTTATATAATCTGATCATTTAAAAAGCATATCGCAGTTACATTTTTTTCTAATAAAAATTTAACGTACCTTTTGCCACCATTCAATTGTTTTTGCTGGCCCTAAAGCATTTAACAACGATTGGATTCTAATCCATTGTTGCAATCGTTGTTGCTTTCCGTTTAAGCCAAGAAATTTATTTTTAGCAAAACATTCATGGTTTTGCATATATACTAAAAATGCATCCATTTGATCCTCGTTTGCACGGAGATGGCTAAAATATAATTTTTACTTAAAAAAAAAAAATAATTGAATTGAAACCACAAATACAGTGTGCATAATAACCAATAACAATTGAATAATAAAAGCTTTTTTCACAATATTATTTAAGTATAATAACGAAACATCATATAATTTATAATATTTCATTTGCTAAAGCAAAAATATACGTTAACACGAACTATTCTTATGCTTTTTACAATAACATCAATTGTTGATTTATTATCCACATATTTTGAGTGTAGTAATATTAAATAAAATCATATATTTATTCTTATACATTTTTTAAACTCTCCATTTTGTTTCTAATACAATTATATTTAGAGAACTGTCGTACATACGATTGTTTTTAGAATAACTGTTCTTCTAACATTAAAAACGTTACCACTCGTGATACTCATTAACTCTTTACTGAAGCTGGCTACATTCCCACTCTTTCAACTTTTCGTTTATTTATAGCGTCCCTAGGAACGCGGTTTCGGGCAAGTTGGGGTGTTTGGTGAAGTAAAGGGTTAATGGAAGAAAACTAGAAAATATTATTGTTCGCACTAAGATATAAAAGATTTTTACATAATTCATAATTATGAATTTCTAAATCTCTCCATAAGAAAATCTATATAAAAATTTATATAAAAATGTTTTGAATTTTACTTAAAAATTATAATAGTACATTGTGCAACTAGATCATTATTATTATAATTATAAATAATGAGATATTTCTAGAAACTTTTTTTTACGTTAATGATATCGAAATGTTTATTATATGAATATTAATTGAACATGAATAATTACGAAATAAATACTATATTTATTATAAATTCCAATTTTACAATGTTTATAATAAAATATTTATGAAAACATTATCATATACTTATTTTATATTTAAAGCTAATTTTAGTATAGAATATATTACTGAGTTATTTATTTTTATTCTCATGTATTTCTCGTATCGCATGAACATCAGCTGCAAGATCCTTTAAAAATGGCAAAATTTCTTTAAATAAATTTATCAGTTTTTTTTGATCTTCAGATTGTTGGTATTGATTGTTTATGAAAGTTTGGAGAGTTCCATTCATTTCCCACGTGAAAAATATTATCAGGATTATATTCAGATTGTATACAGGTATTGTATACATTCTATATCAGGATTTGATTCTACACAATTGAATAAAAATTGTATAAAATCAATATTATATTGTATAAAAAGTTAATTAAAAAATTTTTGAATTTTTTATGATTTTACATGATTTTTATTACATTATATAATAATTTAAACCATAAAAGATTCAATATATTTACTTAATTTTCATACAATATTCTATAAATTGTATACTATTTTTATTCAATTGAATTATACTATCAATCATTATGAAGATTATTATATTATGTTACAAATACATGTACGTATATTTATAACGTAGTATAATATTTGTATACCATTTAGATATTCTTTTTTTATTCATAATTGCATCATGAAATATTCTTTTATTTCTAAATATGAACAGTAACAATAACAGCAATAAATACATAATATTCTTTTATTTCTAAATATGAACAGTAACAATAACAGCAATAAATACATAAATTATTAAATTTTATATCATTTTAGTCCGATTCAACTATTTTTTTTTGTTTAAAATACATGCATCCCTGGTCTCCACCAATTTTTGGGCAATACTTCGAAGAACGAGTCTGTTGTCCATCTCTTTCCAACCACTCACTGTAGCTTGTCTTTTAACGTACACTAAAAAAAAGAATGTAAATATAAATTAAATAGATAAAGAAAACAAAATTTATTATGTTTACATAAAATTGCTTCAATGCCATCCTGATGAAGTCCAGGTCTTTGTTCTTCGTCGAATCCTTTTCTATTTTTACTTCCTCTAGTTGAGCAACATAATAAAGATTCCTGGTTGAACACAAGATTTAACAAAAGTCTTGCCAGTGTTGTCTGTGATTTAGCAGCCTTTTTAGCATTTTGCAATAAGCGATTCACTACGAAAATATTAGAGCCTTTTATGAGCTCTCTTACCTAAAAAGTTAATGTAATAAGAATTAATTTTCAGTTATGTTTTTTAAAATATTTAACTTTACATTTGATCACTTACGTCATTTTCTGGATCAATTTGCGTAAAATTTAATGTCCAAACACCAGATTCATCTCTTAATACATTTTCCATTTTTGTAATTTTAAGTTCTTTCTCTGGTTCAGGATATAAATCTTTTTTCAAATCATCAATAGGATCTATCTAAATTATTATAAGGTTGAAGTGTGTAAATCGATACGTACATATATATGTGCATGTGTGTACATAAAACATACGACTTACCTTTTTTTTAGGTTGTAATGAATAATGGTCAAACGAATCGTCGTTATCATCATAACTAAATGATGGCCATGAACCTAATTTCTAAAAAAATAATTATTTTGTTATAAAAATATGAATTTTTTAAAGAATATACGAAAATAAACACGTTTATGTTAGAAAGAAAATGAAAATTTTAAATAGCATTGAACTTTAAAATAAATTTTTAATTTTTAAATTTGCATATCTATTATTTTCTTTTACCTGTTTTTTGTTATCATAGATTTCTTCATCTGAAGACTCGATAACGATAGCTGATCGCTTTTTTGATGGTTGAAAATCTTTTATAGATGATTCATCTTCTTCCTCATTACTGACAAGAAAAATATCATTATTTATGTGGAAATCTAGTTTTTGACGATTCTGTAATGAATAATTGTTTAACTCTTTATATTTTATATTAACATTAGTATTATAATTTTAAAAATTAAAATTTTCTTACCGTTGATGCATCTTTTATCATTTTTTTGTTAGCTTCATTATTCACTTTTTTTAACTCATTTTCTTCAATATTCATATTATCCATAATTGACATATTACAAGACCGTCTACATTTCTGTAAAAATATAAAATAAAGTTTTAAGTTTTTGAATATGTAAGGTTTTAAATTTTAATATTGTAAAAATAATGTTATTTATAAAAAAATTTTATTACCTCATAAGATACATCTTTTAGTGAATGATTTTCGTTAGTTGGCATATTACAAGAACGTCTACATTTTTTAAAACTCTCATAAATTTCTTTTTGTTGTTCTTCAAAAGATAATTTTAGACGTTTTTCTTCCATCATTTCAGAGATTTTAATATCATTTTTAAAAAACTCTAGATTCTGAAAAAAAATTAATTATGTAATGAAATAAAAAATCTTTTTTATTAATAATTTTTGTTAATAACTTACCGTTTGAAGAGAGTCTAAATCATTTAATGCGATCGTAAGAGATGCTGTACATAAATTTATAAAGTCTTGCAATCTTGTTGTTTTATCTGTTAAATAATTTATTAACTTCTCATTATCATCAATATTTTTACATTGCGAAGTAGATGGAACAGGCTCTATTACTGATGATTCTATTTTTGATCTTCCATCCTTCTCTTTTAATTGAGAGTCAATTTGCACATTTAAATCCTTAAATATTCGAGTGTTAATAATTGTTTTGATGCTTTCATTTAAAGAATTTTCTTTCATCTGTAATTTACACACACACACACACTTTATATATATATATATATATATATATATATATATATATATATATATATATATATATATATATATATATATATATATATTTTAATAATTAGATATAAATATTTACATTAACCTTACCTCATTTTTTTTATTTTTTTCGCAGACATTTTTTTCTAGAACAATAGCCTTCTTTTGAGGTTGTTTTTCTTCATTTTTTTAAATTTTTTTACATGCACTTTTGTATAGCACATCCATTAGTTCAACCAATTCTGATTCGTTTTCTAAAATGTTTATAATATTATTATAAAATCAAACATTCCCTTAATATTTTTATGTACGAAATGAAAAAATTATATACAGCGACGTTAAATAAAAAAAAAAAAAATAAGTTTAAAATTTTTAAGTCAAATTAATTATATTTTTACTTACCAGATATATCTACTATTGATCCTTGATATTGTTTAGCATTATTAGAATCTTCCGGCCAAAGAAAGGTTATATGCTTTCCTATTTTCAATTTTTTTTTATTTTCAACTAGGATTGATCTTTCGTAAATGACGCAAAAAGATTTATCATCACAATTGATCAAATAAAGCAATTGCGACATTATTTCTTTTTGCTTTCTCATAGAGAAAGCATTGTAACGATAAAAAAATTTTTTTTCTATTTTTTCATTAATTTGTACATATTTGAACTCGGTGAGTCGAAAAAAGTGGTTTCCAGAAAATGTCTGTATGTGTGTGTGTGTGTGTGTGTGTGTGTGTGTGTGTGTGTGTGTGTGTGTGTGTGTGTGTGTGTGTGGATGTATGAATTCAGTTAGTGAACTGTATCTCGAGAACTACTTGATGGATTTGCTTCTAATTTTGCATGGAATTTAGTTTTGTGACTAACTTGCTGGGAAGCTATTGATAATTGGTTCTTCTAGCGTAGTTTTCATTTTAAAGTTTAAAAAAAAAAAAAATTCGATTTTTCGTTTTTTGTTTTTTTTTTTGTTTACTACTCGATGAATTTGCTTCAAAATTTGCATGGAATTTATTTGTGATTGCCCGGATAAAATAAATTTTTAAAAATTGATTTTCTTAGCTTAGTTTTAATTTTAGAGCATTTTGAAATTAAAAAAAAAAATGTTTCTATTTATTAAGCCAATAAAATCTTAAAAACTACTCGATGGATTTACTTCAAATTTTCCATACAATTCAATTTTTTGATGAACTGGTGCGGAAGCTATTGAGAATTGGTTTTCTTAGCGTAGTTTTTTTTAGAATCATTTTAAGAATTTTAAAAAAATTTCGATTTTTCATTTTTTTTGTATTTTACGTTAACTACTCGAAGAATTTGTTCGAAAATTAGTATGGAACTTAATTTCGACTGCCAAAAGTAAAAAAAATTTTGTAAACTAATTTTCTTAGCGCACTTTTAATTTTAGAGCATTTTTAAAATTTTTTTAATAATTTTTATTTTTAATTTTTTTCTATTTTACGAAAACCATTTGATAGATTTGTTCCAAAATTCGTATGCAATTAATTCGCTACTCTCTGAAGAAAACAAGCTTTGGAAAACTAATTTTCTTAGCGCAGTTTTAATTTTAGAGCACTTTGAAAATTTTCAAAAAAAATTTTAGTTTTCATTTATTTTCTATTTTGCGTAAACCATACTATAAATTTTCTCCAAAATTTTTATACAATTAATTCTGTCAAGAGTGTGCGCATATTTTACGTTTGGGTTTTTGTGAAGGCTGCCGTGGGCAGAAGCCCCCTCTTAGCTTCTCTCTCTCTGTATATGCGTCGGTCGGTCTGTCAGTCCTTGTTGAGCGACACATCGTAGAGCCTCCAGACTTTATTAGCGTGGATCTGTATTCTTGGTGTTTTATACGAGTGTGCTTTGTAAAGGGAGTGTATTGTTAAAACAATAAATACTTTATATACAATTTGTGTGTGACTCTTTGCTGTGTCTACGTAGTTAAAACTATTAACAACCTCGCCCCTAAATTGAAATATCCTATCAGGTTATGGAAGCCCAGCAAACTTCAACTGCGCAAAGCCCGGCAACAGGGGAGATGGAGCGAGGTAAGAAATTAAAAGAAAAAATGCATTATATACGAGAGAGGAGAGCGAGGAGGAGTTTTGTTTTGCTAAGAGAAAGCGTAAAACAATTAGTGCGCGGTTCTCGGTGTCATGGAATGAAGAGAGCCATAAGCGTGACACACATGTGCATTGGTATATGTATGGATGTGCATGCACATGTGTATATGTATACGTAAATCAAAAATGATTGTTAGCAAAACGAAGTTCGTATTAAAATTGGAACTGAGATGTCAATTGGGTTTTTTCGAAATTGACGTTCTCTCTAAATTCTTTGTTTTGAGGCAAATCAACATGGCGGATTTGCGTCGATCAAGGAAAGAGACAGAAAGAGATAGATAAAGAAGAACAGTGCAAAGATGGTGCGAGGCGTCAAGCACGCGCGAGAACGATGTCGCGCTTGTACGAGAAACGAGGAACGAGGAACGCACGCGTGAAAGAAAGATGGCGCATAAAGAGAAGCTCGCGATGAACGATGCCACGACGAACTTGTCGCCACGAGTAAGAAACGAGAAACAAGAAATGCAAATGGAGACTATAACGATGAACGAGAGGGATGTAAGGAATGAGTTGTATATGTGTGCTGTATGATAGTTATGGGACGCCATATAGCATATAAAAACGCACAAACATATAATCAAACGAGGTCTAAATAATAATGCATGCCAAATTTAATATAAAATAAATTAAATTACAAATAGAGTGGTGAAATAAATTAAATTAAAATAAACCAGTGCAAAATAAATCTATAACTATGTCACTTATATGAGAGCGACGAGTATATACGTATATACGAGGAGTTTGTAACTTATATGTGTACAGACACGAATATAAGCAGTAAATGAATACGAGATATGAACTTACGTACGAGTGTACATATGTATACGTATATATGCGTGTATATGTATACACATAAATGTAAATGAATAATTATTAAATTCATATACAGAACGAGAACGAGACATAAAAATCTTTTATTAGAAGTTTTGTTTAATCTAAGGAGTAGTATGGCAGTAACGAGAAAATCGTTGCTCAGACGAGAACGAAAAAGCAATATTTACGATGGACTCTGGCCAAGTCTAAACCTTAAGTACATGTGTAGATATTTGTAAATACATTATATACAAGTATATTTTTATTTCATAATATGTATTTCATATACATATAACTAAATTAAATAAAAATTAAAATAATATTTTCACGTGATTTTTAAAAATAGAAATGTTAACATAAAGGTCGGCAGTGGCGCTGTAAATAATTTTAATTTACACATTTAAGCAATTATGCTTAAATCATTAAAATATATAACAGCGCCCACTTTAAAACGAAATGTAACCGAGTTCGAGTTTGTTATATTAAAATTAAAATTAGCAATCATCTTGATCGTTTTGAAACTGCATACTTGCGTTCGGTATGCCAGAATCTTAACAATTAACTTAATTGCAGTTGTTTTGATACTGATCATACTAGTGTTCCGTATATTAGAATCTTAACAACGAAATTAAAAATTACAACCATTTAAAGACTGATAATGTTTGTGTCCAGCATATCAGAATCTTTATAATGCAAATAAAAATCTCAACTGTTCTGAGTTTGACAAGCTTGCGTTCAGCATGTCAGAGTCTTGACAGTGAAATTTATTAAATAGAGTTATGCTAAATACGATGAATAACGAATACATAGTTAAATAAATTTTAGTTTCAGTTTAAATTTAGATAGTACTTGTGTTCAGTGATATCTGAATTTCTAACTGTATAACTGATTGACAGGAAAGGAGTTAATACCTAACGAGTAGATGGCAGCACTTACGAGAGAAATTACCTAGGAACGAGAAAAGGGTCTGTCATTCTATGTATCTTACTGCCGTGACCTATTCAAAACGAGACGCAGCTGCGATACGAGAAAATGAGGAATTGAACGAGGAATGATACGAGAAAATGAAGAATAGAACGAAGAACGGAACGAGAGAATAAAGGAGTAAAACGAGACCAAACAACGACGCAAAGAGAAACGAAGACCAAAAGGTAAACGATGTATATAACCAGTTTTTAATTGTAAACTAAGATATAAATCAGGCAACTATTTCTATGTTAAAAGGATCCACAGAAATTAAAATTTAATATATATAGAAAATTGCCAGTATCAAATTCGAAGTTCTCTTAAATGAAAATGAAACATTGTCTAAACGAGTGCATAACGAAGTTAATATTAACGATAAAAACTGTCTTATTTTCGATTCTTTTGTAGAAATCAAGGATCAAATGGCCACCTTCATGGTTCAAGTTTATGTATTCGAAAAGGAGGCATCTGCAAAGAAGTCGTAATCTAAAATTGAACTAAATTGAGGCTGGTCGCAAGGAGGCGGAGAAAACAAAGGCAACTATGTATAACGAGTCCAAAAACTTGAAAATTCAGATTGACGTATTTGATAATAAATTCTTATGAAATACTTTCATAAATAAGAATAGTATTGAAAATCTGATAACGAGATAACCGAGTTTGATTTAGTACGATTTATTGTAATTCTATGGAGATCGATACTAAACGAGTTGAAAAATCGAAAACAACTCTGCTTGTGCTAGCAGAATAAAAGTCTTTAACGAGAGTAACTTAACGTACGATTCTTGTAACGTTATAGTACAATTAAAGGAGTTTTTTTTTTTTTTTTTTTTTTTTTTTTTTTTAAACAAAAATTGATCAATAGATCTGTTTCTCGTGAATTGATCAATAAGATCGATGAGATCAATAAGAATTAATTTTCAATTGATCAAATTAATGGAAATACATTATTTCATGTATCGTCTTATATCGATACATGGGCTCATCGGCTCAAAAATGATTTAAAGGAGAGTGTCGTAGAAAATCATACAGTTCGAACGTGAGATATTATTATTAACTACATAGACACTGATTACCATAAGGAGTTTTTAAAATAAATGAAGAAATAGGATTATGAAAAAGAAATGCTTTTTCAGCGATTATAAAGAAATAATTTTATAGTTCGCTATATAATCTGAGAAAGAAATTAACGAGTATATTTTGGATTAATTTTATATGTCAAAAAGGAATTAAAATAAGTATCAAAGGTAAAATGGCTAGTTGATAAATATATCGGAAATACCAAAAACTGATTGGAATGCATGACGAGCAACGTAACAGCAGCTAAGACTACAGATTAAAGGACTTAGATTCTATCGATTTTCATAGTTGATACTTATATGTATACAGTAATTAGTTAACAATTTTCATTGTGTTACAAGAGCAACTGGATGACCAATTATACAGAAAAGGATTATTCAAAACGTAAAAGACGAGAAAAATAAAGAAAATATAAAAATAAATTTAAATGAAATTGTTAACGCAACATTGTTAATTAATTCTTGAAAATTATTAAAGGGAGGATAAGTAAAACGAGTAACGAAATTTCAATGAAACGAGTTAAATTTAATAACAAAAGTAGAAACATCACGAGATTTAGCAAAACGAGAAATACTAAGAAAAATATTAAAGATTTAAAATTGGGAGCCAAGAGTAAGAGAAAAGACTTACAATGGAAACGATGAAAACTTAAAAAAAAAAAAAAAAAAAAAAAAAATGAGTTTAAGATCTTGAAATTAAAATCGATTTAAAACAACGTGAAAATAATCAATGACTGTTTTAAATTAAGTCAAAATTCTCGCTGACTCTGATGTGAGATATTAATTAACGAGTTTGTAATTAATTTTAAATTTCTAACGAGAATATTCACGAGATTAAGTTTGTTAACAAAACAACATCGTGAACTTAGGATCGGAGGGAGTAAATACGAGTTTAGGCACTGCTGACCAATATAAAATTTATCTTATCAGATAATACCTTTATGCAGATGCTCTACGGATAATTTATTACATAAGTCAAAGTTTACGGACCAGTACTTGTGTATATATTTAAATAACGAGACAATTGATATGTACGTGGTCATGTGTCAAATAAAATGTTTATTACTGGAGTACAAATATAAAATTCTATGGATTAATAGAATTTGCGTTCGGAGAAAAGATTGATAATAAGTATACAATCTTAACAAACTCCAACATACTTAATTACAAGACATAAAGAAGAAATGAGTGAAAATAATAAAAATTGTAGGAAATGAGTATAGATGCGTAAGCGCTAAGTTATACTCAAATTTCAATGACACTATAGTGAAAATAATAAGTGTTATAAAGGAGGCAATAGAAATTAAAAGGATAGATTTTGAAATCATGTCTGCAGAGAATATCGAGATAACTTCTCTTAAAAGAAGAACGATGATTTGATATGGATAAGACATTTTTCTTAAATGATTTAAGGAGTTACAGAGAACTTATAAATATATCAAGGATTATAATTTTAAAATACCAGAAAACATGTGGGATGTGGCTCTGGGATCTGCTGTGTTCGCATATAACAGATTGCCACATGCTTCTAATGATATGATGTCACCGTTAGAGAAATTTGCTCCTTATCACAAGATAGACATCACTCAACTGAAACGGTTTGGCTGCCTAGCTTACATGAAGGTGCAAAGGAAAACTGGTCCTAAATTTCGAGGTATTGGAAGTAGAACTGTCTTGGTTGGATACAAGGAAACAGGCTACGTTTTGTTCAAACCTGAAGAAGGAAAGTTCTACGAGAGTCGAGACGTCAGGTTCAACGAGAAGCTAGTCTTTGCTGATAAGTATAAACGTAGAGAACTAAATAACTGGGAGACACTGGACAGCGAGGTAAATCGTGATACATGGTTTACTGAATTCGAGAATGAAAAGGAGAATCAGACAACGAGAACGGAGGGAGTGCCTAAAAGAGGAAGAGGTCGTCCAAGGAAAGTGAAGGAAAATATCACTAATGAAGAAATTTTAACTGAAGAAACTACTACAGCTTTGATTGCTAAACTAAATGGAGACCCTGCCACGTATCAAGAAGCCATGTCATCAACTGATAAACAACGATGGAAGGAGGCTATCGAGGACGAATTAAATTCCATTCATAAAAACAACGTTTGGAGAACAGTTGATAGACCAGAGACGAGAAATGGAAAGAAACCCAACATCATTGATTCTAGATGGGTTCTGAGGAAAAAGGAGGACCCAGATGGTAACACAAAATACAAGGCTAGGCTTGTTATCAGAGGTTTTAAAGATAGGAATGTTTATGACCTGCAGGAAACTTACGCACCAGTTTCACGTCTGCCCTTAATTAGATCTGTGCTAGCCATCGCAAATCGATTTAATATGGACATCTGTCAAATGGATGTTAAAACAGCGTTCTTGAATGGCATTCTCAATAATGAAGTTTACATGGAGATTCCTGATGGAGTAAACTGCACAGCAGAAACGAGACGAGACAAAGTGTGTAAACTTGAAAAAGTTTTATACGGACTGAAAGTCAGTCCTAAGTGCTGGAACGAAAGATTTCGTGCAACCGCTCTCAAACTTAATTTAAAAACCTATGACGATGAGCCATGTCTATTTACTTGGTGCGAAAACAACAGACTTTTAATTCTTGTGCTTTATGTAGACGATGTGATGCTGGTCAGTAACGACATAGGAAAATTGAACGAGATAAAGCAAAAATTAATGAAGGAGTTTGAAATGACGATCATCGGAGAACCTAAAGTATTTCTAGGACTTGAGATACACAGAAATCGAGAAAAGAAGAATCTGAGTATCAAACAAGAGAAATACATTGATAAGATGCTGATTAAGTTTGGATTCGATAAGGAACATCCTCAAAGGACTCCTATGGTCACAAATCAAATAGCCAACAGAGATAGAAAAGATCACGAAGAAAACGAGGATTTGAACACAATTATAAACACAGAAAATAGTTCAAATCGACCTTATCGAGAGGCTGTTGGTACTTTGCTCTACTTGGCTAACACTTGCAGACCGGACATTGCTTACGCAGTGAATGTTCTCAGTCGACATCAAATCAACCCATCTGAAAAGGAATGGAAAATGTTAGAACGAGTCTTCAGATATCTGAAAGGCACAAAAAAATATAGGCTTAAATTACTTTGGTAAAGGTGACTCTTTGCAAGGCTTTTCAGATGCGAGTTTTGGAGACTGTAAAGGATCTCTGACAACGAGTGGGTACGTCATAAAGCTGTATGGAGACACCGTAGCTTGGAGAACGAAGAAACAGCAGTATGTTGCTCTATCAACTTGTCAGGCTGAATACGTAGCCATGAGCGACTGATGTCAGGAGCTCATTTCTTTATATAACTCTTTAAAAAGACTTCTCAAGAACGAGTTCACACCCATGGCTTTATGGTGTGATAATCGAGCTGCGGAAGCAAGTGTTAAAACTGGAGGAGGAGGAAAATTGAGACATATGACTGAGATCAAGGAGCATTACGTTCGAGAATGTGTCACGAGAGATCTGGTTAAAGTAAATTGGTTAGCTTCGAAAGAGCAAATAGCGGATGTATTGACTAAGCCCTTATCGTTTGAGTTGCACGCTAAATTGATGAAATTAATCTTAAATATATAAAATGTTTTTATATAATCTATAAATTGTTTCTCTGTTACAGGAAGTAAAAATTTGAAGAAGTAATTGGGAGTGATGGTCGGTCAGAGGTTTTCTTTTAATTTTCTTTAAATATGCGGGAGGGAGTGTCAAGAGTGTGCGCATATTTTACGTTTGGGTTTTTGTGAAGGCTGCCGTGGGCAGAAGCGCCCTCTTAGCTTCTCTCTCTCTGTATATGCGTCGGTCGGTCTGTCCGTCCTTGTTGAGCGACACATCGTAGAGCCTCCAGACTTTATTAGCGTGGATCTGCATTCTTGGTGTTTTATACGAGTGTGCTTTGTAAAGGGAGTGTATTGTTAAAACAATAAATACTTTAAATACAATTTGTGTGTGACTCTTTGCTGTGTCTACGTAGTTAAAACTATTAACAACCTCGCCCCTAAATTGAAATATCCTATCAAATTCGCTATTGTTTGAAAAAAAAATAAGCTTTTGAAAACTTATTTTCTTAGCGTGGTTACAATTTTAGAGAATTTTAAAGATTTAAAAAAAAATTTCGATTCTTTTCTTATTGTTTTTTATTCTACGTAAAGTACTCGATAGATTTGTTCTAAAAATTGCAGGGAAATTATTTGCAACTGCCAAAAGAAGGGAAATTTTCGAAAATTGATTTTCATAGCGTAGTTTTAATTTTAGAGCATTTTTAAAATTTTGAAAAAGAAATTTTGAAAAGAAAATGTTATTTATTTAACCAGTTAGATCTCGAAAATTACTCGATGGATTTGCTTCGAATTTTATACACCATCTATGTTTTTGTATAACTAGACGGAAAGCTATTGAAAATTGGTATTCATAGTGTAGTTTTTTTTATAGAACCATTTTAAGAATTTGAAAATATTTTCAATTTTCAATTTTTTTTGTATTTTACGTAAGTTACTTGATGAATTTGCTTTGAGATTTCCATGAGAATAATTTGCATCTGCCAAAAGAAGGATAACTTTTATAAACTGATCTTCTTAGCGTAGTTTTCATTTTATAAATTTTCTTAAAAAATTTTCATATTTCAGTTTTTTTCCATTTTACGTAAAGTACTCGATAGATTTGCTCTAAAATTTGTATACAAGTTATTTGCTACTGTCTTTATAAACCAAGTTTGAAAAAAATAATTTTCTTAGAGTAGCTTTTTGACACTTCTTTTGATTTCTGAGTAACTCTTGAAAATTTATAATAGTACTACTGATTTAGATGTTGACTTGTATTATTACATTCAATTAAGTATTTAAATATAATCATTATTAAATATTATAAATTAAATTGTTTTTTAATAAATGGAGAAAATATTTGAAGAAGAAGAATGAATTTCGTTGTCATCGTTTTTTTAAAGTACAAATTTATTAATAAATATTAATGTTAGACAATTTTTTTTATATTAAAATCACATTTAAATAAATATAAAAAAAATAATGAAACTCTAAGAGCTCTATGAGAAAGCATTCCGCCAAAGCACTTGGCAGCGTTTTTTTTTTTAAATAAAAAACTTTTTTTCTGTAAGATAAAATTCTCTTGAGTTTTCTTTTCTGTAACTGTCAGCAATCAACACAATTAATCGAATATCATAGCAACGAAGATCAGTATTATTCACGTCGATGAATAATAACTATATTAATTCAAATCGAACGTTCTATTTACAAAAGCTATGTTACAGTTATTTACAATCGTGTAACGTTTATTGAAATGCCAAATTATCGGAATTATATTATAGATCAGGTGGATTGAATATTATTTTATAATAGAATATTTCTCTTAAATTTTATGTAAAAAGATATTTATAACTTATTTTTTTGATAACCTGAAAGAATGCAAAGATTCCTGCTGTTACAATTCGCCGCTGGGAAAGGTTAAGAAGACTTAATTTGCGCAGAAATGAAAATAATGATCAACATGAATTAGAAATTCATCAAATTGATCATAATATCGAGGTAAATAATTTAAAAATAATTAAATATTGAAAATATTATTAAATTAAATATAATAAAAAAGTTCAATGTATCAAATCATTTAAATTTTCCATATACATTTTTTTTATTAAATTTTTGATTCACATTATAAAAAATCAGTTCAAATTCAAGCACGCAAAGTGTTTTTAGAGTTAAATGGGAAAAATAATATTTACTGTGTAAAACAAGATCAAATCATACAAATATTGTGTTATAGCATAATTTACAAAGTGAATCTTTAAAAAAAATTTAACAATCAAATGATTTCCAATTCTGTTTATTGTGTTTAAAAACTACGTACCACTAAATTTACCTAATTTTTGTTTAAATTTGATAAATACAGTTCAGTTCATTAAGTATTCATATCCAAAATAAAAGTAAATTAAGACAAAAGCTGTATGTTTTCATTATATATAAATTTGTAATTTTTACTGTATAAATTTTAATAATTATCTAAAGATTTCATGTAACAAATTTTTTATATTTTTAAGTCTATAAATATATATTTACTGTAATAAAATTAAACTAATAAACTCGGTGGTGTAGTGGTCAGGTCGCTTTTTCACTGACTGCCGTGGGTTGACACCACTTTAAATAATATGTAAACTATCTTGTCTTTTAATGTATATTTAAATGTTAAAGGGTAGAAATGCCCGTTTATGATTAAAAAAAATAATAATTCCACGAATTATTTTATTTAATTTACAAAAATAAATTTAGTTTTAATCTTTCAAAGGAATTAAATGATATTGGTAATCAAGGAGATATCGATGATGCCAGGTCAATAAACTACAGCGATCAAGATATTTTAAGCGATCAATTTTCTGAAATTTCTTCTGTATCTTCTGAAGCATCATTTAATAGCGCTCAAGATTTTTCGGATACTTTTTCGGAAACGTCTTCCGAAGACGAATTTGACAATGAAGTTTATGATTTTCAAGATGGATGGATGAATCAAAAACTTTACAGCGGTGCCAATATTACTCTAGGTGAAACTGTATTCAAAATATTAGATTGCTACAAAGAAAACGCGTTAACTAAAAAAGCTTTAAATGGTTTTTTGGAATTGTTAAATATTATTTTACCAAAACCAAACGTTATGCCTAAAACTAAATATTTATTATTTAGAATTTTAGAAAAGTTTATGCCTGCTAAAAATAAACTTATAAAAAAACACAGATTTTGCGAAAATTGTTCAAACTACTTAGGAGATTTTAATGAAAAACCGAAAATTTCTACGTGTGATCTATGCAAAAGCAATAAAACTAGCGGAATTTTTGCCGAATATGATTTAAAATCATTTTTGAAGGACGCATTGGAGTTAAAAGATTTACATTCATTAATTAATCAACATAAAAATAATACAAATCATGATCCAAATTACATAACAGACATAACAGATGCTTTAAAATACCGGTCTTATCAACAAGATATTTTTCAAACGGGATCTAATATTTTATTATTATGGAATACCGATGGCCTGCCTATAGCCAATAATTCAACCGCTCAAGTATGGCTTGTACAGGTACAAATTGTAAATATTCCACCTGAAAAACGTAGAAATTTTCAGTTTATTTGTGGCGTTTATTACAGTAAAGAAAAAAAACCATGTATGAATTATTTTTTAAGGCCTTTTGTAGAATCATTGAAAGATTTGTTTACAAATGGAATAGAATGGTATGACAAAAAAGATAATTTGATACGTCATAGTACTGTGATTGCGCCAATTGCCACATTAGATGCTCCAGCTAGAGCATCTGTTCAAAACATTATGCAATTTAATGGTGAATATGGTTGTACCTTCTGCGAAAATCGTGGTGAAATTTGTTCAACTGGACTAGGTTATAATCGCGTTTTTCCTGTAAACAATGTAATTCTGCGGTCAAAAAAAAGAATGCTATCGCAAGCATTAGAAGCGACAATCGATGATGTAGAACATGTCAAAGGTGTCAAAGGTCCTTCTATAACAATGTTAATACCGTATTTTGACGTAGCAATATCGTATGTGCCTGATTATATGCACGCAATTTTACTTGGTGTATTTCGAATGTTAATCACATTATGGTTTAATACCAAAAATAAAAATAATAAATTTTATGTTAAAAAGTGTCACAGAAATGAAATAGACAAAAGTTTAAAAAATATTCTACCTCCTGATTACGTAACCCGAACACCAAGAACCTTAAAGTACATTAAATTTTGGAAAGCTTCTGAGTTGAGAGAATGCCTTTTACATTATTTTCCAGTTTTATTAAAAAATAAACTTCCAAATATTTACTATAATCATTTTCTAATGTTTGTCTATGCTACAACAATTTTATTGAAATCCAAAATTCACATCACTGAAATTGATTTGGCAGAATATTTATTTAAGCTTTTTGTTGTGAAAATGGAAAAATTATATGGACGTAACAAATTATCTTTTAATGTACATCAGCTGTTACATATACCTCAACATGTTCGTTTACACGGGCCTCTTTGGGCATGGTCAGCTTTCCCTTTCGAAGATGGTAATAGTTATGTTAAGAGGATTGTTCATGGATCTAATAAAATAGAAATGGAAATCATTAATTCTTTGTATATTTTTAATGCTCATAAGATATTAAAATATAAGCTCGAAATTTTATCGAATGAAACTGATGAAAATTATAAAATTATACCACTTGGAAAGGCAATAAAGCTTGAAAATTTAGATGAAAGCGACCTAGAAGTTATTTCTGATTATTGCTTATCAAAAAAAATTGAATTAAAAAATATTCAAATTTATGCTCGGGTAAAAAAAAATAAAACTATCTTTACATCAAAGATATATAAAAGGCAAAAAATTAGAAATAACTCTAAAGTATTTTGTAATAATTCATTTTTTGGTACAGTATTATTCTATATTGTTGTAGCCAATAAGTTATTTGCTGTTATTAGACAATTAGTTTATAATGATAACACCACAAATAAAATCATTCTTCAACCTTTTAGAATCGATTTAAGCGCTTATATAATTCCTACTAGAGATACTTATTGTATTAATGTAATTCCTGTAGAAAGCATTCAAGGAAAGCTTCTACATTTTGAAAACTTTTTATGTTATCCGCCCAATAATTTTGAAAAAAAATGAATAATTTGACTTTATTATCAATAAAACTTCAAAAAGACATAAACTGAATAGCTTATTTTATTTTTTACATTGACAAAATAATACTTAAAATTTTTATTATTATCTTTTTTACTGATTATAAAATATTGTGTTGATTATATTCAATACCATACTATTTAAGTTTTTGAGTACTCGAATTTATGGAGAAGTTACTCGAATTCATCGATTAACTCGGAAAGTTTGAGTTTAATACTCGACTTCAACTCGTCGTTTAAAATTGATTCCGAAATTTCACCCAGACAGAAAGAGACAAAATTATTCGAGTAATTCATATTTTTCGAGTAATTTATATCTTTTCGAGTACCTTTCGATTTCGAGTACTTGCACAACCCTAATTTCTATTCTATAATATTTATATATATATATATATATATATATATATATATATATATATATATCCAATATAATATTATATTTTACAATAAAAAAATTATTTAAAAAGCTGGCACTGTATTGAAGTATTATCATGTTATAAAACTCTTATAAATTCATAAAAAATTCATTTTTTTTAAATTTACTTATTGTACAAAATCATACTGATTGTATACAATTTTTACTTTATTGTATAGAATCAAATCCTGATACAGATTGTATATAATATCTGTATACAATCTGTACACAATCCTGATAAAATTTTTCACGTGGGTTCAACAATGCTTTGATTTAAATTATTTATTAGCTGGTTTTGTTGTATCATTGCTGATACAGCAATACTGCTTTTGTTACCACTTGGATGATTTTGTGTAAACAGTAAAGTACCAGTATCTAATGAATCAGTAGAAGGTGAACCAGAATTATCTAATAAACTACTAAGAGTTGAAGCAGTAGATGAAATATTTCTGTTGTTGAATACAGAGGTAATTGGAGAATTGCTTTGTGATTGAGTTGATAATAGTGTAGCTGTAATTATATAAATTGAACAATTGATAGAATATATTTTTAATTTCAATATTCATTTCAACAACAATACATTTTTTAACTTACTTTGATCTAATGGACCACTAAGAGTTGAAGCAGTAGATGAAATATTTCTGTTGTTGAATACAGAGGTCAATGGAGAATTGCTTTCTGATTGAGTTGTTAATACTGTAGCTGTAATTATATAAATTGAACAATTGATAGAATATATTTTTAATTTCAATATTTACTATAGCAACAATACATTTTTTTAACTTACTTTGATTTTGTAAGGTAAAATTTGATGAGATGTCATTACTAAGATCAGAATTTGGAGTAACAATTTTAGCAGCAACTGCTTGTTTTTCATTTTGGAGAGCCTTTTTAGATTTTATAACGTAGCCACAATATTGTATTTCATCATTATCATTATAATCCTCATCCACCTTAATTCTTTTAGGTTCAATTTCTGCTGGTGGTGAACCAGTGCGTAGAGGTTCTTCTTCAACTTGAAAATTAAAATAGATGTTAAATTACATGTAACTCACTAGAGATACATGATTTTTTAAACAAACCTTTGACAATTTTTGGTTTAAATAATTCTATAGGAATGTCTTCATTTTCACAAAACATTGGTGTTTCTATTTCAGAATTTTTAAGCAAACTTGAACTTTGATTAACATTTACAAAAGCTCTGTCTTCAATACCTAAACATCAAGACATAAGATAATTAAACATTGCTTTATTTTTAGAGGATACATATAAATAAATAATAACATTTAAAGTTGGGATATTAAAATATATTATCTCACCAAAACAACTGCTTGCTGAAACTGTTGAATCCTTTAATGTTGAAGAAATCCCTATAATATAAAAAAAATTATATAAGTTCATAGATTATAATTATTTAAAAAAATTTATTTCATTACCATCATTTGATAATGTCTGTGACAAGCAATTTGAATTTGAAAGAACAGGCACCACGTTTAGGGTTGAAATTGCTGTGGTGTGTTTTTTGGTAGTCTCATCTGGAAATAATAATACAATAATTAAATACTTACAAGGAGAGTGTTTTACCTTCGGGTCACCGTTTCTGCTCAAATTTTGGGAATGTTTTCTGGATCCAGAAATATGAAGAAAGCCAAAATTTTAGAGGCCAACGCTCAATATTTCCCTAGTTAAAGGCCATCGAAGAAAATCACTAAAAAAGTTACTAGATTTTCAAACGCTTATAGTTCCTCAGAATTATTAGCTAGAAGCTTAAACCTTTTTTTAAATGAAAGCTGAGCTCAAATCCTTTAGGAATAGTAGTTATAGCATATCGAAATATTATTTTTTTCCAAAGTTATAGCATAATAAAGATTGAACCCAATTTTAACTTTTATTATTAATTAATGTTTTAAACAAAAAATTCAAGTCCAATCTTTATTACGCTCTAACTTTGGGAAAAAATAATATTTTGAGATGCTGTAGGTACTATTTCGAAAGGATTTGAGCTCAGCTTTCATTTAAAAAAAGGTATAAGCTTCTAGCTAATAATGCTGAGGAACTATAAGCGTTTGAAAATCTAGTAGCTTTTTTAGTGATTTTCTTCAATGGCCTGTAACTAGGGAAATATTGAGCGTTGGCCTCTAAAATTTTGGCTTTCTTCATATTTCTGCATCTAGAAAATATTCCTAAAATTTGAGCAAAAATGGTGACCCGAAGATGAAACACTCTCCTTGTTAGTTCTTTATCAATTTATGTATATAACAGCTCTTCGAAGAGAAGACATTGAAAAATATTTTAGCGAACAAGATTCTATAATTTTTTTTTATCATTAATTATTAAAATTGGTTTCAATATACTCTTTAAAAATAATTGAAACTAGAGAATTTGAAACCATTCTATTTATAATATTAATGAAAAAATTATGTCAGTTAACAAAAATGTATTTAATGATTTTCAATCAAATTTTCATTGACTTTGTATAACTGATTATAGTCTTTCGTATAAGGCTATACATTGCATTGCTTTACGTAGACTAAATTTTATATAACAGCTTTTCGAAGAGAACACAATAACAAATATCAAAGCAAATAAGATTTCATTAGTTTTTTCATCATCAATTAAAATTAGTTACAATATAGTCTTGAAAATTAATTTAAGCATGAGAATTTGAAAACATTTTATTTATAAAATTAATGAAAGAATTGTCAGTTAAAAAAAAATGTATTTTATTATTTTAAATCAAATTTTTATTCACTCCGTATATCTGATTATAGTCTTTCGTATAAAGCTATACATTAGATTGCTTTATGCAGACTACATTTTGTTTAAATGTAATTTTAATTAAATTAAAAATGTAACTACAAAATTATGATTTTTTTCTTACAAAATTAATAATAATCTATTGAATAAATATAAAATTAATAGAAAGAGACTGTATAAATAATATTTACCTTTCTGAAATATACCATTTAAAGATGCAGCAGTTTTATGAAAAGGTACAGAGGATTCTTTGGATATTGCTGATTGTAATCTCTGCTGCATACACATTTGCAAAACTGGCGATTGTATGTTTTCACGAATAATTGGCATAGGATTATTTTTTGGACTTGAAAATAAATACTTCTACTGGTCTTTAAAACACTAAATTGCAAAAAAATAAAACAATGTTCAATATATGTATTGTACAACGTAATTCATAAAAGCAATGTTATTACTCTTTTCCACTGGGCAACTGTTTTTATTCCTCCATGTTCATCTAAAATAATTTTCCAAGATAACCATTTGTCTTCTGGTATCACAACAGATTTATCTTCCCAGTAATTGCGATTTTCACTTATAATTTTGCGTACTAAAGCAATCTGAGTATTAGATGCTCTATTTTTGAATTGTTTGCTAATAAAATAAATGTGTTATTATCACCACGCGTTCATTTTATTGTTAAAATTTTAAAATAAAATTTCTAATAAATTAAAGATATTAGATCGCGTGTATTAAAAATATTATAAATTGAAAAATATAACTTACTTAATATCCTCCATTTTATACAGATATTTGGAATTTTGTTATATTGTGTAGAGTAAGACGACTATTGACAGACAAAACATTTATAAATACGCTAACTTGTTATACTGGTAAAACACTGTCTGCTAACGGAGTGAACAGAGCATATACGTTCTTGCGGAAAAAGCGATTTCCGGTTTACAAATTGTTTACTTATAACAATATATAATAAGTGTATATGTATTTTCATGTCTAAATACATAAATAAATAAACATTTATATATGTTTGTAAAGTAGTACTTATCCTAATACACAATAACATATAAAATTGCATATAATTGAAATATTTTCAAAGTATAGAATGTTCCGCGATTATCGTAACGTACTTTCATGAGATAACTGTCTCCGCGTACGTAAACATATATTAACAAAACGATTTTCATAATAAGCTGAATTATTATTTTTATATCACGGTTTCTTTTTAAAAATGATATATTTTATAGTTCAGTATATTTTTATAATTCAGCATCGTACTTCGGATGAAACACATTTTAGCATTTTCGTAACAGATAGGTATAGTATTTGCGTATGTTCGAAATATGATGGCTATAGTAGCTGATGAAGTGATAATGCAAGAAAGAAGAAATCTTATACGACAACAGCAAATGATAAAGAAACAAATATTGAGGGATATGAGTGATCCATTTATGATCGGAGATCAAATATTCTTCCAACATTACAGGTGATTAGTTTTTATTAATAAAATAATTTGAGAGGTGGGATATTTATAACAAGTTTTTATCGACTGAAAAGAGATGCATGTATAAATATGTCAAAAGTGTACTGCATTTTTTTATTTTACATTTATCAATGTTGAATCGTTCATGTATGTATGTATTTATATGCGTGTGTTTACGTATATATATATATATATATATATATATATATATACTAGGGGGGGTACCCCCTGCTCGCTCTGCTCGCCAGCCCCCATTGGTGATTATTCATATTCTACATATATTTTACCAATAAAAGAAAAATTAATCATTTATAAATTATATGATATATCTGAAAAACAAATAATAATTTAATTATGATTGTTTATACCTTATAAACTAAACGAGTTTCCACACCACCTTACATTTCAAACTAGTTATTATGATGAATTGCATTCATATATTTAATTTAATTGTATAAATTTTTCAATATTTAAATATAGATTTTAATTTAACTAATATATTTTAACTGTGTGAAATATAGAGGTAACGTTACGGCGCGTTAGATTTTTTGATTAGTGGAAACCCTCGCCAAGAGCCCTAAAAACCACTTTATTTTATAGATAATATTACATAGATTAGTTATACATTTATAATATAATTTATTTTATGTATTGAATATGAATAAAAAATAGTGATATCGTACAATATATAAGTGAAAAAATAACATATTATTAATTAAATGATATTAATGATCAAAATTATAATAAATTTAAAACTATATAAAAATTTTTAAATAATTATTTGGTATAAAAATTTTATTAGTATTATATTTGATATATCATAATGTTTATTTATGTCTTAAGATTTATAGGATTATTTTGATATAATTCCTTTTTAATATCTTTTTGACTTATTTTTACATTTTTTAAGATATATCAATATTTTATACTAAAATTTAAAAATTTGTTTACTTTAATATTCAAAAATAAGTGATGTAATTATTATTAATATTCATAAGATCATTAAATCATTATATTATTTTAATGATTTTAATTTGTATATATATAAAATAAAATAATTTTGAAATATTAAACTTACTTTTTATTACTTACTTTTATAAATTTTGATCAAATATGTTTTTAATAATATTAACTAATCGTAATAAATATCTAGAATAAATTTGATAATTTTGATTAATATAATATTCTGTTATTGGTTCACATATTTGAATTTTATATTCTATAATTTTATTAACGTAATATTTATAATATTCTGGTACTTTATTCCAATTATTGTATTCAACTTTTTCTTCATTCCCGCCAATATATGAATTAATAATA
Source organism: Anastatus disparis (assembly GCA_017163975.1). Classification (NCBI taxonomy): domain Eukaryota; kingdom Metazoa; phylum Arthropoda; class Insecta; order Hymenoptera; family Eupelmidae; genus Anastatus; species Anastatus disparis. The sequence goes on from JAFFSR010000012.1 coordinate 786,169, forward strand.
TTATTTAATTGAGAAATTTCTGTATCTTCTGAAATATTATCATTTAAGCTTTCTAAATAATATTCATATTCTTCTTCATAATTTAAGTGGTCTTCAATTTGATTATTTAAATAATCCATTGAATGTTGATCGATAATATCATTTACTTCAACATCATTTCCTTCAATCGGATTCCATTCCATCATTTTTGTTTATATGATTTATTTATGTATCTAAATTTGTATTATTAATTTTATAATAATATTATAATTTTAATATTTATTAATTTTATTATTAGTTTAATAATTAATATAAATGTAACCTGTAAAAATAAAAATAAAATTATTATATAATTTGTTAAAAATAATAAATGTAGAAATATAAAATTTAATATTTATAAATGTTAAATTATAATAAAATTATTTTTCTAATATTTCTTTCCACACTATATTTGGTATTGTATCATTATTTTCTGATTCATTTTGAATAAATATTTTATTTACATTTTTACATCGCGAAAGAGCAACGTATAATTGACCATGAGAAAACAAAGGTTTTTTAATATATATACCAACATTTTCAAAACTTTGTCCTTGAGATTTATTTATAGTTATTGCAAACGCTAGAACAATAGGAAATTGTTTTCTATATAAAATGAAAGGTAATAACGATGATTCGTTAGTATTCAATGTTATTCTTGGTATAAACACTTTATTTCCTTCATTTTCTCCTGTAATAATTTCAGCTTCTATATTATATTTAAATAATTTAGTTATTTTTAATCGTGTTCCATTACATAATCCATCTTTAATACTTAAATTTCGAATCAGCATTATAATTGCGTTTATTTTTAAATTTAATTCATGTGGAGGTAATCCTTCTCTTATATTATTTAACATTTCTATTGGATAATTTAAATGAATATTATCATCTGTTTGATCTACCCCTTTATACGTTGCATAGTCAATACTATAATAAGTTATTGTTTGATCGTTAATTAATTTTAATATTCTATTATTTAAATTGTTTACTTCTTCATTATGTGTACTTAAAATAACATTTTTAGAAAAACAAGAAATTTCATTAATGTTTTTATAAATTTTATTACAAACGTTATTAGTTTTCCATTCTTTTGGAATAATGAATGGATCAACTTTTCCTTCTCCGATATTTAATAAAAATGAAGAAAAATTTTCGTCATTAGATCTTATGTTTTTTTTTAATTTAAAAATATGAAATAAAGGCCAAAGATTTGAATACTTTATAGTTTCTTCAATAATAGTATTTCTTCTTCCATATTTTAATACTGGTAGAATTTGTCTAAAATCTCCACCTAAAATCATTATTTTTCCACCGAAACTTTTATCATTACGACAAACATCCTTTAATGTTTTGTCTACAATTTCCAAAGCTTTTTTGGGAATCATTGATGCTTCGTCCCATATAATTATATCTGTTTGTCTCAATTCTTTTTTATCTGCATCAAATTTTAAAAATGCACTTTCAATGTTATTTAAATCTAATGGTAACCTGAAAGTTCTATGACTTGTTAAACCTTTAGGTAATAAAATTGAAGCTATACCTGTCCAAGCCATAGATAAAAATTTTTTTTTTATACTTATATAATAATATATTAATGTTTTATATAAAAATGTTTTTCCAGAACCTCCTGGTCCATCTATGAAAAATATTTTTTTTTTATTATGTATTATTTGTTCAAAAATATTTTTTTGATCATCATTTAATTGTTTATACATTTTATTAAATTTTTCTTTACTAAAATTTATAGTTTCATTATTAATTTCTTCATTTTCTTCAATATATGTTTTACTTGGTTCTGGCAATCCAAAATTTTCACATGACATATCTTCTGAATTTAATATTTCATTAATATGTGATAAAGCTTTATTTTCTTTGTTTTCTTTAAAATCTTCTGTAAAAAATTTTTTATATTTGTTCCAAATAATTTTACCTTGAATATTTTCACATAATAAAAAACATGCAAAAAATTTACGTAATTGAATTGGTAACATAACTTGACATGCTTCTTCAAAAATATAATAGATTTGATTTTCATGTTCAATTAAATTCATTGCTAAAGCTGTTTCTTTATAAGTATTATAAGTTATATTTTCATGAGTTCGTAAATCAATATAAGATGTTGCACCTTTTATTCTGTTTAATATTAATTTTAAAAAAAAACGTTCAGTATCTTTTGGAGATACGACATTCAATCTTCCAATAGCTATGTTTTTTCTGTTTTTTAATCGTTTTATCCAACATTTTGTATTATTATTGAAAATATAATATTGTGGTATATTAACATATTTAATTTTTTTAGCAAAATCATCTTTTTTATTTAAATCGAACCATGCAGTTAATGTTGTTTGGTATTTATTTAATGCTGAATATATATTATTTTCATCGAAAATTATTCTTTGTTGATTTTCTGTGTGAATACTTAATCTTATTACGGAATGACTTCTACCGCATAATGGTAATTCTTGTAATCTCCATGCTGCTTCCATTGGGCTTAAATATCTACCATCTATATATTGAGTTATTTCATCATATATATGATCTTTATTATTTTCTTCAATACTTTGCTTTATTTTACAATATGCTTTATCTAGTCCTTTATAAATATAATCATAAATATATTTAATACTTTGAATTGATAGACAAAGTTCAGTATTAATATGAGTAGTATATTTTGCTAATAAAAAACTGTTGTAAAGAATTACCATTGAATTATCAACTTGTATAATTTTCTTTGTATTTTTAAGATTATAAATATGATTTTCACAAATATTATTTTTTCGTTTATGGTCAATGTCCCAATTGCTACTCACGAACCTATTACTAGCCGTTCATTGTTAAAAAATTTTTTTTGTATCTAAATAACATTGAGCGGTTAGTAATAGGTTATAGATAGATAGATATTAATTTATTTTGTAAAAGAGTACAAAAAGGCGTGTAATACATCAGATTACATTACAAGCAATAAATAATAATTCTGTATAAAGTATTGCACATAATATGATAAGATATCACAGTCAAATATTAAAATTAATATATAATACTGTATCAGTAAGTCACTATATAAAAGCGATATCACAGACTACTCTAAATACACGCAGGAAGCATAAAAACATAAATTACAATAAAAACAGTCTTAAATATCTATCAGTCATAAAATTAAAATCATATTAAAATCAAATAACACAATTTAAAAGATAAAGCATAAAGCTTAGTCATGACATCAAATAAAAATAAAATTGGACATAACAATGCAACAATAAATAAAAATAATATAATAATAAAATTCAAAAATAAAAACTTGATACTGAAGATGTCATGACTACAAATAAAAAGAAACAGAATCACTCATTCTTTCTACATTCATTAAACCATCATTCGCGCTAATAAATACATTCACACCTTAAATCTATATATAAAACAAAACAAAATAAATTAACATAAAATTAAAATACTTAAAATTAAGATCACTCGAGGTCGAGTAAGTACCTCCTCAAAGCCGACTTAAACCTGCCGAGCGATGGAAGATTTTTTATATCGGCAGGCAGGGAGTTCCAGAAATGCGCACCTTGAACTTGAAAGGAATTTCTTCCAGTCTCAGTACGCATGAAGGGCACTGCGAAGTCCTTAATCTCTCCCCTAGTGGCTACCCTAGGTACATATCTAGTAAAGAGACTCACTAGATACTCTGGAGTATTCATGCGTACGATTTTGTACATAAGTACAGCCATAAAATACTGTCTCCTTGAATCAGTACGCAGCCAACCAAGAGCAGCTCTATGAGGAGAGATATGATCGCCCATTCTCACACCCATTACATATCTCACACATGAATTTTGTAGTCTTTGTAAGCGTCTTCTCAACCCCTGCGAAGCATCAAGCAAAACTACTGAGCAGTAGTCGAGGTGCGGAAACAGCAAGGCGGCTGCGAGTTGTTTACGCAGGGCCTCAGTGGTGTACCGACGGAAAAACCGCAAACTATACATTATCCTATTAAATTTTTTAGTCATCATATTAATGTGCGGCTCCCATGACAACCTAGCGTCAAGCACAACACCAAGGCTCACAACGGTATCAGAGAAAGATATGTCGACACCACCCTCAAGCTCAATCGTTCTCGACTCACCAGTATAGAAGTCATTAATAAATCGACTACTGCCAAAAACGATTGCTTTAGTTTTGCTTGCATTTAATGTGAGAGAAGCATCGACAGCCCACCCCGACACCGCCCTGGCCGCCCTCTGCAAAATACGAATACCTTCATTCACATGTTCATAAGGGACCTGAGTATAGATTTGGAGGTCATCAGCATATAATATGTGCTCGACGAAACAGGGGTCGAGTGTGTCACGTATATTATTAATGTAAAGGCAAAACAACAGAGGCCCCAGCACTGAACCCTGTGGAACTCCTAGATTGGTTGTTAGCCAATCTGAATCCTCTTTTAAGTGTGTAGAAACCATTTGTTTCCTACCTGATAAATAGGAGCTAATCCATTCAAGTGCAGCCCTGGAAAGCCCCATCGATCTAAGCCTCGCAAGCAATTTGGAGGGGCAGATCGTGTCGAAAGCCTTACTAAAGTCAAATAGAAGTAGTAACGTGGCAAGTTTCTTGTCAAGACCTGATCTTATGTCGTCTGTAAGTTTAAGTATGGCAGTCTGCGTAGAATGGTGCTTTCTGAAACCAGTCTGCAAAGGGTCAAGTATTTTGTGTGTCGTAATGTACTCTTGCAGTTGGTCATGGGCAATCTTCTCCAGAACCTTTGAAAGAAAGCATAATATTGCTATTGGCCTAAAATCTTTAGGCATCTTAGGTGCAGGACACTTCTTTAAAGGCACAATGCGTGCACGCTTCCAAAGGCAAGGGAAGATCCCCCGCGCAAAAGAGGAATTGAAAAGAGTCACAAGATGCTCTCCAATAAACGGTAGTGCTTTGAGTATCACACTCTGCGGAATGCCATCCTCGCCACAAGCCTGTGATGAAAAATGCGAAATCGCAAGGATTACATCATTAATATTAATTGGCTTGAAGGCAAAGCCACTTTCACTGCACTCTGAAAGAATCTTCTTACGTTCCGCAGTATCATCGTGCGGCGAGACTGACACCCCGCAAAATGTGCATTAAGCTTATCAGGAGTGAATCCATTCAAGTCCCTTGAGGTCCGGACAGGAGTCCCAGGTCTTTTAACTCCTTCCAGACATTACCTCCAGCAAGAGCATCAAACAGTCTATTATGATAATAATTTGTCTTAGCATGTTCTGTCTGTTCATCTATAGTTTTACGCAGTTTCAAGAATTCAGAGAAATAACACTCCTCCTTCGTCCGTTTAAACCTACGATACGTGGCATCTCTCTTGTGCCGCATCTGCGACAACTCTTTATCTATCCAAGGAAATTTATCTTTACCAATTTTAAGTGACTTTAGTGGCGCCAGATTTTGTATTGCTGCCGTAAGGTTGTCGCAGAGGCAGCCAAGCGCAGATTCCGGGTCAACTGTACCAACTGTAAATGGCGTCCAATCACAGCCGGCCAAACTATGCACCAATAAGTTTGGACAGATATCTTTATAATTCCTATACTTAATTATCTTTTCATCTGTCTTCATAAAATTACAAGAAATGCATACATCAATTAAATTGTGCCGACTGTGAAAATTCGCCGGTAAGTTGCGTGCGTCAAGTACTGTGTCATTATCGTCGACAAGAATCAGGTCAATCCACGTGTGAGACGTCAGAGTGTGATGCGTGGCACCGTGCTGAACCAACTGTAACGAAAGCTCAGCCGATAATTTATTAATAAATTTGGCATCACTACTCTCACGCAGGAGATCGGCATTCAGGTCTCCCATTATGATTTTATGAGAGTATTCAGAGGCAAAATTTCTTAAGTTATCCAAAAAATCAGTATTTCTAAAAAAGGAAATTGCAGGAGGTCGATAAATAACAGAAACCAGCGCGGCTTCGGAGCTGCCCAATTGCACGGAACAAAAAATATATTCAGGTACCTCCGGTTTACCTTCACTATGATTAGTTTGAGTGTCTGAAGTAGCCAAAGTAGTGCACTTTAAATTATCTTTAATATACAAGGCAACTCCTCCACCACGCAAGTTTCTGTCTTGTCTGAATACTTTATACCCCTTGACCCGAATGACGTCATCCGAAACAGATGGACCCAGCCAGGTCTCAGCCACTCCAAATATGTCGCAAGAGGGACCATCACTTAGAAACTCACGTACTTGCCCAATGTGAGCCCTTAAAGAGGTCACATTCAGAAAGCATGCTCGCAGTTCACCCCTCCTCCCCGTACGACTCCCCGAGGAGGCCAGGCGCAGTCATTGGGGAGAGGCCACACTTGACATTACTCCATTATTCGCCAGTATATTTCGTTGATGATCAGAGGCTTTAGTAGTATTAGTATCACATTTATTATTATTGCACTTGACATTCGATAGAATTTCAGAATTGTCTTTATTTGCATTTACACCGTTATCTAGTTTCTTGCTATCTATCAATAAATTATCTAAGTCATTTTCATTAAAAAAGTTGTGTGCTCTCTCCCCTCTCTCCCTCCTCACCAGAAATCTGCCATGTCTGTGCCAAACAAATTTAAAGCCTTTTTCTTTGGCATACTTTTTCAATTTTTTAAAATTAGCATATTTCTCTCTAGGCAAAAATTCATTAATAAATATCAAGCTGTGGTGTTTGATGGAAGAAAGACTGCCAAGGAGGGAGGGATTAAGATCCGCCGTCGAATAACCCGTGAATTGTCGTTTAGCTTCAATCACCTTTTGCACCAGGTCCTCCTCAGAAAGTCTAACCAGCAATGAGAATGAACCCCTCGGGCCACCACTGATCTCACGATCTGCAGACACCTCGTTTACATTGTCATGTTTAGCAATTTTCTTAACAGAAATTATATTCGTACGCTTGATTGTCGGGAGAATGGTACCAAGAACGGCACAGGCGTAATCATCCGGCCCAACATTGACTGCTGAGCAGTCAAACCCGCCAGAGATCACCAATGTACCACTCCCAGAACCACACTCCGTCTCAACTTGACGAGGTGCCTCCTCACTAATTATATTATGTGTATGTGGTGCTTGTGTTATTTCTACAGATTCAGATGCGTGTAAAGTGTGCTCATTCATTCCCGTGAGATCCGCAACGGCCTGCGCTACGCCAGCTACCCCGGTTGTAAGGTTAAAGAAACCCCTGTCCACTCCGTGAAACTCGTTGTTCAGAAAAGTTTGAATATTATCAAATTTATTACTGATGATTTTATTATACGTTTCAGTTTTATTGTTTAGAGCAGACAGGAAATTCCCTTCCGAAGTGACTATTATTTCCTTAAGTTTTCGATTTTCCTCTAACAGCTGCATCTGCTTAGTTTCTAAATTTTTAATAAATTCATTTTGTTTTTCAATTTTGGACACAATATCCCGCAGGCCCTTGTCAAAATTTTGGACTTGGCTTTCAAAAGTTAAAAGTCGATCAAATGAATTAAATAATTTATCAAGCCTGCCAGATAGTGCGCCCTCTAGAGCAGATACAGCTGCCTGCAATGAGGAAAAATCTAAGTCACCTCGGACCACATCAAAATTATTATTAATCTTACAATTATTACTATTATTATTATTCGGGGCAGCGTGCGCAGCGCCACCTCCCAATCGCTTATTAGATAAATGTATACTTAAACTACTTCTCCCTCCATCCGCCGAGGCACCGCTGTTGTTGTTGATGGTCGAAGTTTGCAGGCTGACAGGTGTCACTTTCGAGTCAGTTCGTGAAGGTGTTGAGGCACTGATGGGCTGATTGGAAACAGCTTTGCGTGCGATCTGCGAAACTCCATTGACCTTGATGCTACCACTGGCTGATGATGTTGAATTATTTTTTATTTTTTCAATGCACCTTTTACATTCATACTTTGTGCCATTTTCCATTTTTGAACGAGTCATGCATTTCGCATGACAACGCTGCCGGCACGTGAAACACAAATGGAGCTTTGCCATACCCCATTTATCATTGGTGGATAACTTACAAATCGCACAACTGTCCATTACTCCGACCTCTATTGTACACTACAGTAACTAAAACTGATCTCCTTATAGGGTAGTGTAGACTTCTATTTTATCGGTCGGAAAAATTAGCCACCAGGATCTCTGCCTGCAGATGAAAAATTGCCTCCAAACTAACCTCAAAACTGCGATGATTCTAACCTCCAAGGAACAGCACCCTGATGTAAAATACCAGATAAAATGCAAGGACCGCTGATAAAACTGATGATTTATAACTGAGACGGTTCCTTGCAAATTGAGCGTGCAAGAGTCTATAAGAAAAACGCCCTAGGGCACAAAAATGCAGTACCAGAACGAAAATAAGAAGAGTGAAAAATAAAACGTGTTTAACTACTTACAGATGGAGGGATGGTTCATTTCTAACAGCGAGTAGCAATTGGGACATTGACCATATACTGTGGATATTTATTTTCTTCAATTTTGGTACATTCAATAAATGGTTTAGGAAAATTTTTTTTACATATATTTTTATTTTTATCGTAACAGGGAGATTTATCAGTATGTGGTCCGTGTAGCATATGTTTAAGTACTAATTTTTGTAAATATTTATTTTCCGATGAAGGTATTTCAGCTGAAATATATTTATCAATAGTTTCTGGGGTAAATATTTTATGATCATGGTGTAATGTGACAATGATATGAGCATGAGGTAATCCTCTTTTTTGAAATTCTATGGAAAATACATAAGCTAGAACAGGACCAAAAATTTCATTTTTTACTATATCATTTAATAGCATTTTAAATTTTGTATAAAATAATCTCACTGTAATATTTGGTATATCATTGGGTGTTGTTCTTTCAGGAAAATTTTTTAGAATTTCTTTGAGTTCTTTCCATTTTGGGTTACACGTCATTGTTATAAATAAATCAGGTTTTCCTACAGTTCTCATTATTGCCATTGCATCTTGATAATATTGTTGCATATATCTTGGACTTCCAATATATGTTGATGGTAAAATAAAAATATTTCCAATTCTTTCTTTATTTTCAAAATTAGTTGAATCGTTTGAAGCACTATTTCTTACATGATCTAGTAAACCTTGATAACATTCTATTCGTAATTGTTTTTGATTATTACGGAAAAAGTTCATTCTATTACTTTCGACCATTACATAAGAATGTATTATATATTGTTGAGTTAATCGTCCACAATATAATATAGGATTAAAATTTATAACATTTTGTCTGTAATTTATTCTATATAAATAATATTGTAATATGGTAAGATAATCGTTGTTTGTATCATTAAATTTTTTTTTATATCCAATACTCCAACCTAAATCTCCTGCTGGGAAAATTAACGGGAAAATCATAGGGTCTACATGATGAGACAATTTATTTAAATAAGTATGAGTAATTTTTTCTTCTGAATTTTTATTGGGATAAATGCAAATATCATAATCATCTGGAGTTCTTGAATTAGTTACAATAATAGCTCCACATTCTGATGTTAAAGGTTTATTATATCTATGTTTTTGCTTATTATTCTTTCTTACAAAATACAATTTATAATTTGGAATATTTTGAATATTTGATATTTGATGTAAATGTTTAAAGTTTTTAGCGATTGGATTTTTATTCATTATCTCTGTTATGGTTTGAATATGTTCTTTAACTAACTTATCATTATTTTTTAATCTTTTTTCAATAGCAATTAAATCATCGTATATATACAATTCACCACATATTGGATCTTCATTGTTTATTGGAAGCAAATTATTTGGTGTTGTGTGACATATTTGGCCTTGAATTTTTAAATTATATATTGCTTTTTCTTTATTGTGTACAACATTTGCATTAAATGTTGCAAAACTAAACAAATTATTATAGTATTTTATTAAATTTCTAAATGTTATATCATAAAATAATAAAGATTTTAATTTTTCATTATATTTGCTTAATGGTGATAAAATAATTTTGCCTTTTTGACAACAATTAAATTTTTTTATTTCTTCTTTCCAAAACATAGCTCCGCAATATTTACATTCTAAACTCATTTTATCAAATACATTTTTTAATTTTTTGTTAATTATAATTTTATGATTATTTTTTTTTATATTTTCTCTTTAATTTGATTTTTTAATATGTTTAAATTTTTTGATTGATTACTTAACTGTTTTTTTAAATTTGTTTGTTGATCAAATGATTTATTATTATAATTTTCAATTAAATTTATTTTTTCAGAATTAATGTTTTGTATTGTTTTTTTTTTTTTCATAATTGTTTCATTTGAATCTATATTCAATTTTCTTTTATTATAATTATTTTTATTGCTTATTTTAATTATTTCTTTTTTTATATTATTATTTTTATAATTAATAATATCAAAATGTCCGTTATCATAATTTCCAGTAAATAATAAAGATAATTTTAATTCATTTTCATTATCTCCATATGAATTAATGTTATTTGAATTTTCATAATGTATTTCTACATATATATTTAAAATTTCTACAAAACTAATGATTTCTATTACTGTTCCATAAATATTATTTGTTGACATATAGTTAAAATAATCTTCACTTGTTAATATGTTTTTGTAATGCTTATTTCCAATGATGTAAGATTTGAATCTTTCCCAATTATCAATAACATTTTTAACAATTTTTTTTCTAATTATTAAATGTTTGTTTTGATTTTTATACATATAAAAAGAAAAACATCTGAATAAACAATTGCCATCTCCAACAATTTTAATAAAGTTATCCATTTTTTTATAAATTAATTAATATAATCTTATTAATCTTTTCAATTTAAATAGAAATTTTTATATTTATAAGTTAATATTATTAATTTATTCGTATAATGATATATTTTTATTATAATTTTATTATAATTTAAGAATATTATCTGGAGTCATCAATATACTTTCAAAATATATAATATAAAAACAAACTTTTTTATACAACTTGAAGTAAGTTACTTGATAATTTGAATTCGTAATAACCACTTTTTTTCGTAGTGTCTTCTAAGACTTTTGGGCTGCTTAAAATTATATCTTATAGTTTTATGTTAACGAAAATATTTATAACGTAATAATAACTTTATAGTATATTAAAAAACAGAAATTTTGACATCTAGTAGAACTTTATACGTCAAGCTTAAGCTTAAAACTGATAATTTAAAAGTCAAAACTAATGTTAATATCTTGGTATAATTTATAACTTTATTACTGGGGAAGCAATCTTATTTCAAAAAAGTATCTGGAATTTAGGTCTCTTTTTCCCTACTTGTTGAAATTATTTAAAGATTCATTTATTCTGTAGAATTAAATTAAATTTATTTTTATTATTAAAAATTTTATTAAATATTAAATGAAAGTTTTCCAAATTAATCTTGAAATGATTTTATAAAATAATACTTTAGATAATCTTTAAAAATGTTTTTTCACTTCAATTGTGTTTAACTCAAGTCTAAATAAAAAAATGATATTTTAAGTTATCATATGTTATAATATTTAATATTAAGATTATAATATATATAATATGTAAAATATTATATATTCTCAAAAAAGAAGTTTATAAAATATTGCACATCTATATAAATATACTTATTATTCTAGAGAGAACATTCTTAAAATATATTTAAATAATTTTATGATTGAAATCATAAAAACACATCTATAATGTTTTTATAAATATTTTAAAATTATTTCATGAAAAAATACCTTAGATAATTCAGAAAATTCTTGAAAATTATTTTATGATTAGAAATATTGGAAGATTTCTGAGTTGTTTTTTCTTTTCTGAATATTTGTTATTTTTTATAATTTTTCAATCTTTTTTATTACAACAAAAACGACACAATTAAAATTTAAAAAACTTAAAGAAACATATAGTATCACACTAAAAATTTAATAAATTTAAGAAAAACAAATTAAATAAAATTTCACTAAAATTTGATAGTTTTTATTTTCAATAACCTATCAAGACAACAAATTTTGTAAACAAATGAATTATAACAGTTATGTTTTTGAAAATTTTTATTTTTAATATGTCTGTTAAATAATGATTTTTAGAAAATTTTAAAATTACTTTATATTTATTTAATTTTTATTGAATTAATTTTTCATTATGTTCTCAATTATTTTCATAAAAACAATTTTTAAAGCTTTTATTATTAAACATTTTATTATTTTATAAATTTTAATCAATAAACTGTTCATTAGAATATTTTATTAAAATTGAGAAATAAAATGTATTGAAATAGGTTATAATTTATATTTCAAAAATTAATAAAATTTTGTTGAAAATACTCAATTATATATATTTTATAACATTTTTGTACATTTCTTGTATCAATACATAAAATGAATCATAATGAACATAGTTTTAAGAACAAGAATAATAAATATAAATAATATTTTAATCTAATTAACAGGATCTTCATTATTAGCTCGTCTAGCTTCTACAGTTGCGTCTGTTTCTTTTACTGTAGCTGATATGAATTTTGCTAAAAATATTGCTGCATTTTCCAAATTTCTGTGATACGGATTTATCCTACCTCTATTCATTTCTCTCCTTTGTTGAGCTATAAAATAAATTATAAAATAATACTTATTTTTAATATTAAATTTTATTCATAATACAAATAAAATATAAAAAAATTCTATATTTTTATATGAATTAATAAAATTATTTTTAAAAAAATGTAATTATTGAAATATTTAAGAATAATTATAAATTATTTTGTTTTAAATAATTTAATGTTTACTATCAATTAGATTTAATTTTCCATATAAATTTTTTAAATTAGTATATAACCAAAATATTTACTTTTTTTATTAAATAAATAAATTTACCGTTTTGTCTACGTTGCTGTTGATTATTTTCATTATTATCGTTTTGATTCTCCATTTTTGCGATCCAAAAATTTACGTTATAAAAATGAGTTTCTTCTACTTCAATTTCTTTTATAATTTTAATATATTAATTAATTATATTGTTGTCATGGATACACGGAATAAAAGGACAGAATTGATGTTTTGTAACGTTTCGTATTCTATGTTCCGTATAATCTTTTTTCACCTTTCAATGAGGAAATTCATTAAAGTCGAGGTACACGAAATGATAATATACTTCTATCTTTACGTTTTCATTTTTCGCGCAAGGTGCTAATCTAGAGAATGCCTAAGATAGAAATGATGGAATTTTTCGAGTGTCGACGTAATCCGTATACGTACCGTAACCGTACTTTACCCTATTCGATTGTTTCACCCAAGGTTGTTATCTAGAGAAAGCCTAATGAAAAAAAGACAAATGATAAAATTGTTACTTGTTTTTTGTCCATGAATTACAACCTGGGGCTCTAATCTGAAACTTTTCTTTTCGATAAATGGTAACACACGGAACACAGCACAAAGTATATAGTGTAAACTCGGCCTAATGTGTTTGACAAAGACAACAATATACAGTTTATCGTTTAAACAGTTTGAGAATAAAGTCCTTGAGCGTCTTTTTTTTTTTGATTGTACGTATTTGTACGTAGTACATATCTTAATAGTTGCAATCTTTCTCTTTTTAATATTCACGCTTTACAAGCCTTTATTTTATATTTATACTTTTTTTGTTAATAATAGCAAATAAAGCGATCATTATATTTCATATTTCTTCTTCTTCTTCTTAATAATTGCTTGGCCTCTGGATTAGAAAAATTTCAATCTTATGCCATTACCAGGTTTTCAAATTCATATTTCGTGTGCGTTTTAATTTTTTAATAGAGTACACTTATCTTGAATACTATAAGTTTCTTTTATAGAAAATTTGTTCGTCCTGTGTGAGCTATATGTGAAGAGGGCCTTAAGTTTGTCACTTCTTTTATAATATTATTATACTTATAATAACAGTTTTCTGTTATTTTTCTTATTTATCTTTATTAAATTAAATTATATTTTAAGAAGTAAAAAAATTTGTTATACATTTAGTTTATACATTATTTATCTTTATAACGACTTTCTACTAATTCACTATTATTTTTATAATTAATAATATTTTATGTTATAAAAGTGATTATTAAATTAAAATATAGATGCAAAATACAATTAACTTAACAAGGATTTTCTACTAATTCAGTATTATTGATCTTATAATTTGTATTTAATAGTGTATATTTAATAGGTAAAGCTTTTTTTAAAATAATTATGAAGAACAATATTTATGAAAATAATATCAAATTATATTTTCTGGTATAATTTATAAAGTACAACTTTATAAGGATTGTCTATCAATTCAGTATTAGTGATCTTGTTATTTATATTTAATTGCGTGTATGGTTTCTAGTATAAGTTTTTATTATTGTATGAAGTTTATTTATTAAACTTTTTATGTAACATATACATCTTTTTTTTAAACTTTTTAGGTCTTAGAACTGATTATTGAATTAAAATATGGACACAAAATATAAATAACTTTACAAAGACTTTCTACCAATTCAGTATTATTTATCTTAATATGTATATTTAATAGCGTGTATTTAATAGGTAATATTTTTAAAATTTTTATAAGTTTTTATTATTGTATAAAGTTTATTTATTAAACTTTTTATACAATATATATATAATTTTCTTAAACTTTTTAGGACTTAGAATTGATTATTGAATTAAAATATTAGTTTGTTTAGTAAATTTTTTATATAAAATTTATATAATTTTTATAATTAATAATATTTTATGTTATAGAAGTGATTATTTAATCAAAATATGAATAAAAAGTATAACAAACTTCACAAGAATTATCCATAAATTTTCTTATAGGAAAAGATTATTTTTTAAATTGGCTAAACGTAAAAAAGACAGTTCTAATAGAATATAAGTTATAAACTAATACTTCTAAATAATAATATTAAATTAAACAAAACATAAAATAATATTCATAACAAAATTAATTTCTGTGACTGATATATACATCATAATAAATTTTTATATTAAATTCTATTAATAAATTATCTAATATTTAGTAGTTATTAAAATTGTTTTGTGAAGTAATTTTTAAAAAGCACCTTATTATTACAAATGATAGTTGAAATTGATTTTATCATCTTGTAACAAGTATTCATTAATACATTTAAAAAAAATTGATTAGATGATAATAAATTTAAATGTATAATTATACTGTATGAAATAATTAAATAATAAATTCAGGTGTATAATTATATGATATAGACTGATCAAATAATATATGTATAACAATTTTCAAAAGAATTTTGGATTTATGTTTTATGTCTTTTAATATTCGCTAAGATGATAGAAAAAGAAAATGAAAGAAATTACTACAAAAAATTATGAGTTTAAAAAAAATTTTCAATCTAGAAAGTTAACCATTCATCAAAATATTATGAAATATTTTATTGTATATACTTTTTTAAATATAAATGTAAATTTTAAATTTTGAAAAAAGAATAAATTCAAACATTTTATTCTTTTGTTTATAAAGGTTATATGTCAGTATTTTAAAAATAAACAACAGTAAAATTTTAGTGAAGTTTTATTAAATGTTTTTTTATAAAATTTCTTAAAATCTTTAATGTGTTTTCATTTTAAAATAATTCTTAAGTGTGTTATTCTTATTTTATAATAAATAGATTATAACTTTTGTTTTAGACAATCAAATTTTGTAAAATGTTAGATTTATAAAAAATAAATAAAATTTTAGTAAATTTATCCAAGTAAACAAAATATTTTGCTATAAATTTCATATATAATAATATTCATCATTACTCAATTTTTAAAGATTGATTAATCATATATTTTATTTTTTGGTGAGTTCATTTTTTAAAACACTTAGATTTTAATTTTAACATTTGATTTACATTACAAATTTTATATATTAAAATATTTATCAATATTTAAATGTTATACATTGATTACAATTTATAATTTAATGAAACATTCTAGATAGATTTAATAGATTCATGGAATGCTGTTTACTAAAAAATATTTCTATAATATTTTATTTAATGTAACCTTAACATAATGAAAACTTATGTAATAGTTATTTAAATGTAATTGATATATTATTTATGAATTTTATTAAACTTTTTCAATATTTATATAAAAGATTTTAATATAATCTTTTCAAAATATAAAAAAGTAACCTTTGTTAACAGTACATTTTTAATTAAATATTTTGATATTCTTTACTAAATTATTAATGGTTGTATATTCCAGTTAAGAGTCCGCTGTATCTCTGTCCTTTTCTAATTAAAAAATTGACTTTTTTCCCAAAATTAGCAACAAGAGGCAAAAATAAAGAGATGGTTTCGATGTGTTTAATAAAATGTAATATTTTCTTTGATTAGTATGAATTAATTTTATGGCTTCGTTTTTAAGAAAAGTTGGAATAACTTAAAAAATTAGAAATTAGTGTCAAATAATGGGATTTTCAAGTTATTCCAACTTTTCTTGAAAATAAAGCGGTGGGATTATATTATTCTTATCAGAGAAAATATTGCTTTCTATTACACGAATCGAAACCATCTCTTTATTTCTGCCTGAAGCTATTAGTTTTTATAAAAAATAAATTTTAAATAGATTCGGTAAAACAGGTAACTGTGTCGGTATACAGCTGACTCTTAAGCAAAATAAAGATTATTATTATTAATAATATGCAAATATATTATTATTTTTAAACTTTAGATTTTATTGTATTTTAAGAAAATATGATTAAAATTCTTTTTTTAAATTATTTATTTTTTAATTTTAATTATAATATCTAAATTCTACATTTCTCTATAAATATAATTCATAAAAATAATTATCAATATTTAAACATTACATATTAATTAAAATTAATAATTTAAAGGAAAATTTAATTGAATTTTATATGTAGTATTTATAGAATGCAATGTTTTAAAAAATATTTTTGTAATGTTTAATGTAATCATAACTTGCTGAAAACTTTTATGTATTCTCTTAAGGTGGATCATGCATATAAGACCGTATCATGTTTTGAGTTCCTTGGTAGTATTTGTATTATTAAAAATTTTTATAAATTAATACACTCTATATGTCTCAATTATAACTATTACTATTTTAAAAACAAAAATCTTACTATAGTAAAAATTATTATAGTAAAGTTACGTCAAAAAACTTTTAGGTTTATACAATATCATTAGGAACGAATGATCTACTTTAATGTTCTTTATTAATTTAAACTTGCTTACTGATTATATAAAAGATTTAAATATAATCTTTTTAAAACATAGAAGAATAGCTTTTATCTATATTTTTTTTCTAATTATTTTTTTAATGTTATTTAATTAATTTTTATTTAATCTAATCATAACTTTCTGAGAATTTATATGTAAGTACTATCTTAATATAATGAAAATATTCTTTATGAATTTCCCTAAACTTGGTTACTGCTTCTATATATAATTTCAATACAATTTTTTCAAATAGTTACGCATGTAGTATCGCTTGTAGTATGAACCATGAAGATTTACATCTTTTTAAATGAATAAAAAAAATTAATTGAATTACATTAATTTAATAAAAGATTTAATTGAAGATTTATCCATAGATAACATCCATTGCATGATTTATTCTAAAAAATAATTTTATAATATTTCATATAATATAATTATAAGTTGTTGAGAGCTTTTTTGTAATAGTTTATACCTTAATGTTTTCTAATTTAATTTTAATATTTATATATTATAAATTTTAATAATTAAATGTATATTATACCATATTAATATCTAATTATTTTAGTAAAAATGTCTAGAAAAAGAAATAACGAAAAAAATAAATGATGAGCCAACTAGTAAAAGAAAAATTTAATGTTTTCAACTTCAGAATTTTTAAAAACTAAAATTAAAATTGGTGATAGGTCAGCGTAAGTTTTCAATTAATTTTTTTGATAAAAAATAGAGATACATTATAAATCAAAGTTTAAATAAAATTACTTTTATTTTTTCATAAATATTAGATCACTTGTAACTTATGTGGAAGAGATTTTTGAAGAAGAAACATATACTAACAAAAAACGAAAAATAATTTTACGATATTTAAATTCATATTAAATAATAGTGATGGCATTCGCATTCAATGTAATATATTTAATGAAAATATAAATAAATTTAAACATCAAATTAAATTATATGAAGTAATTATAATTATATATTTTTATTACATTATTTTTAAAATAAATTTATTATAAAAATAAAACCACATCATTTTATTTTAGAAAATATTGCTTGAAAATGTTACAGTTTCTGATATAAAAAACTATACTAAAGGAAATATTCGTTATGAATTAACTTTACAAAATTTTTCAACTTTATTATCTTTTGGAGAAATTGATATTTTTAATAATTTAGATCCAACTAAAATTGATTTCATTCAAATTCCTTATAAAAAAGGTTTCATAAGTAAATATATTAGTTATTATTAATAATATTTAAAATAAATTTAAAAATAATTTTAAAATATAAATTATATCAAATAAATTTTAATAATGTTATATTATATTTTATACTGATTTTTTATCATAGAAATAGAAGGATATTTACGAAATACATTTTATAAAAAAAAAATGATTTCGAATATTTTTCTGCTATTACTGATGGTAATTATAAATTAGAAATATTAATCATAACAGATGATAAAGAAGCATTAAATATTGAAAGAGGAAAAAAATTAGAATTAATAGGAGATTTACAAGAATATGGTACATATATTTAATTATTGTTATATTTTACATTTTAAAAAAAAAATTTTATTAATATTATATATAATTCTTAAACAGGAAATTCTTTTATATTAAAAATAAAAAATGTTGATCATATAAAAATTTTAGACGATATTAAAAAAATGGACTTGGATAATTTAATTATAGGAAATGAAATTTTTTTTAATGAGGTAAATATTTTAAATAAATTGAATATTAACTTATACTCAAAAATTTTTTCTTTTTTCAGATAAAAGAAAATGATCAAGAAAATAATGAGTGAAAATAAGTTTAAAAAAATAATTTTATAATTTTTTTTTTTATTTTATAATAATATATATATTTGAATTTATATAATAAATATAATTTTTAATTTTCAGGTAATATATAAGTTAATTATTTATTATTTTAACTAAAAATATATTTATTTATCTTTCAACGTAAATTATTAAAAAATATTTATATGCAATATTTTACACATAATCATATTATAGTTATTTTTTAAAATATTTTTATATAAATTTAATATTATATAATTTTTTTTTTTTAGTAAAAATAATATAAAAATAATGAATAATCCAAATTCAATAACATGTAAAATTTGCAAATGAAAATTATTATACTATTCATATAAAGAAGAATCATTCAATAATTGATGCAACATGTACTATTTGTGGATTAATTATGAAAAATAGAAAACATTACAAAAGACATATAGATAATCATGATAAAAATAATAAGAAATTTATTTGTAAATATTGTACAAAAAGTTATTCAAGATTAGATCATTTATATACGTAATTTATCATACGTAATTCATTCTTGAAAATTAAAAATAAACCACACTTTTGGCGTGTTCATAAATGAATTTTTTTAAATTGGTATATATATATATATATATATATATATATCTCTCGACGGACATTAATTCGTGTGGAACGTTTTTGAAATCCTCCATTGAGAATAACCGAAACAACAGTATTATCCAATAGCATTGTACAATTTTAAAATGTTCCACACGAATTACTGTCCGTCGAGGTATATATATATATATATATATATATATATATATATATATATATATATATATACATACATACAATTTTATACAATAATATTGTAATATTACTTATATTAAATTATATATATATATATACAATTTATATACAATAATATTTTAATATTACTTATATATATATATATTAAGTTTCAGATATCGAGGGACAGCTCATGAATCATGTAATTCATCATATAGAGACTCTCGTAGTATCCCTGTAGTATTCCACAATTTAACGGGTTATGACTCTCCCATCCCATTTCGTTACAAGCTTTATATCAACTCTTTTTCTAACATTTTCCAGTTTTGCTAAATACAGCATTATTCATTAGTTTTAGCCCATTTCTAAGAGTTTGCTTTAAATTTTGGTAATGTAAAATATATCTTTCTTTGAATTCCACTGTAGTCAATAATGTGAATATTTGGAACCTGGAGGCTTCTCATGTTCTGAACAGAATGGTAAATTTTTATGTACATCATGCACATATTTTGGATATTCTAAGTCTACTTCAAGAATATAACCAAATGCCTAATTATCACCAATGTTAAAATCTACTTTATCAACATCCTCAATCCATTCAAACCACCATAGGGTAATGATTGTATCATGGCCCATTTATATAAATTGTTAACATCGTAGTACATGAGATACTTCATTTCCTCATTTTCATTATAGTTTTTACCCATATACTTATTGTTAGCCTGTGCATACCTATTGGAACACCTCTTATTCCATGCTCAACAAACAACACATGACTAATGTCAGTTAACAATTTCAACTCTATTTTCGTATATTTAAGCATAACATCCCATGTAAATCCAGGAGCTGTGTAGTAATGAGACGGATTCAAATCGTACGTACTTGAACAATTATTTCAAAATTTTTTAAAAACTTCAGCTAATAATAATACATCTGATTACAAATGCAAATCTGAATATTCACCTAAATTTTATATATTGAATTCTTCCCAAACATTTTTAGTATGTTTATAGTCTTCATCAGATATGTTACTGTTATTTAAATTACTATAAAATTTATCTTTTGATGGAAGTTTTGATTTATTGAGTTTATCTACAGAATCCAAGTATTCATATGGAAAGATACCTCTTCTTATTCATGAGCTGCCCCCTCGATATCTGAAACTTAATATATATATATATATATATATATATATATATATATATATATATATATTGAATTTCGCCAAGATGGCGTCGGAGGCGAAAGTGCCTCCCGACAAGTCTAAAGATAAATATTTTAAATGTCATCCTAAACAGAAGTGTACAACTGTAGTGTGCCTAATTTGTGAAAGTGTTTACCATAAAAGTGATTTTGAAAGATTAGATAATATAAAACATATCACTAACACCTTGGTAATATGTCCAGATCATGTGGACGAAATAACCTTAACCTCAAAAAATGATAACGTGGAACTAAATGAAAATGCAAAAATATTAATAGCACAAATAAAACTAAAACAAAGAGAAGAATTAAAAAAAGAAATATTAGAAGAAATTTCAGGTCAAGAAGGAGATCATAATGAAACAATTTATGAAAATAACTCAGAATTGGAAAATTTCAAAATAGAAAATACATTATTAAAACAACTTAATAATGAACTTGAAGATAAAAACGCCTTATTAAAAGAACTGCTCGAAAAAGAAAAGAATAGCAACAATATCAATAACAATCATCAATATCAGAAATTGCAATACCAATATCAAAAATCTTATGCAGAAGTGATTACAAACAAGAAACCAATGCAAAAACGCATACCAAAAATTACAGTTAAAAAAACTAAAAAAGAAGGAAAAGTTTCTGCAAAGCATTTTGTTTTACATTACTTAAATAAAGAAAAGAGTATACAAACGAAAAGAATAAGCTATAAAAGTGATGACGAAGTCGTAATAGATTGCATGAATGAGGAAAGTGTAGCTACTGTAGAAAACTTATTAAAACAAAAAACACAAAATAGTTTTAAAGTACAAACAGAACAACTAATGAACCCGAAAATGAAAATTGTTGGAATAGAAAAATTTAATAAGTGTAAAGACACTGATATTGAAGAAGATATCAATAAAAGAAATTTCAAAAATGACAAATCAGCAGGTAACGCCTGCAAAGTTTTGCATATGTATACCAATAAGACATCTAAAACAGAAACTGCAATAATTGAGGTAACAGCCGAAATTTATAAGAAAATTAAAGAGAACAATGATAAAATTTTTGTGGGACACCAAAGATGTAAGGTCTATGACCTTATTAATGTTAAACCATGCTATAAATGTGGAAGATTTGGACATAGTACAACCAAATGCTACAATGAGGTGGCATGTACGAAATGTGCAGGGAAACATGAGGCGAATCATTGTAATAAAAATATTTTGCAATGTGTTAATTGCATTTACAGCAATAACAAATACCAAGCTAACCATGATACAAATCACTCTGCATGAGATAGTGACACGTGTGCAATATTCAAATCAAAAATAAAAAAATACATAGAACAGACTGATTATCCAATGAAGCCTGTTTTGCCGAAATATGATGGTACAGCAGGAAACTACCAAAGAAGATCTACAACTACACAATCAATGACGTCTATACCAGAAGCACTGACGGGAAGCAGAAACAGTTTATTAAGTGACGACTCACCTCGGCATATAAACAATAATAAACGCAATGGCACATAATAATGATATAGATATAGTAGAAAATGAAAAAATTTGTGATAGTCTTGAAACTCTCAACGGATATGTTTGTGATACTAATAACTTAATACTTTATGTAAATATAAGAAGCTTAAACGCAAATTTTGAAAGGTTACAAATGTTGGTTGAGGGTTTGGTGACTAAGCCGAATATAATTGTATGTGCAGAGACATGGAATCTTGAACATTATAAATACTATGGGATAAATGGGTACAAAATATACTACAATAATAGTAGATTAAATAAAGCAGATGGTGTGGTTATGTATATTAGTGAAAACTTGTGTGAGACAACTAATACAGAGAATTATGGTAAACTAACTAGGAGAGTATCACATCTCCGGATCACGGATTTTGCTCTAACTTTGAGATAGGTTTTCAGATGTCAAAATATGGAAAAAGCCAGAGTTATAGACCCCAACGCTCAATATTTCTCTAGTTGCAGGCAATTAAAGAAAATCACTAAAAAAGTTACTAGATTTTTAAACGCTTCTAATTCTTTAGCATTAATAGCTAGACGCTTGTAACTGTTTTTAAATGAAAGCTACGTTCAAATCCTTTCGAAAAAGCACCTGTAGCATATCAAAATATTATTTTTTCCCAAAGTTACAGCGTTATAAGAGTTTGAGCTGAATTTCCTTTTAAAAATATTAATTAATGATAAATGTTAAAATGTAGTACAATTTTCATAACGCTGTAACTTTGGGGAAAAATAATATTTTGATATGCTACAGGTGCTTTTTCGAAAGGATTTGAACGTAGCTTTCATTTAAAAATAGTTACAAGCGTCTAGCTATTAATGCTAAAGAATTAGAAGCGTTTAAAAATCTAGTAACTTTTTTAGTGATTTTCTTTAATTGCCTGCAACTAGAGAAATATTGAGCGTTGGGGTCTATAACTCTGGCTTTTTCCATATTTTGACATCTGAAAACCTATCTCAAAGTTAGAGCAAAATCCGTGATCCGGAGATGTGATACTCTCCTAGTAAGTATAATAAATACTAAAATCAAAATGCAAGATAACGAAAATATAGAAATAAGCGGAATATACGGATCACATGACTTACATAAAACGGAATTTATATTAAATTTAGAAAGATTCTTAAAAACAAAGAAAAATATTAAAAATCATTATATTATTGGGGATTTTAACATCGATATCTTGGAGCAGGACTGTCTCAGTCTTGATTTCCTAAATAATTTCTTAGAAAAAGGATACATACCTTACTTTAATAGTGTAACAAGGCCAAAAGATAACAATTCTGAAGGTTCTTGCATATATAATGTTTTTATTAAAACAGATGGTAAAAATATTAAATCATACAAATTAAGTCTGGATTTTACAGATCATTTTCCATTAATAGTCACGACTGAAAATATATGTTCTAAAGAAATTGATAAAGTTAATTACAGTAAAATAAGCTATTATAAATTGAAAAATATTGTAAAATCAAAGAACTGGGAATTAATCAAGACTGACCAGGAGAGGCTATGAGCTTCGGGTCACAGATCTTGATGAAACTTTGAGATATGTTTCTAGGTACCAAAATATGAGTAAAGCCAGAGCGGTACGGTCTAACGCTTCGAAAAACTGAAATGATGGACGTTTCCAGTCTTATTTGAAGAAAAATGTAAAAAAAAAGCTCCTAATTAAAGTGTGAATAATCCACTCCAGAAATGTCTTTTATAAATCAACAGGGACTAAAATAAAAGTACAGAAAACAAGCTTTAATTTGCCGTTTTCAGAATTGAAAAATAATAATTAGAACCAGAGATATGTTCGTTCAAAGTTAAGAAGCAAGAAAGTATCAAAAATCACAAAATCACTGTCTTTTAGAATTTAGATGATTTTTGGTACTTTCTTGCTTCTTAACTTTGAACGAACATATATCTCTGGTTCTAATTATTATTTTTCAATTCTGAAAACGGCAAATTAAAGCTTGCTTTCTTTACTTTTATTTTAGTCCCTGTAGATTTATAAAAGACATTTCTAGACTGGATTATCCACACTTCAATTAGGAGCTTTTTTTTTACATTTTTCTTCAAATAAGACTGGAAACGTCTATCATTTCAGTTTAACGAAGCGTTAGACCGTACCGCTCTGGCTTTACTCATATTTTGGTACCTAAAAATATATCCCAAAGTTTCGTCAAGATCTGTGACTCGAAGATCATAGCCTCTCCTGGTTAGTAAATCTCTCTGATGCAGCACCATTTAGATTCAAATTATGCTCATGTAACACAACCTCAATTATGACTATAGTGAAATACCAAAGAAGAAACAAGGCTATAGAGATTTGATTATGACTTTCTTTGTCTACGGCCTAATTATAGGTGTGTGAATCATGAATAATATAGCTGTTACTAACGACGGACCATAAAACGGCGTTCTTGTATAAAGTTCATTTTCATATAGAAGGTTAACAGATAGTAGAAATCTTTCATTATTTTCGGCCCTAATTTATAAGTATTTTAGAAAATAATAAAATAATTAGGTAACTAAGTCTCTTTGATCCAGCAGCTTTTAGTTACAAATTATGCTTATCTAACACATCCCAAATTATGATTATAGTAAAATGCCTAAGAAAAAATTAGATTTAGAGATTTCGATATGACTTGCTATGTCCATGGCCTGATTATAGGTGTGTAAATAATAAAGAAAATAGTTGTTACTAACGACGAACCATTACAGGTAATTTTTGCGTGAAGATCATCTATAAATGAAATGTGAACAGCTAGTAGAAACCTTTCATTATTTGCGGTCCAAATCCATGAGTATTATATAGAATAACTAACTTAGTAAATCTCTCTGATGCAGCACCTTTCAGCTTCAAATTATGCTTATCTAACACAACCCATATAATGATTATAGCGGAATACCTAAGAAAAATCATAGCTTCGGAGATTTTATTATGATTTGCTTTGTCCACATCCTGATTATAGATTCGTAAATCATTAATAATCCAGTCTTTACTAACGACAATCCATTAAAGGTAATTTTTGCGTGAAGTTCATCCATAAATGAAAGGTAAAAAAATAGTGAAAACCATTAATTATTTTCGTCCTAAATCCATAAGCATTTTTGAGAATAAGTAGCTTACTAAATCCCATTGATGCAGCACCATTTAGATTCAAATTATGATTATCTAACACAACCTAAATTATGATTATAGTGAAATACCAAAGAAGAAACAAAGTTATAGAGATTTGATTATAACTTGCTTGGTCCACGGCATCATTATAGGTGTGTAAATCATGAATAATATAGTTCTTACTAACGACGAACCATAAAAGGGCTTTACTGCACAAAGTTCATCTATAAATAGAAGGTTAACAGATAGTAGAAATCTCTCATTATTTTCGGTCCAAATCCATGAGTATTCTAGAGAATAATTAGCTCACTAAATCCTATTGATGCAGCACCATTTAGTTTTAAAGTATGCTTATCTAACACAACCTAAATTATAATTATCGTGGAATACCGAAGGAGAAACAAGGCTTTAGAAATTTAGTTATGTCTTGCTTCGTCTACGACCTGATTATAGGTGTGTAAATCATGAATAATATAGTTGTTACTAACGACGAACCATGAAAGGTCATTTTTGCATGAAGTTTATCCATAATTGAAAGGTTAACAAATAGTAGAAATCCCTCATTATTTTCGGTCCAAATCCATGAGTATTTTAGAGAATAATTAGCTTATTAAATCCCATTGATGCAGCACCATTCAGTTTTAAATTATGCTTATCTAACACAACCCAAATTATGATTATAGCGAAATACCTAGAAAAATCATAGCTTTAGAGATTTTATTATGATTTGCTTTGTCTACATCCTAATTATAGGTTTGTAAATCATTAATAGTCCAGTCTTTACTAACGACGAACCAGTTATAGTAATTTTTGCGTGAAGATCATCTATGAATGAAAGGTAAAAAAATAGTAAAAACCTTTAATTACTTTCAGTCTTAATCCATGAGCATTTTTAAGAATAAGTAGCTTACTAAATCCCATTGATGCAGCACCATTCAGATTTAAATTATGCTCATCTAACACAACCCAAATTATGATTATAGTGGAATACCTAAGAAGAAACATAGCTTCAGAGATTTGATTATAACTTACTTTGTCTAGATTATAGGATTGTAAATCATAATTAATCTAGTCTTCACGAACGACGAACCATAAGATGGCATTCTTGCGTAAAGTTTATCTATAAATAAAAGGTGAACATATGGTAGAAACCTTTTATTATTTGTGGACCAAATCTATGAGTTTTATAGAGAATAACTAGCTCACTAAATGTCTTTGTCAGCACTTTTAATTTCCAAATTATGCTTATCCAACACAACCTAAATTATGATTATAGTGGAGTACCTAAGAAGAAACGTAGGTTCAGAAATTTGATTATGACTTGCTTTGTTTTCTGCCTGACTATAGGTTTGAAAGTCATCAATAATCTAGTTTTCACTAACGTGGAACCATAAGAGGACATTTTTTCGTATAGTGCATCTATAAATAAAAGGTGATCAGATAGTATAAACCTTTCATTATTTGCGGTCCAAATCCATGAATATTTTAGAGAATAACTAGCTTACTTAATCTCTTTGATGCAGCACCTTTTAGTTTCAAATTATGCTTATCTAACACAACACTAATTATGATTATAGTGGAGTACCTATAAAGAAACATAGCTTTAGAGATTTTTTTTTTTTTTATTTATTAAGCATTTGAAACCTGAGCAGGCTTATATCTGCTTTACAGAGTATATAATAGAGATATTTTTCACATTATATTTAACATTTATATTTTCAATTACATAGTATATAATAGAGATTTTTAACAATTTTTTTTTTTTTTTTTTTTTTTACATTATATCTTACATTTATATTTTCAATTTACATTCCTTGATGAATTCGTACATATATTTGCAGGCCGTTGAATGTGGTTTAACAAGCAGTGATTCTGCACACATTGGCAGTTGAATATTTATATTAGAAAGTTTTTCTAAAAATATGACTCTTAAATTATCATAGAGTGTACATTGCCACAGCACATGGTTAATATTTTGCGCTTCTAAACCACACTCACAGATAGCATCGTTTATAACGTTTATTCGGGCAAGGGATTCTGCCATAGAATAATGGTTGGATCGAGCACGATTGATCGAAACGATGAACTCTCTAGAGTATCTTTTGTTTGAAAACCATGGTTTACGCTTATCATTGTGGTATAATTCAAAATATTTTTTTCCTTTGCTATTGCCTTCGAATTTGATTGTTTTGTTGGTCTCGAGAAAAGTGTTTATGTTTAAGTATTCATATAAGTCGGTGTGAGGTGTGCTATAGCAATCTATAAAGTTTTTATTGGTCGCGTTTTTAGCTAACCTATCTACGTTTTCGTTTTCTGTGATTCCCAAGTGAGCAGGGATCCAATAGAATTCTAGATGTGTGTTAAGATTATCTTTTTTGAAGAGATTATATTTTTTTTTGATTTCAGATACGTAGTAACTGTTCTTGATATTTTTTTTATACTTAAGAGACTATGAAGGACACTTTGGGAATCAGAGAAGATGGAAATGTTGCGGTCCGAATTACGTATAGCGACATCCATGGCTTTGTTGATTGCTATTGCTTCAGCTGTAAAGCTAGAAGCTTTATTTACTATACTTATAGTGATTTCCATATTTAGTTCTGGAACCGTACAAGCTGCTCCAACCAATCTGCTGTCAGAAAATTTACTACCATCCGTGTATATATTTAAACATTCATTATTGTGTAAAAAATTATTAAAAATTGTTTGAGGATTTCTGCTAGTTTTTAGGCGCTCTCCTAGTTCAGAGTTAAAAGGAATGCTTGTGGTGATTGTATTATAACTTGAGTCGTAAGAATGAGAGCTTAGAATGTTGACAGATTCGGCAAGAGCAGCCATACTCTCCATGCACTCTATGAGAATCTTTTTTTTCTTTTTTTGGTTCTGCAGTAGATAGGTAATATCGCCGTACAAAGTATTGTTTTTATTCGAAAGAATCTTAAGAATGTATCGGTTGCCGAGAAGCTTTGCTCGATCCTGCAAGTATGGCAGCTTAGATTCTGCTATTAAAACGTTGGTGGGAGTGCTTTTTCTATATCCTAGTGCAGCCCTAATAGCCTGGAATTGTATCTGTTCCAATTTATTAATTGACTTTTTTTGAGTGGGAAAGTATATAAAGCTGCCATACTCAAGCATGGAACGAACGAAGCTTTTGTATAAAATCAAAAGAGTACTGGGGTCAGCACCCCACCATATTCCTGTTAAATATTTAATGAGGTTAAGCATCGTAGTGCATTTGGTTACGACTGTATTTAGGTGTGAAGCAAACGACATTCGGTAGTCAAATACCAGTCCCAGAAATCGAACAGTTTCGCATGATTTGATCTCAACATTGTTTATATAGATACTAGTATTTCCTGGTAGTATTTTTTTGTTGTTGAAGTGAATAATTTTGGTTTTTTTGGGTGCAAGGACGAGACCTAGCGACATTAAGTTTTTCCGAATGACTTCCGCAGCCTTAGCAATAGCTCTTGAGCATTGCATGATTGAGAAGCTGTTACAGTAGATGACAATATCGTCCGCGAATTCAAGAACGGAAACTTCAGCAGGTATATCATCCGTTATATGTGCAATATAAATTATAAAAAACAGTGGGCTTAGAACGCCTCCCTGGGGTACACCTTTGTTGATCCTCCTAATTTCATTGCCATTGGTATGAATGTATCTTTCATACGTGAGAAATTTCGCGAGTTTGATGATACGCGATGAGCAGCCTATTTTAGAGAGTTTGTCTATGAGTATTTCAGGTATAACATTGTTAAACGCGTCTGAAATATCAAGAAAAGCGGCGAGAACATCTTTTTTGTTATTAAAAGCTTCATCAATGTGAAGTGAAAGACTGGTTAAGTTGTCACAACACGAACGACCCCTACGAAAGCCTGCCTGGAAGTCAGGCAGAAATCCATTATGCTCAACCCACCACTCCAATCTGTGCTTTACCATACCCTCGAAGGTTTTAGAAAAACATGAGGTGAGAGCAATTGGTCGGACACTGTCACGGTCAGGCTTATTGATCATGTGAATGTACGAATGTCTCCAGTCTTCAGGGAATTTACTCTTGCGATACATTTCATTAAAAATGTCTAGAAGGAGAAGCTTGTATTGAGTAGGTAGATTTTGTAGGATGTTATAATCTATGCCATCTAACCCAGGAGAGGCGTTACCGTTGTGAGAATCAAGAGCTCTGTTGAACTCAGAGAAAGAAAACATATTATCGAATATCTCGTTAGGCTGGCAAGAAGGAAGATAATCTGGGTCATTGCCCACCCAGGGAGGACTAAGTTTCTTAAGACAGTCAGAACATTTATTGTCAAAGGTGTCTATTTTTTTGGACTTTGTTTTACACCAGCTATTTTTCAGAATCTTGCACTTGTTCCAAACATACGTGGGGTTGGTACCAAAGTTAATGGATTTACAGAAGTTTTTAAAGTACTCTCTTTTTTTTCTCTTAAACAATTTTTTTGCTATGGCACAGTTTTTTTTGTAATCGATGAGGTCCTTTAGGTTGTTAGAAAATTCCCACTTTTTAAATGAAGCGCGCCTCAAGCGTTTGATTTTGTCGCAGTCAATATCCCACCAGGGTACGGGATTTTTGGCTATACGATTATTTTTCATGCATTTACGCGGTGTAATTTTTTTAATAGCTTGTGTTATAATATCTACAAAGAATGTGTACTTGCCTGCAGGGGAGAGATGATCATATTCAGAGTTAAAAAATCTGATGTATTCTGTTGAGAGTATTTCATTAAATTGTTGCCAATCAGTGCGGATAGATCTGAGTTTAAATGTTTTGTGTGTGTGAGAATGTTTGAAGGTATCAAAATCGATAAATATAGGAAAATGATCAGATCCGTACGTTTCATCACATATGTCAATATTAATTTTGTCCGCTATAGGTATGGTGGAGAAAATGAGGTCTAGGTTTGATTTTTTTTTGCTGTGCATGTCTATGTGTGTGTAACCGCTAGGGTTATGTAAAAATAGATTATTTGCATCAGTGCTGAAGTCGAGTCTTTCCCCGTTAACGTCAGTATTAGTACAATTCCATTTGCTGTTATGAGCATTAAAATCGCCTAAAAAGATCGTAGAATTTCCTAAACAGTCAACAATTTGATCCCATTCAATTTGTGTAAGAGTGTTACCAGGAATTCTATAACAAGTTACAATATCAAGATTGGGACTGGTATTTAGAATACTTATGCCTGCTCTTTCTATGTTATTATTTTGCATGCTTATTAAGTCGATTGGTTTAAAGGAGAAGCTATTGCGTATAAGAAAGAGAATGCCCCCTCCTCGCGTATTTACTCGATCCTGTCTATAAGCAGTGAATCCCTTGCAATGTAATTGGTCATTGGGTTTAAGCCACGACTCAACGCAAACGAAAACATCTATATTTTGAAGGATCTTGGGAAGCTCGCTTTTACGATGAAGTATACTTCGGACATTCCAAAACAATATTTTCAAATGAATATTTTGTGTCGACATGATTTTATGTTTATATTGTGTTTTGATACAATTAATGTTATAATTTATGTGGCGATGTTGTCGTTGCTGTTAAGGCTTGTAGTGGAATCGCCCGAAATCAAACTAGTATCGTTATCTCGTTTATCTAAAATATTTCTAATACGAGTAATTCTACTTTTGGTGTTTCGATCTTTTATATATAAATATATATCGGTAAGCATATTGCTTAAGGCTTCTATGTTGTTAGTATACATTTCTGCTAAATTGATAAAATTTGAATTACCGTGCGAGCTTTCCAAGAAACATATCAACTTGTCATAATCGATTGGAAATTCGTTAACTTTACTATCAATAAATTCTTTCGCGGGCTCTAGATGTTTGACAAAATTTATTTTAGATGTTTTACCTTTTTTACTTACAGGTTTGACTTCGCTAGTGCTTATAATATTATTAGATTCACTGTTATCGCTATTCATGTCCTGAGTGACCGTTGATGAGGTGCTCGAGTGCGGACGCTTAGCTGTACCCACTGGCTGAGTTACTGGAGGAAGCATGGCTTCGTTTTGTTGGGCGAGGTCAGACGTAGTGTCCATTATTTGTGTATCCGTTTGAGTACTAAGAACCTGAGTTGCGTCACTACCTTCAACATTTTTGCAGTATTTAGCAAGGTGTCCCTCTTCTTTACATTGGAAGCATATCATTTTTTGTGAAGATAAGTAGATCCAGTAGTTAAACCCTTCATGATTAAGTTTTATGTTCCCTGGTATTTTCGATAAGTCTTCCTCCTTAATAAACATTTGCTTTCTAAAGCTGAGCAGATGTTCCAGTTCTGAGTTATGTATGCCAGCTCTTATAGTAGTAATAGGAGATACCGGTGTAATGTCAAGCCTCTTTAGTTCGTCGAGTATTATAGAGTGCGGAACACATGGATGTACGTTAGAGATGAGGACCCTTTTAGACCTTGAGTCCAGAGAACGTATTTTTAGGGCTTGATTACCCACAGTGATCATGACTTTTTTATCTATTAGGTCGTCAGCTAATTCCTTACTTTCGAGATAGAAGCAGATGCGGTTTTGACTGCAGCGTGAGACATAGAGCAATTTCTTAGGAGGCACAACTTTAGATAGAGCAACCGCATATTCTTCAAGAGTATGTCCTGTGATAAAGTCGAATACAATTGCGTGATCACGTGGTATTGTTTTTTCTTGTTGCACAATAGTCGAGAACGGTACATTAGATACATTCGGTAAGCTTGTCATTTTGGAAAAATGACACAGAAATACGCTTCTCTGTAGTCAGAGCGCGCACACACGTAAAAGAAATAGTTAATTTAGCGCTCCTTAAACTTACAAAAGATTAGGAACATTTCAAGACTCAAAGTAAATCACTCGTGACAGCTTTATCGATGCTCAGCTGAGTGTTGATATAAACACGTCTGCTCGGTAAGACGTCTCGCGAACGAATAGCTTTAGAGATTTGATTATGACTTGCTTTGTTTACTGCCTGATTATAATTTTATAAATCATTTAAATAATCTAGTTGCCATTATCAACGAAGCTCAAAAGGGCATGTCAGGACAAAATTTATTTATAAATAATAAGTAAACAGATAGTAAAAACCTGTCATTGTTTACGGGCAAAATCTGTGAGTATTTCAGAGAATGAATAGCTCACTAACAAGGAGAGCACTCCACCTTCGGAAAACATATTCAGCTGAAATTGCAGGATATGATTTTTTGATGAGAAAAAATGAACCAGTGTATTTTCTTTTCGTTGAATAGGGCTCCTAGACAAGGAGATAGACATTTTTAAAAAAAAAAAAAAAGTTGGTTAAAAGACTTTATAAGAACTTTAATAACCATAGAACTAAGACTCTTACTAAAAAATGTATGAAAAATAAAATGAAGCACGAATTGAATGTTTTAATTCAAGCTTTGTTGCATTAAAAAAAAGCTATTGTTGTTCGAAAGTTATTCTCAATTAAATATTACCACGTATTTTCTTAATATTTTTAGCATATTAAATATGATCATTTTTTCATGTTATTTCATTAACATATTATAGTAATTTAAAGATAACAGTAATTTAAAGAGCTATAAATGAATGATTGAGGTATAAGCGATTCTTAATCTATGTTTCTCTATTGAAGTACATATAACAAAGATCATACGTTTGGATTTATAAGCTGATGATGTATCGATTGTCGCGAATAATGACAACAATTTGAAATTTATTAATAAAGAATTGAAATCACACTGATCAGGCGCCTTAGTGTATGCGAATTTGGCATTATTGTCACAGATTATAGCGAAAAGTCTTTAGGAAGCGCTGATTATTTGCAGCAAGAATTATGTATTTATTGGTAAGCATATTTTAAAGTTTGATTAAATAATGTAAATATTTATCCTGTATTATTTTTGCATTGGAAATGCAACTATTTTCCACGTTTATTGACTATCTATTAATAGAATAATGCGCACACATAATACGTCATGTTGATATAAAGAGCTAAATATCAAATTTCAAGATGTAGACTATACTTAATCGATGACAACGCTTAATTAGATAGAATTAAACGAGTTTCGTTAATTGAGACTCACAAGCTGATGATTAGACAATTATTGCAATCCGAAAATATAACCTAAACCCTGTTGATATATGATTACTTATCATTCAGTAAAATTATTGTTCTACAAATACCATTTTTGTAAAAATATACATGAGTTCTCTTCCTATCTAACTTACAATTGTTCGCAGTGAAAAATAAACTTATAATCTCGAAAATAAATGCAAGTGTTATATTCAGCTTCTTTACAGAAAAAACAAGTTTTTTATGATTTATAATTTAATAATTATTGAGGTAATGCATGGTACTTATATGTGATTCAGATTAAGATAATTAGTTTCATAAGTTGCTAGTGTCAAAATCAAGTTGTTTTATACGAATTAGAAGACAAGTTATATATACTAATAATGAAGAATATGAGCATGTAGCTAGAAGAGAATATAGTATATTGATCAATGATAATCATTTTTTCAGCTGCTGTTAGATACCTTCACTGATTTAGCAATTAAATAAGATAATATTATATCTGGGTTCGTATTAACTATTTTCTAACCCGACGGAAGGAAAAAAGCTTTTTTTCGCGGATTAGAAAATGCTATTTGGCGTCCACAGGGTTAAAAATAATTAGTAATTTTCATCTTGTGCATTAACTTTACTCACAATTATTAAAAATCTAGAATAACAAATTTCCAGACTGGAAAAAAAAATATTTTGTATTGTTTAGTATATGTTATGATATTTTAGAATTATTCACTTAAGTATTTTACTAACAATCGTTTTAACATAAAAATCTACCTGTTCGAATTTGAGGAGTTTGAATTTAAAATAAATGAGAAATTAACATTACAAAGTGACGTATTATTATTGATGTTTGTATTATTCATGACATTTCAAAATTATTTTTAATTTTAATCATATTTTTAATCATTATTTAATCTTGATCTTATTATTATATTAATAACAGAACTTGTAACATTATGTAGCCATTGTATTATATACTTAGTAATATTTTTTATATTTATATCAAATATTATACAAGTTATATTAAACACTTACAAAGTGCCGAGTTACAATCGAAACCAAAAATTATTTTCAAATATATTAGTCGCCGAACCTGTAAGATATACAATATAAAGTGTTATATACTAAATGTACTTTTTTATTATACTTATATCAAATATCACATAAGCTTTCATGAAAATTCTTACAAGGTATCAAATTGCAATATAATATCAAAGAAAACATTTTTTCAAAAGATATCTAGTATAGTACATATTAAGTGATATACTGAATGTAATGTTTGGTATTGAACATTAAGTGACATGTATTTTTATTGGTTTTTATATCAATCATGACATTTAAAAAGTATTTTTATTCTTCATCAGATTTTTAATTATAATTTAATCTTTATCTTATTATTATAATAATCACAGAACTTGTATCATTATGTATGTATTGTATTACATATCAAGTGATATTTTTTTTATATGTTTATATCAAATATTAGACAAGTTACATTAAATGAGTACAAGGTACTTATCAAGTGCCAAGTTACAATTAAAACAAAAAATTATTTTAAAAATACATTAGTTGTAGAACTTGTAAGATACAATGTAAAGTATTGTATACTAAATTATGTGCTTTATTTACTATACTTATTTTAAATATCACATAAGTTTTCATGAAAATCCTTTAAAGGTATCAAATTGTAATATAATATAAAAGGAAACGTATTTTCAAAAGATACATAGTATAGCATATATCAACTGATATACTTAATATGATATTTGGTATTGAACATCAAGTAACATGTAATTTTTAAGAATCAAATATATAAATTAAATAAAAAACGCTTGTTTTAAATATCATGTTAGTTATTTTAAACAAACTTATAATAAAACTATTCAAAAGTAGATATTTAGTAAGATAAATGAT
Organism: Anastatus disparis; assembly: GCA_017163975.1. Lineage (NCBI taxonomy): Eukaryota > Metazoa > Arthropoda > Insecta > Hymenoptera > Eupelmidae > Anastatus > Anastatus disparis. The sequence continues at coordinate 821,748 of JAFFSR010000012.1, forward strand.
ATGTAGTATTATATACTATATGATGTTTTTTTAGTATAAAAAACCTTACAAACTATTAAATCGTAACATAATTCTAAAGAAAACGTATTTTAAAAAGATACATATTATAGTACATATAAATGTATGTACTGAATGTAGTGTTTGGTATTGAATACCAAGTAATATCTATTTTTTTATGAATAGAAAACATAAATTAAATCAAGAATGCTTATTTTAAATATCACATTCGTTATTTGTAACACACTTGTAACAAAACTTAAAGAATAGATATTTTATAAGAACTTGATAAGAATATAAAAAGTTAATATTTAGAAAGATATATAATATATAGTATTATATACTGTATATACTTTTTATAGTATACTTATATTAAATATCACATACACTTTCATAAAAAACCTTACAAAGTATTAAATCGCAATATAATATCAAAAAAAGTTTTTGAAAGATGCGTATTATAACACATATAAACGTATATACTAAACGTAGTGTTTGGTATTGAATACCAAGTAATATGTATTTTTTTAAAAATCAAATACATACATTGAATCAGGAACAAGTAAAAAATGTACTTTAAAGTGTACTAGTTGTCGATATACACTTGTGTATTTATTTATTATAGCGATTAGATATTCGCGTTTTAATTTGTTTTACTGTGCGTCTTTGTAATCTTATGTCTGTTTTTATAATGTTCCGTATCTCCTTAGCAGATGGATACGTTCGATTCCTTAAATTTTCCGCAAAATTTTCTTCAACTGCTAATATTTCTTCACGATCCCAAGATCTTCGGATGATGCGCTCTAAGCAGAAATAAAAATAAATTTAAATATATGAATAAATTTTGTACTGAAGTCATATGATATACAAAGATTTTTAAACTATCAAAAATTTCAAATACCAAATATTGACAATATAATGTAGCAAAAATATATTAGCACCTGATTTTAAATTTTGAATTGCCCAAACTTTAATGGTTACTATAAGTTTTTAATGAATTATATGATTTATAATTTATATATATATATATATATATATATATATATATATATATATATATATTATGATAGAATATTCATATAGACATATTTTAGAGAAATAAATTAGATTAAAAATAATAAAATCTAGGAACTTGAAGATTAATAAATTAAATAATCTTATCAAGACTTTGAAAGAACATTATCATACACTGTAGCGATGCAATTGTATTATACAGTTGCGGAAAATATATGCATTTACCTTTTCTTGTGGCAGCACCAATGTTATTATTTTGTTTGCCTAAAATCGAACGTTTAATATTTTCTTTTACAGTATCTGTAATGTCACCGGTGGTATCATAGCTTGATTGTTCACCTTCAAATCCATATCTAGTATCTGTTTTACAAAATATACAAAATATTTATTATGGCTATCGCAGATAAATGAATAAATATGTCGATCAAAAAATGATTAGATTAAGAAATCAGTAACTTATTAATGAATGGATAAATAAATGGATAAATGAACAACTGGATAAGTGAATAAATGAATGAATGGAAAAACCTAATAATTGATTTCTAAAGAATATTTGCTTTTACCTTTTTTATTAGCATGAATAATTTTCCCTTTAGATTTGCGTGTGATATTTTCCTCTGTATCATCATCTGCATCATAATTTGATTGTCCTTGGCGAGATCCACATTCAGCATCTATTTAACAGAAAATACAAAACATTTGTTATAGATATCACATATTAATGGGTATGTATATTGAAAAATAAATAATTGGTTTAAGAAGTAAGTAACAGATCAATGAATGGAAAAGTAAGTGAATAAATAAAGAACTACATCAGTAAACGTATAAATGAGTCAATAAAGAAAGAACTAGATCTGAGATCCATATTTTGTATCTATATAACAGAAAATTCAAAATATTTATTGTAACGAATGAATGAATAAATAAATGAATAAACTCGTGAATGAATGAGTTATAGAAAATGAATTATAGTTTTTGGCATAGAGATGATGGTTTACGATTTATAATTTCTGGTTGATAGCTTATGGATCATGTTTTATGATTTATAGTTCATAGTTCATGATTCATAGTTTATAATTTAAGCTATATGGTTTATGTTTTATAATTTATGGTTTATAATTTAGGGTTTATAGTTTATGTTTATGGCTTACGGTTTATAATTTATAGTTTATGATTTACTGTTTATGGTGTATAGTTTATGGTTACGGTTTATGATTTATAGTTTATGATTTATTGTTTATGGTGTATAGTTTATGGTCCAAATCTATGGTTTAAAGTTTATGATTTATGGTTATATTTAGTTCATGGTTCATGCTTTGTGGTTTATAGATTATAATTTATAGTTTATGATCTAACCTAGGTCATGTTTTATGGTCTACAATTTATGGTTTATAGTTTTTGATCTATCTTTTATGGTTTATAGTTAATGATTTTTAATTCATAGTTCATGCTTTATGGTTTACAGTTTTTGGTCTAAAGTCTATGGTTTATGATTAATAATTAGCTAATTTTTTCGAAGCAATATGATACTACAAAAAATAACAGAGCGACTTTAGGATCAAGGTATATTCAACTAGTTTCTATAAATAAGTTGTAAATGAGTATATTTATTGACAAATGATAAGTGAATTAAAAAATAGATAATAAATTATTGAATGGTTAAATATACATGAACGTAAAAATAATTATATAAACTGAAATTAGTGAGATTATATAGACTGAAATTTGAGATTACTGAAAAATCATCAGAGTAAATTGATTGATTTATTGATTGATGATAGACGAATTGGTATATGTTCAGATAAACGAATGCGTAGACCGACAAGCCAAAAGATTCTATGAATGTAAGTGTTTGTAAATGATGACATAGATAAATAATTGGACATAAGCATTTATGTTTATATATAGAATGATGTACAATTAGATTTATGTATCATTGTATTATTAGGTGAATATATCGTTGATTGCAAAATAAAAATGTTACCTGAGTGCTCAGAATTCTCGCCAGTTTTGAATGTTGAGGACTGTCCAGGGTCTTTGGCAGCTTCTAATATTTCAGCGACAGCCAAATCCTCAGCATCTATGGCCTTTTTATAATGTTTATGATGAACTTTATCCGAATGTCCTAAATGTTTTGAGATCATTGTAGTCTTTTGTCCTTGTTGAACGGTCGCGTTAAAAGTCGCGAGTTGGGATCTCAGACGGACGCAGCGCATTTTTTTTCTATCAATCTGTTTGTAATTATCGGCGCATTCTCGACTAAGTGATTCCATAAGCAAATAAACGTTTACATGACGATCTTCCTTTTTTGATTTGATAGCAAATAGAAATGGATTGGTTAGTCTTATGCCAAAATATGAGCGATATTTAACAATCAACTTCAGTGCCGCGTCATTTTCTTCAGTGATAAACAACGCACCTTGACCATCGAATCGTTTACCTTGTATATTGATCTTTTTATACTTCAATCTTCGAGCCTGTTCTTCTTTGCTAAGCATAAAAAAAAATTCACTTGTTGGATTTACTTGGATAGCATGAACATAATCTAAAATTAATGTTTTTCCTATTTCAGTATTTCTCCTTCTATTGCGCAATAAAATATTCACTGGAACACATTCAACTAAATTGAAATAATGTTGTTTATCTTCTTCTTTAATACTGAATTCAGTGAGTTCTTCACTACGATTGTCAGAGTAATTAAGACTAATTTCAATTTTAGTTTTGACATAATTGTCAAAATAATGTATTTCCTCTCTGTTTGGAATTTCATTTGCAGGTGTATGTCTATTGTGCATTTTTCTTGACATTATGGCTCTGTATGATATGTCAAATTCGACATTATTTTCAAAGACGTATTCAAAGCCGGTCAAAAGTTCCATAGATTTCTTGTCATTTCTAATAGTAAATTCTGATTTCAGAATTTTTACACATTTCCGTAAGAGGAGGGGAATGGTTTCTGCATTATATATAACCATATATTTATTGGTATTTTCATCTAGCTGACTAACTATGTCGATGGCGTCTCTCAAAATAGGCCATCTAGGTGCTTGAAATATTTGCATCAGTTGCTTTAGATCAGGTTGTAGTTTGTTTATTTCTTGCTGTAACTTAGCAAGAAGCCGTAAGTGGTTTTTTACATAGTTCCTTTGATCAGGGCCATTATATTTTTTTACATATTTATTTCCGTATAAGACTAATAATTCGTCATATCTAACAACGATTCCTGTTGGGTCGAGTTTTAAATGGCCAAATATTTCCAGGCGCAGTTGGTCACTTGCCAATTTATGGCATAGTCCCATGTTCCGTTTCGAATTCTGTAAGATTGATCTAGAGTTAAAGTCATACACATTAGGGTGATAGTCTCTAACATGCTGGGCTAAGTATCCAGGAGTTAAATAAGCATGACAAATTTCACAAAGCATTTGTAATGGATATTTTTGTCCTTTTAGTTTTTTCTTATTCAAAGTTTGATTGGAAGAACCTTCACCATTATCTTGAGAATCTTCAGATACTTTTTTCTCTGTTAAAGTCCCATTGGGAGTAACTTCATTATCATCTTGAGAATCTACAGCAAGTTTTTTCTCGATTGAAGACCCATTGGAAGAACCTTCACCATTATCTTGAGAATCTTCAGATACTTTTTTCTCAGTTAAGGTCCCATTAGGAGTGCCTTCATTATCTTCTTGAGAATCTACAGCAACTTTTTTCTTTCTTACACGCTGCCTTCTAGATGATAATATTTCTCGTTTGGGATTAACAGTCCAATTATTGTTGTAAAAATCATTAGCATCTAATCGAAGTTGAGAGAGCGCTTCTCGCCTTTCTTTTGATCCTGCTGGCATTGCTCCTGCAAGGGCCACTTCTGGCACATCCATGTGATGATTTAATAGATGCCTGTCTATTCTATTCTCTTTTCGATTGCACAAAGCACAAAAGTTAGGCTTATAATAGTATTTGCCTGCATCTGAAGACAGAGGGATGTTTTGTTGGATTTCTAATGATCTTGGTTCATTAGAGTTTAATGGATATAAATTTTGAATCCTTTCCTTAAAAGTAAGTGGACGATCTTTGATTTTGTTTTGACCATTGTTGATTGATAAGAGATCAACTTTATCTTTTTGTGTGTCACGATCGGATTTATGATTAGCTACTTTATGCTGAGGCGAATTTATTGATGAATCTAAAGGTAGAGCTGGTTTTGATGCATTGTTTTCTTGATTTGAAGCGTTTTCATCCTCATATTCATCATCAGTGTTTTCAGATGAATCACGCAGATACTCTGATTCATCGACAGATTCATCAGATTCATTATATTCTTTATATGTTTTACAATTATTAACCACTCGCCTTTTAGCCGATGATTCAAATTTACTTAAATTATTATTCTTCGATTGCTTTCTTTTTCTAAAAGGCGATAGTTTTGATGCATCAGAAAAATGATCTGAGGTACGTACCGTTTCAGGTTCAATATCTATCAACATAAATAATTGCAAAAATTATTCAATCGATAAAGTAATAAGAACATTTTCTAATTGTTGAAACTTTGTTAAAAAAATAAAATTTCAATATAATGACCCTAGCGGAAAAAAATTGAGGCAACAGATGCAATAACACCCTGAGCGCTTGGATAACTGAAAAATTGACTCACAGTAACCAAATTTCCAAAGTTGCGGTAAGTTTAAAAAAATTTTATCATGGAAAGGATAAAAAATAATATAATTTTTCTATTTACACTTTGTAAAATGTTTATTTTTCGAGAAAAACGACGTCAATTTTTCAGTTGGCTAAGCGCTAAGAATGTTATTGCACCCGTTGCCTCAATTAATGTAAAAAACAGTTGATATCTGAAAACATCAGAAGAAAACAGAAAAAATAGATGAGAACTGAAGAAAACTGAATTCAACTGTTAAAAAATGACGGAATTGAGACAAAGACAACATTCATTTTCTGATTTCTTCAGTTTCTATCAGTTTTTGACAGTTCTATACAGTTCCCAACAATTATCAACAGTTATATTCATTTTCGACGTTTTTATTTAAGTATAAAAGCAATTTTAAAAAGTGAAGTAATCCGAAAAAACTGAGGACAACTGTTATATTTTGAACACGACTGTTAAAAAATGAAGAAATCTGGAGAAAACTGTAGACAACTGTTGTATTCTAACCACAACTGTTGAAAAGTGAATAAATATGAAGAAAGCTGTAGACCAATTTTTTTCAACTAATAAATGGATAGAATAGAATATAACTGCAGAAAACTGATAATATTTGCAGATAACTGGAGAAAACAGTCAATAACTGTTTTAAAATGAAGAAAATTAAGTAAAAAATTTGTTCTAAAATAAGAAAATGAACAAAACAGAACATAACTGAAGATAACTGATGATGTTGGCAGAAAAAAGAAGAAAACAGTTGATAACTGTTTTAAAATGAAAAAAAGTGAAGAAAATTGAATAAATATTAATTTTTTTTAACCAATAAATGAATAAAACAATATAACTGAAGAAAGCTGATAATATTTGCAGATAAGTGGAGAAAACAGTTAATAACCGTTTTAAAATGAAGAAAAGTGAAGAAAATTGAGAAAAAATTGATTTTGCGCTAACTAAAAAAATGTTGAAAACGTTTAATAATTGAAGAAAACTGATATGAACTGAAGATAACTGTTAATAACCATTGTCTTTATCTCAATTCCGACATTTTTCTGCCATTATCTGCTGTTATTAACTGTTATCTTCAGTTTTATTCATCTTTTTTTCCGCTAGGGTATGAACTTTTTTTTTATAATATTAATTAATAAATATTTTTTATCTTAGCAATTTATTAAATATAAGACTGGTCCATGAATGATTTAAGTTTGCGTTAACCACCAAAATAGACCAAATCTAGGCTCGGACTCAACAAAAATATTCTAACTATCGGATGAAATTTTTTTAAATTATTTATTGACCAGAGATTTTTATTTAATATATTAATATATATTTAAGGTTAAAAAAGATTTCATTAATTAATATTATAAGAAAAACAATTTATTATTATATTTAAATTTCATTTTTTATCAGTCTTCAACTAAGTCCTAATATAATTTATCTACAATAATTAATTTATAAAAAGTACCTTGAAGTTCAGCTGATGAAACTTCCGTGATTTTAAGGTTATTTGGCACATCTGACTCAAAATCATTATTATTTATAATATTAGTATTATTTGATGCATTCTCTGCAATTTCAAGGTTACTTTGCCCCTTTGGCTTAGGATTATTATTATTTTTAATATTATTTTCTGATACCTTTTCCGTTATTTCAAAATTACTAATCATATCTTGTTCAAAGATATCATCATTTCTATTATTAGTGTCTTCTGATTCTTTTAAAAATGTTAATAAATTTAATGAAAGAGGCATCAAACAAGGAGCTTCAGAATCATCTAAAAAAGTAATGAAATAAAATGAATTTTGAGATTATTTAACTACCACTCTTATAATCTATCTCTTTAATTTTCAAAATATAAAATATAAATTTTTGACAAAATGTTAAATACTTAGTTAATTTCTTCATCCAACGAAATTTAAGTAATTTGATAAGATTTGATATTAAAGATTGAAAAAGCAGAAAAAAATTAGAGTATGATACCAAAAATAACATTTTTCATATTTAACTTAATATTTTTTAACAATTAGGAATCTTGAAAATCATGTTATTTAATAAAATTAATTCAATAAAATCAATAAATTAAATTATTTACTATCATCAAATTATTTAGTGGATGAAGAAATAAAAATTACGTTTTCCAATAAGCTACTAATCAACGCAATTATTATGTGTGCATGCATTCACATATGCAGGCATGTGATAAAAGCGAGAAAAAGCAAAAAACTGGTAAATAAAGTTTAGTACTTATCAATTGAATCATAATCTTATTATATTGTTGAACCTCAAATCATATTTTAGAATAAATCTAACCAGGAGAGTATATAACAATCTTATTTTTGGATTTGTATTCAAATAAAAAAAAAATACGTGAAACCGCAGCTACACAGTATATTTAAAGTGTGGTGCATTTATTGCATCACAATAAAATATTTATTAAAAAGAATAAAGAGGAGTAGGAGCCGAAATGCATTCATCAAATCGATTGTTAATTAACTTAATAAAAGAAATTAATCAGTGTATTTTTGTTTTGTTTCGAGGTAAACAAGAAGCATAGCGATGAGCAGACGACTTACCGCTAGAGAGAGAAAGAGGAACCTAACCTCACATCCGAACACGTGGTGAAGGAAAAAATCACAGTCACCATCAATTTTCTTGTTGTGCACTAGAAGTTGAAGCTACGGTGATGGCTGTAACATCTTAACACTAGTGCACATAACAGATCAACGAAAAGAACACATGTTTAGAAAAGAAAATAACCGGTGACAGTGTTCTTGTGCGTCCCCATCTTATGTTCTCGATGACGACGTGCACGCCGCAGCACTGTCACCTGTACACTGACACACACACACACCCGGTGTATAGGTACATGCGCACAATACACTCGCGGTACGCGATGACGAGCAAAACCGGGAAACGACGCGGAACATTTGTAACACGTGCTCGAGAGTAAAGGGGAAGTGTCGGTAAATGACCGACTCGCGGCAGAAATCGAGTCATGCGCATGAAAAGTTAAAGGATCAGCGAAAAAGGGGAGCCAGCTATAGCTTGTATAGCAGGCTCGTATATACATGGGTAATTGTACAAATAACGGTAGCAGGCTCGTATATACATGAGTAAAGGTAGAAATGGTAGTAGAAGGAGTATATACATGGGCAATTGTAAAAATATTAATCTATGTCAGTATGTTATATGAAGATACGTGAAGTCGAGAGCGAGAGTGATAGAAGATAAAGAAATCGAGCGTTACAATTATAGGTATAATTATTAAAACTAAGTATATGAAGTTTTCTAAATAGAAATTTGAATGGAGCGCGCGAGAAATAGAGGGCGCTAACATGAAAGAAGCCGCCAAAAGGAAAGGTGTTGATTATCTACATTTAAATCATGAATTTTAATAAAAATTTAACTATTCATGCCTGAAATTCGTAGGAGAGGCACATTCTTAACATGCCAAAGAATTTATTGCAACGTCAAAAGACAATATAAAAGTAAAAATAAAGGCGAAAACTGCTTAATATGATTAACTTTTCAATGTAGTTATGAATAATGGTATTATGCAGTTTTTGTCTTCATTTTCACTTTTATTCTGTCTTTTGACGTTGCAATAAATTCTTTAGAATGTTAAGAATGTGCCTCTTCTATAAATTTTAGTTAAAAATAGTTAAATTTTTATTAAAATGCATAATTCAAATGTAGATAAGGTAGATCTCTGTGCCGGTATGAGGACACCCCTTAAAGTTTATATTAAAGAAAATGAATAAGATTTCTGTTTGAAATATGAATAATTCAGCGTAGAAGTCATTGAATTTGTTATATTTAGAATCAAATTTATAAAGCGAAATTTAATTTACCGTTTTTAAGATAATTAATCAAGATTAATATTATGCTTGTTCAAAGTCGAGTAAAAAAGGAAACTAAAAATTATCTAACTATTTTCCACAATAAAACTTTAAAATTAATCAGTGCATTTTTGTTGTTCAACTTTAAACAAGCATGTCTAATCATTCTTTGCTCTAACATTGACAAGTTGAAGCTTTCTTTTCTAAACTTAATATAAATTAATGGAAATTTATTAAGTTTTTGTCCAAACTAAACAATTTGCATTATAATAAAAAACTTATTTTAATATTTTCCTTAACGGCAGGCCGGAGTAGAACCTGATACCGACTGAGTAACAATTGCGTTGTTTGTTATTCACTCAAGTATTAATCGGTGTATCTTCAAATTAAAGGTCGAGTGCAATAGGTATTATTATTATGAACATCCACGCACAAGAAAAAAAAAATCTATCGCTTTGTTTTTGAGGAAAGTAAGTAACGCCAAAGTAAAAGTTTATGTTTATAATATTTTCGCGTTACTTACTTTTCTCAAAAACAAAGAGATAGATTTTTTTTTTCTTGTGCATAGAAGTACATAATAATAATATCTATTGCGCTCGATCTTTAATTTGAAGATATACCGATTAATACTTAAGTAAATAACAAAAATCTTAATTAGACAAGGGCAGCGAATCCGGACTGCTCTTAACCTTTAGACTACCGAGATTTCAGAAATGAAATTGGCCTTTAAAAGTGTCCAAATTGATGTCTCGTATCACGTATCAACTAGATACAAAGTTCATATCACAGGTCTAGCCGATATTTCGGCTTTCCGGCAGTCTAAAGGTTAAAATAAGACTACAAGCGTCCACAACAAGAGGATTCTAAAGAGTCAGATCGTACAGTTGTGGATTTGCTCATTTTTAAGTGCCACAAAACGTATGCCAATATTATTTCATCAAAATCTGATATAAACCACTCTCCTGGTAAGTATTTTAAAATAACGAAGTATGAATCTTTGAAATTTTACTATTGCAATCGTAATCTTTTGATTTAAATTTGAAAGAATAAAATATATATATTTAAAGAAATCTTTATACATGTTTCATTATTATCCTCGCTGCATACAATGGGAACATATATACTGGATAAACCTTCAGTAGATTTTTTTAAATCTAGTTGGTAAGAACCAATGTACTTATCAGAATCCAACTCTTCAAAATCACTACAATTAACAGACTCTTCGTCTTCTTCCATCATCTCTACAAATAACAAATAACAGGATTTTAAACCTTACGTAAACGTAAATAAATTGTTGCGCTGTTGCTTTAGATTGTATATGATAAATCTATAATTGTATTAGACGTATTTATTATATGCTACATGGGCTACATAAAGAGGGCTTTAGGTGTCAAAAAATCATTTTCCATTTTTTTGCCGATTTGGGTAAAGGTTGATTATACGCTCTTTCAAATGGTGAAAACCAGGAAGTCATAATTGGAGCGGTAACCTGTTAAAAATATATACGTATCTCAGATACGTAACAAAATTACGTAATCCATACGTAACAAAGCGTTCGAATTTGTTACGTATTATGGAATACGTATTTGATATTGATGATACGTAGTTTTAATACGTATTCCAAGGGAGTGAAATACGAATGAGAAATTACGTATTTCATACAAGAAAAACGTAATTATTCGCACAATATACGTAACAAAGCTACGTATTTTTTTACATGATACGTATCCTGAACATATCCTCCCATTGGAATACGTAATATTTATAAACGCTTATGCCAGATATACGTATTCTTGATACGTATCTCATGCGCATCATACGTAATTTTTTATTTAAATTTCGGGTTTGAATAAATATTGCCTTTAAAATACGTAGTTTCGAGTACTAGATACGTATCTCTGAGGCAGGATTCGTATTCAGAATACGTAATTTTACCACAAATTAAATACGTTTCTTGTAATAATATACGTATTCTGAATACGTATCTTGCCTCATAGATACGTATGTTGTAATAAAAATTACGTAATTGTACTAGTGATACGTATCCAAGCACGAAATTGCGATTAAAATTACGTAATTTTCGCATGAAATACATATCAAAGATACATAGATTAGGCACATATAAAATGAAAATTACGTATTTTTAATCACAAAATTTTTCCAAATGCGTAATTTGTGGTAAAATTACATATTCTGAATAAGAATCCTGCCAAAGAGATAAGTATCTTGTGCTCGAAATTACGTATTCTAAAGGCGATCCGTATTCAAGCCCGAAATTCAAATCGAAAATACGTATGATGCGCATGAGATACGGATAAAAAATACGTATATCTGTCATTAGTGTTTATAAAAATTACGTATTCCAATTGGAGGATGTATTCAGGATACGTATCATGTGAAAAAATACGTATCTTTGTTACGTATATTGTGCGAATAATTACGTATTTTTTGCATGAAATACGTAATGACTCATTTGTATTTCACTCTCTTGGAATACGTCTTGAAACTACGTGTCATCGATTCCAAATACGTAACAAATTCGAACGCTTTGTTACGTATGGATTACGTAATTTTGTTACGTATCTGAGATAGGTAACTGAAATACGTATATATTTTCAACAGGCTACGGTCTAACGCTTCGAAAAACTGAAATTATAGACGTTTCCAGTGTTATTTTAAGAAAAATGTAAAAAAAAGCTTCTAATTAAAGTGTGAATAATTCAGTCTAGAAATGTCCTTAAGAAATTAACAGGAACTAAAATAAAAGTACAGAAAGAAAATTTGATATTTTAAAAATAAAGTCAGCACTGGTCTCTAAAATTATATAGGTAATCTATTATGGTAACTATGAAGCTACTCATAAAATTAGATACTCATTCGCATCCAATAACTTGGAGAAACACTCTCGTTATTAGATTTATGGAATAAAATTTTTTTGTAAAACTTATAATTTTAACAGTTAATAGCTAGAAGACATTCTAATAATTGAAATTAATTTAAAACAAAATTGAAAATAATTTTGATTCACTAAATAATTATTAATTATTTTTACTTATGATGGAAAATATTTTGAATAGTCATCTGATGTTTTGGGATGACAAATCAAGTGTTTAATTACCTGATTATTTTAGTGAGGTTTCTATTTGACATTCAAGGTAAAAAATTTTTCATCTACCAATAAATTCTGCGAGAAGTGCAGTTATTATTACATTTGTAATTATTTACAACTCAAAAAAATGATGCAATATATAAACGATACAAATTTACATCTTATAGGTATTAGAATTATCAATTATTAAATATTTATACATATATTTAATTATTGAATCAATAAAAACATTTATTTTTTTTTGTTGGAACTAAAATTAAATACATATGCTAAAAATATAAGTATAAAATTTATTAAGGTAAATTTTCCACTTTAAGCAAATAGTGCTCGAAGAATTTTCACTAAAAAACTCATTTGGTACATATTTTAAAATCTCACTTTTATATTGTGTAAATAGCAAAGCAAAAAATTAATTAAAACTCTACAACTAATGTTATATTGATCACAGTAAAAAACCATATTGATCAAATAGTGAATTGATATATTAATCACACTGTTAATTAATCTTTTGATCATATTTTTAATTACTAATATTATTATTTATAAATATCTTATATTTTATACTAAAATCATTTATTAATTAATAAAAAATTTGGTTACCGCATACAAAATTAAAAAATTTTAATACATAATAAAAGAACCTAAAATTCTTGATGTCTAATAAATTAATTTAAAAAATTGAACTAATTAATCTTTGTGATTAATCAGTTCAATTTTTATTAATTAATGATAACATACTACATTTTAATGATACATACTACAAACTAATTAATGATAAATACTACAAATTAATGTATTTCTTTCTCTTAAATTTTGCAATAAAATATAAAGATAAGCCGTATTCATTAATACAGGTGTAGTATCCGTTATTCACTTACACATCTAAATGGATATTTTGAAAGTAAATATAAAATACAATTTTGTAATTTATATAATATTATTGACAGTAAAAAATATTTAAATTTATTTGAGTTACATCCACATGAATAAAGATCAGGGTGATATCTAACACGATTTAAGTCGATATCCAGCTGGTTACTTTTAACAGATAGCAAATACATTTATGCTTAAAACAGCCTTAAAAACTCTAAATTAAGAAAGAATGTAACCTTCAGTAATCAATTATGAAAAAATTCAATTTAAAAATTATTATTAAAACCATTCTGACATAATTAAAGTGTCGATAAGTTTATGATTTTCATGTATAAATGGAATACTATTTTTCTTTTTCTTTTGCACACTCCAAGTGTGATTTAATTAAATATATTATTAAATTTAAAACTATTTTATAAAATTAAGTAAATGAAATGATGGATAAGCTAAATCGCTTTAAAAATAAAATTTTTAGAGAGATAACTCCTAATGTATGCCTGGAACACACATTCATAATCCCATTGACACTTTATTTTACACATAATCATAATCCTATTGACACTTTATTTCAATTATATGCCAATGATTTAAGAACATAGAATATTTGTAATTTGTTGGCATGCAACTTGCAAAATCCACAACATTGCAATGCAAAAAAATCATTTGGAAAAAATTTATTGCACAGCAACCAAATACAAAAAGGGAAAACAAAATTATATTAAACAAAATTGAAAAAATTTAAAAAGTAAAATTGAATAAAAATAAATATTAATTAAGAATAAAAATATATATTTTGAATGAGAAAAATTTATAAACAAATTTATATGAATTTTTTGAACGTACATATGACAAACCAACCTCTAAAAAAAGTGGAAATATTTTTCAATATTTTGATGAAAAGTTACCAATCACACTTATGTTGAATATAAAAAATCACAATTTAATAATTTATTTAACTAAAATCCTTTTGATAATTTTACTCGCTCGAGGTCTCCAAGGAAAATCCTTTTGATAATTTTACTCCCACGAGGTCTCCAAGGAAAAGATAGAAATTTTCTATTTCATCTATAGTAAAAACTCCTAAAGCTGCTTATACTCTAAAAAATAAATAAGTTAACCGGCACCAGGGTTGGTTTAGCAAAAAAGTACGCACGTAGTTCATGACTGTGACAGACTTAAAGCATATAATATCGGGGTGCTACTCTAGAAAATTACACAACGCTGTATCATAGAGACAGAAGATATGAAATCAATGTACCGAACAAAGATAGCATATATTGATACAAGTTCATCGCTCTGGAGCAGTCCCCCTAGAGGCAGCATTTCATTTACCGAAAGTGTAGTTCAGGTTCCCAGTATATTCATGGACTAAGAGGCATAAGAGAAATCAGCAAAGCATAAGCATCCTTATGCTCACCTTATTTCTTTTTATTCCTATTTCCTCGCGTTTTTTTTTAGCCTGCAAAGGCCCTTATTGTTTAACTAATATAATTTTTTCTGTTGCACTTTAAGATTTACCAACTTCCACTGGAGGATTGCTCCTGAACGATATACTATATATTACTGTCTTTGTTTAACATATAGAAAATTTAGGTACTAAATAAAGATAGTACTATATAGTTTATCACTCTGGAGCAAGAGTCCTGAATTCATAAGCCATAGCAGAAAAAATATGTGTAGATAATTCCTTTGTAGCCGTAGATCATAAAGTCAGTTGACGTTGGATAAAAACATTTTAAAATATGTAATGAATAACGTGCGCCATATAATATCATTGAAGAACGAGCATAAAAGCATAAAAGATCATGAATTAAAAATATTTTGATTTTTATTTTGTTTCTGGGATCCCAGAAATTGAATTAATATTAATTTTATTCTTATCCCAGAAAAAAACCAAAATGATTTCTGGGATCCTAGAAATAATAACCAATACTTTTTTCGGGATCCAAGATTGATACGTTGTATACTTTCCGGGATCCCAGAAACATGGAATCCCAGAAAAATCTGTTAGAGAAATATATATATATATATGTATATACATATACACACACACACACACACACACACACACATATATATATATATATATATATATATATATACAATTTATATACAATAATATTTCAATATTACTTATATATATATATTAAGTTTCAGGTATCGAGGGGGCAGCTCATGAATAAGAAGAGGTATCTTTCCATATGAATACTTGGATTCTGTAGATAAACTCAATAAATCAAAACTTCCATCAAAAGATAAATTTTATAGTAATTTAAATAACAGTAACATATCTGATGAAGACTATAAACACGCTAAAAATGTTTGGAAAGAATTCAATATATAAAATTTAGGTGAATATTCAGATTTGTATTTGTAATCAGATGTATTATTATTAGCTGAAGGTTTTAAAAAATTTTGAAATAATTGTTCAAGTACGTACGATTTGAATCCGTCTCATTACTACACAGCTCCTGGATTTACATGGGATGTTATGCTTAAATATACGAAAATAGAGTTGAAATTGTTAACTGACATTAGTCATGTGTTGTTTGTTGAGCATGGAATAAGAGGTGTTCCAATAGGTATGCACAGGCTAACAATAAGTATATGGGTAAAAACTATAATGAAAATGAGGAAATGAAGTATCTCATGTACTACGATGTTAACAATTTATATAAATGGGCCATGATACAATCATTACCCTATGGTGGTTTGAATGGATTGAGGATGTTGATAAAGTAGATTTTAACATTGGTGATAATTCGGCATTTGGTTATATTCTTGAAGTAGACTTAGAATATCCAAAATATGTGCATGATGTACATAAAAATTTACCATTCTGTTCAGAACATGAGAAGCCTCCCGGTTTCAAATATTCACATTATTGACTACAGTGGAATTCAAAGAAAGATATATTTTACATTACCAACATTTAAAGCAAACTCTTAGAAATGGACTAAAACTAATTAAAATTCATAGAATCTTAATATTTAATCAAAGGCCCTGGCAAAAAGATTACATTGAATTAAATAGTAATTACTATTTATTATTCATAAGTTTATATAAATTTCTCTCAAACTTGTTTTGGCTTTTATCTTATATTAATATAAGATAAAAGCCAAAACAAGTTTGAGAGAAATTTATATAAACTTATGAATAATGCTGTATTTAGCAAAACCATGGAAAATGTTAGAAAAAGAGTTAATATAAAGCTTGTAACGAAATGGGATGGGAGAGTCATAACCCGTTAAATTGTGGAATACTACAGGGATACTACGAGAGTCTCTATATGATGAATTACATGATTCATGAGCTGTCCCTCGATATCTGAAACTTAATATATATATATATATAATAAACTTAATATATATATATATATATATATATATATATATATATATATATATATATATATATATAAGTAATATTAAAATATTATTGCATATAAGTTGTATATATATAATTTAATATAAGTAATATTACAATATTATTGTATAAAAATTGTATGTATATATATATATATATATATATATATATGTGTGTGTGTGTGTGTGTATATATATATGTATATACATACATATAAATATGTATTGCATTTGAAATCTTTTTTTTTCTTCCAAGGTTAAAGCATTCATTGGTATTTTATGTTGGTATACAGATTCAATATTCTCAGCAAGTTTTTAAGTTC
This sequence comes from Anastatus disparis, assembly GCA_017163975.1. NCBI lineage: Eukaryota > Metazoa > Arthropoda > Insecta > Hymenoptera > Eupelmidae > Anastatus > Anastatus disparis. Next base: position 838,919 of record JAFFSR010000012.1, read on the forward strand.
GTTTATGAACCATGCAGCAGGATAAGGTCCTCTGTAGTTATTGTAGCATGATATGGTCTCGTCATAACTACATTTCAAATAATATCCAACACTAAATACTTCATGTTTTTGAATAATATTCGTGTCTTGAACGAGCAACAAAAGGGCTTCAAAGTCTGCATATACAGTAAAAGGAACCTTTTCCTTATTTTAAAAATTTTTTAAAATGTAATATACTGTTTTTTCCTTCTGGTAAATTTACTCTGCACTTAACAATTTTAGAGCAATCTTCATGATGAAATTTTAATTTTTGTTTAGTGTTAAAGTAATGGAAACATCGATTTTATATATATATATATATATATATATATATATATATTTGCCCATTATGTTTTGATATCTTATTAGAAACTAATCGAGATAAATTCTTTATTTATACATAATGATATATTATCGATACATTTGTATCATAGTTTTGTTGTTGTTCTTCTTCTTCATTTATATAATAATTTCGTATCAATAAAAGATTAATATGTTTATTTTCTTCAGATGATGTTATACGTAGAGGTAAAACATTGAATTTACCAGAATGCTTCTTCAAAATATATATATATATATTTATTGATATATTGTTCTTTTTCAAATTTTCCAATTTTCTCTAGTATTACTGGAAATTCCATGTCTATGAAATCTAATTTATTTTCATATAATTCATATGAAGATACTTCACTAGTATTTGACTCAACTGGATACAATGCTGACAATACTGCCCATTTAAGGACGTTGCCCTGTCATGATTATTTTCAGCAGTGATCTAAATTATCGATATTTAGTTGAAACTTGGCAACATTATGCGTTATTCATTTTTGCTACACAATGTAAACATTTGATTATAGGCTATAGATATTTATACACTATCCCCGTATGTATCCGATCCATGTGTAATGCTTTATGAATATTTATAAATAAAATGCTACATTTTTTATAATGAAATGAACGCTTACCATATTAAATGATTTTAGAATAATCAAAATACTTTTATTTTTGTTGATAAGTTATTATATAGAATGTAAAATGATATATAACCTACATTTTGACATGTCGCCGAATATCGTTCTCTCTCTCTTTTTTCTATTACAGAACGACGTTGCCAAGTTCATCTCAAATGTATTATTTTGACAATGTTTTGTTGAATATTTTAATGAAAAGCCTTATAACATGCGTTAAAACTTCAAGGGTTAAATCATCAAATATTTTTTATTTATCATCAAAAGATTATTTGAATGTGTCATTTCTAAGAGGTTTTATTGATGATTTTAAACGTGGTTCCATATAACCACGTTTTTAAACCTGCTATTTTTTCCTTATATTTCTCAGTTATTAGTATTATAAGGTAGGTCGAAAAACGTGTGTGAGTTCAAAATACACTAAACTATCATAATTCCAAATTTCAGCAATTTCTGTCATTATTTTATTTTATTTTAATGGGCAACGTCCTTAAAACAAGCATTATCAAAATTTTCCACATTAATACATGCATATTTTAATTCTATCACTTTTGGAAGAGAAATGTATGAGCCACTATGTAGTGGATTATATTTGTTTATACACTGAAAAAATTCTAGGACTCATGCTGCCTTTGTTAGGTCGAAAATGAAGAAGCGCTGCTAGCTTCGTGTTCCGGGGGCAAAATTTGCCCTCATCAAAGCGAAAACAAGGCTTAGTTAGAAGTAGCTGTTATCTTTTGCGATGAGAGCGCCGCTATATTTAGAAAAAAGCACATATTTGCGGTAAACACTGAGGAGGGGTGATGCTCTCTTTCGTCTTAGGGCAAATTTTGCCTCGTGACAAGACTTACTGCTGTCTTGTTTTTCATTAGTGATGTTCTTATTCACAAGAGGGCAGCAGGACGCTAAAATTTTTTTAAGTGTATAAACACACAAATTAATAATAGCACGTAATGACCATCCTGATTCTTTTTGTTGGAATTTTTCAATATCCTTTTGTATAGGTTCTTGTACATTATTAAAAACCATTCTTTCAAATCTGTTGTCTTTAGAATTGTCTTGGCTTTCGTATTAAAATCTTTCATTTCACTGGTCTTAAAATCAGCATTTATAATAACATATTCGATACCCAGCACTGTGATGCCAGAGATAAGACGAAGCTGTATAGAAACTGTAATGTATGTACTTTTCAGTGTTACGTCATACTGAGATAAGAAGAAAACTGCATTTTAGCTAGACAGTTGATCTGTAATGCTTATACTTATAAGAGCACATGCGTGTGACAAAGTGTAATGCTAGTGACGTCATATAGAGATAAGGCGAAGTTCCATTTTAGGGGTCCAAACAATCTTGTAATTGACCTCCCCCCCCCTCCATTCCCAACTCTATACATTTCAGTATGTGAGCTACAATGTTCTCATCTCCTATCTCTTACTCTAAAATATTATTATTATTATTATTTTAAATTATTCGTACATTTCATTATGGGCAAGTGTAAACTACAATGTTTTTTCCTTATCATCCTATTTTATTTAAACTCTAAAAATATTTCTATATGTAACGAATAGCATGTAAAAGAGAATTTAGAATTAAAATAGTTCGAACGCTTATCGTAAAGCAACTGATTTTCTCTCTGTCTCTTTCTTGCCTTTATAAAGCCACTGACTTTCTCTCTATCTCTTTCTCGCCTTTATAAGCAAGTAACTTTCTTTCTATCCCCTTATCATCTTCGGCTCTTATAGAAGAAACATATGTATATATATATATATATATATATATATATGATGACCTACGTTATAGTTTTTTCTATCCTTCTTTTACTCGTTTAAAATGAGTTTATACCCAATAATATAAAATAAGACTCTCTTCAATGATCATGTTAAAATTTTTAAAGATTTAACATTTACTCTCGTCAGCGGTGGCGGGCGCGGGCCGCGGGGGAAATTCGCTTATCAACGCGGATCGTGGGAACTCGCTTATCTACGCGGGCGGTGATTCGCCTATCTACGCGGCGCGGGTCGCGGTGATTCGCTTATCGACGCGGCGCGGATCGCGGTGATTCGCTTATCGACACTGCGCCGGAGCTCGCGCGCCAATGAGCGCTAACATAGCGCGCAGGCGTGGAGTGAATTTCTTATATCGCGGGACTGGTCATTATTTTTTGCACCTGCACAGGTGAGCTGATGGACGGAGGAGTGGGGGTAGCCAGAACTGTCTTTGTCTACCAACTTGTTCTATTTGCAGCTCTATGGTTTGGGAACAAAAAGCCAGTCCCGAACTTATATTTAGAACCATTGGAAAAGTCACTAAAAGAATTATATAAAGGCATTAATTTGCATGCTAAAGACCTTAAAAGAGATATTGTAGTACGTGGGCTTATTTTATGTGGCACAGCTGACCTTCCAGCGAAAGCACTCTTCTTAAATATGAATCAGTATAACGGTCGATTTGACTGTCAGGTATGCGTACAAGAAGGTCGTACTGTTAACCGAACACATACATATCCTTTCGAACAAGATATAGCATTACGAACAGAAGAGGACGTACAAGATTGTTCTGCACAAGCCATCGAAATTGGAAAGCCAGTGTGCGGTGTAAAGGGCCCATCCATATTATCGAAAATGTGCTACAAATTTATCAACTCTACCTCAATAGATGTAATGTACTGTGTCTTTGAAGGAATAGTGAAGAAATTAATTGAGTTGCGGTTCCATCCGGAATATATAGATGAAAATTATAATATATCTAATTTTATAAAAATTGTAGATGACAAATTATGTTCTATAAATCCTCCTGACTATGTAGCACAGCGACCCAGGTCATTGCAATCAAATTTTGAGTATTGGAAAGCTTCAGAACTCAAAAATTGGTTTTGTTATTTTTCTATACCAATTTTGTGTGATGTATTACCCCAAGCTTATTTTGATCATTATAAACTTCTTGTATCAGTTATTTATTTGTTATGCAAAGAATAAGTTCCAAATCAAATGGTAAATGATACATGAATTTCTAAGAAGATACGAATTTTTATACGGTATTAAAAATATGACATGTAACACACACAGTCTTCAACATTTACCTAAATTTGTTCGTCGTTTAGACCCATTGTGGACTACTTCCTGCTTTCCGTTAGAAGATTTAAATGGAAAAATGAAAAATTTAATTCATGAAACTAAGAAGCCTGAATTACAAATTATATCCAATTTAAATATGTATATAAATGTACACACGTTAAAATACGAATGGTTAGAAAAAGGTAGCGAAATTTATCATTTATGTAAAACTATATCGTCTCCTGTATATATATACAGGATATAATACATCTTGGGATAGGGCTATCTCCATCTGGCGTTTTTCTTACAGATTCTTGCACGCTAAATTTGCAAGGCACCGTTTCAGCTATAAATCATCAGTTTTATTAGCGGTCCTTGCATTTTATCTTCTAATTTACATCAAGACGCTGAACTTTGGAGGTTAGAATTATTGCAGTTTTAAAATTAGTTGGGAGGTAATTTTCATCTGCAGGCAGAGATCCTGGTGGCTAATTTTTCAATCTACTCCTCGACCAATAAGATAGAAGTTTACCTTACCCTTTAAGGAGTATACACAAGAGGTCGGAGTTATGGACAGTTGTGCGATCTGTAAGCTATCCACTAATGACAAATGGGACATGGCAAAGCTCCATTTGTGTTTCACATGCCGGCAGCGCTGTCATGCGAAATGCATGACTCGCTTAAAAATGGAAAATGGCACAAAATACGAGTGTAAAAGGTGCATGGAAAAAATAAGAAATAATTCAATGTCGTCTGCTGGTGGAAGCATCAATGCCAATGGAGTTCTACAGGCCGCACGCAAAGCTGCTCCTAATCAGCCCATCAGTGTCTCTACACCATCAAGAACTGGCTCGAAAGTGACATTTGTCAACACCTCACAGAAGCAGCCTGAAAGAGTGAAAACCACTTTATCATCGCAAACTTTGTCCAACAACAGCGGTGCCACGGCAGATGGAGGGAGAAGTAGAATAAGTATGCCTTTATCTGATAAACTGTTGGGAGGTGGCGCTGCGCTCGCTGCCCCGAATAATAATAATAATAGTAATAATTTTAAGAAAAATAATTCTGATGTAGTCCGAAGTGACTTAGATTCTTCCTCATTGCAGGCAGCTGTATCTGCTCTAGAGGGCGCACTATCTGGCAGACTTGACACAGTACTAAATTCTTTTGATCGATTTTTGAAAATTTTGACAAAGACCTGCGGGATATTGAGTCCAAAATTGATACACAGAATGAATATATTAAAAAATTAGAAATTGAGCAGATGCAGCTGTTAGAGGAAAATCGCAAACTTAGAGAAATAATAGTCACTTTGAAAAGGAATTTCTTGTCCGCTCTAAATAATAAAATTGAAACGTATAATAAAACAATCAGTTGTAAATTTGATAATATTCAAACTTTTCTTAATAACAAGTTTTACGGAGAGGACAAGGGTTTCTTTGACCTTACAACCGGGGTAGCTGGCGTGGCGCAGGCCGTCACGGATCTCACGGGAATGAATGAGCATACATTAAACACATCTAAATCTGTAGAAATGCTACAAACAACACATGCTCATACTGTAATTAGTGTGGAGGCACCTCGTCAAGTTGAGATGGAGTGTGGCTCTGGAAGTGGTACATTGGTGATCTCTGGCGAATTTGGCTGTTCAGCAGTTAATGTTGGGCCGGATGATTACGCTTGTGCCGTTCTTGGTACCATTCTTTCGGCAATTAAGCGTACAAATGTAATTTCAGTTAAGAAAATCGCTAAACATGATGATGTAAACGGGGTGTCTACAGATCGTGGGATCAGTGGCGGCCCGAGGGGTCCGTTCTCATTGCTGGTTAGACTTTTTGAGGAGGACCTGGTGCAAAAGGTGTTTGAGGCTAAACGACAATTCACAGGTTTTTCGACAGCGGATCTTAATTCCTTCCTCCTTGGCAGTCTTCCAGCCATCAAACGCCATGGCTTGATATTTATTAATGAATTTTTGCCTAAAAAAAAATATGTTAATTTAAAAAAGTTAAAAAAGTATGCCAAAGAAAAAGGCTTTAAATTTGTTTGGCACAGATATGGTAAATTTCTGGTGAGGAGGGAGAGAGGGGAGAGAGCTCACAATTTTTTTAATGAAAATGATTTAGATAATTTATTGACAGAAAGTAAGAAATTAAAAGACGATGTACATGTAATTAATGTAAATTCTGAAACTCCATCGAATATTAAGTGCAATAATAATAATAATATATGTGATAATAAAGAAGCCTCTGAGCATCAACGAAATATATCGACAAATCAATTATTAAGTACAAATAATGGAGTAACGTCGAGTGTGGCCTCTCCCCAATGACTGCACCGGGTCTCCTCTGAGAGTCGTACAGGGAGGAGGGGTGAACTGCGAGCGTGCTTTCTGAATGTGACTTCGTTGAGGGCTCATATTGGGCAGCTACGTGAGTTTCTAAGTGATGGTCCTTCTTGCGACATATTTGGAGTGGCTGAGATCTGGCTGGGTCCGTCTGTTTCGGATGACGTCATTCGGGTCAAAGGGTATAAAGTATTCAGACAGGACAGAAACTTGCGTGATGGAGGAGTTGCTTCGTGTGTTAAAGACAATTTAAAGTGCACTATTTTGCTACTTTGGATACTCAAACTAATCATAGTGAAAGTAAACCGGAGGTACCTGAGTATATTTTTTGTTTCGTGCAATTGGGCAGCTCCGAAGCCGTGTTGGTTTCTGTTATTTATCGACCTCCTGCAATTTCCTTTTTTAAAACTACTGATTTTTTGGATAACTTAAGAAATTTTGCTTCTGAATACTCTCATAAAATTATAATGGGAGACCTGAATGCCGATCTCCTTCGTGAGAGCAGTGATGCCAAATTTATTAATAAATTGTTGGCTGAGCTTTCGTTACAGTTAGTTCAGCACGGTGCCACGCATCACACTCCAACGTTTCACACGTGGATTGACCTGATTCTTATTGACGATAATGACACAGTACTTGACGCACGCAACTTACCGGCGAATTTTCACAGTCGGCACAACTTAATTGATGTATGTATTTCTTGTCATCACATCAAGACAGATAATAAAATAATTAAGTATAGGAATTATAAAGATATCTGTCCAAACTTATTGGTACAGAGTTTGGCCGGATGTGATTGGACGCCATTTACAGTTGGTACAGTTGACCCGGAGTCTGCGCTTGGCTGCCTCTGCGACAACCTTACAGCAGCAATACAAAATCTGGCGCCACTAAAAACACTTAAAATTGGTAAAGATAAATTTCCTTGGATTGATAAAGAGTCGTCACAGTTGCGGCACAAGAGAGATGCCACGTATCGTAGATTTAAACGGACGAAGGAGGAGCGATATCTCTCCGAATTTTTGCAGCTGCGTAAAACAATAGACGAACAGACGGAACAAGCTAAAACAAATTATTATCGTAATAGACTGTTCGATGCTCTTGCTAGAGGTAATGTCTGGAAGGAGTTAAAAGACCTGGGACTCTTGTCCGGACCTCAAGGGGACTTGAATGGATTCACTCCAGATGAGCTTAATGAACATTTTGCAGGGGTGTCAGTCTCGCCACACGATGATACTGCGGAACGTAAAAGGATTCTTTCTGAGTGTAGTAAAAGTGGTTTTGTCTTTAAGCCAATTAATATTAATGATGTAATCCTTGCGATTTCGCATTTTTCATCACAGGTTTGTGGCGAGGATGGCATCCCGCAGAGTGTGATACGTAAAGCACTACCGGTTATTGGAGAGCACCTTGTGACTCTGTTCAATTCCTTTTTTTGCGCGGGGAGTCTTCCCTTGCCTATGGAAGCGCGCACGCATTGTGCCTTTAAAGAAGTGCCCTGCACCTAAAATGCCTAAAGATTTTAGGCCCATAGCAATATTATGTTTTCTTTCAAAGGTTCTCGAGAAGATTACCCATGACCAACTGCAGGAGTATATTATGACACACAAAATACTTGACTCTTTGCAGACTGGCTTCAGAAAGCATCATTCTACGCAGACTGCCATACTTAAACTTACAGACGACATAAGATCAGGTCTTGACAAGAAACTTGCCACGATACTACTTCTATTTGACTTTAGTAAGGCATTCGACACGATCTCCCCTTCCAAATTGCTCGTGAGGCTTAGATCGATGGGGTTTTCCAGGGCTGCACTCGAGTGGATCAGCTCCTATTTATCAGGTAGGAAACAAATGGTTTCTACACATTTAAAAGAGGATTCGGATTGGCTAACAACCAATCTAGGAGTTGCACAGGGTTCAGTGCTGGGGCCTCTGTTGTTCTGCCTTTACATTAATAACATACGTGACACGCTCGGCCCCTGTTGTGTCAAGCACATATTATATGCTGATGACCTCCAAATCTATACTGAGGTCCCTTATGAACATCTGAATGAAGGTATTCGTATTATGCAGAGGGCGGCCACGGCGGTGTCGGGATGGGCTGTCGATGCTTCTCTCACATTAAATGCAAGCAAAACTAAGGCGATCGTTTTTGGCAGTAGTCGTTGTATTAATGACTTTTATGCTGGTGAGCCAAGAACGATTGAGCTTGAGGGAGGTGTCGGCATATCTTTGTCTGATACCGTTACGAGCCTTGGTGTTGTGCTTGACGCTAAGTTGTCTTGGGAGCCGCACATTAATATGGTGACTAAAAAATTTAATAGGATAATGTATAGTTTACGGTTCTTTCGTTGGTACACCACTGAGGCCCTGCGTAAACAACTCGCAGCCGCCTTGCTGTTTCTGCACCTCAACTACTGATGCTTCGCAGGGGTTGAGAAGATAATTACAAAGACTACAAAATTCATGTGTGAGATATGTATTAGGCGTAGGAATGGGCGATCATATCTCTCCTCATAGAGCTGCACTTGGTTGGCTGCGTACTGATTCAAGGAGATAGTATTTTATGGCTGTACTTATGTACAAAATCGTGCGCATGAATACTCCCAAGTATCTAGTGAGTCTCTTCACTAGATATGTACCTAGGGTAGCCACTAGGGGAGAGATTATATTATTTTATAAAAGGTAAAAAAAGTATAAATGGAAGAGTGTGCGGTACTTAAGTAAAAATTTTATGTAAACCAAGTCCATTTCTGGGCCTTAAGGCTGAAATAAATAAATTATTATATTCCTTTCCAAAGTTATAGCGTAATAAAAATTGAACTTGAATTTTATCCTTAAAATATTAATTGATAATAAAAGTTGAAATTTGGTCTAGTCTTTGATACGCTTTGGGAATATAACTTTGGGAAGAAATAATATTTTTATACATAGTAACTACTATTTCGAAAGAGTTTGAGCTCAGTTTTCATTTAAAAAATCTTAAGCTTCTTTTTATCGATGCTATGAAACTATAAGTGTTTAAAAATCTAGTAACTTTTTTAGTGACATTCTTTAATAAGGTCTGAAATTCTGATGTTTTTATATTTTGATAAATGAAAACTGATTCCAAAGTTTGAGCAAAATCCATAATCCAGGTCTGATATCTTCCGAATAAATCCTGATACCTTAACCAAAATGAATATATGACAAAACAATTGTTATTAATTACTCCCCCAGTGGAAAAAAGTTTTGTGAAAAATTGTTTAAAAATGATTATATGTGATAATAAGTTATTATAACAATCGGAATCGGAACATGTAAATTTACTGATAATATAACTTATAATTTATAATTATTTTTCTTGTAATCAAATTTCATTAAAAAGTATAATTTTAATGAAATATTTATAATTGTTTTGAACAAATTATAATATTTATTTATTATTTACAATTAGTAGTAGTTACTTACACTTGTTTGTCATTACTTACAGTTTTAATCATTTATAATCATTTATAAGCATTTATAATCATTTTTAATTGATTATCATTATTTATAATTATTTATGATCCTTTTACTTGAATTCGAAAAAGTAGAAAATTTTTTGCTTATAATTAGTCAAAATAAATTGATGATGAATGTTTATAAATATATGTAAATGATTAAAACCGTTATTCAGTATCCCAATGGCATTTCAATATAGATAATTATATTTCATAATAAATGATTATATATGACAATAAATAATTGAAACTATTATAATGTTGTTCTAATTCTGGTACTTTAAAATATTTATAATCATTTTTAATCATTTTTTAACATTTTTTAATAGTTTTTAATAATTATTGACAATTTTTTCCACTGGGGTCAGTAATAATAAATTTTTTTATACATGTCGAAAAATGAACTGGGCAAGAATCGACGAGCGAGGTAATAAAGTTAGTAAATAATTGTTATAATACAAGCAGTTATATTGAATAAATAATTTAAACAATACATGAACAAATGAATAAATTATAGCATGAAAATAAATAATGAAGTTACACTAATTATTTATAATTAAATGAATAAGCAGCAGAAAATAAGGAGAAAGTGGAGTCTCGTATTATAAAAAGCAATATTCTCTCCGATTATAAAAAATTAATTTCATCGTTTCGTTTCCTTGAAAACTACATCAGTAGTAAGTAAATTGTTACATATATCGATTTTATTGATTGAAAATAAATTTAATTAAATTATCATTTATTTAAAAAAAATCTGTAATAAAATTTTGGTATAATATAATTACGTAATGATCTTAAAACAATGTAAAATTAAAATAATTAATATTAACATAATTAATATTCAGTAAACTCACTATAAGATACTGATTAATTAATTAAATCTAGAAGGATTACGAAAGAAAACACGAAAGAATTAAAATTTTTTTTAAATTTCTCATAAAATTTCTGAATAATATTACATCTTTAGTATTTAATTTTTAATCACTATAAAAAATTTTATACGAAAAACACTTTGTTTTAAACTAATTTCATATTTTAATACATAATAATTAATGTGTATGGATATTGATTAATATTAAATATTGTGACACTCATTGAATAATTTAAAACTAAATTCAATAATAAATAAATTTGTAAATAAGACCAATATTAAAAAAAACAACTTCAGCATATAAATAATTTAATTATAAATATACAATTTAAAATTGCATATAATTATCAATAAATTAAAATTATTTTCCTGAAATTCATTACAAATTTTAACAATGAAATACTCAATTAAAAAATTTATACCTTTTAACATATAGACAAAATAAAAAATGTAATCGCCAATAGCCCCTTTATTACAATAAAAATGACTTTAATCATTAAATGTTATTGCATATATTCTATGGACATTATTAAAAGTATTTTTTCATACTCCGTGCGCAAGGAAATATTTTCGTGCATGTTTGAAAAAAATACTCGCTTCGCTCAGGCGTAACGTTCCTATGAAGTTAAAATCACTTTCTTGCCCTAGTATCGAAAATAACTATTATATCATTTTACAACATAAATCGAACCACTTTACAAAATTAAATTTAAACCAAGCAAGGTTTCTAAAACTAGTGATATATTATATATCAATTTGAGATCAGTTTCAGGCACTCAATAACAATAAATTAGTTTTAATTTCTATTTAAACCAATAAATTTTATATAGACCGGGTGCGTCGTAGTCAAAACCACATGTAGCTTAAATTTCAGATCAGCAGTTTTATCAATTGGTTCCAGATTAAAGTTGTACAAAATGTGGGCTGCAACAATCATTAACTCAAACATAGCCAATTTTTGACCTAAAAGTGAATATTGTATAGTTAGTTTATTATTTCATAACTAAAAATGATATAATATATTGAACCGAATAATATTATATTGTATATTTCATAGCGGAAAAAATGTAGTTATTTGAATAAAACTGAATAAGGCAGTTATCAACTTGTAGAAAAGTATCAGGATTAAGATTTAAGACAACAGTTATTTACAGTTTTCTTCAGTTATAAATATTTATATTTATTGATAACTGAAGAACATTTATTGAAGAATATTAACTGAAGAATACTGTTTATAATATTTTGATAAAGAAAAAAACTGTAAATAATTGTTGTTTTCTGATAAAAAAAATTTTAAGACACCCGTGTGCGAAACACAGTTTTTTGTGCCTCTATTCAGAGTGTAAAGCAGTCTTTTTACACTGCAGTGCGCGAAAAATTTTACAACCATTTGTCATTCTTTTTCGCTTGGAATTAGCTTCATACATGCAAGCTTTCTTTTTTTTCTCTTATACAAACGTGAAAAAACTAATCAATAGTATAATACACATCAAGGAAGGTAAAGAACTGGCGAGTCCATAGCACATGTAAATTGCGACTCGAGCCGGAGGCGAGGTATAGCGAAAAATAGTATACACACCACAGGAGGTAAAATGGCAACCCCATAGCACATGTTTTCCACCCTCACCTCTGGCTTGGGTCGCAATTTACATGTGCTATAGATTCGCCAGTACTTTATTTCCCTAGATGCGTAATATACTATTGGTATTGTAATAATGTATTTTCTGCCGGAAAGAGGCAACTTTCTGGCCGCTACCCAAAACAAAGTTGCCGCTTTCCGGCGCCATCGAGCAAAAAAATAGTATTCAACCCTTGGCCAGTAAATAAGAAAGTCTCAGATCACATGTTAGTAAACCTCGGCTTCGCCTCGGCCAACAATTAAATGTGATCTGAGACTTTTCTTGAAAGAGAGAGATAGCTGTATGAACAATAAACTAGATGCTTTGCTTTATCTGACCCGTGTATACATAAATCTAAGTAATCGGCAAGTTCTCTTTTTATTATATTGTATTTAATTAATATAAAATATTACTGACATCAATACTTATTTGATATAATTTCACAATCTAAGAATATTTTTGAAATCGTTTTTGCTTCTTTTTGTTTGCGACGGGTCTATCATTGATAATAAATAGTTTTAACTTTTTTTTGATTTATAATTCGTGGTGTGCATAGTTTTACTGATATATAGCATTCGTTTTTATTTACGAATTATCATTCGCGGTGTGTATAGTTTTTGATAATATTGATTTTCTGGAGTATTAATTACGTGTGGTGAATTCATCTCACAGGTGCTATAAAATAATATACGATACGTGTGGTCGAAGTGGTCCTCTTACACGACGTGCATAGCACCCTCACTGCGCTCGGGCGCTAACTGCACGCCGTGTAAAAAAGGACCACTTAGAGCACATATATCGTAATGTACTATTTCTATTAACATTTTTCAAATTAAATAACCATTATGAGTAAGTATGGGTAAAATTAAAGTTAATAATAGCGTAACATGTGAAGTATCAAAATTTTAATTCGAAGCAAAAAATCAAAATTTTTGAAACAAGAACCACCACAACGAGTTCAAAATTCCGAAAATTTCGGAATTTTGGTCTCGTTGCAATTTATAGATGATTCAACAAACAATATCACATAATATCAATGATATTGATAACAATTAATTTTTACACATTTTAAGTATATTTTAGAAATTTTAATTTTTTTTCTTTTTCGATTTATCATTCGTGAAGTGTTTAGTTTTAGTTTATTTATAGTTTTCGTTTTTATTTTTGATTTATCATTCACAGGATGCCTAGTATTTGATTTTTTATAGTTTTCGCTTTTATTTTTCGAATCATCATTTGTGCAGTACATAGTTTTTGTTTATTACTGATTTTGAAGAGTACATATTTAATTTGGCGGATTTATGTTCCACGAGCTACAAAATAGTATACGATACTCGTGACCTAAGTGGAACTTTATTACACGACATGATATCACCCTCGCTTCGCTCGGGCGATAACTCGTGTCGTGTAATAAAGTGCCACTTAGGTCACATCTAACGTAATGTACTATGTCGAAATGAAGTAATATTTCTCATAAAACGAGTATGTCACAATATTACTGTATTATATAGTAATTTTACATATTTTTGCAGTAAACTTTATCCAGACATTTTCCTCAGCTTCGTCATGCTCTTATAGCAAGTCTGTATCGCGAATTGACACAGACTTGCAGTACGGAAATATCAATTTTATTATAGGTAATAGAAGGTCTTATGAAGGATATAACTTACATGATTTGAAATCACGAAAAATTATTTTTATTTCTGCGAACTTCCAAGAAAATATAACCGTAAATACTTCAACTACTTTAATTCATAAATTAATAACATTGCTCGATTATTTAGCTATACTAAAAACGTTATTCTGTTCTTTATTTTTATTAAATCTATTTACCTATGCAATTTCTTGGTCCACCACTAAATGGTATGTAAGAATTAGGATGACGTTCTTTTGAATTTTCTGGTAAAAATCTGTCTGGGATGAATTTATCGGGATCAGTCCAGTACTTCGGGTTTCGATGAACATCAAAAATAGAAATAACTAGTTCTTGACCCTTAGGAATTGTATAATTTTCTGAAAACAATATATTTTAAAATGAATAGCATTATAATTAAGTATATGTTATGACAAAAATAATAAGTATTTTTTCTTCCTTTTCATTTAAAAATAATATCTTTGGATATTTGACTAGCTAGGAGAGTGTCACATCTCCGGATCACGGATTTTGCTCAAATTTCGGGATAATTTTTCAGAGGACAAAATATGAAAAAGCCAAAGTTATAGTCACAATCGCTCAATATTTTCCTAGATACAGGCAATTAAAAAAAATCACTAAAAAACTTACTAGATTTTCAAACACTTATAGCTCTTAAGCATCGATAGCTAGAAGCTTGAAACTCTTTTTAAATTAAAGCTGAGATCAAATCCTTTCGAAAAAGCAGTTGCAGCATATCAAAATATTATTTTTTCCCAAAGTTATAGCGTTTTAAAGATCGTGGCTGCTTTTATTATTTAATGTTTTAAATAATAAAAGCAGGCACGATCTTTAAAACGCTATAACTTTGGAAAAAAATAATATTTTATAAGCTTCTAGCTATCGATGCTTAAGAGCTATGTGTTTGAAAATCTAGTAACTTTTTTAGTGATTTTTTTAAATTGCCTGTATCTAGGGAAATATTGAGCGTTTGTAGCTATAACTTTAGCTTTTTCCTTATTTTGTCATCTGAAAACTTATCCTAAAGTTTGAGCAAAATTTGTGATCCGGAGATATCACACTCTCCTAGTAAGTGTGAAATCTCATGACATTGAAATAAAATTTATAAAACATATTAGAAATCTAGATATCAATTTTAAAAACCAATTTATATATTATAAAAATCTGATTTTACTCAATCGCATTTCTTCGCTTATATGACGTGCAATATGAGGAACACTCGGAAATAATCTCATGGATTCTTTTACGCAGCGTTCAAGATAATTTAATTTTTGAATTTCTGTATGGGTTATTTTGCCTTCACTTTCATTGAATACTCCATAAACTTCGGCTCTAGCTAGATTCTGCAATAAAATAAAATATTTATTATGATTATGTTCATATAAATTTTTTTGAATAACAAAAATATAAGATTTACTTGAGCTTCTTTATTCTCGGCTAACAGCATTAATAGGTAGACCAACGCTGCTGCAGTAGTGTCGTGGCCCTAAAATATTGATGATTCCATTAAAAATAATCAGTAATATTGTACTATTGTAAAATTATTTTATTGAGAAGAGTTTATGTAAAAAATATAGGTACTCTCTTTCTTGTCTCTAACTATTTTTGGTTTCTACGATATAATGTTTTAAAAGATAAAAGATACCTTCATTCTTACCTAGACAAAAATGGTTACCATATTAACGCAAAAAGCGGTTCGAAAAAAAGGTATTTCTAACTTCTAAAATTTTGCGGGAGTAATGTATATTTCTCCCGTTAATTTAAAAACTTATAAAATTTAAATAGGTTGTTTAATTTTTTTATTACATATTAATATTAGACCACTTTTGAGGTAGGAATAAAGCACAATATGCAACTCGGGAGAAAAGTCTAATTTATTCCCCTCGCTTTATATATATAAAAAGAGTGATCGGATAAAGAAGCGATATTTATAAAAGTCTATTCTACTCCTTTCGGGAGAAATATGCAACTTTACTCCTTAGTTGCATAATGTACTGTTAATATACCTGTTTCTAACCTAAACCTTTTATATTTATTTACTAACAGAAGATGAACTTGATGAGAAACTTCAAAACATTAAAGAATATTTTAATAAAGCAAACACGTTACTTAATTATGCACAGTTCAAAAGCTTAATGGAAAACATAAAAGGATCCAAAAACAGGCGACATCGAAGCATTTACTAAATTTATCCAAAATGACGTATATCCAAATGTCAGAAACAGTAGCATAAAATCAAGATGCACACGATTATTAAAAAATATTGCGTCCCAAGGAACTCCAATTAATTCAGATACAGATTAAAAAATCTTCATAAACACAAAATAATAGTCAAATTATTACAATGGAATATGAATGGCTTCAGCAGCCAATACGAATATTTACAGAAAATAGTACTAGAAGAAACAGAAATCATATGCATACAAGAAACCAATTTTAAAAACGATAAAAAAATAAACATGAAAAACTATACGTTACAATAAAAACAGAAACTATTGTAAAAAAGCAAGTGGAGGAATAGGCATAATAATAAAAAACGTCATTTTCAGCAAAGAAGTTTCTTTACGAACAGAATTAGAAGCAGTAGCAGTAAAAATACCAATAAACAAGAAAACTATAACAATATGTAACATATACCTAAGCAATAGATACGAAATAAAAATAGAACAATTACAAAATTTAACTTCACAATTACCACCACCATACATACTTTTATGCGATTTTAATAGCCACAGTGTAGCATGGGGATCGCACAAAAATGACAAAAGAGGTCATATAATAGAAGAACTGATAGTAAACAACAATCTAATATTACTAAGCGACTCATCCCCCACTCATTTTAATGCTTCAAATGGAAAAGATAGTGCCATAGATTTATCTCTGTGCAGCCAAAACATAGTAACACAAATTGAATGGCAAACAATCGACAACTTATATGGTAGCGACCACTATCCAATAGTCATTAATTTCAACAACCCTGGATACAACACTCCAACATATACACCGAGATACAAGTATCATGAAGCAGATTGGATCAATTATAAAAAGACTATCACCGAAAACTTGCACACACTGAACAAAAGTATTGAAACTAACGATAATGTCAGCTAAACGGGAATAAATAATATAATAACTAAATTTAAGACGCCAAAAAAGCACTAAGAAAATACAAAAAAGAAAAGAGCATAAATAATCTAATCGAATTCAAAAAATTGAAAGCAGTAGCAAAAAACAGTATTAAAAGATCAAAACAAGAATCATTGCTAAAATACTTAGAATCCATTAACTTCAACACACCAACAAAAGAAGTGTGGGCAAAAATAAAATCTTTAGATGGGCACAAAAGCATTAACATTACAACTCTAAAAGAAAACAACACTATAATCAACGACTCCAATAAAATAGCAAACATTCTAGCTAATAAATTCGCAGACAACTCAAGCAACGAAAACTACAATGAAGAATTCTTAAAGCACAAAAAAAAACACAGAAAATGAGCGAATAAATAAAACGATAACAGCAGATGATGATAAGCCTAACGACCAACTCAACACAAACATAACTATCTCTGAACTTAAAACAGAAATTGAAAGAAGTAAAAACACCAGCCCAGGTCCGGACAAGATACCAAACTTACTCATCAAGCAACTGCCCGAAGAAGCATTAAAAACTCTAATCAAAATATACAACATCATATGGATACAAAGAGTATTCCCTAAAATATGGGAAGAAGCAATTGTCGTCCCCATACCCAAACCAAGCAAAAACAAATATCTGAAAGAAAGTTACAGGCCAATAGCACTAACATGCTGTCTATGCAAAATACTTGAAAAAATTATCAACAAAAGGCTTCGTTGGTACCTAGAAGCAAACAATATTATAGATAAAGTGCAAAGCGGATTTAGAGAAAACTGCTCAACTACTGACTGTCTCATACAACTCGAGTCTAATATCAACGAGGCTTTCAACCAAAAACAACACCTGATAGCGATCTGCATAGACATGGAAAAAGCATACGATATGATCTGAAGAGAAAGAATTCTAGACATTCTTAAAGAATCACAAATCACAGGAAATATGTATCACTTCATCAAAAACTTCCTACGCAATAGAAAAATCAAGGTCAGAGTAAATAACACCTTATCTCAGCCAATAAAAATAGAAAATGGAGTCCCACAAGGTTCAGTGCTGAGCGTAACGATTTTTTTATTGGCACTCAACGAAATCACAAAACCCATAATGACACCAGTTAAAAGTACTATCTTTGCAGACGATATAACACTATACATTAGAGGTAAGAACATCAAATCAAGTCAAAAAATTCTTCAACAAACGCTGAACAACATTACCGGATTTACAAAAAAAAACAAGTTTTAAAATATCAGAAACCAAAACAATAGCAATAATTTTCGAAAAATATAAAAATACATCAAATAAATTACAGCTATCAATAAAAAACAAAAATATTAATTCTGCTGCCCTCTTGTGAATAGAACATCACTACTGAAAAATAAGACAACGGTAAGTCTTGTAACGAGGCAAAATTTGCCCTAAGACGAAAGAGAGTATCGCCCCTCCTCAGTGTTTACCGCAAATGTGTGCTTTTTTTCTAAATACAGCGGCGCTCTCATCGCAAAGGATAACGGCTGCTTCTAACTAAGCCGTGTTTTCGCTTTGATGAGGGCAAATTTTGCCCGGCACACGAAGCTAGCAGCGCTCCTTCATTTTCGACCTAACAAAGACAGCATGAGTCCTAGAATTTTTTCAGTGTAGTAGGCTAGTCAAATGGGTATAGAGGTCTCTTATAGTTGCGCTTGCAGCGCCGTTGTATTTAATTTCTCATATTTTGTACTAAAGTATATTTGCTGTCAGCTTATGTCCCCGGGGATATATGAAGAAGTAATATATCCTCGGGAAAATACTCAATATGCTATAGTAAGTTGGGATACAGTTAAGATCTTCAGTACGATGTGAGCGCCGATGTGTTTAGAAAGGATAGCAGTGTAAGCGTGAGAAGATAAACAAACATAGTTAAGTCCCGCGCTTATTTAAATTTCATAATGGTCTTTTTTGTATTTAATATATTTAAAAAAAAAATACATTAAATAAATAATGGCTCATAATGATTTATTAATTATAAAATTTAGAGTTAATAGTGAAAAAAATAATGACAGTGAAAGTGATACAGTGAAAAAAATAGAATAAACATAAAACTTGTAAAATTATAAAGGAAATAAAAAAATTTTAAAACTCTTCAGATACAAGTTTGTACATTCATATTTACAAGTACAAATAAATATAACAGAAAAAAAGATTTTATAAACAGATGTATCTATCATATTTAGTAAATCAAAGGAAAATATTAAAAAAATTATGAAGTAAAAATTTGTGTATCCAAACGCAGTAAGTATCGCTTTCTTTGTTTATCAAAGCGTCACACAACAATATGTGGCGCTTGCGCGCAGACGACCTTGTCTGTTCCACGCTTCTTTAAAGTCTACGAAATTGCTTCTTTCGCATTTCATAAATTCATCAAATATACATTGAAAAAATGTGAAAAATGTATTAAATTATATATTTATAATTATATAGTTCCTCTAACTGCTTACAACAGCATAAAACAATCTACGCGCAACATGTGACGTACGTCGGGAAAATATTTGCAGGGTTCAATGTTCTTTGCTTGAGCAGCAGAAAATCTCGGGCGCCCTCGACTTTCTACTGCTCGCGCAAAAAACATTGACCCCTGCCAATATTATCTCTTCGTGCGTCACTTGTTGCGTATATTACTAATATTAATTTCTACTTTGCGCGTCGGTATAGCTTCTAACTGCTATGTTGCGCTGACGCACAAGATAGAAAGAGACGGTATTTTAATTTAATTATCTATCCTTTTAACGCAATGGTTTGAATTTGAGAGAGAATTAGTTCATTACTGATTCTCTTTTATTTTATTCTTTTTTATAGCTTATTTTTTCTCAAATTCTTTTACTTTCCTTTAAAATCTTTTATAGCACTGCGTGATTTAAATCCGCGCTTAAATCCCGCCGAGCCGAGAGTTAAACGATAAATTTTTACGCTGTTCAATAATGAATATGATGCTGAATTCACTTAAATCACGCACTCATAATAAGCGATATTTTTATATCTGGATTATTTTTAAGAGTTTATTCATCGATAATAATAAGGTGTAGATTATTGCAAATATTTTTCCAAATAAATTACAATTATAAGTGTGTAAAATACGTGTAAAACCAAAGTTAATATCAGTGTAACATGTGAAGCGAAGAGGTAGTCATTTCGATGCTCTAAGACTCCGTCGCGTCTGTGATTCCCCTAAACGCAACTGCTAATACAATACATAAGTTACCAATAGTCGCTCCTACGGGCTTAATACATATATGAAAGGAAATTTAGATTTTTATTATTACAGAATTAATTTCAACAGTTTGACATAATGTTATTTCATGTTTTATATATTTTTTTATATATAAAACATGAAATTATTTATTATTCGCGAAGTGCTTAAATTTTGCTTTTTTGCAGTTTTTGCTTTTCTTTTACGATTTATCATTCGTTGAATGCCTAATTTTGCTGGTATATGAAATTTGTTTTTTTAATGAATTATCATTCGTGGAGTGCATAGCCTTTGTTTATTATTGAATTTTCAGAGTATAGATGTAGTGCGGCGGATTTAAATCACTCGAGCTATAAAATAGTATACGATACTCGCGACTTAAATTCACCTATTATTACACGGCGTGTAATAATAGGTGATTTAATTATTACTTCGCCGTGTAATAATAGGTGATTTAAGTCGCCCGTATCGTAATATACTATTTACTTTTTTACCTTTTTTTTTAAGTGAGGCTACATATTATTGATTGAAAATTCAATATACTCTTTTCTTATAAAGAAAGTAAACTACTTTCAAAATTAATTCTGCTTATTTTTATCATTTTATTTTTATATCATTTCTACATTTTTAACGATAAGGTAAAGCGAGGGAATACGCCAGCTTGGGGAAGACGTCACTTTGCGATATTTTCGTTATTTGTAAACGGGAGGCAATAAATGTGCGATAACATCAACACTGAATAACTGGTTTCTCACTTTTATTATTAGTTGAATTGGAACATCAAAGAAATCAGTCCTATCTGTTAGGAATTTTCCGATAATTTCAAAGTGCTATTATTCATGTAATTTTTCACTTAAGGTAAAAGTGTTTATTATTAAGAGTAAGTGTTATATTCAAGATTATTTTGATATAGTTTGATAAAGATTAGTCATTTATTTTTTAAGTATGATTTCTTAAAAAAGAAGTAAGCCTTGGAGGCAAGATACTAGTACTTCCATGCTCGTACTGGCATCTTGCCCTCTATGGAAGTTTGTTATGTATGTAAAAATTGAAACATATTTATTTTGTTAAAACTGTGTAATTTTGTTACGCATTTCTTTATAAGCACTAAATATTGATTTTTCATTGATCAATGTGTACTTAAAAATCGTTTTTTGCTGTATTCAGATTAATGCCATCAGCAATGTAGTTTAGTTAATAACTATTAACTAAATTAAAATAAATGGTATTTTCGTTATTTATATAATAGATAAAAGTCTCCTTTACAAAATCAAGCGCTGAAAGTTTAGTTTCACTTATTTATTTATTTTCTATTCCAATTTTGTCTTTAGGTATGGCGTATTTCCCTGCTTTACCTTATTATTTATTTTTTATAACAATAAATTTCTTACTGAATATAATTAGCAAAATCTTTAATATTGAATATATGTAAATATGCATATACATACATGTACATATCTATGTACTTCACCGTTAATGATATTTTTTCGAATGTATAAATTAATTTCTGCGCTTTTGTATTCTGTCAATAATTACTGCAATGTCGTGTATGCTATCTTGCCGTAGATGACAAGTATAGGTATGTTTTTATAAATTTAAGATTTAAACACAACTTTCAACAACTAAATAATTGATTTAATTTAAGACAAAATTTTACTACAGAAAGGAAACTTCACTTTATATTTTTCTTTATGAACTAATACTTTTGAATTTATTCTACATTCGAAATTTATATTGAAATAAGGAAAATAAATAAACAATTAAGAGAAAAAGCCTAAAAAGGCATAAAAAACCCTTTATTAAAAGAAAGAAACAAAAACAATTATAATAAAAATTTGTAACAGAATTATTACAGAAACTTAAAACTTAAACTTATTTTAAATGAATTTGTAACAATAACATGTGACGTTATATATGTTTATAACGTACGTTTATTTAGTATATGGTGAATAAAAGCACCATACACAATGACTTCGCACCTTGTTTTACCTTTTGACAAGATCGTTGAACAATAAGAAACAATCCAGCGTAAAGATAAGACAAGATGGATGCCGTTAGCATTAATACTCCGAGTTTACCGCGCTGTTCCTCTCGCGCGTACAAACTCATCGAATTATAAGTCTTGAATTATTTAAGTAAACGAGGTTGACAAAAGCCAGACCGTACACTACAGGAACGCCATGTCCTGCAGATTCGGCTCCATTACTTTTCGTCAAACCTCTAAATTACATTCCTGAAAGTTAGATAAGGAAGTTATGGGAGCATAAGGTATAGGATTCTTAATTCAGCCTCTTGTACCGAATCTTTTATTTTGTTATGTGATAATTACAAGTAATACACTTACAAGAACGTGCAGACACTAAGCACAAAACTTTACGAGAAAGCACGTCGATGCAAGGCACAATTCACTATGGCACTTAGCCTTTTTATGCATTAACGATTAAGATAATTTACTTTAAACAGTGAAGGAAAATTCACCATTTCACTTTTATTCAATATTTAAAATGACGAAGATTTAAACTGTTTTATTTTATTTTATGCTATTCAAACTCGAGCAGGTGGGGAAATGCGTACTAGGCATTTCTTCTGTTGCTATAAGAGTTTGAATAGCAAGAGATTATACATGACTCTGTATTTAATTTTAAGGAGAGCTTTATTAAGCGTTAACCGATACAAGAGTGATGAGTTTAGCTTCTCGCTGAAACTTGATGGCTCGCATTTTAGGCGCTTGCCGCTATATTTCTACTCCGCCGCCTCAGAGTAGGGATATTGTTAAGCATAAGCGTTACACTTGATAGTCGCTTGGCTGTCGAAATTAGGGGCGTTGCTGCGCGCTCACGAACGCGTGTTCGGGTCTTTCCTATATCCCCTCTCGCCGCTTATTACCATGATGCTTTTCTATATGAAAATCATCAAGTGAGGTCTCAAATAATTATGTCACACTCACGCAACAAAGCACACAGAATTAATGTGTTACCAAGAAAATGTTCACTTTGAAGTTTAGGATAATTAAATACTGATTATGATAAATGCCAAATCGGCAGTCGATCAACGAGTTTAATATTCGGATTTAATCAGATTTTAGTGCCAAAAAGGCGATTTGCAAACAGTGGCAATATAGTTGTAGCCACTTTGGGCTGTCGTGCGCACGACGATAAATCGATTATTTTGCGTTCAGTGAATGATTATTTAGTAGTTGTAAATAATATGTAAATTGTGTATCTGTTTAACTGCTGTTTGAATAAATGTTCAAGTGATTGGTAAAGAATATGTGAATGTATACAACACGTTATAACGTAGCCGGCATGAGAAAAACAGAGATTTTTTAAATCATTTTAAAGTTGTACTCAAAGGGACGCCAATTACAACTAAAACACTTACAGAAAGAAAGAAAAAAACATCAATCTTTTGACTTAATTTGAGTGAACCTTTCTTAAGAGAAAGAAAGGGGGGAAAGTAGCTAAGACGTGCTGACATCTCTCTTGTTCTCGCACGACAAATGATATACACACACATTTATGAGAGAATATGTTACGACATAACAGTTACAGTTCGATTGTGATGATTGAATGTGGTCAAAATGGATAGCAAAAGGAGCATTGAAGTTTTTGGAATTTTCATCATTAGAAAAAAAATGTATTTTTGATTTTCGTTTAAGGGCACAAAACACCTTTTCTCTAGTTCCACCATCAAATTTGGGTTTATTGCTTTTCTTTATAGGAAATTTACTGTAGAATAAGCTCCAACAAGTTTTTTTACTTTATCTCATATAGTTTCGTTTTTCTGAAGAAATTAGTAGGATACACTTTTAATTGATTTTTTTGTTAATTTTGCTATTTTGAGATTTTTCTCAAATTTTTAGCTAATCTTATTAAAACACTATAAGAACTTCTTTTTTAACCGACTTCAAAAAGGAGGAGGTTCTCAATTCGACTGATTTTTTTTTTTTTTTTTTTTTTTTTTATGTCTGTTACCTCATAACTCCGTCATTTCTTAACCGATTCGAAAAAACTTTTTTTTATCTGATAGAGAATGTCTGCAGGAAGGTCCCATACGTGTCCAATAATTATTGGGCCAATATTCGGTTTTTATGACCCAATTATCAAATTAAGAAAAAAACCGGGTGTTTTGTTTTCTCATTTACCTCCCTTGTACTTCGCCTTCTCTCTCTCTCTCTCTCTCTCTCTCTCTCTCTCTCTCTCTCTCTCTCTCTCTCTCTCTCTCTCTCTCTCTCTCTCTCTCTCTCTCTCTCTCTTACCTGAGCTTGAATATGTATACATGCACATAACGACACTGTGCTGTTGAGCCTTCTTTCTTTCCTGCTATATATTGCTTGGTGGTGTACTAATGCATGCGTTATGAATTAATAATGAAAATTTAATGTAATTAGAGGGTCTACCTATATTTGCATTTTTAGTAAGGGGATTCACTAGAAGATAGAAAATAAAAATTTTTTAACAAAAACAAACAATTTAAAAAATTTAGTAAATAAAAACCGACTTTAAAAGTATCAAATAAAAACAAAATTTTTTACAAAAAATAAGATTTTAAAAACATTGCACTAAAAAATGACAAAAAAAAAATTTTTAACAAAAAAAAAACCGACTTCAAAAAATGCACTGAAAAGTAACAAATAATTTATTATCTTTAGAAATCATACAAATAATTGGTAAAATACAATTTTAGAAGTCGGCGTCTAATTCTAAATCTGTGGTGCGTAAGCAGAACGACTTAGTCCATTTTTTCAAAAATAACGTTCACATTCATTGTTCAAAAATAACGTTTACATTTATTGTTCAAAAATAACGTTTACATTCATTGAGGAATTAGACGCCGACTTCTAAAATTGTATTTTACCCATTATTTGTATGATTTCTAAAGATAATAAATTATTTGTTACTTTTCAGTGCATTTTTTGAAGTCGGTTTTTTTTTTTGTTAAAAATTTTTTTTTTATTACCTGATTCAATAATTCATAAATCGTAAATTAATCTCCAAAAAATTTTTTTTAAGAGATTTAATTTTGTTTTTATTATTTAAGTCTATAGTGATATAATTTTTACAAATTTAAAAAATTTTAAGAATTATTTTAAATTATATTTTTATTGATTTTTTTAGGTTTAATTGAAAAAAAAGAGTTTATTTTTTTAATTTTAATAAAATATTTATCTTGATTCAAGTTCTAAAAAGTTTTACATCCATATTTTATTGCTTTTTGATTTTGTAAAGAAACGAGTGGCACATAGTTATTCGTGTAATTTTTTATCAATTTGAATTTCGCGCTTTCGGCTCGTATCATTTCGCTACATGACAGTCAGTCTCAGCTGATTGTATGATCTATTTGCAGTAAGTTTGCTTATTTAAAGTGCATTTAAAAAATTATTAGTAGGTTTTGTGGTTTAATTTACGTAAAATTATTAATTTTTAATGAATTACACGTTCGCGAGTTATTTCATATTTTTTTATGTGCGCCTGAAATTCTACGTTTATCTAAATAGGATGTGTATTTAAAGTGTAAAAAGCTTGAATTGACATTAAGAATACGAACCTCAAAAATGTCAAATAATGAAAGAGATACAAGAGGCAGATTTCATAGTCAACATCAAGATAGAAAACGATCTACAGGAAGATCTAAAAAGAGGCCAAGGAAATTTCTTGGTAGAAGTGAAAAAAATTCTCCTGAAGCTAAGAGAAGTAGACCCTCTACTTCTTTTACTAAACTGAAAAGAACAGAATTTTCAAGTTTCAGGGCAAAATAGAAATGTTGATATCAACGTTCTATCTTCTACGTTAGAAAAATTGTGTTGCAGTGTGTGCCATCATAAGATAAAATTTATTGACCTCTTTTCGAGGATAAGGATTCAAAATTAATATGACTTGTGATTTTTCTGATGAATAAGCAACTGTAAACTCTAACAAGAGAGAAAGTGATATGGACAATACGTATAAAGTTAACAGGTATAATGTTCTTGCTGCTCGTGTACTTGGCCATGGACTTGCAAGTTTGTCTAGTTTATGTAGTTTAATAGATTTATCAAAGCCAGTTGCCCAGTCAGCGTTCAGTGCTATAAATAGTTAAATAACAAAAGTATACGAACAATTGACAAAAGGTTCTACATCTGAAGCTGTTCCCTGTTGAAAAAAAACATCTGATAAAAACACATAAAAAAAACACCTGAAATTTGCACGTGCACTTTGTTTCATTTTTTGTATATGTTTTTTACATATGTTTTATTCATATGTTTTTTTCAGGTGTTTTTTTCATGTTTTCGTTCTTTTAAAATTACATTAAAAAATTATAAAAAAGCCATAAAATTACATTAAAAAATCACATGAAAAGAATGAAAAAAGAACCGACGCATTAACTGAGTGGTTTGACGCGCATCAGGCAATCTGCAAAGTTAAGCAGCACCAGCCGTGGCTATTACTTGCATAGATGATCGTTCAAGAATCGCCACGCAATCAATCTGGACTTGCTTGTGTGATGGTCCATTGAGCAAGCTAACCACACGACAATACGAGCAACAAGTGTGATAAATATGGTATAAGTATCCTTGTACAAGGATACCTAATACCGAATCTGCTATTTATAATGGCACATTCTGGAGAAGGTTTTTCTAGGAATTTATCCTACTTAGGTTTACCTAAAGGTTTTTCTTTTATTCATAGGCATAACCTTGGGCGAATGCGGGATGTGGAGCGATTCAAGCAAGCATTCATATGTATGTATGATAGTTTTATACGCGTATAGGTATAAGTTTATACCCGTGCGCGTATAAAACTATCATACATACGTATGAATGATCGCTTGAATCGCTCTAATGGGATCGAGGTTAAAAAACAAAAATAATAAATTATTAAGGTGTGGAAAAACCACTGTGAGAAATACATGTTTTTTGCACGTGTGAGGAACACGTTAAAAATACGTGTTTCTTTACGTATTTTATACATATAACATTTACGTGTTTTTTCACATATTTTTCACATGTGTTTTTTATGTATTTTTTCATATAAAAGCTACGCGTTTTTTCATGAATGAACTTTTACTATGATTTGTCATATTTTTTTACTACAATAAACATGTCTAACAAGAAGTTTAATATGATAATTTTATATCAAAATTAAGAATATAATATAAGAAACATTTATTTTTGAACATATTTTTTACATTTGTAAAAAAAATACGTGAAAAAAACATGTTTAAAAAAATAAATGTTTTTTCCATTATATTCTTAATTTGTATTTAATATATTTAATTCTTTTTTAGACATTATTATTATGATAAAAAGAATATGACAAACCATAATAAAAAAACGCGTAGCTTTTTATATAAAAACAAACAAAAAACTCATGAAAAAAAATACACGTATTTTTCATATGTACAAAAATATGTATTTATTAAATAGGATTTTCCTGATTTATATGCTCGTTACTTTAATTCAATCATCTTGAACTCTTTGAAGCACATTTTTAAATTTATCAACTTTGTGAAAGTTAAATCTTGGTAAGAAACGTGAATACGTAATATTTCAAAAATAATCAAGTAATTAATAAATAATTAATTATAATATTGATATTAAAAGAATAGTGATATTTCGCATAATGGATGTATATTTAGAAATTAATTCATAATAAAGTGATAAATAATATTATGTATTCATACAAAAATTTAATTTTACATAACATATATAATTTTTACTTAATACTTTAAATTCTTATAGATAGTAATTATCTCTTTTAGAATGTAGGAAAATCTGAAAATTAAACGGAACACAAAAAAATATCAATGCTAAAATCTATATCTAAAACTCAACTGCTTAATTTACTTCATACTCCAAAAAATCATAGATATAATTATCTTTTTTATAAAGTAGAAAACTTAAATTTAAAGCGAACACAAGGCACTAATATTATAATCTCTATATAAAACTCAGATGCTGCTGCTATCACTGTTGTCACTACTGCTGGACTCCGAATCTGATTCTGCTTCTTTTGTCTTGTCAAATACTGAAAATTATATTATGATTATTAATATTATTATGATTAATACTATTATTAAAAGAACATACATGTACTATTTTAAAAGAAATGAATACCTTTTTGTTTTTCTATCAGAGAATTTATATACGTTCCAAGAATGCTTTTGAACTGGTTCTTGTATACTCTTCTCATTTTTTTGACAGAATAGTCATATCTACTCTTTGAAAATATACTTCTGTAATAGAAGTATATTCATGAATTGTTTTTTGAAGTTTTTAAAATGATTGACAATTAATAAATTGATAAGAAATAAATACATACTCCTTAAAGCAGCTTTCTTAATTGGTGTTAAACTTTTTCTGGGAGATCGGTTCATAAGTCTATCTTTACATTTTTTTAAACTGATTGCTCTATTCATAAGATGATATTCAGTCCATACAAACTTAGCAAGTAGTCTTAAATACTTTTTCAAGTCATCCGTGCATTTTAAAGTTAACCAATCATCGTATCGTATTGAAACATCATATTTAAGATGAAACATCTTGACCTATACATTCATTTTATAATTTTTAATAAACATTAATATACTTTGAAATATATATGCATATAATAAAGTAGTTAAACATACTTACAGATTTTCCTTTAATATTTTTTACCCACGATGAAAAATCTTCATAATTTGACTTTTCAAACTTATCAGAATCATATTCTGAATCACTTTTACATCTTTTTGATTTTTTAATTTTTTTTTTCTTCACTGCTTGTTCATCAACAGATGAGTTGTCACTCAAGTCTGTTATTTTTGATTTCTTGGATTTATGTTTTATTTTTTTTCTCTTTACCACCTGTTCATCGTCAGATGAGTTGTCACTTAAGTTTGTTTTTTTGATTTCTTGGATTTATTTTTATTTTTTTCTCTTCACCACTTGTTCATCGTCAGATAAGTTGTCACTTAAGTCTGTTCTTTTTCTACATTAGAATCTGTAGAATCTGTAAAAATAATATAAAAGCACAATTATTGATACCCTAATGTGAAATTATTACATTAGTAAACAAATAATAAATAATGTTTCTTAATAAAAAGTTACTTACTTATTTGATCATAATCTAATTTTCTTTTCGCTTCTTTTTTCCTTTTTTTGGTACTTTTAGGACTATCAATCTGTATCGTTGCTTCAATTAGATTTATATTTGCATCCTCTTTTGATGTTTTGCTGTTAGAAATTTCACATGTTTTTGTTAAATATGAACCTAAAAAATAATTTTTGTTTGAAAAAATTAGATTTACTAAAATTTTAATTATTGAATAAATTATTCTATTTACATGACGGTTTTAAGTGATCACATGTATGCTCAGCCTCAGTTTTTGAATTTTCAACTTTATTTGTTTCATGTGAATTCGGTTTTTCAACGATAACTGAATTTTTTATTTTATCTACTAAGTTAATCCCATTATCAAGAATTGATTGAGAATCTTCAGTTCCATAAACATTTTCAATTTCATCTGTACTAGTACTTGGATCTTTGGTGTCACGAGCAATATTTGTTTGCATTTGTCTTATTAACTCATCCTTTTTATCCAATTCATTTTGATAACGTTTTTTGAATTCCTCGAATTGCAATTGTAAATCCTGCATACTTAAAACATCATTTTTTAATATTATATCATCTTTACCTTCATCATCATCATATTCCAAAGTGTTATTATTTTTTTGAGATTTTAATTTTTCATTCATAATATTTTCTAAATCAAGACATTTTGCAGCTTTAATTTTTTTTCTCAATTCCTGTAAGTTTACAAATTTTTTTATAATATAGTAAACGAGAATTTCATTAATAATTATTATAAAATATTTTATTTACACACACCTTGCCTTTTGATGAAACTTTATTATTTATTTTAGAATTGAAATTTTCTAATTTTGCAGGTACTTTATTTAAATTTGATACAAGATCTATAGGAGCATTTTTTTTGCTTTCATCATAAGCATCGCTATATCTCTTATTCATGGGCCTCAGTCTTTTATCATGGTTTTTCAACTCTTCTAAACTATCTAATACAATATTTTTTATGAATTAACATAAACAATATGATATAAAATATATGAAATCCAAATTGTATTATCAATTTATGTAAATATAAAATTTTTTTCTTACTTCCAATTACATGGATTTGTGCCGGCACTAATTCTTCTTTTTTTGTAGTTAAATTTATTTTTTTTATAAAATGACAAGTAGTTAAATCAAAATTTTTTGAATTTTTGTAACCAATAATATTTTTTACTGGAACATAATGAATCGACTGGGAGTCTGACCCAAAATATCGAACTGCAGCGTATAAATTGATCTCAGTCATTTTTCAAAGTCAAATAATTATCATCTGCTACACTGAAAAATAAGTGGGAAAGAAGCACTACCATCGGTAACGAAACTATACTCTTTTCGTTTCGTGCGCACAGAGTGCCACTGCGGGAAAACAGTGGTGCCACTGTGGGACGAGAGGAGTACTTCGCATGTGTATTCCCACGTGAGTGGGAATACACATGCACAACAAAAAGAGCTGTTAGCTTCGACAGTGGGGCGTCACGTTCCCCACGAGAGAAAGCATTAGCATTCTTACGGTTTCGTGGAGCAGAAGTACTTCGAGGGACTCGTGGACTACCACTTATTTTTCAGTGTATAATTAAAAATAAAAATGTTTTGAATAAATTGTAGGAATAGCTCCTTTGAGCACACAAGTTGATGTATACTATAATTAACTAATAAATTTTAATGTGTTAGTTCTGCAATGCTTTTTGAAATTTGTTTTATACTAGTACTTGATAAGTTATAAAAATATATAAAAATTTATTGAAGTCATAAATAAAGAGTATACAACAAAATGAAACTACATATAATGATAAAATTACGCTAACGACACTGATGAAGCTTAAAGATAATGGTATATTAATATATGCTACATACCATTTTACATTGATTTTATTTTTATTAAGTGTCCAATTAAAACTTAAATTTCTAATTTCTTTTTTATATTACAATATGGACAACAATCTTTGTTTATAATAATCTTACAAAAAGGATTTCCAAATTTGAGATTTAAAAATTATTTAATTATAAAAAAACAATGAAAGAAAATATACATTTGAAAAATTTTAACCTAATCTTGTCACGTCATAATAAAACTTGTTTATTTAAAATTCAATTAAAAATTTAATTATGTAAGGATTTTTGAAAATTATGAAAACTTACTTTTTCATGTATCACATGTGTCATTCTCCGACAATTTTTTTTTTGCACAAGCCGGTATCTTTCCTTTCGCCTTGTACTTTTTCGCGATGCGTCCTATTTTCTTTCTTTATCAAATCCAGTTTTTTGTGTATTCATCTTTGAAAAACATTTATTAAAGATTAAAAATCGAATCAAAAAATAGTAGCAAATAGAAATAATTGTTTGAAAATGAGAATAGTTTCTGGAATAAATCCATTTAAGATTTTTGTAATTTAAAATGTATAATAATTAATAATAACTTACGTATATTATTCTTCTCTTTTTTAAAAGATTACTTTTTTTATAATAACAGATAGTTGTTATATTTTTCCGTTTTTATTTGTTAAGCTTTTTGGATATAAAACTGACCGTTGCCGGATATCGTTTAGAATTGTTTTTATCTTACGCTATGTTCAGGTCAGAGGTAGATTTATACTTGATATTATATATTAAAAAATTTATTCACTTGAAAAATATTAAAAACAAATTTACAATAAATATGACATTGAAATAACCGTAAAAGTGCAATAAGACTATCGTGCTGAGTCGTTCTAAACAAAAATTGATGTTTTTTACAAATGTTTTATTCATATGTTTTTTTCAGGTGTTTTTTTTCATGTTTTCGTTCTTTTTATTTGTTTTTATATTTTTAAGTGAAATTAGTATATGGATAGTAGGTAGTAAGATGAGAACTTGCTTGAAAATTTATTTAAAATACGAAAAAACTTGAGAAACATGAAAAACTAACGTGAAAAAACACTTGAAATTTGTTGGTGCAGTTTGCGTAAGTTTTAAAACATACGTTTCTTACATATGTTTAATTCATATGTTTTTTTTTCAAGTTTTTTTTCATGTTTTTGGTCTTTTTATTTATTTGTACATTCTAGAATGAAATTAATACATGTTTAGCAATTAATAAAATGAGAAATCAAGAAATTTATGACAATTTATGAAAATCACATATCAAATATATTTTAAATTGATATCACAGTCAATCAACTTGACCTAATAATACTGAATAAGTCATTAAAAAATTGATATCACGTATTAAGAAAACAGTCATTCAATATCCATCAGTCATAACAAAAATATTTAAAAGAAACACAATAGATACTAAACAAAATGATACAAAGTGCATACAATAGCATAGAAGGTAATGTGTTATTATATTATATGTAACATATTACGAAGTGTATATTTATATATATTTCAGTGAGTTATATTGTAGTTTTACTTATAAAAATTATTAAATGAAACAATTATTTAATAGTGATGAAGATTCGGTACAGAACATATATATTGATGATGTTGAGTTTTTATAAACACACAAATTTTTTCAATTTTATCAACTGTAATAATTTCAATGTCTCGGGGTATATTTACAATTCTCTTCATTGAAAGCTGATCATTTATTGCTTCTACGTTAACTATTTTATAAATCACATATTCATTATTAGTTTCTACATCAACTATAAAGTCTCTTATTTCAATATATATATTGTCGTCAGTGATTGCGTAAGCATTGCTCGATCTTAACTGCTTTCTTCGAGAAGAAATATAAAGACAATTATTTTTGACCATTTTACTGTAAGTACGACTTGCATCAGATAGCTGCAAGAGGTTTATAAATCTTTGTTTTGTTGGTTTATTTGGGCCAAAATATCTTGCATTGTTCAGGATTTGTGAAAATACGGAGTGGTCATTTTCAAGATCAGAAATATAAGAGTGAACAGTTGAATATGGGATTGTATTTAAATAATCATATAAGATCAATTCAGCTTGACTCATGCTGATTATTCGGCATAGCTGATAAACAACTCCTTTTGCAGCGTGGATTTTTTTTAACAAGTTACCGTTTCCGTTCTCGAAACAATATCCACTGTGAGCCCATAATGGCCCCCAATCGATAACGCTTTGTGCTAAATGAGTTAACTGATGGACATTAAAGGTCATGGCAGTTTGAGAATACAATATTTGAGTACGTAATACAAATTCCTTCAAGAATTCGTGAGCTTGATTCACTTGGATACGAGTAATATTATTCAGGTTTAGTAAGTAGAAAGCTTCAACTAAAAGCATCCAATGACGAAGAAAAATCTCCATGCGTGGAATACAAGAGAGAGCAGGAATACTGTAATAAAGAATCCAATTTTCCCACTCTCTCGCTTTCCACCACTTTCTCTCATTAATCCCACGGGATAATCGAGTAATTTGATTAGGCACTTTAATATCTTGTATCACATTGTCGATTATACTAATTTCATCGTTAGTCAAAGAATATACCATGTTACTAGAATCCACCCAATACGATGTAAATTGATCGACAACTCCTAGTGATACATTGTGCATACTATCAGGTACAAAACCTGATATTATGTCAAATTTTTCGAGATTTATTAACCAACTCGGATTTTTTACTCCAAAAACTGGATGATTTGCTGTTATACTTTCTTGCATGTAATGTAATGTTTGTGCTGCAGTTCGTTTGGGTGGTACATCTTCTAATAACACATATTTTACGCTGCCTCCTCTTAAGGTAGGTACATACACCCCAGGGTGCATGCACCAACAACATCCGTAATATCCATTGAATTGAATAAATCCCTGCATGGGGGCTCTCGCCACGGAATCCACACAGGAACATGCAGCATATACCTTTATATGGCGATCATCATTGTTCACTCTAAATCGAATTCCTTCATTGCTTAATTTATTCATAACATTTACAAATGGTTTGAGAAACATGTTCATTTGAGGTTTATCTTTCCCAAACCATAGACCACATATTATAGGCTTTGCAAGGCGAGTTTTTAGTGGTAATTCATTTATGACCATCTGTATAGGCCAGATGGAAACTTTGGAGCTTTCGAAAACAGGTGCCCCATCTGTATTAAAAGTTGTTGTTATGCTTGTATTTTTATCAATTTCCGGAAGTGAATTAAGCCATCTTTTATATAATCTTCCATCAGTGAAATCATTGTAAGTTCCGCGATTCCTAACCCTTTCGCCTACTATATTATCATAGTAATCGATATTTTGTTTTAATAAATTACTAATATTATTTTCAACATTAAAAATTACAAAGTAATCGCGATACGTTGGATCCTTTAATTGAATATTGACATTGCAAATAGGACATACAATTTGACGATCGTTATGATCAAATTTGCCAACATAGCTTTCACATGAAGGACACACGGAGTGCAATTCTTGCCTTTTTCTAGAATTAAATATTTTATCAACAAGATATCTACTTTCTGGTAGTACTTTAAGTCTAAAAATAACATTCAGCATTTTAAAAAGTTTTGCCATTGCAGTTTGACACAAATCAAATTTTTGTGAATATTTCAGGACCATAAGTAAAAGTGAAGCAATACTTATATTGACTCTAATGTCAAGCATTTGATTTTCTTCAATAATATTCTTTAGTTTACCAAAATCATCATCGTCGTCGTCGTCATCATCATCATCACTTTCATTATTATTTTCAAATGCTCGAAATTGTGCGTCTTCCGAATCTTCAGTTGTATAATTATCATCTACGGATGAGTCATAACTATCAGATCCATTTGCTGGTATACGTAAATCCTAAATGAAATACAATTTATGTCATTAAAATAAAAAATTCATTTAAAAATTATTAACAAGTCTTAACATTTTTATCAAATCAACAAATGTCGTTATTAGTTCTTAAACATAATCTCTTAAATTACAGTATCGTTCCATAGCCCACCTTTATATATAAATATTAAAACTAATTATATAAAAATTACTGAAATGTAAATATTTCTAATAGGATAAACTAGTAAACTAAATAATTTCGTAAATTAACATCTTTAATCTCTGGTAGAAAATATATGACTTCAAAATGTCCAATCGTAACTTTTTTACCATATTTGCGTGCTTAATTTTTAACATATACATTAACGGTATACTAATAAAAATGGTCAATATTTTACAGATATTTTTGCAAAAAAATTTTTGATTATTGCATACAGTTTACAAATAACCTGATATAACAATCTGATTAACAGAAAAGAAATTATAAAATTTAATGTCATTTTTAATTTAAGATTTCACTAATAATCATATGTAAAAATTCAAATACTTTCTACACATAATTTCATAATATTTTTTAAGAAAAATAATCATAAATCTTATCACTTTGTTACAAATGATTATTTTTTTCAAACATTTATGCAAATTGAAAAATTTTCTGAAATTATTTCTGCTTTAGCTTTAGTATACTTCCTAATAATAGGAAAGAAAAGAGCCGTTTAACTTCAAGTTAAAAGGGTTCAAAGTTATGAAACATTAAAAATTACAATGCTTTGCAAGTTTTAGTAAAAAATACATTTTTATTAATTTGGTTATCGAAAACTATCAACTTTTGGTAAAAAAGAATATCCCGAATATTTGCAAATTATAATGTGTACATTTTTCAGCTTATCTGATTGGTGGAATAATACCATTTCTAACAAAACAATGTTAACCCAAGCTATATTGGTTTTAAACGACTCTTTTTTGTTTATTTTTCTATGACGATAAGTAGACCAAGGCACAAGTTGGAGAAATTTCTAAGAGTTAATTTTGTAAAAAAAGTCTTTAAAAATCGTCATAAAGTTTTCAATTTTTTTTCTCATAAAGTATTTTTTTTTTAAGGAAAAATTTATAGCCATATTTTCTACTGTACATTGAGTGTAGGATATACTATAATTTTTATATTTTCAATTTTAAGACACTATAAAGCATATTCACTAAAAAATGTCAAAATGTTAAAATATTATAATTTTATGATAATATAAGTTTAAAATTGAAGTACATTTCATACTTTATTTGCAATCAAAAAATGTCTTCAAACATTTTTTCTGATAATAAATATTTTTCGATAAAAATAATTGTAAATCTTATGGCTTAGGTAAAAATGATGATTTTTACATATAAAAATAAATCATAAAAATATTTCACTAAAAATTTTTTAATGCAATAATTAGTTTTTACAAAAAATATGATCTGTTCTAAAATATTATATAGTTTAATTCAATTTTTTGTAATATTTTCAAACAATAATTTATATGCTTGTTCAAAAGATTAGTAATAATTTAGTATTATAAGTTTTGAAAAAACGTCTATTCATTTATAATAGATCAAAATGTACAAAACTGTTAAATGCATAAAAAAAATTTCACTATACAAACAAAAGTATTTTTAAACCATCTTTCTCATTATTAAAATTTCTAATTTTTTGCATTTTTTCAACTTATTTTTAGAATTATTTAGAAATTCAGTTTTTAAAACTTTTTATAGCTTGAGTGCAAATAAAATTACAATAAAAACATTGATTCAGCATCTAATATTTCTGAGAGTAAATTATTATTCATACTTTAGATGTAAGTATATGCATTAGACATTCATTATTCGAAAGAAACAATAATTATTTTAAAAATATCGGAGGCTAAACTGATAGATTCCTAACCCTCAAATTGTTAATGTGGTCTCTCTCTGATATATTGCATTATTTCATTTAAGAGCAGGCCGGATTCGCTGTCCTTGTCTAATTGGCATTTTTGTTATTTACTCAAGTATTAATCGGTGTATCTGCAAATTGAAGGTTATGCGCAATAGATATTATTATTACAAATATTTATGCAAGAAAAAAAAATCTATCGCTTTGTTTTTGAGAAAAGTAAGGAACGCGAAAATATTATAAACATAATCTTTTACTTCGGCGTTCCTTACTTTTCTCAAAAACAAATCGGTAGATTTTTTTTTTCTTGTGCATAGATATTCATAATGATAATATCTGTTGCGATCAACCATTATTTTGAAGATACACCGATTAATACTTGAGTAAATAACAAACAACTCAATTGTTACTCGGTCGGTATCAGGTTCTACTCCGGCCTGCCGTTAATAGCCGTAAAAATATACAATTTCTAAAATATAAATTTTTACAAATTTTCTATAATTTGACCACTTGATCATCTAATGCTGTTAAATACTCTTGCTCATCAACAGATACAAAATTTTATTTCAATGTATCATACAATTTTCTACCAGGATATTTTATAAAACAAGAATACCTTGGTAATGAATTTTTATGAAACTGCATTAAACTTTTTCGAACTGTTATAGTTCTCAATGTTGTATAATTTGAGGTATAACTACATTCAATTTTGTTTGCTGACTAGTCAATATCCTTATGCAATATATTTATTTATATTTTATATATTTGAGACAGTAAAAAATTATATTAATAAATATAATTAAAAGATGGTTGAAACAACATAAAAATTATAAGTTATAAAAAATTTTTTTATCCACAAAAAAATTAATCTGATATATAGAGATATAGACTCCAATCATTTTTCAAAATATTTATCATTGTAAATATTTTTATGTAGTATAACAAGAACATGTTCTGTGCAGTTTGATACAAATACATAATCCAAAGGTTCTATTGGTAATTTATAAAGTATAACATACCTGATCGGATGGTACACTAATATTTGAATCAGAATACATTGCAGCTATATGGTTGTTGTTTACATATGATTCTGAAGACGCTGTACTACCAGAAGTAGAATTATGGCTGAGCGAATCTGTATCAGAATTCGAAATATTTATGCTCGAGTCACTAGAATCATGAAGTCTATTGAAATCCTATAAAATTCAAATATAATTACCATATTATGTTTTTTTGAAAAAAACAAATTTAATCAAATGTTTACAAATTAAATTAATCATTAGAGCTGACATACGCATATGTACTATGCCTATGATAAATAAATTAACAGAATGTTATTAGCATAAATAATGTACAAAAACTTACTCGCCACTGTTGGTCGTCATCACTTTCTGAATTATTTCCATCAGGAATTTGCCGACGTCGCCACTTCGTTGTTCTTGAAACATTTTTTTGCGATCGATTCATACTATGATGGTAATTCTCTTATCGAATTGAAAGTAATTAAAACCTTCAAACAGTCTATAAATATTATAAATAAAAACAGTATATATTGTATATTAATAATTTATTTAGTTCTAATTCAATTTTTACCGTTGAGTTTTTCACAACCGTCGTTCTTTTCTTTTGTTTTATTTTAATAGCTTTTTGAAGAATACAACATCAATTTTTGTTTAGAACGACTCAGCACGATAGTCTTATTGCACTTTTACGGTTATTTCAATGTCATATTTATTGTAAATTTGTTTTTAATATTTTTCAAGTGAATAAATTTTTTAATATATAATATCAAGTATAAATCTACCTCTGACCTGAACATAGCGTAAGATAAAAACAATTCTAAACGATATCCGGCAACGGTCAGTTTTATATCCAAAAAGCTTAACAAATAAAAACGGAAAAATATAACAACTATCTGTTATTATAAAAAAGTAATCTTTTAAAAAAGAGAAGAATAATATACGTAAGTTATTATTAATTATTATACATTTTAAATTACAAAAATCTTAAATGGATTTATTCCAGAAACTATTCTCATTTTCAAACAATTATTTCTATTTGCTACTATTTTTTGATTCGATTTTTAATCTTTAATAAATGTTTTTCAAAGATGAATACACAAAAAACTGGATTTGATAAAGAAAGAAAATAGGACGCATCGCGAAAAAGTACAAGGCGAAAGGAAAGATACCGGCTTGTGCAAAAAAAAATTGTCGGAGAATGACACATGTGATACATGAAAAAGTAAGTTTTCATAATTTTCAAAAATCCTTACATAATTAAATTTTTAATTGAATTTTAAATAAACAAGTTTTATTATGACGTGACAAGATTAGGTTAAAATTTTTCAAATGTATATTTTCTTTCATTGTTTTTTTATAATTAAATAATTTTTAAATCTCAAATTTGGAAATCCTTTTTGTAAGATTATTATAAACAAAGATTGTTGTCCATATTGTAATATAAAAAAGAAATTAGAAATTTAAGTTTTAATTGGACACTTAATAAAAATAAAATCAATGTAAAATGGTATGTAGCATATATTAATATACCATTATCTTTAAGCTTCATCAGTGTCGTTAGCGTAATTTTATCATTATATGTAGTTTCATTTTGTTGTATACTCTTTATTTATGACTTCAATAAATTTTTATATATTTTTATAACTTATCAAGTACTAGTATAAAACAAATTTCAAAAGCATTGCAGAACTAACACATTAAAATTTATTAGTTAATTATAGTATAC
The DNA here is from genome assembly GCA_017163975.1 of Anastatus disparis. Lineage (NCBI taxonomy): Eukaryota > Metazoa > Arthropoda > Insecta > Hymenoptera > Eupelmidae > Anastatus > Anastatus disparis. The sequence goes on from JAFFSR010000012.1 coordinate 878,750, forward strand.
ATCAACTTGTGTGCTCAAAGGAGCTATTCCTACAATTTATTCAAAACATTTTTATTTTTAATTATAGCAGATGATAATTATTTGACTTTGAAAAATGACTGAGATCAATTTATACGCTGCAGTTCGATATTTTGGGTCAGACTCCCAGTCGATTCATTATGTTCCAGTAAAAAATATTATTGGTTACAAAAATTCAAAAAATTTTGATTTAACTACTTGTCATTTTATAAAAAAATAAATTTAACTACAAAAAAAGAAGAATTAGTGCCGGCACAAATCCATGTAATTGGAAGTAAGAAAAAAATTTTATATTTACATAAATTGATAATACAATTTGGATTTCATATATTTTATATCATATTGTTTATGTTAATTCATAAAAAATATTGTATTAGATAGTTTAGAAGAGTTGAAAAACCATGATAAAAGACTGAGGCCCATGAATAAGAGATATAGCGATGCTTATGATGAAAGCAAAAAAAATGCTCCTATAGATCTTGTATCAAATTTAAATAAAGTACCTGCAAAATTAGAAAATTTCAATTCTAAAATAAATAATAAAGTTTCATCAAAAGGCAAGGTGTGTGTAAATAAAATATTTTATAATAATTATTAATGAAATTCTCGTTTACTATATTATAAAAAATTTGTAAACTTACAGGAATTGAGAAAAAAAATTAAAGCTGCAAAATGTCTTGATTTAGAAAATATTATGAATGAAAAATTAAAATCTCAAAAAAATAATAACACTTTGGAATATGATGATGATGAAGGTAAAGATGATATAATATTAAAAAATGATGTTTTAAGTATGCAGGATTTACAATTGCAATTCGAGGAATTCAAAAAACGTTATCAAAATGAATTGGATAAAAAGGATGAGTTAATAAGACAAATGCAAACAAATATTGCTCGTGACACCAAAGATCCAAGTACTAGTACAGATGAAATTGAAAATGTTTATGGAACTAAAGATTCTCAATCAATTCTTGATAATGGGATTAACTTAGTAGATAAAATAAAAAATTCAGTTATCGTTGAAAAACCGAATTCACATGAAACAAATAAAGTTGAAAATTCAAAAACTGAGGCTGAGCATACATGTGATCACTTAAAACCGTCATGTAAATAGAATAATTTATTCAATAATTAAAATTTTAGTAAATCTAATTTTTTCAAACAAAAAATTATTTTTTAGGTTCATATTTAACAAAAACATGTGAAATTTCTAACAGCAAAACATCAAAAGAGGATGCAAATATAAATCTAATTGAAGCAACGATACAGATTGATAGTCCTAAAAGTACCAAAAAAAGGAAAAAAGAAGCGAAAAGAAAATTAGATTATGATCAAATAAGTAAGTAACTTTTTATTAAGAAACATTATTTATTATTTGTTTACTAATGTAATAATTTCACATTAGGGTATCAATAATTGTGCTTTTATATTATTTTTACAGATTCTACAGATTCTAATGTAGAAAAAAGAACAGACTTAAGTGACAACTTATCTGACGATGAACAAGTGGTGAAGAGAAAAAAAATAAAAAATAAATCCAAGAAATCAAAAAAAACAAACTTAAGTGACAACTCATCTGACGATGAACAGGTGGTAAAGAGAAAAAAAATAAAACATAAATCCAAGAAATCAAAAATAACAGACTTGAGTGACAACTCATCTGTTGATGAACAAGCAGTGAAGAAAAAAAAAATTAAAAAATCAAAAAGATGTAAAAGTGATTCAGAATATGATTCTGATAAGTTTGAAAAGTCAAATTATGAAGATTTTTCATCGTGGGTAAAAAATATTAAAGGAAAATCTGTAAGTATGTTTAACTACTTTATTATATGCATATATATTTCAAAGTATATTAATGTTTATTAAAAATTATAAAATGAATGTATAGGTCAAGATGTTTCATCTTAAATATGATGTTTCAATACGATACGATGATTGGTTAACTTTAAAATGCACGGATGACTTGAAAAAGTATTTAAGACTACTTGCTAAGTTTGTATGGACTGAATATCATCTTATGAATAGAGCAATCAGTTTAAAAAAATGTAAAGATAGACTTATGAACCGATCTCCCAGAAAAAGTTTAACACCAATTAAGAAAGCTGCTTTAAGGAGTATGTATTTATTTCTTATCAATTTATTAATTGTCAATCATTTTAAAAACTTCAAAAAACAATTCATGAATATACTTCTATTACAGAAGTATATTTTCAAAGAGTAGATATGACTATTCTGTCAAAAAAAATGAGAAGAGTATACAAGAACCAGTTCAAAAGCATTCTTGGAACGTATATAAATTCTCTGATAGAAAAACAAAAAGGTATTCATTTCTTTTAAAATAGTACATGTATGTTCTTTTAATAATAGTATTAATCATAATAATATTAATAATCATAATATAATTTTCAGTATTTGACAAGACAAAAGAAGCAGAATCAGATTCGGAGTCCAGCAGTAGTGACAACAGTGATAGCAGCAGCATCTGAGTTTTATATAGAGATTATAATATTAGTGCCTTGTGTTCGCTTTAAATTTAAGTTTTCTACTTTATAAAAAAGATAATTATATCTATGATTTTTTGGAGTATGAAGTAAATTAAGCAGTTGAGTTTTAGATATAGATTTTAGCATTGATATTTTTTTGTGTTCCGTTTAATTTTCAGATTTTCCTACATTCTAAAAGAGATAATTACTATCTATAAGAATTTAAAGTATTAAGTAAAAATTATATATGTTATGTAAAATTAAATTTTTGTATGAATACATAATATTATTTATCACTTTATTATGAATTAATTTCTAAATATACATCCATTATGCGAAATATCACTATTCTTTTAATATCAATATTATAATTAATTATTTATTAATTACTTGATTATTTTTGAAATATTACGTATTCACGTTTCTTACCAAGATTTAACTTTCACAAAGTTGATAAATTTAAAAATGTGCTTCAAAGAGTTCAAGATGATTGAATTAAAGTAACGAGCATATAAATCAGGAAAATCCTATTTAATAAATACATATTTTTGTACATATGAAAAATACGTGTATTTTTTTCATGAGTTTTTGTTTGTTTTTATATAAAAAGCTACGCGTTTTTTATTATGGTTTGTCATATTCTTTTTATCATAATAATAATGTCTAAAAAAGAATTAAATATATTAAATACAAATTAAGAATATAATGGAAAAAACATTTATTTTTTAAACATGTTTTTTTCACGTATTTTTTTTACAAATGTAAAAAATATGTTCAAAAATAAATGTTTCTTATATTATATTCTTAATTTTGATATAAAATTATCATATTAAACTTCTTGTTAGACATGTTTATTGTAGTAAAAAAAATATGACAAATCATAGTAAAAAGTTCATTCATGAAAAAACGCGTAGCTTTTTATATGAAAAAATACATAAAAAACACATGTGAAAAATATGTGAAAAAACACGTAAATGTTATATGTATAAAATACGTAAAGAAACACGTATTTTTAACGTGTTCCTCACACGTGCAAAAAACATGTATTTCTCACAGTGGTTTTTCCACACCTTAATAATTTATTATTTTTGTTTTTTAACCTCGATCCCATTAGAGCGATTCAAGCGATCATTCATACGTATGTATGATAGTTTTATACGCGCACGGGTATAAACTTATACCTATACGCGTATAAAACTATCATACATACATATGAATGCTTGCTTGAATCGCTCCACATCCCGCATTCGCCCAAGGTTATGCCTATGAATAAAAGAAAAACCTTTAGGTAAACCTAAGTAGGATAAATTCCTAGAAAAACCTTCTCCAGAATGTGCCATTATAAATAGCAGATTCGGTATTAGGTATCCTTGTACAAGGATACTTATACCATATTTATCACACTTGTTGCTCGTATTGTCGTGTGGTTAGCTTGCTCAATGGACCATCACACAAGCAAGTCCAGATTGATTGCGTGGCGATTCTTGAACGATCATCTATGCAAGTAATAGCCACGGCTGGTGCTGCTTAACTTTGCAGATTGCCTGATGCGCGTCAAACCACTCAGTTAATGCGTCGGTTCTTTTTTCATTCTTTTCATGTGATTTTTTAATGTAATTTTATGGCTTTTTTATAATTTTTTAATGTAATTTTAAAAGAACGAAAACATGAAAAAAACACCTGAAAAAAACATATGAATAAAACATATGTAAAAAACATATACAAAAAATGAAACAAAGTGCACGTGCAAATTTCAGGTGTTTTTTTTATGTGTTTTTATCAGATGTTTTTTTTCAACAGGGTTAAAAAATAACTTGAATCGACTTCCCCAAATAGTGCTGATCTTGATATAACTTTCTCAAGATGTTGGAGAAATTGAACATCGAACTTGGAAATGTATCTGTCGAGTGAGTCAGGACTTTGAATGATAGAAGATAATTCAATGTAGGGTGATCAAGTTATTCTCATTCGAAAGAAGCACATACTCTGAAAAGAAAAGTACAAATAGGTGTGATGGATTTCTATACACCGGGTGCATATTAAATTCATGTAAGTGTATAATTCTAATTATTATTACATATTTGGATATAAATTCTATTTATAAATTTTAATATTAATTAAAATATAAATTTTAAATGTAAATTTTATTTCTTAATTTTGAATTTGAATTATAAAATAAAATATAACATGATTACTTCATATTAAATATCATTTTTTAGTTTTCAGCTGATTCAAGGTTAGTACGAGTAATTCTAACAACCATCAGAGTAACAAATAACTATGTATTTGTTGATTCTTACAATAAATACATAGTTTCATTGGTGAATAAGTGTGAGTATTGATAAAATATCTTATAATAAGAAAGATTATTATTATCAACGAATATAGACGCTTATAGAAGTGTACTCTTAAATGGGAAATTTCTGTCAAAATTGAGTTACCCAGCTGCTGAGGGCGCCACTAGATCCCATGTATTTTTATATCTATATATATATCAAATTTTTCATATGTATAGATATACAAACAATGTTAAAGTGTTACCCAGCGTTTCGGACGAAAAATTTAACCCAGAAGTATCCTTCTATAAGCGTCTATCTTCTTTGTTATTATTGATTATTTTAGTAACTTATATCTTTTTGCATTTCAGCTTTATCTAGTCGATAACAAGGTTCTCTTGTCTGGTATCTCTTTTTTATATTGTTAGCTAATATAAATAAGGGATACCAGGAAAGAATCTTTTTATGAAAGATAAGTATAGCATTGATAATTTTAAGATATAATAATTGAAAACTTTAAAGCTGTTTTTCTCAAATATTGAATTTTTAAAATTTTAGGTGCTGCCCCGTAAGATTTGAGCTGAACTGCTGGATGGATTTGACTTTTCCAAACTGATTTAACTTCAGTATTAGCATCATTTTCGCGTGAATGGAGGGTTTTGAAATCGAATGACTAGAAGTTGTTAAAAAGTCCAAAAATAAGGTAAAAAAATTAAAATTTATTTAATAAATTAATATTTTTTGTTGAATAGTAAAAAATTTTTTGTGTTTCAGGAATTCCCTTATTCACGCGAGAATGATGCTAATACTGAAGTTAAGAGGAGGTCACGTATCTCGACCTCCTCTTAAATCAGTTTGGAAAAGTTAGATCCATCCAGCGGTTCAGCTCAAATCTTACAGGGGAGCCATTATAAGAACAAGAATTCATCGAATGATTATGAGACTACAGCTAAAGTAAAATGAGCTTGTAAAAGCTTGAAATGAAGGTATTTTAGTCTACTTTATAATTTTCATTTACAAAGAATTTAATTAAATCTAATTAATACATATCTTTTTTACTAGCAGGGGGAAAAGGTGTTTTGTGCCATTAACTATATATCTCAAAAAATACTAAAAAATACTGTATATCTCTATTGAAGAAAAAGTCATATATAAAAATTGTAATAAAAAATATTAATATTTATTTCAGAAGAATATATTCCAAGATTAAACAATTACAAATTAATCTTATGTGAAATAGATGTGCTCTATAAAAAAGTATATTTTATATTTCATTAAAAAGAAATTTATTGTATTTTTAAACGGATAGTTACTTCAATAAAGATATTATATGCTTGTCTGTAACAGATATGAATGAAGCAAATTTTATGTTATCTTTAAAAGAATTTCCGCTATGGCGAAAAACAAGAATACTTCCACTACACTGAAAAAAATAGAATCTAGGAGTAAGAGGAAAAATCTATTTGATTCTTAGTTCTTGAATCAAATAGAAATCTAGTTGTACCTAATAACTATAATCAAGATGAATATTCATCATATTAAAGTTTAGTTGCTTCAAAAATATTTCTGCTAGGTGGTAGCAGAATATCTATTAGAAGGAAGTCGATATCATTGAAGCAGATTTTCCTCTAGAGTCAAGCAGAATTCTACTATGGCTTAAAACAAAACGAAAATCTTCTACCACCAAGCGGATTCTCATTGGTCCTAGATTCTATTTTTTTCAGTGTAGAACCAAATGAATTCTGTTTGCCTTTAGATAAAATGTCTGTCAGTGTAAGTACTGCAATCGAACTGACTATCTTTATTTGCTCTACACGAAGAATTACTTATACTGCAGTAGCCAATCCGTCCAATTAATTTTTTTTCACAATGTAACTGCCATGTTTTGTAACCCGCGGAGTATAGTATCAATAATTTTATAAAATATAATAATATTATCATTAAATAATGATGACCATAAATTAGCAAATGTCTTACATAATCCTCAAAAATAAAACAAGTTTAGGGAAATTCCCTAAATCAATCTCCGATGAATTAAAGAACATCTACTTAATTTTAAATTATAAACAATTGAAAATGATGATTAAAATGTATTAAATATTACATATATGATAGTTTACCTGATTACTGTTAACTTTTATTCTAATTATTTTTTTCTTATATTTCATGAAATAATTACTATCACTTAAATTTGAATCTATCGAACACTGGAATCTATAACTCCAGCTTTTTTTTATATTTTTTTATAAGAAGGCATCTCTCGCAATCTAAATAGAATCTGTGACACAATGGCCTGATATTCTCCTTGTAAAAACTTATTTTCAAACATTTTTTTTTGTTCAATTAATGAATAATTTATATAAACTATTTATATATACTTACAGCAGCTATTAATGTGTGAACTTCGGCTTGAACTCCTTCCCTATCTATCATACCATTTTTTTCTGCCAATAATAAAAGATCCAAAAAATCCAATCGTTTCTGTTTTGCTAAAATAGAAAAATAATTTCTGATTTTAAAGAAATAATGTTCGATAAAATATAGAGATATTTTAGTTGATTACGCAATATAGAAATGCTATGCTTAACCTTTAGACTGCCGGGAAGCCTAAATATCGGCTAGACCTGTGATATGAAGTTTGTATATAGTTGATACGTGATACGAGACATCAATTTGGACACTTTTAAAGGGCGATTTCATTTCTGAAATCCCGGTAGTCTAAAGGTTAAGTATTTAGAAATTAGAAATAAGTATGATGGTATATTTTAAACAAAATCGACATTTACCATAAATATATGCTTATACTGACAAAAATAAAATTTAGAATCAGACAGTGTTCTTTATATAAAAGAAGACACATATATGCATGCACACGCCGTCTTAAGCAAAAGCGTCCTAACTACATTCTTTGAAATCTCGTAGTTGTTTTACTAGATGATATGATAATTATGTTGTATAATTGAGGGCGTGGAAACGAAAAGGGCTTATAGCCAATGTTATTTAAATGGGCTATAAGCCCTTTTCGTTTCCAGGCCCTCAATTATAGACATTTTTAAAACTATCTTAAATGCTTATTTCACCTGATAAAAATGTAAAAATAGTTAGTCCTATCTACGAATAAAGTATCTTACCTAATTCAAAATTCACAAAAACTTTTTTTTATTTTAAATTTTTATTAGTTAGGATGCTTATGCTTAGAATGGCAGCACATAAATTGTAGTTGTTTGCTTAATTAAGATTGATTTCTTTTATTATTTTTTTTAAGTTCTGGAGGAGCGAATAATAATTTGTTCTTATACTCTGGCCAAAAACACATCGTTATTCGTCGAAATCATGAAGTAAAAATTTACGCTTTTAAGCCCGTGAAGATGCATCGTCGGGTTGGGCAGTAGTCTGCTGTACACGCGCTATTCGACTTATTTTTCTATTCTCGAGTGCCTTCCGTGCATGTTAAGAGTAGAGGGGATACACGTTTATCCTTTTCTGTTCACCGGTTACATGTATACACTCTCTTTTTTTCTTTCACATGTATTATAGTCTATCCTTTTCTATAAATTAGGATTTTGTATGATTTTTAAACATATTATTTTTTGATAATTTATACTTTATTTTTACAGTAACTTTTTTCCAGAATTTTTTTCATTAAAATTCACGTTGAAATAAGTTATTAAAAATAATAAATTTTTAAATCTAATCACTCGGTACAAAAACGCGTTCCGATTGATTACTTAACTTGTTACGTCGTGATTGCTACGTGTTAAATTTTTCACATGGAAAAATATAGTGGATATATTTATAAACTAATATTTCTGCCTTCACACTGAAAAAAAACCCGAATCCAGCGCTGCGAAGTTGATCGTATTAGCGGGATGCGAACAACACTCGAAGCATAAGTATACACAAAATCGTAGTAGGTTTATGCGTGACTATACCGCAGTCAATCATTGCGACTGTCTGTACAGTAAGGTAGTGGAACCAATTATTGATCATTTAAGGAAAAGCTTGAAAAAAAATACAAATAATTTAATTTTTAATAAACAAAATTATATAAAACCTATTTTGTTAGAAAATATAGTACTTATTTATCGCGAAAATAATTAATTTTATTCATTTTATGCGATAAATATTTTTTAATTTCTATTTTATTTTAAGCATCGTAAGAACCAATTATTGATCAGCATTTTAGGTTAGGAACCAATTATTAATCAAGAGAAGAACCATTTATTGATAACATTAAATTCTAGAAACTAGGATGCATAAATTCATTTATTTTTTAAAATAACTTTATCTTATAAAGTTAAATCTTGTACAGATATTAAATTTTATATTAAATAATAATAATTGAAACTAAAATTGCAGCCTTAAACGACATATTTAAATATAATTTAAGTATGTATACATTCATGAATACAAGGAAAACGATTCATTATTAAAATACTCAAAAATAGTGCATAGTTACTGCTTAAAACTATAAAATTTGTAATAAATTACATTTTTTTTAATCAGTCTATTTTTTCTTTTTTAATTATTTTTTTAGGCCTGATATTCTTTAATTTATCTTTAATTATTTTTTTTTCTGAAATCAAAGTTTTATTTTGTTTTACCAGTTGACTTTTACATGACAAATTTTCAACCATCTCTAAATCTAATTGTTTAGTCTGAGCTTCCAATAATGATCGTTTTTCTTCTGATGAGTTTTCAAACGTAAATATCCTTTACTTTTTGTGTATAATGTTTTGCTAGCTTGTCTTACTTTAACTCCTCTCCTAACCTCATTTACAGCTTTTTCCATATCGGAATCATTGTTTTTCTTTGTACTGTTTTTTTCTAGAAAAAAACCAATGAAATAATAAATATAACTAATTTAACTTTATAAATATTTTATTTCTTTTAAAATAACTTGAAAAAAATTATTAGAGATTCGATTATCAATAATAGGTTCCCTGTATAATTTAAGTAACCAATTGATAATCATTAAAATAAATAAGGCTTAGTTGTATAAATAAATTCGTACCTCTTTTAATTTTGTCATTTTAATGCTTTAATTTATGTATAAAGAATCCCTTGAAAATATCACTCAAAAGCAAAGAAAAAATGCATTAAGTCCACTCACTGTTCTTCCGCCATTGCTTAAGCTCTTGCCCGTGCAAACACATGAAACGTAACAGACGATTTTCATGAATTTTTTTTTCAAATTTGACAAACTGAGTGAGCATAAAAACTTTTGAAATAAGTTTATCAATGCTTTATTTATTAAATATAATTTCTTTTTAATAAAAAAAAATCTTAAAACTATTTTAAAATAAATTTTTTTACAAAATTATCATTATTTGGTCCCCGATCAGTGATTGGTTCCACTACCTTATAGTAACGCGAATCCGAGTGGAGCGCTGCGACTGCATTCCCGAGTCAATCGCTTCGACTCGTCGGCATCATCCATGCCGACAGCCGAAATCGGGCACAACTTTTAGCGTTGCGTCCAAAATAAAAACAATACTTATGTCGACTGAACAAAAAATAGGATGATAAATATTTCCATCTAAATGATATCTGATAAAAAGAGGAATTCGTATATTTTCTTCAAAATTAAGGAGAGAAAAAAGATCTTATAATCAATTATAAAATGAATATTTTTCTGACTCTTTTGCAAATTAAGAAGTTTTCAGTTATTTCCCTATTGAAAATGAGAAAATTAATCAGGCAAGAAAAATATTTACCTTTGATATAAAAATAATAAAAATTGTTGAAGAACGACAGTTGTCTCATCTTTAAGACTTAAATATATTCGTTCATTCGTTGTCGAAATTTTATGATGGATGAATAAACATATTTATGTTATAATGTGACATTTAAAAAAAATTACTTTTATTTTGAATTTTAATATTATTTTCTATTGCCTGGTTCTTAACACTGTCAGAAAAGAATATGAAGCATCTGGATAATTTTTTTCAAATCAGTAAATTATTACTAATCTATATGTTTTCTCACGGATTTGAAAAAATCTTTAATAAAAATAATAATCTTCAATGCACATGAAAATTTATAAATTTCTAATTTATTATTGACTAATACGTACTTATCTATTTTTAATAAAATTAAAGCACAGTACCTTGTGAGCATTCTTTTCAGATAATTAAAAATCTACATATAATTATAATAGATGTATTTAAGTCTCTTATCTAATGAATATTTTAGTAGAAAAATAATTTTAGTGATTAATATTAATACAAATCTTCCAGAATAATAAGTTCAAAAACTGTACGACTATAAAGCAAACGAAAAAGTTTTAAATTTAGACATAAATGCTTATAACTTTAGAAAAATTGAGCGCTAGACCAAATTGACGCGGCTTATTTCATAATTAAAAAAAAAAAAATTTCCTTAAGTTAAGAGAAAATCCGAAACTCAAATGCAATGCTGTCCTTGTGAGTTAATTTCAAAATCGAATTCATGCACAGGTAAATAAAATATTTCTTTCATTTGATAGTTCTTTCTGAGGAATAAATTTTGTTAAATTAATATCATTTTTAGTAACGTTTATTTATAATTTGCATTATATCTATTGTAAATTATAAATTTGCATTTCTAATATTTTATAAAAATCTTTAAATTTACCAACATTTTTTTGACGAAATTGTTATATTGTTTAATTAACCAGACTCCTTTATTTTGTAATGGACAGAGCTAAACGTTTGATTAAAAAATAATTTATGCATTCTAGCAGTAAATTTTTCGTTGTCAAAACATTTCTTATACAAAAGTAATGTAGGCATAGACGAAAATATTGTGAATAGAAAAAGATGAAAATTTATGAGGAATAAAACCAGAATTTAATTGTAGAATTTCGACCGAAACATAATTGATGAGATATTTTATTGATTTAATAAAGTCGTTTTATCATTAAAGATTTTTAATTACATTTAATTGAAAAAAAGCAAATACTTGCTAATTTAAATAAAATATTTTTACTTAAAGACTATATTTTTCTTGAGTCAAACATAATTCATTTCAGGAAGTAAATTTTTAAATGAAATGTGTAGATATGTCAATAAAATATTTTTTACATTTAAAAAAAGATTTCATTCTTTGAAAATTCTATGTATACTTCTTAGTAAAATAATGATATACTTTATATATAAACGATATTCAATCAAACACTAATTAATTTGGAATAAGTATTTTCTTATTCTAAAATTGTAATTTCTTTGTTTTAAAAAATGAAACTTCACTAATAAGGAGAGTAGTGCATCTTTAGATCACGAATATTTGCTCAAACCTTGGGATAAGTTTTCGAATGGCAAAATATGGGAAAGGCTAAATTTATAGACACTAACGCTCAGTATTTCCCTAATCACAGACAATTGAAGAATATGAATAAAAAAATAATTAGATTTTCAAACACTTATAGTTTATAAGCATCAATAGCTACAAGCTTAAAATTCTTTTTAAATAAAAGTTGAGCCCAAATCCTTTATAAATAGAATTTGCAGTATATAAAAATATTTTTTCCCCAAGTTATAGCGCAGTAAAGGTTGGATCTGAATTTTCTTTTCAAATCTTTAATTAATAATAAAAGCTGAAATTTGGTCCAATTTTTATTACGCTGTGACTTTTGGAAAAAAAAAATTTTTATATCGTGCAAGTGCTATTTTGAAAGGATTTGAGCATAGTTTTTATTTTAGTTTTATTAATGCTTAATAGCTATGAGTATTTACAAATCTAGTAAATTTTTTATTGATATTCTTTAATTGACTGGACAAGGAAAATATTTAGCGTTTGTGACTATAAATTTAGCTTTTTTTATATTTTGTTCTCTGAAAATTTATCACAAAGGTTGAGCAAAATCCGTGATCCAAAGATATGATACTCTCTCCTAGTAAATTTATTTAAAAATTAAATCTATGCACAAGTATATGAGATATTACTTTCATTGAATATATCCTATACAATTATTAAGAAAAAGAATTATATTGTCATGTAATTAACTTAAAGAGACGTATAAATTACTGTTTAGTTAAATGAATGACATTGAACATTCAATTAAAAATATAGGTTATTATACAGTGCTAAATATTTATTTCATTTGAAAAAATATTATTTATTTATAATTTTAACAAAATATTATTAATTTAGATACATAAGTTTTAATTTAAAATCATTGATACCTTAAATTTAAAAATATTAATTTATAATTACATTCATGAAATAAAGTTTTAATAAAATATTTGTTTGAAATTAGAAAAGAATTCTTACATAATTTTATAAAGTATAATTCAAAATAAAAATTCATAAATTTGTTATCCATTAGCATATTTATGGAATGAAAAATCATTTGGTGTTATTGATTTGAAAGCTGTCATAATTACAAAATGTTTCCATATATTATTATTATTTTCGAAACGGACAATTTATTCGCAAACACAGTTGTGTATTTTTTAATGTGAGAGAATGGTAACTATTTGAAAATTGTTTCAAAAAAGTTGAATACGAAGTTAGAACGTTTAAAAATTTATCTTTTAATCTTTGAATTCTATTTGAATTAAATTTTATTCTAATATTCTTTTATCATATTTAATGAATTTTTAATAAAATAATACACTTGTATATATGTATATGAGATATTTCATGTTCACTGACACAGTTAAAAAATAAAAATTGATAAAATTGAGGGAATAAGTTACAATTGGATTCCAAATTAGAAAAAATAAATTTTAGAGCTCCAAATCTTTTTTTTAATTAATGTTTTAATCAATTTTTGATTCAAAACTGTCGAACCAAAGTAAAAATTTAATAAAATTATTTTTCTTATAAATAAAATATAGAATGTAATTGAATTTTTTAAAATTACAATATGTAAATTTTTTAGCTTATCTGATTGGTGAAAGGTTATTATTCAATATACAAAAAAAACTTAATAGGAAATTTGCCTGATTAATTTTCTCAAATTCAACGAGGAAATAAGTGAAAACTTCTTAATTTGCTAAAGAGTCAGAAAAATATTCATTTTATAATTGATTATAAGATCTTTTTTCTCTCCTTAATTTTGAAGAAAATATACGAATACATTTTTTATCAGATATCATTTAGATAGATAGATAGATATTCATTAAATTATATTAACTGATTAAGTCGACTTAGTAAATATTTTCATGTAAAATATTGATCAACTTCATTTTATTATAAATAATTAATGAATATACTTAAACAAGATATCTAATTTTTGAAATTCGAGTAAATATTAAAGTATAACGAAACATTAGTCCTTGTTTAATTTAATAAACGTTTCATATAATATGTTAATAAATAAAATTTAATCTAAATAATATTAAAGAATTAAAACATTTACTTGTTTAATAATCATATAAATACTTTTTGAATGAAAATTAAATTAACACATAATTTAAATTGACGTAAAGTATTATCGACTTTCGCAGTACTAGAATCTAGAAAGTCGAAGTATACGAACTCGCAACGTTGTCTCTGTGCTCGGTCTCGGCTTGCGGCAAGCGAGACGCCGACGAGTCGAAGCAAGCAGCCACGCAACGCTAAAAGTTGTGCCCGATTTCGGCTGTCGGCATGGATGATGCCGACGAGTCGAAGCGATTGACCCGGCAATGCAGTCGCAGCGCTCCACTCGGATTCGCGTTACTATACTGTACAGACGGTTGCAATGATTGACTGCGGTATAGTCACGCATAAACCTACTACGATTTTGTGTATACCTATGCTTCGAGTGTTGTTCGCATCCCGCTAATACGATCAACTTCGCAGCGCTGGATTCGGGTTTTTTTTCAGTGCAGAATAAACAATACTTTTTTTTTTAGTACACAACTTATGTTTGCTTTTTATATGTAAATTATATAATTTAGAAGATTTATTAATTGCACAGTAAACTTTTAAGAAGTGCTGTATTCTCACATAACGATGGATCCAGATGTAATTACTTTGAAAAAATTTCAACATAAACGATTTAAAACTTGTTTTGTTCCACTGGGTAAAAATAACAGTAATAAAAATCCAAAGAGTGTTTTTTTTTTTCATTTGCCGGATGATGAAAAAAATAGTGCTTTCAAGCCGCTCACATGGACTATTATATATCAAAAACGTTTTCTTCTGTTGTGAAGTTCACTTTGATGTGAGTATATATTTATTATATTAATTCCTATCAAAATTATATAATTTATTTCATGATTTTTATGTTAAGACAGTATATTGTTTATCTTGAAAATGTTTCATTATAGATTATGTCCACGTACTTTTCATTTTCTCGCAGAGTTTATTTAAACTCTGAAAATTAGTTTTATAATAATATAAATATATAAATACATTGATAGAAAAATATGAAATTTCTTTTTTCCGCTAGAATATGATATAGAGAATACATGTAGATTCAAATTATATGGTGATAATTGTATTTTGAAACCAGGAATGATTCCACACAAATTTCAGTGTCAACCGAATCGCATTTTAATATCACAAGATTTAAACAGACCTGCATTTAAAAAACTGAATGGGAAAAGAGGAATTCAATAGTACATTTCATACCAGTTGCGAACCGTATTTTTTGGTATGAGAGCCAAAAAAGAGCAACGAAAATGCAATTTTGAGGCTAGAATGGCAAAAGAACAATTCTTTCACAGATTTGGAAAATCAATGTGGAATTTCTACATCTCAAGCGAGTAGAATATTTAACCATACCATTCCAGTACTAGCTCATTTTGTAGAAAAGTTTATTTTTTATCTGTCTAAAATAGAAGCAAAGAAAAATCTTCCCATACCGTTTCGAGCATTTTATAGCAATGTATATAGATTATAGATGCATTTGAAATTGAAATTCAGAAACCATAAAATCTATCATACCAATCTTTAGCTTGGTCAGAATATAAAAAGTGTAATACTCTTAAATATTTGATAGGTTGCACTCCAGACGGTTTTATAAGTTTCATATCTAAAGGGTATGGAGGAAGAATTAGTGATATTAACTTATTTGAAGAAAATGGTTTAATGATTGAGTTCCCAGAAAATAGTTTAATTATGACAGATCGTGGTTTTAAAAACATTGAGAACTTCTTACATAAAAAAAACTGTCCATTAGTTCGATTTCCAAGTGTTTTTAAATCTATTAAGCCTATTAAAGAAAAAGTTTTACAAACAAAACGTATAGCTAATTTACGTATCCATGTTGAAAGAGTTATACGTAGAATTAGAGAATATGAGATCCCGGAGCCTCAGGCGACATTAGATTTATGCTACATGCAAGTTATTGATGATATAATGTATGCAGCTTGTGGTCTTATTAATTTGCTGTCACTTATAATTAAAATGTAATATACACAAAAAATGTTTTTAAATCTTAGTTGTAATTTTATTTTTAAATAAATAATTTTTTGACAATTATTTTTTATCTATTATTTACTCTAAGAATGTATTATTTTATTATATTAATATTGTTTTTCATTTCTGTTATCGTAGAAAAATTTTGCTATAAAATACTTTAAACTATGAACGTATTTATTCACTGATGAAAGTGAGGTCATGATAAAATTTTTTTATATATACAATTTTTGTTCAATTTTCATTACAGTAAGAATTCATCAAGTGTATTAAACAATAAAATATGGTTTTTACTACCCTGGTAGAAAATGAAACGCTTTTTCTACCATTTTATGGCCATTTCTTTAAAGTGAAGAGCAGAAAATGGGAATGTTTTATGGCCATTATTTGAACTAATATGAAACGTTTTTTTCAACCTTCATAGTGCTAAAAAATGCTAATAAAATGTTGAGTCTGATCCACTATTATTTGAATATAGATAGTTAACAGTAGAGTCTATCAAATTGTGCTCTAATTGATTACTATTAAGAATCATTTAAGGTTTTTTCTTGAAAGTTATCATTAATCATTAATAGAATCACTTTTGTTAATATATTCGCGCGTATATTTTGAGTTGTGATCGGATTGTTAGAGGTTATTTTAAAACGATTAATAAAATTTTCCATTTATTATTTTAAAAAACGATATTTTTATACTCGTTTCGTACTGCGTTTCATATTTTTATTTTAAGAAAATTTAATATTATTTTTATTTTTATAAATTCCAATAAAAATAAACATTGACGAAGGAATGTGAATAAATACTAATCTATATTTTCTCGCCACGTGGCAAAAGTGAGGTTATGATTTTACCTGTGATCTGAAAAATTAAGGACTCATTACTAAAAAGTTATATAACTAGTCAAAAAAAGTTTTCCACAGTTTACCTAATTTTTATATAGCTGTTACTGATTTTTTCTCTCCGTTTACTTAAAATGCGTATTTTTTTGGCTAAATACAAAAATTTTGAATAACATTTTTATATTAGCATTTTTTGCCTATAAGATGCTAACCAATATACCGAAAAATTTGAGCTCTGCAGATTCAGCAAAAAAATGCCATTTATTCGCCAATATTGACATGACAAAATATTACTATTGAAAATGGTCATAAATTGTTGTTTACACCATTTTTAATGTTCAAATTTCTACCAGGGTAGATTCCAACATTATTAATAGCATAAAAATATATATGTTCAAAAGTGCATGTTTGAAACCGAACTTTGAGCTTTTTTATATTGAATCTGTTATTGTAAAATTATCTATTATTATCTATTATTGTCTGAGTTTTTATTGGTTTATCGAGTATTCCTGTAATAATAGTAAAGTATATTCAGTGCATTACTTTACTACTATATAAAACTTTATAAAGGGATATACAATAAATAGCATTTTAGTTTTCTATAAACTTATGTGTATAAAGAAAATTTTAATGTTCAAAGTAAATAGATATTATTATGAAAATAATAAAAAATTAAAAGCTTACTTTTACTGTATTCAAGTTATAAATAAATGGATGAAAATAAATTTTTATTATGAATCTAGAAGAGCCTTGTCGTATTCAATCCATGTTGTAACAACCTTCCTGTTCGTTTCAAATTCAGAATCAGTTACACAAAATAAATCCTTTATTTTATTAATAATAATTATAACCAGAGATATGTTTGTTCAAAGTTGAGCATCAAGAAAGTACCAAAAATCATCTAAATTCTAAAGGACAGTGATCTTGTGATTTTTGGTACTTTCTTGCTTCTTAACTTTGAACAAACATATCTCTGGTTCTAATTATTAGTTTTTAGTTTTGAAAACGGCTAATTAAAACTTGCTTCCTGTACTTTTATTTTAGTTCCTGTTGATTTATTAAAGACATTTCTAGACTGGATTATTTACACTTCAATTAGGAGCTTTTTTTACAATTTTCTTAAAATAAGACTAGAAACGTCTATAATTTCAGTTTTTCGAAGCGTTAGATCATACCGCTCTAGCTTTACTCATATTTTGATACCTAAAAACATATCCCAAAGTTTCATCAAGATCTGTGACCCGAAGCTCATAGTCTCTCCTGGTAAGTAATTTTTTAATTATTTTTATTTATAATTTAAGTTTATCGTTAATTTAAGTTTTATATTTTATACATTTTTAATTATTTTTTTATAGGTGTAACTTAACCCTGTCCTACCCTCTAGTCCCAGCCACCTCATCCGATTTTATTGGCCTTTAGACAGAAAAATAGTATACATGCTAACGTGGACGCAAATTGGTGGACAATGTATTATTTCAGTGGTCAACCCAATTCAAAAAATAGTTTATTGTAATCTTAACAAAAAAAAGTTAATGATTGATGAACATTTTATACATATTGTATTTAATTTAATTTAACTCCTATTATTAGATCATTAACCCCAGCTGTTCTTTGTATTATTGTACATTTTTCAATTTCTACTTTAATGTGTAGAAGTTTCATATGATTCTATACTATTCAGTATGAGCCTCTTGCGTCATCTTGAAAAAGGCATATAAATTATATTTTGATGTAGTACAATGTACCACAATTTTAAGAAAATCGCAAAGGTATACACCTAGGAATGTTTCCTTATAATGAGGTTTGATGGTGTAGCCCACTCCAAAAAGAATATTTTGTAAACAAAAATACCAAGAAAAGTATAAATTATGAGTATTTCATAACAATTTCAAAAATATAAGGTTATTGACCAATTGAAAGAAAAAAAGTTTATGGAAATTTGAAAATTTAACATGAACTCTCATGGGAAAAATAGCGTTCACGCTTGTAATTCAGTAACAAAATAGTAGTTTTTTATGAATTGAAAACAAAAATTATAGATTTGTTATTACGAATTCAAATCCATCAAAAAATTACGTATTATCAATAAAATAAAAAATATTTAAAAAATTTATTGAAATTAATGCTTTTAGAACATTAACTATCGTAAATAACAAATATTTTTTATAAATAATTAAATGTAATTGAAGTTACAAATATAATAAAAAATTATTTATACTTTCTCTAAAAATTTTTCACAATAGAAAAATAATATTTTGTTTCTTTTTGCGGGGCCCTGACTAGGTACATTACTAGGCGCATAAGCCTCTTTGAGTTACGTACGAAGTCAGTTTCAATGTAATCATTACCACCATCATCTACCACTAAAGTGGTAGAAATTTCTACTACCTTAGAAATTTTAAGATTAAATAAGTTTACAAATAACTAAAGTTAAAAAAACACGTAATCAAGAGAATTAATTAGTTCAACCCTTATTTCTACAAAATAAAAATTAATTCTTACCATAAGTTGAATCTTCACTTTCCAATTCATCAATACAATCGAAGAACTTTTGATTCCATCTATATCCCGTAAATTTAAGATTATTTCTTCCCTCTTGTATAACCTTTTTAGAGAAATCAAATAATTAATACTTTTTTAAAATTATTATTAGAAGTATTTTATATAAGTAATGAACATAAGCCAACCTCATCTGAGAATTCATGGAGGATTTTTAAATTATGGTTCTGTTCGTGTCCAATTTTAAAAAATGACAGCACCCAATCTGTTAAATATGGTTTAGAAGCTCTACAAAAGAAACAAAAATATCAATGTTACTATAATTTAATATTGCAATGAGATTTTCCGCTGTACCTTGCGTATTTTTTTTTTATTAATTTTCATTCTCTATCTAACAAGGAAAGTGTATTGTATTTAGGTCTTGGATTTCCTTCTAACTTTGGAATATTTTTTCTTACATAAAATCATGAAAAGAACCGCGTCCGTTCGGTCCAACGCTCGATTTTTTCCGAGTTAGGAGCAGTTTTGTCTGTTTTGTTAAAAAATTTGCATCTACTTTATAGTTTTACAGTTTTTGAACTACTTATTCTATAAGGTTTTTACTAATTGCATTTATCCCAAAGTTAGAAGAAAATCAGAGACCCAAATGCAATGCACTCTTCTTATAAGCAAATATCATACGGATTAGGTGAATTTACATGACCATAAGATTTACTGGACCTTATCCTATCATGTAATTTTTTTTAATGAACTTCTTGACGATTTTCTGCTTTTACGAAAAATTCATGTCTTGTAAATATTTGCTTTACACTTTACCTATATCAAGTTTTAAATCATGTAAAAGCCCATGGATATGTAAAATTTAAAGGACATGATGAGTATCGACATTAAGAGGAGGTCGAGTATATCTGTCCTTTTCTAATCAAAGAATTGATTTTTTCTTTTCCAAGATGATAGTTTGAAATAGCTATCATGAAATTGCGTGAGCTAGTTTCGATTTGTATATAACGTAATTATTTTTGTTTTAAGGTAGTTATATCTCAGTAATATCATATAAGTCTATTATTCTAATAATGTTTCCTAATTTTCAACATAACTTAAAAACAATTTTATCATTGTAGCGTCAACTACATCGAAATTTGAATTTTTCGTTGTCTTATTTCAAATTGAAACTTTATTATGAATTTAATTTTTTGAATGTGAAATTAACCTATTTTTAATTAACAAAATTTTTCCCCTTTTTTAGCAAATCTAAATTTTACTGAATTTAACACAAAATATAAAAATTGATTTTACATTTACCATATACAAACTAAAGAATTTAATTTTGACTTTACTTTAAATTTAATTAATTTAACTGTGACTTTATTTGTTGAGAAACTAAAATTTACTAACACAACACTATTGGAATGTAAGATTTTACTTTAGTTGAACTTTATTATTTTATGAATTCGCTGCACTATAATGAAAAGAAAGGTTGAAATGAATTTAACTCAATTTGAGGGAAAAAGCCTTAAAGGCATAAAAAACCCTTTTATTAAATTTTACACTGCACTAACTTACAAGTTGAGATTAAATGAGAATTTACGCACGAATATTACGCTCGCAGGTACACGCGTGTAACCTTATGATTTTCTGTGTTTAGTGTGAGTGCAACGAACGTGAAGACGTTGTTGGCTTTGATGACTTCAGAAGTCGTTATTGCGTACGCGCACGGCTTTGTTTTATGGTGTGTATCTGTTCGTTAGAGAACGAATGCGATTGATTATGAATCAGCTCTTTAGTACAAGAGCAGCCCTTTAGTACAAAGGCAAGAGTTGTTAATTGCTATGTAAGCGTAAGTGGCGCTCGGTCGACAGAGAGAGATATTGCGTGTTATGCGGCTGACTCTGAACTGAACTGAATTGACGCGTGTCTCTACTTTTATACTTTGACAAAAAGCTGTTCCGAACGTCTTAGAATTTGACAAACTTAAGGTTTGCGTTATCTCTCTGTGCCGGCCGCGCGCCCTTCGGGAGAGCTGTTTTTAAGAAAATGTATTTAACGAACTTTGTGTTCGTAGAAACGTGGTGCGACGCAACATACTCCCGGCGCAGGCTGCGAACATGATACAGGAGTAATCAGGTCGCAGTTTGATATGACATAAATGATACAGAGATGTAAAGCTCTACATGGCTCAACGCTCGCAAATCGGTAGAATACAGAGTTTGCTATATTGCGCTTGTATGCGCCGCTCGCAGTCTTGATTGAAGCCATTCTTGCTGTGCCATCGTCCCCTGGAGAAACCTTGATGACAACACCCAATGGCCATTTATATTTAGTTTAGAGTTCGTGTAAATTTTTCCTTTTCTTAAAATCCTGCCTTGCCTTCGTAATGAAATGGTAAGTGGACAGCTTGTTGTCTGGAATAGCTCTTTAGTACAAGAGCAGCTCTTTAGTACAAGAGCACGAGTTTTCTGGAACTGAAACAAAATTTCGTTCTGTTAAGAAATTGAAAGGTTTACCTATAAGAAGGTGAGCAGGTGTTATTGAGAGGGGGTCGTTGGGATCGGCCGTAAGAGCATACGATTGTCTAGAATTTAATATGGCTTCTATCTCAATGAAAAGAGTATTAGTTTGTTCATAAGTGAGGGTTTGGTCCTCAAGGACTCGTTTTAAGTGATGTTTAAACCCTTTACAGCCGCTTCCCAAATACCTCCAATAAACCTTTGTATCGATTGTTTGTATATTTGCTACTCTATTAGCTTCAAAGGGTCTCAATGAGTGAGGAGCCTTTGTTAGTCACGTTAATATGATTTGAGAATCTGAATGTAACATAACCCTATCTACAGTAAAGTCAAGTTGCTTTGTAACTTCTACGTACAATTCTTTAAGAGTGGATGCTGCACAGAGTGCTAACCTAAGTATGTTTAAACCGCTGAGGAATGCTACTTTAGATTTCCTGCAAAGTAAGCTAATTTGTACCTATCCACTGGGATCTTCAGCTCTAATATAAATGCAGGTTCCGTAACCATGCAAGCAAGCATCACAAACCCATGAATCTCAATTTTATTTACCTTATGAATTAGCAAATGCCTAGCGAATGAAAAACCCTTCGATGTCCTCACAGATGATCATGTGTCCTAAAGAGATATACTCATTCAATACCTTAGGGTACTCGTCCTTTAAACTTGAGTTTGAAAGAAATCTTCTCTTGAGAGAATGAAATCGCCTAAGAGCCTGTATTCTAGCTTCACCTAAATTGAACTTACTGTCCCTAAATGGCAAACGAACCATGTATCTACCTGTTGTATCTCGTTGAGTGTGAGTAACGTTCTGCTCTGCTTCTGGAATCAGCTGACGAGTGTTCAAGTCCCTGTAAGTTAAAAATGTTGGTTTGCAAAAATGAGCAAAATTCCTTGAGAGTAGGTGGCTGATCCACGTCAAGTTTCTCTTGCCATCTGCTCAGCATTCTTTGAGGAAGACAGCGTTCCGCTATTCTAATGACAAAATGTTCGAACGAAACTGGAGTACCTAAAATTTGTTCAAGCATTGTAGAGTGCTGACGAATTGCATCAAGCAGTTGAGACACTCCTTCGGCTGTTGCTGCTGGAACCCTAGGCAAATCTATTAATGAATTAAGATGATCAACTACTATGAGACGTTTGTGATCGTATGCATCCGTGAGCGCCTTCCATGCCCTCTGGTAATTGTCTGCACTTGGTTCGAGAGCGACGATTTTTAACTTAGCCGATCCGGTGAGAGAATTCAACAATTGAGTGTGTTTTACGAAATCGCTAATGTCAGTTCGAGTGTGGACTAATGCAGTGAATTGATTTTTAAAAGCCAACCATTGATCTGCTTTGCCGTCGAAGGAAGTAATTTTAATCTCCGGCAACTTTGGAGCATCGTGTCGTTGAGTGATTGTTATATTACTACTGTTCAAAGTTGAATTAGCGAGAGGAGCTGGTGTGGTTACAGGTTGACTGAGACCGGTAACGCTGGTTGAAGTTTCATAATATGCGTTAGTTAATGTCCTATATTCGCTGAGTAATTCGTGTTCGGACACAACTACTGCTAAAGCTTTGTGATATTTCTGACATTGAGAATGCAGACTTGAAAGATCCTTTAATCTCAGTTGTGCGTTTAAAGGATTAAAGTTAGGAGTTTTTAAATAAGTCCTCAATTCATTTAATTCCTCCCTAAAATTCCTATACTCTTTGATCGTAGCTGCTACTAACTCGTCTTTATTCATTTTGTTGAAAGATTGTTTAAAGTTTACTAAAATCTTATTTTATTGTTTTATAATAAAAAGGAGCGCGAAACGCGATTTAAACCCTGTCTACCTACCCGCTACCAGAACTAGCTACCGTCGCACTCCCCCCTCGAGCCCCTGTGAACTCGGCAGAAAATCTGCTGCAATTTGTGCAGCAGACAAGCTGTCGTGATTGGGGCGGCGGCAAACAGCGGCCGGTTCCGGTATTTCTAGCTAAAACAATAATGGCTTGACTTTGTAAAACAGATAACTTGAATAAGTAATTTATTTTGCAAAATTTGAAACAATTTGAAATTGATTTGAAAATTGATTGATTGAAACTTGACTTAGAACTAATTTACATGACCACTAATTTATTGACTTGAAATTAATGAAAGTGAACAAACTTGACCTTTAAATTTTAATTAAATTAATCTGAACAAATGAAATGTAAATTATGAAAGTGAACAAACTAAATTTTTGAATTTAATGTCAAATTCAATTTCTTAAAGAAATATCGAATTTCAAAGAATGTAATTTCTTTGCGTTGAATAATTATTTTTTAGTGAATGCGATGTTCAATGGGGTTTAGCAAAAAAAGAAACTTAATTGCTTGCTTACAAATCAAAAATATTGAATTTTCTGTTACTGACAACAGAGTTTTAACCTTGACTGTGATGTATGAGCTTTGTTAATCCTAGTAAATACAAATGGTCACTCTTACACACTTTCAACCTTATACTATATACCTTTGTTTCCTACCTTTGTCACAAAGATAAATTTAATTGGTTTTGATTCTACACTATTGTTAATTTTTGCTTACTTGAAAAGGCTTTGATTTAATTAGCCTTGCAAAATTATTTTAGTCAATAAAGAAAATGAAATTTTACTAATGAATAAATTTTTGAGCTTAAAAACTGAAAATAAATTTCGAAAAATTAACTTTGAATTTAATGTAAAATGAATTTCAAAAAAAAAGAATGAACTTTGAATTTAATGTGAAAATGAAATTTGAATTTAATGTGAAACTGAACTTTGAATTTAACGTGAAATAAATTTTGAAGTAGAGGAAAAAAAAATTTTAATTTAAATTTTCAATTGTGAAACAAAGAATAAAAAACAACTTATCTTTGTGTCCTATGCTGTTGCCTTTGGGTGCTGAGGTCTCCTTGGCGGGCACGATGGCAAGCGTGGCGATGCAGAGTTTGACTTGTTGGCTGATTCTGAGAATCGGTTGTTTTGATGCGCGTGACTTTGACGCGCGCAATTCGTAAACGCTTTTGTCGTAAGTTCAAACCTTACAAAGAGAGGCACCAAAATGTAGAGTCAACTACATCGAAATTTGAATTTTTCGTTGTCTTATTTCAAATTGAAACTTTATTATGAATTTAATTTTTTGAATGTGAAATTAACCTATTTTTAATTAACAAAATTTTTCCCCTTTTTTAGCAAATCTAAATTTTACTGAATTTAACACAAAATATAAAAATTGATTTTACATTTACCATATACAAACTAAAGAATTTAATTTTGACTTTACTTTAAATTTAATTAATTTAACTGTGACTTTATTTGTTGAGAAACTAAAATTTACTAACACAACACTATTGGAATGTAAGATTTTACTTTAGTTGAACTTTATTATTTTATGAATTCACTGCACTATAATGAAAAGAAAGGTTGAAATGAATTTAACTCAATTTGAGGGAAAAAGCCTTAAAGGCATAAAAAACCCTTTTATTAAATTTTACACTGCACTAACTTACAAGTTGAGATTAAATGAGAATTTACGCACGAATATTACGCTCGCAGGTACACGCGTGTAACCTTATGATTTTCTGTGTTTAGTGTGAGTGCAACGAACGTGAAGACGTTGTTGGCTTTGATGACTTCAGAAGTCGTTATTGCGTACGCGCACGGCTTTGTTTTATGGTGTGTATCTGTTCGTTAGAGAACGAATGCGATTGATTATGAATCAGCTCTTTAGTACAAGAGCAGCCCTTTAGTACAAAGGCAAGAGTTGTTAATTGCTATGTAAGCGTAAGTGGCGCTCGGTCGACAGAGAGAGATATTGCGTGTTATGCGGCTGACTCTGAACTGAACTGAATTGACGCGTGTCTCTACTTTTATACTTTGACAAAAAGCTGTTCCGAACGTCTTAGAATTTGACAAACTTAAGGTTTGCGTTATCTCTCTGTGCCGGCCGCGCGCCCTTCGGGAGAGCTGTTTTTAAGAAAATGTATTTAACGAACTTTGTGTTCGTAGAAACGTGGTGCGACGCAACAATCATTCTAGTAAATTTTCACCAAATTGATTATTTCATTTATTTATAAATTTAGTACTTGAAAATTTTTTTTTTTAATAATAAAAAAATTCAATACATTTACAACAGAAAAATTAGCATTTTTACCTGTATAAGACGAACCCCAGGAATTCATCAATAGCTTTACTATACTTGCTTACTTTTTCAACTTCTATATTATCTAAATTTACATTCATCGATGATTCTGTAAAAATAAAGTAAAAATTTTTTTCGTTCATTAAACATAAAAATTTCTTAAAATTTTATTTACCACAAATTATATTTAATGTTAATTTTTTCATGATTGGGAAGAGACTTTGAGTAGTTTCAAGACCTTGCGATTTAATATCCATAACCATTTTTAGAGCATGTCTATTTATTATTTCGATGTAACGTTTTAAATTAGTGACATGGAATGCATTCTCTATTAATTTACGTCGCTTAACCCAGTGTTTGCCTACAATTATATTTAGATATTTAGTAATTGATTAGTAGAAAGAATTTTTAAAATATATCTAAGATATATATTTATAGTTATATTATAAAAATTACTAACCTGTACTTGTAATAAGTCCATCCTTCATAAACGCTGCCATGTATTTATATAAATAACCTTTGGTTATGTTTGTTTTTGATGAGAATGCAATCTTTGGAAATAAAAATAGTTTATTTTTAACAAATATTAAACATGTAAAATTATAATACTATTTTGGTTTGCAAATAATA
Organism: Anastatus disparis; assembly: GCA_017163975.1. Lineage (NCBI taxonomy): Eukaryota > Metazoa > Arthropoda > Insecta > Hymenoptera > Eupelmidae > Anastatus > Anastatus disparis. The sequence goes on from JAFFSR010000012.1 coordinate 905,461, forward strand.
TAAAAAGAAAGTATATAAAAAAGCACCAATTATATTATAACATTTTCTCATAAAAAAATATCCAAATTCTGTAAAATCAGAAAAAAAATATTTTTTATTTTTTATTTCTGAAACCTTAAAATGAAAATTAAATTAAAAATAATAAGAGCTTAAGAGGAGGTCACGTATCTCTGTCCCTTTCTAATCAAAGAAATGATTTTTTTACAAAAACTAATAACTTTATCAGAAAATGAAGAGAAAGCCGCATCTCGTATAAAAAAGCAATATTTTCTTTGATAAGAAAATAGTACATTTCGTAACGACCGACGCATTGGCCGAGTGGTTCGGCGCGCTCCAGGCGATCTGCAAAGTTAGGGAGTGTCCACATGGATACCCATCCCGACCCCCGTACCACGTTCCGATGAGACCACATTGGCTGATTCTGATAAAACTTCAACTATTCTATTAAATATAGCCAATGCGGTCTCATTAGAACGTGGTACAGAGGCCGGGACGGGTATCCATGTGGACGCTCTCTTAAGCAGCATTGGCCACGGTTAGTACTTGGATGGGTTAAAGTTCAAGTGCCCCGTGCGGCCGGTTCTGACTTGCTTTGTGTGACGGTCGCTTGGGCGTGCTGGCCACTTGACAATGCGAGCGGGAGGTGTGGCAAATACGGTGTAGGTACTTTGTACAAGGGTTACCTAATACCGAATTCGCTATATACACCGACCCATTCCGAAGAAGATTTTCCCTAAGCATTTATCCCACTGGGTTTGGCTACAGGGTTTTCCTTCTTCACGGGCGTTACCCCGGGCGAATGCGGAATGGGATGGGTAGAGGGGTAATTGGAATGGAACAGATAAAAATAAAGATATGGGGGATACGTAAAAACATGTAAAAAATGTTTACGTGGAAACCACCCAAGTTTTTTTTTTAGTACATTTCGTAACGGGTATGAAAAGGCTTTATTTAAGAAACGAGAAGTTGAAGGCCCGAGCCGAAGGCGAGGGTCGTAACGAGTTTCGTAAAAAAGCCTTTTCATACCAGTTGCGAACCGTATTTTTTACCATGAGAGCCAAGAAAGAGCAACGAAGTTGCGATTTTGGGGTTAGAATGGCAAAAAATTAATTTTGTTGTTTCGTTCTCAAAAAAACCTTGAAAAATCAAATTGTCCACCCTAACCTCTATGATTTAAGTTTTTCAAGGTTTTCTTGAAAACGAAGCAATAAAATTAATTCTTTCTTATCAAAGAAAATATTGCTTTTTTATTACGAGATGCAGCTTTCTCTTCATTTTTTGCTAAAGTTATTAGTTTCTGTAAAAAACTCAATTCTTTGATTAGAAAAGGACAGAGATACGTGACCTTCTCTTAAGAATGCAATTGAAGGTAATTTGTTGAATTTGTTTACTTTGACTGTTTGCTAACTTTTATTGATTAATTTCATACCTTTATGTCATCAGGATCAGCAGTGAAAATCAGCGCAAAAGTTCCAAGCCAAAGTTTTGCAATTGGATGATATTTTATTGCGTATTTGCGAAATAGTTTCCATAGTTCATCTGTGAAAAAATCATAAATCATTATTTTTTAAATTTAATTCAATTCTGTAATTTAATATAATAGTACGTTATGAAAAAACGTATGCAAAGTAAGTGATTCTCGCTTAAATGTTATTTAATAACTGAATGAGGTGAGGGCGATAAAATAGCGAGTCTGGGTACACCTAATGCACAGAAGTATCATATACTGTTTTTCCTTCTAATAAGGAAAGTGTATCTCTTTTGAGTTACCAATTTTGCTCAAATTTCAAAGAAGATTCTTGATGCAGAAATATGAAGAAAGCCAAAATTTTAGACTCTAACGCTCAATACTTCTCTGTTTGCAGACAATCAAAGAAAGCCACTAGAAATGTTACTAGATTTTCAAACGTTTATAGTTCTTCCAGCAAATAGTTACAGACTTAAAACTTTTTTTAATGAAAGCTGAGCTCAAATCCTTTTGGAATAGCACTGATATGATCAAAACATTATTTTTTTTTCAAAATTACAACTTAATAAAATTTTGACACATTTCAGCTTTAATTATTTTAATATTTTAAAATTTAATTTTTATTGCACTATAATTTTGTGAAAAAAATAAATATTATATATATATAGAGGAAAGTGGGGCATAGCTCGGCAGGCAGATACATTTGGCACCCCAGATATTAAATATAATATTAATTATTATGAAACTAATAATGATGAAATTATGTAAAAAAATGCTATAGTTTTTTCTTGAAAAGTTTTAATATGAAAAATACCTTTTATAAATAAATAATAAAAAGTTGAAATTCAAAGTATAAAAAAAAGATTTTTTTCATAATTCATTAATATCTTAAAACACGAAAATATCTTCAATCGCCTTCAAATAAGATACGTTTAAAAGCGTATATCTCTAACTATAAAGATCAATTTTATTTATAAAAATTAAATGTTTTAAAATTATAAATTATCGATTTGAAAATGGTTATAAAATGGGGCACGAACCAGCAATGACGTGGGGTAGTGACCGTCTCACTCAATGACCGCGCAGCCGGCGCTGCTTCGTATTTTTGAGCAACAGCTGATAAAATAACCTATAATATAAAACAACTCTATGATGGGTTGATGTAGAGTTAGCTTTAATTTATTTAGTTTCCAAGATAATTGTAGGTGAATTTATTATTGGTTATATACGCTATTTGGGAGTAAGAAGGATGAATACGGGGCGAGTTTGTTGCTAAAACAGTAGACAGTCGAGGGCGCGCTTCGCAATTGACTGCTGTTCGAGCAACAAATTCGCCCCGTATTCATCCTTCTTACTCCCAAATGGCGTAGATAATTTTATGACGTTGTAGCAGGTATAAGGGACTAAAAAATTATAGATGTACAAATTCGCAATCCTTTCTTCTTTTGATTTGAATTTGAATAAACGTATGCTAACAGTGTATAGACGTGGATCGTTTGCGGAACCGTCATTAATGTGTCACAAATTTGACAAGCTGACCACGCATAGCACGCAAATTTTAGATTTAATATTTTTTCTGCACTGCCTCACTTTCACTATAATTATTTTCCTTCATACCCGTGCCGGAACTTCGCATAAAAGTGCCTCTCGTGCGGCACGGAACCGACCGATTCCATTCGTGTCTTTTCATTAAAATTCTGCGCAGAAAGCTACTGCGCAGCTGAATACTAAAATCTTTCGAGTCGCCTTGCTGTCTGCAGCATGCTTAAACTGTAGATAAATTTCCAAACTATGCTATTTATTTATGAAATTTCATGCATTTTTAAATATATATATATGCATACACATACATATTTAATACATATTGTGTATTATATATATATATATATATATATATATATATATATATATATATATATATATATTATATACACATTTAATAAATCATAGTTTTTATCTTTATTAGATCTTTTTAATTTAATACAGGTTACATTATTTTAAAATTAAAATGAAAGAAAAAAACATTGTTAAAAATTTTTATTAAATATTAAAATATAAATTTTTAATAATAATTTTAATATTAAAATGAAAAAAAAATACATTTTTAAAATTGTTATTGAACATTAAAATATAAATTTTTAATAATAATTTTAAAATTAAAATGAAAAAAATAAATTTTAAAAATTTTTATTGAACATTAAAATATAAATTTATATATATAAATAATAATACATAACATTGTTTTATAATTTACATATTATATATATATATATATATATATATATATATATATATATATAGTTATACATTACATAAGAAAATGATAAATTAAGAATGAACACAAGTATTATAATAATTAAATTATAATCTAATATATTTTGATCAAAATAGTTGCAATAGATTTAGCTAATACGAATATTTTCATTTTGAACACAGTTCTCATTACACTTGTAATAATTAATATTCAAAGTAATTACTTCACAATCATGAAATTGAATTGAAGCTTTTTCTTTGTGAATATCAATTTCTTTATCCGTAGACAAATTTTTTAATTTTCTTTTTTTCCCTGATCGAGAAGAATTAATATTTTCAGTATCTTCTATATTCGATGAGTTTTCACTGAATACATTTTGTCGTACAGTAGTTGATCCTACATTTTCTAAGTTTACATCTTCTTTATTCGATGAGTTTTCACTAAATACATTTTGTTTCACATTAGTCGATTCTACATTTCCCAAGTTTACAATATTTTGAAGTGGATTATCAGTTACTGAAAGTTCATTGATTGTATCACTTGAAGATTCAGCACAAACAAAGTTACACAAATCTCTTGAAGTTGACGTAGAAGCAGATGAAGGATTACATGAACTTACAGAACTCATGATCCCATCAAAATTCTGTTTTTTAGTAATCTTAGAATTATCAATATATCTTTGTGCTACGGAATCTGATTTCCATGCACCAAGATTCTTGATTCTAACCAAACTTGCACCAGAGTCTGAAAGTAAAGTTGCACTTGTTCTTCTTAACGTATGACCAGTATATGTATCTACATCTTGTAAGTTTAAGAATGAAGCAATGGTCTTTATAGCTTCAGCTATTTTATGTTTCCCAATAACCTGTCGATAACACTTTCCCTTCGTATAGTAAATAAAAAACCTTTCAGTATTCATCTCAGTTGGTCTTAATAATAAATATTTCTTGACAGTCTCATAATGTGGTGCACAGATGACAAAAGTACGTGGGTAATCATTTTTAGAATCTCTAATATTTACATTAAAATAATTTCCAAGATCTTCAATATTAGAAATTTTCAAATTAACTAATTCACAACACCTGGTAGCACCACAAATTCCAAAAATCAGAATTACCTAAAAAAACAAATATATTAAACATATTGTCAATTAAATAAGTAATAATAATAATTATTTAAATAAATACCTTTATAGCTAAATAGTTTAAATCATCTGCTGATTCTAAAAACTTTTGAACCTCTTCGCCAGTTAAAGTTTTTGCTTGTTTTGGTTTGTACCCTTTTGAGAAATTTTTCAAAAAACTTTTTAATTTCACATAAGTAGATATGTCTATGTTATGTCGAAGGATCAAAGTTGTTCTAAACATAGACCATCGAGCCCATATTGTTGAAGGTTTGATTTTTTTTGAAATTTCATTAAAGTAGACTAGTAGAATGTTTTCCTCAAAAGAATTAGTATTGTTATTCTTGCACCATTCTATGAAACCATTATACACTATCTCATACCTTTCATATGATTTTTTAGGCAATAGATTATTTAAAATTAGTTGTCCTTCATTTTCAAAATCTCTTACTAATTCATTTTCTGCTTCTTCATTAAAGTCAGATGTATCATCTGAATCAGACATTTTGACTACAAAATAAAAATAATTTGAAATTCAAGAAATAATAAAAATAAGATAACCTCCAAAATTATGCGTGAAACATACCTCTGATCAACTCACAAAGAAAAATCCAAATAATAAGTCACAAAATATCTAGTAAAAAATTTAGTTTTCAACAATTTAAATTTAAACAAATAAAATTGTAATAAAAATATCTTTAATGTAAATTTTTAATTGTAATGAAAATATGTTTGTCAAAAACGTTTAACCGTTGCGCGCAAAAACGTTAGCCGGCAATTTCTTTCCTTTCTCTCTCTCGCTTCAAAACTGTGCGCATGCGCGATGTAGTACATAGACAACTTCTAGCTTCTGATTGTTTTTTTTAAATTAATTATTGAATTTTTTTAACTTTTTTAGGATAGCGAAGTTCCGGCCGGGCATAAAAGAAAATCGTATACGCTCCTCGGCACAGAACAGGCTCATCATATGCGCGTGTTTTGCTTTGCTCGGCTGACGCCTCGCAAAGCAAACTTACACGCGCATGTCATGAGCCTGTTCCGTACCTCGGAACGTAATATACTATTTTTGTTATTTATACTAATTTTTTTCAGTATTTGCACTAATTTTTTTTTTATAATTAATCAATTTTTTTCATTCCATATTTTTTAAAAATTCATTAAATAACAAAATGTCAAAAGAAAAAACAAAACACATATCGATTAAACTAACCAATTTTACGACTTCGGCGATCGCTTCATAGCTAATTACTACCTTATAGTGTGACGTATAGATGACTCCATACGTGACCATGTGAGGTATGGAATTATCTATATTTTTTATGTGAAGTATAGCAAACTGAATATAATTGTGCTACGAATTGAAATGTATATAACCTCAATACCCATTTAACTATCTTTACACATACAACACCGAATACCTGGTACGACGACATAAAATTAATATACTGTACTTGTAAATATAAATACTTCACTAGTAATTTAATATATAAGTGTAAAGTATATTAAGTGTAGTTATGAGGAATGACAAAAAGAAAAGTACTAGACGCAGCTGGACTGATGGTCAAATGCAGTTAGCTATTGATAAAGTTTTACAAGGTAAAAGTTGTGAAATTGCTGCAAGCGAATTTGGAGTTCCTAGAACTACATTACAGAATAGATTAAAATTGATTAACAATTCTTCGCATAACCAGAAAAGTATTAAAAAAGGTAATTTCATTTTATTGATTATTTATTTATTACATTATACTTTTAATGTTTAAATTTTGAAATATTGATAATAAATAAATTTACATAATGATTTTATGATTAAAATTAGTATATTTAATCAAATTTTAATGGTAGGATTCACTCGTGTGTTTGATTCTGATCAAGAAGCAGTTTTAGCTGCTTATATCAATGACATGGAACATCGTTTAATAGGACTTTCATCATTAGATGTAAGACGACTGGCTTTTGAGTTTGCTGAAAAACTTGAGATCTCTCACAGTTTTAACAAAAACAAAAGTATACATCTAAAATTGTATAAATTAAGCAAAATAAAATTATATACGTATAAATAAAAACTTTTTTTTTATTTCATTATATATTTTTTTAGGACTTGCAGGCGAGGATTGGCTAAGAGGATTTCTTAATAGAAATAATTTATCAAATAGAAAGCCAGGACATACTTCAGCAGCACGAGCAAGAGGCTTTAATAAAGAGTCAGTGACAGAATTTTTTACGCTGTTAGATATTCTAAAAACATATAACTCTACTCCAGACCGAATATGGAATGTTGATGAGACTGGACTCTCTGCAGTACCAAAATCATCACCAAGGGTTACAGCTAAAAAAGGGAAGAGACAAGTAGGTGGAAACATTGTAGCCCACATAGCATGAAATAAAAGCAGTGAAACATTTTAAAATCTTTTAGTGAAAGATTTCTTAGAAATATTTTATAAATATTGTTGAAATATTTCGTAGCAAGATATAACGAACGAATAAAAAATCTTTCAATAAAATCTTTCAGCAATATTACAGTAATATTATACTTAAATATTTCTTGAAATCTCGATGAAATATTACAAACAATATTTCATAAATCTTTCAACAATATTTCTCTGCAAGATTATTGGTTAACTTATATTGCAATGAAAGATTGCTGAAAGCTTTCAAAGAAAGTTTTCACGAAACATGATTGAAAGATTTATGAAAGATTTCTCACAGGCATTCTCCTAGCTGTACCTCGAAAAATTCGCGCAATCTTTCATAAATCTTTTATGCAACATTGCAAGGAAATATATTAGCCATCTTACAGAGAAGGCTTCACGGAATATTTCATAAATCTTTCAACAATATTTCACTGCAAGATTTTTGGTTTACTTAGACTGCGATGAAAGATTGTTGGAAGCTTTCATTGAAATCTTTCAGGAAACATATTTGAAAGATTTATGCAAGTGTGACATCCCATGGAACTAAACCCTTATAAATTATTAAATGAATTATATTAAAGATTGGAATTTTTCATTAACCTATTTTTTTTTCAATTCAAACAAAAAGTAGTTCCATGCGATGTCCCGAGTCAGGATTCTTAAAAATTGCGAAAACTTCAAATGTAAAGAAGAGACGGAGAAGAAGGTACAAGAATTCATTGGTAAGCAAGCCAATGAACTCTAAAACAATCGGACGATTTTCTGTCCTAGAAATTTCAGCTGCATGTCAGGTTTTGATTGGATTTCCCATCTCTCGATCGCCCGGCTCAAGGCAATAAAAACAGCCCCCTACGTCACTCTTGGCCTTTTGTCATAATACGATAGCAACCGCCAAGGTCGGCTCTGCTGGTCCACTGAGATAAAGTCAGTGTTAGTTTTTTTTAAATCAGTTTAATTATCATTAAATTCATTAGGAAGTAGCTTAGAAACCTACTTCGCTAATAGAAAAAAAAAATTATAGTATAGAAAATATAAAACTACAATTTTTGCATTTAAATAAATAAATATTTTTGCAAAAATTAAATCAATAAATATTTAGTGAAAAAAAAGACAAGCAAGTGCAAGTGACGACATAAACGTATAAATTAGCTGAGCGCTGGACGACCGAGAATTGAAGAATCTAAACTAATCTGGCCACGGATAACTTAACCGTGTAGGAATAAGTTAATCTAAGCGGAGATTAAAGGACGGAACTTCAAGGGATACATTTATATATCTTCTCCTTCTCTTCTTGGAAAATTTAATCGTAAGAAAAATTATTATATATATTAAATAACATGTGTATTAATTATTAAATAAAAATAAAAGAAAACACAAAAAGAGGAATTTATTTAAGTAATTAAAACTTGATATTAACTTTTATAAAATTTGATTATTTCAAAACTAAATTAGAATTTAATTTTAATAAATATATAGTAAAAAGGTGAGAGGTAAGTCCTGGGACTACAAACTGGTTCCCAATAAAAAGAAATTTATTTCTTTTTGTGAACTCAACGACCGAACCAAATCCGATCGTAACAAATGGCATCCCTTGTGGGGAACCAGTAAGACCTTTCACCTGTTAATAAAATTTTATAAACTATAATTTAATTTCAATAAATAATATTTTATTAAAATTTATAATTGCGCCTTATATAACTTGTTATATGAAGAAATAACAAGATATATAGTTTAAAAAAATACATTATTATTATATTTAAAATAAAATTTGCACTACCATAAAGTAGTTAGATTTTTAAGGCATTATATAATTATATAAATAATTTATTATTGAAACATTATTATTTTAAATAATTAAATAAAAACAATTTCAATAAATATCGTCAATATCTAAATTTCTTTAATAAACGATCAACTTCGGTCAACGACCGCTGCGTCATCAAATATTTTTATTTTGTGACCTGGATATCATTATTATACGCATTATTTAACAATTTATAATTTATTTCTGATTATATTTATTAATAATTTATTCTTGATAATAATAGGTAATTATCATAATAGATAAATAAATTTCTATAAATAATATAATATAAAAATATAAAATAAAGAAATAACAAGTTATATATATTTTAAAAAAATATATACATTATTATTTTATTTGAGATAAAAATTTTTCTTTTTATGAATCAATCCGAATTTTTGGCTAAATTCATAAATTATATAGCTGAAAGGCTACATTTATGAAATACTTGGAGCGCTGCAAGGCATGAAAAGTTTATTAGCATCCAAAATTCTGGATTTCCTTTCTTTTGCGTCAACATTTATAAGATTTCTAGCTGCAAGGCTGAACTTATAAATGCCTTAATTGCCGAAAGGTAAGAAAAGGGTATTGGCGATAAAGAAAGGTTTCATAAAATAAAGAAATTCAATATTAAAATATATAAAATAATAATAAAACATTTTTGTTTCAATTGTACGGTCAACGACCATCTACAAGTCAAAAGTTAAGAGTCAGCATAATCTTACCAACTTGTGTGTTTCTATCGTTTACCTTTAAATTAATAAAGTAAATTTTCGTTTCTTTTTTAATAAAACTTTAAAATCTTTTAAAACATTTAATTTAATAAACTTGATATTTTAATAATTAATAACTAACTCTAATGTGTTTTTTTATTATTATAACTCGAAATTTATAACAGATACTACAAATAAAAAAAATTACATACGTACGACTTCGCGACGTTAAAAGTCAAACAGCAAAACGCTAAGTCAGCGTTTCACTGACCCAGATTCATAAAGTAACTTGAATAAAAATTCTTTTGACGGAATTTATATTAAACTTTAATAAAATATAACCTTTATGACAACCAAATAAAAATTACAATATAATAATTAATATAAATTTAAAGTTTAATACAGATAAAGCGAGCAAATAATTATATTATATTACAACAGTTATTATTCGACACATATTATTATATTGCGTTATATGATTATATACATATAATATAACATATTATTATTATGTTAAACTCTGTGGTAACGAAAAATTTAAATATCAAATAAAAATTTAATTTTTTTTTGCATCTCATCTTAAGATATCTAATAATATACAATAATCAAAATTTTCATCATGACAAATAAGCAAGAGATAATGGAAATTCAAGCCTCTGGAGAAAGATATTTAATCATTTCAATTAACTACTTCCAAATTCTATGAATGGGAAAATAGGGTAAAAGAATCAACGAAATGCATGAATAGAAATTATTCAGAATCGAAACATGGCCTATTACCAAGATTTGAATAACATCAATTTTCCGTACACTATCTCGGACTCACAAAGGCCGTACCCATTCGGACATCAACAATTTCTATCACCTCAACCTTATTTCTATCCTCCTAGGTTTCCTTATTACCCTCCTTATCCAATTTATCTTCCTTATCCAATAAGTCCTAAAATTCTATCCGAAGTATCGAATACCTATCAATCACAAACTTACGACACTGAAGATTTACTTACAACCCAACAATCGTACCATCACGAGAGTAACCTAAGTTATAAATGCTCGCAAAGAGAACGTATCGATGAAAAATATCTAATCGATTCAACGAACAAAAGTTCTATGTACGGAAACAAAAGCGCACACCGTGTACAGAAATCTATACGTCCTGTAATATGTTTAAAAGTCTCAGCTCTAAAGAACGAAGAAGGAACCTTCGCACTATACTCGGCTGCTAGTATCAACGCCGTAAAAGGTAGTGCTCTTAAGGATAACATTATCATCAACTCCAAAAAGGCAACAACAGTATCAGATATATCTTCAACACCTATAGAAACACTAGGCACTGTAGAATTAGAAATACTCGGATTTATCCATGTATTTCACGTCTTACCACCTACAACATCATTCTCACAACATGCCATACTGGGCTTACCATATTTCGAAAAGGAACGTCCCGCGATTTTCTACAGATCTAGAACTCTCATAATAAATAGCAGTCCGATTGATCCAATACCTTTCCTCGAAGGAACCCAATTACAGTTTGATAACAAGCGCATGGGAGAAATTAAAAACCGAAATTCTTGTGTAACACAAATTGACACCGATACCAAACGAAGAAAGGTAAAGATAATAAAACCACAAATAAATTTTACGCACGAATCCCAATTGAATTATGAAGACATAGAAACTTTCTGCAATTGCTCTGATTCAAAAGAACAGAAAGCCCTGACATATTATTCAGAAAAACTAAAGAATTATAAGGTAATCAACAAAAAATCAGATAATTTATTAAACGATACATTTATAGTAAGGTCTGCACAAGAATCTCAGATACAATATGAAACAACGGAAATATTTTATGTATCTGATCGTGATTTTGAACGTATAGAAAACATTACTGAAACAGAAGATCTGAAGAGCGCAGAAGTACATTACGCGAATGTTGTCGATGATACTACTATCCAATTCATGCAACCTCAAACATTAGAAAAATTAAAAATTTCAACTAATTCAAACGTTAGCGCATGCTTAAAAGTTGGCCTGAAAACTCATAATGAATTAAAAAATTTTTTTAAATACAAAGATGTCAACCAAAAATTTTCGACCAGAATTATAAAATCTTTTACTATTAAAAGAATCATTAAAACTAAAAATAACCTTAATAAAATTAAAATTATATCAAAAAACGTTCATAAGCGCAATATAATTAATTGTCGGTTAAATTTACTAAAATTAAAGAGTTTACTTAAGGACCGAAGAACCAATTACGTGAGTTCAAAACCAGTCTATAAGGAAAAATGTACCGGGTCCGGTCAAGCCGAACCCACGGCCTCTGAAAGACTATCAGACTCCTTGGAAACATCAAACTCAGGCCACGAAATATCAAAATTTTCTTATACACTAAGAAAAAAATATGATTGTATCAACTGAATTTTTCTGTTAATATATCACCATGAAATATTCTATTCATTTAACAGACGAGTTCTGTTAATTTGATGGAACCGTAATATTGATTCAATTTAAAATTACTTTAATTTAACAGCAAAGTAAGTTAAAGTAGCTGTTACATTTCATTGTATCAAACATATAAAAGTTTTCAAGATGATAAAAACTTTTTCATTTAATTGAAGCTCACAGCTCACATAGTTCCCGAATTCCAGATATTAACACATAATTTATATTATAACCATGATCATTATTCGTTTCTTAAGTGAAATTTTTTAACATTCTATTAAATATTTTATACATTACACTATTGATATTTACAAATATAATCTAACATCGCTCGCTAACTATACGCATCGCATCGCATTTATATATACAGCGGATAAATTCATTGGGTCTTATATACTAACTGACGTACAGTCTTACCACTTGCGGGTTACAAGAAATACGCCATCTATTATTATACTATCGAAACGTAACTGTATTGAAAAGCGGGAGATTTCAAAATACTTAGTGAATAACATAAAAATCTTTATAAAATATCAACGAAATAAATGACAAATATTTTATTTTGACTAATGTTTTTTTATGTTAACTGTTATTCAATTATATCAACAGTAGGGCTGTTGATATAATTGAATTGAAACATTTGTATTGAAATAATTCATCAGTTAATTTAAGCATGTGCGTATTATTGGTTCAATTTATAAAATTTTGTTGAAATGTAAGTCACACTTTTATTTTGACTTACGTTCTTTTTATTTTAACTGTTATTCAATTATATCAACAGCCGTGCTGTTGATATAATTAAATTTAAAAATTTGTATTGAAATAATTCATCAGTTAATTTGAGCATGCACATTTTATTGATTTAATTCATAAAATTTTGTTGAAATGTAAGTCATACTTTTATTTTGACTTATGTTTTTTTATATTAACTGTTATTCAATTATATCAACAGCCGTGGTGTTGAATTGGCAGCACGATCGTAATTGGGCTATTTTAACTGCACAGATTCTGTTAGATCAAAAAAATTCAGTCAGATTAACAGCAGATCTGTTAAATCAATAACATTTCAGTTGATCTGATGAAATTTTTTTCTCAGTGTATGAGTCAAAAAAATGGTTTTAAAACCTATTTAGAATTTTACCGAAAACCTGAGGGGGAAGGCAGAGAATACGAAATTGAACACTCCGAATGGAATAACTATCAACTCGCCTTCATCGATTCAACAGACAAAAAGATAAAATACAAGCTTTACCTGACGCTGAAAGAAACAAATAGTGCTATACATTTCGAAAACCCTCAAGAAAATACTTCTCTCTTTTTAAGAAAAAATGTCAACGAAGTAGAGTCTCTTGAGATGCAAGGTAAGGAAAAATACAGAAGGGTATTAAAAACTCGCCTAACACTAACGGGATTAACAAAAATACTACCATACATCTCATTTGTAAAATACAACATCAATCGTATGGCCTGTGATTGGAGAATAGCCATCCCACTCATTTATTAACCTTTTATTAATACGTTGAACCTCAAATTGCATAATTTCATTTTTTATTTTAAATTTATTATTTATTCGTAATTTTGAAACGTCTAATTTTATTTTAAATTATGTTTTAAGAATATACAAAAATCATTTTAGCATAGATTTTATTCTGAATAACGTGAAGTTTTTTTTTATAATCTCTGTTATTTTTACTAAAATAATTCTTTTATATTTTTGATGGTATACTTAACAAAGATTTTATGCATATAAATATAAAATTATATATATATAAAGTCTTTGTATGTGAGATATACATAATTACTTATGGGTATAAACAAAGGGTTAAACATAGATTACAAATAATTTTTCCCTCCCCTATGATTAAAATATTACACTCTTAAGACTAACGCTTCATCATCAACACTACTATTTTATACTAAGGTTATGGTCATATATTTTAAATTTAATTTTAATCTACTTATTAAATTATTTGAAAAATCAATGTTTTTCTTAATATAATAAGAGTATATTCATCAATTTTTTTTTCTCTTGGACGTAAACAAAAGCAGACAATAGATTGCAGTCAAGGAGTTCGATTTTTAATAGCACAACCTACTGCATCGACAATTAATTTCTTAATAAAAATAATTCATTTGAAATCCTGTATTTTTTTTTTTCTTTTTCATAAAATCTAACACTGTACATATACGTATATACCTTCACTTATACATACATGAGATAGTCATATAAAATAGATATTCATTTAATATGATTGTTGCAAAATATAATATATTTAAATAAAATTTTTAAATTCAAAAATTATTAAATCTAATACAATGAAAGTTAGATTTAATTATTTATTTGCAAATTTTAATAAAAATTAATTGTGTAAAATTTATGATTTTCTTTTCCAGAACTCTTTTTGTTTTAAAATTCTTTATTTTGGGTTGTTCTTGGACATAAGTAGAAATGAAATTTAATAAAATAGAATTTTCAATCATAAATCGTGAACTTGTTTTATCATGTTAAAGAGTAATTTCTTGATGCAAAACTCATATCTTTGTATTATCCTCACTATTAATCATCAATAAACAGATTTAAACAAATTATTGGTTTGATATAAAATATATGAATATTTGAATGATTCATTAACTAACAATAGTAAGTAATTATTTACTCAATGACATCCTAAATTTTCTTTTCTTTATTCTACAATAGTACTAGTATGACTTTAATTTTACTTAATTTCAAGTAATTTGTTGAGTAATTGACAAGTTAATTTTACAAAAATTAAGTTGTCAAAATCAATCTGATACTTAGCTCAAAACACAATTTTATTATATAAATATATATAGTAGAAAAGCATTTTGTAATTTTAATAGTTATTTTTAAAGTAAATATGCTAAATTTTTATTATTTACTATTTTCATTCTAGTAAATAATAAATTATTATTCTAAGATTTTTATTTTTCAAGTCAAAATAAATTGAAACATTAGGACAATAATTTTCCTTCGATTAAAACAAATACTGAACTAAATCCTTTATGTATTGATTAAACTAAATTTACTCATAACTCAAGTTGAGATTAACCAGATGATCATCAAACTTAACAAATTTAATTGTTTTAATAAAACAACAATTTTTTTTATTATTGCTGAAGAAATAGAATACAATATATATGCGTATACATTTAAACGCACATGTATGTATATGTTTATATATACGAGTAAACTTGTACAATTAACAACATTTTAGAACGAGTCTTTATAATAATGAACTAATTATTATCATATGGATTAAACAAATAGTAATTCGAATAAGAAAACACTCCTATGCTTTCCTGATATCTTCATCTTCAAATACCCCAACTTGTGAATACCTTCTTCACACTATCCAAGGAATTAGATTCAGAAACCACTATTGAATTGAAGAAATCAACACAAAATAACGACATAATTTCACTAAAGGAAATAGAAACAAAATTTAAAGAAATAGCCACACGCCACCACGAACGGAACCGTACTTATACATACATAGCCACAGGATTTTTTTTTTACAAACTTAATAATAGGAACATCAATATTCATTCTCATCTGGAAATGTAAATCCTTGAAATGTAAACAACGAACTAAACACAATCGAAAAATAAATATTATAGAATTGCAAGAATATTCTTTAAAGCAACCAGAATCAAATCGCCATAGTACTTACGTGACCTTACAACCTCTTCAACAAAACCACTCCAACCATCAGATACTGGAAATCTCCGAACTTTCTAACCTGTGCAATCAAAACACAGAAGTCACACCTCATGAAAATCGAACTCTAGAACGATCTTTCTCTGCAGCCTCCCTGGATGCTGATTTACCACTGCAAAACATCACCTACGCCTGACCTTAATAGAAGCAACCACGTAACGATTCAATCATCACTTTTCAAAGAAGATTTCAAATAAACATTCAAGAACTTAAATCATTAACTTGAAACATTAAATTTAATATTTTATATACTATAACAATATTTCTTTTTTTAGTTTAACTCACATGAAGTTTTGTAATATTATAAACACCGATACTATATACATTCCAAAACCTTACAAATTAACGACAATCTAAAATCAAAATAATTATAAAATAATTGAATGGTATATTTTCTTGTAATTAATAGTGTATTTCTTTCAGTGACCTATACAAACAAAAAAAAGAAAAAAATTTTTTTTTGCAATCATTACATTTATTTTAAAAATTTTCTCATCTTCAATTTACTTCTTCTTTTCTACTGAAACAAATACAATATTAAAATTGTTTCCAACCGATGTATATAATTTTAATTTAACAATTACAAAAAAAAAGAAGAAAAAAAAAAATATAAATACTACTACCTATACATCCATATTTAACCAATGTATTTTTTTTTATTATAGAAACTATAATTATAGGGTAGCTAAAATAAAACAGCCAAATTATGACTCAATGTCTCGAAAATCGTTTTTGTTTATATATACTACATCTGTAAGATTCGGTCCGTTCTGCAACTCTCACGCTGATTGTCGGGACGACAATCGACCTGAGGGGGAAGGTGTGACATCCCATGGAACTAAACCCTTATAAATTATTAAATGAATTATATTAAAGATTGGAATTTTTCATTAACCTATTTTTTTTTCAATTCAAACAAAAAGTAGTTCCATGCGATGTCCCGAGTCAGGATTCTTAAAAATTGCGAAAACTTCAAATGTAAAGAAGAGACGGAGAAGAAGGTACAAGAATTCATTGGTAAGCAAGCCAATGAACTCTAAAACAATCGGACGATTTTCTGTCCTAGAAATTTCAGCTGCATGTCAGGTTTTGATTGGATTTCCCATCTCTCGATCGCCCGGCTCAAGGCAATAAAAACAGCCCCCTACGTCACTCTTGGCCTTTTGTCATAATACGATAGCAACCGCCAAGGTCGGCTCTGCTGGTCCACTGAGATAAAGTCAGTGTTAGTTTTTTTTAAATCAGTTTAATTATCATTAAATTCATTAGGAAGTAGCTTAGAAACCTACTTCGCTAATAGAAAAAAAAAATTATAGTATAGAAAATATAAAACTACAATTTTGCATTTAAATAAATAAATATTTTTGTAAAAATTAAATCAATAAATATTTAGTGAAAAAAAAGACAAGCAAGTGCAAGTGACGACATAAACGTATAAATTAGCTGAGCGCTGGACGACCGAGAATTGAAGAATCTAAACTAATCTGGCCACGGATAACTTAACCGTGTAGGAATAAGTTAATCTAAGCGGAGATTAAAGGACGGAACTTCAAGGGATACATTTACATATCTTCTCCTTCTCTTCTTGGAAAATTTAATCGTAAGAAAAATTATTATATATATTAAATAACATGTGTATTAATTATTAAATAAAAATAAAAGAAAACACAAAAAGAGGAATTTATTTAAGTAATTAAAACTTGATATTAACTTTTATAAAATTTGATTATTTCAAAACTAAATTAGAATTTAATTTTAATAAATATATAGTAAAAAGGTGAGAGGTAAGTCCTGGGACTACAAACTGGTTCCCAATAAAAAGAAATTTATTTCTTTTTGTGAACTCAACGACCGAACCAAATCCGGTCGTAACACAAGATTTCTTCCATACGTTTTCCCTACTGTACCTCGAAACCTTCACGCAATCTTTTATAAATCTTTAATATAATATTGCAACGAAACGTAGTAGCAATCTCACAAAGAAGGTTTCACAGAATATTTCATGAAATCTTTCAACAATATTTCTCTGCAAGATTTATGGTTTACTTATATTGCAATGAAAGATTGCTGAAAGCTTTCAAAGAAAGTTTTTACGAAACATGATTGAAAGATTTATGAAAGATTTCTCACAGGCATTCTCCTAGCTGTACCTCGAAAACTTCACGCAATCTTTCATGAATCTTTTATGCAACATTGCAAGGAAATATATTGGCGATCTTACAGAGAAGGCGTCACGGAATATTTCATAAATCTTTCAACAATATTTCACTGCAAGATTTTTTGTTTACTTAGACTGCGATGAAAGATTGTTGGAAGCTTTCATAGAAATTTTTAAGGAAACCTGTTTGAAAGATTTATAAAAGATTTCTCTCCAGTGTTCTCCATGCTTCAGCCAAAAACCTTCACACTATCTTTCATAAATCTTACATGAAAGATTTTTAAAACTGTGGTAATATTGCAATAAAAAATTGTAGAAATCTTTTATAAATATTTTCTTGAAATATTACCGTCAATGTTGCTAAAATCTTTCATAAATGTTTCATGAAAGATTTTTGTAACTCTGATAATCTTGCAATGAAAGATTGCAGAAATATTTCTTAAATATTTTCTGGAAATATTACTGTAAATATTGCTGAAATCTTTCATAAATCTTTCATGAAAGATTTTTAAAACTGTGATAATCTTGCAATGAAAGATTGTAGAAATCTTTAATAAATATTTTCTTGAAATATTACTGTTAATATTGCTGAAATGCTGAAATCTTTCATAAATCTTTCATGAAAGATTTTTAAAACTGTGATAATCTTACAATGAAAGATTGTGAAAGCCTTTAATAAATATTTTCTTGAAATATTACCGTAAATATTGCTGAAATCTTTCATAAATCTTTCATAAAAGATTTTTAAAACAGTGATAATCTTGCAATGAAAGATTGTAAAAATCTTTAATAAATATTTTCTTGAAATATTACCGTAAATATTTCTGAAATCTTTCATAAATCTTTCATGAAAGATTTTTGTAACTCTGATAATCTAGCAATGAAAGATTGTAGAAATATTTTAGAAATATTTTCCCGAAATATCACTGTTGATATTGCTGAAATCTTTCATAAATCTTCCATGAAAGATTTCTATGATAGTTACAATATTGCAATGAAAGATTTATTTGATTGCTTAAATCTGGCCACGATATATTGTGTAAATATTTATTCGAAATGATTTAGAAATATTGTTAAAATATTTCAGAAATCTTTCAATGAAATATTTTTAGGAGTTATTTTTCTGCAACAATTGAGTTTCCTAATCATGCCGATAGGAGGACGCGCGTTCAATGCGCGTTTTGTCCCCAAGTGGTAAGAGGATAGCTGACTTACTATATAAGGCAAAAGCTCTGATTAGTGCATACGTGCGCAGCGCTTATCTTATCCAATATAAATTCGACTTTATAAGTGAATGTAAAATTATGTATGCGGATATGTATTTCATGTAGAAGTATAATGTATCAAAATATAATATAGTATCATGTAAATAAAAACTATAATTATTGTGAATATATGTGTGTGTGTGTGTGTGTATGTGTGTATGTTATATCGATACCACCGAAAGATTGTAGAAACGAAAGATTTCTATGACGTTAATAATCTTGCAATGAAAGATTGTAGAAATCTTTCAAAAAGATTCCCTTGAAAATTACTTTAACTATTGCTGAAATCTTTCATAAATCTTTCATGAAAGATTTATTTGATTGTTTAAATATTGCTTCGAAATATTGCATAAATATTTCCTAAATATTTATTTGAAATATTTTAGAAAATCTTGTTAAAATCTTTCAGAAAACTTTCATTGAAATATTTGTTTGCAGTCTCTCAGGTGGACATAGCGGACTTTCAACAACATTTCCGTTTAAAACTTTTTGCAAATGGCTAATGAAAGATTTTATCGATATGTACAGTAAATATATTTCTGAAAGAAAGGAAAAATATTTCATAAATCTTTTATGAAAGATTTTTAAAACTGTGATAATCTTGCAATTAAAGATTGTAGAAATCTTTCATAAATATTTTCTTAAAATGTTACCGTAAATATTGCTGAAATCTTTCATAAATCTTTCATGAAAGATTTATTTGATTGTTTAAATATTGCTTCGAAATATTGCATAAATATTTCTTAAATATTTATTTGAAATATTTTAGAAAATCTTGTTGAAATCTTTCAGAAAACTTTCATTGAAATATTCATTTGCAGTCCCTCAGGCGGACATAGCGGGCTTTCAACAATCTTTCATCGAAAGATGTTTGAAATCTTTCATTCTTTCCTTGCAAATATTTCTGAAAGCTTTCATAAATATTTCATGCTATGTGGGAGCTGAGCGAGGTGAAACTGTAACTGCTCAGATATATACAGTACCGTCCATAAATTCGTGAACAAAATTTTGAAAAACATCGCTCCGTTAAAGAGCATTATCTCTGGTTCTAATGGTCGTAGAATAAAAATCAAAAAATTAAATTAAAGTATACGAAAAATACTAACTTTTTGTAGTGTTTAAAATTTTTTCAAACCATTTTTTCCATTTTTTATCCTTCTTTAAAAAAATGTCAATTTTACAAAAGTGGCTACATGCAAATGGATTTGATGGTTAAGTGGGCTGAAAAGTTTGTGAAATTTACTCATGCAACACCAGATAATCCAATATTACTTCTGTTAGATGGGCATATTACTCATGTTAGAAATTTAAAATTTATTGACTTTGTCATGGAAAATGGTGTAGTGATTTTATGTTTTCCACCGCATTGTACCCACAAAATGCAACCACTTTATGTTGGATTTATGTCTCCCTTGAATAGATATTTTGGTCAAGAAATAGCTTCGTTACAACAACAAAACTGTGTATGAAAAATTTGTTTAATTTATTAATTAAGCAAAAAATTATAAAAGTGAAAAATTTATTTGAAAATTAGGAATCATTGTTTTCACTTTCGCAGAGATGCAAGCTGAATCTGACTCCGTCTCTTTTTATTTTATAAGATGATGTAAAAATCAGACGCAATATTCACATGAAACACCCTTGGATGAAAGATGATCCTAATAAATAGAATACAATATAATCATCTATTAAAATGTAATTTCAAACGAATAAAAATGTTTATGAAATGTATGTTTAAAAACAAAGGTAATCAAATAAAATCAAATTATAAATTGTTTTAAAAAATTTCTAAGCTGATAGTATTAATTAAATTTAAATTTAAGTTACTTATAACAATATACATAATTAAAATTATAAAAAAGCACATTTATATTGCGTCTGATTTTTACATCATCTCATAAAATAAAAAGAGACGGAGTCAGATTCAGCTTGCATCTCTGCGAATCTAGTCTGATTAAAAGTAATATTAAATTATACAAATATGTTTTCTTTTATTTATTATATATAATAATAAATTTATTTATTTTTCACATCATATTTCTTCTTTTATATTATCCGTTTAAAATTCCTAATTTTCAAATAAATTTTTCATTTTTATAATTTTTTCCTTAATTAATAAATTAATAATGTTTATAAAATATTAATCATAAGTACAGAATCCTCATTTAGTTTATTATAGACATTCACGATTGAAATTATGATACTTTTGAAATTATTTAACATTCTTTTCAATTGTTCACAATTTTTCAATTTTCTAATTTGTTTAAACAATATTAAAAATTAATATCAAATAAGTTATCATTTAGTAGATAAAAATACATAAGATTGAGCACTTTTCATGTAAAATAGACGAATAAATGCTTAAAAAAATACAAATTTTTTATCTCATTATTTAAATATATGTTAATATAACAAATTATACGCATAATTGATCATTTATCATAAAATATTTGGATTCCTTGACTTCCGACACATCGATTTAAAAAAAAAAGATCAAAATCGGACCATTAGAAGCCGAGATAATCGCATTTTTGGAGCGCGCTGTTTCAAGCTCGAATTGAAACTTGAGAGCGCTGCAGTTTTTAAGTCTTGATTTCACTTTTCAATCAGCTTGCTCCATCAGGTGACCCTCTGCGTTTTTAACGGCTTTTCGAGTGATCAGAGTAATTTTAATCGATGTTTTTCATGTGTTTCCAAAGAGCGCATGTTTTGAAAACTTTTGCCTAAAAAGTGGTTGGACAAATAAAGCTAATAACGCTTTAATTGACTTTCTATTGTTTATTGTTTAATAATAAACACAAGTTAACTTTGGTGAGTCATAACTCAAAAACTATTAAGCGGAATTTGACTTTTCTTTTTTTAAAATGAGCGTCTTTCAAAGTATTTTCAAACAAAAGTTTTTGGGTTTCATTTAATTTAAAATTGAAAAAGATATTCAATTTGTTTATAAGCATAAATTTAAAAAAAGCTAATTTTTTCAGAAAAATCGTTATAACTTTTTAACGGTTTGTCATAGCATAAAAAACCAAACAGCGTTTGAAAGAGGACTAAAAAACCTTTAATTTGAAAGGTATAACGTTAACGTAGAATAATTTTTCTAGAATCGGCCCAGTATTAATCATGGGCAAAAAATTTTTGAAATTTTTTCTTTCTTTCAGCTCTATAAATATAGTTGAAAAGTAGATATTCTTAAATCAAACCATCAGCATTTGAAAGAGCGCTAAAAAACCTTTCAAACCCATCTTTTCAAAATTTTTTTTTACGCTTTCCAACGGAACAGTAAAACTTTTTATATTTTACCTCCATTGATCATGGTGGGCAACTTCGTGTGAGCGGGAGTGTATATTTAAAGAGCTATAAATGAAAAACGCTGCCAAGTGCTTTGGCGCAATGCTTTCTCATAGAGCGCATTGAGTTAGAGTAATATGATTTTATTTTTTTAAATACGATTTTAATATAAATGTCCCTATCCTCTGTATTGAAGGCTGTCTTAATATCTACGAAAAATATATGAATTTTACTCTTTCTTACTTTTGCCATTTGCATAATGTGATTTTATGATGCTCTAAAATTAAAAATGCGTTTATAAAATTAATTTTTCCAAGCTTATCTTCTTAACACTATAACCAATAACTTGCATACAAATTTTGGAACATTTTCATCGAATAGTTTACAAAAAATACCAAATAATTGAAATATAAACATTGTTTTAAAATTTTCAAAACGCTTTAACGTTACAACTACGCTAAGAAAACCAGTTTTCAAAAGTTCATTTTATTTAGACAATCGTAAATAATTTCTATACATAATTTTAAGCTACTTCATCGAGTAGTTTACGTAAAATATAAAAAAAATTAGAAAAATTTTATTCAAAATTTTCAAAATGCTCTAAAATTAAAACTGCACTAAGAAAATAAGTTTTTCCAAGCTTGCTTTAATTAGGCAATAACAAATAATTTGTATGAAAATTTTTGAGCAAATCTATCGAATGGCTTTTGTGTAATAGAAAAAAATGAAATATGAACATTTTTTCCAAAATTTTCAAAATGCTCTAAAATTAAAACTGCGCTAAGAAAATAAGTTTTCCAAAGCTTGATTTATTCAGATAATAGTGAGTAATTTGCATGAAAATTTTTGAGCAAGTTTATCGAGTGATTTTTGTGCAATAGAAAAGAAATTAAAAATAAAAAATTTTTTCAAAATTTTCAAAATGCTCTAAAATTAAATGTGCGCTAAGAAAATTGAAGAAAATTATTTTTCAAAAGTTCATTTTATTTTGACAATCATAAATAATTCCCATACATAATTTGAAGCTCCTTCATCGAGTAGTTTACGTAAAATATCAAAAAAATGAAAAATTAAAATTTTTTTAAAATTCTTAAAATGGCTCTAAAAAAAAACTGAGCTAAGAAGATCAATTTTCAATAGCTTCCCCCCCAGTTAGACAAAAAAATAAATTGCATGCAAAATTTGAAGTTAATCCATCGAGTAGTTCTCGAGATCTTATTGGCGTACTGAATACATACACACACACACACACACACACACACACATACAGACATTTTCTGGAAACCACTTTTTTCGACTCCCTGAGTCTAAATATGTACAAATTAATGAAAAAATAGAAAAAAATTTTTTTTACCGATACAATGCTTTCTCTATGAGAAAGCAAAAAGAATGAAAAAAATCGTATTTTTCGAGATTTTTTCACTATTTGTTTAATAGCGAATTTAGCACAACTTTTTCAATTGGCGCATATCGAAATTATCATATCTAACATAATTTCTGAGACATTTAAGCAAAAATTAGCGACTATATACGAAACATCCAAACCAAAACAGATCCCGCCTGGACTATCAATGTATAGCTCTATATCACACATTAAACTTGATCACGTGTATTAACTTGCATACAGTAGTCGAGAGACTTGATGTAATCAATTTAAGTAATAGTAGTAAAAACTAAAGATTAAAAAACATCTTGTTAAAATGATTTAAAATTCAATTTGTATTTTGAATTTTGATTGTAAACGTAAAATATGCACCTAGTAAATTGTAGATATTACTATGAATTTATCTATTATTATTTTTAAATTCAAAAAACTATTTGGTTTTATTATGTTGATACGGATTTTACATATAATGACAAACTATTTTTCTTCTCTATTGTATTTGAACTAAATGTACACCTATAATATACTACTGTTTAAAACTAAATTATATTGTATACTGCAGTAATATTGCTGTTAATTTTGTTACAGTTTTAATTAATGTTGTAAATAGCAATTCTTAAAAAAGATACTGTATTAGTCCTTGAAAATTCACATGAATAGACATGGCAATATGTAGATTTTGTTAGATATTGTTTATTTTCCGATCAATAATGAAAAATTATTTCAAACTAGGATAAGGAATTATAATGGTTTCTAATTACAACAGTAAGTTTTTTTAATTAAATGCTTTTATTTAACTTGACTGTCTCTGAATATGTCCTCAAATCTAGCGATTAAAAATTAACGTACTTCCCATTGACTTAGATGGCTGAAATTTTCAGAATATATGTATTTTGTATGCCAATACATGATTCTGTAATTAAAAAAAATTTTTTTATAATTAAATATTTATTTATATATAGATAGATATATATATATATATATATATATATATATATATATATATATATATATATATATTAGTTATATATATCCTTTGGCCGTATTCAGGTGGAATATGGATCGAGAACAATGTTTGTCGCTTGAGCTGAAATTGCCAAGGGAGGTAGATTTCTGCTCAAGCGGCAAACATTGTTTGAGATTCAGATTCCACCTGAATAAACGGCCAAAGGACATAGATGATTTTATGTCCGAAGTAGGCCGTATGAGGAACTATAACTTATTAATTGAAAATATTAATGTTTTTTCCAATAATTTTAAAATTAAATTTTAATTCTATTGATTTTTTTTTTGTTTCTTAGATTGATATTTTGTATTGAGCATAGCAGCTGTCGAAGCACGAGTCATTTTTTTTTCACTAACCTACGTTCAATATGATCGTTCTTTGACATATTGAACGAAACATAGTAGGATCGGTGATGCCATATTGATTTCTCCTGAGACATATTGAGTCTCAATATGTCTCAGGAGGACATATAAAGTTTGTAAAGAATCGAGGAGCACGTCTAAGACATATGCGATGCCAATACAAATTTATCATGCTCTTTACATACTGACACGAATACGGCCTTCGAGGACATAAATTAGTTATATATGTCCTTTGGCCGTATTCAGGTGGAATATGAATCGAGAACAATGTTTGTCGCTTGAGCTGAAATTGCTGAGGGCGCGCGAAGCGCGCCCGAGGTAGATTTCTGCTCAAGCGGCAAACATTGTTTGAGATTCAGATTCCACCTGAATAAACGGCCAAAGGACATAGATGATTTTATGTCCGAAGTAGGCCGTATGAGGAACTGTAACTTATTAGTTGAAAATATTAATATTTTTTCCAATGATTTTAAAATTAAATTTTAATTCTATTGATTTTTTCTTTTGTTTCTTAGATTGACATTTTGTAATGAGTGTAGTTGCTATCGAAGCGCGAGTCATTTTTTTTTCATTAACCTACGTTCAATATGATTGCTCTTTGACATATTGAACGAAATATAGTAGGATCGGTGATGCCATATTGATTTCTCCTGAGACATATTGAGTCTCAATATGTCTCAGGAGGACATATAAAGCTTATAGAGAGTCGAGGAGCACGTCTGAGACATATGCGATGCCAATACAAATTTAGCATGCTCTTTACATACTGACACGAATACGGCCTACGAGGACATAATAGTTATATATGTCCTTTGGCCGTATTCAGGTGGAATCTGAATCTGGAACAATATTTGTCGCTTGAGCTGAAATTGCCGAGGGCGCGCGAAGCGCGCCCGAGGTAGATTTCTGCTCAAGCGGCAAACATTGTTCGAGATTCAGATTCCACCTGAATAAACGGCCAAAGGACATAGATGATTTTATGTCCGAAGTAGGCCGTATGAGGAACTATAACTTATTAGTTGAAAATATTAATCTTTTTTTCAATACTTTTAAAATAAAATTTTAATTCTATTGATTTTTTCTTTTGTTTCTTAGATTGACATTTTGTAATGAGTATAGCTGCTGTCGAAGCGCGAGTCATTTTTTTTTCACTAACCTACGTTCAATATGATTGCTCTTTGACATATTGAACGAAACATAGTAGGATCGGTGATGCCATATTGATTTCTCCTGAGACATATTGAGTCTCAATATGTCTCAGGAAGACATATAAATCTTGTAAAAAGTCGAGGAGCGCGTCTGAGACATATGGGATGCCAATACAAATTTAGCATGCTCTTTACATACTGACACGAATACGGCCTACGAGGACATAAACATATATATATATAAGCAATATCATATAGCCAGCGCTATATACGACTAATCAGCCTCTCTTCTTCGTGCAGCTATTCGTATAATAGCTACTCAATTCTCAGTAAGGGCTTATACATATAGGCGTTACTGAGAAATTGTATACAAGTGTGTGTGTTTTGCAAAAACACACTCATGTACATGCTTACGTATATATAAGTATACAAATGTGTACGTATCTGCGCGCCCATTTATATACTCATATAAATAAAAAAAAATTGATAAAAAAAATTTTTTTAAATACTTTTATTTGACATTAAAAAAAATTAATAGAAAAAAATAAATTCTAAAAATTTAAAAGGAACTAAAAAGTAAAAAAAAATAAATAAATAATTTTTAAAAAAACGCTTTTATTTAAGGGGTGTCCTCATACCGACACAGAGATCTACCTTATCTACATTTGAATTATGCATTTAAATAAAAATTTTACTATTTTTTTTTTTTTTTTTTTTTTTTTTTATTATATCTACGGGCATTACTGCCCTTTTTAACACATAGAAATTCATTTTTAAAACAACATAATTTGACGTATTATTTAACGTGGTGTCAGCCCACGGCAGAGACAGCGAAAAAGCGACCAGACGGGGAATCGATCCCGCGCCAACGGGAATACGAGTCACGCGCCTTAGCCACTACTCCACTGAACTCTACTATTTTTGACTAAAATTCATAGAAGAGGCACATTCTTAACATTCTAAAGAATTTATTGCAACGTTAAAAGATAAAATAACACTGAAAATGAAGAAAAAAGCTCCATAATACGGTTATTCATAACTACATTGAAAAGTTAATCATATTAAGCAGTTTTCGCCTTTATTTTTACCCTTATATTGTCTTTTAACGTTGCATGAATAGTTAAATTTTTATTAATATTCATAATTTAAATATAGATAAGGTAGAACTCTATGTCGGTATGAGGATTCCCCTTAAGAAACTAAAAATAAAAAAATAAAAAGTTTAATAATTCGAATGTATAATTACATTATAAATTATGTTTCTGCCTAATATTTATTGAAATTTTATATAAAAGCGTGGAGAATATTGAAAGAACACTTAGAATTATATTCTCCACGCTTTTATATAAAATTTCAATAAATATTAAGCAGAAACATAATTTATAATGTAATTATACATTCGAATTATTAAACTTTTTATTTTCTTATTTTTAGTTTCTTAAATAAAAGCGTTTTTTAAAATTATTTTTCATTTATTTAACATAAAATACAAAATTTAGCTTAAACACTTACAGCAATATTGCACCAAATAAGTTTTTTTTTCTAATAAAGTAAAAACATTTGCTTTTTTCAATTTTATAAATTTCATTCGGATCTTCTATTCTTAATACAGACAGTTCTAGCAGGAATCGTTCCATTACACCGATAACTTCAATGACTTAACCTTTGCATCATTTTAATTTTAAGCTATCGCAACTAAACTTAATTTATAATTTGTGATTGCAGTTAATGATGGATCTAATAAAAAATTCGAAGTATTTATTGATTTTGTTGATTCAGATCTAATCCTGAATCTTTTGCATTTTTAAAAATTGAGATTGGTAATTATAGATAGATAGATATTTATTTATTTTGTAAAAAGAGTACAAAAAGGCGTGTAATACATGAAATAGTAAGTAATAATTTTATAAAAAGTATTGCACATAATAAGATAAGATATCACAGTCAATCATTAAAATTAATATATAATACTGTATCAGTAAGTCACCATGTAAAAGTGATATCACAGACTATTTTAAATACACGTAGAAAACATAAATTACAATAAAAAACAGTCTTAAATATATATCAGTCATAGAATTAAAATACATAATTTAAAAGAGGAATCACTGTCATGACATCGATAAAAATAAAATTGGACAATACTATAAAAATAAAATTGAACAATACAATAACAAAGTAATAGTTAATAATTAAAAAATAAAATAATAGTAAATAATTAAAAAATAAAATAATAATAACATTTAAAGAATAAAAACAATACCAAAGATGTCATGACTTCTAATAAAAACAGAACCACTCATTCTTTCCGCATACATTCATCCATCATTCACGCTAGTAAATACATTTACACCTTAAATCTATATATTGGACAAAACAAAATAAATTAACATAGAAATTAAAATACTTAAAATTAATTTCACTCGAGGTCGAGTAAGTACGTCCTCAAAGCCGACTTAAACCTGCCGAGCGATGGAAGATTTTTTATATCAGCAGGTAGGGAGTTCCAAAAATGCGCACCTTGAATAGTAGTAATTAATCATTTATGAAATACTTTGTTCTATCAACAAAGATTCTGCTTATAAACTTATATGAAATGGTTTGAAACCCAAGGAATAGAATTATATTCTTACTTATTCCAATAAATATTATTGAAAGCTTCTGAAACTGATACTTTTTCAATGACTATAAATTCTTCTCTATTTATAACGTTTATAAAAAGTTAAAACCAGTACTATTTTATTTTTTATTTCATCTTTATTTCTTTGCAATAATTTTATATTTTCATCACAAGAAATGATTTAAGCTTCTCTTCCGTTGAGATTTTCAATTGTAAAATTTTTAAATTTAGCTAAGTTAAATGAATAAAATTTTTCATATAGCTAATAAGAACTTGAAAACAAAATTATAATTAAAATTTATATTAATATTTTTAAATAGTTTAAAATAAAAATCTTTATTAATAAAATAATTAGGCATTTACACAGTTGCATCATCCGTTTTAATATTATTTATGACATTGTTTGAACTAAAATTTTGCCTACTTGGTATTTTAATTTTGTAAATGGAGAGGTAAATGTACGTGATTTAGTGTCGGTATTTAAAAAAAAATTAAACATGTTGCATTTTTTTATTATTTGCATTAGCTGCGTCACTCGAAAAGAAAAAAAGTATCATTTTCATTGCATTAATTTCGTTCACTTGTAAATGTATATACATGAGGATAAACCACTTATTAGTCTACAATGTAACATTGCTTCTTAAATGAACTTAATGAATAATCACCAATATCATAAATAATTAAAGTTTAATTTTCTTTTTATCTTACGTTCAATGTAATCATTAACCAAATTACTGATGAATAATCATTAGTGATTCGCTTATTATTAATTTTTAAAATAGTAAAAAATAAAGTAGACTTTTGCGTATTTGTAAAACATAGTTAAAAAGTTCATATTGTTGAAACCAAATGAAATGGAAACAAAAAGATTTTTTATTAATTATCAAAAAGGAAAGTATACTCGACAAGTGATTGAGAAAAATAAAATAAGCGATGCCCCTAAAACTATTCTGCCGTCCAAAGTATAAAAGTGGTTAACTACATTGGAATCCCATTGGAGTTAAGGTTTTCTTACTTTGGACGGCAGTATTGCCTTATGTTTGAATATTGAAGATGTAAAAGGTTATATAGGGCATTGCTTTCGTCGAACAGCAGATACTTTACTTTCCAATGTTGGTGCAAATTTAACAATGGTAAAGCAACTTGGAGGATGGCGTTCAAACGCTATAGCAGAAGGATATATTGAAAATTCTTTAGAAAATAGAAGACAAATTTTGGACAAAATAAATCATTTACATCATTCAACTAAAATATCTGTTCAATGATTATGAACAATGCCATCGACTAATAAAGAAAATTGAAATACTGTAATAATTGTGACTCCGTCAAACATAAATAATGAAAATAACCTTCCAATGATAGCATCGAAGGATCTAAACACATTAACAGGTGGAATGAATTTAAATCAGTGTTCACTATCTATTGTTCAACAAAATTCGAAAAAATCATTAAAAATCCTCTGCAAGAGCAAGATGCCAATTTCACTCCAGAACCTTCGAAGAAAAAAAAATATGAAAATACAAACTTAAGTTCATCGGAACATGAACATGAAGTGCAAAATGAAAATCTTAATGAAGCATCGCTTACATCATCATATGTGAAATTTGAAAATTGTGATATACATAATATTACAATTAATAATTACCGTCACAATGATGAATGAAAGAAAATAACTATAAGTTATACATTAATTATAAGTTTCTTAAAGTAAATTTCTTAAGTTCATATACGTATGATAAGAAATATGTATTGATAGATGTTATTATTTAAAAATTTTTAAATATTGAAGTTTTTATAACAATTTAAAAAGTTATTACAAGTAATATAATTATTAAAAAGTTTAAATGTGATTTAATTATAAAAAAGTTAAAATGGAATATATAAATATTATTCTATTAATAATTAGAATTTTTTAAAACATGTAAATTTTAAAATTTAAACAATTAATAATCACCCTCACAATGATAAATGAAAGAAAATAACTATATGATTCGACATTAATTATAAGTTCCTTAAAGTAAATTTCTTAATTTTTGATAAGAAATATGTATTGATACATGTTATTTAACAATTTAAAAATAGTGAAGTTTTTATAACAACTTAAAAAGTTATAACAAGTAATATAATTATTAAAAGGTTCAAATGTGATACAATTATAAAAAAGTTAAAATATAATATATAAATGTTATTGCAGTAATAATTAAAATTTTCGGAAACATGTAAAATTCAAAATTTAATTTTTTTATGAATCTTTCTCTCACATCCTAATTAATAATAATTTAATACATTTCTCTTTTATATTCGTTTTTAGTTTAATATATTTATATTTTTACATTTATTTATTTATGTTTTTCTATTTATTTTTCTATTTATTTTTTTACATTTATATTTTTTATCTGTTTTTTTTTTATATTTTTGTTTTTATTATGTTGTAAATTTAATTTTTATGTCTACGTTTTCAGGTTTATATTTTTTTATTATATTTTTATTTTCTCAATACAGATGTAATATTTTAAACTTAGTGTCTGTGAAATGTGTAAGCGCATATTCACAGATTGTGCATATCGTTAGTTGATACAACATCACTAATATGTTTTGATATACTATTTTTAATTTTAGCATAAATAAATTTTTTACCAGGCACGAGAAAAAATCGTTCATTCTCCTCGGGAGAAAATGCGGACTATCGATGCCCGCGTACTTGCCAGTCCCGCTATGCTTGACCTGCAACCCATATGCGGGCGGCAATAGTTCGCTTTTCTCCCTTGGTGAATAATATACTATTTTTTTTTAAACAATATCCATAGAAGCATGTTTTGAGTAATTATGAATCAAAATAACACTATTAATTTATTGTTGATTGAAATTGTATGCCAAAAGAATATGAAATCGAAGAATTACTTCCTTTTAGTAAACTAAATAATTATCATAAAGTGAATATATAATTTGATAAATGTATATATTACTATTATAATATTAAGTAATAATTTATTATAGTTCTAAGTTATGTTTTTTTTACACTTGAAAATGGTAAAATATATAATTCTTTTTTGAAATACAAACAAAGATCGAGCTTAACATAAAACTCTAATAATATGAAGATTTTCAAAAAATTATGAAAATTTTTTAGTCTACACATCGAGAAAATATCTTTATTGCAAATATTATGTTACTAATGTATTGTCAGACGATTATATTATTTTCTAATAAAGCATTAAATTGAATCTTTTTAAACAAAAGTTGGCTTTAATAAAGTTGAATAAATATCGTACGTTTTTTTATTAGGAAAGATCAATTGGTTATAAAATAATAAAAGAATAAATATTAAAACAAGAATTAAACGTTGAATACAATGACAATTATTTGAGTATATTTTATGCTTAAAATTATAAACTGATAGTACATACATAAGTGCTCATTTAAAATACTAAAAAAATATTTTAATTGTCTACTTAGAACATTAAAAATAAAAATATGTTTTTTATTTAAATTTTAATATGGAAGAATTCAACTTACTCAATTATATTGAATTTTACATAAATGTATAACTTATCACATATATGAAGAATTCATTTTATCAATAACTTAATAATATATGGATAACTTTCACATGTTAAATTTGAATAATGGACTTATTCTTAGAAATATTCCTTTTTCTGAATAAGATATTAAGAATACAGGGATGTCTATAAATTGAGAAAGAAAAATGAAGTTTTGAATATCAATATGAGTTAAGTATTATCACTCTCGCTGTATCGCTAAAAAAATTAACGACATTTAGAATACTTTTACGGAACTTAAAAAAACTTATTTATATGATCAATAAACACAAAAAAAGTTTTATTCATAAACGTTAAATAGTTCAATTAAATATTCGATTTATACATTTCAGAATAACATACATGGAATCAAATATAAAGAACTATAAGTATAGGAGTTATTTATATTAGCAATGTAATCACTTAATAAAGATTACATATTTTATTTAAATTTATTCACAGATATTTACTAATATTACTGATTTTTTTTCTTCATAATTAGGTTTGAAAAGTCAAATTTATTTTTGTGAAGTAAATAATATATTTTTATAATACTATTGTAAATACATATTATTAATTGTAAAAAAAAGTATGATTCCAATTATTTAATTATAATAGTATTCATTTTAATATTGACTTATGAAACTAACCTGTTGGTATGTTTACTTCAAATAAATTTCCAAAGAGAGGCAAAGGTGTTGGACCAGGTATCTTATCTATTAGTCTCCCGGTTCTAGTATATCTAATCGAAACGTGAATGACACACAATATAATTAAAATGATTGTTGCTAAATAATACATCATAATTTCTTTTGAATTCTGAAATTATCTTTCGACCAGACTTCTAAGCAATCTAAACTCATAATGAGGACAATATCTGATTCACAGGTTTATATTTTCTTATGCGGTATTTTTTATTAAAAAACTGGTTTTACATGATCATACATTTGAGAATTTTATGATCATATAAATGCTATGTCTTAAAAAATCAAGTGACACAATAGTAAACGTATATATTGTGTTGCCGAGACGTGACCGCACCTTTTGATGATGTGAATTGAGTAAAATGTACTTTTTTGCATTCTAAATAATATTTTTGCAATTGTTAAATTATTCGTTAAATTTTTAAGATAGAATAGAAAATATGATTTCTACAATATAATTAAATAAAATAATTGAAAATAGAAAAATTAATAAATTATTCAAAATAATAATGCACACGATTAGTCTTTGTATATTAAGACATCGTTTATTAGACTATTTATTACGTTCATGGGTTCGAAATAGAAAAAATTTAATAATTGCTTTAAATTCTATAAATTTTAAATCGAAATATCATATTTATTCAAGAATATTAAACAGCAGAAGTATCTTAATAGTCTGCTATTACATATTTGCGCAAAAAAATTCTATAATTTCCAGTATAAAAATGAATTTTATGTGATTATAAATAATTATATATAACTACACGGATCACCATATAGTTATATTTTAATAATAATCTATGTATAATTGCATACTTAGGAATGTTTATATGTAATTTCAAATAATATTATTAGATACAGACGTATAATTATATATACTTATTGTACGCGCTCGTACAATTTGTTTCTAATGTTGTATTATTGCTGTAGTGTAAATCATATTTTTCATCATTCATTCATTAATGTAAATTCAATTTAAAGAAAATTGATTCTTAATATTCTATTTTTAAATATATACACAAAGTCGCAAATATTCAAAATCACAAATTTTTACCGTCAGAACATAACTGTTGTAAAGCCATAAAAAAAGGGTCTCTTTCCTTAAGCAAACTATTCAAGTAAAGATTACGGGGTTTTCCTCAACTTAAACATTACTGTTTCATGAATTTGCCATATGTCCGAATTTTCTCTAAAAGTGTATAAATGTCTTTTTGCTTTGGAAAAACCCAGGCAAAAACATATGTATTAATACGAGCGTCCACACCTTTGTAAAATCGAAGCATCAAAATTTATAAAACTATTCAGTACTCTTGTAGCTCTCATAACGAGCAGTTCTTAACAAGCCTTTGCTCTGCAAGGTCATACATTTATATAGTTCAAATAAAATCAAATGGTCTTTAATTTAGTATATACCTTTTTTTATCAACGCCCTATACATATTCATAATATTGTCTCTCAAAATTAGTTTTTTGTGAGGCGTATCAACTTATTGGTACACAAAATTTGGTCCTTCTAGCCCGATATTCCGGCATACATTTAAATCAATTCAAAAAATTCAAAAAGTAAAGAAGTGAAGTGAAATACATACACAAAATTGTGACTGGTGCTACAAAAACAATTCAAATCATACGGTATTTATAATCATAACTTTTCAACCGAAAGCACGCTATACATTCAGAACGGAGTAACTTACGTTAGTTATCGAATTAACAAATTAAATATAGGAGAGAAATAGTAAAGTTTATCGTCGTGTTGGATCCACGCGTGTGTATGCGAGTTTTTATACATAAACAAAAAATAAATCAGTGCGGCAGTTACAACAAAAATTAATATACAAATACATGCTGAAGAATCAATCATCTATCTTGATTAATTCAATTCAAACAGAACTATACCTAGGCCTAGGTTATATACATTTAATCAAGTATTCACGGATCTTCTTCGCATCAATTCAATTATTCAAATTATTCGAATGATCAAAAGACATTCGAATAAAATACAACCACTCAAATATACAATCATTTAAATATACAAATATTCAAATATACGAATATCCAAATATTTAAATATACAAATACTTAAATATACAAATACTTAAATATACAATCGTCAAATATACAAACATACAACCATTCAAACATACAAATATTCAAATACATTATTATTCAATCATACAATTTGTCAATATACAATCAATCAACGTTCATCGATTCAACATTATTTACGCAGTCTTGTGGAACCACTGTGGGTAAGTGCCTTTTATCATATTAAATCACCAATAGACAAATTCATAAACCACTGACTACTGTCACATAAATTTTGCCTCTACTTAAAATAAACTATTCAATAAAATTAAAAATGAGCAACGATGACAAAATTAAAGTTTTACATGCACAGCGCGATGCCATTAAGGAAAAAATTAAAATATTTAAAAATTTCGTTTCAAATCATAAAGAAACAGACTTTCAGCAACTCGAAACACGTTTTAACAAATTCAATACGATTCACGATAAAATCGATACAATTTTTGACGAGTTAGACTGTTTAGATCCATCAGAAACCAGTAGAAAAGAAAGATTTGTAATTTTTGATGATTATTATGCGGTTACTGCCACTGCTCAACAAACTATTTCAAATTCATTAGAAAAAACAAACAGTCGATCAAAAGAACTAACGCCAACAAACAATAGTTCAAATAATTCGACTACGGAAAACGATAGCGGTTCGTCGCGCACCTTAAAACGAAAAATAAGACTCCTGGATCCTACAATATCAATCTTTAGTGGCCAGTTAGAAAATTGGCTATCATTTAAAAATACCTTTCGCTCTCTTATTCATAATTTCGAAGGATTATCGAACGTAGACAAATTACTATACTTAAAATCCGCGCTACGCAACGACGCACTCGAAAAAATTAACGTGCTTGAAATAACGGACGAAAATTATATTGTCGCGTGGGATCTACTAGAACGCGCATACGAAAATAAGGGAATATTGATCGGAAATCACATATCGAGCATAATTAATTTACCGAAGCAAGAAGAAAAAAACTATAAGAGCCTAGAGCGATTAGCTGATAAAGCCCAATCTCACTTGAAGTCATTAAAAAGCTTAGGTTTGAATCTAAGTTAAGAATTTGTAACACAAGTAATCATAGAAAAATTAAGTAAAACTACGCGTGATAAATGGATCGAAACATGTGATCGCGCGGTATATCCTACTTTAGATGATCTTCTTGAATTTTTATATAAACACGCAACTACCATGTCGCAACAAATTAATCAAAATTCATTTAAAATCATGTTACGGCAAGATCATAATTATACTCCAAATACAGCACATTCAAATTACGGTCCACCTACCAAAATGCGCAAATTAGACAATAAATTTCACGCAAAAACGTTTTTAACCAATAACAAAAATTGTTCTGTGTGCAACGAAGAATACCATCCATTATATAAATGCAAAAAATTCCGCGAAATGAACGTACATAAAAGAATTCAAATCATTATAGAAGCTAGACTTTGTATTAATTGTTTAAGAAAACACACTGACGAATGCAAATTAGGTAATTGCCAAATATGTAATAAAAAGCATAATTCATTATTACATATTAGTGTACCAAAAGACAAAACATTAAATACTGAAAATGACTGACTATATGAACTACAAAATACAGAATTATGTTTTTCAACAATTTTTTCTTCTAAAAATTTCAATCTAATGACAAGTGCTCAAGTCAAAATTATAGACAAACTTAAAACAGAAATTAAATGCAAAATGTTGTTAGACACATGTTCAACGGCCAATTTTGTAACAGAGAATTTAATAAATCAATTAAAATTACCAAAAACTCGTTGTTCTCTAGTCATCGGTGCCATGAATAATTTAAACACAACAACCAATTATTATTCAGAAATAACTTTCAAATCAATACATTCGGAATTTTCAAAAACATTAACCTTTTTTATTGTCCCTATTATAACTGATTTAATTCCGAACGAAACAATAAACAAAAAATCATTAAATATACCATCAAATCTGCCATTAGCTGATCCTGAATTTAACAAACCTTCTCCAATTGATTTATTAATCGGAGCGGGTTCTACTTTATCCATTTTTTGTACCGGTCAAATAAAACTATTGAACAATGAGGACATTATTTTACAAAAAACAAAACTCGGTTGGGTTATAGGCGGTGGATTAAATTCAATAAAATCAAAAATCCTAAATGTATGACCACAAATTTAAATTTTGATCTCGAGAAATTTTGGAATTTAGAAGAAATAAACAAAAATCAATATAAATGGTCAAATGACGAAATTTTATGTGAAAATCTATTCAAAAAATATGTAACGCGAAATGAAGAAGGTAAATATATAGTAGCATTGCCATTCAAAAATAATAACAACCTACTAGGAGATACGCGACAAATCGCTTTAAAGAGATTATTACTATTACAGAAAAGATTCAAACTTAATAAAAATCTTGAAAATCAATATGTTAACGTAATAAATGAATACATAGCATTGGGACACATGTCAAAGACGGACTCAAAAAATACAACTGAATTTTACCTGCCTCATCATGCAGTAATAAAAGAGGCAAGCAACACCACTAAATTGCGGGTTGTTTTCGATGCATCGGTAAAACCAGTGAACGGACTTTCTTTGAACGAAACTTTATTAGTCGGCCCTACCATACAAGACGATCTATTTAGTATACTTGCACGCTTTAGACTCCATAACTACGTCATTATTGCGGATATAGAAAAAATGTACCGCCAATTTCTCGTTCGTACAGAAGACCGTAAATTTCAAAAGATTCTTTGGTTTAATAATAACGAAATTCAAGAATACACCTTAAACACAATAACCTTTGGTGTCGCTTCTGCACCATTCTTAGCAATAAGATGCTTACATCAACTAGCAGACGACGAGAAAAATAAATTTCCATTAGCCTCAAAAATACTCAAAACAGACATGTACGTTGACAACATGCTGACAGGCACAAATACAAAACATGAAGCGTTCGAGATCATTAAACAAATAACCGGGATATTAGACACAGCAGGTTTAAAAATGCGACAATGGGCAGCTAATGACCCCAGTATTCTTCGCGGCATAGCAGAACAAGATTTAGATTCAAATTTTGACCTTAACTTAGACAATTCGTTAAAAACTTTAGGTATATTTTGGAGAGCCAAATGCGATCATTTCATTTACGAAATCAAAACAATATCTTTCAATGAAAAATTTACAAAACGTAAGATTCGTTCTGAAATTGCGAAAATATTTGACCCCATTGGCCTGTTGGGTCCTATTATCCTATATGCAAAAAAAATCATACAAGATCTTTGGAAAGTCAAAATTGATTGGGACGAATCCATTCCTACCGATATACACTACAAATGGCATAAATTTTGTACACAATTGAATTCAATACGCGACATTAAGTTTAAAAGACAAATTATTTGTCACAACCATCAAAATATTGAATTACACGGATTTTGCGACGCGAGCGAAATAGGTTACGGTGCTTGTATTTACCTAAGATCGAAAAGACAAAACAATACTTATTATATCGCTTTACTATGCTCAAAATCAAGAGTAGCACCATTAAAAACACGTTCCATACCCCGCCTAGAACTATGCGCCGCGCAATTATTAGCCTGTCTATACACTCAAGTTATTAAAGCAATAAACATTAACATTACAAATACATATTTTTGGTCTGATTCAAGTATCACCCTAAATTGGTTAAATTCATCGCCTCATACATTAAAAACCTTTGTAGCGAATCGCGTCGCGAACATACAATCAAAAACTGACGTAACGAAATGGTATCACATACGATCAAACGATAATCCTGCTGATGGACTCTCGCGCGGTCAATTACCTTGCGAATTTTTAGAAAACTCGCTATGGATAAATGGTCCCAGCTGGCTGCAGAAACATAAAGAATTTTGGCCGAAATCAAGTATACCCGGTTTGAATGAATTACCCGAAACGCGCAAGGTCATTTGTTTGAAAACGAATTTTCACTTAACATATTTTAATGAAATAATCGAAAGATTTTCATCATTTCGTAAATTAACACGCGTCATAGCTTTATGTCTTCGTTTCCATAAAAAATACCGCAAAACAGGGCCAATAGAAATACATGAATTAAATAGAGCTGAAGTAGTAATCATAAAAACAATTCAAGATATAAACTTTCAACGTGATATTCATTCATTAGTAAATAAAAATACCCTGTCAGGTAAAAATCAATTGTTACCGTTGGATCCTTTTTTGGACAAAGATAATATTTTAAGAGTGGGAGGGCGAATTCATAAAGCAATAATTCCTTTTGCCACACGTCACCGTATAATTCTACCGCGTAACAACCATTATACAAACTTAATTATTAGACATTTTCATTTACTTAATCACCACACTGGTATTCAAAACACACTATACGCGCTGCGCGAAAAATATTGGCCGATCGATGGGCGTAATCAAGTAAAAAGAGAAATAAGAAAATGCATTACATGCTTCCGCGCCAAACCGCGTCTTATTGATTATAAAATGGGTAACTTACCTAGCGTGAGAATTAGACAGTCTCGTCCTTTCAACAACGTAGGAGTAGATTATTGCGGACCTTTTTTTATAAAGGAAAAGAAATTCAAAAATAAAAAATTTCTCAAACGTTATGTGGCTATATATGTCTGCATGACTACAAAGGCCATACACATAGAACTCGTGGAAGATCTTACAACAGTAGCCTTCATCGGTTCTTTAAAACGTTTTATTGCTCGACGAGGTTTATGCGAAAACATATATTCAGACAACGGTACAAACTTTGCTGGGGCAAAAATGAGTTGAATGAATTACACACATTATTTCAGTCAAAAAATTTGAAAACAAAACTCGAAACCTTTACAAACGATCATAAAATTCAATGGCACTTCATTCCCCAAATGCACCCAACTTCGGTGGTTTATGGGAAGCTAGTGTAAAACAATTCAAACATCATTTCAGGAGAGTAGCATATGACAAACGTTTTACCTTTGCAGAATTTTATACTTTTTGTGTTGAAGTAGAGGCAATATTAAATTCTCGACCCTTAACCCAATTTTCAAATGACATAAACGACTTGACAGCCCTTACGCCTGGACATTTCTTAATTGGTGATTTAATAAAAGGCCTTCCTGAAAATAACTATACAAAAATCCCAGATAATCGTTTAAATGCTTGGGAAAATATAAATAAGATCAAACAAGAATTCTGGACACGATGGCATAAAGAATACTTAAATGGATTGAATATGCGTCGAAATAAAAACTATAACAAGAAACAATTAGAACCAGGAGTATTGGTACTACTTAAGGAAGACAACCAACCAAGTTTACAATGGAATCTTGGCAGAATTACCGAAACCCATCCAGGTACCGACAATATCATCAGGACAGTAACAGTACAAACAAAGGATGGGCTCAAGAAACGTCCAGCTTCGAAGATCGCCGTACTGCCCATCGAGAATGAAAATGATAAAACATAATATTCTTAACTTAACATTTTCTATTTTTAACATAATAATTTCAATTTAATGTAATCTAAGTCAAAATACATTGTTTTCATTGATCGAGTTAACTCTCTCAGGGGGGAGTATGTACGCGCTCGTACAATTTGTTTCTAATGTTGTATTATTGCTGTAGTGTAAATCATATTTTTCATCATTCATTCATTAATGTAAATTCAATTTAAAGAAAATTGATTCTTAATATTCTATTTTTAAATATATACACAAAGTTGCAAATATTCAAAATCACAAATTTTTACCGTCAGAACATAACTGTTGTAAAGCCATAAAAAAAGGGTCTCTTTCCTTAAGCAAACTATTCAAGTAAAGATTACGGGGTTTTCCTCAACTTAAACATTACTGTTTCATGAATTTGCCATATGTCCGAATTTTCTCTAAAAGTGTATAAATGTCTTTTTGCTTTGGAAAAACCCAGGCAAAAACATATGTATTAATACGAGCGTCCACACCTTTGTAAAATCGAAGCATCAAAATTTATAAAACTATTCAGTACTCTTGTAGCTCTCATAACGAGCAGTTCTTAACAAGCCTTTGCTCTGCAAGGTCATACATTTATATAGTTCAAATAAAATCAAATGGTCTTTAATTTAGTATATACCTTTTTTTATCAACGCCCTATACATATTCATAATATTGTCTCTCAAAATTAGTTTTTTGTGAGGCGTATCAACTTATTGGTACACTTATATATAATCCATTGACTATTAATCAAAAGTTTATATTTCTATTAGATTATGTGTAACTGTTCATGTTGACATATAACTTTTAGATGATTTTATGTAATTGAAAATCGCTCATGATGTTTGTTTATACATAGAAATTTATTAGTGAAATAACGATTTAATGATAAATAAATATTATACAAATAACAAGTTTAATAAGCCTGAAAGTTAAATGAAATTATATTATTTTTAACAATGATTATATTTTTTCAATGAAAAATAAAATTTTTATAAGAAATGTAAAAATGTAAGAAATGCTTACTGTAAAATTCTTATAGAATATTAATACACAGCATTTTTTAATAACAATTATTTCAAATGCCGTCTTTGAATAATTTAAAAACGTATCATTTGTCATAATCGTTATCACTATAATGTTTTACAAAATAATCTTAATTTTAATGTTATGCTTACATTGTTACATAACTTTAGATTTACAATAATATTTACTTAAAATATGTAAATAATTCATGATTTTATTCAGCAAGGGGATTCTAGAAATTAAGCTCATAAATTATCAATAAAAATTTTTTTTTATGAAAAACAAATATAAAAAAAAATAAAATTTGAATAAATAAGAAGGTGCTCATTGTTCGATTTTGGTTTTTGTTAGGATTCGATCCTAAATATGCCTAGAATCATATCCAGAAAGAAAATCTGAGATGCAAAGACTTCATGGTCAAATTTACTCGAGGACCACCGTGCATTAATAACTATTTAAATTTTCTTGAATTTAGTGAAAAACTAATTATACTCAATAGCCCTGGATAACTAAGTAAATGTGAATTAATATAAATAATTGTAAATAGTCTTTTATAGTCCCAATTAAATTAGCTATAATTTCACTTATATTTATTTATTTATTTAAATTTTATATTAAATTATTTATTATTATTCGTATTTTTTTTCTTTAAGAATTAGAATCTTATTTTAATAATTATTAATGTAAAAAAAATATATTTTTTATCATTGGTTTCTAACGATATATTTATGTTTTTTTATATCTTTTACTTATTTATCAATCGGGCGATTGGCTTGGTTCAATTGATTTTCAAAGAGATGAAGAGATTGTTTTTATTTTTGCATACTTAATTGAAATATGAATAAAACATTTGAAATTAAATATTTTTAAGTAATAAAGTTTGCATAAATTTTCTTCACAATTATCGTTTGACCAGTAATTTTAATGTCTTTAAAAAAAACTTGAAGGCATTTTTTAAGACTGTTCATAAACTAATAATATACGACTTTTTAGCAGTGTAATGCAGATTAATAAAACATGAACTTAGTTTATACACATTGAAGTTTTATGAATTTTTTATCACATCAATTCTAAAAATAATTTTTGTTATAAAAGCAAAGTTTTTTATTAATAAAGTTACATGTATATAGTTACATGTTTATATATATTTATATATAATATGTTAAATGATTTCCACGATTTAATTTAATATTAGAGTTAACAATTAAAAAATTAATGAATTCTCGAAATCAAATAGCAAGAACTCTATTATTTTAATTATACATGCAGCTTTTGTTTCGCGATGATAATTCAGAGCTCCACAAAACATGATGACAGCAATTTTAATGCTTTTTTATGTTAGAATCCACTTGTTCCAAAAACCATTTGATGAGAATAGAGGTACGGGACAATACTTCCGCTGATCACTGTGGTCTTTAAG
This sequence comes from Anastatus disparis, assembly GCA_017163975.1. NCBI lineage: Eukaryota > Metazoa > Arthropoda > Insecta > Hymenoptera > Eupelmidae > Anastatus > Anastatus disparis. Next base: position 948,880 of record JAFFSR010000012.1, read on the forward strand.
AGCAGGTCGTATATCTCCGTCCTTTTCTAATCAGAGAATTAATTTTTTTGCAAAAACCAATAATTGTAACAAAAAATAAGGAGATAGCCCCATCTCGTATAATAAAAAGCAAGATTTTCTTTGATGAGGAAAAATTATTTTTATCGATTCGTTTTGAAGAAAACCTTGAAAAACGTAAAAAATAGAGGTTAGGATGGACAATTCAGTTTTTCAAGGTTTTCTTAAAAACAAAGCAATAAAAATAATTTTTCCTCATAAAAGAAAATCTTGCTTTTTATTATACGAGATGGGGCTTTCTTCTTATTTTTTGCAAAAATTATTAATTTTTGTGAAAAAATCAATTCTTTGATTAGAGAAGGACAGATATACTCCACCTCCTCTTAATGTCTATTTTAAAAGACAATAAAATGATTACAAATATTGAATATGTTAATTTTCTTTTTGATTGCCAGCCTGACCTTCAGTCATTAGATGAAAATAAAATTTCATCTCAAAATAAAATTGAATATCATTGTAGTACAGTCATTACATGCATGGTAAATTGATATTCAATTCACTTTCGTTAATCTTAACCCTTTTCATTAATTATTAAAATTTTTTTAAAAAATAATTATAGATAGATAGATAGATATTTTATTTATTTGTAATAATTTACAAAAAGTGTGTAACAAAACAAAAATATAATATTTAATACATAATAAGATACAGAAATGAGATAATGTAATTATTGCACATATGATATCACAGTCAATTTCCTAAAACTAATAATAATACAAAAGTAAGTCACTATTCAGAGTGATATCACAGATCATTACAATAATAAAATACACACACAATCATCAATAAAATAACAATAAACAAATATGTCGAATTAATATCTATCAGTCAAACTAGTAAAAACAAAACCAAAAATAAAATATAATAAAATCAAACGAGTCAAATAGTCAAAGATAATAAAAAAATAATGCATTCACTCTCAACCATGCGCTCATCATCCATACTATAAATACAAGCACACCTTAAATCTATATACGGGACTACACATGATAATAAATTAACATAAAGGGACTATAAATCAAGGCTGTGAACCAGAATGAAATTTTGCTCTTTGGAGCGGTTTTAAAGCGGTTCAAAATAAAAACCGCTCCGAAAACCCGGAGCACTTTACGGAGTAAACAGCAAGGATCAAAAGCGCTCCGGAGCTTCAAACCGGAGCGGTAATCTATTCTCCAGAGCAGATATGAACCGATTAATGGTAGATAAATACAAGGTTGTGAATCGGAGCAATATTTTGTATATTGTTTATGTGCGCGCGTGCATGTGTGTGTATACGCGTGTGCGTGTTTATCTATTTAAATATATTAATTCATAATCATCTTTGTGTATTGTTTATGGTACGATACAAATGATGGATAAATACTTACAAACCGAACTCGTAAGCGGCTCAAAATTTCAAATATAAGAAATTTATTATAGTCGAGCATCGAGCATTATCAGTGTTATTGTCGCTTTATTCTTTGGCGTACAAAGTTGATTTACTGTTTCAAATCTATTTAAGTATTTTTTCTGAATCATTGTAAAATGAGTGATAGCGAGTCAAATAATGATTTTTTATTACGGCCAATAGAATTCGTTGGCAAATATTTTGATTACAATAAAGATACTTGTCATTCAAAATGTAAAATAAATAATTGTTCGCAAAGTTTAAAGGTAAGTATTTTCAAATTAATATTTTTCTAAAGTTCTTTTAGTTCCAAATTTTAATAAAAAATTAATACACTTTACTTCTATTTCTAATTTTTTAAATTTATTCTTTTCATTAATTTATTTATAATTTATGAATTTATAGGGAAAGCACGTCTCTAATTTGGAAAGGCATATTATGCGTAAGCACTCAACAGAAGCAGCTATAATAAAAGCTATACGTTCTAAATTGCAACAAAATCGTAACTACAAAAGATCCAGTGATGATTCAAAAATAAATCTTGACGGTACGTAAATTAAAACCATTAATAGATATTATTATTATTATTGTTGTTATTATTATTATTATTATTATTATTATTATTATTATTATTATTATTATTGTTGTTATTATTATTATTATTATTATTATTATTATTATTATTATTATTATTATTATTATTATTATTATTATTGTTATTATTATTATCACTATTATTTCAAGAAGGAAAATAAAAGAAATTAATGTAAATGAAGTGCTTTACATTAAAGTGATTAGTTTCATTAGAGATCATTATTTATAATACATGGATATTAATTTTAAAATAAATGTAACAAAACAGTTTTTTTTTTCGTTTTTTAAGATGTATATAAGATTATAGTGTAATTGAATATACTTTTTTATAGATAGTGCTACATCTTCTCAACTGCTTACCAATGAAACAAGTAGATATGCAAAGCGAAGAAAAACCTGTAATGTTGTTGCTATTTCTGTAACGTATGATGAAATTTTAGATGCTTGTATTGAAATGGCAACAGTCAATGGACGCAGTTTGAATATGTTTGAAGATAGTGGGTTTAAAAGAATCATTACACCTTTATTAGATGGTCTTAGAAGCCATCATTTAAATGTTACAATTAATCGACAAATAATTCGACAAAAGATTATTGCTGAAGCACAGAAGATCCGTGCAGATATAAGTAACAATGTCAAAGGTCGATTAGTTTGTTTAAAAGTGGATAATGCAACGCGTTTAGATAGATCATTAATGGGTGTAAATATTCAATTTTACAAGGATGGCAAACTTTGTTTACATAATATATGTACCAAGCAATTGAATTGTATTCATACAGCAGAAAATTTAAAAGACGAGATCATCATCGAGCTCGATAAATGCGGCATTTCCAAAGAAATGATTTATAGTGTTACAACTGATAATGCAGCCAACATGATAAAATCGATAAAATTATTAAGTAAAGAAATAAACCATGATTCTAGCATAAAGGAGAATGAAAGTGCAATTCAAATGCTTGTTGATGAAAATGATGATAATGTTGATGATGATGGTGATGGTGATAATGACGATGACGATATAAACTATAGCAGCGACATCGAAGAAGATTTTTTATTTAAAACTTTTGATAGTTTGCCGAACCAATTTGACCAAGAAAATATATTCGGTCAAAGGTGTGTTGCTCACACTTTGCAGTTAGCAGTTGATGATGCTTTAAAAAGAGAAAATTTAAATGAATTTTTAAATAAAGTAAGAAACGTAGTGAAAAAACTCCGTACACCAACCAACTCAAGTATATTAGCTGCAATTGGTAGAAACAAACCTATAATTGATTGTCCAACTCGCTGGCATTCAACTTATGATATGTTGGAAAGTTTATTAGAATTTAGGGTTATGCCTGTACAAATTCTGAGTACCACCAAAAAGTTAAAAATTTCAAACTTATCTTTTGCTGAATATGATAGATTGCAAACGATTGTTGACTCGTTAAAAGCTGCAAAAATTACCACTAAAAAATTGCAATTAGAACAGCTACAGGTTGGTGATTTTATACAAGAATGGTTGCTTTGCAAGCACAACACCAAATCCGTTGACAGCTCTTTAGCGAAGACACTGCTTGCAACAATGGAAGAACGAAAAAGCAAATTATTGGGAAGTCCTGGTATTTTATGCGCAATTTATTTAGACCCTAGATGGCAAATTATGCTATCTGAGGAGCAGCAAAATACTGCAGTTAATTACTTAATTCTACTATGGCAACGTTTGCAATTGTTAAAATTTGAAAATATTATGGAATTAGACCTAGATTCACAAGATGATGCTATAAACGAAAATAATGAAGATCCTTTGGAGCAAATGTTACAAGAAAGGCAAAAACAAAGAAAAAAGCAAGGAAATAATCGCTCGTGTGACATTAGACAACTTTTGCAATCATTTTCAGAAGAAGAAAGACTTTCTTATAATAAAAATATTTTTAGTTATTGGGAAAAAAAAAGCTTATATATCCGGAACTCTACGAACTTGCGATTACTGTACTCGCGTTACCTGTTACTCAAGTGAGCGTCGAGAGATTATTTTCTAATTTGCGATTTATTTTAAATTACTTAAGAAATTCCTTGAAATCAGAATTATTAAATGATATTTTATTAGTAAGATGTAACCGTATGTTTGCTACAGAAAAAAAGCCATCTAAAAATTAAGTTGTTTAAAACATTTTTTATTTTGTTGAATTTATGTTTATTTTGTTTTGCAGTCATTTATTTATTAGTATCTGTTTTATTTGAATATTACATTATGTAATATTAATTCAATTGTTATTTTGGTTATGTCTTTTTCAACATTTTTATTTTTGTTAAAGACTATGTTTATTATATTCTTTTACAGATATTTATTTATTTATTTGTATGAATTGTATTTTCATATTGTACTTATATGTAATATTAATAAAATTAAAATTTTTGTCAGATTTTTTGCGAGTTATGCTAAAAATACATTAAATAAAATTAATAAAAATACTTGGCAATAAAATATACTCAAAGTCTATTCTTTACATATCAAACAATTTTAGTTAATTTTCAATCAAAAAAGTCATTCCAACAAAAAATATTATTCCATTCATTAAAAGAGCGGTTTTTGCTCCAATGTTTGCTCTGGTTCACTCCAGAGCAGAGCGAATATGTTGAATTGCTCCAGACCGGAGGAATTTTCAATACTCCATATGTCGCTTCACTCCAGGAGCGGAGCAATCAAAATGGTTCGCTCCGATTCACAGCCTTGCTATAAATATAACATAAAGAGAATATCCGTTACTCAAGGTCAAGTAGGTACCCCCTCACTGCCGTCTTAAACCTGCTGATAGATGGAAGATACTTAATTTCAGCAGGTAGGGAATTCCAAAAATGCACACCTTGAACTTGGAAGGAATTTCTTCCAGTCTCAGTGCGCATAAAGAGCACCGCAAGATTCTTAGTCTCTCCCCTAGTAGCCGCCCTAGGTACACATCTAGTGAAGAGACTCACTAGATGCTCCGGAGTATTCATGCGCACGATTTTGTACATAAGCACAGCCAAAAAATACTGTCTCCTCGCATCAGTGCGCAGCCAACCCAACGCGGTTCTATAAGGAGAGACATGATCACCCATTCTCAAACCCATTACATATTTCACACATGAATTTTGTAATCTCTGTATTCGACTTCTCAACTCCTGAGAAGCATCGAGCAGAACCACCGAACAATAGTCAAGATGTGGAAACAGCAGGGCGGTTGCGAGCTGTTTACGCAGAGTCTCCGTGGTGTACCGACGGAAAAACCGCAAGGCATACAAAACTCTATTGAACTTTTTTGTAATTATATCAACGTGCGGTACCCATGAAAGTTTAGGGTCAAGCACAACACCAAGACTCGTCACGGAGTCAGAGAAAGGTATACTAATGCCTCCCTCAAGATCAATCGTACGTGACCCATCAGCATAAAAAGAATTTACAAAACGACTATTGCCAAAGACGATTGCCTTGGTTTTATTAGAATTCAAAGTGAGAGAGACACCAGCAGCCCACTCCGACACCGCTTTGGCCGCCCTCTGTAGAGTGAGAATACCTTCTTCCACATTCTCGCGAGGCACCTGCGTGTAAATTTGCAGGTCGTCTGCATAGAATAGGTGCCCGACGCAACCAGAGTCAAGAGCGTCACGTACGTCATTAATGTGAAGACAAAACAACAGAGGCCCCAGTACCGAACCCTGTGGAACTCCAAGGTTGGTTGTCAGCCAACTCGAATCCTCGTTTAAATGCGTGGAAACCATTTGTTTCTTTCCTGAAATATAGGAGTTAAGAAGGGGCCGAACTATCTGTCTCTATCTAATAGCGTTTTTCATTATTTATATAAACACTATCCTTTATAACAAGAAAAAAATAGCAGCCCCCGCTAGATATTAGTATAATTAGTAAATTTTGTAATAACAATCAAATTTTTTACCGCATAGTTTTTGACTAATTAGAGACCTACTATCAATCTAGAATATAACCTATCTTTCTTTTGGTAGGTCTCTAATTATTCAAAAACTACGCAGTAAAAAAATTTGGTTGTTATTACAAAATTTACTTATTATACTAATATCTAACGGGGGCTGCTATTTTTTTCTTGTTATACCGGATAGTGTTTACATAAATGATGAAAAACGCTATTAAACAAAGACAGATAGTTCGGCCCCTTCTTAATCCACAAGAGAGCAGCCCTGGAAAGCCCCATCGATCTAAGCCTAGTAAGTAACTTGAAGGGAGAGATCGTGTCGAATGCCTTACTGAAGTCAAAAAGTAAAAGTAACGTGACGAGTTTTTTATCTAGACCCGATCTTATGTCATCAGTTAATTTAAGAATAGCTGTTTGTGTTGAGCTGTGCTTTCTGAAGGCAGTCTGCATTGGGTCAAGTATTTTATTAGCAGTAATGTACTCCTGCAATTGGTCATGGGCGATCTTCTCAAGTACCTTTGAAAGAAAATATAAAATAGCAATAGGCCTGAAGTCTTTAGGCGATTTGGGTGCAGAGCACTTCTTTAATGGCACAATACGTGCCTGTTTCCAAAGGCCAGGGAAAACCCCCCGCGCAAAAGAGGAATTGAACAGAGTCACAAGATGTTCACCAATAAATGGTAATGCTTTAAGTATCACATTTTGCGGAATGCCGTCTTCCCCACGAGCCTGCGATGAGAAGTGAGAAACTGCAAGAATAACATCGTTAATATTAATTGATTTAAAAGCGAAACCATTTTCGCTGCATTCAGAAAGAAACTTCTTACGTTCCTCACCATCATCATGTGGCGAAACCGACACCCCAGCAAAGTGCGCATTAAGCTCATCCGGAGCAAATCCATTCAGATCCCCTTGGGGTCCGGATAAGAGTCCCAGCTCTCTCAACTCCTTCCAGACATTACCACTTGCAAGAGCCTCGAACAGTCTGTTATGATAATATTCACTTCTTGCATGCTCAATCTGCTCGTCCAACGCCTTACGTAAAATTAAAAATTCTGAAAAATATTTATTGTCGTTTGTCCGTTTGTATCGCCTATATGTGGCATCCCTCCTGCGCTGCATCTGTGACAACTTTCCATCCATCCATGGTGGCTTCTTTTACGTACATTTAAATATTTTCACCGGTGCTAAATTTTCAATAGCAGCAGTGAGATTATCACAAATGCAGTCAAGTGCAGACTCAGGATCCACTATGTCAGTTGTCAATTTGGACCAATCATAGCCGGCCAATTTCTCCAATAATAATTTTTTACTAATGTTTTTATAATTTCTATACTTAATTGGTTCTTGCGCTAAACTGCTAGCATTGTAGGCTATAGAAACTTCAATTAAATTGTTCCGACTATGAAAGTTCGCAGGTACGTTACGTGCGTCTAGTATAGTGTCATTGTCATCTACAAAAATCAGGTCTATCCATGTGCGAAACGATGGAGTTATATGCGTGGCACCGTGCTGGACCAACTGAAGCGAAAGCTCAGCGGACAGTTTACTAAGAAACTTCGCATCACTGCCTTCTCGCAGGAGATCGGCATTCAGATCTCCCATTATAATCTTAAATGAAAAATGGGGAGTCAAACTGACTAACGTATCAATTAGATCAGAATCTTTTGTAAAAGAAATGACAGGAGGACGGTAAATGACGGAAACCAACACAGATTCAGAGTAGCCATTTGCTTTAACAGAAAAAAAAATATATTCAGGTACTTCAGGCTTACCACTGGCAGTTATAGTTGTGTTATTCGAAAAAGCTAATATCTCACATTTCAAACTATATTTGACGTAAAGGGCAACCCCTCCTCCATGAAGGTTTCTATCCTGTCTAAAAATTTTATACCCCTTAACCTGAATGACGTCATCCGAGACAGTCGGACCCAGCCAAGTCTCAGCCACTCCAAACAGGTCATAAGAATGGTCGTCACATAGAAGCTCACGCACCTGTCCAATGTGAGCCCTTAAAGAAGTTACATTCAAAAAGCCCGCTCGCAGTGCACCCCTTCTCCCTTTTCGACTCACCGAGGAGATCTGGCTTAGTCATTGGGGAGAGAGTTCATTATTATTTAACTTACTTTTAATAACAGGACATTCATCATTGGAAGCTATCTTAACAACATTGTCAACCTTATTTAAACATCCACTAATCACACAAGATTTGTCAGCAATAAAATTTTTGTCTACAATAACATTATTTGAACTAGTTAAAATTTGATCTATATCATCTTTAGTAGCAAATGTGTATGCTCTCTCCTCTCTCGTTCGTCTTGCCAGAAATCTGACACTTCTATGCCAAATAAATTTAATACCTTTAACCTTAGCATAATTCTTTAGATCATTGAAATTTTTATATGTATCTTTTTGAAGGTATTCATTAATAAAAACCTTATAATGGTTTTTTATGACAGACAGACTGGCAAAACGAGAAAGATCAATGTCTGCCGTTGAAAAACTAGTGATTTTTCTTTTTTCATTTAATATTTTTTGAACCAGACTGGCCTCGGAGAGTCTGACTAGCAGCGAGTGAGGACCCCCTGGACCGTCCCTGATCACGCCGCTTCTAGATTCAAACGATGTTAAAAACACAACCGACAAAATGTGTGACTGCATTAAGTCCGGAAATATGGTACCGAGGACAGCACAAACATAATCCTCCTGTCGAACATTAGCCGCTAAGCAGTCCAGTCCACTGGAGATCACCAATGAGCCACCCTCGATACCACAATTTTGTGTGTTTTGATGATTATCCTTTGCTATTTCTGTGTTTATAATTTCTGTGTTGGCGTCTGCTGTTTCCTTTAAATTCGTGTCAGTGTGTGAGACCTTTTTACGCTCTTCTACACGCTCCTGCACACTGAGATCAGAGACGGTCTGCACCACGCATGCCAACCCCACTCCAAGTTCTGAAAAATTCTTGTCCACTCCATTAAATTCAGCTTGTATAGCAGATTGAAGGCTATTAATTTTCGAATTCAAATTTAAATCAGTCTTATCATACTTTTCAATTAGAGTGGACAATTTATTTTCCAAACTGCTGACTATCCCCCTTAATTTAATATTTTCATCAAGCAGCCTTGCCTGCATTATCTCAAAATTTTTTATTACTTTGTCCTGATTGCTAAGTTTATCTAAGATGCCTCGCAAGCCATCATCAATACCCATTATGCTGCTCTCAACACTCCGTATTTGATCGAAAGCGCCTAAGACTGAGTCAAGCTTACGAGACAAATTTCCTTCAATTTCAGACAAAGCAGCTTGAGAAATGGAGATGTCATTATTATTCAATTTTGCATCGTTATTTGTTTAATTTTTTGTTTTATCATTTTTAATATTGGCAGCGGGGGCAACATGCGCAGCGCCACCTTTACTATGCGCCGGTTGGATTAAATTATTATTATTTAAAGTGTTACTTAAGCTAATCTTCTTATTTTTCGCCGCGCCACCAGCCTTCTGAAGTTCCTTGGTTGTTGATTGCCCCTGTATGACGATAACCGGTGGTACTTGCGTGTCAGTTCTCGATGGAGTCGATGTGCTTAGGGGCGACTTCTTTGCTGCCTTAACTACATCGAGTAGTTGGCTATTATTAATGCTAGCATCGCGAGCATGTGAACTGGAGGGGGTGCCTCTCTCATTCTTTGTCTTCACACATTTGTTGCAGGTATAGTGGTAACCTGTGCCTACTAATTGTATGCGTGTCATACATTTAGCATGACAGCGCTGACGACAAGTCGAGCAATTATACAGTCTCTTTGTTCCACATATGTCAGATGACGGCTGCTTACATATGGCACATCGATCCATGATAGCGACCTCTTGCGGCAAATTTGAAAAATTTCGTCACTTGGCGTGTTCTAAAAACCACCAGATACTGCCTTCCCTCCAAAAACAGTCAATTTGTCACTAACCTCAAAAAAGCCCACCGGTCCAGAAAAACTCACATCAGCAAAGCAAGGACAGCATCACTGCTCACAATCTTGAAACAGATACTGTCTTGCATTAAGGCGCTTGCAAGTACCCTGAAACAAAAACGCCCGAAGGCAGCTTGCGGCAGAAAAAAGTCAAAAAAGTACAGAGCGTCCCAAAGTACGTCTGGCGCTACTTACGTACAATACTTACGTACAATTATACAATATTTTATTGTCATAAATTGAAAATATTTATACATAAAATAATAATATATTAAAATATAAAATAATAAATTATAGTTATTTATGCAAATGAATATAACGTTGGATTAACTTAAGAAAATAATTATCAATAGAAAAGACAAAACTGACGAAAATTATAAGATAAACATTAGTTCAATGCAAAGATTGTAATATAACTTGGATTAAACAAACTTTCAAAAAGAGAAATTTATAATAAATAAAAACTCCAATAGTTAGAAACTTGATTTTGACTTTGGCGATGTTAATTTAAAAACTTTACAAGAATAATGTACAAGGTGGGCAACATATTTAAATGTCATGTGTTTCGTTTATTTATATATATTTTAATGAGTATTTACTTAAAATCTTACATGCTGAGCTTGAGTTGAAATATGTAAATTTAGGTTGTAGTAGTAGCTATCAATGTATAGCTCTATATTACACATTAAACTTGATCACGTGTATTGGCATGCATACAGTAGTCGAGAGACTTGATGTAATCAATTTAAGTAATAGTAGTAAAAACTAAAGATTAAAAAACATCTTGTTAAAATGATTTAAAATTTAATTTGTATTTTTAATTTTGATTGTAAACGTAAAATGTGCAAATAGTAAATGGTAGATACTAATATGAATTTATCTATTATTTTTTTTTAAATTCAAGAAACTATTTGGTTTTATTATGTTGATACGGATTTTACATATAATGACAAACTATTTTTCTTCTCTGTTGTATTTGAACTAAATGTAAACCTGTAATATACTACTGTTTAAAACTAAATTATATTGTATACTATAGTAATATTGCTGTTGATTTTTTTACAGTTTTAATTAATGTTGTAAATAAGAGTTCTTAAAAAGGATACTGAATTAGTCCTTGAAAATTCACATGAATAGACATTGTAATATGTAGATTTTGTTAGATATTGTTTATTTTTCAATCGATAATCAAAAATGATTTCAAACTAGAATAAGCAGTTATAATGAATTCTAATTACAACATTAAGTTTATTTCTTAACATAAAATACAAAATTTAGCTTAAACATTTACAGCAATATTGAACTAAATAAGTTTTTTTTCTAATAAAGTGAAAGCATTTGCTTTTCTCAGTTTTATAAATTTAATTAGGATCGTCTATTCTTAATACAGACAGTTCTAGCAGGAATCGTTTCATTACACCGATAACTTCAATGACTTAACCTTCGCATCATTTTAATATTAAGCTATCGCAATTAAACTTAATTTATAATTTGTGATTGCAATTAATGTTGGATCCAATAATGAATTCGAAGTATTTATTGATTTTGTTGATTCAGATATAATCCTGAATCTTTTGCATTTTTGAAAAATAAAATTGGTAATTAATCATTTATGAAATATTTTGTTGTAACATCAAAGATTTTGTTTATAAAATTATAAGAAATCATTTGAAAGACAACGAATAGAATTACATTCTTACTTATTCCAATAAATATTTTTGAAAGCTTCTGAAACTGATATTTCTTCAATGACTATAAATTCTTCTCTATTTGTAACATTTATAAAAATTAAAACTAGTACTATTTTATTTTTTATTTCATTTTTATTTCTTGGCAATAATTTCATATTTTTATCACAAGAAATGATTTAAGCTTTTCTTCCGTTGAGATTTTCAATGGTAAAATTTTTAAATTTAGCTAACTAGAAGAGTTTCACATTTCCGGATCATGGATTTTGCTCAAATTTCGAGATAAGTTTTCAAATGACTGAATATGGGAAAAGTTAAAGTTGTAGTCACAAACGCTCAATATTTCCCTAAATACAGACAATCAAAGAAACTCATTAAAAAAGTAACTAGATTTTCAAACACTTATAGCTCTTAAGCATCGATAGCTAGAAGCTTATAACTCTTTTTAAATTAAAGCTGAGCTCAAATCTTTTCAAAAAGGTAGTTATAGCACATCAAAATATTAATTTTTTCCTAAAGTTATAGCGTAATAAAGATTGCACTTAATTTCAGTTTTTATTATTAATTAATGTTTCAAAAAGAAAATTCAGGCATAATCTTTATTACGCTATAACTTCGGGAAAATATAATATTTTGATATGCTGTAACTACTTTTTTGACCCTCAGGGCGCAAAATTCGATTTTCTATACTTATCAAGCGGGCGAATGCGCTAATTTTGCGCCCTAGGGCGGGAATGGAATTATTTTGCGTCCGCTTGACAAGCATAGAAATCGAATTTTTCACGCTTTGAATCAAAAAGTAATATGTTTACCACGGGCACATGGGGATTCGTGGCCCTCATGCGAATTTAGCACCCTCGCTTTGCTCTGGCGCTCATTCGCACTCTGGCCGGAATCCCCTATTTTACGCCCTTGATACATAATGTACTATTCTGAAAGGATTTGATCTCAGCTTTAATTTAAAAAGAGTTTCAAGCTTCTAGCTATCGATGCTTAAGAGCTATAAGAGTGTTTGAAAATCTAGTAACTTTTTGAGTGATTTTCTTTAATTGCCTGTATCTAGGAAAATATTGAGCATTTGTGACTATAACTTTAGCTTTTTCCATATTTTGTCATTTGAAAACTTATCCCGAAGTTTTAGCCAAATCCATGATCCGAAAATGTGACACTCTCCTAGTAAGTTAAATGAATAACATTTTTCACATAGTAATAAGAGCTTGAAAACCAAATTATAATTAAAATAATATGGTGAATTTTATGAAAAAAACATCTATTATACAATCATGCATGTATAAAAAATTGCGTTTAATAACAATCTCTTTTGAAAACAGTATGATTATATTATTTATGATAAAAAACATATTCAGTTCGGTCGGTGATCAAATTTGCTCCACCCTGCATAAATAGGAATACCTAGAAAAATGACGGTCGACGCACAAAATTCGGTTTGTGTATACTTCAGTCGTAACGATTTCTTGCATGTATGAGGACGTCACAATATATTAGATTTGTGTTTTTTATATAATAGTGCGACTAAGATTAGATATACAAGTCACTATATTATTGTAAACACATGATTAATTAATCTTTTTGAAATATAATTAAGAATTATATTGCTTTATAGATTCTATTGATAAAATGAACTTTAGTGTAGGACAATCTTTTTCATCTTATAATGCATTAGAAGTTTGCAATGATGAATATGAAAAGACAACATGTCATAAATTGAGTAAATTCAACTGTGTTGCAAGTAAAACAAACGAGAGACTAAAATATTCGTTCATAAATTTGAAATGTTCACGCTATGGTGATTAAAAGTCGCGAGGCAACAATACGCAAAGATGTAAACTTTCCAAAAAATGCGGTTGCAAAATGATAGTTAAATTAAAAATGAATAAGCTGAAAAAGCTCTGAATACATCATTGAATACTGATAGTAACAATGCTCAATGTATTCAAAGCTAGATAAGTACTAATTTTATGAAAAATAATAATGAACATGATTTTATACAATACATGAAAATAATAAAAGTTGAACAAAAATCCTTTAGTTTAAGCTTTATCACATAAAAAAATATTAATTTATTCAAAAGTTATTCAAAATAAAAAATAGAGATTAATATGTATTAAAAGTCATACATTACAGCTCATGTAATAGCTTGTAATTTTGATACATTATATCCATTTTTTATTATTGATAACTTTTCAACAATGGCATAACACGTAACAAGTGTGAGAACCTCATCGCACACGTATTGGGCCTACTATTTTTTAACACATGCCGTGAGCGAAACACAGACAGATGCTTGGATTAAAACCATCAGCGGACATTTATGATTCACTTCAGAACTTAAAATGTAATGTAGAATTTAGTGATTGGATTCGTGATTTCAGCCATAATAAATTTCACATATTTTTTTGGTCTTCGGAACAAATATTCTTGTACAAGAATTTAGTAAAATTAAATATTCCTATCACAGTCGATGCAACTGGATCTATTGTCCGAAGAATAGTACGTTCAAATGGAAAGAGTGGACATATATTTTTATACACAATAACGATGCATGTAAACAATATAATAGTTCCTGTTGGTCAAATGTTGTCAGAAAAAAATGATGCTAATTTTATTTTGTATTGGATTAATGAATGGATTAAATCTCTAAATGTGACTAAATCACCCGTAGAAATTGTAACAGATATGTCATCTGCACTACAAAATGCTCTTTGTTTAGTATTTAATCATGTTTCATATAAATAGTATAAGGAAAACTGTTCCAAAGTATTAATAATGAAACTATCATTTTAAACGACACATGGATAAGGACTGACATCGCTCATTTAATTCACTCAGTAACACGCTGCAAATGTTTTATTGGCAAAGAACGAAGATACAAAGATTTTTATGCGCGAATAGGGAACTTGCATGAAAAAATGCATTATATCCGTCAGATAGAATATGAAAAAATAAAAGACCCGTATTTTTTCGTTTTTTTAAATATGATGAATTGCAAAAGTTATAGCCAGTATAAGTTAATACAATTTGATATACATAGATATAGCGCCATGACAAAAGCAAACATGCATTGTGACGTCACACCGATTTCAACTGCCTCTATCTCTTTGAGTTATTTTCACGAAAAAAGAAAAAATACGTGTCTTTTATTTTTTCGTATTCTATCTGACGGATATAATGCATTTTTTCATGCAAGTTCCCTATTATTGGTTATATGATCAAAATAAAACAATTGAGCGAGTTTGAAACCATAATGCAAGCTGTTTTTGTTGTTTGTCAAACTAAACATTTGGAAGAAGAGAATTGTGAGGAATGTAAAAAGTTAATATTAAATAAAATAAAATTCCATGATCTGCAAATAGATGCATTAAAATCCGAAAGGAAAATAATTAATTTGTATTCAGATCTAGAAGATAATTTTAATTTAAATCATTCTGAAGAAGATATCCTCAAAAATGATACTAATAAATATGTTAAAGATGTTGAAAATAAAAAAAATGTCAATTATGATTTTACAGAGAACATATATTTCTTTCCAAGTATTGTTAAACATTTGACACAATTGTTTGCAGATTTTCCTACTTGTAAGAAATTGGAATCGATTGATCAGGGTGATGATTCAATAACTGTGAAAAAATTAGATATCACTTCAAAAACGACATTGGGATTGGAGGCACCTAATCGTATTGGATTAATACAAGAAAATTGGAGAAATAAAAATCCTGATATTCCTGACTATGGAAATGGGTATGATTTCGATGACGTTCAAACTGAAAATTAATGTCCAAGTTAAACAATTCTACATCATAAAAATGAAATTCTGGAAACAGGCTTAGATGATGAAAATGTTAAAGGTAAAAAATAATGACTTTTTATTCTAAATTAATATTATTATACGATACTGATATTATTATTAATATTATTATTATTATTACAGACTTGAATAACATGAATTCTAATTGTTTGAAAGACGTAACTAACAATAAAGATATGAAGCACCAAAATGATATTGAAAAAAATAAATGTCTTCCAATAAAAAAATCAAGAGGAACCTACGTTTCTCTATGTCCAGAAGTATCAGTTCTTCATCGAAGACCTTTACTAAAACGCACTAAAGCTATCATTCGTAATGGCTATTCATTAATGCCTGTAAGTGTTCCAGGGATAAAAATTAAATTTGAAGGCACTTGTACGCTAGATTCGTTGATAGAAGTAATTGCTTCTGCAATATGTAATATAAAGGATTTTCAAATATTTGTTGGTACCTTTACTGCTGACATAAAGAGCGAATACCACATTTTTAAATTAGCTATATTTCATGCTAAAGAAGGTGTAAACGCGAGCATTTATCGTTAAAGAACAAACCCACTCACGGTAGTGGTGGTTCCGGTGGAGTATCCAGATAAATGCTTCTCGTCTGACGAATCTCCGCAAGGAGATTGAGAAGCGCGTAGACCAAATAGAGGACGGGCAACTGCCAAGGTTCGAAGACTCTATAGTAAAGAACGGTGCAATGGTCGTCGTGTCAGCGGACCGATTCAGCAGGGAGTGGTTTGTGCGGCAGATGGGTGAGAAGAGTCCGCCAGGTGCTCCCATCCTCAGAGTCGGGGGATTGAGCTCCTCCAGCGTCTGATTAGGGCCACGATTCGGCTACCCTCAGAGGTAGAACCGGGAGTGGCGCTGAAAAGGCTTGGGAGGCTTAATCTGTCACTCAAGGTGGATAGCTGGAGGCTGTACGTGGTCTTGGAATCCCGAAAGCCAAGCGAACTGCAACAACAACAGGGTCCAGCAGAACAGAAGGACCAGCAGGGGACGCAACCGAACCAAGGATCAACGGAGCAGTCGGAAGGTAATTTAGATGAGGAGTGAATGTTGCTTATAATCGCCATTCCCAAATCGTCTCTTAAAAGTCCAAGTTCATCAGACAACAAAGCTTACTACGGTATGGGCAGAGCTGAAGTAAGATACTTTGCCAAGACCGTGGAAGCATCAAGTAATCAATAGGAAAACTTCCAAATGGAGGGATCCTTAAAATTACTCAGATTAACTTGCACCACAGTAAAGACTCCTCAGCTCTTCTTGCAAGGAGTCAGTCTGCGGTAAACACATATGTATCATTGATACAAGAACCATGGACCGTCAAAGGCTCAATCAAAGGACTTGGAAGAGGTGGCAAAATTGTCAAAGATCCAACAGCAGTCAAACCCAGAGCGTGTATCTGGATCAAAGGTCTGGAAAACACGCCACTTATGGCAGTCATTACTCGAGATGTGGTGGCTACTAAGGTAAAACTCCATAAGAGGTGTTTCAAAGGAGGTAGTACTAGCTTCAGTCTACCTCCCCTATGTGGTCCTCGTTCTCCTTTGAGCTGTTGAAGTCTCTCGGGGTGGACAGGATGTACCCGATCCTGTTTCAGCAGGGCACGGAAGTTATCCTCTGTCCATTCGTGAGACTGACGAGAGTCTGATAAAGGAGTTTAAAGCTCTCCATTTGGTCTTTAATTAAACAGCTAATAATCCAAGCTTGTGATGTCTTTTGAATAATCCTGATCTGTTGAAAATCAGAGTGATCCAAGTACGATATTGATAAGAATTTCTGATATATTGCTAAAAATAGTAATCATACCTGAATTAGCAATAATATAAAAATGAGCATTAAAATTATTTCCTGTAAATAATCGATAAATTATTTAAGTAATTTACACTCACAGTAGCATTTTTTGACATCATGTTGATACAAATCGTTGATTTAGGTTGAGAATAAACTTCTTGAGTTTACAAAGAACAATCCGCTACCACACCAATTGATGCAACTACTCAATATCCAATCTTCTATTAAAACATTTAATAATCTAAATTTGTATATGAGCATTAGCTTGCTTATTTGAAAATTAATTACAAGCAAAACTGTAATAAAAAAATAAGTAGTACTATCTAAAGTGTAAATAAAAAATTAAAACACATTGTTGAAATTCAATGTAATTTGATTACATAAACACACTTTTCTGGAAAACATCAAATTTCTTAGTCTGATTTTCTAAGGCATCACAGGTAGTTGGTGCGACCTTTTTTTCTTGATGAATCACTTTAGTCAAATTGATTTGTTTATATTTATAACTTTTAATTCCTCACTATATTTTTATTTTTTTAAAAAGCCTGCTAAACTTCAGTTTGAAGATTTATCTTTATCTAACTTCTTAACAATTTGCTTGATTTACGTTTCAATAAATTCACCAAACTATTTCGTTATTCTTACACAAAATTTTTTTCATCACAGTATATGTTGATCCTATCTAGCATATTATTGAATCATATCTAGCATATTATTGAATCATATCTAGCATATTATTGAATCATATCTAGCATATTATTGAATCATATCTAGCATATTATTGAATCATATCTAGCATATTATTGAATCATATCTAGCATATTATTGAATCATATCTAGCATATTATTGAATCATTTAATTAAGAATTTGTGTTTAAAATGTATTTTGCAATCATCTTGTATTAAATACATTAATAAACTTTATACAATCTCGAAATCAAACACGCGTTCACTTTTTCCTTAGCGACTTTTTTAGTCTTTATTTAAACAACTAATAATCCAAGTTTCTCAATAAATATAGTGAGTTACATTTTTAAATATAGCTTCGTATTACAAGTAACGGTGCACCATTTCTTTTTTCTTTTTCAAAATCCGCATTAATTACTATATAGCAAACTATTAGAACATCTTTATTATATTTCGGGTTCAAAACATTTATCTTTTAATTATCTTCGATTAAATTAAATCAACTTTTTCTTTTTTTTTTTACTATTTACGATTGGGATAACTTCAATATTAATACACGCGAATATTACATTTAACCTGGCGACAACTTTGTTTATTGCCTTTTAATTACATAACAGCTGATAATCCGAGTTTTCGCCATTTTCTGTTTCACATTGTTCCTCATCGTTTCGTGCGTCTAACGGCATATACTCATGTACACCTATACTTGCAATTATCTTATATACCTAATTATGCAAATAATTATTAAATTTCGACTTTGGGAAAGTTTATTTGTAACAAGCTAACGACTAGCCAACGTTTTAATGACTCAAATTTGTACTAGCAATTGATTAAATTAGAAAACGGAGACTATTTCGAAAACACGGGGTCCAATATTTTAATCAATAATTTTGCAAAATCTAATGACATGTTAACAAAATTAATTAAGATGCTATCGTTAGCTCACGATTCTGCAATCGTTGACGTATTTATATTCATCCTAGCTAAAAGTGTGAAATCTGGGAGCCTTAGGGTTTTAAAGCCCAGCATGAAAAAAAACAACGGAATAAACTTTGTTACTGTTGTAGATTCTAAAGAAGTCTTGATTGTTTTAACTACAGCTGGCGTGACACCAATAATAGAAGTGAAACGCTACATCAAAGAAAAAAAATGAGAACTGAGATTTCTATGCCACTTGTGTTTCCATTTTACAATTTATATATGGGAGGTGTTGACTTGCATGTTCAATACTGTAGTACTTTAATACCTATTATTAGAAGTAAAAGATGGAGTTGGTCAATATTAATGCGAATAATCTAGTCTTCTATTACAAATGCAGTCATACTCTATAATGCTTGTTCGAGCAAGAAAAACGCTGTCAAGTGCTTTGGTGCAATGCATTCTCATAGAGCTCATTGAGTTAGAGTGATTTGATTTTATTTTTTTTAAATGTGATTTCAATGTAAAAAACATTTTCTATTCAAGAAAAATTAGTAAGTGTGAGAGAGTGATTAGGAAATAGAGGAAGTGGGGACGTAAAAAAAGAATTAGTGAAAGCGTTGAATCAAAAATAAAAAAAATGATCAAAGAGCTACTGTTACGTTTTCACGTGATTGATTTATTATATTGTGGGTATCTTTTTATCACGACTAAGCTTGGTAAATCCGAGTAGTCAATTTGCGTGAAGGTAATTAATTTAATAAGACGATATTTAAAATAAACTTTTTGATTTATTATTACGTTAGTCGCGAGAGAGAGAAATGTCTACGGTACTACTGGTGTAAAATCGCTGATACGTCCTCGCTGCGCCGATCGTGGATTCGTGCTTCTTTATGCTCTGGTCAGGTTCTAGTAGGCTACATCTCTCTTGGTGCACTATAGTGTCTCGTAGCCTAGTAGGCCGCGCCGTAGTTCGCC
This sequence comes from Anastatus disparis, assembly GCA_017163975.1. NCBI lineage: Eukaryota > Metazoa > Arthropoda > Insecta > Hymenoptera > Eupelmidae > Anastatus > Anastatus disparis. Next base: position 968,678 of record JAFFSR010000012.1, read on the forward strand.
CGGTCGTATTTATACTTGCTGGGTTCGTTGTTTCCCACTTCTTTATTCTTCTAGAAGTTTCTACCTCATGGCTTCTGTTTTTCCATGCTTCACTTTGTTCGTTCTTTACAGATCTTAACTTGTCGGCTAGTGCGTCATCATTTTTTTCGATCACGAGTTGTTGCTAGCTGGTTTCAGACGTCTAGTCAGCGCTTTCTTACTGGCTTATTCATTTAGTTTAATATATTTCTTATACTTCTACGCTTTATTATTTTCTAGAATATTCCACCCGTAACACGTCTGAGGCCGCGGTATCGACGTCCTCGTCGATTAATTACCTATATTGAAAAAAAATTTTTTTTTGACTCTATATAACTATTAAGTGTACCTAACCTATATATCTATGGGTAATTGTTACAATATTTGTGTAGAGTTGTGTAGTGTACCTAACGATTACAAATCTATTCTATATATCTCTCTCTCTTAATACATTATTATTTAGTTCTGGTACATATGGATTTTGTTGAAACAAAAAATTTTTATTTTATTATTCTTCTTTGTTATGTCTTCAATAATTTTTATAATGTGGATACTTTAGATGTTGACGTTGACACTCGTTCGTATCTGGTAGATGGTTTAGTTTATTTCTTGAATGTGATGCACTTGTTTGCGTGTATGTACTTCTTTGGGTCTGTATTTGTATCTGAAAACATTCTTTTCTGATTAATTATAGGGGACCCCCCATGGCTGGAGCCTTCCAAGTTAAAATAATTAATTCCTAATGTATTCTTCTGGATTATCTTTTATTTAAGTAATATTAGGTTTGATTATAAGCATATTATAACCCCTGTATACCTGCAATACGCTAGACAAGTAATTTTAATTGATCTTTTTTTTTGTTCATTAGTGGTTATTTATTAGTTTTGTGTTATCCCCAGTGTTCTATTTTATGTTTATTTGGTTATTAATTACCATTTTTGCACTATTTGACCCTTGGTGTATTTGAGGCGATTTTATAAATAATTCAAATGACGTTGCAATTATAATTATTCTTACAAGTATTATTATGTAATTTAATAATATAGTCTTAGTTGCAAAATTACAGTTTGGTTTTGTTTCGATTAAGTCATTAGGTTCTGAGATAATGGCTTATAAACAATTTATTATTTATATGAAAATTGTTATAATATGATATTTGTATATGGATTTATTTATGAGGTATGAATATATAATTGCATTTTTGTAACTCTTGTAATTCGATATAAACAATTTAATTTGTTAATGCTAATTATTATTATTTATTTTAATTTATATGGGGTTACAACCCTTATGCTTAATTGTAAAATTACAGGTGGTTTTGCAATTGATAAGTTTATTAGTATTCGAGATAATAATTTGTTAATTAATAACTGAAGTTTTTAATATTGGACCCGAAAGTCTACCCTTAGTTAACAAATTAGGGTCAGGTAAGAAATTTTTATTTATGTAATTTTCCGAGATATTAGCATTTATTTATTAATTTACGACTTTCATATTTGGGTAGCTTTTTGTCTCTATATTGGTACTATGTTGTCCCGATATGGTTTTAAGCCATATTTCACGTTTTATTTGCGTTTATTTATAATTTTTATTGATAAATTAATTAATTAATTAATACTTTTATTATTTAACTCAGGTCATGTGTCGATTCCATGTATTAACTTTTTAATTTTATTTATTAATTAATTATGTGAACATCTAGATTTCGTATATGTTTTGTTATATTAATAATTGTGAATGCGTTTAACCGTCTTAATTAATTTTCTTACTTCATGGCTATATATCGAGCACGTGTTTCATTCCTCTTTGTGCGGATCTTCGTAATTTGTACACTTGATGGCACATGTATATGCATGGTTGTGTGAAATGGCGTCGTGTCACCTATGTGTGCTTGTACGTATACGCGTGCATGGTAGTGAGAGAGGGCGTCGTGTCACATATGTGTGCGTGCTGGCTCGTACATATACTCGCGCGTGGTTGTATTTTCTTATGCACTCTATGCATATGGTATAGCTATAGCTTGTAGTGTAGCTTGCACGTTACCGTTGCAGTATATACTTCTATTATTTTTGTTTCTCTTTGATTTTTAATTGCTTTCCCATAATTTATTGTAGGGTTCTTTTTTTGCGTATTAGAATTTGTTGTTTATGTTATTTAAATTACTTATGCTCGTTTAATATGATTCTTAATATGAAATATTACGTATTATTTTTATTTAACCCTTGTTTCTATTAATTTATTTATATTAATTTCAATATAATATAATCATGTATGGTTATATATATTATTTCAATTATTGTTTTATTTTCAATGTAGTTATATGTATGAAGTTTTATATGTTATTTCTAATAACTCTTATACTCTTTGTATTAGATTTAATATGTAGTTTAATATAATTTTATTTTTGTATTGGGTACTGTTTCTAATTTCTAAATCTATTTAGTTTAATACAATCAACTATGTAGAGTTTATGTAGTATTACTAATTACTTGTATTTAAATTTTATAAGTCAGCTTCAATACTTATACAAATTGCATTTCAATGTTTAATTTTAATTTTATAGTATTTTGTGTCTGCATATGTATACACATACATTTACAATATCAATTTTTTCTTATATTTATATATTTATAAAATATGCTTGTATACTTAGTTTTCTTATTGTTACTTTTCTTTTTTTTGCTTTAATCATTTTAATTTTAATTTTCTTTTTCTTTAATATCAATTATATACTATTATAATTTCCTTGTAATAACAATTAATTTGATAATAATAACATCTCATTCAATATAAGTATTAGCTTCTGCTGTAATAATATTTTTGTATTAATAATTGTATTACTGTAAACGCAAATTCTTGTTGCAGTAATAATAATTCTTTTTTTTTTATTCATAATAATTGCTTTTTGTTAATAATGATTCCTTTTCTTTGTAATAATATTTTTTTTTGCCCTCTTTTTTTTTATTTATAAAATAGTAATTATAATAATTTTTTGTGATAATGATTGTTCTAATATTGATTTTTTTTGTAATAATAATTCTTTTTTTTGTTTTGCTATCAATATATTGTCGGAGTTCATGGTTTAAGATAGTTATGCTCGCCTTATTCTGTCTTATGACAAAACATTTATTTTTGTTTACGTAGCTTTTTCTTATATGTTACAGTTGACGCTTGCTTATAATTATAATAATTATACTTAAACATTAAAATTTTTTTTGTTCAGTGTCAGCATTTCCAAAAAATTTTTGTTTGTTTCAACATTATTCTTAAATTCATTTATTTTAGTGAAAGTATTCTAAGATTTATTTTCGTTCATGCAAGTTTTCACTTGATTTTTCTTTACTTATTTGTTATAATCTACTCCCTCTTCTTGCATCATGTTGCTTTTTTTTCTTCTTTTTTTTTGCACAATATTCTGTTTTAAAATTTTTTGTTCTAATTATTTATGTCTCCTTTTCTCTGGTTGTTAGTTTATGTATGTACATTTTCTTTTTACGTATACATCCTTTTATTTCTATTATCTTATGCTATTAATGTCTTTCTTTTTTTTTTCTATTATTCTTACTACTCTCATTAATATTCCTATAACTAATCTTTTTATAGGATTTTTATAGTAACCTTCATCTTTAATTTATAATAATCCATTTATCGATGTATTTTCAGTTTATATATTAGTTTCATGTAATGTTTAACACACTTTTTCTGCTTTTCTTTATTTTTGTTCGGCAAGTTATTACCGTTTGTGTCGGACTTGTCACGCACTCTTAGAGTGTGGAGCCGTATCACAAAGATCTTAGAATTCCACTTGTGGATCATTTTTATTGTAGAAAATGGACAGGTAGCACGTGTGCATCCTGTAACTATTTCTTGATTGCGTATGAACAAGACGTACTTGCCATTCCACATTTTATTTTAATAATATGTGTGTATTATTTTTCTATTTGTTTTGTTTCATCTTTTTCTTGAAGGTGTATTGTCGTAGATAGACGTCAGATTCGTGTACTTTGCACTCACATTCCTCATGGGATTGGGCTGCGTATTGGATACGAACCAAACGTATCAGAGACTTTTCTCTATGATCCTTAGGGTAGAAGGTTGATCGTGTTTTGCGTTTTGAGTTTTGCATTTTACCTTTTCTTAATTTTCGTTTTTTTTTCTTTTATTATATATATTTATTTTTGATGTACATAAAATTGTTGTCCTCTTTTTCGTTTATAATCATCATGTTCTTATTTCCTTGATGCTAAGATTTAACTAGACTCTATGTGCTTTATGTTGGTCGATTTCTTTTTTTTTTTTTTTTTATAATGCAAGGAGAAGGGGCATTAATAATTCTACATAGCAAATTCAACTAATATTTTTTTTTTTCATTATATTAGTTATTAATTATATCAGTGAAATCTTGAATAAACGAAATATTTTGTATTAACATCTTATTGCATTTATTATTTTTTTTTCTTTGATTCCTTTTTAGAATTACTGACAATGATCACATACATTGATAATAAATTTTGTTTTACTACGTGCTAAATGAACTTATGTGTAATATAAGTATGAACCTTTCTCTGTTTTAAAATAATAATAATGCTCATTAAGGCGTAATTTCTCTCTTTTTTTCTCTTTTATTTATTTATTTATTTTTTTTGTTTGCAATGTTATTTTATAATTATAATAATGATTGTGTATAAGATATTTTATATATATTTATATATCATTTGATTTTCTATAAAATTTTTTTTCTTACATCAATTTCTTTTATGTATGTGTATACTTTTTGTATTTTATAAATTGCTGATTAAGACTTAGTGACTTAGTCTGCACATTATATGCATGCATTGAAATACACTTTGTTATACCATGAACTGACTTATTTTCTGTCGTGGCTTTTAACTTACTGACATGTATATATGTTTGTATGTTTGTAATGAATGACTTATGTGTAGGTAATTCTATCTTTTATATTTCCTTTTAGTTATTATTTTATTTTATAATATTGTATGATCGTCGGCGTCTGAGGGCCGCGGAAAAAATGTTATTTTATTAATCCTATGATTATTATATTATATTTTATTAATATTTGATGATCTTCGGCGTCTGAGGGCCGCAGATAAAATTTTATTTCACTAATTTTATGTATTATTTATAGAATTTTATAGTTATTATCCAGATTCTTTATCCATTTTCTCATGTTTTGGTTTCTTCATTAAATAAACCATTTCTCCTTCTCTAAGGTGTTTAATGTTTTGCTTTTGATCGTAATAACATTTTGATTTATAATTTGATGGTGTTAAATTAACTTTAGGTGGTTTCAGTACTATCCACATAAATGAGGAATACGGGTTCTCCGATGATTTAATAATTTCCGATTCCAAATATTCTTCTAAACGTTGGTGTCAAAATCTTTTGGTTTTTACTGGTACTTCTGTAATTAACTCATTTTTATGCCTTACTAAATGTGTTTTCTCTATCCCTTAGGCGAAACCACGCGGTTCCGCCGAGCCTTTACACTAGAAGAAGTAGCACTTTTAGCTACAGTTGAAACGACTAACGCGCCTCCTGTCGGCGCCTTCCGTGCCTCACATTAAAATATCTCTCGAAGAGAAACATAGACTCGACCTAACCAAAACTGTTGCTAAAAGCCATAGGCTCGTGTTTATGATTGTATTCTGTCTTTGTCTCTCTCATGACAAAAAAAAAGACAGACGATATATACGTTGCGCTTATAAATTAAAACGAATTGTATTCTAATAAAATATGATTCTAAACTTTAAAATCTTATATCATAAATAGTATTGCGTTATAATCGCGTTATAAAAAATGTACAAACTCTTTTTTTTCATTTTAACTCAAATAAAAAAAATAAAAGTGGCTTGTGTGCGTGTTTTGATGTGTTTCTCTCTCTCTCTTTCTCGTTCATAAAAGAGGATTCTTGTGTGCGTGTTTTTCATATGTCTTTCTTTCTCTCGTGATTTAGGCTTGTGCATGTGTTTTTCTTTGCTGCCGCCACCAGCCTTGTCGACGCTCGTTTCACTCGCGTGACAAATGCTGGGCGGCAGCAAAGAACGACACATACACGCGCTAAAACAAAAAAAGCAAATACAGTCATCCCTCCGATTAAACGCATCCGCAATAAGCGCATACCCCTATGTTTGCTCGCGAGCCATGCCCCCACTGCGACTACCAAGTCCGAGCACACTAAACTTTTGCGGACTGCTTCTCAATAAGCGCAATCGCTCATAGAGGATTTAAAATTTAAATTTCAAATAAAATCTTAATATTTTTTATTATTAATAACGAAATTTTTTATTGAAGCATAAATTTTTATTAAAAATGTTTATAAATATATTTATAATAAATATTTATAGTTTTATTAATTCTAACGTTTATTTACTTTTATTAAATGTTTTCTGACAAAATATTGTAAGCTTTTGTTATTAGAAATTCATTTTGAAAATCATTCTGAAAATTGTTTTGAATTGCGTTTTTTTTGCTACAGGTTCTTCGACACTCACTTTCACGGAATCACTTTCATTTTTTGCGTCACTAGCATCTGCTTGAACAAAAGAATTTTCGCGTTTGATTTTTTTAATCGAGTCTGACATTTTTACACACTCACCGATTGTTTCTGTACTTATGACACGTGTCTGCTCTCAAATAGTAGCCGTTAAAACAATAAATGTACGGCAATTTAAGGGACTATCGCCAATACGCTTATTGAGAAGCACTAAACCTAAAATGTGCAAGAGAGACAGCAAGTCAGGAAAAAAGGATCTATGTACGCGCGGTGGGGGAACCCTGATTTGTGGAAAACCTCTTCCCCTTGGGGGCTCCTCTGCGCTTATTCGGAGGGATGACTGTATAATTGTTAATTTATATAACAATTATATTTACGTGGTTTCGCCTAGGGATAGAGAAAAGCATTATTTCTTACACGGAGATTAAATGAAACGCCCGCACGTACGTGTTTATGACGGTCTCGGCTGATGCCTCGACCGTCATAACACGTACGTGCGGAAGTTTCATTTTATCTCCTTATAAGAAAATCTACTATTTTCTTAATTTTTCTCCAGGTGATTCAATTATAAATGGTCTTTCTTTTGTTACTTCATTAATGTTTTCTATTTCTTCTTTATTTAAATGCATTGATATTTTGGATTCAATTTGTTTAAATACTTTTGCTGCTTTATTCTCTTTTTCTTCGCTAGATATATGTAAAATTTGCACACGTAGCGTCATTTTATTCGCTTCATTATTATTTATTCCTTTATTATTATTCATTTTAATCATTTCTTTATTATATATTATTGCTTCATTATTCATAATATTCTTGACTTCGCATGCATCTAACTTAACTTCTGGTGACTTTACTTCTATCGCACTTTCATCAATATTAATACATATGGCATATGCTTTGCCTTCACTATTTTTGGCTTCAAAATTGCCAACTAAGATGCCCGATCCTGTATCTTGGAGCGGTACGAATTCTATATCTTCACTTATATCTTTGACACGTGCATAATTAATTTGTCTTGTATGAGGAGTAGCAATAAAGCATTCTTCTTCAATAAATGGTATTATATTGTTATTTAATTCTAGGCATTTACGAGCGGCATTAACTTGCCCTTTATATTTATTAATCATATCCCAACCTATTAATCCGTCTGTATCTATTGGAAAATCATCCGGGACTAGTTGTACTTCACATAATATATTATTCAGAAATAGATTTACCTGTCCTAATGACATGCATTCACCTGGAATGACACCGTTTATTGTAACGATCTTATGTGGATTTATATACATATATATCACACTTTCTTTTATAACTGATACATTGGCTCCTGTATCGGCGCAAAAACAACTTTTTTTTTATTTTAAAAATGGTCCACATAACTCAACTATTGGAGACTTCCTCCCAGCTTGTATAAACTTCATAGTGCATTTTCGAAAGCTGGACCGCTCATATCTCTCGGCCTGACTGCTAGCTTGCTCGACTCCACAGGACCCTAGCGTCGAGCATCTTGGGAGTTTAAAGGTTCCATATTATCTTGATTATCTATTTGTTCGTTACAGTTAAAATTATTATCGGATCCTCCATCAAAAACATTTCGCCCGTTATTAATATTGTTATCATAATTATTAGTGTTATTATCAATATTATTTCATGTCTTGCTCTGATAACGATTCTGATTTCTATTATTGTTATAATTATCGTGATTATTATTGCCTTTGAAATTTCTATTATCTCGTGAGTTATTTTTATTATTTAAATTTCCGTAAAATTCTCTGTTTGCTTCATTATAAGGTCTTTGCTCGTTTATCTGTGATGTAGAATATATATCAGGTGTCGCGGGAGGCAGTGGATAAGGCATATAAATTACTTGAGGCATGATAGGTGCCGTCGTTGTGTAATTATTTCCCGCGAAGTTGTTCGTTTTTAGTGCATTTTCAAGTGCGTAACATTCTGCATATGTGTGACCTCTATTCTTGCAATATTCGCAAAACTTGTTGTCATATTCCTTTTTTCTACATTGCGCCTCTTGATGTCCCGATATGTGACAATAACCACATAATTCAAGTGTTGGTGCTAATCTAATGTTTGCATTTTTCTGTGCGCTACTCAAGTTTAATGCTGACAACTGATCTGCAATGCTTTTTAATATACTAGAGAGTTCCGAGGTATTTTCTGCTGAGTTGGTTGGCTGCGGCGTGAATCGTCTTGCGACTGTACGTTGTTCAAATGCGATAGCTTCGTGAATGGCGTCTCTTAACGTTGTGGGATTCTTTGACCGTACTTGATGCTGTAGTTCCCCCTCCAGTCCAAACATAAATTGTTCTAAGGCTTCCCTGTCTGCTTGATTTTTATATGTTTCTATTTCGAAAGGACGTAAAACTCTTGTTGAATCATAAAAGTTTAGAAGACGATTATGTAACGTTTGCACTCTTAATCCGTAATCTCCTGCGCTTTCGCCAGGCATTTGTTTTATTATTTTTATTTCGGCTAATATAGTGTCCGCTCCGCCGGCATAGCTGTAATGTTTTGTCAAGTCAGCTAAGAGACCTTCTACTGTATTATACTGGGTTAACCGTGTTGTATAGTCTTCTGCTGCACGGCCTTTGAATTTTGAAGCTAAAGAATTTAATACCCATCTCTCTGCTTGCGGCCCATATGTTCTTATAATGTCTCGCACTGATCTACAGAATAATGGCAGTACGTCAGAATTTCTGTCAAAAGTGGGGATCGTATTTAATGCTTGATATAGCGATAGACTGTTTGGTGGCTCTCTTGCTCTTTCTATTGGAGTTGAGTTTGCAAATTTTATATTCGCAGGCAAGTAATGGTTGTCGTAACCCATGAAAATATCTTCATCATCGCCGTAGTTATCCCATGCAGGTGCACCTCTCATATCTTGAGGGTTATCTCCTTTATAGTTGCCGCTATTACAGGGTTTATTAGGCTCCAGATCAATTTTAAGTTCATTATTAATTAGGTCTTTTCTTTGCTCTTCTGGTGGCACTATATGATTAAGTCTGTGTCTTCTTTCGTAATCATATACCTGCTGTAACATTCTTTCCCGTACTCTTCGATGGATCGTATCCTCTTGTTGCTGGTTGGATGAGATTTTTAAATTTCGTTCTGAGACTTTTTCGGCTTTGGTAAATACATTGCGCGTAGTTCCATTGTATTCTCGAGCTGCTACTTCGTCTGCCTTTTCTACTGCTTCGTCTATTCTTTTCAATGTATTTGAGAGATATACTCTAGCTTCTCCTAAAAATTTCTCGTCGTCTTGTTCTAACTTATGCTTGCCGCCGTGTATTATTGCATTTAATTTTTCTAATGCCAACTCCATTAAACCTTTATTCTCGGAGTGTTGAATTGCACAGTCTGCCAAAGATAATGCATTTCGAAGCTCTATGCGCGCTTCCTCTTCTGGGGTTCTCATAATTTGTTGAAGCGTTAATGGTGATATAAAACCCGCGGCTTCGTCACGTTGATCCGGTTTATTCGTTTCTACAGGAATTTTTTTTGTTTTACGCGACGTTTCCAATCGTATTATTTATATTTTATTTATATGTTGATATATATATGTATTTTTTGTTGTATTTTATTCGAGCAAGATTCACTTTAATAAATTCACTTATGATTCACTTAAGTTAAAATAACTTTTTGCAACGTAATAATTAGTATTATTTTATACTGGGTGTAACCAAAATTCACTTTAATAAAACCGATTATTATTCACGTGGTTTAATTAGATTTTTATTCTCTTTGCAGCTTAATGTTAGTGTTAATTAATATTGTTTTATAGTTAATTTAATAAAAATTCAATTTAATAAAATCGAATATGGCTCAATCGAGATAAGTTTATCATGCAACTTAATATTGATATTGTAATCAGTTTATTCAGATTTCAATTAATTAAGGCACTAATAACTTATTTAAATGAAAATTCACTGTTAAGATTTTTCAACATGCAGTTTAATATTGATAATGTAGTTATATCATGCAGTATTTACTTTAATAAAATTAAACAATAATTCACTTGAATTAAATCAAAATTTTCAGACATGCAATTTAATAATTATTATAATTTGAAAGTTCGCAGCGGGCGCGTATTCCCCTCGTAGGACGTATAAGGTATGAAAATAAAATTTACTTACCCCAAGATAGTGATGACAGCGATGTACACGTAGAACATCCTCTCGTTGTAATAGTTCTTTTGTAGTTAATGCTTTCTTCAGAAGTGATATCGTCGTGGCTGTTTCTTGCAGGTTTGGCTTCCTTCGTAGTACTGTTGAAGTTGCTTCTTGTAGATGTTGCTTCCTTCACAAGTGATGTTGTAGTTGTTTCTTGTAGATATATATTTTTCCTTCACAAACGATACCCCACACCTAGCACCACTTTTTTATGTTACGTTTTCACGTGATTGATTTATTATATTGTGGGTATCTTTTTATCACGACTAAGCTTGGTAAATCCGAGTAGTCAATTTGCGTGAAGGTAATTAATTTAATAAGACGATATTTAAAATAAACTTTTTGATTTATTATTACGTTAGTCGCGAGAGAGAGAAATGTCTACGGTACTACTGGTGTAAAATCGCTGATACGTCCTCGCTGCGTCGATCGTGGATTCGTGCTTCTTTATGCTCTGGTCGGGTTCTAGTAGTCTACATCTCTCTTGGTGCTCTAGTCCTTGTAGCCTAGTAGGCCGTGGCGTGGTTCGCCCGGTCGTATTTATACTTGCTGGGTTCGTTGTTTCCCACTTCTTTATTCTTCTAGAAGTTTCTACCTCGTGGCTTCTGTTTTTCCATGCTTCACTTTGTTCGTTCTTTACAGGTCTTAAATTGTCGGCTAGTTCGTCATCATTTCTTTCGATCACGAGTTGTTGCTAGCTGGTTTCAGACGTCTAGTCAGCGCTTTCTTACTGGCTTATTCATTTAGTTTAATATATTTCTTATACTTCTACGCTTTATTATTTTCTAGAATATTCCACTCGTAACACTACGTTAAGAAAATTTTTTTTTAAAGCTTGTTTTATAAAGACAGTAATAACTTGTATACAAATTTTAGAGCAAATCTATCGAGTAGTTTACGTAAAATAGATAAAAAATGAAAAAATAATTTTTTTTCAAAATTTATAAAAATTTTTTTAAATTAAAACTATGTTAAGAAAATCGGTTTTTAAAAGTCATTCTTCTTTCGACAGACGCAAATAATTCTTATGCAAATTTCAAAGCAAATTCATAAAGTAATTTTCGTAAAATAAAATTAAAATGAAAAATCGAAAATTTTTTTTAAATTCTTGAAATGATTATAAAAAAAACTAAACCATGAAAACCAATTTTCAATAACTTTCCGCCTACTTATACAAAATAATAGATAGTATGCAAAATTTGAAGCAAATCCATCGAGTAGTTTTCGAGATCTAATTGGCTAAATAAATAACATTCTCTTTTAAAAATTTTTTTTTCAAAATTTTAAAAATGCTCTAAAATTAAAACTACGCTAGGAAAATCAATTCTTGAAAATTTCCCTTCTTTTAGCAGTCGCAAATAATTTCCCTGCAAATTTTAGAACAAATGTATCGAGTACTTTACAAAAAATAAGAAAAGAAAAATCGAAATTTTTTTTAAATCTTCAAAATTCTCAAAAATTGTAATCACGCTAAGAAAATTAGTTTTCAAAAGCTTATTTTCTTCAGACAATAGCGAATTGATTGTATAAAAATTTTGGAGGAAATTTATAATATGGTTTACGCTATTAAATAGTTTTCAAAAAATACAAAAAAAAATAAAAATCTAAAATTTAAAAAAAATTTTTAAAATGGCTCTATAAAAAAAACTACAAAATGAAAACCAATCTTCAATAGCTTCCCGCTTACTTATACAAAATAATAGATAGTATGCAAAAATTAAAGCAAATCCATCGAGTAGTTTTCGAGATTTCGTTGGCTAAACAAATACCATTTTCTTTCCAAAATTTTTTTTTCAAAATTTTAAAAATGCTCTAAAATTAAAACTACGCTAGGAAAATCAATTTTTGAAAATTTCCCTTCTTTTGGCAGTCGCAAATAATTTCCCTGCAAATTTTAGAACGAATCTATCGAGTATTTTACGTAAAATAAAAAAAAAGAAAAAAAAAAATAAAAATTTAAAAAAAATTTTTTAAATTCTCTAAAATTGTAACCACGTTAAGAAAATTAGTTTTCTGCCCTCCGTCCCATTTAAATTTTCAAGCGAATTCTTCGAGTAGTTTACGTAAAATACAAAAAAAATGAAAAATCGAAAATTTTTTTAAAATTCCTAAAATAACTCTAAAAAAAAGTATGCTAAGAAAACCAATTTCCAATAACTTCGCGCCGAGTCAAACAAAAAAATAAATTGTATGCAAAATTTGAAGCAAATCTATCGAGTAGTTTTCGAGATACAATTTACAAACTGACATCATACACATACACACACACACCCACCCACGCATGCACGCACGCACCCACACACACACATATACATTTTCTGGAAACCACTTTTTTCAACTCCCTGAGTCTAAATATATACAAATTAACTAAAAATGCTAATATGTTTGAAAAGTAGTTTATACGATTGATTTGATTCACAGATGGTACATACAAGTCTAAATTTTGATGAGTTTTCCACTGTCGGTAAATTATCAACTGTTGAACCTTACTTTAAAATTGAACCAAGGAAGAAAAATTAAAATTAGTTAAGCAAGTTTTTCAAAGTAGTAAGTATTGATTAGCAAGTAGCGCATGTGCAATAAGTATGGGTCACGTGCCTAACATTTTACTGCAGATTGCAGAATGAAAATTTCCTAACTTGTCGTGTCGCTTCAAAAGCTCCAGATAATTTTAATTGCTAGGATACATCAAACACTTTGAAAAGATTCTCAATTCTTTTCTTTTTTTGTATTTGTGCCTTAAAATATGTGTATTCAATTAAAAGGACAATCGTTTGTTAAGTACTTCAGTGATTGTTTCTATTAATTCAACTATTGTTTGTAAATAGTAAATAGTATTTAGAAGGTAAGCATTGCATGCTAGATAAAAGCTTTGAAGCTTAAATATTTTACTATTTTTCATAGACATTTTATGAATAAAACTTTTTATTTTTCATTAAGTTTTAATTCTATTATTCAAAATTTATATTTTATATAACACATATAACGTTGAACTTATATGCTCGTAGAAATAAGTGTATTTGTATAGTAACATACGAAAATTCTAATCTTTTACAAATTAGCAATTCTATGACTTTTATTAATTTTTTAAATCAATTCATAATTTATTTTTATATTCTATATTACATTAAATATTTTACAAATATTATTACAGTAAAATAAAATTTTTTTATTATAATAACAAAAAAGTAATTATTTTAGAAAATTATCTGTATTTACTGTTAAGGAAACATTGCTTCAATCACCGGCAATTCGTACTTGATTTACCATTAAATGATTAATGATAATTAGATTTTTTGAAAATAAAAATTATAAATTAAAAAATTAACAATAAAGTTAAATTATAGATGCATATTGTGGAATATTAACATGCATATAGTCGTATTTAGTCTGCATTGCGGATATCGACTGTAAATATTTTTGTTTCCGTGACCCGCATGTTTTAATCTTTCGATGATAATATTTGAGAAAAATTTCATTTTTATAAAGATTTTTAAAAAGCAAAAATAATTTAAAATTAAAATTGTACATTTTTAATAAAATTTATATTCAATACACTATTTAAAAATTAGTTTCTTTCTAAATATATTTTAATAAAAATAATTTATGATTTATAATAATTTTAAAACTGAAAAATCTTATATTAAATTTTACAGAAAGCCCGTATAAAATCGCGCGTTAAATTGTACAAATGATATTTAAAAAAAAAGTAGGACCACTATTCGAACCGATAGAAATACAAAGCATTGCCTTGACCTTCTTCTTCCAGCGATACCGAGCCACTTTTAACTATTAAATTTTTTTAGATAAAAAATTCATCAATGAAGTTTTTATTTATTTTTCACGTACAAATATTTATTTTCGCACAGGTGAAAAAAAATTTTTTTTAATATTTTTTTTTCTTTAATATTCAAATAACGAATAATTTACTATATTACACTTAATTTTAATATTATTTTAATATTGTTAATTATTAAAGTTGCTACATTTATCCAAGTCTACATTCGACATTATTTTTATCGCCCTTGATAAAGTCCTGTCCAAAAATAATATACCCGGAAACTTTCCGATTAAGCGTTATCCTTTCGTTAAAGTTCTAAATTAAAAATTTGATAACGATACGCTTTCATTAAAAGTATGTCTTGTTCTGTAAACATTTTATCAAAACATTATAGATAGGTGTGTTTGAGGAAAAAAAATGTTCAATTATTTATGTAATACGGATTGACAAGCTATATATGCTATAATGTAATGTAACATTATCATCGTTAAATTTAACAACGTAATAAATTTGTATGCTGTAAGTTAAAAGGTCAAAGAATGCTATTTTAAAATCAGAAAATGTGCTTGCAATGAAAAAAATCTATTGATCTTTATGAAATATAATAAATATAATCACGAAAATGAAAAAAAAAACCATTCTTTTTATAACTGTATACTAACATTTTCTAGATAAAAAAAGTTTTAAGGATTATTTAAATTCTGTTTATTTTTTAGATTTCAAATGCAAAATTTTTTAGATCTTCTTAAAATTATCTGTACACTTGAATTTTTATACTCGATATCTTAACCAAAAGATAAACATAAACAAGCTGTAAGAAATGTGAGGTCTATACTTGGGATTCAGTTACTTGGATTACAGGTTTATTTTCGCGCTCAAATATATAATGGTACACACTCTCTTATTCGCTTAATGATTATTTTAGTGATTATTTTTGGTATTCTTTTGATAATTATTTTTTAAAGAAGTTTGCCTCAATGTATTTAGAAAATACATTTCAAAACTAGGTTAAGTAATTTGTTTTTCTATAAAATAATTACTTTTTCAATTATATTAACGCTTGAAATATAAAGCATACAAATAACCTACTTTTCTTACCAATTCCTCTATCGATTTAATCTTAATTTCAATAAATCCAGACGCAATGGTGGACGTAACGGCGGCACCGTCGAGTGCCGACAGTTTTATTGGTAGGACAAGAGGTGCATTACGTTCGATGCGTTCAGTTCTTGGCGGTGGTGGTGAATATCTTCAAGGCTTAAGCAATAGAATTGGTACTGCATTAAGTAGTAGCCTTGATGAAAGTGATCCTACAACCTCACCATCAACTCAAACAACACCAACGCAAAGCAAATCAGCAGGAGCTGGTGCACCAGCAGCAGCAACAGCAGGAACGACAGCCAAACCAGCAATAGAACCACCACCTACAACCTCTGCAAGAGATGAGCTTGACGCTAGGCGAAAGCTTAGGTTTCCCAGGTTACTATTTAATTTTTTTTTTCTCTTATTTTTTTAAATACAAAACGAAAAAGAACAAAGGTATGTACGTAGGATTAGTATGAGTCAGTTTTTATTCAAGTTTATATAGCTTTTGTTTTAGTTTGCTGCGTTATTGGAGCTTTCAAGGGGGCTTTTAGTAGAACTTTCATTATTTGACATTTCTTTATTTAATTTACTTTTTACGTGTTGATGTGATATAAGAGACATTTATTTTATTAGCGTTAGAAATTTAAATTATTTTTTTTTTCAACAAATCTAAATATACAATATTAAAACAAAAATCTTTTATTTATTTATAAATATAAATTTATAATAAATGGTGAATAGAGTAGGCCAAAACTTATTTAAGCTTTATATATCAGCATGCATAAAGTAACAAAAAGTAAATATTAATGCGGGGGATATGAAAAACACATATTTACATACGCATAAAAATGAAATTAGTTTTTTTTTTATGTATTAAACATTCAACATGGTAAAACTTTTTCTAAGTATAACGATTGAATAATTTTGCATATTTTTAAATAAATTTTCATCACGTGATTTAAGCTATTTTTACAATTTAAACAAAAGATAAGTAATTTCATTATTTATTTTTCACGCTAAATAATTTTTCCATTCTTAAATCTTTTGTGAAAATTTATATAACATCTCGATTATGTATTGCTTAAGTTTAAATAAAAGATCTTCATAGTCTTTGATTATATATGTCTGTGAGAAATCGCCTAACATTTTTCATTCATAATAGCGATCAAGATATTATTTTTAAAATAAGAAAAAAAAAGTTAAGACAAATTTTATTTAAAGATTCGGAACTGGTACGACTTACGAAGATTACGATGCCATGATAAGGCGTAAATTTGAACAACAAGAAATGACACGCTGTGCGCGAATAAGTAGAAAATATCCTGGCATGTCTTACGAAGAAATAGCATCCTCGAGGTCAGCATCGGTTAAAAGATCAGAGTCAAAAAAAATTGACGAAGTTATTACTCCTGATAAAGATAGCGTTGATAGTGCCGAGCCTACACAAGAAAATGATGCTAAGCCTAGTGGTCCTGATAATTTTGACAAGCATAATAGTAAAGTTGGTAAGAATTAATTATCTTATTGATAAATATTTTTTCATACTATAAAAATATATATATTTATATATATAATTATTTATTTCTTCCTTATGTAAGATTTATATAAAGTTCTTTTTATTATGTTATATTCTTCGGCTTGATTCACAATTCATGCAATTTACATATCAGATTTATTATAATTCATGTTTGAGTGGATAATGATTTTTAACGTTATATATTTCTTTTTTTTTCTATCTTTTATCTCGCTAAAGCAAGGGCTCCAAATCGCTATCAGACCGTGGTTTTTCGTTTAGGTAAATCAAATGATGATTGTAATAAATGTAATATTTTGTGTAAATGTTATATAACCCCGATGTAATTCTTTTAAATGTTGTTTTAATTTTGTTGTTGTTTTCTTCTTTTTTTTTACTTTTGCTTTACCGATTTGTATAAGCCGGTAATTATGAGCACCAGTACGTAAAAAAAATCTCTATATTAAAATTATACAAAATATACAAAACATTTACACATGTATACGAAAATCACGATCCGACGATATATACAAAAAAAATTTACTAATACATTATCATTACTACAGTATTGTGTATTATTTTTGATTTTGTTTATTCGTAGCGATAATTGTATAGACATGTTATGCAATTTTACCTTCACAATAGTAATTAATTATTTAGCTGCACATATAACGTCATAATTTACTGGATGAATACTCGTTCATAAAGTAGATTATCGCTTAAACTAGCTACCGTTAGCGCTATATTTTTTCTGAATTTTTACCTTATAACCAAGCATGGAAACTTATTTATTCGAATTTAGAAAAGATAAAAATTCATTATGGTTAAATTTAAATGTGTACTGTTGTATTAAAATTTATTTTTAATGAACAAATAATTACATGTAAATTAAAAAAAAATGTTACGTAAAAAAACAGAATTAATTTTTCAAGTAAATAGTGATTAAGGATAATGTTATCTTGTTTGTAAAAAAAATTACTTATTGAAAAACAGTTAAATAGTAAAAATAATAAAATATAAAATTATAATTATAATAAGAATAATAAGTTAACGTCAATGTGGTTTAGATACTTTATCAGGTCAAATATTAAAGTTAATGATCAAAAGAAATTAAATAACAATTGTAAAAAGTACACGTATACCTGCATGTTAAGTGTTTAGACTAAGCTCGAATGTTTATATTTGCATGTGAGAAGAATGAGTGATACGTGCTGTGCCTATAGTCGATAAAGCATAAAGCACCCAGCAGAGAAAAACAGTAAAAGAAGACAGAGAAAGAAAGAGAGAGAAAGAACTTATAAAAGAGCAAAGCTTTTGAATTTGTATTCTCTATTTCAACGTATCGCTCGTTGGCACATATATCATAAACTTGTATGCAGTTGTAGTCGACACTTTGAAAAAAGGCATTGCAAATTTCGACAAAGCAAATATGCCAACCATTATTTTAATTCCATGTAAATTTTATATCAATTATCTTTTTTTCCACTTTATTAATATTCAAATTTTTTTATGCTCTGCCTCTTTTTAAAGATAATTAATTGTCGTGTAATTGTAAAAATATTAAATATAAAAGTGAGTCAATTTTTAGCAAAGACAATGTGCTTTCAGATATGCCGTCGAGTAGTGGTTCGACTAGTGATGCCGATTATGGGCCAACTGTTAGTTTGGATTCAACAGCTGATGCTCGCAAAGATTGGCAAAGATCTGGTATTTATTCTATTATTTTTGTATATTTTTAATGTTTAAAATATTATAAATTTTTTATTGTTGCATTATGATTATTATGTTAACACATATAAAAATGTCATTTTTCAAGAAATTCTGGAAGTACTTTCGACAAAATTTCTAGATAAGTGTCATTTTAAGATGCATTGACCAGCAATAATGGTGAAAAAATAGTTACTTTTCTACTAGGGATTCAGTTTCTATTGTTCCGCAACTGATGAAATTAATACTTTTTATCAATATTTGCCTTTTTTCAATTTTATGGTGTAACTTTCATTGATCTATTATTACTTGTTATTCTAAGAATTTTAAAAGATTTGCAAAACTTACGTGCTCAGTCATGATAAAGTATATTATTTAAATTAATATTCTCTTAAGGTGTTATAGAGGACATAACAATTTTTTTTATTTATTCATCGCCTTTATTTTAGATATATCGCCGTATATTTTAGATAGATTATAGATTAATAATAAATAATAGATTTTGATAAGAGTTAGGATGAAAGAGCCGGTACCTGGCTACCATCCGTTATCTGGACAAAATTAAAGACAAGTCTTGAACATTCGGTTTTCTTATATATAACCAATTTTCTGCATGTAGAGTAATTACATTGCGGAATTATAGTGCAATAAATTTTGTAGTTATGCAATATTATTAATTTGACAAGACTTTAAAAATTGTCCATTTACAGGTATTAAGCGTCCATTTACCGGCTCTTTCATCCTAACTCTTATAAAATCTATTATTTATTATTAATCTATAATCTATCTATTATTAATTACATTTACTTTAATTTATATAAGGAAGCAAATATTATTTAAAAATTTATCTGTATTTCTTGAGCCAGATCTAGGTAAAAATATCGTGTATTTACATAAATAAGTTAGGGGAGGCCGGGGCTGATATTAACACTTTTTAAAAAAGTATCTCTATTTTTTAATCTATGTATTTTTTTAGTATCTCATCTATCGTATATGTTAGTGATTTACTTCAGCTACGATTTCGTGCAAGAATTTAAAAAAAAACATTAATAGATTTTTTTTGGGAGAGGACTTATTAAAAAAGTTTCCTTGTTAATATTTACCCCACGTTCGGGATGAGTATTAACATTACATTTTTTTTATTACAAAAATGCAATTTGATAATAAATAAAAGTTTTTAATTAATGTAAAAAAGAATTATATACTTTTTAATGTATTTCCTGATAGCAAATAAATTATGAAAAACAAAATTTTAACGAAATATGAAAAAATGATTCTTTTATCTTTTTTGAAAGTAAAAATAACATCAATTTGTCTTATAGAAAAATCATAACTAGAACTATCATATATAATGTTACGAAAAAGATTACAGTAAAGTTTTTATTAAAATGATTTGTTATCTATCGCATTTCATCATTCTTTTCAAACATATTCTTATGTTTCAATAGTGTTAATATTTACCCCGAAGATTTGTCAATACTTATCCCAGTGGACACATTAAAAAAAATATTGTTAGTTAAATATTTAAAAATAAATCTTAAAATATTAATGCGATTATTAACATTATTTTTAAAGTAGATTAACATAAAATAATTCTAATTCTATTTATTATATCGAATGAAATCTAAAACAAAGGTGGAAATTTTCTAGTTTCTGTCAAAAAATCGCCACGTTGCACGCTTTTCCTCTGCGATGTACTGCAAGGTACTGAATATGTTTACATGACAGAAACAATTATATTAAATATATTAACTCAACTACAGAACCTGTAAGACTGTTTGCATCGCTATAAATTGACTGTTAATTCTTACCTCTGTTACTTTTAACCCGGGTCTCCCCTACTAGAAATAAAAAGACCAGCTTACTATGACGCATGTGTGTACATATTTAATGTTTTTGTTCATTCGTTCTTACGTGCAATATTTTGCAATTATATTTCGACTTTATTGTTAATTTATAATTTTTTTACCCATTATAGTTTCCGTTAAAAAATTTATAAAATTTTTTTACTTATATGAAATTATTAAGTTATAATAAAATTTTTTTACTTATATGCAATTATTAAGTTATTGTTTACAAATAAGACATTGATTATATTATAATCGAATTATAATCTCATCAACTAATTTTTAAAAACATATATTTTTAATTTTTTATTATTAATTTTCATTTTAAAATTTTCATAAAACTGATTAAATTTTTGCAGTATTTAAAAGATTAGTTTTTAAAAAGTTTTTTTTAGCTAAAATATAGCTTGATTTATTGTTTTTTCAATGTTAACATATCTTAAATCTCGAAACTAGTTTGTTAATTCTATAAAAATGAAATTTAAGATTATATATTAAAAATTTAATCATTAATAGGTTCATCTGGATCAATTCAATCGTGGGCCTCTAGTTTATCAGCTGATAGTCAATCTGAGGAAGCTGCCGTAGAATTTATGAAAACATTTGTGCCTATGCTTTTTGAATCACCAGGCTCCATTGATCAGGAACAAAAAGCAAATTTCGGCCAAATGGTTCTTGTAAGTCAATTCCTTATATCTTATCTTATCTTTGTCATAAATTAAACTTGAATATGAAAGGTAGAAAAATATTAAAATATCAATAAATTGGCTAGTCGAACCAGAATTAATTGGCGATATTGCATATTAGAAAATAATAGAAACTTATTCTATTTTCTGATATTTTAATTATATAAATAAACCTTCTATCTTGCTTGGAAAATTCTAAAGAAATGCATTTTTCAATAAAAATATACATTCAAATAAAATATGTTCATGAAAAATGTTGATA
This sequence comes from Anastatus disparis, assembly GCA_017163975.1. NCBI lineage: Eukaryota > Metazoa > Arthropoda > Insecta > Hymenoptera > Eupelmidae > Anastatus > Anastatus disparis. The sequence goes on from JAFFSR010000012.1 coordinate 990,276, forward strand.
AAAGCTTTATCTTTTTTTCAAAAAGTATATATTGCTTTTCAGACGGAACCTGGGAGAATATGGTTTGCAAGGGTGGTGAATGCAAGAAGGGCTCGTCCTTGTATAACGGAAGAATCATTTTATTCCTTAGCTCAACATTTTGCGGTTGCGCTTTTTGAATGCCACGAAGCGGATGACTTTGCACCGGCAAAAAGTCTTATGAATATGTGCTTTACATTTTATCACGAAGGTATAGAAATACTTTTTTTTTTAAACACAAGTTTAATCATATGTTTTTAAAGCTGTTATACAATTTCTTTATTTTACATAGAATAAATGTCATTATTCTTTCGTATATTTTTAACAATAATTAAAATCATTTATTTAGTTTTTGTTTTTATGTTAATGAAATCTCTTAATGTGCAATTCATCAACTAAATTAATAAATAGAGTATTTATCATAGCATTGTAATAAACATAGTGGGATAGAATAAATTTATTCGATAAATATTTGCAGAAAAACAATTGTTAACACAATAAACCCCCTACTGCAAACTAAAATCTAATTATGCATGCTCACAGAATTTTGCGGTAAACAAGATGATATGGAGCTTATAAAGAATAGCGGTGAAAAAATTTGATAATTTTACCGCTATTATATCATTGTAGACGCCCATTTTCATATTGTTTTGTATTTTTTTTTTTTTTTTTTACAGAAAGAACGTTATTTTTCTTTTGAGATAAATGACTACTGCAATAGAGTTTTAAGTTATTTTCTAGACTTAATTTTGTTAACTGCATTGTCCAAAGGGGAAAGATTAAAATTTTCTTTTGAAACGTGTGCCTGCAAAGCAGTCTTTTTATAATATTTTCTTAATTGTGTAACTGAAGACTAATAATGAAAAATTCCTTTTACAGTTGAAGTACCTGGAGTAGAGCCATATCGTGAATACTTATATACGAATCTCAGGGTTCAACCAATATGGACGTCAATGCGTTTTTGGACTGCAGCATTTTTCGATGCGGTACAATGTGAACGAGCTGCCAAGCCAGTGCCTCCAAGACCTAAGTCAACAGATCAAGAAGTTGCCGCGGCAGAGGACAGGAGGTTCCATGCTAATATTGTATTTGGTCAATTAGGGTTAGTTTCATTAAATGAAAAAAATAATCATTACTAAAACAAATGTTCAATTATATTTTTAATTTACAGAACTTTCACGTGCAATATGCATGCATTCGGTTTACCGAGAAACCTCTGCCTCGAATTTTTAAGGAAACAATGTGTTATCGCAAACTTAACACAAGGTAATTACAAATTTTTTCTAAAAAAGAAATTTGAAAAAGAAGATGTTTATGTAAGCAAATTACAGAATCAAACAATAACTCAACTTGTTATCAAATTATGATAGTATTTTTAAACATTTGTAATACATTTTCATAAATTTTCCAAAAACTTAAATAATTTGATATCTCGTAACTAAAACTGAAAATTATAATTTATAATTTTTATTAAAAATTTTTAAATAAAAAAATCAGAATACAAATTATGTAATAATTTACTTTTACACTTTTTTAAACTTCGGTCATTTTTATCTAAAGCAACAATTTATTTTATTTTTCTATCAATAATAGTTTTTCAATGGTTTTAATATTTGAATATTTATAGCTATATTATTATACATAATGTATTTGACAATTAAAATAATTTAGAAATTTATAAAGTATACACAAAAACAAAAAGAAAAAAGTAATTAATTTTTAAACCATTTTTTCCTTGTAGTTTTTTAATTAAAGATGTCTTTTTCATCGTATAGCGTTTGTATCTTATTTGCAAAACTTATAAGAAGTAACTATTAGCATTTTCTTAAAAATTATCAGATTTACTAAAAAAAAACTCTTAAATATTTTGACAAATGAAAATGTTTCTTTTCTTTTTTTTTTAAACAATTAAAGTTTTTTCTATGAAATTTCTAATTTTATAAAATTTTATGTTTCAGATCAAGAAAAAATGCTAAAAGACAATATAGAAAGAATGTTCGATGAGACTGAACCATGGCGATCGTGAGACGAATTATAAATGTTACCAATAAAAAAAAATTGACGTATTACGACGACATTTGAAGTAAATGAATTTTGTTGCTTCAGATAGTCGTTAAGAAATGTGAATTTCATCTCAAGCAGCTTGAACGTTGTTGAAAACTATATTATACGTATAAAGAAAAAAAAGAAGAAAAATCATGAGCTTAAGCTTTAATTAAATTGCGAAGATCAATCGGGCTTAAAAGTGATATCACAAGTCGAATCCAACACGTATGATAAGATCAAGAATCGACTTTGAATAATTGATAAAGAAACGTAAATCAATTATAATTACATCATCATAATTTTTTCACGAGGACCAGACAATGTGAGAAGGATTTCTAAAGGAAATTCATTTGTATTAAGTATTTTTGCATGCGAGGAACTTTAAAAAAAAATAAGAAAATGAAAATTCTCGCATATATCACTATGTATATTATGTGAAAATGTTTGCTTTTCATGACGAACGAAATGGGTGCTATATATATTTTTTTAAAGAAAAAAAATTAAGCACAGTATCAAGTAAGGCCAGAAGTATTAAAATTGGTATCCATAATTATAAAAAGATGCTTCCATAAAAATTTTATTTCTACGATAAACAGGAAAGAACTACGAGAGTACCTAGACGTTCAGCTTTCAATTATGGTTCAATTAGCTTTTTAAAGTTTCTTCTACAACGTTGGATAGCAAGATTAGTGTTTGAAAAATTAAAAAAAAACAATTTAATGTATTAACGTTGCCAATTGTGAGAATTTTTTTATACTAAAGAGAAAAAAAAAATATTACCTTTGTATTTCATGAGAAAAGTTTTTGTAGGATTAAGAAATTGTTAAAACATTAAACAATTTTTATTTTGATCACAAATCAAGTATTGTCTTTTAATTATTTATATCACTTAACAAAATGAGTATAAAAGACTTAATTTAGGATATAGGTATTTAAGGATAAATAAATAAAATGCAACAAATATAAATTTTACATACTGTTTATTAATCATAATTTATTCAGAAAATTTGGGCCTCAACCAGTGGGCCTCGCCTTTTTTTTATTAAACATATTTGATCAGTGAACATCACAATGTTAAATTTTTTTTGTCAAGTCCACGTACAGAATCATGTTTTTTTTCTTCTTTTATTCGCTTCCTATGAAATGTGACGCAAAGACCGTTAAAAATATTCAAATCCTGTTGCCCACAACAAAATAAAAAAAAATTTATAACGAATTGATATTTTGAGTAAAAGTTTTCGCCCGCTGGAAAGGAAGAAAATCTATCCATCATCGTTTTCTCGTTATTAGACTATGCGTCACAAAGTATATACGTGTTTTTTTCTCGCTTTTACGTCCTTGATTACTTTATTTAGTTAGTTTGTATACTTTAATAAATCAGCATGCCCGTTCAACAAAACGCTTCACAATAAAAAAAGAAAAACACAATCTCGCAACAACTTTGTATATTCATTCTTTTTTTTGTTATAATTCGTACAATAATTATAAAATAAAAAAAAGGAAGAAAAAATCATTTATCGCACGTAAGCAACGTCTGATAATCTTAACTGCGTCACGCACGTCGACTCGCGCAACAAAAAGGAAGTTAAATTGACGAAAGGCGGTAACGGAGAATTTTATTATTTACTTATGTTTTTTTAATTTTTTTTTTTTTTTTTGCTTAATACGTATCAAAAAATGGTTGACAAAATCACGTAGCACTGCTGGCTCGAATCCTTCCCTAGTTATCGTTCATTTCGTTATTTCGAATTATATTTAAAATATTTAAAAAATACACTAAACAATAGTAAGTCGAAAAATTTTTAATCTTTTCCCTCTCACACTCTCTCACATACTTTCTCTTCTCTAGTACCGAACACATTTAATTATTTAACTTTTTTATTTCCTTGATTCTTTCAATTTATTTGTATCTCACCTTCATTTTGTTTTTAATTTTTAGCATCGACTTGATTTTTCTTTTCGATTTCTTTATCATCGTTACACACATACGTTACATTGATATTTTTTTGTCGGTATTAAAGTTTGTGACAGAAAATTCAAAGTTCTTAATAATTTATTTTTATTTTTTTTTTCTTTGTTCATTTACTTGCCTAACTTTTTTTATTTTCTTTTAAAAAAAAATGAGGACATATAATATACCTATACGTGTTATTGAAGGTGAGTTGAGGCCGCGAGTCGGAGAATCGAGAGAGACGTCCAAGCGGCATGTTTCGCAAATTAGCACACTCGGGTTCTCAATGTCGCGTACGAGCGGCTTAATTTAATTTGAAATATTATCTAAGCCGCTAGTTATTCGCAAGCCAAAGACATTAATAAGAAAGTCGCATGTAATTATTTGGAAAAAAATTTTGGAAAAAACATGCTTACGTAATTGGAAAGTCTTTTGATTTTTTTTTATGTTATATTTTATCTCAATTTAGTTATCTTTTATACATTTTTTTTATAAAATATAAATAAAATATTTTAATATAAAATTTTCTTAAAAAGTTGTATTGTTTATCAATGAAATTTTATTTTATTTATAAAATAATCGATTTTAATGAAAAATCAATGAGTATAAAAATTGAATGATGTAAAATATTTTTGAAAAATGACTTTTCCAAAAGCGTAGGAACAAGATAAGGAATTCTGAAAAGTCTAAAATGTAGCTTGATGTCTGTAATAAACAGTTACAGGGAACGGGAAATAGAAGAAAAATACAGAGAGAATTGGTATACAGCATATTTTTTGGAATATAGAAATAGGCACGTACCAAAGTGAAAATGGCACCGGATTAGTCAGACAGAAGACATAACAGCAAAAGCTGTTGGCTTGATTTTTTTCTGTTTCATTAATTTATTTATTAATATTATTTTTTGAGTAGGCACGAATAACTCGCGGCTTTACTTCTATATTAATACCTATATTAATTGTGATCAGAAAATGGCACAAGGCTGTACATAATAAGTTCTCATTAGGAATATCATCGAGGGACTTCAATATCTTCAAAAAACTTCGGTAAAAATATCGCGTTTACCTTTGTGCCATTTAACTTTTCACATATTTTTCACTTGTTTGCTCTTTTTTTTTTTTTTTAAATCTTTCTCTCCCTATTGTTCAATTTTGTTTCTTACTTTTATCTTTTTAATTCTCTTAAAACGCCAACCGCCTCGCTCGTCGCGTCTCTAATATAGTGCTATACGAAATGATCGTTTACAATATTATAATATATTTATATATATAATATTCTACATTATAATCCTAAGTTCAAAAAATAATATTACAATATATATATGTATATTTATATATAATGTGTATGCGTGTTGTTGTTTTTTTTTTGTGTTCTCGCGTGTACGTGTACTTGTATATTATCGACTTTTTTTTATTATTTTAATATTTCATTTTTTCTTATCCTTATTTAAACTCCTTCAATTCTCTTATTCGCTTTATTTCTCGCTCTCTCTCTCTTTCTCGGCCACTGGTTTTAAATCCTCAACTGGATATATTAATCGCAATTCCCTATCTCGTTAATTATAAATTTATACTTAACGTTCGTCGAAGGCGGACAACAAATTTATTTTTTTCTCCAACTCATTCTATACAATCGTCGACTATTTCGTAAATAATTTTTTTTTATTTTTACGAATTACGTAATATTATTATTGCATCTCCCTCATTTTTCCCCTTATTTTTTTTTATTCATTAATGTAATATATGTTACATCTGCCTTCGACGAATACACGCACTTATAACTAGCGAAATATCGCCAAATATAGACATATTCCCTCGTGTAAACGTAAGTTTGGATGTAAAACCGCTAGGCAATTCATTTTTCTCTTTAAATTTGAATAACAACCATTTTTTTATTATTAGTATTATTATTATTATTCTTATTTGTTTTCACTAAATATATCACAAACTGCCGATGGTTTTTAGCTTCGTAATACTCAACATCGAATTATCCTTATGTCTACACATAAAAAGAATATGATGAACTTTCACTTGTTTCTCTCTCTCTCTCTCTCTCTCTCTTTCACTTGTTCTCTCTCTTTCTTTCTTTCACGCACACATACATTTTTCTTTTGCCTTTTTTTTCTCTTTCTTAATTCATCCATACATTGGTTCGTTAATATTTCATTAAATTTAAATAATGTACATATATAATAGGTAAAGGTAGTACACAATTTTTTACAATAATTTAGATCTTATGATTTAATTTTATATGTGCATTCAATGGATAAGCTGTTTTGAAAAAATTTTACACAACCATTATAATGACAAGATGCGATCTATATTTAATTTCATGAAAAGATATTTTATTCAATACAACCATTAAATAGGTTTTGAAATTTAAAAAAATGTAATTTAAAGTAAAGTAGAAGTTTATGTTTATTTCAATAAATTGATTAATCGATCCAACTTGTACCAACGAAAACATGCATATCACGTTTATAATTCTTCATTCTGGTGTTACGTTTTTAATATATATATATATTTATGTTTATAGGAGTTCGTGAAAGGCTTGTGACTGTATTAAAGTCAGTCTTTTCAATAAAGTAGTATTTATTCTTAGTCATTTATTTTCGAATGTATTGATGTTATTGGTATTTCACATATTGTTTTTTTTTTTTTTTAATTATTTTTAATTATTTTGAAAATTAACGGAAAATTCGATGTTGAGCACGAAGCTACCATCAGAAAAATATAACATAAGGGATTACATATTAATAGTTACATCACTGTCGGTCGAACTGGCAATTTTACGAAGTTCCGTCGATTCATTTTAGTTTATATATATTTTTATAAGTTGTGAAAATTACGATTAAATTAGTGAGCCCTACGGATCTCCGCATATTTGCCGCGAACGATAAACCGACGTAAGATTAGTTCATTACTTATTTTAAATGTCGAACTAGTAGTTCATCCTCCTTTTCATCATTTCTTTTTTTTCATTTTCTTAATGCGTAAGTATTCGTAATCTTAAGTGTAACACTAAGATTTACTTAAAATTTCATTAATTTCCGATAATTTTTTTTCTTATTCTCGGCTATTTTTCAGAATTTTATTTTTCCGTAATCGTTTCCTATTTATTTTTGTTTTCATTAAATTTTCAATTGATTTTCGCGACAAAAGTTACATAATTTATCTCGTTCTCTACATCCGTTACGAAATACTTTTTTTGCTCGCTTCTTAATTATTTTTATTGAAATTGAGAACTTGCAGTCAAGGGGGGTGAGATTTTGCAATAATTTTGAAGATTTAAAAAAAAAATTATCTGCGCGACAAAAAGATCAGTTTGAATAAACTAAATAAAGAAAAAAGTTCATAAAATAAAATATAAAATTTTAAGAATTTTATGATAAATAAAGATAGAAATTGGTGTAAGGGGCTACTTGAACCATTAGAAATACCAATAAAAATAAATAAAAAAATAATTAAAATCTTTGAAATAATAATAAAAATATCATTTTAAAACTAGAAATAAATTTTTTTAAGAACAGAACACAAGCAAAATAATAAAATATATCATATCATTTTCTCATTTAAAAAAAATATAACAAGTATTAGAGAAGCGCGCGGAGTGAGCAACGTTTTTGTCTGAAAGGATAATTTTTTTTAAATTTTTTATTTTTTTTGGTTTGAAGTAAACTACGAAGCAGCACAAAAGGAAGGGGGTTGTATTACTACGAGCGAGCGCGCGAAAAGCTTATTACACAAAAAGCGAGAGAGGGACGCGATAGTACTTGTGTATAATACACACACACACGAGAGACTTTAGATTTTTTTTGTATAATTATAGTGCGTGTATAATTACCATATTTATTTTTTTTTAATTTTCCTTTTTACTTTTATTTAATATCAAAGATAATTGTAATATAATCTAAGAAGGAATCACGGGAGTGAATAAAAATGGTTTAGATGAAGAAAAGAATTTCTATATACTTTTTTTATAGTCTCGCAATTCGAACGTTAAAAAAAATAGTTTAATTACAAGACCATGTCACTATTTATTTATTTTTTTTTTTGTATATTCTCGTCACTTTTTTCTCGATATTTTAATTACTTCTTTCGAAAGATTCTAAATCTAAATACTACATTCAATTGTATTCGTACGTGCGTGTGTGTGTTTATATGTTTGTTTAACAGTTACTGTTGAATAATTTGGGTGTTAATGTGCTTATGCTTACGTGTAAATGTTTGTTCGCGTGTGTATATAAGCGTGAATTTGTATTTCATGAATGGATTTTTCTGAATTTAAGTTATTTTTTCTGCCGAGAGACTTCGATATTTATTTGAAGTTAAAAATTTAAATGGTTAAGTGTGTTGAAACGTGTATTTCACTATTTATATATCCGTTTCATATCTAATGACAAAACAAAAAATAAGTCTCTGACAAATTACCGGAGAATTTACAGCTTTTTATCGCATCCTTTGTTCTTCAACTATATTTAATAGACTAATTTACATTTAAAGCTACGCCTCACTAGTCCGCGTTTTCATCTTTTTTTTCATTAAGAAAACATCGACATGCATTTTTTATTTGTTTTTCTTGTTTTTTCTGTTTTTGTTAATTATCAATAACAGAGAGAGATATTGAAATCTATAAGATTCTTTTTATTTTTAATTCTTATTAATTTCGTGTGAGAGTGAGTGTATATCTACTACTAATTATTATTAAAAAGCACCCATTAATTATTTTAACTCATTCTCTATATCTTGCCTATATCTCTCATTGTTTTTTTTTAACTATTAGAAAGTATCCATGAGATAAACGGACATTATGGACGCCTAAGGGAGATTTTAACTTTTTTGTTTTTTAATATCAAAGATTTAAAGGTGAAGTTTTAAAATTGTTCATTGTTTATTAAATGCCTTATTAAAAAAGCATAATACAACTTTTTATTTTATCTTACGAGCAAAAAAGTGACAAAGCTTTCTCTCCCTTTATAATAAATTTATCTTTTTTTTTCTTTTTAAGTTATTACAATGAGAAGAATATATTATATATCACGTAATGTCGAAAAAAAGACGACAATTTGAAAGGACAGAATTCCTTCACTTGACAGAAGCGCAATAAAGAAAGTGCACTAAAAACTATCCTCTCAATTCTTACAATCTTGGCCGTTTTTTTTTCTTTCTTTTTTTTTTATTATACTCTTTTGTTTTAATGTTCCAGTGACACCGATTCTTAAATAATAACGGCACCTTTATTATCACGAATAATCGAGTAAAAAGTCAATCGATCGAACTGCTTTGTTAAATGACCAAGGAAATTCTGCCGGACTTTTTTTTATTTTATTTTATTTATTTTCTAAATATACATTCATTAATATTAATGTAATGGTTATTTACTTATAGAGTGTAGAATAAAATAAAAAATATAGTTATATATGTTTTTTTTTCTTTCATTCATTAAATTCTAGGACTATAATGTGAGGTGTTCATTAGATATATTTAGACGCATCTTCAAGATGGATTTCTTTTATGATAACACGTAATCCTAAGAACTAATATGTATAGTTTATATACTATACAGTTTATAACGACATTTTTCTTATTATTTTTTTTTTTATATTTTTTTATTTGTAGGGCTATTCTTCTATTAAACACTCGTGTTTTTTCTTATATTTTTTTTACGGTCAAAAATTATCCTTGGTATGGACGGTCTATGAATTTCAATTTGTTTACATTTTCAAATCCTCTATTGTGGTAGAGAGTCTTATTTATTAAATTATCTTCGCGTTGGTTGAAATGATCTTCTGTTGAAGTTAAGAACTTTAAGCACCTTTTTTTTCTTTTTCATTATGCTCTTCTGTAAAGTGGTAAAGAATCGTCCATTTGCGCGTAATATTATTTATTTTATTTACGAAAACGTGTGGGATCTAATATCTGTAAATAAATTTTTATCATCATTAGACTGATTTTTTTTCCTATATGCAGTGTCTCAAGATTTGCACAGTGCACAGGGAGCTGTTTTGGGTATATTCGAGCATATTGCAGCAAAAAGGACCGCTGGTTAATGCGAAAATATACTAAAGATTACTTGAATGGTATTCAATTTCTAATGCTTTGAAAATCATCCTAAAAAAAAGTTGAAGTATCTTTTTTATTAAATATACAAAATATATTTATAAATAATGACTTTGAATAATTTAAAAAAAAATGGCCAAATAGATGTATAAAAAGAAAAGAAAAGTTTCATAAAGATAAAAAGATTTTTATTTTTCCGCATTAACCTGCGTTAGCCTTTTAATTCCGCGCGCCAAAGCAGCGTTTTACATTTTACAAGCCGCGCAGTGAGCGCCGCAACCGCACGTTCGAAGCCATACCAAAAAGTAAGCAAAGAAATATTTTCATGTTTCTTTTAAGTTTCTTTTTTTATTTCGTTTTTTTTTTGTCCAATTTACCGTTGCCCCTATACATAGCGTAAAAAAGCGCCGTAGCAAGCCATAATCATTCATTACGGAAACGGCAAATATTCAACTCATGCTCTTTGAGCGAAGCACACGCCTCAGAAATATTGAAAAAGGGGGTTTTTCGGTGGTTATACGTATATGCGGTGTGGGTGTATAGGGTAATAGGGGATTCCATTAAAAATTAATGCATCCGCTTTTTTCGCCATTGCTGCAGCAGCTAAAAACCCTTGACTCAAGTTTATTATAGAGAGGAAGCACAAAACTTCAATGAATTTATTTTAATGTCTCGCTCCCTTTTATTACATTTTATATATTATATTTTACGTTTTTTTTTTATTTGTTACTTATTTTCTTCTTTTTTTCTCATTGTTTAGTGAAATTTTTCTTATGTTTATAATATCGCGAAGGTATTGACGAATTCAATATTTCGTCTAATTCACTATTACAATTACGATTTACACTTTACTCATCTCTTATTTTTTTTTTTTAATTTTAATTTTATTAGTTTACGATGCTACGTAGGATTCTAAGAGTTTTGGTATTCAAAGGGAAAGATATTATGTTACTTAAACATACTTCAATTAGTTCAAAAAGTATAAAATAGAAAACAATATAATTATAATTAAGTTTTTAGAATTTTATAATAGATAACATATTATAGAAAAAAAAAATTACCAACAAAAATTTGTAGTTATTATAGTTGAACTTTAATGATTAAATGAACAGTCGGACATTTTTTTCAATATTATAAATGAAATATTACATCGATTATAAATGACATAAAAATTATTTATTTTTTTCCGCAATCGTGTTCAAATCACCTATGCAAATATTATAAACTATAGATTATTCGACTTACGCGAAAAGTATATTTTTTTTGTTCTATGTATATATAGGTAATGTATTTTCTTTGTTATTTGTATAATTTTTTTTCTTTTAAATTTGATATAATATAAATCTTATATATACACACTAGATACGGGCACGGAGGAACTCGTCCGTATGTCCTTTTCCGTCTACTTTGATCAGTTGTAAATCCATTAACGTATTTCTACAATCACACAATCGCGAAAAATTATGACTAACAATTGTCGAACATAAAAACTAACGACGCAAAATAAAAACCGATAAAAAATAGAAAAAAAAAAGAAAACAACCTTTCTTAGTAACAATAAACGCTTCGAAAAAAAAAATTAACTTTAAACTGTAAAATCTATGACAAATGATTCACACAATTAAACATTATCGTTTTCTTTTCTTTACAAATAATTAAAAAAAAAGTTTTCCTTACATAAAAAAAAACGAATCTAAACATTACGAAACCACACTGCTGAATTGCACAATACAACTGAAACTGTTATATAAAATATTAAAACTTTTTTTTTGTCGACTCGACTCGCGCAAAGTTATGGTTCACTCTATTCAAATTACTTCGTTTTATTATTTTTCTTTTTTTCCCCTCGACAATATATCTAACTAACTTATGTACAAAGATTAAATTTACAAGATTGAACTTTCAGCTGGTCACAAAATATATATGGCAGCCTCGGAAAACCTTTCCCTTCTAAATACCAAAGACTTTTTTTATTTACTGTTTTACAATGTGTTCGTGTATAAGTGTTTTTTGATCTATGAGTGTATCAGTGTTTTATTAACTTGATAAAAAGTGTTGTTTGATTCTTAAATGCTGTACAGGAACATTTACTTATTTCGCTCATTTAATCTCTTCATATAATTTCCTTTTAATCAGAATATTTTTTTTCTTTACGTTTAGTGCATTCGATTAGTTGAAAATTATCGTATAAGAATCATTAACGGCAAGAGAGGAAGAGGAGTTTTTGATGTATTTACTTTTTTTTTCTTGATTATTTATTTAGTGTTTTTTGAAGTCCTTTCGTCGAAACACGGAGAGGATCCTAGCTCATCTTTATGACTAGTTAAAAATTTTTTCTTTCGACTTCTTTTTTTTAAATACTTTTTTTTATCGTTTTATGATATCTGGATATGAAATAATTTTGAATTATCACCATATATCGATTCGTTTTCATCGGAAAAACGTTGAAACTTATTCATCAGTTTACTTTATTCATTTAGTATTTGTTTTATTTATTCTTTTTTTTTTAATCGTGGACGGTCCAAGTTTATATACTCCCGATGCTTACTTTACTCTCGACCAAAAAGACGGACGAGGTCAGATTTTACGTTTTTTTGTTTTATCCCGTTTTAAAAGCAAAGCAATCATCATACATTATTCAGTCAAAACGAGCAATTGAACGAACAATAACGAACCTTACTGAATGATTTTATCTTTTTTTTTTTTAATTTAATCCATCTTTTATGTTATCTTCCTATAACAAAAGAAAATCACGTTCTAATCACAGATTTATTTCGCAGACACGAGGATAGTTTATGTATATAATTTAAATTTGATGGCGTATTTCCTCATTAATTTCTGCGCGCCCTCGCTATTAACAACCTATTATAGAATATTGTTTTGTAGAATTATTCCTTATACCGTTTGCGTGATTGTTAAAGAAGTTTTATTTTTTATTTTTCTTTTAATCTTAAACCATTCATTAAGATTTAGGCCTTCTAAAGTTTTTCTCTTCGAAAAGTAACGCGCGATTTTTTTTATGAAATTTTAAAGTGTATATTGTTATTTGAAAAAATCAATGGTTTTTTATTATACGTTACAGGAAGATGACGAGGATACTTCGTCAGATAAATTTAAATCTTGTTTATTTAATTTTTTATTCCGTCAAAATCGAATCATTTAATTTTTTTTAAATTTCGAAAATCACTTCAAAATTTTTTTCCTATTGCGAGTTTATAGAGCGTTTAATGATTTTAGTAAACTTTTCGTTTATCAAATAATTATATACAAAAAAAAAATTGTTCGAAACTGATGTTTATTTAATGATTTCTTTAATTTACATCTATGCGAATTCCTTCCCATGTGCATATAAAAACATCGCACCTATTGACGTTTTTTTTCATTTTAATTTCTTTTATTAACTATTCAATTTTTCTCCCGTTCATTACATTTATGCATTACCGTTCTTCGAAAATCTATCATTAATTAAATATAATTTTTTTTATTACATATATCATTTTTTTTTCGTTTAATTGATTAAAATTATCAATTAAATAGTACCGTTACCCGTCGAAGACTCTCGGCGTCACTTCATTTTCATATTTATTTATACATATATATAATTTTTTTATTTTCCTCTGATCTCTCTCTCAGTTTTGACATTTCTATCGATTTTAATTTTATATCGAACTCCACATTATATACGCGAAAAGATCAAAAAAGCGTCTCATAAACTTCGGAAGATTGTGTCCTTTTTAAATTTTTTCGTAAATACCTATATATCTAATGGTGTTATTAGTTTTATATACTTTTTTATTTTTTTATTTTTTATTTTTTTTTAATGTTAATGGCCATTCGAATCTCACGTTTATTTTAATCTTACAATATTGTTTAGTTTTCAAACCTTAAAAATCGCGCGTCTTAATCCTCTCATACGGGTATCTCATACTTGTACATATATTTATATGTATGATTCTTTCTTATACATATACATATATATATAATACAAAACGAAATATTATCAGGCTTAATCTTTGTTCATAAGTGTAAAAAACTTCGTCATTGATTTTATCTTTTTTTTTTCTTATGTTAAAGATTCTATACGCATCTCATTGATTTCATCAAATATTAACATCATTCACTCTTCGCGTTGGCCCATAGGCCCTAGCTATCCTACTTATGCGATACGGTACAATGCTCAATTACATTTCAATTCAGTTTTTTTTTTGTCAATTTTATTTTTATTTTTTTTTTTAGTGTTTTTTCTTCTTCTTCATAGTTGTTGCGTGTCTTTTTGTCTTTGTCGTCGTATCACTTACGCGTGCATCCGAAAATTTATACAAATATATTATTCCTAATGTAATACGCATTTATATATTTGTCGCCTGTGTTTGGAATAATAATCGGAGGGTTCCATAATCCTATTACGTGCCTGATCAGCGAGGCGGCTACTTTCCAATTCACCGACCAATATATAATATACAATTTCGTGTATAAAAAAAGTATATTTCGTATAATTCTAATGAATTTAGATTATTAAAATTCATACAATAATAATGATTAATTCTAAATTTATCAATGAAAAAATTTAGTTTTAATCGAACTTAGTTATCAATACATTGTGCTTGTAAATATAATATTTAATTTTAAAAAAAATATCTCACTTTTAAAAAATATATAAAAATTGCTTTTTACTTTTTTTCAAAATATTTTAGCACGATACACAGTCGGAATTTTACAGTTTATCAATAAAATGGATAAAAGTATTGCGATGAATAGAAAAAAGTGACCGCCTCGTAACTTTTATAAACGCGTTGAATCTGATGTGATTGAATGAAAATGTAAAGAAAACGAAGTACAAAAAGATCGAAAACTTTTAACAGAATCGCTTAATAGGTCATTTCATCATTTCTCTTTTTTTTCATTTTCTTATAAAATAACATTAATAATATTTATAATAGTAGTAATAAAAATAAGACCATAATAAAAATAATAATTATATAATAATAATATAAAGTGTTTACATATATTGCAAAATAACCGCTCAAATGACGGGTCGCAACAGAAAAAAAATACAGAAATCAAAGTCTCTTTCTTCGCGTAGCGAAATATCATCACAGCACGACGGGAAGCAACGCGGTCGTACACAAATTATTTGACTTTACAATTTTTTTTTTTATTCATCGCTAATATATCTTGCCTTCGCTGTGAAAACTCATTGAAAAAAAATGTTCAAGTCGCAAGGTACGTAAAAAAAACGAGCAGATAAAATAAAAAAAAAATTCTTTTCAATAATAGTAGGTACGTTTGCGTAGATTTTCCCGGTCGCCGATCGGTGCGCTTAAAGACACTGTCGGCTCATTACCCCCCTTTTTCCCTTTCGATATTCTTTCAATTACATTATTTCCCTTTTTTTAATGTTACATTATAACAATCGACTCGCAAATAACTAATATTTAAAATTACATTAATATAAATTCAATTGATACATATAATATAAATCATGACAGTTAATAATTATTAATCATAATATAATAAAGATAATAAAAGATTCTTTTAACGTAGATTTATATCTACGAAAACGAACAAAACGAGAAACGAAAAAAAATAATATAAAGAAACATCACAAACGAATCATTGCTCCGATTCACCGGCTCTCTTATACACTTATTACATGCAATTGTATTACAGTATTTCTTGATTATTATTTTATTTTTTTTTAAACGTTTTTTAACGCTCCCCCAGGGGGAGGTCGCTGCCTCACTCGTGCGTGCCATCCCAAACGTTTGGGATCAAGAAAGATTAACGATATAAAGTATTAATTGATTGTTATTGGCGCAAAGTTTCGTACGCATTCCTTTTTAAATTTTTTTATATTAAAGGTATGTGTATCATAAAAATGGAAGAATAAACATTATATATGGATCGCACGACGAAAGGGGAAGATCATCGATAAAAATACAAAGAAAAAGAAACAGAAATTAATCGCTTTCTTCCTTAAAAATGTATGAAATAATTCTTCGATAAAAAACCATCAATTTCTCCTTTTCTCAGCAAAAACAAATAAGTGTTGTTATTTCGTTAATCCTTTTGTCCATAAGGGACGGCTAAATCGTCGCGGATCCTGATTTTGGTGGCACAGTATATATACATATATATATATATATATATTTATATGTATACATAGAGTCGTCTAGTTGTTGTCCGTTGATGCTGCCCGTCGACTTTTAAGGCGATGCAGAATTACTGATTGCCATCAGAGGCGCTGGAGGCAGTGCCACCGGTATATGATAATATTTACACTGGGGTCGCATGCATGTGCCCTTAACCGCATCTCTGCATACGGTTACGCGGTTGTCTATCACCTCCACGTTTCCTGCAATTAATACAAAATAAATAATGATGATTTGAACATCGTTCTAAAATACCAAATAATAATTTCTTTTTTCAATAATATCCGTTGAATAAAAAATATTTATTATTCTTTTGATATAATAAAATTAATACCCTAGTAGAAAATTTTGGCAACGAAAGTTAAAATGAGACTTATCTGGAAATTCTAGAAATTTTTTAAACAAAATTTTTAGATAAATATCATTTCAACTTACCATCAATCAGAAAATCTGCCCAAAATATGCTCATTTTTCCACCAGGGTAATTTTTTTGTATTTAAAATATTTTGAATGTAAAAAAAGTTTATTGGTTACAATAATGAATAATATGTTCAAATATAGGTAATTTAAAAATAGTCACCGTCATGGAGATGAATGAACTTGCAGGCGGGACGGTTGCAGAGTTGTCGATTAAAATCTTGGCACACCGGGAGGGTGTCCAGTAACTGCAAGAAAATATCGCAAAAATATAGTAAATAACTTATTTTTCTTAAAACGCTTTTTGATGAACCAAAAAAATTAAAAAAAAAATGGTATGATCATAACGAATAAAAAAAGATTTTTCCTTTCATCATATTCAATCGACCACTCATATTTTTTTCAAATTCTCGAACATCATTCATTCAATCGATTCAATCATTCGTATCATGTGCTCTATATAATTCATTCTTTTACAGTAAAATATTTTTTTTCATAAATTCACTCTCTCTCTCTCTCTCTCTCTCCAGCGTGTCCAGTTTGTTAGAGCATATTCACGGTTTTGAGTCGCATGCTCTAGAAATTGGATCGTACAATGAAAAGTCAAAGGTAATTATCGCTAAGGGTGTTCGAATACTCAACAAGAGGATCCCTGGGTCTGTTCTATTGAAAATTTATCATTCTATGATTATTTCTCTCTTTCTCTCTTTCTTTTTTTTATGTTATACAGTCTCTTATGCGATGAACGTTATAATGGAAACGTTTCAAAAGAATTCAATTAGCTAGAAAATGGGGGAAGAATAAAGAGAGAAAGAGATGAAATCTTGATGACCCCATGATGGATTGCTTGAATATTCGTACATTCTTGTTATTAATAAGGTAAAAAAATTTGCAGTAGAACGTTTTTTTTATTTATGTTGATTGACCATTATCATTTGATTTTCTCTTAAAATTAAACTTTAACAAAGTATAATTTATATTTTAAAGATTTTCTTGTTTCATTTTTTCAAAAAATTGTCAAAATAAAGGATATAAAGATTCAATTAAAGATTTGGTATTCAACCAAATGTTTCATAATTTCATTCGTGAATTGCAGCGTTGAAAATTAAGAAAGAGTGACAAGTTATTCGAGATTTTATGTTGAAATATATGTAAGGTCGTCATCGGAAACTAAAAAGGCGAATATATGCATATATAAAATTGGTTAATTTATTATCGATAATATTGAGAAAAATAAAAAAAAATCACGTATAGTTACGAAAAATTTAAAAATAACCAAAATTTCGATTATAGAGAATTCCATATTATAATCATAAGCAAAAAGTTTAATTTTAAGCAGATTAATATAAGTTAGAAAAATTATCATTGATTAAAATCATATGAAAATAATATACTCTATACGTACAGTTTAGATTATTCACTTTTTCATTATTCATTAACTTTTACTTTATTACGTTCATTATCATAAGTTGAAAAAGAATACAGATTGTTAAAATTCTAGTGAACATAATTTTCACATTAAATATAAAACTTTCAAAACAATTATATTCTTCAAAGAAAATATTAAAATTTTTTTATGCAAAATCTTGTTGAATAAAAAAAAATTACAAGTTACAAACATCATATTACGTTAATAGGAGAACTCAAGAGCCTCGTAATTTTGGTTATTCACCCTCTATAAATCGCGCATATGAAACCACGCGCCAATCAGTGCGAAGAAAAGAAACAAAAAAAAGGAAAACGAAGAAAACTAAAGAAATCAACCCCTCGATAATTCCGGCGTACAAACTCATACTGCTTTTTACGCGTGAACAAAGCAATAACACCACTCTCTCTAACATCTTGACAACGACGCGTAAACGTGTATGATATATACACATATAAATAATATATATACATATATATATAATATATATTCATATATATATACACATGTATATAACCATACATTAAAAACAGCACACGCGGAGTCGCGCAATTTTGTCGCGCGGTAACGCGGCGCGAAATGCTTGAGTGATGCTCATTGTGCTAGCACAATGTCGCGCGTTCCCGCTCGACGACGTCTACTCTTCTCCGCGCTTTCATTCCGTGCTCTATACGCGTTCAAATACACAGAGTTTTTGAACAAAGAAAAAAAAAGAGAAGAATCAGCGAAAGAGAGAGAGAGACACATGAAAATAAAAAGACAGAGGAGTAGACAGCTTCATTGTTGCTTGTAAAGAGAGAAAGAGAGATGGAAAAAGAAAAAAACTTTACTTGCGCACACGGACGATTACGAGCGCGATGGCTCGTAAATATTCCGAATTCGTGAACGAACGAGAAAAAAAAAGGAAAATGAAGAGAAAAAGAATGACAGGGAGAAATATCGATGACAAGAATATTTTTCCTCTCTCAAAATGAAAAAAAAAGAGAATCTCTTATTCGGTGATAACGAAGAAGAATAAAAGGAATCGACAAAGTGTAAGGAAGCGCGAATGAGCTAGATGTTAAAAACTTAAAAGAACGATAGTAATGGGAAGGTTAAAAAAAATAAGAAAAAAAAATAAAATAAAAAGAGACAGAAATAGAAAAAACGTTATGAAAGCACGAAGCGCGACGTTCGAAGTCGAGGCGATGTGCTTGCACGATTGAAAGCGGCCTCTTCTCAACGGGCCATTAAGCATACTGACTAGACATAAAAAACTTCAATATTACTAACAAATCTCTGTTATTTTTTTTCTTTTGTCTCTTTATATTTTTATTTTTTTTAACCTCGAGCTATGTTATTATGTAAAAATCGTGGAATGCGTTCTACGGTTCCGAAGCTTTCTATTGACTTCGTGCTTTCTTTTCTTACATTGATTCGATATTCTTCTGACTTTTAAGTTTTCGCTTCTAACAATATCGCGACGAAGCGAACGATTCTTTTTTTATCATCTTCCGCTTTAATTTACATAGTATTTTTTACAGTTTTTCTTATCATTATTTATCTTTGGATTTTTTTACTTTTTGTTATTGTACTATAAAGTATAACGTGTGTAAACGAGTGTAATTGTGTAAAGTAATGAAAAGCACGCCCGCGATCTCGTGCTTATTTTGTATCTACTTAAATATATAAAAAAATGTGTGAAAATGTTAATATTATTCTGAGTGTGTGCAGAACTGTTCTATATGTAAATACATATGTACGTGCTCTTGACATTCATTTTATTATTTTTTTTTATCTCCTTAAAACAAAATATTTTTAATATGATTCTTCACCAAAGATATCAAATTTTAAATTTATGAAAATTTTAAATATCAAAACAATTTTTTTAAAATTAAAAATTCATAATTATTAAAGAAATTAAAAAATTAAAATACAAGAGCACGTTTCATATACTTATTATATTTTTCATTCATCGTTTTAATCTACCAACACTTTTATAATCTATATTCCCGAGATATAAAAGCAAAAAATTAAGAAAAAAAATTTAAGCTATTTTATCTGTTTTTTTTATTAGCAAATGAAATGTATAATAACACGTGCAAATTCTTTCGGATCGTTTATAAAAATAAGGCATGTGCGTGCGAGACGTCTCTTTGATAATATGAAATAAAAGCTCTACGAAAAAAAAAACGATTAATATTTCGGGACACGACATAAAATAAACATGACAGTTTTTCATTTAAAGATAATAAAAACTTTCCTTATTTTTTATTTAATCACAATCATGCAAAATGGGTTTATCATACTAATTAAACGATTTTTCGTAATCGGTATATATATAACGATATATTAAACTATTATTCTACTTATGAGTAGATTTGTTCATGCATTTTTAAACTATGAATAACAATATATGATATTTATAATACATTTGTATAAACGAAAAAAAAGTAGATATAATTTTAAACATTGGAAAAAAATTTCAACACCTTAATAATGTAACGACATTTTTAATTGAATAAAAGAAAACAAATTTATCATGAAAAAATAGAATATTAAAATAACAATATATAGTTTACGAAAAATGTTCAACTTACAATTATGACACTGCCATTAAGTTTACCTTCCACGAGAGCTTTATTCTCTTGAGCTTTATATATATATATATATATATGCTGACTAAACATAGTTTGACGATGAATATATAGAAATTGTTTATGATATCTAATACATAGTACAAAATGAAATGGCAAAAAAAGAGGAAGTATTAACAATAGAAAAAAATTAATAGAATTTTTATCGACGTGTCCCGAAGTTGAAACGTCTTGCAATAACGCATTTTTTTTATTTATGCACGCGCACACACGCATCTAAAGGAAAAGAAAAGGCATATTATTTGAGTGACAGAGACAAATGCTGCGAAAAAAATAGAAAAAAAAACATTGAAAATTCTGACCTCGGTATAAATCACATACACGCGTGAGAGAAAAAAAAGATATACGCTCATACTATATCTTTCATTGTGTTAGCGAAGGCGTCAGGTATAAAAAAAGCATTGTAACAACCTACTAGACAGATATTAAACAAAAAGAGATTGAGAAAAAAACTTAAATTTATTAGTGAATAAAAATATATCGCGCAAATCGTAATTAGATATATACCATAGTATTGTTATTGCCAAGTGTGAATATTTAATGAAAGTGATGAAGAAATGCAAATAACCAGAAACAAATTTTGAATATAGGAAATTACAGATTTTAATTTCAATGTTCAAAACGAAATCACAACAATGATAAATAAAATAAAAGTTTTTTCCATAGAACTAAGTTAGTTAATAAAACTGGGTTTTCTATAACGTCCGCGCTTCTAATCACTGGGTTTTCTATAACGTCCGCGCTTCTAATCATTAAAATGATTTAAAGAAAATAACACGTATAAAAATAACGAACGCAATTAATGATATCGAGGGATAAATCAATAGTAATTAATATCAGTAAATAATAATAACGATAATAAGTGATATATAAGAATAAATATGGTATATAATAATTTCTTGCAATTGCGTTTAAAAAGAGATATAATTTGCTACAAACACAGAGTCTTGTCATGCAGATAATGGCCCGGGAGAGGTTTTTTTCTTCTGAAATTATCAGGTTGTTAGTGCTTGGGTGACGATATTAAAATTTAAATATTATGTTAAGGAAGAAAAAGATCACGAATGAGTTATTTAATGCCGATTGAGTTAAATAAAACAAAAAAATTAAATAAATATCAACTTAAAGCCCGACCTAAAATAAAGCAAAATGTTCATGATTACAATATTGCTAAAAGCAAACTTTAATTTCATTTGATGTAAAATTATTTTTATAAGACAAATGAGAAAAAGTTTGGAAAATATGATTATTATTTTTGCATTTTTTGACAAGTTATTGACAGTGGCCCATTTATATCGGACGACCATATATAAGTATACTAAGAATATTAACTACAATACAATTAAGGCAAAAATAGTATAGCAACGAAACCGAGCAGAAAAAAAGATCGAGAGAAAGAGAGAGAGAGAGAGAGAAAAAATAGAGCGCATGAAGAAAAATAAGAGAAAAATAAGCTGTAGAAACGACGAGCGTGCAATTCGAGTCAGTCAAGTAAACATAAATAAAGCAAACTTGTGACTCGGGATCTATAGGCTATTTTTTATTTATTTTCCTTTTTTTGCCTTGATATAAGCAGATTTTTGTGCACTCGCGAAAGGTTACATATATATAAAGAATTGGCCATCCGTTGGATCACCGTCTTTAGTTATACAGGATTGTGATATTATAACAAGAGAAAAAAAAAAGTTTTTTGGTTTTTACTACAATATTATATTTATATAATAAACCTTCTGCCGAATTTCAATCACCCAAGCATTTCGATGTCGCCGAGGGCCAATTTACTATCGCGTTTGGTCGATTCGCTCAAGTGGTTTTTTTTTAACGCGTGTAATACTTTTAAGATAAATAGAATAAAAATAAAATTGGAGCGCACACACATTCACTCACTACAATATATAAAAGCTACAAAGAAAAGAATTAAAAATATACAAAAAAACTCGAATTATTTTGCTTTAAGTATGCTGAAAAACTAAAGAGAGAACTGGGGGTATAATAGTTTTGCTAAAGGTAAAACCGCAAGAGCGAATCGAACTACAGCGATTAATAATCATCGACGATCGGCGCTCCGTTTTTTTTTTTTGTTTAATAATTACCATGATATTAATAAATATTAATTTATTTAATTTATTTAAAATTATTGTAAAAGAAAAAAATATGTATATGTAAAACAATGTAAAAAGGTATATGGGAAGTCATGAAGCTTTCAAATTAATATATTCTACTGCAAATAAGTTCAACACTAGATCAACTGCGACTCCGCAACCATAACAATAGCGCCGATCAGTATTGGCAAGCTTTTCCTTGGTTTGTATTTATTAATTTTTTTTTAAATTTTATTTATTATAATAAAACAGAATAGTTGATGCAGAAAAGAAAATAATAGAGCACATCAAATACTGCACTTTGATCCATGACCGTCGATAAAAGTATACATTGTAAAAAAAAAAAAAATATAAATATAACATAAAAAAAAGGTCGCGTAAGTTTCTAATACATTAAGTAAATACAGGGCTAAGGCATATGTCGTTATTAAGATTACATACGAGTAGCATAGATCGAGTTTCCATTTGTAAATAACCAGCATTTTTGTCGTAAAGCTACATACTCGGTAAAAGCAGTTTTTTTTTTTTTTCTAGGCAAGCAAAAGTTATACATACTAAGTAATTAATTAATTTAGCCCCAATTACAAATGTTTTATTACAGTGAAATTCAGCAAGAAAATAGTGGTTTTTTTTCTTATAAATCCGGCAAATAAAAAAATAAAAGAAATACAAGCTCTGCAAAGTGTCAAACATACTAGAGATGTTAAAGTAAAAAAAGCTATTTTCAAATGATATTGAAATATAGAAAAAAAAAAATAAACACGGTTTTGGTAAAAAAATATGGAGTAAGTACTTGTTTTGATTCTTATAAACTATCAGCAAAAAAGAAATAGTTACGATAAAAAACAATTTCAATTTACTTTTAACTCGAGTGATAAAAGCGTGCTAATTTTTTCATCGTGTCGTAAAAAAAATGTTAAGTGTTGCATCCTGGGGGAAACAGGATAGGAACAAAAAAAATAGATTTATCTATAATAATGATAATAATCATGACAAATAATGTATATAGTTACAATAATATAAGTTATAATACTAAAAAGACAAACACCAGGTAAGGCAGTGGTTATTCGCAGTTATAGTTGCGGTGAGCAGTCGTGAGGGAAATACCCCCAAAGCTACGTGTTAGCCAAGTTCAATAGAGAATGCCGATAGTCATTATCAATAAATTTAAAGCATTATGAATATATTTTTAAGTTTATTAATAAATCTACATTTGATAATTAATTATTTACATTACATTTTAATATGAAAAAAATGAATAATAATGTTAATCGATTTTTTCTTTGAACTTGAAGGTTAGCAGCATTATGATATCAGACCTGCGTTGTAAACATGCAACAATCTTTGCTTCTAATAAGGAATTACTGAGATATTAATTGTCATCTCGAATAGAAAGAAAAAATAACCAATACAAGCAATAAAAAAAAGAAGAAGCTGAATAAAGAAAATAGACAGTAATACTGACTGCAAATTAAGTTACAAAGCAGGTCTGAGATCAAGATAAAAACTGGTTACAATAATGAGTCTACCTGTCCGCAGCTGTCTGTGTAGACGACACAGTGAGCGTTTTGAGGGACCACTTGGGCCCCAACAGTGGCTAAGGCTGCTAAGGCGATCCACATGCAGCAAACGAGGCAGTGTTCGAGGTAATTTTTTTTTTTTTTTTATAATTTCATTACCATTTGGTCGAATTCAGTATGGGATGCACCGGAAACCAAAGTTGGCACGATTTTTTTAAACGTGCCCTCGGAGCACCCAGGTACATGTCCAAAGGAGTTTTCGAGATAAGGCGATGCGTCAATTCAAAAATGCATTAAAGCGTTTATTTTATTTTATTGTATTATTTTTTTTTCGTTGTTGAATATGTCCAAGAAGCCGTCCCTAAGTAGAACGGTTAGTATGTGGTGATTTCAATTTTTTTTTATTATACAGATGAGAATTAATTTTGATTGAATTAATTTCGATTGATTTTTGCAGATGCGAAAGAGCGACGATTATTGTTATTTTTTGATACACCAATGATAATTGTTATTATTATTTTTTTTTTCAAAGTTTAATTATTTGTCAGCATTTAGTAGCGTCAATTATGAATTTGTATTTTTACAATCATGTACCGGGGCGTATAATTTTTTGTTTTAATGAAAAATGTATTAAGCAAAAAATTTTTTTTGTTCCAATCATAAATGATAATACAGCAGCATTATATATATATGACCAAGTCAGAATTTCAAAACGTGTATACATTTCAAATTATTTATCAAAATCAACATGAATTAATAAAAATTTTAAATACACAATATGTATTTTCAAACGTAGTATTGAGAACAGTGGCATTGTAAATGAACCGTTATTAAAGGGATAATCAATCAACCAATCGATCCGTAATACAATGACAAATAAAAAACAGAATCCGTAATATCATTTGCGTTTATAATATTTTAAATAGTTCCATATTTTTAAAAAATGCACTTAATAAATATTTGTTAATTTTATATGATTTTTAAACAATTAGTAATAAATTATTTTCAGTTATATCAAACATATGATTATTCGAATAGAAATGTTAAAAATATTAAAATGAGAATAAAAAGGAATTATAAATGTTATTATGCAAATAATTGTTTTTTTTTTTATTATAATTGAGTGATATTCCCACGGCAAACGTTATTTCCATATTATTATCATCCAGGTTTTTTTGTAATTCGTGAAAAAGAAAAAGTGACAATAAGGAATTTTAAGGGAATTACCAGTTAATAGGATTATTCGTAGATAGTAGAAAAATTTTGTTGGATTCGTGCAAGGTATATTGGGATCGGCAAGTAGTATTTTGGAGAGTAAGCATTGCGTTGTTCATAGTATTTTTCATTCAATTCAAAATCGTGCGACGTCCATGATGAAGAAGAAGAAGTAGAAGGCAAGCATGAAACAGAAAGTTAAGAAAAAGAAAAATGAAAGTATTATGAATCATGCAGTGCTACTAGTTAAATAAATTTCAGTAGATTTCTTCTGATGATTTAGCTGAAAATAATCAAATGCATGAACCGATTGCAATTAATCATGCAAAATCAAAAAATATTAATTTGACAAAAATAAAAATTTTAATTAAATAAAAATTAATTAACTATTATTATTTTTAAAAAGTTGAATTTTTAATAAATCAAAAATACACAACAGACATTCTCTGAAGTGAATAATTACATTGACATGCAAACCATTTGAATTTTTTAAATTATTAACATGTTATTTATATTTTGATTTTTAACAATTTTATAAACTTAAAATTTTATGTTTTATATAACAAAAATGGTTTGATTACATATAATAATAAAAAATAACATTCGTATCATGCAATTCAGCTCAATAAATCAGTTCTCATGATGTTATGCTGTTTTGTGTCAATTTGAAAATGAAGTGGTTTAGTTGTTTTGAAATAGTGAAGAATTAAAACTTAAAATAATTCAAATATTGAAAATTTCGCACACCTTGATTAAATTTTTGTAAAGAAGACAGAAATATTGAAATTATTCTTTTTTCTTATAGTATGAATGCACTTTTATTTATCGATTGAATTTTATTGTACTTAAAAATTCTATATTAATTAATATTAAGAAACTATAAATTTATATTTCATAGACGTACAAAAGGGCTACATATACTTGACAGATCTGTTAAATTATAATAACAATAATTTTTGCTACAGTCTACAAGCTTTGCTACAATATTTTATTATAGTTTAATAAATAACAGATAATATTCATGCATGAAAATAAATAATGTCTTATGATGACCGTAAGAGAATTTTAAAAAAATGTATCGGATGATATATACTGTTTAACCACAGCCAAAGCGTATGCAGATGTTGCTACTATGAAGAACCTGTTGAATAACCACAGTTTTAAAATATTATAGAATAAAGTGATTGTTCACCCATATTTTTAATTATGTTTATTAAAATGATTAATTATGATGTTTGATAAAAGTTTTAGAATTTCTTACTTTTTACGAGCTAAAGTTAAAAGCAACTAATATAGAAAAAATCTAAAGGCTCTCAACAACTTTTCTTTATCTTTTATAAATTAACAATATAAAAGTATCTTGATAAATTGTTACTATATAATTACATAATCAGAAGTTTAAGAATAAATTATCTTTATTTGAAAAAAAAAAATTTTCAATGACTTTTGAATGTTATGATCTTAATAAATCTTTATGTACTTGATCTGAAGGAAACTTGTTCAGAGACGGTTTGAAACATAAAATTTGTATCAATGAATTTATAAACATTATTACTATTTATATAAAGTTAAAGTCAAAAGACAGAAAAAGCAGACTATCTACGTTTCACATTTAACTTGAAGCTTATAAATCGTTGGATGATAAAGAGCGTTTATATACAAGTAAGCATAAAGGATAGGGAGCTTAGAATAATACAAGGAAATTCACGAATACAGATTTATTAGCCTGGAGAAATGCATATATACTGAAGCTATAAGGTTATAAGTTATACTATGGAGTATCGTCAATCCTTGAGCGACAGTATTATGTAAATAGAGACATGTTGATTTGAAGCCAATGATTCTGATATATATATATCTGTAACTCGGTCATATTGGTTAAAGCACATCACTATTATTCAACAATTAGTCAATTATTATCAGTTAAATAGCTCGTTCGATTAAATTGTTAATTCAATTGACTTATGCCAAAATTAAAGAAATCTTCCAGATTTTATGAACCCATCGAAAGAACTCAAAAGTAA
Source organism: Anastatus disparis (assembly GCA_017163975.1). Lineage (NCBI taxonomy): Eukaryota > Metazoa > Arthropoda > Insecta > Hymenoptera > Eupelmidae > Anastatus > Anastatus disparis. Next base: position 1,017,842 of record JAFFSR010000012.1, read on the forward strand.
CTATAAGCGATATTATTAATAAACATAATTGCCAACTAAAAAACTAAAATAAAACAAAAAATTTAACTCAAAATTATAAAAATTTCCGAACACTCCATTTCTATTTTTTTTTTATTTTTTGCTTAATCGTCTTTTTATACTCTTCGCTCAAATCCGCAATTTTGATAGTGCTCCGGATAAAGTAACATAACGGAGGTGATGATTTTTCGATCTTTCATAGGATAAGGGATCAAAAGGTAAGATACATATATATATATATATGTATGTATATCTATACAGCCTTGTATTCTCTGGCACACCGCTTCTCACTCTCCTCTTGCCACTTGGTTTGCGCGACTAAAGCACTGGAAAGCAATAGGGTACGTAGAGCCAAGAAGATATTGTACTTCAGCGTATATTAATTGAATGTGTAAGGATGAGAATTAAGGTTTATATGTATGTATATATACATATTATATATATATATATATATATATATATATATATATATATATATATATATGTATATATATGCAAGTATACAAGTTAGTCGGTCGTCTGTTTTTAGCGTCTCTGAGCGTCTAAAGCAACTAATATTATAACTACATAATTTGATATAGATAGAAGCGACCTTGTGCTTGATTAAAACAGTAGAAATTAAAAAATATAAAAAAAATCAACACATATATATATATAGATAGATAGTTGGCAAAAAAAAACAGTTAAGAAAAGAAGTAACCAAAAATCATCAAAACCCCCAGACTAACCTTAACCATAGAATGTATAAGCAAATACAAAAGTGAGATTGAACAGTGTAATTATTGCAAACGATTCATAAGAATATCAAAATAATAATAATAAAAATCAAACATAATGTACACAAATACGCGTGGCCAAACGTAAAAAATATAAATAAAAAATCATCAATCTGAGTAAAAACAAAATTAATACTGTCAGGCTTATCTACGGCAATGGACAAAGTTGAAGATAAAGAAAAAAAATATAATTATGATAAATAAAAGATAAGCAAGCACTAGGTCGATTGTATTAATAAAGTAGTCAAGGATCATTGTTTTCTTTTTTATAGGAAGCAGGAAGCAAAGAGGCTAAATATAATTATCAGGCTAAGAGCAATATGATAATAAATAAAAGGTTTTGTACGCTGTGTAGACACGAAATTGTATATAATAAAATTAATACTGAGTGAAAGATTTTTTATATATATATATATAGCTGAATGGTTCTAGGAATAAAAAGGAAGGTAAGACTTTCTCTTATTTTATTAAGAGAAAGATGAAATAAGAATAAGCATTAATAAAACAAATATTCATGCATTTATCAAGCATTATTATTACAAATACTGGGTGACTCCTTACAAATCCCGCGAGCGTGCATGCGCAAAAACGCATTCGACCTTTTATTTTTTCTGTTTTTTTTTCAAAGAGAAGTTTACTTTCAAAATTACGCCAATAAATCTACTTTACCAAAAAATAATTCAGACAGATTGTAGTTACCTACGGATATCTAATCTAAAATTGTTATATTGTATAGTTTACATTATTACTGAACTTTTTTTCTAAGCAACATCATTTTTTCTACGTCTTACAAATTTAATACGCTACTTTACTATTAACAGCGCTTGTCAGAATGATAATTCTCAATTTTTTTTTGGTTTGTAAGAACGAATGCGCGAAGCTTTGCATCTGCATTCCCGGGGTCGATTGTATAATATATAAATGTAGCATATTTCGAGATATATATATAAATGTTGACATTATTACATATGTCAGGATTCGTGTACGTGTAAATATATTAGATATATAACAATGTACATGAAGAATTTAAGAAAAAAAACAGTACAGTACACAATAATAAATACTACTTTTTATATGCATCTATATACGTGATTATATCTCAAATTATTCTTCTTATATTTTTTTTTTTTTCATTTTTCTGTCTTATCATATATACTCATATACATACATTATAGATATACTGTACTAAATTATGTGTGGATTTATTTTGTTGCACATAGACTTTAATGTAACGTAATTAATATATTGCGCGTATATAATAATTTTTATTTATTTTTTTTTCATATATGTATATATATATATATATTAAATATATATTTCTTTTGTATACAAACGTAAATATAATGTGTAAGTATATAATTAGTATATTTTTTTTCTTGTATCTTCATTTTTCTTATCACTTAAATAATCATTTCATTTTTCATTATGTATCCTACGCTTAGAAGAACGTGTGTTCTGTGTGCAGTGAAGTGTCAAGTGCAAGAGAAGGCACTTTCGCTATGCGTGTGTGACAAAATGACTTTTTTATTCTTTTTGTTTTGTTTCATTATGCCCAAAACCTTCCAGCTTGACGCTTGACTCATCATTTCACTTACATAATTTTCAATTTTCAATTTTAGTCTTTTTAATAAATAACTAGTACGAATTTTGCACAAATAGAAGCGAATCACAATTAATCGAAAAACATTAAAAAAAAAAAAAAAATAAAAACAAACATTGCAGAAAATATTGCCTCGAGTCACTAATCAATGTTATATATTTCTTTTAAATACAATAAAATCTTATTTCTTTGATTATCAATATATTTGACGTATTACACAATTTAATTTTAAAAACAATAAAATAGTAATAAAATTTAATATTGGCAAAAATCATTGCTGTCCTAAGTAGACAATAAAATCTTTCGAAAATCACGAAAAAAAACTTATCACTAAAAAAAACGCGATCTATAAAACAACTTAAAAAGTAAAACTTTAAAAAAATCTATAAAGGTTTTGGGCATTAAATTTAGACCTAAAAAAATTTTTGAATTATTATTATTATATTCTAAAGGTTTCGCAGGAACCGTATCAGTTTTTCTTTTATATTTATTATTTAAAAAAAAGAGAGCTCCTGCTCCGCAGGAGAATAGGAATTATTGTTTTCTTTTTTTTTTACATTAACACGTTTTAATACGTTCCATCGCAAAACCGCGCTCCGACTATCATTTCTGAATTATACAAGACCCTTTTCGGTTAACCACGAAATCGACAGATTCAGAGGCCGTCGTACTTAACAATGACATTGGGAGCCGAGACTATGACTGATATTAAAAAAAAAAATCTTTAAAATCAGTTAGTTTCATGCTCTCGACATTTCAGTTATTTTCGGATCGTAATTAGTCTTAATTAAACATTTAATAATGTGTGCTTAGGGCGTTCATAAGTTTTACAGGCTATATACTATCACAATCAAAATGGGCCTTTATTTAGTTCTCCGCGCGACATGAAGAGCCATTTGCTCTTTCGCGAACAAAATCGTGTAGGAGAAAATGTTTAATTATCACGGTTTCATTTTTATTAATATTATATCCACTATCACTTTCGTTTAAATGGAAGACAAAGCAGCTTGTTTTACAGTAAAAAATACTCGTTACACCGGTATAATATTATTTTTTCTTTTTTTTCATACCGTAAGGAGGCCGACGATTTAAATGTATAGGCATATATATTCTCTTTTCTTCTTTTTTTCTCATTCCATTGAAGAGCGTTGTGCGTTGTTTTTCTCCTTTCGTCGATAGTTCGCGAAAGAGTCGCTTTTAATCTCGCGAGAAGCTTTGAAGTCCCCCACCCAAGGAACAAAGGCGCGAGTGGCACTTTAGGTCGGATGACAAATAGGCCTATTTTACCTTTAGTATTATATTTTTACGTATCTCATTTTTATTTATTTTCTTTTTATTTTATCATTTTTTGTTACTTGAAAAATTCGCGTAATAAACATGAAGGTGAAAAATCCGATTGTTTGCACGACACGCGCCACTGTTCTTTGTGGCGCATTGAGGTTTCCACCGCCATTACGACTAAGCTACTTCATTGTACAATGCACTTGAATTTTTTTTTCGTACACTTTGCGACTCGTTAACGCCATTGTGCTTCCCACTTTTTTTCTTATTTTTTCTTTACGCGCTTTCGGCTTCTCTTCAATACTACGCGACTGATCAAAGGCTCAAATCACTGGCAAGTACGTGTTCTTATACAAGTATATATGATAGTAAAGTAATTTCTTTTTTCAAAATTTAGTTTGGTTAAATGTAAGAGTAATGTTTTATCAGTAGAGTAGTAATAGTAGTAGTTTTAGTAAAGTCGTGAACTTAGTAGCCATAATTATATTAGTAAATTTAATAAACTTATATACGCATTAACGAACAATGACAACACTCAATTTTTATCGTGTATTCATCACTTAACTCGGCTCCATTTTTTATATCATTTTTTTTAATTTTGAAAGTTATTTCATACAAGAAATCATAAAAAATACATCACGTTTATCAATATTTTTTTTTGTTTGCATTATTCATTTTCAAAACGACCAGTAACTGTGTGAATGTATTTAGAGTGAACTCAGTGTACAATTGTGAAATTTGAGTCGATTAGCTTCCTCGTCAACGTTCTTGTGCTTTATTCTTTTATTATTATGAAAATGCATTTACTTTTAAACTCATGAATTTTCACACATCGTAAAAACGAAGTTAGTCAATTAGTATAACCGAACTCTCACGATTTGAATCAATGAAGTCAATGATTTCGATGATTAAGGATAGAATGCTTGCAAAACATTTTATTTATGTGGTTGTAACGTTAGATTCGTAATTAATTATAATAACTTATAGATGAAAAAAAGCTCGATTTCGCGTGAAAATTATATTTTCGCGCGCGAGGCAAGGTGTAACTAGGAAACAAATTGATAAAACGGAACTTTATTCGTTTAAAAATAACGATTTAAGACTTAAACGAGTGACTCGAATAAAATTAATTAAAACTTATAAACTTAAAACTAATATAAGGTACTCTACATTGGGATAAAATAGATCGTAAGTTTGATTTACGAAAATTAAAAGATAAAAAAAGTAATAACATGCAAGAAATAACTTATAGTCAGTGGACAGTAAGAGGAACACTGGAAGAGAAATAGTAAGTAGTAATAGAAAAATAGTAATTTATATCTCACTTAAAAAATATGAAAACTAATATAACAAATTCATTATAGTTCTCAGAGTAACACACTGTTTCCGTAGTAATCATTAACATGCTGTAACTAAAAAATCTAAAAATAAAATTACAATAACCTAAAAACTTATTGTAATCAACTGTTTTTTAAAAATTATTAATATAATATTTATACTTGATTGCAAGAAGAGAACTAGAAAGTTACATGCTAAATATAAAAAAATGATATAGTCTAAAAAAAATAAAACCTTATAGCCTAATTAAATCAGATTTCCCAATCGAACTCTGATTACTATTACATAAAATTCATAAACTTTATCTCCGTTCTTCCTACTGAAGATCAAAGATCAAAAACTTAAAAACAACACTTGTCTTCCAGACGTTCCTTATCTAGTCCAAAATAAAACTTAATATAAAACGATTTTATGAAACTCATACGTGCAACATGCGCGAGACACGTAATTAACATCGTTTACAACGATTTGTTTTTAAAAAAATAGTCAATTTAAAAACATTGAAGTTATTCAGCGTTATTTCATTTATCGTTAAAAATATATATAATAAAGAGAAAAAAGGCGGTTCGCGTTAAACGGAACTTTCAGAAACTGGTATATATCCATGTCTTTTATTAATAAGGCACTGTTCAGCGACGATTCTGACTAGAAAATGAAACTATTCGTGTTTTTGGAACTCTTCATATTGAAACCATTATCATATTTAAAGTAATCTTTTCAAACCTCGCGAGTTTTTAAGGCAAACAACAAATCTCGTATCCATTTTGTCCGTTTCTCATTATTAGCATAGTTACAAATATTATAAGAATAAAAGTAACATCAGCTATACGACTGAAAATCATCAAGATTTGATGAATTTTTCGTGACATTATTATCGACGGTCGGTAACGAATTTCAATTGGGTTCCATGATTCGCGAGACTTTGGTTGTCGAGTGTCACGACTTATAAGATTCACGGAGGGTAATTTACGTAGTTTTCATTTTCTTGTAGGGCTGCATAATGACACCGGTGCTAGCGGTAGGGATAGCTACTTGAGGTTGAGCAGCAATAGTCGCAGGACCAGCGGTTTGCATCTGAGGCATAGCCGTAGCAACACCATGCATTCCAGGAATAACCGCGTACGGATTCTGTACGTAATGTGAAGCTTGAACCGAAGCAGCAGGAATCGAAGCCTGAACGTAAGGATTTCCCGGTAGGACATGCTGGTGTCGCATAATTGAGTAGGGATTAATTGGTGTAGCTGCTGGTGGTGGTCGGTAAGCAAGCAGACCAGCTGGTAACGGTGAGCTCAGACCTGCTGCGCCATGTATTCCACCTAAACCAGGAATAACACCTCTAGGTGCACCTGCTCCGGACAAAGCAGCCTGTTGCTGACCCAGACCAGCAAGAGCCTGCTTATTTAGAGCCACACCGGTATAATTAAGAGCATTCAAAGTATTTAAGCCATAGGATGCTGCTGCATGTTGATTAGCTGCAGCTTGTTGAGATAATTTGATGGCTTTTGCATAATTTTTTTGAGCGACCTCTTTGGCTAAAGCTGCGGGATCAAAGGATAAACTACTGGGCATTCCTAAATTATTAAGAACATTAATGTTATTAATATTTGCCATTGAATAATTCAAGTTCGTAACCGAGTTCATATTTGCGATTGAGGCTGCTGAAGCCATGGAATTCATGCTCGAAATTGGCACTGAATTAAGACTAGCCATTGAGGTCATGACATTCACATTATGTTGAGCCGCGGCAGCACTTAGTGCTTGATGAATTTGATGATTGATTTGCTGCTGCTGGGATGAACTTGCGTGATTCATTTCGTGAGAGTTCTGAGCAACTGCATTCGTAGACTCGGATTCGTGATTCGCGGCCGCAGATGTTTGTTTGTCATTGGTCGCGTTTGTCGGCGGAGGCGGCGGTGGATTATTTGGATCAACTAAAATCCCATTAGCAGCTGCAGCAGCAGCTGCTGCTGCTGAAGCTTCGGCATTAGCCGCGGCGCTATTTTGATTTTGTATTGAATTTGACACGGCGCTTACGACCGATTGAGTCGAGTTTTGAACGGGTAGGGGTGGTGTTCCAGTGTACTCACATGACACAGGCACGAAGGGCTGCTGAAGCTGCATCAACTGTTGATAGGTTGTTGCGCCGGTTGGCTGATAAACCGGTACACCGGATTTGTCACCTGCTGGACGCTTGTACGGAACCATTCCTGGGAAGGCCTGAAAAAATAAATGGCAAAATGCCCAACTGTTAGATCTCATTCTATATTAAAATATTTTAGCATTTTTTGCGCATATTAAATTTTTTTTTTATTATTTGGTTTCTCTCTCCTTGGGATGGCTCAATGTGGTCCCTGTCATAAGGAGTTGCTGATATAAAAAATGAAATGAGAGAAACTAACAATTAAGTCCTAATTGAATATACATGACTGTTATTTTTTTTTTGTTAAGTCATTTCTTTTTGTACGTGCGATCGGTCATGTGCGGTCAGACACGAGTTTCACTTAACATATTATGTTTTGTAAAAGCTTATTGTTATGTATGTCTTATGAGTAGCAAGTGATAAGTCCAATAAATTAAATTTTTAATTTTAATTTAATAGGAATAAAAATGAAACTCGTTATATGATTAAAAAAAAAAGAACAGTCCTTTTTAATGATGATATAGCAATGAGATTACGTCTGGGCGCAAATATGTATTTTATGATGTGACAGGAAATATGATTCTATTTTTTATCTGCACTTACAAAGTTCTCGTAGTAGAGCGACCCGACAGACTTCATGTCCATCTGCAACAAAGACAGGAGCGGTTTCAACTTATGTAAGGATAAGGTATCATTGTTATTAATTTTTTTCGGAGAAATTTAGGATTTGGCGGGATAAAGGACGCGTATTAAATTGCTAAAAAAATTCATAGGGTACATGTGGGATAATATGATGTTATTACATAAAGTTGTGCCGATGACGCAGCTTGCAGCGACGTTGCCAAACGACGAGGCATCCTTCTCAAATAAACTGCAAGTTCTCTATATTACAGAGAAAAATACGCTAACAAAAAAAATCAGCAAATTGTTTGTTCTATTTTTATTTTAGTAATAAGCAACCTCAAGTTGCACGCACAGCAGCTTTGGTTATTATTACATACGCGTTTTTTTCCTATATATGATCAGCGAGAATCGCGAGAGTTTTTTCATCTCTTTTTTTTCTTTCTTACAAAATTAATGATTTCAATTAATTTTCATTCTAAACACGGCCGATCGACGTTCGCGCACATTGATGTACGTTATTTATTTTTACTTAAAATAAAAAGTTGGAATAAAGTACTTGTTGTATACTTTATGAACCGGAAAAAATTAAGAGACTCAGTGCGCTAAAAAAATTTGATAAATGATTAGTTTATTAAATGATCGGCGTGAAAAATAGTAAATAGAAAGAATAAGTAAAATAAAAAAAGTGTTTGAGTATAGAAGATAGATAGAGAGATAAAAGTGCAGCGATTTTCAATTTACTGTATTGCGAAAAACGATGACAAAAGCAAAATTAAAAAAAAAAAGAAACATATGTCATAAAAGTTTATCGCTTATTAAAGCTGCGACGAGATGCAGAAGCTTGAAAGCTGGCTTTCGTCAGGAAACACATGACGAGTTAATAATAATAATTGTCGTTTTGCAAGAAAGCTTGAAAACTCAAAACACATTTAGTTTTAACACCGGATTTTCACTATTAAAAAAAATAATGATATTAAAAGTGAGTCAATGATTGAAAAAATTAAAAAGTTAATTATAATACTCGAATAAAAAGAAATATTTGATGAATGCAGATTGATGATGAAAATAAAAAGACGTTATTGATCGAAAGGATACTCGTACCAGATGAAAAAATGTATATATAGCTATAGTGTATGTAAGCGATCTACAGTGCTGATGGCAGACACGTCTCGTCACTGAACGACGGCTGTTATACAAAAGGAGGCTCAATTATATAAATATGTATATATAAATGAAACGGTTAATGTCGCTGATTTTCTATAAAAAAAAATAAAAAAAAAAAAACAATAAAACAGAACACTTGATTGTGATCCAGTGTCCATGAGGAGATGACATTTCACCATCACCTCGGGGTCGCGTAAGCACAACATGCATCATCGGCGCAAGCTCTTAATTACAAGAATTCGATAACCATAATATCTCTTTTATAAATTAAATAAACAAATTTTTTCAATAATTTATTATGGTTTTCGAATCCAAATGGAATATGGCATTACACTCATATTTTTTTTGTTTAGTAAAAGTTGAGGATGAAGGTGAGTATTTGATTTATTAAAGTATTAATTAAATATGAGTGTGAGTTCGCCAGATTTATATTCAGTTGCCGCAATATTTCGGCTAAATATATGCTAAAGGAATCAAGATAATTTCGTTTAGACATCAGTCAGTTGAGAATAAAATTACTATTATAAGAACTAAAAACAATAATTCATTTTGCCAGCAAGTATTTCTCATGTGATTGATGTTAAACTAATAAACAAATTCTCAAGGAAATAAAATAAACAAACTTTTTAAGCGATCTATAAATACAATACGAGGCGTAAGCTCCTGTATAGACAACATTGCAACGATTGAACAGAAAAAGCTTAAAAACAAAGAATATTAGACACTTGTTTTTTTTTTTTTTTTTTTTTTTATAAAAAAAGCCAATGGAATCAACTATATAGTGTTGCAAAAATACTGCGTTATATGCGAGCTATACATAAATATATTATTCAAGGAAAGGTCAAACAACGTAAAAAAAGAAAATATATAACCGGACTTACGCGGATCACTTGAATATAAATAAGAAAAAAAGAAAATAGAATCAGTTGAGACATAATCAAGATCTCGATATAGAGCTCATAGCGCGCTCGGCAGTGTATTCACAATCGCAGTAACCATATTTATAAATTAAAATTTTAACTAACTACTTTAGGTGTCTCGAATGCCGTATATCTTTTTTGGCTGATGTTTATTAATCGTTAGAAAACGTTATCAATAAAATAGATTAATTGCATTGTAAGTTGAAACTAAAATGCAATATGAAACTATTGTAGTGATGCTAAAATATACTACTGTGATTTAATGCAAAACTATTATAATCATAGAGTGAAATCATTGCTTTTAATTAACAAGAATATATGAAAAGTTTACATATTTACAAAAGATGTTAGTGGATGAATGAACGAGAAGTAAATAAAAAATAAAAGCTAACGGTCATCGAGATCCCCTTAATTCTTTTTTTTCTTTTAACATAAAAAAAAAAATATGAAAAAAGCAGTAAACATGCATAAGCAGTGGTACCATTAGCAGATCATCATTGGAGTCGCGCATCCGCTTCTTGCCGAGCTCGATACTCGCCATATTGGCATTTTGGAGTCCTCCGGGTACAGCGTTGGCCGAGACTGCGCCGGCCATCGGCAGTGCCGCTGTCTGTGAGAGCGAGAGAGCGACAGCAAGTGTTTTCGGCAGGCATTGTTTTATTCAAATTTTTTTTGTTTTTTTTTAGTCATTTCATTGTTTTTTCGTTAGCATATTTTGATCCGAACGGGATAGTTACATAAGTATGAAATTTTTTTTTTATATTTTTTTGGATCCCGTATGTTCCAAGAGAACATGAAGATTTTTTTTGTGGTTCATTCGTCATGGTTTCGTGGATTTTTCAGTTTTTGGCGTTCGGCGCAGGCGTTAATTTGGCAGGTAGCGAAGCGCACGGAGAGGTTTTTTTTGTTCAGCAAGCATGAAGCATCATCAGGCGAGAGGGCAAGAAGAAAATCAAAAAAAGAAAAAAAAGACAAGTTGAGGCTACGATATAATAAATGTTTATAGGCATAGATAGAAGTTACAATTAATAAGAATAATAACAAAGAAAATAATTATAACGCATTAAATTAGGTTCTTACACATCTAATACAAAATAATTACAAAAGTATATTTGATAATATTGTAATATATGCTATAATCAATAAATTTGGCTAATATTTATAACTTCTAAATAATTGTCATTATATATATACAAAAATAAATAGGATAAAGTAAAATAAATTCATATCTATATCTATAAGATTAATTGAAGAGTTATTATAATGAATGTATCGATAGCTTATTACAGATTTAATGCTATATGTATATATATAGGCTTTTATCTCTAAGGGCTCAGAGACGCGTGCGTCGATCTCCCGTGAAGAAAGCATCTCCGACTGTGCACATATATAATAATATCACGTACGTATACATGAATAACGTATAAGTACATAAGAATATACATCAAAAGATTTAAAAAAAAAAGAAGGAAAAAAATTCCCGCGTTCGTATTAATCATTGTGCTTGTAAAGCTGCAAAGGTATATAAAAAAAGAATGAGTTGTACATTAGGCACCATGAACAGGGTTACAATGATCGAACATTTTAACGAGCATTTATCTACATTCTGCTGTAGCTATATATATATAAATATATTGTAATATGTATATATGCGCTATATGTGAAAGTGAGCTGTTCACAGATTTATTATGCCTAGCGTCGATGTCAAACTGAAAAGTCAAAATTATTAAAAAAATAAAATATTATGGCCTATGTGCAAGACTCCGTTGATTAAAAAAAAATCAATCTAAAATAAAAATGTTGAAAACAAACGTAAAAAAAAATTTTTTTAAACAAGAGAAAATTTTGAAAAGAGAAGATAGAGAAAGAAAGAAAGAAATGGCCGATTTCGATTCGTTGCGCACTCGTCTTCCGCTGACATCGGCAGACTGAAATGTGCGTTTCCAACATCTCAGCTAGCGTTGACCTTTCTTCTTGGCTTGGAAACCTGAAAATTGCTCTTGGCGAAATTAAAGTCCTATATACATCTATAGATGAGACATTGTGTATGTATAATATATACATTTTCTCCATTTCCTCGACTGGCAAATTGAAGACGGGGCTTGAAATTGTGAGCAGAGCGCATAAGCGCAGCGCTTTCCGTTACCGTATATATTATGCTCGAAGACAAACCCGGGAGAATTTTAATGTATACAATGAGATGATAAATTAAAAATGAAAAATTAAAAGGTGCTTTATGATGTAGAAATGAGAAAAAAAAACTAAAAATATCAAAAGTGTGAAAGCTGCTTACTACCAAAAGTCCTAGTGCACTAATGTCCTGAAATTGATTAAAAACAAATATAAACATTAGGTGAAATTGTCCAAGCTGTCTTCGAACTTATTTACAGGCGGTCAATTCTTAATGCTTTTTTTTCATTTCTTAGACGTTCTCTGTATATATTTACAATATTTGTTTGTCGTTTTTTTCACTAAGAGTATAATAGTTTATTCTGAATCAGTCGTATTTATTATTTTTATTTTGTATTTTATTGTTTTTGTTAAAAAATATTTCTAAGTCATGTTGGTGTAAATTTTGTATTAGCAATTATAAAATTGACTTTAACTGTACAATATTAATGTGTAATAGTGTGTTGTGTGCGCATACATTAATTAATGTTATAGACAGATAATTAATTTTAAATGTATAAAATGTGTAGGAACACTTGACAAACATCCAAGAGTAGCGTTGCAACCCCAAAGAGTGCATATATTTAACAACCATTCTTTTTCTTTTCGATTAAAAAAAAAAACAAACACTTAAATAAAAATCTAAAAAAATTCTCATAACTTAAAGAAAACATTCAATTTAAATACTGTAATTGTGTAATTGAATTGAAGGAATAGAATTTCTATACATAACAATGAGGCCGTTCTCTTTTTTTTGGTAAACGCAAGACCTTTGTATTGATTTTTTTTCTTGCTTGGAAAATGAACTTTAATTAAAGAAATAAAAAAAGGAGCGCAGAAGAAATAAAAAAAAGAAAAGAAGAAAGTGGTTGAGAAAAGGGTGAGTTTAGTTCTACGCGATGCACCCTCTTGGAATTGAAAAGCACTTGTAGAAAATGAAACTTCCCTGCCAACAAGCTGGTCTGCCGCAATCCATGAGAGTTTTCTTCCCCCGTGTCTCGATGTGGCGTAGTCTTCCAGGCGACGTTGCTGAAAGCGTCTTTTTTCTTTTTTTTTTCTTTTTTTTTTGTTTTTATCCGGAGAATATTATAGTCGATATACGAAAGAGAAAAATGAGTCGTGTCAGTCAATTTTTTAAAAGTGATTGTCATAAAAATTCAAAATAATAAATTAAACTTCGGTAAATTAACTGAATTTTGAAAAGTCAATACGCTTCTTCTTTTAGTACATTGATAAATCAGCAGTCATTTATAAGAAATTTTTATTGTTTTATCAACATTTTCATTTTTTAAATATTAAAAAAAAATTATAAATTAAAACTTTATTTTGATGATTTTTATAACTGTTGATTAAAAAATATTTTGAATAAAGAAAATTAAAAAAAAATAAGAAAAAAAATACAAAATAATCAATAAATACTTTTAGCCAATTACTCATGACCGGTGAAGTAAATTAATAAAATCATTTGAGTAAGTAAAGTTAATAAATTAAAATATATTTGCTCGATCATACGTTATGTTATGTCCGATGTTGATTAACGCAAGATTACAAGCCAATTATCAATTGAAATTTTAATTTTGTTTTAATATAATTATTTGACCCACAGCACCCATACACCCATCAGTTTGTTACGTTGCAAAAAAAAATTTGTTTTTAATTTAATACTTCTTATTGTTTGTTTAATTAATTCTATATCTTTTTTTCTTTTCATTATTAAGATTTTGAGTGTAGCGCTTTTGTGTGGGGCAGCAAACAGCAGCAGGGTTGATAATAGCCTGGGGTTTCGTGCAGCACAGCTTGTCAGCAGGTTTGTGTTCGTGTAATACGTCTGAAAGACGGTGTTCACTCACTACTTTACTTTTATTTACACCTCGTATTCTCGCTTCATTCGTCTTCGCTTGTTCACTGTCGTTATTTCTTTTATTTTTCGTAACATTATACAAATGAAAAACTTAAACGTGAAATAATAATAGCATGAAAAAAATCGATCAAACCGAAGAACGCTAAAATAATAAATGAAATTTCATTTATCATTAATATTATTTTGACTGTAAACATGCGATAAAAGAATGAAGCGAACATACTGAAGATACGCAAATAATAACAACATTATTTATACAACTTTCTATATAGAAAAACCCGCGATATCTGGTGATTGGTGTATAATATTGCGTCTATAGGTATATTTGCACCTTGGATAGCTGCGATAGGCTGCTAGAAAGAGAGAAAATAGAACAGTGGTGACGGTGACAATAAAAAAAAAAGATTACTTGGCTTTCGTACTACTCACTACAAAACACACTACGATCACGACTATGTACGTCAAATTACAGGATAATAAATAGATGGACAAACACAAAAGCAACAAACTTTTTTAAGGTCTTAAGATATATATATATATGTATATATAGGATATCGCAGAAAGAGAAATGTTTAATTTTTTTTTGGAGACTGGAAGAAACTTAAAAATGAGAGAGAAAGACAAAACAAACATAATAATAATAATAGAATGATCACAAAATGATTGATGAAGAACCGAAGTAGTCATATCGGTGACGGTATATGATATTTTTGTTCTATGTACAAGGATTCAAATGGAAACCACATTTTCTGTCAAAAAAAGAATGTTTATCTTAAAAATAATATTGGAAGAAAAAGCTTGGGATTGTAATTCGTCACTCGATATAATTACCATCGGCTTAACCACTGCGCAACGTTTAGCCAATACTTTTTTTTCGTCGCATACTCCCAATGGTATTTCAAATAATTTAAAAATGCTCATAAGTATTATATATACAATAGATTTTAAAATAGATAAATCTGCTACGCTTGAAAAAATAATAAGCCAAAAGAAGTATTCGCAGATTGGCAAAAAGCAGCGCAGCAGCAAAAGCTTCATCGAAGCAAACCCAAAGAAAAAATCAGTGTTAACGAGAAAATTTGAAATTTAATTTTAAAAAAAAGTTGTAAAACAGGATAAGATACATGGGACTCTGGACATTTTTTTACAACTCTATCAAATAATAAAAGATTAATATATGTAAATTCATCGAAACAATAGCTGGTATATCAACACATTATTTTCACTCATTTTTATTAAATAAAGCTTATCAAAACCTATTGATAAAGTTCATAAAGCTTAAAATAACATATGTACAATAAAGCAATTAGAGATTCTCCTATTTCAGATAGCTGTTTTTTAAATGTATTCTAAATATTTTTAAATTGAATCAATATTATTATTGATAAAATTAAATTTTCAAACCAAAATATAAGCTAATAGTGTAAGATAATATTGAAAAAATAGAATAATATAAAATAAACCGACCATGATTGTTTGAAAAAGTCAAGCAATTTCTTCATTAATTTATAAAAAAGTGCAATACCAGAGTGAAAGGATAAAGGAGTGAAATAAATGAAAAAGGAAATTAATTGAATGTAAAAAATAGGATATAAAAAAAAGAAAAAAAAAGAAAATTGAAAGAAGAATGAAGAACAGAATAGAAAAGATAGAGAGATAGAGTGATAGAGATAGAGAAAGAGAGAGAGAGAGACAGAATGCATTACCGCAATGCTAGCCCGAGATTGTGTGGCCTTAATGTGGGCTTGAAGGTGCAGAGGGGGGTGGAAATAGCGGCAGGGGTCTCGATTGCATCGGCCCTTGACAGCGTCCATGCAGACCGTCACAGAGCCGTCCTCGTTCGCCTGCACCGTCTCGAGGGGGTGCGCAAACCGGCACTCCGTCTCGCCGCGTTTGCACGCCCCGCGTTGAAACTCGCGACATACCTACAGCAAGAGCGAACACGCATGGCATGGGCACTAGATCTATAGGGAGCATGTTGTTTTCTTTTTCTTTTTTTAGATAGAAAAACAATACTAATAATGGATAATAACTATTGTAAAATTCTTTTTTTTTTTACATTTTTTTAATGCGATGGCTGCACTGAAAAAAGAAGCTCGGTTGAACTAATGCAATCATCCAAATACATTGATATAAAAAACTATAAGAAAATTAATAGTGTAAAAGAGTTATCGTTAATATTATAATTTTTATTTAAATGCTAAGTGGAATTGCACAAATAAAATATTTACAAATTATAGGAATACGAAAAAATGTATTTTCTAGACTTTTTTTTATAATTAAAATGTAAAGTTTATCTCACTATTAATATAAAATCCTTTTTCAGGATAACTTTTCTTATTATAGTTACATGATTTTTAAAATTCTCTTTTATTAACAGTTAAAATGTATATAATGCTATAAGATAATTTTCTCTTCATTAATATATAAATTTTTCCTTTTTAATTTCTACAAACTAAAAAAGTTCAAATTATTTTTCTAAACATAAAGCACAGCAAGACGTTTCTACCGAACGATTTTTCTCAGTGCAGAATGATAAATACAGTAATTAAAAAGTACAGAATATTTTGAAATTGGTTTTTGGATATTTTGGATAATTGGCATGGTGAATAAAAGACACAGGTATTGGTTTTTTGGTATCCTACTGAAAAATAATAGCGACATGACGAGCACCACGATATCAATAATAATTCAAATACTACAGATGTATAATAAAAGCGAACTTTTATATGAAAATTGATTTTCAATTTCATATCGCTGACCATTCAATTTTATAGCTAAAAATAACCCCCTGCAGGGATTTTCGTTGTTATGTATAGATATATCTTTATATACATATATATGAATGAAAATTTCGTGGCAGCGCGTCAATGTCGGACTATATAACTAGAGCGAGTGTATTTAGCGACCAGATCCGCGCCACAACATTGGCACGAAGTGAACAAGGCAAGTCTACACAATATTCGACATGTTCTCAAAGTTTATACATAGTCAAGAGGTTTTAAAGGATAGGTACTGCGAGATACAATAGTAAAGATCGAATTACTTTGTATAAGAGATAGGAACATATTGATCTAAACATACATTTTCCTTCTTTGTTCAAATTTTTTTTTATCAATTTTATTGCTATAACTTGTTTAATATTCAACTTTTTTCAAACGTTAAATAGAATTAATAAATGATGTCTTGTAATAACTAAATAGTAAACTAACACAATACATTGAATTCAATATTATCACCTATTATTAACCCTTTTCAAAACTATTACAATCTGTAAAATTAACTTCAATATCGATTATTAAATTCCGTTATATGTACGTATTTCAAAAGAAAATAAACGTTATAACAATCTCATAAATTTAACAAAACACATCTTCAAAGATTTGATCGTAAACATAGGTATATATAAATTAGAATAACGAATTCTAAAATCACCGAAACTCTGGCATATAACCCAAAAGTTGGACCAGTAGTCATGCAAACCACAAGAGAAGTAATTCCCAAGACGCGTACAATCTCTCATCGACGCTAGTGATTCGATCTTTCCTTTTGATACTATGGAGAGGGAGAAAAGTACGCAAAGTCAATTAGCTGGATAATTAGGATTGCAAAAGGTAGATGAGATATATAATGTATATATATAGACAAAAAAGATAGATAGATAGAGCTAACGGCCAGCCACTAGCCTACCAAGAAAGTTTTGCGAGGTTATAATATATATATAATTACCAGCAAAGGTATGCTGTTTAAAGGTAATTCTTTTCTTTTTTTTTAGTTTTGTGTTAATATTAGCAGTATTACGGGATTAGAAATAGAAAGAGAATACAAAATGAGAGTATTATAAGAAATTGAAAATTAAATAAGCAGAGATGAATATAATACAGATCCTCGTTCTTCACTGAGCTTTAACATTAACGAGGAACTCAAATGCCTTTGGCACATTTAAAATACCAATATACGCATTAAAATAAAAAAAAGGTTAACTCTCAAATATTTTGACGCTTTGTATTAGAAAAAAAAATTTTTTGTTTTGCTATAGCGCACACTTACGTAATACTTAAAAAGCTTTAGAGTATCGCATATTTATTAATCATTGTTACTTTTTTAAAAATTTTATTACTTATTTAAAAACGGTGTTTAATTTTGCACGATCAGGCGTTGGTTAGTTATAAATAGCGATAGTTAAAGAACACACAGAATTCAATATGCTCGAAGATTACACACACGTACACAGGCGAAATCGGCAATTATTTATCAAAATAGGTAATATATATATATATATATGTATATACTGAACAAATTTCAAAACTTTTAAAACAGCCTTTGTTTTTTTACGAAGCGTTTTACAAGGAATTGTATACACTGACAAATAAGTTTGATATATAAGCTGTACCTTTTAAGACTGCAGAAATACATAATATTTATGTCTACTTGTGAATTTTACTAAAAAAAAAAATTTTAATTTTTCTTACATTTAAAACTATTTTAACAAATGAAGATTTCTTCGGAACTCTTAAAATACAAAAGTAAAAGAAATAAATTCGATAAAACTATAGGAATGAAAAAAAATATAATTAACAGGATAATAAATATACTTTTTACAGAGTAGTACAAAAATTAAGAATCTTTTAAAAAATAGAGCAAATATTGTAATAGGCATTTTTACATAATAAAGGGAATATTTAATTTAAGGAATAGAATTGGAAGACAGCGTAGAATCAGCGTGTGTGAGATAATGCAGCATGCAAGTTTTGGTCTGATATATTCCCCTGTCCCACATTACCCAATCGAACTTGCTTTATTTTTATTATTAAATCTGTAATAGTACCGTCACTGGTTTTGTAAAATGATAATTGATATATAATTTTTTTTTTTACTTCAATGCACGTTATTGCTCTGGATTATCATTGTAGTAGCGCGAGATTAAAAATCTTTTGTTTGAGTTTATTATTATATTGAGTTTATAGTTTTAGTGGAAATGTGTGCTTTTGTTTTGCAATTTGTTTCGTGTGTACGTGTATCTTTCTTCTTTTTTTCATTCAAGTATATAATGAGGTCTGTGTGTAGTTTTATTTTTATTTATTTATAAAAAATTGTATCGTGTTTGTTTTGAAACTTCTTTTATAAAAATGTAAGCGGAATGATTTATATTGTTTTTTTGTATAGTTGTTGGTTTCTCTTCTTTTTGTTGATTTAATTTATGATCAAACATCCTAAACTGAACTAATTATATACGATATATACACGATTATAAATAAAATAATTTTCAGATAAGCAATAATGGATCATAAAAAAAAGAAAATAATTAACTGAACATAAATAAGTTTTCCAACTTTAAGAAGGCTTATTCCCCAAAATTTGTGTACAACATCGATTAAACATTCAAGTAATCTTGAGAGTACAATAGCTTACATAATAAGCAAAAAAAAAAATTAATATTTTTTTAAAATATAAGTTATTAAAAGCATTACAACCTTACTCTCAAAAATCCTTGACAGTATTACATGTTTACAAATACAATAATACATAACATTTTAAAATACTATTTTTACTAAAAACAATTACTGGAAAAATCTAGAAATGAAAAAAAAGAAAAATAAATAAAATAAACATTGGGTGCAATTAAATGTGTCTGTTGGTCCATTGTCTGTTGTATAATTCAGTATTACTTTGTCATGTGTATGTGTTATGAATAATTATATGTTTGTAGATTTAATGTTTGTACGAACGATATTCATAAGATTAAAATTATGAATTATTTTTTTTATAATAATATTTAGCTAATGGTAAATAAATTTATGATATCTTTTGTTAGTTTGAAATTGTTAATCAAAGTTCGATCGCACAAACATTATATCTTTTTTTTAGTATGCATGTAAGTGTATTAATATTTGTACATCTATTACAAAAAAATAAGAAATATATACAAATACATGAAAAATTCGCATGCGCTTGCTCAAAGCCCCATCTCCTATATGCTGTAAAAATAATCACAGTGTCACTTTTGTCAAAAAAATTAATCAAATTAGTGAGTAATACATATACTAATTAAAATCATAAAAAAAATATTGCTGCTCATACGAAGAGACACTACCATAATTGCAAATATTTTCAATAAAAACTATATGAAAAAGAAAATTAAAAGTTTTTTTTTTTTTGAAACAAATATAAAATAATGAAAAATTTGTCTTAGTACTGGCTCTTCATACGTAAATTGCAAGCTTAATGTAGCTGAAAAATTAATAGAACAATTATCAGCACGACTGAATAATCGACATCTCCACGTTCGCAAAACGGATAGGTGGCAAAGATAAGAAGAGATTATTATAGAAAGATATAGAGTAGTAAGTTAGCTAGCTTAACTAGCTGACGTATTATACGCGAAAGTACTACAAGGGAGAAGTTAAGTTAGAATTATTTGATCAGTATTAAGAGAGGAATAAAGTGTACCATAGAATTTCATAGGATATAGGAATTATGAAATACTTGGGAAAATCTTTTGCGAACGAATAAATTTTAATTTTACTATTCTTAATTTTTACTTTATTTTTACTTTTTAGAATAAAAGCAGAAGGCTTGAGTGAAGTTCATAGTTATTCATTAAAATTAGAATTATATTGACACAGAGACAAATTAAGCAAATTAAAAATAAAGAATTAATATTTTTAAAATAAAGAAATAATGCTACTACTTTGCATTACACTACTTTCATTCACTAAAACTTTATATCTTGTAAGTTTATTTAGCTGTATTTCTAGTATCAAATTGGTCGAAAAATATGTTTATTTTTATTGTTTATGAATTATACATGTTATGTAAATATAGCATATGTTGAAATATGTTAATGAATTATCTAAATACCAGTTAAGCAAAAGCTATAATTTAAATTTCGACCAATTGGATATACTTGAAAGTCTATTTTTATTAATATACTGAACTGTAAATGAGAAAAACAAAATAAAAAAATGTAAAAAAATAAACTCGTATATAATGTATATTATATAAAATTGACAAACAGGCAGCAAGCAGTTAAAACGCGAAGACTCTCAAATATTGTTTTAATTCGAGAGTATTAAATTGCGAACAGTAAATTTTTCTTAAAGGATTTAAGGATAAAGGATGAAAATAATTTTTCTCATAAAAAGGAATAATAATATTGATCTATACACTCGCAAGAAAGAAATAAATGGCTTTTTTAAAATAAATATAATTAGCGAATTATAATTTAGCGAATTATAAAAAAAAAAAATAATAATAAAATCAAAGATACGAATAAAATTATTTTGAAATTAGAAATAAATTGCGTAAATTTATAGATTATAAATAATTAAAAATATAGCTATCGCTCGCAGAGTTACCGAATTAATCTTTTTTTTTATTTTCTTTTGTACGAGAAAGGAAATGGTAGCAAATCAAACTTGAATTTGTGTATTCACAAGCAAAATTAAAAAAAAAATAATAAAAAAAATATTTTCAAGATAATAAATATTTAGCTATAAAATAAGCATTTGATATAGCAAGAATTGATGAGATAATAAAAAATAGTCTAAATTGTTGTTTTAGTTTGATTTACATTCGTTTTTATTTGAATTCCATCATCAAAATGTATCGCATGACCCGGTCTTAATGCAAGTCATTGCTATTACATAATCACAAATATTGTTTATTATTAAGATTATTTATTAATCATCCTCGTCGTTATTGGTAGGTATTTTTTTTCGTTATTCTTGATATAGTGTAATCGGTAATTATTATTATTAAAACCAATCGAAAAAATTGTGGCAAACGATCGACCGATCGTTCGATCGTCCTATAATTATTATAATAATATACTATTCATTTATCATACGTATCAATTTCATCTTTTGCTTGCTTGCGATACTTTATTTTTTTTAACCATTTTTTTCTTTTGCATGTTCAGTTGACAATATCATATCACATTAGGCGCGCATATCGATTCTCGTTATTTTTTTTTTTATTTGCTCGTTTCTTTTCTTAACCTCCTTATATATATATTTTATTTATTTCTTCATATTTTTTTCGTATAATGTTGAAGGGATATAAACACACGGCGAATAGTAGATACCGTCGGATAAGAAAAAGGTTTGGTAAAAATTTTTTTCGGAACAGCGAAACAGGATTGAGGATAAAAAGTAGGAATAAGGAACATAATATTGTTTCATATCAGTTTTTTTTTTATTTTTCAACCGGAAAGAAAAGAAGAAAACGGAAACAATTATTAACGATAGAAAGATTTAGGAGGTGATTGCGAACGTTAGATATTGTTGACCGGAAGCAAATTCCGAAGTTCCAAACTTTGGACATGTTAATAAATCGATATGATTTTCATCGGATTTTAAGAGAAACAATGACTTTATTATATTTTGTTACCTATTATTTTAATTTATCAACAATCACTATTTTTTAATCGTATTAACCGTGTAATAAAAAGATTATATAAATAAAAATAATAATATTCCTAAATATCCTAAGATAAGGAATTCGAGTTTTGCTACCGGCTATTATTTCACTGGCAATACAAAATATAAACAATCAATTTGTTTGACCTATCTACTATCTATACATATGTCCGTATGTGCGTATGCATATAAAGACGAGAAGACGCACTTAGGGCGCGTTATATTTATTATTTCATTTTTTTGTTTTTTTTTGTTTTTTTTGTTTTTTTTAATGTAATTCTATGCATAATAGATGTTACAATATTCATCGAATCAAAATTTTTGCAATCACTGTACAACAAATAAAAAATTATTCCGAGTATATAAATATAACAGTGATATATAATATATTAGTATTTTATATCAATATATAATATATATAAATATATATAGGTACTTAATTTAGTGCAGGACCGATTCGAATAATAAGTTAAAATTACAACGATAACAATAATTTTCATTAATTAAAAAATAATAGTGCTAATAATGATAATAATAAACATAATAATGCTAATATTTATAATAAATATAATGATATTGGTTATCATAATGCACATTTACGGATAACTTTTTTTCTAATGGTTATTAATATTATTTTACCAAACAACCGAATTGTTTTTACTTTTTAATGTAAGTCGATTGCGTACCATTTGATTCATTGAATGTGATGCTCGCGCAAATTATAAATTATCCATTTTCATTCTTATTAATTACTTTATATCTTGTTGTTGTTTTTCATTTTTCCTTAATCTGTGTCTAACACCTTCAAGAAAAAAAAGTTACTTATCTTTCATTTAAAAATCTCATTTTCTATACATGGCGGGAGGAATTATGAAATCTTTACTTTGCCATAAGTTTTACATTTTGGACGTTTGGATGGGATAAAGTGGGACAAACTTTTTTTCTGTATTCCTTATTCGCGTTTCCTTGTTATATCATATTTTTTTTTATCAGAATCTCTTAGTTATTTTTTTTTCTTATTCAATGTTCTCTAGCCATCGCAGTCAAATATTATAAATAACACTACTACACAATCGCCCACCACACTATATTATATTTTATTATAATTTCCGTCGTCGCTTCGCTATTATTCGTGATAACAATATCGATGACTATACTTAACCCAATCTCATCATCATATACATAATCATCTTTCATTTTTTTTCTTTTTTTATTCTTTTTCTCATTCCCTTTTCTTTGATATTTTTTTGTATGAAAAGTTATAATGATAATACCGACAACGGACGCGAAGCGAGGACGGAAGTGAAGAAGAGATTTTTTTTTTCCTCTTTTTTTTAGGGAATGTCTGTGGAAATTTTTGCAATCATCTATATCAGTGTGCGCGCGCACGCGAGGCTACACTACTTCTCCTTCTATTTCTTTTACATTGTGTTTCTTTTCTCTTCCTACATTTTCACTCTTTTATCTGTCTTTCCTTTCCTTTATCCCTCCCTCGGTTGGAGTTTATCGTGCACGATCGATGCTTTAAAAAAAACGAGTCACATATATTTCGCCCTTGGCGCGTCATTATTTGGCCCAGGCACGATTTTTTCATCCCTTACACTTCATTTTTTTCTAATTTGTTTCGATGCAACCCGAAAAATTCACGTGGTCTACAAATTGCACACGCGCGTTCGCAAGCCCAAACTTTTTTTTCATTTATTGAAGAAAAAAAAATTCAGAGCTCTTTACTCTGTCGTCTGGCGCTTTAATCGCGCTGTTGAACGAACAAGGAATATCATACGATAAAAAATATACTCTTTTTCTCTTTACCCATTTCTCACATTCATTCAATCATTCTCTCTTACTTTTTTAAACTCTACTTATCCGATCATTATTCGTTCCGCCTTCTGTATTCTCGTATATAATACTCGATTAATAATCACGAACGACTCGCGATGCACCGAGTGATTTACACACAGGAGGAACGTATTCCGTTTATAGAGAAAAACCGATTTTTTTCTTCTTCCTAATAATATATAACTATTTATGAATAGTAATGTAGAATCGTATGTGAACCGACAGTGTAAGATCCAAAACCATCAAAGATTACACGATCATTGTTTATATTCTTAAAAGAAAATTTCTTATATTCTTTTTTTTTAACCTAGACACTTTTTGACTAACATTATTATTATTTTATTATTCCTTTCACAAAGTTCACCGTGTTTCTCTATACATATATATCCCGTATTCCGTAGAGACTAATAAACTACAAAAAGGAAAAATGAACTTTACGTCATTCATAGTAAGACTAAAACTAGAAAGTAGAATTACGTATTACCGCTTATGCTCGTCTACGTAAATATTAATAATAAGTTTTACGTAGAATCGAACTTTTTTTAAATTTTTCGCGTCTGACCTAATCGTGACACATTCTACTGCGCGCCTACATAACTATATCTTTGTCTCTGCTTTCTTTCTTTGTTTTTTTTCACGAGAATTTCACAATTAATATATAGTTACCAAGTCGTTGTTTTGAGGATTTTTTTTTCTTTTTTTTTTCCATTTTCTTTTTTCGTTATCCGTTAATTTAAACTTTCAAATATAAATTTTGAAAGTGACACGCGCACTTACTCTGTTACGTTTACGCACACATACGATATACAACTCGAACTAAATATAATTGTCCGTATTTCGTACGCAAAAAACAACTTCGTTCCGCGTACTTTAATAAAGCTTTTAATTCGGTCACAGTCGTTAGCAAAAACGCCCTTTTTTCTTAAAGCTCTTCTCGAACGAAGTTAAGTACATCATAAAAAATCGCTTGTTTAATTTATCGCGCCATTACAAATCATTTAATTAATCATGAATAAATGTTTATTTTTTTTAATTAAAAAAATAGTATCCTACCTTAATTATCTAAAAAATATTAGAATCTATTTAAAAATAAAGTTATTATAATAGCAGAGCCTATTTTGTCGGCTTCCTTCTTATTGTCCACATTCTTATTGTCTTAACTTTCTTTGTTTAGACCGTCAGAAACTCTCTTATAGTAACCGTAGTTGATTGATTGCAGAAAAATAATAAAAAGCCAATAAAAAGAGGTTTCTTAATAACCAGCCGATAAAATAGACTTTACCAGAAGAAGATTGAATAAATGTGAATTCGTAAAAAAATAAATGTTGAATCTTTATTAATTTTTTAATTAATTAAAAAATTGGCATTGTGAAATTTGATAAATTTAGACGAGGATGTATATGTTCGTTCGAGAAGTAAAGAAAAGAGGTAGTTCCTAGTCTTAGTGAGATAAGGAAAGAAAAGAAGATGATTATAAATAAGCCGGTTAAATATAATAATAATAAGTTGTAAGATTTTACAAAGCAACCGGCTACGTGCGTACGTAAATAGGGACGTAGGGCCCCTCGTAGTATGCGTGCACATAGACAAGATTATGCAAAGGATTATGCATGGATTGTCCTGGATGGTGAGGACTATGAATTGGTGCACAAACTGAGCTAACCTGTCCGTTACAGGTATTATTAATAAGTGTATTGGTATTGGTAGTAGTAGTGGGCGAAGGTGATTGATTATTGAGGCTATGACATTGCGACTGCATAACAGCACTCGTCGATACGACAGTAGACGTTATACGTGAATTATTTTGATTAGGCGGGTGTGGCCCGGCTTGAGGCGGGCTAGCTGCTGCCTGATAAACTGAAGGGGGTGGAGGCGGTGGTGGACCGGCTGTTGGCGGCCTTACAGCTGCATTAGGTGGAGGTGGTGGACCACCATGGCAAGCTGCTGCTGCCGCTGCCGCAGCCGCCGCCGCCGCCACCTGACGCATGTAGTTCGCTGGTAGACATACCTCGAGTCGATCTGTACGTGGCATTTTCTGCGGCATTGCTACTGTTTGTGGGACCACTCCTAATGGACTGCCAACACCCGTTGGATCAGCTGGTCCCATAATCGTTGGCATTATAGGACTTGGCGCAAAGTATGGACTGTACGTATTGCCGACCTGCGGCATTCCGGTCAAGTAGGGATTCGTCGCCTGTAACAATAAAATAAGGAGGGAAAACAGGGAAAAGCGGGGGTAAGGGATGAACAAAATGTTAATATATTTCTTATCAATATATCCATATTTATATACTTTATTTATTTTATTATTTTTCTTTTATTTTTTTTCTTCTTATCTTAACTTAAACTTATTATTGATAGTTAGCTAACATTGCTAGCAATAGACTTTTAATAATTATTAATTCAAAATATAAAATAGCTTTTAATTGATAGTAAATAAACTATTTTCTTTGGAAAAAATAGGACTTATTTGGATAACAATTAAAACCCTGAATCATACTTTTAATTTTGCAGAAATAATATTCTCAAAAAATGCAATACAATGTATAAAAAAACATCGTATTTAATCGTTTTTCCGCACAAGTTTTTATTTTCTTTATTATAAAAGAAATCTGCGTAATAAAATTTCATTTATAATTAATAAATCTATTAACATATCTATATTTTATTATAAACATTGAAAATTGTCAAGTGAAAATTACTGTTCCGCATTTAATTTTTTAATAAATAAAAATAAAACTTGCCATCAAAGTAAGCACGTCATTATGAAACGTAATTCGAGGTCTTTATTTATTTTAAAACGTAAACGCCAATTTGAAAATTTAAACACAATTTAATGTATCGTAAAAATAAATATTAATCATAAAGCTCAAAAAAATAAAAACATATTATGTATTGAATAATTGTTAATGAATCAAAAATCTATAAAATATCAATTACATCAGTGTGTAAACAAGGTGTCGTAAATTATCCGTTTACTTTTTCAAACATCAAGAATATCTAATAAAATGAAAAATTCAATAACTCCATCTGAGAAACTGACTTCCGGTTCGAGTAGGTCACTTCTCGTATTAACCGGAAGTTACAAACATCCCCAATAGATGTGACCCAGTCCATTCACTATAGAAGGTCTTGAATTTTTCATTTCCTAGCTATTTTAGATTTGAAAAGAATTAGATTGGTCGTTTGAAACACCCTGTATATACAAAATTAATATTACTAAACGCGTAAATAATGGAAAAGTAATACTATTTATTTTGTACTTACATAGCACGTTTTTAATTTAACATTTAAAAATTACAAATAGACTAATTCATAAAACAATTTTCTTTTGTATTTTCCATGCCAGATATGTAATTCTGGGACAAGAAAGTCAATAATTAAAAATTATTTTATACAAGCGAAAAATCGATAAAGTATCAGAAGAAATGTAATGAAATTTTTTTTCTATAATCGCGAACCTCGGATTCGTCTCATTTACCTAAAAAATACTCGTTCTTTCACCCCTTTTCCCGCGGCATGCTGCACATTCATGTTTGTATAAATATATATATGCATATATATACGTATTTTACAGCAGCTAATTTCCACAAGCGAAGGTAGTTCATTTCAAGCGTAACTGAACGAGAGTGCACAACAATAATATTGAAAATAATTTTAAAATCGGAAACGCAGGGGAGGAGATTAAAATACTCGTTGTATCAGGTCTGATGAATAAAAATCAGACAAAAAAGCTCCTAGATAAAAGTAAAGATGAGGAAAAAAAGAATTATTTTTCATTGAGTTCATTGAGCTACAGATAAAAATATACGTTCGAACCATCGCACAATCAACGAGATTTTTTTTCTCTTCCCCACATTTTCCAGAGGAGCATATTAAAGGAAGCTTATATCAATGGCGTTGTAATTTTTAGCTGCTTATATGTATATATATTTTTTTTTGCGTGAAAAAGACAAACATCACAATCATGCAGTAAAAAAATATCAATTCTTTGTAGCTTCGATACTGGTGCTTCTTGTGCTATTCAAACGTTAACGATTCGCAAGCTTTCGCTTAATCGAGAACTAACTACAAGAAATAGACATTTGACGCAGACACCTATTTTACCTTCATCATTGTATTTAGAATTTCATTAATATTTTAATATATACAAAATCTTATTTTAAACAAAAGATTTTTAAGCAAATTAAGTATTTGCGAGCAAAAAAATTTTTTATCATCAATATCATATTGAAAATAGGTCTGCGTACAAACATATCCAAAACTAAGAAATAAAAAAGTATATAAAACAAACATAAAAGAAAAAAAATAATAAAAAAATAACATAAAAAAGATCAAAAAAATTAGTAAAGGCCAAACCAAAACCAGGAGTTACCATAAGAGCGTGGGTAGCGAGCAGTTGCTGCTGGATTTGCTGTTGAAGGTGCTGGTGTGATGGCGCAGGAGGTTGGGCCTCCTGTGATATAATCCGCCAATTCGCAAGACGGGGTAATTGGTAGATAGAGAGAACACACCAACAATCAACCACAACCACGAACGAGCGAGAACCACAGCGGCAAAAACATAGGGGACAAACAGGCAGTCATACGTGTATCATGGACTCAAAATGTCATATCGCGTGGCACGCGGAAAAGAAAAAAAAATTAAAGATAAAGAAAATGAAAAATAAAAAACAAATATATGAGCGCGATATTATGTACGTCATGATTATTTTTGCACATTAGATATGAAGTGGTTATGGTGTAGAAAATTGGCTGTGCTGGGTGCTCGCAAATGTTAATGACCGCACTGAAAAAAAATTTAGTAACACTGCTTACAGATATGGCTGGTTCGTTTCGATGCATCCTTCTTTAATGGGTAACGAGTAACCGAAAATTGACCAAATAT
The DNA here is from genome assembly GCA_017163975.1 of Anastatus disparis. Classification (NCBI taxonomy): domain Eukaryota; kingdom Metazoa; phylum Arthropoda; class Insecta; order Hymenoptera; family Eupelmidae; genus Anastatus; species Anastatus disparis. The sequence goes on from JAFFSR010000012.1 coordinate 1,046,879, forward strand.
TTCACAAAAAGCGCCATCTACGTGATTTTTAATAGCACTGTCATAGCTGTTGCCCGATTTTTGGATACTCGATACTTGATAAAGAAAGAATGTTTAATCAAAATCAGAGTATCGGAACTAACCCCTATTCCGAATAGCTGTGCTATGAAATTCTTTTTAATGCTTTAACACTCGTACAAGAAAAGAATATATTTAAGATTAAACTGTCAATGTTTTTATTTAAGTAGAAAAAGTAGGGTTTTTCATCTTACTAGCATTGTTAATAATTTTTTAAAATTGCAGTAGCGTAATTAATCATTGCTTAATTATTATAGTACAAAAAGTTCAAAAAGTTAAATTTCAATGTTGAAAATGTCAAAATATAATTTTGATAAGTTACTAAGCAATAATATTATTATAGACATAAATTAATATTTTATAAAATGCTTTATTTTGATATTTTGACACATTAAAATTCTGAATTTTACATATAATAACTATTTTTTTAAAATATATAAATTATGCATCATGAAAGTTTAAAATATATAAATTTGTAAACATAAGAGTATCAAATACATAGAAATATTCTTATTCATATTTGATAGATAGTTCTTCATTTATTGCTCTAACAAGCAGTTTGATTTTTCTTTTTCCTTTAGTCTTATATTACGCTATGTTTACATTATTTTCTTAGCTCGTACGAGTGTGTGCCAAGGACGCCGTCGCACAAAGATTTTATGAGCTTAACTCAGCTAAAGATGATAACAAGCTTGAGTACGGGGTTTATAAGTTAAGGAAAATATTGGTCTCGTAGCTGCTTTCCCTTGTTAATTAAGTATACACTTTTACTCGCGCCCGCTTTAACAGCCTGTTAATTTTTCATGTCTACACGTAGACGAAGAAGTGGCGAAAGATCTCTTTGTTCAACGTTTCTATACCACGAACAAATATAAAATTAATAAACCGCGAGTTTCATTCGCAAGAGACTTGTTTTTCTTACTTTTCTTTTTTTTTTTAACATTAAAAAGACGACAGCTTTAACAGTAGAAAACATTAAATTCACATCTTTGTGAGGGGATATTCTTGGCAATGTTCATTAACATTTTTAAGTGCCTTTGTGAATGATCCTCGTATAATAATGATCGTAACGAACCAGAATTTCGATTAATAAAGCTTTGTGATTAATTATGGATAAAACTCATCTTATTATTTTAATTTTTCTTTTTTTTTCAAAAATAAACTAATAAATACAAAAATGAAATAATACGTCGAAAATCTGATTCTAATAGTAATGTAATACTAAAGATTTTGCTATTAAAAAAGCCATTACGCAATAGTTTTGAAAATAGAATGACACTGTAAAAAGAACATGCGAATTACGGACATATTATTTACTTTTTTAATGCATTCGTTTGGTACAACGAAAGTTCTTCTACAATACTCAAACTTCAAACCACGCTTTATAATACCAAGAATACACATCAAAATTCTCTAAATTAAAACTAATTACAATTGATGTGTACTCTTGAAAATAAAAAATTCAACTCTACGGGGGAACGTTCGTTGCATCCAAAAAACTACAACGTGAAAAATATTAGCTATTAAAAAAAAAAATTGAATCACTAAATGCTCATGACCGAAGTGAGTGTAATAATAAACAATGACAATAACAATAATTATTAAGAAAAATTATGTATTAAAAATTAAAACGCATAATAATTTTAAAAATTAAAAAATCAAAACAAACAATATTATGAAAATTAATCCAAAATGAAAGTGTGTTAGAAAAGTTTGTGACATAGGTGATAGAGTAATAATAACAAAGCGATGTATGCCGCAAAAAAGATTATATATTAAATAAGTATAGGTTGCGTGCTCTCAAAAAAAAAGATTAATAATTGATTGGAGAATCGGTTAATTAATTACGTACCACTGCAGGTACCTGACCAGGCACAAGGGGCTGGCCAGGACTAAGACCCATTTGTTGCATAAGAGCATTCTTCAAAGCCAAATGATTTCGACCGTTTATTAGAAGCTGATCCTTTAAGTGCTGTGGTGGATGGAAGTACTTGCAAGGTGGCTTCTCTCGGTTACACCGGCCCTGTTGAAATAAATTAATTGAACAAATGAATTAGTTGAACGATTTTTTAACAACAAACAAGATTTATATTACATTTAAATATGTATATATTTATAATTCTATGTGAAGATAATAGATTAAATTTTAATGAGACTCTTTTAATAATCTGATAAGTAATAAATGCAAATTAAAAGAAGAGTCTTTATTTATTTGAGATATAAGAGGGCATTAATAATCTTAACTTTGTATCATTTTATAAGGCTAACAATTAAATGACTATTTGGAGCATTGTTTAAAAATGCAAACGTTTATAGAAACATTAAAAATGATTCAGACCTAAAAATATTATATACATGTAAACAAAAATTTAAAAATTAAATTTTAATACCAGTTTTTGACACGCTTATTTGAACTTCGTAAAAATGGTAAACATTGTCTGCAAATAATTTTCAAAAGTATTAACAAAACCAAATAAAAAAAGATAAATAAAAAGTAAGTATCTATCTTTGAACAACGAAATAAATTCAACATCGACAGCATAGGAATGTTAAGTAAAAAAAGGGGGAAAAAGAAATTCTTCTCTTCGATTCGACGAGGCATCGCGCCTCAAATATTTATCTATACTTCATAGTAATCTCTCGGAGGGCGCAAATGCGACAAGCGACAACTTCAAAGACGAGCAAGCCGCGAAACTCCGAGACGCGGGCGCGTTGCTCTCTCCTCAGCCTTCGTGTCTTTCTTGAAAGTACATCGGCTCGTTTCTCTTAGTGTATATATTCTCCTCTTCCTCCTTTTCCTCTACTACTGCCTCCACCTCCTACTTTGAGTTTGCAAACTGTGAGTCGTCGCGCCACTATATCCGCGGACGTGCCTGCGCAGCAGCGTCGATCTTCCAATGTAATTTCAAGTTTGAAAGACGAACGTAGAAAGGAGAAACGAAGCTAAAGTAAGAAAGGAGATAGATAGGATTGAGAGTAAGAGAGGAGGATGGCTCTGAGCTAATAGCACGTCGATTTAAATTGAATCACTTGCTCGTTCAGCCAAGCTAGAGAAATTAGTCTCGTTATTACCTCGACACTCTTTCGTCGCGTTAGTTGCGACTCTTTTTTTTATCCCCTTCTTTGCCTCTTTTGGCATGCTCAACAGTCCAAGTACACGTGAATTAGTTCATTTGCACTCTTCTACAAAGATCAAAATCATCATTTGGAGAATTTTTTTTCATATGATTTTTCAAGTGTTATGCAATTAATATTTTTAAATATTTAATTAAACATTTTTATAAATTATCAATTATTATTCTTACTAATTAATTAAAATTTATATGCAAATAATATTTTTTTTAAATGCATAAATATTAGCAAATAACGTTGGATTGAATTAATTACCGATCGTGATTATAGTTGTTATGTATTGAGTTTTTTAATTTTTAAAATAATATTAAGTTTTAAATCTATATCAAATATTTAAAAGTTTAGAAAACTTTGTTTTAATGATTATAAATAATAAATGTAAACAAGTAATAAATCCTAATAATAAAATTATTCAAGTTTTAAAGTTTGATAAAGCAATTTTGATGCAAAAGCGTAATTTTGAAATATTTCTAAGAAATGTAAAGGAAAAAAAAAAATTCAAAGAATTTAAGGAATTTGTTATCGAATAATGTAATGAAGAACAATCGCCATATATCCTTTTGCAACAACTAATTAAAGCTCAAACAATATGAATTAAGTTAAGACAACGAAATATTAGGATATAATAGTAGCGGTAACAGCAGCCGTCGACATCACTGCCATCGTGGATTATCTTTCTCCTAGCAGAAGCATATAAAGCCGCATCAGAGATGCTCTCTCTCTCTCTTCTTTCTCTTTGGTCTTTCCTTCGTTCACTTTAGTATAACGGTTGCATAAGTTGCAACGCGCAAACTCTCAGACACGGCTCAAATATCGCCTAATTAAGCACATTCGAGAGTTCCATGTTTAAGGAGAATAATGGCGTATATACTTGCCACTATTCTACTCTACGCCTGTCAGCAAAGTACTGCAACTACTTTGTTCCTTCCTTTATCTCATTCTTGTACTCATTTTTTTTTCTTTTCACTTTTAATGTACTGAAAAATAGTTAATTTCTTTAATGCATTCCATCTTCGTTTACATAAAGTCATTGACTCAGCAATTATATAAACAATAAATTGTAATATTATTTTATTAAAATTTTAAAAATAAATTAATTACTTATATTGTTCTTTAAAATAAAGATTATAAAAAATCAAAGATAAATTTCGTTTTTCAATATATTTGATAATATATTTCAAATTTTGTATCAATAATTTATATTTATATAATTTATTATACTCTACTTTAAAAGTTTATTATTATTCATGTATGATGTTTTTCCTTATTTGAGCATCGAATAAGTACAAAATACATTGAAATGAAAATTTAAATTTTCAAAAGCTTTAACTTAATTGAAATTTCAGCGCTTGGTTTGGTAAACAACGATAAATTCTCGAAAATTGTTCTGTTTCAAATCACTGAGAATCAAGTAAAGTAAACAGATTAGCTCTATTTTGCTAGAAATCCAAGTTTCTGACCACTTAAATGTAGGTTAGTTACATTGATTAGATTTTAAAGTAATTACAAACTACTCGAATTTCAGTAGGGTCAAACAAGATTCAAATTACATCAGATTCTGAATGAATGTTCGAATAACTCATTAATTTCAATTTGATAAAATTTTTCATTTTTCACTTTCTCAATGTATATGAGCTCTCTTGGTGCTAAAACTTTTTTATCTCATAGATAAGTTAATCATTTTAAATTAAAAGAAAACATCAAGAGCATTTATTTATTTATTCCTTGAAAGCATATCTATTATCAGTATATAAAATTCAACATTGTCATGCTCATCGCTGTTTGTTAGGTATATTCGGAGGGCATATTGTAATAACAAACGAAATTATGCAGATGTTCTGACATATAATGTATATAAATAGCTTGGTCGTATTTATAACAATACCTCACACAACCTATTCACAATAACCCATAGTGCGAGAGGCCAAAAGAGAAAGAGAAAGAGAGAGAGAGAGAGAGAGAAAGTTTATATCTGATTTAAATAGATGTTCATAAAGCAAGTAATACACGATGTGTATAGACACAAACGTATAAGCATATAGGATGTTATGCCTATCTGTCTGGCTTTTAGCCTCAAGCAATATATATACGCACGTATACACGTGCGTTGTATGTCCCCTGTAGAGTTCACGAAACGTTTTAACCCAATTCTAAACCCCTAGGCGGGTATATACATATATATATATATATATATATATATATATATATATATATATATATATATACGTATATAGAATCAAGTTTATATAGTCAAACAATCGCTTATTTATGCGCATCAACTCCCTATTACCAAAGGGCCAAAACTCGTGATGATAAATCAGTAATAAACGACTGACCAGCAATCGATTCTATCGCTTTATTTCTTTCGCTTTACAATTCTGTAATATGCGTATATGTACGTTGATCCTATTCCATATAATATCTTGTCGTATGCCAAATCCTATGCTATCCTTGTCAGATAAAGGATGAAATTTTCGAGTTTATCATTTTGCTGGGATCATGCAAATGATGTATTAAACTTTTTTTTAACATATTTTCATTTCAGTTGAATTATTCTACAGTCTGTTTTATTTAAATGTATATGTAAAATGTGAAACATTTTTTAGCGCACCGAATTCACAGTCCTTAAACATAAATAATTCTGTAAATTAAAAAAATATTGAAAACATATCTTCACTTATTCATACATTTCATGAGGTAATGGTACTTTACTCTTTATATTAATCAGTCGGTAACAGTAATTTTTTAAAATAATTGAAACGTTACTTTTATTTTCATTGATACATTTAATTAACATAATAATAATGCAAAATCCGTTTTTAATCACGAGAATCATTTATGATTTTAATAAAGCAAAAATTTTTCAATGATATTTGATTGCGATGAAAATGTGTTATTAAAATATGAATACAAATAAATAAATACGTAAATTTTATATAATATACACGAAAACAAACATTTATATTAAACATAAAGGTAAAAAAAATTTTTCATAAATTTTATTCAGATTAATGCATTAAATAAAGAAAATATATTTACGCACATTAGGTGGAAAATGAACTGAGTTAAAAATCATCTCTAACAAATATTTAAATCTCCTCGAACAAATGCCCTTATAATGGAAGGTAATGAATCTAAACAAAGAAGGATAATTGTGATGAAGCGCAAATCACTTAAATCGAGTTTTAAACGGAAATAGTCTTATGACTACTTTCTAAGCGTTTTAATACGCGAGATACTAAGGCAACTTGATAAATTATCAATCTCATCTTTCTCTTTTTTTTCTATCTATCTCTCTTGTCAGGCGTATAGAGCTTTTAGAAAGAGCTTTTTACTTGGTAGCACGATATATGCTTTAAAAAGAGAGACCATTCCATCGTATATGATCTAGGCTATTGTTTCTTAAGCGCACGCGCAGACGTATATATGTATATACGAAAGGAAGCTTAATTATCGCGGCTGAACAACACGATAATTGGGATCAAGATTGATCGTCTTTCTCCGCAAGCTAAAGCTTTCATGCACACGGCCTTTTCCCAAAGGAGTCTCCAGAGGAAAAGCATAAGATGCTTTTAGCTTTCTCACTTTGCGAGCTCACTGTCCGACGGATATAGAATTCTTATTATTTTTTTTTTTAAAGCTTTGAGTAATGTGTAGAGGGTAAAATGCTTTTATATATGAAAACATTAACAAATACAAATGGAATGATTTGCTAATTAGAAATTAAACTTTTTTGGTTAATTTAAATAAATAAACGAATATTTACTTTATTATTTTAATTTATTATATATTAAATAAAAAAATATACTCGTAAAAATGTATTTCTCAGAATTTTAATATTTTTATATTCTCTTTGTAGTTTTTTGTAATTTATAAATATTCTTCTTGGAATTAAACGTGAAACGAAATACATGGAAAAATATATTGAATATTTATTTTATCTATTTATTTGGCTTATGATATTGCTTTCTATGGTGACTGATTACTCTCAAGTTGTATTTACTTAACTGTACAATAAAAAAACTTTTAAAAAATGATAAACAAAAAAGAATGTTAAAATAACAATTGAAAATATTTAATCTCGCAATATAATATGTAAAAACTAGATAAAAAGAAACAAATTAATATGAAGTCTATTCGAAAAAATAAATTTAATAAGCAGCTTATTCTAAAATTAGTCATAAACTAAATTTTTTTTCACATAAACTTCAAAATAAATTTCTTCAGTAAATTGTACTCCTTTCCCTCCCATCTCATGACATATAAAAAAAATATATATCCCTACATAATCCGGAAGAGCAGTCAACTGTAGTACCTCTTCTTAGAATCATCTGTATATATAAGCTTGGTGTGAAGTATCATCTTTTTACGGTACCCATCTTAAGCGGTGGTCCGAGGAAACACGATACCTCTTTGCATCACAGTTTTATATCCGTCAATCCTCTCTTTTTTTTATCTTGTTTAGAGCACATATTTTAAAACCTAATATTTCTCTTGCTTTTGTGTTCTTATTTTCCTGCTCGTTGATTGAAAGTAAAAGCGAACTTGTAGTGGTACGTTAAATTACTATGGATTTGCGCATAGATTTACATATCGATTTTACAATGTGGAACGAGCTTACGATTTGCTTTTAATTTCACAAGAAATTTATATTACATTTCAATTCATTGATAGTATTCGAGCTACAGAGAATTCTATGCAGTATTTTCTATTTCCAATGTAAATGCTATTTCTATGGGTTCTTCGACAAAAAGAGAACATATTGAAAAATAAAATCTACGTGGATGTGTAATCGAGATTAAAAAGCAAAAAAAAACTCGAGTTTTTGTGAAATATATATTTAGTGCATGTCTTTTCTTAAGCTAAACTAATTAAAGTTTGCTTTATTAAATAATAATACTGAATTTCATAAGTTTTTTATGTAACTATTAAATTATAGTATATCTATGTTTAGTATTTAAAGTCTTACAATAATTTTATCATAAAATTTATTTTCAAAAGCTAATACTTTTAAAATTTAAAGTAATAACATAGCAAGTTCTAATTTATTTTTCTCACCTTTGAAAGGCAAGCTTCATCCACTTTTATTCACTTAGACGTGCATACATGAGCATACGCCAAAAGAATGCAGGAAAGGAATTTTTCCCCTCAACACAGAGAGCTTGGCACACTCGTATCCCTCATAATGGAATCGACGTCAACCAGGCAAGCACGCAGGAGGTAGGTTTTGTAAGTCTCTCTCTTGACTTGAAATATATAAAAGTATTAGATGAAAAGAGAGAGAGAGAGAGAGAGAGAGAAAGAGAGAAAGGGTGTATAGATCTCTAAGCGTCGATAAGGTACCACGAAGATTTCTCAGCGCACAGCCAAAGCTATTTCCCGCAGCCGCGACATGCGAATTCATCGCCCTTGAGGAATTTTTCTTCAAGAAGATAAGAAGTAGGGGAGGCATTAGAAAAGGGCGTCTCGCATAATTGAAAAGAGTGGGAAAACTCGGACTGGGAATTCGAAAGCAGTTAGGATTGTGTATGTGTGCGAGCGTGTGGATATGAGTGTGAAAGTATATGAAAGTGTGTTGGAATGATAGATTTTTCAGGTGGAATTTAAAGCGCTCGCACGCCTGAACAGTGCCTCCAAAGGTTAAAGAGCTCTTTAGTATTCCTTACAGAGTTCAATCTTGGATATTTAAAGGAAGATCGTGAGCTGCGATAAAGAAACGTGTCTTACCGTGCTATTCATATTACAAGTATAAATATATCATTTCAATATTTAAATTTTCAGCAGCAAACATAAAAAGATCATTTTTAAAGTAATCGAAATTTTATTACTTTCTCATAAGTTTAACTCAATAAATTTTATTTACTAATATTCCATTTACATACTGATTTTTCATTTATTAATAAATTGAAAAATTCAAGAAGTTTCTCATCAAAATTTAAATACTCCGGCTAACAAGGAAAATTTTATTAAACGGAAACAACTTCGTGCTACAACAAAAACATAACTAACACTTTTATCTACTAAAGAAGATTATAAACTTAATATCAAAGAAGAAGAACACAATAAGCTACAAAGGAGATGAATTAACGAACAACCTTACTTCCTTTTGAAATTTCCTTTATAAGGAATCAAAAGTACATTGCTTTAACAGTACCTATAATACATGTGTATTTTTGACGACTAAACAAAGTTATAATTTGAAGGAAATTGACACTTTGCTCTTGTTTTATTTCATAATACAGCAAGGGAAAACAAGATTAAAACGGACCTCATATTGGAGCTTGAGAAAAAATCCAGTGTTACGAGCAATTTTGGTGTCTAATACGCTTGAAGAAGTCGTAAAAAGTGACATTTTTACCGGGCTTAGCAAAGTTCTACGACGAGGAAAAAAATCTCACGTACATAATAAAGCTTTGTGAATTAAAGAACGCGTAATGCGATTCACGTAAAGTTTTACCCTAGAAATTGACACGTGTTATAACATTCGTATTACTTATACTTTTGCTGGAGAAAGGAAAAAAATTTTTTTTACAGTTATTGTCAAGAACGTTCATTGCATTAAAATAAAAAGGTAAAAATTTTAAGTAGAATTAAATGAGCAATTTGTATGAATGTAGCGCAATTTTTTAAAACTTAGTAATTTCGGTAAAAGAAATTAGATCCGAAAGAAAGAAACAGATTAAAAACAGAAAAAACGATTAAAACAGTTATAGAATTATTAAAGGATATAATAGCCGGTTCATTAAGAAAGTTTTTTTTATTTTATTTGAACTAATACAGAAAAATTTATTTGTAAATAAATATTAAAATATTTAATAAACGAAGGTTTACAAAATTTCATCAACTTTCTTTATTATTTGTAATAAAGTACGCAAACTACGAAAGAAAAGGAAGAAAAGGAAAGCACAATAGCGTTAGAAAGTATTCCAATTCAATAACATCAGCGGCGAACGGCACAAAAAATAAAAAAAGCCCTTTGAAATTTCATAATAAATACTATAGTCTTTCTTTTTCTGCCCTTTTCTTTTTTGGAATTTTTTAATAAGCATTATAATACAGCTATTTGCCCTCTTTTTATTGTAAATTATTTAATAAAAAAGTTTTTGCGCACTAAGAATCCTGATTATAATTATTACTTAATTTATCGCTAAGAAAAACGAGTATATATGAAAAAATATTTTCAATTTAGGTTCATGAATAAATTCATTTTAATAATTAAACAGGCATATTCCTTATTTATCTTGATTTAATAAAAGTTTATTTCATATAATTAATTGCCGTAAAGAATAGAATTCCTGCTTAACTTGTTATTATAAATTGTTGCATTAAATTATATTAGCATATAAAAAAAGCAAAACAATATCAAATTTTAAAATGTTTTGAGCAGTTTGACTTTGATACCACTTGATTTTAAGTCATATTAGAATCGTGTTTGCTTTAAATTTTTATTTCCACAACGAGGAGACAATATTTTGTATGATTAATTTTTCACATAGAATTTTAGGTATATTAATAGTGTATTCACTTAAAAATAGTGAAAAATTGACTAAAATGACGATAATTTTAACACTTATCTTTAATGAGACACACACACTACCGAGCCAATTTTTTTCATCAGTTGCTATTATGCTTTACACTCTAGAAATATACTTTTTTATGAAAAACAATTTTTTTAATCATTTATTTCTCTTCAAATGGAAAAATAGGTGTTTTTATGGGTTTTCGAAATTAAGTTTTAAAGATTCTTTATAAAAATCCGTATAAAATTTTAAAACACATTCAGTATTATAAAATTTTGATCGTTCGATTTTTTTGAATTTTTAATTTATAAATTAACAAACCAACGATCACGTTGGAGTGATCAGAAACTAGTCTTTACGTTTTATTCGATGATTGTATTTTATCCAAACACAATAAGTTTGATAATTAAGTTGTAAGAAAAATTTGGAAGAATAGCCAATTAAATGATTGTCGCTCTTAAAATTCTCAATTTGTGCTTAAAGCAAATAATGAAATGAAAGCAAGAAAATTCAAGTTAATCTCACGTCTCGCCTCCTTGTCGAGTAAAGTAAAAAGGAGGAGAGTAAAAAAGAAGAAGTCTATGAGAAGAAAAAGACAGTAAGTTGGCAAAGAGGACACGCTCGTAGACTACAAAATTGTCAAGTTGCAAAGACACAAGCATGTCCTCCCACTCTTTCTCTCGTCAGTGAGTGCGCTTAATTTAAGTTGCGCGGTAAGTTTGTACGCGAAAAGTAATTGCAGTTACGCCTTTACAGACGCCACTCCATCAAACCGCAAACACCTCAGAAGGGTTACTAACAATGTTTTGATTACGCAAACTCACTTGTGCTTTACCTTCTCTTTCTCTCGCTCTCTCTCTCTCTCTCTCTCTCTCTCTCTCTCTCTCTCTCTCTCACTTCTACTATTGAAGATGAATTCATATTCTCGTCACGAGAAATTGAGAACAGGAGATGTGATTTGACATGCGCCGCGAGTCGCTCGGAAGTTGGGGCGCATTGCGGCGGATGTTGACGAAACGCGTGAGCTTTAGTACACAGATAGAGCGAAAGAGAAAGAGTAAGAATAGACGAAGATAAAGACAAAGAGAACTAGACAAGTTTGATACAATTCCAGACAGCTTGGCCGCATCAGCTTCTCTTACTATCTATCTACGAGCTTTCCTTTTCTCAACTTGTCCCACAGCTCAACTATACAAACGAAATTTTACTCTCTCGCTCTCATGAGCTTTCCACCAACTAGTCTGCGTACACACCTCTTTTAGTTTTACCTGTTCACTATACCCATATCTCCTCCTCTTCCTTCTTCTTCGTATTTTCATGCTTTTTCATTACTTTGCGCTATATTCATGCAATGACTGGCTGATATATTTTACTGTTAAACTACTTCTTGGAAAATTTTCAAACTTTTTTTAGCTTACTTTTGACATTTCTTTTTATTACTCTTATTAAGATATTTGTATGTTTAAATTTAAAACAAAAGCAAGGATAGAAATACTTTAAGTTCCCTAAAAACTATGACCCAAATCTTTTGTTAAATTAGACACATAAGAAAGTTGGAAGTTTTAAATCTTATTATGTAGCGTAAATTTATATCATTTTAAACAAAATGTAACTGTTTTTATATAGAAGATTTCTATGATTAAAAAAGCTTTCATAAAATAACTTGTTTTTATAAATCGCAAAATAATTTTTCATTACTTTTTAAAATTTTTAATATAAATATAAGAGACCAAAAATTTTAATAAGTTAAAATTTTTCACTTCACGTTATTATTTATTTTCTGAAAACGTATCGTTGACGTAAAAATTCATTTTACGAAATGTAATGCTAAGACCATTTTTACCATTATCTATCTCTAAAACTAAGCCAATGAAAAGCCTTTCCTTTCATCTCTTTGTTCCTTATCTTTCCAAGTACTTTTACTCTATTTCTTTCCAACTCTCGAGCTTTCGTACTCTCGTACGTGCAGTGAGTGTCGCACTACCTTTTTGCAGTTACGTTTGCACGCGCGCAAATGGTAGAGAGTTTCGCCAAAGAAGAAAAGCATACCATGTTAAAAAAAAGAAAAAAAAATAGTAAAAGAAGAAAGAAAGAGAAAAAAGCTCAAGAGAGACACATAGCTGAGTTAATTCAAGTAGTGGTTGTAGAGCACGAGTTGAAAGCACTCGCGGCAGTTACATCACTTCCAGAAAAAACCAAGACATTAAAAAAAACTTCCTAGATATATGCGCACCTTACCAGCGAACAAGAGTTAGACTAGATTGGATCAGTGATCTTGTTTTACGATGGATTTTGCAACAAGTAACAAGTTCTTTTATAAAGTAAACAAGCGCATGAGGCAAAGAAAAAAGAAAAGACGAAAAATAAAAAAGGTAAAGGTACACTCTCTATTTTGGTGATATACGCGCTTTAAAAAAAGCCACGCGTAAAACCGTGAGTGATACTTTTATAAGGTGAAGGATATGTTGCTGAAAGTGTATATAGAAAAGCAAGCCTTATAAGTCTCTTGTCGATTGAAACCCGTATTAAGGTTGCAAGCTTTAGCCGTGAAGATTGAAAGGATGCGCACCGTCGGTGTGCTTTTAACGACTATGCTCTTGCGCAAGGCAATATTTAGAAATTGTCGAATAAAGAGCTTAAAGCCTTTAGCTTCTCAAGGCAACCATATTTAAATGTTTGTTCAACTTATCAAGTATTTAAGAATATTTTTTACATATAAATAGATATATTCATTCCTAAATGTTCGTTCATCAAGATATGTTTAATAATGTTTACATGTTAATAGATTCATGTGGCTCTAAAACTATTTGATGTAATATTTTTACTCCGCGCGAATAAATCGAATCTCAATTGAAATTTATTTGTTCAATATTACAAATCTATGTAATATATTTGATTTCTCTTCAATTAAGTATATAAAAAAATAAAAGTTCTTTCTAACGATATCGCTATTCTTAACAAGAACTAAATAGATAATTCGATCAATGAAGCGCATGAAGAAAATATCATTACATTGCTAGTTTATAAACTGAAACATCATTACTAGTGATGCATTGCAAAATAAAGGTGTTGCAATATAAGACTAGTCACCTGATGGATGATAAATAAAGAAGTTATTTCTTGAACCTAATAACTTGTCGCGCTAATAAACTAACTAATATTAGATTTGACGAGCTCAAGGGATGATAGTTATTATTATTTTTTCTCTTCTCGCTTGGTATGATATCTATGTTATTAAGTATTTCTCTGGCCGAAGAAAAGCTGATGAATTATTTCGAAACAATTGAGTTATAACATTTAATGAAGAGTCTTGTACACTAACCAAGCCAAGACTGAAGAAGAATAAGAAGAAGTAGTAGCAACCCTAGAGCTTTCTAGTGCAAAAAAGACTTTGGTGCTTACAATTCTAGTACGCTTAAGAATAAGGGTTGCTTAACTCCCACGCGAGCTTGTGCGCGGAAATCTTCGTTTTTCTCTTTCCCTCTCTCTCCTGTTTCTAGCACTTCTATATATACCTTCCTGAGAATTTGTGATAATTTGCAGAAGGAAGAAGAAGGGAAGAAGAGAAGAAGTAGGAGTTCGAGAATTCGAGTTCTACTCGGACGCTTGATTCGTCAGCACAATTAAAGGAATTAATGGGTCTTTCGCTTGCGTTCGTGCGCGCACGTTTTCTAGCCTCCCTTTTTGCTCCCTTACTTTTTGTCTCTCACAAGCATTCGTTTTTGCTGAATCTTTCTCCCTCTCTCTCTCTTTCTCTCATGAACATTATAGAGCTTTTTAAGAACGAACGAAACAGAGAATACCATGCGATTCTAAGAAAATTCAGATCAAATTTTAATTGCATAAATATAGCCTGGCTATATTATTTCGAGTTGCGGTTTTCTTGAAAGCGAAACCCTTAATAGCTTATGAATTTATGCTTATTTGGCTTTTCATTATACAAGTTTAATTTAATTTTTATTCTTCTTACTTTTTTGGACAATATTTTTTAAAAGCAGAAAAATTTAAAATATTTTAATGTCTATATTATGTTTGAAATCGCTAAGAAAATTCATGAAATAACAAGAGTAATTTTTGCTAGTATTGCATTAATCATTCGAATGCGTTGATAACAACATAATCGTAAAATCCAACAAACATTAAAGTTCCCTAAAAGGTAAAAAGGTCCATTTTAATCTAGCCTTATTCATAAAGTTAAGCGCAAAAAGGCAGTGTCGGGAGCATTGCGAAGCAATATTACTGGCTTTTGCACTAAGGGGCCAGGATGTATATAGATATGTTAAAAGTGTATGTCTGCGTGTAAGCTTACTTGTATGCGCGCAGTAGCAATATCTATAGTATGGTCGTACAGAGTGGCGTGTCGCTTAATTAGATTTACATCCGCGCCTAATGCGAAGAACTTAATGGCGCCCTTAGAGCTGGAGCGCACACCGAGCTCTAATTACAGGATTGTAACGGCTTGAACAAACAAACCTATATATACAATTACAGCATCCAAGAGAATACTACTTCTATGTACCTATCTCTCTCTTTTTCTCTCTTTATTTTCTTCTCTTTTTTCTCTTCTTTTTATTTCCTTCTTCCGTTTTCTTCCATCGAGAAAGATCAAGAGAAACTTGCAGCACGAAGCATTCCAGAGCACGTGAAGAAAGAAAAGAGAGACTTCGCTCTCTCAAAGAATAACAATTTAGTGAATTAGATGCATCAAAGGAAATAGTTGGAAGTATTTCTTTCTCTTTTTCTTTTTTTCCTCTGGTGCTCTCTCTCTCTCTCTCTCTCTCTCTCTCTCTCTCTCTCTCTCACTGTCTCTCAATGGAAAAAAAGAGTATATACCATTGCCTCTCATAAAATGGAGTAAAGCGCGAGTGGAGGACTCTCAAAGGAAAAGAGAATTCTCTTAGGATCCTAAGTGACAGAAAAAAGGAAATAGATATAGAAGAAGTAAGGCGTAGGTGAAGCTTTATCGTCTGCCAGAGCGCGTTATCGTTACACCACTACCTTAGACCCTATCCGTCCGGCCTTTTTCTTTTCTCAAGCTTCAGCTAAAAGTCACGCCAAACATCAAAGGATACCTTCCTTACTGGCTTATAGACTTATGAAAGTCTTACCTTTACTCTTTTGTATGTTAGAAAGAAATAGAGAGAGAAAGAAAAAGAAGATCACAAACGATCGATCTTTACAGCCTGATTTCAACATTCAAGCCGACCTGATTCTTCAGCCACTTTTCCCTTGAATGCACGTATACACAATGTTTGCGAACGCGTTTTGTGTGTTGGTGAGATTATGCAATCGACTACTTTAGTTTTCTTTATTTTTCTCTCTGCTTATATACTCAATTGAAATGTAGTTTATGCATCGATTTAGCTCTGTCGACTCTTTTCGTTTCTTCTTTCTTTTCTTTCTTTGCTTCTTTCTTTTATTTTTTCGGAAGATGAATTTTATGATTGAAATTTTCGGATGTGAATAAGAGATGGCTAGTACATTCACAAGTTTGAATTTAGTACAGATTAATTTTGTCGTGGTCAAAGATAATTTATGAACGGAAAGATAAATACAGCAAAAGTATAAAAAAGAGAAAATTTCAATATTATGATTTCGATTATTGGGATTTTCTTTCAATAATTTTTTTATATCTTGTTTCTTGCTACATTTTCCAATGAAAATTTCGTATTCACTGAAATTCGATAAAATAAGAAAGCAGACAAAAATTACAAAACTTTTTTGCTAGGCTTATAACGATACCACGTAAAATAAATAAAAAGTTTCATTTTATATTTTAGAAATGATAGTCAAAGTATTCGTTTTCCCAAAAAATACAAGCAATTTTCTTCGTTCGAGCAGAACAACCTGATTCCGCAACTCATAAAGCAATGCTCGTTTTTTTCATCATAAATATAAGCCATTCATTTTACGTTTTTGGTTTTCATAAAAATGCACAATAAAATTTGCTTCATTTATTACAAGACAAAATTTTTATTATTTCTAATGAAATGTTTCGCCAACCTAGTACATTAACTCTACTTTATGATGTAAAAAGTAAGAAATATCTTCTGAATCGAATATAAGCTTATAATACGATTTGCGCATTGTTTTTACCACATTAAAAATTTTGATTTCATGAAATATAAATTAGTTTAACTGAAATGCAACTTGCAAATGGTAATAAATAAGCTAGAAATAAAAGTTCTTTTAACCTTCAATTATAACATCTGCTGCAGCGCTCGGTTAAATACAAAAAAAAGAGCTAGAAACAGCTAGAATATGATTATGCAAAACACACAGAGCGTATACATATGGCATTATAAAAAAAACTACGTAGAAGACAAAACAACCTTCGCAAAATGCCACTTTAATAACCTCGGCTTTCGCATAGTCAGTAGTTTTGCGCTTCTAAGCACTATAGCCCTTTCGTATCCTGTTCCGGGAATTCCAACCCCCTCCTACCTCGGCTTACATGAAAAAAAAATCAATAATAATCATTTCTGTTAGTAACAGTACATATATGCTAGCAGCGCTAACAATATACAAAAACGATCATTTTCTTTTTTTTTTATCACCTGGCAACCAGCTGTCGGACAACGTGGTTGCACGATTCTTGGAAGCGAATTGCGAATTTCGTGCACTCGTATATACGTATTTACAGACAACAAGGAACTTTTGTTGGAAGAAAGGGAAAGACTTCTACCCCAGGTGCGTGATCACCTGCTGTTGTTCCCCTTAGCTTGAAATCCGCACGTACCATTTCCGGGGGTGGCTATTGCAGAAATATTGCTAAGCGGAAGTTAAACTTTGATAGCTCGAACTAGAAAGAGATAGAGACAAAGAGAGAGTAGAAACAATGGACATAGTGAGCTTCCGTCTCAACTCGGTACAGTCCACGACATGCTTCTTAATTAATGACGACTGTAAGGGGTAGTAGAATTTCTCGAGCGATAAATCCCATGTCACCTGATGAAAACAAAGAGAAGCCAGTACTTTTAAACGTATAAGTAATGAGAAGGAATTGCTGTCGTCGTTCGCATAGTTATCTTTCGAATTCAATTTTGGCGCAAAAGGTGATTTAGCACGAAGCTTTCTATAAATATCGAGGACACGATATGTATACGTACAGTTCGCGTGTTTCTTCCTTTTGCTTTTACGTCGCTAAAATAATTGTGCGTGATGATTTTACTTGGTTTATTGTGTACAGTCATGGGTTTCTTTTAGTTGTTATTTTTCTTTTTTCTTTCTTTTTTTATTTGTTCAAGCTTTATACATTTTGACCCGGTTGAATGTAAATTTTGTTACTGGGTAGTTTGAATTATGTCGCAGACAAACTTGATATACGAGTTGGAAAAGCTTTTTACAACGGTAGTTTCTAAAGAGGAATATAAAATCAACTGACGTTTATTGGACGACATGGAAAAATATAATTTACTTTACCGCAGGATTGCGAACTTGGGTTACCAAAGTAAGTTCATCGATCGGTCACGTTTCTTACCTGAAACAAAAAAACAATTTGACATTTTAGAAAATTACAATAAATATATAATCTTAAACTATGTATTAAAAATATCTATAAATTTTACATATTTATTTTTATCTAGAAATTTTATTTAAAAATTGTATCATACATATATTTTTTTGTTTAATTTACAATTCAAAACGATACAGTAGAAAACAAGTAAGTAAATGATCCTAAAAATATGATTCTTCCCTTTGAATAACTTGTTATTTCTTTCGAGTTATATAGTCAACCGCTTCGTTAAGCTCACAAAAAAGGAACGAAATTAAAAAGCGAGCAAAATAAAAAAAAACAAAAAGAGAGAGTCGAAATGTCAAGGGTAAATGCATAGTACTCTTTCTTTCATTCGCTTCCATTGGTCCTTTTATGTATACCATACACACTCGACCGCACAATGTATGTGCAACCCTTGAGTGTCGGCTCTTTTAGATGACTAAGAAGGACCGCTGTAAGCAAACCCCTACAAATGCACTTGCACCCTTTCTCTCTTCTCTCTTTTTTTTTCTTTCCATTCCCTCGCGCTCTCTTGTACTCGCACGCAGAGGGTGGGCGAAAACTCAACCATTTACAAATTTGAATACACTCCGCTCATGCCTATTCATTTCTTCATTTTTATTTTCTCTTGTGTTTCTTTTTTTCGTTATTTAACTTTTTTTTGAATATTCAAATTACACCTTCCGAGCTTAAACTGAAATTAGATACTTGTATAATCTTTTTTCGAAACCAATTTAGACAATTTCAAGAATACGAGATAGCATTTAATCTAAGAAAAATCTCAAATTACATTGTAATTTAAGAAGAAAATAATATTGTTTATACTTAGGAGATTTTTAATTTTTTTAACTTTATAAGATTTTTGATATATTATATTCTTTAGTGATTTCTTTTGACTCATGAAATTCTAATTATTATTTTTCCATCAATATTCATTTTTTCAACAAAAACATTTTACAATCAGTGACTGCTACAATTATTCTTCATCATATACATGTCACTAAGATACTATGCATCTGTCTATCCATAAAGTAAAGAAAGAATCCGTCCGAACCATTACGAACCGTAATAATCAATGACACTGATCGAGTAAGATTTTACGATCGAATTGTAGAAACGTAAAAAAAACAGAGAGAGAGAGAGAGAGAGAGAGAAAAAAAACGTAAAAGATGACCGACAAGAAGAAGAAGAAATGGAAGAATAGTAAGAGAGATGATGAAAGAAGTAAGAGACAGGTAGCAACAGGTTGCAAGTAGAATACATGAGTGACAAGACGAAGGAGTTGTGACGAGGCCGCAGAGCGGTATATAGCAAAGAAAAGAGAGAATGCCTCGAAGCGCTCTATAAGAGTCAACTAGACTTTACTCGTCTTTTCTTTCTCGCTTTTATTAACTACTTGTATGATTTAACAACGTGCACTTCAGGCTCCAAGGAACACTGATTATTACACGTTTTTAAGACGAGCATTAAACTTTATTGTGTTTAAACTTTCATATTGCATTAAGCCATTTATCTTTCGTTATTATATTTAGTTTTTTTTATTAATAATCATAATAAATAGAAATTTAAAATTTTCTTTACATCATTACAACCTTTTATTCAAGAAATTAATAGAGAATGTTCTTATAGTATATATTTTTATTATCTTTCAAAAAATTACTTTAACCATCTTCATTATTCATTTTTAAATAGACTAATATTTTGACCAAAAATGAAAATTAAAGCTTAATCATTTTTCTTCGATATACAAAGTAAATAATGTCTCGTAATTCGGAATTTTCCCCAAATTTATTTACTTATAAATTTAAAAGGATTTAAAATTTAAAATAATATTTTATCTTTAAGAGTTAAAAATTTATGCAAATTCACAGAAAAAATCGATTTTTTAAACTCTTAAGATGCATTAGCTTACTTAATGTAAAATGTGCTTATACAGAAAGCACCCATTCATAAAGTTTATCTTTTGTAAACTTCCGTTCTTATATCGTAGAATAACGAATAAGCTATGTTTATAGGACGGAAATTTTATTTATTTTCTTTTTTCATTTCAAACATTCTTTTTAGTAAATAAGAATATTTTTGGGTAAAAAACTCTGCTTTGTTTACTTAGAAGATTTATAATTTTTTATTTCATTAAAAAAAATTAACATAAATAAAATTCTTACATCAAAGGAAGGTCAAAGACCACAAAATTTTCATTACAGAGCTCAACTGACTTAGGCAAAGATAAATGCCAAGTTCAACATGTTAGTTCGTTACGCTTTTTTTTCCTTTTCACATTAACAAGAAAGAAAAAAGATAGTGAGCATACTCAAATTAAAAAGAAAAAGGGAAAAAAAGACACACTCAAGCTCACATTCATCGAGTTAAAAAGAGAATGAGACGAGGATAGTAGAAAGGGAAGAGAAAAAGAGAGAGAGCGAGAGAATCGGATAGCAAATCTCACTGGGAACACGTGGGAAAAACCGGATTATTTTCTGCATAATGCTCAGCTTATCGCGCAGACATTATATCACACTGCCTCCAAACAGCCATTGTCGGATTCCCTCTTTCCCTTTTCGCTTGTGATATTTTTTTTACTCTCTTTTATTTCTTTCTCTCTCATCACTATCGGACGACCATTTTCCCATCGCGAGCTTTTCATTTTTGCATTAAAAGCTGGTTTCGCGCACGTACGGGGAGAAAAAAAAACGTCGTTCGCTACAGACCATGAAGCTTTGACTTGACTTTATGAGTCGAATTATACGGTTTGCAAATTGCAATAAAGAGAGAACCGAACATTGCAACTGAGCTAATTGAGTAAATTATGATTTTTAGCGAGCTTTTTTAATGCATTAATGGAATTATCGTAGCATGTAAATTTAAAAATCAAACTGAGTCCCTCACGTGTTCTACAATTGCTGCGCTTGACAGAATTGATTTTTTACTTTTTTAAATTTGCAAAAATGATCTTCATTAGTAACATTTAATGATTTATTATGAAAATTGGAAAAACAAACATTGTTTTTTATTGGATTATGAATAAAATGAATCACATTTTCACTTATTCAGAATCAATAGAGTTTATAATCGTTTTCATTAAAATTATCATTTTAAAAATGAAACTTATGTTAGTTTAATCTTTATAACTTAAAAGAAATCAATACAATAAAATATAAAATTGAATGCTATACAGCTAGTGTATCTATTAATACCAATGTTTACACTGCGTTAAATCTGAATTAAAAGATTTCCAATTTACTTTACTCTTCACTGACTCCAACAACTTCGAACAAAGGTTTATTTTTTTTTTTTTTACAAGTGCAAACAACTGTACCACTTTCCAATCCTATAAATCTGTCTCCAAGCATCGATTGCTTCTACACAAAAATAACCAAAACAAACGGAATTCGGTCACACGGTGTCTTCCGTGCAGAATGAAACAAGAAAAAAAAACAAGAAAAATTTATTCTAGAAACTTTTCTGTCTTCTCTTGTGCCGTGATAAGCTCAATATTCTCAAGCTACTCTAAAACGTATTTTTCAAAGAATTCGAATAATTTGTCGAGGTTTGAAGCGCCATCGAATGAATAAAACAAACATACCAAACTGCAACCTACTAAAAAAAACAAGAAAAAATAGTAGTGATACTCTCTTCGTAAAGTGAAATAAAAGAAGTGAGAAGGATAGCGAAAAATTTACAGGAACGAAGACGCGTACTCAAAAAAAAAGAGAAAGGATGAAAAAGGGGGAAGTATAAAAAAAAGCAAAAGGATAGAAGGAAAGAGAAACGAGCGTAGAGCAGTAGCAGCGGGTGTGTAGAAGCATTCGGAAACTTTCTAATTTGCCAGATCCCGCCCGAGGGCAAGTTACCGTATCTCTTTCCTTTCTCTCTCTCTCTCTCTCTCGTTTTTTTTCAGTATACGCACTCAAGCAACGGCAGATTTAATCCTGTGGCAGTGAAGCAGACAGAGAAACGAGTATATAGTTATATAGAGCAAAGAAGAGAGTCAGATGCACTCGTCTCTCTCGCGTCCATTCTCCAAACTATTACAGAGAATAAAACACAATGAGCACACGTGGAAGTGAGAGAAAGAGAAAACATAAGTCTTAACTTATGAATTCCACGTAATTAGGTGGGTAAACATACATATACATACAAAAAGTATATAAAGTTCGTTGTGTATAAGCTCGCTAAGGCCAGAGGTTGCAGTGTACGATACGGCACTGAATCGTAAAATAAGGCTTTTGCATACATACACATACAAAGGTATATAAAGCGCGTATTAGAGGTCAAAAAGAGCGAAAGAGAAGGATGCACGGATGGGAAACAGGAAACGTTAGAATGAAACGAGAGATGGGCTAATTTAAAGCTAAAGAAGAGAAGAGAAAGAGAAAGACCTATCTAACGCTGTTAATTTCCATAAATATACTGCCTCGACGTAACTAGTTTGCCTTGCTTGCACATACTAACACTATATGTGGTAAAACGAATAGCCAAGAGAGAAAGAGAGATGGTGAAAAAAGACCAAAAAGTGAGAGAGAAGGAGAATAAAGTGGACCGCAATGCTATGTGACCCCAATGCACAAGAGAGAAAGAGAGAGAGAGAAGAGAAGTATATCGTTATACGAACGAAGCGCGAATTAAAGCCCATTTATTTGACACCGATATCGCATTTCGCGAGCTCTTCGTGTAAAACAGCCTTCTCACCCTCTAGCCAACTAAAGCACCCTCTCCTTCGAAACAAAACTCTCTATCTTTCTCCTTCTCACGTTTATAAGCGTCTATGTTACCTGGCTCCGAGAGAGTAACTATACATATACGTGCATAACATGTACGCGTCTATTTATAATGGGCTAACATTGTAATCGTACACTGGTGTATAATAGTGAGGGCGCATGCTTTATGTTTTATCGTCTATCGCGTCTACAAAGCCGCGCGCGCGGCCGGCCGGCCATTGCGCTTGGTTTACATTACGCAGCGGGTATACGAGAAAGAAAATTAAAGAAAATGATATAGGTAAGAGTGGCTAGGAAGCAAGATAGAGATAGGTTGAATGAGTGAAAATGAGAACGAAAACGTCCGGACGATTTTACCGAATATGATAATGCGGCAAACGAAGCGGAAAAGAGCTGGGGGACCATTAAATTTTTCTCTAGCGCAATTATCGCGCATAACCTTCTCTCTACTCATGTTGCAAGCTCACTACTGCTGCTGTTTCTTCTCTTCTCTCTTTCTTCTTTTGGAATATATCTGGTTTACTCTGTGGGCTGGCTTTTTTTCTCTCGTTTTTTTTTCTTTTCGTTTCCTTTTCCGTTATGTTTCTTTTTCGTTTCTTTTTTTATGTATTTTTTTTTGTTAGAGAAAAATGTATATGCGAATGTGTATGGATATACACGGTGGTAAAGATGCACAAATGAGGATTTTTCACGACGAGAGGGAGAGATGCAAAACCTTTATTAGCTGAGTTAACCGTTGCGCAGAGCAGGGTCTTATCAACTGCTTGGCTGGCTTTATTTCCTTTGATTTCTTATTTTTATTACGTTGTATTATGCACTTTTTTTTAATTACGTAGCATAAAAGCTTCAGCGATCATTTTAAATTATAACTTTTGTTATCTTTATTTTGTATACGTCTAAGGATGTATTATTATTTTTATTATTTGTTATGTTAAAGAAAAACGTTACGTTTATTCTTTTTAAATTTTAATCCCTCAGATCTTTCATTTATGTTTATATAAAGTCTACATCTCAGAAAAATTCATACATTCTAATCTTCAAAATTCATTTAATTTGTGTTTGAATTTTCTTTCATTTTTGAATTTTTTTTATATATGAATAGCTTTTATTATTTACACTTTCTGTTTATCTACAAATAAAATCAAATTAAAAGTTTTACATAATATCTTTGATAGCAAGGGCACAAAATACAAGCTTTAATTTTAATCCATAATTTTATTTCTGTAAAACAAAAGTTTGGTAAAAGAAAATCAGATAATACACAATTTTAATATAATGTGCAACGTTATATTTAAATAATCTTAACGCGTAAAAAGTTTTGTTTCTATTTATATATCTTATAAATACATCAAGTATTTTGACTGTGATTCATAAAAAAGCAAAAAGAGTTATAAATATAAGATAATTCAGAGCCGGCGACAAAGAAATATATTTGCTGCTTAAGGGCGATAAACATACTTTATTCAGTGAAACGAGGATTTTCGAAAGAAAGAAAGAAAACGAAACGAGTGAGCAAGTTGAAGTAGAGAAAAGTCGTTCACGTATTACTTCATAAAGTAGAAAAGTTCTTGGCCTCCCTTATAGTCTTTTTTTTTCTTCTTTGAACACATACATAGATACTCGTGCAAATCGAATCTTACCACACCCTCCCTCCTCTGCTCCTTTTTTCTCATTTTCTCCATTTTCTTTTTCTCCAAACTACTTCTTTGGCAAAACTTTCTCTTTCTTTCTTTCTCTCTTTTTGGCGCAAGCTACTTTCGCAATCCACTACAATATGGTCATTTTTGCTCACGCGTGTATATTTTTTTTTTATTTTATTCCTTAGCAATTCGAATATTCTAGCATGCTACCTTCTCATCTTCGCCTCACTGCATTTTATCCACAAAATTGTACGGGAGGCGAGAATCTACTATGTCCTACAATGCCGAGATAAACCAGCGTAGTAAAGGACGTCTACGGAAGATGGTTTTTGCGTCTAGAAAAGAAAAGGAAAAAATAGAGGGAAAAAAAAGAACAGGGGAGAAAATAAAGTATGTGTATATACGCTTGGTATGGAAATAAAATAAGTCTCTTTTCATTTATCCTTTTATTATCCCCTTGTTGAGAGGATTTTCTCTTGCGCGACAACAGAAAATAGCCTCTTATGAGCTTGCAACCACAAGAAAATCCTTCCCAATTAAGGCATGCTCAAGGGTAGCAACTTTACTGAGCTTTAATGAAAGTTTTCTTCTTTGACCATACTTAAATTTTATATTGAATAAAAAACTAATAAAGTATATTATTATACAACAAACAATCGAAAGACAAACTATTTAGAAAAAATATACTGTTTTAATATTTTAATATTTAGAAATTATTTTTTTCATTAATTTTTTATATTATATATTTTAATTTATTCCGTTAATTTATGTAAATTTATTAATTCTCATCATGTAGTTTATTAACAATAATAAAACATATGAATTTATTTATAAAATTTAACTTGGAGAAAATCCATAATTGCATGTAATTTGATCTGAAATCTAGTATATCTATACTAAGCTGGCCAAAATAAAAAGCAAAAAATTTATCGCGTGCAAAAGTCGCACAACTCATCGTCATAACAACGCATACGGATAGTTATAAATTACACATACATCTATGTAAAGCAAGTCTAAAACGCGCGCGTCGGTGTTGGCTATAAATCGTGCCTGCTGCTGCTACCGCGCGTTCTCGTTGAATTCGCGACGACAATTCGAATTCCATCGCCATCGTCGTCGTCGTCGTCGTCGTCGCGACCGCGGATTCACGCAGGGAATGTCAGCGTCTTCCGTATGCTTCTATCTCTTTCTCTCGAGCAAAAAGCGTCCCAGAGAGTATGGGAGAACGAACGCTCCAAAGGCTTCTAATTGCGAATTCTCGGCTGATGACTTACGAAGGAATTCGTAGAGACGACGAGCTCGCTTTCGCATCGATCGAAAATGAGAATGGAAGAGAAAGAGAAAAAGAAAGAATACGCAGGGAACTTTACTTTGTGTATGTTAAGGTCGACGTTGTCGTAGTTGAGGTCGAAAAATAATTGCACTAGTTAGATTTTGCGCGGATCTCGATTCGATTTTGCCGATGAGATTGGAATTAGACTTTTTCTTGCGGTGACTATCTGTTTGATTGTAATTAATGGAAAAAGGATTGAGTTTAGTTTAACTTGTTCGTGCGTAACTATGAGGGTTCAGTATACTATCTTGGACACTTCTAAAGGTGTGCTAGATGTTTGATTTAGTTTTTTTTTGTAACAGTTAATGAAAAGACACTTATAGTTCAGAAATTGATACTTTTTGTAGCTAGAAAAAAGCACTAGTATATGAAATAATGTTTTTAACTCTACTACTTGTTTGTACCATCATTGGTAAATTATTTCGAATTCATTCAAAAGCTCATTGTTAGCTAAATTATTTTAGATTGAATTAATTGATTGTCCATTTTCAATATTAAAAGTTTATATACAAATTGTTTTTGAAATATAAAATAAAAAAAAAATTTTACAAGTAAACGCGATAAGCCGCGCACGCTCTTGAACATCAAGAGTATTTTTTATCAAACTAATGGACGCCTCCCTCTTTTCAACATAATACTTCAAAATTGCACAGCACAAAGTTATTGAAAAAAGGGGGTATCGTGAAAAAAAGATCCAATATTTTTGATACTATACTCCTATCTAGTTTGAAGTATCACGCATGCATTCTTTTCTGCTCCATTTCAGAAAAAAAAATCGTATTTTTCATATATGAACATTGACATACATTCAAAAGCTCTTGAAAATTCCATGATTTATATATTTTCTTTTCTGATACCTTGCGTGTACCCAAAAATTTATCCTCGGCTTCGTTAATACCATCACAGAAAAGTTTGTCGTTTAGAATATTTGAGATTCGATATTCAATAATTCGACAAAACCATATATATACTCGCTAATCATGAGCAGTCTAAAAGTGTCATCGTTGTTCACTAAATAAGCGAGTAAGCTAGCTCTCTAGACATCTTCGGATGCTGGACCACAAGGGACGAGCATTAGTTCACATAGGGCGAATTTCCGAGAGGTAGAGTGACGCGAGGGAAAACTGAAACTCCCTAATAAAGTATTTAGTCGACGCATGGATATATGTGTAAGAGAAGCTACCTACGGTAAAGAGAGAAGAGAGAGAGAGAGAGTATATGTCGGGGTAGTTTCAGTTTGCCAGGGTGATCTGTGGCTCCCTCGTCGTGAGAATCGATGCCGTTGCGCGCGAACCGACCGGCCAATAACCATACATCGCTCTACTATCACTCCCATGGGATATATATGTATAGGTATATATATATATATATGTATGCATGGAGAGTATAGAGGGTTTGCTCTCGGCCACCTTATTACAAATAGCCACTACGTACACGTACATTTACGTGCTTTCTCGATCCTTCTCTTGCATTCTACTACTATTGCCTTTTTTCTTCCCGAACAGTTCTGTTACTACTTGAGAATATGGTGTAGTAGTTGGGCTTTTCCTTGAAAAATTGCCGTCTATGCTCATGGACGTGCTCGGGAATAAGTCTTTCAATATCTTTCAATCTGACGATCGATTGTCTCCTCTACTGAGGGCCACTTACATCCGTTACAGCTTTGTTCTTCTACTCTTCCACTACATCCGTCTCTTACTTTGTTGGATATAACCTTTTACAAGAGTTTATGAGTTACCGCTTATGGACCTACAGATTTCCCTTTTTCTCTTCTTTTTACTTTTCTTTTTCCTTTTCTTTTTTCTTCTTCTATAAGCTTCTTTGCTTATTCTTGTTTGTCAAGCTTTATTACATTTTTAGGATTTTGAACGGTAATAAATCTTGGCAAATATTGTAGAGCTTGAAAATTACGTTACGATAAATACATTTGAAGAAACAGAAGAAGGGCTCTAATAAAATTATAATTGTAACAATAACAATAATGATTAAATTTAAAACTAGAATATATACATTATGACAAGGAACTTTTACCTGATTATAAATTTTCATTTTCAATTTGGACAATATTTGATGGATTACATAATATTTTCATGATTTTCATAAACAATTTATAATAACGAGTTTAACATAATTACGTTAAATAGTGTATTTTCAAATAGTTAAAGTAAAGAAATGGAAATGTGGGTCAATGAAAACAATTTTACAGTAAATCAACGAACATGTTAGAATCGATTTTTCACGTATTTGTACGTTGCACGTGACATGATTTTCAATAATACGTTTCATATGTAATTTTCTTTATAAACTAAATTATTTTCAAACTATATATTCGAGTACTGACAATCAGTTATAATTTGATGATTTAGTATTCTAAAGCAATAATGGAGAGTAGAAAAAAATCGATAAGTTTTCGAATTACTTAAAAAAATTCAAAATTGAATAAAAATTCCAACGAAACGAGTAATACTAAAAAATATTTGAACTTTCTTCGGAACACATCCTATAGCATCGATTACTTATTCATAAAAAAAAGAACGACAGAGCCATAAATTTGAGTTTTCTTTTACTGCATATACGGAAATACTGTTATGAGGAAGTCGTCGCAGTAAGACGCAAAGCCCACCCAGGGTGTTTCTCTCCTGCTCCTTTTTACCGAATAAATGAGTCATGAAACGAAGATGTATTTTTGATCAATTTAGTTTTTGCAAAGAGGTGCAATGCGAAGAGTTACGTGCCCCACGGTAGGCGTACGGTAGTCATATGCTCGGAGAATATAGATGGTGAAAAATAAAAGAGAAAAAAAGAACGAGAAAAAAAGAGAGAGAGCAAGTACATTTTCAGCAACGGAGCGCTTTAACCCGGGCTGATTGGGGCAAGCCCTAGGGAGTCGTTTGCTATCTTCTTTTTTTCCTTTTACCTCGTTCTTTCTTACATTTTTCGGAGTTGATCTTCCTTTTTCCCGTAGTCTTTTCTTCGCGCCTTTTTTTTCATATCGTTCCTGCTCTACTTGTTATATATACGTATGTATGTATGCATGTATGTGTATATGTATCCGTATGTAAGTGCACGAGGTCGAGGAGATGAAACGCTAGAATCTAAAGTAATGCCGATGTTCACATCCTACGTCTCTTTTCGCACTCTTACCCTCTTCCAGTTAGAGAAATTGAATTTCATATAGGCGAGAAAAATTGTAATTTTCCACCGCGTAGGATATATCATTGCTTCTCTCTTTTCTTTCTTACTATCTTGCTCCCTTTTTCTTTTTCTATTTTTATTTTCTTCTTTTTTTTTATTCTTTTTATGTTCTGGCACACTTGCCTTGTAAGTTCCTGCAGAGTTTCGTATTTCTTATGCTTTTATCGGCTTAAACGTTTTCGAGCGACGTAGATTGCAGTTGAAACTACCTTTTATTCATAGTAGCATGCAAATCTCTAAAATATTTATTTAAATTTAAATTTTTAAATCATTTTAACGGATTATTTTATATTAATGTTTATGTATGTACACAAAGCTTTTAAAGGGATTTAATGATTTATTTTTCCTTTTAAATAAAAAAACTAATAAATTAAATTCATAACTTCTTATTATTGAATTAATTTATATTCACTTTAAAAATGTATAATTAAAACCAATTACAGCCTTATTAATATTTTCAGTTCTTATTAATAATTAAGTCGCCGTAGGAAATTAATTACTAATTGGTCTTTTACAAAATGAAAGTAATCCAAGTAAAAAAAAAACTTTCGAATTCTTTTACAATTATGAATAGTACTGAAAATTCTTATTTTTTATAAAAATCAAACATTATTTTTAATATTTCGTACTATTGCTGCTAAAAATAGATTCAATCTTTTAACTGTGTGTACGTTCGGTACAAGTTTAGCATAAAATGTATATACACATAGACACGAGTGCTCTCTCGTTAACCGTAGGTGAAGCGGTTAGCCTATCCGTTCGAGAACTCTTAATTAAATCGATAACTCGTTGGGTCTACATTTGAGACTGTTAGAGGCGTCTCTTTCTCGTATGTCGTGGTCGGTATATAAACCCCCGCTATGTTATATACTCGTGACGCCGATAGGTAAACATTACCCAACTTCTCACTCCCTTATTCTCATCAATTACACTGTCGCGCTCGCGTCCATTTCCAAGTACTTTGATACCGTCTTGAGAACTAACATATACACATTTACTCGCACACCTATACACTCCTGCATATATCCATATACTCGGATACTTTCACGAATGCGTAAGCCACAATACACGCTGATCCCTAAAGGGATTGACTAATCGAAAAGCTCCTCGCGTTTCTCCGCATCGCAACTATCGCGTTCATTAAGCGTCTATCGTTCTCGAATAGACTCGATGCTTGGCCCTTTAAATGAGAGAACGTAAGTATATCCATAAGTCGATATTTACTTAACATTTTTTCATAAAAGCATCAAAATCTTTGGCTTATAATTTAATTATTACCCGATTGCTTGTGTAGTTTGTACTTTACAAATTCAAAAATTTGTAAGAGAAATAAGTATCTATGAACTAAATAATGTGCAAAAATTTATATCTAGTATTCACTATTTAATATTTCTTATCGATACCTGTCCAAAGTTTATTTTCTTATTTATTGGATCAACAAACTTAAACTGAATTATATAAAAAATTTGATAATACTTTGATGTAATTTTATATATTATATGTGATCATCGTCTAACCCAGTCTTTTCCTTTATAACTAAATTTTTAAATTCTTAAAAATTTTATTCAACATGTACTCAATAATACATCAAACCTCCCTTTGCTTTTAGTTGAATGTTCCAAAAATCGCCAAACTGAAAATCACCTGGGAATTATCATGTGTAAAATAATGTTCACCTGCATCGATAAATAAATGACTAACAAAAAGTACGCATTATTTTGGGTAAAAAATCAAAATAAAAACGAAGAGTAAAAGCAAAATCAAGTAAAGAAAGAATAGTATACTCGGACGTATTTTTTTTCAATGAAAACGATGCAGAGTTACTGTGAAAGCAGAGTACTAAAAATCCGGGAAGCTAGGCTTGAAAGGAGACGATGCAGGATTACGTAGGGATTTATTTGAGATTTTCTGCCATTGCAATGAAAAAAAAAGAAAAAAAAAGCTACGCGAGTTCTTCCCTAACTCGTCAACTCTTATCGGTGTACAAATAGCAAAAAAAGAAAGAAAGAAAAAAAATAACATTCCCAGCGACGTCGACGATGTTGTAAGCGTGTACATTGCAAATAAAATCACGGCCAAGCTAGAAAGTACTATGTGCATTGAACCGTTACTTTCTTTCTTATTTTACCAAGTGTATGTTATACGCACGTATCCAGCTCTAACATTGCATTTTATGCTCGCTTGCTTTCTATATCTTTCTCTCGTTTCCTGCATAATTTTCACTTTGCTATTTCTACTTGTTCGCAATAATGGCAACAGCGGCAGCAGCAACACAGCGCCACACCAGTAACTTCTGTCATCGTCGACATTAACAAAAGAATCTCTTAGCTTTTTAATGAAAAGATCGCGAACAAACGTAAATTTTCGATGTATATAAGAAAAACTTGAGAAAATTAACAACTATGCAATTTCAGCATTATAAGGATATCTTATTCATTGTAATAATTACATTATTCAAATTGGTACAATAGTTAATTGAATGCATTATCTTTTTTTATATTTCTATTTTTTATATTTCAAGACTGTAAAAGTAAAATAAAATTGTACAATATAAACAGAAAAATATTTTTATGCATCCAATGGTAATAAATTTTATTCATTCATGAAAGGGTTGTTTTTATTTTTAACTGAATTACACTTGAAACTAAATAAATTTTTATACCATCTGTTACAATAAATACTTTTTATTTGAAAAAATGTAAATAATAGTATTCTTGTCGATACAACTTTTTTTGCATTGTTATTCAATTAAATATACTTTAAAATTTGTAAAAAAAACTAGATAAAACAAAAATATTAAAAATAAAATATGAAAAAAGAAAAAATATACATATTACGTTTATTAAATTATAAAAAATATTTTAGTGCTTAAAGTTTTTAATAATATTAAAATAATTAATATTATCTCTACTTTCAAAATAATTGTTAAAAAATATAAAGAAATAATTAAAATAGGGAAAATTTGCGTAACACCTATGAAGTAGAAAGTAAAAAATTGCAGTGCCTTCGTTATATTTACTCGTAGAAAAGAAAGTTCTTATTACTTCTTGTTACTGTGAGCCATCGTTTTCTTCAACGTATCGACGTTATAACGAAAGGCGAAGATAATAAAAAAAAAAAAAAAGAAAAAATGAAAGTATTAAGAAAAAAAAAATATATAGGTATATATTCAAGGGAACAATGAAAGAACGTAGAAACATGAGAGGCTCAGTCTTTGTTAAGGAAAGATTTGTGGATGGACCGCAATTAGTTTCATTTCTCGCCGGGAACTAAAGACACCGCTTGTCACTCTATTCGCCGACTTTCTGGCGCCTTAGTAGTGTATATATACGAATATAATATATATACACGCATATATATAATCTTTCTCTGACAATTCTCGATTCTGATGGAATATACTCTTGCAAGTGTCTCTCATCTTCGTTAGTCTCGGAAAAGTCACGTAAAATTCAACGTGGATAAGAAAGCTAGAAGTGGGCACAATACAAATTGTATGCTCTCTCCATCAAATTAAAAATGAAAGCTGTGCATTTAGAAAATTTATTATAATCCTTCTACCGAGGATAGTATAATAATAAAATTTTATTTTAAATTAGTATTATGTCAAATGAAAAAGTTTATATAAATTCAACATTGAGGAAAAAAATTTTAATAAAATTTTAACCAAATAAAACTTTGAAAAAATTTATTTGAGTTTACATATTAAATTCTTCTAATAAATTGAAAGTTTTACTTTAAAAATTTTGAAAAATAATTCTACAGTTGCAATAAATTTGTTAATAATTTCATAATAAATATTAAATTCAATTGCTGATATAAGATAATAAAGAATAAATAAAAAATTACAAGTATTGGTATGTATAAAATTATTTGCCACATAAAATATTGATACAATCAAATTAAAAAAAAATTGTACTATTAAACAAATAGCAGCAGCTAATTAGAACAACTAACATCTTCAGGCATCAGATTTTTACGTAGGAAATCGAAAAAAAGTTATTTGCTCGCTGATTTTATGTTTATACGAATTACAACGCATGCCTACTGTAACTACGCTATCAGGAGGTGAGCGGTCATCAGCTGACGAAGGAACATTTTTGTCGATGTTGGCACGAAGCCCGGCTGTACCTAATGCCTCGTACTTAGCCAACTTTTATATAAGAAAGAAAGCAAAAGACCGGGAAAAAAAACTTTTTTTTTACTCACGAAAGGTTAAAGCTGATTTTTATGCATTTGACGTAGTGATTCCGTAATCTTATTTGAGAATTGGCTTTATTAAATTTATCCTGAAAACAATTTTATGAAAATATTTCTTATGTAAATATTGAACAAAATTAGAAGAACTGATTTCACAAAAATATATTAAAACATTGTAGATTAAACTTAAATATGAATGAAATATAATAATAAAGTTTTACTTTAAATTTAAACAATAGAATTAGCAAAAAGTTTTGTCATTGAAATTATTCAATTTTTAAACTTTTTTTTTGAACAATCTATGCTCGTTTATGGATGCAGAAAATAAGAAATATTAAAAGTTTTATGTTTAAAATTAAAGTTATTTCTCTTATCAAATGTACTTTAAATTTCAAATGTAAATTACATCGTTTCGAAAGTTTTTCAATTTATTTGATAAAAATAACGATGTAAGGGACACGTAGAAATTTTTTTACAAAAATTGTTAACGTCTGTGAATTGGCAAAAACTTTATCGATTTTACTTTCTAACACGGAAAAAATGTTGCGAAAGATCGTAATTTAACATAAACTGTGCGTTTTACATTTAAAATTGTAAAGAAAGATTTTTATATTCACTATTTTAATTTATATTAAAAAAAGAAACATTGCTAAAAATGATTGTATATTTTTCATAAACTTAAAATGATAATAAAAATTTAAAAGCAAAAAAATAAAAAAATGTTATGAAATATTGATTATTTTCAAATGTTTCAATACTTTAATATTAATGGAGCTTTTTGTAATGATGATAAAGAATTGGAATGACTGAGTAAAAAATCAGTAGTACATATCAGTATTTTATCAGCCAATTGGAACACCAGAAAAATATTGAACATAATATAATGCTTTATGATTGTTAATGTTTTATTTTCGAATATCAATTAAATATATGGAATAAATCAATATTAAACGTTCGTTATATTAAATAGCGTGATAAAAGGTGAACAATAGTTATCGACCGTATTCTATTTCCGTTCTCTGGAATTTTTAATAGATTAAACATAACTATGAATTAATTTCAAATAAATGCAGAATTTTCAATTTAATTCAAATGAATGAATAGGCACACCGAGAAAAGAAAACAAAAAAATGCATAATTAATAAAAAAACATGAAATAAAGTATATATACCACTAAAAATCAATATATAAATATTACTTTTCAAGTTAAAAAAGTAGCGTAAAAAAGCATATTTTTCCATAAATTTTTAAAAACTTGGAATATAGTCTGCATGGAAGATAACGAGAAACGACAACATATTCATTTAAAAAATTATAATACAAATACTCGACTATTTTGCTTTTAAATTTTAAAAGTACATGTTATGATATTTTTTACACGAGTACTCACTAGTTAATTTACATAAAATCATTTCAGCATATCTTTTATTCTGACGCTTTTAGAATTTTCGCTATTTCATTTTTAAAAAATTTTATAATTATATTTTTATTTTATTAATAATATTTTTTAATTTTTAATAAATATAATGGTTTATTTATGATAAAATAGTGTCGAAACAATGCGATAAATGTTAATCTTCCGTAAATACTGTATAAGCCAATTCATATCTAACGTTATCCACGAAAATTCCTCTTAACAAAAGCAAACTAAACAAACAAAAGATTCAATCAATAAAAGCGGATAATACGCCGACAAAGCAGCATTTCTTTTCGGTCGCACGTGTAGTAACGTACAATATAATTTCTAAGTATTTCTTTTTTATATATAGATATATCATACTTATATATATATATATATATATATATATATATATATATATATATATATATATATATATATATATTTTATCAAGTTTAATAGATAAAAATAAAATTTGGTCAAACGCACATGGCAATGGCACTATTGCTGTTGTCTTTCATTCGACATTAACCAACAATTAAGTTGTCCGAAAAGCTCAGTTAGCCTCGATCGCGGCCAACCAGACAAAGAAGAGAAATTAGAGGGGTAGAGGCGCCGGCAAGTCGCTCAGCTGACGCTCGTATAAGTTTATCTTTCTCTCTCGCTTACTCATTCGTGATTGCTATGAAAAAGAAAGCGAGAGCGTATGAGGAAAGTAGGAGTGGGTGGTATAGCGAAGGGGAGGAAGTGCTAGTAGCGAAGAAGAGGACGTGGGGAGGGAGTAGGGGAGGAGGGCAACAATAGTCGGAGCGGCGCCGCGACTCCCGTGACGTCTGTCGGCGCGTCGGCCAATCAATAGCATCCCCATGGCAACCACAGATAACATCGGACATACACCAAACCTAGTGCACATACCTTCCTACCCTTTTAGTACTCTCCTTTTCAGACGCTCATTTTATCTAGGTACAAATGCAACATGCGACTTTATTATAATTATATTACGTTTTTTACACTGCCAGTTTTTTTTAAACAGCCAAAAGAAAACGCAAATGTTTGAAGGCAACAAGAACGGATTTCCGATCTATGCTAAGATGCTCTTCGATCTCCCTTATCTTTCGTTCTTTCGTTTTTAAAGTCTTGAAGGCTGCGGTTGGTAATAGTGAATATAAGAGATGAATGCGAATACGCGAAAGCGCGCCAGACCACGGAAATGAAAGCTCGTGCTATGGAATTGGAATGGAGAAGCTGCATTTCTTTTTTCGCTCTCCCTCTCTCTCTCTCTCTCTTTTGTTGATGCAGGCTCACATTTTTCCGATAAACCCATTGCCACGTTTTTTTTTTCTTTCATTTTTATTTCTTTTTTGTTAATAGCTTTTTTCAATAGTCGATGGCTTTTTGTGCTTTATATTTGAAATTTTGATTTATTTTGACGAAGCAGCTTTAATTAACTATTTTAAAATATTAATCTTTTAAAAATCTATATAAAGAAAAAAAACGATTTTATCTTTAATTTTGTTTGGTAACTCGTAAATTTCATTTGATTCTAATTTATTAAGCTTTTAATTTACTCTTCGCCTTTCGATTCTTCGTCTTATTAGATGCCTAATAAATATAAATGTAATTGCTCATTATTTCCTAACGTTAAAAAGAACAAAAAAAGAAGGAATAAAAAGTACGAAAATCCACTCAATTAAAAAAAAGGAACATCGATAAAAGCCTTTATAGTGAATTAAATTTGTTTCCCTTCTTTATACCTGGTTTATTCCTTGAACAAAGCGCAATAATACTGTTCTTGGGGAAATAATGCGATCAACACAGAAATCACAATAAATGTTTGACAGTCAAATGAGAAATATAATTAAAAGAAAGAGGACGACGCTGAAGAAATCGAGATTTTATTGCATTGTATTCAAACCACTTTTATCAACTGAGATGTATAATGTAAAAATAATTTAAAAGATCCTTATTTTTTTTTACTTTAACCTAATTTTTTTTATCAGTAACTAATATTAATGACTTTTAAAAAAGGAGCAATTTAACAAGATGTTTTTAAATTTTCCATACGCCTTTTACAAACTAATAATTTGGTTTTACGAGCAGTACGCGCGAAAGAAGGAGAGGAAGGCGCCGCTCAGGCTGCAGCCCCCATTCTTGTCGTGACCGAGCACGTATTCTCTCTTTTTCTATTTCTCTCTCTTTCTCTCTCTCTTTGATCAGCTGGTTTGAAACCTCTGGACGCCGTCCAACCAGGTTAATATCACCCTTCCGTTTTCTCCCCTCTTCCATTCCCTTTTACATTTTGCTCGTTCCTTTTCTCGTCGATCCACACCCTTTCTTCCACACCCACTTACTTTCTTTCGTATATCTCTCTTTCACCTTTTTGCCTCTCTTTACATGCCCATCGTTTTCTCTTCCTTTTCAAAAAATAAAGCTTATTCTTTTCCGAATTTTTAAAGTTGCTATTAAAAAAATTCTATGTGCTATTGAGGTCGAAGTCATTTGAATTTTGAAAATTTCATGTTTTTCAAAGCTTTATATATCGATGAATGAATATCGAACGTTTTATGCTTTTAGATTCATTAAAAATTTTAATATTTTGACTATCAACCAAAATAGTATGTTGACAATTAAAAGTTTTAATCTTGCAATATTTTTTATAGTATCCATAAAATATTTATTTTATTTTTATTTTAGGAATCTACTTGCATTTAAAAAATGTTTAAATTTTAATACGTTCAACAGAATTCGAATGAAAATCTAAAATATTTTAATAAAAGTTTCTCGATTTTGTTTTCCTATCGCTTTTCACATTACTATTCAAACCTTTTTTTTTCTTTTATCAATTGTGAATGTTATTCTATACACTTTTTAAGAAGTCGATAAGGGACTTTGCGACTGCCGGAAAGATAAATCTATCTCAAATTCAGTCTGTACTTGACTAACCTGTTGACCTTTTTCTCATTGAATTTCAAGTATTTCTCTTTTTTTTTTAATTTAAAGCACTGGTAATTTATGTGAAAAGATACGTGTACAGTATGAATTATACTTTTTCTCGACAATTTAAAATTTAAATAATATGCGTATTTAAACTTTCCTTATTTTTTAACCTCTAGATAAATTAAAAGTCATTTGAAATTGACTTGCACTAGTTAAAATTTTAATGGCAAGAACTAATTTTTTTTAACTTTTTTATTCTGTTTTTCTACTTTTTTATGAATAAAATTTTTTTAATGCATGAAAATATTTTAAAATATAAAATACTTTGAAAAGTCTAATATTTGCTTAACATTCATTTAAATATTTTATATTCTAATTTATAAAAATAAATATTATACAGTAGACAACATCTATATTAAGTTTCCATAATTTTAAGTAATAAACATTTAAGTAATACGTAAATCAATCGATAAAAAATCAATCAAGAAAAAAAATTTAAAAGCTCGATAATTTTGAGTGATTTAATTATATTAGCTAATAAAATAATTCAGCCTATAAAGGAAAGAAAGCCCGGAATTATTTCTAGAATTAATTTAGATGTCACACATATGGAGTTGATCTGAGCAAGCTAATAACTCATGATACTTCACCCTAATTTCTGTCCATAATTCTGTCTCGACTCCGGCGCCAAATGTCAAGATATTTCCTTTTCCCCTTTTCTCTTTCTTCCTCTCAAAATATAACCCAAAGCCTTAAGCCTGGCAACACGCGCGTTCCAAAAAAAGGGATTTCTCCCTCCCGCGCTACAGATAAGAAAGCCCAATAAATTTCAACGACTTTAGTAGCACTCTTTTTTTCCTTAACGCGCCTAAAAGGAGCCGTAGACAAAAGAAAAAAAATACAAATAAAAATTTTTTTTTAAGTAATCAAATAAATGTTGAGCATATTAAATGTAGCTACCACGTGACCTTAAAAATAAAGAAGACGTTAGTAAGAGACTGTGTCCTTTTTCCTTGAAAAGTGAACGATATCGAACTCATTGCAGATCTCCGTGAAAAACGCAATCATAAATCAATCGGGCTTGTTGCACCAGTTCATGCAGCTTCTAGTGTTATAAAAGCGAGGACGAGAGAAGCCCTGACCCGCCGGCGAGACACGGCGCCATCTAAATCGCGCTCCCGTCAAGTACCCCGACTCGTGACGTAGGTTTATATGAGAGATGAGAAGTATTTCTCTCGTTATATGATAGAACAAAGTTTTGCCTCTCTCTTTATTTTTTTTTTTTTTTTTACTGGAGCAATAACAAACATTTTTTATCTGACTACGCAAGACCAATTCATTTGCTTTTACTCTTAATTAAATGCCTTTACTCCAGTTAATTTAGTGATTGCTCACTTTCCTTTTATGAATTATATAGAAACTGTGTCACTTTTTTTTAATTAACATTATAAACTTTTGAATTTGACTTGTTTTCATATTTCATTAAATCAAAAATATTTTTCATATAAATTTCAAATTTTTCCTTAAAAATTCATTAAATAAATTGAATTCTTAAAATGACCTCAAAAGCATAAAAATATGTTAATCAATTGAAACATTGAATATCTAAATAACTATTCAAATTGTATATTACTTTAACAATAGAGCTAAATGATGCATGTATCAGGCAAGAAAATGACTGTTATAAAGGGTGAAGTCAAGAAGAAGGGACTAAGAAGCAAAAGATAGAGAAGTATGACTAGCTGAGGGTATAGAGTTGAATAGAAAGCACGAGGTTGCATTATTTGCAGTCGTAGCATTCACAAGCGGAGTTTCCTTCCACTTTCTCTATTTCTTAGGCGCAGATGGCGTCGAGGAATTCCGGACGTTTGATTGAAAATTTCTTGAGAAGAGAGAACCGAAGAAAGATAGAAAACGGTATGCAACTATACGAAAGTCCCAAGGGTATATAAGCATGAAGGGGTGTCAACAAACGAGGACGCTATCTACGTCAAGGGTATACAAAAAGAAAGGATGATAATAAAAAAAAAAGGGGGATCGAAAGCTTGCTATTTATTTGTCCGATTCTGATTTATTTACAATCTTCCGCAATTTTTCCTATTTTCTAGTATTTCTTTATAGCCTTTTACTCTCGATATAAAGATTGAGTCTTTATTTCGATGAGGTGAGTCATCTATTGCCCATTGAATCAGACCATTCATCTTGCTTCGATGGGAGCTTATTGGTAATATTATTCGATGCCTCAATTAAACGAAAAATATCCCCCAATTTCACTTTATTCTATGACATCATATATTTACTTTTATATTAATTAATACAAGGCTTTGTCCGTCGATGCGATAACTAAAAAATATTTTTAATTAAAAAATATTAAAGCAGACATCTTTCAGATATTAATCAATAATTTAATTATTTCAAGGAAATTTTCAATTTAGACCACTTTTTAGAATGTTTTTTTTTCAAACACTTTTTTAAAACTGATGTGATCGAAATAACTTTTTAATTACCGAATATCCGAAATTTCTTAACTTTGCTCGTCAGCCATCAAAAAAGTTTAAATAAAGTTCCTTCGACATTCAGGTATTCCAACGCCAACGATAATGTTTCACGCAATCATTCCTAACAAAAAATAAAGTCTCAAACCGTCAGCAGCAACTTTTGAAATCAGTGCATCCTTATAAACCTTGCCATTTACAAAAAAAAAAAGAAGAGACAGATAAAAAAAGGAAACTTCGAGAGAGAAATAAGAGCTATATACAGAATCGCAATAGCTTGATTGACGTCTCGACGCTCGAGTTAAACAGATGGCAAATCGCGCTTGCTTTACGGAATTGCTATTTGCTTTACAGTTTTAAAGGGCTGCTAAGTTGCCAGTTTACAAGCTATAAAGCTTTCTATTTCTCTCTTTCTCTCCTTTTTACCTTGCTAAAAGTTCCTAGTTTCTCTGTTTATATGTACGTAGAAAATCTAACTGCTACGCCGTACCAGTCGCGTGTTACTTTTGCTTTAAGCTCGCAACGATTCTTAATATCGCTAGGTATCCCTTTCTTCTACCTTTAACGTTTAACCAAACACATGCAGTGCAATGACCTTAGGCATACAGCAAGCAACAGCAGCAGCAGCAGCAACATCGTCGTCGTCAAGCCGTTTTGTTGCTACTCCTTAAGCAAACGACTGCACTATTACTACTTAAACTACTTCTTGAGTTAAACTTTCGCTCTTGTAGCGTTTTAAATGTAAAAAGGATTTATACGCTCTGAGTTCACTATACTCTGCACTGCAAGGGGCTTTTACGTATAATGCTGCTATAGTAGCTATTTTCACTCAACAACACACGGAACTAATTTTCAAGGTAACAATATTTTACAATGAAAACTTATTAGCTTTTTTTTAACGGATAATTTATACAAGACAAATAAATTTGAATATATGATGAAGTAAGTTATTATTAGGTGATTTATATTTAATGACGTTTGTTTTTGAGTTTTATTAAATGCGTTATCATTTTTAATCAAGTATACATCTGTTGCGACAACGAAAAGATTGTATATCTTGTTTTTGTTTTTCATTAAAATTATTAACTAGCATAACTTTATAAAATCAATATTAGTAGAAAGATCAAGTAATATATGCAATAATTAAAAGTTTTTTTTTAGTTCATTAATTTTTGTATTCTGAATAAATTATCGAGAAACTTATTAACATTATTTAATTATAATTTGAATATTGATTTATTAATTAAATATTTTGAAAATTAACATCACTAAAATAAGTAAATTATAACTTAACAACAGCGATACACTTTGGATCCCCAGGTGAGACCCTAAGATTTTCCGTAAGACAAAATACCGATATCGCGTAACTTAATTAACCATATAGTTTCCGAACAAGTATAAACCGCCAATGTTAGAGTCGTAACGTATTGACTTTACAGCATCATATCTTGGGATACGATGCGCGTGATATTATTTTCAGACTAAAGCTTGTAGCATATGTGTAAGCTCTTCGTAGCAATATTTCCCATCTTATTCAATATACTTGTTTCTTCGACGTAGATACCTTCTTTTTTTATATCCTTTTCTTTTTTTTTCTTCAAGGTGCATTCGTATATACATTTAGATTTTGTAAAAGAGGTTATTAAATTGGATTCGAATAAAAAAAATTGTCAACTATGCGTGAATAACATTTGTATTTTTATTTATCTTACTTTTTCAATATCAAAAGAGCTTTTCGAGTATAGCTTGTTATATTTTTATTTCGCTTATCCGGCAAAGCTGTATGTTATTTCTCTTTGAGTATAATTTTTTTTCCTTCTTTTATGATTTAATGCACATTTCCTTTACTACTTTATACATCATTTTCAAGTTTGAAGATTAATACATCTGATGAAATATCAACAAATTTTAATATCAATTTAAACAAAAATTTTATTTTTCTTTATCGATGTTTCTATTCGTTTCTTTTATTTGCATGTCACGGATAAATATTAATTATAAAACAAACAATTTTAATATCAAGAAAAGCATTTGATTAATCATGAAATATAAAACATATTTTTAATAAAAAAAAATAATTTTAGTTTTCATTTCCTAAAACGAATTGAAGTGCTCGTAATATTTATAGAACATGGAAAGCACAATAACGACGTACTCCCTTAAAAATCCATAACTAACAGTCCTTATAAGAATTCAAAGTTATTGTACTACCTATACAAGAGAGAAAAAAAAATCTACCAATAGCTTATCTTCCTCTTAAATCCAAGCCCTTCTCTCCGATTGTCTCCCTTATATTCCCTTTTTTTCTCTTTCCTAAAAAGAAGAAAAAAATAAAATAACTCTCATAGTCGAAAAGCGAGCTGTGTGCCGTAAATAAAGCGCCTTAATATTGTTCTTTCAAGTTTCGCAAGCCGTGGAACATACATAATAGAGTGGGAGCCGCGCTCTTTGCCTTCTCTCTTCCTACTCGCTTAGATATATAAATTCAGAGAGAAGAGAAAGGGAGAGAGCTTGCAATAACTTTCGGCAAAATAGCGGAAAATGGAAATACAACGTTCCAAAAAGAAGAAGAAGCAGAAGAAGAAGAAATCTTATAGCTGTTAGTCTTCTGCTGAGAGCGCATTAGGCGAATACAACGACAATAGAAGCTTTGCCATTAAATACTTTTCTATGGATAGTGCCAAGCAATGTTATAGCTTAATCACATACGACCGACAATATTTACAAGGAGCTAGAGAGAAAGAGAAAGTGAAAGAATGAAAGAGAAGAGAGAATAAGAGACAAGAAGAGACACAGCTATAATGATAAGATAATCCTGTTGAAAGCAAATAGCCCCAAGGAGAAAAGGAAAGACACGCGTGGTAATGGTCCTATGGTATGAAAAGAAAAAAATGAGAGAGAGAGAGAGAAAGTGGAATGATAATACTACTTACTCGGTAGCCCTATCTACAATCGCAATCGATAGTACACTCACCCGAGAGATAAAGAACGAGAGCAAAAGAGAGAGAGAGAAAGAGAGTAAGTGTAGCCCCTATAGTGCAAGAGCCCCTCGACGATATTTAAATGTCAGACACATAACATGCGTGTTCACTCTCTCTCTTGCGCTCCATAAGAGATATCCTAACATTTATGCCCCCTCGACGTAAAACAGCCTAGGCTTCCTCTGTCTCTCTCTCTCTCTCTCTTACTCAGCCCCCGCGCACATATTTGCCCACCACGGAACGCCGTTAATATGTAGATGTCCCTATGTACGTATATACATATATTTTAGACCAAGAACGGTCACATTTACACGTTCACTCTAGTCCTCGTAATTGTGTGTACAGTCATCTATATATATATACATATACACATATACGCGAAATATAGAGACTTGCTCTCGGATAGAAGATAGTTGCACACCAG
Source organism: Anastatus disparis (assembly GCA_017163975.1). Lineage (NCBI taxonomy): Eukaryota > Metazoa > Arthropoda > Insecta > Hymenoptera > Eupelmidae > Anastatus > Anastatus disparis. The sequence continues at coordinate 1,090,405 of JAFFSR010000012.1, forward strand.
GGCGACGTTATTAAACTCAAGGGCTTTTCGCTTTCTACACGCCGAGTAAACACGTCGTGTTTCTCTCTCTTACTCTTTCTCTTTCTCTCTCTTTCTTTCTGTCAGAAACTATATATATGTATGCATATATATATATATATATATATATATACATATATATATATATATGTTCAGACTGCGAGACTATGCCGCTTGGGATTCTCAAAGAGAACGCGAGCTAACTGAACGATTCAACGTTGCATTCGCTAGAGAAATATAGGTTGCACTTGCGTGGTTATTAAAAAAAATAGAGAAAAAGAAAGAGAGAGGGAGAGAGAGTAAACGAAACGAGGTAACGAAAGCACTGAGAAAATTTCGTTTGAATAAATTAGTAGTCAAAAAGGTGAAAGGCTGGATAAAGGTGTAGTTGTAGTAGTTTCCTCTCTTTTTTCTCTCTCACTCTCTTCATCTCTTTCTTTTACTCGATGGAAATTGAAAGCGCGCGATTCCATGATTCTGAATCGGTTTATAATAAATGCGGGTTATGTTGAGTTACTAACTCTTGAAAAGAAAAGATTTAATCAATATTTGTTTTGACCGTAAGATGGAAAAACTATCTGCCTTTATAAGAGTTATAAAATATTATTGTATCTTTACTACAATTATTTACTAATTTGAGTTAAGAACATTTCTACTTCAAGATTCAAAAATATTCAAACCTTTCTAAATATATTAAGATATATAGAAGAGATATTTATTTTCTTCAATACTTTGAAATTTTTTTTTTTTTTTTGGATACATCATCCACTAAATATTCTTGCATGCTTGTACAAACTTGAATTATAAATCATGTTAACTTGAACTTTGGTAATTAAGAATTTGATTTATAGTGCAGTAAAATTTGTTGTAAACTTGGCATATAAGAAAGTTGCGCTTTACTATTTTACCTTTAACTTAAAAACTGCATTAGTCCAAATTATGAGGACTACTTATTCTCACAAAATTATTTTGCCTATTTATTATAACTAATGTCAAAGAGAACAATGTCAATAAATTTCATTTTTAGTTTAGGCAGATACTTAGTGTCTTGAGTTCCTAAAAAAAATAAAAGGAATATAATTATTATCATCGTAGCTCAAGACATACATAAGAAATTTTAAAACGAGGGCACGAGAGACATGTGCACAGCATTGCAAACGAGTTGATTATTTCGCGCTGCGACAGTAAAAGAAGAACGAAAGAAAACATAGTAAGGTAAAATAAAAAAAAAGCAAATGAATTTAGCCGAAACTCGAGGACGAACGAAAAGTCGGTGTACTCTTTAACACATATCGCACAGGAGTACGACTTTCTGTCTTTAGTTTTTTTTTCCAAAATTTTTTTTGTAGTACAAGGGTAAAATGATTTATAGTCTTCCAGTTTTTAGTCCAACAAAGAGAGATAGAGAGTACGTAGAAGCTTGGTAAAGCAACGTGCGTGCAGAGTTGAACGGGAATGACAGGGGAACTAATTAACTCGACCATTGTTGGTTGGCTATATACTTCCACTTCTTGCGGTTGCCGCGAAACTATTATTACTCACGCCATACCAATCTCTATACTTAGCGAAATTCTATCGTCCGCGATCAGAGCTGGCGGGCAGAGAGGGAGGAAGACGTGTTTAGGATGTGACAGACCCTCCGATTCTTAACGTGCTATTTCTTTTGCTAAAAGTCTTCCGATTAACCTTCTATAGCTCATACCATCTTCTTTCAGCCTGCTTTTTCCTTTTTCTTATTTTTCTTTCCTAACAGTTTCGCAGTATGCTTGTCGTTCGACTTCTCAACAAAGTTTCTTTAACCTTTTTTTTCGTCTTTTTGGCACGAAAAAAGTACTTAATTTCGCCTTTTTTTTCTTTCATTTTTGTAATTTTTAAAATGTCCTATGTCTTGAGAAAAGTTGACGAATTACGCAATTGAAATCTAAATTTAAAATATCGATAATTGGAGATAATTACATGGTCGTAAGTTCTCGTGTTAACATTTATCGATCACTGCGGTGATCACTGCGCATTTTAATCAGACAATTCATTTGAAATATATGAAAGTTGTGTCTGGAATATTAATTACACAATCAAGCTGAATTAATATTTAAGTGATGAATTCTTAGGGTTATTAAAACTTATTAAAAACCTCACCATTTGGTTCTATTGTTTGATGGAAATATCAAATTGTTCTTACCTGAAACAAAAAGAAAAAAACTTTTATTAACAAATGTGAAAGGAAAAACATTATTTTTTAATTTTAAATTATAAAATAATCCTATAAAAGTATTGAACTTGAGATGAATATTAATGATAAATTTAATAAAAACATGTTTCGAAGAAAAACATTGCATTTCTAATATGCATGTCTCACAATTTCTGATACTTTACGGGTCACTTGACCCAATACATAACAAATGACATACAAAAATGTACTAACAGAATAACCCAATTTTTGCATTCGACCACTTTTTCAACAAATTCGGTCAAATATAAAATGTATCAATTAAATTAAGTTATATCCCAACGACTATTTTACGCCAGTGAAAAATAAAAAATTCAATTATCGTAAAAAAATTAAACGTTTTTTGTTGCCAATAGCCCGTTTATCAACGCCATTACATCGACGTAGGCATGCAGTAATATAAAATACATAATAAAAAGCTGTAGTTTTTTTACTCGTGCAATGTTAAATTAGCATGTATTTCCGTTCATAAAAGCTCATTGAAGGACGTCAACTTGACATACTAGCTCTGAACGAAGAACGATGAAACAGGTTACGATGACCAGACGTTATAAAACAAGATTGCTGTACTTATGCTGCACGTAAAACCTTTAATTTTTTTCGATATTACTAATACATTTTGATTAATTAGCGGTGAGTGGTAGAAATGTTTCGTAGAAATATTTACGCAGAACTTGATTAAATTATTGATTATTTTCCTTTAACGAATATTTTACGTATTTAGGAAAATTATAGTGAATTGAATACTTCAAATACAAATTATATTCAACATATTTAGGGAAATTTTAGTTAATTAAATATTTCTCATGCTAATGATAATTTTTATTAATTTAAAATGGATAAAATTTAATCCATCCTTTCTTATTATTAATGAACACGACAAAAATATTGATCATGTACATTTGAAAATGTAAAACTATTCTTCTTCATTATATATTTTCAAGTTTATTAAATAATTGATTTTTATCGAATTTCTAAATAACGAAAAAAAAACACGCTTTCATTACAATTACACCCAGTCACCAAAGTATAAACATGCCTAATTCACATTTCTCTTTTTTAAGCTTGAAAAAAACCTTTTGCCACAGTGCGGTACGCAACTTAAAAGCATCAAGGATAAAAATCAAATGAGAGAAGATTAGAATTGATAAGGGTAAGCAAGGCGTGTGCGCGTTTATTTGCGTCGCCAACCACGAGCGTATCAACAAACCCCGAGGACAGCAAGTGAAAAAAAAAGGAAATAGAATATACATGTATATACAGTGTAAGCTTGTAAACGAAGAGAAGAGAGGAGGGAGCAGGGGGGTAAACTCGTGACATCTAATAATAAATTAGTAACACGAGACTCTTTTGCTAAAAGGGGCGGTTTAGCTTGGGCCGTAGCTAGCAGCACCATCCCTTTCTTAGTTCTCACCGCTTTAGCAAGGCTTTTGAAATTGGAGACTCTATGCGACCCTGCATACATATACAGGTATATATTTACACGTGTGTGTAAATGTACGACTTTTACACATAGGTGCGGCAAACACGCGAACCACACGCTAGCGTCACCTCATTATGCTAATTATTCGAATCCCTTCCCCATGCTTCTATCTGCGTATATTTAATGTAGCTTTAGCATTACAGGAAATATTATAAGCACTGCTCGAATTAGATGGAGCGCATGAAATGATGCTTCAATTTGGAGGATTAACCTTTTTGATGTAATAGTGAGAAAGAGCAACAGAGAAAGATAGAAATAGAAAAGGAGAGAGAGAGAAACTAAATCCGTTGGTGTCGAGATCAACGCACGAGTTGAATGTCTCTTCTCACAAGAGGATGTAAGCGCTACTGGAGCTAGCTCCAATTTTATCATATGTAAATTGAGCGCAGACTAGAAATTTATTGCCCTGCATAGCGCGACACCAAGAGGAGGCTTTGCATAATTGTTCTTTAAGAAGGCGACAAGTGAAATAAGGTTTACAGGCGATTTTTTTTCGGAAGAGTAGTTTATTATTAAGGATTTCGTTGAACGAAATTATTTTAAGCAACTAAAAGAATTAAATTTCATAATGAGTTTTTTTTTAATTTCAAACAAATTTTATCTTTCATTGAAAAAAAAATATTGAATATTTAAAATTGTTTAATCAATAACAGATTACATTTAATCTGTATATATTGAAAAATGTCCATTTATAAATATAAAAAGATACACTAAAATAAATTAAAGTTTGCATTGTTAAAAATTTTTATGTTATTTCATAATTTGACAAATATTAATTTGTTTTCTTGATTTCGCACCCATTTTTTCACATTATTGCACATTGCTACAAGAGATTAGAATAATACATATTAGAAAAAGCCATCTAATCTCTTGTAGCTTAAGAGATTTAAATTGTATAGACCACTTATTTTAAATTAAATTATATTTTTAATAAAAATTATAATTCGGAGCAGAAAGAAATTAAAAATAATTATTTGTTCATTTATTTTTTTTATAATTTTAAAATCTTCAAGAAATCAGAATCATAAATTTAAAAATATAAAAAAAAAAGTTTAATCAAAATCTAATTTAATTTTCTTGAAATAAAACAAAATACTAAAAAAGCAATGGCTCATTTTTTTCTTTTTATAAAGCAATAAGGCGAGCTTGTGAAGAATTACGAAAGAAGAAATCCAAGGTAGCAGCTGAATAGCCACGGTAGTACCGCAACGCAATAAAAGACAACGCAAAAGCGTCCAGTTACGATATACCGCAGCAGTAACAGCAGCAGCAAACAGCTGGATCAAGTAAGTAACGGGCGTAAGTCGTCTGAGATTTCGAACTAATTTCAAGTTCCACACCTGTTCTTGTTTTATCCTTCCTCTTTTTTTTCCTCCTTAGTTCGTCTCTTTAGGACATAAACGATAAATCTCAACGCTTGCGTAACACCCAAACTTTCTTTGGGCCATTTCTGTAGAAAAGTTCTCTCTCTCTGCCTCTCTTTCTTCGCAGAAAGAAGCGATCCACAAGAATCATTTCGCGATCTCGTTTAATTAAAATCTGATTCAAAGTTTTGCGCGAATGGACGAGAGCGAGCACAAGAAATAGAGCACTTTTGGTTTATAAAGAAAAGAAGTATATATAGGGGGGATGAGGCTATCTTAGTTTAGCTGCACAGGGTGCGGTTAATGCATCAGCAAAAGAGTTTAACCGCCACTTCTGCCCCATCAAATCCTGCAGCCACAAACTCTCTACTCGTTTTTTTTTATCTTCAATTTTCTCGGCCCACTCGTAGCTATCCATTTTTTCTTCTTGTTTTATTTCTCTCTTGCTTCTCATTCTTTTGTTGCTTCTATCTTCCTCTTCTTTTAAAAACCACGTTCACTTATTCGATTTACGCCTCCTTCTCATCGTTTTTTTTTCACCCCATATGACCTTCCAATCATGTTATAGGAAGGAAGAGAGGAAGAGAAGTAAAACGAAAACCCATAACAGCACTAAGCTTACTCGAAAGTTTGTGGCATACAAGCGTGAGCCTCTCGAAATTCGACGATGGATGAGCAGATAGCCAGCCGATTTCATGGGAGAAGCCCTCCGTCGTTGAATAAACTGCTTCTATACGTTCTGGGTATCAGATTTTGCCCTTATATATACTTCATTTACAAAGTCTTCTCTTCCTCTTTTATGCTATACTATTATATATATGCTAGCAAGGACTTTCCACGGTCACTTTCCCGTCGTTATAACATATACAATGGCTTGTGATCTGACTCGACGGCGCGCTCGAGCCTGTACACTAAACTTATTCTCTTCGAGATTCCGAGACTGAAAATCGTGCGGCTTCGTTTTTTTCTTTTTCTTTTCCAACTTTTTGGCTTTATGTCAAGGAAGCCCTTTCTAATCTAATCGAAAAATTAAAATCTGTTCGAGGATTTAGATTTTGTATTATACTTTATCGCTACTTCTAAAAAGTTGTAAGCGGATAATATTTTTTATAATTTGATATTTATTTTACTTTTTCTTTTTGTTCTCATAAATAAAAAGAATCATATAAAAATTAAAATTTTATCAAGAACGTTGTTTTCTAAACCTAACTACCGTTTAGAGAAATTTAAATACTATTGTCTTTTCAATGTCACTTTTTAATTCTAATGTTAACAAAATTTAACATTCATAGAAAATTGATATGAATTTTGAGTATAGGATACCAAATAATTTAAGTGTATTGATTTTCGTGAACTAAAAGCCAAAAATAAAAAGAATCTGCATAATAAATATCTTAATTACAAAGTTCACTTAGGGCGAGGTTGCGCTTAGGGTTTAACAGACGATTCGCTGGGCAGGTAAACAAGCTGTCATACCACTAAGCTAATATTGAAGTTCAATATATGTTCAAACGGACGAGCGCGATCGCGTTCAACGAGAGCCACTTGAAAATCTATATAGTGAAATAGAACCAAGGGAAGCAAGAGAAGGCTAAAGGGATAGGATGTTGGTATCCAGGGCCTTGAGGTTAGATACAAGTTTACTTTAGGGCGCAAGTATTACTAGTAGTAGTAGTAGTAGTAATAATAATAGTAGTGCTAGTTAGTAATAGTAGCAGCCAAAGCATTAAAGCAATAATCATATAATAAAGTACACGCGCTTATGGTCTCTGTGCACTCAATGACCCTTTCGGGATACTTGTACACTTTTGTTTTAGCCACGCGCAAACCATGCTGTAAATTACAACAAAAAAAGTTTTAAGCAAACTTGTCGAAGGAAAAGAAAAAAAGAACAAAATGGTAAGAGGGATAGATGAGAAGAACGATGGGTTAGAATCTCAAGGGGTGTAGAAGGAGCTAGATATTGTAAAATCATGTCACGTGACCCCTACTCTTCACTTCATTCCAATAGAGAGTCTCATTAGAGGGAACCGTAGTGCGAACGAGAAAAAATGAGGACTTACTGCCGACTTGATGCGCCTTTCTCATTTATCTCTTTTTTTTTTATTTCCATTTCTTTTTTTGTTCTCGAACGTGCAAAAATGTCTGTGCGGCAATTTTACATGAAATTCTGAACGTGACAAAGGTTTTAAAATATTTCAATTACCGACGAAATAGATAATATTCACGAGGAAATTGTTGAATAATTTGCAAATTATAGATATATTACATTCATTTGAGAATAAAAATAATCAATTATCATTCCATCCAAACAAAATCAATATTTAAATTTGTCAAAAGTGATTTTTAAAATTTTATCTTTATATTAAATTAAAAGCATTATACTTCTTATTGTATTAAAAAATAAAAACAATCTAATTTTCAGCTTAATTTTACAAATACGTTGCAAAGTATGAAATTTCATAAAATTTGTTTCAACTCAATAATACTAAAATAAACTGAAACAAAAAAAAGCGAGCAAATTTATACTAAAAGGTAAAAGAACGAGAACATCGGAACTTCTTTTCCTCATTTTTTTTTCGAAAAAGTTTCTAAAAAGCTTTGATGTGCACTTTAAAAACGAACGAAGAATTTTTCTTAACCTGGGTAAGAGGAAGGAGGGTAAACTGTCCTCGGGCAAATATCCAACTGTTTCTACACACATATAACTATATATACATATGCAAGCTTTACAAACACATATACGTAATACTGTCGACGTGCACAGCGACGCATATAAGCCAAGGGTATAATTTACATCATACATACACTTTTATGGTTGGGTTGGTCCATACAACGTTGAACCACAAGACGTAGCATACATAAGATATGGTATGTATATGCATACATATATAAGCGTATGCATACAACGATAAAATTACTAGAGAACGAAAATGAAAGGAGCGCTCAATAATATTTTTTCTCGGAAGCTAATCCTTTTGACACGTTTACGATTCTGAGATAAAGAATTTAATAGGTCCTGCGCGCTACTATACTCTGGATAATAAACGCGCAAATTTAGACTTTTACGGACTTTAACGATGAGGATAATGCCGACTTGTCAAAGCGTTTATAAGTTAATAAAAAAAAAAAATAGTGCGTAAAAAAGTTTTGGTTTGCAAAAAGTATTACAGGCTTGCCAATAATGACTTATAACCTCTTAAAACTGCGGTATAAAATTTTCTAGGATTTTTTTCCGATTTATTTTTATAAAAAAAGTTAAAAGAAACTGCGGTGTTTTTGTACACTTTCAGCGAACAACAAAATTACTTTTATTACCTTCTTAAAGAAGGATATAGTAAAATATAGTTTCATATTATTACTTTAGAAAAGCTAATATTATAAAATCGGAGCGGTAAAATAAATCAATATTTTGTTATTTTCTTTCTCACAATAAAAACTATGAGTTATAACATTTATGCTTGTAGTTAGAACAGAAATAATATCACTGTAAGTCTAACATATGTTTCTTCGCAACAAAAGAAACAAAAGTGCATCATCCAAATAAAGCTACATTTATCGCTGTTTTAAAGTATATTTTACTTTCTTGTGCAACAATCATTGCCAAACAAAGTAAATTCAAATTTTCAAGGAAATGACAATGTAAATAGACATCTACAAAAATAATAGTTCATTATATTTTGTTTATTTATCATGATTTGAAATTAAACAGAGCTATAGTATTGCAAAAATCAGATAGAAATGAATACATAGACAGGATTTGTTTCGAAATCTTGTCGTGAACCATCTGAGATTAAGGGAATGTAAAATACCGACATTACAGTTTTCCAAATTATTGGTTCTTAATCCAAGATTTTAAAAAATATCTCTATATTACAGTCTTTCATTTCTACTAATGAAAAGCCTAATATAGAGATATTTCTAAAAATTTTTTAATAAAGATAAAAAATTTGGAAAACTGCAATGTTGATAACTATGTAAAAATCATATACCCTATTACATCCCCTTAAACAAAATCCATAATGGATTGCTTTAAATATTTTAAATCTATTAATTGAATGAATGTTCTATGTAACGAAAATATTAAAAACCACATAAGCAACGTTAATTTGTGAAAACCATCTAACCATAACTTTCGAATTTAACTTAAAAAAGCTAATCAATCAAGACAGAAGATAATTAAATCAAGAGATAGAAAATTATTACATAATAATTTATTAGGACTCTTCATTGATATACTTGCATTACGGTAACAGTGCTGCAGGCTAAAAGATTTTATTTAAATTTTAAGAAAATTATCATCGATCTCTGGTCTCTTGCTCGTATATAGGGTAATGCATAAGTATGAAAACGTATAGTTCGCGCATAGGTTTAAACCCTGGCAAATCCTTATACACGACATCGTCTCATTTCCGAATTCGCAAAAGGTAATTTTCGATTTCCGAAGCATTGCACTATCCGTATATAAGGAATAACATTTGCCTTCTTAATGTAGCGTGAAGAGAAAGGAGAAGGGCATACGGTATTCCTGAATTGCCAATAAAATTACTTCCCATAAACTTAAACTACAGTTTTCTCACTTACGAATACGCTACGCGGGGGTGTACCTTTCTCTCTCTCAGACTCGTTTTGCATGTACGTAAAAACTTTTTATTGTTATCTAAGGCACTTAATTCCTTTATTTTACACGAAAAGTAAGATTTCCTTTCTTATGATTTCTATGGTGCAATAATTTCATTTTACTGCTTTACGGAGCAAAAAGTATGATGAATTTTAAACTTTCAGACTTCTTAAATGGTCGCTGCTCATTTATTCTTTAAAAATTAAAGCGTAGATTATTTAAAATATCATTATCCACATTTGCTTATGATAATTTTGATATCTCTTTATTTTTTGCATATGATTAATTAATTATATAATTAATTTATTCATATCGAATACAAAGAATTTTATATTCAAATAGCACATATTGAGAACAAAGATTTCGAGGAAATCAATTCATATACTAATCGCATTAAAATATCGCCTTTAAATCCTATTAAAAGTTCAATACAGCAAAAAGCCTTTTCAAGGATTAAATTAATAAATAACGCTCTAATAGAGGTCAATTTAGCCACATAAACCTTTCTCGACGGGCTTTAATTCCGAAAATGACGATTACCGCAAATACATAAAGCACATTCGACTTAACTAACGACTTTCAGTTTGCTTGTATATTCCGTACATCTGCTAATCTAATTTCTACTTCCGCCCACTCGGTTTACGAGACTCACGACTTTCCAAAACTTTTTGCACCCTGTCTACATAAACAGCAAGTACCCTGCGGCTTGAGTTTCTCGAAACCGGTACTCTAGAAAAAAAAGCTTAAGAGTTTGAGAATGAAAGTGAAAAAAAAAGGAGATAGTTTGCAGATGCGGTCGAGAGAAGGTATAAAGCAAGTGAGAGAGAGAGAGAGAGAGAGGGAGCTTTTCTTCCGTGATTTAAGTCCAAGTTAACTCGTTGAGCAGTCCGCTTAGTTAAGAAAGTTCTTCCTTCTCTTGCGGAGTCAACAAAGACAAGACGGATATCGGTGACTCGGGCCCTTAAACTGCGTGTAACCGCCAGACGAGCGCCATTCATTTCAAGACAGTAAGAAACACTACTGTGCGTTGCTTATTACAGTATACCAGTAAGTTACTCTTGCATACCACAGCGCGCGCGCGCCCCGGCAACGTGATTTAATTGTGCAACTGCTGCTGTCTCGTTGCTGTCTCGCTTTGTTTTATATATCAAGGTAGATTCTCGATTACAAGCGCGTCTTGTCTTACTACGCGCAAATTATGCACACGCGTCACCTGCTTCTAGTACTATACTATATCCGGGCCATTAAGCAAAATTACAGTCCACGTGCGATCGTGCGCATGTTACTAATAACAGCTATAATGCTGAACCGGGAACTACAAAATCGATTTGATTGATGGACTTTCAATCGCTTTACCTTCGATATTTAAGTAGTCTTTCAAATCCTACTTGCAGGAAAATTTCCTGACGTTGCTTTTACCAATTTGACGTATTTATTTCAAACAATTGTATTAAATTGAAGAAAAAAACAATTTTTTTTCTAAAATTATAATTGCTTGAAAATATTGTGTTCTTTTTGAAAAAATATCGCTCTATAAATTCTAAATTAAAGAAATTGTTGCTATATCCTTAACTATATATTTTTAGCTTAATTAAGATAATATTTGAAAAAATGAAATAACTAAAATAATTGATCGCTATTATTATTATTTGTGCTGTTATAATAGTTATTATTACTATTCAAAATGAAAATTTGTTTATGAACTATATTTTCCAGTTATGAATATTTTAAAGCCAATCTAACAAATGTTTTTCTAAAAAAAAGGAACATTGTGCTTTATATGCTAAAACTAAACACAGTAATAAAGTAAATTTCTAAAACGTTCATAAAATTTTGAAGCGTGAACTGGAGCTCGTTTAATCATAAAGCTGCATTTTCATATTTACAAAAGTCACATTTCATTATTTATTCGCTATATAAATTACGACATTAGACTGTTAGCATCTAATTATTCTCCGTGTTGGCGCTTTTGCGTTAGCTTGCTTGCTTGCGCACTCTCGGCACCATGCGTCGTAACTAAAATTTATCTTCTCTCCCTCGACCCACGGCCTTCTCTTGTCTCTACGTTAGCAGAAACCAAGAGAAATTATTCTCACGTAAAAGTGAAAAAGAGAATCTCAGTTCTCGTATATAGTCCTCGAATAAAAAAAAATAAAATAAAAAAATAAAGATGAACGGATTCCCTTGCCACATCATTAACGATATCCCTCAGCATTTCTCATGCGAAAGTATCCCCTATCATTCATAACCTTGCTGAGACGATATATTTGTCATAATTTCAGTGACTCCATTTGTGATCGAGCTCATCAGTAGCAGCCGTCACGTTTAGGTAATTTTTCCACGTGCACCTATATACTTGATCTATAGCTATCCGTTCTACATTGCACGTGAGAGAGTGGGAATCTCCATATCGTATAACCGAAAATAAGTAAGAGTAATCCTAAGGTCAGTCATTGCATCTATGAATAAGAACATCCTAAAGAAAGACGAAGAATATTATATATCCGGCTGATCCCGATCCATTTCGCGGGACATGAAAATGATGTGGAGAGAAAGGTCCTCGTTCTTTAAGAAAAAAAAAGAAGAAAAAAAGAGGGAGGTTGGCTTTACGGGAATAGCGAGTAAATGCCCCATGAATGAACGATGAGCTCAAAAGTTCTCTGTCTTTCTCTTACGAAGAGAGGAAGATATAGTCGAACGGTCGGTGCTCTTCTAGTGCCCCTTGCGAATTCGAATCGAATTCCAGCGGGGGAGTTAGTCGGCAGGCAAACGGCCTGTCTAGCATCAGCAAGTAATATATATTTAGCTTCTCCATCTAGGTATTATCATTTCTCGTAGATATTAAGCTTCTACTAACATCTATTTGCAGGTTACGTTGTATAGTAATGTAATGTGATGTAAAGGTAGTGTAGGTTTACATGAACGACAGGTGACAATCTTGTAGACATGAGACGTCACAAATGCCACATAGACGGGGAGTTCTTGATTAGCTGAGGTGCACCGCGAATCGATCCTATGAAGATCCTTTGGTACATGTATTTGCATGCCATAGGAGATTGCATGCGTATACATGTATACGAAATGCAGCCTGCACGTGTGTGCGTATGCAGTGGAACGAGGCATCATCGAGTGGCTGCATCATGGTTGATTGTGCATATTGTCTATTTGAGGGTGAGAAATTCGATTCTGCGATAGACAGGACGATAATATGTTATAACTTAGTGAGCGCGCATCGTGCTTTATGGATGGACTTGAATTGCTTGCGCTAGTTGAATATCGAACATATCTATGAATTAATTCTATAACTTTAATAGTAACAACAATGAAAGTGCAATGTAGGATCTTAGATTTTCTTTTAACTTTGGGATATTTTTTCTTACATTCAATAATAAAATAAACCGTGTCCATTTGGTTTAATGCTCAATTTTTCAAAATTTGTATCTTATTTACAGTCGTACAGTATTTTAATTAATTATTTTAAACGATTTTCATAATTAATGTATAAAAGTTGATTCTAAAACCTTTCCATTAAAAATATATTTTGTTCAAAAAGCTCAAGTTATTTTTAAATTATGAAAAAATGAAAATTAAGATAGAATTTAGACTAAAATTCAGAATTTATTTTCTATAACACAAACTAAATATTTGCACTATCTTTATTCTCTTATTACTTTTATGAAGAATTTATTTTCAATCAAAATTTATTTTTAATCTAAACTTTTTTAGTAACAATTTTCTAAGTAGTATATGAGAATCAATTAATTAATAAGCAAACTGAATGTCTGTTACGAAAATCTGTTACAAAATGTAACTTCGAACGATCAAGCAAATACTAACGAAGTAAAAACACATTTGCTACAAAGTTCCAGAAAAAGCTAACCAATAATTTTATTCACTAATCATTTTCCAGTTGAAGTACAGCTAACGTAGATAAAGGAGTACAATAAAGCATATAAATAAAGAGAAAGTAGTTTTCGAACAATAAGCTTAAGAAGATTATAATCGATGAGTACTGAAATTTCAGTCATCATATTTAAATTTATATCTTGAATTAATACCTTTGATAACAATGCGCTTAGTTTCTTTTGAAAATCCGTTATACATTAATGCCATCTATTGATTTATTGCATATTTATTAACAGACAACTAGTCTTTCCTGATAAAAATGAACTATCTCAATATATAATTTTAGTATGATTTATGGAGAGCTATCTGTTTGTCGTTTCAATTTTAAAGAAAATTTCCGACTTCATCGATGTGAATTATTATTCTTATTTGTTCCGCTAAGGTCTCGGGGTAGTGGATTCAGAGGCGTGCCGTAGATGAATAAAGAATTTTTTCAAATTATCAAAATTGAGATAAAAATAAAGAAGAGAGTAAAAGTACGAAATGGAAAAAGTACGACGATACATTTCCCTCATTATCGACGACCGGATATATGTATATTTTCCATGGAGAAAGAAAGCAAGCAATGGGAGGGAGAGATTCATAAAGGAAAGGCCATTTCGCTGACAGATAATCGCGGACATTCGTCTTTCTCTTCTCGGGAAATTTCGCTAGAATCGAAGGATCGAACGATGAAAGATTCATGACGCGCGTTGCTAGCTCTATCAGAAATGCCAAGAGCCACGCTAGCGCTCCTTCGATTTCTCCTTCTGCTTTCGTTCATCCTTTTGACTCATTGCTTTCCACTCTCTCTCTCTCTTTCTTACTCTCTATGGATTATTCGATCTTTTTCTTTCATCTGTTTCGACATACGAAGTCCCCTTCCTGATTATAACTGGAATGCCAATCATCATGAAGATGGTTAGTGGTTGATGTTCAGTTTATTCCAAGCTACTATCTTATCTTTCTACATATTACTATTTTCCTATGTTCTTTAGATATTCTGTTTGCCAAGCACTTTTTTATTTTTATAAATTACAAAGAAAACTTAGTTTTCTAAAAACATTATAAAAATTTTATTGAAAAATAGTGTATTTAATTAAAAGTAAATCACTAACAAAATATTTTTTCTTAAAAATATTTAATTCTTGTCAGAAATAACAACCCCAATTACACAATCTGCAATTGCCTCCAAACCCTTGTTCGCATAGCCACCCACCTCAATCTACACGGCTACTGTTTATCCATTATTTCTTTTCTGCTTCGGTCCGCTGATTACCTGACCGGAAACGGAAACGATCAGTACAACCTATAGTAGTTCGATTTAAAACTCTTTTTCTCTTTTCTCCAAGTATTTTTCCAAGATAAAAAAAAATTTGGTGAACTCAGCATCAGCGTTAGAGGAAAAATCAAAGTTTTTTCTTTTGTACTCTAAGAAATCGGGAGCGAGTTAGTCGATTCACGTATAAGACGGTAGCGGATGTTACGTACACACGAGAGAGGTATAAGATGTTGAGAGGTGGAGCAAGAGGAAGGAGGATGTTCAGCGCATCTGGCAACGTTTTCCCCGTGGGAGTGTATATACTGGCGACTCATTCCGTTGGAATTACGTGCGAGGGATTTAAGATGGCCTATCGAAGGGAATTCTTACGAGCCAAAAGATAATTAAGGCCATCGGAATCTCTGATATGTACATGTGTAGGTGTTGTTCATTAAAAATGGACGAAGTCGTGCTTTTATATATATATTACAATCACACGGTACTGTTCTTCATTTTAACTTCGCGTGATTTTGTTCTTCATTAAATTTATTGGCTAGAGAAATAGTAAAAAGGGATATCGAGAAGTTGAGAGTGTTGGCGGTTTATTGATCGACAATATGAAGTGCGATAACGGTCATTGTTCTAAGATTTTTATATATTGATTATTCTATTTTATAATTAGTCTAACTTTACTATGTCCAATGACAAAATGATCTTTAGAACGATTATTTTCTGTATCGATTGCTATTTTGTTTGCAGAATTTGTGTATGGACACAATTCAATAGATTAAATAATTATTTTATTTTTAGGCAGTTATCAATTTGAAGAAGTAAAAAGTATTTAACAATGTGAATGACAACTCCACGAAATCATTAAGGAATGTAAATGTATAGCTGATGTAATCAATATGTAATAATTGCGACAATAAATTAAACAATAATAAAAGCAATTAAGAAATTAAAATTTTAAATTTAAATACATTAATAAAATTATTAATTAATGCTGTAATAATAATAAATATAAAATAAATTCCAAAATTGAAGTTTACTTTTCATTGTCAATTACCTCTTTTGAAACTGTTTCGCGTAAGGCAAACAAAGCATAAAATTAAATCATAAACTCAGTGCAAATGATTATAAAATGATGATTATTCGTACCTCCCTTTAATAAACGCGCTGTTGCGCGTTAATATAAACATTTCATGAAACGCCTAAAAATAAACTTTCTCTCTCTCTGTCTCATTCTCTCTTTTGCACTTGCTCGTAGATACTTTATTGAATGACTACTGGTGGTGTGCTCGAAAGCGCTCGGGGAATCACACTTGCAAATTAGTACAATCAATGCGCCGTCGCGTTAACAACCGCGAACGTCGCCAGGAATATTACGACGCCGTAAACAGGTTTCATTGCTAATTTAGCAATGTCATAGCATTGTGTGTTTGTCTTTGCAACCCTTTCCTCTTTCGGTTTTTTTCTATTTAGTCAAACTTTTTTTTGTTACATTATACTTATTTTTTCAAAATAAAATTGGTTTTCTTAGATGAGACATTCAGTGGATAAAAGTAATGCCATTGCTATTACCACTTTTCAACCGTCAAAAATGAGCTCTAAATCAAATTCAAAGCAAAAGAAAAGTTCAGAAAGCGAATGTCAGAAAAAACCGATAGAGAAAGCATGAGTTAGTCTGTGATCCGAATAGATGAAAGGAATATAGGCTACTTCTTCACTTTCGTCTGAAAAAAAATTTTACTTGACAGAACGAATGGGAGCGTAAAAATTGGCACACGCACACACGATTTTATAAAATTTTCATACAATGATTCAAGGTCTTGCTTTGAACAATTTTCGAAAAAGAAAATTTGAATTGTATAAAAAGATTAATTTGATAGAAACTTCTTCTATGGTAATAAAATCATAAAAAATGAAGATTCCATGAAACTAATAAACAGCAATTAGAATCTGGATTACCTTAAACCATAAACTAAAAATTTGATGAACTTTGTTTTTTTTAACTAATCTAATAAGAGCATTATCGTTTCTTCTTTTTTAAAATAAAATTATAAACAAATAAAATTCTGTAATATTTAAAGAAAAAACTAACTGCAGAGTGCTACTTTGAGAAAGAAGTTCTACGTAACGTAATCTGCATTGAAAGAAAAAATACGGTTTTTATCTCTTAAGAGGCCTTTCTCTCTTCCCGAATAATTGCATAATTAATTACGCAAGACCGTACTTTATCCCAGTGGGGTAGATCCACGCCAGTTAGTCGAGCTCTATCATTCTATTCTCTCTTTTTCTATCGTTATCTTTCTCTTTCTCTCTCTCTCTTTGAGCTCACTTTCTGGCTGTGTAGAGTGTATAGCAACCCTTGGTCTCTGAAGGCACCTGTGCGAAATGATCGTGATTTACTTTGGCGCTCGCCGGTGATTAACATAGATAGAGGACCGCGAGGAGCATCGCCAATGAGCCTACTTCAACTACCACACCCTTTTTTTACGCGTCTCACGATTTTTCTTACACTCGCGCTTTTTACTCGCTTTTAGTCGAATCTCATTTTCCTGTTCTTTTATGTTTCAGAGAGGGAAATGAGCTTGTACTATATTATTGATATCAATTAATTTCTCGTTTGATCATGACTCATTTCTTCAATTTAGAATTTTATACATAATACAAACATCAAAATCTAAATGAAAAAATACTGTAAAATAAACTAAAAAATGTAAATTTAAACAAATATTAGTAAACGATACTAATAAACAATTATAATATACGATATTTTGATCTATAACTTTTCAAATACTCCTGAAATGAAATGAAATTTTCATAAATGTAAACGAAGTCATTTTTTCGTCGATTAATTTTAACTTTATAAAATTGTTTTTTTTTATAGATATAAAATTATTCTTAAAAATCTCAGCAATGAATAGCTTTTATTTTGTTTATAATTGGCAATTTAAACTTTCACCAATAACGCAAGTTCATAAAGTGAAAAAAGTTTAATCTCTTGTCAAGCCTTATAAAATAAATGGAATAAATGAGAATTAATCATATTTAATTTTTTTCTGCAAAACGATTCAATTTATTTTTCATTAAATTAAGGCTTATCGATGCAAAATGTAGCGAAACATTTTTTAATTAGAAATAACAATGATTTATAACTAAACTCTATCAAATGAAATATTTTAATCAACCAAAAGCGTTATGAGAATAAAATAAATATTAGGAGAAAAAATTTATTAATTTATAATTTTGTAATTAAATTTTAATAAATATCTATTTTTTCATCATAAATATAAAATAAATTTCTATGTACGAGAAGAATTTCTAAAAACATTGAACCAATAAATGTAGAAGTCCCAAGATGAGGAATATAAACGCGAAAAAGAAGAGAAGCAAGAGAATGATTTTATTCGTTTGTTCAATGTTCTACAAAGAGAATGGAATAAGCAGAAGTCACGTACACATTGTGCGCGTGAAATCTGTCAGAGCGAAAAGCAGTTTCTATCGTTTTCTTCCTTTCTCTCTCTTTCTCTCGTCTATCAGTAGTCGAAAATTTCTCTGACCAGCCAATTCGATTTGTATTCGCAAACCTCTGCAGAGCTAAAAGTACAGAGGGCGAGAGATGCGCGCAAAGCACAAAAAAAAGGACTCTGTGTTGTCATTTCTTACCCTCTTGGGGGGAGTGAAACGTACCAACACATAGAATGGAATATACGAATCCAAAAAAAGAAAATAGAGAAGAAAGAAAGATTTTGTGTTAAAAAACGCGAACGAGGCAAAGGTTAAGGAGAGTCCGCGTACGCGTGCCGAAAGCTCAAACAGCCAACGATCCTCTTCTCCTCGGCTTTTTTTTCTATCTCTCGTTTCTTTTCCTTTATTTTTTTTATTTGACGTCGATTCTTCGAATATACCTTTTTTTCTTCTTTTCGGCAATCTCCGATTTTCTTCCTCACAAACTCTTGTTTTTTTTCTCATCTCACCTATAACCCTCAACCCCCTTCTTTCTTTTTTTTTCTTTTGGCGCAACTCCTAATCTTTGGCACGACGATATTACACCCCTCCGGAAAAAAGTTACGAAGTTTTTGACTACGACAAAAAAAAGCGAAGAAAAAAAATAAGTATCATTTGATATTATTATATACAAAATCCGTTAAAGCCATTGCGTGCACGAGGGGACTGACTTTCTTGACGTGCGATCATGAAACGTTGTGTTTTCAGAATCATTAAGTAGGTTGAGGAGAAGGCAAATCGCGCTATGCTTATCTTTTAGGGGTGAATTCTATTATAAGGATGCTATCATTAATTTTTGGATAATGGATTATATATAAGAGCAAGTCTGACTGACTGATTGCTGAACTTTAAACACGAGGCATGTTTGTTGATGGTGATATCCGTGTTTTTATATTTGACTATTTTTTTATTTGATGAAGCATTTAGATTTTTTTTTTCATCCAAGGCCTAATGGTAATTGATTTCAAGTTTATACTGCGTACATAAGTAATCAAATTCTAAGTATTAGTGATCGATCAATAGTACTTTTGATCTAATGTAATGCATTAGCATTAATATAATTACTTGAGTAATGGATTATATTTCATTTTAACTACAGAAACAGTCAAATACAATAAATTAAAGATTTTAATGTTTTCAAATAATTGAAGATAAAAATTCACTGTTTGGTGAATTTTCAAACATTCAAACATTTTAAAACTAACATTTTTTTTAACAATACACTTTAAAAATGTACTTTTCACTCATCGTTACAATAAAAAAGAATCGACTGTATTACATCACTAGAAACGTAGTTCACGGATATTGGAGATATACGTAACATGTAAAACAAAATAAAACAAAGCAGAAAAACAACGTTATTGGTACATTTCGAAAGCAAACGAGAGATGTAACGCGACGCTCAGCACTTCAAAGAGCACATATATTCAGCATATAATCCTCATCGCGTGAATAATTCTCTATCTCTCTTTCTCTCTCGCCTTCTGTCTCTTTCCGGTCGAGCAAAGTTTCGTCACACGTGTTATGCAGTATATAGTAAACTAAAGCAAAGAGCTTAAACATGAAGCTAGAACTAAGTTCTGTATCGTCAGATTACAAGCCGCTAATCCTTAATTCTCTCATTGATGAGTTCCCCGTACGTGTATATATACATCTGAAGTGCATTGTGTCTGGATTCAAGTGATATGTATTTAAGGAAACGGATGCTTATATGCGTATAGAAAACTTTACCACTTTATTCGTTTATCTTCCTCATTTGCTTGCACTTTATACTTTACCTGTTAACCTTTAGCAGACCGGAAAGCCAATATAGCGGTTTTACCCATCATCGACACTTTATATTTGATAAGATACCATTCTTATCCATTTTCTTAGAGAGCTTAAAAAGCCCAAATACCGATCCTCTAAAGCTTAAAATATGTTTTATCTCATTTGTTGAATCTTCTTACAGTGATATTGTAATTTTTAAGATTAGAATTTTATTATACAAACTGCAATATGAAATTCGGTAATTTTTAATTTCGACTATTTATACTATTATAATAATAATAAAAAGAATATAATTTTAAAACGAATTTCTTTTCCAATATTATGCATTAAATTAGTTTAGAATTTACATTTCACTCACATTACATTTTACGTAAAATTACATTTCCCAAGTCTTTCAATAACTGTAATATTAGCACTTGAAAGATATCTATATTTCATCATTCCCTTATATTCACTAGAAACTTTTGTATGTATTCAAGTATCGTTAGTTTGACTCGTTTTTCATTTTATCCTCTTGCCGTTACTTTTCTCATTCTTTATTTTTCTCATCGTCGTCGTCAACGACAAAGCTTATCATTGCTTTATAAAGTAGAAGAAGAGAAAGTAAGAAGCAAGCCCTCATGCATGCATGCATTACATAGCGCTAGACGATGCGCATATACAACTATATACATGTATATACGCTTGAAGAAACGCGACGGAAACTCGTGAAAAAGATTACGTTGCAGGCATCCACCACAACTTTTTCGTCCGTCGCGAGCGTACGACCGAGCGATCTCTTCGAAATCTTTCTTTTCTTTCGCGCATGGAAAACTTATCAGGAATAATAAATTCCGGTAAGCTTTACTCCGGCAAGAAGAAGCTTTGGGGGCATAGGGATCATCGAAAGAAGTAAAGACAAAAGCTCTGAACGATAGATCGTTCAGAGCTTGAAAAGTTCGAAGATAGAAAGAAAAAAAAGAAGGAAAAGAAGAGACTATAAGGACGAAATTACATCGTTTGAATACAGTCCGTCACGACTGTTCGCTTCAACTTAAAGGCGAGTATGTATACATTTTGTATATATATATATACATAAAAGACGATATACCGCTAGTCCGATACGGGCTCGCTTACTTTCCATCTTTCTCTGGTCTTATGTAATGTATATGTGTATAGATATATACATCTTTAAGAGAGCGAGACATGAAAAATGCATCCGACAACCCTCGAGGCACTTCGCCATTCAAGTCCAGGCCAGTGTATATACGCGAGAAAGAGTGAGAGAGAGAGGAAGAGTTCGAGCGCTTTTATTCCCTGCCAACCTGCTAGCACTTTTCAGATCAAAAGTTACCTGCTCGCATAACTTTCCGTCGCCCGTCCACGGAAATCGTCCCCATCCGCTCTTTCTCTTTTACCCTTCGTTTTTTTTCTTCCTCTCTTTCTCTCGCTCTTTACGTTTTATGCCAAGCTCTTACTTGCCTCTACAGTGGCTACTAGTATTACTACTACTTTTCACGAACTTGGAGAAACTTGCGAGAATTCTGTCTCTCTTCCTGAGGCTAGCAGCAGTAGAAGCAGCAGCCACTCTTCTTTATTAATAATTGCGCCGCATTCGTTCGAGATGAGATCGGACTTTTTTCGGATTCATTAAGTGAATATCTTGGGCTGATTCTTTTTCTTGGTTTTTACTTTTTTTTTTCTTTTTGTCTCGTTTTTTTTTTGCTTGACTTGGCGTTTCTTATTGCCGCTTGAAGAGCCGTGGAAGATTGCATTACAAAAAGTATATAGAGGATTATGACAGCGAAAGCTTTTTAAAACGTACAGACAATCCATAAATCATGAGATTTGTATTACATTATCGCTTTTAATAGCCGGATTTTTTTATAAACGAGTGCTTAATGTACTTTAAAATTATTAAAGCTCGTAATATTTAATCATCAAAAGAATTGCTAAACTAAGATTTTTCATTTTTACAATTTATACGTCACTTTAAATAATTTTCTATTAGTAAAATAAATTAGAAAAATATTTAATAAATTTTTAAATCCTATATTAATGATATGTCTTTTAAAAAATAGGGAATACGTAACGCTAATTTAGAACCAATGAAAATTCCATTAGACTATTGAGTAAGTAATAAAGATATGATACTAACGAGACAAAAACTTTTCTTAGCCACAAAAGCGATAATAAGTTAATCGCTATCAAGTATATAGAATTTTTAAAAAGTAATTAAGAAAATCAGTCTTCTTTGAGTCTTGACATAGTAAAAGATTAAAGCGAATCACCGATTTTAAGAATAAGTTTAGCATGGACCTTAAGAATCGTCTTATCATCAAAGCTCTCAAAAGCTCCTTATCACCTTATTCCTCTGATTCTTCCTTAGGAAGTTTAAAGGGCAGGATTATCGCGAACGTCAGTCTAGAGTAGAGTGTGAGAGGGAGAGAGAGAGCGAGAGAAGAGAAATTCAGGAATATACTAGAATAAGATCTAAATCGACGTGGCACAACCTTCCGAGACTTGAAACTCAACTTAGCTTTGGGGATAATTATGTTCTGATAAAGAGCAAATTGTTGAAAAAGGAGACGAGTTGACGAGACACCGCGGAAAAGTCAGACTGAAGCAATACAATGAGAATAGTTGATAAGGACCAGTACTGTATTGTTATGCTGACAGGGCTTGCTTTTCATTTTCCAAGACTTCGAAAATTAATACTGCTGCGTAAGAACATTCTCTTTTTAATTTAATTTACGGAATTCATTTATTCAAAGCCAAAAGATTTATCGTGTTATTTGAAATTAAATATACAAACATTTATTTCATGACTTTTATGATTTATATAATTATTATGATTGTTGCTTTTGTTATTATTATTATTATTTTAAAACTGCAATTTAAAAAAGGAATGTTTATCAATATTTGTATTACTATTGTAATATAAATACAATTTGTTATATACTACATTATTTGAAAAAATAATAGAAATTTGATATTGTTATGAATAACAATCAACTCTAATAACTAATACTTTCAATTGTACTAAATAACAATCCTGTAAACATTCACGAAACAATACAATATTGAATATTAAAACTTTATAGCGTATATTACAAAATAGATTATTTTGTGAAATAACTGTCCATTTATTTATGACAACTAAATGTCCATAACAATCAATTAAATGATTATTATTAAAACAGTTTCATAAGATGAATATTTAAAAAGTAGGTCAAGTTAACAAATTAATTTGAAAAAAAACGTATACATTCAATGTTAATAAAATTCTTTAATTACAGAATAACGTATAGCTCTATTAATATAAATAAGAATCTTCATTTGAACTACATTCCTACGTTCGATAATGCTCTTGCAATATTCATGACACTTTGTATTTAAGCATTTATATACTCCATCTCAACTCTAGCTCTTGAAACCTGATAAAAACTAAACGATTTTAATTGAATATTCTCTACTGCATTTTAAGCAAATATCAAAATTAAAAACAAACTCGAACGCTTTTTGTTCTATCTAGTCAACTTCCAGTTATAAGAATATTATAAATTTTTATCGTTTTTTTTTTCTTAATTCCTTTTTATATTTCTTGGGTAAAATAATTTCATGTTTTCTCCTCCCTTTTAATCTACGTGCGTTTGCCTATGTGTTTATTTAGGTAGGGAACTTGAATAAAGTAGTTCCTGGAAAATATGCTTTGCGAATATGTTAGTGACTCAATAGTTATGATATTGATTCTCCCCTGTACACAAAGCTTCCATATCTGATTATTGTTCGACTCCGTTAATTGGCAAATTGCATTGTGAGTCATACTCGTCTACTTAGTATCGCATAGTTGATTCACGTAAACGCACCTATACATGTGCATACATGAGTTTCTGTCGCAGTTTTACTGGCTTTTTTTCTACCGTATACTCCCGCGAGAATCATCGACTGATTATTATTTGCATGTTGTAAGGCAATATAGAGAAAGGGTTATTTAGCGAGGGAATATCGAGCTCACGCGCTTGTTTGAATTTGTAATACAAGTTGAAAACAAGTTTGGTTAAAGTGAGATCACAAGAGATTCTAGAATAATTAAAGATGATAACTGGCTTTCCTTTTTAAATTGCTCAACAATTTTTGTTATTATAAAATTTAAATTTTTTCTTTTTATCTAGTCAATTATGATTTTGATCGAAAAAGTTTATGCATATGTTATGTTATGCAGTTGAAGCGTAATATTTATACGTATAAAATTAATATTGATAGTTTCAATGTATAAAAACAAGTTGATCGATTAATTCTGTAATATTTATCAATCCTCGTGGCGTAAATTTAATATTTATAATAAGCATAGAAATATATTATACAGTTTCATCATTCACATGTAAATTTACTATATGTATTCATAAACGTATAGTGTAGAAAATGAAGAAGAAAACTATAATCTTGCATGTATATAATTTTAAATATAATATATCTTCCTGTGTACAAGAGCCAAGTCAAATATACAGTCATTCTAAACTATATATCGTTCTCTTTACCTTTAAAAATGTTTAAAAGTAACAAGGCTTTGTAGAAAGTTTTATTCTTTTTCATTTTTTTTTAGACGCTGTCAAGTTTTCGCGACGTATTCACAATGAGTCGATTTGCAGAAAAGTGGAATAAACTGTCATTCGTTTGGATGGCTCAGCTGTTCAGTTCCATCAAGCGTTTTTGAACGCGTTCCAAGTGCCGTTGTAGCCTGACTAGTTTGAAA
The DNA here is from genome assembly GCA_017163975.1 of Anastatus disparis. NCBI lineage: Eukaryota > Metazoa > Arthropoda > Insecta > Hymenoptera > Eupelmidae > Anastatus > Anastatus disparis. Next base: position 1,115,279 of record JAFFSR010000012.1, read on the forward strand.
AGCAAAGCTTTTCTTTATCGCTAGTAGGAAACGACCAAAGTCCCACGCGCTTAAAGTCGCTTTCTAAATTGTCGCAAAGAAATTACCTTTACACAGCCGCGTTGTTCGTAATCCCTCCTAGCGTCTGAGAGAAAACCTTTTCTATTTTTCTTAGCTTGCTACTTTAATTAACCGCTAGCAGACTGAAGAAGCGATTTTGTGCTCTGCAGAAGAAATGAGAGAAATAAAAGGAATAGTACTTGTTTATATGTAGTAGTATGTTTTGTCGCTGAATAAAGGAAGAAAATGATTTAGAAGGGTTATTTCAATTTTAGGCCGTTTATTTTTGTCCAGAGAGAAGAGTAAAATTGCGTTCATTTAAGTTTATATGTCTCTTAATATTGGAATGTTTGAAAAAAGAAAAGATAATATAATTAAGAAATAACATAAACACGCATAAGCCTTTTCGTATTAAAATTATGTATTACAGACTATTAATTTGAAAAAAAAAACTATACTTTTACACGATCAGTGCATATACACAAATATTTTTGTCATTTTGCTATAATTACTTTTTATTAATTAAATACATATTAAAAATATTATTAAGGTTAAAATGGAAATGGAAAAATAAAATTAAAATGATAAAAAATGTAGCAGTCATATTGAATGAAATTAATAATTTACATTGAAATCATATGAAATTCACCAATAATGCTCATCACTCTTAATTTCGTAAGATACTTTATCCCCTTAATAACCAAAAATGTAGTCCTGTGCGCAAAAAGCTTTTAATTCATTAAAGAGGTGTTTTGTAGCGGCACGCCTGAAATACAGCTAATTAAAACGGCAGCACGACGAGGCGGGTGTAAAAACACGAAAGCTGAATGGCTCTCTTCTCTCGTTGATTAAAGGCACTTGTTGGGAGAGAAAGAGAGAGAAAGCAAAAGAGCGAGACAGTTTAGGTAAGCATACCGTCAAGCGAATGTAGTATTTCGCAGTCTCACTCTGGCAGTCTGTTAAAATTTATGAGCAGAGTCAATGTGACTATGCGAGTGAAGCTGAAAAAAATTTTATCAACTCCGTTTGGGAGCTTAATATAAGCGTTTACTTTATCGGAGGTCTCACCGGGACTCTCTGGCAGCGCGCAGTTTTTTTCGATCAGAAAAGTTTGTCCTAACTTACCCGATGAACTTTGCTGCTTCATACGGATGTAAAAAGAAAAGACGTGAAAAAAGACGTTTATTTACCTGCAACAAAAAAGAAAATAATAAGGTTATTAATAATTATATTTTAGATATCAGTGATTTAATAATATGTTAAATGTTTTTAATATATCAAAAGTAAGTTTATTAATGTATTTGCGAAAAGGTTTAATTGAAAATAAAGATTATTCAAGCTTAAACATTGGGTTGAAGATGATCTTAAGACGGGATCTTTATTTAAAATAGAATAGGAAAGGTACGGGTACGAAAAGCCATGAGTTGTCAGGCAAGGCCATTTATTCTGCTTTTATGTCAAGTCAAGTCACGTACGGTCCTGTCGAATTGGCGACAGTGCCGATGCTGTAATTTAAATGAGATTGCAATAATGCGTTCTAGCGTAGAGAGAGATCCGTCTAGTCCAATCACGTCCGTTCTTATCAATATCCGCCACGGAAACACGCTGGGAAAACAAGCAAGCAACGCTTTTGAACTACAGCATAAAATCCAAAGTCAGTCTGGTTAATATTGTCATTTCGCACCTGACATGATTTATAATTAATGAATATTTAGATAGCTAACGTTGTTGCTCAAAATTATTCGAATCTAATCAGTTGATATCGATGATAACTCCGTACGTGATTCATTTTTATCATTCAAAGAATTAATGTATTATAAACAGATATTAGCGTATAAAACGAAAAAAATAATGCTCAGATATTCAAAAAAATATTTAATTTACATAAAAATTAACATTTCTAATTCCATTATTACTCAAATAATCAAGATATTAAATTTAGTATATTTCAAAAACATTGATACAGAGATCTGATTTCTAGTGAATTATTTTTAATAATAACTCTTTCCTGTTAAAACACCTTTTTAACAACAAACTTTGATCTTCTAAGACAATTTAGTCCTTTAGAAAGAATCTCCAGTTTTCGTAATTTGTATGCTAGTCTTTTCGTTTATTATCTAAAATGAAAACATGAATAAACCAAGAAATGAAGAAAGATGGTCATTCTCTAGTATGCAGTGCAAATTGTTGTGAATTACCCAGGTGATGAGCTTCTGATTACAATAATAATTTAAGACGAAAGAAAGAGAGAGAGAAAAAGGGAAAAAGATAAAGAAGGGAACAACAGAAAGGCGAATACATAAGGGAAATTGGTGCGGCAACGATGCGAGAGTAAGAGTGAGAGAAAGAGAATTTGAGGGTGTTCGTTGCATCGATGATTCTGGTCTAGGAGTCTTCTCACGATTCTCATCTCGCAAGTTGGTGAACGAACGGGAGGATTGCCAAATGCCGGCTACCTTAACGCGAATCGCTTTTGCTCTCTCTCTTTCTCTGTTTCTCTCTTTTTCTCTTACCCTCTCATTTCTCTCTCATTTCCACAATCGATTTCTCATTCGTCTTCGCGTCGCGACGTTTCTGCAATATTGTTTGCGCTCACTCATCGCCGCAAAGGCGCGTAGACGATGAGAGCGTCGCAATGCAGAAACAGGAGGGTGTAAGGAGAAATAGAAGACAGTTACAACACACTGACGGCGTCGGCAATAACGCGCACATCCTTTCCACGAAGTTTATGCGAACACGCGCGCGCGAGTCTGCAAGAGATGAGAGGGCAGAGGTGAATTTTATGTCCGCACGAAACATAAAGTTTCGAGTGCTAGTAGTCCAACGCTTCTACAGCTCTTTTGTCAGCTGATTCTTAGTAAAAGAGAAAAAGAAAGGGAGACGACGGCGAGCATAACAGCAAAATCATTCGTTGGCGCTCGAAATGTATATCATGACGCAGTTCAATTTATGAATATAAACTCGCCACCCTAGACACAATTCGTGCTTACCCTCCGAGTATCACAATACATTTTTATGGCAAGCACACCCAATGTAAGCGTTTGCAGACTGATGTACCGTTAAAAATTCATGTACTTCTTTTCATGGATATAGGGGCCTCGTTAACTATTCGAAAACTTGCGTCTGGATTTAAATTTGTTATTGCTATTGTTGCGATCAGAAAATGAGAAACTAAGTAAAGATTACAATAATTTTTATAAAGATAAATTTTTTATTCTAGGATAAAAGTTAAAATATTTATTACTAAATCAGGATAATCAAGTGTAAATTAATAACATTTCAAACATTTATAAAGTTATGATAAAATTTTATTCAAGATAAACGTAAAATTGGATATTAGTTGATATAGATAACGAATTCATAAACTCTCAAATGTAGGATATGACCCAATAATATAACGGTAAAGCCATAATAGTTTAATCAAACTTTAATGTAATAAATAATGTCAAATTTTTTTTTATAATATATAGGACTGAAATTTCTTGTAGCACAATATTTTACATGCGTGCTTCCGCACAGAACCTCGTAGAAGATAGCAAAGACGAGACCCGAGTGTATCAGGGGGGTGATAAAGTCACTCCATATCTATGATGATTAGCGCAAGTACAAGTTGTATCAACGGTACCCGACACGTTCAAATTAGGAAGGGCCCATGTTTGTAGAAAGCTTTCCCTTACTCTCTTGACATATCGTAAGGTATACAACGCATAGCCAATCAGAAGGTACGTCTGATTAGAGGCTCTTACACGCTTTACTCTCTCGTTAATTATCGCCAACCTAAAGCTGATCTTATGCGCATCTCGGCTAGCTGAAAACTTAATCCTTCCCTTGGTTACCTCGACATTGCCGCTTAGATGGTAGCTGCTAATTATTCTGAGGATATAATCAAGGACTTCAAACGAGCGAGGAACGCTGTATCGTTTGCTCCTCTTGTGGCCACCGGTACCGCTCCATCGTCCGACTAAAAATGGACCTTTACTACTTAACAAGAACGTGTAAGAATTGAAGTTTTTGGCTCTCTTACGTCGCTCCTTTAATCTTGTTTGAATTTTCTTTGATCAGTGGAGTAAGCATAACATTTTATGCAAATTTTAAAATATATTTAAATTTTATATAGTTACGCCATTACTTGAAAAAAATAATCAACTATAAATTTCCTTTTCAATAGAATAATATTTCAATAACAATTATAATATAATTCGATTATTATTTAGAAAGTTTTCTAAATTCAATTTATATTTCTGCTTCGTCAAATATATTGTATTAGTACAAACAAACTGTCAGTAGTATATATGAAGATTTTGAGATGAAATTAATCACATTTTAATCAAAATTGATTCTATTGCTCATTTTCATTCCACTTATTGATAATAATACAATAAACTGAATATACGACCTATTAACGAATAATAATCACTTCATTGAATTGATTCGAATGTTATGCTTTGATGGATAATAATATTTCAAAACGAATTCATCATTATTATCGTCATTTGAAAAGTAAATAAAAAGTTCACGCATAAATATTACACTATAAATGTTATACGCACAAATATACGCAAGCAATAAAGCAATTTACTTAAAACAATTTTTATATGAAAAAAATATATAAATTATATGAAAAAGTACGAAAAAATATAAAAATATCTCAATCGATCATAAGCCATAAATATAAGTGTTTTAAAATCATAAAACCATCGTAAAACGATTATAAACTTGTTCATCCCCTATATGTCCGCTGGGCGTAATAAATATACCAATAAATGTCTTATACTCCAATAATAAACTTCTTTTCCAGTTATAAGCTTCAAAATAAGAATAAAAAATAAAAATTAAAAATTTTTAAATACAGTTTAATTTATTATCGGAACATTTATTATTGCAACCAATGTAAACATTCACAGTAGCAAAAAAAAAAAGAAAAAGAATTAAGTACGAAACAGAACACTTTAAATTAATCTATGCATTTTATTTCTCGTAAAATACATTAATGGAATCGTTAAAAGAAACAAAGGATATTCGAAGCGCATGCAACGATCGGCACTTTACTGATCCTTTAAAATCCTTCTATATAAGTTTGCTTCGCGCTGATTCTTGATACCTTAAATACTGCATTCAGAGGCTCGATTGACAGGGATTTTAACAATGCATCAGAGACGAGAAGGTAAAATGAAAAAGAAGGAATTCGAATAAGAAAGTAAAAAAAAAAAGAATTTAAGAGTCAAATCCAGTGACAACTCCGATCATCATCGCATATACATGAGAAACAGACTGACTGCACTTTAGTATAAGATAGAGACTCTCTTCTGCTTGTGAATCCGTGTAAATATTAATTAAACTTCGAAGAGAAAGCTTGGTAGCACTAAAGCTTGTCTACTAGCTTTCCGGTGCCGACTGAGCAAGTAATTAGCCTTGTGCTTCTTTTGCACAAGTCTTGTTTATATGCCTCGTTTTCTTGGACTAACTAGATTGAACTTTAAAATTCAAGATAAGAAAGTGTGTGTATCATCAAAGATTTCGTGTCGAATGTCACCTTGATTAATTGAGACTCATTTCTTTTCTACATAAAATGTACTTTACCGATACTCGAACGAATTCAGATACACAAGAAACTAAATAGAGGAAGACAGGTTGCAAGGAAGCGCATCTTGTTTACGAATAATTAGCAATTCTAATATTTGTAGAATAAGAAAGAGAAACAGCTCTTACTGTGCATACGCGAACGAATTTATTAATCGGGTCTCAGTCTACGAATAAAATTCAAGACTAGAGCAAGTAGTAGTCAGGGATCTTGCGTCTTCATGAGCTCAAGTATAAAAGGAGAGAGAAAGAGACGCTCGTACAAATAGTGGATGGACGGCTACGTGGAATTCCTTTCGTTTGGTTTCCGGAGTAAACGGTAGGAAGGAAGAAATGCTTCCTCGTGTATTTAGAGAAGGAAAAAGAGTAAGAGCTAAGACAGACGGAGAAACTGTGCTGTCGCCGAGACGCACACTGCTGCTCAGCAGGAAACTTTTCATTCCGTAACTTCTTGGATTAAATTATCACGGCGGGACGATTGTCTCGAGAGGAGATTAGGAATGGAAAGGAAGGCTTCGCAAAACTACGTCCAACGCATTTTAGTATTCGAGAACGAGAAAAAGAAAAAGAACAGAGAGAGAGTAAGAAGAAAAGAGAGACTGAAGGTCTATTTTACAGTCTCTGCGCTCGTCGCTTAGTATAAGCCGAGACGACGCCCTTCTGTCCTCGCGCAAAGAGAGTAATGTAATACATATATACATGCATCAAAAGTACCTTTTATCTACGTGCTCGTGTGCGTCTCTTTTATTAGCTTGATTGTTCTATAATTTATGTACTCAAAACTTGGATTTATAGCTCGAGGGAAAAACGACAACGAATTGAGTTTAGGAACTATAAACGCTCTCAAGAGTACCAGAAAGCCGAGTTATGATAATAAACTTTCATAACCAAAGGACATTCGCGTGTCTTTCTTTTTTTTTTTATTGTTTGTGAAAATAATTCGCGTATGCAGGGATTGTCGTTGAAATTTTTAAGTGGAAAAATAAAAACGTAAGCTTCAAATAAAACAACTTTTATTTGTCTCTTTCATTTAATTTGATTTATTTTTTGATTTAGTTCATAGTTATTATAATAATTACGACTTAAAAAATTTTAAACAATGGAAATTGAAAAAATATTGTTTTGCTATGAAAAATTTTACATAAAATTTTAAACAATCTTATGAATAAACACGTTCCAAAAAGTTGATATTATAATGCACATGATATACTTAAAAGTAAATTAGAATTTTTATGCGAAGTAACATATGTACAACAATTAATTAATCTGAAAATCCTATGCGTGATAGATAAACATTAAAGAGATAAAATACTGTAAAAAATAAAAGAAAAACTAACAACCTAGAAAAAGGTAAGGATAAAAGAGATTTTTAAAAGAAAATGTTCCTATATAAAAAGAATTATGATTAAAATGATCTAATTTGATGACAAGTCTTTGAAGTACCATCGTAACATCATTAAAAATAATTTTAAAAATCACTTCTTTGCAAACTCATTAGGTTAAAGTGGAAACTTTTTAAATTATTCGAAATAGAGAGGATATTAAATTATTACTATCGATAATTATTGGAGAGAGACCAAAGGAAGATTTATGTCTCTTGAATACAGAATGAACGGAACATGCACACTTATTACAATTAAGTAATTCTTTCTTATTGTCACGAAACTTTCTATTCCTTCTTCTTTCAATTATAATTATAAATACGAGTGAGGATATTAATCGATGAATATTTCTATATGTATAGATAAAAATATAGATATTATTTATACAAATATTCATGAACAGCAATTAAATAAATCGTCCATTGATAATTTAAGAGTATTAACCACTTTTCCATTGAATTATAAAATAATTAATAACTTAACAAGTTTTCAATATAACAGATTATTAAAAATTGTACGTAATAATTAAAGCAATTTATTAATATATCAATGTAACAACTTAAACATTTTCAAGTATACTAAACTTACTACTAATAGACTTTAATAATTAACTTAGACTTTAACTCTCATCACAATATAACGTATGAATTTGAAACAAAATTTTCCTTTTTAATAAATTTTTAATAAACAATCAAATAAATCTTACAGTACAATAAACAAATCTTTAATATCGGTTTTAGTGAATTTTCTAATATGAAAGTTCAAGCTGAGCTTTCAATTAAATCTTAATGAGCTGCAAATACTCAGTGACACTGGGTTATTTTTTGAAAAGTAAAAAAAAAAAAGAAGAAAGATAAACAAAGAGAAAGGAAAAGTGACACAGGCGTCAATATTGCTGATGGTTATATACACTACTATCGGGTGGCAAATTAAAATTCCCTCGGTTGAGCGCGAACGCATGTGACTTAGCTCCGCAAGCGATATGCGGCTAGCGAGGTTCATCACCGAATGCGGTCATCGCTCGGATGCCAGGCGTTACCACTAGCTTGGTTTATTGCTTTTTAATGAAACTCGTAAGCGTGCTCTCCCTCTGGGGGTTAACGGAACAGCCCTTGCTTCTCCTGTATACATATATATATAGACGTATTTGCACTAGGAGCGGTATATAAAGAAAGGATAACGTTATGCCGTTGCAATGCACGTTTCTCTGAATCTCTTGGAGATGGATCAAAGGCAGAAAGATGAAGGAGTTTGAGAATCCAGGTCACGTGCCTAGATGAAGAACAGAAAAAGTGAAAAAGAAAGAGAGAAAGAAAGAGAGGGAAAGAGAACGCAAAGTCGCACATAATTGTACGAGCGGCATGCAGAAAAGACGGTTTCTTTGACTGCAATACCGGATTCGCAATATACAGAGGTAACGAGAGGATGAAGAAGCAGATGCGAGGTTCTAACAGTAGAAGGAAGACGAAAAAGAATAGCCATAGTCAGAGTTTTTCTCGGCTTTCTACCCTCGCCCTATCTTTTTTTTTCCATTATCCGAGAGACCTTTTCAAACAAAGGTCTTCGGACAAAGTTTGTTGTTTTAGTTCAAAGAGATATAGTCTTTACCATCTATTGATGAAACCGTAGGAAAAATCTTGTACTTGAGAAAGATAATAGTCACGACTGCGTTAATTACGTTTAAATGCTAACGGAATCATGTTTAAGTAAATTAAAGATTTTTCTTTCATTTACCGCGCGCTAACTAATTGAGAATTAAAGATTTTCAATTTAAAAAAAACACAATGTAGATTAAAACTATTAATTGAAAAAGCTACTCGCGTATAATTGAATAAAGTTATCACTTATTAACGATTTATTCGAATTTATAAAATTTAATAATTACGATAGTAAAGAAATGAATATTACGAATATTGATACAATTGAATTTCATTTAAGACAGCATTTGAAATTGTAGAAAAATTCGCGATTTACAATTGTAATACTCTTTTCGTGAATATTAAAAAATTTAACATACTTGCAGAGTTATATTAATCTTTCATAATTTATAAATTAATACTAACTTTTTTTTTGAAAAATTAAAGTAAAATTAAAAATAAATTACTATAAAAGTTTTTTATTGAAAATTAACATGAAAATTAGATTACTCTTGAGTTACTATGCTAAACATTACTACACTAACTTTTAATCCTATGCTACGAACATTTTGCGCTTACATTATTCAGTGAACTTTACAATAAAATCACAATTAATTTTTACGGACAGTTACTGAAATTTATATACGGTCTGAGTTACATTAAAATCTGCGATAAATTTTAATACAACATTTTGTCAGTATAATTAACGTTAATTTAAAATAGTAGAAAATTAAATAACTTCAAAAAATTTATTGTTCATGAATGAAAACTCGACCATTTTTATCTCTATATATTTCTTTTAATATTATTAAAAAAGATATTTGAAGAATGAAAATCTTAGGAAAATAAAAAAAACAATATTTATGTTGGATTCCCGTGAGAATCTAAATTCTGATATTCGGTAAAATAAGGTAAAAATAAAATTAAGCCTTTTAAAAGTTAGCCCAATCGCAACAATCAAGCTAGAAGATCTATTTAACGGAAGTACGGGAGAAAGAGTTTCTTTTCTACCAGCATACGGAGGAAATGGTGTCGGAAAGGCCAAGAGTTAGAGAGAGAGTCTTGGCGCGCGCCGGTACACTAGCTCGCACAAGCCGGAAAACTTCTTCGTTCCGTAACTCCGCTTTGGATTAAATTATCACGCTAGGTCGATTGTCCCGTTGAGAGATTAAGAAAGTGCAAGGCACAATTCACTCTGTTGTATATAACTGAATGAAAGTCGCTTTTAACAGAAGAACTAAAAAGAAAGAAGACACAAGCAGAGATAGATTGATTTTATAAGACTGCAAAGGGCGATGTTTTGTGTTTGTTGTCATATAAACTTGAAAAAAACAATTCTATAAAAGATTTCCTTTTTCTCATTCAATACTTTGGAGTATATTGATTGGATATATTATGAAATAAAAACAATCAAAACTGTTGGCCCATTATCATTTTTTTTCCTTTTTTTTCTCTTATGCACTATTTCATATTTATGAAATCTTCAAAAAGTTAAAATTCGAATAGCAGGGTGCCTCAAGTAAATACTTAACGTTTACGAGGCAAAAGATCGAAATGTTTAATTTTATAGGAAAACTTCCGAGATCTCTGGCGCGCTTACTGTGGCGTCTCTTTGAAGCGCTCCATTGCTGAATTATTTATCAAAAAGAAGCAAGAGCGGAAGAACTTTATAAGGAAATTATTAAGAAAGTTACACGCACGGGAAAAGAAAGGAAAAGTCAAGCCAGCAAGTTCTGCACAAAGTAAAAGGGGTGAAATCAATTTGGAGAAAATTGTTAAGACTGACCAAAAAGTTCTGTGGCTGCAGATGTTTGTTCTGACGCTGCTGTTGCACATACATATACGCTATCCCACGTGTGTCCATATATACATCGAAATTTGTATCGGCGAAACAGCGAGTTGTGGCGGTTAAACTTGAGTTGCTGGGAGGAAGAAGGGAGGGAAGCAAATCTACTTTTGCACCAGATGCTCCCTTCCACTCCTTGTACTTGTGACAAAGAGGACAAGAAGGTATACGAACTTTGCGTCCTGTCAAGTGTGAAAAGGAGGATGAGGTGGGGACTATTCGAGTTTTGATTAACTTCTAGTCAGGGCGAATGTCTGATCGAATTCACGTCGTAAGTTTGTGATCGAAATCCCTGGCAGTAACGGTGCGTTGTACAGATCTTTGAATTTTACTCTAATCAACTCTTTTTACTTTGCCTTCAACTTTAAACTCTCTTTTGCTGTTTATTCTTTTTCTATTCTGTTTTCTTTTTCCCATCTACTCTTATCTTCATTGCATTTAACTGCCAATCACTTTTTAAATCTTTAATTTTCCACAAAATACATTATTTTGTTTTATTTTATTTATTTGATTCTCTAAGTTGACAATAAATCATTTCTTGTTATCACTTGCATTACTATTCTACATTTTATTCAATAATGTATATGAATTTTTTAAATTTATTATGTTTATTCAAACAATTTTTTTGTATCATTAAAGATTAGAATATTAATAATGTTAATTTTACTGTACTTCAGATTATAAAAAGTTGATTATAGCTTAATTATAAAAGTTTTTATTATTACAATTTGATAGTTAAATCAATCGAAAAAATACGTGATTTCAAGGAACTTTGATTATATTTATGTAAATATATTATTATTTAAATTAAAATACATTTTCAATCAGTTTGAAACATTTCTAATACATGTAAAAGATTTTACTTACAATATAAAAATTTCATGATATAACGTGTAAAAATTATTTTTTTATTTCATATATTAATGCACTTTTGTGTTGAAAAGTTTTTAACATTAAAATCTACAAAATCACTGCCAATGACACCTGCAAGTATATATAGTGGAAAAAAGTAAACTACGTAACTAAAAAAGCAGAGAGTAACAAATATACAAAATATACCCTCGAAGCTTCTACGCATAACGAAGACGAAAGCATACATGATAAGAGGATAAATCGATCGGTATTCTTCACTCAGTATTCTTGTGAGAAAAAAAAAGAAAAAAAATTATAAGAAAAAATGTTGAAAAATGGTAAGCTGGGAATATGCTCTATTCGATTTAGAGTCAGTAATAGTTCTACGTGGCTTCGCTCAGCAATGACATGAGCGCACTGCGGTACTCCCTCCTTCGGTAATCCTCAACGCTACACAAGAAGTTATACACGCCGCGAAGAATATACAGTCAGCCGGTCGCAGTCGTGTTGCTTGCCTCGGGATAAGGACCTTTAAAACAAGAAGAGGGAGGCAGTCGAGGTACAAGGGGATTTGGAGTTATTCACTAGGCATAAGCAGAAAACGAGGAAGGAAGAAGATACGACAGTGTGGGATGTGTCGTAGAGAAAAACGAGGATATCGAAGAATAAGAGTGCAGAAGTAAATGGAGTAGCTGGAGGAAGAGAAATTGAGGCTAGAGAGTGCGAGGCAGATAGAAAGCTCGAAAATATATGAGAATGCGAAGAAGAAGCAAGCAAGCGCAAAAGGAATAGATATAGAGAAAGCGAGAGAGACGGAAAGCATCCAAAACAGGGATTTTGGGAAATCCCACCAGACACGCTTGACTGCTTGAAATATCCTTCATTGCTATTCCCGGACTCTCGAGGATGCGAGGTCCTTTTTGGATGCTTCTCTCTCTCTCTCTCTCTCTTCGTCTTCGAAGGGCTTCGGACTGGTTTGGAAGCTAAAAAGAACCAACAGAAGCATGCTTTTGCTGTCCAGTGAAGTGTTCGCGCAGAATACACACACTTGGACACACATGAGGGCTTGTTTTTGGAGATTCTGACTTTAACCGTCGCTTAGGTTAAAATAAGGTCCTGCATTGCGACAACTAATGAACCATCTTGGAATAGAACGGAACTGGCGAGTTTTGTGGAAAACGGACCCGAAGTCCCGCGGGACGTGACGACGCAATGCAGTTTCTTCTCGTCCCTAGTTTCCCACTACCAACTTGACTTTTTGCCTTCATCGTGTTACAAAAAGTAAAGAAGGAAGGGTCGGCGGGAGTGGCTGCAAAAGGCTAACGTGAGATGCTACAATATGAGAGAGAAAGAGAAATGAAGAGAGAAAAAACAGAAAAGGGACGCTCTCTTCGCATACTATTCTTTTTATCTTTCCGTTTTTTTCTCCTCTCTAATCTTTTTTGTTGCTCAACTCCCTACTCTTTATCTCTTCTCCAAGTAAAGGCTTCTTATACTAGAGGGAAGACTTATTTCTTCCAAACTGTCAATTTTCCTTTTTTGCATTTGAATGCGTCGCCCTTTTTTCGATCCAACGGTGTATGCAAGCGTGCGTCTGGACCAGTATGAGGATTCTGACTATATGAAACTGGATTAAAAAGTTTCTGAGAAATAAAGGACCAAGAAGTAGTGTACGCCTCCGCAAGGTATGAGAAAGAACAAAACGACAAAAAAACAATTGTAAAACACATTGCGAAAGTACGAAGAAAAGAGTGTAGCGTACATAGATATTGGAAGAGAAGCATCAATGGGTTTATACGAGAGCGTATTGGAACTCTCAACACGAACGTAAAAAAGTACGAAGAGACATGTCAAATTTACATGTTGCAAACGGCTTGCGCATCGTCCCAAGCGAGAAATAAGCTATCACATACACGTATATATTCTACAAGTTCGCAAATGAAATTTTGTCAAATGTATATCTGTGTATTTCATAAAATAAAATCATAAATACATATGATATTTTGTGAAATTCGTGTGTATTTAAAAATGTAAAATAAATTAAATTATTACGAAAGAAATTTTTATTTAAATTCAGAGTTAAATAAAATTATTTAAATTTTAACTATATAATATCACAATTCTGCAAAAATCAAAATTTATTCAGATAAATTAGAGGCATAAATATTTTAAGTATCTTACAAATATAATTCTAAAGCAAAAATATTCAGATGATCTTACGTTTCTTAGTATAAACATTCAATTCATCATTGGTACAAAAACGCGTTATATACACAGTCCAGTCGAATGATCATATTATTCTGTCGAAATGAATAAAGCTCGTTGTGTATTATGTGCGTCTTATACACAGCAGTATGAGAAGCACAAGAAAAGAAGACGGAAGAAGTCTTCGTTTCAAGCGTGATTCGACAAAAATATGGTGGCTCGATTTTCGACTATACAGCGCTGAGCGTGGGGTGATAAATGACAAAGCGCGCGCGCGCACATAAGGATCTCCTTAGGGAGAGAGCATATATACTTTTAAGCCGACCGTTATAAAAATATCGGAGCTTCTCTTAAGAATAAACGATGAGTTAGTGGCGGGTGCGAGAAAATAATAAATGGAAGGCTCAGAGTCGAGCTCGTACAAAGATACTTGAAGCGTAAAATTTTCAAATGACATGCAATGTTGTAACATATATTAAATATTTTGATTTTTTTATTTTATAAATACAATAAAGATACATTAAAGCAATGTGCAAAGATTTAAATGATTATTATTTCATGAAAAAAATACAGGAATCATAAAGTGATTGTAATAAACAAAATAAACTAAAAATATTTTGAATACTTTGCATTTCTTTAAAAATTACGTATTCTTTGAATTGCATGAGTATTCAACAATTTTCTACTTTAACATTCGTTATTCAATTATCCAAACTTGTTCAATTAATAGGAAGCAAAGAACGCGCGTACAAAGAATTCTTCTAGCATAGGATGAACTTGGGGTAACCCCTTATTTTTTTGTGTGGTGCACATTTACCGCGGATAGCACAGAATCGAGAGAAAGCTCTCGACAGCTTTCGCTACCTGCACCTTCGTTTATTTCCTTCTTCATCTGAAACGGATTCTCTCTCTTTCTCTCTCTCTTTTTGTTTTCTGACGTGCTGCTCTGCTAATCGTGTTAAAGTGGACGAGGGTTACCACAAAACCATCCCTCTGGATCTCTCTCTACTTATTTTTCTTCTCTCTCTCTTCTTTTCCTACGAACCACAAGTATACGTGGAATAATAAATTTGCTCGCAAACAAGTGCAGGCTCCAAAGTTAGATATCTCGTTTGCCAGACCGTTAGAGAATGCTCGAACGTACGTCTTTTGGCGCCCTTTTACTAACCAACGAAAAAAAAAAGAATCGTGGTCGCGCGTACATCTAAAGAAAAAGAGAAAATGAAAAGCTTGAGTGAACGAATACAAGGGAAGAAAGGTTTGACTAGTAATTTTTGTTAGAGGATTATACTTCAATGAAAAATATGATGATTATATCAAAACATTTAAATAAGTGTTGATAAAAGGCATAAACAAGCCAAACTTTGACTTGGATAATTTATTTGTTATGAATAATTACATAAGAAAGTAATTAATTCAATACTGCTTAAATTTCGCGCAAATATGAACCTAAAGTATATTAGTTGATAGTCTCAACCTTGATGATTTTAATAAAATGTGCACAATAAGATGCAAAATTAAATTGAAGATAATAAAAATTTTAATAAAGTGTTTTAATTTTCTACAATGCATCATGATGCCCTAGACATTATTACATATTTAACGCCAGTAACATATACGATCGTATTATTAAATGATGGATTATGTACACTTATATAAGCTTTTCTCTTAAACCGATTAGTCAGAGCCCTGCAGTCCAGCGATTTTACATCGATTCGCGAGAGGCTTTGCAAATTAAATTATCTCGACCGATAAACTTCTCATCGGCCCAGATTCATCAACTCCCACGTGAAAAATTATCCTGAAACGCGCGCGCACGGCCCAAGCTATTCTCTCTCGGTCTCCCTCTCTTGAAAAGCTGTCATCGCGAGATTGGTTAGCCGGCGTAACGGAGCCAACCAAACGAGACAGCAGTTCGACCGAAAAAAAGAGAGCTATGCCAAAGTGGAGAGCGAGAAGAGAGGCTTAATCTCAACCCCAACGAGATTCTGATCCGATGTGAAAATAATCCAACGCATCTCGGCTGCGGCTTTCAACAATATCGATTATCGTGTGGCTGAAAAACAAAAAAAAATAACAGTATGCATGCTTACAAGAAGTTAGGCGATAATGCGGGATTACGCGATTAAAGTTAACAACGCGCCCTGGTGCTATTATAAAATTGTACCGTATATACTTATGGAATGAAATTTGTAAGGAATTTAAGACATCTATGGACTAAAGGGGTTTATTCAGTGTAGTTTATAATAGTTTTTCTATAAAGCAGACTTTGAACTGTTCTACTACGTCGGCAATAAAAGAGCTTGCGGAAAAGGCAAAGAAAGAAAATCAGATGAGCTACAATGTAGAAGTGAAGGTACTCTCGAAGTCGATGGAGAGTAAGGAAAAAGTAAAACAATACGGGAAAAATGTATTTCACGAGAAGCTGCACACATATCCACATACGTGAAGAGTACTGTGAAAAGTAGCATAGGAGCTCTTGCAGTACATATGGCGGTGCAAGCCGGCCGTTTCACGCTACGTTTGCCATTTTACTTTATTTCCTGGAGATATACGCTTTTAGACTTTATACGACGAGCTGCTGGGAGCCTCGTTTCTCACGCCACCGAATGCAAGCGAGACAGAGAGAGAGAAAGATAACGGAATCTCTAGCAATTCGTCCTTGAGCTTTAAATTGCTTACGAGGCACATCATATTTTTTCCTCTCTTATTTCTTTCTTCGCGCTCTCTGCGCTCGTGCATTCGCTTGCTAGGCTCCTCTTCTTTTTTTTCCTTCTCTCTCTCTTGCTCTTTCTAACGTTCCGAGCATGAGTGCGGTAGGCGAAACATATTATTCGCACACACTGCAACTACAATATATGCTGGGAATCGCACTTTGTTTCAGAAGATGGTGCATATTTTAAACGAAAAATTCAAGCTGGGATTACCGATTGCGAGGACTATTACACCTACAGTTTTGAGCTCTTTATTTATATAATAGGTTGGGTGTACTAATATTTCTCTTCTAAAGATTTAGAAAAAATTTATTGTAATTTATAGATGCGATATGTTTTTTTAATGTCTTTTCAGATAAGGAAGAATTTTTTTTAACAGATAGTAACATTATTAACTGGTAAAATAAGTTCTCATAAATATTTTTAAGTAAAAAAATAATCTATATAAGTATAATAAGAAATGCAATGAGAATTCATCAAAATAAATAAGCAAAAGTTAAAAAAAAAAACTAAAAATCTGTAAAGAAAATATTAAATTTTCTTCAATAAATTTTTAGTGATGTAATCATGATCATCTAAAATGTATTAAAATGAAAAAAGTCCGGAAATAGAGTAGCCAGTCTTACCATCAGCAGTGTCTGTTCTAAATAAAAAAAAAAAATTTTTCCATCGATAGATACGATGCCAGAAGGTATCTACGACGACGAGTGTTTTACGAATCAATATTGCTGTATGCTTTTAGCCTATGAATTCCAAGCACGGGTCAAGAAGTCCGCTAGTATACGATAGTTCAATTTTACCGGTGGCACTTGTCCAACACTCTATTGCGCGCGAAGATTGACTTGGAGAGGTCGGTACGTGCAGCGCATCTTAATTCGTTTACAAAGTCTTTAGCTACAGTAATTATACTTTGAACACATTTGCGGAACCCGGCTTCTTCCTTCTTTCTCTCTCTTTCTCCGCATCGCACCTTCTTTGCCATTTTTCTCGCGCACGATGTTTTGTGGTCTTTCATTTCTTTTCATTTCTTTTCTTTTTTTTTACAAGACCAGTTATTGCGCGAGGAGAATCGCCCAAGCGTACAGCTTCATTTTTATCTCGAGCTTTCATTTTTAATTTCATTCTGCGTCTTTTTCTTTCGATTTCAAGATTATTACTCTTCTTTTAATGTGTATATACAAGCTTATTCCCCGGGGTTGGTTTGACCTCATTCTGCATCATAACTATCGACTTGAATTAAGAATGTTATTTTATCTTTATTGCTTTGGTTATAATATTTGAAAAGTTAATCTCTAAAGAATCCATGTACGTACTTTTAAGGCAATATTTATAATTGACCATTTATTAAAAATCTAAATGTTTAATTTACCATTAGGAATTAAACTTTGCTATTTGGCATTTGAAAAAAATCGCGAAAAAAATTTATAAGGAAATTACAGAAAGTGTGAAAAATTTGTTCCTCGCACCTTGAAGCTATTTGGCTACAAAAAATCAGCTCGTAAAAGCAATAAAAGAGAGAGATTCTTTCACAGTAAAAGTTTAAGTAAAATTGCATTGCGCGTGTTGGATTTTCATTCTCTAGCCGAGCGCAATTCGAGCGAACAGACAACTTTTTTTCCCTCGTCAAGAGAGAAAGAGTGCAAAACGAAAAAAAACGAGGAAAAGAAAAAAAAAGAAAGAAAGAAAGAGGATTTTTCCTTAGGTCGAACGACTTCGGCGATTCTACTTTACAGACGACAGTTGCCTCTCCTGCGCGTTTCCCTCGAAAAGAAAAGAAGAACGAGAGAGGGATCTTAGATTAACGCGCTTCGGAGCGAAGAGAAAAGTTTTTCCGGGAACTTGTGGAGATCCAAGTGAGCTCTATAGTAGAGTCCGATGCTTATTTTACGAGTCTTTCCCTCCTCCCCAAAACTCCTTCTTCGCCTTGCCTTTCTTTTGCTCTACGGTCCATAGTTTCAGTTTCAAGTTATTATCAACGCGGTAGCTCTCTAAATTATTTTACGAGAATATTCGCTCTGAATGAGACGAACAATGGTTAAAGCCCTGCTGCTATTGCTACTAGAGCCTTCTTGTTACCAGCGCCCGATTAAATTTCACTCAAGTATGTATGCAGCGCACCGCTTGCTTCTCTTATTGCCCGGAAATTTCAATGCTAATTTGCCGAGCTTTTGGCTTCTGCTGTTACTGCATTTCTTAGACTTTTCTATTCGAATAACGAACGAATTCTTACTAGGATAAATAATCAATTTCCAAAAAGAATTTTTCTAGTCTCTTTTCATTGCATTGTTTTAATGATAAAAATACCAGTCCAAATTTATAATCAAGTAGTTTGCTGATGACTAAAAGTTTTAGTTCAGTTGTTAAAACTCATTTTGGATTAATTAATTGAATCATTGATAATGATTTTTATTGAATGATGTGATTTTATTATTAGAATAAGTATTTATTAATACAAAACAGTGTATGGAATACAGGATACAAAGTACATCCTACATGGACAGGCGTCGTAATACAACTAACTAATATCGTGGGTCAGACGGACCGCGCGAGAGTACGCAACTATAGATGGCAGTAGTGTCGAACTAACTTATACATAAATGATAACTCGCATTTGTAATTTCTATACTTACAACACTCCCACTTAGAATTTACAAGTGCGTAAACAAATCAAACATTATAAAAATATTATAATACCTTTCAAACACCTACATTTATTAAATCTCTCAAATATTCAAACGATTTTACTGGAAGTGCTTTCGTAAAAACATCAGCTTGCTGATTCGTAGAATTAATATATTCAATTGTAAATAAACCATCATGATAATTTTCTCTAATGAATTTATACTTTACGTCTATATGTTTGGTTCGACAATGATAACGCAAATCCTTTATAATTTGAATCGCACTCTGGTTATCGACGTATAATATTGGCGTTTGTAAAACATTATCAATTACACTTTTCAACAGTCTTTCAGTCCAAAACATTTCTTGAGCAGCGGTACACGCAGCTACAAACTCTGACTCAGTGGTCGAGAGGGCGATATTACTTTGCTTACGAGATCCCCAAGAAACCGAACAGTTGCCTAATTTAATAACAAAACCAGAGATTGATTTTCGCGTTACATGATCTCTCGCATAATCTGCGTCGCTGTAAGCTACAATTTTTGTCCAATCATTATCATTTTTATAAATTAAACCGTGATTTAACGTGCCTTTTAAATATTTAATAATTCTTTTAATACAATTCCAATGAATTTTATTTGGATTTTCAGCATATCGGCTAAGTACTCCCACTGAAAATACTATGTCCGGACGCGTCCCATTCGCGAGAAACATTAAACACCCGATAGCTTCTTTATACGGAACGTTAATCTCACCATTTCCCCCATTTTTATCAAAAATTGAACAAATACTATTTGGATCAATAGGTATTTTTACACTACTTGCGTCTTGCATATTAAATTTGTCTATAACTTTTTTAACATATGATTTCTGGTTTACAATCATTGACCCATCATTTAAATAATTAATTTCAAAACCCAAGAATAATTTCAAATTATCAGTAGTGATTTCAAAGTTTTGTTGAAGAAATTTTAATAACGCGTGTATTCTTTCTTTACTTTTAGAAGCAATAGCACCGTCATCTACGTATAAAATCAATATTAACAAGTCTTTTGATCCTTTACTTGTAAACACGCACGGGTCAGCATCGGTAGGATGTAAATCAAATTTTGATAAACATTCAACGAACTTCGCGTTCCAGCACCTAGCCGATTGCCTCAAACCGTACAAACTTTTTCTTAACAAACAAACTTTATTTGAACCGTCCTCGAACCCTTCAGGTTGTCGCATGTAGATTGTTTCTTTTAGATCGCCGTTTAAAAAGGCTGATTTTACGTCAAATTGCTTTGTATACATCCTTTCTGACGCAACTATAGCAAAGAAAATTCTAATTGAATTATTTCTTGCAACAGGACTGTACAATTCCGTAAAGTTAACATTTTTAATTTGATTGTAGCCTTTTGCTACTAGTCTAGCACGATAACGTAAATTACTTAAATCAGAATTTGTCTTTATTTTATAAACCCAGCGATTAGATAATATTTTAGCATTCTTCGGTGCATTTATTAAAATCCAAGTTTTATTTTTTGTGTAATGCTAATATTTCGTCGTTCATAGCATTTTTCCAAGCTTCTGATTGTTCGCTTTGCATTGCTTGTTGAAAATTACATGGTTCATTAGTTTGCGCTATAAATAACTCGTCAATATTTTCGAAGTCAAATACATAGTTATTAACTATATCACCGCGATCAGGTGGCTGAATATTCCTACGATCACGCAAATTATATCGACGTTCATGTACAATATTTTCATTTACATTATTATTTTCGTCATCGTAATTATTTTCATCATTCTGAATATCAAGATTATTTTCTAAATTATTTTGTACACCATGTAAATTTTCTACATTATTTTCAATATTATTTAAATTTTCGATATTATTTTCATCATTTAAATTTACAATATTATTTTCATCATTTAAATTTTCGATATTATTTTCATCATTTAAATTTCCGATATTATTTTCATCATTTAAATTATTTTCTATATTTTGAACAGGTCTTTGTTCATTTACAGGAACATCAATACGCTGATTTAACTCTGCTTCGTAATTATTGCATGGAACTTTAAAAGTACAAAAATTATAATCATCTTGTTTTAATTGTGACAGATCATTACGTTTAAATTCATTTTTAAATAACACATCGCGATGTTTTTCAATTTTGTTACTTCCTTGAATTAAAATTCTGTACCCTTTTGTACAATCGTCATAACCAACAAAAATACCGATTTTAGATTTAGGATCCCACTTTTTTCGATGATTTTTGTTAATAAAAGCATAAACATCAGTACCAAAAATTTTAAAATTTTCAAAATCACTTTTCTTTCCATGCCATAATTCGAATGGAGTTTTATTTTGAATTAAAGTTTTCCTACTTCTATTTAATATATACACAGCGGTATTAAGACTCTCAGCCCAAAGATATTTAGGTAAATTCTTTGATAATAACATTGTACGCGCTGCTTCTACGAGTGTTCTGTTTTCGCGTTCAGCTTTACCATTTTGCTGAGGTGTATCAACAACTGTACGTTCGTGCTTGATACCATTTTTAAAAAAGAATATCACCTAACTCTTTATTTACGTATTCAAGCCCGTTGTCCGTTCTAAAAATATTTATTTTCATATTTGTTTCTTTTTCAACGCGTTGCATGTAATTTACGAAACAATCTTTAACCTCACTTTTATATTTTATAAAATACGGAATAATATACTTCGAATAATCATCTTTGAATAATAACAAGTATTTACTACCACCTAAAGAATCAACTTCCATCGGACCGCAAAGGTCAGAATGAATAATTTCACCAACTTTTGTCGTACGCGTATCGCTAAGCGGGAAAGGATCTCTGTGCATTTTGCCAAGTGCACACGCGTCGCAAAACGGAGTCGATTCTTTAACATTAATATTATTATTTTTAAGAAAAACTTTAACATGCGCGAAACTCTGGTGCACCAAGCGCTCATGCCACGCTTGCATCGAATTCTTATCAACATCTTTATTTACATTTTCTTCCGCGAGTAAAGATTCTACTATATTTTCAACTTTTATTTTCATTACAAATATAGATTCTGTTTCAGATTTTTCACCAGTTACTAATATTTTATCATTTCTATAAAAAGTACATTCGGTTTTATTCGATTTAACAGTCATATTTTTTGCAAGAGCCGCGCCCATAGAAAACAGATTAAATTTAATTTCGGGTACGTAAAGAACATCAGATAAATACTTTCTTACCCACGTTAATCCATTATACGCTAAAACATTTATGCGCCCTTTACCTGTCGCATAAACAAGACGACCGTCTCCTAGACGTACCGGTATATAGTCAATAAGCTCTTCATAGGTAGAAAACCATTCTCGCTTGTTACACATGTGCTGTGATGCACCGGAGTCGAGTAACCAAGAAGTCGTACGATTTTCACAATTCATGGAAATCAGCACCTCCCCCAATAAAGCATCGTCTTCTTTCATTGAATTGCCGATGTTGCGTTGCGAGCCCTTACTTGACCGTTGAGCGTCGTTTCCTCGAATTTGCCAACAATTCTTCTTACTGTGACCGAACTTTCCACAGTTCCAACAACTTTGTTTTAATTTATTTTTACTTTGCTTCACCTTTTCACTGTTATGGAATGCAACATTTTTATTTTTAGCAAACAAAGCACTATTTTCATGGCCATCTTGAACAGACATGCGCGCTTCTTCCATCATCAAACGTGATGTTAAATTTTCAATAGTTTTTTGTTCAGCCGCAGCAGAATCCCATGCGGATCTAAAATGATTGTAATTAGGCGGTAGTGTCATGAGAATCTTTGTAATCATCATGCTGTCCGAAATTTCTTCTTTTAGCGCTTTTAAGGTATTACACAGATCTGCGATTTTCGAGATGTGCGTCGCTATGTCATCACCAGGGTCCTTTTGATAACTGAACCACTTTTGTTGTAGCACGTGAACACTTGTATCTGATTTGCTTTCATAAATTGCGTGCAATTTATCCCACATTTCTTTTGCTGATTGACAATTAAGAATATGTGTCATCGGTTGCTTTTCAATCGAAGTAGCAATAAATTTTTGCGCGACGCCATCTTTTTTAATAAACTCTTTCAGATCTTTCTCATACTGCGTCTTTACGGCAGCTTGCGCATCATCTGCAGGAGTTACTGGTTTTTCTTCTGAACCATTAACGACGCCAAATGCTTCATGTGAAATTAACATTATCCGAAGCTGAAACTTCCATACACTCCAGTTTTCTACACTTTTAAGTTTTGTGATTTTTACTGTATCACTCTCCATTTTTTAAATCGCTTTTTTGCACTTTTGCACTAAGGCTGGCTACGACAAAAAATAAAATTGAAAAACTTCACAAATACTTTTTTCTAAACATGGACTGGGCCCATAACCTATTGAATGATGTGATTTTATTATTAGAATAAGTATTTATTAATACAAAACAGTGTATGGAATACAGGATACAAAGTACATCCTACATGGACAGGCGTCGTAATACAACTAACTAATATCGTGGGTCAGACGGACCGCGCGAGAGTACGCAACTATAGATGGCAGTAGTGTCGAACTAACTTATACATAAATGATAACTCGCATTTGTAATTTCTATACTTACAACAATTTAAAAAAAATTAAGTTAGTCTTTTGCATTATAAAAATACACTTCTGCAATGAAATCTTGATACAATGAAAAAATTAAATAAAGATTTTCTTTACTGATTTAATTACATAATATCACAAAATCGAATGATAAACTATAATAAGGTTTTAGGATGGAATTCCCAAGCGTGAAAGTTCGTTCAGCCATAGCAAATACTAAAAAGTTCTGATGGTTCTATTCTATAGTAACTGTTCGTTGGTTCTTAAAGAGGTATAGTGCGTTAAACACGAATTAAGGAAAAAAAAGAGAAACATAAAGCGAGCAAAGAAAAGAAAGATATAGGCTTGGCAAGTTTAATGTGGCCAAATAAATGAAAGAAACTTGAAAGCAATTCGCGAACGTGTCGTTAGAGGCTAATATGTTTCGGTATATCCTGACTCCCTCTTTACCCCAACACGTTTTGTCCTTTCTCTTTCCCTCTCTTAAGTTGGTACAAGCGAAGAAGAAAATTTCTCTGTCTTCTTTTCTTTAGCAGACAGAAACATCGCACAGGAAGCTTGAAGCTACTTCCGTTCTCCGGTAACGTTTGCTTCGTCTCTCTACGCTGCTATACGAATCCAATCCCACTTTCATAAGTTTTCCCCAAGTTTTGCGGCAGCTAGTGCCATATAATAGCCGGCAAACGCTCTTCTATTTTCACGCTCTCGCTTTCTATCCTTTATACTATACTTTTTTTCTTCTTCTCTTTTGCTCGCTTGTCGGTCTCAAACTCACGTACACTACTTCCTCCCTTATTAGCGCCGCTTTCATATTTTCCCCATACCCTCATCTCTTCTATCCTTAGTTCTTCTCTCTGTCTTTATCATATTTTTCTTCGTTTTTTTTGCCTGCTAACTCTCTTTCTTTTTGAAGAGTCTGCCATTTTTACAGTGCTCGACTAACACTACTTTCATTTCTCGTTACAGAAATTTTGACGGGCATGCTTTATCTACTTATCCCTTCTGGCTCTCATTTTGATTACATATCTAATCTCTCTTTTTCTTTTATTTTAAAAGTATATCCACAATTAACTTATTAAAAGTTAGCATTTTTAATTTTACAAAATTATTTAAATAGTATGCATATTGCTATTACAATAAGTGAAAATAATTATTAAAAAATGAACGTTAGAAATATAATTTTATATTTCTATAAATAAAAAGAATGAAAAATTTTACTCTTTCGTTTCCTTTTTTTTACCAATGGTAGAGTCAAATGTAAATATCTCATTTAAAATAAAGAAAAATAAATGCAAAAGCAAAATTCTTTAAAGATCTGAATTTTTGGCGGTGCTTTTGCGTCTCGCAAAATGTACGCTTTTTAGGTATGAACGAACTCCATTTTCTCTCTTTTTCTTGCTTTCTCTTTCTCTCTTTTGCTTTTACCTGAAAGTAATTTTCGGGCATATCTTATGCCGGTACGGTAAAATTACGTTGGCTTATCGAGTGGGAAGGGGTCTAAGGTTTGCTTCTTTCTCTTTTCCCTTCCTCTTTTCAGTGAAAAGAGAAAGACAGAGAGAGAGAGAAAACCGGCCTCCGTGAACACGAGGGTGTAACACGCGAAGTTAATGACTTAGCTCCGAGCGTGGAATTTAATCGCGCTTTTGCGCTGTATACATGGTATATAAACGTATATAGGTAGAATTCATAGTAGCGCAAGTATATATGGTAGTAGTTCTGTTGCTGGCTAGCTGGCTCTAGCTAGCTTGCGCCTCTGAGCAGATTTCCCGCGATTGTCTTTATTAAACTTTCAAAATGGATTGCTGTTGATTCTTGTAATTATTGTCCCTACCCTTCCCATCCCGCTGCTGCTATTGCCTGAAGGGAGCTAAAAGGAATAATATATATAAAACTAGCGCCGAATAATTGACCGTATTTTGCAGGCGGGGTGAAAAGCACGCGCTTTCTGGGTCGGTAGCCGTTAGCGTAGTTATACAATAGCCAATGTTAGGGTTGAAAAAAGCTAATTTTAGTGAATTTTTTATACTGTGATTGTATTATACTTTTGCAGTTAAAATAAAATAATGTATAGACTGGCCAAAAAGAAAATTTACGTGCTTGCATTATAGATTCTTATTCTTTTAAATTTTAACTAAATAATTTGAATTTTTTTCATTTCACATTGAATAAAAAATAAGCATGATGTATAAATTATGATATGACTATGTTTCTTGAGACGAATATGGTGATATTCCGATTTCGAAAATTTTTTAGAATAATTGATTCGAAAACTGTACAAGTACTGACGTAGTTTATTTCTAAATTTTATGTGAGACAAAATTCCTCAGTTAGAAAAACATCTGATACCCGATTGTAATGCACTGATCTTGCAAGTGTGATTTCTGATTTCTAGATACAAGTTTATTTATTATTACAAAAAGATTTTTATTTAACTGTTATAAAGTTTTATTTACTTTGTTGTTATTTCCTAGAAAGAAGAATTAAAAATGTATACTTCGCAAATAAATATTTTTTTCTCTTGAATCTACATTTGTTTTACAGTATAAAATAAAAACTATGATATAGGTATTCACACCGATATCGATAGGAATTGAAATCTGAAGCCCATCTAAATAAATTCCCGTGTAATGTTATCGTATATGAAAAAAAAACTGAAAATATTTCTCGTATACAGTAGCAAAGCTTTACAAAGTTCTATTTTGTTTTTAATATTTAATCGTGAATATAAAGCCAGAACGGGCATCAGAAAATTACACGGACGAGAAAGCAAGCGAGGCATCAACGTGCTCACTCATCTCTTTTTTTTTAGTTTTTTTTTTTGTCCCTCTCTGAAATTCGTTTTCACAGCAACACTATACAGGATTGCAAATAAATGACCGCTTGTTCGCGTTAATTCCAAGCGCAGAATCGCGTAATAAAACGATCAAATCAATCGCGAGAAAATCGTGCTACGAGCGTAAAATCCAGGGGAAAAATTCGTTATTTTATACGTTCGGGCCAGGACTTAAGTGGACCCGATCGATTGTACAAATTAAGCGGTTAAGCGAAACGAATATCCCTTGCTAGTTCCTCTCCTTCTTTCCCTTTCCTCTCTGTCTCTTTTTCCTTCCCAGCTCAGCCCCTCAGTTCGTTGTTATACCGTTGCCTGCAATTTGGTTGTAGCACACGATTACTCGTTGTATATAACGAAAAGGGTATAAACCGTAGAACGAGTTGCTCTGTGTGTATATGTGCGCGCACTCGCTATCGAAAAACCGACGGGAAAGACCAAGAGACGTAAAGAGAGAGAGAAAGAGAGAAAGAGGAAAGCTTTCGGAGACTTGTAAGAGGGAGTATATATTGAGTACAAGAGCTGTGTTAGGGATTGTACTCAGTTAACAATTTTAATGGAGATTCACTATTCAATGAGAATCCCAGGTAAATTGTCTAGAATTTCAACTGAAACTTCAATGTTGCCAAAAGTAAAGTCAGTTTTAAAATTACTTATTTCATTAACTTTTAAATTAATTATTATTCTATCAAACATAGAAATTTAGTTTAATGCTTATGAAAAGATCATACTGTTTAAATAATAAATCATTCAAATTTTGGAAATCATAGAAAATAGAAACAAGCACAAAATCAAAATTAATAAAATAAGATAATTTTAAATAAGTTGTATGAACCAATTGAAAAGTTTGAAGAAAAAAATTTAACAAAATACATTGAAACAATTTTAAAAATGATAAAAAAATCAATGTCCAACAAAATAGATTTTAGAGAAGTATCGGTCTTCTTTAACACCAAAATGACAGAACGAATGACAATGAATGTATATTTAAGCGCTCAAACGGGCCATTTCGTTTAGTTACTACAATTCGTACATGAATGCTATATAAAAAAAGCCTACAGTCCAACTCTGCATGCATTCCTCATATACATATATACGATACACAATATAACAACCGACCGTGTTAGAATATCGAGGGATTGTGCAAAAAGGAGAGATGAAAATCACGAAAAATGCGTATGCTACATATTCGACGATACATGGGAAATCGCTTTGCTGTGCTCGTCGAAACGAGCGCTCGAACACGACTACTGATTTAGTGGGGGGGAGGGGGTAGTGTACGTGTGCACAAATAAAAAAAGAGAAAAAAAGCTAAAACAAAATGCGAAAGAATCAACGGTGTTATAGTGAAAACGGAAAAATCGCATCAGTGGAGGAGAGAAGAGAAAATCGTGATTTTTCAACGATCACAGCAGGTGATTTTCCTCAGCAAAAAGCCAGGATATCTGTTGGATCTAGAACACGTGCGCTTTTTGCAGACTTTTAATCAGTTTTTTTTTTTTTTTTTTTTTAATAAAGGAGAAGCACAAAATTGTCCATTACTGAAAATTAAGGCATTTTCTCCTATAAATAACGGTTATTAAATTTCGTACTAAACGTCTTTTATTGAATAACGATTAATTCACAAATAAAAAGATAAAATATAATAAATGTATTTCATTATTTAAAAATCAAGTTTTAACTACTTTTTTTTGTTCAATTAATTTTTTTTCAGATTAAATTACTATTAATCTAAAAAAAAACTTTATTTTGAAATAGAATGTTATTTATAGTTGATACTAAAATGTTGCAGAAACTCTCTCGAAAAAGCTTATCTCAAACGTTAGAGTATCTAATAGCAAAGCCATAAGTTTGGCGTTAAAACAATCTTTGGAAAATTTGAAATTACAAACTCTTAGAATTGTGTTGAACAATTTGGGTGTCAAAAGATACGGCCAGTCAGCATGCCAGACGATCTTCTAACTTATCAGAAAACAAGACAATAGGTTTAAGCGGTAAAAGCTAAAACAACGTTAACCAACCACCAAAGAGAAACACATAAGAGAGCGAGAGAGTGTGCCTATCCAAAACCGAAAGTTATATAAATGCGCAGGCTCGTACAACTTGACTACTTTTAGTCAATATCTAAAAGTTTAATGAAAAGTGATTTGGGTTAGCTGCTGCAAGCAAGCTTTTATTCGGAGGGGCCACTCAATTAATTATAATGAAAAGGTCTCTTTTATTTGTGAAAACAGGAGGGAAACTCAGAATAAACGAATATAAGAACGAGCGACTCTCTTGAGAATAAGAAAAAAAAATGTAAAGCAAATAAAACACTACAAGAAAAGTCAGAGGTGATTAAGCTTTTTTACCGATAGTATGTTACGATATGACGCTCAATAAAACTATCATTAAGTATTCATATGTAAGCAGTAATGAAAATCTTTGCATAATTATTTCTTGGCATATTTAATGAAATGACAGAAAAAGACGTTTTTACTTTTAATTATGATTTAATAACTCATATTAATAATTCTAAAACATCTTTTTTAAATAGATTTTTTTTTAAATTTACTTTTTCTTTGAATGTAAAAATTTTATTTGCACATAGATTTGTATGAATAAATAATGAAGTTAAAAAAAAATTTTATCTTAACTTTCTTAAATACTTTTCTACGAAATTGAATTTTTCTTTGTAAATAAATTTCTTCGTTTATAAGAATGTTAACTACATGCAATACTATTACTTTGAAAAAAAATTTCGATCGATATCATTTAACACATAACTGTCCGACGAATATTTTTTAAAATTTAATATTATTATACTTATAAGCAAATATTATTTTCATAAGCAAATAAATAGATTTGACAGAAAAAATTTTAATTAATATAAAATATTAGAAAAAGTATAATGATACTCTTTGATAGTTTTTTGAAAAAAAAGAGATAGGAAGTGGAGTTTTGAAATAAATTTTTAAACTTATTAAACCGTTATTATAAAAAGTAGTTTTTCTTCTGATATTCAGCGCAGTCTTTCACAAACGTATTCGAATAAATAATTTAAAGGGGCATTTCTTATTAAAACAAAATTTTTAATGCAGCGCTAACGCAGGGTTTTTTTTATGAATTTCAGATATATGTTTGGATTTTAAATAAATAATTATTTTGAATGAAAATTTTATTAGTTAGTTTATCAATTTTCTTTAATTTTCTTTCATTATTATTCATTAGCCCTACGCCATGAAGATAATGTTAAGTATGATTTAACTTATTCAAAGTTTTTTCTCAAAACTTCAAGTTTTGGTTTAAATAATTCATGTTCCAACTCAATAAAAAGAAAATATTTTCAAGGACTTACTAACACCCTATAGCGCATTTTGCGATCTCTGCATAAGTACTCACCTGCAACAAAAAAAAATATAAATTTATTAATAACGTAAACATCTCTAATATGAATATTAAAAAATATTAATCTTTGAAGAATAAATATTTAAACTAGTTTCCCGTCTCAGTAACGTTCAAAAGTCGTTTTGAAATTCTATGAAACGAACGAAAAGAAGAAACATATCCGGATACCATAGCCAGCCGTAAAATAATAAAGCATCACATTCTCTTGAACAATTCACCTTCTCCTTCGTTTATTCCGTTCTTTATATTCTCATTCGCGTGCTTTCTAGTGCGCCACGGTGCTATATAACGCCTTCGTTATTTTACGAGCCTGAACAACGAGGAGGGGGGGAGGCTCTCTCGGAGAGCCGATAATTCGTCCATTAAGCAAGGAAAGAAGCACGAGAAAAGCCACGAATCTTTTGCACGAAGAAGTAGAAAAAAAAGGGAGAATAGAAAGGAAAAAAAAGAGGAATGAGAAATACAGCCTTCGACACCGCATCAAGGCGTCGCTCACTTCGAGCTTCTCCGTCGGTTCGATTACAGGCATGAAACGAAAAAGGGTGCGCGTGAAAAAGTATAAAAAAAAAGGAATGATTTTTTTTTTCTTCTTTCTTCCTTTCATTTCTCTTTACTACCCTATAAGCGCACACCTTTTTTCCCTTTCTTTGCGATATAGCTTTAAATGATGTTGATTCTACAATGCTTGAATTCTTCTGACTCTTTTGCCGTTATAATGGCGCAACGCGAGAGGATCACATGATTCTATGAAGACAAGTCACAAAGCGTAGATACGTTCATGAATCAAAAAAGGAAAATGCTTGAGGTGAAAGTAGGCGCTTCAGAGGAAATCCAAATGAAAGAAAATGGAATATAATTTAACCCTTTATCTCTAATCACGACTACAAAGAAGGGAATAAGCCAGCAAATTTCTTTTACTCAATTTTTGTTTTGAATGAAAATAAATTCTCTTTTTAAATCTAAAAAATTACAATTAAATAGAAAAATCGAATGACTGATATTTGATAATGCTATTTTAATAAATTTTCATAAGTAATGAGATTTTATTTTACTTTTAGTTTTAATTATGATAAAAAAATTAGATTTTTTGTTAAAACCTTCTTTTGAGATTCTCTAAACAATATTATTAAACGAGTATTCTAGATAAGTATAAAAACGGTACAAATATTATATTACAGGGCTGTTTGAATATAGATGGTTTAAAGTAGACGTTAAAAATTCATTACAAAAAGACAGAATAATTTTTTAAAATATTAATTAATCAAATGATAAAAAATAAAAAAAGATTTAATTATTACGCTTTAAAAAAGATAACGTGAATGATGAAGCGTATGAATAGCCAGGGCGTGGTATTGTAGTTTGATTTCATCTTTTATGCTTGATGATTTTCTCGTTCGTTCATATACGCTCGCTCAAAAGAGCTGCTAGCGCTTGCTATTCCTTCACTTGAGCGAAAGTGCGTGCAAGAAGAAAGGACTCTTACGCAGGCATGCTAAATTACAAGCCCTTATGAGATACCGCAGAATGCGCCCTCAAAATTAGATGGGCGTAAGTCGTTTTCTTCCTTGTCGCGATATCCTAGCTTTATATACCTATAGACGTATATGTGTGCATTTATGTGTGTGCTTGTAGAAAAGATATCTTGGAATACCAGAGAGTAAGAGTGAGAGAGAGGAAGTAAAGAAGTTTATATAGAACTGTGAGCCCACAGCTGACAACATTAATTCTTAGAACGACGCTAGCAACGTGTGCTTTTATCTCTAGAGAGGAATACGCGACGCGCCGATATAAATTTTGGACTTTTTTTCGAGACTTAAGAGAATGGAAAGTGGGGAACCGAGTTTTGGCGTGTGTTATTTTTTGAGGATGGGCATTTTGAACAAAAAATAAAAAGGAAAAAAAATAAAAAAAAAGAGAAAAGAAACGGGATTCCCTTTTATTTAGGAAAAAATAAGGGCCAACCGTACTTTTTCAAGAGAATTTTATGCTACGTCGGAGAAAAACTTTGAACAAAATGATGGTTATTTTTAGAAAAATGTAAGGGGGTTTTTTCCGGCTTTTCTGCAGGAAATTGTAATTTTCTACTTTTTAAAATGAATATGGAAAGAAAGTCAGTTGGAGAATTTTTTTATATCCTATAAAGTTGTACAATTACCATAAACAACTGTAAAAATACTAAGGATATAAAAAAATATTAAATATAAAAATACTTTGGATAATTAGTTTCCTGAAAGCTAAGTTAACTCTAAAAAGAAACTTTAATCTTAATTAATACTACGGAGTTTATATCAGAACTAAGTGGAATAACGTAATAATCTCGCTGCATGTTCATTTTTGGTTAATTACAATCTTAATTAATAATGGCACAAATTTAAGTATTACACTTTTATACAAATAAATTTAATTATTTAATGATTGAAAACATGTTACAAAAAAGGTAAAAAAAATAAATGGTTTTTGCGTAGTTTTTGAGCAAAATGAGACTCTTAAACATTTTTTTATATAACCTATCTTATTTACAAAATTTAATAGATATTATTTTATTTAAAAATTACTGAATAAAATTATTTTTTATTATTGTAAAATTTATTGATTATACCTATAACTAACGAGAGTTTTTTTCTTTTGTAAATTAAAATGTATAAAATATTCAACTTCTATCAAAAAACTACACATTAACTTTAGTATTCACAGTTAATGTATAGTTTTTCAAAAGTTTAGCAAAAGTTTCGATAGACTTTCGCTTAACCATATCAAAAGTGTAGTCAAAGTTTTGCAAAACTTTGATTGTTTAATTTTTTTTTATATTATCAGAAAGTTTAGCAAAAGTTCATCTCAACATCCACTAAACTTTTGAAAAACTACACATTAACTTTGGTATTCAAAGTTAATGTATAGTTTTTCAAAAGTTTAGCAAAAGTTTCGATAGACTTTCGCTTAACCATATCAAAAGTGTAGTCAAAGTTTTGCAAAACTTTGATTGTTTAATTCTTTTTTATATTATCAGAAAGTTTAGCAAAAGTTCATCTCAACTTCCACTAAACTTTTGAAAAACTACACATTAACTTTGGTATTCAAAGTTAATGTATAGTTTTTCAAAAGTTTAGCAAAAGTTTCGATAGACTTTTGCTTAACCATATCAAAAGTGTAGTCAAAGTTTTGCAAAACTTTGATTGTTTAATTCTTTTTTATATTATCAGAAAGTTTAGCGAAAGTTCATTTCAATTTTCACTGAACTTTTGAAAAACTACACATTAACTTTGGTATTCAAAGTTGATGTATAGTTTTTCAAAAGTTTAGCAAAAGTTTCGATAGACTTTCGCTTAACCATATCAAAAGTGTAGTCAAAATTTTGCAAAACTTTGATTGTTTAATTCTTTTTTATATTATCAGAAAGTTTAGCGTAAGTCTATCTCAATTTTAACTAAACTTTGGAAAAACTACATATTAACTTTGAATAACTTTGATATTCGTAAAGGAAAAGTTTATTAAACCTTCTCTTTACAAATGCTAAAGTTATTCAAAGTTAATGCGTAGTTTTTCAAAAGTTTAGGGAAAGTTAAGATGGTCTTTTGCTAAACTTTCTGATCTTATAAATAAGAATTAAACAATCAAAGTTTTGCAAAACTTTGACTACACTTTTGATACAGTTTAGCAAAATTGTAACTAAACTTTGGATATAGTTTGACACAGGTTTGATTGAATTTCATCCAAACTTATATAAAGTTTAGAAAGTGTAATTTCATAAACTTCCTCTTTACGCACTCTAAAGTTAATATGTAATTTTTCAAAAGATTGGTAAAAGTTTCGAAAGACTTTTGCTAAACTTTCTGAAAATATAACATATGAAAAATCAAAGTTTAGCAAGTCTCATTGGCCAAGCTTGGAGAAAGTTCACCTAAAGCTGAACTTATGCTAAACTTCGCCTAAATCTATTTATTTTTACGCGGGTACTAGCTTTATAAAATTAAAAAAAAAAAATTGTTAACACCATTTTATTATTCTTTTATAAATAGTTATGTAAAAATTAAAGTTTTCATTGAAAATTTTATAGCTAAACTCATAACAGTTGTCGTTAAAAAAAAATTTCGCAATTTCATCAAAGATACCAAAGTAACCCAGAGTCGGGATGTATTCGCGTTAATAAACTTGAGAATTTACGAGGAAAATTTGAAATAATACAGCTATTATTACTGGAAACAGCGAATGAATAAAAGAAATGGTATCAGATTATTCAAAAGCCACCAATCTCCGCTTTACACTTAAAACAAACTCAGAAGGGAGAAAGGAAGTGAGTAATTCGCAAAACAACACTGGAAGAGAGAGAGAGAGAGAGAGAAAATTTGCACGAGCGCGCTGAGCGACCTTGAACGACTGCTTTACGAGCTAGTATAATAACCGCTCTTTCGAGAGAAATAGAATAGAGAGAATAAGATAGAGGAAAAGAAAAATAAAACCTTGAAAACTTTTCGCTATATCACATTTTTGTGTATAAATGTCTTTTGTATCTTGGGCGTGATTTTAGCTCGGTAAAATAAACTTGTCGTGTTTTCTGCACAAAGAAGAATACGTTACTGCTCGACTAATTCCATTACGAAGCTCTTTCGAAAATTGAGCTCGAAAAACCGAATACATTCAACACATAGCGAAAAAAAAGCAATTCCTGAAAAAACAGACTTATATATGCAACCAAGAGTCTACTATACCATTCCCTTCACGTTTACTTTTCGAACGTACTTTCCCTTCTATTTTTGTAGCCTTCTTAGCTAGTAATAGAGGATTCGTACTGGATTCTTTCTTTTTTTTATTTAAACTATCAAACTGCCATTCGGTCTGTTCTCAATTGCGTCAGAGTTCGTAAGAGAGGTCAGTGGCCGTAACAATATTCTGTGCGACTTTACGACGCATTAAACTTCCAATTAAGGTGGCTATAAAGGTGCGCACACCCATCCCTTCGCATTAACTTACCGAACGATCGACGTAACCTCACATTTTATATCTACGGTGACTTGAACAAGCTAAAAGTAAAAAAAAAAGAAGAAAAAAAAGTTAAGCACAAAAGTGTATCAGTCGACACGTGTTCTTTCGTACTAGTAAGAAGAACGTAAAACAAGTCTGGATCGGCTGTTGGCTAAGAGTTTTAAAGCCTCATGTGCTAGAGCCTCGACTTTTCTATATACGAGCTTTATTCGGCTGTAACTAAACACTTAAATCGCGCGTAACCTTGCTTATATAAGTCAGATAGAACAACGTAGGAAAGAAAAAAGGTTATGTGCGGAAGAAAAAAAGTAAGTGCTGGAGGCTAGCTTCGACAAACAAGCCATGTGTGAGAGAGCGTCCAATCGAGCGAAGGATTCCAAAAAGTGCTTTTCCAAAGGACTTGAGTTACACCGGTGTGAAAAAACGAAGAACGAGAGAATAAGAGAGAAAACGAGAGATTTAAAAGCACTGCCGAAGAGGAAATACGGCGTAGGATTAGAGAACAGAAAAGCCCACATTGCCCAGAGCGTTTAATCTTTTCGGTTTATGAGACAATGGAAGAATCCACCAATTAATTCGTGTGTCCAAAGCTAGCAAAGGTTTTCTTAAAAATACCAAGCTTCTGATCGCCTCGTTGTGCGAGTTTATACGTTTATACTACTGCGTTTTCTTTATGTACGCTTCTATGCTTTCCTCGCATATTGGATGACCAGACTCGGATATAACTACTTAAGTTTTAAACACTGCTCCATTATTCACTTTCATGCCATTTAGAAAACCTTTTTAACTTTTATTGAAGTATTTTTATAAAATATTTTTATTAAAAGGATAACAAAGTTTCTTCTTATTTTAATTAATTTTTAGTCAAAGTTATTTGAACTTGTGCGTCGAGACATGCAGTTCTTCTTAAAAGAAAAAAATGAAAGAAAAAGGTTAATAAAAACTTTTGATCTTAAAAATATTACTTTACTTAATATCAAATGTACGAAAGAGGTATTTTTTGTCTAAAGAAATCGACACTGAAACCCAAAAAAAACTTCAGAAGGATCTGACATTTTAAAGAAACGAAAATTCAAATCAAACTCTTTTTTTTCGATGAAAAAAAAAACCTTAGTGGATCTTGAAATCCTCTAACAAGATCTTTCGGCAACTGAAAGGTTACGTTGCTTTCTTTGATTACGAGAAAGAGCATCGCCGCATTTTCAGCAAGGAAAGAACAACGTAAGAGGAACGAAGAAAAAGAAGCATACAGACGTTTGAGCGCGAGAGGGAAAAAGTGAAAGCACACAAGAAAACAAGGGATGGAATGAAGCAAGGAAAAGGTACTGGCAAGAGGAAAGTTAAAAAAAAAAGAAAAAGGTAAAAAAAATAGAGCGTCAAGAAGAGTAGAAAGCAAATGAAACGAAGGAACGCTCATTCTCACCAAAGTAGAGAGAAAGAGAAAGAAAAAGAGAGAGAGAGAGAGAGAAAACGGGCGCCGAAGAGACCATTGCGGCGAAGTACGCTGTTTTAAGCGGAACCGCCCCCGGAATTATTCATTATCTCCTCAACCCTCTTCTCTCGTTTTCTTCTAGCTCTTCTTTCTCTCTTTCTATCATCGTATCTAAGAGAAAGGTCTATCTCTTTCTCTTTCTTCTCTTTCTTCTCTCATTTTCTCACCGCTGCTCCACTCTTTGCGCCACTCACTTTTCCTCTCTCATGGCTTGCTTGCAACTCAGATAAAAAGAGAAAGAATACTAACGCTGGACTAACGCGAGCAACCCTCTTCCACTCAGACGACGTTCCTTATAGACATAGATATAGATACGCGTGAGACGTATATATGTATAGAGCGAAATTGAGAAAGAGAATGAAAGGTATGGGAAGTGAAAGAGCGACGCGATCGCGGAAAAGTTGAACGGTTAAATATTCATGCGACCACAGCAGTAGTAGCGCCCATTGCATCTCTCACACCCGTGGACTTCTTCTTCTCTCGTTTCATCCCATTCTCTTTTTCCTCGAGGAGTGAACGGAAAACTGTACTCGGATGGATATAAAAAAAGGAAAGAGAGAGGGAAAAGGGTTGATGGGTTGAAGGAGCTAAGCAACAGAGACGTCGCTATACCGTAGAGAGGGAGGGAGAGGAAGAGAGAATTGCTGCTCGCTATCGCGTAGCGAATATTCTATACTCCCCATCGTTCTCGACGACCAGGGAATATAGAAAGAGAGAAAGAGGGAATAGAAAAGCGAGAAAACACGGACAGTAGCAGCAGTAGCAGCAGCAACACTGCCCAACAGGGAATAGCTTCCTGGGAATTATTCACGCCCTCCAATTTCGCCGATACGCGATGTATATATACTTCAAGAGCGATTCTCTCTGTGCTTCGCACCCCTTACCTATACTACTCCTTTCTTTCTCTCCTTTAACGTTTCCAGAGCCTGTCGTTTTACTTGCTTTCGTTCGTTCGTTCTCTTTCTCTTATTGAATTTATTATGTCGAGATTTTATTACGCTCTGTTGCGGCAAGAGACCGAAGCGCTTGTTATGGACTTATTGTGTTATTTGTACAGTTGGTGAGAAATGGAAATCCAAGTATACGTTTATTTTAGATTAGAATTTCAGCAGTTTATCGATTCTAATTTTGACATACGACAATTTTAATGAAGCTAACCACGCAAAAATAATTTTTATTTTATATCAGTTTAGAAATTTAAAAACGAAATATATTTGTTATTATACTTTAACAAAATTTTATTCTAAACATCATAAATATACAATTGAAAAAAGAATAGTTTATCTTTTTTATACAAAATACTAAACCATGTTTTTATTATGTATTTCTATGCGATTCTTGCAATATTTTCGTATGCCTTACTAACCTAAATTAATCCAATAAAAAAGTAAAATCAACACATGAAAAAAGTCAAAGAAATCCAAGTAGCTACGATTAATTTTTCCGTTTTTAGTCGCTTGTAAAAAAGAATAATTCAAAAAGAGTTTACAATTACTTTCATGCTTTGTGTGTAAACAAAGTGAGAAAGTGAGTAGCAAGAAGAAATGAAAAGAAACTACTAGTTGCCCATTGTTCATCACAAACAAGCGTCGTTTTTTTGCGGATTCTTTTGAATGCAAAAAAATAAAAAATAAAATAAAAAGAAAAGAGTGAATTCATCTCTATTCTCTGGTTCTTTTTATTTTTCAACGAATATACGTTCGCAACTACTGGTACATGTCAAAGCTCTCCATAAAGTCGAAATACCGATTCGCAACTTTCCTCTCTTCAGACTATGGTGTGGTATTATACGGAAGAGAGCGCAAATTTTTCGACAGACGCATTCGGCGTAAAAGAGTGGGTTAGAGCAAGAAAGAAAGTTGAAATTCTGCTAGTATTATGATAGCAAACAAAAATATCATGGCGCAATACAGAACGCGTATATGGATATACAGAAAGAGAGAAAGAAAGCATATCAGTCTGTCTCTTTGGGCTATCGTAGTGTAGTACTACTGCTACCACTGCTGCTGCTGCTGCTGCTGCTGCTGCTGTTGCAAGCCGGGAAAACTCAACCGGACGGTCGAGCAAACAATGACGGCGTACCAGTATTGTTCTCCCAGTAATTGAATCCAGTCTACTGTACTCTTTCTCTCTCTTACTTTTTTTCTCTTTTATTGTCTGTCTCTTTTTCTCTTTCTTTCCTTCTCTCTTTATACCTATATTTCGTCCTTTTCTTTGCAGCTGCTCTTCTCTTTTTTTCTAAGTCTTGGCATATAACCTTTCTTGTGACTCAGAAGTAATACTAACTTGAGCTTTCGACTCAGCATTTCTCATATAGCGCGTTTTCTCATAAGTAAGAAAAAGAAATAAAAAATATATATGATGGAACCACTCAGCTAAATACGCTCTTTTAAACATTACCGTACTGTAAGCACCAAGAGATTGACCAATCGAATTTAATGTTCCGTGATTGGCGAAAATTATTAAGTTCGTTTCTTTCATAATGCCAATTAAACCGGTATTTATTACGTCGTTATGTCAAGAAAGCGCGCGAAGATGGGTTCAAGAAAATCCTGTCCGCTCTTGGAATTCAAAAAGAGCCAAAGTAAAATGGGAGCTTGAAAGAGCGGAAAATACGCGTTCGTACCTTTCATAAACCATTTTTACTCTCGCCAAAGACGCCTCTTTTTTACCCAATCCTTCCAACCTTCTCCTTCCGCGCTCCTACGCGTATTTCCTTTGAAAAATATGATTATGAGAAAATTAAGGATATTCAACTTGATACTTTCAACGAGGAAAAATTAAAAAAATTATACGTACAGAGAACGCAGAATATGGTAGGATGACATAGAAAAAAGTTTTTAGGGCTCACTGAAGGATAACTCTTCCGATTTTCCAACTTATTTTATTGGTTTCAGAAGCAATTGATTCATCGAACGAGATTTCAATGATATTTTTTTCCCACAAGTTTGCGCAAATAATGTTATAATATAAAATAAATTCCATTATGGTCTGATAAGTCGAGGTTATTAAAAAGTTTTTTTTTATACAATATATAAAAAAAGTGCTGTAAAAGATCTGTAAGAACAGTTATAAAAAAGTTACGATAAGTTGTAGATAGATCATAAGCTTTTAAGTTTTATTATTTTGCGGGAAGATGAAGAAAATTAACATTATAATTCGCGATAATTCTAAAACTGACAAGTTTAACGCATATAGCCAACTTTTTATTCTTTTTTGCATTTTTGAAAAGGCAAAAGTAAATATCCTAAGGTATACCTTGTTACAAAAATTTTGAAACTCAAGTTCGCGAATTTGATTGAAGCTATAGGATGTTTTGTTTCATTTAAATATGGAAAAAGCTATTGTTACGGAGTTCAAAACTTGATAAATTAACTTTACAAGATTTGAAATATTCCTTGATCTGGAATTCCAAGTCTCTTGATTTATTAAAAAAATATAATTTTTATAATTAGCAGTTTTTATAATAATCAACTTATAAATAAAGCAAATATAAAGAAATCATCTTGGTTTTTAAAAGACTAAAAAATAACAAAAATAAAAAGATAAATAAAAAAACTAATGAAAGTCTCATACACACAAGCTAATAAAGCAGCTTACTCTT
Organism: Anastatus disparis; assembly: GCA_017163975.1. Classification (NCBI taxonomy): domain Eukaryota; kingdom Metazoa; phylum Arthropoda; class Insecta; order Hymenoptera; family Eupelmidae; genus Anastatus; species Anastatus disparis. Next base: position 1,155,056 of record JAFFSR010000012.1, read on the forward strand.
AATTAGTTTTATTGACTTTCGGCACGAGGTCGTGCATATTCCGTAATGACGACGATGGTGGGCAAGCTACTAGACTACTACGGGTACTATAAAAAAGAAAATAAGAAGAAGACTAAAATAAAAACAGAGAAAGGTTGCAAGCATTGAGCTTGCACACAAAAAAGGAAAAAAGAAAAAAAAAAGAGAAGAGTGTCGACAAAGGATTGGGCAAGGGATAGCTTTTCTCTTCTTTCTCATTCTGCTCTCAGTGTCGCAACTATAAGGCGTAGTTGGCTTTATAACGCTGGTATTTTCGAGCCTCGCTTCTCTTGTTGGGAATATTCATGAAGTTTTCAATAGGCGGTCGCGAAAGCTCTCTCTCTCTCTCTGTGTATATGCTTGAAGCTTTGACCCCAAGCTTGCAGTAGTATCATCCCTAGAAAATTGAGCCTCTCAGCCACGCGTTAGCAAGTGTCTGTATATGCACGCGCATAATTAACGAGCTAGTAGTCTTGGACGATAGCAGTGGTGCACAGGTGTAGTATCAGGTGGCTTCTAGGTGTTCTGATTGCCCGATGGCCTTATACTATATAAGCCTTATAACCATCCTATGGGAGTACATACTGCGTGAAATTAGAGATCGTAAATTCTATCGATGTTCAAGTAGAAGCTTAAACGCATAATCGAGAAACGAGCGAGAGAGAGAGAGAGAAAGGAAGAAGAGAAGGATTTTGTATCTTACTCTCTAGTTCCTACGGGAAATTAATTATTATTCCAAAAGATATACGACAAATTGTAAGGTATGAATTGCAGATTATTAGAGAGCAGTTCTTAAGGGGCTTCTCCTACGCAAGCGGTAATTACCATGGCAATATCTATAGACATGTTGTTCTGATCATTTTCAAAGATTCGGTTCAAAGTTTTAAGCTAAGCATTCAAATGCAGGCTTCTTTCATCGACGAGTTACTGCTTTTGATTTATCTTTCTTTATCGAGGATTATTAAAGTTTCATTTCGTTAGAAAACATTGAACTCTTAAGTTTTATATATTCTTAAGAATAAACATAACAAATAAATTTTAATAAGTTGAAAATCCAAAAAAGAAACTGTAAATTCAAAATACAAATATCCTAATAAAGGAAAAATATTCATGCAGTGTGTTATTTTGAGAAATTTCATATTAAGTTTCAATCGAAAACAGACAGGGAAAAAATGTGTAAAAAAAAGTGAGTTTGTTTCCATATTTACTCAATAAAAAAAGTACTCACATATACGAGAGTAGCTAGCTCGCTGTAGATAGGAATAAAGAAAAACTCTCTGGACTTAGAGATCGGTTGAGTTTACTTTTGGTACGACTATCAAATTTCATTGTTAGCTTCGTTTGTCAAGCATTAAAACTCAGGAAGTTAGTGATGACAAAAAAAAGAAAGAAAGAAAAAACAGTAACTTCGATATGCTTGCGTACACACACACACACACACACACACAGTCCAAGAAAAGGAAACAAGAAAAGGACTCCGTCAAATTCTTTATGCGAATTTCATTTTGAGGGTAAGCCGTCTCTTACTATTCTTTCTCTCTTTGTGAAAATGTCAACCAGGCTAGCCCGTTTGTTCGTTTCTTTCTACCCTATGACTCGCGCGAAGAATATTAAGTAGCTAAGAATAGCTACTCACGAATTTTAAGTCTAACAAGATTTTTAGAATAATGCTTCTTTCTTTTTCTTTCTTTTATTCTCGTACACGTTCAGCTTCTTTACGTTTGAGCGCTTCACCGCTTCTTTGTGCATTTTTTTCTCTCTGTATTGAAATGAAACTCGATTTTCGACAAACTTTCCCTTAACCAACGGCTCGTGTACCGAGACCTAATAAATAAATCGTTACTAACTTACAAAAGGGGTACTAATGCTAGCGTTAACGCTTTCTTCTTACATTTTGTCATCTAGCGTATATACGAAAAATGAAAGTTGCGAACGAGGGGGGCATTACACAGTAACTTCACAAGCGTTATCTAATTTAGAATCCTTGTAGAAGATAAATATTCTCAGAACGTACTATTCTGTTTGTTTTCCTCGTACTAATTTCAAGAGTAATGAGCGAGGCCGATACTTTATTTCAAAGAATTTTAGTAGAAAGTACTTGACCCAAATTATATAAAAATTTATTATTTTAATTACTTAATCAACTATTCCGAAAGTATGTTCTAATTAACATTTACACGGTAAAAATAGCTTGTAAATTTAGTGGTAATTCTTTGAAAGTATATGTTATTTGATTATTTTCATTAAAAAAATTCTTATGAATGATATGCATATTTTTTACGTAAAAAAATTTTAATTATATTTACTTAGTATTAAATGGGAATGAAAGCTCTCAGATGTACTAATACTAGCTCGTAACTTTGCCTTTAGTACAGAGTTTTGCGTTCTAATTCCTTAGCAGAAACGTGTACGTAACTATGGCGCAGAGACGAAGAAAACGATCATCAGCGGCAAGAAGTGGCATGGCAAAGAGACGTTCCTTAGATTTAAGGATATAGAAGGGAAGAAGATATAGCGCAAAGTACCAGCTAGTTATAGAGTAAGGTAAAATTGCAAGGGCAGCGCAGAGAGGCAAAAGACGGCGAATAGTCTGAAACCCTCTCATATCTAACAGCAGCAAGTTTCCTCTGAGGTCTTAAGGGTGTCCCATGCTGTTGGTGCTGCTATTGCTACTGCTACTGCTGCTGCTGCTGCACGCGAATTTCTCAAGTTATGATTTAGTATCCTGCCGAGGCGGAGCAAGCGAACGAGAGTCGTCGAGTAGTGTAGTAAGGAGGAGGTGGAGGTGGAGGAGGAGGTCCGGCGGAAGGGAGAAATAGGAGAAGAAATGAGAGAGAAGCATAAGAGCAACTTTCTAACAAGGCGGTTAGTTGCGGCTTAGTAGCGCTCTTCGTGAACGCAAAATATTACGGCTCAGAACAGCCATAAGGATGCCTTATATACCATTTCTTTTTACGTGCACCAAGTATCCAAGAGTACATATTTATACGGGCTGTAAGCATGTGGTGAATTAATAGCGTACCAAAAGACATAAGTCTACTTGTAAAAGTATAATTTCAAAGTTGCAAACATAATTGAGAGTCAATTCCGCAATTTATACTCATAACAGACTTATTTTAGATTTTGCCGACATCTTTCAGGAAAATTACTAGATACCAAGCCCTGACAATTGACACGCCTGTTTCGCTTTATAACTACACTCTTGTTTGTGGTTTTTCTTTTACACTTGCATTGTATCGGCTTTGCAATTTTCTGGATGTAAAATCATACAAATAATAAACGTATTTTTTCTTTTTTTTCGAATCATTATTTTTAAAATCATAATCTTGAATTCATGGAAATCTTGAAATAAACAATTACAGTTCTAAGTTATGAATGGATCTTGAAAAAACAAAATAATAATGATTGAATAAAATAATTTTTCTTATAGTCATAAAATAACTGTAAGGAAGTAATAAAATTATAATTAAATTACGATTACAGAAGCCGAGTTCAATGAGAACGCTTAACCTATAAAAAATTCAAAAGTTTACGATAAAAAGTTATTGTCATCAGGTTGAATTGTAACAAAGTTTCTACAATTTGAAGCGTTGAAGCAGTCTTTTCAAGTAGCGCCTATGCTTTGCTAGCTCGTTCATCTCCTACTCTCTCCCTCTCTCTCTTTCCATTCTGGCGTTTCAGTAGTAATTCTTCCCGGGTGCCGTGATTTCCGCTCGACTCGTCCGCGTCTTTCAATTGAATTCCAAGGACGTCCTTCCCTCGATTACGTCATCCAATTATTTCTGGAGTGATCGTTTCAACAATTAACGATCGAACTTGAACGGCTTATATAGGCTGTGCATTCGCTTTCTATGATGGTCCATTACCAACTTTTATTATATAAAAATAAAGAGAAAAGAAAGAAAGAAGGAAAAAATATAAATTTTTTTTATCGTTACGACCGAACAGAGAGAAAAGAAAGGGAAAAACAAATTAGGACATCAACCGCAACATTGTCAATGCTGTGAGCGTCTCGACATATTTGTCAATACCAGATCGACACAAGTTTTCCAAGCTACTATTGCTATTGTTCTATTGCCAGATTAATCTGAGATTAACATTTTTTCTCACTGTTTTTGCTTCACAATGCAATGTCGGAGCAGTGTTATGCAATCAAATTTGCAAGGCTATAAGATAAATTTTATTTTAAATAAAACAATATTTGGAATTAAAATTAATTATATAGAAATTGATTTTAATATACATTCACAATATCGTTATGTGCTCATGTTAATTCAATATAGATATAACTAAAGTAATGGAAATTTATTTTTAAAATATTCAAATGCTTTATTATTCTTCATAAAATATCATATTTTCATATTTAATAAGAGTTATTTGAATTTGTATGTTTTAATGATATATTTATCAAATAAATATAAATGTAAATCGTATGCAAAAAACGACAATATAAATTTATAAATTTATTTAACGAATTTATATTATTTTGAAGAGATATTTATTTCATAAAAATATATTAATTAAATCTTATAATAAGATGTTCTGAAATAAATCAACATATAAAGGATATATTTTAAAATTGAAAAAATTAATACAATAAAAAGCAAAGTAATAATACTTTGACGCTTTTGACTCTACAGCTGTGCTTTTTATTTTTCGCGCCCTCCGCAGCCGTCAATTATTGCTTCTTTAACAAGCAGCGACGCAGTCAAAAGAATCCTAGAAACCTACGCGTAGTATATTTATGATTGAAAAGCTTTTTCTCCTTCATTCCTCTTTCATCTGCGGTTTCTCAGATGTATACTAAAATCGAGTAAAATCAAGCTTTTCTTAATTTCATTAAGCTCAACGTCAAGCCAACATCAAAATCGTTATGGAACAAGATCGTTTGGTCTTTTTTATTTATTAACGCGAAAAGAGAAAGAGATAAAGAAAAATCGTTCCTTAACCTTTAGCCAGTAACGACGAGTATATAACCCCCGTGTCTTGTAGCAATGATACTGCTTCTTTCTCTCTCTTTCTTCCTCTTCCACTTCTCGTCTTGCTTTCTGCTTTATATTTTATTCATCCCCTATTGAATTCAAGCTCAATCTCTCGAGAGTGTCTTTGGCGACCGCCAAAGAAACGGAGAAATCTCGCTTACGCCCTTTTCTTTTACTGTCTACGCTATATTCGTTCTGACTTTTCTTACATCCTTTCCACCTTCTTTTCACTCACACTCTTGCATTTTTCTCTCTCTCTCTCTCTTCGTTCGCATTCTCTCACGGACAAAGTTACGCGTGTTTCTCGATCGTTTATCTCTTTTCTCTCCCTTATAGCTTTCTTATGTCTTTCTCTGTTTATTTCTATTTTTCCCTTTTCTCTCTCTCTTTCTCTCTGTGTAATACCATGAGGTATTCCAATCTCATTACGTTTTCCGCCTTCTGCAATACCCGGACACTTCGCGATTCTTCCTGCCTACGCTTAATATGTATAGATATATAGTAATATTCTTTTCATGGACGTTTGGTTTTCCTTATTTTTCTTTCAGCAAAGCGAGACAAAGATATATAAACAAGAAAAACGATCGTTTACCATGGCGCGCGCCGAGAAAACACTCGAGGATAAAAGAAAGAGAAGCATGACAGCTGGGAGTGTATATATACACGATTCTTCTTTTTTTTTAACGCTTCGGCGCGCAAACGTAAAGGAGATAATTGAACATGCACCAATTGTCATGAAAGAAAAAGGAGTGAACTTGTGATTCTCTTTTTTCTTCTTCTTACCCATTTTTATTTGTCTCTTTCTTTCTCTTCTTTTTATTTTAAACACTTTTGCAAACGTCGCTATGTATTCTAAATGAACGCTCGGCGATCGATGAAGCTGCATTTAGATTTGAAATTAACGTCGTTAAAAGGCAAACGAATTAGAGAGCGGAGAATGGCATATATCCGAGCTCTTCGGAAAATAACGCATCTTGAGAATCCATGCATACTTTTACATTGCCCGTGGTAAACTTTGTATGAAGGCAGCCTTACTTATATTAAATTATAATAAGAAAAGTTCCTTACACAATAAAATTTAGTTTTTCATTTTCTTCATTCTTGAATATTGAGATACTAAACGTACTTCCCTTTTTATATTTTAAAGTAAATGTCAATTATTTTTCAATTCTTGATTATGCAAATTGATTTTAATTTTTCTTCAAGAAAACAATGCTTCTTTTGCAAAAAAATATGAGGCTTTGTTGCATTGCTCATAATATCGATAACATCTTCTTAAAAGCTCATGATGAAATACAATCCTAAAGCTAAAAGAATGTTACTGCAGAAAAATAAATATATACATAATTTGTGTACGCTTTATAAAACAAGAATAACGCACGCATGAGGTTAAGTGGCTGGAAAATTAAAGAGCATAATTATCGCGTAACTTCCGTGCGACGCGGTTAATTACACTGGTATTTTTATTTTCTTCTTTTTATTTTTCATAATGCTTGACAAAAGACTGCCTCGCCCTGCCGTCGACAAAGTATCTCTGATCTTCTTTCATCTACAAATACAGTCACACAGAAAGGTTAGCTCGTTTTTTTTTATTTACAGTTTTAATTAATGTTTGTATTATTATTTGCATGTTATGATAATTCAGCGATGTATTTATCGCGATGTTGCAACAGTCGACTTACTATATTATTACATTACGGTCACTGTTTCGAATAATCAAAAGCGTATAAATCGATTTCCGATTTCCTACTAATTTGAAAACCATGTAACTATAGAAATCCATTTGCATGAATTTCGAATGAGTTAATTATAAATTACTTGTTAAGTAAATATGTATTTGATAAAAAAAAATATATTATTTTTCCATCAGATTTTCTATCTCCATTAAGTTTAAAATATTATTTACTCAACTGATAATTAAATAATTGATTTTCAATTATTCAGTTAAATTTATTGAAAATGTTATTATGCATGATTAACTAAATCATTTATTATAAATATTTCAGTTTTAACCTTCATTTAAATAATTTATACGATTTTCTCTTGATATTATTAATACATCAGAATTAGCAAAATATAATTAACTAATAATGTATCAAAGTTCTAAATTACAATTTCGTTGAAACTATGAGAGAATTTTCGATGATGTAACTTGACTTTAATGTAAGTTTGTTCTTCGAATTTCTCTAATGATTCACTTGAATTTTGTATCACAAATGTATTTTGAATTGTAATGCTTTGATATAATGCAGATTTTTATATCATTTACAGTTGTGACTAATATATCTGTTAACTTTAAACTCAATTTATTATTATTGAATTTTGTATTAACGTTAAAATTAGTGCTAGTGTTCATAATAGAAAAATAATGAAAACGATTTTTTCATTTGTAAGGATACCCATCGTAAGAATAAGTTAAATCTCTAGCGTGTCAGTGAGTTGAATGTTGGTTGTACGCAAGTAGAAAGCCGTTGACTCCGCATCGGTTTGGTTCCTCAATATTTAATAGAGTCTGTAGTACAGGCAAAAGTGCTGCTGTCTCGACACTTCTGAAATTGCAAGACGGCAAAGAGACTTGTTCGTCTATATAGTCTCAGTCTGTTATACAGAATATCGCAAGCTCCTCTCTCACCTCCACACATACGCGTATAGATATTTTGTATATAGAGAATTTCGGAAAAAGCAAGAAGCCAAGCGTGCGTCGACAAGACACCGAGAGAAAATCTAAAGAAGATAGAAATAGAGAAACAGATAAATAAGTAGAGAAATACCGGGGGTATATCTTAAACTAGTCTAGCTTAAAACTCGGCGGATCTGCCGACTTAAGCAGCTTCCACCCTTGCAGTAAGAGAACGAATGAAATACACGACACGGGACTTGCTGCATTTTACCGTGTAGCATGAAATTCTTGAGACTCTATTTCACATCTCGCTCTTTATCTCTCCCCGTCTCTTTCTCTCTTTCACTGTATTCCAAGGTAAAATCGGAAAGCTCCATAAACTCGCACTAGTCGACGTTCTCTCGTCATTTCCTGTCTCTGTCCCGCTTTCTCAGGAGGTCCGAGTAGCGAACGTACGCGTTAGTACATCAAGAGCTCATCGGCTTTTCCCGACGACGAACCTGCTCTCGACAGATAGAACGTATCTCGCCTGCTTCACTGCGATCCTTCTCTCTCTTTATCTTTCTTTTTCTCCTTCTTTTCCAACACTTCTTTTCCTTCCTCCATACGTAGATGTATACATGGATGCACACGTACGTTTTGTGAGAGCATCGCAGTAACGGAAATCTAAAGCTTTTGGCTGTACTTTTGCGATGTATCATTTTCAACTCTTTCATAAATGGCCGACGCAAAGTGCTGAAAAGAAGAGCTGACTTTCGAAATCGTCAGAGATACGCCGGGAGGGGTGGAGGGACTAAAGAGGATTTATCCCGAGAGTAATAGAGATCTATACACGCTAATCCAATCGGAAAAAGGAAGTGCTAACACTTTTCTTTTTTTTTATATCGATATGTTTTAATACGGTGTACCGTGATATTTTCTTTTTTTCACAGGATATCGAAGATGATATACTATGACTTAAGACTTTGCGAAAATTTCTATAACTCGTGGAAACCGAGAGATTGCGCGTAAGAGATGGATGATCGTCTTCAATTATTTACTTTGTACAACTATATTAGAAATAGGTTTATTGTTGATAAAAGTTTTTTTTAGTAGAATGAATTTCAATTATTTTTTATAAATTTACGTTATTTTAATTGAATGTTAATTAACTAAATTTTTAAAGTAAATAATTATTTTACGCAGCTTTTTAAGAAATTATAATGAATGAAAATACCAGAAGATTTAAGATTCAACAACGCCCCTTATTTTATTACGTTTATTAACATAAACGCCTATTAAACACATCCCACACGAACGAGCGTACAATTTAACGGACTCGTTTATTTTCAATTTCAAGAAAAAAATGTATACTTTAAAGAAAAAAGTAATGAATGATGATAAGATATATCGGATTGTAAAAACGCGCGCAAAAAAGGCGAAAGTAATCATACAAGCGGAAATCGACAGTCTCGATAAGAGAAAAAAAAGGGACTAGTCACGTGTATTGCATGCTTAATAAGAGCGTCTTGTTTTCCTCGAGACTCTAGAGGAGATGTGCTTTTAATTACGTTCTCACACGCGCGCGTGTGCGTAGGTGTCCGATTGAATAAATGCGTACGAGTACACAGAAATATAGTCGCATAACAAGGTGTAAATTTAATTATAGAAAACGTATATACGCAAAAGCAACCTGACATAACGACCAGATTAAATAAAGCTAAAAAATCTCATCATGATTTAATACTAAAGTAAAAGAGAAAAATAATAGTCAAGGAATAGCAGAGAAAAGAACGAGAATTAGATAGAAGGAAAGTAAGAGGGCTTGAGAGAAAAGTTGAGAAAACTGTGCTCAGAGCGCGAGAAAAAAGGAAGAAAAAGAGCAAGATAATGTGAAATCTGAAATGGTAGAAGTAGTATTTTGCTGCCAAAGACTTTTTTTAATTTGTCGTTTAAATATATTATATTGCACATACAACCAAAGAGAGCATTTTTTCAAATAAAAACACTTGGAAATGTATTTTTTAATCAATTATATTTTGAAAATGTGTGAAATTTGAAGTTTTGATAATATTTAATCATAAAAATAAAAATAATTTATAAATTATTGAAATAATAAATTGTTGCATCAATGTTTCTAAGAAATTAAACTAACTTATGAAGAATGGATTCCTAACTGAAAATTTTGAGCAGACGTAGCATTTTCTTAGCTGTTTTCGTAATTAAATATTATGAACAAGTAAGCGAATTGCTTTATTTTCTTAAGAAAGATGGAGCGAGCGGTGCGTGAAAGAGCACTGGAATAAAGGAGAAACTCGTAGAGAATGAGCTAAAGTAAAAGAAGAAGAGCGGGATAAGACCGCGTGCTTTTGCCAAGAGAAAGAGAGAGGAAAAAGCAAGTATTTATATCAGAGTACTGTGTTCGAGTCGCTTATTAATGGGGCAAAAGAGGGTCGCACCGTAATTAAGGGAAGCGAAATCCTATCCCTCCAGACTATATACGCAACTTGTCTCATCTTCGCCTCTACTTTCTCTCGCTCGGTATTCTTTATCGTTGTACTCGTCGCTTCCATCTTTTATACATATATACGCAACTTTACTATCCTCTCCTTTTGAGCTTGTATATAATACATTTGCTTCATCTTTTTCTTTTTTTTTCTTCCTCCTTTTTGCTCCGTTTGTTCGGAGCTTCACCAACAATTCGTGACGGAATACGTCGTCTCAGCATCAAGTGCGGTATTTACTTTTTCTTTCGCTCCGTTAAGTCTCTATTATTTTTTTTCTCTCTACAACTTGTCTCTCAATCTTACTAGCCTATCTTTTCTTTTCATGCTTTATCTTTTTATTCTTTTATTTCTTCCTTATATGCATTACTTAGGCTATGATTATTTATCAATTTATTACTCATATTACCCAAAATCAAGTGAAGAATTATATTTAAAATTTGTAAAAAAGGTTAAATATTTTAATTTTGAATTTTTAAATTAGTCTGTGTGATGGCATTGAAAAATTTCTAAAAAATAAAGCTGATGAAATATTATTTGATTAATGAAAATAATTTGTCGAACGGTAAGCCTAATAATCGATTTAGTTAACCAATCATTGCAATGCGTAAATGCATTAAACGCGCAAACACAAGTGTCGTAAGTATATTTTGCTGACTGTATCCGGTACTATACTAGAGAGCCGAACGTGCAATTTCGCGTTATATTGCGTTGACAAAAGCACTCGTACGGAAGACTGCGGTTGCGACGCGATTTTACCGGCACTATTGCCGCCTCCACCGCCGCCGCCGCCAATGCCTATTTGAAGGATCGTTCTAATGCCGTGAGTGCGTAAATAATGAATTATTCGAATACGGAAACTCATCAGAACACCGACGACGTATCTGAACTGCTGGTTAGAGAGTACAATACCAAGTCGATTTTCATTTTATGTCAAATTATTAGCGTTAATGATCGAAGAACGCTACGTACAGCCTATGCTTTAGAAATTACTTTGTTTAGCATTTGTACCAACTTTTTTTTCTTAAACATTTTTATCATAGACTGATAATATTTTCCATAGAGTAAGTTAATTTTTCTTTTTTTAATTTACAAAAACCTCAAAACAAATACTGCAGTAAATATAGTATTTTCAATTAAAAATCGGTTGTTAATCAATTACATGACAATCGTAAGCTGGTTTTAATCTAATCTGAAAGTGGTTAACGTATATTGCAATGTACCTTCTACGCAAAGGTATAAAAATAGATTCTTCAAATATTATTTGACTAAAGTTCGATATGGATTATACTAATTCTTAATCAAAAGTTCGAAAAAATTGCAAAGGTATCCATTTTTGTTACGATAAGCGAGATCCCAGCAATATTAATTAAAAACCAAAATTCATTTCTACATAGTGAAAAGAGAAAAATAAAAAAACTTATTCCATCTCCGTCCAGGCGGCTAAGCGTCGGAGCTTTAATTCGCAAGGATCTAAAACTTCCGTTGTGAGATTTTTTTAATTTTGCCAGAAAGTTTTTTTGACTGAACAACAAATTAAAAAGCTAAACAACGGAAAAAAAAGAAAAGAAAAAGAAAATATAACTTAATGGGTTAAAAAGAATAAAAAAGAAAAGGAACCAAGAAAAATAAGTGAAAGAAGAAGCGCGATAAAACAAAAGGGCAAACGCAGCATAGTATAAGACTCAGCGAGAGAACAAACTGCATATAGCGGTGGCGGCGGCGGCAGCCAAGCAATTTCGAGAGAATTAAGTGGGGTAACAATTTCCGCGTAGACGTAAGCTTAAGGTAAGCAACGGAGCGCAGATCCGTGGGCACAACCAACACAGCCACTCCCCGTGAATTTTCGCTCGCTCTCTCTCACTCGTGAATAAACATCACCGGCACTCGCACCCGCGTAACTTGACTCTCTTGACTCACCCTGTTATGTTCTTACTTTTACATATGTGCACGCTCTTATGGAATAGAGCATTTTCGTGCTTGCTTAATTTTCCGATTGGACGGCCGCATATCGTCGGAATCAAAGACCAAACGCGCAAACAAAGAATTTATTTATTTTAATCTACTATTTTAATTTGTGTGGAATTCAAACAGAATTTTAATATGATTAAATTTTCATGAAACTTAATAACAATGTAAATATTATAGTTTAATATTTTTATTATATCGGAGGGTTTGAGGAAATTCGAAATTTTCTAACATCGAATAACAGATAATAAGAAAATTACATATTGAATCTAATAATAATAATATTTAAATAAATTAAAAGATTAAATAAGTTAAGCTGACCTTATTTCGATAGATTTTTAGCCGTGCATGGTTAAATTTACTCGAAATACGTGAGAAGAAAGTTTAAAATCGTTTCTTTCTTGGTTCAATATTGATAATGCGTTTTCCAATATTGCCTAAAGCTTCGAATATAATGTAGGTTTCACATCAAAATTTTATACCAACGTGTTTTTTCATTCATGAAACTGTTAAAGCTCACGTCAAAGGAAAATAATAGCTATAAGAAAAAAAAATAAAATAAAAAGACTTTAGATAACTCGTCAAGTATTTTAATTATTTAATGCAATATATATTTTGAATAAAATATCGATGTACTTTTAGTTACTTATTTTATAATTGCATATATAGGTATGAATCAAACAAACTTTCCTGAATTTTATATCATGATTTTCTTTTAATCGCCCAATTTGCCGCACATATGAAAATTTAAAACTCACCGATTTACGATAAGATATGCTTGACGTTTATTAACTCACCTGAAACAAAAGAAAAAAACATAGACATTAATTAAACTATTTATAAACAATAAATTATAATTAAAGTATTCGTAAAGTAAAGTTTTTCCAAATATCATTCTTTATCGCAGCTAAAAGTTAAAGAGAATTTGGGTTACTTTATTCAAACTAAAGCTGAAAAATGAAATTTAACGTTATTTATGCAAAAGTCTTTCCCTAAACAGCTGTGGTCTAGAATAAAGTATGCATAATCGTTCGTTACTTAAAAAATTAGTATTCTCTTGCTTTTCGATAAAGCTAATAATAAATCGTATTATTGTTGAGCTCTTTTGTACGGAAAAAAGCTATAATAAGTTCAAGCAAAAAGTCAAAAGAAAATACAATGAAAATTTTTCAAAAAAAGTCAAGTGAAAAGAGATTAGAAGTTGATACGTTATTGGTCATGATTACGTAAGTTTCTTTGCATTTTTAATGAACAACTGCTTGAATACGAAACTTATAGATAAAAGTTCGTCAAATTGATAGGGATATCAGATTTTTTCGGATTTTGATTCTGATTATAAACTTCGGATTTGATCAGTTAAACTAGGGCGACAGAAGCTTATGTATGCATTTATTTTGTTAAATTATTCCATGTGAAAAATTATGTAAACTTATATAAGTAAAATAAATATTGTTTTTCCTATAGAAGCACACGATAATGCGTTTAACTTATTGAAATCAAACAAAATATTTATTAAGTAAACTATAATTATGATAATATGCATTTACATTCATTGCAAAAAACACTTTCGTTTATTAATCCAAATTCAAAATTTTATGTAAATTTATATAAATTTTCATTAGTTAAACAAATTAATGAAATAAAGGATAATTTCAGTTCAATTATCTTAGATTATAATACAATATAGTCAATATTTATTCTAAACTAAAATATGTTATATTTCCAAAACAATGTTCCTCATCCAAACATTATTAATTATATAAATATAATAGGAAAATAATTTCACTTTTAATTACATTAACTTATCTGAATGAATTATCTTAAATAAAGAAATAAAATAATTTTATAAAAAATGAATCCTAAATCAAACAACAAAAGCGAAGAAACATTGAAGGCGCAAAAACCGAAACAACACAGAGCCGTACGCACAAAGCGAGAAAAAAGAAGAAAAAAAAGGCGCGAAAGAGCGCAGCAAGAGAAAGAGTTATAAAAGTGGGCACGTCGTCGTAGTCGTCGTTGCTGTCGTTGTCGTCTTCTTTTCGTCGTCTAACGTCGTGAACAAATACAAATGGTAAAAGAAAGAGGGCGACGAAGAAGAAAGAAAGTGGCTTCCGCGTTGAATGCAATAATAACATAAATGCCACGTAGAGAGTCTTTTTTTTCTTCTTCTCTCTTCTCTCTCCCTCTGTCAACTCATACGTATATACGAACAAGAGCAAAAACAACAACTAAGAGCTTTATTTCTTTTTTCTTCTTACCACTGTCACGTTCTCGTATATACAATAACAACAGAAGAGAAAGAAAAATAAAAAATAGAAAAGGAGGAGCACGCGAACGATCGCGTTCGGTATTTTGCAAACTCGCTAGTTTCCATTGCACGTATACACGCAGTTAAAATCATCCAATGCATAGACGCACAACGGGCCTCGAAAACCGCTGCAATTAACATAGGTAATTGCGATAAAAGAGAAGGGGGTATAGAAGAAAGAGAGAAAGAGAATAATCGCTTTGCAATGAGCATTCGGATCCTCTCTATGCTTTTTGCACGAATATATTCAAGCTCTGGTAACGTATACGCACACGCGACAAAGAAACGCCATATCAACTTTTGAAGTTAATGCGCCATTAACGCAAATCCCTTGCTGAACTAGTTCCGTATTAAAGCGGCGAAAAAAAAATCCATTCTGCTAATCTGTATTCTATGCGCTTCAACGCATATGCGAGAACGCGATAAAACTTTATTATACTTTTTAATATTATATAGCAATGGATTTTCTTTTCGTATAAAAATTAAAATTTGGCATATATGGCAAGTCAAACAAAAATTTTGGTTTTTATCTTCGAAAATTTTTCAAAAAAAATTATTTTGGTTCTGTGCTTTGTTTGGAAAAATGATAGTTTTGTACACATGAAACATAGTAAAAAAGTATAAAGATAAGTAAAGAATAGAAAAAAAAACATTGAAGAGTAGTAAAAACAAACATCAGTTTTTGTGAATTCAGTGAATTCCGCGTTACATGCGGCGAGCCTGCAGTGCTTTGGTAGGTCGAGGATTCTATTTGTTTTAACAGACAGATCGGAAAATCGAATTGTCTTTTCTTTGCTTTTTGATTGAAAAAGCAGTTATCGATGAAATCTAACAGTGACGTATCATTCTACAAATGAAAATTATTTTTTTTTTTGCTGTCATACATTAAATTAGATAAATTTCGAACTAAAACAATCATATGATTTATATTTTCTAAAAAAGTTATTATTACAAAAACTTTAAAGGTTCAAAATAAATATTTAAATAAAAGACTTTATTTTTCTTTTATGTTCAGAAATATTGACAGTATTCTTTTTAAGCGATCAAAAACTCTGGCAAGCATTTGCAGAGCTCTCGAAATACCTTGATGTTTAAGTAGTTTAACAAACCCTTTAAAACGTGTACTTGGTTACAGAAATTTTTGCTCGAAATACCGTGTAAAATGCCATTCATTACTTCGCAGTATTTGCAACGTTAAAATGTAAATTGTTCTATTTGGAGTGGCACACGTGGTTACACCTTGAATAAAATTTCAATATTATAATTGAACTATTACAGCAAATTCCAAAAAAGAAAAAATAAATGGAAAGAGAAATTTTCCACGGTAATTGTTTCAATGAAAATCCTTAGCACTCGATAAATGTCAAAATATATATTTCACTTCAAATATAAAATAGATAAGATTGGAGAAATTATTACATATGACCATTTAGTTAAATCTATCTAGCTGAAAGTACCTTAAAGCGCTTTTGAATATCGTTATACAAGAGGAGAGGGATTATTATACGAGAGAATAGTCATCCTCCTCCTTTTCTTAAGTGCAAAGCCGCTATTTTATATCTTAGTTCGAGTACCAGTGCTTTGTAATAATTGCTTCGCAGTAGGATAGTAAAATGCATCAAGAAAATTTAATGTTAGTCGTTAAGAGAATACCATTTTGCTGTTTTAAAGTCATTTCTGGAAAAGAATGAGAGAGAGAGGAATCGTTTTATTTCTTAATAAGATCAAATTAGGAAGTAAGTTTTTTACGAATCATCTTTTTCTTTAATGCAGTTATTAACATATTTAACAAAAATAATGTAACGTCAATTAGAAATTTAACCGCTTTATTATATCAACTCGCTTAAATTCTGATAAACAAAAGTCGATTATTGGTGGTATTATAGTCCATAGAAGTTAATATAAACAATGATCAGATTGTGTGTGTGTATATACACAGGAAGAAAATAGTTTAGTAAATTGCATTCTATAGCCATGGTTTATAGTAGCCATATACCTATAGAAACTTTAAGACAGCCCATTGTTAAAGCCATAAGTTCAGAACTTAAACCAACTTGGCTCTTTCGGTAATTCTCGACTGTTCCGAAATTCCAATAACTATTTAAGTATTTTACAAAATAGGAAAAACTTAATTTTTTTCGATTTTACAATGTTTTAACAAACATATCACTTCCACACTTGTAAAATAAAATTAGCACTTATGCTAAGAAATAAAAATAGTAATGTTTATAACCAACTGTAAATAACAAAATAAAAATATAATAATGAAAGCAAAATGTGTTAAAATCATAATTGTGTTAAAATTTGAAAAAAAATATTTATATATGAGAACGAAAACTTTTTTATATGTTGCCCATTAACTTTAATAAAACGTTATCTTGGTTCGGAATCGAGACGGATTTCACACCAGCCGAAATATCAGAGCAGAGATAAAGAGAGAGAAAGAGAGAGAATGGAAGAGTGAGTATGGTAGCAAAGTCGAATTGCAGAGCCATTTTGGCGCGTAATTGGCGTGTCACGGTCTGGTGTTTATGGCGTTTTGTGCGCAGTAGTATAGCAGTAGCAGCTTGGTCAGGTCATTACTTGGGCGCGAAAGTCAGATGGGTTACTATATAGCCGGGGCTGGCACGCTGCTTTGCTTTTCGATACAGTTTCCGTAGCTTCAGAGAAGTAAACGAACGAACCACCAAAGCACGTAACGTACAATCCCATTGCTTGTGGAGAGTACTTTGTGTAACATAACCAACATTTTGGTTTTATAAAAGGAATTTTTGTATATACATGTTATAAAGATTTTGTTTTAATGAAAACCATATATTTCTTTAAAGTAGAGTCAACTACTAAAATATGACCAATCCATTTATGACCTTACCCACTCGTAACCTACTCCTATACAATGATTTTCATTCTTCGAGCATTACAATTCATAACCATTTTTAAAAAATATGTTAATGCATTTCTCACGTCACATATATTCATTTCCTTTTTCATGATTTAAATATTAGTGATAATTTTTTTAACTTAAACAAAAAATAAAATATAATCTACTCTTAAATTAAGTATATATTTTTTTTTAATTTTAAATGAGTATTTTGATAAAAAAATATATATATTTAAATGTAACACCTTTGGATATAAGTATGAGCAATATATGATTTACATACTGATGTAATTTATCGTTAGAATAAAAAAAATTATTAAACTTCTATTTAAATGAATTAACATTTATATATTGTACAACATAAATATTTATAAAATATCAAGTTTAAAAAAATAAGTATATGCAATCATGCATTTGTATATGGTCAATGTCCCAATTGCTACTCACGAACCTATTACTAGCCTTCATTGTTAAAAATTTTTTTTCGTATCTAAATAACATTGAGCGGTTAGTAATAGGTTCGTGAGTAGCGATTGGGACATTGACCATACATGAAACGCGTGAGGTGTCAAAAGTTTTGAGCACAAAAAGAACGATTGAAATGAATATATACACGTAGCGTAAAGCGGCAACTGATGGAAGTGTACTGTAATTTCTATGAAATTACCTTCCTCACGATATCATTCACCAATCATAATTAGATAGTTTAACTCTATAACCGCAGTAAATGGATACAAAGAAAAACTTTTTAGAATAAATACATGATAAACATAAGTGTATTTGTTATATTTACAATAACTAATATCGGAAAACAATGTTATTATATTAAACGAAAATAAAAAAATATTTTATTTAAAAATTTTATCAACTTTGTTCGTCGTTTTTTTTGTCAATTTTAATGTCAATAATCATAATGCCAACTTTAATTCCAACTGCGCGTTTGCATGCGTACAAGCAATGGCAAACATTTTCGCATGTTCGCATGCACGAGTTTTTCTTTCTTTTTTTTTTGTATATGCAATATATATCTCTCGTGTGTACTAAAAATTGTAGCCGTAGCTCGCGTGAACAATCTATGTTTTGTGTAAATTTATTCATTTTAATTGTACAAAGTTAAAATATTTGCTTCTGTTTTTATTTCTTTGAAATTGTTATTTATTCATACATATAAAATAAATAAGTTTATAAATTATTAAAAATACACGTATTATATTTAAATTTGTGTATTGTAAAAATTATTTAATTTGTATTCTAAGTTCAATTTCTTAAAATATTAGAAAAATCTTTATAATTAAATTTTCACGTAAGTCTTTTTTGCAAACGTATAGAGCAATAATTAAATTCCATTCCGTACATAAAACCAGCAAAACAATATAATGCTATTGCATAGTGCGCAAAAAAGCTTTAATTAAAAAAAAAGAATTTCTGTCCCTGTTTTACAATTACCGAGCTAAAGAAACGGCCTTTAAACTATTTAGGACTAAGGAAAAAAAATGCAAAATAAAAAAAAAGCTGTAACACGCACGCAGTGGCTCGTTGAAACAACAAATGAAAAAGTTTTCAGTATAATTGTACGGGACACGAAGGTAATTTTCGATTGACATATAAATAACTTTCGATCTTATTACTGGAAAACAGTTGCAAAAGATATTAAAATTTTAAATACTTGCATGTTAGCTATCTGGGATTTCATCTATCTGTTAACACATTTTCTTAATAATCATTACTTTTGAGTTAAAAGTAAACTTTAATGAGACACGTTTATTTAAATAAACTTTTTAAATATGCATATTAAAAACTAATTATTGAATGTTTATCGATTCATTTTAAATAATTATGTAAAAAATGTATACATTAGGTAATATACATAATAGTTTTATTTTTTTTCTTAAAAAAAAAATATTAAAATTTTCTAGAAAACAAATATTAAAAATATGAATTTCAAATAGTTGAATTTAACGACGCAAACAAGGAAATTATTACTTAATAGTTTATTATTTGAATTGTTAATAGGTGAAGAGAAACAAATTTATGTGTTATAATCAAGAACTAACATAATCTTGACGGAGTTTGTGGCTCAAGTATGTATGGGGGAAAGCTAACGTCATACCGAAACTAACGTTAAGACAAAGACTGTAAGGAACAAGTCGTTTGAATGTACGCCTTATATAGTTGCTCGCGGCTTTATATACGCCAAGAGCGGAGGCGGCGGTGGCGGCTACAACAACGACGACGACTACGATGACGACGAAGAAGCTGGTATTTCGGGCATACGACAAGCCATTATCAACATTAACTACGCTCGATCAGGTAGTTTGCCAAGATTGCCAAGGGCGTCGGCTGCAGTTGAAGGAAAGCGCGCAACACGCTTCACGAAATAGCGTGTAAATGTACTTCTGGATAACTGATACTAAATATATTCAATCATTATATTGATTTTCTTTTTTGGTTTAAGTTTTTTTAACAAAATTTTATATAATTTGTTATTTTTTATTTCAATTTTGTATGAAAATCATTAAATTCAAAAGATTTGTGATTTGGATAAGATGATCGATTTGATTTAAAGCCCGTAGCTTCTGTTTACAAATGAGTAAATAATATTGGAATTTCATTACGAATAAAATATTAAACAATCAATTATACGAATCAATCAAAACTGAATTAACAACAAACGTTAATTGCGAAATCATATCAATTTACTATCTGAGGTAAATTAAATCGATCAAATTTCATAGAGTAATTATCGATTCCTTTTCTTTTTTTTTCGTCATGAAAAGCCATGCATACAATATCAATGAATAAAAATATATCTCCTATTACGCGTAATATGTGATTTCTTACGTATTTCGTATTATAAATAGATTTTTTTGTAAAAGACTTATGCAAATATGAAATTTAAATAATCACGTGAGAATGATTAGTGTGTATGTGTATTCTCTGTGTATGTACGTGTGTATATTCAGGACCGTCTGCCGCCATCCACTGCGCATATTTTTATGGAAGGCGTAGGAGTCACTTTATTATCACAGCACTGTATTGTCCTTTTGCAATAAAAAAATGAAATTTATATCGTTTGCAAACTGGACAGATACAAACAGAGAAAGAGAAAAATAGAGAAAGAGAGAGGAGTGCCGTTTTATTGTAAAAAAAAAAACAAATACATAAAAATCCAACAATAATGAATGAAAAAGAAAAAAATATTGCACACGCTCGCGCGCTTACACAATATGATAGGCAAAACATGATTGTGTGCTATAGCGGTGATGAAGTAGTGGGAGAGAACGAGAGAGGAAACTATGTGCAAGAGAATCGAGCTACTCGAACACTGATAAGAGACTCAATTATCGAACTATCAGAGGGCAGTCCCCGTTCCGTTTGCATTTCCAATTATTTGCTCGGAAACGGTCTGCCAATATCGGGCATTCTCGATAACGTAGGCCGCACCTCTTTAGTCTTTTTTTTTACTCTCTCGCTCAATTTTATCTCACTTCTTTTTTTTCTCTTTTTTTCACACAGTGTGCTTTCTCATTCACGCGTTTGGTTTGCTGTGTGTATGTGTGTGTATATATATTCTTCCGTTCTCTGACGACTTGTGTATTTTTTTTAGCAGCTTAGTGTGTCCCTGAAGCCTCAGTGCTAATGTGCTCTGATCGAATAGGAATGCCATCTTTTCTCGATTCGTTCCATTTCGTCTATACAAGGATATACGTTTTCATGATATTTGCAAATCGAATCGAGTCATGTCGAACCGTTTGCTTTTCTCTGTTTCATTCAACAATGAAAAAGCTTTTTTTCATCGACACGATTTTAAAATGCATATCATAAATTTGTTACTTTTTGAATTTCAAAAGAATGATGCATAAATAATGGTTATTTTTTAGAGTATTAATTTCCTCCTACAACAAACTTTTTTTTAAACAAAAATTTAATATTTTTTTAACAACAATAAATCAATGAAATTGTTTCTTTAGAATTTTAATTGAATTCATAAAAATTATTGATTATAAAATAAAAAGTTTGAAACTGAGAAAAATAGATTTTGCAATATTTATTTGCAATATATCTACATGTTTTATTCTGAATAAATTTGATAGTCAATTTATTTTAATTTTATTCTTTGACGCAAAAGATTATTTCAAGAGCCATCGTTACATAGCTAAATATATATACGACTATACTATGACTAACTTCAAACTCAAAATAAAAATAACTTTTTATTTTTTTGTAAATTTATATCATTCTAAATAATTTTAATTAACTAAAAAAAACTGGCTGAAATTCTCCATAAAAATTTTAATATTAAAAAAAAAAAGAAAAAAATTTGTAAGTTTGCATTTCAAAGTGGCATATTATTAAAAAAAAAAAATATTTACAACGTATATCGTTTTTTCATTAGCGCAAGCTTGTTTTGCGTGCATTAAAATTTTAGTGTCGGCGAACGTTAAATACAAAGTCTGCGTCGCTAGCGCGAGCGCGTATACATAGTTGTATACATAGATATAACATGTCGACAGATGGCAAGTACGTTATCACGATACACACATACACACACACTGTCTAGGCACATTATGACAGCTTTTCCAATAACAATGGCACATCGGTATGCGATAGCGTGTAATTACTGGGGAGGGTTATTACGAGTTATAGCGGAGCGAAAGAGTAGACACAATGACGTTACACCTTGTTCTAAGTGGATCTCTAAAATGTGCCTCATTATTACGTTAAACGCACTTTTTATTTTTACAATATTACTTTTTATTTGAGACGCAGAGACTTTTTCTTATGATACATATCGTGATATCAGCCTTAAAAATTACCATGACTAAGGGTAACTACAGAACAGATAATCATAAAGAGAAAAATTATAAAGATATTCTAAATTTACGAAAATATTCTGTAAAACATTCTACTGAACCTTCGCGACAAAATTGTTTTGGAACTCAGGCACGTGTATATGTAAAACAAACTTACGATTATGTCCATGCAATTTTCACTTGATTAAGTTTAACGTGAAGAGTAAAAATGATATAGAAATTTAACACAATATTTATGTTAAAAATAAATATTAAATTTGACATTGATTATTATTGTTTGGTTTTTTATTCTTTTATCACTTTAAAAAAACTGATTTGTGAATTTTTTTGCATAAATTTTATTTATGTTTAAATATTTTCATCTCAACTTTCATACAATTCTGGCCTTAATGAAATAAACCTTTCCGATTTATTAAGTTTGAAAAGTACGCAGTTTCATAATCAATGCAAAGTTTTTTAGGGAAATATGAAATTAGACAAAATAGCTTAGCTTTAAAAAATCGACTGTTAGACTGAACGGATGTAATTTTGTTCTTAAAAGAAAAATATTCTAAAGTTAGAAGAAAATTCAAGACTAAAACTCCTTGAACTCTCCTTATTAGTTGAATCAAGCCTAAAACTTATTATACGCAAATATAGGAGGTAAATCTAAAAATTGGAGCAATGAGAAGAAATGCAAGAATCATTATTTTTTTTTTTTAACGTCGCTATATTTATGCTATGCTATTTTTGCTATGCTAATCAGCGACGGAGCTGTGTTTGTGAAGAAAGAATATGTAATGTACAGTGGTGCTTACATCAATCGGCTGTCGAGAGCGGAATTCGAACTCATAACCCCAAGATTACGAATCCAACGCTCTACCGAATGAGCCACAGAACGACTCAAGAATTATTTTATTATAAGCTTTTAAATAATGTTATATTTCTTTTTGTCATCTTCAAAAGAAACTTAAAAGACTTCAATCTTCCAGCTAATTCGTTAATATATAATAAAACAAGCATTACTTTCAAAAATTTTTCTTTAATTAGATGAAATTAATGTATAAAACATCTGCTTACGTATTATAAAACTATAATTAATTATTATTAACATCAATTAGTACGTAAAAGAAATTTAATTCAAAACAATTATTATCCGGGTATTAAATTTTTACTTTTAAATATACTGACAATCAGAAATTAATAAATGTAATTTAGTTTAAATAGTTATGTATATAGTATCAGTATATTTTCCCTGTATATTGTTTTATTACAGTAAAAACTGATGTCATAACTGATTTTATTAGTCAATTAAATAACTAAGCGGAAAAAAGTAATGAAAAAAGTATCAATTATTTTTTAGCTTTTATATCAAAACTTAATTCATACCAATTTTACAGAGTTCATTATATGCTTTTTAACTTTTGGATGTAATTAGTTTTTGATTGACGATGTACGTGCGATACTATTCTTAAAACTCTAAATTAAGCTTGTCAGATATCGCAATGTTACGGGCAGGTAGAAAGTCACGAGGTCACAAACGAATAACAAAAAAAAGCCAGAAAAAGTATTGCATATTGGTGTAAAATTACTTCGAAGAGACTTCCGTATTGTCCGACAACAGTCATGATTTGATGAATTTCATCTCTCCTGTTATATACGTTTAACGATTTTGAAATTGAGTAAGCAATCGCCTGATGCTGGGGTACTGCTGCTGCCCGTGTACCATCGAATGTAAATTACGATACGAATATATGATTACGTGAAAATTTGCCCGTCTATTATACAGCATGAATTCGTTGTATAATCGCGATTTTACGTCGACTATACATATATACGAGAGCGTAATTATAATCGCGGTTTAAAGTGCAAAGATTGATGCGATTTCCTGTAATTTATTTATTACCAGATACTATAGATATCCCGAACTTTTATTTACGATATTTGAAAACGAAACTTTGAATTATTGCTGAATTTCAAGTTATCACTAATGCTTGATGAGAAACTCAACAACTTTGCTTATAATAGAAATTTCATTTTAATAATATTATTCCTTAGTAGTTGAAATTAGAAATTTTATTGCATCAATTTATAATTTATCATGTTAAATAGTTGATCATCAACAAAATTAAATTTTAAATATTTTTAAATGCTGCATTTAATACTAAATACCAATAATTTTAAAATTAATAAAATTTACTAAAATTTATTGATTAAAGCGAATATTTATTTTAATAGGAATAAATGTATAATATACAGGAATAATTTTGTATAATATGAGAAATGAATTTTTATTTTATTTTGTTTCTTATATTTTGTTCTCAAAAGTCTTGTTTTATTTATTTATCAATTTTTACTGTGTAAAAACAGCGTATTAATTAAAATCAATAAAAACTTTAACCATCATTAACTTTACATTGTGATTTTAATAAGCCAAACTAAAGTTTATATTTTAGTTATAATAAAAATTGTATTGTCTATTTTATCAATCTAATCTTAATTTTTGTAAAAGCTTTTTTTTCAGAGATACAATAAAAAATAATATAATCTGAAGAACAATTTAAACTTGCTGAAGTTTTAGCTTTTTTAAAGGTTTTTGGATAATATTTTTTTGTCTTTTTATAGTAAGAAAGGCGTCTTCTTTTCTCGTCTCTTCATCGCATCTTGAAATGCAACTGAAAATCAACTCATATAGAGATAGCATAAAGTTCAATATTACTGTCTAGTCAGCTTGCTACGCGTGGTATCTTCATGGGCGCGACTGGAATGCAGATTGGATTATTGAATCGTCGTTCTTTCTCTCTCTCTCTCTCTCCCTTACACTCATTCTCTATCATATACACCCTCATCGAAACTGCACCCCCTTGTACAATGCTGTGTGTGTATATATATGTTGAAAAGCTCTCTTGTATTGCAATGACCGATTGAAACGTTAACGAAATAAAGCATAGGGTCATTTGCTGGAAAATATCAGTACTGTTCTCTTTGGGCTCTCTCTCTATATATACTTCGATCAATGTTCGGTAATTAAAATACTATGGCTTTCTTCTGTATACTGGTACATGTATGGAAAAAGGGGTACATTAATCATGTGGCTTTTGTTATAACATCTACATAACTCTATATATATGTATGTGTATATATATATATGACATCGAACTCGGAAAATTACAAGCGATCACAAGTCGTCTGCTTGATTTCACGCTGGGTCGAGCACGAAATTTGACTAGAATGAAATTTCAAATATTTTAAGGACTAAAAGAGAAAATCCCGTTCTTCAAAATTCAAATCCAAGGAGATAAGGGGCAAAAGGGAAACGATGTCTTAGAAAATTTTTCCAGAGAATGAGAGATGAGAAAACTGTCACTGATCCGGCTGCGTAACGTTAAATGTATATATGCTACTCTGTGCTGTAAGGAAACACATTTTGTACATTTAAAGAAGAAATTTCTTTGTATCAAAAATTTTTTAAATTATATTTGATATATTAAAATATGATTCAAAAAATTTTTTTTAACTTAACTTCGTTTTACGTCAAAATCTATACTAAATTAGAATACCGAATCCATAAAACATTATCCTTCGCTAACGTAAGATCGTAAGGAATAATGAGGGTAATAAAAAAGAAAAAAAATCGAAGAAAAAATAAAAAGAGTAAAAAAAAGTAAGTGAGTGGAGAGAAAGAGAAAAAGCTATGGTTCAAAAGCAAAGTTTAATTTATATATCGTCAGGTAGGTACGCGAACATAAAAGTGTTCTTGTTATTTAATTTAGTTCATTACCATTGAGACATAATGAAGCTGCGTGACCGAATATGATTTGAGAACTTTTTCTCCAGCTATAACCGTCCCCTATTTTTTTTCTTTATTTTTTTTTTTTGACTTTCATGTACATTATGGGGATCGCGTGCCATGCGAGTCTCATGTCTCGTGGCTTGACTTGCTTCCGGTAACGCGAGCGCGAGCGCGCACGCGTCTACACTGCAGGGGCGCAGAAGCAAGTTTTATAGCTTTTAAATGGGGAAAGAATAATAGAGAGAGAAAAAAAAGAGAAAGGAAGATAAAAGAGAATGAAAAAAAGTATATAGTCGCACGCGTTTGAAAGAAGATCGGATTGCTATGATACGGAACTCGGTCACGTCGGGGCTTCTTCACAGATGTAATTAACAGTAGCTCACTAAAGTTTCATGCGTATCATCAATAAAATTACATTATTTTATTTTATATCCCCTTTTTCTTATATTTTTCAGTTGAAAATAATTCGCGCATATGTGCACTTAGAATATATGTTTAAACATTAGGTATACGAATTGATTTTGGAATAAGGAAGTATGGCTTATTCGTATCCAGGTGTATTAATTCTGGAATATATAAAATTAAACCCGGTCGAATAACTATAACTCGTAAAAAAAAGAACTTTTTTTCGAAAAAAAAAAAATGTTGACTCGTGCGTGTGGAATAATACATTTTTTTTCATAAAATTTTATCATTGTCGTAAAATTTTATTAAAGCCTACCCGGAACAAGAATTATTTCTCAACGTATTATCAAAGATATAAGGCATAGAATTCCTTTTTTTTATTATTTTTTTCTTTAAGAGCTGACAACAATATTCTACAGTTTAAAATGCATTCTCTTATCGCATAAATTCATAAAGAAACATTAAATAAAAATGATATTTGAACTTACGTAATGAAAAAGATTTGGTTGAGTAATTATATTGAATGACTCACCTGCAACAGAAAAAAAATTACAATTAAATAAATTTTATAAAATATTTTATTACATAACATAATAAGAATGTAATTTCATAAAAAAAACCTTATACAATATTAAATATAATTTTTAATTATACATTAGAGAGATACTGTTGAAAGTATATTGTTTGAATAAGATATTAAAGATAGATTTGATTAATTAAAATATAAACTATTCATAATGATTAAATCAAAATATATTTTATTTCATTTTATTCCAAAATACTGTTGTATTACAAGTTATTTTTATATAAAATTGAAACCTTATCTTGCAAAAAGTTGTGTACAACAATGGCAAACGAAAACAAACCGATGAATTTTGTTTAAAGAAACAAACAAGTGAAAGCACAGCGCGCAAAAGATTCAATAACGTTCACACTATCAAATATCAAACTTCCGCTCCCCTCGGAACAAAAAAAAAGAAAAAAAAAAGAAACGAAAGCAAATCTCACGACAAACGAAAACAGTCCAATGACGAAAAATTTCCAAAACAATCACGAAATACACATCGTTCTGCATCAGTGAGAAAGAATCACATAGAACGTTGATAGAAACAAATCCTGTGAGCAAGCTGTGCATTTCGTACTCGGCTACTATCAATTTAAGCTAAAAAAAAAGCACAGAGCTATATGCGTTTAAAAAAAAAAATTCAAAAAAAAAAGAAGAGACGCATTATTTTCAGTTGGATGCAATTTGACCTGACTACGTAGGCACATTTTTAACGCGAAGCAGCTTTTGCAAGCCATTCATAGTGAGTAAGCGACCGCAAAGTATGCAGAATAGGACACGCGTCAGGATCCGACAGAGACAGAAAGAGAAAGATATTGTACGGAAAGAGCGTGCGAGGGTCAACGTTGTGTCGTGATTTGTGAGCCAGTCGACACTTGTATATATATAAATACACATATACACATATAGGCAAGAGTTAACGCGTGCGATTCCCGTCATTCGGTGATGCATCGTTGCGGCACGCGCACCAATGACACGCTAAACTTACACGTATATACTGTACATAAACATTACGTATATACATACATGTATCTATACACGTATGTATAAACGACCGGAACTTGGCGAAGCCGCTACTGTTTCCGTCTGACCGAATATTCTTCTCTTATATAGATTTAGGACGATGCAGAGAAACAGAATGAAAATGGAATTGATCAGGAATGAATTTAATTTTGCATTGCATGCTGTTGTTCGTCGTTCATATGTGGCGCTTTGTTAATGATTAACGATGAGTAAAATACCAGCAGATCAATGTACAACTATGAGCCGAATGTTCAAACTATAAGTTCATAAAATTGATGAAATACAGTCGAGGAATTATTCTGATCATTCGTAGTGCATTGCGTTCATTATCTTTTCTCGATTTATAACATGCAAATAGCTTAATAATTCGATAAATCATAAAATTTTGAATTAGTGTACTTGTTGCAGTAGTGTTAAATTAATTTTAATTTTAAGTTTTCATTACTATTTTTATACGTAATTTACAAAATAAAGTTTTTATCTTATCAATCTTCATACATCGATTTATAATAAATAGTAAAGTAAATCTGATGTAGCTTTAAATTTTATTTATTTTAGACAGTGGCATTACGGTTTTATCTTTTCATATTATATTTTTGTTATTTTAATTGAAAACTTGCCCGATGTAGGTCAGGTCCGGAACCATAGTAGTATTAATATTTCAACTTTAAATTTATTATATTTAAAAAACACATTCTTTGTGAAAGTAAATATTTAAAAAAGCAACAAATGAAATTTCATAATCCACTTGTTCAATTCTTTTTTTAATTTCAAACAAATTTTTTTTTACTTATACCCACGCATAGTTAAACATAGTACAAAATATAAACGTATTCATTTCAGTCTAAAAATAATTTTTAACTTTATCATCCTTTAAAGAAAAACAAAAGGTAAAACCACCGAAGGTATTAAATTAAAAGGCGTCATGTTCGATATTATACTCATCAGAAACTTGAGTGTTTTTAAATCACTTGATAATATATAAAATTGCAATAAGTGTATAGTGCCCTATTGAAAAAGTTTTTATTCTAATTTTCATTGCTTTTTATAATAAGTACGACGTAAAATCATGAATTTCCGTAAAATTAAAATAATGTGCAGTTGCTGAGTTTATGTTGTAATATAAAAATAAATGGCAAACCGATTACGTGCGTGCTTAACTTCCAAATTTAACTTTGTTTTCATTATATTAAAAAATGGTAACAAATATTTTGAATACTTTTATTTTATCGGTTGCTGTAAATTTAAAACATCTTACATTTCCAAGTATAAAATATGACATGTAATATAAAGCATGGAAAAAATTTAATCTAAATTTATTTCTCTTACATTTACGACACTAAGGAATAGAATCCGCATGATTAATATTAATATGACACGAAAATATCAATATATTTATTCATAAAATAAATTTTAAACATTGTATTTAACAACTTAACCTAATAAAATGCCTATAACATTGTAAGAAATGATTAAAGCTTGCATTAATTTTAAAAGCCAATGATTTTATTGTCGATTCTCTTCTCGCTTTACCTCTAAACATTATAACTAGTATACAAACACATATTTTAGTACTTTGCTATAATCAGTTTGCGCGGTTGAGCAGCCTTTCAATTACACGTCAAGAGAATATACTCTCCCACTTTACCTTTCCTCCTCCTTCTCGCGTCTTGTATTTTAGTATCATTGGGAAGTTTGTTTGGCGTGTATATACAAGCAGTAAGAACGTATAAGATGCGGAACCGCGAAAAAGGTCGGTTTAATACAACGTTATATACGTTCAAGCTTTAAGTAAATCCGAGAACTGAAAAGAGAAGTAAAGGAGAGGAGCGACGACAACGAGTGTTATTGCGTCTCTGCCTCAAAGTCTAAAATTACCGAGCATTCATTTTAGCGACGAGTGATGACTATAACAACGACTTGATGCCTTTAGCGCGTACGAGGTACACGAAAAACAAATGAGACGGCTAGTTTTTGCCATGAAATTTCGACTCGACCTTCTTTTTACATAAGTAGACGAGACATGGTAAAGCTCTTTATAAGCTGTTCATTTTTTGGAGATTTTTATATGTTGCAGATTTTCGAATTTCACTAAATTAATACTGAAATATAAGTTTATTTAAAAATTTAAAAAGAGTCATTGTGTAAAAATATTGTTTAAAATATAAAAGCAAATATTTTTATTATTTAATGTTATATCTTTGTATTAAAATTTAATTTTCAAAAAAAGTACTATAATTAAAAATTAAAAAAATAAGATTAAGACTGTAAGCCATTAGTATTTCATCCCATTTAATAGTAATAATATATTTATTTTTTAAATGAAATAATTAACATTAATATAGAACACATTTTATCTTCGATGAAATAAAATTAAAATAATTTTATTTTGTTTATATAACATTTATAGATCTTATCGAATTCCGCTAAGGTAAAAGTCTTGATAAGGCCATTTAACGATTTAAAACGAGATATATTGCAATTAAACGTAATTTTAATTTGTACTTTTTGCTTCAAGTTAAAAGTTTATAAGAAAAAACAAAATGAAAATGAAGCTTCAGAAATACTTTCCATTTGAAAATTAGTTACGAAAAGGTTAGCAGAGAGTAGGTTATAAAACATCAACTACAAAGTTCAATAGGAAAAATTTATTAATCGTACAAATACAAAGGTTGTGATTCGTTTGGAACTATTTATTCACATATTTAACTAAACAATTATTAATTTAATATAACCTAAAGAAGAAAAGCAGGATTTTTACTATAGTTACATTAAAGAATAAACAATAATGACTACTCATGACATTTATTTTCAGACTTTGAACAAAAAAATTGAGCGTGTAATTTGTTAAATATTAAAAAAATAATTGAATAATTTATACATTACATTATCAAAGCTTAATAAAAAATAAAAACGTCCTCACCAGCTAGTCATGGGGTCACGCTCAACTATCGAGAATTCTACTAACGTTTTATTATAGATAACCATAAGTATATTACTCAACTATGACAAATAGTTAACGAAACTATGCTAATTGAAAAAAAAAACATGTAGCATGCACCCTTCGTTTCTGTATTCACTTGAAAATCGGCATTGGCAGCATGTACAATATTCGTCATTCTGAAAACTCTCAATACAAATATTATATAAAGAGAAAATAAAGTAAAAAGGAAAGAAAGAGAGAGGAAGAGAAAACATCTCTCTATTGAATGGTTCCTTGGGTGTTGAGCTGCTCGTTGAAATTATCATGAAAATCGAAGAAGCATAACAATGTCGCCCTTGTCTCGTTGCTATATAACCGCAACAATAGAGGGAAAAGGGAATAGGAGCCTTTCGATATATAAGAGAGGAATAAATTGTAAAGAGCAAAAAGCGAAAAGGGAGGGCGTGATCATCATATTGTTTTCTACTATAAAGTTCACGCTTATATACTGTCATTCGCATTCCCCCTTTTCCGAACGAGAGAGAAAGACTCTGTGCACCATTGCTAATTACCTTCCGAAGCTTCGAGTTTTTCAATTTTTTATCTAAAGTTTTGCTTTCACGTTTTACTAATAATCTTGGCATTATGTCGTTCGAGAAATGCGGGACTGCTTAAAGTGCTGATTAAATATTAGGAGGCGATAAAAAACAAATTTTTCATCATTCTAATTTATCAAATTAAATGTTCTTTTGATAAAATTCATATTTTTAATAGCTTTTTATCTTGATAAGTCAATTTTCACAATAAAGGTTTTAGATTTTTTCATAACATTTATTCGTTTAGAAATTTTATTCTTTAAGTAAAATTCTATTTTAATCAATTCTATTATTGGCTTTAAAGCTGTGCATATTATAATTAATTATGTTAACGTAAATATTAAAATTTTTATATGCTTCAATAATAATTTAAAAGCTTTAACCTCATTATAAATTTATGAATAAGTTGCCCTTCTAAATAGAGAAATGCGTTTATTTCTGCGACAGAAAAACAATAGAAATATTACGGAATTATTAATGAGGTCATAGTAGTAGATAAATAATTGAAATACGAATATTACGCAACTAGAATTTCAGTTTCTGTAAATACTTTTTAATTTTCTTTTACCTGGATTTTCAGTAGCGAAGAGAAAAAAAATAATAGAACCAAAAAGGTCGTACAATCTTTTAAGTGCAACATTCTATAAAGCTAATACTAGACTTTGCTTCCGTTTAATCAATACAGCCAATCTCAAAAAATCTCAAGCGTTTACCTTCTCGCACAAAAAAAAAGAGAGAAAGAGAGCATATATACCTCCATTAAATTGAACGCCTTGTGCCGTTAGAAAAGTCATTTCCTAGTTTCTTAGCGCTTTCACTCGAGAGAAATGAAAAATCGTCGGATTAACGATTTGGCGTCGAAAAAAAAAGATAAGAAAAATAAAAATAAAGAAAAGCAAATAGAAAAAAAAATCTATATATAGAAAAGGTACGCGAATAGTATAAGGAGGTAAAAAAAAACAGAAAGTTGTGGTATAGGCAAGGCACTTTGCAGCGTGCACACGAGTCGATTGAATCGATTTGGTTCGCGTAGAGGCTCCGCGTGCTTTTATCGAACTACACTCGACAGTAATAGGAAAGAACGAGAGGAAAGGCAAAAGCAGTCGATATAGAGAGAGAAAAAAAGGTAAAAATAAATAAAAAGTCGAAAAAAAAGTCAATGAAGAAAATAGAGAGAGAGAGAGGGAGAGAGAGAGGGAGGGAGAAAAGTAGAATGAGAAAAGCGAGAGAGCAGAGTTATTCAGCGTTGTGGCGAATCTCTCCTCTTTGGAAAATATCGTTTAGACTGAGGGAAGAGATAAAAGGTAAGAGGAAATAAGCGAGATCGGAAGGAAAGAAGAAAAAGAAAAGAAAAACGGTTATGTTGGTTACCGTAAGCATAGTTATACGCGTAGGGCGCACAAACGATGAACGTTCAAGGGAAATAGTATAGAAAAGAGAAAGAGAAAGATAACTAAAAGGGCTCTCTCTTTCTTCTGTTATAAGGGGTAAGCAAAGTAAAGGGGAAGCTCGCAGGTAAACCCGAATTGACTATTTTCAGTTTACTGCTAATTCATTCAAATTGTATTTGTTCCTAAATATATACGTATAGCTTCTATATGTAGATATATACGTATAGTTGTAACGCGATGAACGCGTATGAGCTTATATAAACGTACGCGCGCGTGGCTTTTGTGCACGCCGCATAGGATAGGAGCTTGCAGAGAAACACAACGGAATAAAGAGAGAAAGAGCAAACTTATATAGCGCATGGCCTCCCTTTAACAAATTACCCAAGAGAGAGGAGCTCAACGCTCCTTCGAGCGCGAACAAACTTTCTGCTAAGGGAGAGAGAGAGAGAGAGAGAAGCGATGCTAAGCGAAATTTCAAGAGTTACGAGGTCCATTTGCCGTACGATCTAAAGTCTGGATATTTATGCGGTTCCTTTCTCGAACACGTTAATCCGTAGAATAGTGGAAAAAGAGATCCAAGAACTGCGCTGTGAGCGCGACCTCGTGATACAGGTATATAACGCAAACTCTTGTTTTCCAAAACTTTTCAATGTGGTTTTTGAGTTTAAGCGAATTAAAGACTATATGATTGTAAAGTATAGAAAAATTTTGAGAACGGCAATTTTTTAATGCTGAGTTAGCTATACGTTTGTTTTCGTAAAAGCTTATATGTGAACTAGTTGGGAATGAATATGCATTGCAGTAGCTTTGCATAAAGTAGAAGGGTAGATACTTAAAAAAATAATCAGTTTCAATATACGTTTAAAGTCTTGCATCAGTAAACGATTTGCATTTGTTTAAGAAATAAAAGTTTATTTGAAAATTTTCAATTATTCTACTAATCCGTGAAAAGTGATTTTTTATTGTTAAATATTCAAATGGGCAATATTACGAAATTTTTCTTCTTTTTTTTTATAATTCTAACTAAATAGTATTCTATGGATTTTTAAAAATAGAGTATAAAGTTAGTATTGATTCGCAGTAAGTTAATTAACTTAAATTAATTAAAAAGTTTTCACAAGTCGTTTTTATTAATTTTCGCGACGTGTGGTATCACTAATACAATTTTTAATTTTCACCATTTGTGACAATGAAAACTTTGCGCGAGCTCGAATAATTATCACTGAAAAGATAACCGCTTGGAACAATTTCTCGCTTGGCTGGCAATTATGAATATCTGTATGACACATTTTAACAAAAATGTGCCATTGTAATTTCGACGGTTTTGTTCATTCGATAAATTATTTTCATTTCATTAATCCAACTGATGAAATTTTCCTTTCATTTAAAAATAATGAAAAAAAAAATTTCGAGTATCTTCGAAAAAAAAAAGTTAATTTAATTTTAAATATAAATTGTGAAATATAGTAGCTTATAAAACACGTGTTATATATGACTCAATGCAAATATGAATATTTTAAAGTAAATACGGATGGATTGAGTATCATTAAATACGATTTTGAAAAATAAATTTTAAAATAAGTGCAAAATTTCAACAGAATACAATTTTAAAATAATATTATAATATTTCAAACGTAAAACAGTTTTTTTTTATTTTTCATATTTGAATAAAATTTAAGACCAGAGTGTATTAGTAATATGAAAAAGTTTAAAAATATAAAAAAAATGTTAACCTATGTTTACGAAAAAAAAAAGATTTTTATATTTCTTGGAACGTTTTATTGATAATAGATTTAACAATAATTCTGAAAATAAAAATAAAAATAAAGCTAAAAATATTCCGAAAGAAAGAATACTTGTATAAGAACGTAATAGTTCGTAAATTATTTGAACTATACCAATTCGAAATGTAATATCAAAGCTAGAAATATTACACGAAGTCAAGCCATAATCCCCAGTGCCACGAACAAAAGCCTACTTTGTTCGCGTGCAGTCGAAGATTAACGCTTTTCCTTCGTGTGGCTATATACGAGCCCACCTTAAGCATTGCCGCAGTGCCTCGCCTCGTCGCATAATGCGATCAAATTCAAAATTTTGCAGTCTATATACATACATGTATATTTTCTATCCTACATACATAATACCGCAGTGCTTGTGTATACCAGTTATGTTAAGGCGGGAAATTGAAAACAAAAAAAAAAAAGAAAGAGAAGAAAAAAAAAATAAAACATGCAACTTCAAACGTGTCCCACATTCTTTCTTATGCGCAAGAGTAACTGAGTGTCTCAAGAAAGAGGGAAAAACTTTGTGGCGGTGAGAAAAAGAATCGATTCTAGAAGACTCTCGTTGTTTGGCGCCATGAGCGGCTATAATGCTACTACACACTACAAACTAAACTCTTGAGAACGCTTTTTCGGTATATACGCTACAAAAGATATATACGCGACACATAGTCCGAGATATGCATGTACGTGCATATATAACAGCAGGCGTTTGCATACACAACGCGACTTGTGATAATTAATGTCTTGAGATGCTTTTGCAGAAGTAGGACTTGGACTTTTTAACAGTTACTTTATATCAAAAGATAATAAAGAAGGCTTGACGAAATAAAAGAGCTTTTATTTCTTTTTCATTATTTTATCATATTATTTTTTAATTCTTCATTGTTTACGTTTTATTCGACAATCGTTTTTTAATTTTTAACTGTCTTTAATCAACTTCAATAACTTATTAATTATTTTTAATTAAAAAATTATAGGTTTTAAAACTTAATTATAATTTAAGGTGATGTAACGGGGCATCTAATTTATATACATAATTACGAACACTAGTTTACTGAATTTTTTATCTTTATTCAAAAATTTTTTGAAATATGCTGTACTTTTCATTAGTCAAAATGAAAAGATATAATATAGAGAGATAGCATAATAACTTTAAAAACTTTTAGATTAAGAATAAAAAATTCGAAAAATTGTAATTTTAATACTTTCACGTTATTGAAATGTGAATACTACATTAATTTTTTTACGAAATATTATTTGAAATTGAAATATCTTAGAAACATAATGAGCTTTTAAAATATCACATGAATAATTTTCAATTTGTATTGTTGGAAAAACCTTTTTCCCAAACACATTTATACATCTATAAGTGAAAAAGGAAACAAAGAGGAAAAAGGAGATCAAATAAATTGAATATAAAAATCTATATAACAGCAGTATTCATAAAAACTCACCATATAAGATCATGAAGTAGGAGAATTATATTACAGAAAAAAAAGGAAAAGAAAGTGACACTGGAAAAATGTATAAACGTATGTCGCACAAGAAAAAAACCTTCATATATTTTACATGTACCGAAATTTCTTATCTCGAATCACGAAACAAAAGGAAAATTGCAAAAGTCAAGGCGAAATAGTCTAAGCCTTATAAAAAGCAAGACACGAAGGAATCTCAGATAAAAAGTATATGTAAAAAAGGAAAAGAAAATGTATATATATAAGAAAGAAGACGTCCGTGTCTATCCTACGGAGTATAAGCATATAGCAAGGGTATAGTACTATATGTGCTTTTACGGATTTATGGATTTCATTATTGTCGCTGGTGTGGTTGGTTACGTCGACTGATACTGTTTGGCTCTACGCCTACACACGTGTACAAAAGAGCAAGAAATATATATACCACATATATACAAGCCTCTAACAAAAAACAAAGAAAGTCTTTTTTTCCTTCTTTCTTTCTTTCTGTTTTTTTCTTTTTTTTTTAAACTCGTACTCTTCCGCTCTTGCACATTTGGGTTTTATGAGCGGGCGCGCGAGTTGCTTTTACTTATATGCAAGGAAAGTATAAGGCCTTGCCGAAAAAGAAAAAGAGAAAAAAAAAGCCCATAACATTTGTCCCGGTTGGCTTATAAGGCTCTTTTCCTTGCCTCATATGGTACGCTAGCAGGTGTGTTTTCTTCCTATGTATGTATATCGGGAAATCGTTTGTTCGACCCCCCGAGATTTTCGTGGAGATTTTTATATATGCACGAGCATCCTTCGATTCGCCTCGGCTTTCTAGATGTGTATATACATACACATACGTTGTATCATAGCGGATTGAGATTGGTCTTGTATACGAGTACCTATACGTATGTATATAAAGTTGTTTGGTAAGAAGAAAAAAAAAGGAAGGAATGAAACGAAAGAGTAGATATTTCGCTTGTGTGATTTGCTGCAATCGATCTGGCTTCAATCAGAAGACTATGTTGCGACCGCGTATACTAGCGTCACGATTTTCCTATACCGAGAGAGTATCGAATATCGTTTACCGTTCCCTTCTTTTCTTTCTTTTTTTTTCTTCTTTCAGCACGATCCTTGACAGCGCAGCTTCTGTTGCATCCTCGAGGAATATAAGACTTCTAGCCACAAGCGTGTGTTGCCTTGGGAAAATGAGAAAAAATGATCGAGTAGAATCTTTTCTTAAATTCATGCGAGTTGCCTACTGTTAGAGAATTCATACATATAAGGACGACTTGCAGAAGGAAAAGAAAAAGAGGGCCGTTATATGCTTGAAAGAAAAATTTTTAGGCTAAATTATTGCCTCTTCGTGACCTATTTCGGACAGGTGTTTGCTGAAAGTAATATTATTCATGAGGGAGTTGAGCTACGGCACGACGATAAATATGAGAAATGCTTCTTTAGTGATATAAATAAATTTTTTTTCGAGTATCGTTTTGCGAATCGTTTAAATTCACCAGTTTTGTTCAGATTATTGTAAAATATAGAAAATCAATTTTACAACTCTTGAATTGGTATATTATACACTGCTCTATAAATAAAAATAAAGATTCAAAAATTTTTATTTTCAGTGCCTTCCAACAATAACATTAGCAAGATGAAAAATTTTACTTTTGGAAACTTTAAGAGAAGTTTCAAAACTAGAACAAAATCGTTGATCGTTTATCTTGTTTATGTTACGGGGATTCTTGTTGAAAAGTTTTGCTCCATATATTTAAATAATTTAATAAAATTACACTCATTGAATCAACGTGAAATACAATAGTGCGAATCTTTTTTAATTTCAACGAAAGATGTAAAATGTCATAAAGTGTCCAAGTATTTTGAAATTATGCAAATACATATCCATGAATTCTTTATAATTTTTTTTTACTCGATCAAAATAAAAAGGACGATAAGAAAGTAAGGTTAAACTATTTTATGCAAGAGCATAACCACACATTTGATAGGATAACTTTTCTCCAAGAATTCATCAAGTCTTTTCTACGTTACAACATCGTACAAAACCTGCTATATGCGTACACGTACTAGAAATCTTTTTCCTTCTCAGCTTTTTCTTTTCCTCTTACACTCTCTTTCTTTTATGCACATACAAAGGCTAATCATAAAAGTTTCAGCGAGATACTAAGAAATCGATGCTTGCACAAGCTCAGCATCGAAATCAAAGAGAGAGCGCCTTTTTTTTCGTTTTTAAGCTATACCAGAAAGAAGATCAGTTCTTGTGGTTAATAATGCACGATACAATTGAGTATAAATATATACGCTACGCGTGAATGAATGTACTAAGAGAGAAGAAAGCTTTTCTGCTTTGGATATATTTTTTTTTACTCTCAGTATGTATATTATAAGAAGAGAAACTTACGGTGCTATACACCTGTATGTCTTCTTGACGCCTCAGGCGTATCTGGCACCCGTTTGCATAAGCTCGGCTTCCTCCCCGTGTATATACACACTATAAGAGAGAAAAAGAAAAAGAGAGAGAGAGAGCAAAGAGGGTTGCATTAACGATAAGCGAATAATATAGCAGCGAGAAAACCTGCATACGTCTCGCTCATCTTTCTCTTGGTCGCTTTTTTTTTCTTTCTTACTTTTTTTTTTATTTCTTGTTGGAATTGCTAGACATTGTGGTTTGCGTAAAAAATAAGTAGGGCCGAGCTTTGACCTGCAATTTCTTTTCTTGTGAATTCTTACGTTTGGAATTTCTCGTTTACCTTTTTTTACTAACGCTTTTTTTTTATTTTCAACTTCTTTTCTTAAGTACGTATGAAAATTCATAACATTAAATAATGAAACGATTCCGAATGACATGAAAATTTCAAAGAATTTCCTTATTTTTTGCGTTAAACAATTTATTAAATTTTCAGTATGAGATCTCTGGCATTTTGTATTTTTTATACTCTTTTTGATTTACTATAATAAAGCGAATAAAATTGTCTATTCTTTTCCTTTTTTGAAATTTCATTTTATTAAAAAATTAATGCCGCATGTATTATTTCGTATGCATTACATAATGAAATCTACAATAAGCACGTACAATGCATCGTATTACCGGGGAATTCTTTATTTTATTGCACGTAAAAAAAATACGTTAAATTTTATGCGTATAAGGATACACTTTACAGTAATTTAATAAAAAATTTATTTTGACCGAGATTCCTGATGGTCTACTGCTACTCTCGAAAAAAAATTTTCATCTTACCTAGTTTTACAATATCATTAACATAATTTATTTAATATAATGCATCGTTCTTTATATTGCCCAGATTTTAATTAGAACAAACTTTTTTTAATTAAATTATTATATCAAAATACATTATTTGTCAAAGATTAAATTAAATAAAGTATTTTTAGTAAATTTTATAACTTACTAATTTAATGAATTTCAAGCTATTTCCTTATTATTTTTTTTATTAATGTAATTTACTGTTTTTAGAAATGATAAGTAACGAAATCTTAGCAAAAGTTTTCCATAAGACAGATTTATCGGTTAATTAGATGCAACGTGGCGGCGGAGAATCTGAATTCGATAAGAACCCTAGGCGGATCTTAGCAACTGTCGTCGTTCAAAACCCAACGACTTAACACAAAAAGAAGAATAAAAAAAATGAAAAACAAAAAGAAAAAAAGAAAAAGAAGAAAACGAGAGCAAAGCAAAGAAGAACGCGACAGCTTTGCGCGAGCGAGTGCGCGTAGCTGAAAAATCTATTTCTTCGCGTGCCGCACATAAATAACAAAGTTACGAGAGTTAAAAAGTCCCCTTCTCAATTCTCTCTTTCTTACTCTTACAAGAAGCAAAAGGGCGACAGAGCACGACTTGCGCGAGCGAAATTTATTACTTTAACTATACCTGTAACAACGCATACTGGAAAGCGTAGAGTACTCGCGCCCTCTTATATACGTTAAAAAAGTCTAAAGCTTTTCGTTCTTCTTTCTTTCCTCCAATGTTCTTCTTTTCTATTTTCTTTTACTTTTCTTCCTTTTTTTTTAGTAAACAAACATGAAGACCGCTCGGACGTGCGGAAATATATACGATACGCTATTGGCATCCAAGCTTCTCATTAGTATTGCCGTCGAAACTTACCAACTTTTAGCTTGGGAGTTTTAAACGAACTGACTACTACTACTACTTCCCTCCTTCCTTAAAGAATTTCTCAAAGTTTTACTCGTGCGCGAGAGCACAGGCTGCTTTAAGAAAGTGGAAAGAGAACGGCATAGACGACGACGATGAGGACTAAGACGACGACTACGAGGCGACGAGGGGCTACAAATTTTTAGACACGTCCTCGCGAAGTGCACCTTATGTATATTCCGCTAGCAAAAGAAAATGAGCGTGTGAGGTGAATATCGGATCGCTTTTTTTCCTCTCGCTAAAAGAGAAGACTATATGTGTGCAAAAGTAAAATAAAAAGAGAGAGACTTGTAAAATACCGCGGACGAAAAGAGAAGTAGTGAAATTCCAAAGTCGAAACGTGTCCTCGTAATATTTTCAAATTAGTGCTCGGGACGGACTTTTTCTCGTTCAACGTAGTAAGTAGTCATTTCTTTTGAGTTATACGGCCTTCTCTCTAAGGGGCTAATTTTCTTGCATTTTATTTTATTTTTTCTTCACCAAACTTAAGCTTTCTTCGTTAAAATAAATTATTTTTTTCTTTTCTTTGCTTTGATTTTATTTTTTAAACGTTTTATAAATTATTACTTTGAAACTAAGAAATGCAGATCATCTTAAAATAATGAAATTTTTAAAAATGCAGTAGAACTTTGAAAAATATTTTTAGACTCAAATTCAGAATTAACTGAATACTAATATTTATCATTAGATTAAGTAAAGTAAATTTAAAAAAAATAAATAAATATCTATATTATCAAGTCCTTTTTTCAGTAAACAAGTCTAATAAATATAGCAAAAAACATTTTTAATATTGAAAAATTTCCTGGCCAACAAATAATCAAATTTTGTAATATTTTTGAGATAAGAATAAGATAAACATAAGATGATTATGATATAGCGATAGAGGAGAAAAATTGGCAAGAAATTTGACGAGATCAATGTTTATCAAGTATTTAAACTCCTCTTCTCTGAAGTAAGTAGATACAATCCAGGCATGCAAAGCCGTACAACTTTCAGGATTATCCAGTACTGCGCTTAACCCATGAAAAAGAGAGGAGGAAGAAGGAATGAAGATAGACGATAATTTTGTCAAGTAATACGTACATAGATACATGCACACGAAGAAACATTATGAAAAAAGAGAGAAGAGGTTAAAGTCTCGTTCTTATTCCTCGTAGCTTCGATCAACAAGGACCGTCCGTATATATATATATACTTTGAACGTTTTAAGTCTCGCTTATTCAAATGAAAATTCACCAAGTCAAAGTCTTTAAGAAAAAAGAGCGGCAAGAACATACAGTTTTACAATTTTAGAAACACGGTGTAAACGAGATGGTAATTTTAGTTTTGTAGTTCATTATTCGTTACTAATATATATATATAAAGAAATTGGAAAATTATTAAAAGGGCAATAGTAAATTTTAAAAGATGCGTATATAAGATATGTACATCCAATGAGAAATAAAAAAAAATAAAAAAATTCAATTGAATTAATAATGAAGAAAAATATATACATAAGATATAGAAGTACGGGATTTAAAAAAGAAGATAATACTAGGGAACAAGTATGCGACAACAAAGAGAAAACGTCTTCTTACGAAGTAGGAAAAGACAGCAGCGGCAAAAGGGTCAGGAGAAGAGAGGAGCCTCGCTGGATTAATAGAAGAAAATCCGAATGAAAGTGGAAAGAAAAGCTGGAGGGGTAAAGGAGTAAAGCCATTGTGTATATAAGTAATGTGCAAGGATTTAACCAAGAGAATATAGCGTTAAACGTTTTTCACTTCTTATTTTTTCTTTCTCTCTCTCTTTTTTTTCAACTCCGATAAAGAAATCCACTTTCCTTCTCAAACAACGAGCTTTAATTGCTTGCCGTTGCAAAGACTACTGCTTTCGATTAAATTTCCCGCGACAGCTCAGTGATATTTATCTCGCCTTGCTCTCTTTCCCTCTCTTTCTAGCGATTCCGTTTGCGATAGCATTACTGGCTCGCCACGTATATTTTCAAGTGTTGCGAAGCTTGAAAAATAGCTATAGGAAGTATTTTCTTAGGTCAAGTTGTAAATTATTTTTAAAATCATCCACGAAAGATACGGACCTATTGGACCTAAGCACAGATCAAAATACAAATAGCGTAATTTTGATTTTTCATATTTATTAAAATTAAACGCATTAACGTTTCAGAGAATATTAATAAAAAGCAATGAATCGTGAAAATTAAATTTTCTGATTTAATAGTTTTAATTATAATTTTCATGAATTTCCATTGTTATCCGTTCTATTAATTTGATCAAAACAATCTTTTTACGAATAATTGCTTGCTAGAATAATAATTAAGAATTTTTGTTATTAATAAAAGCATGCTTAATTAATATAGCAAAACATACGTATATGCTAAAAACAGATGACAACAAAGAATGTTTGCCTTTATATAATGAATCATTGTATCGTTATGGCAACATATTTTCACTTTGAAAATTCAAATATTTGCCCGATCAAAATTATGCTTCGTGCTTGTCCGTTTTGTTTCACGAAAAAAGCTTATTCTTTTTCTCCTTTTCATTGTTTGGTCGTATCGATTTCTTTTTCTCTTGCTTTGACCAACTTTTACTTTTGTTTTAACAATAAAATTAAAATCATAAATGACAAATATTTGCTTATTCGGATAAGCAAATACAAACGAAATCAATGAATCTGAAAGTACAAAATTTTATGGATATAATCATTGAAACAATAATGCACGCTCAAGCTTTTTCAGAAATTTCACGCTATAAAGAGTTAATTTAAAACATTATCAAATTTGGAAACAATGAAAATTAGAGAAAGAGAAAAAAGTCAAATGATACATTATGTTTAAATAAATATTTTTAATGAATTTGGTTAACTATATGCGAAATTGTTTATTTTATGTTTAATATTTATTTTGCGACGATAAATTTAACAAACCTTATTTAAAGTATTTAATTTGAAGCTTTACATCTGTTTACTCAAAACAAGAGATTAAATTTATTTTAATATAATTATGCAAGTAGAAATTCAAGCTTTATAAGCACTAATTTTCATAAAAACCTGTTTAAAAAAATAAAAAAAATAACGTGAATTATATTATATTAAAATTATCGTGATATATTTAAAACACACAATTCCATTAAAATCTTTTTTTTGTAAATTCATCATTCAAATATTCTAATTTATTGTGCTCGAGCAATATCTCAATTTCAATAGCTTGCAATCTTAATTTATCGATTAGTGCTTATAAATTTGACAGTAATTTTTTAAATTTGTAGTATTTAATCAATTAAATACTAAAGCATCGAAATCGAAGAAGAATTCCTAAGTACGCGAAGTGAAGCAAAGCTGCCAACACCACGCCTTGTCCCTTAAATATCAAGTCTGACTAATTCGGTTGGAGATTAAGGCGCTCAAGGGAAGGTACAAGCGTGTAAAAGAAACAAAAGATCGAAAAGACAGACGCTAATTGACGCCGAAGTTTTCTGTTATTTCTTTCTCTTTCTTTATCTCATTTTAAAGGGCTTTAGTTTTATGTACTATGTATACAAAATTCCAAACGCCGGATAGAATTGGTATGCTCTTTTGCTTTTTTAATCCCCTTTCCCTTTCCCTTAAAAAGCTGACTGACTACGCAACGAATTGACGGCAAGCACTTTGCAGCGAATGCAAATCTCATGGACCATTTGTCAATCCAAGAGTTGCTAGGTGTAGGGCCACCTTTTCCTCTCTTTTTCCTACTCTTTTTTTCTCTATCTCTCTCGCTCTTTCTCTCCAACGTCCAGTCAGTTCAGGGGACACTTTAATCGACGATCATTTACTCACTCGGCCGCTTTTTCTCGCGCCTTTCTCTCTAACCCCTCCTCGCACATTTTTTTGCTCTCGTTTTTTTTTTTAACTCAGAGCTCCCGAAGCTTTGACTCCCTGTTTCTCCGAGGGTAAATCAGCTGTCACGGCAAAGCACCATCTGTTGATATCTTTTCTCTCTTTTTATCGTTCGCTCGCTCTCTATACTGTCTGACTTTTTCTACGGAGCGCAAGAGAGCCGATATCGATGATTGATATTTGCGTCAATCTGTATTCAGCCAGCCAATAGAATATATACGCTATTTTTCTATGTACACGAATTGCATATGTGTCTGTATGTATATTTTTGTATACGTGGATTGGTTATTTTGCAATGGGCGTCAATGCTTGTAGGAAATGAAAAATTTTTAATCATACTTTAAAAAAAAAAAAAAAAGTTTTACATTTTTCATAACCCTAAAAATATTATTGAAAAATTTCTTTTTAAAACACTGAAGAATTTCTTGAAAAAGATGAGCAGCGGTTTTGATGAAAATTTAATATTTCTCTATCTTGAAATCTTCGTTCCAAATTCAGAACAATAGTTGGAGGGAAAAGATTAAAATTCCGAAAATCTAACTGCGCATATTTAATTCTTATTCTTCATCTAAGTTTTAT
Organism: Anastatus disparis; assembly: GCA_017163975.1. Classification (NCBI taxonomy): domain Eukaryota; kingdom Metazoa; phylum Arthropoda; class Insecta; order Hymenoptera; family Eupelmidae; genus Anastatus; species Anastatus disparis. The sequence goes on from JAFFSR010000012.1 coordinate 1,199,666, forward strand.
TTGAATATCATTCAAAACTTTAGTTTTAACATAATATTTTTATAGGTTGCAGCTGTTACGTTAATGAATTATTTAAAACGAATTAAAAACGAATGTCGAGCTTTTATTAAAAATTCATTTTTACCGCGGCAAGTTAAAATTCGCTTTGCTCGTTATAAAATTTGAGCGTGTCAATTTTCAAAATTAATCAAATTACAACACATGTTTTTGCTGAATTTTTTTATTCGCGTATATGTGAATAAGGGCAACATTTGAAAACAAACTTTTACACACTGGCAAAAGTACACTTTTAACGCCCACCATACGCGTTAAATAAAAGTATATAATACTTAATAACAAGATTTGTCAAGTGAATAATTGCATTTTACGCAATTTGATAATTAAATTTCATTGTGGCAACAGTTTCATCTGTATTAAAAATAAAAAGTGATAATCAACTTTTCTAAATTCAACTTGAAACTGGGTGTCTTTTTTTAACACTCTCTGCACATGTATCGCGATAAAAAAAGCGTCCTAACTCAGTGGTACGAGTGTTATTTAAAAAAAATGAGTCGTTGAACGAGTTATGTGACTTCTATAAAACCGAGATAGGTCTCGGTGAAAAATTTGCTTTTCAGTGCGATTTGAATTTGCATTCGTTCTCGGTGCGCGAGCGGAAAAAAAATACGTAAAAAGAGAAGAAAAAGAGAAAGGCAGAAAAAAAGGGGCAAGCTTTGGGTAGGTGCATTATGATCGTATATAAAATCGATTCTCCGCGGCTCATTTGCATGCGCACACGCGGCCTCTGCCAAGGGAATATAGCTTTCTCAACGAGAAGCTACTTCTCTCTTAGAGAGAAACATTTATCGCGATAACATATATAGCAAAGAATTGAAGGATTTTCCTCTCCTTTTTACGAATCGATTTTCTTACTTTTTTTCCTACCTTTTTGCGGAAAAGGAAAGAAAAAGGAGGATCGGTTGCTTCTTCATTTTCATAAGCTCGGTCGCATTTGGTGACTTTTCAAAATTGCAAAAGTTCATGAAAAATAAAGCGTTTTCGGTTGCGTACGTAGTTTTACAACGGAATCGAATTTTTCTACTTTCTTATCTTTTCTCCTTACCTTGCCTTTGTATAAACACGAACTTACTTGCATACAAATCTTTTAACAATATTCTTTTTGTTTTCATTCCACCTCTTACCAATAATTGGGTCTTTTTTTGACTCATAAACAAGGTTAATCTAGGAAAGTTTGGAACTTTTAATCTTTTTTTTTTATTATTCGTGTTTTTATAGAAATTGTAACCCTAAGTACGTTACATTAATTCTCTTTCTTTAAAAGTGTATATCAGTCGACGTAAAATCATGCATAAAAAAGCAAGAAATAAGAAAAAGAGAGAAGAAAGAGCCGCAGAAACTCATTGCGAAGGAGGCGCATGGATATAATAACGTCTTCTCAGGAGACCGCCCGGTAATAACCAAAGGGAGAGTGAGAGAAGGTTGAAACGCTTGAATCAGGGGGGTTGGCCTTTACCCCCTCTTTTATAAATATATAGGCATACCGGCAAGGAGGTAGTTCCAAAAACGTTACTAACGGCTGCCTGCCACTTCTAATTGCCAACTTCAAACTTCTCTTATTTTTTTCTTTTCTTTTTCTTTTGTAAGAAAATGTTTCACTTTTATGTAATGTTTTTTTTGTGTTTTTTCATCAACATTAATTAAGGATGGCTGTTAATTAAATTTTTATTTTGAACAAAAGATCAAAAAATCAAAATATTTATAGATAATAACAACTTCATTTATAATTACTAAATTTTTGGCTTTTTGAAAAACTGCTGAAAACTGAAATTCTATCACTTAATCACTTTAATTTAGCAATCAAATCGAATAAAAAGAAAATGTCTGAGAATTGGAAAAAGTTTAGAAAGTCAAGAAAAGTTTAAACTATATTGACCTTAATCTCGAAAATCCAAGATCAATCCAAATTTAGATTCCAACATCAAAAACTTTCGTTCAGTCGAGCAACTTTGCCTCGCATGTTGTTCTCCAAAATTTTTCTTACTATTTTCTAGAAAAAAAAACTTAGTAATCTGTATGCCAGTAAAAGACAAATAAGCAATGCAATACTTTTAAAAAAAAGCTGTAGTTTGTTCTGTTGCATTTCGTGACTTTTTAATATCTTGACGCTTACACGTAGCATATCGTTTTTTTCGACGTCAACTTTAGTCTCGAAGAAAGAGAAAGAAAGCACTTGGAAAGAGAAAAAAAAATGACGCGCACACGAGGAAGGTCGAGATTTACGAGGAACTTGTTTCCGGAAGCTAGTTGTCGCCTCTTCGTCGTCCTCGTCGTCGTCGTCGTTTCTGTAGAAGCTTGTAAATTGCGTCGCTAAACACGTCGGAAAAGAGAAACGTGGGCGTACTTTAGTGAATACTATATAGATGTGGGTCAGCAAGATTAAAAAAATGCCAACTGCTTATTGCAAGCATCCATCAAATATACGCAATGTTATAAAGTGAGGGTGAGTTGGTAATTTTAAACTGATTTCGTTTTTCCTGTTTGTTAACAATCGATTGTTTTCAAATCATTTGTTTTCGATTGATGGTCCGTTAACCGAAGAAAAGGAAAAAAAAAGAAGATGCGAAACAGCTTTCAATAGTTATTTTTGGCGGACACGTCACAAATGAGCGAACGATTTGTTATGTTTGTAACGTATTTGGCTCGCTGTTGCGTGATTCGAATTTAATAATGTGAACGAAGACGTTAATTTTTCATTCAGAATTTTACCGAGAAATTTATGGAGCTCACGTGATTATGTTGTAAAGGGTCATAAATTTCAAATTACAAACTTGTAATGTAACATTAGCAAATAATGTACGATTTAATAGAACTAAAAGAACTGCAGTAGAATATAGAAAATGTACTCGCTATAAGAATAAATAAAAAAATATATGATTTCAAAATAATTCCTTTAGAAAAAAAGTGCCTCGAGTTTATTCGGATTTTACGTAATCAGGCAAACTGTATTCGCTAAACGAATTATTATTGATTAATAGTAAATAATTAAGTTTATTTTTATTTTCATATTATAAATAACATAAATGTGATAGTATATAACAATTTTGTTTTTCAAAAAAAAGTATCTGACTTCTATGTAAAAAGGTTTTCGCTCTGTATCTATATCAGCAAAATATTTCAAGTTTGTAAAATATTGTAGTAGCTATCATATGAAATAATAAATATTTGATATTATTTGTCACTCCGATTTTTTGTCCCTTTCTTTTACCTAAATTCAAAAAACATTGAATGAGAATATGCTAGTAGCAAAAGAATTTTCTTGCGCAAACGACGCTAATGTCAGATTATCGAATCTGGTGATGTTCCTGGCACGCATAACTTTTTAACGTTAGAAAAATTAGGTTTGAACGTCTTTCAATGGTTGTCAGCGTGCGTAAGCAAAACTTTCTTAGGATTCTCGAAATCTACCGCAGCGAAATCTCGTTTGCTTTTCTCTTCCTTTTTCTCCCTACAGAGTTTGTTGTGAAATGAAAATCGAAATTGCATGAGCATCGCCCAGTGGATAGGTGCACTTTGCTTTTCGAACCTCAAAGGACTTTAGAGATTTATGATTTGCTGGACTTCAAACGTTGTTTTATTACTTTGGGAATGTGCAAGCAACGTGAACGCGGCTGCTTCTTCCTTCGATCGTGCCATTTTACACACTGGAGAAGATAAATTTTCAATAGACTATTGAAATTCTTTTTTTCTTTTCATATATATAGATATTGAGAATCTTTAATAAATTCTTACATACATTTGATTATTTATTAACAATATCTTTAAAGTTACTTTGAAGTTTTAAACTCTTTAAATATTTAATGCTCCTGAATTTTTAACACTTCCTGTATAGTACATAATTCAATTATTTATACAAAATTGAATTTTCAACTTTTTTATTTGAAAATCATGAAGATAAAAGTAAGTTTGGAAAATATTATCTAAAATATTTAAAAAAAAAGCTTTGAAGACAACATTAAAATAATAAATATTTGTATTAGAAAATAAAAAATCTATTTCACAAGAATTAAAATGAAGTTGTTATATTAATTGAATATCTTGTAAAAAATAAAACAAAGTGTACCGTAAGTAATATTTCATGATAATAAAACACTCAACAACGTGAACTGAAAAAAATGGTACAAACTATTCAGTGAAATTAAATAAAAATCCTTAATAAATCAAGCTCTTTGACGCGGCCAGGTTTCTCTTTCCCTAGTGACTAGCTTCGAATTACCTCGAGTTTTTCCTGAGAAAGATCAGAGGCGATAAAACCCGGAAAAGCAGAGCGCGAAGGAGCACGAGAAAAGAAAGAATAGGAAAAAAAACGTACACTATACCGTCTGAAAGACCAATAGAGCTTGGAAGACGACGACGACGTAAGATATAAACTTATGACTTTAGCTAAAGAAAGATAGGAAACATCCCTAGCAAAAAAAGAAAAAAAAAGAGGAAAATGTGGGGTCGGATGAAAGAAAGAGTAGTATCTAATACTTTAACCTTGCGGATCGAGGCAGTTGATGACAAGTGCCGCATCGCGTTCAAAGAAAAGATTCTCGACACAGAGAAAAAGAAAGACGATATACGTAGTTTTCTGTACGGTTTTTTTTTCTCTTTTCGATTTGTCGATATCCTTTATACCAAGAGAACATAATGCATAGAAGGTTCAGGACATATAGCTATATACTTGGTTTATATGTCTCATCTTCTCCTAAGGGCAAGAGACTTTGGAATGTGGCGCAGGCAAGGCGTTTTCGCACAATGTTGCCAGGAATGTCATGGTGGTGACTACCGTCAACTTGCAAACACACACACAAATGTACACCCACGTTTATATATATATATATATATATATATACATATATACGTGTACGAGCCCAGCCTTGGGATATTTCGAAGCAAGAGCGCGCGATTGGAATTTATCGGCGTTCATTTGGAAGTCCGCGGAAAAATGCGACTGCATTCGCCGCAGCTGCCACGCGAACAGTATACAACGCCTCCAATACCTGACTTCTATCTGCTATTTTCCGAGCTGTGAACGTTTGTCTTTCTACCCCCACGCTTTCTTTTTCTCTCCTTTTTTTTCCTTTACTTCTCTGAAGTTTATTTGGCGTCTTATGTGTGTCTTTTTTTTCCTGGTTTTGTTCGTGCAAGATTCGACATGGTATTTTCTTCGATTTCGAAGTTGGAAAAAGCTCGAGCGCTCGCTGACTACTAAATCTGCCGATGTGAATTAGAAGTTGAGTCTAGTTTCCCGAAGGATTTTTCATTCTATTGGATAGTGATAAATTTTAAGGGTTTAGTGTTTTCAGAAAGTAATTTTCCAAACTTTACAAGCTTTGGAAAGTTTTTCGAAATTTTTTAAACAAGCAAAATTATTTGAATTACAATTTTCAAAAGTTAAACTAACTCTTTTTAAATTATTAATAAATTAGATTTAATGAAAAAAGTTTGGAAAGAAATAATTTTTAAAAAATTGAAAATTTTTCGAACAAAGAAACCTGTCCGTGGGGAGTAAATATAGTCCTCCTTGAGCCACACATGATAAGCAAAAGAAAGCACATCCTTTAAGCATCAAGCTTATATGCCCTCAAGGCAACGGCAAGCCTCTCTTTCACTCAGCAGTACGTGAGAGCACACAGTAGCGCTATTATTGGCCCGGTCCATACTTATCCATTTTTCTGTCAGCAATAATGACATCTCGATCGCGAAGGGGCGCCACATTACGTACCTTCGAGCATTTTTCAAGATTTCACAGCTTTTTTTCTCTTTTCCTCTCTCTTTCTCTCTCTCTTGCTTTTCCCACTGTTGCTGTGTTCCACGGTCCGCCGCGCAAAATGCTTCAATCTGACGTGAGATATGCGCAACGGGGATGTTTTGTAGGAAAATATTCTACTTACTCGGCCCCTTACCCCTCTCCTGCACCCTGTCTCACTCTTTTTTTTTCTTTACGCTTTCCTTCTAGGAGCATAAATCTCCGTGGAGAAGACCTTATCTGACGGCCCGAAGGCAGCACAACTCGAGAGACGCACGAGAAAGGGGGAAAGAAAGTCAATGTTAATGCTTACGGGAATATTTCGCGATGAGAAACTGTCGCAAAAGCGCATATATATATACCCTTTTTTTCATTTTTCGTTCCTACTTTTATTTCTTTTTTTTTCTACTTCTTTTTCTTCTTGTCACACCTTGTGCTTTGTCTATTTCCTTTTTTTCCCCATTTTAATTCCGTTTTTACAAATATTAATTCCATGTGTCATCTTATCGGATATTTATTTTTTCTAAGCGAAGTTATTATTATTATAGTATAAATTTAGTTTGTTATTTATTTTATCTGTAGACATTACATTATTCCAAAAGTTAATAATTGTATTCATAACAACGATAAACAGTAATGATTGAAGAAAAAATTTCATATATTAAATATCTGATTTAAAAGGTTTACTTAAAGCTCGATAACCTCATTGAATACTCAAGATAGCAAAAGCGCGTGAGATTGATTCAGTAAGTACACAAGTTTTAGTATTCATCTTTTCTTTCTTTATTTTCAAAAGAGTAAGCTCGCTAGGTAAAGTATAGTAATATAGTAGCGCATAGAAAAAGATCCACAAGAGAATGAAGAAGAAGAATAAGAACGACTCCATAGCTCCTCTCTTTCACTTTATTCTTGTATTTTATATATATATATACATATACATAGTCTCTGGAACTCTTAAGCTAAAGTCAGACTGCAAGAGGCAAGCTTATTGAAAGTTCAATACAAAGTTAAGGTACTGGCTTCTTGCTTGCTTGCTTGAGCTCGCAAACGAAGTTTCAATTACGTCAATTGTCTCGGTTACTTCTTGCACTGGAGGCATTATAAGGCCATAGTAAACTCGCTTGCTCGCAAGCGAGCGTGTCAATAACAATATTATTTTTTTCTTTCCACACGGATCATATCTGATGCGCTAGTCTTCTGCTAGTTCCTAGGATTTGAATAAACTTTCTTCGAGTAATTATCACGAGTGAAGCTTGTTAAATAAAGAGAGTCAACTTTAATAAGCATAGCGTATCGGAATTTATTGAGTAGTTATCATGTTATTGTTTATATTTTTTAGTTTTTAGAAAAAATTAATTGTCTGCTTAAAAATGTTACCAATCTCTTAGATACAAGCAATACGTGGATAGCAGGACGGGCTTTTTTAATATATGACTACTGGTATTGTGTACATACGAAGAACCGTTTTACGGTGTAATTTGCTATCATATTTTCAATGTTGGATTCTTATCGTAAAATTTTATTTATTTTCAATAAACAATTTATAAGTATAAAAGTAAAATTATATTGAATTAAAAATTGTTACCATGATTGAAATTCGTTACTCAATCGTAAATGACTAAATGATCAGAAACTCCACTCACCTGAAACATGAAAAAATACATGATATTAAGCATAAATTGAAAAATACTTTTATTAAAAATTTTAAATATGTATCAAGAACACTTAAAGAAGTATCATAAGTATAAAGATATAATCGACTTAAAAAGCAATGATTGATAATTAATATTTCCAACGATACACGAATAATAAAATTCAAGTAATTTTTTTTTAAACTTAAAAATATATTTGATACAAAAGATATGACAGTATGAAGGGCTGTCTATATTCGATATTCAACACGGCACAAAACTCTGAATAGAACTTAATCGAATTCCCTCTTGATGGTATCCAATAGAACGTGAAAAAAAATCCATTTCGCGATCAGCGCCGATTGAATCGGATAAAGTGTTCATCGGAATATAATCATCTCTCTCCCAAGCTCTCTGTCGCGGCTATATACACGTACAATCGGGTGCCAGCCCTCTCTTTGAGCATAAAAAAGAAAATTAGAAAAATTCGAATATTATATAGTGAAAAGAAAAAGATAAAGGGAGAGAAAAAAAACTCAATGGATAGATATACCAAATGGTAGCAATGGCAGAATCCCTGTTGAAATCGTCATACGTATAATAACCGGACAATTGAAAATTCTCAGCACGTCTCAAAGATATAAATAAATCAGACTCTCTGTAGTCTGCAGTAGAAGTCTTGTAAAGGAGAAAAGTCACTTTGAACATAACGAGGAAAACAGTAAGAGAGCACCAGTTTTCTTGCGTCTTACTATTGTATTTGAGCATCAAAACGAATAAGTGCAATTAAGCGAAGTCATTTGTACGAGGCAAGTTTGATAACTATAAAGGAATGAAGAAAATTAATTCTTATTTATAGTTTGCTGGGAATATTAGGCGCCACGTACAAATTCAAATATACTCTGGAAGCTTGGAGAATGAAGTTTTGTAAAGGCTCTAATGCCGAAGGTAAAAATAAAAGAGCTATTTGTTATCCTTAACCATCGCTAATGAGCTTTTGTCTTATTTTTAATTTCCTTGTTTATTAAGGCTATAAATTCGCCAATCGTCTACCTGACTTGGTAAGATCAGTTAATTAATTTAACAGGCAAGAGGTGTAAAAGGAAAGGGAAAGATGGCTAATTATTTGCGCTTGCGTCGAAACTAACGAGAAATGTCTGTGAATATACACCCCCGTTAGTTCTATCCCTTTTGGCTTTGCGTTTCTATATTACATATATACTTTGTATTCGAATCGCTTTTGCCTTTAATTATTCAGCTGGAACGTTAGATATCCATTTAAGACTATCTGTTTGTAAACAAAAGAATTTTTTCAGCTCTTCAATTTTTTTCTTAAGATAGAAAGTCATAGTCATGTTTATCGGAATTACAAAAAATCACTAGAAGTATTTCGTCCATCAAATTATTTTACTATTAAAATTATGCGGTATCATTTTTTTATTAAAATAAAATAGAAAATATTTTATAAAAATTTTAACTTTCTTACATTGGTGAAAATTTAAAGTTTTATATCTTTGCAAAAAATGAATGGATCTAAAAAATTTTAGTTTGTGGAAAAATATCTGTAGATAATGAAGACTACATTTTTTACAAATTTTCGTTGTATTTATGTTAACTTTACGATGTTAATTAGCGACGGAGGTTTCTCGGTGTGTTTGTAAACAAAGTACTTGTATCGTACACAGTGGTGCTTGTATCAATCGGCCGCCGAGAGCGGGATTCGAACTCAGATCCTCGAGATTATGAATCCATCGCTCTACCGACTGAGCCACTGAGACCTCCTCTACAATGACTAATTTAACATCTTTAGTTTTCTCACATCAGTATAGAAAAAAAACCAATACAAAAATTCTTTATTATTCTGAAGTTGATTAATAAAGTAACACAATGAATTAATCTTCATATACATTGAATAATATATAAATGGTTCTCATACAATTTCAGTAATCGAATATTAAATAAAAAGTTACAGGAATAAATTGGATTTTTTATTGATATTATTTATTGACTGAAAAAAATATTATATATCAAAATAAACTACTTCATTTAGAAATCAAGATAATTCTGATAAGAACAAAGAGCATATTGCTTAAAGAGAAATTTCGTTTGATGCAACTCAAGTTTCATATTTCATTTCAATTTTTCAATAAAAGTTTTTTTTTTAAATTGTATATATATAATGGAAATTGTGGTCCACCAATACGATCAGCCTCATATAAAAAATTACATTTCGATAGCAAACAAAAAAATTCAAAGTGAAATCGTTATGAAAACCATGTAATTGGAGATTTTGGTTTTCTATATCAATTACTGTTAAATATATAATTTGTAATATTATCTTTTGTATCACACTCAATAAAATTAAATAGAAACTTGTTTATTTAAAATTGTAAAAGCAAAGCATTATTTTTAATCAAATGAATAATAAAAAGTAAATTTGTAAAACCTGACATTTTTATTTTAAAAATAATAAATATGCAATTAACTACACAAATATAAAAAATATAAATCTTTAGTCCGTTTATTCTTTGTCTTTTTTATCTTTTTTAAGAATAACAGTAATAGAATAGTTATGCTTTCGCGTTTGTTTTGTGCATTCCTTTATAGTTGTCATATTTTTCAATAAGTACATTTTTCTTTCATAAACAACAAGGAGAGTAGAGAAAAACCTCTAATTTATCTGGCTACTATAATTCATTTGCATTGCTCTGTTCTCGACTTTTCAAGTATCTACTCCAATGTTTACGTATTTATAGAATGAATAAACAATAAAGTGGAATATTGTCAATTAATAATAAATTCTATATAAACTGTATAAATTACTTTTACATGAATTTTTTGAGTACTGTTATTATTAACAATTGGTTGCAAGTAATGCGATGAAATGAAATTAAGTTTCTTTCATCGGAAGATTATGTATTCTACATCTTATTAAAATAAAATTTGTAAAATTAGAAAAATTTAAGAAAAATTTTGAAAAATTAAAAAACTACTCAGAGAAAGAGACTTTTTAATCATGAGAAAGAGTATCTTAAAAAAATCCTTTTAGTAAAAACGATAAAATAAATGAAAAAAAAAAGAAAAATTTTAACGATCAAACTTTTTTTTTACAAACTTTTCCTCCTGCTCATCAAAGGCAAACGAGCTCAAGGGTTAGGAGCTTTCTACTCGCAACACATTTAATCATTTTAAATAGGACGTTCATCTCTTTTATGTATATATGTGTAAATACAAGACACAGAGAAAGTACCATATCATAAAATACAGCGCTCGTCTTTTCCCACCTAAAGCTTTCCCGCATAACAGCGGCACACGTGGAGTTCACTCCGAAAGTTTAGTGATTCTAATTTAGGCCCGTTTTCTTGCACGTTCAACGCATCTTTCTCTCTCTCGCTTTCTCTCTTAATATAACGAGCATTAATAAAAGCCGCTTGTGTGTGCGTTATTTAGTGCAGCCATTATGACGACTCTAAGAGCGAGAAAGACAGAGAGGGAGAGAGAGAGAGAAGAGTATCAAGAAGCGAAGCATGTACAAATTGCGGCAGACGCTAACGTGCACGCAAGTAGAATATCGCCTTCTCCTTTTCTGCTTTATGTTGTATAGTTACTAGGAAAAGCGCTACTTGAACCCATGAGCGCGCCTACGTCGTCCAAGATAATATGCAAAAGAGAAGCTTAAAAAGTAATTACCGTTGAAGAGAGAGAGGGCGCTGGTTAAAAATTGGTGCACATAAAAAGTTTTCTAATTTCAGAAGCCGAGGACGATGAGCGAAGAGAGAATAGGGAGGGAGTATAAGAGCGAATAGAGAACGTGTAGAGATAGGAGGATTGAGTAAAAACAAAAAAAAATAAAAAAATAAAGGAAGAAGGAGAGAGTCTGTTAAGTGGCATAGTTATGTACTTTGACGCGCTGTTGTTACGAGTACGTGCACTACGCGCCCCCCATAGTAAACCTCGTGCTGGAAAAGCTTAGTTTTATAATATAGCGGTTACAAGATACAAAAAATTATTACGAGCCTCAATCACTAAGATATAATGAAGATGTAAATAATTGCTCTACATAAGGAAAAATTCCTAGGAAAAATGACTATACTATATTGTAACCTTGGGGCATACTTGATTGTGTATCAAAATTATTATTTATTTGATAAAAATTAATATATGCATAGAAAATTTAACTTGCTGCATATGGAATGTTTACTACATAAATTGTAATTTTTAAACAAAATCAAGTATGCCCCACGGTTACAATGTAGCATAGAAATTTCCCATATAGAATTTTTTCCCTTGTAAATATTTTTTACATAAAATAAGCTTGCAGTTCGTTCATTAAAGCTGCAGTTTGCTCAAACTTTTATTTTAAAATAAATTTTTTAATCATTAACATTAAATTATTACAGCTTTTTCAAGTCTAATTTCTTAAAAATGTAATATTTTTTTATTTGGACCAATAAACATGTTTGAATGATATATTTATGAATATATATTTTTTCACATTTTAATTCACTAATTATGATTAATTTTACCGCCATTTTCGCTAAATTATATGGTTTATATTAGATACCTTTACCCTATAACAATGTAAAAAATATATTAATCATAACATTTACTAAATGTTCCATCAAAAACTTTATTAATTTAATGAATTTCTTCAGTAAGAAAATGTTTTTTTCTGCACTAAATATTTATTAGTGCTCCGCTTTGCCATAAATTATTCATCATCATTATCCCCATATTCAAGTGTAAAATATTAGTTTTCTAGGGAAGGGCAACGCAAATGATTATTTATAAGGATTACTCATTTGATAAAAGACAGTCGAAGACTAAAAGCAGAGGGAATGAATATATAGAGTACGATGAATCCGAGGAGACAGTTAAAAAGTTTCGTATACATCCCTTCTCCTTTGCTTATTGTCAACGAGAGAGAGAGCATCCCCAAAATTTACAGCAAGCTGAATCCAGTGCGTCATTAAACACGTTGTTTCATAACTCACGTCCTTCGCTCAGCGAGCGCCGGCGATATAGCGCTTGCTTCCCTTGCTTTCTGCGTTCCTATGACATTTGTAGAGCTATGTGCTTCCTCTAATGGTCGAAACTGTTAACGTTATAATACCTAACTATAGATTCACAACATTATCATTGTGACTTGTTGTAATGACGTTTCTGCAGCCATTGACTATATTTGTTAAACAAAATTATGCGCAATAGCTTTTTTTATAGTCTATAAAACGGAAAATTAAATTTAAAATATCAGTTAAACTAATTTTATTATGAGATTGAAGAAATAAAAAAATTTGAATTCCATCATTAAAATCTAATAATAATACCGAGAATAATTAAATTTGAGATGTTTCTCCTTTGTTTTGGGAAGCTGGAAAATTTTCATCGTGCTCAGACTAAAAACTTTTGTTTCAAGTATGCTTAAATTAAATTTTAAAATAAACTTTTGTAACGAAGATCAAAAGTAGTCACTCCATTAAAGCTCTTGTATTTGAATTAAAATAAACTGGATTTACTACTTACTACCAGCTTTAAATAATTCAAGTAATCAAATACAAAATGCTAATGTCCCAAGCAGAGATAAATTAGGGACTGGTATATAGAGGGTCACAATCAGTGGTAACTTAATGAGGACATACCAACCAAGCGTGCACGCAAAAGAGCAAGAGAGAGAATGAGAGACAAAAATAAGGCCTGATTAAAATTCTGTTCAAGCATCAAGTTATTCAATGCACACCGCGAGCTCACGAATAAAACTTTTATGCTCAATATTTACTCGACAGCGATATAGAAAAATCGTAACTGCAGCTGTGCGAATTTCGATTTACCTCTAGTAAACAGTAACCAAAAGAAAAAACGTGAAAATATGTTTAAGCTCGTAAAAACAGTTATTTTTTTTACCGAATTCAACATAACGTAAAAATAAACGTTACGGAAAAAAGATAATATATTACGTGATATTTCACGCACATTTCATAATTACGTGGAAAGTGATTCTCTCGAATATTGCAATGGATTCTGGTTCTATTTTATTCAAATAAAAATATGACCTCAATTTGAAAAACCAAACGTTATGATCTAGGAATACATGGGGTGGAGGTGGATGAAGGGAATTGCAATAGAAAAAACAAGGGAAACGCCGTCGACGTCTCGCATATACAGCGATCGATTTATTTGCCTCGCTTGAAATGCCCGTGCGTCTCACAGAGAGTCGTTTCACCTATACCATATAGCCACATAGAAAACTGAAAGCCTTTCAACCGGATGACTTTTTGAAATTCGCATTTTATACGTTTTTATCCATAAGTAACTCGCTGAAACGTAGGAGTGTTTTCTTTTTCTCTTTTCTTTTTTCAGTTTTTTTTTTTTTTTTTTAAATTCGTAACCGCTGAGGGTCTCCAGAGAGAGGGTTAGAAGTTGATAAAGTGACTGTTTGTACTCGAGTATAGAGTTCACGTATAAATGAAGCTTCTTTTTTCGTACGAAGAAAGCATGCCAGAGACGACATTTCAATTGAATGAGTTTGAAGCATTTTCAATTCTATATACGTATTCAACTTTTGTTTTAAATTATCCAGCTTTAAATGATAATCTTTTACTTTTTTTTCATGTAAATTATTTATATCAATTCATAAATTCACAAAAGAATTTGTTTTTATTGATAAATGTTCAAGGTAATATAATTTGAACTTTATCATTGAAATAAAATTCGTTTTGAATTTCGAAAAATTATAAATTCAGACAAAAGAGAAACGAAATTTAAAAGCATAATAGTTGAAAAAGAATTTGTAAATATATAAATGATATTTAGATAGAGCTCAGTGGCTCAAGTAATAGCGTACCAGACTTGTAATCTGTTGGTTTTGGTTTAATTCTTGTCGTTGTCACTTTTAGTTTACTTAATCTTTCATGAATGCCAGCACGTTAAATAAATGTATCCGACATGCTTGACATGATTCACCTAGGATCATGTGTTCGGTATCACCATAATATACCGTAAAATTTGTAAAAAAATCCATAGTCCGTAAAAGTGCCTTGAAATTTAATAATAATTATAATTTCACTGTTTAATATTTTAATGTATTTTATAAAACTTAAAAGGAAGAAAAATCTTCTTCATGAAATAATGAAAAAAAACTTAATTATAAACATTTATTCAATTCGTTTTTTTTCGAACCGATAAATCAAATATTCACCGACAGACGACAAACTTCCTCTTATACTTGAAGCAAATTCACATACAATAACTTTTGCGACTACTTGGAAAAACAAATCAAACTAAACGAGTAAGAAAAATTTTCTTTCCTTCTTATCTTACAAGTGAAGTTTTATCAAATACGTCGACAGACGAACTCATCGATAGGCATTTATTCTTGCATCGTCTCTCTTTTCCCTTCGCTCTATATACATACACAGAGTTTGGCTAAGATTCTTCAACATGAAGCTTCTATGACGCCTTCTCGTCGACGGCATATATATACATATATACAAGAGCGCGTGTAATGCATAAACGCTTTTTGCAAGCAGAGTCTCTGTCTGAGGTGGGATCGATATAAGAGAGGACATCGAAGAAAAGATAGAGCGTAAAGATGAAAGAGAGCAAGAGGAGAATAGTCCATTAGGATGAAGTTAAAGCCTTGTGGTACGATGTGCCCTCATCAGAAAGTCGTTAGTTTGCTCCTCATATATACATATTTTACACCTATACTCACATATTTTAAACTTTTATATACCCTTTACTACATACGAAAATTTTAGCTCTTACGTATATATTTTCGATATTTCTTAGATTCGCAACGACAACACATTCAATCCTATGTACTTTAGATTCAATTGACTGTCAAATAATATCTCCTATACGAGACGACAAAATGACAAAGTTAATCGCTCAAACTTATTTCATTGCATTTCTGATATAGATGGAATAAGAAAATTTCAGAGATATTTATAATATGCTACATGCTTTATTTATATAATTGTATAAATGAATATTTCATTAGATTTTAAAATACGTTTTGCAGATTTTAATATACGTTATATAAACTTTAGCTTGATCGATTTATTATTTTATAAGATAATTAGCTTTAGATTTATATATTGAAGTTCAATTTATAATAAGCTTTAAATCAGAAAAAGAAGCAAGTTATATTAACATTTTAAAATACATTAAATCCCAATTAGTACATAATATATTAAAACTATTTTTAATTTTTCCTTTTTAGGTATGCATATATTTAGTAAATCTTGAGAAAGTAATTTAAATACATTTATAATTTCAACATCTCAAATCGTTTTAAACTTGTCTTTTTAACAGTAAAATCGAAGTTTGGAAATGTACGGCTAAATTAAAAATTGAATTGCCCAATAAATGCATCAATTTTGAAATCTATCAAATGACTTCATTCATGCAAATAACTTTATTGCGATTTATGAATGTCAAACATTAAAAAAGAGAAAGAAGAAAATAAAAATTTATATTGCCGCGTTTACATTTTTTAAATATTTAATTTAAAACATTGACATTACTTGATAATACAATTAAAAATAGAACAAAGAAAATCAGGAATACTGTCATAATATCGATATAACATAGAATATCAATTCGTTTGAATTTATGCAGTTAGTTAAGTCGTTAACGTACAATCGTGGGAATTGAACATCGATCCAGCTGTAGAATTAGCAAAAGCATTAATAACTTTTCATGTGCGTGCATTATACAGCGGGATTTGTTTTGTGTACTTTCAACAAATTTCTCTTGTACAAGAATATTCCGACGCATAAAGTTTAGTCTGTTTATATTATACATTTGATATTTCTTTTAAATTATTTGAATTGCAGCGCAAAACCCTTTTTCAATTACGGCGATTATTTATGCATAAGAATTATGTTACCGCTGTTGATGATTAGTCGTGATTTTGATTTCGTTAATTACTTATGCTTATTGATTTCGAGCGATTATTAACAAAACAAAGAAATATTTCAAAATTTATGTTATTTGCTAATTTAGTATGGCTCAATGATCGCGTGTAATTATAATGAATAAGTAAAATTTTCATTAAAATTTTAATCCAGGGATAACAAAAATACATTTCAAAAGCAATAGCTATTTGTTACAAAATATAAATGATTCGTATTTTCAAATAGAAAAAGTTAAACGTAAATTTTCTATTCATATAGCATTAATTTAAAAGATTCTATAAGGATTTTTACCTTCTTTAAAAGAGTATGATTACGTTCTAACAAACAGCCTCACACAACCCGAAACTTTCATCAAAGCAAAAGAATAAGGAGAAAAAAAAAGAATAAAAAAAAGGAAAAAACAACATAAACCGGTCAGCGCGCTTGAGAACCATCATTCGGCCGTAAAAAAGGGGTTAGCCCTTCAGAAAAAAAAACTTCTAAAAAGAATAAAAAAAGAAAGAAAGAAGCCTACACTCAAGACGTATATGGCTCTGCGAATGAATATGTAATGACCAGCATATTGTTGAGGCTTACGAAATTCCCATATGTGAAAAGGAGCACGGGCCAGCTTCCGTGAAACTCTTAGAGAATGTCTTTAGGTGAAAAACATTCATTGATTACTCCTATTCCAAGGAACATTTAGCTATACTAGGCGACATTCGTTTTATACTCCCCAAATACCTATACATGTATATATACATATGAGCGACATTGCTTTTCTTGGGCGGTGCAAACAAAAGAGGCGAACGATACAGGGGAAGGGAGAATTGAGAATAGAAAAAAGCCGGTACAAGAAGGCTGGACCTTCAGGCGATGTAACTTAAAGGAGGGGTAAAACACACATATATATAGGTATATATATAGTAAGTCAGCTATACATATGTATTAAGAATTCGTTGTATAATACGAGGCCAATGCAAACGACTTATTTGCACTTCCGACATAATCACGCTGACAAATACATAAGCTCGCCGAATTGTTTGTATTAGTTGATCATATACAGTATATAGTAAACTAAGGCTGACGTTGACGACGATGACGACGACGACGACTACGACGAGCGACGAGGACTACAACAACGGCGTTCAGCTATTAAATCGTAATCCCCTTCGGCCTCGACGTCTCACGTACAATGAGAGTACTAAAAGCAATTTTGCGCGAACGTATATACCGAGCTGGACTATAAGGAAGAATGTACATATAGGTTGTAGAAGCAAATACTTTTCTTACTTGAGACGACGAGCGTTACGCACACCGAGGAAGAAAAAAAAGGAAAAAAGAAGAAAAAAAAAGAGCGAAGGCATGAAAAATCGCTGCCCGATACTTGAAAGAGTCTTGACTCTACTTACTGAAAATCCCGTGTAATACCGTAACGTAGGAAAAAGGAGGGGTAAAGGGAAGAGAGAAATGGACGAAGCGAATATAAGCGATCGAGCAATTGGAGCTCTTGAGGATGCCTGTGGCTGTCGATAAAGTAAGTACACAACTTGGGAACGTTTTTAACGGCAGCACGCCTATCAGAGGGCGGAAGAGTGCGGGGAGGGGGGGGGGCTAGGTTCCGAGATTAATTTTGCGATCTATAAAGCCGTGCCACCCTCAACGATTTAAAAAAGAAAAAAAAAGAGAGAAAAGAAGAAAACATAGATCGAAGCGAAAGAGAGAAAAGTAAAGAGGCTACTTACACAGGGGTTCACGAGCAATGAAAATTCTTCGAGTGGCTACGTAATTGCACAACACAGAAGGAGCTATTAAATACGCGAATTCTTCCAAGATATCGCGATATTAGATTTATTAACGATTTAATGCATTAAAACTGGCTACTTTTACCCAATTCCATATAATGCGTATCTTATCAGTATTTTTGCGTATATCTATGTATATACTTTAATGTTTGCAGTGTACAAATGACATTTTAGCTTTTTAATATAAATACGATTATTCATTTTTATTATTTTAAAGATTGGATTAAAATATAACATATTTTCAACCTACTTAAGATTAAAATTAAATGAAAAATTATTTTAATTTAAAATAAAGATTTTATACATTTGCTTGGAGCAAAAGTTATTATTAACAAAGTGGAAGGTAAGTTTGAAGTTTAAAAAAAAAAGTTTAAAGTCAATAATAAGTTAAAATTGTATTTTAAAACATTCATTAAACGAATAAAGAATGAAGAATCGACGTAAGAGAGAGGGGGAGGAGGGGATATTATAAAGTTTTGTCGGCCGCAACTTACACGAATATAGGTATTGCTGATCAGATTTCAGTGCAATAAACGGCAAGGAATGTAACCAGATCGGCTTCGGTAACGTCCCCCGCTTTCTGATGGAAAAGATGGGTGGCGAATTTTATAGCTTTCGAATCAATTTATAAAAGGTAAAAACGATAAAAATATACTATACTCAACGATAATAAAACAGTAAAAAGCTTTAATGTCACGAGCTTGGTAATGGAATGTTTTTTTTCTTTTATTTTTATTTTAACATTGTAAACGATAAGTTGGGAAGTGCATTTTCGATTAACTGAAAATTTTATATGAATGTTTGTACAATGCATTTTATCACTATTTCAAATTTTATGATTATCATTAAATTTTTTTTCCTGTATTTCACTGCAATTCAACTTTTTTTAAACTCAATCTATTGTTTAGACAAATAAGTGAAACCTGAAAATTGTAATCTTGTTTATTGTAATTATTTATATAAAATTAATTTTCAATATTTTTAATACAAGATTCTAGATCCATCAGATTAAAATTAGCATAATATTATAATATTGTACCACTGTAATGTATTTTATGGGTATAAAAGTAAAAGGTAATTTAAGTAATAAGCATGATTCTAAATAGTCCGTTTCCACATTTAATTAATAAAGTATTTTTTATTTTTTGCGTTTCTTCGAGTAGAGCAATTTTCTAAAAAGCAAATTATTAATTCAAAGTAATCTCTTAAGTACTACTCCAAGTGTATTAAAACATAATAAAATTGTAACCATAAAAATGGCACCAAGTTCATTTAAACATACAAAAGTAAAAAATAACGAATATCGAACGTAGAGAATAGTACATTACGATACAAGTGACCTAAGTGGCACTTTATTACACGGCCGGAGTTATCGCCCGAGCGCAGCGAGGGCGATAACGTAGTGCCGTGTAATAAAGTTCCACTAAGGTCACGAGTATTGTATACTATTTTATAGCACTGCGTGAGCTAAATTCGCGTTTTCTACATCATTTAGCGGGAGCTAAATACAACTTTTTTGAACTGTGTAAAAAAGTACTACCGTCAGAAATTTCGCACTTTATTATACTGTTCAAAAAAGTAATATCGAAATCACGCATCACAATCACTCTTTGTATATATATTAATACGTAGAAATGTCTTTTCACACATGATAATACGTAGAAAATCAATCAAAAAATATAAATACTTTAATAAAGAATTGAAAACATCAAGAAAATCAAAACTATAGTTTATAAATTACTGTTGAGCCGTGAGTTGTCGAAACAAAACATCTGTGAGCGGCGCGCATGCGTGTACAGGGTGTACGGCCTAAGAATGAGAAAGAAAGAGATAGCTGTACGAACAATAAACTAGATGCTTTGCTTTGTCTGACCTGTGTATACATAAATCTAAATAATCGGCAAGTTCTCTTTTTATCATATTGTATTTAATTAATAAAATATCACTGACATCAATACTTATTTGATATAATTTCTCAATCTAAGAATATTTTTGATATCGTTTTTGCTTTTTTTTGTTTGCGATGGGTCTATCATTGATAATAAATAGTTTTACTTTTTTCGATTTATCATTCGTGGTGTGCATAGTTTTGTTGATATATAGAATTCGTTTTTATTTACGAATTATCATTCGTGGTGTGCATAGTTTTGCTGATATATAGAATTCGTTTTTATTTACGAATTATCATTCGTGGTGTGCATAGTTTTGCTGATATATAGAATTCGTTTTTATTTACGAATTATCATTCGTGGTGTGTATAGTTTTTGATAATATTGATTTTCTGGGGTATTAATTACGTGTGGCGAATTTATCTCACACGTGCTATAAAATAATATACGATACGTGTGCTCGAAGTGGTCCTCTTACACGACGTGCATAGCACCCTCGCTGCGCTCGGGCGCTAACTGCACGCCGTGTAAAAAAGGACCACTTAGAGCACGTGTATCGTAATGTACTATTGTAGCACGTGGGACATAAATCCGCCAAATTAAATCTGTACTCTTCAAAATCAGTAATAAACAAAAACTATGCACTCCACGAATTATAATTCAAAAAATAAAAGCGAAAACTATAAAAAACCAAACACTACGCATTCTGTGAATGATAAATCGAAAAAAAGAAAAGAAAACTATAAATAAACTAAAACTAAACACTCCATGAATAATAGATCGAAAAAGAAAAAAAAGAATATAATTTCAAAAATATACTCAAAATGTGTAATAATAATTAATATTTATCAATATTATTGATATTATGTGAAATTGTTTGTTGAAATCATCTTCTATGAAGCCATAAATTGAAATTTTGTTTCACGTATGAATTAGCGTCGTAGGAGCGGTGAGGAGGTAACATGTTTAGTATAGCAATAGCAATCGTGTGTAGTAATAGGGGGTTCCCCGTAGCATTTTATAATGCAACGCTGAAATGACTATACCTCTTCGCTTTACATGTTACGCTACTATCAATTTTAGTTTTACTCGTATCTTACTTGCTTATAATTGTTATTTAATTTGAAGAATGTTAATGTAAAAGAGTTTCAATATACTACAGCTTATTGTTATTTATGAAAATACTTTAAAAAATAATTTACATATAAAATTATTTCTTATTATATACGTACGTTACCTAAGTAAATTCATTATTGTACCGTGTAAAAAAGTGCCACCTAGGTAACAGAAAAGTGTTACCTAAGTGCGGATTTAGGTCCCGCAGTGCTATAAAAATTATAAACGAAATAACTGTTTCAATAAACAATAAATAAATTGTCTTAAAACTATTTAAAGGCGAATATTAATTATTTTAGAAATATCGTAAAATCATTAGATGAGTACTTTAAACAACAAGCATTTAATATAAGTGAGCATTTGTATAACCGTAGTTAGGTTAGTACAAAAGTTTAGTGTTATAGTTGAAGCTGCTTCGTTGAATCGGTATATAAGTAAAATAGGTCGTGATGCGTGCTGTTTGACTAAGCGCGTAATGGTCGATTGAGTTTGTTGTGTTTATTTCTAAAGCATATTAGTCCAGCTAAAACGTTATATAGCATTGTGTAATTGTTATTACTTCCCTTAAACGCATTATGAATACAACTGCCGATGGGTTTGTCAAATGAAACACAATTGAGGATAGTGACGTGACATTATTAGTAAGAAAAATTTCTATTAACATAATTTTATCGATATAAATGTACGTAATTCACATGTTTTTATTTTTAAAAATTTACGTGCTACGTAAAATTTTTAATTATTTGTAAAACAAAAATAACAATGAAATTTATTTATTTGTATGTATGTAAATTTGGATTAAAAAGAGTATAGTCGAGTGGATTGTACGCGAAGCGTAACTGAAGACTTACGTTCCGTGAAATTAAAATCAAGCACCTTTAAAGTCGCAATCTCTATTCTGCTAAAAGTTCTTTTTCACCTCTTTTACCTTATTCCTTGGCGCGGCTTCTGTTTCCGCTCTCTCTGGAATATATCAGCGCCTCTGGGCACAAGAAAACCCTTTACTTCTTTTCTCATCCTTTTACTATTTTTTACTTTTCGCTATTTCTCCTTTTTTTTATCTTTTTTTTTCAGCATATTCTTTCAAGTTGAGAAGTCGCTTTACGTGGTATCATATGCGTCACATACTCTATGAAATTGTTTCTCTCTGGGATCGTATCATTTTTTTATGCTATTTTCGAAATTAATAAATTTTACATACAAATCTTTCTTTAAAATATAGTTATGTCATGTTTATAATTAATAAATAACAAGATAAACTATCGGATGAAACTGTACTAAAAAATAGAAAAATTAAAATAGCAAAAGATGCCGTGTCTTTCGTATTTCATTATTTATAATTTACAAACTTTTAAACAAGCAATACAATTTAAAAAGCTCTTTAAAAACTCTTTACTTTTAAAATGACTTTCTATTTACAAACTAACAATCAAAAATATCTTAATGCGAATAAACTGTGCTTTTTAAAGAGCATAAAGTAAAAAAAATCTGTTGTAAATTGAACAAACGAAGTAATTTTACATTTAGTAATGAGCTTTTTTTAAATTTTCTTTTTTAAACTTCAATATACACTGCGATAAATTAAGTTTGACAAGAACCAACAAAATGTATATACAAATTCGCATAAAACGCATTACTTTTACCCTCACTTTTGCACATAGAGAGTCACCATTTGGTTAAGTGCACTGGGCATGTAACGCTACGAGGCAGAATCCACTATCAACCTAAACGCGTTGCGCTCCATACCCGCACAAATGAAACTTCGTCGACTCTCTCTCTCTCTCTCTCTCTCTTTGGTGTAAATGTATTTGTGTGTACCAAAGTGCAAAGGGCTCGAGTGTGTGTGTGGGAGCGAGAAAGAGAGAGAGAGAGAATGATAGAGAAAGATAGAAAGAGAAAGAAAAAGCAAAAGGGATGTATAGAGCGTGGGAGTGATCGATGGGGTGGCGACCAAGCGTGTCTAAATAATTAGCTGTCTCTGTTCCATGCCCACGCCGTTTGTAGCGTTAGCTAGCGCGAAAAGCGAATAAGCGTACAGACAATACGGGCCTTGCCTACCTACTTCGCTGACTACGCTCTGGCTCCCGTGATTTCATTCCCTCTTTCTCTTTCTTTCTTTCTTTCATTTTTTCTTTTGCTCTTTTTATCTCGTCTTTTCACTATCTGTCTGTCTCTCTTTTTCTCTTTCTCTTGTTACCTCATCCAGCAGAGGAATATTTCTCGCTTACCACTCGACTTTATCTCTCTATCTACCTCCTCTTCCTACTCCGGGGAGAGTATACATACGTATAAAATGCCAGTTTACCTTCCCCTCAACATAATGCACACACCGGATATTCGAGTATGGAAATGTAAAAGCCAAGACTCTGAGACGTGTAGTCTGCGCGCCAATGTTTAAATTAACGCCCTACAATGTCCTTTAAGAACTCTTTTTCTCTCTGCCTCTCCCTCTTTTCATGATGAAGCTGCCAGTGATAGGATGTATGTATGAAGAATAAGAAACTTTCCAATCTTCGTGCAGTTCGCTACTTACTCGCTTTTTTATTTTTCATTTTACACATTATAACACCCCCATGCTGAGAAACGCAAGATCTGCAAGTTTTTAAGTGATACTTTTACTGAGAAATCATTATCGATTCAACAAACTGCACGTTTTATTATTATATACTTTGTAGTCAATTGTATTGTTTAAATGAATAAATAATCAAATATATGTGTAAATATTCATATAATTTTATTACTTTCTCCTTGTCAGAGTCCAATGTTAAACCATAACTTAAAAAAAAAACATTAAAAATAACAGATATTCTTAAGTTTATCGTCGCAGTATTAATTTACGTAGCTGGGTATCTGATTAAAGGAATTTAGAAAGTTATAAAAAAAGAAAAAAATAATCGGAGTTTACAGTGGAAGGGGGAGTAAAGCAATTGTGCACGTGTACATATAGAGATAAAATTACGCGATCTCTTCTGCACACACACATCTACAAAAGCAAAATGCGAAGTGAGGCTTACTACTTGGAGAGCTGATTTCATCAGAGATTATATCCACGACGTTATAACTTGTGAGATAAGCTTTAGAACGATGCTGCTGCTGCCTGGCTGCAACTACAGCGCTCGCGCGCGCGCTCCACTCTATAATCGCGTAAAATTATTCGAATCTTTAATCCTTAAAATCTGGCTTCTCAAGTAATTGATATTATGCTCGTTTTAACGATGAATTTTCTAAAGCGTTATTTTCTCCTTCAGCTAAGCTGCCGATTGATTGGTGAAAGATTATTTTTTTCAGATGATTTTTTTTTTATTTGTTTGGCAAAGAAGTTGAAGTAATGGAAAAAAATAGGGTTTTACAGAAAATAAAAGATTTCAATATTTAATACGCCTATATCATTCTTAATCGGAAAATCTAATCATATGCTTAATGATGTATAAAATTTCAAATTAAACGTTTTTATAAAATTGTCATAATGAATAAAATTGTTATCTCACGTGAACTTTCTCTCATTGCGTAATAAAATCTTCATTTTGATCACTCACCTGCAACAGAAAAAAAAATAATATTTAGAAATTGTTTTCCGTAGATTTTGCAATATGAAAAAAGTATGGGTTCAAGGATTAAATCAATTATTTAAATGAGTTTGACTTTTTCGTTGATCATTTGAAGTCCATCGGAAAATAAAAAAAAGCATACAACATATCTGTGTACAAAATAAATGCAATTGTCGAAAAAAAGTAAAAAAAATGTTTGCTCGCAATAGCATTCTCGGTTGGGCACTTCAGTGTCAAAATATTCAATTTAAAATAATAGCTGACAATAAAGGCTATATCAAAACGGCCATTTACAAAATTATTTGCCATACAAAAGAGCTCACCTTTGCTCGGTAGCTCTGTTGGCCAGCCATTAAACGTTATAACGCTGCGAAACGCATATATATCTATTTTTCACAGCTCGTTAATTTGCAGGGTTGGAAAATCGATATATATACAGATCCCATATGTATATGTGTAGATATACACGTATATGCACATATCAAGTTGACGGCTGCTGCGAGGAGGGTTGGTTAGTTATATTCGGAAGTGATATTTAAGTATCACGGGTTATAAACAAGCGGCTGATATGAGAAATAAGCGGAATGTGAAATGTTCTTTCTCTCTTTCTCTTTCCCTTTTCTCTTTGGCATTAGGTTGACTTGGCTGCGTGTTAAAGAGATCCAAAAGCTCAAGAGTTGCTCAAGCGATTCCGTTGTGTGTGTGTTATAGCGTGCGGCTCTTGCCATTTGCTTTTACGAGCTCAACAAGAGAGAGAAAGAGAGAGTCCAAATATTTTCAAGAGAGCTGCTGACCCCTTCTCTCTCTCTCTCTCTCTCTCTCTCCTCTTGAAAACATTCGACTGCAGAGAGTATAGTAATGCTGCTGGACCCTCGTTCTCTTCTCTTCTCTTCCTCTTGTACTGTCTCTCCCCTTTCGTTGTGCAATGCTTGTGTTGGTAGCTGCTACATACACATACGGAGGACGCTTCTAAAAGTATATCCTTTGCAATATTCACGGTAATATTCTCAGGCAATAGAAGACCATTCTTCCGGTGCTACGTAAGAAGTCTCTCCCTAAAAACCTGTAGCCGTGTTTCTTGCCGATTTCTTGCACGCCTTCACCTTCTTTTTACATTTTTTTAGCCTTTTTTCTCTCCTCTTTTTCTTTATTTTCGAAGAGCCCTTCTTTGCTCGACACATTTAAACGAGAAAGCCATGTATAAAGAAGAACGCGAGGGGGAAAGAGAAACAACGAGAAGAGGTTTGATTAAGCGATAAACTGATCGTGTATGTTATATATATATATACATATATATGTTATGAGGAGATCCTGAGAAAATCGCGTAGGTTCAACTTTTTTTTCTGTTACTTGGAAATAACCGTTTTTATCGAGACAAGCCTTTGTAATTTTAAATAAAATACCCCTGATGATTTTATTTTAGACCTGCTTAAAAGAATACAAACTTCATTATGAGAAAAAAAAAGTTTTATCAAATTTACTCGAAGCAATTTTTGCGAAGAGAAAATTTTTCACACGAACGTACATTTTTACTCATCATAATTTCAATTAAACTTATTTGTACTGCTTTTTTTTTCTAGCGCATAATATTTGAATATGTAAAGTTGTAGTATTTTGTACTTGACCAAACATTTACGAGACAATTATTCTTCAAACGTCCCAAGTTTCTTCAAAGTAATTTAAACTCCGTGGTGTTCTAAACTTTTACGAGTACAAGTCTCGTTATTTATTAGTGTAAGAAAAAGGGAAAAAAGGATAAGAAAAAAAACTGAAAAAAAGAAGTTTTGTAAAAGTTGCTATTATCTTATGTTTTAAGAAGCACGTATGCTTTTATAACCTAAGGAAAAAAAAGCGTCGCAAGCATTGTGCGACCTAAGAATATATATTTTATTATTAAATATAGAATTTTGAAGTTTCGAGCTGAGCAATAAAAAGAAAGTTATGATACAGATTTTCAGGAATCATAGTTTTAGTAAAAAATTGAATTTAGAAACAAAATATTTTAAACTATATTAAAATGGAACGATGTTTCAGTTATTTGTAATTAACAATATTTAATCTGACAATTTAATAAATTCCAGCAAATGGACTATAAAATCATCCTCATAATTTGGCTCATAATGATGTGCCCCTACTAAAAGTCCGGAAAATACATAAGAGATTAAATTTAACATTATGTAGGCTCTTTAAAATGTACGACTGAAAGTAATCATACAAGGCATTATCTTGATTAGCAAAGTCCTAGTCAAGCATTTTGATAAGCCTTTTCTTATATTGCTTCGCGTTTAACTACATATATTCATGTACCATATGCGTTTATTATCGCGTTAATTTTATTTTCCTATGTATACGCAAACTGGTTATCGCAACTAAGTAAACACATAAGCCCATACATAAACACAGCAATGGATCTCAAATGAGGATAAGCATGCGTGCGTACATTTCAGACTTGCACATCGATAAAGAAAAACGAAATGTTGACTATCGTAAATATCATATAAGTCAAAGTATAGAAACGTACGCCTACGTGTATAAATTTTCATTGGTAGCCCTTGCTTGTGCGTCTGATATAAAAAAAAGAGGGGAAAAGGAAAGAAAAAAAATGAGTAAAGGAAATAGTGTAAGAAAAAAAAAGATGAGAAGGACAGGAAGCCGAAAGAAGCAATGTATAAAGTCGCTCAGCTCTAAACGAAATACTCATCCCTATATATACGCATACACATACACACAAAAGGTTTTGAGCGAACCCCGTAACACAACTATACGGTTACGCATCGAAAAGTTTTCCTCCCGTTTTTCTTCTATATATATATATATATATATACATGTATAAAACGATGAAATTCGTAGATGTTGTTAAGAAAACGAGGGTTGGAGGTAGTACGCCACTGAAATACTAGCCTCTTATATACGCATGTACGTATGTATAGAGAACGACAACAGGCGTTGCAGCACGCCCGTCTACGTAGGAATACAATATTGCGGATCAATAAACCTCAATAAAGTCAATTTCTGTCGTCGAAACATCTGAATACAAGAAATTTTGTATTCCAAAGTAAAGCGTATGTTGTTGCTGCTGCTGCTGCTGCTGATGTCGCATACACCGGCCGGGACCCAGTATATTTCGTGTTTCGAATACAGATTAAGTCAAATATATATTATACAAAAGACTCACCTATACATACATTCGTACATACGTATATACGTACATTAGGTACATGCACAGGTGGCTAAAAATGCAGTAGTGCATGCTTTTGTAGCAAAAGAGCACGTGCCGTATTACAACCGTAAAGGGAGAGGAACGTCTAGTTATTTTCTTCTTTGGGACGCTCCCCGGGTCTCTTGGCGCAAGCATGCTGTATGCATCCAAACGTTAACTATATGGAAAAAGGCAAAAAAAAGAGGAAAATAAAGATATTCGCAAGAAAATTTTCTTTGACAAAATTGTGATGACGACGAATATATTATAAGGAAGATTATATAGACTTTTGATCTTTGTATGTAAAAGACTACGCCTGCAAGCTACGTAGACAAATTTCATTATTACTTTTGATAACATCTTTCGTAATTCGCTTTTCACAAGTTTTATAAATATCTCTTTTTTTATTCGGTGCACAACATCGAGCGTTTAGTTCGATTAATTTTTCTAGCGTAATTTCATAAAAGGGATGAATTTTATACGATAGAAGTAAATAATATAATAATACCATTAATATTAAAATAAATGATGAAAAAAGAAAGATAAACATTTTTTCATTGGTTTTTCAATTTAACTTTATTTCATCTGAGTAGCAGAGTCTTTTAATTTTTCATCAGGTAAAGATACCGCAAAAGAGTATGCAATATAGCATGGCTCTTTGATAAAAAATTCTCGCGAGCTTGGCTTAAAAAAAAAAGTTTCTTACATAACAAGCTTTCTTTCAACCTCTTGAGATTTATATGATGTTTTTTAAAATCTTGGTACATCTTTGTAAAATACGTTTTTTTATATGTATCTAAAAGTAAAATGTTGACTATGTAATATTAAAGATAAATATTAATAAAGAAAATATAGTTATTATTTACAATTAAAATAAAAAAAATGTATTCGCAAAGTAAATTTATTTGCTTTTTTTTTTAACTTTATTAAAAAAAAACATTTACATTCGTCTAAAATAAAATTTAAAAATATTTCAGTAGTACACGAATAATAATAAAATATGAAAATGTACAGATTTCTGAAATAAGTTAACTATTTTTTTTTTCGTTGAAGGAAAAAAAAATATTCCATCCATAAATAGTAAGCCACAACAGCTTGAAGCGAGTGAGCTGGTATAATGGAACAAGCAAATAATGGGAATTTGAATAGGTGCTACGAAAAGCGACGAGGTAGAAAGAGACTTTATGCGATAAACTTGAGTATACAGTGAAAAGAGCTATAACGTCAAGATGCATTATGTAGGTTGCGCGTTGTCGAATCGGCTAACCGGTAACTCTACTGTTACTACTATTACTAATACTAGCACTGTTGCTTCTACCTTTCCTTTTGTAAGATCCTAGGGAATCTCTTGGTATTTATAATAACATAACGCAACGTACGTATTTCCGTAATTTCGCGAGTAAACGAAGCCGAAGGGCGTAAAAATAAAAAATGTGCCGGAGTATATACCGGACGTCTGAGCGAGCACGTATAATCCAAGTTCAAAACCCGTTCACACGTCTGACCAATACAAGAGCGAGAGAGAGAGGGAATAAGTGAAAGAAAAAGGGTGTGTAGAGTGTATAGTAACATAACGTAAAGAGGCCTTGCTCTCTTTCGCATGAAAGCGTATAAGCCATAAGACCTAGGGATTCGGCACGTTAGACCAAATCGAACTATACGAGAGTACAAGGCAACGTTCTTTCGCGTAATAAGAAAGTCTAACTTATATATAGAAATTTATATGTGTGTATGTATGTGTAACGTTAAAGAAAAAAAACGTCAATGTGTATGTATACGTCGCACACCAGCAGTCGCCGATATGGTCTATTAAGATCCCTGCGTCGAGGGGCTGCTGCTGCTGCTTGTAACGACCTGGGGAATTTTTCAATTTTTCCGCTAAACGATGTATATCTAAGGCAGCCTAGCTAATGTCAGGAGTTCCTATTGGTCGGCTTCGAATTTTCGCAATCTCGTTTTATGCTCTTTCTATTGGATATTAAAAGGCGCACAAAGTCTTTTTTTTAACTTAGAGGAGGTTTATTTTCCTGCTCAAGGCTATTTACTTCAACTAGTATGGATGAAAAATATATATTTTCAAAATTTATGAGAGTAAGAGGCTTTTAGAAATTTTTTTATTAATTTCATTAAAAATCAAGCTTTTAATAAATGATAGGAAGTGATGATAATTTATAATTGGATTTAGAGCATTTAGCTTATTTATGAAAAATGTGTAATAAAGTACGTTTACAAGACAAGAATAGTATGAAGTTTTTAAAGTATCAAAAAAATTTGGAAATAAACTTAATTATTTTAAATCTTTCGTTCTTTTGTTAAAATAAATTGTGCACATGACAGACTTTAGATGGACAAATGAATTAAAAGATAATGAACGTTTATCAAATATATTACTTTATGCATTACATTAACAAGATAGTTTTGAAAAAAATCTAAATTGAACTCTTGGTACTTTCTATTTTCGAATGATATTGCTATTTATAGCCTACTTTTAAAAAAATATCAAAATTTCAGCAAATGAAGCATGAAATTTTCCTTTCTCTTTTAAACCTTAAACTTAAATATACGAGGTGTTTAAAGTTTTTGATACATTTTAATGCTCCAAGATAAAGAGGCATTAATTTTTTTTAATCTCCAGTCGCGCTATTTAGTCCAGCTTTGGCACTTAATAATTACGTGAAAAGCAAGGAATGATTAGATTGGCGTTGAGAGAGAGAGGTGGAGCAAAACACGAAGTTTGTATTCTTTTGTATATTACTTTTACTCGTCCTGAATAGAAGGCGTTCTATCGAAAGATGCCAGGATGCCGATAGTATATAGCGCATGGTTTGCCGCATTTTCTAAAGCCTTTTGCGAAGGCGCGAGAGAAAGAGAGCCGGAGAGGAAGAGAGAGAGAGAGAGAGAGAGAGAGAGAGAGAGAGAGAGATAGAGAGATTCATCCGGGCCATTTGGCTATCTCTGACATTAGACGTTGGATATACATATATACGAAAGGTCCACACGCAAAAGCAGGATCTATTTTCTCGTCGAGACGAGAGTGAAAAAAAAATGACTCGTATCGTTGTGATAAACTTCACGCAACATCGTGAAGGAAAGCCCACAGGATGACCTGGCATTATCGGTTTTGCCAATTTTTCTTTTTTTTTCTCTTTTATAATAAGACTTTTATCGATGATATTTCTTTGAAGGTGCGTATAGAAATAAACGTCTGAGAAAGTATTAATCTTCTTGAATTATTTGAAGTGAAACTATTAGAAAGTAAAATACGTTTATGAAGTTATAGTCAGTTACTTTGGTAAAGACTATTTTGAAGAGAATTGAGTATGTAAAAGCTTCTAGAAACTTGTGCAATAAGTATTACACTATCAATTTTAAGATTTTATAAAGTAATAAATTGGAGAATTTTATCGTTGCATGGAATAAATAAAAGTAACCATAAAATCAATTTCAATATATCGAATGCGCCATCTTAAGCATACGTACATCATATAAGTCGTATGGAATATACTTTAGATTCAAAACTATTCGTAAGATAATAAATTTTAAAAATGTACATATGAAAAATATTTTTATTTATAAGAAGTTTAAATTTTATTTTCTTTAAGCTATATAAAACTGTAGTTAAAAAATTGCGTAGTCTGTTTCAATAACGATGGCAGGTCAATTTATTGAAAAGCAAGAGAAGAGAGCAATTTTTAACATTAAAACAAGTTTCCTTTTTTTAACGTGAACTCATGTATTAATTTAAAAAATAGTTTTAATAAAATGATTTATAAATTATAAGCACAAATTAAGTTATCTTTACCTTGCGTATTGTACAAAACGAATAATTTAAAAATCAAAGTAAAAAAAAAATTTATCGACGTTTTATTATCTTTTTCTTTTTTCAATAATCCATAGTAATACAGTCTTATCCTCATCTTCGTCTGTGTGCACTTACAGCCAACTTGGTTTGCTCGTTCTCTATCAATTTATTTTTCTCTCTTGCACTCCTTCACGAAGCAACGGACCGCGTAACGAGCAACGTAAATCAATCGGTCTGGCATTGTGGCTTCGTTTTCTACCTCCCTACTATATAGCTTGACTCCTTCTCCTGCCTCCTTCTTTCCTTCGTACATGCATCCTTCGTCTTTCTTACACGATAAGAGAGAAAGAGAGAGAGAGAGAGAGAGAGAGGAAAAAAAAAGAAAAGAACAAGCTACTACCTCGTTTTCCGATGTAATAGGAAATTCATATGCCTCGCCCTTCTTTTTTTTCCTCTTTTTATTACGCTAGAGAATAGTTATCGATGTTTTTTTTCCCTTAAAATGATGTCTTCTTTTCTCCCTTGTCACCAGCAGATGCAATAAATGTACGCAATTTTCATCTTCGTTCTATCCAAGATTCGGTGAAAATTAAACGCGTTGACCCGAGGAACTATATACGGGATGAGAGCAAGCAATAAATTCGAGCTTTTCCAAATGCATTATTCAAATGAATTGCCGTGCGCATACTGGCTGGCTTGCCTGTTAGTGCAACTGTGGAGTACGATGCGTTGGAACGACCAAATAAAATACAAGGAAAAAAGGCACACAAAACGCGAAATGGATTACGAAAGATAATAAATTCAATCTGTCGCTCGTGTTTCGTGCTCTTGTTTTTTCTCGCTCTTTTCTTTGCATGCACGTGTGCGTTAGTTAAATAAATGAGAAAAAAAAGAACGAGCAGAGAAAAAGGAAGAGAGAGGTAAAAGAAGAAAAGCAGTTCGATAAGGTTTGAGTTTTTGGAAATTCAGAGCGTCCATCGAAAAACTAAGATAGAAGCTTTGAAATTAAAAGTGTTTTATGTGAACGAGGCCTTAAGCAACGTCGTGCCCACGATCCTCCGACTCTTATATAGCTTTGAAATGAAGAAAGAAAAGAAGTAACCGGACGGGAGTGGAGAGAACGAAATGAGAAAAAGGGGAGAGCCAGAGACGCAGATAGTATTATAAGGTCCGTGTGCACGAGACCAATTCTTGTTTCAGCTCGAGTTCCTTTAGCCAGATTTCGTCTTTCTTTTCCATCTCTTTTTCTCCTTCGCTTTGTACAGTTCTTTTTTTTTCTTCTTCTTCCCTTCTACCTCTTTCTTCTTTACCTCTTTCGTGGCACGGATACTTTTTTTCGTTGTATTTCTTTCGTTTAGAGCATTCTTCATGGTGTTCTTCTCTTTCCTCTCCCTCTTCTCGTTCCTCCCATTCGATTTTCACCCACTGCCATACACATGCTTCTGAACAGTATACACGCATACATACAGATATTTGAGCAAATTTACATTCACATTCGTTAATCTGACAGGCGGCGCGACTGAACGTGCGTGCACGTGTATATACGCATATTTAAGAAAAAAAAAAAATTGAGTATAGGCGATTTGAGTTTTAAGATTTTTCTTTCTTTCGTTTGGCTATTCAATGAATTCGCGGAAACGTTGGGTTTCTTAGTTATACATGCTTTCAGAATAACGTATGATCATAGATTATTTTTTTTTGTTCTTCTAAAAATTATTTTTAAATTAATTTTTTACAATACCTATTACAGCTTTTTTTTATGTATATTTTTAAATTTATTGTCAAACCAAAATAGAATTTTAAAATTTTATCCTGTTATTATGCGTGAAATTTATTTTAAATACAGTTTTTAAATATTAAATCGTACATAAAAGCAAAAATCTTTTAAAATTAAATATTTAATTTTAAACTACTCATTAAAATAATATGCAATATATAAAAAAACTTGTACTTTACAACGCTTAAGAATAATGCAAATAAGACATTTTTTGTGATTAGCAAAAATCATAAAAAATTAATTGGCGATAATTTGAGAAAGATAGTAAAAAAAAGACATTATTGCATAAAAATGACAAAAAAATATTATACTTTCGTTAGCATATATCCAGTTTGTTTGAAGCCGGTTTTTCTCGTGATGCAAAAACTACAAAACTACCGATGGTAGGCGGAGGATGATGATGAGAGAAAAAAAAAATCAAGACAAAAATAAACTAAAACCATTGCATCCCAGGCACGTATACGTGTAATCTTTAGGCTAAATCC
The DNA here is from genome assembly GCA_017163975.1 of Anastatus disparis. Classification (NCBI taxonomy): domain Eukaryota; kingdom Metazoa; phylum Arthropoda; class Insecta; order Hymenoptera; family Eupelmidae; genus Anastatus; species Anastatus disparis. The sequence goes on from JAFFSR010000012.1 coordinate 1,233,606, forward strand.
AAAATCCGCCAGACTCACTTTTCTCACGACGGAGTATCTTCGAGGCGCATATATATTTCTGCATATCCCTTTTTTTCCATGTCTTTAAGCGTTTGAATAAGAGACAAAAAAAGAGAGACAACGCACACGAGTATATACATATATATACCGTCAAAGAAATACACGACCGGTTCTTCCTATGCCGGTTTAACCATAATAAAAAAAAAGAGAGAAAAAAATTTCATGGACAACGCCAATTTGCTAGCAAAACTACAGGACTGAAAGAGATACTGGCACTTTGCCTCTATGAAACAAGTCCACCCGCGCATAACGCAAAACTGGCTTCAATAATTAAGTTGCAAATAAATTTACCTTTTCTACTTAATAATTTATAGTATCTGCAAGGTTAATTGCTTCTTCTTCATTTTTCTTTTTTTTTAAATTCATTTTTGGATGTAGGTGGTCGTATATGAGCTATTAATTTTTCGATTTTTACATTTTTTATTATTGGCATATATTTATGCAAATTAATTTACACGTTTGAAAAACATTGTTCATTTTTAATTAATATGTTAAGTGATAAAAGATAATAAGTATTGTTATTAAAATAAATGATTGAATTCAAACTAAAATAATTTAATAAAATATAATGTATTCGTTTAAAAGCGTAAAGTGGCTATTACATTCAGTAAGCGAAAGTGTCTAATATTAAAATAAAAATATCGATTATTGGAAAAATTTTAAAGCTTATTGGAACACAATTGATTTTTAATGAGTTCAATTAAATGTAAAGTTACAGAATTTCTGTAACGTTTGTTGAATTATGAAATTTATTCACTTTGTGATAAATTGATAAACACGCATAAAAAGCTTTTTATTACAAAAACCAAAATAGTTTTATAAATTGTTGAAATTAAATTTCAAGTGTTTGCAGAGATTATAAATTGTGAATAATAATGATCGGAATTTTTCCTCTTTCAAAATTGAAATTCGAATTTAATATCGAAGAATTAATTTGTATAATCGTTGAATATCTAGTTCAGATATAATAACATTAATTACAGTGACCCGAATAAAATTACAAGTTGATTATACAATAACACTAGTCTAGTTAGTTACATAATTATTAAAGCTAATATTTATTGAAGGTGTGTAATATGTTTCTCTCAGCTATATAGATGCCGAGTATCCATTATGTAAATTTAATGCTATTCCAAGCTGTGCACGAGGAAGACGATACTACCTTCTCCTATTCCATATCTTGGCTATAAGACACTGAGATCTATTTGCCCAATTTACGGAAAAATACTACTTAAGAGGAGGTCACGTATCTCTGTCCTTTACTAATCAAAGAATTGAGTTTTTTACAGAAACTAATCACTTTATCAAAAAATGAAGAGAAAGCCGCATCTTGCACCAAAAAAAGCAATATTTTCTTTGATAAGAAAGAATTAATTTAATTGCTTCGTTTTCAAGAAAACCTTGAAAAACTCAAATCATAGAGGTTAGAGTGGACAATTTGGTTTTTCAAGGTTTTCTTGAAAACGAAGCGATAAAATTAATTTTTTCTTATCAAAGAAAATATTGCTTTTTTTGATGCAAGATGCGGCTTTCTCTTCATTTTTTGATAAAGTTATTAGTATTTGTAAAAAAATCATTTCTTTGATTAGAAAAGGACAGAGATACGTGACCTCCTCTTAAGGTAAGTTTATAAATTAACTATTTTTTTCTCTTTCATATTTTTATGTTGTTCCTTTTTTTTTTAAATAAAAACTTTTAAATTTTAATTTAAAATTTTGCAATAGTGAGACTATATTTTTTTTCCTTAGCCATTTTATATTTGTTTTGAGTAATCTTTTTAGCTATCTAACTTTTTCTCTCTCTAGCAATAGCTTAAAAGAAAAATTAGAAAAAAAATCCTTTTTAATCTTATCAGTATATAAAAATTAGAAAAATAAAAATCAAGACATTCTATAACTGGTAAATGTATTATCGTAAAGAGCATCTCAAATACTGGCACTGTTAGTGAATTAGTCAAGGCAGCGATTGACACGCATCGAGTCTCCTAAGCCATAGCTTTCGATCACTGTCTTTCAAGTACATATAGTTTATCGTCGGCGTCGTCGTCTTCGTCTTCGTCATCTGGCAACACGTGTGCGCCATTGCACGTTTTCTCCGAGAAAATTGATAAAAATGCACCGTACCTTCTGGGGGAGATAAAAAAAATAGAAAGAAGAAATAAGGCTAGTTTACTCGTTGCTGTTATTGAAGATAAGATAGAAAAATAATAATAATCACGAATCTTGCTTTTATTCTAATGCGAATACATTTATAATATATTGCGATATTAAGTCTTTTTATTTATTCACAACTGTAGGTTGGATAACTAAATGAGTTTTAACTTATTTATTTTAACTTTCAATCTCTTTTTAACTGCATAAAATAAATATCCACGTGCATTAAATGTAAATGCAAATGATTTATAAATTAAAATAAATTTCTTATTAAAAATAAATATTTTAGTTTGATGTATGAAATAATTCTTAATTATTAATGAATAGATTATATCGATCAGTAAGTTACACAGTCAATCAATTTTATCATGAAGTATTGAAAACGTTAATAATATATAAACCCTTCCAATAGCTGTAGAAAACATTTACATAGTAGAAGACTAAACGGCTAACTAAAAGTCTGTCGACAGATTAAAGTTTGATCGACTGAAAAGCATGAAAACATCGATTATTAGAGCATGAGTATTCTTGTTGTTTAAAAGCTTTTAAATATATGTATATATACGTATATATATATATATATATATATATATATATATATATATATATATATATATATATATATATATATGTTTGTTACGTAAGTAGCTACTACTTAAAAGAGTAAACACATGCAAGTTTGCGTGGTAATTTAGTAGTTTAGCATCCAGCATTAATCTGTGGCTCATTAAGCGTTATGCCCTCTTTCAATTAATCATCCGTTTTCTGAGCTTTTCCGTTGGCGTATAGCCCAGGCTTGGAAATTAAATTAAAAAGCGTAACTTTAAACCCCCTTTTGCGTTTTTCTATATTACTTTAATCCTTTCTCAAACGAATACTAAGATTTTTTTTCGGCTTTGTACAAGCATTCGTACATATACATCTGGGCTAATTTTACAATTTTTCATCCTTTATAATGAACGTTAGTTCAAAATTACAAAGCTTTTCTAATATATGCTTATTTAAAAGGTTAAAATAAATAATTTTGTGAAAATGTTAATCAACAATATGAAGTTTTTTCAAAATAAAACTTTCAATTTATACCATATTTTGATAAAGAGATTAAAAAATAAGAATAATGGTTTGCATCATTATTAGAATACATATAATTTAACTTAAATTAATTACTGAACTATGCAGACCAATATCCCTAAAAAAAAAATAAAGAAAGAAAAAAAAAGCACGAAAGTTTATAAGAGAAAATTTTCCCATCTTAATTTCGATGCAAATTGTTTCTTTCTTGGTTGGTTTCCTCTTGCTTTTCCTTCGCGATTTTACTCTCTACCCCAATAGCACGAGAGCTCTGTTTCTCTCTCTCTCGCGCGATTTATTAATTACAAGAGAAGAAAATCGATATAGAAAGCTATAATATTCGAGGTTACCCTATATAATAGTGAAGGAGAGTAAATACTTAAGCATTAAGGAACTTGAGCTTTAGCAAACGACGAATTACGAAAGTACATAGTAACTTCGTTCAAGGAAGCAATACATACTATATATAGCGCGATAATACAAAAGGCCTATTCTCTATTAATCACGTGGAATGAATTCGCGCTCGGTAAGAATGAACTGTTATATGCAAGAAATCCTTTTTGCTTTTGCCTTGTAGTTTATACCGCTTTCATTTTAAGCGTCACGTATATTCATTTCTTAAGGGGATGTAAATAACTTACAACATTTTCTGTTTCAATCATTATTCATAACAATGATTTTTTGCTTTTATTTTTTTTTTATATTCTCAAAAGTCTTTGTTCGAAATTAATGTAATAATAGTTTTGCATTGTGAATTGCCATTGTATTTTTATATTTTTCAATGTTAACGTTGAAAAATAAAATCATATTATAGTATAGATTATAAAATAAAATAATAACTTTATGCAATAAAAATATAACTTTTTTTTCTAAAACCTAAGCAAACTGATCTTTTTTTATTGTCCATTTTATTTTTTCGCTATATCGCAGCACTTTTTTTTATTCTATATTAAACATTAAAACAGAAAAAGGAAGAAAGAACCAACAAATACAAATGTTTTATCACGATGGTAAATTTGTTTTTTCTTTTTGCTCTTTTTCAGAGAGAGAAAAAAAGAGTGGAAAGCGTATTCGCGAAATACACCATATATTCCATGCTCTGACAGTTATCGCATCCACTAAATTAAGACGCGAAAAATCGTAAAACTTCCAAGTGCATATACGTACGTAATAAGGGATTACGTAACGCTTGGCTCCTCTCGAGATGTAATATTTGATATTTTCTATAAATTATTCAGCTCGAAAAGAAAGACGAAGAGAAAAGATGGAAAAGGCCATACTTTTTTTTCGTACAATTCTGTTTTGTTATTTTTATACTTTACACTTTTGATATGTATCTAACATTGTAGTTTTTCAGAATATGTGTATTGTGCTATTTTTAATATCCATTATATTGAGACAGTATCTGTAGTGAGTTCAAATAAATTTAATTTTTACGAGAAAATTTAGAAGATACAATAATGTTTTTACCGTTAACAATATATTGATTTTGATGAAAAATCATTTTTTATATGAAAAAAAAAATGTAACGATCAATTGTTAAGATAAATTTTTAGTGTAATGTGAAAAAAAAAATTCAATAAAGTCATAAAGAAAAGACTTAACATTACGTCAAACGTAACGGGGCCACATCTGGTTTTTGCAATATGTTGGCCAAGCACGTAATCGAGACAGCGTCGTCCGATTAAGATGATTAATGTTCTTTTCCACGTAGTCTTAAACTTTTCTCTACCTTAAAGAAAGGCAAAACTAAGAAAAGTATATACTACTACTGTTAGCGATATGCAGGTGGATACGGTAGATGTGTGTGTGTGGGTGTATGTGTGTCGTTGATAGAAATCGAAAAAGAAAAGTACAGCTTTACAGCTCAGTAGGAACAATAGTAATGTATAAACGGAGGGGGTATAACCCCCGTTCTCGATAAAGCTTAGAAAAAGGGCCTGACTGATAACCTCTAGGATATAAGGACGGCTGAGTAATGGTGGTGATTACCGGCGTGTAACGCCAAGCTCTCAGAGCTGATAGCGCCACCAAGAGAGCTAAAGAGAAGGAGAGAGATAGATAGAGAGAGAGAGAGAGAGAGAGTTTCGCCATACTAGAGATTACGCGCTTGGTCGAGCAGCTCGTTCTCTGTGTGCATGTATATATATGTGGTACGATATGCGCTAGCGGGCAGTGTAATGCGTTTTCTTTATGCGCACAACAAGCCGCACAGAGCAGCAAGGAAACAATGCGCGACGTTAGGAGGATCGTTAGGATAAATTACTCCGCTAGCCAAAAGCCCGAGTGCGTTTTGCTGCTACTTGCTATTGCCGTTACTGTTCCCGTTAAATATTAAAGCTACAAAACGAAATTTTATTTCTCTTCGGGAAGATTAATACATTTTTTTAGATCATTTATTTCTTAAATTCATAACTCTTTGTTACAACAATTTCTTCGTTTTTAAAAATTGAAATTAACGATATTTTAGATTTTACTATGTGTTAAGTATTTCTGAATCATTTTATGTATAATTGAAATATTAAATTTTTTACTTAAAAGTAAAAATTAAATCTTTTGAAGGAATATATCAAGTGTTGGAGAAAGAATCGCATACAAAATTCTTTTAAAATAGGAAAGTAAGAACATTTAACCCTTTTGAAATAGAAAAAAAAAGATTGACAAACTTTTAGCGAATATAACCAGCAAATTTTACCAGTAATCTTAATCAGATCCAAGTCTTGTAAATATGGAGAAAAGCTCATGTAAAGAGATCTTATTACCTGTGAATATGCCGAGAACTTTTCTCTTGAAATTCTTACGAAATTAAACTGCCTTCTCTTCGGCATCGAATTAATTCCCCCCCTGAAAACTTGCTTGAAAATTGCATTCAAAGACGATTGGCTTTTGTAATCGGCGAGACATACGAAATACCATTCTATTTCCGTTTATTAAAAGAAATTTTTGTACAGGATCTGACTAGTATTAGAAAAGTTTTTCGAGCTTTAGTTACTTGGCAAGCTAAAAAGCTCGATGTTTTAATTAACGCGCGGAAAAGATACAGATATTGCAATAATTGTTTTTAAAGAATTTTCACTTCAAACATACATGGATAAAACTTTGAAATTATTTTTTTTAAAGACAAAAAAATTATTTCCAAAATTTATATTTTCATAATGCTTTATGTTTTTTTTATTATTATTTAACGTCGCTGTATTTATGCTATCATTACGATGCTAATTAGCGACGGAGGTCATCAGTGTGTTTGTGAACTTCAGCACATGTAACGTACAGTGATGCTTGTATCAATCGGCTGAGAGCGGGAATCGAACTCGAAATCTCGACATTACGAATCCATCGCTCTACCGAATAAGCCACTGAGACCTCCTACTTTACATATTTATTTCAGTTGATTTCTATTTTTTTTTTAATTTGGTTTGAGTAATTTTATATAGAACAACCTTATTACATACCTTTTAAATATTTAACTTAATTATGAACTTTCTATTTTTTGACATTAGAATTTTTCAGTTTTATTCTTTATCTCTAATTTCTAAAATGATTATTGCTAATATTAGAATAATTTCAATAAGACACACGCATGCGCAGCATCCGCATATATCCAGTCGAGTCAGCGTGAGAGTCAGTGACAGTCAAACGCATCTAGACGTAATGCCTATTCTAAACTTGTGATTTTTGCATTCCGTTTTCGATTTATCATTTCTGGAATTCAAGTTTTTGTTTTTACTGATTTATAGGAACACAGCATCTAGTTTCGGCTAATTTATGTCACCCATGTTATAAAATAGTATACGATACTCGCGTGGCATAAGCGGCCTATCGTACGACATGAATTATCGCTCGAGCATGGTAAGCCACTAATCCTATTAATATCGTTATATACTATTGTATGAAACATAATTATTATATTTCTTTAAAACTATTTTGAGATGAAAAAATTTCTGATTAAAAATTTGATACAAGCAAATTTATGGTATGCATAATTCAATGTGGTTCAGCTCTAAATGAAAACATTCGTTTCGAGCTATAACTGTTGAGTATAATAACAAAACTGAAATTCCTAACGATGAGATTGATTTAATTAAGGAAATGAATTGATGGGCCACTCGTTAACGCGCGTTATTTCAACAGTTTATAAAATGATCGCGATAACTATGTAAATTGTATAATTAAAACGCTGAATATTAAAAAAGTAAATACTGGTGTAATGGTAAAGTATACAAACAGTAAAAATAAACAAATGTACGAGATGAAATTGAAATTTTAAAAGAATCAGGTGAAATGGATAGATAAGATGATACATATGCTTTGAGAAATCGGAATCTATTGTGTCGTTTTTCTCAAAGTTTCCATATAGTCTCTAGACGAATCTCAAAAGGAAGATTTAAGGCATTCCAAGAGTTTGCCGTTCGAAGTACTCTCATATCAGTGCACAATTGCATATCTGTGGCTTAAATCGGAACGTTCCCTCTTTTTTACTCATTCCCCTTTTTTTCTCTCTTTCTCTCTACTCTGTTAGCATTCTTCTCGAGGAAAAATCAAAGAGCGCGAAAAGAAAGAGACAAGATAGAAGAGGCAGTGTTATCTCTCCTTTTCTATTCATCGCTTTACAGAGGGGAAGAAAATAAGAAGTAGAAAAAGAAGTCGGTCGCGAGAGAAGAACGTGTCAGTAGCTCGCGAAAAGGGCGATACGATCAACGACATATTCTCTCTTTCTTTCTTTCTCCCTATTTCTTGCAAAAAAAAGAAGACAGAAAGCAACTACTGTAGAACGGTTTCACCGAGCGAGATTGAGGAAAGGCGAAACGTTCAGTGAAAAGCTTCACACTCAAAATTGTCTCCTATTCTTGGCGCGAACGCGGGCGATTTTCTCCCGGGGCGATTTTTTTGCTTCCTTCCTCTTTACAAAGCAAAAGGGGCTGTGCGCGTGACACTTGTATAGGCGCAATATCGAAGTTAAAAAGATAGAGTTGGAAAGAGGATTCTGTCGCTTTTAGAACGATCGGTTTCCAGTGATAAGAGAACTAAGAAGAAAAAGAGAATATAACATGACGCCTGGCTTTCGAATCGCTTCCGCCTAAAACGGTCATTTTCTCGCTGAAATGGCCAGTCGTTGGGAAAGAAAGAGAAAAAGAGAGAAGCGTATAACTACATGCCACAGAAAAACGATATATTCCCTCGTCACACGCTTTTTTTCTCTCTCTTTCCTATCCATTCGCTGATACTGAGCTAGAGTAAAGTGAGTACTCGATTTGCGGCACATTCGCAAGTGAGTTACGTCGAGGACGGAAAAATCTATTTAAGAATTACCATATTCTATATACGGAGAATTTCATTGAAGTTAAAGTGTCGTTCGATGTGACTCTATAAAATTCTTGAACCCATCTATTTCTCGTGTTCTTCGTCTCTCGTTGCGAAAAAAAATATGAAAAATATATACCGATGGAGCTATAAACATATTTATCTGTGCAATATGTTTTCAAGAAAAAAAAACGTTTAAAATAATACATTTGCGTACATTGAGAAATTTACATTTTTACTAAATATTTATTGGAATTTTTTAATTCAGCAATCTATATGTATATAGGTAATACTTAATAATTTCAAAGAAAAGAAATTTCCCTAAATTTAATGAAATTTAATAAAATTTCAGGAAAAATAAAATATTTTCGACTAATTGAAAGCATGCAAGAAAAATAAGAAAAATTTAATATCAGAATTCCAGTTTCAATGAATTGTGCAATAAAGTCGAAAGAGCAAAAGAAAGATAGAGCAATATAGAGAGCGAGAAAGAAAGGGAGTGTGGCACGTTGGATGAATAATATGAGAAAAGAGAGAAGGGAGTGGAGAAAAGAAAAGCGATAGTCATCCGTTACCGTGACAATATCTTTTGTTTCTGATCTCAGCATCTATAAGGGAAAAATGAAAGATGAATCGAGAATGAGACGACGACTCGACTGACCACTCGACGTGATAGGCTGTTTAAGATTGAAGCGCGCCTCTAGAAATAAAAAAAAATAGAAATAAGAGAGAGCCTTATATTCGAAATAGGTCGAGAGAAAGACAGTGAGTAAAGAGCTTTTGGGAGGGAAAAGATTAAGAAAAGCCGAGCAGAGCGCCAAGAAGAAAAGTCAATGATAATAGAACCGGAACGGCTGAATATTTCTTGCTACGTTTCCGCAACGAAATTCTCTTTTCTTTTTGTATTCAATTAACAAAACGAATAATCACTTAAATACTTTGTTTCTATATATACACTAAAAAAATTTTGCTCCATTTCAGGATGTTTTTTTCTTTTTCTCCTCAAATACAACAAAATTTTACCGCTTAAAGGTCGTAAAATATCCAGTTTTAATAAACTCTCCCACGTGTTCTGGGCATGATTCACTTTTATAAAAATAAGTTGGTTTTAAATCGATAAATTCTATATCAAGTTAATTGACATTTTTATTTATTATTTATCATACGACGTGAATAGTACAATTAAATAAAAAGTACTTTCATTGACACGTAAAATGCACATACTATTTATAATCATGATATGTTATATTCATGCATTTAGTTTATATAGTTTATCAGATCTTTCAATAAACAAATTCATATACACATAGTTTATTAAACTAATAAGCCATGTCAAGGAAACTTGGTGCAGGCAAATACATACACGTTTTTTTGTTCTATTATTAAAATTTTATCTTTCGGATCTTAAATCTATTATAAGTTAGTTTTTTACTGTAATATCTTCATTATTTTTGTCATTAGCAATATTATTTATGCGTGAATATTAATAGCATATTAATACCAATTTCATTAATTATTAAATGGGTAAAAACTATCAACATGATATTACTTTATTAAAAACTTACTTAATAGTAGAGTTATCGCTTACGTAATTGATTATGAAACTCACCTGTAACAAAAAGAAAAATAATATTTAAAATAAATTACAATTTCTATAAAATCTTTAAAAAATATTTATTCTAGAGGTTTCAAAATAAAATTATGAAAAATAAAATAATAAGATTATTAAAGCTGTGCTTTAAATTTAGAAACATTAAATGATTATAGATTTTTAATACTGATGCGACAAGGGAGTAACGAATAGTTATCAGTATGTTCTAGCCATGTATTTATCGCTTGGTAAAAAATACCTCAGTCGCATGGATTTCAGGAAGTTTCGAGACAGAGAATGAGAAGCATTTGAGGAAGGACACGTACCTAAAAGCTTAGTTGAATGCGCTTTGTCGTAGAGTTTTTGCAGACATCGTTACTACTGCGTGCGCGTGATTACGTAGACTCGGTATAGTTTGGCACAAGTTAGTTTTGGGGCGACGCGATCGCGCTCTGCCGTTCAAGTAAAGTGCTCTAGGCTGTGAGCATTACCGCAATTAGACTGATGAAGTCGCGAAAGAGAAAGAGAGAGAGAGAGACAAAGAGTAACTCAGCAAATAGCCCTGAATATTTAACCCACTTTTCTTCTCCATCTCTCTTCTCTTCTATTCGTTCTTCGTCCTGGGACATACGCTAGACTGCGCTCTCTCGATTCAAAAGAGCCGCCGCCATCCCGCATATATGCACATACACGCGAACACATACAAGCTGCTGTGTAATAGAAGGAACTTTGAAAGGCACGTTTTTTTTTCAGAGAATAAGAGTATATAGGAAGAACAAGCTTTTGTTTGAAGAAAGGCAAGGTTACTTCTTACTAGATTTTTTTCTCTATATATGTGTGTGCTGAACATTTGCGAAATTCATTACTCCCGATATCGTCGCTTTTATTATTCGCTAAGGGCTTGGCCTAGAACCTGCAAGTTTTACATCTCCTTTTCCCTCCCTAAAGATAAGTCTCCGTGAGCGCACATATGCCAAACAGATTTGCGCGCGCGTGTTTCTTTTATACAAGTCCTCATCAATAGAGACTTTTTCTCTCTCGCTTCCGTATGACATGTTACGTACTTAGTTATTTGATACAAACGACAAAACATACTATGATTGTTCGACAAAGGAAGCATTGCGCGTTGACAATAGGGCAATTGTTAAAAAAGTAAGACAAAAAAACGCAGTGGTCGTTTGAGTTTGCGAAAAATCGGTTAGGCCCAGGTTTTCGGAAACTTTAAAGATATAATGAAAACCGGTTTAGTCATGTCCTGTAAGTACTTTGTAATTAGGGCCTTGAAATTCATCTGATTTAAAAAAATTCTTGCTCAATTCAATTGAACTTTAATTTTCTCATACAAAATTAAATTATTTCTTAACTTGGTATATATGAAAGAGTAAAGAAGTTAAATTTTATGCAACACAATCAATTATAATTTTAATTAAAAATTTATAAAATTAAAAAAAGTTTTTATTAAATTTTTTTCAACCTAAAAGGCAAAGACTTATTTTAGTAATAAACAAGCTTACGCTCAAAGGCAATAACTTTGTTTTCTGCTTAGATTTTCGGAGCCGTATCAAATTTCCATATAAATTCAGGTGGAATAATTTTCCTTCTTATATGCCTCATCTAAAAAACAAATGTTTATTACGGAGACACACGAGGGAATGAAAAACGTAGCGTGGAGCAAGAAAATATTACAAATAAGAGTATGCTTCTTTGTACGAGGACAAGAAAGTGGATCGCTTGTACGCTTATGTGAATATTCTTAATAAAATGCTTTTCGAGTGGAGGCGTTGTCGTCTCCCTCTTTTTAGGTGTCCACTTATCGCGTGAAGCTTGGCTTTATATATAAGGTTTCTCTCTCTTCCTCTCTCTTTTTCCGTTCTCTACTTCTCTATTCTGTGCTGTGGGTTAGTCGAAGTAGGAAATTCTCTCGAAGAATAGAAGCAGAGGAAAGAGAACTTGCTGGATTCCAAAGTGGCAGTAGACGCTGGTGTATACGTCTCACAATAGATACTCTCGACGGTATGTATATAAGTGAAGAAGGGCCAGCGATGTTGCTGCACTTTTTGGAATGAGACGACAATTCAGTAGTTCTATTCGGCATAATCAGAGAATCCTCTCCCTACTTGCCCTCGAGAAAACTAGTGAAAAAAGTTGAAATGTAGGGAGACGATTTAAGAGAGAGAGAAAAAAATGAGAAAAGGGATATGATTTTGAGAATGTGTACGTATATATGTATAGATGAAGAAAAGGAGAAGGTAGAGCAAGTAGTCAATGAGACGCGCTTCACTGCTCTTACTTTGTCTCTTTCGTTAGCCAAAGAATACATTTGCCAGTGGATCCCTTCAACTCATCAACTTCCTTATTCCATTTCTTCTCTATTCATTTCTTATTTTTCTCCTGCATCTTTTTTTCTGATTTCTTTTTTTCTTTATTTTCTTTTGCTCATGCTCAGTTTTCGTAATTGCAAGAAACATGAAGGACGAATTCGTTAAAATAGACTTCGTCGCGCACGCTGAACAAGTTGAATCTGAAAATCTCTTGAATGGAGTCGCGCAAGACGAAAGGAGAGAAAACAAGTGTGCGAGGGGAGGGAGGACGAGCAAAAGACACGTCGGATGCAGAAAACGTCTATTTCGACTTGGAGATAGGATGCGGCGAACAAACCCGAATTGCTTGAGCATAGAACGAGAGAAAGAGAGCAAGTCTGGCAACTAAGTGAGCGTCAGTGGCAGGTTGTTTGCGTCCTTGTTCTGGAATTGAGAGACTACTCGACCGGCCGTGCAACGATTCCAGAACCCACATTGCCATCCTTACGCTTCGTAGCACACGCGTTGTTTCTTCGATCATCGTGTAAATCGAATAGACGCCAATCGACAAGCTATTCTGCGCAACCTTAAACGATTCGATTGTTCTACGTGTGTTTATGTGCATGTCTATGAAAAGTGTACCCTCTTGTTAGTCAGTACCATTCAAATATAGACTTTAAAGACTTTCGCTTCGAATATTTTAGAACATTGGCTAAGATTGTATATTAAGGCTATTACTTAACTACAGTCAAAGTCAAAAGTTAGTTCAATTTTAAAACTTTTTTTCAATAGTGAAAATTTTAAAGGTTTCAGTTAGGAAATTAATATAAAGTATTAAAATACATAATTTTTTTTTAATTATTAATTGAAAAATTGAATATTGTTTCTTTACATTATTTTATGAATTGCAAAATAATTTTTAAAATGTTTATTTTTAAATAACATTTATTAATTTAAACATTCGAAACTATGATTACAATTTAAAAAAAAACGATTTTTAAAACTAATAACTTTTTGACTAAACGTAGGCAATAACCTCACCAAATATATTCATAAGATTTAAATTAATTTATATTGGTTTAATTAGAATTACAAATAAAATTATGATTTTTTTATATGAAAAAAGCAAGTTTTTAACATTATTCTTTAATATTTAATATTTTGATCAACATAAACAGTATAAATCACACGACCGTTTAAGCTTAATTTGAATATTGATTATTGATTTAATTACGGTGGACCGCGGCAATATTAAATTAACTAACCACATATTACACAGAATATTTTAAGAGATGATCATTTGTAGACAAAATACTCATTGTTGACATATTATTGTACAGATAATTAATATCTGACTACATTTATAAAAATAATTAAATTACACGAATATTTAAACAATACGATTTATGTTAATAAATATTAATACAAATTAAAGGATTCATATTTAAAAATTCAAATTCATTTATATTGTGAATTTAAGCTCATGATTTTCATGTGTAGAAAATTACTAATTATATCATGAATTTTATTTTATTAATTTTAAAACATTTATTCATAAACGAAATCACCCACTAATCTTCATGAAAACAAGTTCTGCTCCTTAAATTTTAATAACAAAACTCTTATATTTATGTTTTATTACTTGGAATAGCGCATTGGAAAAAATGAGTATACATAAGATCAGAATCTTACATTTATCATCAACATTCATCATTCTTTCAGATCTCACATACCGAAGGATTTAATTCCTCGACAGTTGCACTCACGTATAACGCAGTCCCGCAGTGTCCATCTATTATAGCAGCGAATGAATTTATTCATGTACTCTCTGTTTTTCCATCTCTTTCTCTTTTGTCGCATGTAAAACTGCGTAATTTAACATCGCGACTGTAAGAGAAAGATTGGCATCTCGCAGAGCTTATTTCTCGCTTATCCTATCTAAACTTGGACTGGAGGGACAGAGCTTAATTTGAGAAAATTCTTAAATAGATTAAAAAATAGTCTATAAAGAAAATCAGATGAGATAAAAAAAGAAGAAAGAAAAGTAGACAAGGATGAGCTTCTCTGGTGGCCGGTATAATAATCATAATTACTATTATTCAGTCTCGTACTTTCTCGCAAGAATAGACTTTAATGGGCCTCGGCATATGCATGCACAACTTCCTATTGTGTAGCGCTTTATGCACCGCATAATAAATGTAATTTGGACAAATAGCGTAACGATATAACACACACACACACACACGTATATACATCTCTCTTTCTCAGCTTGGTACGACATCAAATTACAAAATAGAGAGATGGAAAACAGAAATATGTAGCCCAACTTGTTTTGCTGGAGATATTAGTGCAACGCAGATGCATTTAATATACAGACATGAACATTGAAGAGCACATAGGCACGCACGTTCCATAGGTAAGCGTGCACACAATAAACATAATATAAAGCTACATGGCAAAGGGAGCAAAAGAGAGAGACAGCTATGGAAATGCGTGCATAGGAACGAGGTCGACATACTAGGTGTAGAAACATAAGCTGCAGTCGTGCACAAGCAAGAGACAGCAGAGAGAGAGCCGAGAAACAGTCGAATATGTTCTATGTATATGCATATATGAGCAAACGAACGTATGTGTAAAGAAGAAAAGCAGAAGTGCCTGCCTGACGGGGGCAGCAGCAGGAGGCTGCTGCTAGGCTTAGAATGTGCACCTATACAATACAATGCTGCTAGTGTACAGGAGTAAGATAGAGAGTTAGAAACAATACCTTATCGAGCAACATTGTCTACGCTCGAAGGCTATGTATATATATATGAAGGGGGAGTATTGTATGTCCCTTTAGTCGTGCAAGGTCGGAACGATGTGGCCCTCCTCTCCTTTGAATCCAAATTGGATCTACTGAGAGTCAACTAGATGAGTAAGGAGTGGGAGGTAATTGTACATGTATCGGTAATGGCTGAATTGCAAATATGCGAATCCAGTACTGCGTGAAGATCGAATGCGTGACAGGCTATAGTACGCAACGTCAACTTGTCCCTATGGACGTATGTAACTTAGCGGGATACATATATACGGAGATTGTATACTCGCATATATGTATATACATGGTCTTTGGCGAATTAAAAAAGAAAAAGAAAATATTGCGCCAGAAGAGAAAGAGAAAGACTCGTTCTTGTTGCTAGGCGGAGATGCACGAGTAGAGATGAATCTCCCGCGCTCTTTTCTCGCTGTCCGGGTGGCTATACTGTTAAGCATCTCGAGGGGTATTGCTTTACCACTCTGGAGGTAGAATGTTACTTTAGATTGCCGTTTTTCTTTTTCATTTTTTGGCCTTGCAATGTCCTTTTACAGGATTAATTGTATGTCACGAGGTAGAAGGTCAAGGGCGAACGAGATCACATTACAGACTTAAGATGCTTATAAATAGCCATATTTTTAAAAGGATTCTAGTTTTCTTTCAATCTTAATGTGATGAAAAATATTTACACTTTACAGTGTATTTTAAATATGCGTTATAAAATTTATAAAGAAATACTATTATTTCTTAGAAATTATTTATAATTTTATGCATTGTAAGTTACTGCATTCTAATGCCACGAAAGTTTGCACTTTATATAAACTTTAAATTATGTTATTTAAATTGAAACTTTTCATAATAGAAGCATAATTTTGCTTTTGCAATATTTAATTGTTAATTTTTTAAAATAAATTAATTATATTTAAGTTATTATCGGTATTAAAATTTATAAAATTTATATATGATTATGAATATAAAATGAAAAAATTTCTTACGGAACTTTTAATAAAAAACTATTTGCTTGTCTATATTTATTAAAATTATTATATTTGAAATAAATAATATCGAATTTGCTCAAAATTATTATTAAAGATTTTTCTCAAATTATGCTTTTCTTTAGTATGTACATATTAATACAAGTTAAAATCGCTTCAAGAAATTGGAATGTAACGAGGGTCATAAAGTCTTCCTTTGTATATGCACTAAGGTAAGCCGCAGCATCGTAAATCGACGATCGCATTACCACGACGGTATTTGCTAGAACACGTGACGTACTCAAGACGATGGCAAATATAACAGAGACGATGGTGAAGTATAAGCGAGTAACTAAACCAAAACGAAGGAGAACTATGGACTCAAAGAAGAGACTCAAAAAGAGGATACTAAAAAACTCAAAAAAGAGGAGTACGAGGAAGAAATAGCGAGAAAAAGAGAATAGGTGAAAAAGCAAGGTGAGATATAGAAGCATCTCTTTGGGCACCGAGTCGTGTCCCCTCGTACTCAAAGTGCTAATGAGTGTCGCCTCGTAAGCCAATTAATACTACCCTCCTTGCGTCTCTTTGCTCTCGTATCTCTCTATATAGCAAGAGAAGAGAGAACTTCTCGACAAGCCTCCCCTGCTACCTCTCAGCTCCGCGGCTGGCTACATGACCAGAATACCCCGCGGATTTGGTATGCTGGCCACGCCTGACCGGCGCACACTACTTCACAAAGGTATTGCGCTTCTATTACCTTATACATACATATAGACCAGTGTATACACACAGGTATATCTATACTTATTCAAACTGGAAGTGAGAAGCTCTTAGTTGTCAGGTCGTACTGCCTAGATGCAACTACACCTAAGCCACATGAACCTCTTCATCTTCATCGTTGCTGCTATCTCTCTTTGGCTTAGGTAGAAGGAGAGTCAGGGTACTTAGGGATTCGAGTACGTATGTCTATATAGAGCGGACGAGGCTTCTTACTTCTTACTTAAAGGCGCGAAAACTTACGAGCTGCACGTGACGAAATTGTAGACTTGCGCATACCGTCGTCTACTCGTCACCTTTATAAAAAAAGAAAAGTCTAAGGCGCCGCGTTTTTTCTTTTCATTTTTCTTTTTCCCTTCTTTTCTCCTTCCTTCTTTCTTTGCCTCTCTGTCAATGGGAAAAGTCGCAAAGAGAGGAGAACGGAACTTAGCTCGGCGAAATTGAAGTTTCACGCACGAACGCGAAACAAAACTTAAGTTACGATGAGAGTACTACCGCCGCAAAGAGAGCGAGGCAGTGGGTAGAGGAGAAAAGTGGAAGAGAACTCCAATAACTGGTTGATTTAAATCTTTGAGGAGAAAAAAACTTGCCAACTTCTTAAATATTCTTTGCAAATTTCATTAGTATTGGTGCGAGAGCGCGGTGAGACCGAAAATAAATGGCCAACCTGATCCAATATGAGTGGGCTAGAGTTTAAGTTTCATACTGAATGCTCTCTTTTTTTTCTTTCTTCTTTCATATTTTAGTACAATTTAATGGAATTTAATATAATAAGATTTTTCCTATGGTTTATCTCAATTTTATTAAGAACTTATTACGTTTGTATTTGTTATAATTGCTAATCTTTCAAATAAAAGTTTATTGACTTTTTTTCAATTATATTTGATTAAAAACTTTTCTACTACAAAGTTTAAATTGATTCTTTTTTAAAATTTTTTTACATTTACCAAGATAATTATACTTGATGTACATTTAAAGGAACACATAAAACATATTAGTTAGCTTGATTGTATTTATAAATTGCATGTAAAATAAGTATTAAAATTTAGATAAAGTTTTATTGAAAAAACAAATTTAATCTATAAAAAGTGAGTTTATCTAGCGCAAGCAAATATAGAAAATTGAAACTTTTTCCTCCTTCTCTAAACACAAACAAGTAAACTCACATTCTCCTACCCTGTTCAAACATCAGTATAAAACAATATTACACTTTCATAGGAAACAATGGTAAAAAAATTTTAAGCCCCAAAGCCAGGAAAAAAAGTAGTATCAAAAAAGTCACGTTTCATAATATAAAAAAGACATTTCTTCAAGAGCTATACGAAAAGAAAGAAGAAGAAAAAAAATAGAAGAAATTTCAGCGTACAGTCAAGTCATTCCTTTAAGCATCAGTGCCTCGTTGGCAACGCGTATCTTGAAGCGCTTCGGGAAAGCGCTTGTGGAGAGAAAGAAAGAAAGAGAGAAAAAAAAGGTAGGATAATCTCGTCTGCATGGTAACGTCAGGTACTTATTGAATATCCCTCAAGCGCTTGCGGCTTATCGGCTGCTACCTACTTGTGAGCTGCAAGTCTTTTCGCATCGAGCTAGAAGCGCGCACGATACACAAGACGAAGACGAGACTAGCTAAAATGTCAGTCACTCTTTAAGGAAGACCTGGACTTGACTACGTGCTATGTGTAGCTAAGTCTAACCGCATGAATCGGAAAGACATCACATCTTCTCTTGCTAAAGAAGAAGAAAAGGAGAGTAGAGAAAAAAAGATAAAAAAATAGCCACTAGTAGAGTCTTTATTGGGTTACCTAACCGTAAAAAAAAAGAAAAAAGAGAGAGAGAAAAACGTAGTTCCGGGATCTAAGCTAGAGAAATTTGATTTATCATGTGAACGTGATGAAATTACTTGTCGTTATATAGGCTTCGGGTGAACCTGACGAATTTCAACGTACAATAATGCCACCGAAAGTTTTATGCCCACGTTCTTCAACGAACCGCCGTTGTCACTTTGGTAGGTAAAAAAAACGTTGTGATAAGCAGAGACACGTACGAACCAAGACATAAATGTGCTTTGCTGATTTTCAAACAATAGCTCCCATGATCTCGAAAATTTAAGTTTGAAACGCCCTCGTAATTTTTCGCGAGACCACAAGAGTTCTGCGAAACGACGAAAAGCTTTAAACTGCTTTTGCCCGCTCTCTCTCTCTCTTAGATTTTTCCTCAGCTTAGGAAAAATGGTTTTTCTTGCGTGTCGCTAGCTTTATACCTTTTTTTTTGCTCGTCTTGCTCCCTCGTAGAAGTGAGTTTGGTTCTACTACCCCCGGGCTACTTTAATCTGTGTTTTACCAAGTTTTTTTCATATGGCGCGGTCGCGTAACTCGCCGTTACTGCGAAAAAAGAAAAAAAAATATAAAGGGTGTTGACGATTAAGGCAGATTTAAGAGCTACGCGACTGTGAAAAGTCAGACGATATTTAGACGACCATTCTTTATGAATTCATGCGCGGTTGCATATAAATTTTACTTAACCGTGGATATTGCCTTCTTTTTTTTGCTTGATGTTACGCTGAATAAAAAGTTATTATTTTCTGAAAAATTTTATTTCTTATCAAGTTTTTTATTTGTAATTATTCAAAATCTAAGTAAAATAAAATACTTTAACATATACACAAATATTATAAAGAAATAATGTGTAAATTTATTATCTAATTGTATATTGTTAGAAAAAATCATACAATGATGCAAGGGGATGTGAATAAAATTTTGAAATAAAGTTTGTTTTTATTCAATTAGAATCATTATAGATGTATAATTTAATTTAGCAATTAGAAAGTGAGCGAATCACTAGATCAATCCATGAAAGATAAGAGAAAAAAACGTGATTAGCCACGGATTGAATTACACGAAAATTCACATTCCTTATAATCATTCCCATGACTTTGATAAAAAGTTTCTTTTTTTTAGCGAAGCGTAAATCTTTCAAGCTCTAAGAGGTATCGTTCTCTCAAAAGAGTTCTTACTTTAGTATTGTCGGCATCGTGATCGTGAAAAAAAAGGCAGTATGTGTTCGCAAAAACGAGCTAGGATAAGAAAAAAAAAGAAGAGAACTCCTTGTTTGCGCAAAATGAAATGAAGAAAAAAAGACAACGCTTGCAAAAACTGAATAAAAAGGAATAAGTTTCTTTTGATAGCCCTACCAGTTTTCTCCTCTACGAACTATTTTCTCTGGCCCCAGCAAATTTCCGGCGAGATACAGAAAACAGAAAGAAAAAAAAACAGAAGAAAAAGAAAGAGAAAGAAGGAGTTTTGTTATTCTCTTCGTTCTTCGTACAGCAATGGTCTGCAAGATTCGCTAGGTTTCTCTCTTTGCAAGGTCGTAAAGGAGATGGGTTTTCCAATCGGACAAGAAGTACGTGGACGCTTTCTTTCTCTTACTCTCTCTCTTTCTTTTTCTCTTCTCTTTATATCTCGAAGCAGAAACTTCTTTCTCAAAGGAGGAAAAAGAATTGTCAATGACTGTTCTTCTCTGTCTTTTTCTCTCTACTTCCTTTCTTTCTGATGTATGTTAGCATACACTTTTATTTCAACATAAATTTCTCGTCTCCTTTTTTTTCTGCACACCTTTTACGCAAATACTCGCATTTTAGTCTTAGTACAACACGCGCAAATTTATGCGCTCTTATTTGTTCAGCAAGGAAAAAGGAAAGATATATATATCACTTTGCAGCAAGTTTCGAAAATTTTCTTTTACATATTCAAGATTTTTCCGAGAATAGTCTATTGTAACGTTTTATAAAATAGCTTTATAAAAGAACGTTTAATAAGTCTATTTAGAATAATTTTCTCATAAATATTACAATCGAAATTAAAATTAAATATTTATTTTAAGGATAATATGAAAATTTAGATTCAAAGATTAAAAAAGCTAATAATTTTCATCACAGATGAAATGAAATAATTTCTAAAGTAAGTTAGAAGATCAATTTCGAAAAGTTGTACGAAATTACCAAGAATACAGAATTCCTGTGCAATTTTCGTATAACGTGCAAAGTAAACAAGACACGTGCCGAATAGAACGAAGTCAGAGAGACAAAGGGTAAGTAGAAATCTAAGGTAAAGAGAGAAGAGGATAGAAGATCTGGAATAGAAGGTAAAGCCGAGCACAAGCATCGTTACGGACTCGTAACTTTAATCGCATCACGGCACCTTGGGAGTGCGAGAGAACGAGAGAACGAACGAACGAGAGAGGAAGGGTGTGCTTTTGCCTGGGCTACGTACGTGATAGCGATACAGAAGGAATGACGAGACAGATCGTCAGATGAGATTGCTTTATTGCCTCTCGGCATTCTGGTCAATGAAGGGCCACAATCGAAGCGTGCTCGTTTGTGTGCATTACTTTGACTTGACCGCGTCTTCAAACAACCACAAGAGGAAAGAGAGCAGACCAGGAGTGCTGGCTTTTGTCTTTTCTTTTACGCGTGTAATACGCCCTTACAAAAGCTGTGTGTCCGTTTACTGCTTCATTTTGCCAATTCGATGGATGATTGACTTGGCGCTGATGAACTGCACACGATTTACGTGCATGGAATATTTCACTTTACTTTAAAATAAACTACTGTTTCTATTTAACAAAACATGAAAACATACAAACTTTTAGAAGAAGAATTAAAAATAAATAAAAAAATAATTTTATAATTTTATAATATTATATATTATTTACATTATTGCGAATTCTTCAATAGAATTATAATTACATTTGCCAAGAAAAGTTAAGATAATTTGTAAATAAGAAATTTTGTAATGTCATTTGGCGCATTAAAAGTTTAATTTATGGAATATTGCTGCAGATAAAACAGATTTATTTCAGACTTACGAAAAATTCTTGATACCATAACCGTAACTTTAAAGAAAGTTCAAGTCTAAATAAAAGAAAATTTGACTTTTCAAAAACGAAATTACATTCGGTAAAAATTCAAGAGACGCAAAGTCAGTAAAAAAGGCGAAAAGAACAGAATAACGTTATAAAAAAGTAACACAAGGAAACAGAAAATTTTGGATTCGAGGTCAAAAAGTTAGCAGGCGTGTGCAGCCAAGCGCATGTTTCATTAATAAGTGCGCAAAGCTTCAACTGCACAACAGTAAACTGGCTCAAGCGCGATAAAATGGCATAGACCATGTGCACGAGGATGTAGTAACAGACATTGTATACACGTACATGTATACCTATGTGTCTTCCTCGTCATATCTTAAAAATTTCAAAGCGATCTACTGTAGCTCGCGGCTCGCAACGCGCAAGGAATCTCTCTCGCATTGCTGAACAGGAATCTATATGCGAAAGCCTCCAAGACCATTTATTTCTCGCGTGTGAGCTTTACCTCCTGTGTTGCTACATACGCAAGCTCCTTTTGCGCGACTGCAATGAAATAGTAAAAAAAAATGGAGAAAAAAAAGAGAGGACGAGCAAGTGTATGTATACGCTTGGGAAAATCGTTGATTCTACGTATGTTTGAGTACGCGCAAGCGAAAAAGGATAGCCCAAGCTTACATATACCGAGAAAGGAGAAAAAGAAGAAGAAGCGAATAAAGAGAGCGTCGGCATCCTAAGCATTATATATTGACGAGTCTACCGGAGCTTGCGTTTCGTTTCGCTCTTTCTTTTTTATTTGTGTAGCAAGGAAAAGCTTGGTGTGTTGTATGCGTGTGAAATAAAGAAGACTAAGAAGAATGGAAACGACAAGCGAACTAGAAAAGAAGACGATGAAAATAAAGAAGAAGAAGAAGCTAGCATGACGCCTGCTGTAAGACAAAGAAAAGTTCGTACATAAGAGAGCTCACATGTATATGTGTACGTCCGAAAGAATAAGAAGAAAATAAAAAAAAAAGAAATAGAAACCCTAAAGGATGGAAAAAGAATCCTTGGGTAGTGCAACCACGTAGTCGCCGTTTGTCGATCGTACCGCAATAATTCCTTATTGCTCTTCTGAACACCCAACCTCCTTGCAACTACTACTACTACTACCACCGTCGCTTCTTCTTTCCCGCGCAACGCCACGTCTGCCTACTTTCTTCTTTCTTTAGTCTTTTCTATTTTTTTCTTTTTTTTCACTAGTAGTAGCTCACCCGCGTCACGTCTTAGTATCATACGACCGTGTCATCTTCGGTTTGTCGTCTTTCTATTTTTTTTCTTTTACTCCCTAAACGAAGTTGCTATAGCAAAGTGTGTTAAATCCAAGTTGCGCGATGATGCCGTTTCGTATAATGCTTTTTCTTTCTTTTCTTTTTTTTTTGATTTTTCATACGTGAGGTCGAACGCAATACGCTTTGCTGGATGAGAAGTACGTGCTTCCTAGCGAAACAAGCATAACTCTCTTCGACTTTTTCAGAAAAGAGGGAATGATGGATATTTCGAAACAAAAATATGCAAGAGATAGAAGCTTGAAGCATGACTTACGTATACTTTGAAAGATAGAAACGCTTCTTATGTACGTTTGGTTTTCACTCACCTGAAACAGAAAAAGGAAAATGCAATTTTAATAAAAATTCAAGAAGGTTATGTATTACAAGTAATTCTACGGGGTGCGATGGATCAAAAGTAGATAAAATGTTTATAATATAAATGCACAGAACTTCTAAAGAAGAAGAGCTTTTATGTAATTTAATGTCAACTATAAATAACTTTTTCCATATAAAACAACCTATTTTAAATAATTCTTATAATATAAGAATTAATAAATATTAAATCCTTTAATTAAATGCAAATAATAAATCCCATTTTGATAATAAATTTAATAGGTTGTATGTAACTTCCTGTAACAATGGTTTATTCAATTGAAATCAAATGTATCCAATGTTAGTCAAACAATACTTCCAAACTATTAATGGCCATTTCTAGTAAGTGAACTTGCAGTTTATATATATAGATATATATTTATATGAGTGAGAGGAGCAATTAACAGCGTTTCCATTACTAGAGCGCGTGTCAAGAGCAACCAAACTCACTGGTCAAACTCTAACCAGGAAGTATATGAGTATATAATCTAAGTCCGACTATAGAAAATGCCTCAGAAACATTCTCTCTCACTTCGGCCACCCGTTGTGAATTCCAAACATACTTATAGGTATATATACTCGGTACGTATATGTGTATGTACACATATCCCGATAAAGTGTTAAGCAACGGATATTCGAGTAAGAGAGAAAGTAGAGTCGATGACATGGATCTAAAAGGGAAAATATTAAGGGGGTGCTGTAGAAATGCCTCCAAGTAGCGAGCTCACATATAAAATGATAGCAAAGGGTAATGGAGCATGGAGAACCATTATAATTACGCAGGTACTAATACATTCTCATTAATGTCACTTAAAGTCTCTGAGCAAAGAGCACCAAGCGGCCCATGGCCATGAGCCAGTCATCCGAAGACCCTCAAAAGCTCTTTTTCTCTCTTTCTCTCTGGCTCTCTTTTTCTTACTCACACATATACATTCTTTCTTTTGCTTTGGTAGTTTCATCCCTTGCATTGCGACGACCATGGGAAATAACGTTTGCTGTCAGCCTTAAATCCTCACCTACCGTCTTCCACTACTTCCGTGGTTTACCGTACAAATTCACTTGGTCTTTGCTACAGAAAGAGTACGCTTGAGTTTTTCTACTTTATTTTCTTACGCATCCTGTATATAGTATTCCAGCGTGCTCTTTCAGGGTAAAAACTTTTCGTCTAATCTCTTTTTGTCGTTTGTATCAATTCCCTCTGGGGTCTTCGTTTTTTGCTTCTTTTTTTTTGTGTCACTAAGGGTTTATGAAATTAACCAAGCTTTTGGTTATTAAAAGATTTTTTCATATTGATTGTTGACAGTTTTTTTTGTAGTTTTAATTAACTTTTCGCAAGATGAGAAAAAATAGTAATAAAAAAATATTTTTAATAATCAGAAGATAGAATACTCAGAGGAAAATAAATCGTTTTTCGATTCAATTAATTTCTGCTAAATAAAAACAGCGTGTTGAATAGTTTTAATATAATATTTTACGTGATATATCATAAAATTGTAATTTATAACTAAAAACATAATTTAGTAACATGAAAATGAGAAAAATTATTGTAAATACACGAGTAGTTTTTTGATATTTCAAAATTTAAGAACAAATTTTCAACAATGCTTTAGTCATGCCAAACTATAGCCACAAATTTTAATATAAAATTCTTTCCAACAGCTATAAAATCAAGGTGCTACATCATAAACCATTTGAAATTATACGATTGTGCGCACATAACTTCTTTATACGCGCCAGAAACGCGAAATAAGGCGCCACGAAAAAAAAACATTTGGATCGAAGTAGCAAAAGCACGTCGCACATCAGATATCGCGCAAAAAAAGATTCTCTAGGAGACTTGAGAAGCTTTTTTTTACCCTACCTCGTCTGTATATTGTCGAAAATGCGCAAACATAAAGCAGTAAATATGATGAATGTCCATATTCACATTATTTCGAATATACACATAAGTATCCGAATAAGATCTTATTCCAAGTAGTTAAGGCAGTATCTCAACACAATATGTGAAGCCGTTAGAGGGAGACTAAGGAAGAATGTAAAAAAAAGGCCTTCGTCGCGCCTTTTCGAGTCATGGACAATTTGAAGATGGTAATAACGTAGCAAATGCTATTTCTTTTACCCTTTCTCTTGAGCAGTATACGCAAGCCGAGCGAAGAAAAGCTCGCGAACGTACGTATTTCATGCTGGCCCATTAATCGCGCTTGCTCCTTACTACTTGGATATAGAGCCAATGTTTATGGGCGAAGAAAGAGCCCGAGCTTACGTACATACACGTGTATATATATATACGAGCGAAAGAAAAGCTCTTCTACACCCGACAACGAAATAGTGGATCGAGTCTTCTGCTATTCTGTGTTTTGGCCAACGCAAATATACATTAACCCCACCATAATACCAGCGTGCTTATATAAAAGTCCAACGATATTTATGTTTGATCAGCTGCCACACATGCGTACGTGTGCAGTCAGATCAACTTCGAGTCTTTGAGCTAGCCAAAGATGTATAAAAAGAATTATTAAATACGTGTTATTCAACAAAGAATACTTTCTTTTTCTTTATAATATAAAGCTAGAGAAGAAGTTTTTATAAATTTCATGGTTATATTTTTACTAGCTCGTTCTTTTTTTCCTTCTTTTGAGCGAGGGGGCAAAGGATTATTATAAAAGGAAAGGATGTAATAAAATTAATGGGCTGCAAAAACATAAATTAGAGAAAGGTTTCATTTATGTTTCAAAGAAATGCACTTAAAGTTTGGTAATGGAATCTTGTAACGTATACGCTCAAGTAGTACGTTGGAAATGTAAGTAGTTATAACGCAACCAAGTCAGCCGCACAGAATGTAACTTTACATTTTCTTATTACAGTAAACTGTTAATAAAGTTTTCTTAACTTCTCTATAAAGAGCACGCATCATAATATATAATCATAATATATATAGCATCAACTTATTCTTATTAAATTCAAACTTAATTTATACAAAAATCTAATTATAGTTACAAATTTTAAATTATAATTTTATAATCAATACAAATAGTAGTCGTTTTTAAATTATTTTAGGAATAATAAAAGATGCATGATGATATCAGTTTAAAGGATAGTTTTAATAACAGTATATTTATTGCGGTTTTCGTAAAACTTATACTGTTGTCTCATGCGTTCCTCCATTTTTTAACAAAAGTTATAAAAACCGTTATCGTAAGTGCTATGAATCTTCCTTTTGTCTATTTAATAGAAAAAAAAAGAAAATACAAATCACTTTAAAAATATCTAACAAACTTTCAGGTATAATTAAAAGTGTAAGCGAAAAATTGTGCGCAAAAAGCTCGAAATATTTCTAGCGTTGTAATTAAATGCGCCCTAAAAAAAAGCTTAGCTTCCACTTCCTCTTTCAGAATGAAAAAAACACCGGCAATTCTCTCTGTCCGCTGGAGAATTATAAGTTGCAACTGACTTTTTGGCTTTGTAGAACGATGTAAATGTAACTAAATGAAAATAACGGTGCAAGGCATACTGTATCAGGTGTTTCGCTGTTACGATTTGAATTAAGAGATGAATAAAAGAGAAAGAAAGTGAAAGAGAAAATTTTATTTCTGATTCGTATCTTTGACTGTGCCGTAACACACATGCATCCGTTCGCTCGTCAACTAGTTGTTTGCCGGATTTTCTCTCGCAACAGATAAAATTGAAAACGTGTGAGAAATGTACATGTATATATAGAAAGTTCATGTGTGTCGGGAAAGTGCATTGCACCGAAGAAAAGGATGGGGCTTTAAAGCGCAAGTTTACCGAGAAGCTCTCTTGTTTATATAGTAGCTGTATGGAGGACAACAATAATGTACAGCTCTGCCATCTGTATGCCAAGCGAGTTGCGCAATACAGTAGAGGATTGCGCTTGCTATCCCTTTTCGGCCCTTGTCTCTCACTGTTAAATTCTAATGGACGTTTTGGATACTTCTGAAGTATATATAGGGGGAGGGCTATCGCGCGACTTCTAGCATGTAACTGATGAAACAATTGACGCGCAATGCCCCGGACTGTTGGCTGTTGTAACGTACAATCGTCATGAAAGCAAATGCACGAATGTCAACGGCTATTTGCAACTCAAAATTGCTACCTTTTAATCTTTTCGCGAGCCCTCGTTTTTTTTTTCCTTTTTTTTCTTTTTAACATGACTCTTGAATTAGTCTGCACATTATTTATCTACTTTATGCTCTCTAGAGAATTCTAAATACAAACTCTTTTCTACTTTTTAACTTGGACATTTCATTGGATTACTTCGTTTTATTATTTCACTTCAGATATAAATCTATTTGTATTTTTTTAAATATGAACATTAAATTAGTATTCAATAATTCAATAATATTTAATGTTATTTCACTATGTTGATTTCAAAGCAAAAGTACTACTTACAACTAGTTCAAATACAAATGTTCAAATAAAAAAATACATGTTCATTAAAAATAATTAGACAGAATATACTAAATAAAATTTTTCTATGTATATTGACTGTGTAAATAAAATGTAGCTAACGCTAAAAAATACATTACAAAAGGCTTGAATCTTAGCATGTCTACGCGAACGTCGGCCTCGAAGATTTTTAAGTCACTTAGCGCATTTGCATACCTACTAGCCTAAGGCTTATGTTAAGTTTTTAACAAAGCAAAATTTACAATACATAAACTAGTAGTATTTTTTCCACGTATTTACCAGCATGCAAGCTTAGTGGTAAAAAATTTGTTATTTCATTTGAAAAAATTAAAACTTAAATAGCTTGTGAAAGTTGAGTTACGGGAGGGGATGAGGAAAATTCAAGATTCCCTGAACATTAAGAGCTTTTCGAGTATTATGGAAGCAGCAGTACGGTAATGGCCATACATCTCTGCAATGCCAAGCCATTACGATTCGCAATTATTGCATTTCCCAGCAAATGGATTGTACCGCGTTGAACAGTTCCTGGTTACGCAAACACGTACGTACATACGCATACATACGCGTAAAACACACATGATATTCTCCAAGTTGTGTACTCTATATACTGCAAGTCCGGCAAACTGATTTGCAATAAGACCTTAAGCTGCTTGCACAATCAAACCATGCTTACTCGTCGAATGTTAATGTTTGTTATGAAACAATTTTGCAAATTTCTAATGTTTTCTATTGTTTTTGAGTATCAAAAAAATTGTAATTTAATTAAAATAAAGTTTTTATCGTACAGAAATATTTTTAATATTCATTTTTCTAAAACCAATTTATTTAAATAAAATAATAGTTTATATTCATATTGTATAATCTGATAATTTATTATCATCTGAATTAACCTTTGCAAAATCCAAATAATCACAATCGTTAAAAAAAGACTAAATTAAGGCATAAGTGTTGAAGATATATTCATGACATAATTTATTCTCGCGTAAATAAGATAAAAAAGCCGGAGGGCAAAAATACATTAAGTAAAAAAGAACAGCAACGTTTTTAATGACTATGAATCTCGATTGTGTAAGATATAAAAAAGAAGAAAAAAAAGAGGTGATGTTGGACTTTCTCAAGCGTTGCTTAACTAAGAGAGAGAGAAGAGCATCTCTTCGACACTCCTCTTGTACGTCCAAAGCAGCAGCAAGTATTTCCGAGAGAGCGAAAGACAAAGACAAACGTGTACAGTAGCTCCAAAATCGCAAACTTCATCTCGCATGAGTACATCTCTTCTCGTGGAAACGGACCGAACATGATTAAAGCGGCTTGTTGCTCGTCGGAGCGCACGCCTACGCTAAGTCGTATCTATATATTTCCCCTTTTCTCTCTAAACCCTAAGATCGATAGCGCGTTTGCATGTATATATATATATATATATATATTTTTGGACGCACTTTATGTTATACAAACGAAACTACACTATATTCTATTCTCCTACTTTACTTTCTCTCTTTACCTTCTAAACTCTTGCTTGTGGTATTAAAGTCAAATTAACGCAAGCGTTCAAGAGATATGTGTTGTATATATAGAAGCTAGCTTTTGTGCATAAGATTTGTATGTATGTATATATATACACACGCGGAAGCTTCGACGCTTGCAGGCAAATTAGATTAGCGTAAATTAGAGAAAGGGAGAGAGAGAGAGAAGGAGATCTGTTCTCTGCTATACTCGTAGTCGTCGACCAGATTCCGCACCTATTGCTGAGTACAGCAAAGCACATTGGTTTAGACGCTTATGGGATGGGCGCATTCGGATATTCACAAAGGAGAGACGAATGCTACTGTTTGTAGACAAAAATTAACCAATTTTAAATATATATCAGATAAGTATGGCTCCTTCCTTTTTGCTAAACAAAATTGGATTAATTAAATGGCTTGTATGCGTATTTTTTTAAACAAAATCTTAACTAAAACTGTAATTTCCAATGTATGTAATCTTTACATGAAATTTAATGTACAGCAACTTGTTTAACCTTTATTTTTATCACGATAATATAATGCAAATTCTGTATTCTTTTATAATAACTTCAAATTAAGTTAAATATACCCTACGCTATAAATAAAAATTTATCTATCATCTAAGGTCGATTGGAACTCAAAACCCAAAAAGGTATTTTTATCTAATTATAAATCTTGATCAATAAATGTTTAAAACTACATGAAACTACAAGACTCATTAAAAATTGTAATTACTGTATAAAGAAATAAATATGTCATAAAAGATAAAAAAAAGGAAAAAAATACGATTCTTCAATGCGTAGGTGATATTTTTTTCTTACTTACAATAAGTAACTAAATATGTATGTGCACGAAAAATGTATGTTTTCACGATAAACACACTTCCTCTTTGCGAGAAAGTAATTTCAAAAGTAAACCCGCTTAAAAGGCTTGGATTTTCTAGAACAAGATAAAAAAAACTCAGAAGGCGACAAACCTTCTTATTACATTACTCTTTCAGTTACACATTTGCCAGGATTGCCTTTTGCTGCACCCCCGTAGTTTTATAGACTCATTGAATACATAAAATTGAAGGTACGATTTTATCCTTCAATATAACTCGCTTCATGTACATCGTGCTCAAAGTCAACTTAGAACCCGTCATACGACAGCGATTGCGCCAAGGCCTAAGTGCATTTTGTCATGAAAAAAAAACTAAAGAAAAAAAAATATATTTATGTATATAGCTCTAGTGTACAAAAGCTACCCCCATTGGGGCAAAACTAGTTATTAGGGAAAACCGCTATTCTTTCTCTCTTTCTCTCTTATTCTGGCGATAGGATCGAGTGAAGGGGTCGCGGCAGAATTATACCGCGAAAATGAAACGACCCGTAACGCTTTTCGAGCTAGAGAAAGACAGAAAGTTTTACTAAAAGGGGGGTGGTAAATTCGAAAACAGAAGGGAAAGAGTAGGTTTGCAATTTGCGTAATTGAGTCCTGAATTATTTAGATTGTCAGGATGCGTCATACTTCTGGCCACGATAAACGAAAATCGTTATATCCCCCCCGAAAATTGCAGGCGGGCTGCAATAGTTGCGTTTATGCTTATATAAACGTAGAGAATCGATGTGTTATTTTGTTGCTATGCTAACGCTAGCTTTAAAATTGCCTTAGTCTATGCGTGTATCGAATTTTCTGATTTTGAGTTAACCAGGGGGCCTACGCACAAAGTTTTGATCTCATTCTAATCAAACTGCATGATTTTATTGAGTATATATGCTTTTTGTACTGGTGGATGGAGAGTGCCGACGGTTTACAGCTATAATCAGAGCCAGAGAGAATCGAGTAAATAGTTATGATGTAGCGTGCTTTAGATTGAATAATTTATTCGGAGCTCAAATGTGTCATCAAATTGCGGCAAAGTGCGTGAAGGTTTAAATGACATAATCTGATGATGATTTACATTAATTATTGAGATACTAAGCACTCTCTCTCTCATTCTTTCTCTACTGCATACTCCAAAACTGTTCAGGCATTTATCTGCTTTATTGAATATTGAAGGACGTTTGTCAATAATTTTAAAATAATATACTTTTTATCTTTCATATAGGTATTATGGGATCGAAATTTAGTGAACTCGATTTCAGTGGACACGAATAAGAATTATATTTGCATAGTGTATTTTATTTAAAGTATTAAATCTGTATTAAAAATAAAATTGAATTTTAATTTAATATTAGTAGCATAACACGCAATTTTGCATTAGCGACCTACATTTTAATTCTGTCGTAATGCTGTACTTCGTGTAAAATTTTTAAAAATATCCAACTCATTTGATAAACAATGCAGAAGGTCTGAAAAATCTCTTATGTAACCAGGTCTTTGAAACAAGAATTAAACTCGATTTAACAAGAGCCTTTGAACATAACATTAAGCTTAAAATCACTTGGTTCATTTTCAGGCAACTAAACTTTGCACACATAAACATACACACGTACACGCATTTAAATAAAGCGAGCAAGCAAGCAAGCACGCAACTTTTCTCTTCAAACTGATTTCTCCTCAATCGAGTCTATATAGCATTTAGAATCCATTTCGCTCGTACTTTAGCCTTGTTTCATTTAGCACATTACTTTTAGCGCTCGACTCGCACAACACGACACGAGAGAAAAACAAAGTTTAAGACTGTGCATGCATAAGTGCTCGTCTATGTATCAACGTATGTGTGCAAAGCGCTAATCTCTTGCTCGCGGGCCCGAAATTCAGGCGTTTGTGTAGGTGCAGCAAATTGGATACTTTGAATATCCCTCAACCATGCTAGAAGGGATATCTCCAGTACCAAAAGCTTTCTCTCTCTCTTCCTCTTCTTTTCCGACCCTGTACGTGACATTAGAAATAGTTAATCCAGAAGCGGTAGCAATGGCTAGCTTAAGAGAAGAGGTATAGAGTGATTCTGTTTCTATGTGTAGGTATACGTGTATGCGTATATGTGTGTGTGTGTAACTCGATGAAAAGCTTGGGTGCGCGCGCGCTCTCTCTCTCTGTCCTTTTGAAATCTAGAATGCGCGAAACTGCGGACTAACAAAGGCTAATCGAGGGCTCCAGGCAAGCCTCGAGTCACTTGACCGAAAGTCCGATGCTCTTACTCTAGCTCTTTCTTCCTCTCGTTGAAGTAAAACTAGCTGCAATTTGCGCGGGAAAGCTAAATTTTAGTTTTGCTTCTCTGTGTATCTTCTATAAATTTTCCGTTTCTCTTTGTTTTTGCTTTGCTCCATTGCTGAAAATTTTGGTTTTAATGCATTGAGGTAAAACTTTTAATAATTAAGTTGTAAAACAAAAATTCATCCATTCATTATTATAAAAATTCATTGTTAAATATCAGTCATCGCTAAAAATTGTTTGTTGACATTGTAATAAAATTCAATTTTTCTTACAATAAAATTAATTTTTATGAATTAAACTTATTGTATGTTTTTAACAAATGGATTTATTCTATAATAAAATAGAAAATTCAAAAAGATCAGTTAAATAAACAGAAAATTCAAAAACAAACTCTATTTAATATTAATTTTCTTTCCGAAAAAAATTATACGTTTCATTGAGTTGAGACAAAAAAAAAAAGAAAATAACAGTCACATTGAAAGGGATGAAGTTTGAAATTCTGCTCCGATTCAATAGCATACAAAAAAAAGTACTTCATCCAAGTATTATGCGAGTTGGAACAACGATTCTACTGAAAATCCCTAAAGCACATATACTCAAAACGTATGGTCAAGACGGATTGAAAGCTTGTCGACGTAGCTCAGCAGAAACAATGAGGTGAATCTCGCGGAAGCTTGAAAAAAAAATCCAGCCGAGTAGTCGAAAGAAAAGAAAAACAAACCTAGCAAAGAATCTTCAATAGCGGAAATCAAAAGAGGTCCGTTCGAATAAAAGCGCGAGCAAGCAAACGCTGTGCTACTGCTCGTGCATCCATATTTCATTGAAAAGAGAGCTCGAGGGAGTTCACTCGTCCTTCCGTGGTCCAGTGTGAGAACCGGAAGTGGACTCACTCTCATCCCCTGAGCTTCCAAATGGAAATAGAGAAAAAGCTAAATGTGACAGTCTAGAAGAACAAAAGGGCTCGAGAGGGAGAGAAAGAGAAAGAGAGAACAAATGTGTGTTCACATAGAGAGTCGGATGAGAGATCGAGAGCTGGATGACACAGGAAATTCGTTTCTATTATCGAACTTGCGAATTGTGACGTCATCCGTCATCTATCGTACGAGTGAGAAAGAGAGAGAGAGAATGAAGAGAGAGCGTGCTGTCAAAACGAGTCGCACGAGCCGGCTTTGAGCGATCGATAACCTATTTCCTAGTCAAAGTCTTCTCGATTTAACGCCTCGTGGATGATAACTGACTCATATTTTCAACGGAACCTCAGGGACGCTAGTCAGAAAGAGATTGAACGAAAAAAACGCATATCATATAATAAAAGCCTACAGGAAAATTATCATGCGATATGTAACTTGCATACATCAGCTGTTATGTTCCCACAGAAAAACTTTTATTGTAAGATACTCTTTTTATTCCCTAAACAATAACTAATACCTAAACACAGTAACATTTATATCACATGTATGTAATTATATTATAAAAAATTCAAGCGAATTGCACATCAATTAATTAACATTTACAGTAGAACTATCCATATGAATTTTTGGGGCGTATAATGAAAATCTTTGTTTTTTATCAGATTTAAAATAAACTGTGTAATGTAATATCCAAAATCCTACAATACAATAATCCTCCTATGCTCCATTTTGTTCAATAATAATGTTTTACGAATATTCCGCTTAAATTCTAGAGCAAAATTGTAACCCGAGTATATGGAATGTATATTGCTTGTCATGTGCAGCCTATTTGTGAAGTGCATAAAAAATAAGGCTTTAATCTAACGTAGATGCATTTAAATTTTCGTTGCCTTGTGATCTTGCAAATGTGCGTCGTATTTAAATTTAAAAAGCTTTAAAGCATGTTGGAACGCGTTTGAAAATTCAGGCGTATGGAGAAACAAAATCGAAGAGAATAATAAAAGAGAAGGAAAGAGAAAGTGAGAAGGGAGAAGTCAGCTGACGGACAGCTCCAAATGGAACGACTACGACGACTACGACTACGACGACGACGAAGCTGGTACGAGGGAGAGCAAGAGAGAGCGGGTTGTTAATGGAAACCCCATTGTTCTCTAATCAAATCATTTGCAAGGCACTGAGGGGTGAGACGAACGTGCCAGTGTAGAGACAGTACGACGACGACTACGTAAGCCCAGACAACTGACAGAAGATCGGGGATGCAGAAGTGAACGAACTACGATTACTCGTAAGCAAACGGACTCGTAATCCAACAAGCAGAATAAACCTATTGTAGCTTTGATGTTCTTCAATTTTATAACTTTTTACTTTTGTATTTTTAAACTTTTGCAAATCTAGGTGTAGGAATCATTGTTTGATATTATGAACTATTAAATATGTTAACATAATATTCAACAATATAATAGTTATTAAGACATTCAAAAAAGTTGAAAAGAATTTTAAAATTATTTAATTTGTTTAATGATAAAATTTTTATGTCTGCATAATAGAAGATTATTACCAAAATTTTAATGTAAAAATTTTTTGTAAACAATATTTTTTCCATTAAGCAGTTATTGGTGATTCACAATATTTCCATACTTTTTTTCTACCTAAAAATAAAAAGAATCCATTTCGTTCGTGAAAATCGTTGAGAATCATTTCCACGGTATACGTGTTGTCGACACGAATGGACTCAGAAATATAATTTCAAAGCATTCTCTGCTAGTTTTTTTCTGTAGCCCATATTTGTCTCTTCTCGTTTTTCTTTGTTTTTTTTTGTGCAAAGTGCTGAATTCTGAACGCGTGGAAGTAAAGTCCCGTACATGTGTGCACACATATATAGGAATGTTAGCCGTTGGCTCGCTTACTCCAGTAAGTAACGAAAAGTTTTGTCGTCGGGATTACGAGGATTTGGGCAAGTACGTGGCGTCATCTGTAAGCTCGTAGTACGCTAAAGCCCAAAAGCATCGTCATCTACGTCCGAACAAAATGTGCTTGCCACCTATAAGACTAAAAGAGTAAGACTTTTAAGGTACAAAACTCGAGTACATAGGGTTTATATGTATGACAGTATAAAGAGAATTCCGGCACGTTGGTGGCATTATCAGCGGCTGACGTAACGGCGCCAACGTAAAAAGATATTAGTCGATCGTTGAAAGTTAAAGCTAGGATACAACACACAGGGATAAGCGAGAGAGAGAGGAAGAGAGCTTGGCTAAAATTCATGGAAACTATGTAAATGGAACTACGGAATGTGGACAATGGCGTTTTAGAATTTGAAATCGCGACCCGCTGGCGTTTCTCATTCGTTTACGCTATTCTCCACTTTAGTAAACTCTTCGTTACTATACTTCTGAGAGTGTGTTAGCCTTAATTTATTTGTTTTAAATTTTTACTAGCTGTTTGCGATAGCAACTGTAATTAAGTAAGTTCAAAAGTATTAAAACGTTACAGAATCAATAAATTTAGAACTTTTTTTTACATTTTGTATAATTAAAGAGTTTTTAATGGAATAAGAGTACTAGTCTTGTAGTACTCTTGAATTTATTAAACGAAAAATTTTGAAATTTGCTCCAATATATCATCGAAAATTTTATTATTATCTAATTTAATAAAGTGATTAATGAGCCATATTATTAATATTGATATGTTATGGAATATAATTAGAGGTAAAATGTAAGAGCCGGTAAGTGGATCAGTCGGTAGAGCGTTGGATTCGTAATCTCGGGGTTTTGAGTTCGAATCCCGCTTTCAGCCGTTTTATACTAGCACCACTGTACGGTACATGTGCTGTGTTCACAAACACACTTACGAGCTCCGTCGCTGATTAGCATTAAAAATAGCATAAATATAGTGTAATGTAAATTTGTATAAGTCTTTTAATTTATTAATTTAAAAGAAAAAATATTTTTTATTGACTGTACAATTATTTGAAATATACTAGTAAGAAATTCATAAGATTTTATAAAATTTAGAAAATCACCCAACATTAAAACTAATTTAGATCGTAATGATTACTTATATTTAAATGATTTTCCTCTTTTATTAATCTCAATATTTTATTTGAACGGTAAATCTCGTTTAGTTAAAAAGAAATGTGTTTGATTTATCAGTAACTTTTTCGATCAATAGGTTTTTCTTTTTAACATTCGATTTAAGATTTTTTTGTGTCAAACATATTCTTTTCTAAGCGTATCAATATATTTGCTCATACATTTTTTAATCTTACCCGCGTATAATTTTATATTATGCTCCCATATAGCACCTGTGAAGCGATCCACTTTTTACAATTCTATTTAAAATTAAAAAAATTAGATTGACTAAAATATCACACCGTATTAAAATTCTCTACATATCGGATATGATTCAATGTTTATGAAAAAAACAATCTCAATAAATTATAGAATTGAAACAATGAAATTTTTTATTATTTTGTTACAGATATACAAGTTATACTTTACAAAAAAACAGTTTACAAATAAAAGAAAAATACACAACAGTAAAATTTAAAAGAATGACATAATAACATTTCTTGGCTTAATTAGAATTAATCTTTTCATCTTTAACCAACAGGATAAAAGCAATGAAGAAAAAACCTACACATTCAATGAGTAATCTCAATTCAGCAGATAGATCATAGTGTGGGAAGTTCAACGATGGACAATTATGACTGACATAATGCTGGCTTTCAAATACAACAAAACTCTTATTTTTGTATTCTTTCTAACCATACCCCCATTAAGTCATAGTTTTACAGTATACCGACACCTACACAGCAATGATACTCGTAAAAAAATTTTTTAATTAATAGCTCAACGAAATTTCATTGATTTTTGTTTACTTTATCTTACAATCATGCTATTGAAGACAAAAACTAGACGTATAAAATAGGTAATATTAGCCATTATACGATGAGTCTAAAAGTTTTTTATTTTTTAATGAAAATTGGTTTTTAATGTAGCATGATTTATATAACGGAGCAGA
Organism: Anastatus disparis; assembly: GCA_017163975.1. NCBI lineage: Eukaryota > Metazoa > Arthropoda > Insecta > Hymenoptera > Eupelmidae > Anastatus > Anastatus disparis. The sequence goes on from JAFFSR010000012.1 coordinate 1,271,168, forward strand.
CATGATAACCATTTCATATATATATATCAGATGATGAAGGTTTAGATGCTTAAGCCTATTTGTTAATCATAAAAGTATATTCATGTACCTGCACGCTACTATATATATCAACGAGTTTGTTACTTGTATACGTATAAATATATGCTTGTATTAGAGCATATACGGGCAAGTTTTCAGCCATACGTGTGTGTGTATAGTACAAGGAAAGCTTCTCATGTTCACGGAGACTCAGTCGATCGTATTTCAAACGGTCGAAACTTTAGCATTTTACTTTACGTCTCTCCTAAGACTTGGCATTACGTACCGTTGTATTTGTGCAGATACATATATACATTCGCTCGCTGAGAAATATTATTGCGCTATACCAAAGGAATATTGTCGTAACTACTTTTTAACTTTTTCTCGTATTATGCTGCTTTGACGTTTACTAGAACGCTATTCGAAATATGAAATTCATGTTATTTAAACTGTCTAAATACACGAAATGATAATGAAGTTCAGTTTTGTTTTTTTTATACTTTTATTTATTTTACTTGAATAATTTATTTTTTTCTCATTGCAAATAAATACGTTTCAAACTAATTTTTGTTATATGATACTTTTATTATGGTAATTAAATTAAACTTTTTTAAATTATTAATGTGTTTATCCGGACAATTACAAACATTGTATTTAATACTAAAATTATTATTCTTTCGAAATCTTTTGCTCATAATTTAACCTCAAAAGTAACATTTCAACAAATTCACGTAAAAGCCGTAAAACCATTTTAATCAGCAAGCTCCGCTCAAAAAGAGAAGGAAAATAGTCGCAAACCGAAAAAGAAAGACGAGAAACCGAAATAAAAGAAAAAAAAAATTTAAGCAGAATAAAAAAGAGGTAAAATTACAAGCGACAATCATGAGCAAGATATTTCCTCGCTCTCTCTCATCTAAATAATTTCCAGCATTACTGAGAAAATGGATATTTCGGTAGAGTGCAATGTTGCGCGTGCGCGTTTTGCGCTACGCGTTTCATAGTCATCGCGGACTATAGTACGTTATATGGCACAGGCCAGTCGCACAAGGAATTTAAAAAATAATAAAAAGAAGAAAAAAAAGAGATTTTCCCGGACGTTTCCAGGGAGCAATTTTAATTTTGACAAGCTCGAGGAGAAAGAGAAAAGAAGAGTGATTCGTATATACCGTCTGGCAGCATCGCTACATTACTTTCCTAAAACGTATATACATATAGATATATGTATGTAGTAAAGGAGGTTTTGCATAGTATACGTGTGTATATGACTTGGGGCATTCGGTTTGGCCAGCTTCCAACATTACTGCACCAAGGGAGAAAGGCTATAGTAATCGCAAATCGGGCTAAGAGAACTTGAAGAGAAATGGAAGGAGAAGGAGGAGGACGGAAGAAAAGAATGTCGTTCTATTGCCCGCGTTTACTACGACGAGCAGCAAGCCAGCGGAGAGAGCAAGGGAAGAGACAAGTAAACGTTAGCGCGACGGATTGTTATGCAACGCTCGTATATCTCATCGCATAACGCGTAAGCATAAATGAAAATGCCGGAGAGTATTATCAGCTGCAAATCCTATACTCCGTGTATACTATCGCACATACAAGGTAATGCTACATTCGATGCCTTTGTATCATTTCAAAATGCCTCTCTTGATTCTATATGTTCTGGATATTTCACCTCTCCCCTCTACCTCTCTTTTCTCTTTCTCTTTGTATATTATATCTCGGTGCAATGGATTTGGATAATATTAGGTGAAGCTTTGTATGCGCGCGCATGAAGTAAGCTTAATAATAATCAAGCGCGTGTTATTTAAGGAAACTAGTGTGCTTCGAATAGTTATTTTCGACTCGAAAGCGTACGCTGTTTAATGTCGCGTATATACTTGAGAGAGTGAGAGAGTCTACACGTTTAAGCTTCCTTGCAGTGGAGTAAAATAGGCCAACATAAGTACATATACATTGAAAATCTTAATCGTCACTGTTTTTCAAGTCTATACAATGCGACTTGTTTTTCTAACCTTGATTAATATCTCATTGAAATTTTAACATCTTGACATTTGGAAAAAATATCAGGATTACTCTTTTGAAAACATTGAAGAAAATATCTTATTTTTTATTTATTCTAAAATTAAATATATTGATTATGAAATTTTAATTCTGAAAACATTAATGGCAACGTTTAAAAAAACGCAACAAGTAAAATCATTGGATGTATTTAATTAAGGAGTTTCTTATTTGATGTTACGTTCAGATACTTCAATCCTATAAAATGGTTTAATATACATGTATTATTGCAATAGCCTAAAAGGATTTGCCTTATATTATTTAAACATTTTTCATTATGATTTTTATTACTTTTATAACAAATTTTATGATAGAAAATTGTGAGTTTTCATAAATTTAAAATAATGTGTAGTTACATTGACGTCAAGACTTGGTTGGATATGAACAACCATATAATTGTACACGTATTTAAAGTTTACCATAAGCTCTAAATTTAACTTTAATCTTTATTGATAATAAAAATTTTGGACATCTGTGCTTTTTCAATTACTATAAATTTAAATCTTAAAGCATGCATTTATAAAAATAAAATATTACGCTTAATTTAAAGCCAAAAAAAATGAATTCAATTTGTGTTATTTTCCTCTTTTATATATAAGGCTAAAGATTATGTTGATTTAATTTAATCATGCGAATCAAGTGGACTTGCAATAAACTGATTAAAGTGGCTGCTTAATAGCCAAACATTAGTAGATATGGTTACCTACAAATTTAACAAGTCTCATCAAATATCACTAAAGTACTAGAATTCATTAATTTTTAACCTTCATTCATGTTTTGCGATAATGACGTTGCATTGTTATAATTTAAAAAAATTTATAACAATGATTAATAATAAATTAATTTTAAATTCCTACAAAACGTAGGTTTAACATTTTTCGACTCAATGAGCATAACTGTTTTGACAATAATAGCAGCACTGCAGGCTAGATAAATAGAATTTCTTTAGAGTACATTTCTGATTTTAGTTATCCAATTGGTATAGCGAGAACTCGTAATTTTGGTGATTTACAGGTTCAATAATTTGAGGATATTTTCGGCACGTTTGATGAGCATTAAATAAACAAAAGATGTAGAAGTGAAAAGCTTTATGAAAACTGCGGAGGATTCAAAGTAGAAAGCCATTGTAAGATAAATTTATGGCGTTGAATATATTGTTTAAAGCTTTTGAGGAAGCTCGTATTTTGATTGTCGGGTTTTGCGTTTATACGTATACACACACGCAAAATACATGTAGCGTGTATGGCTTGGCTGTGCTTGTTTCTAGACAAGTGAAGCTTGCGGGGATGATTGCGCACATAACGTCAACTCTGGTACAGTAACGTAACAGTTGTAGTATAACAGCAACAGCTTGGTTCCGCCAGCTTTATATTATGGCTCTTCTCGCGCTCTCGCGTAAGGTTTAGAGACTGCGAGACAGAGCTGTGTAAACAAGTAGCGACTCGACATGCTCAACAATAACCATTGTAAATGCTATTTGACAGAAAGAGAGAGTGAGAGAGATGGTTTAGTCAACGAGCCATAACGTTAAAATTTCTTACACGCCTCTTTCTCTTTCTTTCTTTTTAGTTTTCATTATTTTCACATACTTTATCTTATAGTGTACGAATGTGTGCACGTGTGTGAAAACGTATCTTTCTATGAAAACTGAAAATAAAAATCTTTTAATCTTTAGAGGGATGCTGCTTTTTATAGAATTTTATAGAAAAGGGAAAGGACAATGTAGAGAATACGAGAGAGTTTTCATGATTTTTACTCTTACTATATGACAACTAGAGCGATTTGAGATTTTGGGCTATTTTCAGCCGCTGCCGTGCTTGCCGTTATACTGTAACCATTGTAGAGAAACCATAGGATAAACGATGCAAGCGAGAGTGAAAGAGAAAACGAACAAACGTTGAGCTTATATCGTTTCATGGAAAATCCGGATCGTGACTAAAATCGCAAACAGTCTGGTCGTTCGCGCAGAAACATTGCGAAATAGCATCGATGAATAGAATTTGGAACGCACATGTGTGTACATACGTATATATGCGCGTGCTGCCGCCATAGGTCTGGATTATCAACAAAAAAAAATCGATATATAGCATTCGAATTCTTTTTTTCCCTTTTTTTTTAATCATTATACAAACGTTTATGCGATATACGTATAGTAGCTATCACGTTAAAAATGAATAGTAATTTGTTCGATATGCATTGTGTGGCTTTAGAAAATTGAAAAACTCGACTGATTGCCGATACTCTTTTTTTCCTTTTTTTTTTGAATCGAATAAAATGCATTACTGTGCACATTGACAAGAGAAATTGTTTGTGATACGGTACATACGTGCACTTTATACAGAATTTAAAATTATCTTTTTCATAGGAAAAAAAATAATTGGATTGCGCAAAATTACTCGGGGATATTTTACAATGTAGAGTTATGTTAAATAGACTCACATTTATAATGTCGATTATAAAAGATTAGTTTTTAAATTAATTAAAAAATGATTTTAATGTATTAACATATTTACAATGATATTCTTTTTTTCTTTTTTTCAATAAATACAATCAAAATCCTGATCTAAGTTAAATCATACATAGGCGATCTAGCTGGTATGAATAATTTATTAAATAAATAGACTTATCGTGACTTACTGAATTTAAAAGTACTACTTAATGTGTTGTTTGTTTCAATTGTAAATTGATTTTATCGATTTCCATATGCGCCAGTCGATGCATTTCTCCTTAAATTGACTACTTGTCGAGCATTCGATTGGCATTAAAGGAAAGACCTTAATCCAAAAACACTCAGTACTCTGATAATCCGAATGAGAGAGATATTTCAGCAAATAAGATATTCTCTGATAGAACTGAAGGATAATCTTTTAATTGAGATTTTTTTTCCTTTTATTTTTTCAATCGAATCAATGCAAGTACGACTTGAACACGTTTCTCTTGAAGCGATTGTATTTTTCATAATCGCTAAAGTTTCCTTTCACTTTTCATACATGATAAATGTTCAACAAAAAATCAATAATGCATTTAAAAAAAAGCATTCAATTTTGTGCAGCGAAAAATAGTATTTTTCAATTAGTTAGGAAAAAAAATTGTACATAATTATTATGATGCATTAGCTTAAATGTAATCATGACGATAAGCGATTGTAAATGAAAAAAACTCTCAATTATTCGAATAAAATTATACATCAAACAGAGACGGGTAATAATTCTTTGCAGACATTCTTCAGTACTATGTCTAAAAATAGCACAAGAATCGCACGATCCATCATTAAAAAGCTCGCAAACTAAAATAGCACGCGCGCGACTTGAGTAATTCTTTCTTTTTTTCTTTCTTTTTTTTTCTTTTTTCCATATACAGCGTATACCGCTTGCAGTTATTGCGGCGAGAATATACGAAGAACGAGAGAGAGAAAAAGGAGAATGAAAGATGAAGCAAAAATTGTGAAGGGAGCCTAAATCGGTGCTTCCGAAAGGGGTACCCACTACTACTACTACCACCACCATCATCATCATCACCACCACGCGCTTAACCACACGAGAGTTGCACGCGCTGCGATCTCGACATTCAAGGTCACGAGTCGTCGACTCTCTTTCGTTTGTTAGGCTTGCGACGACCGGTTTTCTTGGCTGGCTGTCGTCTCCTCCGCACGTACCCTGTGTTCGATTTCGATTCGACCGAGTACTATAGATTTTGGCTCTTTTGTTCTCCAACTTGAATATTTAAGTGTAAATGCTTAGAACATTTTAGAAAATTTTTATTTCTAATTTTTCAACACTTTTACAAGTTTTAATATTTTTTAACATTTTTAAATATTCATAAATTATTGCAAAGTTATTAAAATAATATTTAAAAGCTGTATATTCAATGATTCATTATTATTTAACATATAATATATTGTATGGTCTTTATTTAAATTAAATTTCAGACTTTTAAATATTATATATAAATATTCAACATTAATTCATTATAAACTTGTATTTTTATGAAAAAACAATAAATGCTTAATAAAATTGACCTATAAATATCAATAACGAGCCAATATTTTAAATTGAATAGCGATTTTAAATTTTTCAAACGTTTTAATCCATTCGTAATCGCATATCGTTTCAATAGGGAACTCGCATATATAAAAACAAATATTTTTTAAAATGTTTTATAGTAATAATTTATTTTAGATGTTCATTTATCGATTCAAAGTATTATAATGTTATTTTTCCTATGCATTCATGTTCCCTGTTACTTTAATTCAATGAGTCTACTTTCAAATTGGACAATCACATTCCAAGACTGGCTTTAATTTAACAATAAGAGCAATTATTTGTATTGCAACATGAATCATTTTTGCGATTATAATTGAATCAGATTCGCAATCCGTATTCAGAAATAAATTATTTTCTTTTAAAGATATGGGTCGTATTAAAATAAAATATAAAATTAGAAAAAAAACCATCAAAACTTAAACCAACAAGCATCTTTATGTTAAAGATGGTATTAAAGGAAATATCAATAGCAGTAAAATGCGTATCGATTTTTAAGTAAATGTGCAGATGATGGTTATTACACTCTTAACGTAAAGTGAAGATGAAACATCTGAGCGATCGTGAATTTTCAAGATAAAGATGTCGTTTAAAATTCAATTTTTCACTAAAAGATCTTTTAGCTTAGCCTTAAGAGTTAAGAAAAAATTTTTTTTTCAAATAATTTAACATAACAATTAATAATTTTTTTATTAGTAATTTTATTTCCATATTATATAAATAATTCTCGCGAAAACTTGTAACATTTGCGAAAACATACACCCGGTATATTAATCCATAGGATATAAACGTATATGCGAAAGAGTATACGTAGGGATAGTGTTCATGTTCTCGAGTCTAAAAAGCGCGCAGAAAACAGCGCACATAAGAAGATGAAGCGAATCTAAGAGTAGGACAGTGTGCACAAGGCACATATATAAGTACTATCGAAACGAGAAACAGACATTCGCGCACGTTTTATTAAAATACTATTTTTAATAAAAATACAACGCGCCGGATTTAACTGATTTTTTTTTTATCCATCTGACTAACCAAGACGACGGTGTTCTCCTTAGAGTTAAAGAAAGAGTAAGAAGAACCAGTTCTCCAATATGTGCGCGTATTCTCTCTGCTACATCTAGTTTATCGCGAGAAAGTAAAATCACTTAAATAATTTATGACGCGCTTGGTAATCGTGAATGCTTTCAAAAGTTCAATTCGAACTATAATCACGGGTATTTCATCTATCGCTCGTTATCTTTATACTCGTTACAAAATTATATTAAAAAGTACATATCAATCAATGCTAATATTAAATATGATATAAAAATATGAATTATAAGTTTTTCATAAGAATTTACAAATTGTCATGAATGAGATGCAAAAAAAAATACAGAAAATTAAAAATACAAACAAAAATAAAGTAATCTATTTTTTTCATATAAGATCAGGATGTCAGTGATCAATATTTTTTAAGAATACTAACGAGTAATTTTAAATATTTATTTAAAAATTACTTTTGAGCTTAATTCAATTGTTAATATGCAAAAATTTTGTTTATTATTCATCAAATCACAGATAAATTTCAAATAAAATACCGAAACGAGCATAAAAGAACTCTTAAAACTTTTCTTTTAAAAAGAAAAAGCGATCACATCTCGCTAAGTCTGTTAAAAAAGACAAAAGCAAAATTGCGTAGAGAACAGGCAACAAATCATTCTCAATCGAAACCGATTGCATTTAACGGTAGAAAACGAGTTATCCGTCGCGCAATTTCACAGAGATAAAGACAAAGAGAGGGAGGAAAAGCGAAATTGATCCGCCGGTACTTCTCTTTTACTTTTTTTTTTATTTTACTGTTTATCCAATTGCTACAGCTTCTTACAAACGTTATAGCTTGAGTCAAGAGTCGAAAATGATAAACTCCAGGATGAACCCCCTAGCGTGCAGAGTAACAGTTGTAACAACTATGGCTTTTCCTTCTTCTTCGTATACCGCCCAGAGGTCCTGAGTTGATTGGAATTGGGAAAGAGAAGGAGAGAAAGAGAAAGAGAGCTGGCAATGTTGGAAACCATAATTGGAGTGTACGTCTCGTAAACGTGAACTTCTATCGAAGACTACTAGCCGAACGCTCTGATGTTACTAATTGCAACATCTAACTTTCGAATTCTCCTTCTGCTCTCTCATTCACTTTTCGATCTTTCAAGCTAAGAAAGAAGAGAGAAAGTCCAGGCAAATCTTTGAACGTTAACTTTCTTCAAGATATCTTGTACTGAGCAAATATTTACTAAATGAAAACCATCTTCACCAACTCAACGATGTAATGTATATAATTTTAATTATGAATTTATGGGTATTTTCAAACAATATAAAAAGAAGACAATTGTCTTAATGAATTGTAGAGGAAAAAAAGGATTTTAACGAAAATTGTATTAAAAAAAAGAGACACGTATTGTAAAATAAAAGAAAAAAAAAGTGGAGAAAGAAATGAACGAATGAAAATGTTGGGCGTTTGATAGGTTTTAAACCTCTCTAGAGAAGCAATGACGGAGACTAGAGGGATTGGAAGGTGGGTCTTACAATGTTTCATTCCATTTCCCCACTGAGATTTCCGTCAGCAGAAAACTATTCTACGTAACACGGGAAATGCGGTTTTCCTCGCTTTTCTTTCTCTTTCACGCTTATATTTCGTTTCAGTAAATTGTGCGAGAGTACACGACTTCAACGACTACGAGGACGACGACGACTATCGTGTGCACGAGAAAAACGATTCGACAGGACAGATTTCCGGCTGGCAATTTTCCTCGTCACTTTCGTACAATAAAATGCCATTGCTGTATATATACATATACATATATGTATGTATACGTACATACATACGTACATACATAGATCAAAATGCGTTGAACGACTGTCGATGAAGACAGGAAAGGTGAGTAAGCTTTGTGGAGCATCGATGTGCCTGAAACATTCATCGGACATGAGTTGTCCTTTGTTGAAAATTTAGTCGCATTTACGGCGATTGAGTATTTTTGTAAAGATAGATGGATAGATAGGCAGATAGATAGATTCGCCAATGTATTACACAATCAAAGCTTTTCAAATCCTTTCAAAGTTTGTTAATATCATTTATTGTTCTTCATACGCAGCAATATAATCATATTTATCTTTTTTCTTTTCTTCATTCAAAGCGTTTTTTTGGAGAAAGTAGAAAAAGAATTCACAATTAAGTTGTAGCATTCACACCGATAAAAATATTTGAAAGAATTTTGTTTTAATAGTAATTATATTTAGTAAAGGAAAAAGTTAAATCGGAGAAAATCCGTTGTTAATCAAAAATAATGTTTGGTTTTCACAATTTGTGTCTATTATTCTGAAAGTTGAAGAATAGGCTATAAACATTGATAGTTGTAAGTAGAGATTTTTCAATGAGCATTTTAACGGCGCTTCATGAATTACAGCGGATTAAGCAGTGTGTATACTGCTTCGTCACGACCTTAATTACTTTCCGCTCTAGACGAGTGTCTATATCTGTGCATTTTAAGAGTCACCGCGTGTCGTTTTCCACTTTCGCGTATACTGCAGCCAACGACGCTTCTACCCTATCCAAAGTTAATTTGACAACCTCGGTTGATTAAAACTTTTTTACGCTCTTTATTATCTCTACCTAAAAAGGATAAAAAGAGAGAGAGACGAGAGAATTTTGCATTTTTTATTCGAGCATTTAAATGCTTTTAACTTGACTCAAGACATTTAATTCGAAAAAAAAAATAAATAAACGTATGCGTAAAAGGTTTATGCATAACTCTAAGAGTATATACACTTTATCAAACTCGAACGTTTCTGATTAAAGAAGCAAAATTGCGAAACTCGCTTTGATCCTCCATAATACATTTCAAAGATCTTGTCTTTTAAATTTTCGCATAGTTAAACGACGTACCTTGCATATCGCAGGAAACAGTTATACAAGGTAAGCTACGGTCTTCATCGTGTCTTGCGGATGTTAATACTTTTGAATTCCACGTAACATTGTGAATAAGATCATCAAATAGATAGTGTAATAGTATCGGAAACATTTGCAAAATTAAAACTCATTTAACCTGAATCACATGCTTTTAATCGTGTAATAGTATCAATCTTCGTTTTACAATTTTCATTGTACAAATTAAATATATGAAAATAAAATAATGTTTAATGTAAAACGTGAAATTTCAATAAAAATATTATTCAAATGCACCCAATGTTCTGATACCCCTTTCCAGCTAAACAGATGGAGTTCGTTTATACGTATAATACTGTAATACTTGCGTGCAAAAGTTGTGGGGTATTAATGCTAGACTTTAAATTCGTCGATTAATATCCGAGCAATCCAAGGAATGCAATAATAATAATAGACTGGCAAACCACTTTCTGATCGGCCCAGTATTCGCTGGAGTCATGGTAACAATATATATACGCTCTCCTCGCTCTATCGTAAAGACAGAGACGACAAGATACAGGAAGATCCATCTTGAGGACGTGGCGCGTAATTTTGGATTGCAAAAGGGAGTGAGAAAGAGGGGCATTAGCAATTCCGAATCCTGGATTATGACTAAGAGAGAGAAGGAGCGGCGTATATCTCTCTTACTCTGTCGATCGATTTGGCTATATTAAAGGGGGTCCTGTAGTATAATTCCAGAGATAGTTGAACGCACGGCGATAGCTCTAGCATTCAACGCCGATTAGTACAATGCTCGCGCCATATACATACGTATATATATATATATATATATATATATATATATATATATATATATATACGATAGGATAAATTTCGTGAGCAGAGAAGCACTGCAATCTGCTTCCGCGAGCTGGCGCAAACCCCGTTAAAGGGAAGCTTCTGTCTATTCTCTCGGATGCAGTATACGGAAAAGCAAGCACTTCGATAGGATTTGCAAAATCGTTTTTGACGAGTTAACGATCGGATTACCGGCATAGCTTTTTTTTACCAAACAAATAGGGCGCAGCGAAATTTAAATTTATAGAACGACAGAGTTTTAATGTCCTTTAAAAGAAATCTATTATTCATTTTATTTTATAGCTCATTGTACTCAATTATACCATTTTCAATTATTTATATATATTCCTTTAAAACGATTATGAGCTTGGAAATAAAAACAAACTATTCATTATGTAATTAGCTGACTACACTGACTTCACATATTGAACAGGCCAAAAGTATGATCAAATATATAATCAAATATATAAAAAGATTAAAAACAATGAAACTAGAGCATTTTTTTTAAATTTAATCGAATATCCTTAAAAAAATAATTAAAATTTCAAATGATTGAAAATTAAAATTTTAAGCCGTTGAACTTATTTATATATTTTGAACAAAAATAATGATTGAAGTGCAATTTAAAAAATGATGGATTGGAGGTAACTTTTTAAAAATAAAATCACAGCTACTGGCCTTGTTTTTTTATTGACAATAAAAAATCTCATAAGATTAATTGATATATTTAAAAATTTATAAAATATTTTTATAAAATATAAAAATATTTAATTAATCGTTTATCTTTTTCTACATACGGACATAAGGTACTAAAATTTTTTCTAAATATTGAATCAAAATAATATTTTTATCTTTTATTTTCATATCCTATTTTTAAAAAATAATCCAATGAAAATAAATTAACAAAATTTTTTTTTAATTATTAAGTTAAAAGAAGAACAAATACTTTGTCAATTAAACTATTATTCTTGTCTGTTTGTAAAATTTTAATGAGGCAAAAAGTCTTTACAACTTAAAATATTGTCCTTAACGTCCTTATACTGGGTACTTTACTTTATTATAATTTTATAAGAATGAGAGTTCCACTTACGGAATTAGTTCATTTAAATACATACTTCTGCAAATTAGCTTTTTTACTCACCTGAAACAGAAAAGAAATTTATATTTTAATTATTTATGTAGAATATTGGATTAATTTTATATTCAAGATTCATAAATTGTAAAAGAATGTTTTCAATTAATTCGCTCAACAATTTTAAAATGAATTAGTAAATAAATTTGACTTGAATTTATTTTTCTTGACGAAAAACATTTTTCTTTATATATTTTTAGATTTTTTTTCTCTACCCAGATAACACAGAGAACATCGATAAAAAAAGTAATGGCGGTACCAAATTGAAAAAAAATGATATTATTCTATAAAAGAAGGTAATGCAATTTATTATTTAATAAGTATGTAGGAAGGCAAATAGACTCAAGTTTACCCAAATACACTTAATATCTTTGTAAAGATTGATATAAAGTGAAGAAAAAGCAAAGACTTTGAAATAGTAAGTATTCATATAAAAATGCGAAAATCTCATGAAGCTTCTTCTGTATTTTACGAGCTTCATCCAAAATTCTTTCACATAGACTCTCATTTGTAGAGCATCCTTTTTTCACATAAACTCTGATTTTTTTCTCTTAAGCCCAGGCAGTGAGAGAGAAAAAAAGAAAATTTCATTCTAAAATAAAGATGTAGCCTTTGGTAACGCGCAAAAAGAGAGTCTATTTTTCGTTGTTGTTCCAAACACATTTAGTTTAGCTCGTTACTTCTATTTCGCATGGCTCGTACATAATCTTTTCCTCAGTGTTATATCCCGTTTCTCGGCTTTCATGTCTATGTGTCTGCGTCTGTGCATATACACGTGTTACGTAACTGACGCCAGACAGGTGGTCTTTCATCTCGACTTAACCCTCTTTTACACAAATGTTTTTCTACATATACGCATCGGTACATTATATACATATATTTCTGCGTACAGTTACCTCCTCGTAAATAAACGAGCTTTTTCTATTATGCGAAGGACAGTAACCGAAGTCTGAGGTAAAAAGAGAAAGCAAATAAGCTTGTTACATATAGTACGTTGGCCACCACATGCGAAATGCATCACACGAAAAAAAAACAAACATATACATATACCGACAATAGATTTTGGCTTACGTTGAAGTAATGATATATAGAAAGTAGAAATTTGATATTGCTTTCACCATTTTCTTTGCGGTATTCAATATTGAACAGGAAAAAGAATTTTTTTTTATATCTGTAAAAAATTAAAAATATAATCTAATAAGATAATTTATCAATCATGATAAAATAATATTTATAAATATTTTATTTTTTCATTATTTATTAATATTTGATGAAATTTGAAAAAGTTCAGGCGCAAACATTAAAAGTTTTGAAATACAAACAGTTAAGGTAAGACGATCCTTATGAGAAAATAGAAATAAGAATATCGAGAGAGAAGTAGAGAGAAGCCAAAACTATATAGAAACTGAGCCACACGGTAAACTCCTTCCAGTATGTGTGTTCGTAGTTCGCATTAGCGCGACAATCGTAATACGGCGCACGGCAATGGCAAACTTCGTATCTGGGTATACAGTTAGGGTTTTCGAGAAACTCTCGCTCTCTTTCTCTTTCTGCCTCTATATAACGCCTACGATATTCCCTATGTGTATCTCGTTTTACTTCGAATATCCTAAAGCCTTGCGCATGCTACTGCTCTTCTATATGCAGAAGTTGCAAGCCAAGTCGGCGTTTCAAAGCTATAATATGGCTTGAAAGATGCGATCTAGTTTACTTCTCTCTTTACTATATACATGTATATACGTTAAAGCATATACTCAAGCGAATAAGCTCAACTCTGTCTAGTGATTCACGGCTAATCGCCGAAATTGTTGCCTAAGAACTGTTAATTAATAACCCTCCTCGTGCATATACCTTTGCAAAGCTTTTACGCATTTATTGATTAAAGCGCACGATTAATATAATGCTTTTTTCGAAGAATTCAATTATCAAACTTTTCTAAAGAACTAAAACGCTTTACTTTATTCGACATTCATTAATTATAATTATGAGCTTTAAATCTTTATGTTTTTTATATCTTTTTTTTAGAATCTAGATGAATAGCATGAAAATAAATACAATGAGTATTATAGTCGTATGAAACTGAATTAAGCAATTATATCGAATCGCATTTAAAGATTGCAAAAGCAAAAATATCAAAGACGTCAAATATGAAAATGCTTAAATTAAAGTATATTATTAGTTCGCATAACGTTTAATTACAAGTCGCAACATGAAATTCTGTTAAACGTAAAATCGAACTTGTTTACTTAACTTCTTATAATAATAAAGATAGCAAGATTAAGAATACGATATGATTTGAGAAACTTGAATAATTTTTTTTTCTATGCAAATAAACCGGCGCGCGTATCGAGAACGTTTGAGTAGACTTAAATGATTGCAAATGGATATCCTATATGAAATTCCAAACTGATTATAAACAACAGAATATAATATACTCGCTCTTCTAATTGGAAGGCTTGGCGGAATTATTACGTAAGTACTACGGTGTATGTATGTATATTTATACCTTCGGAAAATTGTTGGAGCGTTTTCCTGGCGCGCACACAATATTGTGGACAAGTATAGCTAACGTAAGTACGTATAATACAAAGAGTATTATTGCATTGTTCAAAATTTCATTTGTATTTAGTAAAGTATATTCCAATTTTACATAGAATAAACATTAAATTTATATTGCTTGAGACGTGAATGCGATAGCTTTCATTTGCACATTTCGCTGAAATTAGAAATATTTTGTGATATGAAAAATACGGATTTGTTCGAATTTTTTATTATTTTTACGAATACACGTACAGTTATCGAAAATTAAAACCAAATTAACGGAATTCTTTAATGGTCTTCTTTAACTTAAAAAAAATGACAAGTGCATTGCTTGCTTTTATTAGAGTACTCGACCTGTTTTTTTTTTGGTTTTTTTTTCTCTTTTTGTGTCGATAATTACGTGCTCTCGACGAGTCTGATTTTGTATACGAGTGCACTTCATTCGAGAAAACGAGAGAAAACTGCCCTTCCGCTGTACGGCTCGTCTAGTTTTCCTTAGCAAGTTTACTTCGTCTTGCACATATGTATAGAAGAACTTTGTTCAACGCTCTTGTCTTACTCTCTTTATTCTACTTTAACATCAAGTTTATTTTTTTAACGACTATTCTGTTGTTATAGTTATTTCATATAAATTACAATAATACTTCACTAAATGATTACGTAAAGATCAATTTTGAATAAAATTGTAAATACTTTTTTAAAGATGATGAAATAAGTCAATTAATTATTACAAAATTCATAAAATTTTAACTTCAAAGCATAGATTGGCTGAACAATGAGGTATTGTTCAATAAAACTGTCAATCTAACAAAATTGAAAATAAAAACATCTTGGATTAAACCGCTCTGGAAAAAAAAAATAGGAAATATATTGATTAATCTAGCGCGATGAAAATTCCAATATATTACAAGCGAGCGATATGTCCACTTGAATTTCATCCCATCTCATGTAACCGAGCGTGGTTGATTCTGTCGAAGCAATGTATATTATATTGTGGAATCCCAGCGGGAATTAGCGAATGAATGAGACTGACTAAATAAAAAAGAAAAGCCAAATGGAGAGCTTGAAAAAAGAAGAAAAAGAAAAAAGTCAAGTTAAGGTAGAGTAGTCGAGAGACTATACAGTCAGTTACATATCTATATATATATACCAGAAGTCGTGATAGACGCGAGAAAGATAGCGACAAAGTAAGCGAAGTAGTTAGAGTCAGGCGTGCAGCAACAATGCGGCTACAGTTTCTCAGAACAATACTCTCATTATACTCGTCTAGATATACCTGGAGGATACATACCTGCACACACACTATCACAAGAGCGCATATATATACATACAGTAACATCAGAAATATTGTGTGTACGTATATCTTCTCGCCTCCTTTTTTTTTATTTCGAGACTTCCCACACTCCTTTTTCTACCATATACCAGTCTCTCAAAACGTCTCTATTTCCCTCCTACATATAGAGACGCGCTAGTAGTTTCCGCTTTTGGTATATCACGAGTGTGTGCGCTGCACACACAAGCTCTCTTTCTCTCTCCGTCCTTTTTTACTTTGTGCGAGTTCTCTCTTTTATATGACTATCTCTTTCATTCGAAGTACTCTGAAATACTTTGCTCTTTATTTCTTTTGCTACTACATTTTTTTCGCCTTTTTTTTCCCTCGATCTTTTGATAGTTTTTTGTGCCTTTTTATATTTTTAGCTTTTACTATGATGTGTTGCGTTGAATTACTGTACATCAAAAGTAAATTAAATAAATTGAGTTATACCGTAGAATTTTTTCTTTTTTTTCATTTATTTGTACTTGTTGATATTTTTTAATATTTATTATTTTAAGTAATTATACTGATATTTACTTTAAATAAATTTTTATATAATTGCGCCAGCGACGACGAATGAACATGAAACATGAATTTTACTTAAACAATTTTTTGAAATTAAAACATTAAAATTAGATTTGCTCCAGAAAACGTAGCATGTAAAAGAAAAATTGTTTGTAGTTCTTTCTCTCTTAAACGCACATTCTTAACTCGCTACAAGCTTTATCTTTGCCTATCTCCTTTTTTTTAACACAGAACCTTAGTGGAGCTCGTATATGTGACACGTAGATGCGTGTAATGCCAAAGAAGAAAAGAAAAGAAAAAAAAACAAAGTGGCAAAAGCGCTTACATATGGGTGCAGTTAGTGTAGCTCGCACCTAACTTTGCGACAAATGTACATTTCATATGTAGCTTTTTTTCTAGCATATGTGCAATGATACGAGCACGCGAACGAGCCTCGTTTTCACAAACGATAAAAAAAAAGCTCAGCCTATCCGCATACGCTGAGTTATCTTTTCTCATACTATATCCCACGCCATATGTATATATATACGTATGCCATAGTCAACTCTTCAGCAATTATAAGGCACTTTGCCAAGCCTTTATCGCTAAAAGACTAATGACCGCGCCCGCGCTTTGACATCGATGCCGAAGCTTGAGCTCATATCTATCTATACGTGACATTTCATGTCAACTCGCACGATCAAAAAATAAAAATTACTAAAAGTCTAAAAATATGTTCTAGTTGCTACCCGAAACATACAAACAAATTTTCAGAAGTCAAGGTCAAAGTGATCAAAAGTTATGAAACATTGGAAATGGTAATTATTACTCATTGTTTTACTAAATAAATTTTTTAATGAATTTTTTATTCGAAAACTATTAGTTTTCGGTATAAAATAATAAAATGCTTTTTTTAGAAACAATATGTGAATTAAATCTGAAATTTCGTAAATTATAATGCAGCTTTTTTAGATTACCTGATTGGTGGAAAAATACTTTGAAATGTACTCAAAAACTGTGTGAGCTGATTTTCTTTTTATCGTTTTAGTTTTTAAAAACTTTTGAAAATTTTAAATACTTTGACCTTGACCTCTGAAAATTTTTTTTATAAGTTTCGGGTATTAAATGGAATATTTTATCGAACGTTCAGTGATCTCTATTTTTTGATCGGTCGAGTTAACGTGAAACGTCTCACATATATCGGCGCTTGTAAAGTATAGGCGAGTAAACGAAAGGAAGAATTATTTCCTCAATGATGAGCTCTTGCGACAGAGCGTCGCCTCTTTCATTATAGAAACTCAAGCAATTCAGACACGTAGTTTGTAAAGAAGACACGTCTTTTCTAGGTTTTTTTTCTATTTCCTTTGTTTTTCAGCTTTTCATACGACTCCCTGGCAAATTTCATTTCGTGGAGTCAAATGTATTTCTTAAAAATATAGACGGTGTCTAGAGAATACGATATTGAAATACAATTATTCGTATTTTAACTTGTACGTCAAAATTAAATTCATTATCAAATAGGACTCATTAAAATAATTATTAGTAAATTACAAGACGTCAATGCTGCATTTTTTGATAATAATAAATTAAAATTATCAATTTTTTAATTACAAAGACAGTAAAATATCAAAATTTATTTAAAAATTAGCAGAACTGAAAATGTAAGAACAAATTTTTCAATAAAATAATGAATTTTAATAAAGAATTTATTTAAAAAAATATTGTTTTTTAAAACTGATAAATGGCTATTGTTACGTAATTTTTAAAAATATTAATAAAAAAATGCTTTTCTCATCAAATGATTATTTTAAATATATTCTTATATAATTAGATTTAAAATGAAATAAATGTACTTGAAACTCACCGCAAGTCACGTCAATATTTTGATTCTCGAAACGTTTGGTTAATTGATATCATTACTTTTATCAAATCATCTATCATGCGATCTTTAATTTCACGCATCAACAGAAACTGGTTTCTTACCCACTCGAAAACTTGTCGATATAGCATTAAAAAGTTTTAAAACTTCCAGCAGAGTTTTTTCAACGAAATAATATTTAAGGATGCGATATTTATGTTCTACTCTAACTGCTAGGCACATTTTTATACATGAATTTCAATTCATATTGGCTTCATAAAAAGAAAGAACGAAGAATGAAAAAGGAAAAAAAAGAGAAGAAAAAAAAGAGATCGAATCGAGCTTTTCACGTTGATTAGTAGATCTGAAAGTACCTCGTTGCAGGCACTTTATCAGGCTACTCGCAAAACGCGAGGCTCTTGCTGCTGCTGCTGCCCATTCCCTGCGACTAAATTTTTCTTTCAAATATTCGTGATTTATGAGAAGCCTCCCAAAGAAAGTCGGAAGAGAGAAGCTTCACATTCTCTCTTTCTCTTTTACTCTCCGATTTCAGAGAGGCGCGTTTGGCAGAAAAAGAACCAAGTCTTAAGAGGACAAAAAAAAGGAACAACCTCTGAGATTGAGGGCTCCGCGCGCTTCTTTTCTTTTTCTCTCATCCTCTTTTTCTTCGCCTCTTCAACGATTTCGTTTGCTTGTGTGTGTGTGTGTGTGTGTGTGTGTGTGTGTCTGAGACCAAACGCGCCAGAAGGCAATCAAGGAAATAACTCAAGCGAACGCTTCAAGAAAGATAGAGAAAGACAGAGTTTCATGTTCTCAACGATAAGTTAACAAATCGCACCAACAAGAGAATCTTCAAAATTTTTTGGCTACAACTTGAGCATGTGTTACTAAGAGTAGATAGACTAACGTTAAATAAAAACAAAAAATATGAGAATACATGCATATAATGTTAGAAAGTAAAGGAAAGTGTTTTTGAGAGAAAGATCGACTTTGCCAAGTTCTGTTGATCCGGTGACGAAGCTTAATTCTATACGGAGAGCGTTTCTATTGCGGTAGCTCGCCGCAACGAATTGAGGCCTAAAAAAAGGACTGAGATAAATGGTGAGAGCTTAGGAGTTATTCAGGTATACAAAAGTCTTGTTGTCAGGCCAAAAATTAATGTTATCTTTTTAGAGAAATTTCATTGATATTTTTTAAAAAAAGAATCAAAACTTTTACTTGTATTTCTTTTTATTCTACAAAGATATATTGCTCTTTTTTTTTAATCAAAATTTTTTATATAATCGACCGTTAATTAAATTCATAAATATAAATATAGAATTACTTTTGAAATTTATAAAATTCAAATCTTTGTAAAAAGAAAATGAATTATGAATATTGTGAAATTTTCTTTTTGAAAGATTTTACATTTATGAGGTAACCAATCAAAATCCAGTAGTCAATTCCTTTTACAAAAATAATATTTATAAATAAAAAATTTTTTCTTTTTAAAAAAAGAATTTCGTATTTTAATAAATTTTTCGATTTTATTATACTTTCAATTTTCATGAATAAAATTGTTTTCATTTATGGAAAAAAATATTTTTTGTAACTATTTGTCATATTTTACTGAATATCTCTTGTATCAATAACTGTATATTTCTAATTTTTCCTTTAAATTTACTAAATAACTAAACTCATGTGAGTATAATAATTTTGATTATATTGAGGTTGTCAGTGGCTCAGTCAGTAGAGCGATGGACTCGTGGTCTCAAGGTTCCGAGTTCGAATCCCGCTCCTGGCCGATTGATACAAGCACCGATGTACGTTACATGTGCTTTTTTTATAAATACACCGAGAACCTCCGTCGCTAATTAACATCACAATAAAAGCAGAAATACAGCGACGTTAAATAAATTTAAAAAAAAATTTACTTTCTAAATTATTTTGTTTATAATTTTTGCCATTGATTAGAAAAAATTTTTTTTTTCAAAACAGTGTCACATTTTCATTTTTGATCAATTGTTTCATCTATGACCTTATTTGTGTCTTCTGTGGAAAAAATTTTTCTATCAAATTACTATAAATTTGAAAATTTTAATGAAAATAATAAAATTTTGATTATGAGATTATGTGTGTATAAAAGTTTAAAAGAATTTTGTATGACAGAACACGTGCATATCACAATAATTACTGCATACTCAAGATTATCAAAAGATTTGAGCTACAGATTTACGATTCTTTAAAAACCTCACGAACTTCAAGATTATCCAGCTCATAAATTGTTTTCATTCCATAGAAAGCTATGCTACTTTAGAACAATCTTTATTTTAAAACTTTTGAAAACGTAAATTTCCCTAGCGCAATGAAAAAGTAAAGTTGAATAAAAAAAGGAAAAGAAAGAGAAAAAAACTGAAGAAAAGCGTATAGTATTCGCGACAATTGATCGTTCAATTTTCCTATTTTTTCTCTTATACACTTTAAAAAAGAAAAATCTCAGCGGCAAAGGAGTATCTCTTAAAGAAGAAGCCACGTCAAGATTTTTCGACTTGAGACACAGCATGTATACTTGAAACCACAATCACGACGCATCACGCGTACTATATATCGACGTTGCTGAAGCTTCAAGCTCTCTCATCATATACTTTCTCTCTCTCTCTTTCTTTCTCCTTTTTCTCTCTCTCGTCGTTGTTGTCATCGTCGATCTCGTGCAAACGAAGCTATACTATATACTCGCCCTCTTGTCCCAGAAAACAAAAGAGAGCAGCGCGCTCGGCAACGGCACATACACACACGCATATACTGTTGCTGCTTGCTTGCTTTGCTTTCTCACAAATCCCTCATCTTTCTCCCTTCATATATGCCTATATATATGTGTGTATATATATTTTCTCTCTTTTTCTCTTGAACCATATACTTTCGCTCTTTGATGCATACACTTCCCGCTTTTCACGCCCACGCACGCATCACGTAACTTTATCTTTTCTTGCTGAGGATGGTGCAAAAATTTTTTTAAATAAAATTTATAGTGGTGTGATTTTTTTTTTTCATTTTTTAGTACACTGCACGCGATACTTTTATTTATTTATGCAAGTATTTTAATACTTACTCTAAGTTAGCTTTAATCTGAAAATTTATTTATTTTTTTTATCATTACGTTATTAATACGTATTTTGATAGCGTATTAAAAAATCATGCAAGATTTTGAATTAAATTATTTTACAAAGTTCATTTATGTAAAAACTAATTTAAATTTTTGAATAACCTACAAACTCGTATCACACACGCGATGTGTAATATATTTCTATTTTATATCTAAATTAAAAATTTGATTTATTTTTTAAAAAATACAAGAATTTTATAATTTGAAATTCTTTTACATAATGTCAGTTTATTGATTTAATAATAAAAAAATAACCTTGCAAGCTCAAAATATTTATGCTTCACCTTCCATCTTGCTTCGTTAATTATTCATCGGAAAAAAAGAATGAAAATTCAAGATTTTAGTTGATAAACCTGAAAAAGCTTCGTTCTTCATAATCCCATCCAAGTTTTTTTTTCATAACTTATTCGTGCACTTATTTTGCTTCCCTAACATACACACACAGAGTAGACGCGTTTATCTTTCTTTTTTCCTTTTATGTAACACACCTCTTAACCTCCGTGAACTTCACACGCGTACTTACGCACGGCAACACCACGTGGCTTTTCATCCCTGATACATGCTATATATAAAACGATATAAGGTATACCTTAATCTCAACGTATCGTCGCTACGATAGGCTTCACAATATATCGACTTTTACTCTTCTGTACTTGCTTCCTTTCCTTTTTTTTCTTTCTTACTCTTTCTCTTTTTTCGTTTAACCAAATAAAAAGAGGGATTTTAAAAAAAGAGAGTTGGTAACAAATGTGCAAGAGAAGATGAAGCATGTAATACTCAAGAGAAGAGGGATTCTTTTTCAACTCAAGCAAGAGAGAAAGGATATAAGCAAGCATAAAATGTCGGTGACGTTTCAAGGATTTTTTTTTCTTCTCTTTTTCGTAACAAGCAACGGCAACATTATAAACCTTTCGTGGGATTTGGTTAATTAATAATTTTTGCCCTTTGAGGCTTTTACGATCTCTCGCGCTTATGAGTGAAAGAGTATAGAGATATGACGTTAGACTCTTGGCGTGAGGTACACTCGAATTACCTTCTCTCTTTTTTTTTACAATTTATTGTACGTTCAGGAGGACGTGTAATACTGTTGAGAGCTTTCAGTTCTTCCTTATTCTGCTTTTCGTTATTTTTTTTTTAAAGTCTTTTCTTTAATTTACTGCGTTTTGGTCGCTTTTTTTTATCTTCTCTCCTATAAGTTTTTTGCCTTTCATCTTGTATACGAGAAAACGATTCGTGCAATAAGGCAACTGTCTTGACTTTTACATTCTCAAACGAAATAGTGTTGCGTCACCTTGAGAAAAACATTTTGCCTTGAGCTTCGTGTATACATGTATATATTTAAAATTTTTGTTTAAAATATATTTCATTCATAAAGGTTGAAAGTTTTTTCTGTGTTAAAAAAAATGAATACTTTATCATTATTTAAGATTTAAGTTTCAACCTTCGTTCCTTTCAGGCTATTAATAAACTTTATCTTTTAAACGAGCTCTTCTAAATATGTTTATACAAAAGTAATTGCTACGCGATAACTCGTACGTCAATTAAAAAACAAAGCTAAATTTATAGAATTTCGTATTTTGTTAAAACTTGTACAACTTTAATCTTTGGAATATATATATATATATATAAATCTTTCGACTCTTCATTTTCAATTCCATTTACAATTATCTCCCAAGATTCCACTATGAATTACTAAGAATTTTTCATAAAAGCCGCAATAGCATAGCATAAACGTTTCTGGCGTACAAAGAGGGGGCATATACTTTTTAAAAGCCCTTCACATTCGTCTAGAAAATCGATAAATTTTCTACCACGAAAACGGAGAAGTAGAGAAAAAAAAAGGAAAACCTCTAATCTATATCGAACAGCTAATTTTGGCTCACGTCCGAGGCAATGCGCACTTTCTATTTTACATTCAAAGGCGCTTATATCGATCGATCTTCGATATCGAGTAGAAAATACATCCGAATAATCTCTGAGAAAAGACGAGCGAAAGAAACGAATCTAAAGATAATTAAGTCTCGTATACGTGAAGGTATTCCTCTTGCTCTTCTTTTTTTTCCATCTCTTTCCCGTACCTGTCTTAAACTGCTGTTCGTTTCCGTGATCTCCATGACTACTCTTTTTTTTCTGCTTTAGATTAAAATGCCTCACGAAAACGTATTGCGCGTGCTCTTAACTAAAAAGGACTATCTCACTCTGTCTTTCTTTCGTTCTCGTTTGTGTTGTTTTTTTTTTTCGTTCTTCAGTTTTGCAAGGGACAGAAGCCGTGTGATTTCGACCGGATTATTCGTGCGTGAAACGAGCTTTCGATTGGCCATGTGTCCGTTTTCTCGTAATCTATATAAAGCCGATACACTATTCCTTTTTCTTAAAAAAATTGGACAACCGGCTAGCCACGTTAATTTTGCCGTTCCTCTTTTCTCTGGCTCATTGCAAAATGGTGCTGGAAGAATTTCTATAGAAAGATAAAGAGGAGGATATGGAAGAACAAAGAAAGCGAACATAACGAGATTCATGATTTCAAAATGCTGAAACGCTCGAAAATTATTCGGTTCGCTAATCGAGAACAATGATGAGATATGCTGAGGCCACATGAACGATGAAGAGAGAGAGAAAGAAAGGAAGTATGATGAAGAGTATTTTAATTAAATCAATGATCCAACTATACACAATACGAGGCCATACCTACGTTGTAAAAGCACTTACAACGAGGAGGGCTGTACAGAGTGTATGGATGATTAGACTATGTGTGTTTAATTGATCCGAGTTATATAGCGAGAGCGAGTCGCGATTATGTATTTTATGATTGCGCACGCGTATCACGTCCCGTTCTTACGACTTATGTATTTAAACAAAGATAAGATAGAAAAGATAATAAAAATTTCATTTTTCAAGCTTCAAAATTATTTTGAACGTTTAATCATTTGTTTCATAATTAAAAATAACAATATTGTGAAAAATATTGAAAATTAAATTGATTAAATAACTTAATTTTAAAAAAGCAGTGATTTAGCCAATTCAGGCTAATTTGTATGATTATAAAATTTTATTCTTAATTTAATTGTATAAATTTGACTCGTGCGTAATAAAAGTTAAAATATTATTTTTATAAACAACGTAACAAAGTTGTGAAAATACACTCTTACTATTTTGATTGTTCAACTGGCAATAAGCCACGGCGAAGCTTGAATAAAACCTGCCGACGTTGAATAAAAAAGCAATGGTGTAAATAATTTTCCTCTTATAACTATATGTATCAAGTTTCGACTAATGAACATTTGTCCTGTGTTAATAACAACGCGCTTATCTCTTCGGGTTTTGTAAATCTGAAATAATAAATTACGCTGGCACGTTAACGAGCACAATTATTTGCTCGTAAAAATTAGCAAGTAAATGATTACCTTGCTCTAGTTTTTTTCTTTTTTTCTTTAAATTATCTTTTTACTGTTTACTTTAAACTAAGTTTTCTTCGACTAATTTTACAGTCTCTTAAAAAACATTTTAAAATACACGTAAATTTATAAAAAAGAGGTTTTTTTTAAATTGTTGTATAAAAAAATTTGTTAAAATAAAATAGAATTATTATTAATTAAAGAAATGCATAAACAATAATGAAATTATAACAGGAAAGGTTTACAATTAGCGTGCATGATTGAGCAATTAGTAATGTCAAATTGAATTACAAAGGCGCTGGTAACGAGTACTCTTTCTCTCCCTTTGACGTGCTCGTAGCATATATATATATTCCACGCTTCTATGCAAATCTCCGAATGCAGTAGCTAAATTTTATCCACGTAATCTGTCGAGTGTAATTCGAGAATTTAGTCAAGACCCTGTGGAAAATGTAATTGTAAGAGAGAGCCTTTTGGTTAATTAATGCATCGTTAATCCACTATTCCTTGCTCGGCACATATATACATACACATATTCATGTATATAGACTCATACAAAAGACAAAAGAGAAAGAAAAGAGGAGAATAAGCCACGAACAGACGAAAATCGGACGGTAGCGGTCAAATTTCACAGTGTTGTGGCTTTTGTCTGCGGCTCCGCTCTGCGGCGAACCGTAAGGAAAATCAAATACATTCTATTACTTTATCACGGCGCACCTCCTTTTTTTTCTCATCGTTGCTCTCTTATACCATCAGCTATGCGATATATGTGGCAGAATTTTTATACGATCGATAAACCGTATCCTATGCTCTTCTTTTTCTACCTTTACTTTCTTTTTTTACAAATAAATTCAGAACAAATGGTTCATTTTCATACTTTTATTTGTAACTCTTTTATGTTCAAATAAGTACAAATGTATATTTATATTTTATACAAAACGATTCTTACATGTCATCCATTCTCCGATGGGATTTCTTCTTTTCATTTTTCCCTTTCTGATATCATGAATTTAGAAGACTTTTTTTAACTAGTTGGTTTGGGAGATCGAAATGAAAATATGGTTTCTTTTTTACTATTTTCCACCTTTTTTCTTAAGCGAAAATGTGCAATATATAGTCTGGTAGAAGTTGTGCTCAAGCATAAATTACGCAAGTGACCCCGATAAAATTTCGGCTAAAGCGTTCGGTGAAATTTTCCGGAAGTTTCGTGTAGCATAAGGTTAGCTTTAGCTAGTCTTGCTTGGATTTAGTTTATGTTCACCATTATTAAGAACGAAGAAGAAAAAAAAGCCCTATGGAGTATAGAATTCGATGGTGAATTGATCCAAGAAGGAAAAGTAATTGGGCAGTTTATCCGAACAGTTACGAGATAACTGCCCCATCCATTATTCATTATCCCTTTGGCCAGTAAATCGCGTCGATCGATTTTCAATCACCGTATACGCTCAACTTCACCCTATATACTTCTTTTCTTTCTTAGAAAAAAAAGAGGACGATCTTTGCTGGCTAAAAGAACACATAGCTTTTTTGGGTTATAGCAAATGCCAACTGGAAGAAGCGACGATAATCCACGCGGATGTTTTTATCATAAACATTTGAAAAATGAGGAACATGGAACACCCTTGGTAGCGATTATGATCTACGCGAACAGCGATAAAATATTCTTTATTTCTTGCTTTGATACTAAATCTTCACAATGTTCATATAATAATATTTATTTTCATTTAATATTATGCTAAGTGTATTACGAAGTACATTTTCACTTCAAAGAATGAAATATGAATAAACTGAAACATAAAAATTTGAAGATTAATAGTCTAAAGTTTGATATCTCGAACAATGGTATGTCTGGTTAAAGCAGTATCAAATTAAGTATTCAACTGTAATTACGTTTGAATACAAACATCTTACAGGACTGTTTGCATCGTCAGCTTAAAATGATAACCATTGTTAAGTTAAATCTATTGTTTTGATTAAGGTTTTTAAATTGCACGATTGAGCCATATTTTTTTTTCATCCGTGCATTTCAATCGTTCGAGTAACCAATGTAAATGTAAAAGATATACAGTTTCAAAGCAACAAAAGAATAGCTGAAACTTTATTAAACTTAATCAATCTTTTTTTGCAATACTACTTCATCTCCGTTGTTGGTATTTGCGCAATAAAAGCGGCTTACCGAGGAACAAAAATAAAAACAATTTTCTTTATGTTCAATTCAATCTGCAGACAAATATAAAATACGAGGAAAAAAAGTCATTGGGGTATTAACAGGTGGTACTACATGGTTCTGTAAATTCACATAGCATTCAGTTTTGCGCGAATACGCATTTGATTCTGTTCTGACGAACGAAATACTCTTGTCTCTCCTTGCATGTTGTACATGCGCCTCGCTACCTTCGCTGTTTTCAATTTGCAATAGGATGCATACCTTTTTTTTTGATTCTTGAATTTGATGTGGATCAATCAATGGCTGATGTTCACGACGAAAATTTAAACTAAATTGAAACTAAATATTCGTCGGAATCAATATATTTGAATTCGTATTTTGGTTAGTGTAAAAGGCTAACGCTATGAGCGAAAATAAACTTGCAATAACAAATGAAAAAGTAACTTATTTTGAATTTTTTAAAAATCAAATAAACGATAAACGTTGATAGAAAAAGCTCTATTTCTTTTATAAATGTGATTTAAATATAACTCAATAAAAGTATTGAACTGTGAGCGTGGTTTTCCGCATTGTAAATCTCTTATATGTCACCAATATTTTTAATGGCTTTTTCGATCCGACGAACACTAAAAGGAAAAGCGTTGAACATTACTATCAGCGTAAGCCACAAGCCAAGACGGAAGGCTTTAGTTATTTTTGGAAGCATCAAATATGTGTGTATAAATATATGACGCAATCGTTGCATGTGTAGGACCACACGTGGGAAAACTTGAACCGGTTATTTTTTTTCTTTTTTCATTTTAATATCTCGAAAAGATGAGCGCGAGAGTGAAAAAGAAAAAAGCTTCCAAGACAGAACGCTCGTGTATTTTTAGCTATTATTAAACTGTATGGTGACTTCTCTTTTGGTGAGGGAGAAAGAATCTCTGTTTTTCCCCTTTTATTGTGTACTTTTTTATATTTCATAAGTAAAGACTTGAAAATATAAAAATTAAAGGATATTAATTTTCCATGTTGTTTCATAAGTGTTTTTTTTTATATTATTTAAATTGTTCTTACGAAAAATTTATTTCTAAATGGTATAAAAAAAAAATATGAATAAACCGCCTCTGGTTTAGTTTAATTATATTTAAATTATAAATATGCTTTTATAAAAAGATTTATGAATAATTTAACGCAAAAAATTTTTTTTTGTTTACTTTATAATTGGTCATTTTTGAAATTAGTATAGGTATAGTGTTAATAATCAAATCTTATTTCTTGAGTATAACCATATAATGTATTACCAATATGAAACACTTACATAAAATCAACACACATGGACGTAAGTTCAATACTAGTCATCTCGAATGATTATACAGATATAAACAAGTAATTGTCATATAAGTGTGCTTGATCTAGGTTATCCTAAATGAAGAAAGCGATTCAGCTAACAGTGGTTACAGTTTTCGCGCTACTCCGGTCGATTATTATCATTAACGCTCGAATAATGACATAGTGACGTAAAATACCATGTATTTTTATGATAAAGATAGCTGTGATATAACTTGAGAAGGCTATTAAGAGGAGAATGCAGGAAACGTTACAAAATAAAAAATATGTATTATAGTTATTGAGTTATCTAATATTGAAAGGAATAACTGATTTCGATTTAAGTTTTTACTGTAAAAATATCATTATAAATGTTATAAAATTTGTCGTATGCTTCATACTTTTAAATACTTATGATTTTATGAAATTTTCTTTAAATAATCGAAAGAAATATCTCTATTAAATATAAAGATAAAATACTGAAGTTCATTAGTATCACATATAAAAAGGTGGTGTAATAATTTAAAAAGTTTCAATGAATAAAAGTTGAAAATTGAGATTTGCTAGAATCTTTTTTGTTATACCGGCAAATAAATTATTCGAATAATTTGCAAAATTTAATCTTTCTCAAAATTCTTCGAAATCTACCAAAATTCCGTTAAGCGTTTCTCGAGCAGCAACATTACCCGAAGCTTGCCACTAAATTATCGGTTTTCTAAAAAATTCGCCAAGAAATTTCTCATGGGAGACTCCGAAAGTTTGTTCGCTACCTGCCTTTTATTAAGGTTCCAGAAGACCGAGTGAGAGTGAGCCTCACACTCCCCCGTGCAATCTTTATCCTTGGTTTAAAGCAGCGAATAAAAAAAAGAGTACTAGTACAAAATGTATGTGTGTTCGTCAGGGTTATTATTACTTTTCTTAGAGACGATTAAAGAAAATCTCGCAATATTCCAAGTCTTAAAATAATTTATCGCTCGTATCAAAGCAAAAAAAAATAAGAAAATCTTGATGCCCTTGGATGTGCAAAGTACAAAATTTCATTACGCCCTCTTAAAAGGAAGTCTGTTTAAATCAACAGCTCGAACTAAGAATGCATATAATATACATCGTCTCGAATAATTACAACACACGTCAGAGCAGCCTCTAGGTATTGTAACCGGTACTATGGTGGTGATTTAACCGTTTTTCAACTTGGCAAAAGTGCCTTTAACTTGCAAGAAGAAGAAGAAGCAGGTGTGCAGAGTCGATCGAGCATGAGCATGTTTCGCGTATATACTTGAGCTTATTCATACGCGTAATATTCCGATAAAATATTGCCATTATGCGATATATTCCAGAGCATATAACGCCAGAGCGTCATCGTGATTTACGATGTTAAGCACACGTGCCCCTCTCTCTCTTACGGAAATATAATGAAGAAGGATCGAAGCTTGCTAATTTTGGAACATCGTTGACTAGGCGCAATGTTTTGTCAGCTCTTGATTTCTGCGAGGCCAAAAATGAATTGGAGCAATTAATTTCTACATGGTTTTACATATATATATTTTTTCAATAAAATTCCAACATTAGGCATGCTGTTAAAATGAAGGATTTTCAAATGAAAATATATCTATAATATTTTATGTTAATTTTGATTCTGGGACGTGGCCGCATTTTTTAGGTCATCAACCTTTTTCTGCTATTAATATATTGTAGATCGAGAGATGGAATGGTAATATACAGTGGGCGGTGATGTTGCAGATTATAGCTTTCATGTATATATAATTCCTCTTTGGCACTTGATGTAGCCTATAACTTCAAGTGCAATATAATACTCAAGAAACTAAGCTAAATCTGACATTACTTAGGTTTGTAAGCTTGGATTAGTTACTTTTAGTTTTACACTTGAAAACTTAAACGTAATGTTTAAATTTGTCACGAGTAGTGCTATTAAAATAAATTATTTCGTTTAAAAAATTCTTCTTCTATTTCAGGTTAGTTCAAATTTGCAAACTTGATATGACAAATTAAATATTATTATAAAATATTTTATAAATCTCTGATGTCAAAATTGACGAGTAATATATCCAAAAGCAAAATGATCAATCGAAAGTGCGTTATTGGATAGCATGAACAAACTCATGAAAACGTCTAACCAAGGTGTCTAAAATTTTGGCTTTCCAAGGTCATAACTATACGAACCGCGAACGCGTCAAGAGACAGGTTATACGAGATTATCCCCCAAGGTAGAGCTGTAGTTATCGTGGACGTATGTGTAAACCTTCCTCCTACATCGTCCTCAAACATACACAATAGCTAAGCTAGAGAAGATGCAAAGGTGGAAGACAGGAGAGAGAGAAGGACTCGAAGGAAACTACAGGATGCGAAGGGGGAATGGAATCGATATCACGTGATAGCATATAGGAACATACCAAAGTGACCGCAGAATGCCATTCGCGCGCCGTAGTCCCTTTAGTATAGCATATCTATATATTATAGCATCGAACATCTCTCCTCTTTCTCTCTCCTTTATCGTTTAATGAATCGTTACCTCTGTCTCTTTCTCTCTCTCTTTCTCTCTCTCTCTGTCTTTGTTGCTCTGACATACTCTGAAATGCATCTTGTGCTATTATGGTGGCCACTAATGCCGTACTCCGCGCGTAACCCGTAAATTACATAGAATGCCGTGCAATAGATAGTATGGCTTTCGTATGCCGATCACCTATACCTCCAAATCAAGAGGATCGCTCTCTATATGTCGAATGTAGCGCGCGTACAGTACATTACATACGTTGAATCGACAGATACGAGGAGATTATTTCACTACTAGTCCGAGTTAAACTCCTATAAAGAGATCCAATGTGTATAGCCGAATAATTATTAGGAGCTTTACTAAAAATAAGAGTACAAGCCGAATGATACTTTGAATGCTTGTTTGCTACAAAATCAAGAATTATTTGTAAAACCTTGCAAATACAAATTCTATTGAATTCGGGATTCACAGTACATGAAAGTTTAATGTTTTGACTTGTTATATACATACGCGTGTACGTTTGCAAGCGCGTGCGAGTACGCTTTTATGTTCATGATTAAATTTGATTTTAAATATTGAAATAATATATGCTTTCAAAATCATCATGTCAATTTATTATTTAGAAACGCGAAGAGACGATACAAATATAACAATACCAATAGCATAATATTTAATGAATAATGTTATATCGTTAATGTTAGGAATACAAATAAAATATATTTATAATAAATGTATAATTTAAATGAAATTCACTTTATTGGTTATATAATACTGGTCATTGAAAATCTGTAGAAATGAATAATTATTTGATTATCATAATAGGATCATATGCATAAGAAATAATTGAAAATTCAAGTTTTAACGAATATATCGATTAATCAGAAATGAATTTACTTGTTGTCGATATTTTTTAACATCGATTCGAACATGTTTAACCACCGCAGAATATATAGGAATGCAATTACATTTTCGGCCATAATTTCTCAGTAGAATAAGTGCTTCGAGACAATACATTTGGGGTGGGATAAAGTCTCAAGAGATACGTATAAATAGGTATAGAAGCCCAAGTAAAAGAAGAGAAGAAGAAAAAGGTGGCCGATTGTCGAGCGATAACGACGGTCCTATGTCTCTTGAAACAGCCATGGTATAAGATTCTCGGATTACAATCGGCCAAAGAGCTAGTGTAGTAGTTTCCGTCTTTCTTTTTTTTTTTCAAGTATATATGTATATATACATTCGGTCTCGCGTCTTTTCGATCGATCTTTCGTTCCTTCTATCTCTCTACCTTCTTCTTATTCTTATTCTTCTTTTTTTCTTGTTTTCTCTTTCCAGTCTGGCTTTTATACCAGCTGGCCGAAACGCCCCGTCAATTGCCGAATTTGGCGATCTCGATAGGCCGCGCCTTAGTCTTACTCTTTCTTTTGGTGAGTAGGCGTGTATATAATGTGTGGCGAAAGAAGCTCTTGCGAACTTATATACCAAACGAACGAATAAAGACAAGAGAGAAGAAAGAAGAAAGGAGAGAAAAAAAAATGGAACACGGTGAATGACTGCACGTGCCGTTGAGCTCTCCTCGGCAGGCGGAAGTGATAAAAAGCGTAGAACACTGCGTATAATATGTGCGTGCATTACGTATATGAAAACATGACAAAGACATGGAAGACGTGCTATTCTTTTCGCGCTCTTTTGCTCGGTGCAATAACGACGTTAATGAACAACCACGTAACAAGTCAAAATCATCCTTTTACCGACCTTACTTTTCTCTCCTAACAGAGTTTAAACTATACTTGCGTTCGCGTCGAGGCTGCTACTCGATTTTATGATTTTCTGTTATTTCTTTTTTTAGACAAGCTTTTTGTGTATGATGGTATTTTCAAACGTTTTTATTTTTTTTATTTTTTAAACCTCGAGTGCTTTATTGCTTTATTTTAGTGGCGTGAACAGATGCGCGGTAAATCATTCGTGTAATGAACGTTGAAAAAAAAACTTTCGAAATTATTGTAATGCTTTTTTTTAAAGTGTTGAATGAAGAACGAATTCGTGGTGATGCAAATTTAATCAATGCACATATAATTATCAGTGTGATTTGCATTTACATGTTCACTGCTGCGATGGAAATTAGCAACTCCTTAATTTATTTTTTTAAAGTTTTTTTTCTTTTCAAACCGCCATGTCTTTAATTATAACGTAACGGTATCCTAACAGCAATAATATATTTAAAAGTTTAACTTAAGAAATTTTTATTCAGTAATTTATAATAAAAATTAATAATGGACAGTGAGAAATCACTATTCTCAATTAGCTGATTAAATTTCTTTTATTAAAGAGAAATTTTTACTTTATATATTTAAATAAATTATTTGTGTAAATAAAACTAAAATTAATTAAGTACACTAACTAGAATGATCATTCAGCAGAACAAAACTAATAATTTTCCAATTATGCAAAATTAGATTTTAGAGAAAGCGATACATTAATTAAGTGAACTCAGACAAAAGTATATTGATGAATATATTATTGTTTAATAAGTGTTGTTTGTAAGTGTTGAAATAAAAGGAGGAAGTCTTCATTTATTCAAATGTTACAGACAAAATAAAATGTTATTTATACGTTTTATTATAAGAATCCAGATAGATAAATAAATATGGACACATCTATATATAAAATATTCACAACATTAAATTATTCTTAATGAAGTTCTTAATCGTAGCTTCGTAAACATTAAAATTTATTATGAGCGGCGTTAAAATTGAAAAGTTTAAAGAAAAACAAATTATTTGTTTTCTAGTATCTGAAAATAATCATTCGGAGCTTAAATTCTCGACACAACATCATCTTTAGGCCAGTAATATCTAAGCCAGTTAAATGAACTTAAAGAAGAGTACGAGGAAGAAGCCTCGTAGGCTTGTTTCGTATTTTAGTCTGCTGGTGCTTATTTGAGCGACGGTCGACAGGTGCTGTTGGGCTTGGCCAGTAGCAGCTGTTAACGATGCTTCTCTTTTAACATGTCCGCATGTTAGAATCTTTTTAAAGTTTCAGAAATTTTATAATACACAAAAAAGCTTAGTATTATACTTATAGCTAATTGTGTATAAGCTAATCTATATACATATCTATATTTTTTACCTATTCATCCATTTGATTCTTTCGTATCTGTACAAGTCATCGAGTTTACCTAATTACCCTTGCCAATCCGATACAAATATTTCAAAGTTACATGAACGCGGGTTTGGAGCAGCTCTTGCTTCCATTGAAATCGTTATAATTCACATCAAAAGGATGTACACACGATAGATGTACACGGTTAGTTTTATTTTATTTCATATTTTTTTTTACTTTTCATTTTAATAGAGAGGATGCACAACGTGTATATGCTCTAAATTTTGCAGAATGAATGGACTAGTCGCTTTTGAAATAGAAATAGATAAAGTAGATCTTTAGAGAGTTTGTATGAAATGTTAATATGATTAAAACGAGAAGTGATGTAAGCGCTCTTATGTCATAACTTGTAAGATGAAGGATACACGCAGTGACGATTTTTCTTTTTTTTTTTAACATACATACACCGAAGCTTTTGATGTTTAATTGTTGAGAAAAGTTGAAATTCATGTAAAAAGCCGAAAGCACGCTTTATCTTTAGGTAAATATTTTCTTTTACAATGCCAGATATTAGGTAACTTTGACTATTAATAGCTTTGAAATTCAAAATTTATTTTACTTGATGCTTCCTGTCATTGCAATAAACATCATAATCGGAACAAAAAACTATTTCGTTTCGTGATATTATTGACATAGATATTTCAAAAATTATTTTATTCAAAGAAGAAATATAAAAAATGAAAATTCGCGTGAATGATTTGTAAAACAAATTTTTGAAAATGAGCACGGAAAATTTACAATGGAAAACATCGCGATAAAATCACAATAATATAACTACTATTCGCACGTAACACATAACAACGTAAAAACAATAATACCGCGCCTACAACACTCATTACAATTGTATAATACAGCTACAATGTTCTCATTAAAAGCACATACACAATTTTAGTAGCACTGAAATTACTGATTATAAAAG
The DNA here is from genome assembly GCA_017163975.1 of Anastatus disparis. NCBI lineage: Eukaryota > Metazoa > Arthropoda > Insecta > Hymenoptera > Eupelmidae > Anastatus > Anastatus disparis. The sequence goes on from JAFFSR010000012.1 coordinate 1,305,992, forward strand.
TCGGTTAAAAGTTTTCGTAACTTCATTTTGGAGGACAATGTATATTTTGAGAACTATATATCACTATTTTGGTAAATTTAATAAATTTTTAATAACTTGCAATAAGTTATATCTGAAGGAACGAATTTTAATAGAATCTGCGTCATCAATAATTTAGTATATCCATGTCTGTGGGTATTACTTAAATACCGTAACTACCATCCCGTATATACATGAACAGCAATTTAAATATATTTTTAGCTACGCTATGTTAAAGATTTAACAACTCAGTCGATATATAACCAAAACGATTTAAGTCATTACAAAGTTGAAAACTGCACTTAACACTCGATTATTTTTAGAACTAAAAAAAATTTTTTTTTATTTCGTTTTCCAGCAAAGTACACCCACGCGGAAACTATATTCAAAGAGAAAGCTTCTTTTTTTCCAACTTTATAAAAGCTATTTTATTGTAGGGATAATCGATAAACGTAATTGCTATGATTTGTTTTCGTTTGCGTATATCTTTCAAATAGTTTTGAATTTATTTTTCTTTTTCGAGCGATAAAAGGTATGCTAAAAGTACTTTTTTAACGCCCCAAAAATTCCATGTTGCGGTTCTTTTGTTTGCGCGAGTTACGAAAAGAACGCGAGAAAAAATATTGACCATACGAAGAAAAAACGTGGAAATATATGTAGGTACACAGAGAAAAATAAAATAGAAAGATGTTTTATACTATAAAAAATTTGAGCGAATAACTACATGGTACGTGTAACATGACGGGGCTTATGATATTCGCGCGTAGACTGTACGTAGCTATTTTTAACTTGCTCGTCGATTAGAAACATACGTATACATATACGCTTCGTTCCACAATTAGACGCGTCTCATGCTCGGCTGCTCTCGATCGCGAGTGTTCTGACTTTTGTTTTTTCTCTAATACATCAGTCGTCCAAAAATCGCGTATGCATATAGCAAATTTAGCCTCAGGGGAAAGAGGGTTAGGAGCAAAAAAAAAAAAAAGAAATACAAGTGAGGGTAAAATCGGGCCAAATGAATTATAACATGTTCCTCGTCTATATAGAAACAAGAGGGCCTGAAAGCGTAAAAACGAGCGGAGGTCAGCGGAAAAAAATACAACGCTCGCTCTTGCTATTTCGGACGTTATCATCACGCCTGACACGCTTGGCTATCGCAAACACGCGAATTTCAGAGTCGCGCGGCGAATTGGAAATCGCGCTGTGGGAATGAAATCAAAGAGTGAAAAATAAAAGAGCTTTGAAAAATAAAAAAAATAAAAGAGAGAGAGAGAGAGGAGGGATGGGAGTATAGAGAGAAAGAAACGCCAATCGTCGATCGGCCGTAACGGAGCGATAAAACGAAGGGAGTGAGAAAGAAAGAATATGTATGTGTATATATATATATATATATATACGGGAGTGGCCGTTCGAATGTGAGAATAGCGCGACATCTGGCTGCCGTACCGTACTTGTTCAACGAGTATCGTATCGTGGGTGTAAATAAAGTGGGGAGAAGAGACGATGATTGCTGAGCCCTTTATACGCGGCTATATTTATACTTGATTTTCGAAATAGTTTTCATATGGATTTTTTTTACGTGCTCTATACTTTACAAAGCTGATGAAAATTTTATTTTTGTTTTTTATTTTTTTCAATTTAATTTATTACCAAGAGAAACTAGAAATCAGTCTAAAAAGCGCTCGAAAAAGCATTAAACGAGCGGTTAAATATTTGAGAGTCATCGTTTGAGTTACAACAAGCATAAATTGTAAAATGAATTGAGAAAGTTTTGTACAGTAAAGTGGAAAATTCACTCCTGTCTTAAAACGAATTAAGCTAAACTAAAATTTTCATTATTTACTTTATTATTTAAAGGTTAAATTTATCCTTGCTTTTATTTTATATGTATATAAAATAATTAAAGGATAATTTAATAGAGTAAAATTTGAAATAGTTTAATGTACGTATTGCGTATATTTAATACCATTTATTAATGATAGTAACTTATTTATACATAATTCAAGCATCTATAAACTTTTTATTTCCACAATATCATGATATGCACAAATATAATGCATGTGTAAGTAGCATAATTTTTGCGTGCATTTAATAAGATGGCTTTTGACGTATTATCGACGAAAGCTGTTTATAAAAATGATTATAGTGTTTAAATGATGGGTTTATCTCCAATAAGTGGTATTTTTTTAATATTATTATTACATAATTTCATTTATGTATTAAAGCTTAAAATAAATATGAAAATGCGTGAGATATTCTGAATTACGTTTTTCATTGTTTTTAATAGAAATTTTTTATACGGAAGCACAGAAATGTGGAAAAACTTTGTCAATATTTATTTCAAAAAGGAAATTTGTAATCCTAAACAAATTTAGATTCTAAAACCATCAAACTTAAAAAAAATGTTGCTTTGACTGTCCGCTCTTTTTATACGGTTGATTGCTAATTTAAAATTATTTCAACGCTTGATCTCAAACGTAATATATTTCTTAAAGAACAAGTACACATGTACCGAGCTTCGTGCGAACCAAATTCCTTCATCTCATGAGTAAAAGAAAGACGGATATATCAATCAGAACTAAATTCTTTCTATACTTTATATTACGGGCAGGATTTTATTTTCAGGAATGTATGCTTTAAAATCTAAATTTAGAGTAATTGAGAAAATACAAATGTACGAAACTTTTTATTACGGTTTTTTTATTAATAAAGATAAAAGTTGAATTGTATTTTTTATTTACAAAATATACATGAAATGGTCATACAATGCCAAGTTAATATTTGTATTTATATCAAAGAAATACCATAAATGTAAATAAACAATCTGTCTTTTGATATTACAGTCAGCGCAATATTGACTTTTATTAGGCAATAACAATTTCGTTTATAATTTTAATGAAAATATAAATGTCAGTAAATATGATTTTCATCGATTGAAAAGTGATTATATAAAATGAAAATTATATATTTGATTAAAAACTTTTTTAATATGAAAATTTAATTCTTTAAAAATACAATTAATTTGACATTGGATATCTCCTAGTATACAGACAAAAATTTCCCAATAAAAATTATAATAATTATTGTATAACGCTCTCGTATAACAAATCATTTGCGAATTTGATAATATGTAATCAAATTAACATAATCCTACTGCAAATTTATCAACATATTATTAAATTAATAAATTATACTGTCAAATTAATAGAGCATACTACAGATTTGACAAAATGTGTACACAAGGTATTCACTCTATTGTGAATATGTTAATTTTTTAACTATTACATAGTTTAAATGGAATTTAGTAATTTAGTACTTAAGATTTTAGAAAGAAAATTACATTTTCAAAATATAATTAGTTAAAAATATACGAAATAGCTTTGTATAGTTTTATTTTTATTTTTAAATAATCTTTATTATTTTAGGTATTAATTTATGATTGAAAATACAATTCATACAACATATTTAACAAAATTAAAGTTTATTGAAGCTTAAAAAATTTTGTTTGAACCGCACAATTCTGTTTTCTTAGTGTTTATGAAATAAATAAAAATTTATTAATCCGTGTACAGCTTTGTTTTCAGTTGAGATTGTACTATTTTATTTATTTTATATTTTATTTTGTTAAAGCTTTATAACAAATGAGATGAACTATAAAACGATTCGCCTAAATGAAACTATCAGCGCGTAAAAGTCAGAGAAGTAGAAAGTATGTATAACAAACCGATAAACGCTAAAAATATCTGAGCATAAAAACGAAAATACCTATATTTTTGCGTTCATTCTCAATGATAGAGCAATCAAAAGTGCATGCGCGCGTATATGTGCATAGCAACACAGTACAACTTTGACAGTGGAATTAATTGAAATGCGCGCACTGCAAACTCACGGCAAAAGAAGTGGACACGAGAGTTGGAGCAAGGATAATCGCGATCGATATACATATCTATATATATCTATATATCTTTGCAACCTGAATAACGTGGATACGAGTGTAGAAAAAAAAAATGAAAATCTCAATGTCGATTTTCAGTCTATTGCCACCTGTGGCCTGCAGGAATGAACCCGCCTTCAATCTTCACAGAGCGTGAACTCTATAGAGAATTTTTTAAACGAACTTTACCGTTGCAGCTATCAATTTCTTTTTCATCTCTATGAACGTTTTTCATAATGGAAAAAAGTTAATACTGATCCCGAATAATAAAAACGTATAATTCGTTAAAAGTCAAAATTAATATGTTACAAAAACAATTTTAAGAACAGTAAATTAGATTTTTCACAGCACTTATATATAATCATATCATATACAGAATTACATAAATTATATGACTAGTCAAAAACTTGTGAAAATAGAAATGACTACGTTATGATTAAATTTATTTTTAAATAATAATTTATAATTTGTTTTTAGTTTTACTTATTATTGAATTATTAGCAGACGTGGAATTTGAATACGTCTTTGACTATTAGTAGACTCAACATTTGAGTCTTGAATCTTGCAAAGTGAATTTATAACAGCAAACAGTTTATCCTCGACACAAAGAGGAAAATCATGCAACGGCGCAAGCGACGTTGTACGTTTAAACGAGCTAAAATTAGCTCGGCCCTTTGAAGATCGATGAAAACTAAAGGAATGGCTTACAAAAGAACCGCGCGCGCTCATCGTAATTTTGTAGGAAAGCTTTAATTTACAACAACTAAATTTCCTAGACATTAAGCAAAGTATGGTAGTGTTAAAAAATAAGAAATACGAATTTGTGTTCATTTTATGTAAACATTGTACCCTTTTAATCTTGTATTTGTTTATTAACTCGTTAACCAGGTGACAGGAGTATACCTCTGAAGATCATTGAAGTTAGACAGCATCGAGCATGGTACTTAGATGGATGACTACTTGGTAAGCTCATGCTTGTAGTTTGACCTTATCAATCTCTAAAGTATGTTTTCAAATTCAAAAATGGGAATAAATGATAGGATATGGATTGTTTTAGCGTTTGAACCACGAAATATGATATAAACACATTGAACAACTCCAAAACACTTGGTCATTCCAGAGAAGATCGACCTTAATGTTCCACTGAGTTAATTTGCCCATATGGTTTTTCCTTTAACATAGGCATATCATAAGTGAATACAGAATGGTGTAGGTTTAAGAAATCATGGAAAATTTTTAATAGAAAAAACAACACTCTAATATAATATGATATACAATTTCTGAGTTAATTTGTCATTTAGAAAAGGGAAAGGCACAAGGAAAAAGATTCATCAAATATTTAATTTAACGATTTGTACAGATTTTTGCACATCGTATTGATTTAAAAAGCATCTTCTTTATCTATTTCTATCTAATTCTAAAGGCGGTTCTTTAGATTTGAGGTAAAACTGGTAAATGTTCAATTGTAACTCTCCCGGGTAAGAAAGCTAGAAAGAGAAGTGTGTATGGCACTCGGTGGTACAGTAAGTAAGAACAAGCGGCTTTAAACTATATACACAAGCGAACCCTATTATTATTGCATTCTGCATGTGTTTTGCAAAGGCAGAAAGCAAGTAAGCAAGCAAGCCACAGTAGTATTTACAGTCCCTAAGGTCCACTAAATTTTATAGTTAAATTACGGCCAGTGCGACTAGATATTTTCTCGGTGATGGAAGCGCCCCGGAACTCTCTTCTATTCCCTTTCTCTCTCTCTCTCTCTTTATCTTTCTCTATCTTTTCTGTTTATACGTTTCTAAGTTGTGGCGACTAAAGCCGCCTTTAACCTCTTGAAGAATCTAAATATAACTATGAGGAATGAGTAAATATGCGCCGCGCCACGCCGCCAGCCTAGCCTCTGACGTTGATTAAGCACGATAACTCCTTTAGCGTCGTGTCCACCTTACAAATGAAGCCGAGTGACAAGAAGCACGAAAGATGTGTCAAAGGTATATATACATTATAACAGAGGATAATCGAGTATTTCTGACGACGGCTAAGCTAATATTCTAAGGACGTTTAAATCGATTTCGATGGCACAATACAATTTTCCCTGTTATTATTGCTGGATAGTTTAGGATAGATTAATGCTTTACTACGAATGAATGTAGGACGCACGCATACGCATACTTATTTCTTTTTTTTTGTCAGTTTTTTTTTTCATTCGAAATCTGGAGAGAGAAAGAGAAAGGAAGAGCGTTGATGACCAGTGATTATTCGCTTTATTACGAAACTTTCGTTTTAACGACATTCTAATGTTGGAATATTTTTAAGTGAAATATTTACCTTGTAAATTTTGTCGAGCTTGAAAAAAAATATTCGTTGAATTTAATTTTAATTTATTTAAATGTAAAAATTATTAATATTTGACTTTTGCCAAAACAAACTTGAGCTGGTTTTATATCATTAAGGAAAGTAATTTACAAACTAGTAATAACTTATTTATGAAAATTTTAATAACGCTTTGACATAAAATTGTCAAAGCTACGGATTTACAAATAAAAATGAATTATAAGAGATCAGACTTGTATATATTATTGAAAATGATTAATTTTAAAAAATTGCTAATTACAAATAAATGACGTTTTAACGTAGATTAGCATGACATAGACTATCCCCTAATAAAGTCAGTCGAGCGAAAGATCAACGCACGCCTCCAAGTCTTATGATCAATGCCTCGAGGTACACGGAGAAGAGGGGAACGCGTATACAAGATGCTCTTTCACAACGCGCCAACGACACTAATAACTTTTCAAATTCAAAGGCGTGCACCCGCGCTTTTACTTTATGAAAGAGCCAACTGTATACTTAAAGGCACACACAAGCAACTTGAAGAAAATATTCGCTTTCCTTCTCATCTGTTGTATTTGATTTTAAACGTTAATATAACCCGGGCCGCACAGACCGCATAAACTTTAATAATGAATTATACGGAAATGAAACTATAAGTTATGAAAGAAGACACCTACGATTTTTCAGACGAATTTCAGCATTTCTAATGATTAAAATCAAATATGAAAGATTCATTTATTAAAGCGTCAGGTTTATTTATGACTTTTGTATTTTTAGACGAATAATAAAATCTATTATTATTATTAAAGATGACTTTATTATACAGAATAAATATTTAAATAAATTTATTAAACTTTTTGAAAAATCAAATTATCTTGTTATTTATTTATTCTTTTTGATGGAAAGATTTATAACAAGCTGTAATTAAAATGTAAGTTTTACATTATATTAAGGCTGAAAGAAATTATTTAATTTTGGGCGCTGTTAAATATCATGGCTGCTTTGTTCTTTTTATCCTAAATTATAACACGTTCACAAAACTGACGTAATTTAACATTTCTAAAATAGAAAGATAAGCGGAAGTAGCTAGCTCATACACTATCTCGGCTCTCCTTCTCGTTGAAATCGCGACTGTGAAATAAAACGAAAAATTATTGGACAGAGTATTCGCGCGACTTATTCGCAAGTAAAATGACTTGGCGCTAATGATAGCGTTGAATCACACCAAAATTATTGCTCGTTTGCGAATTTATTCAATGAGCTCTTCTTTATTTTTTTAAACTCTTTTTCTCTCTCTCTCTCTTACGGTTTTCCTCGTGCGCTTGAGCAAGTCTCAAGTGAATACAATGATGTCTTGATGGGTCCCGAACAGAAGAACGAGTCTGTGTTGGTAATGAGGTCATATGAATAACCAAGTCTTTCCTGTAATGAATGACTTAAAGGAAAGAAGGAAAAAAAGAACTTAACGCATGTTGTATGAGCGCGTATAATGCCAGTCGAGGAAGTAGCAAAGAAGACTTTGTAATTAATGCGTTTGACCTGAATTATAATTATCTTCAAGTAGATGATTACAATCGTATCGAATCTGGACTTTTTGCCGATTGTAAATACACCTTATTAAAAAAAAGAAATCAAGTTGTGATGAAAGATAAGGTGTCTAAAAGGATGTGAGCTACTAACATTACAATTTTCGAAATTTTTTAATTTTCCAAAATGCACCTTATAATTGATTTTAAAAATTTTTTATATAAGATTCAAAAACTTAGAAAACTGTCGATAAACCATTAGTACTATATCCACGTGACGTAAAAATTCAACCATTTATATACATTAACATTAAACTACATTTTTTTAGATTATAAAAGTATTATTTCTTAAACTAAATTCATCTAAAAAAGTTTTTCAATTTTATTTTTATTATGAACGCAACTTAAAATCTATTTTTGAATTCTAAAGAAAAATAACATATTATTTACTATATTAAATTAAGAATTTTCAAACGTAATTTTTTCATTATTAATTATTTTAAAATTCATTTTTCAAGGTACACATTAAATTCAATGCCTTATATATCTTAATCTAAAAAAAGTAATGATGGTATCACAAAAATTTGAAAAAAAAAATTTCACTCATAATAGTCAGAAAACAACGCGATAGATGTAATGAAAGGAAAGTAAAAAAAATGAAGTAATATATGTCTAATATATCAAAGCACTCTACATGAATTGCTTTTTTTTTCTTCCTTCTACTTAGTTTCAATAAAATTTTTTATGGATCCGAATATACGGAGCGAGTCATTTCATGAGACGTAGCAAATCCATTCGATTTTCAAACTTCTCCCCTCCACTTTGTAAGTCAAAGTTTTTGTGTACAGTCACACTTTAACATGCAAAAGCCATCCCTCTTAATGTACACAAATACACACCTTTTTCCCTTCTGTCAAGCTTTAGATAAAAAAAAAGAAGAAGCAAAAAAAAAAACTAAAGAAAAAAGAAATAACGCGGTAGCAGCTTGAAAACGAAGACATATTTTTCTGTGAATACCATGCAAAGCAAAGTCAACGACGACGACTACGACTACGACGACTATACTACGACGAAGCAAAACGAGTTGTCGCGGAAGAGCCTTAAAGTACATCAGAAGTGAAAAATCTGGAGGGTTCTTTTTTTTCTTCTCTTTTTTTTGCGCTCGTGCGACAGGCACCTGCGCATACGTGCACGACCGTATAAAGTGACAACACATAGTAAAGAGAGTAAAAAAAAGAAGAAAAAAAAACAGTACACTATACCTTAACCTCGTTATTTTCCGAACGCGACAGGCTTCTTTTCAGTTTCCCGCCGCAGTAATCGCATTATCGCGTATCGTCGTTACGAGAACGACTCTCTTTCTCCTCCATCTATGTGTTTTACCACTATGCTTACGTTGACATCGCGAAAACGTTTCTTTCCGCGGCTCAAAGATGACTTTCAAGAGAAGAAAACTCTCTAACCCCACCCTAGCTCGAAGTATCTTCTTCTTTTTTTCTTTTTTTTACATTTGTTTAGGCAGATATTTTACGCAGGTAGAAAGGCGGAACGAAGTGCGAGTAATGTTTCAAGAACTACACAACGAACGGCCTTTCAGTGCCTTCTTTATACATGGAAAAAAAAAATTTTTTTTATATACCCTTGCTGGTAGTAATGCGGATAGAGCACGCGCAAGTATATATATTTCAATATAAAGAGCCGAAAATTACCAAGGAAGAGTGATACACTATAGAGAATACAAAAGAAAGAGAAGACTTTCTTTTGGGTTCGCTTTTTTTTTATAGAGCTTTACTGATTCCTCGTGCGCACGTGGAGAAACGAGAGTTACGTAATGCATGATGTATAGAGGTATTACGGGATCAGCTAAATTTATAAGACAAGTGTAATTATCATAAAAAAAGTTGTTTTTTTCTCTACGTTGCTGGTATAGAAGATGTTTTTAAATTCACTTGAATTTTGAGCTAATCAAATTATTTTTAATTAATTTTCCGAAGTGCGACTTAATGATGAATAATTTCTTCATTCGTTTCAGGAGTTACATCATAAAAATTGAAATCTTTTTTCTTTATATAAATGAATTTTCAATAAATTATCCTCAAAAGATAATGATAATTTTGAAAAATAAATAACATTGATCAACGAATAAAAAATAAATGTTACAGTAAAAAAATTGATATTCAATCTGTATCCTGAAAAAGATTTGAGACTTGCGTCTGATCATTACGTATTCACCCGAATAAAAGTGAAAGTTGTATGAGAGCATCAGTTTTTGATCAAGAGGACTGATGGGTACCAAGAGATTCGATCGTTGTCTCGTGCATTCACCGATTATGTGAAATTTCTTTAATGATATTTTTATTAATACATGTATAGAGAATTGCTTTAAGACTAACTAATTTATGCATGGAGATCAATGCATTTATTTCTGTATCATCATTTTAAAATAGCTTATTTTTATAAAGATATCTAGAGTCCAATTTCCTTTAGGTCAGGTGAAACTTCAAATGAATATATAGCAAAATGAGAGTAAGGTTTGATCGGATTTTCAAATCGCGAAAAGTCTATTTTATCTCAATCGTGGAAGAAGAAGAAGAAGAAGAAGAAGAAAACGAGAACTGGCTTTTCTTGGGTTAAAACGTCAAGTAAGTGGATTACGAACAAAGAAGGAAATAGAGAAATCGACGCTTCACATAAAAAGCGAATTAAAAGTCGATGACTGTTGTCAATGAGATAACGTTCGACAGCCTTATAAAGAACCAAAAAGGATGCATATAATTTTAACAATCATGTCACATGTATTCCTTTTTTTATATTTAATTATTCAAACAATCTTTACTTAATCATCAAAAAAATATATTTATATAAATTCTTTCTTCTAATGAAACATTTTTAAAATAATCTCTTATTAATACTGCATTTAAAACATTTAGGTGATAGAATGGTTTAATCATAGTAATATCGAATGATTTTTATTATAAAAGTTAGCTTCACTAGGTCCAGATAACTGAACTTTCTTAGATATACAGTTACTAGTATAGTAATGTTATTTTTACAAGACCGAGCTTAACAAGAAGCTTGAGAGAGGAGGAAGAAAGTTTTAAGTGTCCAAAATATACGCGAAAAGAGAAGAGAAAAGCGGAAAAGAATAGTTGAAAGTATAAAAAAAAAAAGAAAACGAAAGAAGAAAACGTGAATCCAACTCGAGCCGGTGCGCCAAATACGCTCGTAACGAGCCAGGACATTACTATCAAGTTTCGCTTGTCGAAAAAAAAAGAAGAAAGAACGAAGAGAGAAAGAAAAGAGAGTCGCACGCAAACTGTACAGTGTGTCGCAGAACGAAGCTTTGATCGTACTCCTCTTTTTTTTATTTTTTTTTAAACTTCTGTGCCGTGGGCAAAATTTATGGCTCCGATTAACGATATTCGCTTGCGCGCGCGCGCGAGCTCGAAAGTTCGTTCGAAAATTGGATGTATGTGTAGCTCATAGAGGAGAAGAAGAAAAAAAAGAGAAGGTCGTATATACTGTATATATATACAGTAAACGTGTGCTACATGCCTCCTCTTTTCGTTCACCTTCTTTTTTAGTTTTTTCTTTTTTTTTCATTTTTTTTTCCTTCTCGAGCTGCAGCGGTGCCGATAAAAGCGAGAGTCTTGCTTGTGCAAGCGCGCAAAGCTAAAACTCGAGACAGCGTTGCCAGCTTATCTGAGGGAGAGAAAAAAAACCGTCCCACTAATCCCACCACTACTAGCAGCGCATTTTGGCTTGTCCTCTTTTGCCCTCTTCTTTTGCTTTCTATACTTCGATGTCGACCTTTTTCAGGGAGGCCTTCATACTGCGAGAGAAGCGACAGGTTCTCTATAAGTGTCTAGAAGGAAGTCGATCGAGAGGAGGATGAGGAGTCAATATGTTGTGATTTTTCGTTCGTTAATTCAAAAAAAAACGTTTCTTCTTTCTTCTATCCTGTTTTTTTCTTTTTCTGGTATTAAATTTAAACGAATGCTTGATTATTCATTCCCGATGTGAGTTTTAATTATTTTGCATTTATTTTCATTTTAATTTGCTTTATTTTCTCTCTCTTAATTTTTTTTAGCACAAGATATATATATATATATATATATATATATACGCTTGATATTTACACGTTAATTCGTTGAAATCGTTTAAATGCATAATGAACTTTCGAATGGTGTCCGAAAATCAAGTTCTCGTAAAGTCAATTCATCGAGTATAATACAATCGTTAAACTTATATAACAGAGAAAATAAACTGAATAAATTATCATTATATACGTATGTATAAATTTCTTTCGGGAGTATGAAAAATTTATGAATATCAGAGTTTGGCTAAGCGAAAAATCTCGATGTAAATTATACGTTTGGAAAGCGAATATAAAGAAAAATACTTCACGGTATACTTATCGACGAAGAGCCAAAGACATTTTTATTCTAATGTAACAAGAAAAAGAATTCTGATAGATGCCTCTTTAAAAAGAGAGAAGCAAAGAACAACGAACGTATTGTCAATGCTTTATGCACGTATATACATTTTCTCCTTTCATCCTGATTTATATATATACGCTTCGCGGTGCGATAAGCTCCTCTCTCGTTCGATCGTTTCGTTTTTTTCCTCGAACAAGACAATAATCGTTTCTTTCTCGCTTGCGATATCCTCCTTCTTAAACAAAATTTATTTTTTCCTTTTCTTTTTCGGACGAATTTATATATATGTATATCGATTGCTCCGCCTGCTCACCAGTAGGATGTAGGCCGTCTAATACATCGAACACGCGAGTGAGCGTGTGCTTGTGTGTATATATAAAAAAGATCTACTATACTTGCCAGGTTTGACTTTTGTATATAGGTATATATTAATATTATACTTCCACCATAGTTTTTTGTGCGCAAAGATATAAACGATTAGATATTAAAACTTGTTATAATCGAGCGACCGCAATACACCCGCCTTTTTTCGTGACTCTGCTCATGGACGTAATAATTTCATGACTCGTTCCTTTCTTTTTTTCTCTATGTATAAATATATATTTATTTTAAACTTTTTTCTATATCCTTGTAACTTCTGTCGATTGTACGGGGAATTCAAATTATCATAAGTACGAGTAGGAGAATAATGAGAATGAATTACTTGTAAACTAACTCACAAGTTTTGAAAAAAAAGCGCTTGAGATATGCGAACAAACTCTAGAAAATGTATTTTAAACTCGCCGTGGGAGAATTTTGCAATCAGTCGAAATCAGAAAATAGAAAACGATTATACGGGTTTGTATTTTGCAGCTCGGAACGCTTGAAATTTTTATTTTCTTCAAATTTTCAAATAAATTTAAAACGTACCGTGTACTTATATGGAAAAAAACTTAATAATCGTTTTAATAAGCACTTGAAATGTTAGAGCTAAAGAAAGATCGATACCGTACATCCTTACCACATGAGAATGAAAGAAAAATTTATTTATTTTTTTAATTTTTAAATTAATGAAAAGCTTTCATACGAGATGTTGAATAATCACTAGAGTGATTAAAGCGCTTAAAGTTGAAGGTTCAAATGTAATTAAATGAAGCTAATTCCAGTTTTAACGTAATTCTCATTCTATGAATGACTTTGTAATGTTCGGAGATAAAAAAGTTCTCGTATTTTGCTCGGTACAATAACAAGAAAGATTTTTATGGGCATGAAATGCGAATATAAATTACATCATAATAGAAACGGCATGGTATTTTAAATTAATAACAATAAAAAAGTTACACTACGACATTAATATTTCGTAGCTTGCAGATTATTTTCCATGAAATTTTGAACCATTTTTTGTCAACTATTATAAATGAATCATTACTTTTTAGTTTTCATTTATTATTTTGTTGGGTACCTCAAATAGGAAAAAATTCATGATTTTTAAAATAATTAAATTAAATGTTTTATTTTAGAATTTTCTTACTTAACAAAGTAAATTTAGCTGTATATTACCTAACTTGAATACTTAATGAGCTTACGTTAAGGAATTTCCATCAGGTCAATCTTATCTACCAATTCAACAATTATAAGATAAATGTTAAATATTTATATATGTCAAAATTAAAGTCTGTTTAATGACTGGAATCTTAATATGTAACAAGCTTCATATGTAGTTAGTTAAGCGTTAATTGATAATAATTAAAAAGAATGCATTGAATTTTTGAATAAAGCTGTAATTTGATGAATCTAAAATAAAATGTAAATATAATTTTGAAAATAAAATTACCTTAATACTGTCGTAGCAGGCAGTAACTCGTCCATTTTGCACTTCGACATTGGCTGGTGGATGTGCAAATTTGCACTCCGTATCCGGTCGAGTACATTTCTGACGCTGAAATTCCCTGCAGACCTCGAGCTGCAACCATCGCGAATCCTTTCCATTGAGTAGATTGTTCATGTTGACCATAGCCATCTCTTCCTGTGGCCTGTCTTTTTTAATTGGAAGCTGCTGCTATTGCTGCTGCTGTTGCTGCTGTTGTTACTCGTCTCTCTCTCTCGCCTCGGATTTCACTCGCGCCGCCGATGTAGACGACTATCTTTTCAACTGATATATTGCAAAGTCGGTAATTATTGGGGTCTTATTCGTGCAAAAAGACTTACGAAGATACATTCACTCACATCAATTCATTCAACCTTTAAATTTGCTTTCACTCGTTTTATAACGATGAATTAATTTTTACAGTTATACGCCCACCTTCTCTGAATGTTCAATTTTCGAATGATTTTTTCACTTAAGGTCACTTTAAGCAGTAGCTTTTAAATTAAATAAATCTATTCGAAATTTCACACTCAGACTAGATTAATCGAGACTTTTATACGTTATTTTGAAAAATTTTGATTTGGAATTTAATTTAAAAAGTTCAATCTGATTAAGTATTTTTAATTGTATATAGAAAAATCAAATGATTTTTTAATATTACTTAAATTTATCATTCAAACATTCATTCAGTCAACTTGTCAAGCGCGCGTCTGTACCCTCGATATCTCTTTAACAAAACACGACCCCAATAATTGCCTTACGTTCTAATAAGATTTCGCGTTACGTATATATATACTCGTTCATACAATCAGTTTTCACTAAAGCAAAACCGAGTCTTACCAAAATTTAAATATTTTTTTTTTCAAAGAATTTTTTTGATCAAAATATCTTGGGCTTTAATTTAATCTTCAAATGTAGACTACTGTAACGCGTACACGATTAAGCTATATATAATATACTGTTAGACGAGATTTGAACGATAACAAATGTCTATTAAGAAATTTAATTTGATTTTACAATACGAGAAAAAAAATGAACTATTTTATGCGAAAGCAAGTAATGAGTCCGTTATTATAACGCGAGTTGAAGTAAACGTTGAAGCACGTTCCGTACCTTCTCGCCTCCTTCTCCTCTTCTTCCGACTGTTGCACACAACTCCTCGTGGCTATCAAAGATATATGTATATATATATCTGTCTAAAGGCGTGTAAGAATCGCTAAGCACTAAAAGCTTTCCAAAAGCTAAAAGTACACGAGAGATGCTGGATTGGGCTCAAGCTCGCAGAATGCTGATGCTGATACTGTTGCTGCTTTTTCGACTACTGGCGCAAATCTGATTGCTGGTTGAGCTTCTCATTGGTCTCTTCTGTTAGTTGATTCAATGGTTTGCTGCTTGGTTGAATATTTGCTTGCTGCTGCTGTTGTTGTTATACAGTGTGTAGGTGTGTATAGAGTGCGAGCGAGCAAAAAACAGCGGCGTAGAAAACGGCGTGTGTGACAAGAGGACGCGTAGCTCCTTTTTTTTTGCTTACTGCTGAGGCATATACACGTACGCGAGATAAAGATTACGGAAGTTTCAGAAGGAAGCTTTGACTCCGTGTCTATGTGTGACAGAGAAAGAGTGCTTTGGAAGGATTGTTGGTTTGGTGTATTTATAAATATGCGTGTCTGTGCACACGGAGTTCAAATGAACAAAAAATAAAAATAAAAGGAGTGCGCGCAAAAGAGGCGGCGGACGACTAAGCGATAAACAAGCCGAAGATCGAAAGGGTCAAGAATAAAAGCTTGGACTTGTAGGATAGATCTGGGATGGGAGAAAAGGGGGATAGAAAGAGCAAGAGACTTAGATTGAGAGATGTGAAAACGAGGGGGTGTTTGGAGAAAGAGAAAAAGGGATAGAGCAAAGTTAGCGTAACGTCGCTTCCGTTATTTTCGATTTTTACGTCATTTATATCGACGTGAGGCTCCCAGCTTCTTCCGTGGATGAATATCCGCTATCCTCCTTTATTTTCTCTATATGCTTCTGGAAACATAGAAAAAGCAAAAAAGTTGCGTTACTGGCAAGTGCAATTACAGCGTTTTCTATTAGGTCCATCGCTTTGTATCTCCGGCAGAATTTAAGTTGAAATAGTCTGTTTAGCAAGTTTTCATTTTCATCAAATATTTGTTTACTTTAAATCAGCTGGATTTCAAGATTTTTTAAAATTAGAAAATAAAAATAACATAATTACTTTAATGAAATATTTTTAAAAATATATTAAAATAAAACATTTTTTTAAAAATCGTTAAAGTCTATAAGACTTAAATTATGCAGAATTAAGCAATTAAAGAAAAATTTGTTATTTTTTTCAACGAATACATTCTCATCTTAATTTCTGCCCGGTATACTTGTATACTTGGTTTCTCTACTGTACTCTCTTTTTTTGTCTTATTTAAGTATAAAACACTCTTTATTCGAGTATTCTTGCATTTATATAGATGTATATATATATATATGGAAATGAGATGCGGGCGATACGGGCGATGGCCAATGAGCAAGCGAAGTACATAGCATAGTGGTATATACATCTATATATACATACATATGTACATATATATGCATTTATATACACAGAAACACACACGCACACATACACACATACATAAGTAAGAGTAAAAGGGTCGAGTTGTTTCTAGCTAGCTTAGCTTTTGCTGGTTTGGCTATGGTTGGACGGCGTTTTGCAGTGAAGGTTTACGTATATATGCATGTATAGATATATGTATATGTATACATACATATATACATATATGTATGTATATATAATAAAGAGAGAAAAGCAAGGTCAGTTTGAAAAGCGCGCGCAGAGAAGTTTCTACACCACAATGCAAAGCAACCCCCTTAATACATACTGTTGGCCGAGAAGAAAGTTAGTCAATAAAGGCTTTCGCTAACGTTTAGAAATATATGTACATATATTGTCAGAGAAAATCGGTGTGAAAATTTCGGATATATATGGGGAGAAGAGAGGCCGTAAGGCAGCAGTATATTATGCTACATTTAAATAGGAAAAAAAATTATCTTACATTTCTTTAACGTAACGATCTACCCCATAAACTTTTTATAAATATAAGTACATATCACCATGAGTATCATTTATAAACTCCGAAGTAATAGAGCAAATTAAATGCCGGAGATTAAATGATTATACATGTGTACTTGACGAACGTGTACTTGGCATCTAAGCTCTGGATTTTACAGCGCTTTGCCAATGTTACTCCTCGTCCTTTTATCTTTTGGACGCATATATACACGCTCCCTGCTTTGCATTTATATAAAGTTAACACTCCTATATTTCAATTAAAAGGCTTATTTTAAAATAAGCATATATTATATTGCTATGATCTAGTCATCTTAATAAAAATTTAATTAATGTGGTAGTACAAAAGATAAATGCATCAATAGAATATAAAAAAAATGTAATATCAATTATCATAAATAGCATAACGTTTATACTTGTATGGCACCTATTTTTATATAACCTTTATAATCCCTAATCTTCATGATCTTATACCATTAAATACTTAAGACTTTTCCAATATAACCATTCAAAGAGGGATACTTACAAATTTAATCTTATACTACCAACGTCTGAGGTAAAATCTATAAATTCATAGTATAAACTATGAAACGGTTCGAGCAGACACACTTGTTTGGCAGTACGAAGATAAATTGATATTCTATTCATTGATATTAAATTAAATTATAAAAATTTTCTGGTGAATCTGGTAAACATTTGAGGGCATTTTGAAATGATTCTTTAATATTATGAGGATTTTCAAATTATTTGATACCTTGTTACTTTAGTCACAATGATAAGCAATAATTTTTGTTTTGTTTAGTAAGTCATTAAATTATTTAAATAAAAAAAGAGAAATAATCTTGCAACTTTAGTTTTCTACGACTTTATATCATATTCTATAAGATAAATAAGCTGTACTTCTTTCTAACTTCGTTTAAAAATACTTAATTTTCCATTAGCAATGCTTTATGAGTCACTTCTTAACGTGTACAAATAAAAGTGTATTTACAGAGCTTTGAGAAAGATTGGTTTTTTAAGTCACGCCAATAAAATGTATTAGTGACAAACACGTAAAAAGGAGACTCGTTAAGCGTTTACTTCCTTTGTAAAAAAAAGAGAAAAATAAACATCTAATACGAACGAATAGAAGAGAATAAAGCACCGACAAGATGAAAAGAAATAGAAAAGCTAGAAGAGTCGAAAAAAGATGAAAAAAATAAAGTAAAGAAAAAAAAAGTTATATCGCAATTTCGCGAGAGCCCTGTAAACGCGTAAGCCGCTTATATCAAGACGACGGGAAGCATTTTTCAAGCGTTTGTGCTTGCATATACAAAGTTTCTCAGAGGGTCGTATGTCCAGGGCTAGCAGGCAACATCGGCGCGAACAAGAAAGATGTTATATGGTATACGTTGACTTTAAGAACAGAGTAAAGTAATACCAACAGAAATCATTTGTTGCTTGCTTTGCTTCGTGCACGTTAGTCGCCTTTTTTCAGGAAAAAAAAGAATAAAAATAAAATGAGTAAAGCCGATTCTCTTTCTGTGCCTTCGAGCTTTATTTTTCGCAATGTCAACGTTGATGCGCCAATATATACCTATATATCTAATAGGAAAATCTCTGACAGTCGCATTTTTTTCGGTCAGCGAACGCGAGAGAAAATTACTCTATACGAATTGCTTCCCCAAGAGAAAAAAATAAAGTAAGCGAGAGCTCATTTCTATCCACATTGTTGTACTGCCTATCGGAATTTATTCGCCCGTTTACAAGCGATCTGCTTTCAGTCAATTTTGTCTTTGAAAAGATGTTGACGCGCTTGCTCTTTATCTATTTTTTTAATGGCTTTAACTTAATTTTTATTATCAGAATTTGTTTTTTTTTTTAATTTTATTATTAATATTATTTCTTTTAAAATATTTTACACGTTAGTTTGTTGCATTTTCAATATATTTCAGTCATTTAATTTGAACAAAAAAAATTTTTGTCTATATATATTTATATAATTTTTTAATGAAACAAGAATTAAAAGTTTATGAACATAAAATAAAAAGATCCCACTAAAAAAATGAAAAAATGATTAAACTAAAAAAGATAATATTGATGTATCGAGCGCCCATGAAAAATCCTCATCTATTCTTTCTCTTCAAAATTCCAATTAGGACTTAAAGTATATAAAGAGAAGAAAAAAAGGAAAGATAGGAAAAATGAAAGAGCCTGAAATCCCTTTTAGCAAGCTAACGCACCTGACCAAAATTTAATTAACTAATTCAATTATGCTTAATTCCATAGGGTGCTCAGTTCGCCTACAATGTCATTAAATTCTTTTAACAATTTTTAATGTTTCTCTGTATTTTATTTTTTTTTTTATAATTTCATTGACTACGGCATCTAGAATCTGAGATATGCTTTATTCGCGTCAAGAGAGTAAAAAAAAAAGAAAAGGTGCGCCCAAGACATTGACATGAAAAAACAAATAAAAATAAAAATAAAAATAAAAAATAATAAAATAGAAGGAAGGGCTTGAAAGTTGGAACGTCACAGCTCACACAAGCACCTATACGGAAGACAAAGACTGAAAAGATATCGTGTATATATATATGTATGTACAACATATATGTTGTATGTGAAGCGGCAAGCTCTATTGTTGCATGCCTCGTCCGATGTCCGTCGAACTATATAATCGAGGGCAGCCTATCAGAAAGGTTAAAAATCATTCTCTTTTTCCCTCTGACTTCAATATATGAACAGGGGGCCCAGCCCAGTCAGGTATATACATAGAGAGAGAGACGCACACGCTCGATCGTACACGAGCCATCGAGCTCGCATCAACGGATCCTTTCAATCGAGCGCGATCACGCTCAAACGATGGCTGTATGTGTACACGCACACATACACGAACGAGAGCAAAAAAAAATTTTTCAAAAACCGATACTGACTTGTATAATGATCATAATAATAATAATTTTTTTTAAAATGCCTTTACTTTTTTTCCAATTTCTCAGTATTCAGGTATTTGAAATTCAAGAGCATGAATTTATTTTTTATTTTTATTTAGTATTTTAACGATTTTAAAAATAAATATTTTTTTAATATTATCATATAACTATTAATTTAATTGAATGCATAAAATTCAAGAAATTACTATGACGTCAAAAGATGCATATATATATATGTATTGAAAGAAAAATTATACACTCGCTTTTTCATATGCTTTTAATATTTATCATTATTTCATTTAAAAAAAAAAAAAAAAAAGTTACATTAATTTGCACTTAAAATTGATAGCAATTTTGCGCGAAATGATTACAAAATTTATGTACATATATATGTAGAACGTGGACTTTGAGGTAACATATATATTTTCTACACTTAAAGTCAATTCGTTTTGTTCTAGCTTTAAATAAAAGTCGATTAGAATAGACTACGAGGAATTAAAAGTACATTGGCCTATTCTAAAGTCGACAAAGAGAAACAGGTTTATAAAGTTAGAATGTATGTGTGTGTGCTACAGGTATAAAAAGAGAGCGTGTAAGGATAATAAGGTGAGAGCATAGGTCCAGTCTTTGTGTGATACAGTTTGAGAGAAAGAGAGAATTTTTTATGTGCACGCCCCGTACTCTCCTGGAGCCTTAAAGATTCAATCGCTCTGGCCATATATACCAGACTTCACGGTCTAGTTGTATCGAGAAAGAAAGACGGCAATATTGTGCACCTTGCGTAACGCAATGAATATCTTTATCTCTTTTTTCTCTATACGGTGGGTGTATATACACACGCGGAAATGACGATGAAAAGAGAAAAAAAAGAAAGAGAGAGAGAGACACTGATACGGACAATACGACAAAATAATGTTTCAGCTTGTTCTATATATGCATAAAGAAAAATGTCGTTAGAAGATTAATCGAATCTGTCGAGCTGCCAAAAAAGATTCATGTTTTATTGCTATAAGCTCGAAATGGGAACAATATGAAATGTGCGTACAAAGCAAATCTTTATGACTTCTCGGAGTAATAAATATTGTAACAAGTAAATACGTTTAGTACTAAGTGTAAAACACTTTTTTTTCTTTCAATATAGAATTTTTTAAATAAATTAATATGATAGCAATAATCGTAAATGTTTGTGGTTATACAACTTTATATTCGTTTTATTTATTAGTATAATCGAGATGGTTTTAAAATTTTGAAATTCGTTTAATTTTAATAATAAGGTACAATATAATAATAAATTATTTTATTATTTTCTATTTATAAATTTATGTTTAAAATCATTAAATTTTCTACAGCAATTATTAAATAAGACTTCCTTTAATTAAGTTAGATAAGATTATGCGTTATGATGAAATTTTCTAATAAAAATAAGCATAGCTGTGATAATGGTAGTAGGATATCTTGTTAATACAGTAAAAATTATGGATTTGAGATAAACACTATAAAAAGTATGTTAAACATTCACAGTGATGATGTTATGCACCGGTTTGCCACTGTAGCTTAGGTAATTTTCTTTAGAGTTAAGAATGTAACTAAATCAATATTTAAAATTAAATCAATCGATTTTCTTTACAAGGTTGTTTTAACACGAATGGATGCTTGAAATTGTTTCAAAATAATTTGAAAATGAAAATTTTGTTATAAAATTAAAATTTTTATTAAACTGTATTTAAATAACAAATATTTTATGTTTTTCATTGTTGAAAAATATTTCAAAATCATATTTCGAAAAATTCAGTAAACGAAGCAAGTTTTTTCACAAATATTAAGATATATCCTACATTTTGAAAAAAAATCCAATCTTCATTTATAAACAGGAAAGCATCATGAAAAACTTCTCACTGTTCTCTCAGGAGAAAATCTTCAAGTTTATATATCAAACGTTTTCTGAAAAAAAAGTGTAAAAAGAAAAGGAAGAAAGAAGCAAACTATGGCCGCAGACCGCTTGGTAAAACTTATGTAAAAGTTTCATCAATCCATTTATCTGGAAAGAGAAGAGAAGGAAGAGAGAAAAAAGAAAGAAAGAGAGAAAGAAGAAGGAGAGCAAAATACAAGTAAAACGTCGAGAGATCTAAAGTCTGGAGCGTTCTCTCGTGTTTGGTGCGCGCATAAATCATGGAGGGCCAAGCTGCCGAAGTTGGCCTCGTATATACTATAAGGCATACACGTAAGAAAGTATACTACCCGATTCTCGAAAGCCCGTTTCAACCTTTATATTCGCGTATATATGTGCGTATATAAAACATCTTTTCTTGTGTATATATATATATATATACATAAACGTAAACTCAAAGTAAGAGAGAAACGAGTGCGAGCCGCGATTCGTTTCAATTTTCAGTACAACGCGATACCAAAAGCCACAGAGCAAAAGTTGAACTTTGTAATGGAGTTTGCGAAATCCGAGCGGAAGAGTCCGTTTTTGCCGTGGGGGTGATATGTTAGGCGAATAAAAGACAGAGAAACTCAGAGGAAGAAGGAAATTTTATTTCAGTATTTTCCCTATTTTGCTTTCTTCTAAACAAACCTATATACTCGTTCCTGCGTTTATACGAACGATGATTTAATGCAAATAAATTGCACGCACTTTATTCGTTAAAGCTTGAAAAGTTATTTTTAAAGAAATAATAGTTTATTTTAAATTTATAATAGCCTTAGATACTTGGTAGTGAGAATCATCATTTAAAATTGATATTTACGTAACGCCTAACGGAAAATCGAGAGATCTTTGGTGATAATCATGAAGTTTTATCTTGTTATTAGCGTAATTGTATAGTGTAGATTTACGCATTAAAATTACATAATTTTCCATTGCTTAGAATCATGGAGAATTTTTATCAGAAAGTGAAAGTTAATATGAAATTTAAAATTTCTAATGCACAATTTGACATTTATATAAAATTTTATTTTAAACGTATATATTCCGTAAAAAATAATAACCATTTTTCACAAATTAAAAAAAATAACTTTGTATAATGAAAAAAATCTCTTCAAATAATATAAATTTTCCTCTGATTTTAAATTAAAAATCATATCTTTTCGTACTGATGTGTTTGCGGAAAAATAAAGCTTTTTAAAATTCGTGTAATTAAAGTCAATTTAAGAACATAATAATTATATCATACGAAAGACTTTACAATAATATTATTTATTCAAGTAAATGAACTGATTGCCTTAGAGAAGTTAAATTCCTGATAAAACTGTTACCAACTGTGTGCACGACGCTAATGCCACCTACGCACGTGAGCTTTTGTCTTATTTTATACTGTAGCAATAAACTCCAAGCTTAGATAACAACAAAGTTTCGCTCGTAACAATAATCGGAAAGAATTCTAAAAAAAGAAAAAGAAATAAAAAAATTAAAACAGTCTGATAATTTAAAAGATAAGACTTGATAAGCTATGAGTTAGTACTCGTATGATCATGATGGGTTTTTTTTTTTAGAAAATCTGTTGATAGATACTTTAGCTTAAATGCAAAAAAGGCTTATGCACGTGTTGAAGTTATAATAATTCAAACAAAAGACAGGCCACCCAAGCAGTAACTCGCATACCAGACGCATAACTCCAGCTCATCCTCGGTACGCTAAAAAAAAAGAGAAAAACAACAAAAAGAAAAAAAATAATGTAAAGAGAGATACAAGAAGAAGCATCTTTCTCTTCCCATATTATTAGACGCACCTCCGTGTGTATATATACATGTACGCGTGTAAAGTCTTACACTTGCGGGCTTTAGCGTAGGAGAAAGTGGGAGAAGAAGCGCCTTGCGAAAAAAACCTTACGCCAGCAAAGAACTAAATGCGGCCTACGACCAACAGCTGCTCGCTTCACTCGGGATATATAATTGAATTTATATATATATGTATGTATATGTATATATACCGAGTGAAAGAGTAAGTTTTACTGTTACGCTTCGTGTCAGCTTCGTAATAATTATAGTTGTTTAGGAAACATGAAATTCATACTAAATCATTTGCTTATTACTTGTTTAACTTATGTATTTTTTGAAAATATTGATGAAAAATGATAATTTCCCTTTTTTTAAATCAAAGTTTAATTACAAAATATTCAAATGAATGATTAATATTATTTTTCTTATAAAAAAGTAATGACCCATGGGTAAGGAAGTATTTAAAATGTAAATTACGATTCGTCTTGTAGAATTACGAAATTTAAAATGCAAATTTTCTTTTTTTTTCATAAAATATTAAATTTTACAACAAAATCAATGTAAATAATTGTTAGCTCATTATTTTGTCTACTTGTTTAAAGAATATAACTTATTTTGTACATTTATGTTTTGTAATATCTATTATTGAAATGACATGCACGTGTTCGTCAAACATAACCTATAACTCGAAGCACGCAACGTATTGAGCACGTTTACAGCAAAAATAATCAACAATAGAATTTTAAAACACATTTCGAGTTTCTTCATTGTTTATTCAAAAGACAAATTAACAGTATTAATTCAGAATTAAGCAATAATTACAAAGACCATCATTCATTAAAGTTTAGAAAAGTTTTTATTTATTCTATTTTAAAAAGAAAATAGGACACCAAAAAATCTTCAAATGAAACTTCAAGCCGGAAAAACCTAATTAAGAACTTCTAAGCAATTACTCCAACTGCATTTTAAATCGAACCAAAACTGTAACTAAAACCTAATTAAGAAGAAAATTAAGAAAAAAGAAATTCTGTGCTTGAAAAAAAAAAAAGATTTCCGCAGTTTTAGATATTTAGTCAACTAAACAAATAAAGCTGTTTGCTCATCAAATAATAAAATTATTATTTATCAAATCGTCTCTATACAATTGAACATCGTGAAAAAAAAATTAATTTACGCACGGGTAAATTTTATTAGTATGATAATTCAAATATTTCAACGAAAACGAGGAAAATAAACGAGCAAATACGAGTTCTTCACGTAGGCTAAAAAAAGAAAAATAAAAGAAAAAAAAAACAGAAAATACAAGAACGAAAGTGAGAGCTTTTGCCTTATGTGAGTGACATACACATAGCTTAAAAAGCTATATAGATATATATAGAGAGAAGAAAACGAAGAGTAGAATGAAGGAAATGAAATACTCTTTTTTATACGACTCTGCTGCTATAAAAGGCTTTTTCATAGCGTTGCGTATTCCCTAACAAACAATACACTCCCGCGTAATAACGTCTTATCGCTAACGGCTCGAGAGCATTGAATATTTCTCTTGCTCTCGTATTACTTCGATAAAAGTACCGCGATAAGCCGATGATGATCGAGAATCAAGCTTGCTTTAAGTTATACATACATACACATATATATGTCTATATATACATACCTAAATGAATGTATGTAAATGCGTTTCCTTTTCATAGCTAAATATGACACGTGCGTTACAGCTTGTCGATCGGCGACTTTCAACAAAATTTTTTTTTTACTTGCGTTAAATGGTCATCGTTTTTTTGTAAAAACTAATAATCTTAGCCAAAAACAAAAAGATAGCTGCATCTGGTATTATAAAAGCCCATATTTTCTTCGATCGGAAAAATTCAATTATATTACTTCTTTTTCAAGAAAAACTAAAAACCACATTGTCCGTTCTAACCTCTAATTTTTAAGTTTTTCAAGTTTCTTCTTGTTTCTTAAAGCAATAAAATTAATTTTATCTTTATCATAGGAAATATTGCTTTTCATGATATGAGATATGGCTATCCCTTTGTTTTTGGTTGTCGTTATTAATTTTTACAAAGAAAAATTATTTTTTTTATTAGAAAAGGACGGAGATACGCATCATCCACTTGAGATAATAACCTCGTTACATTCAAGTTAAAAAATTTGACGCGCGCCACAATGAGAGCTCTCATTTAATCCCCTCTTCAGCAAGCAAACCTTTTACTAGTCTAGGAAATGTATAACACTGATTAACTCACGTATAAAAAGTATATACACACTGCACACAAGCGCGAATGATGCTAACTGGAATTTGGCAACACCGCCATCCGTTACAGAGGGGGGTCAGTGAACTTTTTCTAAACTTTTGATTTTGTCGCGGCTGTATATGTGGTAATGACTTCTAACCTCTCAATCGCAATTCACGATTTTAAAAAAACGACAGTAGTGTGACAACAAATTTGTTTGCTAATTAAAATAAGTCACTAAATAAAAATTATTACTAATAATGGATTCCTTAAAAAGAAAAATAATTTGTTTATATAGTTTTTTAACTGTTCAGTTTTTTATTATTATTTATTCTTAACTTTAATCCGCAATAAGTTATCAGTCTATATTAGTTATAGATAAGTTAGAAAAAAAAAATAATGACGATCATTTTGTTTATTCTATTTCATTCAGATATGATGTTTGAAATTCGAATAATGGCGCGTAAAGACAGAGAGCTTCAAAAGAAAGCGAGCGCGTAATAGGATTACAATGTTGCCAAGTTTCTCTAGATTTTTGCTTATTCAGTATTCGTATATAAAACTTATAGACTATAAAGGTGTAAAAACGAAAATCAAAATATTCAAAATAATATCAGTATTATAAATAAAATTACATATCAGTTTTTCAGAAATTCTTATCATGCAGCTGATTAAATATTAAAGAAACGCAATTTTTCAATTAATCGCTCCATAAGAAACTATGTTAAAAAGTGACATTTTCGTATGTCTCAATATCGAAACAACACTTAAAATCTTAGTATATATTATAGAATGATATAAATATATATTCAAACTTTTATGATATTTTATTATAATCATTTTAGCGAAACTATTACCTTAAACATCAAGCACTCATGCACGTACACTGATATATATAAGCTCACGTGCATACTCATGTTCAAATATAAACGTAATTAAATTCATGAATTGATTGTGCATATTGATACAATTCATTATTCTTTGTATTAAATGTTCACATTCTATTTACATTCATTACTTTGTATTGATGATTTACGCTATGTTTTTTGATTTGTTGACTTAAAATAGAATGTAATTTGGTTTTATCTGAATGAAATAAATATTTTTTTTTTCAGTTCTGTTGTAAAATATTTCTGCACAGGCTGTATTTTGTATTTAAATTTGTATCTTATCTAAATAAATTATTGCTTTGAAATTATGAAATAATTCGAAATTTATTCTCGATTAATGTGTCTGAAATTGTCAGCTGTTGAGTTAAAATTAGAAAGTAATTATCATAAAAACATTTTGTTGCTTTAATAAATCATTAATTTTATTTATTCAAAGCAAATGTATAGTTTTTTTAATAATTTTTAAAATTCAGGAAAATTTAATACTTGAATGGATAGTAAAATATGTTGATAGAAACTCGCATATCACCTGTGTGTATAATGCATATGGAAAATTCCAGTTAACGTAACAAATTTCAAAAGAAAGAAAAAGAAAAAAAATATCAGGAAAATATATAATGAGTAACTTCCCATTTGAAGTTGTATTAAAATACGATACATCAGAGTTGCTTTTCAATATACCATATTATACAAGTGCAGCATAGAAGCACCTCTCGACGAAAATTACATCAGTATATATGTGTTGTCGAGTTCTCCTAGGAGCGGCAACAAAGACATTCTCACGGTTATTATACCAAAGCAGCCCCGCACCAGCCAGAGCTTTTGCGATAAAGCAATGTAATTTGAATAGCAATTATCGTTTGTATCGTTGAAATTGGTTCGCTAGTTGTTGTTGAAAAATATCGTTAAAAAGTATTTCAATTTTAATGTCAAACTCCCGCATCTATTTCTATTTCTTTTCATAAGCAAATTTGACCTAGATTTTAATGCAACTTAATACTAATGTATGTATGCACGTATAAACCCACAAATGTAAATTTATAATTTTAAAGTAAATTAAATCTACAGCCAAAACCGAGTGCATCTGAATCTTTCAAGGTTAAGACGTCGAAAGAAAGATGCAAAAAGAGAGAAGAGCAGTAAATCACACGATCATAAATATGAAATACGAAACGAGTTTCCATAAAGAGAATGTATATTAAATCGACAGTTGGAAGAGTTTGTGCAGAGAGAGAGAGAGAGAGAGAGAGAGAGAAAGAGATGTGGTGATTTCCAGCAGCAAATTATGCGGAATTACATAAACAAACGTTTTATATTAGTGAGCGTTGCGCATGGTTATGGGAAGACATAAAAAGAAATACGTACAACGTGTCATCCAATTTTCCGCAGCTACTCTCATCTAAATCCTTCGTCTCCTTGTTTTTTTTTCCGCCAACCTTTTTTTCCCCCAACAACGACTGGGTTTACCATCGGTGCATCCCCCTCGAAATAATAGCAATAATAATCAACGAGTCTGTGATTCTTATAACGGACGCGAGCGCAGTTATTTGCACAAAAAATAGAGAGAAAAATGAAAAAAAAGGTATATATAACGTTTCGCCCTCGCGTCATTAATTTGGAATAACTGTATGTTGGACTTTTTCGTTATTCACCCTTGAGGGTCGCCGTGCTGTTCCACTGCTTTGCGTATATATATACAATGTTATTATTCGAGGAACGAGATGAGCGCCGAAATGAGAAAACAAAACGTATTTGTCAACTAAAATAAGTTAAGGGAACAAGTAGATTGGCATTGTTGTGGATTTTAAATGTTATGGTCAATGTCCCAATTGCTACTCGCTGTTAGAAATGAACCTATTACTAACCGCTCAATGTTATTTAGATACAAAAAAAAATTTTTAACAATGAACGGCTAGTAATAGGTTCGTGAGTAGCAATTGGGACATTGACCATATATGATAAAACTTTTTTTTTAATGTGTATTTTCATAATTTTTTCATTATCTTTAAAGCATGTCTGAGTAAAACATTCATAATTTACTTTATGATTCTTTTTTTGTTGGTAATATTTAATATTGAAACCAGAGAGAATGTAATTCATTATAACAATAAAAGCTCTGTACTTTTACTTTCTACAATTAATTTTTAATATAAAATCAAAGTCCTGAAGCAATGGATTATAGCAACCTCGTTAACCGTAGAAATAAACACTCCGAAGGTACAATAATAACGGGTGTATAGGTAAGAAATAACATTGATAGTCGAGGTTGAATTGGTAGTAAGGTCTCTCATTCCAATGGAGAAAACACGATAAGTCGTGCCAGCACCGCCCGATATTCATATATTTTCTAGCAAAGTAAAAAGGACAGGTAACAAGCATCGTTGCTAGGCACGAAAATTTCAAACCAACCACGAAATCGAATTTCCGCACTTTGTTGCGAATATCAATTTCTTTATTATTTCTGTTCTTTCATGTATTTGGCTTTCTTTTATCATTTTTTCTCCAGTTCTTTGTCATTTTAAAATATGATATTGAATAGATTTTCTAATGTATTTTTTTCAGAAAAAACATTGGCTCTAATTTGAAAATACCTATGGTTTTTATCGAGAAAAATATTTAATTCCTTATTGATTAAACTATTCAAATTCACTGTTTTAATTTTTAGTTATATTTTGAGGTCAGGAAGCTACCATTGTTAAAAAAATATGAAATTTAATTAAAACCTGGAAGCTAGCTTCCAGTCCGTACATTAATTTTTACGCAAATGAGCATGAAAATTAATAATTTTACCGTAATTTTACTGAGAAATTGCATAAAAAATTAATAATTACCGTAATGTACTGGAAACAATATTATATTTTTTTTAACAGTGTAATATATTGATTCTACAATCAAGATAATTTTATACAGTCGAGTAACAGTAACAATTAATTAGTTACACTTATACTTTTACTAATGTTATATAGTTCACCATAATTAAATATAGATATTGTAGTTATAGCAGATCGTAAGCGGCAAACATAAAACAACAGATATGTAATTAATGTTTTAATATTTCGACTGTTAAAGATGGAAAAGAATATATTTCGTTAAAATAATTTCAAATGTGCATAAATTTTATTATTGGATTTTTCTTATCGAAGAATTAATAAAAAAAGTTCGATAAAAATTATTAAACTGGCAAATAAGCTGCTTAATTTCCTAACAAGAGTATCCAAGTTTATTTTTTGTTTCGTTATTTTTTTTTTTTAATTCTACATTGGTGTATTTTATTTATTATATACTTGAGTTTTATATCCGTTTTACATAATGATGCATTTTTTTTATCTTTATTGATTCATTTTGGAATGAAAAACGATGTTGACTTTCAGCAGAAAGCAGCTTACATATAATGAACAAACATTATTCTTACTTATCACGAGCGAGTTAATGAAAAATAATTGCGCGCGGGCTATTTTTAACAAGCGTAAAATGAAAAATATTTCACTTGCTTTTAGATTTTCATTTAGAAAATTTAGATTACGATTGGTTGTAAGCTTAAATACATTTCATCATTATCTTGAGTAATTGTTTTATCAGTTCATTAATAACACTGGATGTTATGATTCAAACATTGAGTAATTCCATTCAAATTAAAAATCATTCACTTAAACGTTTTTAACGAAATAATATTTATCTTTCCCAGTCTCATTAAAATAAACTATTTTCATTCTCAAATTTTATAATATGGGAATTATTTAAATTTGAAGAGAAATAAATTTCTCAAATATAATTTGTTATATTTAAATAATGTATAAATATATTTAAAATAATGAAACATTACATCATTAATGAACAACTTGCGTAATAGAGAGTCAGCTTCATCAATTTTCATTACTTGTAATTTAAAAAAATAAATTTTTTTAAATGATTGTAAATATTAAATATATATGTTTTTAAAGATGACTTATATATTCATGGAGAAAAGGAAAGGAAAGACAAATGATATAATAATTCTCCCATTTTGAGATATTCATTAATATTTCAATTTTGCATGAAAATAGCAGAGTCAAATTAACCTTTAATTATTAACGAAAGCGTCCGGTATATCCAATTTCTTTTGGTCCACATAAAATCAAAATGAATTTTGCTGTCTCGCTTTCTTTGTCTATCTATCTCGTTTTCTGGGCACGCATACCAAGAGAAACAAAGCCACTTGAAATCTCGCACGAACAGTACGCGTTACTCGCTGGCGCGACTCTCTGCATTGGACGCAGGCGTTTACGTTACTCGTTCATGCATTTAATGAATTCATTCGTTCATTCATACTCTCTCTTTCATTCTAGTTTATTGTTGAACGATAGGATTTCATGGATCGTCTGCGTATATGCTATACTTTGTTTTCTCGACAGTTTACAAAGTTGTTCCAGTTTTCTAACTGTCTATTCAGAGGAAACGCTTTTTTTCTAATGCATGGTGTGAAATTTTTTACCTTTATATCAATAGATCACAAAAGCAATCTTTTATTTTTTAATAATAGTCGAGATTAAAAGGTTTTAAAAGATATTCTTGGCAAATGTAAACTCTAGACAAAAGCTTACTTTCGTTTTTGAGGTCAAGGAGAAAGTACTGTTGTATGTCGCTGTCTTTTCGGATGTCTAATCACTTATGCTCTATAAATAGAGGTTACCATTTTGCCTTTCAGCAAACACAATGCTAAACATTTTTTTCGATATTTGTATCATGTTCTGAAAATTAATTTTATTGTTTAGAATTTTCGGGAAAGTTTTTTACACGCGAGATAAAAATGGAACAAATGCGATGATTTTTGGCAAAGGCTAATTTACAAGTTATGATAGAGTCATCAAGTAGAATCAGATATATTACATTGTAGTTTGAGATGAATAAATCATAAATTAAAATTAAAAAATTAAAAAATCTTATTTATGAATCATGTTACGTTTTAATTACTGGGGAGATAAATCAATATTTTGAAAAATGGGCAATAGGTAATTTTCAATTGTAATTTGAGTGCTTTGACGTCAAAAATTTCATACGAAGATCTAAATCGGCGCCATCCGCACTGTACCAAACTGGTCCAATATAACAAAAGGAGGTACGGTTAAAGCACTTTCAGCTGCAATAAATAATCCTCGTTAAATTCGCGTGTACACGATGCATTTACGTTAAATGTCAAGCGATATGACAGCTCGGTCCGTTCCGAATATAATTTATAAAGATGAATAAGCTTGCGTTCGATAGCTGATATCAAAAGAGAGAGAGAGAGAAAAAGACAGAGTTCGACATTAATATTCCTGAGGCTATCATTAACCACGATCAAACAAGTTCCGCAAATAGTCAGTCGTGGGGTTATGAGATTAACAATGCTTTATCATCGCTATATACTAGACTAAAACTATTTTATCTTGACGTTACCGTTACTCTTGTTATTTCGCACTCTACACCTTTGACTTGAGCCGACAGTTTATATTTAAGTCCTATATGTCTTCCCTATAGCAATTAACTTTGAACCTAACGTTATTCGTTCACCTCAAACTTACATTTATTTTTTCATTGATTGCGTCATTTTTTACTATCCCTTGTTTTTGATTGTTTGCCAAAAGCAAAAAGTTAGTTGAGAGACAAGTTGAAAAAATGATGCTCAATGCCAATACTGCTAATTTGTTACATATTTTAAGAAAGCGTTAACCTTTATCTGAGGTATTTTAATGAATCTATTTTTTTGTTTCTCAATTATTCTGAATAATGTTTGTACGATATTTTCAAAAAATTTCTGTTTTCTTTTTTTGATTCCACGTAAGTACCATAGAAGAGATTTTGACTGCGGATTTCAAGTGAAAAGAACGCTCTAGATTCTAGAAAAGTTAAGTAATTAAAAAAAAGTCTTTTCTGACAAATTACTGACATACATAACTTGGTCATAGTCTAAGTTCAAGAGCCAAAAACCTAAATTTTTCTTAAAAAAATGAAGTATTAAAAGAAGAAATAACACAAATGGATATCATTAAAACAAGGCAAATGTAACCCAAACATTTTTAGTCTTTTTTTTTAAATCAACGTCTTTATGTCAAGAAAAGTCCAGAATAATGACGCGATCGCAAGATCATTTAAGCTCCACTGATCGTTTGCAATTCTCTTAGCCTGTAAGCATGGTTCTCCATACGTATATACCAGACAGGGACAAAGTAAAACAGCATCAGAAGTAGCGGCAAAGGTATATAAAGGCGTGCAGTAGTAACGCATTATATACACGAATGTTGGTGTATATAGTTGCGCCGTGTGGAGAAGAGGAGAGTATATACGTAAGAGCTATTAACAGTTATCTGGTCTGGACGAGTAGTATAAGCCGAGTAAGAGAAAGAGAAGGCAAAAGCAGTTACGCTCAGAACTGAGAAGGAGGAATAAGGCTCTGAAGGTAGTAGCATTCGTATCTCGATGTATACGAAACTATGCCGCGGCTCGAAACGTGCAATTTCCTTCGACCCTGCCAGAAATCGACTACAAGCTTGAAAGCGAACTTCCAACTTGTACCCCTAGCTTTCATACACACATATATATATATACGAATGTGTGTACCTAAGGCTGGCCTTCCTTTTCGTTCGCTCCACTATATGGATTATATAGAGCTGGATGGAAACGTGCAAAGTACCCCAAAGCGCCAAACGTCTTTCCGACGCGCTATTCGGAACAAGTAAACTGAATAAGCGAACTTGCACGCGTTTGGACTTTAGAAAGGATATGCTCTCACGTCCTATTTTCCGATACTGAATTTTCTCAAGTCGCTGAGGAAAAGAGGTAATGTACGACACTTTTTCTTTGGGGAACTACTTTTCCTTATTTTTTCTTCCTCTTTTGCACAAGCGAATGTTCGTGTTATAGAAGCTTCCACATGCCAATCGATAGAGAAATTTTATTGGGGTTAACTGCGGCTCAATTAAACCGATAAATACGCGCCTGTGGAGGGAGACGTTGGATTAAAAGTGCAAATTCGAAATTAGATTTATAAAGCTTTTGTGCGGAAATCGCAGCAAAATTAACAGAAAGCGCCGTTGAAAATATATTCATAATTTTTTTCTTTGTTAGCTTTACCTTTTGAGTTTCAATATTTCTATTTCCGCAGGATGAACAAATAGTAGTTGAAATATTGTATACATTTATTATACAAATATTTTAGATTTTAACAGCATATGTATTCAAACGATAATCCCCTATATTTCTATCTTTAAAAGATATCTTCATACATGATTAAAAATCTTTGTTAGGAATCCAGTTATAATCATCAAGTTTATTCTTAAGTTCTAACAGAAGATATGGAAATTTTGTTTTCATTGGTATAATAAATATTATAAACTCGAATCTGTAATATAATTCTTGTTTATTATAAAAAAAAGTAAAAGTTGCAAAAACCTTTAAAAAATATTAAAACGCTTTAAAATTTTGAATAGGGCACAATTGTACTCTATTGTATGAATATCTTATACTTGTACGCATTAAATACAGAATTTACGAGACAAAAAGCAAAAAAGTGGACTGGAGCTTACGAGTATCAAAGGAAGAAAAAGAAAAACGGTAAGTTGTAGACGCACTGGTATATTCGTTAGGTCGACATTTTATGTCGAACATGATTTGAGAATGACAATCCCATATAATATACAATGGCGAGATGTTAAAGCCAGACGTGAGTAAGAAAGAAGAGGAAACGGAAAAAGGGTATGATGTGTGACAAAAGCGAGCTCTGGATTAATCTTGACGTATTGCACGAGTACGCAAGTTTGTGATAAATATTTTTGTAGGTTATATCGTTCGTGTGTATAGCCGTTGTAAGGTCAACGCCATGCAGTAGCGACCGACAAATAGAAGGGCTAAGACAACAGGACAAATATTTATGTAAAAGCTCCGACGAGCTTTAAGTCACTCGTGTTTTAGCATTGTGATTGTTTAAGTAAAAATCGATTATTTTACATATCATGTTAAACACATTTTATGATTGACGGGTTCGATTTCAAGGTAATGCAATCGATAAGAATGATAATGACTTTAAGAAAATGAATATAATTTAACATTTTTGTATTTTTAAACATGATAATTATAATTATTAAACCTGTTTAACGTACCGAGCACGGTAGAACTAGGTTACGTTAATATACAAATTCGCTTTTTGTTTACTGTATTATTTTTCATTTAACATTTTTGCTATTTCTATTTGTTTGTTTTAAGAATACCTTATCTGATAATCAATTTTTCTTTGGTATTATCTATTGATATAATTTAAAGATATATTAAAGTTAAATTTAAATTTCTAAAACTTTATTCCCAAGTCGTCATCTTTTGAAAAAAGGATTATTGTATTAAAATCATTTAAAATTTTTTGAAAAGTTTTTTTTTATTAACATATAATATGGACTAAGAAAAGTAAAAATAGATTAAAAATCATTTTAAATAAAAGAGTCGTTGATTTAAAATATAAATTATGAAGTATAAAAAGTGAACTTTCTTCGATAGATGTTGAGAATAAAAAAGAAAAAAATAAGAAAAGCTAGTCTGAGTGAAAAAAAAGAAGAAGACGAAGACTACAGTCGTTCTGTTCCGTGTCATTATAATCCTAGTCTCGCAGCAGCAGCAGTAGAAGAGAGAAACGACGAGGAGTAGAAGGCTAAAATTAAAATGAGGCAGTGGCAGAAAAGAGCCACCCACCTATCTACAAGACTTTACGAAAGAGCTTTAGGCTTGGCACTTGTTCATGCTCCAGTAAGAGTTTTCTAGCGAATTGACGAAGTCACTCTTCTGCTCTTCTCTTCTCGTGAAAATTTCAACTAAGACCACAACTTTGACAGTCTTTGCCATTATCTTGTCTCTACGTTCATAGTATTTAGATAATCTATTGGACGTATGTATAAAGTATTGTTCGCTAACTTCATATTGATTTAGGTCAGGTCAATCAATCGATGCCAGTTACTGCTTTCGAGTTTTTCTTTTTTTAATTTTTATCAATAAAAGAGTAAAATTTAAAAATAAGGTTTTGGAAAAAATTTTAAGTTGACTTGTTAAAAAAATATATTAAATAATTAAATAATTAATTATTCAATGGTTTGTAATGTAAAATTAATGTAAAATTTTATTTTGTACATTATATTATTGACTTGTGCAATGGTCAGTAAGTGTATATTCACTTTTAACTTTGCAATCAGCGCAATAACAGGAGCAACAACTCTTCTCGACTTAACCCTAATGCTCGTTTTGTTTGACCAATGTGCAAACGGCTTTGTATTTCGATGAACGACCCTCCTCTCTTTTTTTTTCTTTTTTACGTTTTACTTTACCAATTCGAAGAAAGAATATATGAGTAAGGGGTTTGCATGCAACAGCACACGTATATATACGTTTATGCGCTTTGTATACACGTGCAGTAAGCTCTTATTTCTCTGCAGTTTTTTATTTTTTTATTTTATTTCTTCCTCACGAGTCTGCCCCTACCAGACTTAGCAACAGCCCCCTGACCGTTTCTACCTTACTCTTCTCTCTTTTTTTCAATCTTACTTTCTTTTCTCTTTTTCTTTACGTATGTATAGTATTATGGGTTTTTTCCGAGTTTTGCAATGTAGGCTTAAAGCATACATTGAAAATGAGATTATTTTGTATTGAAAATGGTCTTGAATTCCAAAATTTTTTAGAAGTTGGTTACTCACTTTATTACTATAAACAAATGTAATGCAACTAACAAACAAAGATTGAAAAAGTACAACATACA
Organism: Anastatus disparis; assembly: GCA_017163975.1. Taxonomy (NCBI): domain Eukaryota; kingdom Metazoa; phylum Arthropoda; class Insecta; order Hymenoptera; family Eupelmidae; genus Anastatus; species Anastatus disparis. The sequence goes on from JAFFSR010000012.1 coordinate 1,342,666, forward strand.
AAATTACTTACCAGAAGTAATATTGCATGTTGTATTAATACTTTCACAACACTTTTCTTTTCTGTTGGTTTTTCATAAAGAAGTTTTTGTTTTGTATTAAGTTCGTAAAACAATATTATATAAAAAGTATTTTTAAAAGTTTCAAAGTATTAAATGTACAGGAAAATGATTTGTAAGGCTTCGGTAAAAATAAATCTACATTTTTGTTGGTTTAAATAATGAAAAAATTGGATTATCCTTTACGAATACAGAAAGCAATAATTAGAACTGAACTATGTATTATGCATTGTTTGAAAACTATTGGAAGAAAAAAAAAGCTGAATTTAAATTAGCGAAATAATATTAAATAATTGTCAGAGGCAAAAATTTTAGTTAATGAATTTTTGCAAAAATTCAATTTGAAATTAAACGAGAATGAAAGAAAATTAGATAGTTTTTTGGCCGATTATTTCATATATCAATGCACGCAAAAGGAATATTTTTAAAATAACATCGACCATACATAAATTAGAAATGCACGAATGCTTTTTTTTTACCTTTTTTTTCCTTATTTAAGTCATTCGCGCAATAATTTCCAAATGCAGCACACAAAGAAAATGCAATTGCCTTCAGCACCGGTAGCAGTTCGCGTATTTTTTTTTCTTTCTTTTTTTTTTAAGTACCTACTATTACCAACTTCCCCTATATACATACAGGTATGTATGATACTTTCGCGTAGTCGACGATAGCGTGACTATCCCTTATACACGAAACTACGCTAACGTTAGAAAACAACGAACGAATTCTCAATACTCTTTCCGCTTAGCTTTTTCGCTTCGCTAAACTTCTAGCATAGACGAACAAAAAAAAAGAACGAAAAGAAACGAGTAAAAAGAATTAAAAGAGGAAAAAAAAATTGAAAAAAAGAGAACATAGCGAGCTAAGACTTTCGCAAGTTAGACACCTTCTTCGTTTTTTTTTCCTTTTTCTTTTGACTTGAACATATGTGCATAGGGCTCGGTTGGTTTCTAACATCGACGGAGGGTTTATCGATCCACGAGCCAGTAACCGCGCCGATGAATATCTGCAAGGAGAGCGCGCGAACGCGAGCGCGTGACTCACGACCGTGATGACGATTGTCGAGTTACTTCGATATATGTATACGTGTGCGTATGTGTGGCTGTGTGGGTGTGTGTATGCGCACGTTAGAGGGAGAAAGGGTGTGCATGTGGTTGGGCGCCATTGCGCTAAATAGACCGGCAGAACGGCGCCGTTCAGCGTCGAAGAAATGGGTGTGCAAGTGGGGACGTTATACCCTTTTTTTTATTCTATCAGATTTTCATTATTATATGTATGCGTGTGTATGTGGGCGAATATTCCTTTATTTTTTGTTGGTTTTTATTTAGCTTTTTCTTTTAAATTACGCTCATTGATATTTATTGTCAAAAATTTTGCGGTGATGGATCTTTTGATTCAAGATGACTGCGGATTTTCTTAAGCGTGCCTCGATATGCGCCAAGAGATTGAATGCAGATGTTTAGTCGCGTGGTCGAGTATACATTGTAAAAGCAGCACGGATGTATATACGGATTGTTTTCTTTTTTTAGACTGCATTGTCTGCAGTTATTGCAATGTAGCTTTAATACAGAAACGTTTATTTGGTTGAACTAGTTACAAAAATTTTTTTTTGTTTCATGCTTCTATATTAAATTTATTTAATTTTATGCGGAACGTTGAATTTCTGTGATTTATTTAATTTTAACTTTTACCACAAATTATAAGTTTTTTGCAAGAATAACTTAATCTTATATTGGAATATTTAAATAATAATGCAATCTTTACGTAAATCATCGCTTATAATATTTAATGAAAGAAAATTTATGTTCATTAAATCATTGAAATAAAAGTAAATAATTTGATAATCCAAGAGCCGAGAGCTTCGTAAAAGTATACGCTACGGTGTAACGCGAGAAGATTTCTATTGAAAGTACCTTTTTTTGCCTTTAACGCTCACTCCACGGCACGAGAAAAAGTAAATGACCCTAATTCGAATGAAGCTTTACGATTTTAAGAAGTAAAAGCCCACGACCTTTATAGTCCTCGGTGTGAGTTTACTTTCTTTTTGCCTTGATGAAAAAAAAACAACATTTCACACGCCGCTTTTTTTTAACACGTGCAAAGCTCTTACATATATATGTGTTTATATATATATAATTCTTTTACGCTGGACCTTAATCTTTTTGATGAAGGGCCATCTTTCTTCGTTATATCACTGTTTTTCCTTGAAAATAACATTAGTAATGGAAGAAGTGAAAAAGGAAATAAAGATGGCAAACTATTCGAGGTAGACTTACTCAACGAGTTTTCTCTTTCTATATAATGCGAAGTCAAAGCTCTTTTACTTTATTTTCCTTTCGGATAAAGCAACTAACTATACATTTTCCTGTACGAAGTTAAACTTCATTGGCTACTATTCTCAGCTTTCTGAAAGAATTTTTTTTTTACTTTCAAAAGAGTGTCAAGTTGATGGCAAAAATCCATAAGCCATATTCTTAATCATTCAGCCAGAATTTTATTTGTAATTTATGTTTTACAATTTTTTATATATTTTATTCAACCAAGCGTAAACATAGTAAATATAACTGATTTATAATACATGTAAATAAATAATGTTACTCGATGAAAAATTTAATAAACTATAATTCTTTAAGTTTGAAGCTGAAAATTTTAAAAACTTCTTTTTTAAATAGCAGATTTGCCCTAGCGCAAAAATATATTTAGTTTGGCACTAGCTGCAGCTTTGCGTAGAAATGTTGCCAATTTATACAATTCATTTACTTAAGTTTTACATTAAACAATTCAGTGTTTCTAATTTTGTTATCCAAATATTTACTTTATAACTCAACTATTTTAATTTTCTAATTTCAATTATTTTTATTTTTTTAAACAATCCAGCTATTGACGTAATTTATTCAAATTTTTCACGCTTTAAAAATCAATTTTGAAGAATTTATACGTTATAAAAGGAATTTATAAAAAACACTCTTTATTAACATTTTATTTAATTTAACAGTTACGTACCTAACTAGTGAAAGGAATTTTTATTTCGAAATCAAAAGCGAAACATTTTTACATTATAAATGCAAGAATTTAGAAGTATTTAGTGCATATACGTGAATTGTAGAAAAAAGTACGTAAAACGAAAAGAAGGTCGAAAGAGCCAATATAAGCCAAGTGTGTAGTTGAGTTTCTTCTTTTAGCGACGTAAATACACACGCGCTTATCGATTAGCGTGAGCTTGACAACAACGTTTCCAGAATTGAAATTACGATTGTTTGTTAATCGTAAATCAGAAATGTATATAAAGCAAACTTTACGAAACTCTGTGTCATGACCAATACAATTTTCTCTATACCGAGAAAAGGGGGGATCATCCACATACTTGATCGAACTTTAACCCTACAGCTTTCATATGGGAAAATCGAGCTTCCTTCTCCCTTAACTTTACACGACTAATGCCTTGTATACGTTTATCCTTCTCTTACTCTCTTTTTTTTCTATAGTTATCAAACAAGCCTCTGCACCCTCGTTCTTCTTCTCTTCTTTTCGTTACTTTTTTTTGCTTACGTTGGTGTATTGCTTACTTTATTATAGCACTTGTCGTATATACATTAACTCTACATGTATATACGGGTACTCAGTTTTTGGTTTTTGTATTTTCTTTAATATCTTTTATTTTCTTTATCGTTGTTTCGACTTTTATCGCGATATATCGCGCGAGAGCAAGTAAACCAATGTGAGCGAATGATTCATCGAGTTGCGTCATTGGTTGCTAACGGAGCGCCGAAATAAATGGTCGAGGTTGAGGCTATGTCATATATACATATACATATACGTATAGAAATATATGTGTATATATACATACCTTTAAATCCAACAGAGCAAGACCGTGTATTTTCGAAAGCTTTTCGAAATCACTTTGCTTAATTGCCCGCACGCTGAGCACATTTCGACTCCTCTCTTGCATCTCTTCACTTTTTTCCCCCCTACTCCGATATTTTTTTTCTCTCTCGCTCTCTCTCTCTCTATCCACGAGAAGAGAGCACGCAAATTAGAATTTATTTTGCTGTCCATATAGTATAACGAGATATCGTTTTCTGCATTGCAGCGAACGGCCAAGTAAGCCCGATCAAGGGAACGAGTTTTATTTTCTATTAAAAACTTTTTTTACTTTCATTAAAAATCTAATTTATTCAAAGCTTTTATTTATGCTGGTTAATATATAGTTTTTTCTTAGATTTTTTTATCGAAAGATGATAAGCAAGATTATATATCAAAATTATTAATAGATTTAAGATGAGGAAAGCGTTTTGTAAATGAAACAAAGTTTTATGGTGGACTTATTAGAATAACAATAAATATTTACATGACGCTGAAAGGAAAACTGATGTGTAATGCGTTCATTTTAGATCTTATTCATACAATTTTTGCATTTTTTTATTATAAATTATCATTCTTTATTTCTTTATTGCAAAGTCAAGACATACATCAGCATAAAATAACGAAAAATAATGTAACGGAATTAATGTAACATTGTTATTTAAAAGCAGTTTTGTTCCATTATTTATCATAGAAATCGGTTTTTTTTAATAAAGCCTTAATTACTTTATGGCTCTTAATGTGCCTGGAAAATAATCCGACTGAGGAAAAAAAAAGTTGAAAATAAAACTAAAAATTATAATTCAACAATAATAAAACGCGTTAATATGCATTTTTTGTAAAAATGTATATATTTATATAATTAGGGAAAAAAATTCTGTATTTTTTTAACCGAAAAATATATAATGAATACACAAGAAAACAACTGACTCGGATATTTACTATAAGTTCCGTAATAATATCTATTCATTACGTAATGTTATACATGTAACCTTGCGTTAGCAGTCCGTTATTTATTTTGTTAGTTTCATGAATCATTTATTAAACTTTTCTCAACATCGCAGGCATAATTTCTAACGTACAGTATATACCGTGAAATTTTACTTCAACATAAGTAATAATTAGCATTTGCAACGTTATAATAAAACAAGTTTATCATTTAAACATTAACTTTTACCATAATAAGTTCTTTTAGAATTTTCGTTTTTATTTTTAATTCGCCAATTACCAAAGCAAACAATATCAATATGAAAACGAAAGAAAAAATGAAAATAAATAATATTATCGTTTAATCGTCAATTTCATAATATAAAAGTTGAATAAATGAGAAAACAAAGAGAAGTATAATAGGCACTATATGTGAGCTAAAGAATTTCATGTTAAGTCTGGGCTGTGTGTTATTGTTGCTCTGTTGGTATTATACGTACGTTGGGCGCTGGCTTGACTATACGCCGCGCCGCGTCCTTCGTGTTTCCGCTGGATTTGTAACGCGTTCCCGTGGCGGCACTAATTGCTTCTCACCATTTAAACTCCTGAGGCTAACTAAAGCGCAAGAGAGCAAGAGAAAGATAGAAGAAAAAAAAAGAGCGCAAGTTGTTCGCGTTAGAGGTTATACATATATAATGCTCACTGGTATATAATCCCGCGCCTACGCAGTTAAAAGAACTTATATGCGCCCACGCATGTACACGTATAACCAAGTACCTTACACACAAGCTCGAGTGTAATTCTTCCAAGTGCTCTTTTAAAAAGCTTAAATTCACTCTTGTAACCCCGTATGTGCGTTTTGACGAAGCGTCGTCGTGGCACATGTTTATCACACTATATAACGTCATCAGTAAGAATACTTTAATTTATATAGTAAACTTCGTAATAACTTGCACATTGCGTAATGCGGCGTGGCTAATTTTTTAGGTTTTTTTTCTTCTTTTTTTCAACAAAACAGATTTTTCCGTCGTTCCAAATTGTTATTTCAATAATGTTAAACCAAAATAAAAGGAAGTATTGTTTTGAGTGCGAGAAATCACGAATGGAACATTGTAATTGCTAGTGCTATAAATGATTTGCAGTTTTATTACTCGGGTATAACAATGTTAGAGTTGAAATTTATAGTTAATGCGTATAATTATAATTTATAATGGCTTTAACTAGAAAACTTCGATAATCCTAATAAAAAAGTTTTATATGCTTGGTATGATGTAATATTTGTGGCGTTGTAAAAACATCTCTGGAATTATTTTTTTTATCCTATTATTGGAAAATTAAAGAACAAATGATGTCATTGTTTAAAAGCGAACTACGTGATAAGATTTTTTCTAAAATTTTACTCCAATTGTCAGTGTCAATTATTACTTTTTTTTTTCTTGAAATTACATGCAATTACCTATAGAATCTCTAATTAAGGTTTTCCTCTTATATACATTGTTATAAATTTCTTTAATTATAATTTCCTCTTCCCTTACATGTGTAATAGAAAATTCAGAAATTTGTTAATGAAAACGAATTACTAAAAGCAATTATAGATTAAAGTGAATTCTTTAAAGTTTAAATTATTAGAATTTTTGCAATTTTTCATCCATAATTAGATTAACAAATTTTTTATTTTATCATTTGTTTTTCTAATATAATTTTATATTTTATATTTTTCATCATAATATATTAAATGATTGATATTATTTCAAATAAAATGACTTTATCTCGGAATTTATCAACTTTTTAAATTTTCTTTTAAACGTAAAAATGATTTTGTTTATTCTGTATAGAATTTATTACTGCAAGATATTTATTGAAAAAAATTGAAATAATTACTTTTTCTAAGAATCAAAATATTTTTTGGACATTTGACTCATGACCATAACTATTTTTAATAAAAAGCTTCTCTGATTTGTTTAAGAATCGAATAAAAAAATTCATGTTGATGATGACAAATTATAAATAAATAAAAGTATTCTGTGTACTAAGCGTTTTGTAGCGTGATACGTAAGTCAATGCTGAAGTGGATCCAAATACGAATTAGGTCGAATATTTTTTCATGAGCTTATTATTCTAATTTAATTAATTACAATATTTATGTGTGACATTTATTTTATGATTGTCATTATTATAATTTTCCAAAATAAGTAACATTATTATCAGCTTTCTTTCGTATTTAAAAAATTATTACCAATGATGAAAATCATACCGTTTTTTTCAATATTTACAATCGATATAAAATGAATGACCTATGATAAAAAATTTTTATTTCTTTCGATACTTTGGCAATTTTTATTGTTTTTTTCCACAATAGATCCCTTTGATCATGTTAAAATAATAATTTTTCGATTTCAAAGAAGGAAACTTTATTGAAATTTTCTTCAAATATACATTAAATTTAATGATTCATTAGAGATTTGAAAGATTTAATATTATATTTAATAAACATGCACGATATATTTTCAGTTTACTTACATAAAATTTATTTCCATTAAATTTTTACATAAAATTTCATACAACCATTTATATTATATATGAACTGTCTAATCTTCGACTAATCTATAAGAAATAATTCTGGATATCGCTCAGTTTCATATTTCACACGAGCTGCATCAAATCTAATTACAAAGGAAAAAAAAATAAAAACAACACACCCACTAGAAACTTCAATTTATGATTTCTAAAATAACTTCTCTTATAATAATACTGCGCACTTGCATATGTGTACATAATAAAAAAAAACGTGCAAAATGCCGTTAAATTACCGACACACGCATGGTTGTGTGCGCTCTTTCGTCGCTTATGTTATATACATACATTCATATGTTAATCGGCAAAGCTAGTAAAGGTCGCGTCGTGCTTATTTTCCAAGCAGCACGTTCTCTTTCTCTCGGGTGCGTCCATATAGCCGTGCGGCTCTAACTCCGCCACCACCGCGCCGCTTCGTCATTATGTATACTTAGGTGGGGGTTACGTAAGCCCAGTGAAGTCATCCGGCTTCTTGTTCGCGATGATGGCGACGGTATACACACACGTATATGCTCGCACGCATACTTGCGACTGCAATATTTTTTTTTTCCTTAACGTGCCCGCCCTTTTCCCCGCTTATGTTAAAGCACGCAACGAGCTATGATGACGATCATGCTTGGATAAAAATCTCAACCTCGTTTCTGAGATGCTACAGGGCATAGAAGAATCGCACCCACTGGCTATACTTTTCTTTTATTTGCATTTTAGGATTTTCTAGCGTGAGAATTAACAGATTATAAAACGATAGCACGATATTCAATTTTTTTTTATTTAATAAAATAAATTCAATAAAATTATTTTTCATAGTCACTGTTATTAATCTGATAATAAAATTTCATAAAAAATAAAATAGTAATGGATTACAGGAACATTTGTTTTGTTAAACAACTTGTTCTGATTAAAGTTATAGATAAATTTATAAAACGGTTTCACAGCACATTTAAATCAATAAAATATTAAAATAATGTATACATAAAACGGTCGATTTAACAAAATGTTTAGCACGCACGATAATAGCGTTTTTTTCTTTATCTCTCTCTCTGTTTTAAAATTTATACTTTTAAAAATTTGCATTTTTCTACTTTCGTGTTGAAATATAAAATTTTAATGATGCGTTAAAAAAAAGAGAAGAAAAAGAAAAGAAAAGCTGCGATAACATCGCTTTCGTCGACGTTGAAATACCTGCCATAGATCGCAATCGTTCGCTTTAGCATTATAAAACGTTCGCTTTAGCGAAAGAAGAAGAAGCAAAGCTCTCTCTCTCTTTCTCTGCGAAGGGTTAAGTGGCACTTTTGCATAATTCACTCGGAACTTGGAGAACTCAGTGAGACAGCGTCTCAGAAAATCGTAAGCGTCTCCAAAAAAAAGAGAAGAAGTAGTATAAGAAGAAGAAGAAGACTAAGATAGAAGAGAAGCTGTAAGCTTGCGATTATTTTGCGTCTTCTTTTACTTATAATTTTACTCATCGTCAATCTTTTGCTCTTCTTTCTTATTCTTACCCCTCCCTCTTTTCTTCCTTTATTTATTTCATGCAAAAGAGAGAAGAGAATTGGAAAGATTTAATGGCGCATAAAATAATCCATTCGTTTTTCTTTTTCTTCTTTTTTTTTTGCATATAATCACCATGTGCTTACACACCCTATCATACAAGAAATACATATTCTCGCTAAAATGACGTGTCAACGAGCTTTAAAATTAAGTATAATACATGCATCGTTGAACGAAGATTAGAAAAATAAAAAAAATAAAAGATGCGCAGCAGCCGAGCTTAGATCTATAAAAAAGGTGAGAATCCATGTGAACACGATACAGGCATGATTACGTCATCTATAAATCATGAGTCAGGTTTGTCCGTATAGTGTATACGATATTGCTTGTGGCGCGCACGTTTGCTCCACAAATGGGATTTCTCGTATTTATTTAATACGTCTTTGTTCGAACGAACGTCTTAAAGGATACTTTTAGCTTATTTCTTTTATATCTTTTATCTTGGTTTTTTTTATTTCATATTTGGTGAGTCGTTTGATTGGTTTCTATTTCTTTTTCGGGAACCGGCAATGAACCATAAATTAATAAATATCGATATTGAGAAACAATAATAATAAAGTATTTTTTGTTAAGCTGATTTAATCTTTTTTATTCCAGAATATATTGTTCTAACTAAAACTGTTATAAAATCATATTATTAAAAAAAATATAATTTTATTATCTAACTCAAATATCACTTTCTCATTATTTTGCGTGAACATAAGCGATAAGTAGTTTAAAAAACGAGAATTTCATCAACTTCGTATAGAAGAAAAGTATACATCTAATTCCCAATAAGAAAAAGGAAACGAAGCGCAAAGTCTTGTCAGTTATATTGCAGTTAGTAAGTAATTCATAATAACGAATAAAAGTAAAGTATATACTAAAGCATTGTTCTTGTATAGAAATCGCGTTTTAAAAGAGTCAAGCATCCGTGCCTAGGCAAAGACCGTGAAAATAAGAAGAGAGAAAAGAAGAGGAAGAAGAAGAAAAAAAACAGAATCGTCAGCAATATAAGAATTCGTTTGGTTGAAGCATTCGGCGTATGCGGGTATCGAATGCCATGAGAAATCACAGTCAGTCCGACGGTTAACATTATACAGAAGAGGAGAGCATTTAGCAGCTTTAAATACCCGTCGGCTATAGTACAGAGTACACGCGCATTTTCGGCTTGTCGAATTGTCTGCGAGCTTAACAATCGTCGGCTTGGGTGGGCTTCCTTCTAGTCGACTCTTAGATGTTCTATCTTTCACTTATGTATCTTGCTTATGATAACTTCCGAATAACAGGCATTTCAATTTATCAAATATTTTTACAAGTACATGTGAATCTAAGAATATCGATGAATGATCGTTAAAATTTTCCTGTAAACGTTAAGTAATATATATGAAATATCATGAGTCATATACTAAAAAGAGGATTTTTTATTATAGTTATAAAATTTCAAATCATAAATAAAAAAAGAATATTTTTATTTAATCCGATCAAGTCATGAGTACAAAATTTTTGGTTGATAATTTTTCTTATCTTATGATTCATGTGCAAATAAATAAGACTGTTATTAAACTTTATCAAATAATTCTCCAAGAGACTTTTTAAACATCTTGAAAAATATAAACGATTTTTTTGTTAAATTATCGTTGTATTTTAATTCACATGCGAATATCATTTGCATAACTTTTTATCAACATAAATAAGATAATATTAAATTATGTGTAGTAACTAATCTGTTTCCAATATTTAAAATGTATATTTTGTAAAATTTAAAACTAAAGTCTCGTAAATTTAAGAAATACTATGAAATTAATTAAATTCCTGTGAAAAATTTGAAGCTTGAAAATAATTTGGAAAAGCTAGATAAACGATCGAAGGTTCTTAAAAAATAAAGAGTGTGTGCCTTGATAGAATATATAGTTTAAGCTTGACTCTCCCTTCTTAAAAAGCTTATATGCTGGTCTCCACAAAGAAATTGTAGAAGCGAGGTCACTTCCGCCCGCTCAAGCTACGACAAAGGAAGCAGTCAATTCTATACGGTCAATATTATAGAGATAAAAAAAGAGAGAAAAAAAATAAATAAAAGAATAAGGTGTAGAAGGAGGAGGACGACCTTGCTTGCGATCGCGCGAATTACAGTCGCTCGAACGAACATATCGCTTTATATTCGAATCAATGGGAAATCACTATTCGATTCATTGCCGATTCTCGTAACGGACTTCTAGGTACAACAAGCAACGCATATATATCCGTATGTGGGTCACGAATCTGATCGTAATGATGCGCGCGACCAACCGAACGCTTAATCCATTGACGCGATGTTAGAATGCCTTCATTAATTGTATTGAAATTTTGCTGATACAGTACATTATTATGTTGCCGTTAACTTTTTTTTTCTCATTTTTTTATTTTTAAAGAGATTTAGCTCAATTGGATTACTCGTTGGGAAATTTAGTAATTTTGTTACGTCTGATGGCGTAATAAATTATTCTTCCAATAAACGATAAATCCATATTTCTCTTTTTTTTTAATACATAATAACGCGATATATCAAAATTTAAAATAACATAAATCTTTCTTATTTTTCTCTGGAAAAGCTTTCAAGGTGAACCGGTATTCATTTTAGTAATATTTATTTTTTTACACAAAAAAAAAATTCTTTGTAAATTTATCATTTACTCACATTTCTATGTAACATGGTTTTTTTTAATAAATACTATTGTTATTAGATCATCTTAATGTGATCATTAACAAAATAAACATTTCTATTAGATTAGGTTATCAACATTTACTATAAATAGGGAAATTTTCATCAAATAAAAACAATGCAAAATTTCATCCTGAACAAATATAGTTGGTCATTCCAATTTGAATTTATGCAACACTTCATTTACATTTATAGGGACAGCACAGCACTGAATTCGAGCTAGCCACACCCATGAGATTTAATTTTGCAAACACAAGCTCAAATATATACGCTCGCACACATACAGACGCATATAGATACGGAGCAAATATTATACTTTTTTTTGAAAATTCAAAATGAAGGTATCCTTTGTTACAAAACACAAAGAAAGCTCTCTATTTTTGCAAAAGTATTCTAATATAATATTGAAGGGTCGCAGCTATCCCTTTATGAGTGTACGTGTCACGTAAATCGTTTCATTTGCGCGTTCCAAAAAAAAGAAAAAAAAAATGAGTGGAAAAACAAACCAAGCTTCAAAAGCGTGACCCAGTAAGCTCCCGCGTATATGCGTTCATCTATATGCTACTTTTTTTTATCAAATTGAATAAAAAAATTTCTTTTTCTCTCTCTCCCTCTTCACTTCCAACAATAAACATCATAGCTTGTTAAATAATCATTTCGTTTGATAGTGTAAAAAAAGGGGTACATTTATGTATATCGATTGCGTACGCATGAAAAATAAGGGGGAAAAATTTGACAACACATATATGTATATGGACATAGAATAAACGCTCATGTGTTCCTGCAGCAATAACACATCCGTCGAAACCAGAAAAAATGATATCGAGAGATGGGTGAGTTTGCCAGTGGCGGCAACATGTCGCTTCATAAACGTATCAAAATTCCATATCATGAACAAAAACGGCTAGTGTAAATCAAGCGGAAAGGCTTGCTCAAGTTTACACACACACCCGCGCTTATAAATATATATCTATGTATATACAAAAGCAGGAACAAAACAACAAAACCATCGTAATTCGACATTTCACCAAACATGAGAGTGCACGACTATACCAAAACGATAATAGACATATTTGCTCTTTTTTTCACTAGCAACGATGTAGAGGAAAATTTTTTTTTTGACGGCTTTATGAGAAACATTGAAAGTAATAAAAAAATGAATCTAATTTACTGATACGTTTTGATGATATTTTTCAATAACCAAAAAATAGCTTTAGGTGATTTTTTTTCCTTATCATTGACTGAATAAAAATGTTTGTAAACCTGTTTTTACGGTTTTCAAAAAGCAAGAATTTAGGTAATTTTATTTACTTTTTGAGAATTAATAGTATTCAAAATATTAGATGCTTAAATTTGATTACGAAAGTGATTAAAAGAAGAATTATATATGCAACGTAATCATTTGGTTGCTCAAACTTATTTAAAATTATGAATTAAAAATAGAAAATGAATATTTTCGTAATTTTATTTTAATAGCTTTAACAGTTCATTAATGTTAAAGGAAAAAATATATTCTTTTATTTCATGCTTCGTAGTTTTATTCATTACGAGATAAAAAAAACAGTTTTTAAATATACGCAATTTATGTACGTGTAAAATCATTGTCTAAAAATATATTTACAAGGTGAACGCGTAGTTTTTCCATGTTTCAGTAATCGTGAATACATAATGCCATTAATGCATTGTCTTTAAAACATAAAAATAACAATACAATGTTAAATCACAATTCGTGCTACATATGTATATGTTTTTACAAAAAAAAAATTTTTTTTTTTTAAACGAAAGGTAGAAAAAATATGAAATACTTGCATAAATTTTCAACGAAATAGAAGAAAAAAAAAGGAAGAGGAAATGATACATCTACATGAAAATGTCACGCAGCAGGCAAGTGCGGAAATTCATCAGTGTATACAGAGAGATGCGCTCGCGAGAGACAGAGTTAGAGAAAGATAAAAATAGGGGCCCTATTTGCACTACGTATATATATATATATATATATATATATATGTATACGCGGGAAATTGGAATAAGTCGATAATCAGGATTGTCATGCACGCACGATCGCATCGGGAATTCGGAATCCGTAGTATGAAACTCAGAGCACGGAATCGACAACTGCCAAGAGAAAGACAGAAAGAGACAGACAGTTTATGCGAGAGAAAGATAGAGAACAGATAGGTGGGGATTATTCGAAGGAACAAGTAGTGATAGAGAGAGCGAGAAAGAGAAAGAGCGAGATAACGCGATAAGGCAAGTAACATAGCCAGCCTTGCCGGTATATGTATATATATATATATATATATATATATATATATATATATATATACACACAACGGGGCGACAAAGACCGTAGTTTGCTGCGTTGCCGATTCTCTCTTAACTCTCGTTCACTTCTTTTTTTTCATTTTTTTTAAGCCCCAGAGTCTTTTTTTCTTCTCCGGAGCGCGCGCGATCGGCGACTCAGGCCTTTTTCTCGCCTTTATTCTTTTGCGTACCAAACGATATATAGAGAGAAAGAAAGAAAGGAAGTTGCTAGCTCGCGAAAACTAAGTGAATTTTGTTACAGCTTCGTGAGCGCAAGCAGAGAGAAAAAAAAAACTTTTTAACACGAGTTTGCGCTACCGGCCTTTTGCAGATTTGTATCACTGAATATACTTTGGCACAAGATTCAGAACGAGATTTTTATTTTATCTTCGTTCAATGAAATCTTCTGTTTCTTTTCAAGTTTTATTAAGCATAAAATATTAATTCTCTCAAGTAATACTTGCTACGTAGAAAATTAATAAGTTTATAACTTCAACTTCTACAAAGAGATTTGAGCTTTAATAAAATCAAAATTTATTATTGAAATATTGGTATTTACATTGTTTCTGTTTGTTTACTCGAATATTTTTTTTCCTATTTGCGAGCAAACAAATATAAACTGTTTCAATGTTTTGCATTTTAATTTATGGATCCTGATAAATTGGTACTTTCATTTTTATTAAAAAAAAAGAGAAAAAAAGAAAAGTCAAATATTTATTATTCCGAAATATAAAAATTTCTTTTTCAAATTTAAATAAATATTAAACACTTCTGCCGCACGAAATTCAATTTTATATTTTTAATTCAAAGTTTATATTTTAAATTACAAAATTTTAATTGCATACGTTTGCCTTTCAAATTGCAACATCCATGTTTTATTACATTCTTTTTTTTTTATAAATAAGCGATTACAGCATTGATCGCAGATATTTTTAACAAAACTAATTTAACAGCAGTAATTAATGAAATAATTGCACTTTTATTTATCACGTAGTGAAAACGTTAGCTTTAAATTTAAATAATGTCTTTCGTGATTCAAATGATGACTTAGTAATTTATAAAATTATTTTATTAATGAAATAAAATTATACAATGATGTATTATATACTTTATTCAAGACAAAAGGTAATATAAATATAACGTAAAACATAACGTAATTAATTTTCTTCGAAAAATTGTGTGATCGATGATAAATGAATTACGTAAAAGTTTAAAACAATATTTTCATAAAATACCATTTTGCATTTGAAATAAAAAAAATTTCCAAAGATCTTCCGTATCTGCATAACGATCAGTTGAAACATATGTACTTTATAAACTTAATTTGGTTAAGCTTTTTATAGTATTACACAACATAGACAATAACGTAAAACTAAAATTGAAGGGTAATAAAGCGAGGCTTTTCTTTTTGGGAAAGAAATGATTTATGCGCGACGTCGTTTATAGTCATTAAAGCATTGTTAATATTCAAAAAGTGAAGTCGCCATTATTTAGCAGCGCGCGGTTTAACGGGCCTTCGATTTTGTCTGTAAAATGCAGCGAAAAACACATATAATCGACTAAATACTGGGATAAATCGAATTGTGTTAGACGTTCAACGTTTTCGGGAGGGAATAACGGAGGAGGAGAGGGGAGGCTGGAGTCTACACGTGTCTTGTTTGAATGAATATTTAACATAGTCGAAAGTGCTGGTATAAATATGCAATGCAAGCCGCGTAACGCCAACGCATATATACATACACACACTAACAACTTTGAAATCGATAAATTCCATACACGGGATAATTTAAAGTACCCATGAATATTTTGCATTTTCAAATATATCCAAACTTTTACACACATACAAGCAACTTGTAGAAACAAAACTTTTCTTTTTACCAAACTTCTTTTGAGAAACTTAACTTTCTTAGAGTTGTTATAAGGAGTTTTCTCATGCGAATGGTAATATAATTTAGAAAAATATTCGAGTGCTGCAAATGTTGGAAATTTTAAACAATATAAGATGAGTTTTTAATGTTTTTTTTTAAAGGAATCTCAGTTTACAAATAACATTTCTCAAATATTTTATTCTTT
This sequence comes from Anastatus disparis, assembly GCA_017163975.1. Classification (NCBI taxonomy): domain Eukaryota; kingdom Metazoa; phylum Arthropoda; class Insecta; order Hymenoptera; family Eupelmidae; genus Anastatus; species Anastatus disparis. The sequence continues at coordinate 1,358,690 of JAFFSR010000012.1, forward strand.
TATATAAAGTCATCCTTGGATTCAATATTATTATGTTTCGAACCGAATAAAAACCAAAATTTTATCAGGCGTGATTCAAAACGTTATGTAATTTTTTCCATTTTTAATAATGGTTTGACATTGCCAAAAGTTTTATTTTACAGACCAACTGTACAATAAACTACTGTATAATTTAGTAAAAAATTTTTGCATACAAGAATAAAACTGGAAAAATCTTCACGACATGAGAATGAAGTATACCAAAAAAAAAGAAAAAAAATGAAAAACATGTTTTGTCAGTCAGTTTGGATAAGATACACTAAAGTTGAGCAAAGTATTATCGTATAAAAAAAAGAAAAAAGCGCCGAGGTAAGAGTATATATGCGATATACTCTGATAAAAGAGTAGAGCATGCATTTTTTGGAAAAGGAAAGAAGAAAAAAAGATACTACAGACAGACGTGTAGTCAGAAAGGAAATAAAAACGATTGTAAAAATATCATAACTTCCTTGCGATATATTTCGTAACAATGGCGCTATTCTATGTTTAAAACTTATGTTTCGCACTTACGAATAAACTTACATAATGATGATGCGTTAATATAGTATTATCGTTTCAAAGTAGCCAACTGATTATAGTTTACTTAGACATCATTTTTTTTTAGTCAGTTTATATTGTTAGTTACAAATTTATTTACAAATGAAAAATGACGTGTTATCATTCTGCAAATACAAGAATTATTTAAAATAAAAAAACACGTTAACATAAATATAAAGAATAATGAAAAAGCAATTAACGATGAAAAATAAGTGAAAAATAATGAAGGAAACTGTTTTGTTTAATAGATTACTTTAAATTAAAAATTATTTTGAAATTTATCCTCTTATAAATATTTGATAAAAAATTAAAACAAGTAAAGTAACCTACATTTCAATATTTAGTATATTTAAGTTCGTACAACACTTTTTTTAGCTTCTCATTAAAAATTTTTTCTAAATGAAATATTCATAATTATATCTATTGTAACATATTTTCTCTTTCAACAAAAATCCTGACCAACATTCAACAAAATACTTTAGCTAAATTTAACGAGTTAATTATTTTGAATGAGATCAAAGATTATTAAAAATTTTGTATCAATTGGCAATTACACTTCTGTATAAATGTATTATTGATTGTACGTTTATTAACGTTTAACGAAAATCTTAGCAAAATAAATGCACGAAATTGCTTTCAGCCTTATTATACGCATATTACACCATACTGTGCAAATATTGTATAAAAAATTCGACAGCTTACTTAAAATCTGTCTTTAAAATATAAGCAAACAAAAAGTATAAATAACTGACAAGCAAAAAAAAATGTATTTTTAAATCAAAACTGACGAAAATCGAGGATTCTTTTTCCTTCTTAATGCTTTTTTTAACAATTTTTTTTAGCAATTACTGCTTTACTATACACGTTATACTCCAAATTTAAACTACGCATTTACCGGACTTGGAGTGCTCCAATTTTTATACGTGATTCCGTGTACACACCGGGAAACAATAGTTTAATGTTTTTTTCGCACATAAAATACACTTGCTCCATAACTATAATAGATAGAATCTAAAAAAATCCAAGGTAACACGTTAAAAAAAATATATAGAATCGTGCATGAAGTGGTAAAAAAAAAGTTAAATAGAAGAATCACAGCTGTTCTATCGTTCGTTTTCGTTATCGGATCGTTATGTCATCGGTCTATCTGGTGCTTTTATTCTTTCCTTTCCATTTTAAAAAATTCTTTCTCTTTCTTTTTCATTTGCAACATATGTACGCACGAGAGCATATATTAAACATTGCACGCACATATATAAAATAGCAGTAAGTAATCTTCGGAGCGTAACGGAGTCTGTACGCGTTCATGCAGTGTGCATGCATGCAACTCTGCGTAGTGAAAGAGAGAAAAAGATAGACACAGATATCTGTATAGATAGAAAGAAAAAGATTGAAAAAGGAGAGACAGTAGAATAGAGTTAACCGATCGGCGAGCACGAGAGAGAGATCACGAGGTTTCGATTTCGAGGTTACGACAGAACCAAACTCTGACTTGTCTATATACACCTCGCGCTTGCCGGTTTCTCTTTTGCTCCATTCCATATAGTTTATTTTCTTTTTTTTTATTCTTTCTGTCTCTCTATGCTGGCTGTGTTGTATGGATGTTAAAATACGCCGGTTCTCGCGTTACGATAGTTGACGTCACCCCCACATTCGTCGCTCGTTCACAAAGAGACAGAGCCAGGCATGAGCGCGAGAATATGTAGAAAAAAAATAACAGAGAAACAGTATATAAGAATGAGAGAGAAGGAGAAAAAAATGTGGAAACTACGAAGCGCAACCGCGTGTCGCTTCAAGCGCCTTGTGCCTTCGTAATTCACCTTTTTCACCTTCAAGCAATGATAAGGTGTGAATTATATTTTAAAAAAGACAAAAATAAAAGAGAGCCAGACTAAATTTTTATATATACGAGAATCAAGAAACCTTATACGTATACATCGATTGATAAGGTATATTTTTATTTATTTTTGTATTGTTATTCAACACTGGTTATAGAAGGAAAAAGGATTGTTGTTTTAATTATTTTATTAGGTACCTTAGCTTTAAAGTTGTAGAAGAAAGCCGAAAAGTCGGCCACGATCTTTCTCTCTTGGATATCGGTCAGCGTGCTAGGTTAGGTTGATATATTACGTTGCCCGTAGATCTTCACCAATAAGAGTCGCGTGGCGTTGTTAAAAAAACTTCTTGGCTTTTAACTTGGTGAGTTTATCACGTAAATGTTGTTTTAATACCGTCGCACACAAAAAATTTATGGCTTTTTCTTTAAATTGCTCTCTTTTCTCAATTATACAAATTTCACTTGTGAAAAAAATAAAATTTTATTAATAATAATAACCAACTCAATATCAATCACGACTGATAAAACACTCGCGTTTAATATTTATTTATTTTCTTGTCAATTTTTCCTTCGCAAAGGAAAAATAGGCCTCGATTAATAATGATAATATATTTTTAAAAAAACTCGCACTTATTCTTCAAAATTATTAAAACAGCCCGAATATATAGATATATATAGTCAGGAAATATTTGCACGTTCCCAGACTTTAACACTGGAGAGTAGTTTTCCTTGTCACAAACCGTGAGAAAGATGTTTTTCTTTTTCTTTCTGCTGTGCTATGTGGATTATAATTCCGCCTACGAGGAAAAACTCTCCAAGCGAATGAACTAAGCTTTAAATACTCCTTGATTATTTTTCAAAAAGTTGTTGTTCTATCATATAACACTCACTTTGCAAATAATGCATATGTTTTTTTAAAATTTTAATTTAAAATTATCGTGCAGTGCGCTTCTTGTTCAATGTTTTAAAGAGCGCCGAGAATTGACTTGTATATTCTTTAGCAACAATGCGTGCGTGTAATATGAAACAATATTTGTTTTAACGTCGGAACGAACGCGCGCACTTACGAAGAGACACACGACGTTCACGGGCTGCACAGGCGGACTGAAAATCGTAGCAGCACAGCACAGCAGGCGAAAAAACGAGGACAGAGCGAAACGAGCATGTAGCTTCCCTCCACTCTCCGCTGCAACTTTACTTTTCTCTCTCTTTAATTCTCTATCTATCTTTGTTCTACTCGCGTAAGCGCTGCGTATACGGTCTTCTTGCTTTGTCACACGGCTGTAGTTAAGTAGTAGCGCTCGTAGCGCCCCCGTATTTCTATCCCTTTCTCTTTTGCTCAGTCAGTCGTTCTCTTTCAGTACTGCTGGAAGAGAAGGAGAACGCAGGCGATGTCCGGTTCCATGCGAGCGACGGCGGCGCAGGCGGCAAAGGCGGTGGCGGTAATCTCGATTGCGGCAGCGTTACGCCGACTCATAGCAGCAAAGTAGGGTTAGGTCGTATTCGGCGCTGGCGTTTCTCTCTCTCTCTCTCTCTCTCTCTTTCTGTATTATGTGTATGTACGTATATATATGCTGCAGCACACGATCAGCCTCATGTGAGACTATTTTATTCTTTTTTTTTTGACAATGAGAGAGAGAAGGAGAGAATTTCGCCCGCGAATTCCTCTCGCTTACTCGTGTGTGACTTGTTTTCTCGAGGACTCGTAATTTTAAAAATTTGTTTTTTTCCTTTGACTTGGTTACTTATTTCTTCTTAGTCCTTCTCTTCAGCTATCCTCTTGGCTTATTTTTATTTTTTTGTTCACGTGTTTTATTTCACTGTAGCTTATTTAATGTCAGTTCTATGAAACTTAACGCTATATACCTATAACCAGACGTTTCAATTCACTTTAGTACCGTTTAAATTTATTTATTAGTCTACTTATGAATGTTATTATAAAATATATCGACACACCGGTATCCATCAGCTGAGCGCGTCGTATTGTTTTTAACGATTTCTCAACAGCCAGATTTCATTTTCCATAATACATAGACACGCAGACTTAAGTAAGTACATGTATACGTGTATCCGTAGGCGTGCGCAAGTGTCTCACTTGCTCTCATTGAGAGCACAGGTGCTTAGGCGGCGTGAATATGCACAGCTGACGATTAAACGAGTAGTAATAGTCAGCGGTAGCGACCTCCTCCTCCTCCTTCTCCGCTCTTTGTTATTTCGATATTAAAGGGCACAGCAGAGAGTACAAAAGAACGTAGGCGGATGTAAGAACAGAACAGGGCTCACACATATGCTTCGGTATTTCTATATCTATGTAGATATATGTTAGGCGAGTTATATGCGCAAGCAATGCGTCGCTTTACAGACAAAAAAAATAGGCTAGAGTTATACTGCAGCAGAAAAAGAGAGCTTAAAGGGGGAAATATAGCTTAGCGGAGTGTATAAGAGAGTCCTGGCGGCGCGCGACGACTACTGTACTCAACCAAGACGACTACAGCGCCTCCACAAGCTTTTGCGCGCTTGCGTTAAGTCTCTCTATAATGTTATCATGTGTGTGCGAGAGCGGACCTGCGCACCCAACAACTTGCACCCCCTTGCAACCCCCTTTAATAGTTACACGCATACTACTACCACTATGTTTTCAAAGTTATCCCCTCTATATTCGCACCCTCCACCCCTTCTGATCCGTCTACATACCCCCTACGGAGTAGCGCCGCTGACGCCGCATACGGTATGCGCTGCCGCCGTCGCCCTTTTTTTTCTTTTTACTTTTTACTTTCTTTTTTTTTAAAGGGGATGCTTTTTTGACGTATTGTGTATGCTGTTGTATACCCCTCCCTTCATTTTCTCTATCCTATTTTCTTTCTCTCTTTCGCCTTTTTTCAGTTCAGCAAAGAAGTCAATTTTTTCCTTTTGTTTTTTCTTTAGGACACTTACAGTGTTCCATCATAAGATCGATTTGCACGCAAGCCCTTTGATTTTATTTCTTTCTCTTGGGACAGTGCGCACGATTTCTTTTAAGAGACTGTCTTTTAATTTGGGAATTTTTAATCGTTTGAAAGAAAGACGAATGATTTTATTGTCTTTGCACGCTATCTCTTTGAGCTCTAAGTTAAACGTCACCACAAACATATTAGAATAAAAAAAAAATTTTTCTTTACTTTAATATTAAATTATTTCATCTCGTATTTAATTTTAAGTTTTTTTTAGTAGTTTGTAAAACGAATTTAAAATTTAAATATATATTGAATTATTTTAAGTACTAGGGGATGAAGATTGTGATTGACAATATATTGCGCTGAATACGATGTCATATACATGAATCAACCAGATGATCATTATTAGTAGTTTCACTTTCTACATTTTGATTTCATTAATTTACTAATTGAATATGATAAAAAAATAAAAAATATATATATATACTATAATGATAAACTTATTTTGAAAAAATAATAATCTAATTTTAAAATTTTAAAAGAGACTATTAAGGGTTCTAAGATCGTTATTTAAGAAAAAAGTGATTATTATAACTACGATTATAAATAGCTTAACCCTTTCTAGTCTCAATGGCCTTTCCGTATAGTACATTAACATTAAGTAACATCGATATACGCACCGTTAAACAAACTCAAGAAGTAACTTAATGTACCATATAAAAGTACCTTTGGGATTAAAAGGGATAAGATGCACCCTTCTTACACATGCAGTACACCAGGGTGATATCAAACTTTCCTCTGTAATCATCTATTTTAAACTATTTCCTCTTTTTTTTTTATTTTATCTTACAAAAATAAAGTTATCTCTTTTATAAGCCAAGCAATTTTCTCATAAACCAAAAGCAACAATCTTTACCGTCTTTATGCTTAAACTGGCTTATCAAATCTATATTTATAAGTCGTGTATACATATCGACACTAATTAATCGAAAATGGCACACACGTATAGTTTGAATCTTCGATTGAACGTTCAATCTATTAAAAGGAACGTGTAGCATGTGCTCTATCAAATCAAGCTTTCCCTTCGCGTGAGTTTAGAAAAAAATATTATATATACGCATACAATTTGTGTGCTCTTTTCCTCTTATACATATACATGTATATATTATAAGCTATTGAAGAAATAACCTGAGATCCATGCTCTATAAAATTAAATTAAACGCAATTTAAATTTTAATCTTTCCCATCGTTCCTTACATTGTGCACGATAAAAAAAGTTAAAAGAGAGAAAGAGAGAGAATGATAATCCAAGTTTTATAAGTTTGAATGTCAGACAGAACTCTCCTCCGTTATTCTCCGTCACTCTTGGTACGCATGTATACATAACATATTTTTACACATGAAATCCGTGCTTGCTTGTACTTTTTTCTTTTTATTTTCTGTTATTTCCCTTATTTTACTTTATCTACTTATTCTAGTTCTTTTAAAGCCTGTCTTACCTCTTTTCCTTCTCAGTTAACTTATACTCTTCAACTTACTCTTTTACCTTCTTACGTGCTCGCATATCTTCTTTACTTCTTATCCCTCCGTATTCTCATTTTTTTTTGCCTCTTATATACTTCTCCCTTGATTCTTTCTCGTCTCTTTCTTACACACATATGTAACGTATGTTAAAGCAAGAAGAGCCGGCAACACAGTCAAGAGAGTATTCGTATATGCCATGCGATGTGTGGGTGATGGACGAAGAGAAGAGAGAAAGAGAAAAAGAATGGAAGTGCACACGGCTGCAAGAGAGCCTGACTTAAACTTATATAAGCCAGAGAATGGATTCTTCTTCTTTTGTATTTTTAGTCTTTTTTTAAGTCTACATGTGTGTATATGTACACATATATATTAGTACACCAAAAGGCGAAGAGAGAAACAAGAAGCAACATATATATACAAGGGGGGAAAGAAAGATGAGAAAGACGAAGGACCAACTGGACGAAATTTCTTCTTTGCTTGTATCCTATACGGTATAATATACAAAAAATTTTTCTCTCCTGCGCTTCAAGAAATATACACGAGTCCCTACATGTGTGTAGGTTAACACCCTATTATCTATGAAAATGTAAGCGAGAATAAAAATTTAGAAAAAAGCTTTTTAATTAGAGGATATTGGTACTGAAAACGTTTAATTATATTCCGATTTACCACTCAGTTCTGTGAGCACAAATTATTATCATAAATAATTAAATAAAATCGTTTAAGATTTTCTTTTGCTTGCAGTACATATCTTATGAATATATTCAAGACATCGAATATTTTATTTAATATAATTGTAGAAATTTATAAAATACGTTATAATAATTTATTTTGGAACTAATGTTATTGATTATTAAAAGAAAAAAATAATGATTGCATAGAATTGTTAGTACGTTATTGTAGACATATTGATTTTTATTAATATTGTCGTCAGTTTTTAAATAACAATGTATAAAGAAGTAATAAGTCACTAATTTTTCAAAATTGTGCAAGTCTGTAATAAAACAATAATAGTACATTACGATACGAGTGCGCAACGTAGGTCGTTCCCGCACGAGCGTAGCGAGTGCGGGATGACCTACGTGCGCACGAGTATCGTATACTATTTTTCCTACTAAGCTGCGCAAAGTTCGACACGACACGAAAGAAAGTGTTAGGTTTGGGGCGAAAGGACGGGGGGGTTCGGGGGGGCGGAGCCCCCCCGCCTTTAAAAAATTTAATGAAAAATCAACTAAATGATTAAATTATATGCACAGAATATTAAAATAAATTTTTTTTTTTTTAATTATTAGAAAATGTTTAAGAGAAAGGAAAAAAATTGTTATATAAGAATTTAAAGTCTACGTACAAGCATTGTAAGGAGATTTTCATAAATAAAGAAATAGAATATAGAAAAGTAAGCAAAACATTAAAATAATTAAATGAAAAATCAATTAAAGAATCAAATTATATAGCACAGAATATTTAAAAAAAATAATTCTAAAAATTTTCAAATTAAAAAAAGTGTTAATATATATATAAAAAAAAATATATATATATATATATATATATATATATATATATATATATATATATATATATATATATAAATAGTATAATATTTATAAAATAAAAGAAAAGAATACGTGTTATATATGAAAATTAAAAATGTCCGTGCAAGCATTGTAAGGACATTTTTATAAAGAAAGAGAAAAGAAAACGACGCGCTTACTGAATAAGCGATATTATTAAATGTGATTCTGTTTATATATATATCTCTCTCTCTCTTATTTTAACACAAAATATACGCGCTCATAGCTACAGTTTCTCACGCGCGGTATATGTGAACGCAGAAAGTGCGCGCGCACAATCTCATTCACCGTGTTAGCTCCATTCCCGCACGTCAGCTGAGCGTGCAAGAATAAAAGACTTTGCGAACACAAGCGCAGGCGCAAACTCGAACTTTGCGCACGATAGTAGGAAAAATATTATTTTCCAAATTTATAATCTTAAACATTCTATAAACTACAGTTTATGACAAAACACGCACCACAGTGTTAATAGTATAATTTTTATGAGAAACACATGAATAAAAATGTAATACGAAGAATTTTATAAAACTGATCATTGGTTTAAAACAATGTACGTTTATTTCTTTATTTTCTGCATCTAATTGTTATTTGTTATTTAATTTTTTTGTTTATTTAGACCGAGTAATCGGTCTTTCTAAAGACGCTTTTCAAGATCGTTAAATGAAATCAGATTTGATTAGCTGTGATAGATATTTTAAAAATTGAAATTTAATTGCTTAGCGTAAATATAATAATAAGCTAAATAGATAGTCATTATATTGCATAACTAAAAATAAAATTATCTCACGTATTTTAATACATTGCAAAATCATAAAAAATGTATAAGTGATTACATAATTGAACATGATTTTAATCAACTAATTATAATATAAAATGCAAAGCATAATATAAAAATAAGAAATTTATAATAATTTTCACGATTTCGTTTACAGGTTTATTTAGTATATTTTCTGTAAAGTGTTTTCTTCAATATTCGAGATTGTTATCTACGTTAAAATCAGAAGTTAACCTTCAAGTTAATGAATCAATAAAGAGTATATAACCAAATAAAAGAATTTTATTTTAATCATTAAAAATTTAACAAAAATAAATATTGAAAAACTATTTTACAAGGCGCACAGATACTATAACTTTACAGTAACAAATTTTTTCTCTTTAATTTAAGTTAATAAATAAATACATTACATTAAATTCTTAATTTTAAATCTTGAAAATTTTAAATTGAACGGAAAGAAAAAATTTGGCATCGCTAAGAATAAAATTATTTGGTCGACTTGTTTTACGAATCACAAAATAATATTTTTATGATTTTAAATTGTTTTGAATAAAAATTAATTATTTTGATATTCGTTATTGATGAATTAGCTATAACTTTTAAAATATTAATTATAGTTAATATAAGACACTTTCGTGTAGTAATTGTGTCTAAAAAGGTGTACAAACTATATTATGACTTCAAATGTAAGTAAGTGTCAACCCTTAAAAGTTTAGTTTATACAATTTATCGATTTATTTAATAAACTTTATTTGCATATATTCATCAAATATTTTTCTTCATTTCTATATCTTAAACATTTGACATCAAATCGCACAGTCGAAAAATAAAAATCAGTGAAAATTTGGAATAATGTTCTATTTTTACCAAAATATAAAAAAAATTTTTTAGTGGTCTAGCTCAAAGAAGTCAAAGGTGAAGGGTTATGAAATATTTCGAATTCTTTTAATGAATTTTTTCCTTGAAAACTATCAACTTTTGGTAAAAGTTTAATAGTGTTACGTCTAAATTATTAATTAAACAAGATACTTCAACACAATAACCTAATACACTTTTATAAAATAACAGTATTCTTTATTGGTTATAACGAACTCAAATCATCTGATAATCAAAACAGACTAACTTATTTACATGAACATCGTATATATATATACATAAACATGATCTTCAACTTTTCTTTTTAGCAGCTTCTATCATTCGACTCATATTACAACAATAGAATACTTTTTGTTGGAATACCAGAATTATTCCATAATCTCTAACTTTTGACCTTTTTTTTGTATGTTTTGGTTATCAAATGGAACATATTCCTAAATTATTGGCGATTTTATTTTTTTACCGTGAAAGTTGACGTGAAATGTTCCATACGCATATGTATATAAATTTCTTAGATATTGATAAAAATTGATAATGAAGATGATAGAGGAAGCTAAGAATAAAGTATTTATTATTCTAAATAGATAAACTAAATAATTATACATATAAAAATTTAAATCAAATCAACAAAAATCTAAAATATTTACTCAATTATTTACAAAAAGTATAAATATTATTAAATTCATAATCAGGAAAAAAATTTTCTAAGTTAAAAATTTTCTTTAAACTTGGAGAAATCATAGTGAAAAAATACTTGCGCATTTTGTCAGGTTATTACTTTAAAAATGCATTTATATCTAAGAATATTAAAAATTTTTAAACTGCGAATATCTAAAAACACAAGTATACACGCATACATACACTAAAAAACATATTCAAAGACCTATTAGAAACACTGAAACGCGATTTGTATTTTTTTAAGTATAAAATAATTTGACAGAGTTTTCGAGAAATCCATGACCCATGGGGTATATACTCTTCTTGTCAGTCTTAGACTGAGGTGAATGTTAAACCATTCGAGTTACGTTACACGACTGTTTGACAATTTTGCTTCTAAACATTGCCGAACAGCCCAAACTATTCTATGGAGTAGTTACACAACTACCGAAACAGATTTTATTCAAAACTTAAGTAATAGTTCTTGCTGGATTCAACTAAAACTTTTGAACTTTTACATAATAAAGCAATACCTTATTATAAATAATCAAAAAATTTCATATTTTATTATTGATTATGTGTAATTAAATCATGCGCATAGATAATTATTAATTTTTCAATAATAAGTATAGCAGTTATTAACAATTATTAATTTTTCAATAATAAATTTGTACTAGTAAAAAACAGTATAAGATAATTAATTATTTTAAGATAAGCTGCTTGTACATTAAAAATTGAAATACGAAGAAATAATTTAACTTTTGAAAAAAACTTTAAAAATGTTCAAAATTTTAATCATTTAAAATTAATGTTATTAAAGTTTGAAAAAATGCTGGGATTAATTAAAACATTAAAAAAATGATATTACTTGAAAAGCTTTTATTCATTGTTCTTAAACAAAAACTCTTGAAAATGCAAAAGTTACTAACAGATGACTCAATTAAAAATGGTTAAAAACCCTAGGATGAAATATAAATATAATTGAATGTGCAAAAGTGACGTTGACTTTGCACTAAATACGTAGCCACGCGAAACGATAACGAAGGTCATTAAATTCATCCGCTGGACAACTGCTCGAAGAACTCAAGAGAAAAAAAAAGAGAGAGAGAGTAAAAAAAGAGAGCGAAAACTGCGAAGCCTTTCTGTACAGGCAAAGCGAACAGTAGTTAATGACCGTTAACAAGAAGCAAGAGAATTGCAGACTGAAAAAGCTTGTACATTGCTGTTCGAATTTTTGGGTTCTGCTTTTATCGTCACGCGCGATTACAAGTGAATCAGAATAAATATCGCACTTTACGTACACAAATAATTGTTCATTGTAAATTTTTACTTGCGTTTGGATTTTTATGGTCTTAATAGACTAATAAATAATTTCCATTTCAATTATATAATTCGATAAAATAATTGACACTGTTTAAATAAATTCAAGTGCATGAAATTTAAAAAAAACATTTGATAAAAAGTTATTTTATTAATTATATATTATAAAAATTTTTTAATTAAAAAACACGATTGTCGACAATAATGAAACTAAAGAGACATTTACATAAATTACGTTGATTTTAATATCGTCAATATTGTGAAGCTTATACGAGTTTCTAGTTTCTGTATATGACAGGAAAAAAAAAGAGAATGATCGAAGCTCACATTTTTACTGTAAGAAAGCAGCAACTAACTTCCGCATTATGGCCATTGCAAAGGCGAAGAAAATACGTAATAAAAATGGCTGTATACATAAGGTTTGAAATAGTCTGGCGCCACATCGTTCCACATATCTATGTAGGCAGCTTGCGCGACTTCGAGTATCACTCTTTAAACGTCTGAGCTTTACATATATACACATATAGCAAGACAGAATGTGTTAAAAAAGAAAGAAAGAAAAAAAAAGAAGAAAATAGGAGGGAAGTCGAAGCGTGGGCGAAAAGCGAGCTCCAAAGATATAGAATATAAATGCAGGGACGAGGTGACGCTAAGAAACGTTGCTGGAATGCGACGTTAAAAGGAGAAAGAAAGAAAGAGAAAATACAAGTAAAGAGAGTGAAAAATTGAGCAAGATAGCGTGAATACATGGCCAAGAGAGAGTGAGAGAAAGAGAAAAAAAGGAAAGAATAGAGAGTCAGGGGACACAAGCAAAGCTCTGATAGTATGAAAAAGATGGATAGGACGAAACAATAAGTTAGATCGTGAGTAAATAAAGAAATGCTGAGAAGGTAAGAAAAAAAAAGATAATAGAGAGTAACGATGTTAAAAGAATGAAACTTTAAAATGATAAGGAAATGTTCGTGTAAATTATTTTTATTATTAAATTATTCTAATCTAAACGGATTAAAATATACTAATAATAAAAAACAAATAAAAATTATTTCGAAAAAGTTGTATAAGGATTAAAGTATTCATAAATTTGTAAGTATATTTAATTATTTTAGGTATATATTCACTTATAGATCAAATGCTAAATTATACGTGTAGAATAATTAAATAATTACATGATAAAAAAATTGAATGAATACCCTGCATTGAAAAAATAAAATTACTTTCTAACAGGAACAATAAATAATATTTTTTTTTATATTATTTAACGTCGTTGTATTTATGTTTTTATTGAGATGGTAATTAGCGACGGAGATTTTCGGTGTGTGTTTGTGTATAAAGCACATGTAACGTACAGTGGTGCTTGTATTAATCAGTTGAGAGCGGGATTCGAACTCGAGACCCCGAGATTACCAGTCTATCACCCTACCAACTGAGCCACTGACGATCTCAGTATATTATTCGTATACATGCATGAATGTTATAAACTACTTTAGTTGATTGATTGAATGAGTTGCTTTCCGTTAATTAAAACAAATTTAAACTGAACAATTGATTTGTTGGAATTAAAACTCAAATTTTTTTCTGACTTTTAAATGTTTTTTCTTATTTCAAATTTTGAAAAAAAAACCCTAGTCTATTCGATTTAATATTCATTATTTAAAATTCATTAGTAATTTAGTTTTAGTTTAAAGATTTTTTTCAAGAATTGAGTTCAGTTTTGAAACAAATAATTCTAGAAAATTCTTATTGGAACAGTATAAAAGCAAAGTTAAAAATCTTTTGACTAAAAAAATTTGATTTTTCTCAATCTTTACACAGAAATGGATTTTATTATTACAAATATATTAAATATTATAAAACTTAATTTAACGTATTATTGATAAAATATAACAAGAAATTATATTTTATTGTCGTAAACTACAGTTTGTATTATAGATTCACTTTTTAAATAAATAAACATGAATGCTTTCATAAAATATTAAGTTCTATATTTCTTCACCCCTATATGTAAATAAAACGTTACTTGAAAAAAATTGAAATATTTATTCTTTACTATTCAGAAAGTACACATTTCTAAAAATATATCATTAAGAACAGTTAAATAAGGGTGTCCAACTAAATTGTAAATATTAATCATATACAGTATTAAGGTCTTTAATATGGACCATTCCGTAATTATAGATCATCATGAATATTTACAATTTCATCACATCTCAAAACGTTGGTTGATTGTTTGAGTTAGTAAAGGCGTTTGTGTTTATTTTGAACATCTCGAAATTTTCCAAGATAAATTATATTAAGGATATGTAAAACGGACACTACACCTGTACTCATAAATATTAACTGTCTTTCCATTTTATTAATGAATTTCCAGAAAAGAAATGCTTAGCTTAGTATGTATCATGATGATGATTTAGTTAAATTTTCAAATAAATTCATTCATTAGTCTTTAAAATATTTAGATTTCTAGTAAAAAATCGAAAAATTTTTATAAATAATATTGGAACCCAAAATTCTTAATAACTAATAAATGAATTTATTTAAAAAATTAACTGAATAATCTTCATGGTACGTACTATAAGCTAACACATTTCTTTACTGAAAATTTGGCAATAAACTGGAAAAATAGTCAATATTTGTGAGTGCAGTAATATTTAAACATTTAATTTAATTGAAAAATTACAAGATATTGAAAATTGAATAGATTTTAATATGGAACATCTCCTTTGATCCTAATGGATATCATCATCCATATTAGGATAAATTACATAATGTTTTCTAAAAAAATACAATGCGTAATTGACTATAAAAATTTAACAACGTATATTTCTTGTAAATTCTAATATTTCTAATTTCGTTTCTTTGCAATTAGAAAATCATAGTTTTTCGTAAGCAGTATAACTTTTATTTGCTTATATTATCATTTGATAAGTTCATTATAAATTTATTGTTTTTCATTGTATTGTTTTAAAATCTTCACATTAAATTGGACTAATTTAAATGTTGTGTCGAATTAAAATTCGAAACAATGTTATGTTTGTTATTTTATACGTGATTGAGATAATCCATATAAGGCTCGTATATCAGAGATACATCGTTATTAAGAATAAATAGAATCATGTATGAAATAAAACATACTTGTCAATGTACTGCATTAGATACAGTGAGCTCAAAGCAGCATAATCCAGCTACAAAGATATTTCTTTAGCGAAACCAAGCCGGATAATGTCTTAAGAAAAAAAAAAAAATAAGAAACTGCTGACTCTAAGTGTAATAGGTTTCTCCAGTTGGCATATAAGAGTTTTCAGATATATCCATGACATGTCATTGGCCCTTCTATATAAGTAAAAACTCCCTTGAACTTCCTCTTATATATACACTTGCGTATGTTTATGTGTGCGCGCGTGAGCGTATATGCAATGACTATTGCTCTGTCGCGTATAAGCTATAAGGGACAAAAGTCGTAAAGTGCCCTTTGCGTTATTTACGGTTAACTGTCACTCGTCGTGCGGAAATACTCAAGCAATGGCACACAGACACACACGGAGTATATATACTTCGAAATTTGATGCTCAGTCGAGTTTATTTATACGAGAACGAAAATTTTCTCGCGCCTTCTAAATCCAAATTGGACTTTATTCACAGCTTTTATACATCTTTTTTCGGTAAGTCAATCTTATATATATTATAAAAAGGTCAAGAAAAATTATTTTTGTTAAGAGTTACAAGTTGAGGGATCTCATTAATTTGAAAAATATATTAATATTTGTATTTAGAACGATTTTATATTTTAATAAGCAACAAAATTATCGGTCGCTCATTTTAAAGTTTTTTATGTTTGCGCTAAGAATTTACACATAATATAAAATTAAGAAAGTTATATTAACTAATTATCGTCTTATTATTTTTAATCAGATAATAAGCTGATTGAAACTTTCACCTTTACAATTTTTTTTTAAAAATGAATTACAATTGATTTCAAATAACTTTGCGATTCTTTTTTTTTAATTCAAATGCTTGCCAAGATAAAAAATATTTTTTTACCGAAATATCAGTTTCATGAAATCTAAACTGTAATTTACAAAGAGATAAAATAATTCTCACGACTCGCCAACTGCATTTTAAAATTTTACAAAAAAAGCCAAATTGATTTGATGTAAATCTTTGCTGCTGTATGATAAAACTAGATAAAAGAGAGGACAATATTATTTTCTACGCTTTCTCGCCTTCTCTTGCTGACTGTCATCTTAGTATAAAGCCATTCACAAACATTCGAGGACTCTTAAAGCGAAGTACTTTAAAACTATATGCTAAAGAACGCAGTTTTTGCACCCTCACCCCAAACGACGACCAAGTGAGACTTTTGAGGCCCGAGGATCGTCAAGTCTGATGAACTCAATTCTCATAAAGCAGCTGCACGTTTTCTCATTTTTTTATCAAAAAATCATAGACAAAAGTAGTTTTCTTTACGGTTATTTTATTTCGAAATTTCAATTTGAATTAGAAATTTTAATTTATTCATGAACATCTGCAAATATACATTTTTAAAATCATCTTCTCTTTTACTAAAATAGTTCGTTATATAATTACTTTTTTTGTACAATTAATTTTGTTACGATACGTATACAGTTTTTTTCTAAAATTTTTTGCAACCTAAAAATAAATTCAAAATTGAATACAGATATTAAATAAAAAAGTTACGAAAGTAAATTTAAATTTATTTAGTAAATAAAATAACTATATACTTTTTAAACAAATAAAATTCCATTATTTAATAGTGTATACTGTTAAACTATAAATTAATAAAAACCAATTAGTTTTTTAATATCTATGAAATTCGTTACAATTTTCTATTAATTGAAATAATTAATTATTCACTAATTCAAATTTAAAAATTATTTAAATCTATATCTATATTAAAAAAGGGTTTGAAATTAAATTTTTCTATTTCAAATGATATACTATACACTAATTAATAGTAGAACAATGTGCACTATTAAAAAGTGAAATTTCACTAATTTAACTCTGAAGAGTAGATTCATAAAACTTCATCAACTTGCTTGAGAAAAGTAAGTAAAATTATGCACAGTATAAGGTAAAAAGTGTTTAAAAAAAAGAGAGAGGAACGAAGCAATATGTAAATACCACTTCATTTAGCGTAAAAATGAATTTTTACACATTCAAAGCTTTGCAGGGAAAACTTTATAAAATTTACATTTTCACAAGAGAAAAATTCAATAAAAGAAAAGAGCCCTATATAAACTAAAATCAAATCCTAGTGCTCATTGATGTAAATGTGTCGTATATAGTAGAGAAAAAGCAAGCCAGAGTTGCATTCTTGGGTAACAACTTGGGTGCTTTTCTCGCGCATCCTCCATTTCCTCTTACAACAGATAAAGAAAGAAAAAATAAAATAAAAAAGAGCTTGGACTATCCTGAAAGTTTTTAAGCGTTTGAGAAGACAAAAAAGTAGCTTGGACATTTTCAAAAAAGTTTCATCCTACGAATGACGAGTTGGACTTTCGAGCAAAAAAAAAGATGAAGAAGAAGAAAGTTAGCGTAAAACAGCTTGGACTCTCTTTCTATCTCTTGTACTGGTATAACGCCTCGGGCCAGTACGACTGCATATATATATATATATATTAGCACCCCTTTAGAGTAGATCTCGTTTTCAAGCGTTAAGCCCTGTAAGTGTGCACTTACGTACGTACTCGCGGACTGCGCTCTTCTTTATAAGAAGAGCGAGGAAAAAGAGTGAGTTAAAGTGAGCACCCATTTTGCCTTCTGATTTGTCGTGCTTTAACTGGTAAGCACGTTCCACATTTTGTTTCGTGCAAAAAATAAACATATTTAGTTTTCGTTATTTACCTCTTCAAGCTGATAATTAAGGAAGACCTTGACTGCCTCGTTTAAAAAACAGTTGATAATATATTAATGATTAAATTCTGTAGTTATCCACGTCTTTTTTTAATTGTTTATTTCCAATCGTAATCTTATTATCATAATTTTAATTTTGTAATCTTAATCTAAAAAAAGATTACGAAATCATGTATTAATTTTCAATTAAAAATAATTGTAAAAAATATTTTTTTACAATTATTTTTAATATATTATATGAATTATATGAATTCAGTATATCCTGGCCAGATTAATTTTCTAAAAAGATAAAATAATTGAAAATATCTTAAACTGATCAATTTACTAATTTTTCTAAAATATTAAAAAATATACCTTTATGTTTGATAAATGAATTCTTACAATCACAATATACACAGAAAAAAAATCAAATATTTTTGTAAATGACTTATACTTAGTTCATCGCATACTTATCGAATAACGTAAATTGATTTTGTGGCAAATTACTGTAAATGTTAAAATTGCACAAGAATACACCCTCTGCTTGTACACAATATATAGACTTCCGAACACAGAGTAAAAGAGAATGATACAAGAGAGAGATGCAATAATACCATGACAAACTATAAGTTAAACTTTTCGACTCACCCTTCTCTTCTCTTCCTACTTCAAAAAGTGCCCTTTCGTTTAATTAACGGATTATGTTGTGCCGAAATTAGCTGGCTTTATGAAACATTGAGAATCTTTGTAACTTAGCAGTATCGAGAGAAGGAGAATAAAAAGCAGAGAGAAAGAAAATAATTTAAGCTTAAGATGCTGAAAAAAATTAGACTTTTTGTATTCTCAAAATTTTTTATTAAGTAAACTATTTAAAAGCGTATATTGCAATTATGAATAATTTTTGTTGCTTCATAGAAAAACTTATGAAGTTATGAAAAAGAAAAAGAATACGTTAGTATTTAACTTTCTCAAACTTAAATTATAACTTTTACAATTAATCTTTAATGACTGGATTAATATTTTATAAGAATAATTCGTATTATTTGGATTACAAAAATGTTTATTAACAAATCAGAGAATTACCTATCCTCATTAATTTTAACGTATTTTTATATTTTACAAGTTTCTCATTTTTTTTATTTTATAATTTATTATTTTTTTATTATTTTCAAGGAAAAATATAAAGTTAAGAGAAAATAAAACTGTAAAATAAACTCAAGTTGTATTGTTACAAATTCATAGCATGTATGGACCAAAGTCAGAAGCAAAAAATACGACTGAAAAGATCTTAAAAATATTCTCAAAAATTTAGGGCAAGCAGTATAATTTTGCTTCCACACATAAAGGAAATTTTACAGTTGTAAAAAAATAGCCTTGAAAGATTATTTTTATGTTATTAATCTTTTCTATTAAATTAAAGCTTTGAATCTTAATAATCGATTAGTCGAACTTGTCAAACTTAAAAACTTAGAATAAACTCTTCGCTTACTTTAAGGTACAAAAAAGTTTTCATACGTATATATAATGTACGAGGTCGTTTGAGAATATCTTAGATTATTATAAAATTATAAAAATTTTTTATTCTCTGAAGTATATTTTTGTGCTATAAATAACAAAACTTAATTTTGCAAAACGCTTGTGGAGGTTGAAATTAATCAAAAAAATTACATACTAATTTAAATTTAAGATTGTCAAGTGTCCAGAAACTAGCAACAATTTTTTCTAACTCTTAATTTTTGAATAGCATGATACCATTGTCTTGATAAATAAATTCTCAGTAATTAATTGCATTCTGCGATAATATGGCAACTAATTTATTGTTATCTTTAGTTAGCTAGTAGTTAATCGTACGTGGCTTTACCATAAATTTACTCGTATATATAACATAACATATGCAAATTGTAACATATGTGGCAAATCTAATCATATAACAGTTGAATATAATATACAATACAGACATTTATTTTAGATACTGAACACTTTATTATTAAAATATCAGAAATTATAAATTTACTCAAACAAATATTTTCATGATATCAAGTTTAAAAATTATTAAAAATATAATAAGTTTAATTTCTCGTCAATTTGAAAAATAGTTATAACGAATTTAGAATTTTCAAGATCACAGTCAAGCAGACAAAGAATAATTTTAAAATCCAAAAAAGATCCATAAATTAATTCGCAACTTTATGTAACGCGTAAATCAAAAGATTCCGAGTAAAGATCGTGAGAATTGTTCGGTATAGATGTACCCTAAGAAATGCTTATAACTCTTACTTCGCTCGATAAGGTAAAGCGCGAGCACACAAAAAAAATGCTTCTAACAAAACGAACAAAATGCTTTAAAAGAAGAGGCAACTAGCAAAAAAAAGATAAAAAAAGACGAGAACGTCCAACGGAAAAAAGGAAGCTGAATTATCAACGGTTTTAAGCATCACAGAGAAAGTCCTTTTCGCTCGTCTATCCAAGTTTCTTTTCTTTTCTAGGATTCCTTTTTTTCTTTTTTACGTTGTTTTCTTTTTTTTCATCCTTTTCATCATGATTATGTCCGTAAAGGCGCGTTAGTGTACTCTTGTCTGAACGTTTATATATTATACGTTGCAAGTTTTCTTTAGTTGTAAAGAAAGAGAGGAACGTTGAAATAAAACGGCCAAGTTTTAAGAAGAAATATACAGTTTGTTACGTGTGCAAACATGGCCACTTGCTGACCTATAAATAAGGCTATTTATTTTATTCTTTGATGCTTTGTTTTTTTTTCATATTTGAACTAGTTAAGTCACAATAACATAAGAATATTCACTGAAAAGGGAATTGAACTGTCACTGTTCTCTACGGTACAGTGTGTGTCATTTTTAGAATACAGTAAGTCCAAGCTTCGAAAAACGAACTAGTAGTCTCTAGAGACGACTCATTACTCTCTGAGCGTAGACTTGCTATTCTCTTTGTAGAAAGAAGCTTCGCAGAGAACACTCATTAGTCTCTAGAAAACACTGCCTACTCGCTCGTAACACAATGAATGTTCGCTAGCGACACTAACGCCACTCGTCGCCGTAGAGTACAATCAGTATTCTAACCCCTTTTCAGTGTTATTATTAAGTTTTTCATGCTTCTAATTTTCATTGTAATGATGATTAAATGCGTGTAAATTAACGTCATTATTTCAATTAAAAAGTATTTAATATAAATTAACGTTAGTTTATTTTGAAAATGTCAACTATTTATAAAAGCCAATTTTTGTAGAGCATCAAAGTGAAGTGTAGTCAAATTTGGGTTGGGTATTACATATGTAGGTCAAAAGCATTTTGTAGACGCTGAGTTCATCAAGTTAAAAATTTATTAGCAGGTTTTTTTCACAAAGATACGTTTAATAAAGAATGTAATTTTATTTTTTTCACTTTTTTTTTTAATAACAAAAGTTGAACAAATTTTTATTTAATAAAGTAGAAACTTGAGAAAAATTAATAAACTCCATGATTTTTTAAAATATTTAAATACTGTCTGACTGCATAATTCAAGGCTGAGGATATAGTAATGTTGCTTAATTCCAGTTTTTAATAAAAAAAATGTTTATAATTTATTAGTTTAATAAGACTTTTTACTCTGAGAAAAAAATTTTTTAATTTTTCCTTATGCATCTGATTATTTCTTTTTCCTTCTTTTTTTTTTAATAAATTAGCATTATTAATAACGTCTTTCGAGGAATAAATTTCTTATTGTAATATTTAAATTACATCCTACTTTTGAAAAGTCAAATAAAGTTGACTTTATGATAATGTTCGGTAAAGCTTTATTCTCGCAACTTTTTTTATAATGTAATAACGTTTGATAATGCCATAATTTTAATATCAGCAATTAATTTATCATTTTAATAATTAATAAAAATAAAAGTTTTTAATTTTTCTTTCTTTTGAGAAGCATTCGCTGAAAATTTGAACGGTTGAACATTACTATAATGCTCGAAATATACCTTATCCTCTTAGTAAAATAGCTTTCTTCTAATAAAAGTGACATTAATTTTTCCTGCGATCTCTCATACTCCTTACGCTTAAATACTCATGATAAACCTGATACGCGCAGTATATACCGGATCATATAAGCCAAACTCTTGGTATCCATATACGCATGATACAGAGAGAACATGACAGTACTTCACTTGTATATTGTATAAGAGTATATTTCAACGTTATATATACGTAAAGAGAAGAGAATATTAGGATATATGTGTATATATATATATGCATTTATTTTTGGTCTACGATCAGCTGGCTGGTGTATAGTTTGCCACCGCCGCGAGGCATTAGCATAATGAAGACGACTCTCTATCCCTTTCTCTCTTTCAATATATATACATATACATGTATATTTTCTCATTTTGCTTTATCTTTGTGTACGTATACCTGGACTTTATACACGTTGCATCCTCGCTCTCTTCTCTGCACAAGTTCGTTCTTTATCTGTCTCTGTCGTTTGCAGAAAGCTGTTCAGCAACTATACATCGTGCACCGGCTTTCGCTGCAAACATACACATATATATCTATACACTACTCTTCCTCTCCTTCAATTCTTCTCTCTTTTTTTTTCATTTTCTTTTTCCTTACTTTTTTTTTCTTCTTCATCTTGTTCCTTTTCTCGTGCTGCATGTACATGGCAACGGAAGAGAATATATAAACGTGTCCTGTATATATGCACACACATATATATATATATACGTATGTGCGTATGTAGACGAAGCGTATAGCAGTCACCTTTTAAGCTTTTGATACAACTTTGAGATGGACGTATAGCCTTTTCTTTATTTTTGTACGACGATAGTTTTGTTTAGAAGCCAGCGTGACGGCTTTATGAAAGCTACACACGTAGTGTACTAGAAGCTACTTTCAGCTTTTTCACTTTCTTCTTTTCCTCTCACTCTTTTTCTCACTCCCTCTATTCCTTTGAAATAACTTTATCGCAATATTTTGTTAAGAGATAATATTTTGATAAAGTTATTTTCAGATGTCAAAGTAAGATAACTGTATGTGCTTGAAAAGCTACGTGTGCAGTTTTCATAAAACCGTCATCGTGAGTAATCTAATAAAACTATTATCGCACAAATAAATGGGATCTAACTATTTCAAAGAGATCTCTTACTGTGTTAATACTTTCCTGCTAAATTCTCAATTTCACATAAAGCTCGCAAAAAGCTTCAATGGGAAAGCTCATTTTGCACAATGTAGCTTTAATCTTAAACTACTCGCCGTGAGATTATTTATTTTCTGATGTTAATTTTAAGTAATACTTCAATAAGACTGATAGCAGATAGATTAAATTGCAAGTTCAGCGAAAAATTCTCAATTCTCACTTACTAACAGAGTGTTTGATCTTTTGATTAATTTATGTGTATTTTATTTATAGCATGAAAAATAATGGTATATAAAAGATGAGCTGAAAATCAAATGAATAATAAAGAAAAAATATGAATCGAAGATAAATTATGATCTTGCGGAGTAAGTAACATGTAAAGATAGCTATATAAGGAAAGAAAATTTCCTAGCAACAAAGTTAATTTGAAAAGGAAGAAGAAGCAAGCAGCAGAGAGATACGAAGAGATGCGCTCTTACTCACAAGGGAAAGGTTGGGGTGGGGGTCATATGCGAGGAGTCAAAAGGGAAGGATGACCTTTTGCATGAAGCCTTTGTCGAAGCAAGGCGAACGAGATATACAGAGGAACGTAAAAAGAGGGAGAGGAAGAACCGGTGGATCATGAAAGAGAGAAAGAGGAAGAAAAGACCTCGTGCTCATAGCAACAGAATGAGTCTGAGCAAGAGCAAGAGAAAGAGAAAGAGAAACCTGCTCCTCTAAGATGGTGAGCACTAACAATACAATAAGATAACAAGCCACGCCGAGCTATCTTTCTCTCTTTCGGATCTGCTAACCTGCAGCGAACTTAGGTATTATACATGTACAGTGTACTATATATGTGTGTGTAGCAAAGCTATGGTGAGCTCGCAGACCGCAATATTCTCTTGCTCTTGCTCATGCCCACCCCAAAACTGCTTCTCTCCATATATACGTATATATATATTTCGTGCTAGTATGCGGTATTCGCGATGAATTTCGGAGGCTAACGTTGTGCGAGCTACTGCTTTTCCAGAAGATTTTCTATCTCGCTTTAGCTTGTTCTCTTGGAGAGTACCATAGTTACATTGTACAATATACATATATAACGCAAGGAGAAATTATTCGGCTGGCCACCGACTGTACACAGGGCCTCGTAAACTCGCGCGTGGAATTGCATGGCATACACACCAACGCATGGACCCTCTCTCTCTCCCTCTCTCTCTCTCCCTCGTTATTTCGTTTGAGAATTTATTAAGGAAGATTTTCCTCTCTATGTGTGTACCAACTTTGCGGCAGGCATACACTACACTTATAAAAGCTCGTTGCACTGAAAATTAAATATTGCTTTTAGAGCATGCAAGATTTTTTGCTCTTTTTTTATTTTTATTTTCTTCTCTCTTTTTTTTGGTGAAAAAGATGGGTTTGGTTGCGTGAGTGTGAACGAGAAAAGTAATGCTTGTTGAGTGTGAAATTAAGGTATTCCAGTAATTTCGATGCAATTTCATTTTCTACTACTTTAATTCGGTTTTTATTTTTTTAATTAACTTTTTTAATTATGTATACCATTGTTAAATTCGTTCCTTTGCTTTGTTCTAAGAAAATTTTATGTGCAAATTTTTGGTATCGAAGTAGGTTTATTAAAAATGAATTATGTAAAGCAGGGAATGGAAAAGATTTTTCTTTTGTTTATTATAGTTTTAGCATGTTTCCCTAATTTCAATGAATTAATTACCTTAAATTAGTTTCTTTTGACTAATATCGACCTTTATCAGAAAAGCTTTTACTATCGTTTGCAGAAAGAAAATCCAATAATTGTAATTTACTTTCATAAATCTTTGTTTATATTATTGGAGTTATTTTATTTGAAAAACGTTATTTAAATGCAAAACCTATAATTTTCCAATGATCAAACGATAATTATAAATTTCTAAAAGCAATAAATTCAGAAACAATCATAGGATTTATATATTTTCTTTTTTTTATATCGGATTAAATGAAAAATTCATTGCTCACATTCGTACTATAACTATAATGATCAATTTATTATTTTTAAGAAATTAAAAATACTTATTTCGTAGATTTTGAAAAATAATGCAGTATATTTTTGGCTCACGAAAAAGGTATCATTGTTTTATTTAAAAATTAAAGGTTTATTAAAAGTTTAATTTTAAATACATATTTAATTTTTAAATATTAGGATTATTTTTTTTAATTTTATGTATAAAACATTATTTAATTAAGTTCTTGAAAAATACAAAAGTTTAATGAAACAATTGGCATAAAAAAGACCGTTAAAATTGTGAATCGTGAAAGCTCTGTTGATTATAAGTTAATTAATATCTCTTACATATTTAAAAAAAAAAAGAGAGAAAACTGGTTCACGATATTGCGGATAACCCAGGAAACTAAAGTATATTCTCACAGTAAAAAACAATAATGCCAGACTCGTGAAATATACACGTAAGAATCTCAATGATTAAAATTTAGCCAAGCTATTTATGTATACGTGAGTGTACACACATATGCGATGTATAGCACAAACGCGTGTGTATACATGAATAATAAAAGATCTGTACGCTCTTCGCACGTGGCGTGAGCTTAAGAAGTCAGCTCGATATACTTTTTTTTCTTCTTATTTAACTTAAAGCAACAGTGTAAGACGCGTACACAAAACTCGTATCGTTTCCTCCTTCTTTTTTTCTTTCAAAGGTTTAATTTCTCTCTGCTTGCAAAATGCCTTTTTTTTACGCTATGCGCTTTTGTGCGTGTCACTGTTTCGTTTTATTTTATTTTCTTGTTCGTCTCTCCCTCGCCGTATATATATATATAGATACATATAGCAGCACATGATGGCTTGTGTATAAGTAACAATTCTGTCCCTTCTTCTCTTGTTATACAGTATATATATAAGAGTTTTTCGAGCTCAGAGTAAAAGAGAGAAAGAGAGAAAAATCCGAAGGGGAAAGAATCAGTGGTATGAGGTATAGACACGTGCGGCTTTATATAGGCATATTTATAACGTTGTTGTCTTGGCCCTTTCCACGACTATACAGAATAGGAAAAACAAATCGTGGCAGAGATTGCTTTTGATCTATTGCTCATTTATTTATTCTTCAATTTTTTTCTTTTTTTTTTTGCCGACTGGACCATATAGATGTATATATACACTCTTATTAAGTACCCTTTTGGAAACAAAAATTCTATTTTCTCGAAGGTCCTTTATTGTATTAATGGAATTTATATTTATTGAAAAAAAATATTGGGATAGGGAAAAAGAGAAGTTCTTTTTTTAAGGGTATGGCCGTTAATAGATATTAAATGAAGTTATGTTAACACGGGGATTTCAGGCAATCCTTCTGGATAATTTGATAATCTTGCTTTTTCATTAATTAAATATTTTCATATACCTTTGAGATATTTTGTGATATAATATGATGATGAACAAGTTAAGGATGTGTCACACATTTAAATAACACTAAATTTTAGATAAATAATATAGAATATCAAATCTAGTTCAATTAATTTAAAATTTATTTTAAATGCAAACAAGAAAAATAATTATATTAATTTATTAAATCATTAATTTAAGCATAGTTTTTAAAATTTTTTATTGTATTACTAACATTTTTTGATGATCAATACATTAAATTAATTTCAATGCATAATAATTCAAAAACTAAAACAATTCTTTAAAGTATGAAATCATTTCTTTTTTTCAAAAATTAAAAAATAAAATTATTTATATTCATTAGAATTTTGCAAATTATAAAAATTAAACACAAAATATTAAAGGGTACTTATAGAAATGTGACTGTAATTCCGTATGCGTTAAAACTTTAGAACATTGAAAATTAAAATCGGGTAAAAGGTTCGCAATAATAAAGGACATCAACATTTCAAAATGTTTCCATATGGCGCATGTTTTACTAAAATTTAACTAATTTTCTCATTTAGAGTACACTTTTACAAATGGTAACAGTTTATCTGAACCGTTGTAAATTTTGGGTGGGGCTCGATTTTTCGAAAGACCGATATTTTTTTGTGCTTAACGTAGAATCTCAAAATTTAGAATGATGTTATTGATAACATTCATTTAAATTATTTATAAATTTCATTTTCAATTCATGGCTGCAATCGAAATTTATTTATTCGAATAAATTATAATTGATATTTAGAATCGTAACACGTACATAGAGCACTATATAATTATAAAATATTTCGAAATTTCTAATAAAATCTTTTGACAAGTATTGAAAGAATATACAAAAATATACTTTTGAAAACTCTATTAGAAATTTCGAAATATCTAATCATAATATGGTGTTCTGTATACTTGTTACTATTCTAAATATCAATTATAATTTATTCGAATAAATAAATTTCGATAGCAGCCATGAATCGAAAACGACATTTCTAAATAATTTAAATGAATGTTATCAATAGCACCATTCTAAATTTTGAGATTCTACGTTAAGCACAAAAAAATATCGGTCTTTCGAAAATTCGAACCCCACCCTAAATTTTCACTAACATCTTGGGGCTCTTATAATCAATTAAAAATTACAATTACCTCTTATTTCTATACAAAAATGGGTGCAGCTTCATATTTTTTTTCAAAATTTGGAAAATGTTCAAATTTATTTATTATTTTTTCATTTTTAATAATAATCAATATTAGTATTTCTTAAAAAGAATATTCTTATCTTTACAAATTTACTTTTTCATTTGCAGATTCACTCTGATGAAACGAGCTGCCAAATTCGATATAAGTATAATGCGATACAAATAAAATTGTTTAGAAAATTTACCAATTATTGAAGAAATTTAAGAAAACATACAGTTTTTAAAATATTTTTTTAATATAATAGAGCTTAGTAAACGCGTTGGGCATTAATTGACTTAAGTTTTGCTTTTCCTCTTTTTTCTGCATTTTTTCTTAGTTCTATTAAACATTCATTCTTTACGTGATCGAAGTCAACCAATTAAGTAAAGTAAAAATCGGTCTCAGTTTAGGCACATTATTTTTTAAAAGGAAGGTCTGTAAAGGATTTATAAAAATATTCTTTATCTTAGCAGTCAAAACTTTTCCATTTATTAAATTAACGAATACTTGGTCAAATTAATATCTTCCTCGACATTAGAAAATTCATGACTATCAATGAAGAAGGAGAAAACATTGTTGCTATCCAAAATATCAGGAAATTTCCGTTCGTTTTCATCTGTTTTTCGATTTTTTGATACTTTGATGCTCATAAAGTAAAAGACAATATTATTCTTGGAAAGCAAAAAAAAGTTTCGTTTATCCTACAAGGACGAAACGGGCATTCAAAGCTTGAGCAAAGTCAAAAAATGATTGAAACAAATGATCAGGCCACGAGCCAAAAGTCATCTAGCTTTTTATAATATTACGAATAACACATGCATGTCGTGCAGAAACGCACACATTTACTAATAATACATACGTACATATATATATATATATATATATATATATATATACATATACATCTAGCAAAAGATCTTGAATTACACATTCTGTACGAGATGCCGCAAACGACTCGATTTTCGTCGTCCGTGCACATTGCCATATTTATAATGCGATCAGCGCGCCGCAGCGCGGTACACGCGTGGCAAGAATAAAATCGACTATCTTCGTTCCTTTTTTTTTCCTTTTTCTTCTTCTTTTCTTTTCATTTTCTCTTCTTATATATCTCGTTATTCGAGCCTCTATAACTCGGTTACGTCAGCGTGTCTACTATATAAGCGGGGTGCGAGCAACGAATTTCCTTTTGCCGCAGCCTCCTTTACTTTACTTCTACTTCTTCTTCGGACCTTCGCCTTTTCATCTTATATATAGAAAAATAAATTTTTCTATATATATACACACATTTAACGTTTGTAGAAAGAAGAAGAACGTTATATTTGGATATAGTGGGTGAGAAAAAAAGCAGAAACGCGTGGTCCTCGCGATCGATCGCAATTTTCGTTCGTGACTCACGATGGCAAAAGGGTCTCGAGGGCAACTTATATATATACATATACATATATACGACAACGAGAGGAACGTTATACAGAGAGAAAGAAAAAAAAATAAGAGGAGTTGCTGGTCTTTTCTCTGGCTTGGAGCTTTTTGCGCGATCGCAATGCTTTTGCTCTGTTGCGTGGCGGTGACTAAGCCAAATTTCCTCCTGTTATATATGTACACTAAGGAAGAAAATCTTGTATACGTGTGCGGGGGTAAAGCGTATAAGGGTATATAAGGAACAAGAAGAGATAGAGAACTTCCTTAGAAATTGAAGGGGGGTTGTATATGTTATACTCTGTATATATGTCGTTCTTCTTCTTCTTCTTCCTCGTCTTCTACTCTATACCGCATCAGCCCGCCTTTCTAGTTGAATTTGTTTTTACAGCCAAAGCAGTAAAAGCGAACCGTCATACTCAAACAAGCCATTATATTTACATATTTTCATGACTGATGTATATATGTATGGGTTAGTATATAGGGATATAAGCTAACGCGCCACCACGCGCGAGAATCATTCGCTTATTTTATATGAGTCGATTCGAGCCTTCGTTCTTTTTCTTTTTCCTTTTTTTCTCTTTTCTTTTTTTCCTTATTCATAGTGTTGTCGGAAATGAGTAAGATGCTGAATTTGAATGTGCTATGGGATTGCGATTACTTTAGAATAGTGTACAGAGGGTTCTTATGTTATTACGACACAAGAAAAAAAACGAAGAAACTTTTCTAATATTAAAAAAAAGAGAGAGGAGATTGTCTTTATTACTATAAAATTTTTTTTAATTTACTTGATTGACTTTTTCCTTAAACGATACCCAATCAAATGAATACAATTTTAGTTTTGATTATTCACATGGAAATCCACTTTAAACTTATATCCAATTTTAAGAAGTAAAATATTTGTAAACTCAAAATTAAATTGTGAGAGTATTGTAGCTTGAATTTTTTTTATTTTTGAGATACTTCTATTGATATAAAATTACCAATCGAGCTGGATCCTTATATTTTTCATTTCAATCTAATTTCAGAGATAAGATTAGGAGACCCCACATTAATTTTTAGAAAATAAAGCAGAAAAATATTTTTCATGGTTTTCTTTATAGTTTTCATAAATAAAAAATAGTTCATATGTAAAATTCGAATTCTGTGAATCATTTTTCATGAAATTCTGACCTTCGAAGAGTTTTTAATACTAGTAGTGGATAAGAAATTATAGCTACTAAAACTGTAAAGAACAGCTACTGTAACAGTTTTTAAAGCCTTAAAAAATTCAATAATTCGTAAATAAAAACAAAATTATGCTAAAAAATTTGCTCTGCTTCCAAGACGTATAAAGATTTCAAATTAAAAAAATTTTTTTTAAATTTTTTAAATTTAACGTCGCTGTATTTCAGCTATCATTGCAATGCTAATTAGCGGCGGAGGTTTCTCAATGTGTTTGTGAACAAAGCACATGTTATGTACAGTGGTGCTTGTATCAATCGGCCGCCGACACCGGGATTCGAACTCGGAACCTCGAGATTACGAATCCATCGCTTTACCGAATGAGCCACTGACGACTTCTCAATTCGGTAATCCAATTTAATGAAATAAGGTTAAATTTATATCATTTTATTTTTTTCTAATTTAAAAAAAATATTCTAAAAATATGACGAATTACGTTTTTGCATAAAAATCGTTTATATGACTAAATATCACTTTTTTGCTTATTATTATATTATATTTGGTTACTTACTATTTTTGCAACATAAATAAAATGAAAAATTTGCCCAAAGAATGATGTATTTTTCGTATTATAAAATTTAATATTATAAGTAAGAAACTAATAAAAGATAAGTATAATATTTACATTTGTTTTTACTCACACTTTTGAAACAAACGCAGGACATTACGCTTAAGCGATAAAAAATGGAACTTGCTATGATAAATTTTAATTGTACTTTCAACACTTGAATAATTTAAAACTTTAAAATTTATATTTGATGAAATTTAATTTTTAAAACAAAAATAATATTGACCAAAATGAACGGCAACATTTTAATTAAACTCATCTTTCACATTTTTCTTCATTTACGTCAAACATTCCATAGCTTGTCCTGTAAATTTATACGCTTACCCATGAGACCTTACTCAAAACCAACAAAAAAAAAACAACACGTCGCCTTTTTCTATAATTTTTACAACTTATCCACCATAATGAAACATAAGTGTTACCTTTTTTTTCTTCATCTCGTGTACAAAAAAAAAAGAAACAGAAAGAAAAAAAAAATAAACGAAAGACCGGGTCGTAGCAAAAGAGGAACCTGCTCCCAAAGGACGCAAAAAACACATTAATAGAATGAACTCTAGCTCGCGATAAAGAGAGGCAGAACTTGCGTATACGAAAAAAAAGAAAAAAAAATTGGAAAAAAGGTCTTTTGTGTATACACATAGACACGTGAGTATACCTTTACAACATCTATTTTACCCCCATGGTACTCTTTGATCTGCAACTCTATATATGTTGTTCCTTTTTTTCTCTTTTTTTCATATGATTTGCCTAGAACACCATGACCAATCTCAATATTAGATTGTCAGAAAAAAGGTTAATGTCTAATCGCGCAATGAAAATTATCTTAAGATATATACGCTCGTATAATGCTAAGATAGAATATCCTCTGCTATACGTAAAAACATTTTTTTTTTGCTTCATACTTACGTATATTAGAAACAGGTATATTATATCTATATACAAATATTCCATTCCAGTATTGAGCTCTTAAGAGTCGCGTCTAAGGTTTTGTGTGTAAGAAAGAAAAGGAAAGAAGAAGCAGGTTGCTTGCCGACGATTTGAAATTTAATCGGTCGAGAGAATCGAGCTGCCGTCTCTCTTTCTTTTTTTATACGTCTTATTTTCTATCTCTTTCCCTACTTTTCTGGTATAAGCTTGTCTATATATACGTATATATAGATAAAAGAGCTAGCCAGACAGGCAATCCCTTTTACCTTTTACAATTGCTGCTTTTAAAATTGTATTTGCATAAGGCGTGAAAAATGCCTCTCAGGAGAGATTTTAATCCATTGACGGAAATAAAATCTTCGTTTATCCTTGTACGCTTCCAACTAACTTGAAAAAAAAAAGGAACTGTTAAATTTTCACTAATTTTTCACGCTTAATAGATTTATATTATGTTTCTTTAGTATTTTCTTTCCCTTTATTTTCTTTTTTGGTTAAATTAACTTTGAAAGAAAAATGAGTTTATAGTGGAGTTAAAATAATTTCATTACATTTTCTGACTTTGAAATTTTTCAGTTAGCCAGCAAAAATTTTTATCTCAATGGCGCAAATTTAGCTGCATTTAGCATGTATATTACAGGCTTTTAAATCCGGTTTGTCTTTTATGTGTATTTGTAAGCTGTACGTGTTATGCAGTAGTTTAGAGTCATTTATTGAAAGAAAAAAATTTATATTACCTTTAACTGAATTTAAATAGAATTTTTTATACTTTTTCTTACGAAACTGATATTTAAAATGACTTTAACGATCTATAATTTATAAAGATTGATTAAAGTGTACAAAAATAAACGGAGAGTAAATTTAAGAATCGAAATACGAATATTTAAGTTTGAATTTGGCTGTACATAAAAAGATTTTAATTTATCTTTAATATACATAATTTATGATCAATATATTTTGTATTTGGCGATTTTCGGTGAATAGCGAAATTTTTTTTATTATATAATACATTGAGTCTTATTAAATAGGTTAAGGAAATTTTACTACTTACATGTAAGTATTATTAGAAATTTTTTTTACACACGAAGTACACCAGTTTGCTATATGCCAGCAAAATTTACACAATTCGGTAATGGCAAACGTCCAGAAGTAAACCCTTACACCCAAAATCTAGTATTTATTTTCTTTGAAAATGTTCTTTTATCTTTTTTTCTTGTTACTTCTTTTGTTCATCATTTAACTGACATTATTCATACACTTGTATAGCTTTAAATTAATCCTTTTGGAAATGATTTAACTTATTTACTTTATTTGTCATTTCATGTTTTAAAAGACTTGAAGATTTGTCCGTTTTACAAGTAAAGTTGCATGGTCGAAGCAATGGAGAGAGAAAGAGAGAAAAAAAAATAAAGAAAATAGTGTAAAAAGAGAAATAAGTAAAGAATACTGAATATTCAATCGAGCAAGCGTTTCTGTCGCGAAATTTTTATATTTGCGATTCGATGCGCAAAGTTGGCTATGTATATACAATATATGTACTATAGCTCTCAAGGGACTTTGGATTCAGCCGTTAAAAATGTACGGCTCGTTGCACTATGGCTTTTGCTACTATGTACTATGTATTTTCTACTACTATATTGCTTTTACAAAACTTACATTGATGCTAATTCCGTATTCATGTTTATTTTACATTTGATGCTTCAAGTTTTATTGTTTTTAATATTGTGGCCCACACCTGAAAAAAGGCAAGCTGGAATTGAATCTTACATAAGAAAAATTTTCTATCTCTGTTTTTTTTTTCTTTATTTTTATTTTGAATTTTTATTGTTTTACACGGAAATTCTGTATTTTGTTTTCTTTTATGCGAGAAACGTACTAGAAATTTTTCATAAAAATAAAATTACAAATATTGCACGGTTCAAAATGAATTTTTCAATTCGAGAACTGTGCTTGTTTTTATTTAAAACCATTTTTTTCTATTGTCAAAATTAAAAAAAAATCCCCAAAAGTTTATAAAAATAGTAAATAAAAACACTGTTTGTTTTGAAGTTTCCAAAGATTTTTTTATTGTTAAGAAATAAAAATTTTTTTTATCCACACGTTATTTACGCAAAAATTGAATGAAACTCCTAAAAGCATTAAGCAAATTCACCGCTGGTGTATATCAATTATCTTATCGTCTTAATTTAGTCAATATGTTCCTTTTTCTGAAAAAGCTCTCTGCCAAGAGTTTGAGTTGCTTGTATATATACGAGAAAACTAAATTAGTACCGACACAGAGGGAGTGAAGAAAGTCGTATAATATGTTTAGTCGCTTTACTCTCATCATAACTTAGTTATCGCCTTACGTTCGTCTGTATATGCGGTGTCTATATTACACATTAAAGCCTGCTATACTCTTCGTATAGAAAATACCATATCACGCCAATGACGGAAATATATAAACTCATACATTTAAAGAGCTTGAAGGATAGTTAGCGATTTTGTTATATACTCCAGATATAATAAGGTTATCCAAGTTACAGGCTGACGTAACTATGCGTTGGCGATCGACGACATTTAAAGCTCTTTCTATATCTCTTTTCCTTTATAACCCGCATATATGATCGTTGTATATTACGGGATTACGCTCGAGCAAGCAAGCAAGAGACCGAGCGCCTGTTAAGAAGGATGTGCGAGTTTAACTTGGCTCGTTACATTAACGCTGATGAACTCATTCTATCTTTTATATTTCTTGAGTCAAGTCATCTCTTCAACTTTCCATCTTTCTTTTTTATTCTCTCTTTGTATTTTTATGTTAGCCGTGACGTAATCCTACGTTCGTAATTTTCAACATTTTTCTTCTCTTACCCCCCGACGAACTCACCGACTTTTGATATAACGTTCAGTCATGCTTGTATAAGTATCTTTTTGAGCATTCATTGACACGTTAACATTCTGACGATCTTGTGCAAATATTCAAAGTGTTCTTGACTCACTTTTTATATATTCTGTATTACATTTTCATTTATAGCATTAGATCTTTCTCTTTACTACGAAACATTATTATTATTTTTATGAAACTTTTTATGGAATATTAAGAATTTATTGTACGAACGATCTTTAATGAATCGTATGAATTGCTGTATTGTGAATGATGATTTATAATATTGCTATTTTTATGGAAAAATTTATTAATTTTAACCCTTATTTCAAATGCGTAATACAAATTTTTATATTGAGTTATAAAATTAAATTAATTTTAGATGCAACTTTTGATTTTAGTTTTACATCGCATTTTTTAATAATATTTCCCTTGTATGTTATTTATTAAACATTCAACAAATGTTTGGTCATTATTCGATTCTATATTAATTTTATGAGTGAGTTGAAAAATTTTCTGTTATTATATTAAATTGCATTTTTGTTTAAACACTTTTTTTTCTGCATATAGGACTGTATATAAGATTTTTCATTATTTTAAGCGTACATCTAAGTTTTTTTTTCCCTTTTTCTTGATCGGTTCATTGCTTTTCTTTAGATCCTGTCCCTTCTGTGTACGTAATAGCTAGCATAAACATAGAAAGGACCACGCGATTCAAATATGCGAAGAATGCACGATTCGATTGGCCGCCCACGAGATTCGCATACTCTAAATCTATGACGTATCTAACGAACCTTGAAAATCACGTTTCTCGCGATGTTTACCAAACCCAAAAGTCCAAGTTCGGCATATAGAGGAGTTGCTTTTGAACGACGACAAACGATAAGAAAGAAAAAAAAAAAACAAGAGAGAAGAAAGACAAGCTGCTGTGCTGGACCAGTATGGCACTTGCAAAAGAAAGAGAAAGAAAAGAATAAAAGAAGGAGAGAGAAAGAGAAAAACAGAGCCACGGGCTTTGCCGGGAGATTGAAGGGCTTAACGAGAATGTGCTCCAGGATCCGAAAAAAAACCTTTTCTTTTTATGTAACGTGGACCCGGTAGTGGCTTGAATACTGTCGCATACTACTATACTATATACCTTCCTCGGACACAACTATAAGCTATAAGGGTTAGACCAAAGACCTTCTACTTCAATAGCTTTAATTAGCAAATGCACGGGAGCGCAACTCTCTCTCTCGCTCTCTTTTTTCTCTCTCACACTCTCTCTGACTACCCGAGTCCGAAAAAAGGGAAGTAAATCGTAGACGTTGAATTGTTTTCTTTTATTTTGCTTTTTTTTCCTTCCAGATGGAATGTATATTTTTTTTATGTAGATAAAAAATTCGTTTCGAGAAAATTTTTGGCTTTAATTTTTTAAGCTATGAAAGAAAGTCCTTTTTTAGTTTGACATTGAAACGCTCATTTTAATAATTAAAATTTTTCTTTACTCTTATCAGTTTGCCAATTTAAATTTAATAAGGTAAGAGTGAGTATTGATCCGATTACAACATTCGAAATGAAAATCATAAAGTTTAAAGTTTTAAAGTATAAAATTACATATGCAAAGATTTTCATAATAATTTCATTTGATTATGACCTGTTTAATGGTTTTAAAACTTATAATTTTTCTGATGAATAAATAAGAAATTTAGTTTTTCCTACTCATACGTGTTAATGAAAAAGAATAAGATATATTTTTATTTTTTACCGTTGAATACGTAATTTGCGTCAATAGTTTCACCGATTGTGTTTAAACATTGTTTTTAGCTGTGCATTTTTGATTTTTTTTTTAACATTTTTTCAAAGAACTAAATAAAATATATTTTTTTAATATTTAAAGTTGAGTCATGTAGAGTTAATATATGCAAAAAACATAAGTTTGAAATAGGTCACAAATAAAAACAATAATATTAAAGTAAAATACTATAAAAAGTTTGTGATAAAAATTTTTCCTCATAATCATTTGTATTACCGACAAGTTAATGTGCGCTCTTTAGAATCTCTATTACTTTTTAATTTTGAAAATTACTTTGCTTTTTTATTTAAGCCAAAAAAGCAATTTAAATAACCGTTTATTCTAAAATTAGGTTCGCATTGAAATTCTAGAACAGAATCGTTTTCAGAGTTTTTTGAAAAATTCGATGCAGGTTTAAGTTTATTTAAATCATTGAATAGAGTATGTTCAAGAAATTTTGAACAAGTATTAATAATTTTAGCCACCAGATGGATACTTCATGCGCTATTTGCATTGTTAAATTTATCCTGTTTCTAGCATAAATATACAATTTGTAATTAAAATTTTATTGATTTTACACATTGACGATTTATTCATTTAGAAAAAATGAATTTTATAAGATGGTATTTTATTGATTATGAACATCTTGACCTACTTGGGATTACCTGTTTTTTCATCGCTTTTACTATTGTTGTGGCTAAAAAGACTTATAGAGTTTTGCGCTATATTCATTATGGTTATTAAAATCGAAATGGCTTTTTAATTTTACAGGAAGTGGGAAGGCCTCCCCCTTCCAAAAAAAAGAATAAAAAATTAAATTACACTTATAAGTCTCAACGTTTTTTTCATTTGTTTTTCGCTTAGACTTAAAATATCCCAAGGTAAGTTATGAAATGCTTAAGAATATTTACTATTATTTTTATCAATACTATTGAAAAAGGTATCGTTAATTTTTTCAAATTAATTGATAAGAAAGGTCTGATACTTCATTAAACTTAAAAATCTTATTAATTTCAAATCAGGCTCTTATTTATGGTTTACGAGTTTTTTTAAAAACGAAAAACTTCTTAATAACTTGGAATAAACTTAAAGATTAAAGAGATGTTCGATATACATTCGTTGAAAATATGCTTTAGTTTTTTATTATTTTAATCTGAACTATTGTTTCGTTAATTAAAAAAAAAAATTAATCAATAAACTAAATATTCAAGTCCTGGTATAAATCCACTTAATAATTATAACACAATAAAAAATTGTTAAAAAAAACTAATTTCCCATACTGTCTAATCTCATGTTTTTGATGAACGATAAACGTCGTTCTTCTTAGTTCGCAAGCAATATTCGCAGGTTATCTTTGGGCCAAAAACTCTTTTTATACCCTTCGGCAAACTGCACTGCAGAGCAAGCTCGATTCGACGAAGAAAAGGGAAAATACTACTCTCTCTCTCTCTCTTTCTCTGTGCTTGAAGAAAACGAGCGCATCGGTTGCTTTGGGACCTTTATCGGATTTTCGTGATTTCTCAAGACATCCCCCAACGGAAAAAGACTTCGTTTATTCTCTTTCTCTTTTCTGTTTTATTTTTTTTTTCTTTACTTTTCGTCGATATTGGTTTTGGCTGTTTTGGACGATAAAGGCATTCGAAGATCACGGGCTACATGAGGTAGCTCGCGAGGTGAATTCAAAAGCAGGAACAATGAAGCTTCTTCGCTTTGTTTCTTTTTCTTCTTCTCCTACCTTTTTCCTCCTTGTTTTCGACTTTTCGCGGCCCCAAACGGTCATGCGCTCGTCTAGCATTGGTGTGGAGTTTAACGTAACGGTTAAGTTCTCTCTCGCGGAGAAAAAGAGAGCAAAAGCGAGAGAGAAAGAGAAAGAAAGAAAAACCAAACTGAGGTCAGATCGTAATCTTGTTCAACATTGAGTCACGAAACGTACGTACGAACGGTCACGAAAGTAAGGATTCTTAATCCACCTGCCTTGAACCATTACGTTTATAAAACCTAGCAATTTTCTGTCTAAACCTTCGACACCCCATGTATTTATTTCTTTTTTTCTTATGCACGTTGTTTTCTTAAATTATACATTACAGTTATTGCACCTGTATAATTTTTTTTAAACCACGGCTACTTTTAATTCGCTGAAATGAGGTTTTAAAATAAAAATTTATCTAATTACAAAAATTTATATTTTTAGAAAGTAATTGAATTTTTAATTTAAATATAATTAGATTTTAAGTGCTATTTTTGAAATTGCAAAAAACTCAATATTTATACAAAGAAGTTTTAATTTAAAAACCTTTTTTTTATGGTTACATTCTAAAGTTTTTGTTTCTACTTTAATACTTCAATATTTATTTAATCTTTGTATTTTTTTCTAACATTTTTTAAAGTTCTTATTAATTTGTTTCAACGATTATTCTTTATCTAAGAATATCATTTTCAATATTTTTTTCTCTTTCTCTTTCATCCCATAATTAATTATTTTTTCCACCACGCCTTTTCTTTCATTTCTTATATTTTCACACTGGCTGCGCCCTTTTTTTGGTCGATGGACATATAGTTAACTACGAGTTCCAAGTTACACGTAAATTCTTATCAGATAATCTTAGCTTTCAAGAAAGAAACGTCAAAGTAATTGAAACTCCACTTGAGAAAATTTACTAGATAAAAATAAAAGAAAATTATCCTTAGATATAAGCAAAAAATATTGCGAGTATAATAAAAGAATAATAAAGAATACTAAGAAAAAGTAAAAATAAGCTTGATGAGAAAAGTTAGTTTTCGGAAAAGCTCGGTGCAATGAGTAAGATAAAAAAAGAATAAGAAATAAAGTACAAGACAGATTTATCGTAGTCGATCGTGTATACGGTGTACAGGGATGTTGCTGTTTCTGCTGGTACTGGTGCGCGTGGCGCGAATACGTCGAGGAATCTCAAGCTTGTCTAACGAACGCTTTTAACGCGATTAAGTTAATTGCCCCTTTAATTAACACGAGCTCAAGCTTATGTGTGTGCGTATATATATATATGTACCTACGTAGTACAAATATTTAATTACCGCCTCCCGTCACACACGCCTTTAGGATTTCTACATACGTATACTCGATCTTGTTCCATATTCTCTTCAACGATGGCAATCAACACCTTTACTCTAAGATACATCAACTTTAGCAACTTTGAATTGTCTATGTAATACCTGCATATACAACTTTAAGCAGTACTCAAACTTACTTTATGTATACGTATATACGTACGTACATATATATTCGCGTAATAAAATCACTTTGAAGATATTGCTTTTGAAAATCTGTTTACTAAGAAACTTCAATGTAAAGGATTTTGCTTGGAAAAAGGATTACTTTGTATTTTATCTATTTTGTACACAATAGATTTGTAAGTCAGTGACTATTGAAAATTTACGAATAAAGTTACAAAAAGCGATTTGAGCTTTAGTCAATTGAAAATATGCGCTGTAAAACCTGGATTTTCTCTTGTGCTTTGCGTATAAATATTATGCCAATGGGAGTTGTAACGTTGTTTAGTTAATGCTATTCTTATGCTTTATTTTCAATTCTTCAATACCTATGGAAATTTTATAGCTATTGTCATACTGTATTACATGCGTAATGTGGATATTTTAATTTTATCATTACGGAAATTTATTTTTAGATTAAAATGAAAAAAGATAAATGTAGTTAAATGACTTTTTAAGTCACATTAGTCTAGTTTATTCTTAGATTTTTCGCATCATCAATAGCGTACAAAATATAAAAAGCCATGATGAAGTTTATGCGCAAACCATAGTATTCTGCTTCTTTGAAAAAACCTCTCTTGTTTTTAAATTATAAAGCTTTTTACAATAAAATATGAAATTATAAGATAAACCGACTAGGTGAATGAAGCCGGCTTGGTTTGGATGTGAGAAACCTTGAAAGTTCCAATTTTGAAGTATCCCGTTTTAACTTTTCTGTTTTTTGGAACTTTCGAGCTCTCATACCTCAACCAAGTTGTGCACACTCATCAAACCTTCTTGGTTAAGCCTGTAATTTTATATTTTATCAAAATAAAAGTTTGAAACCCAAAAATAAAAAGGGTTATTCTGTTTTACAAGGGGACAGAAAACAGTTCTTATATGCTCCCTTCTCTGTTATATCATTTGTGAAAAATATCACGACGACAAATGTACTTGACAGTCTAAACTTGCCGAAATATAAATATAGTTTTTTTTTCCTTTTATTGAAATTTTTTTATGTAATCGTGATTTTACCTTTCAGCATGATGACGATAAAAATGAATCATTTCCATCTAAAATAGACATTTTTAATTTTGTTGTTAATTTAATAAATTTGTTTCAAAAACGTTTAAGCATAAACTAAGAAAACTTAATATTTTATTTAAGTTAAATTAAGAAATAAGTAGTTCATTAAAATTGTATAGACTTGCAATAAGAAAAATTAATTATATGAAATAAAATAAATATCTCAAAATAACTACATATTTTTAAATTAATAGATTCCGAAATTATTCATCTCATCTGTTGTATGTGTATTAAAGATATTCAGATTGTTTATCATTATAATTTATCATTTTTTATTTTTATTTAGGAAAAAAATTTTTTAAATTCCATTTTAAACTATCGTGAAAATAATCTTTATTAGTGACATCATTTCGCTATTTTTATTTAGTTCACCTTTCAACTAATTAAAATAAAAATTCTATTATTGAAAAATAGTCATGGTGAATGCAAATCTATCTAATAAGTTACATAAAGAGTTTATTCAATAAACTAATTGTAAAACAATGATAATACTCTGATGATTCAAAACGTCAGTATCAATTATCATGATTATTTGCGTCTGGCACCATTAGACTAATAACCTGCTCACATTTTTAATGCAAATACAAAGCAAAAAAAAACTTCTAGCATTGTTCCAGTCGAATAATACCTAGGCTACCATAACGAAAAAAAAAATCGCCAGAAACAATGCAACTTTTGCCATTGTTGTCTGTCCTGCTACTTTTTCCATTCGCTGTATATATCCTACAATGTCCTAAAACGCACAGCCGTGTACGCGCGAGGACCAAAAACTCTCTGAAAAACAGGAGAAAAAAAAATAAAGGCCTTTCTCTAACACGTTCAGGTATTGAAAATGAGAATGAAACGGTCAGAAAGGGAGAAAACGGAAGGAGTTTTCTCCCTATCTTTCTAGTACCGTGGAACAAAAAAAAGTACGCACCACTCGCGTATAAAAAAAAAGAAGAAAAAAAAAATACGGAGCAAGCTCGAAAGGAAAATAGCCCAAGCACGGATATGCGTCCAATGTTACGTTATTCTGGAAGGGTTTGGATGATGAAGGAAAAAAGAAATGGAGAGCAAATGCTCAAAAGAAGAAGAGAACGAGATGACCATTGGGGGTAATTATTATCGCTGAACAGTGAAAAAGGTCTCACGCTTGCTAAGCCCTTTCACGTACATGCATTATGCTTACGATAGGAAAGAAAGAGATGAACAGAAAAGGCGACAATCGTAGCATAGAACCGGTCAGTTTATTTTGCAAAATATTTCTGCAGCAATAGACTCTATCTCTTTTATTTTAGTTATAGTCGTGTCCAGTCT
This sequence comes from Anastatus disparis, assembly GCA_017163975.1. Taxonomy (NCBI): domain Eukaryota; kingdom Metazoa; phylum Arthropoda; class Insecta; order Hymenoptera; family Eupelmidae; genus Anastatus; species Anastatus disparis. Next base: position 1,400,694 of record JAFFSR010000012.1, read on the forward strand.
TCTTCATCTCTCTCACCCCTTCTAATGTATCTCTGCTGGAGAGCGCACCTTGCTTTTCCCCTTTCATCATAATGTACACTACTTGCAACGAAGAATAAAGATACACGAACAAATAGCCCATAACGACCCCACTTGGACTTTAGCTTATAAAATCTACACATGTATATCGATATTTTAAGATCGACACACTGCTGGAGAGGTGAAGAAAAAAAGAGAGAGAGAAAAAGCTTGCTGCAAGGCAGGATGAAAACGAGCTCGAGAAATTTATGAAAAGTGAACTGCGTACATTGTGCACGCACATGTGTGTATATGAGTATTTTCTTCGGTGCTCGTTAGTTTTAAGAGAGAAAGAAAGAGAGGGTGAGCCTAGTTCGTCGTTGTGTTATATAGGAACCTACATATAAAGATATGCAAGTATACACACACTACTCTTGAGAATTAATCATGAGCAGGAAGGAATCTACCTCGTTTCCTCGTTTGCTTATGAGATAATGAGTGTGTTGAATTTACACACGGAAGGACGCACGACCGGCTCTCTGCTAGGAGGGTTACCTTATGCCTCTCTAAGGTTTGCACACTTAACCGACTTTTGCTTTATTACTTCAATTACATTTTCAATTTTATGGAGATTCACTTTTCCGTAGGTTATCAAACTCCTTTTTGTAAATATTTAACCAACCTCCTTAAAATTATATTTTTCATAATTTCCCAACAGTATATTGAAAACTTAATATTTAAATTCTGTTTTTTTTTAATAATAGGTCAATCATTTAAATTTAGATCAATAAGTGCAACCGAGTAAATATATAATATGCTGTAAAATTTTGTTAGTTACAATAAAATTTGAGTTTGAAAAAAATATTCTTTTGTAAAATGATTAACTATCTCAGCTTTGGCTTAGAGGTGTGCATAAAATAAGTAAAAGCAAGTTGCAAAAATGTAAATTTAAGCTTAAAATCTTTAAAAATTGTCGGTGCGTTATATTTTACAGTGACAGTGTACGTGTAAAGTTTTAAAAATTTTGGCCAACCTAGTTTTACATTATGGAAATATTACATCACCTTACAAGTCGGTATATTATGTGCAAAGCCACTTCAAGGAGAAATTCTTAAAATTTTAAAATAAATCGATACACTGTATTTATTTTAAATGATTCGATTAATTAAAATCATAAATAATTTTTTATCATATATAATTTATTATTATATTCTAAAATTAATCATTTAATTTTTGAATTTATTATTGATTAAAAAAAAAATTTTATGAATGTTAGTAAGAACGTTATTTTTTATTGTGAATAATTTTTTTACAATTTAATAAAATTTTTTTACAATTTTATAAAAATTTTTTTATAAATACAATATACACGGTTAGGTACCTCACATTTTCTAAAGTTATGGATTTTAAATATTTTATCGAAAATTTTTTGGAAAAATTCCAAAAATTAATGAAAATATATGATTTTGGTGAAGTATAAGTTTAAGCTTTATGAATGTCGTAACTGTAAAATGAATGCAATTTTCTCAAAATTGTATCTTTTAAAGCTGAAAACAATAATTAAAATAATCCATTAGCACATAAGTATAATTTATGTAGAAATGTACTAAAGTGAAAAACAAATCAATTATCAGATTGTTTTAATATTTTAATTGTTTAACTTTAAATATAAAAGTTCGGTGTGATGCTGTAATTATTTTTATAGGGTAAAAAAAATCATTCTTTTAGTATTAAATAATTATTGTATAATAGTTTTGAAATTTTGATCGATTTATGATTACTTGAATAAAAAATTTTGCTTCGAGTATCAAATAATATATTTATGATATTTTCATACTAAATATGTGTTGGCTTTGCATTATTTTTTTCATGAAATTCCTTTATAAAATATAAACTTATATTTGCAAAAATCTTTTGTATTGCTCTCATAAAACAGCGTGTGTTATTTACGACATAAATAATTAAAAATTTAGTTAATTTTTTCATTAAGCATAGGTGTATTTCATAAATATTATTAAAAAAAAATAACTTTCAAAATATTATTATTTTGATTTGTTGTTGGCACGAAGCTTTATGTCCTTTTCTTGCAACGAAGGCACTGTCGGTTTAACTCGAGACGATAAAGTCTGGTCAGAGTCGCATTTCGTGATTGCTCATATTGCAGAGAGTAAAGCGTTTGTGTTGTAGTCATGAAAGTCAGTGTTGAGAAGCTCGTGAAACATGCCCAGGATTAACGTCTGATTAGCTTGCTTTCCGTATTAGCTCCACCTCTTCTCACTCTAGATTGGACACACACATAGGCCAAATTTGCCGTGAGTAATTTAGTGTCTACGTTGACTAGATTGGCTCACAAAACGTTAAGACTGTCCCCGCAATCTTCTTACTTATAAAATAAAGAGAAAGAGAAAGTACCTTTTATATTTAGGCTCTACTAAAAACATAAAATCTTTTTTACGCGCCCCGTCACTAGAGTTAGGCTTTTTGAAATTTATAGAGCCAGAAGAAGGTCGACTTAGCATGATTGGAAGGAAGGAGCACCAGCAGCAGCATTTGCTTTTAAGCATCGCTATTCTCGGAGATCATTAATAAAAAAGTCATTCGAGACGTTCTTCTTTTTTGGACATTCTATTTCTATATATATATTTTTTTCAACCAAAAGAAATTGCCTTAGCTTGGTCATTAAGCTGGACAGCCGAATGTCCGACGATAAAGTTAAATTTTACTTTTACTAGAATAATCAGGCCGATTAAAATTTGATGAGTCTTTGCTTTCCAAAATTCTGGATTACAGCAACGTTTCGCGCATTTACCGTAGATTTTTCGACAGTGATTCGATCTTGCAATTTTAGAAACTACTGCAATGCACTCGAAATTCCGCAGTCGTACATTATAGCTTTGCGCAGAAAATGCTTTATTACATAGCTTTTTCTAGGATTACAAAACTTTTTATTATTTTTTAAATCGATGGAAATATATAATATATATGATATATGTACCATTAAATTCTTTATTTCCACTCAATAATCATAACAACTTTTACGGCGATAAAATTTCTTTTTTTTCGTAAAAACATTAATATTAATAACAAATTTTATTTATTTAAAATAAATCAAAAATTATGATTCTCATTATTTTCTATTTTAATAAAATTTGATCATCAAAAAAGATATATTGAATTTCTAATTATCAATAATTAACTTCTCTTAAATTATTCTCGATTCTAAATAAAAATATAAAACGACTTTTTGCAGTAACTTAATTTGTTATTATTTTTAAAAATTTCATGATTTTTGGAAAACTAATTTTTTTTTTAACTATAAGGAAATTTTTTTAAAATCATCCTAACTATGATAATAATCCTAATAATTTTTTCTGTGATAATACAATAGCTTAACATCACTGTTACGAGTATGGTAATTTTGACTAAGAAATTCTCTTGATGCTTATGTCATGACAGTTTTAAAGTTATAAAAAGTTTAAAATTGTTTTAAATAAATAATTTCCAAGACTTTGATTATAACATTTTTCTGAATAAAATCGCTTTTTTAGGCATTTTGATAACTCAAATGAATTAAAAGAAATCCATTTGTAATTTTCTATAACAAGAGCTTCCTTCTCTAAATCGAAGCTTTTGAGGTTTGTAATATTTATTAATATAATTGGGCGATTTTTTTTAAAATGCTTATAGCATAAATTAAAAATTCAAATTTTTACATTCAATGCAAGTTATTTTTTCATCTTTTTATCAATATTGAAAATAAAAAAATCATTTGATATTCATGTTTTATTCTAATTTCATATTCTTGTTACAATTTTCAGTTACTTTTTTTAAATTATCCACTTTTCAGTTGATAATTTTTAATTTATTCATGAAAATTTTTATTTATATTTCCATTGTGTAAAAATGTTTAATATTAGCTACCGCTTCTCTTTTAGTATGCATAAATATGTCAATTTTTCAATCGAAGTTTAAATACGAGAGGAACTGGACAATTTTTAAGAACTTTTTATTTATTTTTTTTATCATTAAATCATATGTATTTCAACTTATAAATATAAAGAATGTGATAATAATACGATTAACTTCGTATTATATTCGCAAAATGTATAATTAAGTAAGAAAATTTTTTTCATGCACATGCATACTTTAAATTAAAAGGGTTTTTTTACTTTAACTTATTAAAGATGTAAAATAAAATATATAGTTGATAAATTTATACTTGATCAGTCATAGAATTTAGACACGGTAGAATGTTGATAATAAATATTAATTATTCCAATTTTTTTCAATTATGATATTTATATGTTCTCAATATAAAGCCTTGAGTATAATTGAATAATTACTAAGTTCATTTAATAAAAAGTTCATTAAAATGCGTCAATATATATCATATATTAATAAATTGAAAATTATTTTTCTACATAAAATACAAATTATTTCAACTGTCCGTTCAATTCTAACCCTTTCCTACCTGAAGTCCATTGGAATTGACGTTCACATTTTTCGTTTTTTTGAAATTGTACTAAAGCAACTTGAAAACTTTGAAATCAATACATAAATTAATTTAAAGTAGATAGTTTCCAATATCAAGCTGGGACGTGATAAAAATTGAGAGAACTAAAAAAAAAATTTTCCAAAAATTGATTTAAAATAAAAATGAACATTAATCATTCTAAAATTGTAATCAGAGCATTTTCTATAAAAACAAAAATTTAGGTCATAAAGGATTAAAAAAGAATTGTAAAATAAATCAGATATTTTGATTATACTTAATAACTAGAATTAATATTAACGTATTTCGATGAAATTTAATATTGCTTGCACTCCAAATACTTTAAGAATGGATTTTAACTTTAGATATTCAATACTTATTTTCATCTTTCTTTTTCAAGAATGTGTTTTAAAAAGCAAGATAAAATAATTTCTGTTAAAAAATAGCTTGAAGTAAAAGTTACTTTCAACGGCAAGCCGATATTATGTACTTTAGTTCGCATCTAGCGTACATTCAACGTTCACTTTACATATTTACTAGAATCTTATAAGCAACGATCTTCAATTACTGTCCTCCTCTTCCTGTCTAAAGAGAGTGAGGGAAAGTTCAAGCGTGCATCTTATTATAACGCGCCCTTCGCGCGTCTTCCCAAATTCGCCACAACGACGACAACGGCGAAAAAGACGAAAAAAAAAACGAAAAAAAAACTAAATTTAACAAAGTTGCTGCGAGAAGAATACAAAAGCTGCTGGCCTTATTACTAGCACACTTGCTACTATACGTTTTTCCCCTCTTCTATATACATTCTGAATTCTATGTAAAACTTTTCATATCCCTCGCAAGTTGTATAATAGCACACGTTCCATCGCTTTCCCTCGACGATAGTAGTTCGAGACTCGTCATCGTTTTTCCTATTTAACGACTTTCAGAGTATTCAGTTAAGGAAAAAATAAAGGATATTCAGAAACGTTACAATGATATCATGGATAGGAGAAAAAAAAAGAAAAATATACATTAGAGCTCAATCGAGAATGATACACTGCTTGTGGATTTTTAGTTGAAATTCTTTTAAGTTATTTGAATTTCAGATTAAATTATTCAAGCCTGATATTACAGATATCTTTGGCTACTGTATTATATAATATGGATATGATTATTTGGTCAAATAAATTATATTTTAATGCATACTATATTGCCATCGGGGGCGCTGCCGCGCCCCTTGATATCATCTAATTAAATACATATTGCCATATTCTAAGAAAGTATATTTAATAAGATTTTTATTTTATCCATTTATTTTAAATTAATTTCAATTAAAATATTCATTTAATTATTCAAAAATTTTACAAATTTGATAAATTACAATAAAATTCACAAATTTAGACCAAAAAACATTGATTATATTTTACTCTAATCAGTGAAATAATTAATAATAAAAAGGTAAGCCAAAAAATGTTACAGACTAATGAACTTATTCTTTCAAATGTATTGGTTTATCCTTTTATATAGTTAATATTTTTTTATCGCATTTTTGCTCATTTTATACTTAAATATTTTCTAATTTCTTGATATCAACTTTTCATATAAAAAGTATATACGATTAAAATTTTAATATCGTATTGTAAAATATCACTCACTAGGAGAGTGTCACACCTCCGGATCACGGATTTTGCTCAAACTTCGGGATAAGTTTTCAGATGATAAAATATGAAAAAACTAAAGTTATAGTCATAAACACTCAATATTTCCCTAGTTACAGGCAATTGAAGAAAATTACTAAAAAAGTTACTGGATTTTTAAACGCATATAGTTGTTTAGCATTGATAGCTAGAAGCTTAAATTGAAGCTTTTTTAAATTGAAGCTGAGCTCAAATCCTTTCGAAACAGTAGTTACAACATATCAAAATATTATTTTTTCCCAAAGTTATAGCGTAATGAAGATTGGACCTGAATTTTTATTTAAAAATATTAATTAATAATAAAAGCTAAAATTAGGTCCAATCTTCATTACGCTATAACTTTGGGAAAAAATAATATTTTGATATGTTGTAACTACTGTTTCGAAAGGATTTGAGCTCAGAAAAGATTTAAGCTTCTAGCCATCAATGCTAAATAACTATATGCGTTTAAAAATCTAGTAACTTTTTTAGTGATTTTCTTCAATTGCCTGTAACTAGGGAAATATTTAATGTTTATGACTATAACTTTAGCTTTTTTCATATTTTACCATCTGAAAACTTATCCCGAAGTTTGAGCAAAATCCGTGATCCGGAGGTGTGACACTCTCCTGGTCAGTGATATTTTACAATAAAGTCTGTTTCTACTTTTTCTCATGATTTTAAAAAGTTCCTTTGTTAAAAAATGAATAAATAATATTCTAATTTCGTCTTTACATGATGTTACTTATTTATTTTTTTTATCATTAATAGCTTCGATGTAATAGCATCATATGAAAAAAATCATATAATGATCAAACCTTTTTTAACGTCTTATTTACTTTCAGCATAAGTTACAATATTTTGTGAAAATTGCGTTCAGATTTTAAAAAGCTATCAATTCAAATTATCCTAATACTTGAAAAAATTTAACAAAATTACAAAGAATTTTAGAAGTAATAAGACACTATTTAATATTAGCAAAAAAAAAGAACTGAGAAAAGAGGATGTTTTTGTTAACTTTTAATAATTTTGCTTTACAAAATGTATGTGGGTATACATTTTCTTCAATCATAAAGATATAAGTATTTAATATTATCACGTTCTTTTTAGTGTTCATCTTGCTCTTTTATGAAGATGGAGAGAGATAAAAAAAGAGAAGGAGAAGGTAGGTGAATGAGTGGGAGTGAGTTTGAAAAGTTTTGCACTAAAAAGAACCAATAAGAGAAAATGGAGCTCAATGACCAAAGATCATCGTTTTTTGAGACTTTTCATCTTTCTTCGCAGTCTGTGAACGCTAGTTGAGAAAACTACCTTAAGCTTTAGTAACAAACTTTTCTACACGAATTTTGGTTCTTTTTCATTTCTTAACAACTTGAAATCACACATTTTTCTTTTACATTTGGAGAAAATAAAAAGAAATAATGTTTGTTTATATATAGTTATAGAAAAAAAGATGAAAGGAAAAAGGAAATATTCGCAATAAATCACATTTTTGCGTATTAAATTGATAAGTTAAGATCTGACGTATAACTTAACTAACGCAACCTTTTTGAAGTCTTTAGCACATTTTTTTTCTTTTCAATTAGTTTGAAAAATATTACTAATAGCTGATTCTATTTCAACTTGAGCAGTCACTATACATTCAAGTCATCAATTATTGTGCAAATGGAGTATGTTATTTTACGTATGGATATTTAAAAGTTGCATTTAAAAACTAAATGTTTAGACAAATTTTTGAACTTATATTGTTTTATTTCGCTTTGTGTCATCTTTAATTCTGTTCGAGAAATTTCCATAAAGACTTAAAAGCAGGTTGTATAGCTCTATACTTTTCTAATAAAAGTATTTATTTTTTGTAACATTTAATGATAGTTACGAAAAATTCGGAGAGTGCCGCATCTCGTATTATGGAAGGCAATATTTTCTTTGATGAAGAAATAGTATATTACGATACGGAGGACTTAAATTTCTTCGCTTCGCTCGGGCACTAACTTCACCGTGTAATATTGGGTTGTTTTAAGTTGTGAGTATCGCATACGATTATAGCCCATGTGCCATAAATTGAATGGATTTCAAGAGTATAGCCATACTGTATCTATACTTTCAAAATTCAACAATAAACAAAGGCTATGCACTTTACGAATGATAATTTATAAAAACAAACAAATACTGTATACCAGCAAAACTACACGGCTAGAAATATTAAAGGACAAGTCTTGAAATATTAAAGATAAAAATATCTGTTACTTTAACAAATGAAATATTTTTGAAGGATTTAAAATATTTAAGGGCATGGCGGAGCTCGCTACCTTCTAAAATAATTCATTAATATTTTAATTCCAAGTTCACGAGTAAACGGTACGTTGGATCGAGTTCTATCATAACAGTAAGAAAATTTGTAATATTAAACTTGAGTGCGGACAACTTACAGAATTTACCAAAACACTGTAAATAAAAAGTTATAAACAATTTTTCGGTGTATAGTATTTTGAGGTTAGGTTTATCGAGCTTGATATCTAATTTCCATTCCAAGCTTATAAAAAAAATAGCAAGTCCAAATGAATTTTCATTTTAACAAAAATTATTGTATTAATTTAGCTTTAGTGCGGACAAGTCATTACAATTGTTTAAATTACAAATTTAAAAAGATATCAATAAAATAATAAAAGCAAAAATTGTGTCCAGCAGCTCCGACATCCCGTTAAAGCCAATATTTAATAACCTTAAAAATGAAGAGAAGTCAGTTACATAAAAGAAAAAGAAAAGAAGAATCGGATAAAGCTGTTAAAAAATTAAATTATAATTTATGTGTTCAGAGAGTGAGAGAGTAAGTGAATTTTCTTATCCAGGTGACTTTGAATCTACATGCTCTATAAACAGTGATCAATTGTGATGATTGTTTTTTTTTTATCTAAGAAAAGGTTAATATATGAGGATATTGTCTTCTTTATAATTAACTTTTTTCGTATGATGATATCAGATATATTCTAGCCCGGTTCCCGTTTTACACATTACATCACGCTAGACCATCTCGCTAGGTCGGATTTTTTAAGAGTCGCGATATGAGTAGCACATACACTAATTTTCTTTCGAAAAAAAGTCAGAGGTACCTGTCCAGGATTCGAAACCATGCCCACCGCGTTGAAGGCAAGAGCTCTATCCGCTACGCCACCATGCTCCTGTGATGATTGTGTAAGTAATGAAAATTATGATAATTGTGAGAGCAGTAATAGTTATTGTGACTTCGGTTATAACCTGGAAGAAGAAAAATAAATTGAAGATCTAAAGTGTTGGGCAGTTATGAACAATATGCCACATAAGCATGTTCATGAACTCTTACAAATTCTTAGAAGACGGCTTTTAGGATCCTTATCAAAATGCACAAAAACATTTCTTGAATGTGATGTGAAATTAGACAATATTGAAAGTATGAAATATTGTGATGATTCTTCTGGACAATTTACATATTTTGGATTGTGAGACCAATTAATTAAATTTATATATACTCAGCTGCAACAAGAAAGAACTCAAACCTCTGATTTAGAGTTGATTATTAATATTAATGGCATGCCACCATTCAAGTCTAGTACAGCAACTATTTGGCCCATTTTATGCAAAGTGTACTCGATATTAGACCTAAATGAACCATTCAGTGTTGCAGTTTATTCTGGAAACGGAAAACCTATATCTGCTTCAGAATATTTAACTAAATTTATATTGGAGTTAAATGATTTCAGATAATCTATTCAACCACTTTATATTGTTGACGGTAGCATGTAAATTATTACATACTGAAAATAGAAGTCTTGTTTATGCAAGAGAATATTTAAGGAAATTTGTGAAACAATCTTCAGAATTGTATGGACCCACGTTTATGTCACTGAATGTACACAATCTCATTCATCTTACATGATGATGTTGAAACTACTGGATGTTCTTTGAATGAATTCAGTGCATTTTCATTCGAGTTATATTTAGGTAACATTAGTTCAAGATTAAGGTCACCTAAACATTTACTTTCGCAGTATTCTCACAGATTATAAGAAAAGTAAAGTTTTGTGAAAACAGTAGTTACCGTTCCATCAGAATTAAAAATACTTGCTGGCAAGAAAAAAAAGTTGTCAAAATTCAGTATAGGGGAGTGGTGTTATCTCCAAAGCATCCAAATAACACTATTTCTCTTAAGGACAAAAGTGTGGCAGAAATTTGCGACTTACAATGTACAGATGATGGAAACATTTTTATAGAAGTAAAAAAATATTGTATCAAGAATCATTCTTTTCAATTCCATATGACTCAAGTATATTAAATATGTGGGAAGTTACGGGAATGAGCAACACTATTTCAGTGATTTCATTGTCAAACGTTCAACAAAAATTTTTAATATTAAAAATTAATTCTTCTACCACTGATCTAGACAAGTGGTTTGTGATACCTCTGTTATACTGAACTTTTCTTTTCTAATGAAAATTTAACACAGTTTTAAAAGAGGTATGTACACCCACCGTTAAGGATATTTTTCCGAACGTGTGCGTCGAATGGCAACGTCGCATATTTAATCCATGGTGTAAGTATGTTATTTTTCGTGCACAGAGTTTCGCATCTCAGCTACTTTATTACTCAGCTTACGCCATCGATAATGAAGATTTAAAAAAAAAATTTAATCCATATTTATTCTAAACAATTGATTGAATCATCATCTACATTTTTTGCGGGATATTAACTATAAAAATCTTTATTATCGTAAAGTAGTAAAAAGTAGCTGAGATGCGAGACTGTGCACGAAAAATAACATTCTTACGCCATAGATTGAATGTGCAACGTTGCCATTCGACGTACACGTTTGGAAAAATATCCTTAACGGTGGGTGTACATTGTTTGAAATTTTATATTTTCTTGATCCTAATTTTATATTCATTTTCTTTCATATTTACTTAATAAATTTTATAGAACTGCGTAAGCTAAAGCATTTTCTACACCCTCTAGTGGGAGCTAAATACAACTTTTTTGAATTCTGTAAAAAAGTACTATCGAAAGAAATCTCACACTTTATTATACTGTTCGAAAAAGTAATCATATCGAAATCACGCATCACAATCACTTTTTGTGCATTTATTAATATTGGAAATATTTTTTCACTCATAATAATACATAGAAAATCAACCAAAAAATATAAATACTTCAATAAAGAATTAAAAACATCAAGAAAACGAAAACTATAGTTTGTAAATTATTGCTGTGCAGTGAGTTGTCAAAATATATAAAACATCTGTAAGCGCGTATGCGTGTACAGTGTGTACAGCCCTCGGTACAGCCTAACAATGAGAAAGATAGAGATAGATATATGAACAATAAACTAGATGCTTTACTTGTCTAAGACATAAATCTAAACAATCGGCAAGTTTTCTTTTTATCATATTGTATTTAATTAATAAAATATCACTAACATTAATTGTTATTTTATCTTACTATTACATAAAAGGACAGCGTTTGTTTGAATGCTCTCAAATATCTCAAAAACTACTGAACCGATTGTTTTCAAATTTTTAATTTGGATTCTTTATAATATGACAAGTTTCATAGGCATCTAAATAATAACTTTTTTCGTAAATAATTACAAAAAAATAATAAATCTACGTTACTGCTAATTCCATTAGTTGCCCGTTAGGTGGCGACGGATTTTGTATCTCACTTTATCAAATTGGTATAGTAGAAATACTTATACCGTTATGATGTTCTGTAACTTTAACTCATAGCAATAAATTTTTATTGTATATATCCTCTATTACAGAGTAATATCTTGGATAATTTAACAAAATATTGCCCTATCCAATTGGACAAAATTAAAAATTAAGCTATATAAAATTTTTTCTGAAGTCAGCATTTTGATAATTTTTAAACTTCATAGAAAAAAATGTTCATATTTTATTGAAGGGAATTTTTTAATTTATAAAATATTTGCTAGCCTTACATGAGAATTAAAAATTTTTGATTAATTTTTTTTTACATTTGTTAACACAATTGCAAATTACGTTGATTTTATTAACCTGCGATATTTTCAAAAAAATATTTGAACAAGTTCATAAAAAATACATTTTTTCCATCTTACATATATATTTACCGTTTTTAATGAAGAAAAAATGCTGAAAGTGAAATTGTCATTTTTATTGTATACGTTTAGTAAAACTGACATATTTAAGTAAAAAAAATTTTTTCCAACGTAATTATTTTTTCAAAAATTTTTTACTTTGATTTCATTACTTGCCATTTTTAAAGAAAAAAATGCTGAGTGTGAAATTATTTTTAGTGTATGTTTATACTAAAATTGTCATATTTATGTAGAAAAAAAAATTTTCTAACTTTATTATTTTTTAAAAAATTTTTTACTTTTATTTTATTTTTTGCCATTTTTAATAAAGAAAATGCTAAAGCTGAAAATGTCATTTTTAGTATTTATGTTTACTAAAACTGACACATTTAAGTAAAAAAATTTTTTTCCAACGTATTCATTTTTTTAAAAATTTTTTATTTTGATATTACAAATTGACACTTAGTTGACTGTCCAATAAGTGGCAATCGATTTTGCCGCTTACTTAAGTAGATTAACGGCATGTCGGAGCTGCAGCAATTGAGTTTTGCTTTTTTTATTTCATCAATATCTTTTTAAATTCATAAATTAAACAAATATAATGACTTGTCCGCACTAAAGCTATATTAGTACAATAATTTTTGTTAAAATAAAAAATCATTTGGACTTGTTATTTTTTTATAAGCTTTGATTGGAAATTAGATATTAAACTCGACAAACCTAACCTTAAAATACGATACATTGAAAGTTTTTATTATAACTTTGTATGTATAATATTTTGGTGGATTTCTTGGGTTGTCCGCACTAGAGTTTAATCTTACAAATTTTTTCTTTGTAGTAAAAAAACTGGATTAAACACATCGTTTATTCATAAGTTAGGATTGGAAATATTATTAGAAGGCGGACAGCTTCGTCATGCTCTTAAGAGAGGGCGGTACGCAGGGGGCTAAGGCTCTTGGCTCGCGCTTTAGTGAACCAAAGTTCGATTTCCCGGGAAAATCCTGGAAAAATTTTTCTGTATTTTTTTACGGTTGTTAAGCCCTGACCTTACTCCATAGGTTACGCGGCGATATGGGAACGTTAGCCCAATTAAGAGTGGAACTGAAGGACTTTAATAAATAACACTAAATAAAATGTTAAATAAATGTTTATTTAATTTTACTGTGAACTTTATTCTTATTAAATTCTAGGTTCAGTTAGACTTTATAGTAGCGTTGATGTAAGGCTCCTGTCAGATGGTCAGTGCTCGAATGCTGCTTCCTTTCAGGTAGACCGATCTTTTCTAGTAATCTTCTTGTCTTCTTATTGGATGTTGTTCTCCCCCACTCTGGAGTACCTCTTGTTTGATAGGCCTTATTTCATTTGTTTATTGGTTTCGTCATCCTTGGTTCCATTGTTTCGTATTTCATTTATCTGCTGGTGGCGTCATCTTCGTTGTGCATTTGTTTGTTGCATCATTGTGTTATTCAATAGTTTTACGCTAGTTAACTGTTTATTGCATCATTCAATTGTCTGTTTCGTTATTTGTTCTTTTGTTTTTGATTCTTGGAACTATCTACTTACCTGCCTGAGCGAGTAACCTTTACCTAATTACTTAATTACCCTTACCTATTTATCCCTTACCTGATCACTTAATTATCTTTACCTATTTACCCTTGTATATTTACCTAATTACTTTTACCTATTTATTTAATTACCCTTAATTAATTATCATGCATATGCTCATCTATCTATATCCTATGGTTTTACGGTAAGGTCATAACACGGGAAATAGAACCTGGAAACAACGAAAAACCTTGTAGAAAGCCCTTCCGGGAAAATTGTGTTATCAAAAAGTCCGATTGGACATTCAAGAAATAAAATAATTGGGCAAAAATTTAGAGGAAATAAAGGGTGAGAATTAATCATCGAGGGATTCTAAAGATCATCGATGGATCTGATGAGAGTATAACTACTAGATTAGCACAGTAGAGGTATTTATATCGCATGGGCATTGCGTACAACTTATCGGCCAATTTTTATTGCACTTATTCTCCATCATACTTAAACATTCATATAAGCAATATTTAATGAATAATAGTTTATGATTTCTGAAATTTGTTACTATGCCTACCAAGTTCTGCCCAACTATAGTGGGCAAAGCCGCGACGGGGGATGCTAGTGTGTATATTTATATTGCAATGAATATGTAAACTCGCGTAGTTCTAATCTCCCGCCTAGCAGCCAAGCTACTACGGAACAGCAGTTCCAAGCTCGGCCGCTAGCTGGCAACTACGCGCGTCAATTCACACATTGGGAAAAATGGGGCTCAGGTATAAATAGAGCCGAGGAGCTAGCCGAACAAAGCTGTGTAGACTATGGTCTCCCCTCTCTTTGCCTAAGTGAGTTCACAAGGTTAAGAGAAGGTGAGATAGATAGTAGCTGTCTGTCTTGGCTTGTGGCGCACCACAGTCCAAGACAGAAGCTTCTTTCTCTTGCACATGAGGGTAGACCAAGTGAGCACACATGTGCATAGGCAGGCAGCACTAGCGATACGTCACGTGAGCATACAGGCGTAAATCTATGCTGCCTAGAGTATACACACGCAGCTTTTTGCGACCGCGATCCCATCCGTTGCACCGTTGAATTTAAGGGGGACGTCCACCCGAAATCTGATATTCATGTTTGATAGGCATATTTTATCATGTATATATTGTTGATTGTTGTTGTGTCCAATGCATATGTGGCTGCTGTTGAAATATCCGCATATGGTTTGGTGAAATAAATATCAGTTGCTGCGGAGCTTGGCTAGCATAAGGAGGATTCCGCTGGTACGCGTTTTGATATGCTTGCTTGGCCAAGTCCCACAGGAAGCCTGCAAAATTTCTCTACTCCTGTCTGTTGCGGACAGCAATCCCAGTACTTGTATCATGCTTTCCTAAAAAGAAAATAGATATTCATTTATTTTTTTGACTATGCAAAAAAAAAGAAAAATGACTTGTAATTGTGCGGTGTGGTTGTTGATTTTTGTATAGTTGTTGCTGTTGTTGCGCGTATGGTGTTGGATGTTGTTATGTGTATGGTATCGACCATCATGTTTATGTTATTAATTGTTGTTATGTCCAATGCATATGTAGCTGCTGTTGAAATGTCCGCATATGGTTTGGTGAAATTAATATTAGTTGCTGCGGAGCTTGGGTAGCATAAGGAGAATACCGCTGGTACGGGTTTTGACATGCCTGCTTGGCCAAGTCCCACAGGAAGCCTGCAAAATTTCTGTACTCCTGCCTGTTGCGGAGAGCAATCCTAGTTCCTGTATCATACTTTCCTAAAAAGAAAATAGATATTTATTTATTTTTTTGACTATGCAAAAAAAAAAAGAAAAATGACTTGTAATTGTGTGGTGTGGTTGTTGATTTTTGTATAGTTCTTGCTGTTGTTGTGCGTATGATGTTGTATGTTGTTATATGTATGGTATCGACCATCATGTATATGTTATTAATTGTTGTTGTGTCCAATGCATATGTGGCTGCTGTTGAAATGTCTGCATATGGTTTGGTTGAATAAATATCAGTTGCTGCGGACCTTGGCTAGTATAAGGAGAATACTGCTGGTACGGGTTTTGATATGCCTGCTTGGCCAAGTCCCACAGGAAGCCTGCAAAATATCTGTATTCTTGCCTGTTGCGGACAGCAATCCCAGTTCTTGTACCATGCTTTCCTAAAAAGAAAATAGATACTCATTTATTTTTTTCACTATGCAAAAAAAGTCAACAATTACTTGTAATTGTGTGGTGTGGTTGTTGATTTTCGTACAGTTGTTGCTGTTGTTGTGCGTATGGTGTTGGATATTGTTATGTGTATAATATCGACCATCATGTTTATGTTATTGATTGTTGTTGTGTCCAATGCATATGTGGCTGCTGTTGAAATGTCTGCATATGGTTTGGTGAAATAAATATCAGTTGCTGCGGAGCTTGGCTACCATAAGGAGAATAACGCTGGTACGGGTTA
This sequence comes from Anastatus disparis, assembly GCA_017163975.1. Taxonomy (NCBI): domain Eukaryota; kingdom Metazoa; phylum Arthropoda; class Insecta; order Hymenoptera; family Eupelmidae; genus Anastatus; species Anastatus disparis. Next base: position 1,416,921 of record JAFFSR010000012.1, read on the forward strand.
TGATATGCTTGCTTGACCAAGTCCCACAGGAAGCCTGCAAAATTTCTGTACTCCTGCCTGTTGCGGACAGCAATCCCAGTTCTTGTACCATGCTTTCCTAAAAAGAAAATAGATATTCATTTTTTTGACTATGCAAAAAAAGACAATAATGACTTGTAATTGTGTGGTGTGGTTGTTAATTTTCGTATAGTTGTTGCTGTTGTTGTGCGTATGGTGTTGCATATTGTTATGTGTATGGTATCGGCCATCATGTATATGTTATTAATTGTTGTCGTGTCCAATGTATGTGTGGCTGCTGTTGAAATGTCTGCATATGGTTTGGTGAAACAAATATCAGTTGCTGCGGAGCTTGGCTAGCATAAGGAGAATAACGCTGGTACGGGTTATGATATGCTTGCTTGGCCAAGTCCCACAGGAAGCCCGCAAAATTTCTGTACTCCTGCCTGTTGCAGACAGCAATCCCAGTACTTGTATCATGCTTTCCTAAAAAGAAAATAGATATTCATTTATTTTTTTGACTATGCAAAAAAAAAAAGAAAAATGACTTGTAATTGTGTGGTGTGGTTGTTGATTTTTGTATAGTTGTTGCTGTTGTTGTGCGTATGGTGTTGGATGTTGTTATGTGTATGGTATCGACCATCATGTTTATGTTATTAATTGTTGTTATGTCCAATGCATATGTAGCTGCTGTTGAAATGTCCACATATGGTTTGGTGAAATTAATATTAGTTGCTGCGGAGCTTGGCTAGCATAAGGAGAATACCGCTGGTACCGGTTATGATATGCTTGCTTGGCCAAGTCCCACAGGAAGCCTGCAAAATTTCTGTACTCCTGCCTGTTGCGGACAGCAATCCCAGTTCTTGTACCATGCTTTCCTAAAAAGAAAATAGATATCCATTAATTTTTTTCACTATGCAAAAAAAGTCAACAATTACTTGTAATTGTGTGGTGTGGTTGTTGATTTTCGTATAGTTGTTGCTGTTGTTGTGCGTATGGTGTTGGATATTGTTATGTGTATGGTATCGGCCATCATGTATATGTTATTAATTGTTGTTGTGTCCAATGTATATGTGGCTGCTGTTGAAATGTCTGCATATGGTTTGGTGAAACAAATATCAGTTGCTGCGGAGCTTGGCTAGCATAAGGAGAATAACGCTGGTACGGGTTATGATTTGCTTGCTTGGCCAAGTCCCACAGGAAGCCCGCAAAATTTCTGTACTCCTGCCTGTTGCGGACAGCAATCCCAGTTCTTGTACCATGCTTTCCTAAAAAGAAAATAGATATTCATTTTTTTGACTATACAAAAAAAAAAGAAAAATGACTTGTATATATATATATATATATATATATATATATATATATATAATATAAAGCCTGATACACACTAACGTTTTGTTACAAAGTGCTCAGTGGCTGTAAATATATTTATTAAAAAACTTATTGCAAGTAAAGAAAAAAAAGTTAGATTAGAGCAGTTTTGTAATGTTTTAATTATTTGATATAAAATTTCTTAACCCTTTCAGAACGGAATTATTATTTCATCATGAAAAGTTCTGATAACCATTTAGCGATGATAAGTGTTCATTTATTAAGCAATTTTTGCGATAAAAAAAATTTTTTTTTTTTTCTTTTCAAGTTTTCTCAGTTTCTATCAAAGATATAATAACTTAGGCCCTCAGTTTGAGATCGGAAATAGTCCACTTCAATCTAATACACATATTTTTTTTACAAAATTTGAAGCCACTTTTGCATAATTTCAAAAAAACTAAAAAATGTCAATGTACATTGTAATGTACATTGGTTCTGAAAGGGTTAAAACAGCATGGTAGAATAATCCAGCTATTTCTCACAGAAAATGATAGGTAAAAAATTTTAACGACAAAAGGTTCAATTTCACCTCAAGAACGAATAATAAAAACACATTTTCGCTATACTTTGCCTGAAAGTACAACTTTTGTCCCAGCAAGGAAAAACGAAAGTTGTATTTTCCGTCTAAGTATGGTGAAAAATAGTACACACACAGTAGGAGGTAAAATAGCGACCCCATAGCTCATGTTGGCCACCCTCGCCTTTGGTTTGGGTCGCTATTTACATGTGCTATGGACTCGCCAGTTCTTTACCTCCCTTGATTTGTGATATACTATTCTCGGTTGAATATTGCAATGATAAAAAAGTTATTGAGGAAGATGAGTTATTTTCCATGTACATACCATTGCGTCAGTCATTAAAATTATTTTTCTCTATCCCTTAGGCGAAACCACGCGGTTCCACCGAGCCTTTACACTAGAAGAAGTAGCATTTTTGGCTACAGTTGAAACGACTCATGCGCCTCCTGTCGGCGCCTTCCATGCCTCACGTTAAAATATCTCTCGAGGAGAAACATAGACTCGACCTAACCAAAACTGTTGCTAAAAGCCGTAGGCTCGTGTTTATGATTGTATTCTGTCTTTGTCTCTCTCATAACAAAGAAAAAGACAAACGATATGTACGTTGCGTTTATAAATTAAAACGAATTGTATTCTAATAAAATATGATTCTAAACTTTAAAATCTTATATTATAGATAGTGTAGTGTTATAAAAAGTGTACACACTCTTTTTTCTCATTTTAACTCGTATAAAAAAATAAAAGAGGCTTGTGTGTGTATTTTTATGTGTTTCTCTCTCTTTCTCGTTTATAAAAAAGGATTCTTGTGCGCGTGTTTTTCATGTGTCTTTCTTTCTCTCGTGATTTAGGCTTGTGCATGTGTTATTCTTTGCTGCCGCCGCCAGCCAGTTCACGTTCGTTACACTCGCGTGACAAATGCTGGGCTACGGAAGCCTGCACGAGTCACCACCATGTGTGTCGCTAGCGATGCCTGCGCAAGTCACATGTGACATGCGCGCACCTGTTGTAATAATAATCAACAAAAATTAATATTCATTTTTGGAGTTTGAAATAGCATACAACGCTTTTTCGTGTACGAAAAAAAAAAATTACAGTAAAAAATAGGTAAAACTTATTTTTAAATTTAATTTTTGTGTGAATATATATTTTATAGTGTAATATAAATATTTTTTATATTAAATCAATTTTGATAAAATATTTATTAAAGTACCATTAAGTTTGAAAATTTATAACCTAAAAAAATTCCAAATAATTATTGTAAGATTAGAATGAAGAGATTTCAAAAATTTTTTTAATACACTACTATTTGTTCAAAATTAATATATTTTACAGGTTGTGAATTAGAATTCTTATTATAAAGAGAAAAAAAAACCGAAATGCAGAATGAATTAATCAAGTTTTATTTTCACAAACATTGCACCCGTGAGGAAATCAGAGGATTATTACTGGAAAAACATTGTATCAAAATATCTTTAAGTACTCTACAAAGAACGTTGTGTTTGCTTGGATTGAAAAGAAAAAATATTAAAGAATCTGGTTATGAAGAAATAGTTGCAGCTATAGTTCAAGAAATATTGCAAAGTGGATACAATTTAGGTTATCGTGCCTTATGGTTAAGATTGAAAAAAAAAATATAAATTAAGTGTAAAAAGAGATACAGTTTATAAAATACTGAAAATAGCTGATCCGGAAGGAGTTGCAGAACGTTTTGGTAATAAGCTTCGTCGTAGACAATATTTAAGCCCAGGTCCAAACTTTCTGTGGTATATAGATGGTTATGACAAATTAAAACCTTTTGGATTTGCTATCCATGGGTGTATCGATGGTTACTCAAGAAACATTCTATGGTTAGAAGTAGCAAGTACAAATAATAATTCTTGAGTAACAGCATTTTATTTTTTAAATACAGTCAAAAATCTCAACCTACTCCCTACAATGATAAGGTCAGATAAAAAATCAGAAAATACATTGATTGAATCTTTCCAAATTTGTTTAAGAATGGAACATGATGATAATTTTGCTGATATGAGAAGTTTTATCAAGGGAAGAAGTGTTAGAAATCAGAGAATAGAATCTTTTTGGAGACAGATGAGAAAGCATTCAATGGATTATTATATTCAACTATTCAAATGTATGCAAGAAAAGAATCTTTTTAATGGTAGCAAGTTACATATTTTGTGTTTGAGATTTTGTTTTGCTCATCTAATAAAACAAGATTTGAATTCTACAAAAATATATTGAAATGAACACACTATTAGGAAACAACCAGCAAGAAATAATATCTCTGGAAAACCTTTTACTATGTATAACTTACCCAAGCGATTTAACGCTTGTGATTACAAAAAAGTTTTAAATACTAATAATATCGATAGATTAATAGAACAGTTTTGTGCAGAACCGACTTTAATTGATCCCTTGTTCAGTGAATTAGTACATTTGATTATAAAAGACGTTGTTGTACCAGTTACACCTAAAGAGGCTTTAGATCTATATAAAAATATATTACAGTTAATAAGTTATTATAAAAATGATGATTTATAATTTGCAATCATTCTACATATTATAATACATTTTATAAACTTTTAATAAATTTATTTTTTGGAATAAAAGAAAAATTGTATATAATTTCATTTTATCAAATCACATATCATTTACATTATCCTTATATAAATATTGAAAGTACTCTACAAGTTAAACATACAAATATGTACTTTTGTATAATAATTAATTCAAAGGATATATGCTTTAATAAAATTATATTCTAAATTATTTTTAGTATTTGTATATAATTAATATGTGCTATTGAGAATTCTTTTGTGTAAACTTTTATTTAAAAACATTTTACAAACAAGACCATATGTTAAAAAAAGCTTACAATTACAAAATTTTAGAATATACATTATTATATAAATACATATCTTATATTAGCACAAAAAAAAATTACTCTTACTTAAACTTTCATTTTTTAGAATAATTTATTAAATTCTGATAACTGTAAGAAAATATAGTCAACTTTCACAATATTTAATATCATTTTTTGTAATTCACATTGAAAATATAAATTAGAATAAATCATCAACAAAATAATTATTATTTGTACTTTAGTTATATATCTATCTATCTATATAGTATCTTTAATTATCAATCTTCTTAATATTCATTATATCACTTTTTAATATTTTATCACTTTTTTCACAGTTGTAAATTTGTACTTTATATGCATTATTTTAATTTTTAAATTTCATTTTGCAATTTATCAAGTTTGTAACTATAATGCTTTAAATTAACAATATGAATTTTATTTCAAACAAATAAATTTTACATTCAAATAAGTAATAATTTAATTAATAAACCACATTATTCAAACTATAGTAAAATATAGCAAGCTTATCGATAACTTATTTAAGAGGAATTCACTTATATAAGGAAGGTAATTTTAATTACAAAATGAGTTTTATCTTCACTCTTTTCTAGCAATGATGCTGTATCTTTAACAAGAATATATATTTGTTTACCTAAATACATATGCATTTAGTTCTTTCTCTCAACCAAAAGATATTTTGTATCTTTATTTAATATACATTCTGACAATATAATCTAATAAGTTTTGCGATCTCTTTTCAATTATTTTTTTCTATTTTTAATTTTAATCGATAGAACTTATTTTTTAATGAACATTAACCAACTAATACTTTTCGTAATCAATTGTGGATTTGACTTTTTCTAAGAAGCTGAGAACAGTAGCCGCTGCAGGTCTTGAGATTGCTTCATGCTCAAAACATAATTTTATTATATATTTAAGCGATGATGGTAACAATTCTAAATTTAGATATTTTAATTTTTTTATCTGTTCTTGAATCTGATTTATCATACCCAATGGAGAATATGAAAGTTTCCATGGTTCTTCATTAGTGAATAATTCAAATAAGACACAACCTACTGACCAAATATCCGTTGATGTAGTAGCATGTTCCTTATGAAATAAAATCTCAGGTGCCATGAATTTAGCAGTACTTTTAAAACTTACACCAGCCGTACTAAGCAAATCAATATCTAAATTTTCACACTTACTCAAACCTAAATCACAGACTTTAGTGATGAATGTATTTGATTGCACTAAAATATTATCAGGCTTAATATCTTCATGTACAACACTTGGTTTGCACGCATGCAAAAATGCTATAGCTGTACAAAATTGAATGGCAATAAAAATCTTGTCTTTCAATTGCAATCGATACATCTTTTTAATACTTTCATCGAATAATATATTTTTCAAGTTGGATGCATCAAAAAATTCCATAACCATAATGCTTTCTGGAAGTTCTAAACATAAAGCCATCAGCGAAACAACATTTGGATGTCTGATTCGATTCATAATACTAATTTCTCTTTTTACAAATTTTCTATGTCTTCTAGCTGCTACTTCAACTTTCTTGAGAGCTACTTGAGTGTACCTCCATTTTGCCATCTGTACAGTTCCAAAAGAACCTTTACCAACAATTTTTCCTAAATCTTTGATTTCCGATTTTTCTATAAAAAGTATTCCTAAATTTAAATTCTTGTTTTAATGCTGCATCATTATCAAAATTTGGTTTTAAAAAAATATCGCCATCAACTTTATTTTTTATTAAAGAATTTTGTTGTGATGGTTCTGTTTGTTTATAAGTATCTATTTCTGGAAAACTATATACATTTTTTTTTCATTCTTATAACTCGATTGCACTGTTACTTTACTATTTACAATGACTTTTGAGATCCTATTTACATTATTATTTTTTAAAACAAAACTTTCACCTGAATTGCTTGACTTTTTTCAGTAGAAACTGTTGCATCAATACTATTAGCATCATATTCAACATTTTTTTGGGAATCAGTTAATAATTCTCTTTTTGATTTTACTTCATGTGTAACTGCTTGTTTTGATGGAACATTTGAATATTCTAAAAGTGTGCTTTCATACATAGGGAGTATAAAAGATTTCGTTGATAGTAAATAGATTCTCAATCCATGACCTTTAGTTTTTAATTTAGTTGTAAATTGCCAAAAATCACATATTTTACCATTATCATTAGTAAAATTTTTATAAACATCTCCACTGAAACTTCCTAATTAAACTTTAGGTCCTTCAAAATATGTCTGATTGTCGATATTCTTCATTACTGATAGACACATATGTTTTATTTCTTGATATGAATAACTTTTATCCAAATCAAGTTCAACAGTTTTAATCCCCCCTACTGGTTCCTTTATTTGAATATAAGTCTTTTGTAGATTATCGCTCCTGTATTTCCAACCTACTGCTAACTTTTTTATCGTGCATTTAGATTTATCCTATATTGCATTAAAAATAATGTTAACACTTAAAAATAAGATGATTTTTTAAAAATAAAGTGAGTTAAAATTAACATTATAAATAATAACCTGGGGCCTTATTCTGCAGCTTAAACTGTTTATCACGTACAGTTTATCACTAGGGATTTTTTTATTTTATCACTTTTAAAATAATCAAAAAGTATAGAGAAAGAGTCAATGTTTTTGGAATGGCTGGTAATAAGTTTTTGAATTTTCTTGTATAAATTTGTATTTAATCACATTGAAATTGTTAAAATTATTGTAAAAAATTATAGTTAGTACAAAATAAAATAAAAAATTAACTATTAAATCATTTATTTTTGATAATTAGAAAACAAAAAACAATAAATTTTAACTTATTAATAAATATTCATTTTTATTAAAAAAATTTTTATTTTAAAAGTAATTAAAGACTTATCTAATATTAAAATCATAGAGATATAAATATTATAGAAAAGAAATATTATTGTGTAAAATAATAAGAAAAGTAATGTAAACACTTTATTTATTTTATTAAGTTTGAAAAATGTACATGCATACTGACAATAAATTTATAAACTATACATGGTTATTCTTATTATTTAAATGAACAGTCTATAAGAAACGTGTAGATGAAAAATTAATCTAATGAATATTATAAATACTGAAACTTATATAAACGCGAATATTTAAACATTAAAAGATAAGTAGCTATATTTTTTTATAATACTCTTAGAACATTTCAGCTTTTAATAAATGCTATAAAGTTAAAACAAATAATTAATATAATGAAAGTTTTAGTCTTTTTATAATCAGTGTACTATATTAATAATTATAACTTTATTCAGTTTTGATTTTAAAATGAAAATTAATATAAAACCAGCTTATTGAAACATTGCAAGTTTTTAAAATGATACTTCTATACGAAATGAAAATAAAAATCAAAATTTATGTATTAATATTTAAAGAAATACTAAAAAATTATGTAATATAAAATAAAGAATGAAATAATTTAATATAAAATGTACTTAAATAATAAACAATACGTATCTAAGTTGAACATGAAGTTAAAATAAAGTTGACATCACGCATTGCATTTTAATCAAAAATCTATTCAACGTATTCAACTTCGCCAGTTTGTTCAGATTCTTCATTAATAATTTCTCCCACAGATTTATACTTTGTATCTTCTTCATAACTAACTTCATAAGAATGAATAATGGTTTTCATACTTAAAAGGGTGTCTAATATACTGTTCAACAATTGAGTCTGCGATTCCATGATGTCAATCATTTTTGATACCATTTCTTGATTTTCTTTAAGATAATTAGAGCTAGATGGAACATCTACAAAAAAATAGGTTGATTTTCATTATTGTCAAGAAAAAAGAATAAATAAAGAAATAATTAAATAATATCTATACCTTCGGTTACAGGAACACCATTATTGACTTCGCCTTTATAATTTTTAGAACAATGAGCTTTTCCTGGTTCAACTATTTCCTCATTAACTGCTTTTAAAATTTTTCTTTCGTTTTCATCCAATGGCTTTTCTCTTCTATTCAAAAGAATATCGTCTTTAGCATATTTGGCTTTTGCCACTTGATCAGCCCATGTCTGTAGAAACAATAACCATTAAAATAATATATTTTGTATAAATTCTTGGTTGTAAATATTAAATGTGTAGCACATTAAATATAATATTATATGATATATAACTCAGAAAATATTTCAATATTTTTTGAACTACAATTAAAATAATTAATTTTAAAAATTTCTGGTTACCTTTTGCCATGCCAATACTGTTTTTTTATTGTCCGTGCCAATAGCATTCAGATTTTCAGTCAGTTCGTTCCACTGACTTTCTTCAAGTTGTTTATCTTCAACATTACCTTGTGCAAACAAGGGATTTCTTCCCATAAAAGAAATTAGTTGAGCTAATTGAGCTTTAGTCGATCGATTTCTTTGTCTATAAAAATAAAATTTAAATCAGTATTTATATCTATTATGATTTCATAAAAGCTATCAATTATAATAAAGGGAATAAAAAGAAATTATAACAAAAGATGCCAAGTAAGCCAAAAATATTTTACTATAATTTAATATAAAAAAAAGAAAGAAAAATTGTGTTCTTCAATATAAAGTTAAAAAAATTTTACGTTTATTAGTTTAGATTATTAATTATTCTGTATGAAAAAAAAATTCAAAATATGTATTTTCAATAAAAATAAAATAGAAACTATTTATAAATATATGTAATAAAATAAATGTGGACTCACACAAACGCCATGATATTTCTTTTCAATAAAAATCAAAATTTTCAGTTATTAGAAACTTCTATTGACAATGGCAAAAGACAAATGACGATAGCGCGCTAAAGTTTTAAATGATTCGCCTTGTTCATCATAACATTAGTTCTTATTTTGGCCACGTCATTCAATTTATATTATATTTCATGGCACCACATAACGCCAAGGGAAATAGTTACATTAGAATTAAAGTTCCTAGGATTTATAATTTCATAGGAACTATCTTCTTGTAAAATCAGAAAAACTAGCGCGGTAAATTTCAAAATAATTAAAGAAATTAAAAAAATAATTGTGACGATTTCGTAATTATTGATATAAATGAATAAATAAATAATTAATTATAAAATAATGTGGAAATCTTAAAAGTATTAAAAAACAATCAAATAAATACATTACAAATAATAAAAGACATAAAAAATAATTTAAATTTGATAATTATTGATGTAAAAGAATAAGTACATAAATTATTTACTTATTGTTTATTATTGGAATATATGAAACCATCAAAATTATTGTTTAACAAATTTTTGTATTCCTAACCTATTTTTAAATTCTAATGTATTTGTTTATTTTTGTTTTTAAAATACTTGATAAGATAATAACATTTCTACATGAAATTTGTAATTAGAATATGATTTAATATTATGTACTTACATTTCTGTAATTATTAGTCCAACATTAATTTTATCCTCTTCATCACTGTCATCGCTGTCTGTTTCACTATCATTTTTTATATATTCTATATTTGTCAATCCAATTTCAGGAATTATATTCAAACCAGTTCTATATTCACCATAGATGTCTGATATTCTTTTATCAAAATCATTTATAAACGATACAGTTGTGTTCCCAGTTTGACGCAACAATGATACATAGGCAGCTTTTTTTTCACAGCCCTCCTTAAAGAGATCCAAGTCTAAACAAAATTAAAAATAAATTTAATTTTAATATTTATTAGTACTACATACTTGAATTACTTACCTTTTCCCAAGCGTCTGCTGTTTTCTGTGCCCTTCCTAGAGCATTTAATTTCAATGTAAGTTGTTCCCACATAAATTTATATTTATCATGACCAGATGCACCTAATTTCATGATTTGGCTTCTAGCGAAGAAAGTATGAGATTCCATGTACGTTAGTAACATCTCCAGCTGCGCTGAAGATGCTCTTAATGTTGGTCTACAATCATAATTATAAAAATGTTATTTATACATTTATTGTGAATATTTTGTTTACAACATCTAGATGGCTACAGTTTGCAACGGAGTACATTATGAAATATAAGATTATGAAAAAGGATAATATTTTTAAAACATAACCTATTATTTTTAAATAATTTAATTGATTTTATTAATAATAATTCATTTATTCATCTTTATATATCCTATAGTATGCAAATGTTACTCAAAATTTCAATAAAATTAATTTTCATTAAATAATCAGCTGCTATTTTCTTCTATTTTTATAATGATTATAATTAATCATGAAAATTCATAGAATAATATAATAGAATATATTAAATAACAACGTTTATGTATAAAATATTATAAACAAATGGTATATTTAAACTGAATTATTATTTGAAAGTATAACCTTATAAAGGTTAAAATTATATATATATATATATATATATATATATATATATATATATATATATATATATATATATATATATATATATATATATATATATATGTATGTATATAATTTATAATGTATTTTAATTGACTTACCTTTTTGGGCCCATATTTATACAAAGAAATAGAATCGATAATATACTGTAAATATCAAATATCTTAATCGTTTTTTAAATTTTTTAAACATTTAGATAGATTTAAGATATAGCTTCAGTGGACATTTCTTTATGATAGTCCACATTCAAGTGAGCCGAGTCTGAGTCTGATCGTTTTCTTGCTCCAAAATCCAAAATGCGAAGAGAAAGAGAAGGAACAAGACAAGATTAGACTACAGCCTTCAAACGTACTGAACCTAACCTTATTATCAAAACCGAATTGGGTATTTTTACAAGTGTCCAGTGTATATACATATTCGATACATGTCATGAGTCCGTTCTTAATTGAGTTGTAAAGAGCATACTCAAAAATTTTAACTTTTTATTGTAAAATATTAACTTTTTTAAACTTTTAAGTATTATAATAACGTAGACTACATTTTAAATATTCTGCAAATTAGGTGGTTCATTTCCAAGTCTAAGAGATTACTTTATATCAATGTAACCTCAAAAATAACGCTGTGATTTTAAAAAAAAATAAGAGTAATTTTAAATACAAATTATGAATGCTGCTGTATTACTTCTTTATGATGAACGAAGAGAAAGAGAAGAAAAACTTCGTCGGCTTCGGGTTTATCGACGATTGAAACTAGAAAGACAGTATTTGAGAGATGCATCAAATCCGTTTGTTCTGGAGCCAGAGTATTTTCTTAAATTTTATAGGTATTTTATAAACATTTAGTGTGTAATATATTTATTAGGAAACTACTTATAAATTCATAAGCATATGTGCTATTCATCCTTCAAAACTTATATTAACTAAAATTATGATTTTAATGCATAAATTTTTTTATAATCTATAATTCATGGAAAGTTATTTTTAATTCTTCTAAAATTTCTTGTTTTCAAGTTATCAAATTGAAGAAATCAATCTGTGTAAACTTTTTGCGAATTTGAAGAAAAGTTATTTTTTTATAAATTAAAACTTTCATTGATATTTAATATATTTTAACATTATGTGTTGTTTAATGTTTTACAGAATGCCAGTACATGTAACTATGATTTTAATTGACCATTTACATGATCATATCGTAAATCAAGGAGAGTTTAATATCCCAGTACATCTTCAGGTATTAAGTTGTCTCAGATTTTTCGCAGAGGGTACTTACCAAAAAGGTGTTGGTCAAGACTACCATCACCCGATTAGTCAACCAACTTTTAGTCGTTGTCTGCACAGAATTGTCACAGCATTAGCCCTAGTAGCTAGACAGTGGATTAAATTTCCACAAACACGAGATGAGAGAGTAGCTATGAGGAATAGGTATTACAATTGATATACAATCATTTTTTTTATAATATTAGTAATTCAGAAAATATATTTCTCGCACTCAGAGCGCAAAATACTATTTTGACCAGCTGTTGTGAGGGAGCAAAATACCTCTTTGCCTCCCTAGGGAGCAAAATGAATTCGAACTTTTAACAGGCTCGATAATGTAACCCGATATTTTTATACATCGGTCAGTGTGTGTAACTCGATGCTTTTTATACATCAGTTAAGTGCTTCACTTAGAATGGTCAATTCTGCGAATTGTAAATTCCCCGAATTACAAGTCAGGGGTGAACAAATTCCTCGAAAAAGTTCACATATATCAGTAGCAACTTTCAGTCTATTTAGCATTGATTTTTTCGAGTATTATTTATGTAATATTTAATCTTGCACGTTGCATCGAAGACATTTTCATATCCTTATAATATCAGCCAAGTATTCAAGGCCGAATCGTAAATTCTCGGAATTACAAGTTAGCGATGGACGATTTCCGCGAAAAATGTTAAATTTGAATAAATCAAAATTTAATTTAATTTTTAATGTATTATAAGAAAAATATATATATAGTATTGAAATAAAACGGAAAATTTTATCCTATAAAAATATAATTTATTTTCATGGAATTTTAATTTAAGAGCAGGCCGGATTCGCTGTCCTTGTCTAACTGAGATTTTTGTTATTTACTCAAGTATTAAACGGTGAATCTGCAAATTAAAAGCTGAGCGCAATAGATATTATTATTACAAATATTTATGCACAAGAAGAAAAAAATCTATCGCTTTGTTTTTGAGAAAAGTAAGTAACGCGAAAATATTATAAACATAAACTTTCACTTTGGCGTTACTTACTTTTCTCAAAAACAAATCGGTAGATTTTTTTTTTCTTGTGCATAGATGTTCATAATAATAATATCTATTGCGCTCAACTTTTAATTTGAAGATACACCGATTAATACTTGAGTAAATAACAAACAACTCAATTGTTACTCGGTCAATATCAGGTTCTACTCTGGCCTGCCGTTAATGGTTTTATTAATTTTATTTTTATATTAGTAATATTATTTCATTTTTTAAATTTATTGATTAAATAATCAACATAACGTTTATCGCTATTACTAGTTAAAAAACGATGGATAGTGATAAATTATTTTTTCTAACGGCGTGCGCAAAATTCGATTTCATGTACTCGTTTGCGTACATAAAATATCATATTATGAGACGCATTTGTTTAGCGTGCGTAAAATGAATCGAGCGTGCGTAAAATGATTTCAGCGTGCGTAAAATGATTAGAGCGTGCGTAAAATGATTTGAGCGTGCGTAAAATGATTTCAGCGTGCGTAAAATGAATACAGCGTGCGTAAAATGATTTGAGCGTGCGTAAAATGATTTCATCTAAAAAAAATTTTTTTAATTTTTAAAGTGTTATATTTCATGAACTATACATCATAACAGACATTTATACATCTCATTTGAAAGCTCTTGTGGTGCTCTTTTAAAGTGCTATGTACAATTTTTTTCGCGATACGTGAACTCTCTTATTAATTAATCTTAGAGTTTTTGGTTTTTTTAAAGCTCCATTTGTTAGTTGTTCAGGGTTGTTTCTAGATGTCGCTGTCGTTTCTTTTTATTACTTGAAAGTATACATTTTATTTATTATTATATATATATATATATATATATATATATATATATATATATATATATATATATATATATATTATTATTATTTTTGTTATTGTTTTTGGTTAGGTTTCAAATGATATGTTATTGTTACGTTTTACTATTTATTAAATCTCTCTCTTTTTTTTTATTTGTTACATAAATTTAAATTTGCATATTATTTTTATAAAAGTTGTTATTATTATTTGTTACATCAATTTACATTAATTTTGCATGTTATTTTATATGAAAGTTATTATTATTAAACGAAGACGGTTTCCTGGGTTCCCGGATGTTGGCAGGATTTGAAACACATTCCGTGCTGTATCTCGTCCTTATGGCAGAAATAAACGAATGCACAGGTGGCGCATTTTGTCACGGGCTTGGTCCTGTGTGTGTACTCCCCACATGCATGCTGACAAGGTATTGAGTCCAAGAGACCGGCCAGGCCCACATAGTGTGCTGTCTTAAATGCCCAATCCAGGCCGAGATCCGCGTAGCATCTAATGCAGCACCATCTATTTGTTATAGGGTCCGCATAATAATGGGCGTCCAGATGGACCACCTGGCTTATCATGGGATCACTTGTGTCCAATTTCCCCTGGGTAGCCCGGATGAATTTGGATATTTCACCTTTTGTGTGTGGCCTCGGGACCCGAAAAGGCATATTGAATAGGTTCTCCTGTTCAGCCTCAACATCCATTGGTATTGGGCTTTCGTCCCTATTGACCTCTTCAGCCCTTATTGCCCCTAAGAATGCCTAGGGATAGGGAGAGGAATGGGTGAGGAGAGTGCTTCAGGAATATGTATGGGTGTGTGTGTGAAATGTGTAGCTATGATGGTATGTTTTTATCTTTTAGATACATCATTGTTATCGGTTCATTATTTATTAGTTATTTGTTACGTTATTATTTACTGTTTGTTAATATTTATCGGTAGTTTTATTGTTACTGTTATGTTATTAATGTGTGTGTTAATTATTTATTTAATTTAACTTACATTAACGCGGAGATCCATCCTGATGCTGCGACTTTTGTTACTACGATGTGCTGTCTACGAAGGTTTGCAGCAAAGAGACAGACGGCGTGCTGCCTTGTTTGCTTTACACTTGATGTTGCCGAATTACGGGTGGTTCACGATTTTTTAAGGGAGTAACGGGGTTTTACCGATGCACAGGTTTGGACACTCTAGTGTCTTTCTTTTTAGAAGGAATAGATCGAAATAATCATTTGGGTTCATAGATTTTTAAGTAAGATATTATTTAATTTAAATCTTTATTCATAATGAGTTATTTGTACATAATTTAATAAGTCATTTGTAAATTATTAAGAGTCTATTAAATTAATTTTAATAGATTGTTTGCGTATTAATAAGAGTTGTTAAAATTGATTCTGATCCCTAATAAGTCCTTTATACATTGTTCTAACAAATCATTTGCGCATTATTAAATTATTCTAACTTTTAACAAATCGTTTGCGCGTTATTAATATTGATTCTAACTTTTAACAAATCGTTTGCGTGTTAATAAAATTGAGTTTACTTCTCATTAAATTGTTTGCGCGTCAATAAGATTTACTACAATTTATTTGCAAATGAACCATACAATGCTAATTTTAATAAATTGTTCGCGCTTTTACTAAAAAAGATTGTTTAAAGGGGTATAGAAGCCCCATTCCTCGCTTCTACCTATGAAACTCTAACAAAAGGAAATTTAATATGACTTATGCCCTAAACAGTCTCTCCTTTCCCTTTAAACAATCTTCTTTTTTTTTTTTTATTTTATTTATTTTTTTTATTTATTTAAGAATTACAATATTTTATTACATTACAAGGTATGGGTTTTACATATGCGTGTTTTAATTTATCTAGATGTACAATTTTAAAACGTCCTCCCCCTAGATCTATCTTAGCATTTCGCTCCCCTATTAATTCGAGAATTTTGTATTTCCCTGTGTACTGATTATCGAGTTTCCCAAGTTTTGGTTCCTTTAATAAATATACATCTTCACCTATTTCAAATTGTTTTACGTTTAATTTTTTATCATAATATCGTTTAGATCTTTCCTTAGCTTCAATTGATTTTTCTTTCGCAGTAGCTTTTGTGATGTTTAATTTATTCACTAAATCATCTAAATACATCTCATGTTTTTTCAATTATTCTAGTTTCGAATTCAGATGGCAGGTGGGCCTTGCTACCATATATAAGTTCATGAGGAGTAAACCCATGGGCTATATGCACAGACGTATTATAGGAAAATATGGCAAACTTTACCCACGTGTCCCAATCTGCATAATCAACGTACATTTTTAGGTATTCAATCAAACTGTGGTGACTTCTTTCCAGAGATCCCATCGTTTGAGGTCTGAAAGCAGTTGACCTGTATTGTTTTATACGGAATAATTTTGCAAACTTTGCCACTAATTTGCTCTGGAAATTGCTACCTTGATCGGTCTTAATTATTTTCGGACATCCATATCGGCATGAGAGCACGGTGGCGTAACGGATAGAGCTCTTGCCTTCAACGCGGTGGGCATGGGTTCGAATCCTGGCCAGGTACCTCTGACTTTTTTTTTCTAAAGAAAAATTAGTGTATGTGCTAACAATATCGCGCGGCTCTTACAAAATCCGATCTCATTGGGTATCGATTGATTGTTGGTCACAAAAATGTGACTGATCATCGATCGGCAGTCAAAGATTTCGGTATGGTGTATCAGATGGAATAGCCTGATGTAATGTGTTAAACGGTTCCGGGCTAGAATCTATCTGATATTATCATATGAAAAAAGTTAATTATATAGAGGATGACAATATCCTCTATATAATTAACTTTTTTCTTTTAAATACATAAAAAAAAAAAAAAAATATCGACATATAAACTCTTGCGCAAGCGCAGTGGCCATCATGTCTGCCGTAATATCGGGAAGGGGAATGGCATCAGAGAATTTTGTCACATTGCACTGTAGTGTTAATATATATTTATTTCCAGCCACTGTGATTGGAAGAGGACCTACTACATCCATTTCTAAAATTTCGAATGCCTCAGATGGGGTTCCGGTAATTATCATTAACATTTTTGTTTTTACCCGAACCAATTTCCTTTTTTGACATTCTTCACAGGTTCTGACGTATTCAGTAATCTCTTCTTTCATTCTGGGTCAAAAATATCTCTCTAATCCTTTGATATGTTTTGAACATGCCTTTATGTCCCCCTATAACAGAGTCGTGGGCCTCAGCAAGTATCGCTGATCGATCCTCATTAGGAGGAGTTTGTACCTCTCCCGTACATATGGTGATATGCAGTTCTTTCCAATTTGTTCTGAGATAGTATTCTATAGGGAACTAATGCACCTGCTCAAGACCATCTCCGGTTTTTGCCAGGCTTACAGATTTAGTTCCCTCCTTAGTCATGGCGATACGCAATAATTCTAAAGTATCTATGTTCTGGGTAATAGGTATTTCCTCGGTCTTCTCTTTAATAAATTGCGAATATAGAATTCTACCATTACTCAATTCCGTACGGGTAATAGCTCCTATTCCAATATTTTGATTTTTTAATTCTTCTATATTAATCATTTCCAAGTCTACCAATTGCTGACAAATTGAGGTCGCTATTTCATAATCCACGGACATGAATTGCGCGATATTATCCCGTCTTAATAGTAAAGGATCCCGGGATATTTCAATATTGTTAGTTACAAGAACTCCTTTCTTGTTTTTCTCTGTTAACGGGTCATCGTCCCTCAAACTACCGGATGCGCTGTCATTGTTTATAATAGGGAGGGTTCGAACATTGTCATTTATTACTAAAGGTATCTCGGACGATGTAAGTTCCTCAACCTGTTCCAACTGATTGTCACTTAGACTTTCAGACTCATTGGTCTTTAAATGTATCTTGGACGATGTTAGTTCCTCAACCCATTCCGATCGATTGACGTCTTTCACTAAGGGTATCCTGGACGACGTTAGTTCCTCAACGCATTCCGATCGATTGACGTCTTTCACTAATCTTCGGGGTCTTCTTTGACTGGATCGTTTCCTTTTCTCAATTGTTGCCGAGTTCCCTTTCATCTGGTCTGATGATTCTTCGGTTGGTTGAGGATATTGAAGAAAATCGTTCCTTTGGCTGTGGACTCAATCCAACTGTACCTTGGTATTCACCCAGTGGCCCAAGGAAAAACCACAGCTCGAAAACCTAAGGCAAGGCGCTGAACTCCTGATGATTATTTCGGGAAACTCCTAGATGCAATCTTCTTGAACTCCTTTGAGCAATCCTACCGCTGTCACCAAAATGTTATGCCCCAACCTTACTCCATAGAGTATAAGATCATAGAGCGAACTAGTATCAGTGATTTTAGGTTTAGAACGAGTTACCTAATTACTTTCCTAATTACCCTTATCTAACTAATTTCTAACCATTATTCACCTACGCATGCCCTACTATCATTGCCATTTAATTTTAAAATATTTTTTATCACTGTTTAATTTTACCAACTTATCGGGCACAGGATAAGTTAGCGATTTCGCATATGTCAGAATATCATAAATGATATAGTTCTTCTTGGATGATTAAGTATCTAATTGTCCGAAAATTCGTTTATATATTCAACATGTACTGCTAATTAAATTACATCTTCCGATGCTTAACCTCTTTCCATTTTACGCTAACAGTGCTGAACAACTATCCGAAAAATATTTATAAAAAATATTAGTTTTGATTACAAAAAATAAATTTATTTTTAAACAGAAATTAAAAAATAGAAAGCTAAGGTGAACCAAAAATATCCCAACTCATTTTAGAGATGTATTAAAATTTTAAATAAATCTTATTATTATTAGTATGTATTTATTGAAAACAATAGCATGTAATAATAAAAATTTTTGATCTTGTTAAAATATGCTATATTAATAATTAAAATTATTTATTCAAAATAGGGTAAATGCGCTAGTTACCGAGCCTTTAAGGTGACTGCAGAGACGTTTTGTTTAATTAGACAAATTTCACTATTCTTTAAAAATTTTATAGATTATTTACTCAAAGTAAAATATATTTTTACGGATAAAACAAATTTCTTTAGTGAAAACTGAAGAATTATTAGTTTATTGGTTAAATTTATAAAGCTTGTTCGATGCGTCACTTTACCGTGTGTTGTCTGCTTACCATATAAATACATACTTTAATTACCGTGCTCTGATTATCGACATCGTATGCTTTGACATAGGCCGCGGTAATACGGGAGGGTACGGTAACTTACACATCCACCCTATATAAAACAATATTTTTTAAAACGTGAAAAATGGTTTTCGAATTCATTAAAATTATTCAACTTACCCGTTTTTAAGACAAAATTAGCTATCATACTAAAACTTACAGTATATGTACAAAATGGACAACAGATGACTGTAATTAGGCCGTATTACTGTAATATAGACGAGTTCTAATCAATACATATAGTTACTTCTGTTGTTAACTAGCCCTGATCTTCTTCAATTTTTCTAAAACTGTCATAGAAATGTAATTTTTCATTGTTTATGAGTGATATGCTTATGCAATTAAAAATTAATCATATATTTTAATTTTATTTGATTTGAAAATTTAAAAGGTAAAAATTATAAAAACAAAATATTGGATAAAATTAGATTATTGATTTAATGAAATATTGTAGTAAAATAAATTTAATCATAAAGAATAAATATATCAAGATTAACATAAGCTTTGGTATTTACTATCTCATTAATCGTAAATTTATTTTGCATAAACAAAAAGAAATCTCTAATTTTTTTATAATTTAAAGCCATATTTTAAAAATTTATAGATCATAAATAAGATTTTAACATTACAAAACCCGTAAAAGACAGGAACTAATTTACAAACCTGTCTCTCACACATTTCTAAATGTACAAGCAATCTTAAAACATTACGACTTTTGCATCGAACTAGGTTATGTTAAACAACGAATGCTTGCAAGTAAGCAAGCAAAGTTCGTTCAGCGTAAATTAGCGAGTAGATGTCAACACGCCGAGCTATATAATGGTTTAGCTTTAGAGCTAGTATAGAATATATCGTAAGGCATTCACCACACGCGACTTGTACCGGAAATAAGAATAAAACAATGCGTCGAGTGAGTTGTAGCGCAAAAGATTGAGGATGGAAACTATATTACAGCTGCAACGAATATACCTATGTTGAGTGCCAATGAGAATAATTTTGGCAGACTAAAACGTCTTTCTGGACACGCACAACATTCGCACACCGACAGCTTTTACACTAACCCCTTCATTAAACTATTTATAGGAGGCGAACGAAAAATATAGAATAACTAGCTTACACCAACTAGATGAAGTTAATCAAGTCCAAGATGATTACAGTTTTCTTTTGCATCATTCCGATTTTAATATTTATTTACAAGAACGGTTTTTGTGACCGAGTATCCAGATTTAGAAAAACATTATCGATTTCATTCGTTCAATTGATAAATTGAATATACTACTAATAATAATAGTAACAAAATATATTTTTGATGTAAATAAATATTGGTAAAAAAATATTATGATTGTTTCTAATTTTTTCTCTATTGCAATAAATGCTATTTTGAATTTCATTAAATTTGGATACAGTTAAATCGAACATGTAATGAAACTAAAATATATTTATAATTGCAATAGCTTGATATAATACTATTATAGTTTAGATAATTTTCTTTTTTATCATTAACATAATGGAAATGACCTAGTTTGATACATAAATTTTGAAAACATTTATGAAAATGAATACTTACAATCAATTACTTGATTTTGTATCATTGAATGAATTGTTTTATATTGATTCGCAGATAATAAAGTGGTAATAATTAATTGAAACTGAATAAAGTGGTAATAATTAATTGAAAAAATTGGAAGTAGTAATAATAATAATGGCTAATTATAATCAATAGCTGATTTGGAGTTTTTATTTGAAATTTATTTATATCTTACATTGATTTTATGACATTTCCAATAATTTTTTTTTTCTAGTGATTTTAAGTGAAAAATGTAATTTATTAAAAATCTCAGTAGTGACAAAAATTCTACTTTCCTAAACTTAATGATATTTATATTGATTAATTTATAGAACTTAATCAAATTTCAGTTTGATTTTATATTGCGTTAAATCATTAAAACTATGCGTCATTGAAGCATACGTAATAAATAGCAAATGCCAGCACGTATAGTATGAAAATTATAATATATTAACTTAATAAAACGTAATCAAAATTAAGTATTGAATGTAGCAAAATCTTACAGATCTCGCAACAAAATATTTAAATAAACTTCAGTGTAATTTTCTAGATAATAAGGCTATTTTAAAAGAAATATTGTAGTTTATATTTATTACAACCTAGCTATTATTTATGAATACTAGCTAAATACAATTCAATATTTTGACACAGAGTAAATTACATGTTTTGCATATATATAAAAATTAATAATATATTATTCATCTAGAGAGAAAAGTTGACTATTAATAGATTGCGTCCCGAGCGAAGCGAGGGACGCAAATACGCGAACAATTGATAGTCCACTTTTCTCCCGAGGTAAAAATATGATTTTTCCTAATTCCAGGCGAAAAGTACGTCGAATTTACCCGTCGTAATAATTCATTTTTGATGAAAATCATTAAAATATAAATATCGCAATGAATGGCTTGCTGCTTTCGACCGAATATGCTTTATCCTTCTCTGCCCCTCTCACTGCCAATAATGCCAAAGAAATGGCCATAAATGTTCCACCTGGGTGTCTGTTATAGTAATTTGTTTTACTCTGCTTATGATTTGAGAAACAAAATCTAAAATACTATCACGAGTATTTATTAAGATTACAATAAATTTTTTATAAATAATTAAATCTTTCTGGTGCAGTCTTTTTTATTGAATAAGTTGATAGAAATTGTACAACATTTGTCAAAAGGTTTGAAAAATATTTATTGTTGCCGATTGTAATCCAGTAAAATTTACTTAAAAAATTTTCTTTGGGAATTTGTCTGCTACGTACAATTGATTTTGGAAAAAAATTTATTATGAAATTGTATTGTAAACCAATCTAGCTTGTTTAAGTCACTTTTTAATGTACTCTTTTTTGTATTTGTAATTGCAGCAAAACATTAATGCGAACAAGAATTTTTGATTTTTCTTTTAAATCTTTATATGGAAAGCATAGCATAGTCCATAAAGGTTCACAACATTTTATTATTTCTGGTGAATGTCTTATGCGATGTGAATTACATGTGATACTTTCAAGTCTATAAAGTACTTTAAATCTTTGTTACTTTGTCCTTACATAAAATATATACAAATAACAATATCAATTGATAATACTTATTTATATACACTGTAAAATATCGTATTCAAAATAATTAAAGAATAATTGTAAAGTCACTTTTTTAATTTTAATGCTTTTTAATAACTTAAATCATTTGAAAGAGATTTTGAACAATTTTTTGCAAATTCTAGAGCTTGCATAACCTTTAAGGAGAAATTTTGCTGAAATTTCTTTGTTTAATCAAAGACGTAACGATTTTTTTATAATTGCTTTAAAAACAGGACGCATTATATTTACTGCGGTCGACATAGTACCACAAAGTTTTTACCTATTTTTAAAACTTGGGATGCATGCTAATGAGTTTTACAATGAGTGCATATTTTTATTTTTCTTTCAAAGAAACAAAGTCTTAATAAACGGTTATTGTGATACTGATTTTTTTGAATATCTGGCAGCCTAATTTATCATTGAATTCTTTCACATTTAAAGAAATAATTTTGACAGGTAAATCACAAGTCCCAAATAAAATTTAACTCTGAGCTTTAATTGTTTTTGAATTAGATATTTTTAAATCTATATAATAGAAGTTCATTGATAGTTGCATTAAAAGTTCAAATCTCAAATTTTTAAGATTAAAAAAAACTCCATCTTAATGCCAAGTAAAGAATATATTATTATAATCGGCTATTATTACTTTTAACTTGATCATCTTTTTATATAAAAAGTCCATCATTAATTTTAGAATAATTTTTTTTATTTTTATGTGTGTTATTGATTATACGTTTGATTAGATCCATTATACAAATTTTAAAACATTTAAAATAGTACAAATATTTTGTTATTTGAAATTGTGTTTTAAGAAAATTTTCTTTAATTAATGCGAAGATTTATAGAACAGTTATTGGGTTTGAGACATTATTCAAACATATGTAAGATTATGATGGCCTTTAATTACTAGCACACATAATTTGTGTTCTGGTACAGTCATCAAACTCAGGAATAAATTTTCACGCCTACACTGAATCACATTCACTATTATTATCGCCATCAGAAAACTCTAATATTAGATTCTTATCTATATTAATAGCATTATCATGTTATCATCATAGTATATACAAAGAAAAAATTGACAAAATATGTAACATTTTTTAATTATGATATAAATGTGCATTAAAATGTAAAATAATTATCTGTATTGATTTAAAAAAATATTGAACCATTAATTAACAAGATACAAGTATTTTAAAAATAGATTGAATAAATGTAACCTGAATGTAATCGAAACTAATAGACTTCATAAGCTGTGTAAAGAATTCAGATGTATAAATATTCTTTAACTGGAAAATATAAAATCGATTTCCTTTAATTTACTTTTGTTACGTCAGTTAATATGTCATATTAGAATATTACCAGAAAATTAATTTTTTTGGAGTAAAATCATATATTTTTAAAAAACACGGTCAGAAACACTCCTGTAGTCTGTTACCTTTTTTGTCTGTTAATGAATGTCTGTTAAATTCACAGACACAAGTATGTCGATTCAGTATGTGTATTAAATCCTTTACAAACATTTTGTCTGTTAGAGTAAAAGACAATTTTGTCTGCAGACCGTTTTTAACAGACTTGTTTGTTAATGTTTGTAACCGTTGAATTGCATATGATTGATTAAAAATTTAATGCGATAAAGTACTAATTAACAGTTATAACAGTTTTTAAAAACGCATTAAAATTTCATTAAAATATCTTTAATATTTTCTAAGTTAAAAACCAATATAACAAAAAATATTTTTTCCTATGTAAGAAAAAAATGACATCCATCATAAAAATTTTTGCCAGAGGTTCTTTATAAATAATAACAAAATTTCTTTCAAATTTGTATTTACGGACATTTCTTGGACGTTATTTTAAAACTATTTACTTCTTATCATCATAAAGCTTTTTCTGTAAAAAAGCTATTATGATCTAATAATAATCAATAATATTTTCTAAATTGAAAGTATATAAATTTTTCATGGTCAAACTCGTATAAATTAACTAAATTGAAGATAGAGCATATTGAATAAAAAAAATTATTTTGAGAAAGAGGTTAATTTTTGAAAAGGTTGAGACGGAAAAATTTGTTTAATAATCTAGAAATATGATTGATATTATTAAAAAAATTTGATAAAAGATTGATTGTTTTCATAAAACAGATACTGACTTCAACTTTCCATTTTTCACCAAATTTATGAAATTACTGTATTATAAGATAATTTTTATATAATTCTTGTATTTGTAAAAAGACAATTTATTTAATGTATTCTAGACATATTAAGCTTTTATTATTACCTTTTTGATATTATTTAATAAATCATTATTCTGGTGTTCCAAATTTACGAAATAAATATGATTTTCAAAGCCCCTGTAAGCTTTATCTTAATGAATGACAATTGTCTTAAATAATTCTATATATAATATGGAAAAGTTATGCAAGCCTTTTATTTTATTTAATTAATTATTCACTCACTATACTTATTCTAATCGCTAAAAGTGCTATGCAATAAAGTTTATCGGCAACCAGGTTAGCAAACGTATAAAAATTAAAATAATTCAATTGTAGTGGTTGCATTTGATATTATGAAATAACGATTATCTGCAGTAAAAACAGAAGCGTTTAGCTTTTAAGAAGAGTTTAAAATAAATTTTATATCAAAGTATATACCGTTAACTGAATTATTTCAATTGCCTACGAGCGTATAGTATACGATGATAGTTGGCTCAGTTTTGCGATTTAAATGAATATAGCGAATGGGATATACTCCAGACGCTCGGATAGACAGTCGAGTTGTATAAATCAATTAAGGCCTGACCCAGATAGTTTCCTCGAGACACAGTAAAAGGGTATGTATATATACGGTAGCAGGAACTGGTAGAGCTTTAAGGTATGTATTGCGAGCTTGTTATACAGATAGGCGAGGAAAGCAGCAAACTCATACAACTTT
This sequence comes from Anastatus disparis, assembly GCA_017163975.1. Taxonomy (NCBI): domain Eukaryota; kingdom Metazoa; phylum Arthropoda; class Insecta; order Hymenoptera; family Eupelmidae; genus Anastatus; species Anastatus disparis. Next base: position 1,442,438 of record JAFFSR010000012.1, read on the forward strand.
GTCGGATGACTATGTAAATATTGAAATATTACGGATGATCCTCACGGAAGCGTCAATTATTAGTATCTTGAATATTGTGTTAAGATATTACAGTGTGTATAAAGAAACTTTGGCTTTTTCTTATGCTATGATCACGTATACATATATAATTTGAAAAAAAAAACTAATGAATATGAATCTTTGTCAAACAAGTAGCTATTTCATAATGTCAAGGATTTTATAATTTTTATCTTTAAATTAGTTAGTAATAATCTATATTTTTAAGTATTTAAATAAACTTAAAATTATACCGGAAATCCTATTTTTCTATTCTCATAAAATATGAATTTATAATTTTGTTCTTCACAAAAAAATATCTTCATGCATTATTTCTTGAAAGTAAAATCAAATTATCTATTTTGAAAAATATAAATTCCAATCTTTTTTTATAAAATAATAGATTTCTGAATTTACACTTAAATAGATTTAATTAAGAAATGTAATTGATTGTAAAGAATAATCCTCTGAATTTACATATTTTCTAATTTTCATTCATTTACTTTGAGAACGTATAAGTAAAAAAGTAAATCCAAGTTGAATTTATTGTCTCAACTCTTAAACTGTAGATTTGTTGAAATTGCTTTTCTATAAAATTTACTTTAGAACTGAAACAAAGTCTTAATATAGACAGTAGGTAAATCAAGAAAGGAAATATCAGAATGAAGAGTACCTCAAAATTTCGGTAGACGATATTAAAGAGTTGCAGCTCTATTGACAGAAAACGTTCGTTAAAAAGCCGAACTGTATCTTCAAGCTACCGTCCTTGGAATTGCTTACATTCCTCAATGAAGAATCAGATGTGCACTCGATCCATATACTAGTTTTATTTGTATTCGAATTGCGTTGACTTTCGACTTCTTGATTTTATAATGGGTTTTTGCATTTTATCAAAAGTTTGAAAATATATTAATACCTTAAAATATATATGAAAATTTATGTAAATAACATAAATATATCAAGAAAAATTTATTAATTCCGCGAAGTTTATATTTGATTACAAATTGCTAATTAATAATTGGAAAATATACGCGTAATTCATAACAGTAAAGAGAGTTATAGTAACGTCGGGAGAAATTATTAATCTTACATATTTTAATATACTTTGTGTACAAGCTATTTCTATCGACAATAAATTAAAGGAATGCACGATTACATTAGAATTTGTTTTTTTTTCGATTTGTTTTATTTGACCATCTAACGCTTTCCTCTATTTTTGGATCTACGATAGTATAAGAACGAAGCTAAGCTTTTGAAAAGACAGCATAAATCACGACTTATTTGCGGTACAAGACGTGCTTACATAAGCAAGAAGTAACGCGACAGTGTAGCTATTCGCCATAGAAAAGCTATAAGACTTATATACACTAACGTTCTCTTTTTCTGCCTTTCTCTCTTTCTTTCTCTCGCTATAACATTGCAAGAGCTTACATTCGCGTGAAAATTATTTGTACTCAGGCTACTTTCATTGCCTCCGACAGGCTTTAATCATTGGTAAATATACACTTCAAGGCGCCAAGCTAAGCTTAAAGTTATTTTAACACAAACGTCAATGTCCGAGATTTCGATTTGCCGAATACTATGTAAGATTAAATTAATATCATGTTGGCCACAAAATCGACGAAACGTAACGTTGAATTTAACTTAATAATGTAAGGTAAGAAAATCGCTCTCTATTTTTGTCCATCTCTTATTCTGGTAATGTGATTGTTACAAAAGTCTATATACAATGTAGTATTGATTCATGTAAAATAGCCGATTCTTTTGCTTTTCTAAGAATCTTGCTGTAATACAGAAAATTATAAAAGAGTTTATTTCAATATGACTTCTAGGTATGATATGTAGTTAGCAATTCTCACAATTCAATTTAATGTTTATTATACTGCCTGTAAGAATGAAATTTGAATGGAAATAAGCGAAAAAGTATAGTAGTAGTAGTATAAAGTAAGGTAAAATTTTCCTTGTAAAGAAAATACAAGATAGACGCTGATTTTCAAGCAATCTCGTATCGTACGTGAATACAAGAAAATAAATGGCAAAAAAAAAAAAAAATAGAGATGCGCATTGCTTGAACTTCACGTATATGTAAAAAGGACACGTAGAAAGCTAAGCTTTCTTAAGGATTTTCTTGAAGCGAAGAGTATGCAAGTCCTCTACATTTGTATTGTATGATGCATGGAGGAAGGTCCTCTCTCGCGGGAATTCAGATTGTGTACTTCGTTGAGCAAAGAAACCTGCGAAGAATCCTGATAACGACACTTTGACTTTTATACTGTTGTTACTTATTTCGATTTATTTTCTACAAGAACAATGCAGTTTTTTTTCTTGTTTCATTTTTATTTATTTTTTTTTTGGTTTCTTAACAAGTTCGTAATGAGGAAACTTTGATTCAATCGATTCTTATTGCTGACATTCGATTTCGATCGAATCAAGCAATTGTTTTTGCAGACGCGAAATAAAATTTCTTTTTCAGCTGAAAATTAAGTTACGCTTCTTGGAGAAGTTGTATGATAAAGCTTCGCTGAGGTAATCTTTCACTTTATAGTTTAGAGGAATCAGCGAAGTGACTTCTTGAAAATTGCGAAAATCACCTTTCCCCATTGAGTTTCGTAGCGAACGCGCGTAGTACCATCGGTCGACTCTCCTAAGCGCGAATACTCGCTTCTCTTCTTTTCTTATTCGTTGTCGCTCTTCCAAGAGGAATTGGTTCGCGCTGTATATATCAGAAAGGGAAGGTAATGGTATTCCATTAGCGTCAACTCATCTGGAATATAAAGCTGAAACAACGAGTCTACTCCAGGCTCTTCATCTTCTATTCTTTTTTCCCGCCTTCGTCTTTCTCTCTTTTTCCCTCTTTCTTTCGCTTCATCCTTTCTTTTTTCACGAGCTATCCTATGCGTTTATACTATATTCACCTAGTACGCTTTTTTCCATGAATATAATAAATGGTATTTTTCTAAATTACTTTTGCACACTTTTTAAGAAAATTTATTAAACTTTCTTTTGGGACATTTTTTCATATAAATTATTATAATCTTTATTATGTATTAAAAATAATCAATTTTATATTATTATATAAAATTGATTTATAAATCATATTTTATTTTGCTCAGTTAAAAAGAATTTTTATTACATTTTGCATTTACTAAAAACTTGTACTTGTATAAAATAACAATATTCAATAAACTTGTGTATTTATAGAACAAAACTAAAATTGTGATTATGTTTTTATTATTATTCTTTCAAGAATTTGTGATGATAATATTTTTCATAAAAACATCAGAATTTAAACAATAAACAACGAATTAGACAAAAAGGATAAAAAATAAAAATAGACTTATAATTAATTTTAAAGAAGATATTGACTTAAATAAAAAGCTGTATTTTTATCTAAATAAAATACAAAGCGCATTTTCTCCAAACTATAAGATTTTATTAACTAATCACGTCTCCAAAGTCCAAAGCAGAGACAAAGAGTACGCAATACTAATTACAAAGGTCTCAAGAAAAGGTTACTCTTCTCTCTCTTTGCCTTCCTTGCTCCGCCGAAGTGGAAGAAAATCGGGATGGCATATAAGGTATATAAAGAAAGTCCAAGCTTGCTGTCTCTCTAAGAACAAAGAGTTGACCTGCAATATGCCGTGTGTGAGTGTACAAGACTCTCCTTTCGTATATATCCACATGAATTTTGCTAAAAGAAGATAAAAGAAGGAGCGTATGTAGGATCGCGAGGGTTGAGAAAAGCAAAAGGGACGAGCTGAGTAACAACAAGAGGAAAATGTATATAAACTTGTATACGAAAGAGAGAAAGAGAGTGAGCTTTGTAGGAATGACGGTGTTGGTATATCGTCGTCCTCCCTTTTTCCTGACACGCCCAACATCATTACCTCAAACAACCTTTGCTATCTTTTATTTATATCATTAGTATACCAAAGTTAGGAGAAAAAGAGCAAGGTATACTGCAAGCCCCCGAAGGACTCATAAGGGCGGACGCATTTCGGTAAATTACGCCATTTATACAAAAACCCGCCTGTCGCGCGAACAGAGAGCAAGCCCTTCCGGTAACATACAGCGATGAGAGAAAGAATTTTGTCGTTAGCTTGCCAAAGCTCTTTCCTATCCGGTTTAGTATTAGTACGAGCATGTATATATAAACGTACAAACGCATCTCTCCACCATACTATTAAGAATCATTGCGGACACGTCGAAAATAGGATTGGCAGTCTCGTTATCCCGGGTTCGAGATATTTTGCGTAATTCACACACGACCGCACGTGCATCTTCACTCAAAAGACCAATTAAATTGCACATATTTGCAATAAACTTAAATATATAAATGCAAATTAAAGATTGTCTCGGTCAGTGACAATTTTAAACTAAGGTAAATATCTATAGTACTAACTGAAGACATGAATGATAAATTTAATTTAGTTTTATGGATTAAATTCATATTTTAGTCATTTTTTGCTTCTACCAATAATTTATATTAACAAATAATTCTAATTTATATTCATACATATCATTTTTCCTTAATATTTTAACTTGATTGTAATAAAAAAACCAAATCTTTATACTTTGTTAAAAAAAATTAATATGTTATAGAAAATTTCTATGAAATGAAAGATTATAGAAATTAATAACAGAGCAAATGATACTTGGTAGAATCAATAATAAAACTGAAACTGTGTTAAAAAATTCAATTAATGAAATAAGTAAAAAAAATATTTTATATTCCATAAATTTAATACTTTAATAATTCACTATATAAAAATATTCTTCACACAATATTTCAAATGATTTTATATCACTTTATCCACAATAATTTTCATTGTAAAATTCTTTATGTATAAAAGAAGTTATGAAAAAGCTGAAGAAACGGCGAAAGAGAAAAGGTAGAATAAGATAAAATAGATAGTTAGATCTCTGGAGGCTTCAATTGGAAAGGAAGTCAATCAAAAGAGTACATGCAGCACTGTAACAACACATCATTCACAAAGTAACTAAAAGAGATGTTCGAAACTAGTAACAAAACAACATTACCGAGTAGAAATACGTGTAAATATACAGAGTAAGTGTAAATTTATATAAAATAAATTGAAATTTTATGAAGATTTATTGTTATTTTTTCCATAGATAAAATAAGTAGGAAATATTTTTAAATGTTTTTATATTTTTATTATATTAAAAATTCTTAACTTTCAGAATTTATTTTACCATATTAAACTCTTAAGTGTTTAGACTTTTTATTATCAATAGTCATAAAAGTAACATTTCTTCCTTATCTATAAATAAATTCTTATCAATATATAACGAAAAGGTTGGTATGGATCAATAATAAAACAAACTTTATATCTGTGAAGGTAGAAAAAGTAAGTATGAAGTTCTGAAAGTGTCGGTGAAGGTAAAAGCATTTTACGCTTTTGTTTTTAGGACGAATCTTCGAAGTACGTATATAAAACTGAAAACGCTAAAACACCAAAAGAATGAGAAAAACAAAATTCAAGAGAATCTCTTGTGAAGTAATGTAAAATTTTGGCTCTTTTAGCATGACAAGAGAAATTTGTCCAACAGTATGAATTTTCCATGTACGTTTGTGTATCAGCCCCTTGTCAAGAGAGAACTCACGACCAAAGTACTTGGCTCCTCCTCGTAATGTTGCAAACTGTTTGTCGAATGTACACATGACAATTGTCGGGGCGCACGGTTTGCACTTGCGGCAACAGGAAAAAGGAAAGAGAGACAATCGTCCAGGTAAACTCAAAATGTTGCGTACTTGACACTCACATAAAGTTACTCTACTTATCTCCCATGGGGTAGACTTTAAAGTGCAAGAGTGAACCTTCACAGAAAAAAAAGGTAAGGACTGTAAAAGAAATGAAAGTAATAGCACAAGAAAATTGAACTTTGAACGAAGTCCAGAATTAATGTATAATTTATCAACGTAAGATTTCTTTAAACTTGATTTAATTCTTCTCTTCAAAATATGTCTTTTAACAAAATTATTTTTGTAATATAATAATATAATGAAAATAGCATATAAAATTTAAACACAACATTTTTTCATTATATAAATAATATTTAAGTTTTTAAATAGTTTGGGTGGTGACGTATAATTTATTATACGAAGATTTAAGAGGAATTCCCTATAAATTTTCATCGAAACTGAATATTTTATAGATTTTTGGTATGTAATATTTTTATGATCGAAGCTTATTTTAATTAATATTACGTACATATTAGTTGCAGTAACGTGATAAATTTCAGCTTTAATATTTTTATTAAAATTTAAATTTTTGGAAAAAATAAAAAAATTAATTCACGCATGAAAAACTGATTTTCGAGTCCTCAATAGAAAGTTCTAAGTCACAAGCTTTAATGTAAAAAAGTTGTCAAAATACTAATTTCAAGCATATAATTTAGTTTTAGTGCATTTTTGTCTGACTTATTATTTTTAAGACATAAGAATCAATTATAATTTTGCAATATTTAAATTCTGATAGCGCTAATTAAAAAGAAAATAAATCATTGATTTTTTTTAAATTTTGTTTTTATTATTGTTATTGTAAATGTTGTTTTTATATTTAAAATTGTTTGTTTATATTACACAATGAAGGTATATAAAAACAATATAACGTCTTTTAGTATGAGTAGTTCTTTACAAAATGTTTAATATTTGTTTTTTTGTCTAACGATATGAATTATCAATAACTTTTTTGTGACAAAAAAAATTTACTCTTAGTACCTAAAAATAGAAAGACATGTAAAATTTTTGTAAATATAATCAAATAAGCTAAGCTTTATATACATGCTTCGCATAATTTATTTGATCAAACACAGAGGAATGAAAATTGTACAATATATATTTACAACAAATTATTGACACTGTGTCTACTCAACTCATTATCAACTAGCCCCGCTTTTCCTTATTTATAACTAGAGTATGCATCTTTTTTTTTCTTTTTGCTGTTAGAAATTTTAAATGAATTAAAATAATATATAAACTAGTAACATTGCAACATACAATAATAAAACAATATGTATATTTTGATTTGGAATTTCCAAAAACTTCATAAGATAGTCATGACACTTATGATTGTATTGTATACATTCAAAGACATAGGCGAGAATTAATGTATTTATCATCATTTATATGCTGGATTCGGTGACCTTATTAGGTAATCAGTTGTATTTCATATACTCAACAGATATAGTTATCATTTTTTTTTTATTATAACATAACAAAAAAACGTTAATTTGGGTTTTTCTAAGTGACACAATAATTGTTTGTGTTATATGATAACTATTTTAAAACTATTTTTAAAACTATTTTTAGAAAAAAAACTTTTACATTATACTTGGTAGAACTGTACTTTTACTAATATTAGTATTAAATATATTTTAATATATTCTATATTATTTATAACAAGTATCAATATACTCTTTATTAATTACTTATTGAAGAACTATTGAATTTTTTATTCTATCTAAACAAAATTTTACTTTCATCCTATGAAATAAATTGTACAGCACTTCATTTAGAAGTTGTAAAAGCTTAGAGCACATGTTAAATAAAATAAAAGAATCATGAAAAATTTTGTTTTGATTATTAGTTTATAATTTATATGTAAATATATTATTTATTATGATTTGATTACAGCTAAATAAATTAAATCATCAAATGGGAACGTTGAATTAGGCAACAGCAAAACAAATGTAATCTTATTTCATTTTCTTTTGATACTTACGAATAGTTTGAAGAAGTGATTAGATAGTCATGAATTTTAGTCTTTACGCGAAAGCCACAATGTTTGGTCTTCATTTTGTAAACTATAATTCTCGAATCATAGTGTAAATTCATAAAATCAATTCAAGAATATTTTAATTTGAATCTTAACAACCCAAGAATCAAAAGGTAATTACGTATGGTCTTTAAAATTCCTATAAAATTAGAATAACTCTGGTAGAAGTGTGAACATAAAAAATGGCATATTATATAATTTATGAGCATTATTAATAGTAATATTTTGTCATGTCAATATTGGCTAATAAATAGTCAATTTTTGCCGAAAAATGTTAATAGTCGATAAGGTAGGCAACTTAAGTACCTAGAAATATTTTAACCTATAAATTCAATGCATGTTTTCATTCACGTTTAAATGATAAAATATATTGAATAAATGCAAAAAAATGAAAAAATAAATCGTCTTAAACACAAATAATTATAGAGAATTAATTATGAGTATATTTTCTGTTTCTAAGATTCATATTTTAATCTTCAAAAATGCGTGCAACACGTTAGTGGTATACAAGTAAAAAAAAAACGTTTCATATTGGTTAAAATAATGGCCATAATCAATGCCCATTTTTAGCTTTCATTTCAAAGTCATGGCCATAAAATGGTAAAAAAAGCGTTTCATTTTCTACCAGGCAATGTTCAAAAATAATTTTATATTTTTCATTTCTGTCTTTCATTTTGATAAAAAATAATGAAATAAGTAATAATGTATTATCAAAAAAATAAATAAAAAGGTAATTGTGAAAATAATTCGCAATATAATTTGTTTTTCTAAAATTAAAATTATTCATTAGATCGATCGAACATCTGAATAGAACTAATAACCCCGTAAGGGATTTGAAAATATTGGTATGAAGTTAAAATAATTTAATATGAGTTTTAAATTCATTGTAAAATATTACGAAAGTTCTGTGAGATATATATACATAAAGATGTTTTAGACTAGCCGTTCATATCTTTTAAAATAAAAATATTTAAGATGATTAATTTATAGTAAAAAAAATCAAAGGATATGTAATAAATCGTATATATTATTAACTTCCAATTTGAGCTGGAAGTGGGTTTATTTGTTCAAAAGTGAAAAAATAAAATGTCAATATTATTATTATTTAAAATTTTTGGAAAATTAATGGAGAAAATTTTTCTATAAAATTTATAATAGAATTCTATATAAAAATTATAATAATGTTTCTTCTTAATTATTATAATGAAATTTCACAAAATTTTCGGAAAAGTACTGTAAAAATTACGGCCATACACGGAGAAAAAGATAGAGTAAAAATTACAATACTTTTTGTAAAAATTACAATACTTTTTGTAAAAATTACAATACTTTTTGTAAAAATTACAATACTTTTTGTAAAAATTACAATACTTTTTGTAAAAATTACAATACTTTTTGTAAAAATTACAATACTTTTTGTAAAAATTACAATACTTTTTGTAAAAATTACAATACTTTTTGTAATAATTACCATACTTTATCGTAAACCAACTACAGACTGTGATTTTAAACAAAAATTATCCATACTTTATAATAAAATTTATTAGAAATATTATAAAAATTCCTAAGTCGTAAGGAATTTTTACAATATATCTAGTAAATTTTATTATAAAATATGGTAATTATTGGCCAAAATGATAGTCTGTGATTGCTTTACAATAAGGATTGTAATTTTTACTCTACGTTTTTTTTCCGTGTAACAGTAAAAATTTTTCTCTGAACTTTAAATTTTCTCCAAGGGTTCAATAATATTTAAAGCATGTACACTTAAAAAACATGAAATTTAATACACACATGGAAGCTAGTTTCTAGTTTGTGCATTAATTTTTATGCAAATCAGCATAAAAATTAATAATTTTACTGTGATTTTACAGTGAAATCGCATTTAAATAAATTTGGCTAATGATATCGATATCGATCTTCTTGAAGTTGTTCTTATAAAATTTGTAAAGACATAACATAAAATTTTTTGAATAAAATATTCCACATATTTTAAAACAATTGGGAAAATGAATCTGACCGAAAAATGATTCGAATATTTTATTATTTAAATCTGTATATTTTCAGAATAAGAAAAAATCTTGAATCAAACAAAAGTAAATCTTTCTTTATGCATCTTGAATAAGTATTCAAGATGCATAAATGCATTCCATATTTTTCTTAGCTTTTCTAAAAATATTTTTAACTTTTTTCCTGTAACTTCAGAATAAGGTGAAAACAATGCGTTTCAAAAAATTGTTCAAAAGAATTTGTCGAATACTTTTGCAACTACGGAGAACTGGATGAATATTCTTACTACTCAAAATTTATAAAATAATATTTTTTTTATATTAAAGTCAAAACCATTTAAAATTTTCAATTTTAACAAAAAATGGACCAATAAGATATTTGAAAAGTGAAGTGACCAAATACTTCCCTAATTCTAATTTAAATGTATTTCACGTTATAAGAATAAATATAATTATCCTTTAATCTATTATTTAACTTATATATTATTTACAAATATTTTAAGAATTTATTTTTACAACTATAGTATGTTAAGAATTTATTATTAAATACTTACATATGTTTTGAGATTTAATCAATCACTAAATCAATTTCTATGATTTACAGCAACCAAGCATATTGCAAAAACCATTGGATTTCTGTAGTTGTCAGGAGTACTGATAAAATATTGAAAATATGATTAAATCACGGCTATTGTTTTGTGTTTTACTACTATTTCTTAGTATGCATCAGATTCAAGTATCTGCTCTCTTTAATGTTACCAAAGAAGCATTATTAATAGGTCCACAATATAAACATGAAATTGAGAAAAAAGAAGATTATAAAACTTTAGATGATCTCGACACTAAACTGAGCAAAATACAGAAAATTTATTTCTCGTTCGTCGAAAAAAATAACCTAAATAACCTAGAACTCGCTGTCGAGATGATAAGAAAATATTTTAAATATTTGAAACAATATGATCTGTCAGAAGATATTGGTTTAGTGTATCGATATTATTCTGGCATTGATACTAAATTAAAATATCTTCCAAATGCTTCATTGCCAATACATGTTATAAGAATCTCGGCGATAGAAAAACTAATAGACGAAAATGATTATAAATTGTTTGAAAAATCTTTGAAATATTTATTAAATGATTATCATAGAGTATTAAAAAAAAATAATCCACATACCGGGGAAAGTGTTGTTACTTCCTTAAATAAAATTAACGACGTAAGTATTATAAATTTCATTTAAAATGAAAACATTTCACAAAACAATTATTTGCTTACTAGTGGATACAATGTTTTACGTATATTTTCTGAAAATTATGCATAACTAATTATTATATCGTTTCTGATTAACTCTAAATAAGCTTTATTTCTCATTAATTGATTGAAATAAATTAATTTTTTTGCAGTTTGAACTATCTCAGCAGGAAGCTTTCATTCTTTTCAGTAAAAGTATTATAATTCTAGATGCGTTTGCATATAATTTAATGCAGTATGCTTACGCTTTATATCAAGTATATTCTGATGGTTAGTCAATATTTTATTTTTGACCTTCTTTGGTATTATTTTAATAATCTAAAAGTTATAACACACTATATCATAAAATATATTTACATTTACTAGGAGAGTATCATAACTCAGGATCACGGATTTTGCTCAAACTTTGGCATAAGTTTTTAAATGTCAAATTATGAAAGGAAACAGAATTTTAAACACCAACGCTCAATATTTCCCTAGTTATAGGTAATTAAAGAAAATCACTAAAAAAGTTACTAGATTTTTAAACGCATATAGTTCTATATATATACTATTTTTTCATAAAGTTATAGCGTAATAAACATTGGACCTGAGTTTTCTTTTTAAAACATTAATTAATAACAAAAGCTGAAATGGGGTCTAATGTTTATTACGCTATAACTTTGTGAAAAAATAATATTTTGACATGTTATAATTACTATTTTGAAAGGATTTGAGCTCAGCTTTCATTTTAAAAAAGTTTCAAGCTTTTAGCTATTAATGCTAAGGAACTATATGCATTTAAAAATCTAGTAACTTTTTCAATTATTTTCTTTAATTGCCTATAATTAAGGAAATATTAAGCGATGGTGTCTAAACTTCGATTTCCTTTCATATTTTGACATTTGAAAACTCATCCAAAAGTTCGAGCAAAATCCGTGATCCAAAGTTGTGATACTCTCCTAGTTAGATTTTTTCACATGTATGTCATAAATTTCACATAAATTTTTTTGTGAGTGCATTTTTTTCTATTCTATGGATAGAAAAATTATATATTTTTGACTAAAATTTAAATAATAATAAAATTTAAGAAGAAAAAGGATAAGTTAAAAAAGAAAGACATTGACTGACGAGGCTTTCAACGGCACAGTTGATGATGTAGTTAATGAAAGTATGAAATCGTCAGTTCGAACCCAACTTGGATCTGTTTACATCTTCTTTAAATCTATTGATTATTTATTTAATATTAAATATTTCGATAAATTAAAAAAATTAAATTATAAAGCATTTACTAATTTTTAGGAGTACACTTATTAAGCAAATATGAGCAGTCAGATATAAAAGAAATAAGCATTTTGTGGAAAGATAAAGATATTGTTAAGAAAATGAATGCATTGGAACATGAATTCAAACAAAGAAATGAAGATACTATACAATTTATTAAAAACTCATTCATATCACAGATGTCAAGAGAATCATGGAATCATGATGATAAGTACTTGTTTTCTACTCGCAGAAGAAGTAATAAAATATTTATTTAAATAGTATTGCGAATTTTTATATATTCTTTAACACCTATTACTTTTTTTTAAAGCTACCACATACACAAAATTGAAAAATGTTTTTCAAAAGTATATTGTAAATGAAGTTGATCTCAATGCTGGCGGTTCATGTAAAAAAGAATGTTCAAATTATGATCGAACAAAAGTACATGGATGTTTCAATAAGAAAATTTGCGATAAACAACGTACTTGCGATGGTAATTTATGGGATTGCAATGATGAAATAAAGTATACTATGAATATCTGTCCTTCGGTAAGTAATTTAATTTTTTAATTAAAATCATGAAGTTCATTTTTGAACCCACAAACAATTACCGCAATTCACAATTTTTTTATGTATAAAAATAATAAACAAGGTGTGATTTTCTTCAGTTTTAAATTTAAAAACGCATTACACAAAAATGATTCTTTAAAGGACAATAAATTTCAGAAGGAACATAAATAAATTATTAAATTGTAAATTTATCATTTTTAATTATTGAATTACTAAATAAATTACACATTCATTTTAAAAGAATATTAATTAAGAGTATTTGGAAAATTAAAAATAGGAAAGAAAAGTTTGTGAATTTGAGTAAATAAAATAATACATATTTATTCTTTATTATGTTTATTCATTCGCAAGCAATGCATGATGCATCCGTTTTTTCACAAAAATTTTCTTGATGTTTTATGCTTGTAGTTTTTTGCAGAATTTAAAATGATATTATTAGAATTAAATATTGTTAACTAAACAGAAGTAATTTTTTTAATACTAACAGATTGAGAGTGAATCCTCCAGATACGACTTTTTAAAGGCCAACGGTGAATACTATGGAGAAAGAAATAATGAAGAAGAAAAAAAATGTACAAATAATCTTATCGAAGTGGCCTCTTGGCTTAGGGGATTAGTGTATTGTACTTATTGTACATGTACGTGCGATAATGCAAACATTAAAGGCGATCGCTATTTCAATTTAAGGGATGTTACTTCTGATGCAGAATTGAATTAGTAAATATATTTCAATACTCTTTTTTTAGTTTGCCCTTTTACGAAGTTTTAAACAAATAAGTCATTAAAGTTTAAAATATTAAACGTGGTACTAGTTGTTAAAATTTTTAAATACAATGAAAAGCCTATAATTTAACCAATTTTTTATTTGTCATTTTTAGCGTGGTCCTTAATGCACGATTTAAGATAGAAAACAATGTGATTCATATTGAAATACAACAAGGACAACTTTTACCTGAAGCAGAAGTCAATGTAACTTCGGTTAGCTGGAAACCGATAGATAATTATACAATACATGATAAACAGGTCGAGAATGGAAAGGATTACCACACGATTTCGTGGAATCAAAGAACTGTCTGTTTAGATGAAATAACTTCACCTAGCAACTTTGTTGTTACAGGACTAAGATTTATGTTGATAGATGATTATTTAAAATTAGGAATTCGTGCCACTCCATTTGATTATAAGACTGGTAAATTAGCATCGAACATGAGCTACTGGATTGACAATGATGATGATTTAAGTCATAGGTAAAACTACTTTTGTAAGAATTATTTTCTAAATATTATTTATGATTGATTTTCGGATAACTTATTTTTTTTAGAACTGAACTTAAGTTTCATGAGCATGAAGAAGATATATATGATTTAAAATCTTCTCAATATTTCCGATTCACCACAAGTGATATGAAGAAAGATGTGGGACAAAATACTATTCCTTTCATAGATCTTGAAGAAGTTGATAGAAATAAGTTTCTAATACCACTTTCTGGTGTTGGTATTCACCATAAAAGTATCCAGAATATTGGGGATTTATTAAGTTGGAATTTAGTTACATATGATATGACATCGCATATAGAATGATAATTTTTATTGTATGTACATGAATTGATGATTAAATTTTGAATAGGTACTTAACTATTATGTTCTTTTTTCTACACTTCACTTTTCTTGTACGAATTTTTGATAGTTGATAGATTTGAAAATCACTGCTACTACTGTAGAAGATATAATTTCGTTTACGTGAATCTGGGAGCTTATGTTCTACATTACGATTGACTGTCATATAACCTTGATGATACCCTACGCTGCAATACAGTTTTTACATTTTCTTTGCTTCTATTTGAATTATATACTTTTTTAACTTGTTCTGTAAATAACAGAACTGATAGAAGGCATGAACTTTAATTTTGTTTTAAAAGATAAAAATTTCTTCCTATAATTAATCGAAATTAATAAAATACAGCAGTGCTTTCAATATATTTTTTGTTTTTCTTCAACTGCATTTAAATCGATTTTTGTGTTTACATTCAGTGTCAATTTTTATGAAAAATATTCTTTCGCAAAGTCAATTTTGAACTTTTTAACTGGTTTTACATTACAACTTTTGAAAGTCGACACAAGACGAATCAAAACCATTGGCAAAAAATACGCATCTTACCGCGTACTTTTCTCACGAACTAAACACAACAACAAAAATTTTATAGTATCAAAATTTTCGTCTGATAATCTTCTTTTAATAAATGAAAAATTAAATAATTCTAACTTACGGTTATTAAATAGTCGTCATAAACAAATTAAAAAAGATGGCATAACGAATGGTGCCCTATCTCTCCCATGTTAAAAACCGAAATTTTAAAGTGCGATAAAAATCAAACAAAACACAAGAAATGACTGGAATTTTCACAGAAGATAAATAAAGACGTTATAAAACCTTGGGCCAAATTTGAAAGAAAACTAACATAAACTGTTTGCGCGATAGAAATACCTTAAATAATACGTCAATACTGTGTTGTCTTATAACGAATTTCTAAGTGTTAAAAAGACAGCAATGCCCTTAGAAGTAAAATAAAATAAAATAATGCATTTTATAAAACTATTAATTTATAATATATTTGATCACATTTAAGTTGTTTTATTAGCACTAACTTATTTATCACATAAATAATCTATACATAATTTATTTGGTTTTTGCTCTTTTTAAATTTTAATTTCATGATTTTGATTGGTATGTTCGTGAAAACCTTAGCATTAATTTTATTCTTTCAGACTTATTCAATTTATTTTTTTTTTTGACCTCATCTTTAATTATTTTTATTCTTTATTTCATAACTTCATCTTCCATTTCTAGAGTATTTGTTAGTATAACTGTATACCTTTTATATCTAGTTTTTTTGGTTTCTGTAGGTTGTGATGAGGATTTTAAAATAGGCCTAATATTATGTGGCAGAATATAATTAGAAGGGTCAGGCATACTTGTGAAAGTCACATCTGAATTTTCAGCTCCACGGTCATTTATTTCCATGGTATCATTGATGTTCATACCAGATATAGATGCAAAATCTTGTTCAGTAAGGATACTGCTATTAAAAGGATAAATATCAGATACTGTGAACCCAGCTTGCATTTTTTTACAGTAAATACTTGATCATAAATCAGTGTTACTAATTCAGGAATCGTTGTAATATTCATACATTTACCAGGATGAGAAATGATCCAATTGAAAGCTACTTTGTTGAAAGCTGTCTTAAGAGGTGCAAAAATAGATCCGTCCAGTTGCTGTAGTTTATGGGAACAGTGTGGAGAAAAAGCCAATAACACTATACCGTTAGCTTTGGCAAACTTAATATTATCTAATAATACACGTAACACGTGATTATCTAATAAAATTAGACAAAAAAATTTAAGTGAACATCTTGTATGTATAACAAAGTGCTTTAAATGAATTGAAAATATCTCTTTAGTCATCCAGCTACTTTTGTTAGCACCTCTTGCACTACCCTCTGGAGCTTTACCAAGTATATCTTTTTCACGAAAGTGCACTCTTGGAATTATAAAAAAAGGTGATATATAAGTTCACCTATAAATGATTAAATTTTTTAATAGTTCATAAAAAAATATATTAAAATATAAATAAATAAAACAAAACTATACTTCTCTCTCAACTATTTATAGTACCTACTTGTTTCTGTCACTTACAACTAATAATTTTATTGGAGACATGTGCAGTTATAGTACCAGATTCATCGACATTGTTTATATCCTTATGATAAAATTTGTACTTTTCGAATATTTTTTTGTAATTATGATTCTTTTGAAGTTAATTACTCTAGTCATTTTGATTTTTTGAAGTTAGTTAATCTAGTCAGACTATTAGCTTCAGAGGTGTCCTAAATAATAACTTTGGGTGACATATTCTTGATAGGATATGACCAATCCCGCCCAGCTTGTTTTTGATTTGTCAAATTTTGTGATATCTTTCATTTATTTGATATTTCTAATTCATAAACAAGCTGGCGAGTAGATTCCGTGGTTAAATCAACAAAACAATCGGAAGCTTCAAATAAATATGATATCAATTCTTGCTCCAGTATATTAGGCAAAACTTAATTTGCTGTTTCACGGTAGACAAAATCTCCATTGTTTTTATCTTTATTTTTATTTTTTTTAATATTGTACGGTTTTTTAAAATTTAATTTCCATACTCATTTAGCATACTCTATAGATATTCAACCGAATACAGCCTACGGTGACATAATAGTTATATACACAACTTGAGAGTCCAGAGGATGAATATAGGGAGAGTCTAATGTTTGACGCTCGAGCGCTAATCAGTCGAAGACGTAAACGAGATCCTGATTCATGCATCATATTCCCAAGTTTCGTATATGATTTTATGTCGTTGTATATTGCGGAGCTTGAGATATAAAAAGGCTGCTGCTGACCATCAAGCGATGTTGCTACGTTGAAAATCTTCTCCCACATAAGTGAGTGCGCATACGGTATGAGTTGTCATCTGATTGTGCTATGTATATGTGTTCAGTCGGTGACAAATCTTTAAAGTGCTAGAAAATATAAGTTCGCATGACAGAATATTTTTTATACGTATTGTACGAAAACAATTCCTTTAAAAAATTATTTATAAAAACTTATGACAAAGTTTAATTAAGCAACATCAAAATTTAATCTTATTTCATTTTTATTTGGTACTAGTTTAAAGAAGAGATTAGATAGTAATGAATTTTAGTCTTTACGCGAGAGCCACGATGTTTGGTCTTTATTTTGTAAACTATAATTCTTAAATCATAGCGTGAAGTCATATGTAACAACTACACTTCAAGAATATTTTAATTTTGATCTTAATAATCGAAGAACAAAAAGGTAATTACGTATATTTTTTAAATTTGTTATAAAAGTAAAATAATGTTCATAAACATTTTTATATTTTTCGTTTCTTTGTTAAATTTTGATAAAAAATAATGAAAAAATGTATTTATTATTATTAAAAATGAATAAAAAAGATAATTTTGAGAACAATTTGTGATCATGATTTATTTTAAGTAAGTTTGTTTGGATTGAAAGTGAGTTATTTGAAATAAAATGTTAATATTATTTAGGAATATATTAGATACTTGATATAAGTATGTATATAAAATTTATATTAAGTATCTGATATATTATTCCAATCGTGTAACAACCAGAACTTATGTAAATTTATATAAAAAAATATTGTTATGAAATACTTTTTAAATTATAATATAATCAATAAATCGCTATAAATATACTTAAATCTGTTAATAATTAATGAGAAAAATGTAGAGTATCTTATAAGCCCATACAAAAATATTTTTATCTTTTAAATTAAAAAATTTTTTTAAAATTAATTTTTTATATTTTTTTTTTCTAATAATTAAAATGATTAGTTGCATCATATTATACAATCGATTATAATATATATTTTTTGACGCGTTTTTGCTATCATTTCAATATTACATAGCCTTATCGTAAAATTCCGTTAGTTCTCTCATTTTTATTAGAGTACTTTTAAATGACGGTCGAAAAAAAAACAAAGAATATTTTGGTTGGATGCAGCTCTTTCTATATTTATTACAATAATAATAATAATCTTGTTGTAACTTTACAACATAAAGACTGTTTTTATTTTATATAGTAAATAAAATAAATACATAAGAATACAGAAATTACAATATAAAATTTTATAATAAATTTACATAAATTATAGAGATCACATAGAGTTTTTATAACAATGAATTAATAATTAATTTATAAAAATGTATAGGTAAGAATTTAAATATAGCGCATTGATTTATAATTTTAGAACGCTTTATTTTTTCAATTAAAAAATTTTTATTTTGGCGACAAAACTTCCTTTTATCATTCCTTTTATTATTTTATAATTGTAAGGAAGAAAATTTAGGATATGAAAATTAAATGGAATATACATAGATGTGTGTATATATATGAAGCTAGGTGATTCCACTAAAGATCAGTCATTCAACCAATTTATTAAAACTTTTGTGTATGCAAGAGTATTAAAAAAAGTTATTTATTTTTAATCCGATTGAAAATCAAGCGCTCAGTACTATAACCTCAAATTTTCCAATCAAAGTATTTCCTGAAAAAGTGTCGTAAATTGAATTTTTAATGTAATTTGACCCAACGAAGCTTTGTCTTCATCTTGATGTATACTTTAGTTTGTCTAGTGAGTACTATTAATTTTTTTTCAATTCTCTAGAATAGAGGTTGAATTATAGCATAAAATGAAATCAACAAAATCCATCATGAGTCGTATTTTTAATATTTTTTAGTTCAACTTGATTCATCCATTTTGTTTAAACTTTCACAGAAATTAATAACAACATAGAAAGCAATACTTAAAAAGTTTAACTAAGAGTTTTTTCTTTGAAAGCTTATAGTTTGTTCATTTCCATATTTTACAACATTTTTATATTATAGCACAATAAGTATGTAGACTTTTGATTTACGTTATTGGAAAACTATACATCATTCAAAAACAAAACTGGAACATTTTCAATATTGTCTTCAATTCGTTTAATAATTTATCATTTGAACTATTTTTCATTTTATCTCATATTATGTTAAAAGTTGTAACTGTGATTCCAAAGGTTGTAGAAATCTCTTCATTGTACAAAGTAGAGTTGCTGAGTCAAGTTTTCTTTTACGTGATTCTCTAATGCTTACTATAAGATTTATATATCGTTTTCGTGTCAATTCTTTGGAAATCAGGAAAGGTATTATTATTATTATAATATATAATCATAGCTCCAAAGTGAGACAAAAATTTCAGGGAAATTTTTGGAGCATTTTATTTTACAAGTACTGTTGAGAAAGTTTAAAGAAAAATAACATATATATATTTCTTTCTGTACCTTCAAAACGTATTCGAAAAAATATTCTAACATTCTTCTCAATCAGTTATTAAAAATACTTTTAACTTTTTTTTTGCGACTTCAGAACATAGTGAAATTAAAGTTGTGTTTCAAAAAATTTTTTAAAAGAACTGGTTGAATAAATTTTGCTAATGCGGTGAATGAGATAAATATTCTTATTACTTAAACAATATTTATAAAACAATATTTTTCTTTCCTTATATTTAAGTTAAAGCAATTTATGATTTTCATTAATTTTAACAAAAAATAGACCAAAAAGGTATTTAAAAAGTAAAACGATGGCTTACCTAATTCTTACCTAAATGTATTTCACGTTATAAGAATAAATATAATTATTGTTTTACGTAAGATTTTGAAAATTTATTTCTATTTTTTATAACTGAATTAAATATTGACTTATTTTATGAAATTTAATCAATCACTAAATCCATATTTATGAATTACAGCTAGCAAACGTACTGTGACAGCCATTGGATTTCTGTAGCTATACGGAGTACTGATAAAATATTTGAAACATGATTAAATCACGTCTATTCTTTTGTGTTTTTCTACTATTTCTTAGTATGCATCAGATTCAAGTATCTGCTCTTTTTAATGTTACCAAAGAAGCATTATTAACAGGTCTACAATATAAAAATGAAGCCGAGAAGAAAGAAGATTTTAAAACAATGGATGATCTTAATACTAAATTGAACAAAATACAAAATATTTTTTTTTCGTTTGTAGAAAAGAATCACCTTGAAAATGTAGAGTATGCTACAGATATGTTACAAAAATATTTTATATATTTAAGACAATATGATCTTTATGATCACATTGATTTAGTGTATAAATATTACAATGAATTTAATTTAAAATTTGAAGATTTTATAAATACTGAACTCTATCCAGATGTAATAAAACCCTGGATCGAACAGGATCTATCAAAATTTATAGACGAAATAAAATATAAATATTTCAGAAAGCATGTGAAAGATTATGATTCTAAAGAATCTTCAAAAGATTTATTAAATGAGTGTCATGAAGTATTAAAAACAAATAATTCATACCCCGGAAAAGTTATTGTTAGTTATTTAAATAAAATTCACCAAGTAAGTAATATAAACTTCATTTAAACTAAAAATAGTTCTCAGAGTTATTGTTCTTATTTTAAAGTAAAACTTGAGTCTCTTAAAAAAAATTTTTTTTACGAATTTTTGAGCGGTACTGTTATTATATCGTTTTTAATTAACTTGAAATAATTTTTCATTTTTATTATTTATTTCAAATAAATTGATTTTTTGCAGTTTGAACAATCTCAGCAGGAGGCTTTTCTTCTATTCAGTAAAAGTATTATGATTCTAGATGCATTTGCATATAATTCGATGCAACATGCCTACGCCTTGTATCAAGTATTTTCTGATGGTTAGTTAATATTTTATTTTTGAGTCCCTTTGGTATCATTTCAATAATTTAAAGGTTATAGAATATTTCATAATAAAATATACGTACACCCACCGTTAAGGATATTTTTTGAACGTGTACGTCGAATGGCAACGTCGCATATTTAATCCATGGCGTAAGAATGTTATTTTTCGTGCACAGAGTTTCGCATCTCAGCTACTTTTTACTACTTTACGATCGTGAAGATTTTTATGGTTAATATCCTGCGAAAAATGTAGATGGCGATTCAATCAATTGTTTAGAATAAATATGAATTAATTATTTTTTTTTAAATCTTCATTATCGATGGCGTAAGCTGAGTAATGAAGTAGCTAAGATGCGAAACTCTGTGCACGAAAAATAACATTCTTACGCCATGGATTAAATATGCAACGTTGCCATTCGACGTACACGTTCGGAAAAAAATCCTTAACGGTGAGTGTACATCAAAATTTTTTCACGTGCTAAAATTTATTGAATTATAATTTTTATCGGAATCATTTGTGCATTTCTCTTTCTGCTCTATGAATAGAAAGAGAAAATATTTATGACTTAAATTCCAATAATAATGATTAAATTTGAGAAGAAAGGGAATGAATTAAAAAAGAAATGCATCGATTGACGAGAATCTAGGAGGTATGGCAGTTAATGCAGTTAATAAGAGTGCGAGATCACTTTGAACCTTTGTTCTTCTTTAAATCTATTTATTATTTATGTGCTCCCGTAAATTTCGATAAATTTGAAAAATTATATAATGTAACGTATACTTTCCTTTAGGAATACACTTATTAAACCATAAAGATTTGGAAATTATAAAATCTATAAACGATTGGAAAGGAAAAGATATTAAGGCAATGAACTCATTAGAGAATAAATTCAAACAAAGAAATGAAGATACAATACTGTTTGTTAAAAAATTAGCATCTCAGATGCCGCGAGAATCATGGAATCATAATGATAAGTACTTAATTTATGAGTACCTGAATGATACATTTATAAGAAGTAATAAAATATTAATTCAAATAGAAATTTGAATTTTTCATATTCTATATTTTAACAATTATTACTTTTTTAAAGCTGCCCTATACACGAAATTGAAAAATGTTTTTCAAAAGTATATTGTAAATGAAGTTGATATCAATCCTGACAAGAAATGTAATAAAAAATGTTTAGATTATGATGAAACAAAAGTATATGGATGTCTAATGGATAAGGAAATTTGCACTCAACCACGTACGTGCAATGGGAATTTATGGGACTGCGATCAGGAAATTAAGGACCTTATGAATATCTGTCCTTCAGTAAGTAATTTAATTTTTCCATTGCAAAAATTAAGTTCATCCTGTAATTCAGAAATAAGCAACGAAGTTCAGAATTTCTTTTTATGTATAAAAATAATAAACCAGACGTAATTCTTTTCAACTTTATTTTTGAATTCAGAAATGCATTACCATCCATTTTGGAAAGAAATTAAACTATAGTGAGAGCATAAATAAATTGCTTAATTATAGATTTAGAATTTTAAATTTCAAAATGGCCAAATAAATAACTTATAAACTTAGAAAGAAAATTAATTAAGAGTATTCGGTTAAATAAATATCGAGAAAAAAGTTCTTCAAGTTGAGTAAATAAAAAAAATACGTTATCAAAAGGAACTATTTTTATACATATTCACTAATAAGCAATATATTATAAAGACATTTTTTACGAAATTTTTTAAAATAAGTTGTGTTTTTAGAGCGTTTTGCATCATGAACAATTTAACATTGTTAATTTTTTTATATTTACAGATTAAGTATGAATCCTCAAGATACCTATTTTTAGAGACTTCTGATGACTTATATGGAGGCATACGTAGATGTAAAAAAGATCTCATCAAACCCCAAACTTGGTTCCAGGAATCGGTTGAATGTACTTATTGCATATGTACTTGCGATAATGCAAACATTCGAGGCGATCGCTATTTCAATTTAAGAGATGTTACTTCTGATATAGAATTTAATTAGTAAATATGTTTCATTATTTTTTTTATTATATTGTCGCTTCAAAATAAAAAGGTCGTATCGCGAAAGCCGCTTGAAAAAGGTTGTATCTCGAAAAGTGCTGTTTTTTGCTCTGAGTTAATTTAATTGCTCGGCATTACTTATTAAATACTTGCGAGATTTGGTTTTTTTTGAAGCGACGATATTTAACCGATGCAATTGCTTTTTCTTAGTTTTTAAAAATTAAGAAAGTCAGGTTTAAAATATTATTGAACACGGCCCTGGTAGAAATGTGAGCATTAAAAATGGTGTGTATAAAAATTTGAGGTTATTAGTAATAAAAATGCCAAATAAATGGCCAATAAATGTTAAAAAAAGCGTTTCCATTTCTACTGGCCAAAAAATGTTAAAAAAAACGTTTCAATTTCCACCAGGGGGTATCGCTTATTAAAAACTTTAATTTTAATTTAAAACGTGTTTATTGTAATAATTTTATTTGAATATCATTTTTAGTTTGATTACCAACGCTCGATTTAAAATAGAAAACAATGTAATTCATATTCAGATACAACAAGCACAACTTTTACCTGAAGCAGAAGTCAATGTAGCTTCGATTCGTTGGAAGCCGATAGATAATTATACAATACATGATAAGCAGGTTGAGAATGGAAAAGATTATCATACGATTTCGTGGGATCAAAGAACTATCTGTTTAGATGAACTAACTTCACCTAGTAGTCATGTCTTCACAGGACTAAGATTTACATTCAAAGCTGGTTATTTACAATTGGAAATTCGAGCCACTCCGTTTGATTATAAAACTGGTAAATTAGCCTCGAACATGAGCTACTGGATTTTTAATGATGACGATTTAGATTCTAGGTAAAATCACTTTTATTACAATTAAAAAAAAATATTATTTATAATTGATTTTTGGCAATTTTATTTTTTTTTTAGAAATGAACTTAAGTTTCACGAAGATAAAAAAGATATAGTTGACTTAAAATCTTCTCAATGTTTCCGATTTACCACAAGTGATATGAAGAAAGATGTCGGTCAAAATACCATTCCCTACATAGATCTTGAAAAAGTTGAAAAACTTAAATTTGCACTACCAGTCTCTGGTTTTGGTATATATTACAAAAGAATAAAGAATATCGGAGATTTATTAAGCTTGAATCTAGTTACATATGATATAACACGACATATAGAATAATAATTGGTTGAAATTGATTATTCAAATTTGAATAGGTACTTACCTATTACGTTTTATCTGTGCTTCACTTTACTTAAATTAATTTTTTGTGAGTAAATTCATGATTTCTTTTGGTTGGCTAAAGGTTATAATTTAAGTGAATTTGAGCAAAAGTTGTTAACACTTACTGTAATTATTTAAATATCAGTACAATAAATATATTGATTTTACAAAAGTTTCAGATTGAAGGATCCTTTGATAAATATCCTGGTAAAAAGCCTGGCTATATTTGTACAATATAGTTACATTGACAGACTTCACCATAAATTGGCTATAATGCTCTCGGCAAAAACCAAACGCTCCACTTTTTTTGATTGAAAAAATGACGATTTTCAAATGGTCATAACTCCGCCAAAAATTAAGTAATTGAAATAATCCAAAGTAGAAAATAAAGGGCATGGCTTGCTGAGCAACAGATTTTTTCTTGTTTTTTTATCAAGCTGCTAGGCTTATCGTATTGGAAAAACCAATATAAGGTCTAATGGAGAATTGATCTCTAGGAAATTAGGTTCTTAGAACTTTAGTATATGAATTTTTTCTAATTTTCTGGAGGTAATTTCTGGATTAGACATTATATTAACAGTATACTCTAGAATAAGAAATTGTTTAAAAAATCCTAAATTTTTAAATTCAAAGTTGATAGCAGCGCTCAAAAATGGCACATTCTAGATTGCAAAATAACTCTCTACTCCTCTTGACTTAGCAGATGCGGAAAAAACATTACTGGATTTTTCCAACAGGATTTGAAAAAGGAAGTCATGCCTTTCATTTTTCACTTTAAATTGTTTTAATTACTTAATTTTTGTCTGAATAAAAAAAAATATTATTAAAAAAATCGTCATTATTTTAACCAAAAAAAGTGGCACGTTTTTTTTGCTGAGTGTATTTACTGATTCTATTTTAATAATAAAAAATAGAGTATTCTAAAATAAATATTATTATTATTATTATTTATAGATATTAAATTATTCATGCAATATATGTTTTATATGTAAATAGCTATAGGGAAATAACCAAATTGAAAAATATATGTGCAATTTATGCGTAAACTATAATAAACTTGTGATTTAATTTTGATGATAAATCTTGTTGATTCACTTTTTTAACCTAACTTCGTTTAAGGTAAAGTTTCAAATTAAGAGTGAACGAGTAAATGCAATTAATTGATTAATTAATTGATATTTTTTGTGAAGGAAACTACAATCAATATTAAAATTTTTTATTGTTTTACATTAATACAAAATTTACTTTTGATATGATTTATATAGTCTATAAATTTAATTGATTCGTTGCTGAGATAATTTAATAAAAAATATACAAAAATATTCTTTATAAGTTATCAAATTATGATCAATAATATTTTCCCGTAAATTTTTTTATTAAACAGTGTTGATTTCCGTTTTTTAAATGTTGTATTGCAGTTGTAAATAATATTTAACTAATAATTATTATTTTAGCTTATAATACAAAGCTTTTCTTTTTAGAGAAATCGTTAAACGTCCGGATATTGCAAATAGAAATCAAAGTGTCTAAATAGTAGCGTGAAGTGAGTTAACCAAGCTTTATGCGCTAAAAATTGCAATAATTTAACTTCTAGTCAACTTATTCATATTCTAAAGAGAGCATAATATTCTATATACAATTAGAAAAAATTTTGATTTTTAGTAAAATCTCAACATCTGTTATAGTTTTTTATTATAAGCATATAACAATTAATTTGTTCATAACTAATTTTCTGATAACTTTTCACTTTTCAACGTTTAGATCTGGATTCAACAAAAAGTACAATGAAAAGGCTTTGGTGTATCCGTGGACGCTCATAGACTACGGAATTTTCCTTAGCTCTTAGTCTATTAGAAAGTTAAGCAATTATTTATAAAAACTTATGGGAACTTTGAATTAGGCAACATCGTAACATACGCAATCTTATTTTATTTTCATTTGATATTTACATATAGTTTAAAGAAGTGATTAGATAGTAATGAATTTTAGTCTTTACGCGAGAGCCACGATGTTTGGTCTTCATTTCTTAAACTAAAATTCTTAAATCATGGCATACATTCATATAATCTCTTCAAGAATATTTTAATTTTAAACTTGATAACCGGAAAATCGAAAGGTAATTACGCGCATTCTTTAAATGTCAATTTTTTTTTAATCTTAATAAAAAATAATAAAAAAATATAGTTACTATTAAAAAAGATGAATAAAAAGAGAATGATTTGTAATTATGATTTGTTTTAAGTGAGTTTATTTAAATTAAAAGTGAGTTATTTGAAATAAAATATGAATATTATTTAAGAATATATTAGATACTTAATATAGTAAGTATGCATATAAAAAATATAAATCAAATATCGCTAATCAAAAGATAATATTATTAAATTTTCGTTTAAGTGATTAATTTTAGATTAAAAGTGAGTGATTTTAAATAAAATATGAATATTATTCTTTAAAAATATATTGTTACTATTTTTACAAGGCATGTCCAAATTATCATTATGCTTTATTTCTAAAATGTCTTTTTTGATTTCAAAATGGCATTAAAAATTAATGCAACACTAAAAAATATGTGAAATTCTTATGAATTTTTAGAATAATTTTGGACTGTTTAACCCTTACAAGCATAGTGGTACTTACGGTGTACCACATATTCTATTGGATATTTTTCTCTATAAAAGTTTTATTTATTCGTATCCATAGATGGTTATTGGTTTTTCTGAAAGCTAAGAGGTTTTCCTACAATACTGTCTCATAAAAATTACTATTTAATTTGTTCTTAAATTGTTATAAATATTCAAACAACAAAAAAACGATGATTTTTCAGGAAAAAATCATTATAGAGCTTATTTATTGTTTAATTTTTATCAAAATTTATACCTAGGGATTTTGAGGTATGCTGATTACGATTCCGGGGTCACTTTTTCAAAATTCAAAATGGCGGATTCAAAATGGCGCGTTAAAATGTTAAAAACTTAGTATTTTCCTCTAAATCTAGGTGCACAGGGGTTTTGCGGTCGCTGAATACGAATCTGCAAGTAGAATTTTCATTTTTTAATTCCAAGATGGCGTATTCAAAATGGCGGACCATGAAATTATTTATATCGCATATTCCGCTCTAAAAATAACTTCTCGGGGGTTTTCGCGGTCGCTGAATACAAATCTGTAAGTAGAATTTTCATTTTTCAATTCCAAGATGGCGTATTCAAAATGGTGGACCATGAAATTATTTATATCGCATATTCTGCTCTAAAAATAACTAACGACGCGGACGTAGTAAGCGTTTAGCTCTTCTTTTTTTTTTTTTCTTTTTTATTAATTTTTTTTACTTTTATTTTTTATTTATACTTTATATTTTAATTATATATTTTTGTATGAAAGATATAGTATTTTACTTGTGGTAGTCTTTAAAACAATTTTTTTAAGCAGTCAAACATAATGGTACGTCACAAGTTTCACATATGATGGTCGTTCTCTTTTGCTTCTTTACAGTGCTACAATGTGCGCAACGTCTTTTTGATGTAATAAATTTTGGTATATGAGCTGCTTGACATCTTTTTTTTTCAAGTGTTATTTGAGGCTTATGTTTATTTACAGATGGCTCTTTTCTCTTTCTACCTCTTGGCGTAGGGAATTTTTTTCCGATCATTTGTTCTACAAGACGCAATCAAAACTTTTTGAGTGTAAAAGATGGCTCTAAATTTTTTTTCAAATATAAAACGTGACCATTGCATACTACTTCATCTTGAAAATACCAGAAAAATCGCATCCACCACCTTTTGCATTTTCGATCTATTTTATAAGTAGCAATCTTGCGATCTGCTTCATCTACATGTCCCATGTATGAATTATAATCATTACATAAAGATGGACAATTTACTTCCAAGAGAGATCCATCTTTCTGTCTACGCTGAGTTACAGAAACTTCAGTAGGGTCATGATAATTAGATAAGAAGTATACTGGTTTATCAAACCATTTTACCCAGCAAAGTCCATCATTCGATGTTCGATACTCATAATCTCTTACTTTCGTTTTCTTATCAGATACCTCACTTACCGGTAAACCACGACGATTTTTTCGAATCGTACCAACAAAAAATATTTTTTCATTTTTTAGTAACGATAAAAGATCAGGGCTCGTAAAATAATTGTCTTGTATATGATGATTATTTCCAACTAGTACTTTAGTAAGATCTTTCACAACACGGCTACCAAGTTGTTTTTCCGCGCTTTCCGATTTTCCAGTATATACTTGAAATTGACAAATATAACCAGATCCATCAGCCCTTGTCTAAATTTTGAAGCCCCGTTTTATAGGTTTCGCAGGCATATACTGCTTCAAACTGCTCCTTCCTTTGAATTTTACCATGGATTCATCAATGGTTTGATAATTTCCAGGATTCCAACATTCCATAAATGTTTTATTCAAAGTATCTATGATTGGTCTCATTTTGTACAACTTATCGTAACCAGGCTTGCCTTTCTTTGGCTCTTTAGAACTATCATCGACGTGTAAATAATTTAAAATACAACCAAATCGGTTCACACTCATCAAAGAAGAGATGTACGCATTATGAAGTTGAGGATTAGTAGACCAATAGTCACGATAAGATGGTAACTTATTTACGCCCATCAAAATATTAATTCCTAAAAAAATCAGTAATTCGTCTTTTGTTATCGGAGATTGGGTACATTTTTTTTGTTGCATATTCGCTCGAATGTTCAACAAATGCAGATGGAATATTCGCATTATCACTATTCGATTCATTGTTTTCTTCATTTTCTAAATCTGAAGGACATAAACCGTCATCAGATTCACCATCGCTTGGAATCTCTGCCAACTCGGTCTCCTGAACCATTTTATAAAAAAAAAATGAACTAATGTTTTGTTTTAGAAAAATAAATTTCAAAAATATAACATATGATTTGATAGAAAGTTGTAGACTATTATCGAGTCATACAAATGCAGTAGTATTATCATAAATTAGGGAAAATATTAAAAGATAACTAAAATAATTTATTTATTGTTCAATTTATATTCAAACAAAAATTTAGCCATGAAAAGTAGTTTCGGAATTATGTCATAATTTTAGACCGCAAACATAATATACTGCAAAGTAAAGTTTCTCAAGTTCTATCGTAACAATGTGAAACAACAATTTACTAATCAAAACATAAGTTTAGCACATTGACAAAGTATTATCGTGTAGTCAATCTTTATTTTTAGTCGTGTGCAAAGGGTCAAACTCGTGTCTCGTGTATCACTCGTGTGCAAAAGGGTCAAATTACCTTCGCATACACAAAAGTAACTTTAGTATTATAATTATCTACTGCTTAGTCAGATTTTTTTACTATTTGGAGGGTAAAATGTAGCTTTTTAACAATTTTCATATCGAAAATTTGAATTCCCATCTAATATTCTTAAAAATAAAAATTCTACTTGCAGATTCGTATTCAGCGATTGCGGAAACCCCCGAGTAGTTATTTTTAGAGCAGAATATGCGATATAAATAATTTCATGGTCCGCCATTTTGAATACGCCATCTTGGAATTGAAAAATGAAAATTCTACTTGCAGATTTGTATCTAGCGACCGCGAAAACCCCCGAGTAGTTATTTTTAGAGCAGAATATGCGATATAAATAATTTCATGGTCCGCCATTTTGAATACGCCATCTTGGAATTGAAAAATGAAAATTCTACTTGCAGATTCGTATTCAGCGACCCCAGAAACCCCCGAGTAAGTGTTTTCATGTTAAAATAGTTGATAGAAAAATGTGTGCTTCTAAGGGTTAATGTATTTTGAATATCATTTCTAGATAAAAAAAAGTATTTTAGCAAAAAATTTTTCCTTCAGAACTTTAATTTTTTTAGCACAGATTTCAAAAGGTTATTTACTTGGCCATATACAAAATATTATATATTTCCTTTTTTTATTACTATATTTAATTATTTTTGTGTAATTGAATGCTCAGCTGGTGCTTGACTTGTTTAATTGGAAAATAGATTTGGCAACTCCGTACTGTTTGCTGTGTATGTGCTATAATCATTTTCAGATACAAACTATATCCAGTAAACTATATCGAGTACTTTCGTATTTAATTCATTCTTTTTGATATGAAGTTCGTAATCTTGCAAACTATTAAATAAATATACAATTTTGGCTAAAGAAAGTTTAGAAATCAATCAAGTAATCGTCGAGTATTACTGTATTCAATTCATTCTTTTTTATGAAAAGGAATGAAATTGACATTGATTAATAAGCTCTTCTGTTTCAACTTTTTTAAATAATATAAAATTCATAAAAATACCATTAAACTATTTTTTTATTTTATAATTTTATCAAATTTCTTGAAATTTTTTGAATATTATAACTGTTATTTTTTGTTTTTAATCATTGTTCAAATTGATAAATACTATTTAATCTTTATTATTACTTTTAAAAAAGTATATTTTAGGCGAGTTCAGGTATTGAATAGTATAGTATTCTTTAGAACATTTTTTCTAAATATTTTATTTTACCCAATACATAATATTTTTTTTATTTCAGCTTTCGAAAGTACTGAAATATCATCATCAAGTTTATACTTTTTATTTGATTTATCTTTAGTTTTTGCTTAAGAAAGTTTTGAAATCAATCAAGCAATCGTCGAGTACTTCCGTATTAATTCATTCTTTTTAATATGAAGTTCATAATATGAATAATAAGAAATTCATAAAATATTTACAGTTTTGGCTAAAGAAAGTTTCGAAATCAATCAAGCAATCGTCGAGTACTTCTGTATTCAATTTATTTTTTTAAAGCTTTTTTTAGAGCTTTAAAACATATTAAATTTTACTAAATATCTACAAAATAACTTGCCAGGCCCGTAGATTAATATTTTGTTGGTGAAATGCTCAATGTTAATGTGTACTGGTTTATAATTTAATTGTTAGCTAATTCACGTGTGTTAAATAACAGTTTAAAATATGAATTTAATAAATACATATACATTCAAAGATAAAGAACAAAAATACATCCTATTACAATAAATAAAAATCTATTTTGTGCTCAAAAATTATTTTTTTTTATATGTGATGTTATGTAACGCAGAGAATTCAATATTCTTAGTTTTCTTTCACTTATTTTTACTAGAAAAACTTTAAAATTATCAATTACACCATGAACTATTAATTGAATACAGAAGTACTCGACGATTGCTTGATTGATTTCGAAACTTTCTTTAGCCAAAACTGTAAATATTTTATGAATTTCTTATTATTCATATTATGAACTTCATATTAAAAAGAATGAATTAATACGGAAGTACTCGTCGATTGCTTGATTGATTTCAAAACTTTCTTAAGCAAAAACTAAAGATAAATCAAATAAAAAGTATAAACTTGATGATGATATTTCAGTACTTTCGAAAGCTGAAATAAAAAAAATATTATGTATTGGGTAAAATAAAATATTTAGAAAAAATGTTCTAAAGAATACTATACTATTCAATACCTGAACTCGCCTAAAATATACTTTTTTAAAAGTAATAATAAAGATTAAATAGTATTTATCAATTTGAACAATGATTAAAAACAAAAAATAACAGTTATAATATTCAAAAAATTTCAAGAAATTTGATAAAATTATAAAATAAAAAAATAGTTTAATGGTATTTTTATGAATTTTATATTATTTAAAAAAGTTGAAACAGAAGAGCTTATTAATCAATGTCAATTTCATTCCTTTTTATAAAAAAGAATGAATTGAATACAGTAATACTCGACGATTACTTGATTGATTTCTAAACTTTCTTTAGCCAAAATTGTATATTTATTTAATAGTTTGCAAGATTACGAACTTCATATCAAAAAGAATGAATTATATACGAAAGTACTCGATATAGTTTACTGGATATAGTTTGTATCTGAAAATGATTATATATAATTTTTGTATAACTCTATAAAACTAGATACAAAATATAACAAAAAATCTTTTTAAAATTTATAAAGAAATTATAGACAATTGAATATTCAAAACAAAAAAAATTAGAAAGTGAACAAATTTTGATGAAATGTTTAATTAAATTAAACATTTATGTTTAATTAATCGTAACACGATTTTTCAGTAGACGCTTGAATACATTAATTACAAATTAACGTACATTTTTGTCACTTCCTGAAGATGATGTCCAGGTGACCTGGATAACCTCTAGGTCGACGAAACATCATTCAGAAAGTGCATCTAGTATTATAATTGAAAATAAAAAATTTTTTGTCACTTCCTGGAGATGATGTCCAGGTGGCCGGGATGGCCTCCAGGATGACGAATCATCATCCACGAGGAAACACATCTAGTATTATCATTGGAAATATATAAATTTTTGTCACTTCCTATAGATGATGTCCAGGTGACCTAGATGACCTCCAGGTCGACAAAACATCATTCTCGAGAAAGTGAATCTAGTATTATAATTAAAAATTTTTTGTCACTTCTTGGAGATGATGTCCAGGTGACCTGAACGACCTCCAGGTCGACGAAACATCATTCTCGAGAAAGTGAATTTAGTATTATAATTTAAAATTTTTTGTCACTTCCTGGAGATGATGTCCAGGTGGCCAGGATGGCCTCCAGGATCACGAAACATCATTCACAAGGAAACACATCTGGAAACAAAAATTGAAGTCACAGGCTGGGAACAAAAATTGAAGGGCTGATGACGAAGAAGAATTTTCATAACGCGAAATTGACACTTTAAAATTTTAGATTACGTTTTCTCGAGATTGAGTAAACCGATCGTCATAAAACTTTTTTTAAATTAAAGATAAAATAAAAATCTTTAATTATCAATTTGTATTTATAAAATATATGAATGCATTTTGAAAAGATTCTATTTTTAAATTTTCGTCACTCTAATTCAAAGTATAAGAGGAGCGCCTCGACGTTTTCGTATTCGTACCTTAACTCGCCGTCGAGGCGCTGCCGCGCCTCTTGATACATATATAGGTATACAAGTGGCTTTACTTTCACAAATCTTTCTTTATATATTTTTAAAATTTATTCAAAAAAGTATTGTAATACTTTTCTCGATTATTATTTGAAAATACTTTTAACTTTGTCCCTATCACTTCAGAACATGGTGAAAACATTGTGTTTCAAATAATTGTTTGGAAGAATTTGTTAAATACTTTTGAAAATGCGGTGTATCAAATGAATATTTTTATTAATCAATATTTATAAAATAATATTTTCTTTCTTTATATTAAAGTAAAAAAAGTTAAAAATTTATTAAGTTTAATTTTGTACTAATTTTAACAAAAAATAGATGAAAATATATTTGAAAAATGAAATGATATTATACTTTTGAAATTCTAATCTAAATGTATTTTAAGTTATAATTTTTGAAATTCATTTCTTTTTTTTAATAACTGTATTGAATAATGATTTATGTTATGAAATTTAATCAATCACTTAATCGATTTATATGATTTACAGCAAGCAAACGTATTGCGACATTGGATTTCTACAGTTGTACGGAGTACTAATAAAATATTTAAAACATGAATAAATCACATTTATTGTTTTGTGTTTTTCTACTCTTTCTTAGTATACATCAGATTAAAGTGTCTGCTCTTTTTAATGTTACTAAAGAAGCATTATTGACAGGCCTACAATATAAAAATGAAGCCGAGAAAAAAGAAGATTATAAAACCATTGATGATCTCAACATTAAAATCAGTAAAATACAGAATATTTTTTATTCGTTTGTAGAAAAGAATCGTTTAGAAAATATAAATCTTACTACAACGATGTTAAAAAAATATTTCAATCATTTAAGAGAAAATAGACTTTATGCAACCACTAATTTTGTTTATCAATCGTATAATAATGATATTGATGAAAGCTTAGAAGTTCCTACAACTACTGAATTATATCCAAACGTGATTATACCCCGTTATGTAGTAAGATTCATTGACGAAACTGGATATACGTATTCTAATGAATCTTTAAAAAATTTATTGAATGAGTGTCATGAAGTATTACTAAAAAATAATTCAGATACCGAGAGAAGTGTTGTTTTTTCTTTAAATGGAATTATTGGAGTAAGTAATATGAACTTCATTTAAAATAAAAATATTCCAAATAATAATTGTTCGCATTCTAATGAACGCAACACTTTACGTGTATTCTCTAAAAAAAGTTAGAATCGATTATTATATCGTTTCTAATTAATTTAAAATAATTTATTTTTTATTATTAATTAAAATAAATTATTTTTAGTTTGAACAATCTGAACAGGAAGTTTTTATTCTCTTCAGTAGAAGTATTATAATTCTAGATGCATTTGCATATAATTTGATTCAGCATGCTTACGCCTTGCATCAAGTATTTTCTGATGGTTAGTTAATATTTTATTTTTGACTCCTTTGATATCATTTTAATAATTTAAAGGTTATAGAATATCATACGATAAAATATACTTATAGATTTTTTCACATCTATGTTGGAAACTTTTTTATCGTAAAAATAATTTAATTATAATTTCTAACGGAATCATTTATGCATTTTCCTTTTTACTCTATGAATAAAAAAAATATACATTAAGAGGCGGTCGGAACCAAATCGGTGACTTAGTTCGGTGCTTGTAATAAATGCTTATAATAATTTATTCATTTATTAATATGGTAAAAATATAGTCATTTCCTCTAGTCATGTATATAAAGGATAATTTAAAATAGTTAAAGCCACAAAAATATACAAAATATTGTTATAAAGCGAAAAATGCCACCTAACAATCGACACGACAGTTTTTTGCATGCGGTATATGTCAAGTCAGTTTGATATTTGTAATAAATGCTTATAATAATTAATTTACTTATTCATATGGTAAAAATATAGTCATTTCCTCTAGTCATGTATATAAAGAATAATTTGAAATAGTTCAAGCCATAAAAATATACAAAATATTATCGTAAAGCGAAAAATGCTGACTTGATATATACCGCAAGTCACCGATTTGGTTCCGACCGCCTCTTAATGACTAAAAATCAAATTTGAGAAAAAAATTTAATTTAAAAAAGAAAGACATGGACTGACGAGAGTCTCGAAGGTGTAGTTGCTGATGTAGTCTATGGAAACGGAAAATCTTCAGTTCAAACCTGACTTGGATCTTTTTTCTTCTTTTTTTAAATTTATTTATTATTTATCTACTCCTATATGTTTCAGTAAATTTGAAAAATTATATTATAAAATGTATACTTATTTTTAGGTGTACACTTATTAGACCGTAAGGATAAGGGAATCGTAAAAGCTATAAACAATCGGCTAAAAGAAAAAGATATTATTAAGACAATGAACTCATTAGAGGAAAAATTCAAACAAAGGAATGAAGATACAATACTAGTTGTTAAAAATTTAGCATCTCAGATGTCACGAGAATTATGGAATTATAAGCGATCAGCTTATGGTTTTATGGGTCAATACACAAAATTGCAAAATGTTTTTCAAAAGTATATTGTAAATGAAGTTGATCTTAATTCTGACGGGTCATGTAAAAATAAATGTTCAGATTATAATCAAACAAAAGTACATGGATGTTTTAACAAGAAAATTTGTGCACGACAACGTACGTGCTATGGTAATTTATGGGACTGCAATCATGAAATTAAGAACACTATGAATATTTGTCCTTCGGTAAGTAATTTAATTTTTTCATAGCAAAAATTAAGTATATTTGTTTCAAAAATGACCAGGGCAATTTAGAATTTTTATATGTATAAAAATAATAAATAAGGCGTTCTCTCTAACTCTATTTTTTAATTTGGAAATGGATTACCATGCGACTTTGAAGAAAAATAAGTCTTAGAAGGAGCATAAATTAACTGCGAAATTGTAAATTTATAATTTTTAATTTAATATACAATTTTCAATACAAAATTAATTAAAAGTATTTGGTAAATTAATTATTGAAAAAATAGTAGATTGTTATTACCATAGGAGTAAAATAGGTGATTTCCACTGAAGTCAAGTTTAGCAAAAAAGACAATAAAGACAAGGGCAAAAAACCTTTACTTCCGTGGTTAAGATATTACTTTTTTATAAATGTACAGTATCCAATTCAGCATCTTTATATATAAATTCACTAATAAGACATAAAGATAACGGTATGTATAATGATATCAAAATAAAAATGTGTAAATATTTGCCTGGAAAAAAGTTAGTTGGGTTCAAGATCATGATAGAGTTAAGGGACAGGGCCTCTAATAAGGGTGCAGGGGGCATGGTCTTCGCCAAAAAAAATAATAATTTAAAATCATTCAATGTTCAAAAAACTAAAATTAAAGAAATTGTTCACTCACCCATCAGTCCATCAACAGATCAACTCATCAAACTTGACGGTCTGTCTACCCATTAACCCGTCGAACCATTGATCCATTAACTCATCATCCCATCGATCTATGTATTCTACAACCAATCTATCCATCAATCCATGCATTCATCAACCCACCAACCCATCAATCCACATACATCCACCGATGCATCAATGCGTCAAACCATAGATCTATCAATCGATTGATTTATTAACTCATCGACTCATCTATTCATAAATCCAGCCATCCATCGACTTATTAATCCATCGATCCATGGACCCGTCAATCCATGGACCCATCGCTCCATCAGCCCATCAACACATTTATCTATTCGTCCATCAGTCCATCGACAAATTCATTTATCTGTCCATTAATACATTAGCAAATTTATCTATTTGCTCATCAACTCATCAATCAAATTAATCTATGCGCCTATTGGCCCACCAATTCATCGATTTATCAACCCATTGACATATTCATTTATCGATCCATCGACATAATTATTTATCCGCTCATCCAGTCATCGTTATATTTATCCATCCGTTCGTCGGTTAATCAACCCGTCGACATATTTATTTATTATCTGATCAATTAATAAATATTTATTCACCCATCGATCCATCGTTATATTTATCGATTCGTCCATTAAGTCATCAATTCATCGATATATCAATTTATCCATTAAATTATTGATCCATGTACCCATTATTCTATTTATACATCGATTCAACTATTCAGTATAGTTTCAGGACACAAAAGGTAAATTTATTTTTTGAAACAGAGAAAAAATTACGCTTGTAAAAAAACTACTTTTGCCTCTTTCTAATCTCAAAATCACAACTCCATTACTTTTTTTGACTCTCAAGAGGAAAATTACACTTTTGAATTAATGAGAAAAGTCTTTTTTTTAACTCATTACAACCCTCGCCTTCGGCTAGACCATATACATTTCGTTTCAAAAATAAAACCTTTTCTTAGCTGTTTAAAAATGTATTACGTTGCCCAATGGTAAAAAAGAGTCATTTTGGCCCATAAGACTAGAAATCAAAAATTGAATTTCACGCCCTGAGTGTAAAAAAAGTTTTTTTTTCACGCTCAGGGCGAGAAATTCAATTTTTAGAGGCTAAAATAGCTCTTTTTTACTTAAGGCCAAAAAAGTAATTTTTTCACAAGTGTGATTGATTTTTATCTTATTCCCAATAAGAAATTTATTTTTCGTCATGCAGAGCTATACTGAATGATAGACGAGTCGATGTATAAATTTAGCGATGGGTACGTAGTTCAATGAATTCATGGGTGGATTCACGGGGCGATGAAATAACAGCTCAATGGTTTGATGGGCGAATCGATAAAAATGACGATGGGTCGATAGGTGGATAAGTAATTATGTTGATGGGTTGATGGACAGATGGATGGATAGATAAGTTGATCGATGGATTGATGGACCGATGGACGAATAAATAAACTGGTTGATGGGTTAATGGACCGAGTGGTGGATAAATGAATTGGTCAATGGGTAGATGAACCGATGGGTGAATAGATGAATTTGTTAATGAGCGGATAAATTAATTTTTCGATGGATTGATGGACCATTGGGTGGATAGATCAATTATGTATTATTAATGAATTTATATTCAATGTGGCTGCATTGTACGCCCTTTGTGTATGGAAAAGTAATATGTTATCCACGGAAGTAAAGGTGTTTTTGTCCTCGTCTCTAATTTATTGAACAGAAGTTAATTTTTTTATATTAACAGATTGAGGATGGATCCTCAAGATACAAATTTTTAAAAGTCAATCGTGAATACTATGGAGAAACAAACAGAACGGTAATTATTGAATGTGACAAAAATCTTACCGAAGCCAAATCTTGGTCACGAGGATTTGTTGAATGCACTTATTGCATATGTACTTGCGATAATGCAAACATTGAAGGCGATCGCTATTTCAATTTACGTGATGTTACTTCTGATACAGAATTTAATTAGTAAATATGTTTCATTAATTTTTTAAAATATATTTAACCATTAAATTTGCTTTTTTATTAATTGTAACAAAAGAAAAATTAATGTTTAAAATATTATAAATCAGCTTTAAAAAATTTTAATTTTTATGAAAAATTTGTAAATTGAAATCATTTTTTTATTTAATCATCATATTTAGTGTGATTACCAATGCACGATTCAAGAAAGAGAACAATGTGATCCATATTCAGATACAGCAAGGGGAACTTTTACCTGAAGCAGAAGTCAATGTAACTTCTGTTAGTTGGAAATCGATAGATAATTATAAAATAAATCAAAAATGTATCGAGGATGGAAAGGATTATCATACAATTTCGTGGCATCAAAGAACTATGTGTCTAGATCAATTAACTTCACCTAGTAATCATGTTCTCACAGGACTAAGATTTAGGTTGAAAGATGATTATTTAAAGCTAGAAATTCAAGCCACTCCATTTGATTTTAAAACTGGTAAATTAGCATCGAACTTGAGCTACTGGATTTCTAATAATGAAAATTTACATTCTAGGTAAAATTGCTTCTATAACAATTATTTTAAAATATTATTTATAGTTGATTTTTGGCAATTTTATTTTTTTAGAACTGAACTTGAGTTTTATGAACGTAGAACTAATAGATTTCGCTTAAAATCTACACAATATTTTCGATTTACGGCAAGTAATATGAAAAGAGATGTGGGTCAAAATACTATACCTTACATAGATATTGAAGAAGTTAAAAAACTTAAATTTGCATTACCACTTTCTGGTTTTGGTATTTTTTATAAGGAAATTGAGGATATTGGGGAGTTATTAAGTTTGAATCTAGTTACATACGATATAACTTCACATATAGAATAATAATTTTTATTTTATGTGTATAAATTGATCATTAAAATTTGAATAAGGGTTTACCTCTTATGTTTTCCCTGCACTCCACTTTCCTTGTATGAATTTTTTTGGAAATATTCATATTTTATTTTGGACGCCACAAGACGATTATTTAAGCGATTTGAAGTAAAAGTTATTAAAATTTACCGTATTTATTCAACTATTGGTACAATAAATACAGTGATTTTATAAAAGGTTTTGATAAAAAGATTTTTTTGTAAATATTGTGGTAGAAAGCTCAGCTTAAAATATAGATAGTCCACTAACATATAGCTATATTTGTACAATGTATTTACATTAACAGATTTCATCAAAAGCTAACTATAATAGACTGGTTCTAATAATTAAAAATAAAGTATTCTAAAATTAATATTCTTCATAATTCTTTTTTGTGTTAAATGTTTTAAATATAAACAGCTGGGCGAAAATAATTGAATTGAAATATGCAATTCTTGCGTGTAATTACAACAAACTTCTGATTACAGTATAAAAAGTTTAATTTTATTATTCGACATAATTGATACATGATTGTTTAGTAATTAACACTCTAATTTTACCATAAATTTTAAATATATTTACATTAGTAAACTTAAATTTCTTTTATGAAATAATTATATATGTATAAACCATTATGCTCTATTTGCTTATTGTGAATGCGACTTCGTTCAAAATAAAGTTCAAAATCAAAAGAGAATAAGTAAATGCAACTGATTGATTACTTAACTGATATTTTTGTGAGTGCAATTACAATTAATATTAAAATGTCTTATTGTTTTACATTAATACAAAATTTACTTTTGATATGATTTATAGTCTATAAATTTAATTAATTCGTTGCTGAGATAATTTAATAAAAAATATACAAAAATATTCTTTATAAGTAATCAAATTATGATCAATAATATTTTCCCGTAAATTTTTTTATTAAACAGTGTTGATTTCCGTTTTTTAAATGTTGTATTGCAGTTGTAAATAATATTTAACTAATAATTATTATTTTAACTTTTAATATAAAGCTTTTCTTTTTAGAGAAATCGTTAAACGTCCGGATATTGCAAATAGAAATCAAAGTGTCTAAAAAGTAGTGTGAAGTGAGTTAACCAAGCTTTATGCGCTAAAAATTGCAATAATTTAACTTCTAGTCAACTTATTCATATTCTAAAGAGAGCATAATATTCTATATACAATTAGAAAAAATTTTGATTTTTAGTAAAATCTCAACATCTGTTATAGTTTTTTATTATAAGCATATAACAATTAATTTGTTCATAACAAATTTTCTGATAACTTTTCACTTTTCAACGTCTAGATCTGGATTCAACAAAAAGTACAATGAAAAGGCTTTGGTGTATCCGTGGACGCTCATAGACTACGGAATTTTCCTTAGCTCTTAGTCTATTAGAAAGTTAAGCAATTATTTATAAAAACTTATGGGAACTTTGAATTAGGCAACATCGTAACATACGCAATCTTATTTTATTTTCATTTGATATTTACATATAGTTTAAAGAAGTGATTAGATAGTAATGAATTTTAGTCTTTACGCGAGAGCCACGATGTTTGGTCTTCATTTCTTAAACTAAAATTCTTAAATCATGGCATACATTCATATAATCTCTTCAAGAATATTTTAATTTTAAACTTGATAACCGAAAAATCGAAAGGTAATTACGCGCATTCTTTAAATGTCAATTTTTTTTTAATCTTAATAAAAAATAATAAAAAAATATAGTTACTATTAAAAAAAATAAATAAAATGATAATTTTGAGAATGATTTGTAACTATGATTTGTTTTAAGTGAGTTTGTTTAAATTAAAAGTGAGTTATTTGGAATAAAATATGAATATTATTTAAGAATATATTAGATACTTAATATAGTAAGTATGCATATAAAAAATATAAATCGAATATCGCTAATCAAAAGATAATATTATTAAATTTTTGTTTAAGTGATTAATTTTAGATTAAATGTGAGTGATTTTGAATAAAATATGAATATTATTCTTCAAAAATATATTATTATTATTTTTACAAGGCATGTCTAAATTATCATTAGGCTTTATTTCTAAAATGTCTTTTTTGACCTCAAAATGGCATTAAAAATTAATTACACTAAAAAATATATGAAATTCTTATGAATTTTGAGAATAATTTTGGACTGTTTAATGTATTTTGAATATCATTTCTAGATAAGGAAAAGTATTCTAGCAAAAAATTTTTCCTTCAGAACTTTAATTTTTTTAGCACAGATTTCAAAAGGTTATTTACTTGGCCATATACAATATATTATATATTTCCTTTTTTT
This sequence comes from Anastatus disparis, assembly GCA_017163975.1. Taxonomy (NCBI): domain Eukaryota; kingdom Metazoa; phylum Arthropoda; class Insecta; order Hymenoptera; family Eupelmidae; genus Anastatus; species Anastatus disparis. The sequence goes on from JAFFSR010000012.1 coordinate 1,484,481, forward strand.
CTTACTAATTATTTTTGTGTAATTGACTGCTCAGCTGGTGCTTGACTTGTTTAATTGGAAAATAGATTTGGCAACTCCGTACTGTTTACTGTGTATGTGCTATACATATATAGGTATACAAGTGGCTTTACTTTCACAAATCTTTCTTTATATATTTTCAAAATTTATTCAAAAAAGTATTCTAATACTTTTCTCGATTATTATTTGAAAATACTTTTAACTTTGTCCCTATCACTTCAGAACATGGTGAAAACATTGTGTTTCAAATAATTGTTTCGAAGAATTTGTTAAATACTTTTGAAAATGTGGTGTATCAAATGAATATTCTTATTAATCAATATTTATAAAATAAAATTTTCTTTCTGTATATTTAAGTCAAAAAAGTTAAAGATTTGTTAAGTTTAATTTTTTACTAACTAGAAAATCCATGCGCGCAAGTGCGCCCTATATCTAATCTAAATTTATATAAATTTTTAATGATTGACTGTTAATATAGTGTTATTATTTTCTGTTCATTATTAAATAATAATAATTTCATATCTACTGATATCTCCATCAGTAAAGAAATTGATGTTATATACTAATGTATCGGAGCAGTTTACGCGGCATCAATGAATTTATAGACACGGAAAACTTCGAGAAAAACAAATCTCATTTAAAAGATATATTATCACTATATTCATTTTCTTATTATTATTTTAAAAAATTAAAGAAATAGTAAACTTTTAAATTATTTTTTAGATATTTCTTAAATCTTTCAAAATTTAAATAACGTAAACTATTACAAAGTCAAAAGTTATTTTACAAATATATAGCTTTTTATAGACATAATTTTTAATATCAATCTAACGTATTTGATTTTCAAGATATATCTTAAGAGAATTCCAAGATCGATCTCTGGACATAGTCATGTAAAATTGTCCATGATTAAAAACATTTGTTTTTAATACAATGTAATGTGGTTTATAAAAACGACTTTTCCAGTTTTATCATCACTTAAAATTTCACATTTTAAGGAGACATAAAATGGACACTACACCTACACTTATAAATATTGACTATCTCCACTTTTTAGTGCAAAATTTCAGAAAAAGAAATGCATTAGATGGTATAAATTTTTAAATAAATTTATTCATTAGCATTTATGAATTTTTAATTTCTGGTACCAGAAAAATTTTAATATATAATATTGAAATCCTAAATTCTTAATAACTAATGAATGAAGTTATTTAAAAATTAATATTTTCAGCAATATGAAATCCATAAAATATATAAAAAATAAAATAGTTCAAATCCATTCTTAACGATATGTAAATCGTTCCTATTTTTAAAATATAAATAAAAATAATAATTCTAATTTATATTTTCTTAATAGTAATTATATTATTCTTTCAAACGAAAGATTTTTAATTTTATTTTGCAGAAGAACTTTTTATTCTAAGCGTGATTCAATTTGAATTTTGAAATTAAATAAACAAACTTTTAAAAATAGTACATTTTAGGCAAGTATCATACTATATTTTTGAAAAAAAATTTTTAAGCTGTCAATCTAGAAATATTTTATATACTAAATTATATTATCGAAATTGTATCACTTATCGTTTTTTTTTTTATTTATTTTAAAATATTCCGAAATATTTTAAATCTTATTTTACATTTACAAAATTATTTGCCAGCCTCATAGATAAATATTTTATGATATTGTTATAAGCTAAAAAGTTCATAACATCTGTATTTTCTAAATTTATTGCTTAATATACTATTTTATAGTACAATTTTTAAAAAGAGAATTCAGAAGTAAATGGCATAGAATTGTTACCATGTTCTAATTTGAAATATACAATAACAAATGAATATAGAGCAGTACTTCGCACTCTCGACATCTTCACACAAAAGGAATTTTTGTAAGCGGAAGTTAGCGATGTTTATATTAATAATTTTATTTAAAAAATCAAACTATAATTCAATAATTATATTTTAATTATTTTATCAATGATTTTTATTATTAAATTTTAAATCGATGATTTTATTTAAGCACATTATAGTAAATCAAATCTCGTTTTACGCCAATCATATGATTCTATTCAATGCACCAATCACGTTCTTAGTATAAAAAATTTCACAACATCCGGCCATCGTTTTTTTAAAAGAGGATTTTAACAAAAAATAGATCAAAATATATTTGAACAATGAAATGATATTATACTTTTGAAATTCTAATCTAAATGTATTAGTATCTAAAGTTATAATATGAATATAATTATTCTTTAAACTAATATTCAACTTTTATTATTTACATAAAATTTTTGAAATTCATTTCTATTTTCTAATAACTGTATTGAATACTGATTTATGTTATGAAATTTAATCAATCACTTAATCAATTTATATGATTTACAGCAAGCAAACGTATTGCGACATTGGATTTCTACAGTTGTACGGAGTACTAATAAAATATTTAAAACATGAATAAATCACATTTATTGTTTTGTGTTTTTCTACTATTTCTTAGTATGCATCAGATTGAAGTGTCTGCTCTTTTTAACGTTACTAAAGAAGCATTATTGACAGGCCTACAATATAAAAATGAAGCCGAGAAAAAAGAAGATTATAAAACTATTGATGATCTCAACATTAAAATCAGCAAAATACAGAATATTTTTTATTCGTTTGTAGAAAAAAATCGTTTAGAAAATATAAATCTTACTACAACGATGTTAAAAAAATATTTCTATTATTTAAGAGAAGATAGACTTTATGAAACAACTAATTTTGTTTATCAACGGTACGACGATTATATTGACGAAAGCTTACAAGTTCCTACAACTACTGAATTATATCCAAACGAGATTGTACCCCGTTATGTAGCAAGATTCATTGACGAAACTGGATATACATATTCTAATACATCTTTGAAAAATTTATTAAATGAGTGTCATGAAGTATTACTAAAAAATAATTCAGATACCGAGAGAAGTGTTGTTTCTTCTTTATATGAAATTAGTGAAGTGAGTAATATGAACTTCATTTAAAATAAAAATATTCCAAATAATAATTTTTACGTATATTGTATAAAAAAAATTTAGAATCGATTATTATATCGTTTCTAATTAATTTAAAATAATTTATTTTTTATTATTAATTGAAATAAATTTTTTTTTCAGTTTGAACAATCTGAGCAGGAAGCTTTTATTCTCTTCAGTAAAAGTATTATAATTCTAGATGCATTTGCATATAATTTGATTCAGCATGCTTACGCCTTGCATCAAGTATTTTCTGATGGTTAGTTAATATTTTATTTTTGACTCCTTTGATATCATTTTAATAATTTAAAGGTTATAGAATATCATACGATAAAATATACTTATAGATTTTTTCACATCTATGTTGGAAACTTTTTAATCGTAAAAATAATTTAATTATAATTTCTAACGGAATCATTTATGCATTTTCCTTTTTACTCTATGAATAAAAAAAATATACATTAATGACTAAAAATCAAATTTGAGAAAAAAATTTAATTTAAAAAAGAAAGGCATAGACTGACGAGAGTCTCGAAGGTGTAGTTGCTGATGTAGTCTATGGAAACGGAAAATCTTCAGTTCAAACCTGACTTGGATCTTTTTTCTTCTTTTTTTAAATTTATTTATTATTTATCTACTCCTATATGTTTCAGTAAATTTAAAAAATTATATTATAAAATGTATACTTATTTTTAGGTGTACACTTATTAGACCGTAAGGATAAGGAAATCGTAAAAGCTATAAACGATCGGCTAAAAGAAAAAGATATTATTAAGACAATGAACTCATTAGAGAACAAATTCAAACAAAGAAATGAAGATACAATACTAGTTGTTAAAAATTTAGCATCTCAGATGTCACGAGAATTATGGAATTATAAGCGATCAACTTATGGTTTTATGGCTCAATACACAAAATTGCAAGATGTTTTTCAAAAGTATATTGTAAATGAAGTTGATCTTAATTCTGACGGGTCATGTAAAAATAAATGTTCAGATTATGATCAAACAAAAGTACATGGATGTTTTAACAAGAAAATTTGTGCACGACAACGTACGTGCAATGGTAATTTATGGGACTGCAATCATGAAATTAAGAACACTATGAATATTTGTCCTTCGGTAAGTAATTTAATTTTTTCATAGCAAAAATTAAGTATATTTTTCTCATACCCCGGCTAAAAACACGTCATGAATGGTCGAACGCAAGCAGTAAAAATTTATGCTTTCAGGCCGGCACGCTCCGACTTATTCTCGAGTCTCTTTAGTGCGTTTTAAGAGTGGGGAGTATACGCTTATCCTTTTCTATTTACGGTTATAAGCGTCAACTCTCTCTCTCTCTCTCTCTCTCTCTCTCTCTTTCTTTCTTTCATGTATATTGTAGCCTATTCTTTTGAAAACATCAGCTACAACATTTGCTCTCTCTCTCTCTCTCTTTCTTTTATATGTATTATATAAGTCTATCCTGTTCTATTCATCGGTTACAAACATCGTCTCTCTCATATGTATTATAAAAAAGTTTGTAAATAGTACTTTTTGTTATAAAAAGTTAGAATTTGTGATGCAATTGATTGTGTAATTTTATTTTTTATTTTTTAGAATTTGTTTTATTTTTATGAATTATAATCCATAGTGTGTCATAAGAGTATAATAAGAGCGTATTATAATGATATATTGATGGTTTATTTTACGAATTATCATCAGTGATGTGCGATTGATTATGTCATTTAATTTTTTATTTTTTAGAATTATATTTATTTTATTTTTATGAATTATAATCTATAGTGTGGTATAATAAGAGCGTATTATAATGATATATTGATGGTTTATTTAATGAATTATCATCAGTGAGAGAGTAGCAGACAAAGAGGAAACATATTCGACCGATAGTAGCAGATGATTTTTCGCGTTGGTTTTTCATTAATGATGAATTATCAATAAGTCTAAGTTGTACGTGTTTTTAGCCCGGTATGAGAAAAAATCGTATATGCCACTTGGGATAAAAATGCGACACTGTAGGCCGGCATTTTAGCTCTCTCGGCTTCGCCTCGAGAGCTAAATCCATGCCGGCCTAGAATGCCGCATTTTTACGCCACGTAGCATAATATACTATTGTTTCAAAAATGACCAGGGCAATTTAGAATTTTTATATGTATAAAAATAATAAATAAGGCGTTCTCTCTAACTCTATTTTTTAATTTGGAAATGGATTACCATGCGACTTTGAAGAAAAATAAGTCTTAGAAGAAGCATAAATTAACTGCGAAATTGTAAATTTATAATTTTTAATTTAATATACAATTTTCAATACAAAATTAATTAAAAGTATTTGGTAAATTAATTATTGAAAAAATAGTAGATTGTTATTACCATAGGAGTAAAATAGGTGATTTCCACTGAAGTCAAGTTTAGCAAAAAAGACAATAAAGACAAGGGCAACAAACCTTTACTTCCGTGGTTAAGATACTACTTTTTTATAAATGTACTGCATCCAATTGAGCATCTTTGTATATAAATTCACTAATAATCGATCGATAAGTCAGAAGTTTAATGGGTCGATGAGTTGATAGGTCCATGGATCGATGGGTTTATGGGCTGATGAATTCATGAGTAGATGAGTTAAGCAGTCAATAAATCGATTGGTCGATAGGTTCATGGTTCAATAAATTGATGGGTGCATGGGTAGATGAGTTGTGGATCGACAGGATGACGGGTCAATATTTTCATGGGTCAATGGGTCATCGTATTTGATGAGTTGTTCTGTCGATGGGCTGATGGCTTCATGGGCAATTTCTTTAATTTTAGATTCTTTTTAGTTCAATAGTTTTTAAGATATTTTTGTTTTCTCATAGAGAAAGCATTGAATTGATGAAAACATTTTTTTTCTTATTTATTAATTTGTGGATTCAGGGAGTCAAAAAAAGTGGTTTCTAGAAAATGTCTGTATATATGTATATATGTATGTGTGTTTTCAGTTACCTAATTATATCTCGAAAACTACTCGATGGATGTTCTTAAAATTTTGCATATAATTTATTTTTTGTTCAACTTTGGGGAGGGGGAGCTATTGAGAATTGGTTTTCTTAACGTAGTTTTAATTTCAAAGTCATTTTTAAAAAAAATTTCTATTTTTCATTTTTTTGGTATTTTACGTAAACTATTCGATGAATTCACTTAAAAATTTGCATGGAAATTATTTGCGATTGTCAAAATAAAATAAACTTTTGAAAATTGATTTTCTTAGCGTAGTCATAATTTTAGAGCATTTTGAAAATTTTGGAAAAAATTTTTGTATTTATGAAGTCAATTAGATCTCCAAAACTACTTCATGGATTTGCTTCAAATTTTGCATACAATCAATGTTTTTTGTTTGACTAATGTGGAAGCTATAGAAAATTGGTTTACTTAGCGGGCGGTTTTTTTATTTGGGGCTGCCAAAAAAGAGAAACTTTTGAAAACTGATTTTCATAGCGTAGTTTTAATACACGGAAAGAAAACTCTAAGCATTTTACCATATTTACTCTCGAGGGTATATTAGTTTGTTAACTCTTAAAAATATAACCTAAAATAATTTGGTAATATTGCTTGAATTCGAATGATTCAACGAAGTAGTTCCCTGGTAGAAAATTGACCAGAATTCTGGGCAGAATTTCTGGTCAACAAAAGTTAAAATCACACGTATCTAAAAATTTTTTTCAAAGAATTTGTATAATTTTTAGATAAGTGTCATTTTAACTTTTGTTGACCAGAAATTCTGCCCAGAATTCCGGTCAATTTTCTACCAGGGTTTACTTACAGTAAATTACTAAGATCGCGCTGCTAATGACTCATAAGTTCGATGCTATAATACTTAGAATTCATGGCACTATATCATAAGACTACGCGTAAAAATTGTTCTATCAAGCAGTATCTATAGGTTTATTTACTTGGATGGCGCTGTAACAAATTTATCGCGTTCTAGCAATACTACCTCACGATCCAAGGTATTTTACTATAAATATTCAAAATACTAAAAGACTGTGAATTCTAAGTGATTTACTTTGAGTTTTAAGGTAACATAGTATCGAAATTTTATATGGTATAAAAGCATGTTAAATTCGAAGAAAAATGCTTAGACTCTTCTCTCCGTGTATTTAAACATTTTGAAAATTTTGGAAAAAAATGTTATTTATTTAGTCAATTAAATCTCGAAAACTACTCGTTGAATTTGCTTCAAATCTTGCATTCAATATATTTTTTTGTCTATCTAAGCGAGAAGCTATTAAAAATTGGTTTTCGTCGTGTAGTTTTAATTTTAATAGTATATTACGATACGGGCGACTTAAATCACCTATTATTATACGGCGAAGTTAGGGCCCGAGCGTCAGCGAGGGTCCTAAACGCCGTGTAATAATAGGTGAATTTAAGTCGCGAGTATCGTATATTATTTTATAGCTCGAGTGATTTAAATCCGCCACACTACATCTATACTCTCAAAATTCAATAACAAACAAAGGCTATGCACTCCACGAATGATAATTCATTAAAAAAACGAATTCTATTTACCAGCAAAACTAGGCATTCTACGAATGATAAATCGTAAAAGAAAAGCGAAAACTGCAAAAAAGCAAAATCTAAGCACTTCGCGAATAATAAATAGAAAAAAAATAAAAAAATATATAAAACATGAAATAACATTATGTCAAACTGTTGAAATTAATTCTGTAATAATAAAAATCTAAATTTCCTTTCATATATGTATTAGGGCCGTAGGAGCAACAATTGGTAACTTATGTATTGTATTAGCAGTTGCGTTTAGGGGAATCACAGACGCGACGGAGTCTTAGAGCGTCGAAATGACTACCTCTTCGCTTCACATGTTACACTGATATTAACTTTGGTTTTACACGTATTTAACACGCTTATAATTGTTATTTATTTTGAAAAATATCGATATAAAAGAGTTGCAATAATCTACACCTTATTATTATCGATAAATAAACTCTTAAAAATAATCCAAATATCAAAATATCGCTTATTATAAGTGCGTGATTTAAGTGAATTCAGCGTTATATTCATTATCGAACAGCGTAAAAATTTATCGTTTAACTATCGGCTCAGCGGGATTTAAGCGCGGATTTAAATCACGCAGTGCTATAAAATCATTTTAAAATTTGAAAAAAAATTTGGATTTTTTATTTAATTTTTTTTAATAGAAATTGAGCATCTGGATTCGATAACTCGCCGTGCCTAATGTAAATCTTGTGGGACGCGGCGAGTTATCGAATCCGGACGCTCAATTATGTTTTTTACATGGAAATCACATTTTTAAAAATAAAATAAAATGATTCTAATTCAATGAGCTCTATAAAAAAGCATTTCACCAAAACACTTGGCAGCGTTTTTTATAGTCGGGAGTTCCACACCCGAAACCCCCTGGTGTTGCTTTGGCCTCTGACCTCCATGAGCGGTTCCGTCCTTGAAACCCGTCCTCTTTTTGGACCCAACTGTTTTTTGCCGAGGCAAATTCGACAGTCTTATTTTACATTTTTATTTTGATTTTCTCATCTATTAATGCCGTTACTTTATGTATTATTAATAAATTAATATTCAATGTGGCTGCATTGTACGCCCTTTGTGTATGAAAAAGTAATATGTTATCCACGGAAGTAAAGGTGTTTTTGTTCTCGTCTCTATTGTCAAACTCGACCCAAGCAAAAATCACTTATTTTACTTCCTTGGTTAACAATGCACTATTTTTACTTAATAAAAAAATGCGTATTCGAAAAAGTTCTTAATTATACTTATTCACTAATAATCAATATATTATACAGACATTTTTTCACGAAAATCTTGTTAAGATTTTGTACTAGAAGAGAGTTTTTTGCATCATGTACAATAATATTATTAAAATTTAATAATTTATTGAACAGAAGTTAATTTTTTTATATTAACAGATTGAGGATGGATCCTCAAGATACAAATTTTTAAAAGTCAATCGTGAATACTATGGAGAAGCAAACAGAACGGTAATTATTGAATGTGACAAAAATCTTACCGAAGCCAAATCTTGGTTACGAGGATTTGTTGAATGCACTTATTGCATATGTACTTGCGATAATGCAAACATTGAAGGCGATCGCTATTTCAATTTACGTGATGTTACTTCTGATACAGACTTTAATTAGTAAATATATTTTATTAATTTTTTTAAATATATTTAACCATTAAATTTGCTTTTTTATTAACTTTAAACAAAACAAAAATTAATGTTTAAAATATTATAAATCAGCTTTAAAAAATTTTAATTTTTATGAAAAATTTTAATTTTTATGAAAAATTTGTAAATTGAAATAATTTTTTTATTTAATTATCATATTTAGTGTGATTACCAATGCACGATTCAAGAAAGAGAACAATGTGATCCATATTCAGATACAGCAAGGGGAACTTTTACCTGAAGCAGAAGTCAATGTAACTTCTGTTAGTTGGAAATCGATAGATAATTATAAAATAAATCAAAAATATATGGAGGATGGAAAGGATTATCATACAATTTCGTGGCATCAAAGAACTATCTGTTTAGATGAAATAATTTCACCTAGTAATCATGTTCTCACAGGACTAAGATTTAGGTTGAAAGATGATTATTTAAAGCTAGAAATTCAAGCCACTCCGTTTGATTATAAAACTGGTAAATTGGCATCAAATATGAGCTACTGGATTTCCAATAATGACGATTTACATTCTAGGTAAAATTGCTTTTATAACATTTATTTTAAAATATTATTTATAGTTGATTTTTGGCAATTTTATTTTTTTAGAACTGAACTTAAGTTTTATGAACGTAGATTTAATAGATTTCGCTTAAAATCTACACAATATTTTCGATTTATGGCAAGTAATATGAAAAGGGATGTGGGTCAAAATACTATTCCTTACCTAGATCTTGAAGAAGTTAAAAAACATAAATTTGCATTACCACTTTCTGGTTTTGGTATTTTTCATAAGGAAATTGCGGATATTGGGGATTTATTAAGTTTGAATCTAGTTACATACGATATAACTTCACATATAGAATAATAATTTCTATTTTATGTGTATAAATTGATCATTAAAATTTGAATAAGGGTTTACCTCTTATGTTTTCCTTGTACTCCACTTTCCTTGTATGAATTTTTTTGGAAACATTCATATTTTATTTTGGACGCCACAAGACGATTATTTAAGCGATTTGAAGTAAAAGTTAATAAAATTTACCGTATTTATTCAACTATTGGTACAATAAATACAATGATTCTATAAAAGGTTTTGATAAAAAAATGTTTTTGTAAATATTGTGGTAGAAAGTTCAGCTTAAAATATAGACAGTCCACCAACATATGGCTATATTTGTACAATGTATTTACATTAACAGATTTCACCAAAAGTTAACTATAATAGACTGGTTCTAATAATTAAAAATAAAGTATTCTAAAATTAATATTCTTCATGATTCTTTTTTGTGTCAAATGTTTTAAATATAAATAGCTGGGCGAAAATAATTAAATTGAAATATGCAATTCTTGCGTGTAATTACAATAAACTTCTGATTAAAGTATAAAAAGTTTAATTTTATTTTTCGACATAATTGATACATGATTGTTTAGTAATTAACACTCTAATTTTACAATAAATTTTAAATATATTTACACTAGTAAACTTAAGTTTCTTTTATGGAATAATTATATATGTATAAACCATTATGCTCTATTTGCTTATTGTAAATGCGACTTCGTTCAAAATAAAGTTCAAAATCAAAAGAGAATAAGTAAATACAACTGATTGATTACTTAACTGATATTTTTGTGAGTGCAATTACAATTAATATTAAAATGTCTTATTGTTTTACATTAATACGAAATTCACTTAAGGTCAATGTTCCAACTGCGGTTAATTTAAGGTTAGGTGTGCAATAAAATAATAAAAAAATACACTATAACACATGTACTTTTCATAAAAATAGATTAATATTGTAATAAAACATTAAAATTATCGAATAATTAGAATATTGTATCATTTTTAAATAATTAATCATCAATTTTCATTAATTATATACCACACTAGAAATGTCCCAACTGCAGATAGTCCAAAAGCAGAATATTTAAAATAGTCTAATATAATAATATTCATCGGCAGATATAGTGTATCAGAATGATATAAATTACAAAATTTGATGTAAAATGCTATTTTATATTAAATACACATATATAACATAAATACTCGCTTCTTTAACGCGTTCGTTTACATGAAGGATGCCATTGCGAGTTGAACCAAGACTATATTGCTAATATTTTTTTTTGGTACTTAAGAGTACGGAATCGCGTGGAAAAATTTAAATAACTAAAATAATGGTTTTTTTCCATATATTATAAATATTTCATTTTTGTAATATAAATAATACAAGATTATCCGCAGATGGGATGCTATCTACAATTGGGACATTGACCTTACTGCTGTTTATTAATGGGACTTGCTAACAAGTAATTATTATTACTTGTAATTAATTTCAGAAGCCACAGGAATTTTTATTACCGTGAAGGACGTAATTTTTGATCACTTAGGAGGTATTTCTGATCACATATTTACATGTAAAAAAGTAAAAGTATATTTTTTTTCACACAAACGAAGCATTTCTTACGCTCAATCTATTTTTTCTCATAAATTAAAAAAAAGTTTTTCCTACTAAAATCTTATAGATTATGATTTATAATAAATAATGATCAGAAATTACGCCCTGATCAGGAACTACGTCCTTTACGGTATATTTCTACTAAATTTTACTATGTAGAATAGTAATTTTTCGCCGTAATGGCAGCCTGTCTATCGCTACTATTCTCCCTTGTTATTTTTACAAGAAAATTTTCCGCAGTGTAGCAAATCGAATATGGTAGTACTGAGAGCTAAATCTTCTATACTACTTGAAAATCTTTTCTTTAGATATGTATAAGTATTAGTTATAAGCATTTTTTCGCACATTAATAGGGTAATAATCACAATATTTTTATAGCATAAAAATCAGTTAATTCTTTGATAGTTTTGAGGCATTTGAAATATAAATATTTTACATCTTTTAAATTCCTTTCTATTTCGAGCTCATATGAAACATTTCAAATTCTATTAAATTTATTGTTATTCAAAGCTCTATACTAACAAGGAGAGTGTTTCACCTTCGGGTCACCGTTTTATCTCAAATTTTGGGAATGTTTTCTGGATGCAGAAATATGAAGAAAGCCAAAATTTGAGAGGCCAACGCTCAATATTTCCCTAGTTACAGGCCATCGAAGAAAATCACTAAAAAAGTTACTAGATTTTCAAACGCTTATAGTTTCTCAGAATTATTAGCTAGAAGCTTAAACCTTTTTTTAAATGAAAGCTGAGCTCAAATCCTTTCGAAATAGCACCTATACCATCTCAAAATATTATTTTTCCCAAAGTTAGAGCGTAATAAACATTGGACCTGAATTTTTTGTTTAAAACATTAATTAATAATACGCTCTAACTTTGGGAAAAATAATATTTTGAGATGGTATAGGTGCTATTTCGAAAGGATTTGAGCTCAGCTTTTATTTAAAAAAAGGTTTAAGCTTCTAGCTAATAATGCTGAAGAACTATAAGCGTTTGAAAATCTAGTAACTTTTTTAGTGATTTTCTTCAATGGCCTGTAACTAGGGAAATATTGAGCGTTGGCCCCTAAAATTTTGGCTTTCTTCATATTTCTGCATCTAGAAAATATTCCCAAAATTTGAGTAAAAACGGTGACCCGAAGGTGAAACACTCTCCTTGTAAGTATCTAAGAATCGTTAACGTGTTCACACTTTTTTTTTAATTTTAAAAACCATATTTTTTATACTTTACGTCAATATTTATCAATAAAATTTTGTATGCACAATTTATTAGACTATTTTAAAAATTTTATTCTTCATATTCCAAATGTTAAATCCTTAAAACGATTTACTTCAAACATTTGAAGATTAATGTAATATCAGTGAAAATAGGCATAAAATAATCAAAAAATATTTTTTCCCAACGCGGAAAACAAAAATCGATTTTCGTTGGCTGTTTTGCGTGAGCAAAATACCACATACCCTCGCTAGTGAGCAAAATAAATTTTGCTCACTCGCGAGGGTATGTCGTATTTTGCTCACGCAAAACAGCCAATGAAAATCGAATTCCGTTCACCTTGTTAGAAAAAATTCTATACTCAACTCGCGGCAAAATAGGTCCCCCACTCGTCTTCTTTGTCACTCTCGCGACGCTCGAGTGACAAACGACTCGTGGGAATGACCTATTTTGTTCGCTTGTTGAGTAATCTACTATTATTCAAATAAAAAATTAAACTGCACATATTTTAATTTTGTAAACATTTTTAGAGTTGCAATTTTTATCCGAATAGTATATAAATTTTTCACTCTTCACAGATAATTTCTTTAAAAATCATTGATGCTACTTTTTAATTAATTGTTACCGTCATATACTAAGAAACAATACAGAAATGCAAAAGCAAAATGTCTTTACTATTAACAAAACTTATTTTTACCAGTTGCAGTAATCGTTTAATATAATTTTCAATCTTACATTTAATATGTAACACGATATATTAAAAAAGAATAATTAAATGATTCTTTGTATCACGCGTCCTTCTTTTGAAATACCGTAAATTTTGGAGAGTTAACTGTATACTGCCTGATTTTTTAAAGTTGAATTTCACCCCAATAATTGATTGGAATATCCAACCCATTTAGTTATTACCTTAGGGTATTTATTTGTACACTCGTGCTGAGATCGTTATTTTTTTTTGTCAAATGTAGGATCAAAATAAACAAAAATTTTCACGTTGGAACTCTAAAACAGAATTTATCACATAAAGAATATAAAGTTAAAAATTATTTAAAACATGTAATTTTACATGTTTTTGATCATTTTAATTTTATGCTCACAAAATAAACAAATTTTCAGGGTTGATAGATATTATCAAAACAATATCTGTTTTCAACATAAAGAAACTGTCTCAAAATTGCCAGCAAATCATTGCTAATAAAGGAAAATTTAAGGTAGAAATAAAAAAAATTTAAGCGTTTGTAACTTTTGATTAGATATATTATCATAAACGAATCACTTGAGTATTAACTGCTGGATGCATTTTTTTAATTGAACTATCAATTACTAGTGTATGATTTTGGTCTTGAATTGTAATACTCACACACGCGGCTATCATACCTTTTGTGTTCATGCTCACAAGAGTTTATTAGCCTGTACTCAAAGCAATCGTTATATTTTCATGTTAAAAAACTGTAGTTGCGATCTACTTTGTTTGAACTTTAAGATTTTTATTTTTATTTTGTTGATTACAACCTTAGAATTGAAAATTAAATTTCTCTAAATATTTTGATTATTTAAAAAAAATAACGCAGGAATTTCGCATAAATTATATTTAAAGTATAATAGTATAACTTTTGAATAAATTAAATTTTTCGATTTTCGTGTCTAATTTTCATTTTCAAAATCCCTATTGTTCATTTATTTATCCTACAAAGAAAAATGGTGAAAATTTGTATATACATTTAGATTAGAATATATGAAATTAAAAGAATGATATTAATATGTGAAAAATTGATATGAAAGAAACGTTTCAAGTCCTATATTTGGAACTTATTAAAATTTGATGACCTTCATGCTACCAATACAACATAGATATAGACTAAAGTCGTGAATTGACATATATTATTATCGTTCGTATATAAAGTTTATTTCAAACTGCTTACAGATATAATTATCAATTTTTTTTTGTTAAAACGTAATATCACGAACAGTAAGTTAATTTGGTTTTCCCATATGACACAATAACAGATAGTTGAGAAAACATCTTTTAAAAAAAATATTTTGACAATTGTAAAAGATTGTCATACTTCATTTGATATAAATATATATTAAACATATCAATTCATTTATAAATTATTTAAGAAACGAACTTTAATTTTATATTTAAAAATTCTTTTATGTTTTATATTACTATTTTACTAAACTATATGAATTGAATTGTACACTACTGTTTCATCGTGGAATTAAGAAATTATTTCTAATAATATGTTTTGTATGTTAAATATTTATAAAATAAAAGAATCGTACACTGAGAGAAATGTCTGTATAAATTTTACTACAAACATATATAAAATTACTATTTAATATAGTAATGCTGTGACATACTCGCTTTGTAAGAAAAATTACTATTTTAAATAGTAAATTTTAATTGAGCAGATAATATATAGAAAAAAAATTTTATTCGTTTATTTTTTTATCTCGAATTATTTTTATTTACGTATTATACATGCGAAACAATTTTTATTAATTATTAAATTATTTTTTTAGTTAATTAAATTAATTTAAATAATATTTGAAAGAAAACTCAGAAAAAAAATGTGTTGGGATCGAACCGCCGACCGCGAGGACGAGAAGCGTGAACGTTACCGACTGCGCCATGCTAACATGTTACGCAAGATACTTCGAATCGTCTTCATATGTTATAGAGGATACTTTGAATTTAGTTAAAAATTTTGAGGTTAAGTTTTCGAATTAAAAATCAGACGAATCGAATATACTACATAAAATAAAACTTTTTACTATATATGTTCCAAGGAATTTATGCTTTTTGATTTTACATTATTATTTACTATATAGGCAGTGAATTTTGGTATCTTTATAGATAAAATTAATATGTTAATCAACAAAATTTACTAACTTATGTAGTAATAGTATATTACGATACGGGCGACTTAAATCACCTATTATTATACGGCGAAGTTAGGGCCCGAGCGTCAGCGAGGGTCCTAAACGCCGTGTAATAATAGGCGAATTTAAGTCGCGAGTATCGTATACTATTTTATAGCTCGAGTGATTTAAATCCGCCACACTACATCTGTACTCTCAAAATTTAATAACAAACAAAGGCTATGCACTCCACGAATGATAATTCATTAAAAAAACGAATTCTATTTACCAGCAAAACTATGCATTCTACGAATGATAAATCGTAAAAGAAAAGCGAAAACTGCAAAAAAGCAAAATCTAAGCACTTCGTGAATAATAAATAGAAAAAAACTAAAAAATATATATAAAACATGAAATAACATTATGTCAAACTGTTGAAATTAATTCTGTAATAATAAAAATCTAAATTTCCTTTCATATATGTATTAGGGCCGTAGGAGCAACAATTGGTAACTTATGTATTGTATTAGCAGTTGCGTTTAGGGGAATCACAGACGCAACGGAGTCTTAGAGCGTCGAAATGACTACCTCTTCGCTTCACATGTTACACTGATATTAACTTTGGTTTTACACGTATTTAACACGCTTATAATTGTTATTTATTTTGAAAAATATCAATATAAAAGAGTTGCAATAATCTACACCTTATTATTATCGATGAATAAATTCTTAAAAATAATTCAAATATCAAAATATCGCTCATTATAAGTGCGTGATTTAAGTGAATTCAGCGTTATATTCATTATCGAACAGCGTAAAAATTTATCGTTTAACTATCGGCTCAGCGGGATTTAAGCGCGGATTTAAATCACGCAGTGCTATAAAAATTATTTCTACAATTTTTACTATATTATGTAGCAATTTTTGTTGAATATCAATACTACTTTTTCATGTGTTTTCTAGTAAAAAATATTACATATATAAGAATTATTTGTCAAAATGAAGTAATATTTCTGATAAAACGAGTACGTCACAACGTTACTATATTATATAGTAATTTTTCATATTTTTGCAGTAAAATTTATCCAGACATTTTTCTCAGTGTAATAATAAATTCTATTCAGTTATTGACTTTTAATTCTTAAAAAACAATATTTATTATAAATGAAATAAGCTGATCTTGGCTAAATAAATTTAATCATAAAATGATAAAATTGATATAAAAACAAATATCATATTTCTTCTATTTTCATTGAACATTTCCATATACTTAAAACCGTGATTAGATAATAATGAATTTAAGTCTTTACGTAGGAGTCATAGTGTTTGATCTTCATTATATACAGTGTGTTTCTGAGAATATACATACCAATGAATTTTCATCATATATTAAAATTTTTAATCTGTGTGCATTCGTATTAGCTGTACAAGAATATTTTAATTTATATCTTGGAAACTGGAGAATTAAAAGGTAATTTTATATTTATTTTCAAAATTTTCTTAATAAATGAAATAATATTTCTAGAAGTACATTATTTTTATTATTATTATCGCTATTTACTTAATTAATAAATAAATATTACAATATTATCTTAATATTTACATTGAGTAGCTTGCATATATAATATTTACCTATTTAACCTTAAATTTTATGTTAACGGTTTTTAAAATCTAAAAAATGTTTATAATCGCAATCTAGTTTATAATCGAGTCAAAAGCTTTAATGAAAAAAAATCCGCTTCTACAACGCTGAAGAACACCCAATTGAAAATTAAAATAATATAAAATATTTGGATATATTTTGAAATATTTTAAAACTATTTCGAATGTTTTAAAATAAAAAAAAGTATTCATAGCAAAAAATTAAAATAAAAATAACGGAGTTCATTTTTCTTACCTAATCAGGAAAGCTTTCTTTTCGAACCTGGGTTCAGTCCTCGCCTACGACTCGTCTCGTAAACTCCTCATTTTGAAAATAAACGCGTTCCTGATCCGATAAGAATCATACTATTTCTTTAATAGATTAAAACCTTAATTTTTTATTATTAATTAAAAAAAATACATTAACTTTTTCACCAACTTTTTTTGGATCGATCTTAATAAAATAAGGTTTATTCTTATTACTAAAATATTTCAGGAGGAAAATTCATGGAAACATTTTGAACATTATTAACCAGTGAAGAATAGCAAAAAGTTGAATTTCATAAATAAATCGATATTACGGGGTGCTTATTAATTGTATTTAAAATGTTTTCGCAAACACTTCTGAAATTTCTTGATGAAAAAAATAAGCCTTATGTTAGTATGATCAAACCAAAAACAATAAAGTTTCGGCAAGAAATTGATGTTTTTTTTAATAGATAAGAAATATTTTAAATAAATTTCTCTTGTTCTCTTTAATTTTATATTTCTTACATATCTTAAATATACCACTTCATACCAATTAAAAGAGAAATGCAAGAATGCAAGTTACAAAATATGATTTTTTGCAATAAAAGAAATAAAATTGTATCGGTGGAAATAGCTCACTTGTCTTGTGTGTGATAAGCTCAGGGTTCGAATCTCGACACAGACGGTTTCCTACTTTTTTTTAAAAATTAATTATACTTCACATTTAAAAAAATAAAATTTGTAAAACATTTTCTACTCTTATATTACTAAAATCAATGTAACATTTAAAAATCATATACAAATTCAGCTCTTTAAAATGTTCTTAATTTTCCGAAAAAAGAAACCACAAAAGTATTCGTATATTTTATGGTTTAAAGCTTTTCATATTTTGCTCCAAAGATATTTTGTTACATAGATAAAAATATAAATACTTAAAGGACTGACATATTTAAAAATTTTTACCAATTTGAATCCATCAAGTCCTTTTTAATGATTATTTATTTACAGCAAGCAGACGTATCGTGATTACCAGTGGATATTAATAATTTTAGAGAACCTTCATAAAACATTAAAATATGATTAATTCACATCAATTCTTCTGTGTTTTACTACTATTTCTTAGTATGTATCAAATTAAAGGATCTACTCTCTTAAACATCACAAACGAAGCAATATCAATAGGTCAACAGATGAAACAAGAAACGGAAAAAAGAGAAATATACAATAACAGGACTGATTTTGACAAGAAAATAGAAAAATTATATAATATTTTTTCACCGTTCATACAAAAAAATGATCCGGATCAGCTAGAATTTGCTACTTCGATGTTACAAGTATCTGCTTCTTTTCTGCAAAAATCTATTCTTTTTAAAAATATTAGTTTTAATGATTATAGAAGTTATTTTGATGAATTTTCTTTTATGGTTGAAAATATTGTAAGATATCCAAGAGAAGTTATGTATGATGAATTTCTGAGACCCGTAGTTGGAACTTTTTATTGGATCCCGAATAAAAAAACTTTAAGAGATGTGTTAACTGAGTGTCATGAGATATTAAAAATAAATGATCCACCTACTGGGCAAAACATTGTTACTGAAATAGCTAAGTTTAGTCCCGTAAGTAATATGAATTTAATATAAAGTAAAAATATATTATAAATTAATTGTTTGCTTGCTTACGTTTGTAATATTCCACATACGTGTTTTAAAAATATACAACAACAATATGGAATTTGCATGGTTCGAAATTAGGTTATTTTTATTTTATTATAAAATATTTTCCTTAAACTAGTCTTTTTTTAAAGCGATATTCATATATTTTAATGAATATGGTCAATGTCCCAATTGCTACTCGCTGTTAGAAATGAACCTATTACTAACCGCTCAATGTTATTTAGATACAAAAAAAAATTTTTAACAATGAACGGCTAGTAATAGGTTTGTGAGTAGCAATTGAGACATTGACCATACATCCTGTCGATACTTTCGAAGTTTTCCGAGAGAATTCAACTTTCATTCATTACGGTTATGTTAATTTATTTGAAAAATTATAAGTAATTTAAAATGTTAAATAGTAGTCTCGTTAATAACAGTTTAAACAATATTGAAATTTATAAACAAAAATAAGGATTAAGACGATGAATGATTAAAAATTATTTATTATTGGTTAATTTAGATGATTGTAGATGTCATATTGTTTCATTATATAAAAGTAGTATTTTCTTTATTCAAAATTGTTAATTAAATACTCTTTCAATCTATTCAAACATTGGAGTAGTATTTCATGGTCACATAATACTGTTACAGGTGAAAAATCGAAAAATCTCAGAAATTCAGAAAAAATTTTTCGACTTGTCCGAATTTGCTATTTTCAAAAATCGTACATCGAAATAGAATTTCCTTTTTAGGATCATTCTATTTCATGAAAATTTACAGCGGAAAACTCAAATTACTTACAAATTCAGAAAAAAAAAACTGAGAAAAAGGATTTGAAAATAATTACATACACATTTACATTGTCTTTCCCTTCTTACTTTTTTTTTGGTGTATCTCACACATATACAATAGAAAGTAGAATATTTTTTGATACTTTTTTTTTTATAATGAAAAATCATACAAATTTCATACGTATGAAATAATATATTATAAACATTTGTAATGCATACAATAATAGATAATTCATGTGTGTGCATGTTTTATACCCATAAGTACACTTTTGTATTGTCTTTTCCTTTTATTTTAAAAGTTATTTAAAAAATTTACATCCATTTAAGTTTGCTTAATGTTCAATTGATTATTTTAAAAAAATGTCATAAAATTAAAATTAAAATCTTCTGACTAAAGAAAAATTTTATTTTTGCTTCATAATTTTAGAATAATTTGAGTAATATATTTGGTTTTAATCGAAAGTTTTTAATCTTAACTTTAGCAGTACGATCAAACAGTAGATGCTAATTTTGTTTAAAATCTTAATTTTGACAAAATTATTCAGAATTTTTTTATGATTCTATGCCCTGGTAGAAAATAAGCCAATAGAAATGGTTGGTTAAGTAACTCTTGGGCAATACGTTCAGCCAACGGTTAGAAGAAGAATTAGCCAGTGGTTAACCAACGGTTGGTCAAAGGAATTAAATACAAGATTTGGGAGGTTATGTTAATATGCACGTGCTGATGGATATCTTGTCTTCTTCTTCTATAGTTTTACTGACATTTGGCTATATATATATTCTCTGTGCCATTACCCGGTAGTTCTCACTTTTTCGAGGCCGTGAAGGCTCCGTGTTTTTATTTTATTTCAAGTTATAGTTTGGCCAGTAGGACTTTTCTAAAAGGTTTTTCGTGGTCTCTGGGTTCTACTCCTCGCAGAGAAAATAGAAAAAATTTTCCGAATTTTTCTCGAGGAATCGAACTTTGCTCCTCTAGAGCGTGAGCCAAGAGCCTTACCCCCCTGCGCTACCGCCCTTCTTGCTGATGAATGTGTATGTGTACATGTACAATACGGCTATACCCTATAATAGCTGTACATATAGCTACGTATTATAAAAAAAAAATACATAAGTAAATATTTTTTATTCATTAATTTATATTTTCAATATTTTTATAGTTATAAAATGTTAACATTTATAAAGTTTAAATAGTTATTTCTTTTATTAATTTGAAAAATTAAGGATCTGTTGGCTAACAAAGTTACTAAATTATTAACCAACGCTTGGGCTAACCGTTGGGTAACAAACCCATCTTTTTGTGACGAAATTAGCAGTAATTTTTAGCAAAAGTTGGTTAAACTGTTGGCCAAGTAGTCGCGATTTGACAAACTGATCGCTAAAAGTTGGTTAACATTTCTACCAGGGATGTAAGAAAAAAATATTTGAATTTGTTAACAAAATCCAAAACTCAAATGCAATGAACTCTTTTTGCAGAAGTGTATTTATAAACAATTTACTCCTTTTTTTATATATTTCATCTTAATATTCATTATTTTATAATTAATTTAAATAAATTGGTTTTAGTTTGCACAATCTCAGCAAGAAATTTTAATACTTTATAGTAGAAATATTGCTCTTCTAGATGCATTTGGATACAGTACGATGCAGTATGCTTACGCGTTGTTTCAAGTACTAAATGATGGTTTGTTTTACATTTTATATATGTTTTTTGAAAGTACATACGTATCAATGATAATATTCAACTCTTAAAAGAAGATAATAAAAAAATAGTCTATTGCATATTTATTCTATGAATTGTACGAATACCTGTATTTAGGTTTTTTTGAGATGTACACTTAAAAGATGATTCTTTCACTTATGCTTATGATAAATAATAATTTTTTAATTATCTTATGACTTTTCTCTCATTTTGTTTTATATGAAAATAGTAAATCATGCAACTAGGGTTTAAAATCATATATTTTTCCCGAGGGTTGATTTGCGACCTGAGCGAGCAAAGCGAAATGAGAAGTGTAATTACCCGAGGGAGAAATATACCTAACTCCCGAGTTGCATATAGTGCTTTATATCAATCTTAACCGTGGCCACTTTATTAACTTAAAAAAGCGGAATCAATTGAAACAAATTGAAATTAAATTAGTTTTATAGAAATTTGCAATAACTTATTCGATTTTATAAATTTCCAGTACTTACAAACTCGAATAATTTTGGAGAAAACAAATCAGCGAGAGAATATACTATTCTCTTACTAAATTTTAGAAATCAATTATATCTTACTTTTCGATCGCTTTTTGAGTTCGGAAAGAGCCCATTTCTTTTGAGAATAAAATTCATTTCTAACGAATATTTTAACAATAAATCAATTAGAAAAAAGGGAAATAAATGCAGAAGGAATACCTTAAAATAGTATATTATTAAACGGGTGTGTAAAAGCTTTATTTACGAAACAAGAAGTTTACCGCCCGAGCCGGAGGCGAGGGCTGTAACGAGTTTCGTAAAAAAGCCTTTACACATCAGTTTCATAATATACATGGTGATTGGATAACATCGATACATATTTATATCATTGGATTCAGTGCAATAAGCTGACTTCGAAAAAAATGATAAGAATGTATTTTAAATTTGACCAATATATTGCTAATATATTGGGGGTATTAGAGAAAATTTTACCAACATATTGCGAATATATTGGCAATATATTGGTAGAATTTAAAAAAATTTTATATTATTTATTTCGGGATCAGCTCATTGCGCTGAATCCAGCGATATATATATGTACCGATGCTATCCAATTACCCTGTTTTATACCACGAGAGCCGAATAATCATGTTAAAGTTATGATTTTGAGGTTAGAGTGGTATAAAAATACATTAACTCATAGAACAGCCGCTAATTGTTAATAAACCGTTTACAGAATAGAAGATTGTCCGTTTGAACCCTCATTCGGGATCCTTTTTCTTTTTTGAATCTACTTATAATTTAAATATTTCTTATAAATTAGTTGGAAAATAAACATGTAATAATTGCCCATACATATTAGAAGATATTGATGAATTTGGATAATTAATAAGTATTTACTTATTTTTAGCAATACATTTACTGAATGTAGTGGATCAATCAGTCGTAAGAAATGTCCCGTGGAGAAATGAAAATGTCATTGAAAAAATGAATTTATTGGAGTCTGAATTCAAAGAAAGAAACGAAGACACATTTAGGTTTGTTAAAAGTTTGGTATCATCATTGCCACGAGAATCATGGAATCGTTTTTTCAATAATTCTGTGGATTTAGGAGGCGAATTTCTTTATTACAAACGAGGTTAATAAGATATTAATTAAATTATTTACGTAAATATTTCAATATTTTATTATTTAATAATTATTTGTTTTTCAAAGATTTCATATTCACAACGATGCAAAATGTTTTTCAAAAGTACATTGTAAATGAAGTTGATATTAATTCTAGAGGGACATGTACAAAAGAATGTCGATATTATAGTCAAACCAAAGTATATGGATGTTTCGATGAGAAAATTTGCGCACAACAACGAACATGTAATGGAAATCTATGGAACTGTAATGATCAAATTAATTATCCTATGAATATTTGTCCTTCAGTAAGTAATTCATTACTTGTATGCAAAAAAGCTTCGCAATGCCGGAAAAAATACTTTTCTTCAAACCTTGACGGGAAATTCTGCTTGTATAACAAAGTATCGAAATTAAGGTAAGTGTACTAGTTCTTGGACACCTTAAGAATGGTACCACCCAATAATTGGACACGGGTAAAATCGCGATTTTACCCGTGTCCAGTTATTGGGTCGTACCATTCTTAAGGTGTCCGAAAACTGGTACATTTACCTTATAACATATTATTCAAAAAGTCTTAAATCTTTAGACTTATCATTCGCGATTTTTAAAGTGTTTGAATGTTTATATATCGCTGAATTTTCTTCAACATTTTTTTAGATTAATTATTAATTATTAGCGTTGCAAATTTTCGGTCAGGTCTTAAGAAAAATAGTATGCTCTACTCAGACATAACATAGATCTATCTGACGTGTGTTTGCTACAAAAATCTATTTTATACCCTCGTTAATAAAAATACTATTCTTAAATAACATTTTTGAAGCATATTTTAAGTGATTATTTACTAAAATACATCATTTGTTATTTATTTTACTTTAATATGTCTTTTCATTTTCATTTTTCGTACTTATTTTGTTAATATATTTATTTAGCAGTTTAATGTACAAGAAATATAAAATAATCCATGTAATTTCCACGGCTTATTTTGTTCTTGGACTTTCTTGTAATTTTGAAACATTCTTTCTTTATTAGAATTTCATTAATTTTAATGCATGTTTTATACATATTTTAATTTAAAAAATTTTGTTTTAATCTTCATCTTTTTTCATAGCAGTTAAATACTTTATGTTTATTAAATACATTCAAACCAAAATTTTTTATTACTTATTAAAAATATCCTCTATTAAAATTATACTAAATTGATTTATTTTCTATATCAATTTTGCTTTATTAGCAATTTTAGATATTTTAAACTATAAATAAAAATAAATTAATTATATGTAAACAGAACAAAAAAATGTCTTCAAGATACAATTTCATAGAGACAAGTGGTGGCTACTATGGAGAAAAATATTTAAACGGAAATGAACCATATTGTAGCAGCGGACTTGTTGAAACTAAATCTTGGATACGGGGAATTTTCAAATGTGCTTATTGCACTTGTACATGCGATAATGCAAACATTGAAGGCGATCGCTATTTCAATTTAAGAGATGTTACTTCTGATACAGAATCAAATAAGTAAATAGACTTCATTAGAGTTTTATTAATAATTTATAAAATAAAATTGTTCTTTAAACATTGTTTAAAATTTTTAGCGTGGTTATCAACGCACGATTTAAGATAGAAAATAATGTGATTCATATTCAGATACAGCAAGCAAAACTTTTACCTGAAGCAAGAATTAACTCAAGTTTGATTGATTGGAAGCCGATAGACAATTATACAATACATGATAAACAGGTCAAGAATGGAAAGGATTATCATACAATTTCGTGGCATCAAAGAACTATGTGTCTAGATCAATTAACTTCACCTAGTAATCATGTTCTCACAGGAGTAAGATTTATATTGAAAGATGGTTATTTAAAATTAGAAATCCAGGCTACTCCATTTGATTATAAAACTGGCAAATTAGCATCAAACATGAGCTACTGGATTTCCAATAATGAAGATTTACGTTCTAGGTAAAATTAATTTCATAATAATTATTTTTTTAATAGTATTAATAATTGATTTTTAATAACTTTATTTGTATCAGATCTGAACTCAAGTTCTACAGACGTGAAAAACATGTACTTGACTTGAAATCTACTCAATATTTCCAATTCACCTCAAGCGATATGAGAGCAAATATAGGCCAAGACACTATTCCTTATATAGATCTTGGAAATGTTCACAAAATTCTTATCGATACGGTTCCACTTTCTGGTCTTGGTATTCATCATAATAGTATTCAAGAAATTGGAGATTTATTAAGTTTCAATATCGTTTCATACGATTTCGCACCACACATAAAATAGTAATTTGCATTGCATATAAATAAATCTGAGATTATGTTTGGTACAAGTGGTTACTTATTATGAGTGGAAAAGAGTTGTTTTCCTTTTCACAAATGCTTTCATTACCAAATCAAATGAATTGATTGTAATTTTTATTCTCTTTTAATCTCAATGTTTTTTCGATCAAACAATCAATTTTAATATATATTTTGAAGATGCAAAGTATGAAAGTTAGGAATAATTTTGGTAAGTTTCACTAGATTTTTCAATACCACAGTACAAATCCTAATATGAATTGGCAAAATATCGCAGTGCTAGTTAAACCCGACAAACCAAGAGAGTAATGTTGTAGTAAGCGTATTATTGAGTTTGATTATGTTTGTGAGGACCCTGATAGAAAATTGATCATTATTATGAGCATGATTGATGGTCAACGGATGTTAAAACGACACTTATCTGAAAATTCTAGAAATACTTTTTAAAAAATTTCTAGATAGGTGTCATTTTAACATCTGTTCACCATCAATTATGCTTATAATTATGATCATTTTTCTACCAGGGGAAGTATAAAATTATAAATATATTCTTAAAGTATAGAAATCGACTATGCATACATTCATATTATGACTGGTAGTTTCTTACACTATTATTAAATTGTTTGCTCCATCTGTGATAGAAATCAACATAATAATCATTTTCGCTATCTTTGAATTTATGTATGTGAGATATTATATATAAAAATCATCTAAATATTGAATAATGCTCATTTATTGATCCTAAAAAGAAAATGAATAAAAATGTATGCATACATTTAGAATTATTAATTATTTGAACATAAAATTGAAAGAATGATATTAATATGAAAAAAAATTGATGTTGATCAAACGTTACAATTAAAGTCCTAAACTTGAAACATATTAAAATCTTATGACCTTGATACTACCAATACAACATTGTATATTCATAGATATAAACTAAAGTGTATTGCCGTATATCATTATCATTCGTGTATATTAAATTTATTCCAAACTACCTACAGATATAATTATCAATTTTTTTTGTTAAAACATAATATCAAAGACAGTTAGTTCATTTGGTTTTCCCGTAATAACAGAGTTGAGTAAACAGTTTTTAAAAAAATATTTAGATGCTAATTGTTTAAAGTTATTATACTTTAGTTAAAGAAATGTAAAATACCAACATTACCGGTTTCAAAATTTTTGATTTTTTGAAATATTTCTTTATTATAGCCTTGTGTTTTAGTCAATAAAAAGCTTAATACAAAAGTATTCCAGAAAATTTTTGAATAAAGACTAGAGAAATGTAAGAAATTGCAATGTCAGTAAGAAGCTGATCTGAACTAAATAAATTTAATCATAAAATGATAACATTGATATAAACACAAATATCATCTTTCTTCTATTTTTAATCAACATTTACATATACTTGAAACCGTGATTAGATAGTAGTGAGTTTAAGACTTTACATAGGAATCATAGTGTTTGATCTTCATTATATACAGTGTTTTGAGAATATACATACCAATGAGCTTTCATATATTAAAATTTTAAATTTGTGTGCATTTCTATTGCTGTATAAGATTATTTTAATTCTTATCTTGGAAACTGGAGAATTGAAAGGTAATTTTATATATTTGATCAAAATTTTTTTAACAAATGAAAAATATTTCTAAGAGTGGAATATTTTTTTATTCATAATTTTTTCTTTAAAATTTTGAAATCAATTCAAAAAATTCGTAATAAACACTATTTTTATTTTTTCAATTTATTGGATATTACAAGTAATTTAATTAAAAATTAGGTTATAAATTAAAAATTATATAAAACTAATCAGACATATTATCAGAGTTACATAAAGAATTGGGAACGATTTCTGTTCACAATAAAGTAGTTTTCATAAAATAATTTCATAAAAGATTTTATATTTATTAGATTTGGTGTTTCATTAAAATATTAAAAAATAATAAGCAAAATTTGAATACATAAGCCAATAAACTTCTATTTATAATTTTAGTTATTTATTAGTTTTATTTATTTAGAGATATTTATTAGTTTAAGAATGTTTATAATTTGGTGTTCTGTAAGATTTTTTTGCATAATTGGCGATTTATTTTAAAATCATATATTAGATGCAAAATTTTCTTTGATATTTTTTAACTTATATTAAACGTTACAACTTTTTTCCTAACACTATTTAATATTTTTGCAATTTATTATTGCTTCTTCATACAGTTAGCATTGTATTGATAATATCATTTTTTCTATTGTCTTATTTATTTATATATTTTTAGACTTAAAGAGTTAAAAAGGGGTTCGTAATAAAATTTTTAGCAATCAATGGGTGTCCATGTATTTATTTAGTTGACATTTCCTTTAAAACCTCTAGATTGATTTGCACTGACAGAAATGATTTTTAGCGGGGAAACGAATAGTCCACTTGATTAGAGTTTTCCCGCGCAAAGAGAAATCTACTAAACGTTAGTAGAATCATGTATACTTACAAACACCGCTATTCTTGTTTTTAAAATAAAAATCGTTTTCCGTTAGGGGAAATCTATTAACCTGGAGAGGAAATCTGACTAATTGTATTTTCACTTAGAGAATACAACATTATTAGAATTTCGTCATTAGATAGAGATAGAAATAGAGACAGGCTCACAATGAGAGACGATAAGATGTATAAATAAATAGATGACTAAGCGCTGTGTTGATGGGTCAATGAACCGTTGGGTCCATGGATTGGTAGGTCGATGGCTTAATGGATTGATGGACCGATAGGTTAATAGGTCGATGGATTAATGGATCTATGGGTTGATGGATTATTAGATTGAAGGGTCGATAGGACGGTGGGTTAATGGACGATGAATTAATGAATCGATAACCCTGGAAGAAAATTGACCATATTGTAGGCATAATTGCTGGTCAACAAATGTTAAAATGGCACTTATCTAGAAATTATAGAAATGATTTAAAAAAAATTTCTAGATAAGTGTCATTTTAACATGCGTTGACCGACAATTATGCTTAAGATATGGTCAATTTTCTTCCAGGGAAGTTGATGGATTAATAGGCCGATGGGTTATTGGGTCGATGAGTTGATGGATTAATAGATTATTAGATTTATTATTTTACTATTCCATCGCTGCATTATACTATCAACCAATCGACCCATCATTTCACCGGTTCATCATCTCTTCCACTCATCATTCCATCGACAGATCGACCTATCATCCGTTGACCTATTTAACCAATTAACCATCATTGCATTAACTTATCAACCCATCGACATATTATCATACCAATCTATAAAATCAACTACCCATCATTGCAATAACCCATTGACCCATCAGCCCATGAACCCATCGACACATCAACCCACTAAACCAACAACCTATCTTCACATTAATTCATTTACTCACCAACCCATCGTACCAACTACCCATCATTGCACTAACCCAGTAACCCATCGAACCATCAACTCATCAAGCTATTGACATATTATCCTATCGACTCATCATCTCATTAACCTATCAACTCCTGGATTCATTAAAATAACTACTTATCATTGCATTAACCCATCGATCTATCATCCCATAGACCCATCAAATCAACTACCCATCATTGCACTAACCTATCGATCCATCAACACATCGACCTATCAACACATCGATCCATTAATCCATCGAACCATCATCCCATCAGCTCATCGATTTATTAAACCAACTACCCATCATCTGATCAGTCCATCGACTCATCATCCTATGGACCCATTGACCCATCTACCCACCAACCAAATGATTTATTTATTTATTAATTTTTTATGATGGCCAGACTTTATCTCTATCTCTGTCTTCTGGCGTGATGTTTAAAAACTTATAATGACGTGGTGTATCTTTACGTCCTTTTTTAGTATGTAAAGATATATTTTCAATACTTCAAATAGAAATTTGTTTGGATGTAGAAAAAATTCACTTGGGAATAGAATGATTAAAGCCCATGTAAAAAATATGTCGTCAAGCATTTTTCTATTAGACACAAGAACACCCGAAAACAAGTAAATTTTATTATTTCCCCAAGTGGAAATATGTTACCGAGAATAACAAGAATACTTTCTACTACCGGCTAGTGGATTCCACTTGCCTTAAGAAATCATTTCTTTCAGTGAGCTTTAAATTTTATATTTGATGGAATAGTTACATTTTTTTAGCCTTTTTAATATCTTTCATAGTAATATTTACTTAAATACAATGAACTTTTTACACGTGAAAAATAACACATTAGAAAGCAAGAATAGTAAATTATGCAACTAGGCAGTAAAGTCGTATATTTCTCCCGAGGGTGGATTTGTGTCCCGAGTGAGCAAAGCGAAGCGAGGGGAGCAAATACCCAAACCCGGTACCTGTTTAACACATTACATCAGGCTAGACTGTCTGACACACTATACCGAAAACTTTAACTATCGATGGATGATCAGCCACTTTTGTGCCCAACAATCCACCGATACTCAATGAGGTCAGATTTTTTTAAGAGAGAAATAGTTTTTTCCACACCAGATATACACGTACATTAGAAGAGATTATGTTATCACTTCGAATTTTTTTAACATCGATTATCAGGCAACTGCCAGGTGATAAACGGGTAATAATAAAGCACATTTGAAAATGGGACTGCCCTATCAGGACCTTAGAATCGCCCCATAACACGCCATCTAGGGACCCTGTAGGGCACCCTACAGGGGCCATATAATAATCTTAGGGTACCTTATAGAGAACACATTTTTACTCGGAATTTTTTTCTAGTCGGGGCTTTTAGTTACGGCATATTAAAATATTTGTAAATGACTATGATCGGTACCAAAATGGAGAAAAATAATGGCGAATTGTTTTTCGATTTTTAACCTTTTTTCAACCCTAAATTTTTCAAAAAGGGGTTAAATTATATCCTCAGAGCATATATTCCTGAAGATAGTATGTTGTGTTAAAAAGTCGTGGTCGTCTTTCGTATTGTGCAAGAAAGAAAGAAGATAAAATTTACCATTCCTATCTTGCTTTCACTAATCCAGTCACTGGTTGGTGCGAGAGAGTCAAAAATGGTATATCTTTCTTTTCTTTTTCTCCCACATTCCACAAAACTTACTTCTTATAGGAGTATATGCTCTAAGATTACATATGATAGTAATGATTATAGTGCGGGCTAGAACTACACGTGTGTTAAGTATCCCATAAAAATTTCAGTTAAGTAGTTTTTTTTAATCGTGTCTACCAGTTCAAAAAGTGTTGTTTCGAGAAAAACGCTTTTAAAGTTTTTTTCTTATAAGAATTGATAAAAAAAATCATAAAAAATCATTTAAAAAAGTATATACTTTGAGGTTTTCGAATCAACTGTCACAGAATTTCTATGTGTAAATCACTCAAAAATATTGTAGACACAAAAAACGAAAATTTCAATTTTAAGACTAACGCAAAATAGAAATTAAAATTGCTTTTTATAGCGTAGTTTAAAATTCAGAATCATCATAGCAATTTAAAATAAAAATGGAAGATAATCTTTTTCTTTTATCTTGTTAAATATTATTATCCAACACAAATTTGAATTTTTTTGTGAAAAGTTTTAATTTTTAACGATCACATTTCCTAATTTAAGATTTAATCCTAGCTAATCATATATGCAGTATATGTGTTTATTTAGAAAGTTATTACTAATAAACTACTGGACTGATTTGGTTCTTTGCACACAAATTGTATGAAAAAATTGTTTACTATTATTTTTTAAAGCACTTCAAACAATAAAGTAAATGTAATAAATATTTTGAATTCAATAAACTTTATAACAGAGCGTAGTGCCAAAGTAGTTGGCACCATTTTCTAATTTTTTTCATTTTTAGCAATGAAATCTTAACAATGTTATCAAATTATATATTTGTTACTTTCTACTCTGATATTTCAAAACTTCCATTCTCGCAACATTGAAGATACGAATACATGTGGAGGTCAGTAAGACGTTCTTGAAAAACGCTCACTTTTCAGAAACGTGGTCGTTAGCGTTTTACAAACTAATTCTTTTTCTAATGAATGTTTTTGATTCACAAATTATGATTCTAAACTTTTTTTTTAATTTAAATACCGACAACATGAAGAAAATTAAGGTTAAGAGTGGCCCCGGTGACTATCGCAATGTCATTACCTACTAAATCGTTTTTTATTTAATTGTTACCTTGAAAAGTTTTCCTATGCTCAATTAATTATTGATTCTGTTTGCAAATAAAATTCATTATATAAATTTAATAAATAAAGTTGTTTTTTGTAAATAAAAATAAAAATTAGTTCACATAACCATGATGCTGTGTTTTAATTTTCTCTACAATTCATTCCTTTATCTTTATAATTAATTTATAAAAATTTGTTCAAAGTAATTTAGCTACTGTTCTTATTTGTTGGAAAAATTTAATTATGCTTCTTTTAAATACATTAACTAATGAAAATATATTAAACAAATTTCACTATAAATTACATATGAAGTTTACTCTTCAATAGGTAAATATTATTTAATTAATTTAATTATAAAAATAATATTATTTTCTTAATTGATTGATTCAGTTATCAATCCAAATTTGTTAAGGAATATAATTTATTGCATTAACAGTTTTAAAAATATAAGATCATAATGATAATTATTATTATTTGAATTATTTCTTATATTACCACTATTTAATAACCGAATTAATAAATAAATAAATAAAAGAGATCCGGGTTAAAAGTAACGGGGGTAAATATTAAAAATCAGTTGATAAGATGTGAACAGTTTTACAGCTTCTATATTTCACTTCACATGTATGATATAATTGTTTCTGTTATGTAAACATTTCAGTACCTTGCAAAGAAAAACCATTTGACATAGCGATTTTTTTGTCAGGTAATAGAAAATTTTCATGCTTAAATGATTGTTTTTGATTAATTAAATATTTGTATTTATTATTAAATTGCATTTTTGTAGTAAAAAATCAGATGTTATATCTTACCCCGAACGCGTTGCAAACATGAACACGGAAATATTTTTAATAAAACCCCTTCTAAAAAACATCTATTGATGGTTCTAAAAAAATCCTGTATTAAATCATAGCTGAAGGGAATCACAAACATTTAGAGTAGGCGAGATACCAAAAAAAATGTATAGATGAAAAAATAGAAATACTTTTTTAAAAAGTGTTACTTTTAGGTCCAATCTCTCTTATATAATATTATCTTAATAATTACATTTGATCTCTTGCATATATAATATTTCCTTATTTAATTCCAAATTTTATGTCGACGGTTTTTAAATTCTTAAAAAGAATTATAATCGTAATCTATGTATCAAAAGCTTTCATGAAAAAAAAATATTCGTTTCTACAAGGCTATCATTCGCTATCATAACGCTATCATGCTGTTAAACAGCAATCATTCTAATTTTTTTATATTTTAATGACATCTTACACTGATTTTTATTATCATTATTTTTTTACAAACAAAGTGGACACCCAAAAAAAAGCAGGTGACTGTTCATGGTGATTGCGGCCCTTTAGATTGTCTGAAATAAAAAATTCCAACTGATTATTGTTCTACAGGCTTATCGTTCTCGCAGATATAAGATTTAAATATTTTTATCAATTATTAACAAAATGGTACCTTTTTGAAAAATAGCTTTTGAACATCGTATTTTTTTCTTAGAAATTGTTTTAAAAAGTAATAAAAAATTATTGAAAATTTATAATTCTGCTATCTGCGAAAGCCATTTTTGTGTAGAATAACATATCCAAATTTCAGTCTGATCAATTGGATAGATTTTTTATTAAGTCCATGACCGTTGGTACAGAGGCAGAAGCTGTATATCTGGCAAGTAGCTGACAATGTACACTTACGGCGCACCAAAGATTCACCTATTTATAAATTAATTATACTTCAAATTTAATGAATTAAAATCTCTAACACATATACTACTCTTATATTACTAAAATCAATATAATAGCATTTTAAAAATAATGATAAACTAAGCTCTTTAAGAGAATGTCCTTATTTTTTCCAAGAAAAAAAAAATTGAATATTTTATGAACAAATTCTTTCCTAACTCTGTTCAAAAGATATTTTATGTAATATAATTACAAATAATAGTTACATGGAGTATTATTTAAAATATATTATTATATACTAGTAAATATTTAAAATTCTGATATATTATAAAATTTTTAACCCACTAAATCTTTTTGATGATTATTTATTTACAGCAAGCAGACGTATTGTGACCACCTGTGGATGTTAATA
The DNA here is from genome assembly GCA_017163975.1 of Anastatus disparis. Classification (NCBI taxonomy): domain Eukaryota; kingdom Metazoa; phylum Arthropoda; class Insecta; order Hymenoptera; family Eupelmidae; genus Anastatus; species Anastatus disparis. Next base: position 1,518,470 of record JAFFSR010000012.1, read on the forward strand.
ATTTGACAGTATTTTTATAGAACATTAAAATATGACTAATTCACATCAATTCTTCTGTATTTTACTACTATTTCTTAGTACTTATCAAATTAAAGGATCTACTCTCTTAAACATTACAAATGAAGCATTATCAACAGGTCAACAGTTGATACAAGAAATAGAGAAAAGAGAAATATATAATAACATAACCGATTTAAAAAAGAAAATGGAGAAAATACATAATATTTTTTCATCGTTTCTAGAAAAAAATGATCGAAAAGATATTCACGATGCTGGCATGATTTTAGCAGAATCTAATGATTTCCTGAAAGAATCTATTCTTTTTAAAAATGTTTTCATTAATTATTATGATTTATATGTAATGGTTGAACTTGTCGCAGAATATCCAGAAGATAATATGTATATTTTTCTTAAAGAACCCATTCGAGAAAATCAATATAACTTCTCAACAACATACAAGACTTTAGAGGATGTGTTAAATAAGTATCATGAGATATTTCAAATAAATAATCCAGACACCGGGACAAACATTATTACTGAATTAGCTAAATTTAGTCCCGTAAGTAATATGAATTTAATTTATAAATCAATGTATAAATATTTTATAAAATAATTTATCGTTTCCTGATGTATATAATATTCTACGTGTATGTTTTAAGAACATGTACAAATAATATGGGATTCTACTGTTCATCGCGTCTTGTGGATATCTTTGAAGCATCATTTAACGAAATTCAGCTTTTGTTTATTACAATCATGCCAATCTATTTGAAAAATTCTAAATATCTATCCAGAAGTCGTCCATCTACTAGGTAGATGGACGATTCCTCCATCTTTTGGTACTATTGAGATATTTTTCCTTTTTTCTATTGAACATCGTGACTTTTTTAGTTAAAACGCATTGGAATTCAATAGTTTATTAGATATTTTTTGTAAAAAAATTCAAGTTTTTTAGTCTAGAATTTCTAAAATTGATAAAATATCATTATTTTGAAAATAAAAAAAATTCTTAAGGTGACATCGTTGTTTTTATAATTTTATGTAACGAAAAAATGTTTTAATTACCTAACAAAATCTAAGGTTTAAATGTAATGCACTCTTTTCATTGGTGTATTTAGTATAAACAATTTACTATTTTTTTATGTATCTTTGCTCTTCAATATTATCTCTTTTATAATTAATCTAAATAAATTAATTTGTTATAGTTTGCACAATCTCAACAGGAAATTTTAATAGTTTATGGTAGAAGTGTTGCTTTACTAGATGCGTTTGGATACAGTATGATGCAGTATTGCTACGCAATATCTCAAGTAATTACTGATGGTTTGTTTTACGTTTTGGTATATATGTTTTTCAAAAGTATCTTCGTAACATAGACAATACTTAACTTTTAAAAGAAGATAATAAAAAATAATGTTTGCTTTCACGTATTTAATTTATAAAAACCGAATATTTAAATTTTTTAACATGTACACTTAAAAGACAATTCTTTTTTCTCATGTTTGCGATGAATAATAATCATTCAATTATCATAGATTTTTCTTTTACTATTTTATATAAAATATTTCATTCTTGACGAATATTTTAATAATAATTCAATTTGAAAGAGAAAAAAGAAAAAAGGGACGAAAAAGTGACACCTTAAGAAAAATACAGATCAACTCACAGAATGAAAATTCGACACTCTGTTCGGGATTATTTTCTTTTTTAAATCTGTTAATTATTTAAATATTTATTATAAGTGGTCATTTATTTGTCTTATAAAATAGTTGTGAAATAAACATGCAATGATTGATAATGCATTAAAAGATTTCTTTGAATATGAAAAATTTAACAAGTACTTACTTATTTTAGGAATAAATTTAGGATTCGATTTGAATCATCTAGGAGCTACAATAGATGACAAATGGACATATGAAAATGTCATTGAAAAAATGTATTTATTGGAAAAAAAATTCGAAGAAAGAAATGAAAAAACGTTATCATTTGTTAAAAATTTTGTATCAGTATTGCCACGAGAATCATGGAATCGTGTTTTAAATAATACTTATGATTTTATAGGCAAAATTGTTCCTTACCAAGAAGGTTAATAATATATTAATTTAAATATGTATATAATTTTTTCAATATTTTATAATTTGGTAATGATCTTGTTTTCAAAGATATAACGTACACAAAGATGCATAACGTTTTCCAAAAATATATTATAAATGAAGTTGATCTTAATTCTGACGGGACATGTAAAAAAGAATGTTCATATTATCATAAAACCAAAGTACATGGATGCTTCAATGAGAAAATTTGCGCGCAACAACGAACGTGTAAAGGAAATCTATGGAACTGTAGTAATGAAATTAATTATCCTATGAATATTTGTGCTTCGGTAAGTGGTTTATTGTTTACTTGCAAGAAAAGCTTTGCAATGTCGAGAAAAATACTTTTTTAAATAACTATATAGAAATATATTTTAAGTGATTACTTAATAAAATATACGATTGCTTTTTATTTTACTCTGATATGTTTGTTAAATTTTCATTTTATGTATTTATTTCGTAAATATGTTTATTTAGTACAATAAATGTAAAATAATTTCCACAGCCTTTTTTGGTTTCTGATTTTTTAGTAACTTTAAATTCTTTTTAACGAAAATTCTATTCATTTTTATAAGCTTTACACACTTTTTAATTCAAAAATTTTATTGTCATCTTCATTCCTCTTCATAGTCGTTAAACACTTTGTGCTTATTGAATACATTTAAACTATATTTATTCTATATCAATTCTGCTTTACTATTAACTTTAGATATTTTGAACTATAAAACTAATTTTTTTTATGTCAACAGAGCAAAATTATACCTTCAAGATACAATTTTATAGAGGCAAATGGTGTTTACTATGGAGAAAAATACTTCGAAGCAGAAAAATACTTTGGAGAAGAAAAATATTGTAAAAGCAAACTTGTTGAAACTAAATCTTGGACACGGGGAGTTTTCAAATGTGATTATTGCACATGTACATGCGATAACGAAGACCTCGAAGGTGATCGTTATTTCAACTTAAGGGATGTTACTTCTGATATAGAATCAAATTAGTAAATAGATTTCATTGATGTTTTATTAAAAATTAATAAAATAAAACTGTTTTTTTAATATTGCTTAAAATTTTTAGTGTCGTTACTAACGCACGATTTAGGAAAGAAAACAATGTAATACACATTCAGATACGCCAAGCAGAACTTTTGCCTGAAGCAAGAATAAATAGTAGTTCGGGTAATTGGAAAACGATAGACAGTTATAACATACATGATAAGAAGTTCAAGAATGGATATGACTATCATACAATTTCGTGGCATCAAAGAACTATGTGTCTAGATCAAATAACTGCACCTACAAATCAAGTTCTCACAGGATTAAGATTCAGATTTAAAGATGGTTATTTAAAATTAGAAATTCTGGCTACTCCATTTGATTATAAAACTGGTCAATTGGCGTCAGCACATATGAGCGACTGGTTTTCCAATTATGACGATTTTGATTTCAGGTAAAATTACTTTTATAGGAATTGTTTTTTAAATATTATTTATAACTGATTTTTGATAATTTCATTTGTATCAGATCTGAACTTGATTTCTTCAACCGTGACAAATATGTACTTAACTTGGAATCCAGTCAATACTTCCGATTTACTACAAGCGATATGAAAACAGATGCTGGTCAAGATACCATTCCTTACATAGATCTTGAATCTCTTCACAGAATTCGTGGTGAGACGCCACTTTCTGGTTTTGGTATTTATCATAAAAATATTCCGAAAATTGGGGATCTGCTAAGTCTTAGTGCGGCTACATACGATTATGCACCACACATAATATAGTAATTTGCATTGCTTATAAATAAATCTGAGATATATATTGTACAAGTATTTATTTATTACAAATATAGTACAGATGTTTTTATTTTTAAAAATAATAAAAAATTATGGACTACGGTATATTTGATAGCAGTTTTCCTTTTTTTTTCATTCAATAAGCAAAAAATGCTATTAAATGCTTTCATTCCTAAATCATCAAATGAATTAAATAGTCATTTAATTTTGATAAACGTTTTAAAGATATAAATAAAAAAGTTTGGGAATAAAGAAGATTCGGTAAATTTTACTATTTTAGGTTTTTCAGTATGATATTCAATTAGTTAATATTATAATATAAATCAGCAAAACATTGCGTTACTAGGTGAACCTTACGAACCAGAAGAGTATCAAATTTTTATTGGAATTGTTAAAAGTAACAGAGATGCTTTCAAGCAATAAATATGACTAATTACTTAACAATTTTAACATTATGCTGAACGGTGCAATTAACATAATTTTAATCGTAAATCGATTGAGATCGTTCATATAGAATTTAAATTCTACTAGAAAATCCATGCGCGCAAGCGCGCCCTATATCTAATCTAAATGTATGTAAATTTTTAATGATTGACTGTTAATATAGTGTTGTTATTTTCTGTTCATTATTAAATAGTAATAATTTCATATCTACTAATATTAGCATCAGTAAAGAAATTGATGTTATATACTAATGTAACAGAGCAGTTTACGCGGCATCAATGAATTTATAGACACGGAAAACTTCGAGAAAAATAAATCCCGTTTAAAAGATTTATTATCACTATATTCATTTTCCTATTATTATTTAAAAAAATTGAAAAATTAGTAAACTTTTAAATTATTTTTTAGATATTTCTTAAATCTTTCAAAATTTAAATAACATAAATTATTACAAAGTCAAAAGTTATTTTACAAATATATAACTTTTAATATCAATCTAATGTATTTGATTTTCAAGATATATCTTAAAAGAATTCCAAGATCGATCTCTGGACATAGTCATGTAAAATTATCCATGATTAAGAACATCTGTTTTTAATACAATGTAATGTGGTTTATAAAAACGACTTTTCCAGATTTACCATCACTTAAAATTTCACATTTTAAGGAGACATAAAACGAACACTACACCTACACTCATAAATATTGACTATCTCCACATTTTAGTGCAAAATTTCAGGAAAAGAAATGCATTAGATAGTATAAATTTTTAAATAAATTTATTCATTAGCATTTATGAATTTTTAATTTCTTGTACCAGAAAAATTTAATATATAATATTGGAATCCTAAATTCTCAATAACTAATGAATGAAGTTATTTAAAAATTAATATTTTCAACAATATGAAATCCATAAAATATATAAAAAATAAAATAGTTCAAATCAATTCTTAACGATATGTATATCGTTCCTATTTTTAAAATACAAATAAAAATAAAAATTCTAATTTATAATTTCTTAATTATAGTAGTTATATTATTCTTTCAAACAAAAGATTTTTAATTTTATTTTGCAGAAAAACTGTTTATTCTAAGTGTGGTTCAATTTCAATTACGAAATTAAATAAACAAACTTTTAAAAATAGTACATTTTAAGCAAATATATTATATTTAAAAAAAAAAATTTTTAAGCTGTTAATCTAGAAATATTTTATATACTAAATTATACTATCAAAATTGTATCACCTATCGGTTTTTTTATTATTTATTTTAAAATATTCTGAAATATTTTAAATCTTATTTTAAATTTACCAAATTACTTGCCAGGCTCATAGATAAATATTTTATGCTATTGTTATAAGCTAAAAAGTTCATAACATCTGTATTTTCTAATTTTATATACTATTTTATAGTACAATTTTTAAAATGAAAATTCAGAAGTAAATGGCATAGAATTGTTACCATGTTCTAATTTTAAATATACAATAACAAATGAATACAGAGCGGTACTTCGCACTCTCGACAAATTCACACAAAAGGAATTTTTGTAAGCGGAAGTTAGCGGAAGTTAGTTATACTAATAATTTTATTTAAAAAATCAAACTATAACTCAATAATTATAGTTTAATTATTTTATCAATGATTTTTATTATTAAATTCTAAATCGATGATTTTATTTAAGCATATTATAGTAAATCAAATCTCGTTTTTCGCCAATCATATGATTCTATTCAATGCACCAATCACATTCTTAGTATAAAATGTTTCACAACATCCGGCCATCGTTTTTTTAAAAGAGGATTTGAAAAACAAGTTTTCTCCATGTTTATACCTTGGATTAACTTTGCTAAATTGAACTTATGCACAGAAAAAACAAAGAAATATTGTATATCAGAACAATCTATATGTATTCGGTTCGAATACGAGTATGTATATCGTGTCATCATCGATCAGCCGATCCTCCGTCTGTTCGCATATCCCGGCTAATTAATGCCATTCAACTCAGCAGTCCACCACTACTGTACTTGCTCTACGTCTCTCTTTCTATCCATCTATACATCTATGTATCTATCTATCTACCTATCTTTCTCTCTCTCTCTCTCTCTCTCTCTCTCTCTCTCTCTCTCTTTTACATGTTTTGGTATACCAATGTCGCCTCCGGGATTAGTTTGATCGGTCTAACGCGTATGCTTGTTTCTGACTCTCGAGGGCCTTTTCTCATTATCCCCACTAGCAATGACATACATACTACGTTACCGCGTTACCGCTAATGCTACAATTTTTCCTATGTATATCCATATAAATGTGATATCATCAATCCTCAAAGGTATAACTTTTTTTTATAAAGAATGAGAAAGATTACGTTTCCAAAATTTGATCGCTTCCTAGTCACTCTTTTAGCCACAATACTTTTGCTGATGATATTATGTTTTCTCAGTAACGTAAAATGTCATTAGACTCCGGATATTAGATTCGTTTTGTAGCGGTTAATGAAACTGATTATGTAGCGATTTCTTTGTACACGTAACAAATATAATTAAAGCTTACTATTTATAGAACAAGTCTGAAAGGATCATTATAAGATATAAAAGGTTAATTTTGAAAAAAATTCAAAACAACAACTTTAATAATTTTTTCTATCTTTTTTGGAACTAATTAAAACGTGTTTATCGTGAACAACAATTTATGTTTCTATAAAAAAAAAAAATTTATTTTGTTGGAAATTTATTACTAAATTTTTAAATATTATCAAATTTATTTTTTGTAAAAACCCTTTTATTTAATCGATATTTTAATTATATTTACTTTTGGTTATTTAAATATGAATACTTATACGATTTCAATATTTTAAATTATATAAAAAATATAAATGTTTTTTTATTTTTTATTATAACAATTTTCATATATTATATCATGGATTAATTAAAGTATTTAATCGACATTGAATTTACTAAAAAATCAAATGAAACATTTTCAGAAAAAAGCAAATATATGTACACATGCAACGAAATAGTTTTTAAGACAATTGCTGTACAGAAAAGGGATTGCAAAGAAAATGTCTATAAGTGATTATAATTTAATATTCAGGAACCATTCTTCTTCATTCGTGCACATGAACATATAATTCTGCAAAATATAAAATTTTGACGAATGTCGCATTAATATTTATTGTGAATACCCCTGATATAGACTTTCAGCGTGCTCCCCTTTTTCACTATTAAGGGTATGGTTTCACGCTACTTTACCGATCGAAAATTATAATTTTATAAAATTACAATTTTTGAAAAAACTATACATCGGAATGAGTTTTCCTTTTATAGATCACTTCATTTAATTTCGATGAAGGGCGGAAACTCTAAAAATTAGCGGAAAAAAGCGTTAATCGAAGATAATTAGAAAAACAAATTTCTCAGTTCGAAAAAATCAAATTTCTCAAAAACCGTGTTTCGTAGGGAAATTTCCTATTCAGGATCATTTTATTTTTGAAAAATGAAGGGCGGAAACTTGGTATGATAAATCATATCACAAAAAAGCAAAATTACATTTTTCTAAAAAGATGCGATCAGCTGTAAGAATACAATGGCCGTGCAAGAAGCCATGTTTCATAGTTGGCATCAATGCTAATGTATAGTTTGGTACGCGCCAACTTCAAATTCGAATTTTAAATGTAAATTGAATTTGTTTTATATGTACAATTTCTACAAATAAACACTTTTTCAACATAAAACTGTTTTATTTTTTTTAAAACATAAATATGTAAAAAATTTAATATTATAAGAGAGAACAATATAGTTTACATCATTTGCGAACTCATTATTTTTTTTTAAATTTTCATTATAGCAAAATAAGTAATTTATTCGTTTCTTTGCTTGAAACAAAATATTTTTTGAATGACTTTATTGAATTAGCGAAACTTTGGCATATCCTAACCTTTTTAGAATGAAAATGTTTTCAAAAGCGAATAATAAGGATTACTTAATTTTATTGATAATTATGGTTTTTGAAAAATAAACAGTCATAAGTAATTTTGTTAAGATAAGACTTTGAAAAAACGTGAGAAAAATCACTTAATTTTTTTAATCTTAGTGTAATGAGTATAAAATAAAATTCATAATATTATTTTTGAAAAATTTGTAGAAATCTATTTTTCAAATTCATTATTTTCCTAATATTTATCTTTTTATTCGGAATTTAAATTTTACATTCATGTTATATATAGATTCATCAATCAAACATAAATATAAAAAGAATAGAAATGATTTGGAAATATATTTTTTTTGACAAAATTTTTTTAAAGATAAATGAACAAGACTCTCCGTGAAATACAAACTGCAAAAAAACTTTCTTTTATTTGACAAAGAATTCAATTTGGTAAATGAATGATTAGTTTTTGAATTTTGTAAATAAATTAGATCATAAATAAATGTACATTTTGAACCTTAAAACTTCAATTTTATTTATGCATTATAATACTTATCATTTTAACTAAATGTTATTTTTTCAAAAAACTAAAAAATAATGAAAAAATATAAATAATCGTAAATAAAGGTGAATAATTGTAAAAAAAATAAATAAATGTAAATATGTGTAAATAAATATTAACAACTGTATATTTATAGTTATTTACAGTTATTTACAGTTAGTAACACTTATTTACAATTATTTCCAGAAATTTTTTCCATATGGGCTTATCTTAATAAAATTATTTACAACTGTTTATTTTTAAAGAACGATAATATAAAATAATATTTGATGAGATTATATTATATAATAAAATTAGCAATAAAAAGTAATCCTTATCATTCGCTTTTCAAAACATATTTTCATTCTAAATAGGTTAAGATATGCCTAAGTTTTGTTAATTCAATAAAGTTATTCAAAAAATATTTTTTTTCAACACTGAAAAGGGAAGCGAACTGTGACTGTACTCTACGGTACAATCGGTGTCATTTTTAGAATACAGTCAGCCTACGCGTCAAAATGCGAACTAGTAGTCTCTAGAGAAGACTCATTATTCTCTGAGCGAAGACCTGTTCATTTCTTCGAACAAAAAACATCGCGGAGAACACTCAAAACCTCGCAGAGAGCACTCATTATCCTCTAGAAAACACTAGCATCTCTCTCGTACTTCAATGAATGTTCGCTATCGATACTAGCGCCACTCGCCGCCATAGAGTACAACCACTGTTCTAACCCCTTTTCAGTGAAGCAAAGAAACGAATAAATTACTTATTTTGCTATAATGAAAATTAAAAAAAATGATGAGTTCGCAAATGATGTAAACTATATTGTTCTCTCTTATAATATTAAATTTTTTTACATATTTATGTTTTAAATAAAATAAAACAGTTTTATGTTGAAAAAGTGTTTATTTGTAGAAATTGTACATATAAAACAAATTCAATTTACATTTAAAATTCGAATTTGAAGTTGGCGCGTACCAAATTATACATTAGCATTGATGCCAACTATGAAACATGGCTTCTTGCACGACCATTGTATTCTTACAGCTGATCGCATCTTTTTAGAAAAATGTAATTTTGCTTTTTTGCGATATGATTTATCATACCAAGTTTCCGCCCTTCATTTTTCAAAAATAAAATGATCCTGAATAGGAAATTTCCCTACGAAACACGGTTTTTGAGAAATTTGATTTTTTCGAACTGAGAAATTTGTTTTTCTAATTATCTTCGATTAACGCTTTTTTCCGCTAATTTTTAGAGTTTCCGCCCTTCATCGAAATTAAATGAAGTGATCTATAAAAGGAAAACTCATTCCGATGTATAGTTTTTTCAAAAATTGTAATTTTATAAAATTATAATTTTCGATCGGTAAAGTAGCGTGAAACCATACCCTTAAAACAAGAATTATAACATAATAGCGGCACAATCATATCTATAAGTAGTCACAGTATTCTGTAGCAAAAGTGTGCTTCTCTTTGATGATGTAGACAAGAATTATATCATATCTATGAGTAGTTACAGTATTCTGTAGCAAGGGTGTGCTGCTCTTTGATGACCAAAGTAAAATTTTGGTGAATAAAGATGCTTATTTTCTATGAGTGGCTAATTCGTTTTCTTTATGTGCGATTACTTTTTCATGCATATTATACCTTAAGTTTTTCTGATATTGACGTGTTTTTTACAAATACATTCTATATTCTATAATAGTATATGTTATAATAGCTCAACATTTGTATATTCGAATGCTTTGAATAAGAGGAATAACAGAAGTATTCTTTTGTATAGTTTTTTTCGAAAAAAATGAGTAGATAAACCGTGATTCAATGAGTTTGTGATCTGATTTTCATTTAATTATTATTTGATTGCAATATAAGAAAGATATACAAGATCTAAGTAATTTTCTTCCGCTTAAAAATTTTCAAAGAAATATTAGAGTTAAAAAAGTATAATGTACACATTGTAAGGTGAACTTTAATTATTAAACAAATAATATGGTAGATATATTGTTTTCTATCATAAGAATTTTGTTATGTTTGTATTTATTTTTTTTTAATTTTACAAGTTAAGATAAGCATTATTGAATCCAGAAAGCTGATAGTAGTTAAAGGACAGCCGCACTTGATTTAACAAATATTGACACTCAACAGAAAATGGGCTGGGAAAGACAGTGAAGGAGAGAGAAAGATAGAAGAGATTGGGTACGCACGTATAAGCCCACAGACTACGGAATTGAGTAGTTTCGAAACACAAACGTGCAGCCAATACTCGAGCATCAATCACCCTTGAAATAACTTGAAATTTTAACTGTCTCGATAGCTTACGCACAATAATAGTAATCTTTAATTAATCGCTGCTCAAGATATTAGTTTTTAAATCATTTTTTAAGCTCTCTTATATTGATTTTGTGTATGAGGTCATCCTTCAACTATGTAAGGATTTTGGAGGGGAAGAGATTTCGAAATTTTGTATCTATTTTTGCGTAGGAGAAGGAAAAGTTAACGACTCTACATATACATATACATTATTACAAATCTATTTTTAATCATAATACATGTTGGTATTTTTAAAACAGTAAATTTTGGTTGGTTTTATAACAGTCATAATTAAAAAATCTCTATTATAACTAATTGGGAGAGTATCAGAACTCTGAATCACTGATTTCGTTGAAACTAAGAAAAATATGAAAATAACTAGAGTTTTGATTATCAACGCTCAATAGATTCGGAACTAAATCATTTATAAATATATTTGTGAAACAATGAATAATATGTGATTTTTTTCTATATAATTTCCAAAGATCAAAAAATTTTAATCGTATAGGTAATACATATTTATGTTATCAGCTCTTTTTGATTAAATTACTTTTATCAGAATTACATTTCAAATTGATAATTTTTTGCTGTAGTAAGAAAGATGTTACCGACAAACTAATTTTGGGAAATATGAATATTGAATCTCTTAAAAATTAGGCAGTCTTGGGTTTTACTTTTCGGCAGATTTTCTATTTTAGTTGTTCTGAATTTAATCATAAAATTTGATCCTAGATCCGAAGGTGAAACACTCTTCTTATAAGTTCGTATATTATTTAAGAAGAGGTAGGAACCATTTGCCGCTTGGCGGCGCTGTGGTCAGGTGAGGGAAAAATATAAAATATTTTTTACACAGCGATTTACATTTTACTGAAACAGTAATATACTTCTAATATTGTCAAAGACATTAGCCATATATATGTAGAATAATTATTGATGATAATCTTGTTTGAAAAGTCTAAACTATTGTTATAAAACGAAAAATGCAGTGCGAAGTAGAGCCGGCGTGAGCATGTGTATACGTCGTTCTTTAATATTATTTTCTCTGTCGCACTTAGGAAAAATACCCATATGTTTACATCGGTTCTACCACGCGCCGCATTTTTCGTTTTATGATAATATTTTAGACTTTTCAAACAATATTAGCGTCAATAATAATTCTACATATATATGGCTAGTGCCTTTGACAACGTTAGAAGTATATTATTGTCTCGGTAAATTATAAATCACTGAATAAAAAATATTTTCTATATTTCTCTCACCTGATCGCAGCGTCACCCTATATAGAGTGGTGAATGGTTACGACCTCCTCTTAACAATTAAGTTAATTGAAAATTTATTATATTCAATCGTATGTGACAATTTCCTTAATAAACACTTTTGATTGCTTAAATGTGTGCTTTTTCATATTTTTAACGATTTTTTATAATGGTCTGTATTTGAAGTTTATTTTTATATTCGTTTATTATTAAACTTTTTATTTTTTCCATTTTTTATTTGATTGCTTTGCAATTTAAATATATTATTTTTGACCTTTTATGCTTAGACTTCAAAATAATATTTTGTATTTTGCTTCATTTTATATTAATTTGAATTTGGATGTTACATTGAAAACCTTCGTCATTTTTTAGTTAATCCGATTGACACAAAATTTAATTTACTATAAAAAGTCACTCAGGATAAATTTGCTTTCTAACAACACATTTTTTTAAATTGTTTACAGAAAAAGCTTATTTACATCGGTAAACAAAATTTTTCCTAGTTTTTTTTTGTTTAAATGTTTATATTTAGGATCAGGGAATCTCAAAAAGTAGTTTTAAAAAAATCTCTGTATGTATAAGTGCGTATGTCGTCAGACCATTATTATTCAAAAACTACTCGATAGGTTTGATCTAAATTTTGCACACAAGTTGAGTCCAATTATTTAGGAGAGGTTTGAAATTTTCAAGTGCTTTCATAGCCACATTTAAATTTTCAACCAATTTTAATAATTTTTAAAAATTGAGACACTTATTGGGTTTAATTATTTTTAATAATTAGATTTCATATAAAATTTTTTTCATTCAACTTGAATTTTAAGTAATATTTATACAAAACGCGTTTCCATAACATTCGCAACGATTTGAAAATTATATATCTTATTTAAGTGAATTCATTAGAGGTCTCAGTGGCTCAGTCGCTAAAGCAATGGATTCGTAATCTCGAAGATCCGAGTTCGAATCCCGCTCTCAGCCGATTTCAACAATCACCACTGTACGTTACATGTGCTTTGTTTACAAATCCATTGAAATGACCTCCATCGCTAATTATAGCATCGCAATGATAGTATAAATATAGCGATGTTAAATAAAATAAAAAATAAAATTATTTCTGTAGAATTTTGGTTTGTATTTTTGCCCCAATATAAGGATTTCTCTGTACATTTACTAATTTTTTTTATATTAAAGAAATAAACTAACTAGGAGAGTATCACATCTCCGGATCACGGATTTTGCTCTAACTTTGAGATAGGTTTTCGGATGTCAAAATATGGAAAAAGCCAGAGTTATAGACCCCAACGCTCAATATTTCTCCAGTTGCAGGCAATTAAAGAAAATCACTAAAAAAGTTACTAGATTTTTAAATGCTTATAATTCTTTAGCATTAATAGCTAGATGCTTGTAACTGTTTTTAAATGAAAGCTACGTTCAAATCCTTTCGAAAAAGCACCTATAGCATATCAAAATATTATTTTTTCCCAAAGTTACAGCGTTATGAAAATAGTACTACATTTTAACATTTATCATTAATTAATATTTTTAAAAGGAAATTCAGCTCAAATTCTTATAAAGCTGTAACTTTGGGAAAAAATAATATTTTGATATGCTATAGGTGCTTTTTCGAAAGGATTTGAACGTAGCTTTCATTTAAAAACAGTTACAAGCGTCTAGCTATTAATGCTAAAGAATTATAAGCGTTTAAAAATCTAGTAACTTTTTTAGTGATTTTCTTTAATTGCCTGCAACTAGAGAAATATTGAGCGTTGGGGTCTATAACTCTGACTTTTTCCATATTTTGACATCTGAAAACCTATCTCAAAGTTAGAGCAAAATCCGTGATCCGGAGATGTGATACTCTCCTAGTAAGTCCTTAATTAAGAGACAATTCAATGGCATTAATGAAAAAGCATGATGCCATAGTAATTGAAAATTTTTTAAATTATTTTATGAGAAAATGTAGGCCGTGAAAGAAGAGAAAATTAGTTCATTTTGTTAGTTTATTGAATCTTACTTTCAAGAACTTTCTAAATAACAAAAAAAATTTTAATGCTAAATAGTAAGCATTTTATTTTGCTTTACATAAATCTTAATATTAAAGCTTATAGTATCGTTTTTGTTAAAAGTAATAATAAATTTATAATATAGACAATACAAAATTTTTATCACGCGCATTTCGTAATAATAAAAATTCACGAGTCTGATTGAGTAGAGATTTTTTCAAATTACAAAATGGTTGTAAGAGCCATTCATCAAATGATGTTACTTCAATTTTTTCGACAACGGCATTAAAAAAAGGCATTATTACTTTTTTCGATCAATTTTAACGAACTGTGTAAATGGACAACGAGAATTTGTAACTTTTTTTTAATTATATTTTTTTTTCGTTGTTTTTTACTACTTAATCCATTCCTAAGCACTATAATCACAAACTCGTACATGCACTTTTCATTAGTAAAATGTAATAATGTAAATAAATAAGTATGCAGGGCTTCATGTTGAATACATTGCAAAATGCGTATGCATAAAAAAATATGTACAGCTACAATGACTGAGAAGAGGAAAAAAAAGGGAATTAAAAAATAAAGCGAGAGTAGGAGAAAAGGGCGACTGTGTGACAAAACAAAAAAAAAAGGAAAAAAAATGCAGCTGCAATGCGCTGTAGGGTATACATACGTAACGTAAACCTAGTAGAGGCTTGCGGTTCCACTATTTTGGGCAAATGCAACGATAGCAAAAGTCGCGCATGAACGTATCCCGCGAAATACGATCGGACCGCATTCGCATTAGGAATTCATTACTTTTAAAAACCTTCTCTATAACCTTGGCTTAAAGGTCCATACATATATACTTATACTATGTATGGTTACGAATTTCTCCCTCGTTTTTATATCCTTTCGTACACCTGCTGCTTAGATCAGACTTTGACTGCAAAAGTTCAGAAGCGTTGTAACGCTAGGCCGCTATGGTGATAGTCTATTGAGAGTGCCCGTCTGGGGAACTTTGAATTTTAAATACCGGCTGCAGCTTAACTTTTTCACAGTGTCATTTTGACTGACCTCTGTCCCTTTTTTTGAGTACACTTTTATTTTCTATTTCTTCGATGCGATTCGTCGAGGTTTTTAGGAAAGACCATATAAAAGAACCATGTAAATGTCGTTTACCAATCATATTCATCTGTAACATGAGACTGTGACTTTGACTTCTTTGTTTAAACTCAGACTATATTGTCTAAATTTTATTCGAAAATGTATAATAATTAATGAGCAGAATAGTAATGATTTAACGGCTAGAAAATTATAATTAATTTCTTTGATACTATTTAAATACAATATATATATATTGTCAATGGATTTTTATCTAAATTATTTTTTAACTTGATGAAATTATTCATCACAAAATTATGAGTGATTCAAGTATACTAAAAAACAAATCAACTATATTGATAATTTTATCTAAAATATTATTATTTTTATTCAAAAGTTGAAGAATCTATGAAAATTCAAATAATAGTATCGATTATCAAATAATCAAATAATTAAATTATATTTCTAAAATTTATTTCAATATTTTAATTAGAGCTCTTCAACAGAACACAGAGAATAATTAAAATTTCATACAAATTTCAAATTTTGTAGGCTAATGAATTTATAATTATTCGTAACTCCAAAAATTAATTAATCCATTTTAGGGTAGATGTGGGTATTACAGCGGAATCTACGTATGATGAATTTTAAACTCATAAATTAAAGCTTATAGATGAAGAAAACTTATCACTTTTATTTTTAATAAAATATTTAAACATTGATTAACTAGAAAAAAATTAATTTAGCATTTAATTATAGAGTTAAAATTAAGAAAAAACGAATTTAAAATAATATGTATTTGTGGCTATTGCTGCGGCCGTGTTTCTAATGCTGTGTGCCAGTTACTATTGACACTTTTATATATTCCGTTCGAAAAGTTGAGGTTAGGTTTACCACGTGTTATAGTAATAAAAGGATGCCACAGTAATTCATATTTGGTGATTTTAATGACGCATAATACTAAGGTGTAAAATTAAAATATTAAATACGTGCTAGGTGAAATTTCCAAAAAATATATAACAAGCAAAGATATATTTTATTTAATAATGATCTCATTTTACATAAAAAAGAATAAAAACAGAAAATATTGTCAAATTTAGGATGCATACGTGATCGCGATTTTACGAAATTTATCAAGATTTTAGAACAGTTCAATTTCAAATAACCAATATTAAATATTTTTAGACTTTTTTTGTGAGATATATTTTTTAAAATATTAAATGATACTTATAATATTTGATTATGCATTCAAATATTATTTATGGACTTGAAAAAAATTATTTTTACGAATTTTATATGAAAAAACAGTAATTAGCACCTCCTCAGCAATACCCACATCTACCCTAAATTTAGTACAACCATTTAAAGTAATCTTTAGAAATTAAAATAAAAAATCCAATCATGAATCACTGAAACATTAAAGCTACGAAAAAAAGTTGTTTACCGTTTTAACGATAGAATACTAAAAAAATAAAAATTGCTCGTCTTAATGAGTCCAAAGAAAAGGAATAGTTGATTTAAAAGATGAGAGTATGAAATGATTTTTGGTCTTGAATACTCGGAGAGAAAAAAAGCGCTGAGTCAGAGTGACATTGGACAATTGAATTCATTGATCGAATATACATATATTTTGTGATGGGTCATGTCGAAAAGAGCGTCGAACGATTGTACATCGGGTCACATATGATCGATAGTCTAATAATGTATGAACTTATGGATGACAATTACACGTTCTCTTTCTCTCTAATATTAAAATAAATTTCTAAGTAGATAAACTCGTTGACCCCCGCTCTTTCTCTTGCTTACTTCATTTGCATAATTCGCGTCGCGTCGATTCTATTACAAAAACGCGAATACGTGCAAGTAACGGTAATAAGCGTATATTCATCTTGTACAAGCTTTCTCTAATAAGTTTGTATATGCATTTTACTGTGAAAAGTATGACGTAAAGCGTTTTTTTAAGAACTCCTTGAGATGCGTTGTCGAACTTAAACACTGCAGCTCTTTATTTTTTTTTCTAAGATGTAAATTGTGATGGGTTATTAAGATAAATATCTTGGACGAGGCTTCTCTTGTCGTGGAGCATGTATAATTTTCTATGCTATTATGGCTTTCATCAAATAATAATAATGGCAGTAACAACTTATTTTTAAGATTATTTTAATCTTAACTATTTGTTTCTAAGAAATGATACATTTTATTTTTAGTAAAATTTATGCAAATAATTGGCTTTTTATAAATAATTTAGTAATGTCGATAATGCACGAAGATAAAAAGAGTAAATCGATTTTTAGTAATGAAATTTACGCTGAAGAAATATTTATATGAAATTGTTTGAAATATTTTTATTTATTATTCATACGAAGGTTTTTTATATAAATGTAAAATATAAAGCTTTCGAAAATTTAAACTTTCAAATTTTAATAAACTACAATTTTATGGGAGGCATAAATGGTCAGGTCAATAAATATCATTGGGAGAATCATTTTTGATTAAAACTTTAAATTCATAACCATAAATACATATCTAACTGCAGTTATACCCTTTATTCATGAAAATTTAGGAATACGTCATGTTTGCAGGACAGACGCATATCTCACCGTTTACAGCCCCCAAGTCGTAAACAGAGAGTTGAAAATTCAATTAGCTGAAAGCAGCCCCTCGCTACAATATTCGAAGACTTGAATTAAAAAATAGAAATAAAAAGTGAATTGAAAGAAAAAATAACGACAGTGTAATCTATATATATTGTTAAATATAAAAATAACATATAGCCAAAAAATTTTTCATCGGAAATTGAAAAAGTTTTCAGGTCACCGATGTACTAAGCCACGAACTAGCATGTACACACATAAACACTTGAATTCAAGTCATCCCCCAGTCTGTTTTAGTTTTTTCTCTTTCTGTCTATCTTTATCTTTTTTTCTTTTTTTTTTTTTTTCATTTTTTCGCTTTCCCCCGTGGGCGCCCTCGCGCGTGACGCACGATGCATCCGTGGTGTACACGCGTTCGGTCGAAAGCGCAATAAAATTTATGATCCAAATTCCGATGGATTTACCGGCCCCCAGTTGCGCCTCGGGATGTGCATGCATGCTCACACCACACGAGTTGTTCTCGATGTGGTTGGTCTTTTATTTTTTTTCTCTCTCTCTCTCTCTCTCTCTCTCTCTATCTACATGCATATACATGTGTGTATTATATTGCGAATTGCAATTTGTTCATCTCTCTTTTCACCTCGAATCGTTACATACATATATACACGTGGGACTACAGTGTTTATATACATAGATGTTCATCTTGTATTTTGTGCTCGGCGTTTATTCGATGATCCTCGTTACTCATTACCCATAATCTCGTAATCATTCTTTTCAAGCGAATCATTTTCAATTTCACAGTTAAAAAAAGAAGCGAGCACTTGCTGAACCGATAAAACGAAAGTATACGATAGCTTCTATACTAAATATGCATTTTTTTTTCATTTTTTTTTATTTTACAGACCGGCTGATAATTATGTTAACTCCCCGAGGAGGGTGAAGGATATGGAGCTGAACATTATCGCTTCGATGTGTCGGATGTTATTAGATTTCAAGTGCTTACGTACGTTTATGATGTATTTTTCATTGGGATGTTACATCATATGAAAAATATTGTTCAAGCTAGAGTAAATTAAAATTAATTAAAATTTTAATACATTTTATTTTTGTTTTAAATTCTACATTGTATCGTCAATAAACTAGTTTCTAAATCTTAAAATTTACATTAGTTTATTAAAATAAATTTTGTTTTTAAATATTATTATTTCAGAAACTTTTATTATAAAAATATTAATTTTATTGTCAACATTTGAGTAAATATTGTTGTAACTTAAAACGATTTCCTAAATAAATGTATTTAAGAAAGTACATAGTGTTTGTTCCTATAATCTAAAATAAAAGTTAATACCAAAAATATATTTCTTCGTAATATTAAATATTTTGTATAGCATTTCTTAAAAATTAATATACGTCCAAAATAATCGGTAAAATAAAACTTGAACATGATAAACATTTTGTTAATCCAAAAATTAGTGTCTTCAACGATAGTAAGTAAAGATGAACATCATAAAACACGTGTAAGAGTTGAATACATGGTAGACCATGTGCAATACTTGATCACTGATGACTTTTACATAGCATGACTTCTTGACTCTTCATCGTTTGTATCCAACGAAATCTCTTTATACGCTTCTCCATTTTCTACTTTTCTTTATTTTGCTGTCAAGATTATTCTCTTGCTTTCTTGTTGCAGCAGTTTTTTTATTCTCATTTCCATTTACTTCAACGGTGCTGCGTCTAGGCATCAGCCTCTCTCTCTCATTTGGTTTACGCTCTACCATTCTTCTCTCGACTATCAGCACCCCACTCATGCGACGCGCATGTAATGCATTGTCGCTTCATTGGCCGTACTTCGTGATGTGAATATTTAAGTTAAAAGCGTGTTGCTTATGTATATGTATATCTATATTCGCATACATAGCGTCAATGTGCGAATACATGTATTCGCATGTATGCACATGTGCGCGTTTTCTTGCTTTTTCGAAACTATTTTTCCATTTTGTATTTCTCGCTTCATTCTCGTTTTGTTTTTTTTTTTCGTGTTGTTCGCTGTAAATTTGTTCATGCAAATATTCAAGGGAGTATATTATAGAACAAGATGTATGTACTTCGGTATACCCTTTTCTCGAATTTGTTGGAAATTCTAGAAATAGATGTGCCGCTGTTTTGTAAACGAGGAGTTCTCTGAGCCAAATTTTGACTACTCTTCACTTCAAACTTTATTTTTGGATCTGATGAATTTGACCAGTATTTTCAGAAGTGAGATTAACGTTTGTATTCCTTTTTGGAAAGTCTATTGAACTCGTTTTAAAAGATTACGTAACGATGAGTAGTACTGATAAATATAAAAAAAGTTTTTTAATATACTTTAAATTCGTATAATTATATGTTTAACCTTATTCAACGATGTAATGCTAATACGCATTAAATAAACTTTAACTTTGGTTAACTGTTTAATGTCCTATTTTGTTAAACTCCGGCAATGCGGTCTGAACTAAAAGCATTTTGTTAAATAAAATTTAAAGCATCTTCGTGTAAATAATTAGAGAAGCGAAACAAAAGTAACCGTGGGTGGTACGAGCGTTCAAACGTCATCGAGACAGAATGATTGACAAGTTGTTAAGCTGCTATTTCTAAGTTACTAATAAGTAGAGTACAATACCATGACGTTCGCTAATGATTTATTGGTAATTTCCTAATTGCCATTTAATAAATATATTTATAAAATTTTTGTAGAAGAAAAAAAATTTGTAAACAGATTTTATTCTAAACTTTCTAAAACCATTCATCATCTTACAAAAAGAAAAAGAACAAGAAATTTCAATAAAGCTCTTACGAAATTCTCGAAGTAAAAAAAAGTAATGAAGCTAAACGTATACGTCAGTAAAAATTCCAGCGCGCAATCTCAATCAGAAAAGACTAATGTACGAATGATGACTTTGTAACATCTTACGATCTCCAAATGGAATCTTTCGATGGTTAAAGTTACGTGTATTAAAGGTAAAGATTATTCACAGGTCTTAAATTGCATTTATAGTAAAATCGCCCACGCAATGGGTTATTAACTGTTTTCTCGCTAAAGGCAAACCTCACGAGAGAGCTAAGCACGTACGTGCCCATGTACGAGACCCGCATGTATATAGCCAGCGAGACAAATAATTAAATCAATAATTCTTTTGGTTATTATGCTTGAGAGACTAATATTAAAATCATGTTTTGCACTTACAAATGTTTATTTATAAAAATCAAAATACATTTGTACAAATATACTGACTTATTTATGTTATTTCAAATTACATTCATTGTATCATAATAACTATCTTATTTTTCATACATACATGTGATTTGATTTGTTTTTTCAATAATAATAGATCGTATTCTTTATTTATATAAATCAAAAAGGCACAAAGAAATCCAAAGAAAATAATATTTGGTCAATCCAATAAAAAAAGCACAAAAAGAAAATAAAAAAAAATAAATGCTTGCAATGTACACACAGTACAGTAAAAACTGAAAAGTTTCAAACATAAAACTACGTAATCGCGGTAAAAGCAAAGAAGAAAACACGTAAAGAGCAGAGGCAAAGAGTATATAGTATAATACGAGAGTGTGCTAGTCTATGTATGTACCAAAGCCAGTTGTGGAAATAGAATGCGAGCTAAAAAGAGTGTACACGTATATACAAAGAATTGAAAAAAAAGAGCTAGCTCGAAAAGAAAAGAGCAGACAAAAGGCGTAGAATAAGCCGTGGATAGTATAGCAATAGTAGTAGTAGTAATGATAATAGTGGTGGTAGTAGTGCTGGATATATTCCTGTGACGACCACTTGTTGTAACTTAAGATTTGACACGAAGGTCACCGCATCGCTCTGCCACCTCTTCAGAGTTAAACATGACGACGACGACGACGAGATTTGTTGAGCTAGTGTAACCTTTTGGGACCGTCAGTGATGTGTGCAAATGTGTGCGTATGTAAGGATTTGAACAGGTGGCTCTGTGAGCGTGTCTATAAACACTCATACATTACATCACCTATATGTATATACATAAGTACGTGTATGCATATATATGTAAACTTAATCTTGGCACGCGCACACATTGAAATCGAGCGTGCGTAATCGAAAATGAAAAATGCAGTTTCCGTATTCACAGGAGAATCGCATGATTCTTATATATTCATTCTTCTTCTTTTTTCTTTTCGTTAAGGAACAATGCCTTCAAGGGACTACCGTACAGCGACGTCCTTTTATAAGATCGATAAAATATTCTATCAGTTAATGTTAAAGCTTTGAGGATGGAGAAGCAAATTATTGTAAGGGAAAACGTTATACGGACGTTTCGTAAATTCAATAGATACAAGAGATTTTTTTCCCTCTATATTCACGATAAATTTTTATGTATATATTTGTGCTATGTAGTGATTTAATAAATAGTTACGTTCAGTGAAAATTTTAGTCACGTATATTAAATATTAGATAAACGATATGAAGTTAAATTAACGATTCTTTAACTATAGTTTTTTTAAGCATATAGATTTGTTTTTAAAATTCAAATATTTATTTTGAGTTTAATGTCTTTTGATCATTCTATTTAAATTTAATAAAAAAACTCGTGTGATTTAAAAAATTGTAAATAAAACAGATATATTTTCACATAATCCTTTGTATACCCAATAAGTACTGATAGTAAAAACACCATAATAGAAGTTATACACGCAGATTACAAAATGTTACAAGACTTTTTCTCCATAACGACAGTTATTTAAACTTCATTGCATTAATCTTATATTTACTTTTTTATTTAACAATGTTTGTAAAATTTTTGTATATGCAGCGATGTGCACGCGCATTGATTAAAATTGTTTGCACAAGTTACTTTACAAAATGCAAAGTACCACAGAGTGTGTAACTCTTGAATGATGAGCAAAGTTGTATGTGGCGCAAAGATTGCCGCTCCCCGTGACTTCTCAGAATTGCTTCAAACTTATTTTATCTTATGTGCAAGCCCGCATCTTGTTCGAACACCTTATTTTTAAACTAAATTTATTAAGTTGCAAATACGTGTACTTACGCGTACACGCACAAGCGTATGCACATATATACAAAGTTGAAGTTTCGAGAATAAATTAATTAACTTTACTTTAGATATGTAAATGTTGTTTGTGTATAGTTTTATTTTATTGCTTTATTTCAAATACATTTATTGATATTTCAAAGTAGTAAATAGTTCGTTATAAGTTATCTAGTAATAAATTTTTAACATTTTTTACATCGATTATTTGGTTTAATAAATATTTTAAACAATTTAAAAATCCATACAGTTATAATTTTTCAACAAAAAATATAGTAATTTTGGTCTTGTTTATAACAAAATTATAAGAATATTTTAAATATTTAACTTAAACTTTTTTCTATACTCTTTTTTTTTATTTTTTTTAACGTCACTGTATTTATGCTATCGTTGCGGTGTTAATTAGCGATGGAGGTTTCGAGTGTGTTTGTGAACAAAGCACATGTAAAGTACAGTGGTGCTTGCATCAATCGACTGCGGAGAGCGGGATTCGAACTCGGGACCTCGAGACTATGAATCCATTGCTCTACCGACTGAGCCACTGACGATCTCGTTTAAAAAATAAGAATTTATTTTAATGATTTCTATTCGAATTGATATAAAAATCTTCCTATTAAAAAAAACAATGAATTTAAAAAGATTTATTTGTTTCGAAAGTTGTAGAAAAATAAGATAATTGATGAAAAATAATGTCATCAATTATCAAGTACATTATTAATTATTATTTTATCCATAACTTTTACATTACTTTTATTTTTTCATAATTTTGAAATATTAATTATTTTGTACACATTTTTTTAATCTAAAGATTTGGATTGCCATATTTGTGTCATTTCGAAATCTTTTTAAATGATTAAAAGTCCAGTTTTTGTCATCACCAATTTTTATCTTGCTATGATAATTTTATGTGGATGAAAACCCAAAAGATATGGATATAGATATAAGCCCAAAAGAAATATATTAATTGATATTAAATGTATTTGAATGAAGTACCTTTTTATTGAGAACATTTACAAGCGAATACTTCAAGTTTCCTGATAATTATGACATACATAAAAAATGTGAATCAACGACATTCATCACTGCATTATTTTTGGATATGATATGGGATTTTTTATTTCTTTATGAATCTCTTTGATGACATAATACAAATGAAATATTTTTCTCTTTAGCAATAATTTTATAATCTATATGTTTTTAAATTTTAATTATTGAAAATTTTAATTTATTGAATTTTAACAATTCATGTGAGATATTCCTGACCTGGAAGACGAAAATCTAATGCTTATCGAATGAATAAATTATTCTTCGTTTTTTTTATTGGACGCATATTGAAACTTTTTATGAGTTTTTATTTATTTTAAATCATTAATTGTTGACGTTTTATAATCTTTTAAGAATAAAATAATCAATGTATTTAAATAAAATATAAAGTCAATTATGAGATTTGCAAAGTTAAAATATTAAAGTTAAAAAAAATGCACATACGAAATGCATTAAGAAATATTAAAACGAAACTTTTTGATAATATATTAATATAAATGTATATAGCATTCTCTATAAAATAACTATAACAACTGGTGCTAACAGTCGTTAATGAAATCATTAAGTTCTGTGGTAACTCTCAACTCAATCAACGTCGATAGAGCTGTGTTTATTTAATTACAAGTTTTAATAAGAACGATTGGTAAAAGATAGCCAAAGTAAGTATAGAAAATTACCTTGCAGTACATTAGCAGCTGTTAATTTGTATTTTTCCTTTCTTCATATAATTGAAAAAGTCAATTCTTCCTTTTATTTCGATTTAATTAATTTAGATAAAGTAATTGTTATTTTGACTTAATAACTTTTAATTAGTTTTCTCAAATAAGTTCTTTAAAGTAATTATCGAGCTACCATCAATTCTCTTCGTTTTAACAAAAAGATTACGATCGATATAAGTAGCAGGAAAATTATTTTTAATCATTATTATTAAGACGAATGAGAAAAATAAAATAATTATAATCCCGTGTAAATATTTATGTTGCAGGCTTTTTACAATCTTCAACAATTAATATTAAGCTCCGCAATATTAGCTGAACTAACATTTTATCTATTTAAATTAGAAAAGCTTCCTTTTCAAGTTCATCAGATCGAGTTCCTTTATTTACAATTTCTCCTTTTTCTTCGAAGATTCAATAAATTATTTACTCAACGCAAATCTCCTGTTATTCTTCCTTTCTTTCTTTTCTCAGCTCCACAACTTCTATTTGTCTAGCTTCCCTTTTTTTCCTTTCCTCGTGCCATTCGTTCTCCTTTTCGTTGGCATTACTTCTCCTTTTCCTCGCAGAGCATGATATCGCTAGCTCCCTTTTTTATCTTTTCGCTCCTGTAAAAGCTAACCCTATCGGTTGCAGCCCTCCGATTCCTTCTTATTTTTTCCTTTCTCTCGTTTTTTCCCTTGACGCGTATATCTATATATGTATAGTATAGCGTTCTCTTTCTTTTGCTTCTCATCTAATTTCCCTCGCTGCGGGGCGCGAAAGCGATGTGCAAACGAAACGAGCCCCGCGCTTCGAGCAAAAGAGAGAAAGAGCATTAGTATTCCAAGGAAAGAAATGCGATTACCTTACTTTACCCCCGTGGTGAACACCAATCAACGTATATCCAAAGATATGCTATATATATATACATAAGTACTAAACTAAATCCAAAATAGACAAGTTCTCGATTAGCTAATCGTAATGCTATCGTCCCTTCTCTCTCGGTTTCCATTTTCTTTTAGCTATTTTTACTTCCGTTTCTTTATAACCTGGAACGAGAAAAGTGAGTATATATGTATACGATAATGGACGAGTAACCGACTTAATTTAATTATGTTTGACATTGTAAGGAAGGATTTTTTTTATACTGACATTGAGTTTCTACGATGATGATTAAAATAGGGTATGGATCAAAGACAAAACATTTGTTGAGCTTTGGGGCTCTTTAATGAAAATATTTTCAGACGATACTAACAACTGGTATGCAATGTATGACTAATCACAAACACATTTACGCGATTTGTCACTGATTAGCATTACAAATAATATAAACATAGCGACGTTAAAGAAGGAAAAAAAAATCATTAATAGTACATTACGATACAAGTGACCTAAGTGGCACTTTATTACACGGCCGGAGTTATCGCCCGAGCGCAGCGAGGGCGATAACGTAGTGCCGTGTAATAAAGTTCCACTAAGATCACGAGTATCGTATACTATTTTGTAGCACGTGGGACATAAATCCGCCAAATTAAATCTGTACTCTTCAAAATCAGTAATAAACAAAAACTATGCACTCCACGAATTATGATTCAAAAAATAAAAGCGAAAACTATAAAAAACCAAACACTACGCATCCTGTTAATGATAAATCGAAAAAAAGAAAAGAAAACTATAAATAAACTAAAACTAAACACTCCATGAATAATAGATTGAAAAAGAAAAAAAAGAATATAATTTCAAAAATATACTCAAAATGTGTAATAATAATTAATTTTTATCAATATTATTGATATTATGTGAAATTGTTTGTTGAAATCATCTTCTATGAAGTCATAAATTGAAATTTTGTTTTACGTATGAATTAGCGTCGTAGGAGCGGTGAGGAGGTAACATGTTTAGTATAGCAATAGCAATCGTGTGTAGTAATAGGGGGTTCCCCGTAGCATTTTATAATACAACGCTGAAATGACTATACCTCTTCGCTCTACATGTTACGCTACTATCAATTTTAGTTTTACTCGTATCTTACTTGCTTATAATTGTTATTTAATTTAAAGAATGTTAATGTAAAAGAGTTCCAATATACTACAGCCTATTGTTATTTATGAAAATACTTTAAAAAATAATTTACATATAAAATTATTTCTTATTATATACGTACGTTACCTAAGTAAATTCATTATTGTACCGTGTAAAAAAGTGCCACCTAGGTAACAGAAAAGTGTTACCTAAGTGCGGATTTAGGTCCCGCAGTGCTATAAAATTGTTTTCTTCTTAACTACTATAAGAATCAAGTTGAATCACTTCAATATTTATTTGTGATTACTTTTCCATAATCTTCAAAATTAACTTAAAAAAATCCATATTTTAAAAATGAATATTAATTTAATGTATAATAAAAAAATCAGAAGATAGACAAGTATATATTAATTTGTGGATTGACAAGTACATTTCATTTCAAAACTTACTTTCTGCGAAAGTATAAAATAAGACAAGTATGAGTTTGTTTTTCATCTCCTAAAAATGAATTTAAACTTTCATTGAGGGAATGATAATCAAAGAACCAAACAAGAGAAAGTTATGAAATCACTCAGAACATAGACAAGTATATAAAAGCAAAACTAAAATATTTTTTTGCCATACCCTGCCCAAAAGTACCACTTCTACTCCCGGCTCAAAATCGCAGAAGTGGTACTTTTGGCCCGGGTATGGCAAAAAAATCATATATACACCACGGAAGGTAAAATGGACAACCCATAGCACGAGTTTGCCACCCTCGGCTTCGCCTCGGGTGTCAATTTACTCGTGCTATGGCCTAGTCCTTTATTTTACCTCCTAGGTGCATAATATACTATTTCATAAATTATCAATCTCTTATTTGATACAATAAAATATTTAATTCAAATCTCCTAAAAATGAATTTAAACTTTCATCAAGAGAATGATAATCAAAGAATCAAACAAGAGAAAGTTATGAAATCACTCAGAACATAGACAAGTATATAAAAGCAAAACTGAAATATTTTTTCATAAATTATTAATCTCTTATTTGATACAATAAAATATTTAATTCAAATAAAGCCAGCTTTATTTGTAAAAAAATAACCATAAACATACTTGGCAGCCCCTCTTCTTTATGGTTTAAAATGCTGCCATCGCATAATTATTTCCAATGATAAGTTAAGTAAATTTCTATCAGAGCAGTTAAAATAATTCATAAAAAAAATTTCAGTATCAAATTGGTACTTTTGCTGATACTCTTTTAATTATTATGATATATAATTTTAAAATAAATTTTTAGCATGTATTAATAGACGAACCCTTCATTTTATAAATCTTTCACAGTATGGTACTACACTTATGAAATTTTATATTACTTTTAATAAAATAGTGCCATCTATATGTCATTATATTATCTTTTTATCATTTTGAATGTAATGGCTAATAATATGATTTACTATAAATATATGTTTGTAATTAATTAAATGAATAACTACATTATCTACAGCCAAAGGACATTGATGCATATAGAACCGCGTAAAACAAAAATTATTATTTAATTAAATTATATAATTAAAATTAATAAATTATAGAAATAAATTATTAATCTATTGGATCATTGCATAATTATTGGAAATAATTATGGCAGCATTTTAAACCATAAAGAAGAGGGGCTGCCAAGTATGTTTATGGTTATTTTTTTACAAATAAAGCTGGCTTTATTTGAATTAAATATTTTATTGTATCAAATAAGAGATTAATAATTTATGAAAAAATATTTCAGTTTTGCTTTTATATACTTGTCTATGTTCTGAGTGATTTCATAACTTTCTCTTGTTTGATTCTTTGATTATCATTCTCTTGATGAAAGTTTAAATTCATTTTTAGGAGATTTGAATTAAATATTTTATTGTATCAAATAAGAGATTGATAATTTATGAAATAGTATATTATGCACCTAGGGAGGTAAAATAAAGGACAGGCCATAGCACGAGTAAATTGACACCCGAGGCGAAGCCGAGGGTGGCAAACTCGTGCTATGGGTTGTCCATTTTACCTTCCGTGGTGCATATACGATTTTTTGCCATACCCGGGCCAAAAGTACCACTTCTGCGATTTTGAGCCGGGAGTAGAAGTGGTACTTTTGGGCAGGGTATGGCAAAAAAATATTTTAGTTTTGCTTTTATATACTTGTCTATGTTCTGAGTGATTTCATAACTTTCTCTTGTTTGGTTCTTTGATTATCATTCCCTTAATGAAAGTTTAAATTCATTTTTAGGAGATGAAAAACAAACTCATACTTGTCTTATTTTATACTTTCGCAGAAAGTAAGTTTTGAAATATTATATTGTATCAAATAAGAGATTGATAATTTATGAAAAAATATTTCAGTTTTGCTTTTATATACTTGTCTATGTTCTGAGTGATTTATTATACATTAAATTAATATTAATTTTTAAAATACTGATTTTTTAAGTTAATTTTGAAGATCATGGAAAAGTAATATCAAATAAATATTGAAGTGATTCAACTTGATTCTTATAGTGGTTAAAAAGAAAACAATTTTTATGAATTTCGATATTTTTTCCTTCTTTAACGTCGCTATATTTATATTATTTGTAATGCTAATCATTGACAGAGCGTGTAAGTGTGTTTGTTTAATATATACTTGTCTATTTTCTAAATGATTTCAGAACTTTCTCTTGTTTAATTTACAGAATATGCTATTATTACAATAAACTTATAAACATGTTTTTAAATATTTTCTTTAATAAAAATTTACAGATCCTATTAATAAAATCTATGAAAACCTTTATTGTTTTATAAATAATATTATAAAAAAGTTAAGGGGGTGTAAAACAGAACATTACACCTGTACATATACATATTGACTATTTTTTCATTTTATTGCAAAAGAAAAGAAATGCATTAGCTTGTAATATGTACCACAAAAGATTATTCAATTAAATATTTAAATGAATCCATTCACCAGTTATTGAAAATTTTTAATTTCTGATACAAAATTGAAAAATTTTAATATTTAATTTTGGAACCCAAAGTTCTCAATAACTAATGAATGGATTTATTGATAGATTTAACTAAATAATTTTCATGATATATGCTACAAGCTAATGATTTTCTTTTTCTAAAATTAAACAATAATATGAAAAGATATTCAATAATCATGAGTATATGTGTAGTGTCCGCTTATCATTGCTTTGATGAAAGTTTAAATTCATTTTTAGGAGATGAAAAACAAACTCATACTTGTCTTATTTTATACTTTCGCAGAAAGTAAGTTTTGAAATGAAATGTACTTGTCAATCCACAAATTAATATATACTTGTCTATCTTCTGATTTTTTTATTATACATTAAATTAATATTCATTTTTAAAATATGGATTTTTTTAAGTTAATTTTGAAGATTATGGAAAAGTAATCACAAATAAATATTGAAGTGATTCAACTTGATTCTTATAGTAGTTAAGAAGAAAACAATTTTAATGATTTTTTTTTCCTTCTTTAACGTCGCTATGTTTATATTATTTGTAATGCTAATCAGTGACAAATCGCGTAAATGTGTTTGCGAACAAAGCAGATGTAACGTACAGTGGTGCTTCTATCTATCGGCTGCCGAGAGCGGGATTCGAACTCAGAACCCCGAGACTACAAAACGCTCTACAGACTGAGCTACTCACCGGCTCTAATTTCGATTAGATATTTTTAAATTTTAATAAGTGAGTAAATCTTTGAAACTTTTAACTAAAGAAATTATTTTAAAAATTTTATTGCAGCTCTCCTAAAGACAACCCTTCTTACTTGTTTATACTTAAAACGAATCGAGGGAAAGTAATACTCCTTATTTTTAAGAAAAACATTATCGTTTAATTTACTGTACCAATATATTAAACGAGATATAGAATTTATTTTCGAGTAATTAATTTCATACGTTTTGTGTAGTTAATTTCATTAAAAAAATTTATTTTAAAACAGCATTTATCAATTTTTAATTTGAAATCGATAAATATTTAGGTGCAAATGATAGAAAAATAATAACACAAAGTTTCCTTTTTTGTTTGAATGCAATTTATTGTGTAATAAAAACAAAATATATAATGCATAAAGTACTTAATGAAATGATGAAAATAAATACATAAATTAAATTGTGATGTAAAATGAGTAATTGTCAGCACGCAAACTCTGTTGAATAGTAATTCTTATAAACAAACTGATATTTAAAGTTATTTTTCTTTTTCCGTATAAAACATTAGTCTTCGAAAAATTTGATCTCAAAGTAACAATCTAATATCAAAATATTCCGAAAAGTGTTAAAAATCAATTTTTAGTCAAATATTGGAGTAAATAATTCTGCATTATTTCCGAGTACTATATTAAACTTGTATAAAAAATTCGTGAAAAATATTGAAAAATATATTGATTAACATTACGATTCTGCTTGCAAAAAGAAAAATGTTTCAGTATGAAACGAAAAGAGACGCTACTTGTTGTTTTGCGATGAATGCTGCTGATTTTTTAAAAATTAAGATTAACAATTAATACGTTACAGTCCTTGAATTTTTTTGTTGTACATATTTGTAAATAAAGTTAATATTTTGTAGCATGAAAATATATAATACATGAAATTATAAATTCAAAAAAAATCTACAATCGCATAAAATTTTTCAACTGAATATTGATTTACATTGTGGATAATAAACAACTATAGCGTAATTAAATAAATCATTTTATTAGCTTTTAATAATTTATAAATAAAAAAAGTATTTTTACAATAGTTACTTATTGTAGTTAAAAAATATTTACAATAATAACTTGAATACTTCCTGTAATCTCTGTTTTTATCTTCTGTTAAACGATATTCATGATAAGGTTTCCCATCTATTGTTGAAAGTTGTTCTAATCTTTTGTCATAATCATGCCATTTTGCTGTTTCTTGAAATTGTTCTAAATTTTCTGATACAAATGTAGGTATAGTATAAGAATAAGTTCTTGCATCACACGCACTTTTGATATTAAAACCTTTGGTTACTCTTTTTATTGCAAACACCCTAATATCTTCTGGAAGATTTTTATTCATACTATCTTTACACGGATTTTCAGTTAAAAGAAAGTCAATTTATTACATTTTGAAATATAATTTAAATGATTGAATTCAAATACGAGTTAAAAAATTTTTTTAAATAAATTAATTTTTTTCTAAATAATTGTGTGTTATACTTACTCTGTAACCAATGAATAAAATAATAATCAAAAAATGTTATAAAATGTTCTTTTTTAAATTCAAAATCCCTTCGTTTTAATATCTGATCCATGCCTGCTAGTAAAACACTGCGTACAAGTTCATCAAGAAGTGCTTCCTCTACATTATTTTTTAAAGTAACCAATAAATAAATATAACCAACAAAAATAAATAATAAAAAATAATATAACCAAAAATATATGTCATCATCACATATATATATATATATATATATATATATATATAATCGAAGCGATCGAGTCGAGATATCGAAAAAACCGGAAGTGAGATCTGAAGACAAAAAAAAAATCAAAAAATCATCCAAAATATTTATATTATTCAATATCTTCAAAATGAAATAATCTTTTAAAACGAAACTTTTGAAATTATATACTAATTAAAAAATACTTTGGAATTTTACTTAAAAGTCCTGTATGAAGGATATACATTTTTTATAAGAACAAATCTAATATTTCGAATACTCATATCAATGTATAATGGAACGCGGTCGCTTGTCAGGCTTTTATACATTCAAACTCATACTTGTCTTCGGAGCGCTCCCGCGCTCCTTGATAATTAATTACTACACTTTTTTGAATTTTAATTAACAGTAATAATAAATTATAATATTTGTTATAAAATTGTTTTCATTTTGAAAAATTGTCGAATGTCTGAACGTTAATTTTTAATGTTAATAATAATTCTAAAATTTTCTTTACATATAAATTTGTAATTGATTATAAACTATATTATTTTGAAATGTATATAAATAGCATTATTAACTTTATATTACTAGAAACTATTATTATTATTAAGATTTCTACAGGCTAGAAACCCATTTACATTTATTTTTGAAATATTATTATAAAAAATATACTGTAAAGCGTAAATTTTACACAATTTTACCCAATGATAAGCTGTTTTTCTTTTTATTTTAACATTTTATAACTTCAAATTACGTTATTTTATGTTATTAACTAAATTTCTGTAATTTCAATAATAAAGATGCAGAAAATTACCGTTGTTTATCATCTATAAATTTATCCTTTTTTAACGTTACTACATTCACGTTATTATTGTGGCTTCAACTAGCGACGGAGATTTTCAGTAAGCTTGTGAACAAAGCATATATAACGTGCAGTGGTGCTTGTATCAATTGGCCGAGACCAAGATTTGAACATCGTCCTACCAAATGAGTCACTGAAGATCTTATTTACAAAGTTATCTATCATATATTTTTTATAATTAAATATTTAAAAACTAATCATGCTATATCTATTCAAACTAAATAATGTATGAAATATCATATAAAATAGATTAGAGGAACTTTCTATTTTACAACTACTAAAAAATATTTAAGTAACATGTTTAATTTTTGTTATATGGTTATTAAACTGGAAATTGGAAGAGTGCTAAAACGTCTAGGGATATTTTTTAACAATTGTTACATTACTGAAAATAATTCCACAGAAAAAATATTTTTTGTGAAGAAACTTATAAAAATATTTATTAATTTTTATTTGTTAAAATATAAATATTTAAGCTCACTCAAAGAAAACTTTGAATCATTCTACTGTTTCATTATAATTGAATTTTTTTAATAAATTCAAGCAACATTGAGAACATGCTGTATTAAAACGCCTCATTTATTTACAATGTAAACGTGTACTCTTAATATAATCAGGTGATTTAAAAGTTTCTTTTATTTTTTCTTTATGCCAATTATAAAGTTGAATTCATTTTTTTGTATTTATTCTATGCAGGATAATGCAAAGACAAAATTGCCACACAATCACAACAATTACAAACATAACATTTGCCACCATAATTAATGACATAAGCGTATTTTCCGTATTACTTGCTTCAGTGAATTATCTGTTTTTGGTCTTTCCCCAAGCTGACATCGCTCTGACAATAAAAGAAAAAGAAAAAAGGATAAAAATATAGTGTTTAAAGGGGCAACCTCAATCAGGGAGGAAACAAAAAGTCTTTATGTTCGAAATTCACAGCATGACTCATTGATTTCGTGTAGTCACAAAACAGACTGCAAAATTTAGTAGTGTTTTATATATATACATACATACATATTTAATTCCAGGCAGTTTACAGTGTATGTAAAAAAAAACCCGGTAGGTGTGCCCACTATATACCTCAACTAGCAGGGATAAAAATAAGCAAAAGGCGCGGCTGTGTAAGCTGTAATTTTATCTTATTCTAGAGCATAAACGACTTATAGAGTACGAGCTTCACTCTGTTGAGGTGATAGAAAATTTTCTGTGAGATAGTCTATTGCCTTGACAGTGTTCTCTTAGTTATTTATTGAGATTCTAAAAAAACTTTACCTTGTTTTATTATGCTTGATTTAATTGCCTTTGTTTCATGAATTCGAATCATTTATCCATAAATGAATTTCGACCAAATTTTTGTTGAGAAGAATTTTAAAATATGTTTAAACTATAGAGCTTCGGGTAAGGCTTTATTTATTCGGTGATTAGTTTGATTAATATCATTACGTGATTGACGTTTTCCCAACGAATAAATTAAGATTTATTAGATTAATATTTTTTATTCATTTGAATAAGTTAAAAATTAAACTGGCTCTTGATTCATTGAGTTGATTTTAATTTCTTGACAGAATATTTATTTATTACCAAAACAAATACTGAACATTTTATTTAGACATTATTATTCTTCAATCGCTTCTAGTTGATAGTCCGAAATAATTATAAAGTTATCAAAACGAATCACTATAAAACTTTTGATGTGAAAATATTTTAATGTAAAAAAGTTGATGTTAAAGAATTTATTAATTGTACTACTTTTAATGCGCTACATACTTTTCTCTAGTTAAAGTAGAAAAGAATGAATTTAAGAAAAATCGATCGCACGCAATATCTCATCCTTCGTTTTATACATTCTTTCTTTCTTATCAACACAATTCTTTTCTTAGATGAAAATAAGACGAAAAAAACATACGCATCGAATATTTATAGAAACTCAAAGTTGTTTATAAGAAAAGAATAGCGCGAAAATAGCCCAAGAAGTAAGTGATGGATAATTTTCAAAGTTTTGCATGCACTCGTGTAAAGTCCTTTAGCTTCTTCCTCTTTCTTTTTCTTGTTTTTCTTTGCATAAGAAACGAAGAAAGAAGGAATAAGAAAAAGCAAGCAAGAGAAAGGTGAAGAGAAAGGTAAGGCTATTCCGGCGAGCGTCTATAACATGGTAGAAAAGAGCCATTGGCTGAAGTAATGGGGGGTATGAGCTGTGGGAAAAGTAGGATTATCAATTTGCGTTGATTACCTCAGTTTAATCCACTCAGAGCAGCTGCTCACCTGCTTTCGTTTATATAGCGTAGAAATAAGTTGATGTCGCTTGGCATCGATCGTAACTATATGTTACTTGCGGTTCGTATAGCACTAATACAACATATATCGCTTCGTCGGGGATTGACTTAACCGGGGCTAGCTTTTCATTCGATTACTTTTATTAATTAGTTCAAGAAACTGACGATTTGCGGACAAATTAACAAATTTAATTATATTCCTATTCCCATTGCTTCGAGTTAAACTTTCTTTCATCCCGTTCAACATTATCTTCCTCTTGCTTGTATTTTCTTTCCTTAAGAAATTGAGAAAGACAGAGATAAAGAGAAGTGAGGCTTTTTTGATTGGAGATACGCACATTATACGAAGAAGAGTTGAATAGATTTTATGATTCTTGAAAGAGGGTTCCAACGGAGAATCGAACAAGAGACTTGAGTGCATTATTTTTCAAAGATAGAGAAAAAAAACTTTAATGGTTCAATTAGGTTTGTTTAATTAGCTGTGATTAATTTTTAAAAAATATGAATGCGAGAATATTCAAAACCATTGTAAATGCAATTTTGTTCTATGGATGATAATTAATTTTTAAAAAATCATTAATTGAAGAAATTAATTTGTGAGAACAACCCTGGTGGAAATTGAAACTTTTTTTACCATTTTATGACCAGTAGAAATGGAAACTCTTTTTTTAACATTTTATGGCCATTTCTTTGGCATTATTATTACTAATAACCTTGAATTTTTATATACACCATTTTTTATGTTCACATTTCTATCAGAGAAGTATTCTGATATGAAAATTAAATATTATTTTTATATTAAAATTTCGCCTATAAAAATGAATATTGATT
This sequence comes from Anastatus disparis, assembly GCA_017163975.1. Taxonomy (NCBI): domain Eukaryota; kingdom Metazoa; phylum Arthropoda; class Insecta; order Hymenoptera; family Eupelmidae; genus Anastatus; species Anastatus disparis. The sequence goes on from JAFFSR010000012.1 coordinate 1,554,752, forward strand.
TTAGAATTTTTAATATAATATCTTGAATAAGCATTTTTTTAGTTATAGTGCTTTCACAGTAGCGTGGATACAAGGATAAATTAAAAATTTTTTTCGAATAAACTAGTATCTTAAGGTTTAATGTAATAATGCATTGCAAGTGTGAATGTTGTGCATGCGTGCGAGGAAAGACCGAGCGTTCGAATGATGCGTTTATGAATTCACTGTCATCATGTATTATAATAGAAGAGCAAGATAGGGGCGACGGTAGCGCAGGGGCTAAGGCTCTTGCCTCGCGCCCTAGTGGACCGGAGTTCGATTCCCCGAGAAAATTTCGGAAAATAATTTTAGATTTTTTCTATGGAGAGTAGAATCCGGAGATCACGAAAAATCAACTGAAAATTTTATCTGAGCAAAATTGAACTATTATAAAAAGTTCCATTGGGCAAAAATTAAATTAAAAAGAAGAAAAAGAAGAGCAAAAGATGTCATCAACCCGGAGAAAAAAAAAAAAAAAAAAAAAACCCAAGGATCTTAGTGCTTCAGGTGAACTCTAAGGAAGACTGCAGATACTAAGCGATAACTAAGTATCCTAGAGTAACCTTAGGGTACATTGTGGATCCTAGGAAATCACTAAGCATCCTAGGGTAACCCTAAGGTAGACTGCGAATCCTAAGTGATCACTAAGCATCCTAAGGTAACCCTAGGGTAGACTGTGGATCTCAAGCAATCACTTAGCATCCCAGGGTGACCCTAAGGTAGATCCTAGGATATCTAGCTACCCTAGGGTAGATCATAGGGTACCTGGCTACCCTAGGGTAGACCTTGGGATATCTGGATACCCTAAGGTAAACCCCAGGGTACCCTAGGATAGCTAGATACCCATGGGCAATCCCTAGGGTAGCTGCATGCCCAAGGGTAACCTCAGGCTATCCTAGGGTACCCTCGGGTTACCCTTGGGTATCCAGCTACCCTAGGGTACCCTGAGGTTACCCTTGGGTATCCAGCTACCCTAGGGTACCCTGGGGTTACCTACGGGTATCCAGCTACCCTAGGGTACCCTGGGGTTACCTACGGGTATCCAGCTACCCGTGGGTACCCTGGGGTTACCTACGGGTATCCAGCTACCCTAGGGTACCCTGAGGTCTACCCATGGGTATCCAGCTACCCTAGGGTACCCTGGGCTTACCCTTGGGTATCTAGCTACCCTAGGGTACCCTGGGATTACCTACGGGTATCCAGCTACCCTAGGGTGCTCTGGGCTTACCCTTGGGTATCCAGCTACCCTAGGGTACCCTGGGGTTACCTACGGGTATCCACCTACCCTAGGGTACCCTGGGGTTACCTACAGGTATCCAGCTACCCTAGGGTACCCTGAGGTCTACCCATGGGTATCTAGCTATCCTAGGGTACCCTGGGGTTTACCTTAGGGTATCCAGATATCCCAAGGTCTACCCTAGGGTAGCCAGGTACCCTATGATCTACCCTAGGGTAGTTAGATATCCTAGGATCTACCTTAGGGTCACCCTGGGATGCCAAGTGATTGCTTGAGATCCACAGTCTACCCTAGGGTTACCTTAGGATGCTTAGTGATCGCTTAGGATCCGTAGTTTACCCAAGGGTTACCCTAGGATACTTAGTAATCACTTAGGATTCGCAGTCTACCTTAGGGTTACCCTAGGATGCTTAGTGATTTCCTAGGATCCACAATGTACCCTAATGTTACTCTAGGATACTTAGTTATCGCTTAGTATCTGCAGTCTTCCTTAGAATTCACCTGAAGCACTAAGATCCTTGGGTTTTTTTTTTTTTTTTTTTTCTCAACTGCTGATGACATCTTTTGCTCTTCTTTTTCTTCTTTTTTAATTTAATTTTTGCCCAGTGGAACTTTTTATAATAGTTCAATTTTGCTCAGATAAAATTTTCAGTTGATTTTTCGTGATCTCCGGATTCTACTCTCCATAGAAAAAATCTAAAATTATTTTCCGAAATTTTCTCGGGGAATCAAACTCCGGTCCACCAGGGCGCGAGGCAAGAGCCTTAGCCCCTGCGCTACCGTCGCCCCTATCTTGCACTTCAAGTATAATACATGATGACAGTGAATTCATAAACGCATCATTCGAACGCTCAGTCTTTCCTCGCACGCATGCACAACATTCACACTTGCAATGCATTATTACATTAAACCTTAAGATACTAGTTTATTCGAAAAAAATTTTTAATTTATCCTTGTATCCACGCTACTGTGAAAGCACTATTAAAGTCTAACGTCATCAAATAGCATTTAACATAGGATTCTATTATTCATATAATAAAGGTTTAATTTGTATAATAAGTAATGTTATTTCTTGTGATTTTTGTTTGTGGAACAAGTTTATAAATTATACTTCTGTAAATGAAAAATACATTTTCCCGTGTTTCAGAATTTTCTTTATCCAGTCATTGTTGTGCATATTTTCCCATTCACAACATGTAATTTGCAAAAACGTCAACGCTGCAAAACTCGGATCTTGACTATCTTGTAGTATATTTTTTTTTCATAAAAATAATGAAATTCTTATTTTGAAAATTATTATTAGGATCTTTATAGTTTTTTTTAGATATCTGCTTATCTTTATATATACGATGTACACATATTTTATTTATCTACATACTTTTCTACTATATATAAAACTATTTTCATATGAATGGAATTAATAGCATTAGGCTAAAATCTAAAAAATTAAAGACAATGAATTCTGGTTATCTTTTATGTTGATATTTAAGGTAGTTATGCTTTTGTTACATTACATAAATTAATTGTGTTGCGAATACTTCAAAATTTTATTTTACTTCAAGGACAACGTCATAAATAAGTGGTTTAAATTTTCAATGATCTACCATTCTCAAATCAAGATATCAAACTTTAAAATTACAATTTCAAGATAAATTCATTTGAAATTGCAATTTCATAGTTTTTTATCTTGATTTAAGAAGGATGAATATTCTTTAAATTTTAATTATAATTAATGGTATTATTTTTTTTTGTTAACAAAATTCGATATTTTACGCAATTCAATACTTTTCCCTTGATAAATTAGATGTATAAATATCTTAAAAATTAAAAAACTGAGAAAACTTTATACTGGTGACTTAAATAATCATGTGTTGTCATTATTAAAGTTTATGTATAATTTTATAAATTTTATACTAACAATAACTATTTAATCTTTTCCTTAACATAATATTAATTTGTGTAAGGTAATAAAATTATTAGTTGAAGAAAATTGAAACATTGATTGGAACAGTTAATGAAAAAGTGATTATTGTATATCAAAAATTTAAACACTTATTACAGAAAATATTTATTTTTAATTTTTATTCTATCAGTGCTTTTGTTTTATTTTATTTTATTTATGATATGTATGTGTAGCAAAAAGAATTCCAGAAAATTATATTAATATTTAACATTTGTATACGTTACATTACAATCTACAAACAAAAATTAAAAAAAATTATTCATCAATGTTTTAACCCTTTCAGAACGGAATTATTATTTCATCATGAAAAGTTCTGATAACCATTTAGCGATGATAAGTGTTCATTTATTAAGCAATTTTTGCGATAAAATTTTTTTTTTTTTTTTTCTTTTTAAGTTTTCTCAGTTTCTATCAAAGATATAATAACTTAGGCCCTCAGTTTGAGATCGGAAATAGTCCACTTCAATCTAATACACATATTTTTTTTACAAAATTTGAAGCCACTTTTGCACAATTTAAAAAAAAAACAAAAAATGTCAATGTACATTGTAATGTACATTGGTTCTGAAAGGGTTAAAATAAAGATAGTTTAATAAATCAAAAAAAGAAATATGTTTATATATTTCCTTGGTTTCATTATATAATATTTATATATAAAAAGTATACTATGTTGCATATAAAAAAAATATTAAATTTTAAATAATTTGTTTATTTTGTATGAAGAATAATAATGAAAAAATGATCATACCGCCTCTGTTTTATGCTCAATATATGAAAGTAGAAACAGACGAAAATAGAAAGACATTAAATTTTCAAAACTTTCTCGTCATAGTTATATAAAAATTTTTTTTTTTCACAACTTTTTCTCTACAATATGTCATATGTATTGAACTTGCTTCTGCACTCGAAAATATCTTTCTTTTTAAACTTTTTGACCGAAAAATGAATAAAATGATTCGTATTAAGATAAAGAGTACTACAAGATCGTTGATAAAATATAGTAAATATTAAAAAATGACAAAAATATTTTGCTATAATTTGCATAGGTAGAAACTTTTTTAAACTAAATAAAATTTTGATTAAAAATATAAAATCTTGCTATATACAAAATAAAAAAAATAAATATAAATCTTCTTCATTATCAAGAATCTTAATAGACGTTCACATAACATGGCCCCTTGAAGGCTCTCTAAGCGTCATGCACGCAAGTCTACAGAGTAGTCCAGTAAAAGGAGGCGCGAAAAATCGATGCAAATCAAGTTAAGACTGGTTTTTTTCTCCCTTTTTCTCTCTCTTTCTCTTTTATAAAAGAGAATAGAAAAAGAGCGAACGCTTCGGTCATCGAACGTGAGGTAAAGGCAAGTTGTGGAGCGCGTGCCTCGGTCATCGGACAGAGTATATATAAGTAACCTTTCGCATTTGAAGTTCGGGGTAGAACAGCGCTTTGCACTTACGTTCGGTTTCGATTAAAGTCCACTATATGCTATACGGCTACTCAAACTCTATATCGGTGTGTGCCCACACGATAAAAAAGAACCAAAAAAGAAAGATAGATTAAAAAAAGGAAGAAGAGAAAGAAAGAGAGAAACGAGATACGTACAAAAAAAAAGTTGAGAGGGAGGAGCTGTTATGTATATGAAAAAGATGAGAAAATACTTGCGATTAAAACCGGTTTCTCATAGTTTATTTGGCTGAATAAGAATTTTTATTTAACTTTTCATGAGGATTATTATGTTAGCTATTGGGCTAAATTACATTTTAAAATCCTTTACTCGATTATTTTATTACTGTGTTTCGGAAAGTAAATATTGACAATTATATAAAATAATGAAATTGAAATGGCTACTATAAATATTATATAAAACTACTACAACTGGTACAAGAATTTTTTAAACTTTTTAGTAATTGCATCCAATCGAAATTATTGCTATAGTACAAACGTTTAAAGAACATGGCATATCACAATCATACATAATACAAGTATAGTATACAGTTTCAATGATGTAATTGTTATATTTTTCTCTTTAATAAAAGAAAAATTATTATTAAATTTTTCACACGGTAAGTCTGACGTATAGAATATTAAAATTTATATTATAGAATTAAATTGTGAACATAGTGGTGTTTTTAAAAATAGAATTTCAATAAAAATAAAAATTCATATGAAATGATTATGATTGTTTGTTTGAATATTATTGAAATTTTCATTAAAAATTTTAATTATAGATGTAACTGTCATTTTAAAATTAATATTTTTCACTCTTTATGATAATAAGTACTGCAGTATTAAAAAAGTAATAAAATAATTTTGCGATAAAAATCTTTAATCAATGTAAATTTTAATAAATTAATATTGCAATATCGTATATATTTTAGTTAGTTTCTGCTCTATTTGATTGTTATAGTGTAAAAGAACAAAAATATATAACAATAAAAAAATTTTGTCAATTTTAATTAATAAAATTAATGGTGTATCAAAGGAAGAAAAGAAATAATTATTTAAAAAGGATATATTAAATTATTTTATTTAATATTTGACGCTTTCCTTAACATATTTCTGTAACTAAATAAACTATTTCAAATTGAATATTTTTTTTATTTAGGTCTATTCGCACAAACAATATTAAATCTAATAAGCAAATGAAGTCACATAACTTTCATAGAAATATTAATTCGATGAACCCAAAGTTTATTTTTGACTTAAAGAGTGAACATTTTTTTCATATATCTTATTTGAACTCATTCATATATTCTAAACAGTTCTTAGAGATTTGAAAGATCTGTAAGTCTATTTTCTGAAATGCAATCAATTTTTAACCACCAGATACTTATATTAAATTATAAAAAGAACAAAATCGTAAACTTTTGATTTATTTACAAAATACTAAAATGGTATAAAATTTTTTTTACACAAAGATACCGTAACACAAAAAATGTTAAAAATACAATTTTTTCCATTTTTTGAACTTTTGAAAATGTTTGTAGGGAATAAAAGAAATTTAATTGAGAAGTTCTACAAGGTAAACGTGTTCTTCTCTAATTGTCCAATATTTGAATTTTAATTGTTTGTTAACTTCAAACTTTGTGTGCCTTATATTACATAGGTGGGCAACGAGTTAGAAAATTTTGGTACTTCAATTTTATTAATTCTTTTAATCTCAAATTTTTTTCAAATATGCGTCGGTAAATTAAGAAAAAAAAGTTCCAGATATAATTACTAAAAAGTCATATTTAAAAAAATTCCATTTCTGTAATTATTTTAAAACAAAGCCTCGCGTAAGTCATTACCTAATAGTAAAGCGGTTTAAATGATATTTTAAAGCCGCACTTATGGGACTTTGAATTCTCGTTTGGGTCTGACCTCTATGGAGTTTTACTTCAATTAAGCTTAGTTGTACAGAGTAGTAGTACGCTGGGTCGATAAAATACAATACGTATATGCGAATGGCAATAGCGCATGGCATAAGTAGCATTACATTGGCATTCCAATACTATTTGTTTAGGTATACGTATAAACTTTGCGGACTGGCTTACCATAATAGCTAAGATAATGGATGCTGATACGATTACTGTATTTACTCATCGTATGGATACTATTTTATTATATCAATTTTTAGAATTTGTAATTTAATAATTATTTATAACATCCATTATTGTTCGTAAGGTTTTATTCACTTTATAATCACATACTGTGAACTTATGAGACGTATTGCAGAAAAATTTTAATAATTTTATATTGTAATTTTATATTTTAATTTGTATATATTTGTTTTTTATTTTAAATAAATATTTCTCAATACTTCAATTAATTTAAATTAGAATTATAATTAATTTTTAAAACTTGCATTTTTAGATCACGAGATTTACTTGTATAATATTTTTATGAAAAATGTACATCTATAAATAAAAGTACTTCTTAAAAATATAATCCTTGAATAGATCAACTTGAAATCGTTTGTAAAACGTAAAACGATATAAAAACGACATTTTTAATATAATTGCTCTAACAATGAGAAATGTTTGCATTTCCTTCAATTCCAACTTGGGATAACTGCCATCAACGTATGAGGGAAAAAAGAAGAGAAAATAAAAATAACGTAACGCAAGTATAATACAAAATTATACCCCGTTTGCTCAGCTTGGCGCTAGGCAGTTATAAGCGATACCGCGGCATATAAAACAGCTTGGCGCCGTGCGGCAAATGAAAATTCTCGCCAAAAATGCAATAAATTTCTCTATTCTTTTTCATTGCCGTATAACGAAAAAGCCCCCTCTTATATTTCGTGCATCACGCAGATATGGCAAGAAAGACAAGCCTTGACTTGGTCTTGCTAAAAATTAGGAGTTTCCTTTTTCTCTCTTTTTTTCGCTTTTCATGAACGCTTGCGCATACTATATATAAGTAAGAAAAGAGCTATTCACGAAACACATATAAGAAGTGGATGAGGGGAAAGGAACTTGAAGGTCTCGAGTATTTGCTTCTAAATAACCGTTGAGGTACGTTAAATGCTTTCGATTTACATACAAAGCACTTGACGACCCCTGCATGAGCAATTCCAAACTTTTGTTTTCTTTTTTTTCTTTTTTCTTTAAAAAAAAAAGAAAGTTTTCTGGAACTAAGAGGATTTAGGTGGAGTATGAGCGCATGGAAAAAAAAGAAAAGAATAGGAAAGAAAGAAAAAGTAAAGCTCATGAGAGAAAAATAGATAAGAAACAGAAAGAACGAAGGAACAAGTAAGGATTAGAACAAAAAGAGGTGAAAAAGTAAAAAAAAAGAAAATTAAATAACCAGGAATAAAAAACTTTTTAGCTTTACTCATGACTAGTCTTATTTTGGTTTTCAGTATGAATAATAAATGCCATTTATATATTTTCTACGAATAGACTCAGGACTTGGATAAAATAGCTTGTATTATAAAAACAAATGAATGAAAGAATTCAGGATATTTTTGATTTTTTAAAAAACATGGAATTTCCAAAATAAGTTGATCATTTTGTGATCGAAATATTGGTTTTTATTTTACAAAGAATTTGTGTTTTTAAAATTTATAATAAATTTATAAAATATAAATAAGCGATAGATTTATAAAAGCTTTTTTATTTATCGTTCCAAGTTATTTATTTTATTTTATGAAATTTACGATAAAAATCTTTTACGCAATAATTATAATAGGTATGTTATAAGGCAAAATGTAGTAACATCTAAAAATACTTTAATACGGCAATAAATAATAGACCATTAATATTATTCCACAAATAAATTCCTTTTCATAAATAAATAATATATACTATATATTTATTTAAGATATATTTATGAAGTGAAATTATAGTTTTCTGAGATTTTGATCATTTATTTCGTGTGGAAGTTTTATGAGAATAGTTATAATTTCTTCTTTCATTTTTTTTCTGCTAACTAATAATCTTAAATTAATTTTCTAATCATAAAAGATTAATTCAAGATTATTAGTTTTTGACCTAAATAATATAAATATATTCAATATAAAAAATTGAGATTTTAAATTTTAGTGTTTATCTAAATTTTAAAAAAATTCAAATTAATAACAAAACATTTATTTAATTTAATTTTACATATTTATTGTATAAATAATTAAAACTTTAACGAAGAAAGCTAAGGCAGGATGATATCAAAACTAAGGAAAGAAAGAAAGTAGTGTGTACAAGATAAGACGCAAAAAGGAGAACGAGAGAAAAACAATAAAAAAAAAGTAGCAACAAAAAAATACCGTCACAGTCAACCGTTGAAAGATAAGAGTAAAAGAAAGGCAAAGTTGGTAGCAAAAACTCGGATAGAAAGTAAGAAAAGATAATAGAAAAGAAAAAAAAAGAGGAAACACTAACAAAAAATAAAAAAAAAATAAAAAAAGAAAAGAACATAAGGTAGGAAAATGAAGAGAAGTGTAAGAGTTTTTGGGATGATATCAAGGTATATCCGCGTGCACAAGTCGGCATGAAAAGAACGAAAACGCGGGTAAAACGAGAAAAGTGAGAGGGCGGCTACTATATACGCTCACTTAAACTTGGGGGAAAGACGAACGTGCACGAGAGAAAAAGAAAGAGAATAAGAGAGAAAGAGAACGGGACAGGCTGGGTATAGTAGTGGGATTAATCTGAGTTTTAGCAGACTGCTGTCTACTGCATTCGAGGCAATATTACAGGGACTAAAAGAGAGGGATGCTCTTGCGCACACTGGGTACTCTCTTTTCCTAGACAAAACTTAAGGCATTCTTTATTTCTATTTTGTGCGAGAGAGCTTTACCGCCATGAAAAGCTCGCTGAATTAAACTCATAAACTGCTCTCCGGACTCCGCTGCTTATTAATAAGAAATTTTTTTTTTATTATTTTTATTATATCTTTGATTACAACTATATTATACACTGTCAACAATATATGCATGAAAATTCATGTAAAAGTGCTGGAAGCAAAATTTTATCGGAGCACATGAAATACAAATCACGTAAATACATAATTTTTTCACTGATCCTGCTCTAAATTTAATGCACGGATGCATAAAATTTCAAGCAATTTTCGTTGAGCGAATTTAATGCACTAGCTTGAATATTATTGTAGAATAAATAAAATTTCGTGTAGATCTGAATAGAATTTTCAGCAACTTACGCCCTTCAGTTTTTCATGCACTCACATAAAATTTTGTGCAATATGCTTAAATTTTTATGTAAAAATATATTAAATTTTAGGTGACGTTATCCAAGCTTAATTTTATGCACTTGCTTAAATATCCATGTAAAATGAATAAAATTTCATGCAGAACTACATAGAATTTCTAGTGATTCGCATATTCACTTTTTAGTGTACCTACATGACATTTAATATTAAAGTGCTTTAAATTTAAAGTGTAAATGTATAAAATTCGGATGAGCTTTCCTAAACTTAAATTAATGTACAAGCTTAAATATTCATATAAAATTGCATAGAATTTCCAGCAATTCACACGTGTTTTGTTAATTTGATAGTAATGGGATTAAGATAATTTATTTCATTATTTTTTCTAAAGTAATTGTTGTTTTGATCCTTTTTTGTAAATCAGATGATTTTTGTTACATTTTTTCTATAGTATATTTATACATTGTAACCATGGAATATTGAATAGATTTTTATTTACATGATACTTGAATATATTATTTTATAACACATACTTATATATCAATACATATCCGCATACAATACATTCAAATTTACTTATAATGTCGCATTTATATGGTAATAAGACAGCCACTGCGCATGTGTACCCACACAAAACACCCGGCTTATATAGTAAGTAAGGTCTCTTCCCACCGCTTAGGGACAAAACGCGCATCAACGCGCGTCCTTCTATCGGCATAATCAAGAAGCTCAAGCAATTTTTTGCAATCTAACTTTAAATTTCATGCATTTACATTAAAAATTTCAATTTGCATTAAATTTACTAAAAACGAAACTGAATGAAATTTTTTACAATTTAGTTTGAAATCTAATGCATTCTATATTAAATATCTTGACCTGCATTAAATTTTCACTAAAAACAAATTTGCTGAAAATTTCATAATTTGCTTAAATTTAATGTACTTCGCATTGGAATGTTGTGTTTGTATTTAATGTATTAAAAACGAAACTGTTGGAAATTTTTTGCAATTGAAATTAAAGTTTATTGTACTTTGTATTAAAAATCTAGATCTGCATTAAATTTTGGATAGTAAAAAAATTGCAAGAAATCTCTTGATGTTCTGCTTGAAATTTAATGTATTTCGTATTAAAAATATCATATTCACATTAAATTTACTAAAAACAAAAAAATTGGAAATTTATTGCAATTGCGCCCGTATTATAATGTACATTATATTAAAAATCTGTATCTGCATTAAATTTTGAATGAAACAAATTTGCTGAAAATTTTTTGAGGTTCTATTTAAGGCATTCCACATTAAAAATGTCATATTCACATTAAATTTACTAAAAACGAAACTGCTGGAAATTTTCTTTAATCGTGCCCGAAATATAATGCACATTGCATTAAAAATCTTAATCGACATTAAATTTTGAATAAAAAACCAATTTGCTGAAAATTTCCAGTTGTTTTGCTTAAAATTTAACGTATTTCACATTGAAATTGTCATATTCACATTAAATTTACTAAAAACGAAAGTGCTGGAAATTTTTTGCATTCAAACTCGAAATATAATGTACATTACATTAAAAACTTGATCTGCATTAAATTTTAAATAAAAAACCAATTTGCTGAAAATTTCCAGATGTTTTGCTTAAAATTTAACGTATTTCACATTGAAAATGTCATATTCACATTAAATTTACTAAAAACGAAACAACTGGAAATTTTTAGTAATCAAACATGAAATTTAATGCAATTTGCATTAAAAAAAAATGTCCACCCGCATTAAATTTGTAAAAACGTATTTTACTAGAATTTTTTTCAATTGTGCTTGATTTTTCAAACAGTTAACATAAAAATTGAAGCATTTATAAATTATATTTCACGTACTGATACATTAGAAATTCAATATGTATACATTAATGCGATATTTATGTACGTCGTTGGAAATCCATGTTTATTATACAGCAAAATTTGTAGTAAATAACATGAATATTAATGCAAAAATATATAAAATAAGCTTTCATTTCCAAGTACATTAAATTTCATGTATGAATGGCGCTGAAAAATACATTAAAATTCATGCTTTTTTTAACAGTGTACAGAAATCTAATTTTACGTGCACCAAATAAAGAAACATTGTTTACACGTTTCTAATGGGATTAATAAGAAGAAACAATAATTTATTAGTATAATAATATTTTTTTTTAAATTAAACAATATAGCACTTTAATTAATCCTTTTTTAGTTAATTCGTTTTATTTGGAATAAGATTTATAAAATAATTTAGTTTCTTCTGATTTTCTATATTTATATAAGTTTGTTTATTTAAGCACTGATGGAAGCCCTATGATTTAAAATTATTTAACAGAACGTGATTACTTTTATAAAACTCCTGACGACCGACAATTAAAATAATTTTAAAAATATTGAAAACAGTAGTCAATTATTCTTAACAAAATAATTAAGCCACTTGTATTCAGTTATTTTGTTTTCATGATATTAAACGTTCGTTACGAGTCGCATTCAAAGTAGAACTGCTGTATGCTGTGGTCTGCAAAAAAAATATCATGAATAATGGAAATGTATATCTATATGTATGCACATACAAGTCCTCGAGAAGAGCTTGGAAGTGAGCTCGAATACATATAAAAGAAGGAGAGAGAACGAGGGTACAAAAGATAGAAGAAGGACAAGCTCTATACCGAGCTGTAGCAATAGCAATTTCAGTCCTAATCCAATGGTGTGCCAACGTCTCCAGATCTTCTAAACCCTTTACACCTCCTCTAGGGACCTCTTCTTTTGTTCTTTGTCTCTTTTTCTTATGCTATCTCTCTTTTCTCTCCTTGTCTTCTCGAGTGTGTTAAAGCTAGAAAAAGCATAAGCTCACTGCTAATTTCATTTTATTTAGAAGCTCGTTGCATCGACTTTTTTTTATACTCCAGGCAATTGTTAAAAGGATATACAAGATCTTATGTAGAGTACAGTACATATGACTTTGTATGTTCTTAGATAGTGAGTTTAGAATTTACAAAGTATTATTTTTTATAGGTTTTATTTTTCTTCTAAATTTTATCCCTCCGTTAAATTTTCTTCGCAAGAAAATTTACTATTTTGAAACTGAATAATGATTTCAAATAAATAGGATTGCGCATATGTAACATAAATGTAAAAGCTGGAAGCAAATCGGCTAAAAGGATTAAAATATAAATTTTATTAACAATTATGATACGATACGTACGTTATAAAAAAGTGAATTGTATCATTGGTTGAATATATTTTAGACAAGCGAATTCAATTACCATGAAGAAATCATGTTTGCAAAATGGAACTCTAAACTGTACAACTCGAATTAGACGACGACCGCGATGTAAGCGGGTAAGCCTCTAATCCTCTATTCTTGCCGATTTTCGTGTACCAAATTACACAATGCAATTCTGAAAAGCATAGTTAACATAGTTGCAAAATTTTCGATGTTCCTAAAGTACATATTCAACTTTTGTAAAATTAATCTCCAACCAATTTCACGGACTTACGTAATAAATAGAGAAAATATCGTTAATAGTTTCATTTTATTTTAAAAATATGCTTATAGAATCATAGATAATAAAAATAATTTAGTGTTAAATTTTGTTATTTTAGTAAATATTGCCGATTATTTTTTAAGATTATATTAAATCTTATCAAGCTACAAGTTTTCTCTAATTACTATGACATTCACACTCACGTGTATACCCTATTGTTTTGCGCGCCGTCTTTCTAAGTACATTCAGGTTATTTTCCCGTGAAAATCTTATTATTATCCTCTCTGACTGCGCTACTCCCTTTCTCTCCACTCTTTCCTTGTGCTTGTACACGTTTTCCTCAACGATCTTCCTGTTTTCCTTTTGTCCTTTCCTTTCTCTTCTTCTGTGCTACATTAGAACTATCTTTCTCTCTCGCTTTTTCTTTCTCTTTCTCTTATAACGCTCGCACAACGTCTATATAAGGTTCCCTTTTTCGTCTTACCCGCGGAAATTGAGCTTTATAAGCTTTATCAGAAACAAGAAGACCAGCTGGTTCGTTCTCGTGTTCTCGGAAAAGCCGTAAGAGGAAAGAAAAGAGAGAGAGAGAGAGAGGCAAGAGCTTGTTTGGGTTGAAGTCAGAATTTAATATAAGTAATAAACTTCTTTTGGGAAGCTGCACGGAGCAGATGATGCGCACGCTAAACTAATAGCGCGGTAATAGTCCTATAAAGTTTTATATAACATTTTTCGAACAATCCATGACTCGCTAAGTTTTGGCTTATGCAACAACAATCACGTTCAATATTACTGCCTTTATCAATTTATTCTACAACACTATAAATTTTAAATTTTAATATAACATATTATTATCTATTATGTATTAATAATTATACTTCTATTCATAATTGCACCGTGTATTTAAATAACTTCACTATTTTCAGAAAATATTACAAACTATTAAGAACATTCTTATTCCAATTATAAAAGTTAAAGTCAAAAGCATTATCTAAGAAGATATGTGCATTAATAAGAATTCGATGCATCTCTTCGAAGAATAATACATGAATCAATAAAGTCTTATGAAATTGGTATTAAATTGATGTAACCGATAAAATATTTTTACAAATAAAGTAGCGATTGAAAATTAAAACAAAAATTTTTTCATAAACTAATTTTTTAGTCAATAAATTGTCCAAAATAGAAAAGTTTGCAAGGAAATGAAACTTGTTTACATACTTAAATTCATAAGCAGATGTGGATTCGCACGCCTATGTATAGATCTAATAAATATACAAGAAAATTCTGAATCGTCGGCTTATAAGCCATCATATTAATAATTATAATTGAAATAACGATTTTAAAAAACAAAACGCAAAATAGTTTTTTACTTAAAGCATTCTAAATACAGTGGCGTGCATAAGTTTCTGGCCAAAAAAAAAAAAAATTAGTCAATTTTTAAAGTTTTATATCTTTGTAAAAAATTGAAATTTCTTTAAAAATCAAACGGCATTTTAAAGTACAATTGAAAATCTTTCAAATACCGGCGGGTTTGTTCAAAAATATTAAAAATTGGATTTTTTACATGAAAAAAAAAAAATATTTTTTTTAAGGTTTTTTTTGGCCATGAAAAATTTGATATAATTTTTGAACCACTAGGCGGATTTGAAAACAACCAATATAAAAAAGATGCGTATTCATTCCCTCTTTAAAATGAGCATAGCTGGATCAATTTTTATTAAGCGGTTCAAAAGTTACATCATTTATCGCGAAAAATTTCGCTCTTTCTTCAAGCTTCATTATCTAAGTATCTATGCACAGCAGAGAAAAACTCATAAAAGAAAAAATGTTCGTTTTTTGAAGTAGAATAAGGGTACATTAAAAATTTATCATTTCAGAAAAATAGTACATTGTGCAACAAGGGAGCAAAATAGGTGTTTGCCGACGAGTGCGAGTTTGGCGCTTGAGCGTAGCGAAAGCGACAAATCGCACGAGTCGACAAACACCTATATGCTCCCGCGTTGCACATACTATTTTCTCACACGAAGAGCGCTAAAAATATTATTTTTAATTTCATACATGTTTTGACAACTCTTCAAAATAACTCGTTATACGTAGCTGTATATTTCATTTTAGACTTTTACGGTAGCAAATTTAAAGTAATCATCTTTGCCTGTTCAAGTATTTCTGTGGGCACTCTACTTTTACTATCAGATTCTGATTCGTTATTCATTTTTTTAATATTCACATATTTAAAATACACACAAAACGTGAAATGAAAGAATTTCTTTAATGCGACGAGCAAGGTACGTCTGACACTGAATGAACGAATTAAAATCAGCTATAAACTTTTTCGTGGAATTTGTCCACCCTTAACTTCTAAGAATTTATGATTTGGGGTTGAGCACTTGGCTGATGTGATGAACAATATAACTATTAAATTAATGATCCTAAAAAAATACTAAATAGTTTGAAAACAGTTATTAATTTATTCGAATTTTTCCAAGAAATTTTTCTACCCCTTGCAATTCGGAGAATTTTGCAATTCGCAGAATTCACAATCCAAAGTAAAAAATTTGACTGGCTATAAAGATAACGGGTCACAGTATCGAGTTACACATACTGGCTAGCGTATAAAGATATCGGGTTAGGTTCTCGAGTCTTTTATAAGTTCGAATTCATTTTTCTCCCTAGGGAGGCAAAGAGGTATTTTGCTCCCTCACAACAGCTGGTTAAAATAGTATTTTGCACTCTCAGTGCGAGAAAAAATTTTTTTACTTTTTTCCACAGGTATGATGATATACAAAAATTAAATATAATTGTATATCATCATACCTGTGGAAAAAAGTAAAAAAATTTTTTTTTCTGAAATGATAAATTTTCAATGTACCCTTATTCTACTTCAAAAAACGAACATTTTTTCTTTTATGAGTTTTTCTCTGCGGTGCATAGATACTTAGATAATGAAGCTTGAAGAAAGAGCGAAATTTTTCGCGATAAATGATGTAACTTTTGAACCGCTTAATAAAAATTGATCCAGCTATGCTCATTTTAAAGAGGGAATGAATACGCATCTTTTTTATATTGGTTGTTTTCAAATCCGCCTAGTGGTTCAAAAATTATATCAAATTTTTCATGGACAAAAAAAACCTTAAAAAAATATTTTTTTTTTTTCATGTAAAAAATCCAATTTTTAATATTTTTGAACAAACCCGCCGGTATTTGAAAGATTTTCAATTGTACTTTAAAATGCCGTTTGATTTTTAAAGAAATTTCAATTTTTTACAAAGATATAAAACTTTAAAAATTAACTAATTTTTTTTTTTTTGCCAGAAACTTATGCACGCCACTGTATAATGTGTGAAAATTCTCGTTTTGGACGCCATTTTGAATCATTCAGGTGACAAAATTAACTTTGCAAATACAGTTTCTTGAAGTTCAGATAATCTCTCCACTATTTAAATTAGTTTCGATATGATTGCATAACGACAGATCATAAAAAATTCAATGAAAAAAAAATTTTCGGTGCTTTTTACACTTAAACATCATTTTTGAGAAACAAAATTTTTTTTTATAATTTTGGATATCATGATTGAAAAGATATTTTAGGCTTAAATTTAGAGAGATCTGAAGAAGTGATGAAAAAAGTGTCGTCGTGGATGTTAATGGGTTAAACTTTCCACAAAAAGTAATATTTTGCAATTTCCAAAAAATGAATTTATTTATATGTAAAATTTTTTTTTAATTTTATTAAACGTCGCTGTGTTTATGCTATAATTGCGATGCTTATTAGCGACGGAGGTCGTCAGTGTGTTTGTGAAGAAAGCACATGTAACGTACAGTGGTGCTTAAAACAATCGGCCGAGAGCGGGATTCGAACTAGGAACCTCGAGATTATGAATCCACCGCTCTACCGTATGAGCTACTGAGACCTCTCATAAAATATTATTATTCTAATGTAAGAATACAAAATTCTAAGGTTAATGAATGAATTTGCTTTAAATTTTAACAGAATAATGTTTACGGGTTATAATACAAACTGATGCATTACTTTTTGAAATTATTGCTTTAATTACAACAATTAATACAATAGCTTCTTAGTAGATAAGGTAAGGTCTTTCCATGCAGTTAAATTCCTTTAAACTTTAAGCTCAATCCATACATATTAAATATTCAAGTTCTTTAATTCTACATTTAAATTTCTGTATCCAAAATCTCTAAATCTTCAAATTCTACACTTGGAAATTTTTCAACTATAAATTTACAAATCATGATTAAATGTTCAACTTTTAAACTTTTAAAATCTGAACTTCAAATTCCAGCCCATCAAAGTAGATAAGTTTACATTCTAAATGTCCAAATTCCATATACTTTTCAATTTTAAATACTTAAACTTTTTCTTAAACCATTAGCTATATACCAGCCATCTATACACTGGTTGCAATTAGGAGTTCTTTAACTTTATAATTTACAGTTTTATTTTTAAAACCTTTTATTTCTTAGTTTCTACACTGCGAAGCTGACAAATTCTGATAATTCAAATGATAAAGGGTGTAAAATTTCAGATAAAAATTTAAAGCAACTCAAGATTCAATGATTTAGAAGTAAAGATTTAAAAATTTAGGGTGAAATTTAAAATATTCAGAGTAAGAAATTAAATAATATAAAGTTAAGACTCATTGAATTGTTTCCAAAAAAAAAACTGCAAAAAGTTTTTTAAACGCATTAATAAATTTTCTTATCAATAACTTTTTATAAATCCAATAGTGAAAAATATATTTCTAAGCTGAATAATGTGAAAAAATTTTTGTCATTGACACAAAGCTACCTTTTGATAAAACGAAAAGCATTGTTTATGTATGATAGTCCAAAAATATCTTATAATCAAACTATATGTACGTATATTTCCACTCCAAGTTCTAAGGGGGCTTTACGGATTTGTCGCGAGCTATCACGCGAACAATGTACGCGAGTATTGTCGCTCGTTTATGTACTCGTGACACGCAAAGTGAGCGGATACCGGACTTCTCTATGGACTCCTTAAGATTTCAATGTACGCAGTTGTTCGCTGCAGAATAATGGTATGAGGACTTGGTTGTTGTTCGTGGATGCGGATAAACGATATTCCAGTTACGTAAATGCGCCACTTAAAACAAAGATAAGCAAATTCGTATATAAATACGTAGTATTCTAGTCATTTGCTTGAATGATAAGCAATGCGAAGCTTTTGAGATTTATTAAAAAGGAAGAAAATTCACTTAAAGCCCTTATATCAATTAATTAAAATTACTTTTAAATCGTTAAAAATAGTTTTAATGTTTACACATTTTGAAGTTTATTAATATAAAATCAGAATGTATTATTTACAAATTTTTATTCAGATTCGTCACATTTTGAAAATTAGAATGAAGGATCTTTAAATTATCATCGTATCAAACAAAACATTTTACAAAATTTTTTGTGACAAACAACTGTAATTTTTTCTATTTAAAGTTATAATAGATTTATTTTAACTTCTGAAAAAATGATTTCTACACAGTGAAAAAAAATTTGTAATTTTAACACACATAAGTGTTAGAGATAAAATACAATTTTTTTGTGTTAAAATTAATATGTACACACATGTTTGTAAAATTTACAAACTCCGTGTGTTAATTCTACAAAAAGTACACATATATTTTTAAATTACAAAATTTTTTGTGTTGATTTTACAAACATGTTTGTAAAATTTTAATACAAATATATTTGTACAAAATAAAATTTCACGAATTACACAAAATTTTTTACAGTGTATATGGTAGGTGAATGTAAGAAGACTGAATAGAGCAATAAAGACTGTACTAAATTTCAGCTCTTATTATTAATTAATATTTCAAAAAAGTAATTTAAGTCCAATTTTTATTACGCTGTAACTTTGAAATAATATAATATTTTGATTTGCTATAACTGCTATTTTGAAAGAGCTTGAGTTCAGATTCCATTTGAAAAAAACTTTTAAGATACCAACTATTAATGCCAAAGAACTATGAGCATTTAAAAATTTGGTAATTTTTTCAGTAACATTTTTTAATTGATGTTCATAGCTAGGGAAATATTGAGTGTAAGGGTCTAAAATTTTGATTTTCTTCATATTTTGACACTTAAAAATTTATCCAAAAGTATGAGTAAAATCCGTAATCCAGAAGCCTGGTCCATTTCTGGATAGTCTTATAAACTAAAGAATGTTTCTATATTATTCCATGCAAAATTATTAAATTTAGTTAAATATAGTTACATACATATATAATTTTGAAATACACCGCCGTCTTATAAAGTGCAATCATAAATAATTGAAATTATTCAAAAATATAGAAATTAAAATAGTTATTTTCTTGAGCTGTAAAAAATTAAATGTAACTTATAGAAATAATACATATTTTTTAAGAATGCAATAATTAATATTTATTAAAAAATAAATTCTTTATTGTTACAAAATTTAGAATACAACACAATTACAATATTTATTTTTAATGTTTTTCAAGATTCTTGAAAAAAGCAACATCTTTAAGCATATCATTTTAAAATGTATGATAAGAATGGCTTAAATAACCTATACTATAAGTTTTCACGGTAAGTGTAAAAAATAATTCTATTCATTGTTTGTTAAAATTTTTTTTTTCTTAATTTTATTTAACGTCGCCGTATTTATGCTATCATTGCAATGCTAATTAGCGACGGAGATGGTCAATGTGTTTATGAACAAAGCACATGTAACGTACAGTGGTGTTTATAAGAATCGGCCGAGAGCGGGATTCGAACTCGGGTCCCCGAGATCACAAATCCATCTCTCTATTGATTGAGTCACTGAGAGCTCGTTGCAATTGATATAATATAGGTATTAGTATTTTAATATTTCATGAACAATTTCTTTTGTTACATGTATTGCAAATGAATAAATCGGGTGTGATAATTGTGGAAATCAATGACGTTTTATTTTTAATACTTTGTCCTGATTTTATGTTTATATAGATTACAAAAATAAACTTTTTACTGGCATCCTCGTCTTTCAATCTCATCTTTTGCAAAAACTTTCCTGCACTCTTGAAAATCTACGCAGAAACGACATAAATATATTCACATAAATATAAAAGTATATAAGACAAGTATAATGTAACAGCTGAGTCGTTGAAGCCAGGTGCAAAGAGAGCTTGTTTAGCAATTGCTACTTTATGTAAAAGCATAATCGTCAATAGAAAAAGAGACAAGAAAAGAAGATGATATTTTTTAATACAAACATAAAGTAGAAATAAAGAGGCTGAAAAGAAAATGATGAAAAAGTATCTAAAACTTGAAGTAAAATGACTCGAAGCACTAGATAATCCATCCCAAGGCTTCTTTTAACAATGCTCGGGCATCCCTTATATGCACGCAATATAACCAAAGAAGAAAAAGGATGCTGAAAGTGTGGTAGGCAACATGTGGTTTGCTTTAAGTTACACGTTCTTCATCCCCGTTGCATTATGCGTACCATCCCTGTATATATACACATATATGAATACAGCACTTGCGCCTGCTGGCACACCTGCGAATGGCTTGCCTACTACTACCGCTAGCACTACTACTACTACTTGGCATTGTCTACGTTTAATTAAATTGAATTAGTTTATTTTGACTTGCGGATTAAAGTATGAGAGCTTGCGCTAGCTCTCGTCTCTCGCAGAATGCACTTGCGTAAAGCTTTCGTGTTTGCTTTATGGGAATGTTGGAGAAAGTCGGATTTTCCAAGGGAATTCTAATGGAAAAACAATCAAAGTGCGTTTTATTTACGTTTTGATGGATTAGTAATTAAATGCTAATTATTTTTATTTTTATTTGCATTTCAATATAGTACGCATTTTGTTTTTGTTTCGATGAACACATTAGAATTAGGAAAGTTTTCAACTACAAGTAATAATATATTTCTTATCAAAATATTGTTGAACATTTACTAAATATGAATTTAGTTTTAATATATGCTGTGCATTAAAATAATCCTCTTTATGAAGTTTTGTTCAAAGAGAATATTAAACTTTTTCTTATTTTTATAAGCTTTATTTTTCATAATTTAGATTTCTATGGGAATTGAATTTTCTTTTTCTGATTTATTGAAAAATTATTAAAAATTGAATAATTCTTCTCTATAAGAGCTTTTTTGAATGGTTGCTCTTATTTGAAAATTTTTAATATTTCTTATAATAAAGCAGAAAATTGAATCGCCTAGATTTTAGAAATATAATTATTAAAATTTTATATCTAATACATAATAATTATTTAAAAAAGTAAACAATGATATTTGCAAGATTAACAAATAATTTTAGTATGTATTTTAAAATATAAATAATTATCCTTGAACTTTTAGGATTGATCAAAGTAATAATAAAGTTTATTTAATGAATATCGATTGGCTAAGCTATAAATAAAATATTTATGATTATTCATAATCAAGATACATATTGAAGCTTATTCTTTAAACGAGAAAAGAAAAGCAGAAATGTTTTATGTACCATAAGCTTGAAATTGAGCTCAAATGGTAATTCGCAAATGTTAGTTAGGATTTGGTAAACATCAAACGTTAATTTCTGTGTGAACAGACGTTTCTCGCAAGCTTGCATCATTAGCTTCGACAATGAGTCGCACAGGTTTACTAACAACCAAGTATATACACGCAAGTGCAAGTTGCACATTGGAAACTTTACTGTAGTAGTTGGGTACGCCATGGTAACCGGATTAGAGCAAGCCGATTCTGATTCTACGTCCATTATCAACTAGAATATGATAGTGGAAATACCCACGTCGACATTGTAGAGCTGTCGTTAGAATATGTATATATAGGCTCGACGTATCTGACAATACATATATACGCTCGTTTCCTAAAGAGGAAATATTTGTGCGATGTGTATGTTCAAATATTTTAAGTTTATATATTATAGCCATCGTTTATCTGTCATTAAAATAGTGACGATTCTTATAAACGAAAAATACTTAGCATTAATCTAAAGTATTGCCTTTATTAATTATAAAAATTAAATATTTATATTTTACAGAACCTTTAAAATTGATATTCTGATGTTATTGGATAATATTGAAAATTATTATTAATCTATTAAAAATAATTCTATGAAGAACAAAGTTTGCATTCTTATTACGAAAGTTAATTTATAATCTTAATTTGATATATCTGGTTAAAGCCAAGGTAATTAATTATTGCATATCTGTAAAGGTAGTAGTTTGAGAGTTAATTGGATAGTAAGTTGGTCTAAAGAGGATGTCTGCTGGCTACAAAATTTCTCTTGGGATTTCAAACTTTCAATAGGAATCTGCGCAATCTATATATAAATATAGAAAACGCATACTATGCATATTTTTCTTCAAGAATATTGTTTCTGAAAATATCAGAAAGTGAAATAATTGAACACCAATTCTTGAATGTTGAAATCGGAAATATTTATTTAATTATCAACATTTCGAATAGCTATGACGTACGTAACTCACATACTAACGCACGCATGCATAGTTCAAATTAATCAACAACATTTCTAAGCATAGATCATATTCACATATACAAAATATAGCTGCGTAGTTATTTACAAAATCGAGTATAATCATTTGAAGCTAACGCCTCGTATACGATATCATACAATTTGCCAAATTTTCAAATCCATACAATGTAAAAAAAAATTTCTAAATATTGCATTAAATTTTAATGAAGCTTGCTAAAATTCAGTACTAATCGTTAATCAAAATAATTGAAATTAAACATACTAACATTATGAAAATATGCACGTGCACATAATTTTGCATCGCTTACGTATATATACTTGTTTAACGCGACACTCATTTGTATTGGAACAGTATCAATTCACACATGACTAGTACATCATATATTCTCTAAAAGGCGTATAATAGTTTTCCAGCTTCATTTTTCTCTTCGTGCACATCATCACACAGATGCAGATGCAACGAACAAATCGAACAGCTTATGTTTTAATATAAATCACATTCAAAATACATAAAATATATAGTTACGTAGTTATTCATAACATAGAATATTACTGATGAGAGCTAATAAATTTTTAAATAGCTGAAATTTGAATGGTTTTTTTTTCTGTTTGTACAAAAATTATTTTAATTAATGGTGAATATTTCGAAAAATTTATTTTTTTTTTCTTTATTTAATATCCTAAGATTGTTGTTTTTATTATAATCAACTGAACTTACAAGGAGAGGATCCCACTTCTGGGAAACAAATTGGACTAAAACTGCAGAATATGATTTTTTGACTCGGTCACTTTTTCTTTCAAGTGAAAATTTGAATTATCCATCTCGTTGAATCGTTTATTAATGCATCTTTTAATGAAACCAACTGGATAATCGTTATTAGATAACAAACTACGAATACATTATAAATTTTTCTCTTAAAAATTAATATTAGATATTAATTTATATATATATATATATATATATATATATATATATATATATTCATAAAAAAAACCATATTGATGGTCGTGCGGAAGAAGATAAAAAGTTTGTTTAAATACCGGATGTTGTCGGCTGTTTGTGCCAACCAAAACTGCAGAAAGAAATGTAATTTTTTGAAATATCCATGTCTAAAAAAACCAATATTTTCGATGTCCATGATCAATTTTTGAAATAAATTTTTTTTACATTCAATAAGCAGTAATCGCGTCATTTAAGTGTGGTTTATAAAGCCTTAGAGTTAATTTTTGAAGCACTTCTTAATAATTTCCATATTAAATTTAGTTAGCCAACGACAGTAGAATATCCCATTGGTGCACCTAAGATCTATCATATGTAAAATTTATGATTAAATTTAAAGTATGTGAAGTTATGAATTAAATTAATGGAGATAATAATATAAGTTCCTTGGATTATTCTTGCAATTATAATGTAGGTGAATTTCAATGTTTATATCATTCTCTTTTTATTAAATTATCATATTAAATTTAAATATTATTTTGATTATTAAATGTTATTTTGCGGATATATTTACACTTTTAGTTTGAATAGAATAAATAAGAAAAACATATTTTTAAGAATAGATTTAATTGTAATTTCTTAAGAAATATGCAGCTACTGAGAAAAAAATTAGATCGAAAGACAGGTATGAACTTATGAGATAAATATTTATTAACAATTTTTTTATTCAAGTTTATATTTTGTACTTACCTGACAATATCTATAAAAATTGAAACTCAAAAAGTTAATATGTATGTATTATAATTATTTTGTAAAAATACTTTCTCGATATTTATATCTATTTATATTAATGAAGTACACTAAAAGTAAATTTTGCTATTAAATGATAACCGAAGTCGATTCATAAATTCCAACAACTTTGAGTATTAATATTTCTCAGTTGCGTTCTTTAAACCTATATCATTGCATGTTTAATTCCATTCTAAAGTTCTAGCAGAGAGTAAAAAAAAATATATATATATAAGCAGAGTGAAGGAAGTTCTGATATGAGACCGGAGAAGTTCATTAGATATGTCGCGGTTGTCGCGTGCTGAGTTTGAACTTTTCGCGAGTGGCCTCAGCGATGGCGGGTATAACGAGCTTCGAATAGGAAATGAGGCGAATAATTTGCATGGCGTTTGCCTTAAGGACTACACTCTCCAGTTTCTCTTCTCTCTTCTCTCGTCTCTTTTCTCCTCTCTTTTTCGTTTTCATGTGAAAAGCTTCGAAAGCTTTCACCTAAATAAGCTCTGGGCTGCTTTACAAATTGAACTCGCAAAATCTGTTACTATTTTATCACTAAAGCGTACGATTAATTGCGAATACTTATACAAATCGAGCCGTTCCTTCTCGGAGTACTATTCGTTAATCATGTTTATTGTATAAATTACTTTTTATATTAATTTAAATAATGTAAAAACGCTTATAACAATGTTAGTAAACAGTTCAAATTCCATTAAAATAAATAAATTTTATTGACTGTATGTTGTTTAATTTAAAATAATTTTATCTCGAAGTTCCTTTGAGAAAATGCAAATAAATTTTTTTTAATTCAAAGTTATTAAACTGTTTTAAGACAAAAGAAATAAGTTTTTTAATCGATATTGACTCTTAATAAAATTTTCACCGACAATGTTTGTCACTTATTCAAATAACGAGGTCAAAAACTTTTTTTTCGTTAATTTATTTTTTCATATTCAACATAAATATTTATCAGGAAAGTTTGACTTTTAAAACAGATGATATACATGCATATTTTCATATGCATTGTCATCATCTATCATTTTTATATGAATTACAAAAATATGGATATAATGCGAAAACCTTTTATTAATGGAATTTTTTAATGCTTCTATTTTCCTCAAATATAATAAATTTTAATTCACTAATACGTATCATTTAAATTATTATTGAATTGATGCTTTGCATTTTTTAATTATTTCGAATTGAGGATTTATATGATGGAATAAATGTAATACTGATTGAAATCTGTCATGTACATGTATTTACACTGAAATGTATATGTTATAACATGTTGTTACCGATTTAATTGATATTTTAATGTAAATTAATTGATGCAAAACGGATTAATATTAAACCCATCTTTATAAAGTAATATTTTGTGACCAAAGCTTCGACTTTATTAAAATCATAACGCAAACCGTCCTCTTACCCATATATTGTTCGCGCAAATATGTGGGTAAAATTGAACATTACAAATTCCCTGTTTCTACGCACATCAATATGAGACGCAGTAGAGAAGCAGCATATGCTGTCAGACAGCAGACGGTATAACGTTTTCATTACATCAAGCAATTCTCTTGTTTGCAAAAAAAATCAGGATTTGTTTGTTGCCAAGTAACTGTAGTGCTGCTTTACTAAACTAGTCTTTTCATGCCTTTTAGTGACTATTACAGTTTTATATTATTACATGAAAAAAAAATTATAGGAAAAGTTGTATCTTTAAAAAATAAAGTTGCTATTGTGCTGATTGTTGTAAAAAAGTCTATTGCCATTTGGTTAGCACGACCAAGCGACCGTCACTCAAAGTGAGTCCAGATTGAACAGGTTTTCATTGAAGAAGGCGGTCACCCATCCAACTAATAACCATGAACAATGCTGCTTAACTTTGCACATCACCTGACGCGCGCCAAACCACTCGGCCAATGAGTCGGTTAGTGAATTCACTTATATTAAACTTTAATATTTTAGTAAAATTAATGAATTAACTTTAGATAAAATAATTATAATCTTGCTTAATTTTTTAATCATAAATAAAACTTCAATTTATTTGCATTTTTATAAAAATTGGATACGATTGATCGTTTTCTCGCTTCCCGGTTATAGCTTATATGGCAAACCTTTGGTCATATATATGTAATATTATTAATCATAAAGTTATTATTAATTATTGTTTTATAAAATACGTATATTTATTTTTATATATTTTTGTTGTTAATTATTAGAATTATTTCTATTCTTAACAATCCATTTGATGTCATTGCTTCATGTTTTTAAAATAATTTATGATTATCAGTTTTTCTGAGATAATCAACGTCAAGTCTGCATATTTCACCCCAAACTAGTATACGAAAAAAATGCTTATGTAATTTATTGTTTATTTACAAAATCATAACGCTAGTAGAAAATTAACAATATTTTATCGGCAACGTGTTAATCAAATGAGGGCAAAATCAGCTGATATTTACTCTTTGGCAATCTATTAGTTATTAAAACATGATTATTATCTTAAGAATAGACAGCTTGATATTAATATGTTAGTCGTAACATGCTATTATTTACTGTTGTTGAGTTATTGTCAAAATATTGTTTTGACTAGAATACATTGGTTAATTCTAGTTGGAAACCGGAGAAGATTTCTACCAGGGAAACTTTACTTTATTTACATATTTTTTTATTATGAATTTAATTAAAAATTATTAATATATTTGATAATCATGATTTAATTAGAAATATAAAGTAATAGAAAAAATTAAAAATCCAAATTAGGTCTCGAAGATAATATTATAACTTTGTTAATAAGAAAATGAACGTTTTTATCTTCCATAAAAAAAATTTCCGAAAATATCGAAATTGAAAAGAATTTTAACAATGAATTATAATAGAAAAATCGAAGCAAATTTTCTTAAAATATACAAAATCGTTTTATTTTTATAATTATTTCCAGACAATGCTCCGTTTTAAAATTGTAAACCGTAAAATATTGAACTCTTCCGTGTGCTATATTTATTTTACAGGTCAAATTGATATAGTACACAAGTACAAGCAAATTCGTTCATTAGTTACGAAAAATTTCGGTTTCTCGATAAACTAAGATTTATTAAATTATTGGATTTTAATTTTATTGAAACGATTATTATATCATTGACGTTTTCATTTCTTATTTAATTATCTTTTACAATAAACAATAACAAATTTATTAATTTTGTAATATTTTTCATACTATTTATAATTATTTTAAATTTAAAATTAATTCATTCATTTTGATACCATGCCGACAAAATAAATTTTTGCATCAAGAGCAATGATTTCATTGTCATTCGCCTCTCAGATAAACGAAAATAATTCTAAAAAAGTTTTTCTAAAAGAAAATAGAAAGTTTTCTAAATCAAATCAGCTTGAATGCCAAAAGATATACAAATCAAACAGGCACGTATAAGTATTTTAATAAAAAGTAAATTTTATTGTATTGTTAAATGAGAAAATTGCCTGCTTGTTTCAAGTGTCTATTTTTGTCAGTGTAACGTAAAAAAAATCTCCAAGTGTTCATATTCAGCCAAGTATTATCCTTCGAGTACAATTACTCCACACTCATAATCACTGATAACCCAGCAGATATTACTTTCGTATTGTTATTATATACAATATTTAAGTGTTATGACAATAAAGAAAGATGATTGCACACAAGACATATACAATAAGAGGGGAGTAAGAGAAAAAGGCAAAGGGAGGGAGAGCAAAAGAAATAGGAGTATGTATATATACATATATATACAAGAAAGAAGTTCGTATGGTTCGTCTGCAAAGCCTGACACGTAATACCGTCGACGCGGAAAGATGGAGGCAAATTCTTCGCTGTGTGCATATAAAGTGGGGTTATCTTCAGCGACGCAGCTAGTCCTCTCCTTGCTACTTTACGAGTATACGCTAGAAGCTACGAAGCTCTCTTCTCTTGCTATATAGTAAAGGATGCACATAATCTTTTCTCTTTTCCTTGACATCATCCAAGAATCTCTTTCTACGATAGAACAAAAAAAAATATATCCATGAGATAAGAGGAATTGTGTACATACTGCGAATCGAGCTCTAGAATAACAGCTTTTCAGAGATAAGACACTCTAGTCTTTTTTTATTCAATTAACACTTTGAAAAACTTCAAATTTTCTCTCCATAATCTTTTTATTAATATTTTTCAAAGCGAAATAAATTGAATATTGATTCTGTTTAATATCATTAATATAAGTCAATGTTATAATGTTCTGTATCATCTTTATTTTCATTTTATTTCATATAGAATTTTTTTTTTATTATTACGAATGAATTTGTATTGTCAGTGATCCATATTTTAATAAGAAATCAGATTTTTAACAATTTCAGCATAAAAATAGCATACATTAGTAACAATTTGATTGTTTAATTATTTAAACTATCATTAAATTTTCAACATACTCTGGTGAAACGTGAACATAAAAAATGGTGTATATAAAAATTTATGGCAATTGGTAATGATAATGCCAAATAATTGGTCATAAAATGCTAAAAAAATCGTTTCTATTTCTACTGGTCATCAAATGGTGAAAAAAACGTTTTAATTTCTACCAGGGTAAATATTATTGACTTTATAAATACCACTCTTTCATTTACTATTTTTAATAACTTTTTATTTTATGTAATATTTACATTGTGTTATTGAAACTAGGTCAAGCGATGATCAAATAATATTTCAAAGGTTCAAATGATCGAAATATGAGTTTCTTACAATATATACATTATTTAATATTTTTCTTAAACATATAAATATTATTTTAATATATTAAAATGCAGGTATATTTGTGCACCTATTATTTTGATGTATCCAAAATAACTCTTTTTGTGTATTATATCTTTTTAGAAATAAATAAATAAGAATATTATTTTTTAATAATGCGTTATAAAAATAAAACTGTCTTTTGATATAGTAAATCTTTATAATAATTAAATGGATGAATTAATATAAACATAAAAGTTGAAAATATACAAAGTTTTCATAATGTAGAAAATGTTGCGTATTTACTATTCAAGTGTTGTGAAATATCTGATATTTCTATATGGTTCCAACAGCGCCCGATACCTTAGCCAGTTTGCCTACTATTTTAGAAAATTATTAATTTTGATTCTTATTGGTGGAGACTGACCTATATAGGCGAGTCTTTTTTTTCATTTTTTAATTTCTCGAAAACTTACAAACTAGTCAATAAAATTCATATATTTCGTAGAGTTATATAATTTATGTTGTTATATGGTTGAAATAAAACAAGATCTAACTTAATGCTTTATTGATATAATTCATTGTTGCACAAAATAAAATGTAATTTTCTAGTTGAAAATAATTAATACATCGAATTTTTTTCTAAATATATTTATTTATATTCAAAAAACCTAACGATTTTAAAATATCTTACTCTTTTAATAATGTAAAATAAAAACAAATCGTTTTGTACATCTTAAATAGAAAAAGAAAATAAGAAAAGTATCTTCCTTGCCTCTTGTCACATAATTCCAGGCTTTATTTGTATTCTTTTATTCAATCTATAGCTCAGAAAATCCTCTTACTTTAACATCGACCGAGCCAAAGTTTGCCATCAAGTCAATCTTTAAATGAAACTGGGTGTACGATTTTCATTTGCCAAAGATGAGACAGATCGAAAAATCAGCCCCTTTTTTATAACATATTCTCGAGAAGACGTAATGACAAAGAATTTAAGTGAGCAGCAAAAGAGACAGGAAACACAAGTCGCGTTCACGCGACACGCGTTTTCCATTGGTCCGTGGAATAAAGATTAATGGTAGCTGTGCCGTGTCCCATGTACTGCAGTAGTATTATGTACCTGCTGCTGCTGCCGATTCCCATGAGATTGCAGCGTTTCCACGTACACTGAAAATCACCTGCATTTACATTTTAAATAGTGTAAATTTCTACTTCACGTCTTATCTATACATTTTTTATTTTATATTCTTTTATTTCTTTACAAAAATAAAATTTCAAAAGACTAACGTGGAAACTAATATATTTTAAGTCTTCTTTGTCATTTTCTAAATTTGAGCAAAAATTAAAATTTTCTTATTCTTTTTTATTTTTATCAATCAGATATTTGAAAATTTGTAGATTGAAAATTATTTATCTGATTCGTATCAACAAACTGCTCGAATATTAGGTTTTCTATGATATTAACGTAAATAAGTTTTTTTTACATAAAATAAGGGAACGTATTCAAGTATATATGCAAAGTATTTTATATGCGCAAGAAATGCGATGAAAAAAAATGTAGAAACATTCGTTGCCGTAGCTTCGTTCAAGCATGTAAATGGTATTTCTTTGCTCCTTCCTTCACGTCGACGTCAGAACGGAAAATAACACAGTATTCGTTGTCTTCAACACCCGACGTGTCGACTTACGTAAAAAAAGGGCACACGCAAAAGAAAGGGAAAAAAAATCGAGTCCTTTGGAAATGTGTTATTTTTTATATGTATACACAAACGTAGAGATGAGCTTAAGAAAATATATCCGTAGATCGAAGCGTATACATTGAAGTTATGCTTAATATATGTGCTCGAGAATGAGTGAATTATAGATATTCCAGGCACGATTATACTCGCTAAATATATCAATAGATACGTGAGTATAAGTATGAGCTAGTGATATAGGAAGGCTCGTAAGGCTGTCGACTAAGTTGGTAAGGTGAGTGACGTGTTGAAATTCTATAGAAGTGCGCTCTTCTCGCTCTCTCTCTTGTTGGTTAAGGTTTAATGAAGTGTTTATAGATCGAATGCGTGCTAAACAGAATGAGCGGTCCTATATACCAAGCGGAATGAGCGACGTAATGTTCAAATTTGAGTGACGCTCCGGCTTGTATATATTGCAAACTTTGAAGTTGATAGAGAGAGAGAAGAGCAAAAAGGGTTGAAGCTTTAGCGTATATGCAAAGCGCTTGTAATTTGTTGCAAAGACAAATTACATGGTCGCGCCAACATCAGGGGTACACTGAAACTTCAAACTTTCTCTTTTGAACAGAAGACTTTTTTTTATCATTTTTAATTAAATTGATAAATTTATAAACTTTATTTTTTAATTATTTATTTTAAATGTTTTGTGATTCATAAACTTTTTTTAAATTTGGAATAATTATATATGGAAGTGTTGTATTTCAATTATTGATTAATTTATGTAAAGAAAATGGTTGGTCTTAATCATAATAAGGAAAATGATTTTGAAATTTGATATAATTGTTTGACTCCCTTACAAGCAGAAGTAATTTAAATTTGATTAGCCCTTATGATTTCTAAATGTAAGTGGGAACAGACAAACATAGAAAGATATATCAGTTTTATTCAATCAAACAAAAGGGTAGATTTCACTATATTGTAATTTTGTACTGGATTCGTTAACACTCTTTTTCAAATGATAAATAATAGAATAAACACAATAGTGAAATGTTACAAATAATTTCTAAAATATAACATTTTTGGCATTTTTAATAATCTTATATCACATACTTCCTATCATTTCTGTTAAATCAAAGTTTTTAATATCCTTATAATTACATTTTAGAATTTGTACGAAAACGAATTTGCATTCTTATTTTTTTTTTAATTAACTTCAATGTTTCAATGTGGATTATAATTTAATATTAAAATTATTTTTTTATCCATGTAACTAAACAAACACCACTTGAATGTGTAAAGGTTTCATTAGGTGAAGCGAAAGAAGCATACAACAGTCGCAACTTGAACTTCTCTGTTCTTTAAATAACCGTGGACGCAGAGGGTTGCTTTACCCTTTTAAAGTAGAATACGTTTCTGTTGCTCTTTTCTCTTTGTAACATACAACGGCAAACGGGCGCAAGAAATATTTTCTACGGAAACGTGCGTCTCCTATAGGGCTCCCTTACTTTTGCTCGCGCACACAAGATCGTATACTTTCGAGCCTACCGAAAGTTATAGCTCACTCGAGTACGCTCGATAAATCGTTCTTACTAGTCTATGCCAAAGTTTCTCTCTTGCTTTTGTTTGTTGTTTCTCTCACTGTTCCTATTCATTCTATTTTTTTATCCTTGTGTTGCTTCTATATTTACAATATATTACTCTAATTTTTAAGTCAATTAAACAATCGCATTTTTAAAATTGAAGTTTATCTTTATTTCGAAAGTACTGAAATATCATCATCAAGTTTATACTTTTTATTTGATTTATCTTTAGTTTTTGCTTAAGAAAGTTTTGAAATCAATCAAGCAATCGTCGAGTACTTCCGTATTAATTCATTCTTTTTAATATGAAGTTCATAATATGAATAATATGAAATTCATAAAATATTTACAGTTTTGGCTAAAGAAAGTTTCGAAATCAATCAAGCAATCGTCGAGTACTTCTGTATTCAATTCATTTTTTTTAAAGCTTTTTTTAGAGCTTTAAAACATATTAAATTTTACTAAATATCTACAAAATAACTTGCCAGGCCCGTAGATTAATATTTTGTTGGTGAAATGCTCAATGTTAATGTGTACTGGTTTATAATTTAATTGTTAGCTAATTCACGTGTGTTAAATAACAGTTTAAAATATGAATTTAATAAATACATATACATTCAAAGATAAAGAACAAAAATACATCCTATTACAATAAATAAAAATCTATTTTGTGCTCAAAAATTATTTTTTTATATGTGATGTTATGTAACGCAGAGAATTCAATATTCTTAGTTTTCTTTCGCTTTTTTTTACTATAAAAACTTTAAAATTATCAATTACACCATGAACTATTAATCTACGGGCCTGGCAAGTTATTTTGTAGATATTTAGTAAAATTTAATATGTTTTAAAGCTCTAAAAAAAGCTTTAAAAAAAATGAATTGAATACAGAAGTACTCGACGATTGCTTGATTGATTTCGAAACTTTCTTTAGCCAAAACTGTAAATATTTTATGAATTTCATATTATTCATATTATGAACTTCATATTAAAAAGAATGAATTAATACGGAAGTACTCGACGATTGCTTGATTGATTTCAAAACTTTCTTAAGCAAAAACTAAAGATAAATCAAATAAAAAGTATAAACTTGATGATGATATTTCAGTACTTTCGAAAGCTAAAATAAAAAAAATATTATGTATTGGGTAAAATAAAATATTTAGAAAAAATGTTCTAAAGAATACTATACTATTCAATACCTGAACTCGCCTAAAATATACTTTTTACTATTACTACGTTTTTATTAACTCGCTTTGGTGTCTGTCTGTCTGTTCGGTACGAATTTTGCAACCGATTGTAAACTAACTTCCTGATGAGCTAGAGACTTGAAATTTTAAATATAGCTCGGAACTGGATGACAATGCAATATTATAAAAAAAATATATATATCTACCGAACAATATATTAATATATTCAATCATATACGGAGATGTTGGCAAAATTGAAGATTTGAAGATTTTATATATAGATACACTTTTAACATTAGTGTCTAAACATCTTCGAAAATTTTAAAAATCTTCTTTTGATATATTAATATATTAATATATTAATATATTAATATATTAATATATTAATATATTAATATATTAATATATCAAATATAGTAATATATTAATATAGTAATATATTAATATATCAAATATATTAATATATTAATATATCAAATATATTAATATATTAATATATCAAATATATTAATATATTAATATATTCAATATTATATTTTTGTATGCATTGTTGGATAATATAATTAAATATATATTCCCACCGAAAAATATATTAATACAATTATATACGGAGATATTGGAAAAATTGAAATTTTGAAGATTTTATATATAGATATACTTTTAACATTAGTGTCTAACCATCTTCGAAAATTTTTAAAATTCTTTAACTTCTCATATTGCAATTAGACATAAATTACAGCATTTTGTATTGTACATATAAAATTTGAGACTGTATTTTATTCATTTTATGGTCTATCAATGCATAAAACAATAAATTTTGGTTGAATTTCTAATAGCGTCATTATCGTCAAAATGGCGGGAAACTCAGCATGCGATTACGTGTTCTCTAAAAAAAATAGATGAAACACGTTTTAGTCCCTTGATAACAATATATATGCTATATAATATGCACTGTTGGACAACACGATAAATAATATTAATAATAATAATAATACCAAAAGGTATAAGATAATATCTAAATAAAAAAAAAATTTTCAATCTACCATGTTTTTTAATTGAACTAAAAATATAAAATAATATTAAAAATAAAAAAAAAACTTTTTAATGTACTACGTTTTATAATGAACCAAAAAGTATAAAATAATGTGTAATAAAATGAATAATGATTTGAAATAAAAAAACGTGGGGCGCATACAATACATAATAAAAAACATGCGCCCCACGTTTTTTTATTTCAAATCATTATTCATTTTATTACACATTATTTTATACTTTTTGGTTCATTATAAAAACGTAGTACATTAAAAAGTTTTTTTTTTATTTTTAATTTTAAAAGTAATAATAAAGATTAAATAGTATTTATCAATTTGAACAATGATTAAAAACAAAATTAACAGTTATAATATTCAAAAAATTTCAAGAAATTTGATAAAATTATAAAATAAAAAAATAGTTTAATGGTATTTTTATGAATTTTATATTATTTAAAAAAGTTGAAACAAAAGAGCTTATTAATCAATGTCAATTTCATTCCTTTTTATTAAAAAGAATGAATTGAATAAAGTAATACTCGACGATTACTTGATTGATTTCTAAACTTTCTTCAGCCAAAATTGTATATTTATTTAATAGTTTGAAAGATTACGAACTTCATATCAAAAAGAATGAATTAAATACGGAAGTACTCGATATAGTTTACTGGATATAGTTTGTATCTGAAAATGATTATATATAACTTTTGTATAACTCTATAAAACTAGATACGAAATATAACAAAAAATCTTTTTAAAATTTATAAAGAAATTGTAGACAATTAAATATTCAAAACAAAAAAAAATTAGAAAGTGAACAAAATTTGATAAAATGTTTAATTAAATTAAACATTTATGTTCAATTAATTTTTTTATGTTTAATTAATCGTAACACGATTTTTCAGTAGACGCTTGAATACATTAATTACAAATTAACGTACATTTTTATCACTTCCTGAAGATGATGTCCAGGTGACCTGGACAACCTCTAGGTCGACGAAACATCATTCAGAAAGTGCATCTAGTATTATAATTGAAATTAAAAAATTTTTTGTCACTTCCTGGAGATGATGTCCAGGTGGCCAGGATGACCTCCAGGATCACGAAACATCATTCACAAGGAAACACATATAGTATTATCATTGAAAATATATAAATTTTTGTCACTTCCTATAGATGATGTCCAGGTGACCTAGATGACCTCCAGGTCGACAAAACATCATTCTCGAGAAAGTGAATCTAGTATTATAATTAAAAATTTTTTGTCACTTCTTGGAGATGATGTCCAGGTGACCTGGACGACCTCCAGGTCGACGAAACATCATTCTCGAGAAAGTGAATTTAGTATTATAATTTAAAATTTTTTGTCACTTCCTGGAGATGATGTCCAGGTGGCCAGGATGGCCTCCAGGATCACGAAATATCATTCACAAGGAAACACATCTAGTATTTTCATTGGAAATATATAAATTTTTTGTCACTTCTTGGAGATGATGTCCAGGTGACCTGGACGACCTCCAGGTCGACAAAACATCATTCTCGAGAAAGTGAATCTAGTATTATAATTAAAAATTTTTTGTCACTTCTTGGAGATGATGTCCAGGTGACCTGGACGACCTCCAGGTCGACGAAACATCATTCTCGAGAAAGTAAATCTAGTATTATAATTTAAAATTTTTTTGTCACTTCTTGGAGATGATGTCCAGGTGGCCAGGATGGCCTCCAGGATCATGAAACATCATTCACAAGGAAACACATCTAGTATTTTCATGGGAAATATATAAATTTTTTGTCACTTCTTGGAGATGATGTCCAGGTGACCTGGACGACCTGCAAGTCGACGAAACATCATTCTCGAGAAAGTGAATCTAGTATTATAATTTAAAATTTTTTGTCACTTCTTAGAGATGATGTCCAGGTGGCCAGGATGGCCGCCAGGATCATGAAACATCATCCACGAGGAAACACATTTAGTATTATAATTGGAAATATATACATTTTTGTCATTTCCTGTAGATGATGTTTAGGTGAGTTGGAGGACCTCCGGGTCGACGAAACATCATTCACAAGAAAGGGTTTAGTTGATAATAAAAAAATCATACTATGTTAGAATTATAGAATACGTTTATACGAAAATATTATTTTAATTATAAGTATAAATAAATAATTTCCGTATTCGTACCCTGACTCGCCGTCGATATATATACTATAGCATGATATACTAACTTGAATACAAACCGCATGCACCATACTAACTACTATACTATAGCCGAAAAACATAAAAAATATGCTCATAGCTCTCCTACAATATTAAAGTGTGACGTCACAGGCTGGAAACAAAAATTGAAGGGCTGATGACGAAGAAGAATTTTCATAACGCGAAATCGACACTTTAAAATTTTAGATTACGTTTTCTCGAGATTGAGTAAACCGATCGTCATAAAACTTTTTTTAAATTAAAGATAAAATAAAAATCTTTCATTATCAATTTGTATTTATAAAATATATGAATGCATTTTCAAAAGATTCTATTTTAAAATTTTCGACACTCTAATTCAAAGTATAAGAGGAGCGCCTCGACGTTTTCGTATTCGTACCTTAACTCGCCGTCGAGGCGCTGCCGCGCCTCTTGATGAACTCAAATAATTTAAGTTATTTGCAATTTTTAATTTATGATTTTGAATTTATAAAGTTTATATAATCTTTTTTTCATTTTAAAGATTTATCCCCGTCAAAGAAAATGTTTTATTCATTAATAAACAATATCTTCTCGGATTATTGTTGTCATTTTTTCAAAGACAAAAATAAACAAAAGCTTTAAAGAAATTTTCTACTTTTTATAAAATTATTCTTTGAAAATATATTTCTTCATTTTTATTGTCTTTATTTTTTCAATATAAAATTATATCTTGAATTAAAAATCATTTTATGATTTAATAATAAATAAAAAATTAAAAGAAAATAAAAGAAAAAAGGGTTTTAAATAAATAATTACCCAAACTTATCCCAATTCTTGAAATAATTTTATTTTATTTAGTCTTTTAATCCTTTTTTTTTAAACTACTTTTATTTCTGTCACGTCTTCTTTTCTCTAAATGTTATACACTTCTTGTTCTCCTTCTCTTTTCTGCGTTTCTCATCACTCCCACACCCCTTATCTTTTCGTTGTTTCGTTCGCACCTTCTTATTTTCTAATGTCATTTGAATTAAGCCATTCTTATCCGCTACTTATACTTCTTTAGTAGAGGGACTTCCTGCCGGACAAGCAGAACCTTAAGCTGCTATACGTTAAATGCAAATAAGCGAGTATTAAAATGTAACAGCGCTATTCGGACGCGTATTCTCTTCTCTTTTATTTCTTTTAACGACGAGTTTTGTACGGTACACCTGCGAGATGTTTATGTGCAAAAAAAATATAATACAAATTGTAATATTGCAAATCATGTTTAAATCAAATTATAAAAAAATATTATGCAGATTATAGAGATATTGCATTAAACATAATGTTTCATAGAATTTTATAATTAATTATCATAATTCTTATCGCTTACGTTTTTAAATAAGAAATTAAAAAAAATAATTTAACTCGCTACTGTTAAAATGATATTATATTAAGAAGCTCATATTTATAATATTTCAATCTCTATGACTTTTATGCAATAAATACTTATTTTATTTCTTTTAGAGAAAAATAAACCGAAATTATAGGGGCATTTATGAAACAAACAACTTTTTATTCGTAACCGGAAATTAAATTTTCATATGGAAAAATCCTCAAAACTTTAAGCAGTATCCCACCTAT
The DNA here is from genome assembly GCA_017163975.1 of Anastatus disparis. Taxonomy (NCBI): domain Eukaryota; kingdom Metazoa; phylum Arthropoda; class Insecta; order Hymenoptera; family Eupelmidae; genus Anastatus; species Anastatus disparis. Next base: position 1,593,363 of record JAFFSR010000012.1, read on the forward strand.
GACGCCATATGAAGTCTATATAATGAAAAATATATAAGTTTTACTCCTTTGCAATAATCTACATTGTTTTATAAAAAAAACCTTATTTGACTATTCATTTTTGACTTTTTTTTGTTTCAGAATTCTGACTCCATATAGATTATCATATATATTAGATGCATAGGTAAAACTTGCAACCATCAAGAATTAACTAAATTTTGCTAAAGGAATAAAACATTACTGTTGACTTTATTATGACATTTTTAATTTTAATAATTATTAAAGAAATTTTTTTGCGTAAACTTTATATATTTTTTACAATATTTTTATAGCAGTTTAACGCCATTCATCAAAAGCTAAAAAAGAAGCAGAAAAAAAGTAAAAAAATAAATTCAAAAATAAATTTCAAGAAAGAAAATATAAGTCGTCAGCGTTGGTAATCCTCCAGCGGGACATGTATTTGGGTAAGCCTGTGTCATGCTCGTAATTTCGCATATTATAGTCGTTCGTTATTTATTTAGCGACGGTATTTCAAGAAAATGACTCCCGCACGCACCGTCTCTTCTTCTACATTTGCATCCTTGCATATTCTTTCCTTTATTTATTTTTTCTTTTCTCTTGCGTTCTATCTGAGAAAAGAAATAAGAAAGGAGCTCGATATGAATTACAAGAGACGACAAAAGAAAAGAAAAATAAATAAAAGAATGCTAGATTATAACGAAGGAGACTACAACTTCCACGAGACTTCTTTGGTTTTCCAATGGGAAAAAAAGCGCACACGGCTGCGGAATGAGAAAGAACGATTATTGAAAAAGGGACTAGGAAGATGAGTGCAGCGTTTACGTTAAACAAGAGATAATGAGAAATAAGAAAAAATATATATATTTCGCAAGAAAAATGGAGGATGCTTGTTTGTGTATGAATACGACACGACGAAGATAAGGAGATACCAGTTAGGTGATAACGGTTGGGAAGCAGAAAATTAAAAGTTGTCATTGATGAAAATTATAAAAATTGTCTGTCGTAAGAATCTTTTTAGACGTTTTTTAAATATGAAGATAAACAGCTTTAGATGATTGAGTTCGATATTCCACGAAGAATTTAATTTTGAAGAACTTAAGACCCATGCATCTACAAAATATAGTTATAAAATATTTAAAGATACAAAGAAAATAAAAGAAAAAAATAGTTATGTCTGAAAATTTAAAAAATAAAAAAAATATTGAAGTTGAATTATAAAATTTATTCTTGCCACAGCATCTCTGGGAATTTGAAATATAAAATTCAGTTAATATTACTCTTCCATTTTCTCGGTCGCGTAATAAGAAATCTTCTATAAATAAAACAATAGCTTCCACGCGCCAAGGAGTAAAATTTTTTGCAATACAGTGTGTGTATGTGTGCGAGTGTGCACCTTCGCTAAAATTGACTTTATTTATTTACGCCACAAATGTTTCGAGCAATAACTCGGACAAGGACGCGTGCAAAAAAGAAGCAAAAGTGACGATGAAGAAAAAAAGGGCCCTGGCAAAGGTAAAAGGTACAGCGTAAGAAGATTGTATACAGACAGGTCAGAAAAGACTGAGAAAAAAATGTAAGAAGTGCAAATAAGCAAGAAATAAACAAAGACGACTATAAAATACGAAAGACGAGCATTTTGTCTACGATGTAAAGGGAAAAAAAGAGGCCAGAGAAGAAAGTAGAAAACTGTAAACGAGAGGGAGAGAGATAGTTGCGTAAGCTTACTAGTGTAGAGGGTTGATTTAGTAGCATTTTCCCAAGGAATACTTGCACGATAATTCAGGAAGACGCGCAACGAATACTTACCACCTCCCACCTATCTTCTCGGAAAACTCTTCTTCTCGCTCCTTTTCGTCCTTCGAAGCACCTCCTTCTCTTCTGCCTTTTTTTTTCTTTACTCGTATATAAGTTCGAGACGGCGACGACGACGTTCTGACTGCCATTATTTTCCCTTCGCACTCGCTTTGCATTTTCTCAGCGAAATAAGCTCTCCTCTCTCTAGCCAGCGGACGGTTTTACCGTCGTTTTACTGGCGCACGAGAGAGAAAGAAAAAAAAAGGGAGCAAAAGACTCTTTGAGGTCAGGTTGCGCGCGTGTAGGGAGAAAACTATTCCCCTTATTCGCGTACTACTTTCATTTCTTTCTTTAACTTCTTATATTTTTTTGCTATGGCATAACGCTTTACTTTCCATCTTTCTTTTGACGTTCTTTCAGTTTTTTTTTTCAGAAAGTCAACCGGATGTTTCTAAGCATTACCGCAGTCACACGCGTACACGAAGGTTATCAGCTTTCCTTTAGTACTGCTTTTTTTCTAACATCGCGTGTGTCTTTACTCGAGCTTTGTTTAGCGCTTGCTATAAGAAAAAAACAGAAAAAAAAAATATTCAATTTCTAAATCAATTCTTTTGTGATATTGATAAGCTTTTCGTCGTTTGTCATAAGTTTTTTTTTATATGATAAAAGGATAAACTTGTTTTTTTCCTCTATTTATCATAGAATTGAGTTTCATCGATCTCAAAAACTTTATTTGAGAACTATAATTTGAAATTAGATAAATAGTTTAGAGAACTTAATAACGAATGAGAATGCTTTTAAATGTCACGATTAAAAATTGTTTAACTGCCGAAAAAGATATGAATTAGATGGACATTGACATAACAAAGTATATTTATTTTTTTTAAAATGATTAAATGATATTTTATTTAGGTTATGTATGTGAGCACCTATGAGCACTCATAATTTTAAAACGCCTTAACCCTGTTAAAAAAGTTCGTACTGATTCAGTACTGATTTCACATTGAAATCAGGACTTGGTTAACATTGAATCGGTGTAAAATCAACATAAAATTTACACAAAATCAGTACTGCGCATGTCCTGAGAATGGTTCCATAACGCAACACAAATAATGTACAAAATTCGTGCCTAATCAATATTAAATCAGTGTGAAATCAGTACTGAATTCAGGAAAGAATATTCGTATACGAAATGAAAGAATCAACTCAGTACGAAATCAGTACGTAATCAGTACACAATTAAAAAAAAAATTCGTACGAATTATTTTCGAAATACGTGACCTTTCAGTTCCTAATCAGTGCCAAATCAGTACTGAATTCGGGAAATAATATTCTTATACGAAATGACAGAATCGACTCAGTACGAAATCAGGACGTAATCAGTACACAATTTTAATAAAATTCGTGCGAATTGCTTTTTACGAATTCAGTACTGATTTAACACTGATTAGGAACTGAAAAGCCACGTATTTCCAAAACTATTCTTACGCATTTTGTTGAAATTGTGTACTGATTACCCCGTTAAAAAAATCCAATTGGAAATTCATAATGGAATTTCAATGAGAATTTTATAAATCCAACGTAAATTTATAGACATTTTTAAGCGATTAAAATATTTTTTTGTGCGCATTTGCTTGCCATAAGAAAGTTAATAGACAGATAGTGTTGTAGCCCCCTGGCGGCTAATCATCGAATATAAATATACACATTTATATAATAGTACTAATAATTGATCACCAGGCGGCTATCACGCTTTCTATCTATTGGCTCTCTTATGGCAAGCAAATGCACACGAAAAAAATAAAAGAGCTTAGAACGTATAAGCTGGTAGTCTGGTAGTTTCATTTGGTCTGAAACGACGATCATTCGGCCTGCTTTCTCACGTTTTACTTTACTCAATGAACAGAGATATTTTTATAAGTCGCAATGAAAATATAAATAAAATTTTATATAAAAAAATATTTCAATCGCTTGAAAATGTCGATAAATTAACGTTGGATTTCTAAAATTCTCATTTGAATTCCATTATGAATTTCCAATTGGAATTTATTGGAATTCCAATATGGATTTTTTCAACGGGGTACGTACTGATTTCGTACTGATTTCGTCCTGAGTCGATTCTCTCATTTCGTATACGAATATTATTTCCCGAATTCAGTACTGATTTGGCACTGATTAGAAACTGAAAGGTCACGTATTTCCAAAACAATTCGAACGAATTTTGTTAAAATTGTGTACTGATTACGTCCTGATTTTGTACTGAGTTAATTCTGTGATTTTGCATAAGAATATTCTTTTTCGAATTCAGTACTGATTTAAAACTGATTAGGAACTGAAAAGTTACGTATTTCGAAAACAATTCGTACGAATTTTGTTGAAATGGTGTACTGATTACGTACTGATTTCATACTGAGTTGATTCGCTCATTTCGTATACGAATATTCTTTCCCGAATTCAGTACTGATTTCACACTGATTCAATATCGATTAGGCTCGAATTTTGTACATTATTTGTGTTGCGTTATGGAACCATTTTCAGGACATGCGCAGTACTGATTTTGTGTAAATTTTATGTTAATTTTACACTGATCCAATGTTAACCAAGTCCTGATTTCAATGTGAAATCAGTACTGTACTGAATCAGTATGAACTTTTTTAACAGGGAAAGGTAATAAACTATAATAGTTGCACCATAAATTTTTGGTTTTAAATAATACATTTTTTTGCCCAGGTATTTATGGAGCTTTGCCCCATAAATACCTGGAATAAGATTATATATTATTCAACGTGATGTCAGCTCACGATTAGTCTGCGATTAGTGATATATTATTTAACGTGGTGTCAGCCCAGTGCCTGCGATACATTTAAACATTAATTGTACTACTTAGAATGTATGAAGATTTGTTCAAAAGAACTATTGTTTATAAATAACTTAATAAAATCTTGAAAATAACGGCAAAGAACATTAAGTGTTGTCTTTTTAAAAGAATGATTAATTGTTTCGTCTTAACGATACATCTCGAGAAAATATCCCAATTTATGGTCTTATAGTTTTCTTAAAAATAGAGAGTATAGGATCAAATATAATAGACGTTACTTTAAGAAAAAAATTAATTATTTAAAATCATAAACATTTTTTTATATAATGAAAAACATGATTATAGTTTATGATAACTTTTGCATCTTCTAAATACGCATAAATATTAATATTATTCCACTTTCTTATATGGAGATTTTCCTGTTTTTTCTACGAAAAGTTTGATTTCAAAGTTGAGTAGTTCGCTGAAAATAAAAAATAAAATTTTGGTAATAGCATTACTCTGGTCATTTAGCGTTTCCTAATTTGGTTAATCGCCGCTGCAATTGATGCCATTAAAATTGGCAAATTCCCGCAGTATAAAGAGAGAGAGGATGAATGGGAGAGAAAGAAAGGTGCAGGAAAGCGGTTGAAAATTTGATGACGGATTGCCTCAAGCAGACCTGAGCTTGGCTTTCGCCTATGAATATAAGCGTGTGTTTTCTCTCTCTTACTCTCCCCCGCGCTTGGTGTGTACATATATACGTGGAGAATTTTAGTGAAAAGCTTTGCTTTGATGCCGGAAACTGGCGGGGTTTTACGGACCACAGAGTAATCCTCTTAGAAACGGCAGCGTGGCCGCCGTGTGCTTGCCTTCCTTTCCTACCTAACTGCTCGTCTATATACCAGCCACGCGCGCACAACGCAAACTAGCGAAGAACGCTCTATACGCGTGCAGAACCGCGATGAAACCGTAAATCCGTCTTCTTCTACTATCTTTGTACGTCTTTACTTTGTTACCTTATAAAGTCCTGCATTATTTTATGTTATTAAGCTAAGCGACATTATACCCGAAATCTTTTACTTCCTACATGAGCCGTTTTTATTTTGTTTTTTCTTTTTTAGAATCTTTGAAATTTTTTTCTACATGGATTAGTCTGTTGTTACCTTTGTTTGTTTATTTATTTTAGAAATTTTTTAAAATCGTATATTAAATTTTATGCATAACATTTAAATACGTAGATAAACGCAATAATGTCCACAAGGGTTAGTTGGCAATCACAAGGTTTTTTGATAAGTTCATATAATACACATCATATTTTTTTAAACTTCTGTTTGATAATCAAAAGTTATTAATATTGAGCCATGAGAAAGATAATTTAAAATTATAAATATATTAATAATTTATTCTAAATATATTTTGGGTGACAATTTTTTAAAGATTCTTGCATTAAAATTGAACATTGTAAAGAATCATAAAACTAAGAAATTAAAAGTACGAATATTAGAAAATATAGAAAAAAAATTCTTCATAATAATTATATAAGCAAACTTTGAAGATTATCTTTACATAATAAAAACTGAAATACTTATTGTTGATTTTTTAAAATTTTATTTAACGTCGTTGTATTTATGCTATCATTGCGATGCTAATCAACGACGGAGGTCGTCAACATGTTTGTGAACAAAGCACATGTAACGTACAGTGGTGCTTGTATGAATTGGCGAAGAGCGGGATTCGAACTCGGGACCTCAAGATTACAAATCCATCGCTCTATCAAGTTAGTTACTGAAGACCTCCGTATGTTTATTATATTTATAATAGAATATTAAATCATTGACCAGAACAAAACTTATTTTTTTGATGTTAATAATAATTTAAGTTTTTATTCAATTTGTTAATCCATACTAAAAATAATTTGTAATTTTATGAGATGAATAATATTCATGGAATTTAAATATCAAACGAAAATTCAATTATAAAACGATGTGTTTATATTATGGCTTTCAAAAGTTATCTAAGGTTTGCACAAACCGACTAAATTTAATGTGGTATAGTTTTGTCTAGTTTAACTATAAACGCTTTTATTGTTTATGCGATATGATAAGCTTTTTATTAGTTGTTTAATTAAAATAAAAAGACCAGTTACGTAGTCCGGTTTTTAATAGGTATGGCTTGAAATGGTTTAATTATTTCGAACAAGGATAAAATTTTTAATTTAATAAAAAAGTTTCGGAATATTACAAATAATTAGATATAAGCTTAAATCAATTTGCATAAAAGTTTTCTTTTATTTAGCAAATTATCTATCAATAACAACAATATTTATACCAATCAAATAATTTTTAAATTTTATTGTTATGATTACTAGTGTTGAAATTATTAGGATTGTTACAATAATAAAAAAAATTCAAAAAAAGAGAGTACACTTTATCCGTAATTTGGTTGTGTTAAATAAATGTAATTACATAAAAACCTTATTGTTCAAATCATGGATTTTCATTTAAATTTAAAAATAATTTCATAAAGTCAGTTCTTTATATTACAAATATTTATTTTACTGATTATTTTAGTGGATTCGTAGTTATATTAATGAAAAACATAACTCATGTCGCCAGCGCTATAATGTTATAATATTATTTTGTATTTTAAAAATGTACAGCATCATCTCGCTTCGTGTATAATTTCTGTTAATCAACCTGTTACATACTCATCATTCTTATTCTTCTTGATGAAGGGAGAGAGTGCACGAGATATTTCGTAGCTAATGTTTTATATAAGCTACTTGGCAGGCACAAAAGCTTCTCCTCGCTAAAGCCAAAAGAGAACGAGAGAGAGAGGGAGAGGGAGGGAGTGAGATACGCTGTGTAATTAATAATCTTGCCATTGCTTCGCAGAAAATTTACTGGGCTCACGTACTTTCGCCGTGTCGCATGCTCCTGACGCGTAGTTTCGCACTGTATTTCTTCTGTTTCTCTTTTAGCATTGGCTTACAAGAGAGAAACGAATTTTGTAAATTCTATTCACATACGCGCTATGCATCATATTCATTAATAGTTCAATTTAATCATCTTGTTATGACATTCATTTAGCTTAATAACTTTTTATTTCAGTCCAGCAAATCTTTTACATAGATTTTGGAAAATTATTTAATCTGAGAGTTAAATCTGATAAATAAGTCATGCGCAAAAGCTCTTTAAAGCGAAAATCGGGGAGATTCACAATAACAGTCTCATGTGTGAACAAAAATAGGATAATAAAAGTGATTTTCTAATCATGTCGCTATTTTAGTTTAAAAAGCACTTTTTAATTAACTCAACAATGGTATAATACTTTCCTTAATACTTCCGATTGGAATCCTGTTGTTTCCTAAGTTGCAAACAAATATTTGGTACATGCTGTATATTAAAAGATGCCAAAAGAATCATATGATATATTTTCAGATAACCCATGACAAAAAATTAAATCTTTAAAATAATTTAGCTTCATCGTAGCAATGCTTTTCTTATAATAAGTTTTTATAATCTAAAAATGAAAAGTAAAACTACTTTAGATTTTCTTTTAATATTAATAAGTCCATATCCGTATTTCTTCTTTTGATGTTTTTTTTTCGTTCATCCTCCTATGCTGTCTAGAATCTTTTTCTTTCTTTAAAGCTCATCTGTTCACTTATTCCATTGCGAAGCCACGATTGCCGTTGACATTGTTCGTTGCCCTAAGGCAAACTCAAAATATTGTCATTATTATTGTTACGTACGGATAAGATTTTCCTTTCTTACATTCCATTGGCGTTATAACTCGAAGATTTATTCATCTCTCATATTCCTTTTTGTATACACAATGGGTATGTGTGCACTTGTAACATTGCTCTTCTGTCTCTCTTTGCTCTTGTCTACTTTGCAGTATTACCCCCTTACTACTATATACGTACGAAACGAATGTGAATTCTTATATTGAAGCTCTTTTTATCGTGAAAAAATTTACTGGCAGTTAGATGTTCATCTTGCAGAGAGAGTTTGTGCGAGTGCAAAAATGTAGGGAAGAGAACGCTCGGCTTTTACGCTCTTATGCATTTTTATTTGGCTCGAGTTCGAACGACATATTTAAAAAAAAAGATTCAAAGAACCTTATGTTGCGCATCGAAGCAAGAAAATAGGTTAAATGTACTATAGTCTTTGACCAGATTTTGCTGTATATTGCCTTAACGGTATCATTAATAAATAAATGCGGAGTAATATATATTCTAAATCCTCTTTTTTATAGACGTATTTAATATTGCTCAACATTCTTTATAATGCCTATCAAAATGTGTAATAAAACTTTTTGATGAATAAAGTAAATTTAATTTTCTAAACAGTCTTAACTAAAAAAAATTGTAAAATAAACAAAAATTATATATATGCATCATTAAAATTTATATGAAAAAGCTTTAAATATTACAGCGGTTATAATAAATACATTTAGCTGGCGGTGTAAGCACTTACAGCCTTAACATTGGATAAAATTTTGTAAAGCGTTTAGTTAGCGCTCTTTGCACTTTCGTCTATGGCTTCCAGAGACTCGTGCACTTTGCAGTGAGTGCAAACGCGTGCGGCGCGTGATTAATTGCTTTCTCTTTGTGTTTGGAACGAGCGGATCTCCGCAAAAAGAAAACATCACTAAAGCTACGTATACATACATACATACATATATATATATATATATATATATATATATATATATATATAAATATATAAGCTCTTCGAGTGCTGACCATTTTATTGTCGAGAGAAGAGAGAGCATGTGCTCTTTCTTTCTCCCTTACTCTCTCTCTCTCTCAACGCTGACGCTTTACTAAATAAATTGCAATTAATCTTGTAGCGGACAAATACCTGTTTAATTACATTAGGATTTTAAAATAGCACGAGCAAGCTAATTGTTTTTCTTCTCTAGCCAAGCCAACTGGAATGTAATTCGTGAATCAGGAAGTAATTGTAAACGATAATGCATGGTAAAATTAATATAGGTTTTAGATAAATTTAAAGAAATTAATTTTGAATTCTCATTACTTTGAGGTTTGGGTAACTTTTTTTTTTAAGTAGCATTGTGAAACAAAAAAATTATTCATTAACGACTTGGTATCAAGAAGAAACTGTTTTAAGAAACATCATAAGATGGCACAATAGAAAGTAGTTAATTAGTAATGGAACTGAAAAAGTGCCAATTGAAAGAAATTTTTTTAAATTCGTGATAAAAGCGCTTCAATATTATTTCACAATCAGAAAAAGAAGTGTTGAAAAATTGAGCATGCAGATAAAATAATAAAGATTAAATAACATTCTTCAGATGATCTTTGAAAAAAATTAAAATAACGTGACTAGAAAATAACTCAAAAAAAAAATATTAAAATATACTGCATTTAAAAAAATTTAAATCACTTTTAAATTAAATTTCATTCAAAAATAAGTTATAACAAATTTAAGAAATAATTATTTTCTCTAGTTGTTTAATAAAAATGTTTGTTTCCAGCCGAAAAGATTTAATAATTAGATAATTCATAATTTTTCAAAAATATATAGGTGCAAAAGGTAACTATATTTAAATAAATCCACGTTAAAAATTGACTATTGTTTTTATCTCCACTAAAGATCAAACTGAATATTTTTAAACTTGGATTAATTTTGATTAAAACAATTCAAATGCATCACTTATCATTTTTCTCACGTACGAAACCAAAGGATATAATGTACTAAAAAATATTAAATTAATATTTAATAGTCCGATTATCTTATTAAAATTTAAATTCAAATCAAAATAAAAGTATCTGTTTGATATTTAAACTATTAAGTAAATTAATATTAAATGCGTATATCATAAAAATGACATCTTTATGATGATTTTTTATCCTTAAATTAATGAATAATATAAAGTTTTATGAATTCTGGATGAAAACATCGAATATTTAATGGGAAGACAGAAAAAAAACACAGAGCAACGGCCAAGAAAGAAAAAATAATAAATAAAACTTTGTATGAAGCATACAGAATGTTTTTCGCTATCACTTTTATTGTAGCATTGCTTAACAAAAAAATCTAAAAAATCCACCTATCCAATTTATTTTGTCAGGCGTACGGTACGTGTAAGCTTGCGCTACTACGCTCAACGAACGAACGGGCTCGCAATATTGCATTAAAACTCTAGGGATAGGAAAACGCAATCGTGTAAACGTAGCGCAATTTACGAGCTGCTACGATGTCGAGTTAAGTTTGCTTCGGCGACGCCTGACATCTTTTCGTACGCGCGACTCATGCCACCAAGAAGGAATCTCTTCTCATATCTTTTCTTTTCTTTTACTTTCTTATTATATCAAGTTCCCTTGTCCAAAACCTTCGTTCTTTCCTAACTTTCCTTGTTCTATTTCATACTTTAATGCTAGGCTTATTTTCGATGCTCTTTCATTCTATGACTTTTTTTTCCTGTTTACTGCAGCAATCATTTGTTATGCTAAAGTATAATATTTGTGTATGAAGTATATAGAGCGTGGATTTAAAGTTTTGAGAGTGTGATTAATATTGGTGCACTTTATTTTAGTTTAATGATTATTCTACTAAAATAACAACAATGTTATCTTTGTTAATGTAAAGATATAAGTATAGGTCATCATTTTGATACTTGATCTGATGGACTTTCTAAAATTCAAAAATAGATTAATAGTATAAAAATATCTCTATTTTTTTATTTTTATTATAATTCAAAATAACAGAAGCTAATTCAATGCTGGCGTCAAGTAACACATAATATCGATAAATTTTGCATAATTTTGACACTAATAACACTTTTTTTCGAGTAGTACTTTATCTTATTTGTGGCAAAAAAATTATTTTACAAAGATGATTAATTTTTAGTGTATCACGTGACTTGCATCTAAATTCTTAAAAAAATAACTCTTATAAATCAAACTTTTTGAAGTCAGAAGGTTTATTAATTTGAAATATATTTAAATCAGTTCAATAATTATTGATTAATTTCATTATTTTATATACACTCCGCAACAAAATTATCGCAACAAAAGTTTTCATTAAAAAATTGCCATTTTTCAAATGCTTGTAACTCGGTCAATTTTCATCGTATTGAGATGATTTTTTTTAGTTTTGTAGGGAATTATGTGTACTTTTAGGAAAAAATGATGTCCAATAGCTGCGAGATAATGCCACATTGCTACGGCTTAATCAGGCCTACCAACTTTTTTTTCTTAAAAAACGCAATAGTTTGCACGTTTGCCTGGATTACCAAAAATTTTTTTAAAAAAAATCACAAATACCATCTTAAAGTACATTTTCCAACGAGTATTTAAAAAAAAATCGACCCTCTACGATTTTTTTTGACCGAGTTATGCTATTTTAAAGATATTTCTATGTTTTAGCTAAATACCGCCAACATCAGCATTACCCGATGCGTACCGCGAGGAGGTTGCTGGTCGGACTTACGCATCATTGTGGCCCTGAAAAGGGCCGATTGTGTGAACCGTTTCTTACATTAGGGACCCCGCGGCTCGTCACTTTCGCAGTATTTTTTGACTCCAAACCCTATGCACCCGAGACCTTTAATACCGTGTATTGCCACCTCGCTGACGAATAACTTCTCCTAAACTTTCTTGCATATTAATGCACGCTCTTATTGAATCTTGAGGTATCTCGTGCCAAATTTCATTAAGAATTCTCTCAAGCTCTTGGAGGTTAGCAGGAGGTCTCTCTAAGTTACGTAATCGCCTGACCATCATGTCCCACACATGCTCTATATATTGAGGTCTGGGCTATTAGCAGGATGAGGCAATACCTCTATGTTGTTTTCTTCCAAGTAAGTACGAGTTACCCTTGCAGTATGGGGACGTGCATTATCCTGCATCAAGATGAAATTACGGCCCATTTGCCGACGCATTCGAATTATGTAAGGGCGTAAAACTTTGTTTATGTAACGTGCCGCTGTTAATCCTGGGGGTGGGATAATCACTAAGTCTGATTGATGGTTCATTGATATTCCACCCCATACCATAACGGATCCTCCACCAAATGCTCGAGTTGGATCAACGTGATTTGGTCCAAAACATTCTCGTCTACGGCGCCAAATTCGAATTCCAGCATCGTTTCCGTAAAGACAAAATCGAGATTTATCTGTAAAAAACACATGCCTCCACTCTCTAGGTGTCCAGTGTCGATAATTACGGGCGTAATTTAGACGAGCTCATCGGTGAACTGCTGATAAATTAGGCACTCTAGCACGAATTCGTGATCTCAAACCCCTTTCGTGAAGGCGTCTCCTTATCGTCTGAGCGCTAATTCGTCTGTCTGGTAAAGCATTATTCCCAATTCGTCGCGCAACCTGCCTTGGATTGCGCAGGGTTTCATTAACAATATGGCGATCCTCTCGATTCGTAGTAGTCCTATGTCGACCTTGACCAGGCCTCCGGCGATAAGAACCTGTTTCTTTATACCGACTAAAAACAGGTGACACCGTTGAGCGATGAATCCCCATTCTTCTGGATATATTGCTTTGACTCAGTCCCGCTTCTAGCAGGGCAATAATTTGAGCAGATTGGATTTCAGTAAGCCGAGGCATTTTCATTAAGAACATGTTATTATAATTTTTAGTTCCTATGTACTTTGTGTATAATAAAATTAATGTTAAATGATCTTTCGCTTTCGCTCTTGGCCAGCATGCCGCCTTAAACTTCCACTTTATTTTTTTTAAATTGATTTGTTGGTAGAGTTGATAATTTTACAGTAAGTGTGAAGATGTAATGTTAAATGTACCGAAAACGATTTGGTGTAATTTTAAATTAAGTTACACTTTTCATGGGTTAATTTAAAAAAAAAATAACGAATATCAATGTGGTTTCTTTGTTTATGGGGGTTCAGGATAGTTTCCGGGGCACGAATTTTTTTAAATGTAACCTGATAATTTCGCAAGAACATTTAGGAGAGGTAATTCGTCAGCGAGGTGGCAATACACGGTATTGAAGGTCTCGGGCGCATAGGGTTTGAAGTCAAAAAGTACTGCGGAAGTGACGAGCCACGGGGTCCCTTATGTAAGAAACGGTTCACACAATCGGCCCTTTTCAGGGCCACAACGATGCGTAAGTCCGACCAACAACCTCCTCGCGGTACACATCGGGTAATGCTGATATTTAGCTAAAACATAGGAATATCTTTAAAATGGCATAACTCGGTCAAAAAAAATCGTAGAGGGTCGATTTTTTTTTTAATACTCGTTGGGAAATGTACTTTAAGATGGTATTTGTGATTTTTTTAAAAAAAATTTTTGGTAATCCAGGCAAACGTGCAAACTATTGCGTTTTTTAAGAAAAAAAAGTTGGTAGGCCTGATTAAGCCTTAGGGTCCGTCCGCAGTGGGAAGCAGATGTCGCGACTAGTTGTGACGCGTAGCGACGACTTGTAGTTTGTCTCAACTATCGTTACTTTCGTTGTAATAAATGTCAACGCGATGAAGCGCGTTATATCGCGTTGCAACGCTTTTGAATTTTTTGGTTATGTTTATCATTTGATTAAATGTAAACATTAATGTAAAATGAAAATCAATATTTTAAATTAAAGATCTTCAATTTGTAAAAAAAACACTTATAATTTGTAAAAAACGATTGTTTTTTCTATATTCCTATGAATAGTGTGTACAAAAAATTATAAATAGCAATGGAAGTTACTATTTTCATTGAGATAAAAAAAATGAATTATTTGTTTTTATTGGAAAACATGTTGTTGAAGGTGGATTTACTGTTGGACAATATAAAACAGTTCCAAGTGCATGAAATAAATAAAAGACGTTTAGTGTATGGAGAATATCATCATAATTACCATTACTTTTTTGCCATATTTCAGGCCGATTTTGTATGGCATCAATTAAGATCTCTTCTTTTTCACTATCCATTTTTTTTCCTCATAAAAAAACAATTTTTTTATTTCAGACGCAACCAACACGATACAATCTATTATGTCGATATAAGTATCAAAGAGTGCCAAAAATCAGAATTCGTTTTGCACACTATTCTTAGAATTAAAGAAAAAACAATCGATTTTAACAAATTGAAAGTATTTTTTTGATCGAATGATTAATATAACCTAAAAATTCAAAAACGTTCATCGCGTTGACATTTATTACAACAAATGTAACGATAGTTGAGACAAACTACAAGTCGTCGCTACGCGTCACGATTCATCGCAACGCGTCACAACTAGTCGCGACATCTGCTTCCCACTGCGGACGGACCCTTAGCAATGTGGCATTATCTCGCAGCTATTGGACATCATTTTTTCCTAAAAGTACACATGATTCCCTACAAAACTAAAAAAAAGTCATCTCAATACGATGAAAATTGACCGAGTTACAAGCATTTGAAAAATGGCAATTTTTCGATGAAAAATTTTGTTGCGATAATTTTGTTGCGGAGTATATATCAAAAGAAGTACTCATTTCTTTAAAAAAAAGTTTTAAAGTTTTAAAAAACCGTTTCTAAAATAACGTTTTATAAATATAGTTTGAGACTATAGTAATCGAAAAGCACAATTTTTTACAAAATGTATATGGATACATATGCATTTTATTATCGTCCAAAAGAATAAGTTGAAAAAAAATAAAATGCAAAAAATGGTTTTTCGAAAATCGGAAGGTAGAAATCAGCTCATAAAATATTAATCCTCAATTAGAATTAGCTAATAGTATTTTACGATGCAAGTGTCCTATGAGGCATTTTCTGGTACGGCGAGTTTAGCGCCCGAGCGTAGCGAGGGCGCTTACGCCGTGCCGGGAAATGACACATAGGACACGCGTATCGTACACTATTTTCTAGTATGTGTGAGGTAAATCCGCTACACGAAATCTGTACTTTTGAAAATTAATATTGAATAAAAATTATACACTTCACGAATGATAATTAAAAAAAAAAAGAAAACTTCATCCGTAAAATTAGGCCATTGATCATAAATCATAAATCGAAAATATAAGCAAAAACTACATATTAATTCTATTAAATTACACTTGAAGTCATCAAGAAATTACGATGCAAATGCCTTTTATATGTTTTTGACACAGTATCATTACCGTCTTTCACGTAATATTATAAGGTTAAAACATAGGTTATATTTTTACGATTTCTATGAGAGTCATTTGCCGTCATATCTGTTCAATTGACACAGTACGTGTCATCATCTTTCTTTGTTAGGAGCTTTATTTTGAATTTGATTCTGTACTGATCTAGCAGTTTTTTCAAAATGATGGTAAACAGCGATAGTTCTTCAGAAGACGAAAATGATATCATTCCAAAAGAAATGGCAGAAGCAGCCCAAAATTTAACCATGGATTTGCTGCCATTAAAATGCAAACAAGATTACACAGCAGCGTACAATGCGTTTAAAAAGTGGCGTAGAGATTTGAAAACAAATTTATCTGATGATATCGTGTTACTTAATTATTTTGATTATCTTTCAAAAAAATATGCTCCTAACTCTCTGTGGTCCATGTATTCAAAATTAAAATTAACAATAAATTGTTATGATGATATCGATATTAGTTGTTATAAAAAACTACAACCATATTGAAAAAGAAATAGTAAAGGCTATCGGCCAAAGAAGTCTGTAGTTTTCACAAAAGAGAATATTATTAAATTCCTAAATGATGCACCTGATGAGATCTATTTGGCAATGAAGGTGAGTTTAATTTATATAATATATTTTTAATTAGACATTCTCAAATTTCCATACAAAATTTTATGTATAACTGAATTTCATGAAAGATTTTATGTATTTTGTATTACTGAATGATTTTATGTACATTTTAACTATTTGATCAATTTTGAAAAGTTATTGAAGATATCAAGCTTAGATAAACTAACAAAGTCTATTTACTATTCGAAAGTATTCTTTTATTGTTTATATAAATAAAATATACTTCCACATTAAATTTCAAGTGTATATCATATGTAAAACCATAGGTATGATCAATTGTATAAAATTTTATTTCGACGAAAAGCAGATTTTGAAATTTTGTTTTTTAGGTTCATTTGAATATAATGTCTTAGGCTACTCAAAGTGCTATTTTATTATATTTTTAGTTTAAATAAATTTACATACCAAATTTCAAGTCTATATTTTATATAGAACAATAGTTATTATCAAATATATAAAATTTCACTCCGATAAAAACCAAATTTTGAAATTTCATATTCTGAAAGTTGATTTGAATAATACAATGCTTAAGCCATTTCATAGTGTTTTATATATAAATAAGATATATTTCTACTTAAAATTTCAAGACCTTAGCTTTAATTGTTTAAATTTATGAAATTTTATTATTTTTCAGGTCACTCTTATTATGGGAATTGCAGGTGTACTTAGGAGAAGTGAATTTGTTAATTTACTAATAAGTGATTGCTTACTAGGAGAAAATTTGATACTTGTCAGTATTAAACAAACAAAAAATAAAGTACCTAGGTCATTCACAATTGCAGATGAATTCTATGAAACTTGTAAAAATACATGAATGCTAGGCCAGAAGGATGTGTTACAGATAGATTTTTTTTTGAAATATGCGAACAATAAGTGCTATTGTCAACCAATAGGAGTCAACACATTTGGTGCTATGCCAAAGGAGATTGCAACGTTTTTGAAATTGTCAAATGCAAGCATGTTCACTGGCCACGGTTTTAGGAGTACCTCAGCCACACTTTTGGTAGATTCTGGGTCAGACCTCACTGCTCTTAAAAGGCACGGGGGCTGGAAATCAAATACTGTAGCCGAAAGCTATATTGCAGATTCTTTGTACAATAAAAAAGAAATATTTCAAAAAATAACATTCGGAATTTCAGCAAATAATGCTTCTTATAAAGAAAATATAAATTCAAACATTGGAGAAAAAAATTATTTATCCAGGGCCCACCATGAAGTACAACCAGATCCAACAGAATCATCTACATCCACAGCACACCTAGAAGTTGAACATGTTTGCAAAAGAAAAAAAACGAACATGATTCATATAGACAATAATTCCATAAATGAAAGACCATTAACATCAGGAGTAAAAGTTTCAGATTCAAGTATCCTTGTGACTGGAGACTCGATTTTGAAAAGCACAAAAATAAATGTAAAAGATTAAAAATTTTCTTTATTTTACGACCCAGATATTGGTTTGTTTGTGTATGATAATATTAATGAAAATACAAACAAAACCATTGTTTTCAACAATTGTAACGTAACGTTATATAGCGAATTGAATGATGATATTGTTTTTAAAAATTGTAAAATAAGTAACTCAGAAGATTCTTAAAATTAAATTAATAAGTTTAGAATTATTTATTAGTAATAAGTAAAGAATAATGTAACAAGTTTATTTTTCTAAAGTTGAATAATATCTATCTACAAAAATGTAGTACAAGATGTTTCTTTTTATAAAGAATTTAATAATATTTATACATTCAAATGTATAATATTTTATGTTTTGAAAATTAAATAAAAGATTATAATAAAGTTTAATATCTTAATATATAAAAAACATAACCTATAAAACACATGTATCTTTCATATCACTATCCTACCTATCCTTGTTAGTTTGTAAATAGTATATTACGATACGGGCGACTTAAATCACCTATTATTACACGGCGAGGTTAGGGCCCGAGCGTCAGCGAGGGTCCTAAAAACCGTGTAATAATAGGTGAATTTAAGTCGCGAGTATCGTATACTATTTTATAGCTCGAGTGATTTAAATCCGCCGCACTACATCTATACTCTCAAAATTCAATAATAAACAAAGGCTATGCACTCCACGAATGATAATTCATTAAAAAAACGAATTCTGTATACTAGCAAAACTAGGCATTCTACGAATGATAAATCGTAAAAAAAAGCAAAAACTGAAAAAAAAATTTAAGCACTTCGCGAATAATAAATAGAAAAAAAACTAAAAATATTATATAAAACATGAAATAACATTATGTCAAACTGTTGAAATTAATTTTGTAATAATAAAAATCTAAATTTCCTTTCATATATGTATTAGGGCCGTAGGAGCGACAATTGGTAACTTATGTATTGCATTAGCAGTTGCGTTTAGGGGAATCACAGACGCGACGGAGTCGCAGAGCGTCGAAATGACTACCTCTTCGCTCCATATGTTACACTGATATTAACTTTGGTTTCATACGTATTTTACACGCTTATAATTGTTATTTATTTTGAAAAATATCGATATAAAAGAGTTGCAATAATCTACACTTTATTATTATCGATAAATAAACTTTTAAAAATAATCCAGATCTCAAAATATCGCTTATTATAAGTGCGTGTTTTAAGTGAATTCAGCATCATATTCATTATTGAACAGCGTAAAAATTTATCTTTTAACTCTCGGCTCAGCGGGATTTAAGCGCGGATTTAAATCACGTAGTGCTATAAAATAATTTTTACAAGAATTTTCGCATAATATTTCTGTGGTGTAACCGCATTTTTCTGATGATAAATGCTTGTTTGATTGATTTCTATATTACATTAGTGTGAAATTCTATACTACACTAGTGTAAAATACGAGTGTGATTCGTAAAAATTGTTATCTGCAACCTGACGGAAAACGCTACATAGCGCACGGAATAGCGAACAGAACAAGCGGATTTAGCGCACGCAGTACTAGAAAAAATATATTATTATATTTTTTATATATATATATATATATTTATAAAAGCTAATTAGGAGAGGTCCCCACCTCCGGAAAATAGATTTAGCTGAAACTGCGGGATATGATTTTTCTTCATATCTTGGTCGAAAATTCTACCTCCCTCCCTACATATCCGCATCGAAAGTTGATGTTCCCTCCGCATCGACGTGCCACCTAGCCAATGGGGGGGAAAGTAATATAACTTTTGCTCGTTCTTCTTGCGATCTCACAAAGACGATTCTAACCTTAATTGCTATTGTTGGTAAGAAAACTTGGTAGTGTAAATTTGTGTAGATTCATAAGTAATAGGATATCACGAATAACGATTATTCATCTGAAGACTCTACCGATGAAGAAGAGACAATCCGTGATTTTGATAAAGAGGCGCAAGCTGTAATAAATCATGAAATTTTGCCTATAAAATCTGCTAATCGCTACAACTTAGTGTACGAGACGTTCATTAAATGGAAAACCGATAATAAAGCAAATTCATTTGATGAAAGTATTTTCATTTGTTATTTCAAAGATTTACAAAAAAGAGTAGAACCAAATACTCTATGGAGTGTTTGGTCTATGCTAAAGAAAATGCTGAACTTGAAACATAACATTAACCTCTATACATATCTCAACTTGAAAAATATTCTTAAAAACAATTCTAAAGGACACAAAACAATGAAATCTCTTACTTTTATTTGGGATCAAATTACATAGTTTATGAAAAATGCAGATGATCATATCTACTTAAGTGCAAAGGTATTTATAATTATTCTCATAAGCATCTATTTTTTTTTCATATATTCAAAATATGTTCAAACCTATAGTGATAAATTTTTATTAATAATATATTAATTCATAAAAAATTTAAAATATATTTATATTATGAAATTTAGAGAAAAATCTTTAAAAAACCAAAGTTCCTAAAACTTTAAAAATCAGAAAAGATATAAAATAAAAAACAAATTTTTACACTAAAAAAAATATCTTTTCTTTGAAATCAACTCTTCAAAATATCTTCAACTTTACTTTTTCAGATCTAGCTCATTTTCGGCATCTGTGGTGCATTAAGATGCATTGAATTCACCAATATCAAATTTTCTCAAGTTGAAGATAAAGATGATAAGTTCATCGTATCAATCCATGACACTAAAACATACATTGATCGAAGCTTTGTCATTGTATCATTGTTTTATTCGAATGTAAAAAGGTACATCTCTTTAAGACCACCAGATCAGTTTACTGATACATTTTTCATCCAATATATTAATGGCAAGTGTAATCGACAAGTAATAGGCAAAAATAAGATTGGCTCAACACCCACAGTCCTGAAGATGTCATAAAAAATAACAAATTTTGATGTAGGATTTATAACTGTAAATTTATTCTGATTTTTTAAAATAAAAGTCACAAATTTTCTTGTTGGATGTAATAAAAATATTGTTTGATGTAAAAAATATAGAAAATTCTTTTAAATAAATGAATATTCTTATAAAATATAATATAACAATTATTTAATGTCATAAAACATAACAAATTTTTCTTAAATACATAAATGTTTTGCAATATATAACAAGAAAATTATTTGATTCAACAATTGTAACAAATTTTCCTAAATAATATTATAACCTCCATTTTAGAAAAGGCATCAATTGAGGGGCTGGAAACGAAAAGGGCTTATAGCCCATTTAAATAACATTGGCTATAAGTCCTTTTCGTTTCCACGCCCTCAATTGTGTTATATTTTTGTTATATTTATTTTGCTTTGTTTGCTCCAGGCTTTTTAAAATCCGCTAACCAACAACACTCGTTTTACTCGTGTTGTAAATGTTAGCGGATTTAAAAAGCCCTTCGCTTTTAGTTTATTATACATATAATAACGCGCATCGTAAGGCCAGCTGGTAGGGAGGGAAGTAAAAACAATAAGTGTATGAATGTGAGTATGTGGGAATCAAAAATCTTAATGAAAATTTTTACTTGAATCCTGAGATGTGCTCGATTTGTCTAAGTCAACCCCAGGTCTTTTAAGTAATCTTTTTTTAGTTCCACGAGTTTCATAACTGATTGATTCTGGTGCTAAAAAAATAAAATGTTTTAATTTTATACTTATGATCTAGTTTATAATGGTATAATAGTTTTGATTAAAAAACCTGTGGACATGCACGTAAAGTTTTTTATTTCGTCTATTAGAGTTTATGGTTTTAGAGTATACAGAATTTATTTGTGAGTTTGAAAATAAAAATTTGGTATATATAGGTTTGAGTTTATTGATTTACGGTTAAAAGATTCTAGTTTTTATATAAACATAAAAGGGTACGGGTTATCATTGTCTTGTCTAATTTAAATCAACGCTGTAATTACAAAATTGTCTATTTGATTGAAAAGCTGATAGTTGTTAACCAAATATTAAAGAACAAAAAAATCTAGCACATCATGGGTTTAGTTTTTAGCGTTTGTATGTTATGATAGTTTAGTATCTTTACCTGAATCCAAGGATGTTACAGAATCTTGACTATTGCGACTTTGCAACACTTTTTTCCCACATGATTTTTCTAGCACTGTGGAAATTCTTGTGATATCCTGTACTTCACGCCCTTAGTAAATTCCTTTATGGATTTTTGCAGCATGACCCATAAATTTTGCAGTCGATTCAACTTTGTTGCTATCAGCACCTTCGTTTAATACTTTAGTTGCTAAATATTTTCTGATGAGGGTACCTCTTAATAGCGGGTGATCCTTGACACCACATAAGGGAGCGTATTTCCTAAAGAGCTGACATGTATCTGGTGTTTTATTGACACAATCATTTTAATTTGGAATTCCAAAAACGAACGGATTTGAAGTTCGAACACCTGCTCTTTCTCTTAATGAGATAATCAAGTCAAAACATTCCACAAGGTGATCATCAAGTAATACAGGAACTGCATTATACAATTTATCAGTTATTACAAATCTAGTGTATATATGAGCTTGATTTTTTTCTTCTTCCGTAAGTTCATTCCAAGCAGGATGGTCTTCAGTGATTTTTTGAGCTTGTTTAAAATCCTCTATCAAAATTCGTTGCACTTCTCCAACTCTCTTAGAATCAAAAGAAATTACTTCCAAAAGAACTGTTTCTAGTAAACGCAGCCAGTCGTCAGAATTAAACTTTTGTTTTTTTATGTGATTTCTTAACTTATTTTGCATAAGAATCTTTTTCATTGGTAATATAATCGTAAAATATTTGTAAATCCTGGTCGCTAAGTTTTTTAAGAGGCTTGATGCTCTTGTTTTCGGTGTACTTGATCATAGCAGTCTTGTTGATTTCGCCGGTAAATTCTTTTGTTATCAAAGATTGAAATTCCTTGACAATAGGTAGTTGAGTTGATTTAAGTACTTCATCAGAAGATTTTATCAGCATCACTTCATAACGATCTGTTAATTGAATTATTATGGTTGTTAAATTCGTAGCAACAGTTGGACTCTTAAACTTTTCCTCGTCCCATTTAGCGATCTTAAGTATTGCACTAATTATGACATCATATTTTTTGGAACACAATAGTGAACTCATTGATGTTATAGACTTATCCAAACCTCTTGAAATATCCAGAATTTTTGCTGCATACATCATTTGTGATTTGATATAATTGTTGTTGTGTTTTTGAGGTAAGTGGCGGCATTCATGTTCACCATACTGTAAAATGAGATTATCATTCATAATTATTTCTGATATTGAATTTTGTCTAAGAGTGGGTAAAATGTCTATTCTCATTCGCTCTGATAATCCGCTTTTGCAGTGAAGAAATTTTTGTCGATTTAGCATTTTACCCTCTCTTTTGGTGGAATTAGTGGGCTTAACAACAGCAGGACATCTATGGCTTCTAATCGATTTACAAGAAAATATTCCGTTGCAATTTCGACATATTTCTAAAGATTGAGAAGTTTTATTGAGTCCCGAGATTGTTGTCTAGGAACTTGAAGTTTTCCTCTATTTTGTTTTATAAATTTGTTCCATAGAAGTCCACTTTCATTCCGAAGAAGTGTAATTTTTTCGCGTCTCTCTTGAGAGTTTATTTCTTATTTTAAAAAATCTTTTATTTCGTCTTCCTTTGAATGTATCATTTCGAGATGTCGAGCATACTTATAGAAATTTTTTTTACAAAACTGGCGATAATACTTCTTTTCCTTTCCAGTGCCATCTTCAGAAACTGGTAACAAAATTGGTTCTCCTATGGTAATAGACTCAGCTGTTGACTTTGAGTTAACTTCATCTTGACTCTTCACCTAATACACCTATTAGAAAGCCCCTTCTCCGAAACCCTAACGTTAGCTACACCAAGGTAACAAACTCCCAACCTGCCTCTCATCCACAAAATATATCTCAATCACAACATCAGTCATAACCTCCAATACAGCCAGCCCCTGTATCGAATCTACCCAAAGTGATTCCAAACCAAAACCCAAAAGCTCAACTTCTTGAGCAGCTTTTTCGTAACTTCTTCGACTCCTTGCTCCCAATCATCAGTCAATAAAGACGAACCCCTGAAAATTCTTACTTGGAATGCTAACAGCATTCTGTCGCAAAATAAAACGAAAGAGACAGAGCTCGAGGCCCTTCTCGAGTCTAGCCTCATCGATGTTGCCTACATAACCGAGACCCACCTTAATCCTAATAAGAATCTATTCATTCCCAACTTCACGATTTACAGAAAAGATCGCTCCAACTCATAAGGAGTTGGCATTGCTGTCCTCGTCAGAAATTCTATTCGTCACAAGCCAATCAGCATCAATACGGTCATCACCTGCGAAGTGGTTGGCATTCAAACTGAATTCGCAAATAAGTCCCTTCGTATCTTCTCTCTTTACTTTCCCCCAAACACCAATAATATGTCCGAGATCCCCCTACTTTTTTATTCAAATACTCCCACCGTCGTTGCTGGAGACCTGAATGACAAAAACAAGCATTGGGGCTGTCTCTCAAACAACATTAAAGGAAACTCTCTCTGGAGTACTCACCTTCGCCACAATTTCTCTATCGAGGTCCCAACTTCCCCAACACACTTTACTGGTACTACTGATCATTAACCAGAGATTTTAGATATCTTTCTCTCGAAAAATATCTCTCGACAAGGACCCTAGGACCTACGCAGAGTTAAATTCCGACTACAATCCGGTATATATCGAAATACCACTAAATCCTACTCTCAATCCTCCTACCAAAACAAGCATCGACTTTCTTCATCTAAAATACATCCTCGAAACATCCTCCTTCAATTGCAGTCAGATACACTCCATCGAAGATATCGATGAAGCCATTTTGAACCTCACAAACGAGATAACCAACTCAATAGAAAAGGCCAGCTCATCCATCACTCTCAAATCCCGCAAAACAAGCCTTCCCAGTTTTACAAAAAAGCTAAGCGTAACAAAAAATAGAATCCATAAACTCTGGCAAACTTATCAAAACCCCACACATCGTACTCGCTTAAACGCTATCCAAAAAGAACTCACTTCAGCTTTTAAAGAAACAAATGACCTCGCCTTCGAAAACTATATAGCTGGAGCCGAGGCCAACCCTAAAATCAATAGGAAAATTATCAAATCCCTCCACAATCGCAAAACCCATTTACCTGCTTTAAAAAGAGACAATATTTCCTACTCTCTTGATGAAGAAAAAGCCGAAATCTTCGCTGATTCTCTAGAAGAACAATGCTCTTCACTCTCCAGCTCGAACGAAACCTCTCTTTTCCACGAGTACGTTACCGAAACTGTGCGTGAATTTCAATTTTCTGACGCCTGATTCCAACACACTTCTTCCCATGGAATCTCGAAAATCATAAGCGCCCTAAAAAATAGAAAAGCTCCAAGGCTCTGACGGCATTAGGAACGGAGTTCTCAAAATTCTTCCCCGTAAACACATTGTCGCTATCACCAACATTGTCAATGCAATGTTGAGATGACGCTACTTTCCCAAAGCTTGGAAAGAAGCAATAGTTATCCTAATTCCTAAACCTGGTAAGCCCTTGAGTTCTGCATCTAGCTACTGATCCATCAGTCTACTCTCCTCTTTAAGTAAAATTGCCGAACAGGTCATACGCTGTCGTATTGACCAATTCGTCGACGAAAGAAGTATAGTCCCCGAATTTCAACATGGTTTCCGTAGAAAATATGGCTCAGTTCACCAACTTCTCCGAGTGTCGGAGTTTATAGCCGATAACCTCAACAAGAGAAAACATATCAGCATGCTCTTACTAGATATAAAACAAGCCTTTGACAGAGTCTGGCACGAAGGTCTGATCTACAAACTCATTAAACTAGAATTTCTACACTACCTCATAGGCATCATCAAATCCTATCTCACTGACAGGACCATTCGGGTCCGCGTGGGTAAGTCTCTCTCTTCTCCTAGACCCATAACTGCAGGGGTCCCCCCAAGGTTCGAAAATCTCTCCTCCTTTCTTTAATATCTTCTCTTACGACTACCCCAAGGACAATAAAATTCTAGTTGCTCAATATGCCGACGACTCTGCTCTCATTTGTACTTCAAAAATCATCACTCATTGTTCTTCAGTACTAAACAAATTCACTCCAGAAGTGTAAGATGGTACCACACTTGGAGAGCAGCAATCAACGAATCCAAATCTGTTGCCATATTCTTCTCTCGACGAAATCGTATTCCGTCAAATCTCATAGTTAACAACCATCGTGTTGACTGGAGTTCTTCAGCCAAATACCTGGGTGTTACCTTCGATCATAGCGAATGGCGAAAACAAATTGAGTCAGTCCGAGCCAAATGCCAAGGTGCTTATGCTGCCTTAAAGCCTTTTTTCAATAATAAATTACTAACTAAAAAAACAAAAGCCCGCGCTTTTACTGCCATTATCCGCAGTATTTGCACTCACGCGATCCCAATATGGAGATCCACAAACTCTAACCGTACAGCTAAGCTCCTCGACCCTTCAAACAAAAAAAAAGCCACAAATCATTCTTCTACAGAGCTCACTGAAGAAACCATCAAAATGAAGTACATCGTCAACGTCCAGGATTTCAAAATAACGAATAAAGAATACTGCCTGATCGGTACGACCAAAACTTATACTAAATTTGAATAATTAAAAGAAATATACTTACCTTTTATATTTTTTTGATTTGATTATAGATTAGTTCAAAATATCGAGGACGATAGATGCCCTTCGTTCAAACAGCTTCCGATGGATAGTAGCCCATGCAGCAATCATCATCGACACATTGACGCAGTATGCTCGTTAAGAAATGTACAAGCTATGAAACCATGGATGCTCGATAATCGGATGCACAAAGAAATTAATATGTACACTCGACGGACACTGATTCGCGACCCTATTTTCGCGCCTTATTGAATATCTGCATTGTTATCCATTGAGTTGATAAAATTCAGGTTCGCTGCTTTTAAAAATGAGTTACCATCTATGCAAATATAATTCATGGTAAGTATAAGACAAGGGAACATGAATATAGAAATGGCGGTAAAATTTAAATGAGCAAAAAAATGATGAATGATACAATCAAATTGTTGAAGATTGTAAAATAATTAATTTATAATTGAGTTGTAAATGAAAAAAATGAGATTAATCAAAGTATAAATACTTATTTTAATGTATTATTACGTAAAGTGATTTATAATATTTTTTTTTACATAATTTCAGAATAAATCGAGAAGTTTAATTTTAAATAGGATAAAATAATATTAGAATAAGCTTATACTTATAAACTGTTTTTTTACATATATTAAGTTTAAATAATGAATAAGCAGAAAATTAAATTAAATGAAATTCTAACACCCACACACACACGTATATATATATATATATATGTATGTATGATATTATAAAAGTAGAAGTAAGGTAATGACATTTATTTATGTAGGAATAGTAATACTAATATAGAAATCTATAGATGAATATTAGACTTCAAAATATCAAATTTATGAATTAATAACTGGTTATGAGCCTGTTACTTTAATTTAGTAATCTGAAAACATTTCAATCCAAGTGAATCATTTAAAACATAGATGAAAATAGATTTTAAGTTCCATAACTGATACTGATCTAGATACATAGTAAACAAAATGATTTTAGTCTTCTTCGCTCTCTTGAATTTGGTATATATTTTTTTTGACATGGCTCCAAGGTTTATAAAATGGATTTGCCTGTAATCGAATCAATCTAAAATAATAACTTAAACCATTCGACGTTTTCAAATGACAAATATTGCATTTAATGTCAATTTCATTATTTAAGTCCAATTTTAAAATGTTAGCCAATGGAAATCTCTTACATAATTTTCAAAAATAAATTAATTTATCTTGATATTTAATTACTATGAGAGTACACTTTAACCATTGTAGCTAATACTTATTTATTATAGAAGAACAAGTGTGGTGTTTGTTTTCATTTAAGCTGATAATAATACTAATTTAGTAATTAATATTCAAAATTTGAAATATCAAATTTAAGAATTCACAACTTGTCGACAAGCTGTAACTTTAATTTAGTAAACTGAAAACATTTTAGTTTAGAAAATCATTACACGCATAGTTAAATATAGATGAAAATAGATTTCTTGTTCTACAACTACGACCGGTGTAGATGAGCAGTAATCCAAATGATTTTACTGTTCTTCGCTCTCTTATATTTGCTATGAATTTTTGTTTATAATAGTCCTAAAGTGTAAAAAATGGATTTTCCTGTCATGTAAACAGTCTAAGATAATAACTTGAATAATTTAATTTTTTTTTATTGACAAATATTGGATTCAATATCAATTTCTCTATTTTGAGGTCTAACTTTGAAATTCATATATATTAAAATATCAGATTTTCAAGCATCAGATATGTGAATCTATTATATAATTTTTAAGTTTTAATTAATTTATTATAATATTTGATTAATATTAGAGAAAATTTTAAGATATTGAATTTATGAAATGAAAAATGGTCTAAATCCTATAACTTTAATTTAGTAAATTGAAAATATTTTAAACTAAAAAAATTATTAAACTTATAGTAAAATATAGATCAAGATAGATTTTGGGTTCCATAACTAATACCGGTGTAGACTATCGTTAATTTAAATGATTTCACTAGCCTTCGCTCTCTTGAATTAGCTATGTATTTTTGTATAATGTTGTCTCAAGGTTTGAATAATGGATTTGCCTTTAATCAAATAAGCCTATAATAACAATTTAAATCATTTAAGGTTTGCAATTGGTAAATATTGGATTGAATATTAATTTCTTTATTTAAGTCTAATTTTAAAATGTATGCATATTAAGATATCAGTTTCTGATACATAATTTTCAAGAATATAATTATTTTATTATGATATTTAATTACTATGAGAGTAGACTTTAACCATTGTAGCTAATACTTATTTATTATGGAAGAACAAGTATGGTGTTTCTTTTTATTTAAGCTGACATATAATAATACTAATTTAGTAATTAAGAGCAGGTCGTATATCTCTATCCTTTTCTAATCAAAGAACTTATTTTTTTGCAAAAACTAATAATTGTAGCAAAAAATAAGGAGATAGCCCCATTTCGTATAATAAAAAGGAAGATTTTCTTTGATGAGAAAAAATTATTTTTATCGATTCGTTTTGAAGAAAACCTTGAAAAACTTAAAAAATAAAGGTTAGGATGGACGATTCAGTTTTTCAAGGTTTTCTTAAAAACGAAGCGATAAAAATAATTTTTCCTCATAAAAGAAAATCTTCCTTTTTATTATAAGAGATGGGGCTTTCTTCTTATTTTTTGCTACAATTATTAATTTTTGTGAAAAAATCAATTCTTTGATTAGAAAAGGACAGATATACTCGACCTCCTCTTAATATTCAAAAATCAAACTTTGAAATATCAAATTTAAGAATTCATAACTTGTCGACGAGCTGTAACTTTAATTTAGTAAACTGAAAACATTTGAGTTTAGAAAATTATTACACGCATAGTTAA
The DNA here is from genome assembly GCA_017163975.1 of Anastatus disparis. NCBI lineage: Eukaryota > Metazoa > Arthropoda > Insecta > Hymenoptera > Eupelmidae > Anastatus > Anastatus disparis. Next base: position 1,622,610 of record JAFFSR010000012.1, read on the forward strand.
ATATAGATGAAAATAGATTTCTTGTTCTACGACTACAACCGGTGTAGATGAGCAGTAATCTAAATGATGTTACTGCTCTTCGCTCTCTTGGATTTGCCTTGTGTTGTTATTTCACATAGGCTCAAGATGTAAAAGAGACATTAGTTTGTAATCCAGTAGGTATAAAATAATTATTTTAAAAATATCATTTTTTTAAGTAATTAATAATCCACCTAATATAAAATTTTTTGTTTAAGAATCTAATTTGGTGATCTATAATCATTAAATTTACAAAAATATTGGTAAGAAAATCCCTTATAAATTAGTGTTTTAAGGTATTGAACATAAAAAAAATGAACTTTTATTTAATAATAGAAACTTTATTGAATAAGTAATAGAAGTTTTTAACATTTTAGATTAGAATGAATATGTAATTAACAAAGAAGCTAAGTATAATAATAATCATTATTATCATAAAGTAAGAGAAATTTTGTTGTATAATTAATGAATTATTTAATAAACTAGTGAGAGTTTAGTCTTCATTAATTTACTCTTATATATCAATGAAAAATTATATATAAATATATAAATATATATATATATATATATATATATATATATATATATATATATAAACAATTTCAGTAATATTTAAGTTAAAAATTAAAATGTATTTCAATAATCAAAATATCTAAATATTTATAAATTATGAATATTTTCATTATATACTTTATTTTTATATAAATTTAGACGTTTTATAATCGACTTAAATTGTTTTATTTTTTGAGAAAAATAATTTATTTGAAAACTTTTCTTTACTACTAGGGAATTTCGCGATAATAAAGTTGACACAAAAAATATTGCAAGTAGGCCTTGATGAGTGTCAATTTTAAAAAGCTTAATAATCCTTTGTTCAAAAAATAAATCTGAAACTCAGTGTTGCGTTTTAAAGAAATCTAAAAATCAGTTAATTTTCTTAATAATGCCTTTTCAGCCAACAGACGTTAATCTCGCACAAATGAAAATTATGTTTATGAGGAATGAAAATAATCGGCAAATTTCTTTATTTTTTAATTGTTCGAAAACTTGTGTAATGAAATGGAGAAGAAGATTCATTATGGAAGCTGAAGGTCATGAAAATTTCTTCGATCGTCGACGGCTTAATGGAAGTTTAAGTAAATTGAGTGATGAATCCATTGAAAATATTGTTAACGTTATTCAAGAGAATCCATTTAATTCAGTCAGAAGTCTGCCAAACATTTTGGATTTAATTGTAAACGAAAAAACTATCAGAAGAAACTTAAAAAAACGAACAAATCTTCGTTTTCGCAAAGCTGCAAATTAAATGGATCTTGTTCAAGGAGATGTAAATACTCGATTAGCTTATGCTAATGAAAATTTAAATATAACATTAGAGCAGTAGAGAAAAAAAATTTTTTTAGATGAGAAGGTTTTTTCTACTTGTAAAGATGGTAATGTAATTTTCGTTTTTCATTTTTTTGTGATAAAAATAATTTTTTTACGAAGTTAAAAATTTCATAAAATATTCTAATTTATTATAAGCAAATATTTACACAAAAGGTCAGATAAAATTTTGTAATAATTTTTTTCTAATCATTTTCAAATACATTCAGTTAATATTTTAATGTTTATAATTTATTTGTGTTTTAAATACATTCAAACATATTTAAATAAAAATATTTATTATATTTATATGCAAATGTTTGGAATTAATAAGTATTGCTTCATTAATTGATAAAATTTGTAGGCAGATTAGGAGTATGGAGACCACCGCCTCGACGATATGATCCAGCTTACATAATTCCCAAACGATTCTCAGGAAGAATAACGAAATCCTATTGGGGTTGGATATCAGGAGATGGTCCTGGTGATTTGATAGAAATTGAAAGAAGACTGACTGCTAATCAATATATTCAATTGTTGGAAAATTATCTTTTACCACATGCTGTAATGCGTTATCCGAATGATGAGGTAATCTTCGTCGTAGAGGACAATAGTCCTATACATACAGCTCGGATGGTACGAAATTGGTACGCTGACCATCCGCGATCACAAAGATTGAATCATCTAGCTCGATCACCAGATCTAGATATTATTGAAAATGTTTGGTGGAAAATGGTAAAGGATTGGATCCCAGCTCAAAGAGAGAATCTGAATTCACTGAGACTGAAAGTAGTAGAAAGTTGGAATTCGCTTAATAATCAACGTGAATACTTTATTAATTTAAGCGAGTCCATGCCCAGACGACTTCAAAGTGTCATTCAGGCGCAGGGTCATGCAACTAAATATTGATTATAAAATAATTATCATCTAAATATGTGTAAGAAAAAATAATACATTAGAAATATGACTATAAGTTAGAAAAAATACTTTTTTGGACTTTTTAACTGTCTAAAATATTAATGCTTAACTGATTCAAAACGTTGAAGAATTATAAAGTTCTTTTGCTTTATAATTGTCTCAATCAAAGACAATTGTAAAGTGTAAAATCTATTTTTGTTTTTGTTTAAGCTTTCTCATAATTCTCAAAGTATAACATTTTTAATTTATTTTGTTTTGATTTCAGGTTCTACTTTTCATCCAGTAATTGGAAAAACATTTAAAGCATGTAAATTTTAAAAAAGGTAATACAAATTATATTATCTTGTTACTTGTCATGATGTTCATTACATATTTATTTTAATTTTTGACTTAAATATTACTGTAATTGTTTATATATATATATATATATATATATATATATATATATATTTATATATTTATATATAATTTTTCATTAATATATAAGAGTAAATTAATGAAGACTAAACTCTCACTAGTTTATTAAATAATTCATTAATTATACAACAAAATTTCTCTTACTTTATGATAATAATGATTATTATTATACTTAGCTTCTTTGTTAATTACATATTCATTCTAATCTAAAATGTTAAAAACTTCTATTACTTATTCAATAAAGTTTCTATTATTAAATAAAAGTTCATTTTTTTTATGTTCAATACCTTAAAACACTAATTTATAAGGGATTTTCTTACCAATATTTTTGTAAATTTAATGATTATAGATCACCAAATTAGATTCTTAAACAAAAAATTTTATATTAAGTGGATTATTAATTACTTAAAAAAATGATATTTTTAAAATAATTATTTTATACCTACTGGATTACAAACTAATGTCTCTTTTACATCTTGAGCCTATGTGAAATAACAACACAAGGCAAATCCAAGAGAGCGAAGAACAGTAAAATCATTTGGATTACTGCTCATCTACACCGGTTGTAGTCGTAGAACAAGAAATCTATTTTCATCTATATTTAACTATGCGTGTAATAATTTTCTAAACTAAAATGTTTTCAGTTTACTAAATTAAAGTTACAGCTCGTCGACTAGTTATGAATTCTTAAATTTGATATTTCAAAGTTTGATTTTTGAATATTAATTACTAAATTAGTATTATTATATGTCAGCTTAAATAAAAAGAAACACCATACTTGTTCTTCCATAATAAATAAGTATTAGCTACAATGGTTAAAGTCTACTCTCATAGTAATTAAATATCATAATAAAATAATTATATTCTTGAAAATTATGTATCAGAAACTGCACTCTAAACTCAAAAGAGTAAAAATTGGAAACAAAAAGTAGAAAAGTATAGTTTTTTACTTGTAAAAGAGTAAATTGAGAGTTTTACCACTATAAAAGGTAAATTTGACGAGTTTATAATTTATAAAGATAAATTCAAGCAGTTTCCTCTTTTACTAAAAGTAAAAACGTATGTTTTTTACTTTATGAAAATAAAATTAAATCATGTAAAATGATCATTTTACATCATTAATAATAAGCTGCGGTTCCTCTCGTTGAGTCGGCTGAATCAACGGTGCATCTTTTCAAACCGCCTTTTTCTTGGAAAAAGTTGACTACAAAATACAAACGTGAAAATCTTTGGCTCAAGCTTTACTAGCTTGGAATTCTGGAAATCACGACTACACTGAAATAGAAAAAATTGTTCGACAAACTGCAGAACGCTACATAACACTCGTGCAAAAACCAACAGTGAATCAGAACTATAAAAAAAAGTTATTAATCAGCATAGAGTACTTGGTGGATATGCAAGGTTTCAAACAGTCTGGTAATGACTATATTCTCAAAGAGTTGGTTATAATGCCGCTCAATGATGATACTAAGCCTTTGGTACTCCTTTTCAACAAGCCATATTCCTGGCGTAGACTTTCGGACGAGTACAAAGAACAAAATACGTGGTTGAAACATTACTACCATGGTTTATCACGGAGCTCTGGTGCCATTTCCTATACTGACGTAGGCATTATTCTTAGAAAAGCCCTACACAATGCGACCAAAATTTTTGTCGTGTTCCCTCGCTACCGAAAAATCCTAAGTCGGTTCAAATACAGGTGAATTCGAATCGGTTAAGCTTATCTACTCGTGTTCGGTTCGGTGCAACACTGGTCTCTATTACTGATACTAATACACAAACTCATATTCTTTACTCTTTTTTTCTCTCTTTTTCTCTTAAACTTTAATCCGCTTAGGGATATGCGTGTATATGAGCATATCTCCACAACTTTTAACCTACTTAGAGAACAGTCCATCTTTATTTATTTATTATTATTTTTATTTTTTGATTAATTTGACTCTGAGACTGATAAATAATTTTTGGATTTAATTATTCTTCAGTCAGCATAAGTATTATTTTTAATTTTAAATAAAAATAAAATTTATTTTCAATAATAGCTTTTGTATTGTCTTCATAGTTACGCATTTTTCAAATCAATGAATTGATCAAATTTTTACTTACAAGGAGAGCTTCCCACCTCCGGGAAATGGATTTAGCTGAAACTGCGGAATATGATTTTGCAAATCTAAAAAACAACAATATAAATATTAACAACTGTCTTAAAAATCTAAAAAATTTTAAGATTATTTGACAAATAAGTCTATTTAATGATAAAAAAAAATATATCCTACTGATTTTCAAGAGTGAAATAAAAAAAATTTTAAAACTGAAATTTAGTTTTAGTTGAATGAAAAAGGCGTAAAAAAGGTGCTGATGTTTGTTCTTACCGTTGTCACTAACTAGGAGAGTGTCACATCTCCGGATCACGGATTGTGCTCAAACTTCGGGATAAGTTTTCAGATAATAAAATATGGAAAAAACTGAAGTTATAGTCATAAATGCTCAATATTTCCCTTGTTACAGGCAATTAAAAAATTCACTTAAAAAGTTACAAGATTTTTAAACGCATATAGTTTTTTGACATTGGTAGCTAGAAGCTTAAACCTTTTTTTAAATAAAAGCTGAGCTCAAATCCTTTCGAAATAGTAGTTATAGCATATCGAAATATTATTTTTTCCCAAAGTTATAGCATAATAAAGATTGAACCCAATTTTAGATTTTATTATTAATTAATGTTTTAAACAAAAAATTCAGATCCAATCTTTATTACGCTCTAACTTTGGGAAAAAATAATATTTTGATAGGCTCTAACTATTATTTTGAAAGGATTTGAGCTCAGCGTTCATTTAAAGAAAGTTTCAAGCTTCTAACTATCAATGCTTAAGAGCTATAAGTGTTTGAAAATCTAGTAACTTTTTTAGTGATTTTCTTTAATTGCCTGTAACTAGGGAAATATTGAGCGTTTGTGGCTATAAATTTAGCTTTTTCCATATTTTGCCGTCTAAAAATTTATACCGAAGTTTGAGTAAAATCCGCGATCCGGAGATGTGACACTCTCCTAATAAGTACATTTATTTAAAATTTTTCATAAATTTATTTAAATATATTGAAATTTTCAGACTTTTATCTTCAAATATCATTTAAATATTGTTTAAAATAACATTAATATCATAAGTTAATATGATGATTATTAATCATATTAGGATGGTAATTTTTTTTAATTGCAAACTATCAAAGTAAACAGGATAATACTTTACATCTACGAAACAATTAGATATTATCGATAATAGATCTCATCTGAAAACTAAAAAAAAATTATTTCCAAAATAAAAATAAAAAACTAAACCCCTGTAAATTATTGTTTTAAAAGTACGTGGTGTCTAACTAAATAGTGACTCTTACTACTGCATACACTAAATAGTAACATTTTTTGTAAAAATGATAAGCTAAGAAATGTAATTTTGCAATCACAAACAGACTAGCTTTGGTTACATAACTTTACCTTGATAAGTAAAGTTTGTACAAGTGTATTGATTTAATAAACATACTGTTAAGGAATGATATCTTATTACTTTTATTATTTATAAGTTTCGCAATCTCATTAATTTATTTTTAATAATTTTTTGTGTAGTTTTTACTGTATTTTTCTATATTTTATTATTCATCAAATTAAATGGTTACCAATACAGTCGACGATCTGAGTCCCGCCGCCTTCTCTTTCATCGACTCACTCATGCGTTACCCCAATTTGCTAACTAAAAGAATTTGTTTCCACACATTCTGAGTTCCGCCGCTGCTCTATGCGATCTTTTAATTTGTAAAAATGGGTTCATTAATTTAATTTTTTTGTGCAGAGTATAATAAATGTTTGTTGAAATAAAAAGTAGCAAAAATAATACAATATTGCATAATTCTCATTTATATTTACTGAAAAAAAAATATATAAAAATTAAACTAGATATATTTAATTATTCAATAAAATATTATTTAATTAAAAATTTACGTGATCTCTTTATAAATAAAAGATAAAATGAATCTTATTTCATTTCATTTTCATAATAACAATGAGTATTTAGTTCATTAATAAATAATAAATTATTTAATTTTAAATTTATGTTACCTATGCAACAGTAAGTATGCAGTCATGTATGCGTCAAGTATGCAGTCATTGCATGCACTGTAACGTTTGGCTTTTCGGCGGGTTTTTTGTAGACAACTCGTTAACGTCGGCTGCATCAGACTTTTACTTTTATCTGAGGGTTGATGCTAGAAAGTGGTCGGTCGGTGGTTCGAATACGCCAAAGTTCAAAACTTAAAAACTAAATTGATTTTCACTGAATTTAATAATAAAAATAAAAATGACTTTAATAAAAGAAATGTATGAAAATTTAATTGTAAGTAATATTAAAAAAAAAGGAATTCACTATTGCGTTTAAATAAATGAAATAAGCAAGTTTAAAATTAAAGTGGTAATGATGGGGCGGATTTATTGGAAAGGTTTAGTGGAACTGGTAAATGAGTATGAGTCGTGCAATTTTATATTTTTCCAACAATAAATATTCTTTGCATTTATTGAGTTGAACTTAAAACTAATACAAGGTTATCTCAAATAATAATCTCGGAGTAATGACCGGAAACGGTGGCACGCAAAATATGGATAATCAAAATAATACTAACAAGGAGAGTGTTTCACCTTCGGGTCACCGTTTTCGCTCAAATTTTGGGAATATTTTCTAGATGCAGAAATATGAAGAAAGCCAAAATTTTAGAGGCCAACGCTCAATATTTCCCTAGTTACAGGCCATTGAAGAAAATCACTAAAAAAGTTACTAGATTTTCAAACGCTTATAGTTCCTCAGAATTATTAGCTAGAAGTTTAAAATTTTTAAAAATGAAAGCTGAGCTCAAATCCTTTCGAAATAGCACCTATACCATCTCAAAATATTATTTTTTCCCAAAGTTAGAGCGTAATAAAGATTGGATCTGAATTTTTTGTTTAAAACATTAATTAATAATAAAAGCTAAAATTGGGTTCAATCTTTATTATGCTATAACTTTGGGAAAAAATAATATTTCGATATGCTATAATTACTATTTCGAAAGGATTTGAGCTCAGCTTTTATTTAAAAAAAAGGTTTAAGCTTCTAGCTAATAATTCTGAGGAACTAAAAGCGTTTGAAAATCTAGTAACTTTTTTAGGGATTTTCTTCAATGGCCTGTAACTAGGGAAATATTGAGCGTTGGCCTCTAAAATTTTGGCTTTCTTCATATTTCTGCATCCAGAAAACATTCCCAAAATTTGAGCAAAAACGGTGACCCGAAGGTGAAACACTCTCCTTATAAGATTAAATTATATCTTAAAGCGGTCGGTATTATTTTTACCGGTGACGCGGTTTAACAAAAATTATACTTATTAATAATTCCGATCGGTATCGGTTACAAATTAGAGCAAAAGAAAAATAAACTATTTAAAGGTTTCGGTAATACCGACGGCAGTTACGGTCGGAATGTACTTTACCGGCAGTAGATAATACGAGAAGTGTCTCGATGACACCCGGTACAGGCTGGAAGTAAGTCAGTGTCGCAGGAAGACACGATAATGTTACCTCCAAGCCTCAGGGTGGACAAGGAGAGAATGAGCTAGTCGTAGAAACTCCATCGACCAGTGGAGGAACTACCTCGACCAAGCAAGGTGGAGGTAAGTGATAGGAAACTGTGTATAGGAAACCCCCTTACACTGAAAAGACATGGGTGCTCTCCCCGCCACACTGGTATATCCGTAACGGCGCTCCCTCTTTCAATCCATTACGGAGCAAGACCGGCGCTCGAGAGGTCCCGTTTTGTAGCAGCTCCTAATAAGCCGTGTGATAGACGCGGTAACTAGCGCCGCAAGAGGTCGTTTGCGGCGCTCTCAAGGCGCGGGCCGGCGCCGCTACGGTCCCGATTTCACAAACTATACAGGCTGTAGGATTCGGCGTAACTACGGTCAGGTGGGTGACTGTAGCGGTCCCTGCGTCTTTTCAGTGTATACACAGCTGTTGGAAAGAGAAGGAAACTTAGTCAAGCTAAGCCCAGGTAGGAACGGTCTGCAATGTATACAGGAATCCCCCTTATACACATTGAAGCACGTATGAGAGCTCTCACTATGTAAAGCATAACTTCTCTACATAGAGAGAGGGGAGAAAGATCCGTTTTAGCCGGCTGTCTTGCTGACTTATATGCTCTGGAGCGCGCTATTCCCATTGCGGGAGTAACGCCTCGTAGCGGTTGAGCGCGGAACCCAGTTTAAGAGCAATGCTTGAAATAGCATCGTCGCAGCACAATGACTCCATACTTGACACACGTAACTTGGCTGCAAACTTTCATAGTCGGCACAATTTAATTGACGTTGCTATTGCCTACGATACACGCACTGTAGATCGAAAATTGATTAAATATAGGAATCATAAAAATATTTGTCAAAACATATTATTAGAAAAATTGGCTGGCTATGATTAGACACCACTTACAGAGGCTATAGTTGACCCCGAGTCTGCACTTGGCTGCATTTGTGACAATTTAACTGATGTTATAGAGAATTTAGCACCAGTGAAGACATTTAAATATACAAATGATAAACCTCCGTGGTTAAATAAAGAATTGTCACAGATGCAGCGCAAAAGAGATACTGTTCATCGAAGATATAAACGGACAAATGATATGCAATATCTCGCTGAATTTTCGCATTTACGATAAACAGTAGATGAACAGACTGAACATACAAGAACAACATACTATCGCAATAGACTGTTCGAAGCTCTTGCGCATGGTAATATCTTTGAAGGAGTTGAAAGACCTGGGACTTCTATCCAAACCTCAAGGGGACTTGAATGAATTTACTCTTGATGAGCTTAATGCACACTTTGCTGGAGTGTCGGTTTCTCCGCATGGTGATGATGATGGGCGTTGCGAGAAATTTCTTTCTGAATGTAGTGAAAATGGTTTCACTTTTAAGCATATTGATACAAATGATGTTGTTCTCGCGATTTCTCATTTCTCATCCCAGGCGTGCGGTGAGGATGGCATTCCGCAAAGCGTGATACTTAAGGCTTTACCGTTCATTGGAGAACATCTTGTGACTCTGTTCAACGCCTCTTTTGCGCGGGGGGTCTTCCCTGGCCTTTGAAAGCAGGCACGCATTGTACCTTTGAAAAAGTGCTCTGCACCTAAATCGCCAAAGGGTTTTAGGCCTATTGCGATTCTGTGTTTTCTTTCGAAGGTACTTGAGAAGATTGCTCACGACCAATTGCAGGAGTATATTGCTACAAATAAGTTGCTTAATCCGATGCAGACTGGTTTTAGGAAACATCATTCGACGCAGACAGCCATACTTAAATTAACTGACGACATAAGATCAGGCCTAGACAAAAAACTCGTCTTTTGCTTTTTGACTTCAGTAAGGCATTCGACAAGATCTCTCCCTTCAAATTACTTGCAAGGCTTAGATCGATGGGGTTTCCCAGGGCCGCTCTCATGTGGATAAACTCCTATATTTCAGGAAGGAAACAAATGGTTTCGAAAAAGAATCAAGTTAACTAACAACCAACCTAGGAGTTCCACAGGGTTCGGTACTGGGGCTTTTGTTGTTTTGCCTTTACATTATCAACGTACGTGACGCTCTTGACTCTGGTAGTGTTGAGCACCTACTGTATGCAGACAACCTGCAAATATATACGCAGGTTCCTTGTGCGAATGTTGATGAGGGTATTTTTATCTTTCAGAGGGTAGCCAAAGCAGTGTCGGAGTGAGCGGTTGATGCTTTCCCACTTTAAATGCTGATTAGACTATGGTAATCGACTTTGGTAGTAATCGTTTTATTAATTCTTTTCATGCGGGGGCGCAAAGGACGATTGATCTTGGGGGAGGTGTCGGCATTCCTTTCTCTGACTCTGTTACGAGCCTTGGTATTGTGCTTGACTCTAAACTTTCTTGGGAGCCGCACGTTAATATGGTTACAAAAAAATTTAACAGAATGTTATATGCTTTGCGGTTTTTTCTTCGGTACACCACGGAGGCTCTGCGTAAACAACTTGCGACTGCCCTGCTGTTTCCACATCTCGATTACTGTTCCGTGGTTCTGCTTAATGCTACTCAGAAGTTGAGAAAAAGTATACAAAGACTGCAAAATTCGTGTGTGAGATATGTATTGGGCGTAAGAATGGGAGCTCATGTTTCTCCTTATAGAATCGCGTTGTGCTGGCTGCGTACTGATTCGAGGAGACAGTATTTTTGGCCGTACTTGTGTACAAAATCGTACGCATGAATACTCCGGAGCATCTAATGGGTCTCTTCACTAGATGTTTACCTAGGGCGGCTACTAGCGGAGAGATTAAGGAGCTAGCGGTGCCCTTTATGCGTACTGAAACTGGCAGAAATTCCTTCAGAGTTCAAGGTGCGCATTTTTGGAACTCCCTGCCTGCTGAGATTAAACATCTTCCATCTCTCAGCAGGTTCAAATCGGCAGTGAGGGGGTACTTGCTCGACCTCGATTGAATTTAATATTTTTAATTTATATGTTAATTTATTTTTGTAATGTCCCATATATAGGCTTAAGGTGTGAATGTATTTATTGTTTGACTGGTGGGTGAATGATTTCATTTTATTATATTGACTGCGTCGTATGCTTTTGCATACGTTTTTTATTGTCTTATTTTATAATATTGTTATATACTTTTAAATTTTTATTTTAACATTTTGACTGATAGATAAGGATTGACTGATTTTAATTTATTGTATTATTGCGTGTATTTTTATTAATTTATCTTTGTTTGTATTATTCTGTGATATCGCTTTTTATAGTGACTTACTTTTTGAGTATTATTAGGGTTAGCTATTTGACTGTGATATCTGTATTTAAGTGCAATATTTATAATTACACATTGTGTTACACGACTTTTTGTATACCTATACGAATAAGTGCTTATCTACTCTACTAACTATAAATAAAAAAATTCAATTTTCATATTTTTTATAGTAAATATAAATAAGAATTATGCAATATAATCCTATTTTTTGTTACCTTTTATTTCAATAACCATTCATTGTATTCTAAACGAAAAAATTAAACTATAATAAATCCATTTTTACAAGTTAAAAAGTTGCATAGAGCAGCGGCGGGACTCAGAATGTTTGAAAACAAATTCTTTTACTTAGCTGGTGGGGGTAATGTATGAGCAAATCGGTGGAGGAGAAGGCGGCGGGAGTCAGATCATCAACTGTACATTGTTATTCAGTTTCCTTGGATTAAAATTATGATTTGTTTTATTGACTTTAAACTCTTTAAAATATTTTATAAAAATAATTTACGTTATTTATATTACAAAAACGCTTTCTAGTAAATAATTAAAAAAAAATTAATTTTAAATCATTTATTTATTTAACTTATTCTATAATAATTAATTAAAAATTAATCTATTCGAAATATCATCAAATGAGATAACAATTTTCGTTTTATAAATATCTGTATATTTGATTAATCCATTTTTAAAATATAAGGGTGCACATCCAGATAAACGGACAAATAGATACACATGAATGTCATTGTTTAAAAACTGCGTATTTTGATTCATAATTACTTGATATTTTGCCAATCACAAAACTTCCTCTTTGAAAAAAAATTTTTGAATTTATATTATTATTTCATAAACAAATATCAAAATATTAATTTATTATCTATGAATAATCAACAAACACAACAAAGCTAAATGTAAGTCAATCCTATTTGCGAGTTCTTACATATGGCGATGTATAGCTATGCAAACATACACACGTCCCATTCGTCAATACAATACAAGCCACATATACGCGTAACCACAAGCAGCTTCTCAAAAGCAAAAGCTACATATAGGGGCACATTGACCGTTAGTCTCTGTTACTATATAGGAAGAGAACTATAAAGCCGCGTGGCTCACGGCCCCGAGCCAGATCCGGATTATACAATTTTGGCTTTAGGGCGTATCGCATGAAACATATATACGCAAAACGGCAGCAGGTTCATATAGCTATGCTCTTACACGTCATGACCTGACGGTGTGTCGACCAGTCGAAATGTCCAGAGTCAAACAGATGTCACTTGGCTACTATCCAAGTAGCGCTACGATTTCTCTGTTTTTATAGTTTTATCTTTTTTTATACTTTTTCAAAGAGACAAGAAAGAGAAAGAGTATTTGCTTTGGAATCTCGGAATATGCTATATAACGCGAAACGAGAAGCTATACGAATTTACGAAAGGCACCTATTTTTTACTTGCTTTTCTCGTGTGTATATCTAGTGGAGTTTGCCTTTCTCTCTCTCTCACTCTTTCTCTCTTATGTCTTTTTCACGGACATTTGGTTTTTACAGCAATAGCACATATCGACTACCAGTGGACGACGTTATTTAATGCCTTTGAGGAATGGTTTATAAGAGAGCGATTTATGCTAGACGGCGCATATAAAGACGCGCCGCAACACATTATTTATTCTGAATGCTAGAAAATGAGCGCAATGGGTGTTGGCAAATCTCTAGTGGCTTCTTTTCTCTTTACTTTTTTTTCGACTCAGAACAAATTGCTGTAAAAGTAGCAATTTCATTTTTTTTACTCTCATTCACCGAAAGAACATTTAAAATAGTAGTGCTTTTATTTAAAAGAAATCTTTTTTTCTTCACATTAAACTATATATTAGAGAAATTATCCATTTTATTTCTACGTTAATCCTTTGATTATTTTGGTAACTAAATACATACACGAAAATAAATGCCAAATTTTTTTTATCATATTAATGTACAGAGAGGAACAAACATGTATCACTTTGTAGAAACATTTGTTTGATCAATATAACATGCTTTACTTTGAACTATTAAATAAATAAAATGATGTTATAAAATAAAAGATAAAAGCATATAAATGGCTGTATACGTGTTTATTCGATATTCAAGGCCGTTGAACGATAAAAATTCATAACATGTATCCGCAAATACTACGTTATAGCTTTAGCAACACACCAAGAAACGTAATAAAAGCCCCTTGAACATCATCTACTTTCTCTCTCACTTGCGCTTACACGAGAATATAACTTTAACGAGACAACGAAAATTTCCATGAAATCTCGCTTCAAGCCCCTCTCTTTTTTTTATCTTAAATCAACTTGAATCTCAACATGTAATTTGTGTATACAAGCAAGCATGAGTTGTAAGACTTGTCATGAGAAAGAGAGAGAAAGAGAGTAAGAAAGTAAGATCAGGGATAGTAACTCTATCACCGTTTATTAGCCGTAAAAGCTATCGTTGTGTTAAAAGGGAAAAGAGAGGTAAGGGGAACAGTGAATATACCTGATGATACCTGCCAGTACAATATTGCCTTAGCTTCGTTGCAATCAAGATTCTTATTTAGATACATTGTGCGTCTGGTGCGCCCGCGCGCGCTACTACTAACGCGCTTTTCTCCCTGAGAAAATGCTATTAATGCCGCTTAAAGTTTACCCTGACACTCTGTCTCGAGAATGTACAAGAACGTTTATTCTACCTTGTAAATACTTCGACAGATCTTTAAGCTTGTGAATACCAACGGTAACCAACCTCTTTTATACTTTACAAAATTTCTCTTTTGAAAAGCTTTATTTAGTTAAGTAAATTTAAGAAAAGAAGATGTCGCAGAAAATTCAAAATTGATTTTTATATTATTCATTTTTTTGTTGCTGTTTTAGAAGCACTTTGAAAGCTTATTAGATCATAAATTTAAATAATTATAAATGTCATAGGCCTGTGAAGAAACAGATCTAAAAGTTACATGAGTATATCCACAAAACTTTTAAGTTTTAGATAAATTGCAAATAAACTTATGCTATAAAAAATCACTTCATTTTTGCGATTAAATGTTTTATAAATAAATTTAAAAAAATCTATCTCATCACCAACTAATATCAATCGTTATAAGTTTTGAGCAATTAACATATAGCTACATTTAAAAAATTATTACAGGAAATTTCACGTGATTTTGTGAATTATATTTTAATGATTTGAAAATTAAATTATACTTGCAATTAAAAAAAAAAGCTTTTCTCATAGTATTGTGCATGAAAATTACTCACGCGTGATTAAAAAATGATGTTATTCAAAAGAGGGCACCGTTACTAGGTCATTCAATTTTAAAATAAATGTTTAAAACCTGTGTATTTTAATTACTTATTATGGAGGCCTTGTAACGCATATTTATTCACACAATTTTTCAAAATATTTCATTTGATGTTAATTGAAATTTAGCGTTAACCAAGAGAGAATTAATTATGAAAATTTAAATTATTGAATATTACAATAAATTAGTGCTCATTACACACGTATGTTGCAACGACGAAAAAAAATGAGGATTTATACTTTTTTATTTGAAGAAAAAAAGTTGATTTAATTAGCGTTTTGCATATAATGGTAATGTTTATAACAAAAAAACATTCACACAATAAATACACTAGTATACGATTCATTATTCTTCAGCAACTGATAATTACCTATAACATTAAAAAACTCCATGAATTCTTTCGACAAAAAATTACGAACCAAGACATATAATGTTGGTTTGAAATGTTATTAGCTAACTTTTATCACATGTTTCGAATGTTAAATAGAACATTAGAAGTATATAAATTAATAAGGATATGCAAAAGAAGAGTATGAAACATAATGTAAGCCAATATGCAGAGGTGAGTTAAACAACCCCAATAATGTATAATGATTAAAGAGCATTTTTTATGATTAAGTAAGTCTTAAAACTGTTTAAGATTTATTTAAAAATTTATTTTTTCACACTCAGGGCGTAAAATTCAATTTTTGATGTCTATTCTTAGGGGCTAAAATAGCTCTTTTTACCCTAGGGCAAAAAAGTAATTTTCTCACAAGCGTGATTGATTTTTTCCCTGTTTCCAATAAGAAATTTATTTTATAGCACTGCGTGAAATAAATTCGCACTTTTGACACGCTTTCCCGAGGCAAAAATAGCCTATTTTTTAACAGTGAAAAAAAGGAACTGTGAAAAAATCTTAACTTTTTTATACGGTTCAATAAAGAAAGACTAATTTTAGATGTGCCTTAACACTTGATCAACAAGGAACATCAGTATAATAATTTGATATCTTGATTATTTTATAGAGTTTTCATTGATAATTATATGGTGTAGATTATTGGAACTCATTAATATTAACAATTTTGAAATTAAATAACAATTATAAGCAAGTAAAATACGAGTATAACTTAAATTGATAGTAGCGTAACATGCAAAGCGAAGAGGTATAGTCATTTCGGCGTTGTATTATAAAATGCTTCGGGGAATCCCCTATTACTACGCACGATTGCTATTGCTATACTATACATAAGTTACCTCCTCACCGCTCCTACGACGCTAATACGTACGTGAAACAAAATTTTAATTTATGACTTTATAAAAGATGATTTCAACAAACAATTTCACATAATATAAATTATATTGATTAAAATTAATTATTACAACACATTTTAAGTATATTTTTAAAATAATCATTTTTTAAAATCTTTTTTGATTTATCATTCACGGAACGCCTAATACTTGTTTTTTTACAGTTTTCGTTTTTATTTTTTGAATTATCATTCGTGAAGTGCATAGTTTTTGTTTGTTATTGTTTTTTATTAGTACAGATTTAATATGGCGAATTTATATCACTCGAGCTATAAAATAGTATAAGATACTCGTGGCTTCAATGTCCCATTATTTCACGGCGTTTAGCAGCCTCGCTACGCTCGGCTGCTAATCTCACGCCGTGAAATAATGGGCCATTTTAGCCACTTGTATCTTAATATACTATTTTATAACGGCACGTGAAAATTTAGCATGCGCAAAATGAATTCAGCGAGCGTAAAATGAATGTAGTGATTATTAGTGCGAGTATTCGATTCTGCGAGCAAGTCGAATAAATTACTCGACACGACAAGTTTGTGTCCAGTATTAAGAGGCGGTCGGAACCAAATCGGTGACTTAGTTCAGTGCTTACTATAAATGCTTATAATGATTTATTTATTCATTTACACGGCAAAAATATAGTCATTTCCTCTAACCATAACCCTGGTAGAATATTAACCATTTTTTGGTCATAATTGTTGAGCTAAGAATGTTAAAATGACACCTATCTAGAAATTCTGTTTTAAGTATTTCCAGAATTTCTAGATATGTGTCATTTTAACATGCTTAGCTCAACAATTATGACCAAAAAATGGTTAATTTTCTACCAGGGAATCATAATGAATAATTTGAAACGCTTACAGCAACAACAAAATATAAAATATTGTCATGAAGCGAAAAATGCTAAATTGAAATCTATTGCATGCAAATAGCAGACGCATCGACTTTTAGATGGCATTTTTTGCTTTATGACAATATTTTATATTTTTTTGTCACTGAAACTGTTTCAAATTATTCTTCATATACATAGTTAGAGGAAATGACTATATTTTTGCCGTGCAAATGAATAAATAAATCATTATAAGCATTTATTATGAGCATTGAACTAAGTCACCGATTTGGTTCCGACCGCCTCTTAATTCGAATTTTCCGAGTTATTCGAATTTATCGAGTTACTTGAAAAAATATGAACTACTCGATTACTCGAAAAAAATATGAATTACTCGAATAACTCAAGTTACTAGAAAATATAATTACTTTTTTTATTAATATTTTCTGTAGTAACGAGTTTTTCATGTGATTCGATTTATTTGAATACTCAATATATTTTCATGGAATTTCAGTTTAATTGTTTATGTAAAATGTGTTTTTTTTTATAAAGAATCATTATTTTCCCTTATAGAAGCGGGGAGGGGGGGGGCTTTGCCCCCCATAAAGGTTCTTTGCCACATTTTTATTTTGATTTTATAATGCTGTTGCGTTATGTATTATTAATGAATTTATATTCAATGTGGCTGAATTGAACGCCCTTCGTTTATGAAAAAGTAATATATTATCCACGGAAGTAAAGGTGTTTTTGTCCTCGTCTTTATTGTCAAATTCGACTCGGGCAAAAATCACCTATTTTACTCCCTTGGTTAACAATGTACTATTTATACATTATCACCAATTATCAAAATAATACTGAACCATATATAACGTTCAGATGTTCATTGTTTATAAGAAAAAGATTATTCTGTGACATGTAATATTTATAATTATCTAAATTTATGACTTTGTAATCTCTTTAATCGTTCTTCAAATAGTCAGAAAAAATTTTTGAAGAACACTGTTTTTGTCGTGCTTTAATATCTTTTTCCTTACAGGCATAATATAAAATTGAATAATAAGTGTTATATATGATACAGAAATAAAACCTACCTCTCCCTCCGGTTATTACAACCCTCGTTTCACTTTACATTCTCTGATCACAAACTCCACTCTCGAGAAAAATATGCGATTTTACTCTCTAATTGCATAATGCACTCATTGTTTATTCGATTAAATTGAGTAATAATGTTCTTTTCATAATAAAATTTAGTTCCCAATTTGCCATATGATATTTTCATTAATATTTGGTTTATGTGCCGAATAGAGATGAATAAGTATTATTGATTCGAAATATGAAAAAACCGCATGCTGGTTCAGCTTTAAGATTTTTCTTCTTAATTATTCTTGAAAAGGGTCATCTGTGAGTGACGGAAACCATAGTTGGCTCGTAACATTCCCTTTTAGTAGGAACGCTAAATATGCATGTAGAGCTTGTAAAAGAGAAGGAGAAGTAGACACCTTGTGCGTGGTAGAAAATTTTGAATAAATATTCATGCGTTGCGCTCGTGCACAAGAGGTAGCCTTGCTTAGCTGAAAAGAAAAAGGCACAGAAACGCAATTTTCTCATTTAACTTTTTTTTCCTACGTATTTAACTGAAGCATTTGCCATATCCGCAAAAATGAAGAAAAGATGATCCTTAAATTTGCAAACACAGCAATTAGAGGCTCATATTTTAATTCATTTTTTTCGACTATGGATAATAATAGTATCACATAAATGTTGAAAAATGGAGTTATTAAAATGAGTACTTTTTAAGGATATGTTCTACTTTATTTTAAATATCTTCCACAAATATTATTTAATTAATTTGTATTCACTATAATATTAAATATTTAAAATGCATATTGAAAAATAATTAATTTTAAATTTTATATTAGAAAAATAAATAATTAATTTTAAATTTTATATTAGAAAAATAAATAATTAATTTTAAATTTTATATTAGAAAAATAAATAATTAAATGGAAAAATTTTCTTACATTTAGCAGATTTTCAAAATTGTGGCAGTATTGTTATTATAGATGTTTTCGTGTTTACTTCAGTGGCTTCAATCCAAACGCTTAATAAATGAAAGTTCTTTTTTTTCAAGTTTAATTCATAATTTTATGAATAATAAAACTATTAGCATAAACACTTAAGGTTCTATTGCGTTGCGTTCCATTCTTTCTAATTGCATGATAAGAAAAGTTGCATTGTTAGAAGTAATTTACGATCAACTATAAAAAATTTATTCTCAAAAAGAAAAATCGCTAATTTCATTTTTATTTGAAATGTTAAATGAAATATAGTAAAAAGTCTTACTATTGTATAAACAATTATAAATCAATAAAAGTTAAAGTTCTCAAAAATAATTTAAAAAATATATATGTGATCTAATTATTATTGATATTTATGAATTTTTTGATTAATTTAAAAAAAAAGGATGGATCCTTACACTTAAAATTGTTATAACAGATAATTACATGTATGACCTTTCACGTGTGATGGAATAATAATTTTTTAATTACTGTCATTCTATAATTATACGAGCAAGGTCTTCCATCAAACTCTATGGTTTTAATAGGTGGCAACCTAGTTTTGTAAAGTTTTTTCAAAGATACGACATCACTTTTGATATTAAAAAGGCCGATGTAATTATTTTTCTTTTGCTATGAAAGATATTCTAAAAAACATTTAGATAATCGATTTAAAATTTCATAGATATTTTTTAATATTAATATAAATTTTTTTCTAAATTTCATTTCATTAGAAAAATTCTAAATATCATTTCAAATAAAATAATATATTAAGATAAATACGTGATATTAGTTCATTAAAAAATTTTAAACTGATAAAAAAAAGTTTAAATGCAATTAAAATTAAAAGGAAAATTATAAATCGGAAGTTTTCTAATCAAAAAGAAGTGGAGAAAAAATGAGAAAATTATAGACAAAGGGAGATGTAGGAAAAAAAATGCAACTGAAGATGCGAATGCTGATGTAAAAGCGGATGGGAGAAGCAAAAAGCATTACTAAAAAAGAGAAAGCAAGAAATTTGCTTTATTTCGCATCACCGAACACGTCGGCACTACTTGGGAATCCGTCCAAGTAGGTTGCTGTGCGCCCTTTTGTACGATCACTCGCGCATTACGTTACGGCCTGCATGTACACGCTGAACGCCATCAATTCAAACGCATCCAACTATTGCTGTCGTCAAGAGTTAAGAGACGCGTGTTAAACGTCCTAAGAAAAAAGAAAAATTCTTTTTTTCTGTTTTCCTTATTGTCTTTTATCGTTCTGAATCATTTTATTCAAAAAGAGAAGAACAATACGAGTATCTATTCATAAGATTTAATTATGTTTTATTTTATAAAATTAAATCGATTTTTTTATTAATATTATTAGTAAAATTTTTAACCTTTAAAGAAAGTTAAATTTTGTCATATTACTTATACACCCGAAATTTTCAATTATTCTAATTCTGCCTCATATATTCTACACCTTAAATGTCTTAATTTAAAATTGTACTAACGAAGAATTTCTAACATTTTGACCTTATTCTTTTTAATGTGAGATATCTATTCCGATTAAAAAACCTATTGTTATATTAAAGATCCAAATTTATTTTTAATAAATATTACATAATTTTACACAGTAAAAAATTTTGTGTAATTCGTCAAATTTTTGTAATTAAAAACTTTTTTTTTTAACGTCGCTATATTTATGCTATGCTATTATTGCTATGCTAATCAGCGATGGAGCTCGTAAGTGTGTTTGTGAACAAAGCACATGTAACGTACAGTGGTGATTGTATCAATCGGCCGAGAGCGGGACTCGAACTCGGAACCTCGAGATTACGAATCCAACGCTCTACCGAATGAGCCACAGACCGACTCATCTCATACTTTTAATAATTACATATTAGCATTATTATTATATGCAATAAAAATGCCATAAATGCAAGGTAAATTTTAGTTTGTAAATGTTAATTTCTGCTAAGTCCAAAAATTTGTATATATTATGAATTCAACGCTCTATCGACTGAGCCACTAACCGGCTTTATTTCTATACTTATATGATATACTCATATTAAAAAATGATCGTCTCTTTTCTTAATCATTCGTTTACGTTCGCCTTTAAACGACAATGTAATATTTTCAAATGAGTTTAGTTTTTTTTCGCCATTCTAACCCTAAAATCGCAAATTCGTTGCTCTTTTTTGGCTCTCATGGCGAAAAATACTGTACGCAACTGGTATGGAAAGACTTTTTTACGAAACTCGTTACGACCCTCACCTTCGGTTCGGGCCGTAAACTTCTCGTTTCGCAAATAAAGCCTTTCCATACCCGTTACGTAATGTACTATTATGATTTTATTAGTCCACTCCAACATCCATCATTTTATCCTTTTTCTTATATTTCTTTATCTTTCTCTTTTTTTAAATATATTAACAAAAAGAAATACGAGAAAGTCATTATTTAATATCTAATCATCATTGCAATCATTATATTTAAACACAAATAAATTTGTAAAAATTACAAATTTTATTATTCAAAATTTTGTATTATTCATGAATTTTTATGTTAAAATTTTAACTTCGAAAATTACACAAAAAAAATTGTAAATTTAACACAAAAAAATTTGTGTTTCATCTGTAACACTTATGTGTGTTAAAATTACAAATTTTTTCCCACTGTGTACGGTTAGAAATTAAAAAAAAAACTAATTAATTGAACAAACAAAGTAGATCAGTTCTTATTTTTAAGGGTGAACAAAAATTATTGAATTTAAAAAACGAAAAGTAGCGACAGAATTATGGATTATAAGGATAGTAATAATTTTTAAATAAGAAATAAGAAGAGATGTGATGAATAAGAAAATGATCTAATAAATGATTGAAAGGAAAATTAATCTTTCCCCTCCGTCAGATATTTGAGATGATTATTATCAATGAGTAAATTTTATTGAATGCTTCAGGGTGCTTTAATAAAAAGAAAAGTACTGAGTCCAGAAATAGTTTTATAAAACGTAGTAATGATCCATTTCTCCAATTGTATGCTGTAATATAATTAATATTTATTGAATCTGACTTATTAATTATTACAATACTTTTTATCTCAACTACAAGTCGTCAACTCTAACAAAGAGTAGCATAATTAATTTCACACCATGGAACCTTACATATCTAATATTTTTTGCCCCATAAAGTAGCGCATTAAGATAGTCCTGTAAAATGTAGTACATTTTGCAGACTGTTCATCGCGGAACACCATTGAAATGTGTTATTATTCAAGTGACGGTGTTTAAATGTGCTAGTCTCCCTTACGAAAAAAACACCGAGCTTCGGTATTATTTCATACATTGAACAAATTTTTCGTATGAATGGAAGTGTCATAGCAGTCAAAAATACAATTTGGCGTATGAAATAACACCGAAATTGGGTGTTTTTTTGTAAGGGTTCCCTGGAGAAATTTAAGTGTGCTGCACTTTAAGATACACTGTAAAAAATTTTGTGTAATTCGTGAAATTTTATTTTGTACAAATATTTTTGTATTAAAATTTTACAAACATGTTTGTAAAATCAACACAAAAAATTTTGTAATTTAAAAATATATGTGTACTTTTTGTAGAATTAACACATGGAGTTTGTAAATTTTACAAACATGTGTGTACTTACTAATTTTAACACACAAAAAATTGTGTTTCATCTCTAACACTTATGTGTGTTAAAATTACAAATTTTTTTTCACTGTGTAGTAATCATCAATAGTAATCATCTCATTTTTCGTCGAAAGATGTTAATTCTCGCTTAAAAATTGAAATGTGCTATTCTTGTTAGAACCAACAAAACATAATCAATAAAACATTAACAAAAATGGATAATGTAATTATTGTGATAGTATTTTTACTAGTGCCGACATCTTTATAAATTGATAATAACAAATCTACATCTTATTCTACAATTCATCCTCAATCCCTAGATACCAAAGATTGACAATGAGAGAGAATCTTATTATAGACGTAAGCCACAGGATGATTGATTACTCGCTGTCCAGTCAATTTTATTTATCTTTTGAATGAGTTTACTATTATGTGATGCGTAAGAGTCAAGGCCTAGTACCACATCGCAAAATCTCTGAAAAACTATAAAAGAAACGCTGCGTAACAAGATTCACAAGACAGTAAATATAATGAGCAAGATAGTACAAGATAATTTATAGATAAAAAAATACACTCTATACTCAAAAGAGTAAAAATTGGAAACAAAAAGTAGAAAAGTATAGTTTTTTACTTTTAAAAGAGTAAAAGTATAGTTTTTTACTTGTAAAAGAGTAAATTGAGAGTTTTACCACTATAAAAGGTAAAATTGACGAGTTTATAAATTATAAAGATAAATTCAAGCAGTTTCCTCTTTTACTAAAAGTAAAAACGTATGTTTTTTACTTTATGAAAATAAAATGATTTTAAAAAGGTAAATATGATGTTTTCACTCTTTTCATAAAGATTAGTATCAAATTTTTTATTTTGCAAAGAGTAAAAGATTATCTTACCTTTTCTAAAGAGTAACTTGATGTGTTCACTCTTTTGCCAAAGAGTAAAAAGCACATTTGTAATTTTGTAAAAAGTGAAATAATACCTCAATAACCGAAAAAAGGAATTTGATCAATATTCACTTTTACGATATTCCTCCAAAGATTAAATTTATCAGTTTACTATTTTCGGGATAATAAAGTCACGTGACTAAATTAAATTCTTGAATCCCTCATTTTTTGTAATATTTTGATGTTGTTTTCCAAAAAAATAAAATTTTTTAAGCTCTTAGATTTGTAAACAAATCTTAAAATGAAAAATATAAAAAAATTACCAAATTATCTCACATGTGAAATAACTTGCTAATTTTTTTATTGTTATTAACAGGAAGTCGGATCTGCTGGTATCAATTTTTGCTTTTTTCATTTTAAGATTTGTTTACAAATCTAAGAGCTTAAAAAATTTTATTTTTTTGGAAAACAACATCAAAATATTACAAAAAATGAGGGATTCAAGAATTTAATTTAGTCACGTGACTTTATTATCCCGAAAATAGTAAACTGATAAATTTAATCTTTGGAGCAATATCGTAAAAGTGAATATTGATCAAATTCCTTTTTTCGGTTATTGAGGTATTATTTCACTTTTTACAAAATTACAAATGTGCTTTTTACTCTTTGGCAAAAGAGTAAACACATCAAGTTACTCTTTATAAAAGGTAAGATAATCTTTTACTCTTTGCAAAATAAAAAATTTGATACTAATCTTTATGAAAAGAGTGAAAACATCATATTTACCTTTTTAAAATCATTTTATTTTCATAAAGTAAAAAACATACGTTTTTACTTTTAGTAAAAGAGGAAACTGCTTGAATTTATCTTTATAAATTATAAACTCGTCAAATTTACCTTTTATAGTGGTAAAACTCTCAATTTACTCTTTTACAAGTAAAAAACTATACTTTTACTCTTTTAAAAGTAAAAAACTATACTTTTCTACTTTTTGTTTCCAATTTTTACTCTTTTAAATTTAGAGTGTATATCAATAAAAAATTAGCTTAAATTCAATGAAGTTTAGAAGAAAACATGCAAGAATTCTCTCCAAAAATTCATAAGCATGTTTGGATGTATATATTTATCTGCATATGCGAACGACATCCACTGAGAAGGTAGGAATACTTAAAACTTTACACAAATGACAAACCTATCTTGAGAAATTGGAGATCAAACTATAGTTTTTCAATTAATAACAGTATTATTTGAATAAGAGGATCAAATGATAAATTCAGTATTAACCCGTCATACTCGTATAAGTTTTGAAGGGCCCATATTTTTTGAACATAATAAAAAAAGTTATCTTCTATTTTTATCATTGATAAGATTTAATTTGGCCCAAAATTAAATTTTTTCAATTAATTTTATTAAATATGACTTAATTTTTTAAAACTTTTTTGAAGTGCCTCTAATTAAATATTTTTTTAAAAGCTCTATATTTAAACCATATCTGAACGATATATTATTTGTGTTAACATTTTCTTATTCTTTATTTTCCAGGTATGAATTGGCATTATGTATCATCGATTTTTATATTTACCTGAGTTTCATGTAACTAAACCAAACAAAGATAAAAAAACCAAAGAAAAACAATGTTGCTA
Source organism: Anastatus disparis (assembly GCA_017163975.1). NCBI lineage: Eukaryota > Metazoa > Arthropoda > Insecta > Hymenoptera > Eupelmidae > Anastatus > Anastatus disparis. The sequence goes on from JAFFSR010000012.1 coordinate 1,647,785, forward strand.
AAAAAACAGATCCCGCTCTATATAATTGCAATCGTAGTGTATACGCGCGCGTCAAAGCAGTAAACAGCATAATCACTTACGTGAGGCATGTCATGCTATACAACTACATTCTCGAACTCGACTCAAAACCGACAAGAATAGAAACATTGTGCGTGTACATGAGTGAGAGAAAGACAGAGTAGTGTGGTTAAATTTTAGGATTGGAGGGCAAGATCGACAATCATTGCAAACGTGATTTTCGTTTGTATAAGAGCTTTCAAATGTATTTGACGGAGAGAGAAAGAGACTGGGGGAACGGGAGAAAGAGAAAGAGCGATTGGTCACTAGATAAGCTGCAAATGACAACATTTTGTCAGCGAAGTGGGCATCCAGTGCTGTACTAGCTCTAGATCACAACGCACTACTATATTGGGGGATGAACCACTGTATCGTGTATGTATATACGTACGAAGGGGCGGCTTACGCTGGCGTTTCGATGTATCGTTACCCATTCGGGATTAAGCGTGGTTATCGGTTTGGTCGGTGGTCTCCGACTCCTCTTTCTATCCTGTGTTTCACCCTGTTCTTTCTTTTTACCTCATACCAATATACTTTGGCCATTTTCTTCCTAGTATTACTCACAGCTGCTTTTAGCTGATGCGTTCATAAAATTACTTTTCACATGGTTTATGATCACTGTAGAAGAGCTCTTTTTATGGATTGTTGTAATTAATGAAAGATTTTAAGTTTCCGATCCCAATGTAATAATTTATATTTTTTTATTAACGCTGTTACTTTTATACTCGTAAACGCAGTCAAAGTAAAAGATTAGTTCAAATTTAGAAATTTTGATTTTACTTTTAATCGTAATTTACATTTTGATCATATAGTATATAATGATTAACTTCAGTTACGCTTGTATATGATTCAATTTTAATAATTAATAAAGATAATGGAAATAAATAATTTGTATCAGAATCAATTCAAAATTATGAAAAACGAATATTTTAAAAACTATTTTGTAATTTGTCAAATTTTATTCATAAATTTAAATATTTGAAAATTTATTGCAGTTTCAAAAAAAATTATTTATTGAATTGGTTTAATTTTTAACAGTATGTTCAACATGTTTAGGTATCTAAAAACTTATTTTTTCTTTGATTTTTTAATTTTTATTATTTGAATAACAAAGTTTTCTTCTAATTTACTTATTTTCAACAAAACAATAAAGTAATGAAAAAATAAAGGTGCTTCTATTTCCCAGTCACAATATGCAATCCCCTATGCAGCCACAGATTCTCTCATGAATCACTACTTTGCCTTACTTCGCTTAACATAGTTCACGCTAATCTGACATAATCCTCATTCCCATTAAATCTTACTAATCCCAATTTTTCATATGGTTAATTCAAGTATCAGTTTCTCTCACACAATACAAATAATCATTAAAATTTAGTTGTATATATGTTTTTGTATTTAATGCTTATAATTTGCATGTATTAAACAATATATTAAAAGTCATGTGATCCAAGACAATATATAAAAATGGATTATTCTTAAGAATAAAAATACAGAATTTCTTAAAAAAGATTTTTTTTGGAAAAGATTTTTTAAAGAATTTAAAAACAGTCTTTAAAAAATGACTATGTGTGTGTATCTACGTCGTTGGCCTATTAGTTAAAAACTACCAAAGCGAAGCAATTCTTAAAAATGACTCAATAGATTTGCTCCAAATTTTGTACACAAGTTAAGTCCAATTATTTAGAAGAGACTTCAAATTTTCAAGTATCCTCGTAAAATAAAATTTTTCAACAATTTTCGAGATTTTTAAAAATTGAAAATTCTGTTTTTTATTTTTTGGAAACATCACCGTTTTATGTGATTTTTTTATTTAAAATGTATATTTCATAAAATTGAAATTCAAGAGAATTAGATAAAACTTGTGTATATTAAACTTTACAACAATTCAAACGCATAGAAAAAATTCGATTGAGTTATACAAACTCAAACTTTTTAAAGATTGATGGTAAATGAATTTTTTTATATTTTTGGAATAAAAGTTTGATTCATTAGCATATTTTTTACAATCTTTTTTACTTAAGTATTAGCATTTAACGTAATCTTTTATCCAAATTATATTTTCTTGAGGTTAGTAACAATATAAAAATGATGTACCTTATTCAAGAATGTTTGCTTATCTATTATGTCTCTGAAACAATGTAATATTTTAAATGAAATTCATCATAGATTTATAACATTTTTTAGAACTATTAACCGATTAACGTTATTTATAATCTAAATATAAAAACTAAATAAGAATCTCTATTAGCAATATTAATGAAAAACATATGGTAGTATTTTTCTTCTATTTTATAGAAAATAAAGAATATTTTTAAAAACCTATCATCAAAATGAAAATGTAATGCCCTACTAAGATCGTTTTGTAGTAATCTAATTAAATACTATTTCCCAGTGAGGAAGAAAACCCAAAATTCGATTTGTGTAATTAATAAACTTTTAGTTTTTTCTTTAACTTATCTACATTATATTTCTTAGCTCTGTTTTTATACGTACGATATAAATTTGCGCGTGGTCTTTTTTCCTGTTTTTGCATAATTTTTTTTTCTGTATTTACGTTCTCCTGAAATTTTTATGTGTACACTTTTACTTGCTTTTGTTTTATTTTTTCTCCTCAATTATTTTGTTCATCTTGCCATTTCCTTTACTCTATTACCTTCTACTTTGTTTAATTAAACTTCAAAGCTTATCTTTTTTTATTTCATTTATTCCATACTTTATTCATATATTGCTTTTAACCCACTCTTATTTAATTTAAAATAATTATATTAAATTTATTAAATATTATAAATCATGTTTTAAAAATCTTCGAATAAAATGCGTTTTTGACGAAATTTTACCATAATCTATTTGCTGTTTTAATAGAATTATCGGTTTAAAAGTAAATATAATTTTGTAATATATCTAATTATTCATTTGTCATCGTTTTAAAAAAATTTTTAATTAATATTATTTTGAATATCTGTAGTTTTTTAATAGAATATTGAATTTGTTATGTTTACCTTTTAATATTTATTAAAAAATTGAAAAAATATTTATTTTGAAAACTTTATTCACAAAACTTAAAATAAATATTTTTCAAAATGAACGTTATTATTATGTATGATAGTATTTTTATAATTAAAAATTGCAATTGAGTGTTTTTTACGTATAATTTTATTTAAAAAAATAAAAAAAAAATAATAGTTAATATCTTACGTTTTTTATTTATTATTTTTCAATAACAATCTGATTTTTAGATGCTTTTTCTATTTTCGAAATGGCTATATATCACACACAGCATTTTTACTATCCAGTTGACATGAGGGACAGCTACGTATATGAAGTTGATTCACCGAACTACCATCTCACAAAGAAAGCGATCTAAATCCCCAACGATAGAAAGAGAAAGAAAAAAAAGTAAAAAAGAAAGAAAGATGGGAGAGTAGAATGCACGAAGCATTGTATTTAAGACGAGAGCAAGGTAGAACTGCAAGCTTTTAGGTGCTCGTAAATTCTGGTAACGTGAAAATTGGGGCCGACCTAACGAACTTATGTGGCTCGGCTTGCGCGAGAAAGAGAAACGGAAAGCTTCGTAGCATTCTTCTACCTCGAACGCCCACCACATATTTCCTTCTATTCGCGCTTTCTTGCTGAGATCTAGCGCAGACACGTACTTTTACTCGCTAATACTCTTTTTTGATTCTACCTGCATTGAATACCAGGTCCACACGATGGCTTGCGAATACCTGACACTATATTTACATTCTCTTTATTCTCTTATTTTTTTATTTAACTTTACAGAAGTTTATTTTTTATAAAAAGATGTGAAGCTTTTGAATCAAAATGAAAAGTTACTCCAATGAAAATGAATAATACTACGAACGGTTACGGTTACGTACAGAATGGCAATTTTATAAAGTTTATAGAATAAAAATATATGTTAAAATAAAATAATTGCATATTTTGATTAACTTACGATAACATGTATCATAATACAGTTTTTTGATAATCGTTTTATAACTTAAATCTGAAAATAATAGTCTATTATAATAATTATTTAATTTTTTCAAATAATAAAAAAGCTTTATCAGCCTTTTTTGGTAAAAGATTATTTGTAAAATATAATTTTAAATGAATAATAGTTATTTTAATTTTGATCAGTTAAACAAAAATTTTTACAGGAATACTGATTTATTAATAAAATTTTCTTTTTATTGTTTAGCATCCTTTTTGTAAGGGCTAACATTGTACGAGTGAGCTCCGCAAAGTCACTTAGAGAGCAAAACTTCTTCAAGTGTGCAGATTAAGTAGTAGTTATCCCTCTCTATCTTTAGCTCTCTCGCGAATTATATGGTGCGATGGTTGTATATACAGTTATCGTTACGTTAGTATGTTGAGGAAGGAAAGGGTGCGAATAAACTGGTATGTTGATTCAAGCTAGTGCAAGAGTGAGACGACTATCGCTGCACGACGATTGCTAACGGGCCTCTTTTGAGTGCTTTCTCTCACGAGGTCAAAGTCGGAAAGTGTTAAAGTTCAGCTAGGGAGTTGTTACAACGTTAACCAGCGTTACACAGACGTGCGCTAAAGTATATCCGTGAACTTTCAAGTGACTTGCTTATGTGAGTATGCTTCGTCGAAAGTTGAAGCGTACTCGTTGTAGCGCGACAGGCCAAATCTTCTTATAAACATCGAGGAAAATATAAAGGGTGAGGTGTCGGAACGAATAAATATAGTAGTGTGTGGGTGTGTATACGAGAGATTCTCTCTTCGTCGGGGATTGCGCACAAAATATAAGTGCCACAAGACAGTAGCGGAAACGAAAGAGAAATAAAGAGAAAAAGGGGACGGAAAAGAGGAGATGGTCACAATTAACGGGTAACCGAGTGGTTGCAACTTGTTCATTAGGCTGAAGTCGACTTTGAGTTGTCTCCTGTCTCGTCGGCAATAAATGCTTCCTAGGCCTCTGCGAGAGCGAATATTTCTGGCAGTCATCGCTATAGACCTCTTTTCTTGCTATCTTCTGCTATGCACGCTTTCTCAAGAGACCCTGTTTTATTTTCCACTCATCGTGCGCTACTCGAGTTGTTAAAATTTTCACTCGTTCGCTTAAAATTAAAGCAAATGTATATTACCTTGTACAAAGGTAGATGAAACAAGTGCTTATGATACTGTTTAGAAATATTTTCATTTTTATTAATATTTTCTACTGATCCTCGAATTTCCAATTTATTCTGATCAAATATACAGTTTCTTAAAAAATAATTTTAAAAGAAATAAGTTGAGTAGACTTTTAGAGAAGTAAGATTTCAAATTTTGCGATCTAGCGGTTTTATTTAACACAAAAAATACGTAAATTGCAGAAACTGCAGCAAAAAATTAAAAAATAGTAATTTAAAACTCATACGCGAATTCTCATGAGTTGTACATATACCTTTGAGCATAATTAAGATCTAGAAATAAAAAGGGCACATCCCTGGTAGAATCTGATTCCATTTCTAGGCTATTTCTTAGCTATTTAACTTGTGTAGTATATTGGCCCTTCCCTTACAATCGTTAACGGATCGTACGGTGGATACAGTCTACTGCGTACTTATTGGAAGAGGAGATACTTGCTTATTAAACACTTCAACGCGAGGAGCTAACAACTCTAAGAATAAGTGCTTGAATCATTTAAAATTTAGACAATTTCATTATGATTTCAAATTGATTTCAAGTGTAATCATTTTACTAAAAAAAATGAAACGACTCCAAGTGAATTCATGTAATTTCACGAAGTTTATATCATTACTGGGTATTTGATTTCATTAACTAATAATTAAACATAAACATTATAAGTAAAAAAATCTAATTTAAGTATAAATTAAATAAATGAATTATGAACAAAAAATAGTCCTGCAGTACAGTTAATAGAAAAAGAAAATAATGTATTATTATGACACTAAGGATGTGAATAATTTTCATATAACTATTATAAATTAATTAAGACACTATTTTTACATCAATAATTTTTATTAAAAAAAAACGCTTTTATAATACACAAATAATTACAATCTTAAGTTAGAAATACTTCTTTATTTTATTGATTACATTTAAGCTTAAAATTAAACTTTTATTGTCTACAATCGGAGGTGAAATTTATAATTTTTTATATTTATATACCCATGTACGTCCATGGGTACCAACCTCAGAATAGCGCTATTTTTTATTATAATTTATACAATGAACAAAGAACTCCATCTTTTATATTTTCTTCAACTTTTGCAAAATTGCTCGAAATTTTCAAAATATTACGATTTCAAGATTTCGTTTTCAATACACTGATTTCATAACAGATTGAAATCGATTTAAAATTTGGGTGTTTCAATGATTTCAAGAATTGTTAGCCCCTCGCTTCAACGTGTAATGTTTTTTTAACAAATTAAGGACAAAGATTCATATAAGTGTTATATATTTAGCAGTTATAATATTAATTATTAGTGATTTTGTAGTTGGTGTAATTGAACATTGTAAAAATTATTCAAGAACATCATATCGGACCACGAGGTCAAGGAATTATTAAGAGGCCGCCGTATGACTCTGTCCTTGTCTAATCTAAATTTTAGTTATTATTAATAAATTAAATATTTTTATACGAAAGTAAAGGCAGAACCCAATAGATTTAAGAACAAGCAAACGATTCTATTCTATGAAAAAATATAAAGTTTTCATTAGTTTTCGAGTGAAGTCTGAAACGAAAAAACAGTCGAATTTGATAAATTAAGTTAAGGCCGGCTCTTAGATCTTTGCGATTTGGAAAAATATACAGAAAACTTTGAAAGTAAGTTAATTTTATATCATTGCATTTTGAAAATTGATCAATATGAAAAAAAATTTGCACATAACTTTATTTCTATGAGTACATTTTTAATTGTTATTAAATATTAGTTTTTTTTTACATTTGATTTGATTTATGTAAAAAAATTGATTTCAGTAGCAAATGAAAAAAAGTCTTTTAATTTGATTTTTCTTATCTTTTTTACCATCGTGATCTTTTTATTTTGCTTTTGATAAATTCTATTTGCGTATTGAATATTCTTTGAAAGGGAAGAGGGGAAGTTAACTTGCGATTTGTTATAGTGAATGTAAACTTAGCGGAAAGGATATTTTTCCGAATGCGTACGCCAAATGTCAAAGTCGTTTATTTTATCACAGACATAAGATCGTCGATTTTTTTATGTACAGTTAGTGGCAGATTAATTAAACACTATCGATCAAAAAGTTTTTAAACGTCAGATGGCGTTATAATAGTTTAATCTATTATTAAAAAGAAAGATTCGAAAATAAAATAATTTAATGTCGTAGATTTGTTAAAATAATCGTAATATATTAAAAACTATACTAAATAGATATTTAAATAAATATTTTTACACACAGTTATAATATACTTTTTTTATTCAAATTTAATTATATGATATAGAGTTTTATTATGTAAAACGTAACATTTTTTTGTATAATCATAATTTTATTTAAAAATATTAGGAAAGATAACTGCATCCTAAAGTTTATTTAAAAAAAACCTATATCCTTGCACCCTTAAAATATCAAGATTGATAGATTGATGTAACATCTCTGAGATTTTACGAAGTTCATAATCATTAGGATCATAAGAAGGGGTAATTTTCACAGCACCTGTTCAAATAGCAAAAACAGAATAATTAATAAATGTATAAAATGCAGAAATTATAATTAAATTTTCAAATAAAACTTTTATGTTCATTTGTACCAAATCGCATTTCAACATACGCAGCAACAATAATAAGCATTTTTTTCAACTGAATTATTGTATCGAGTGTCATTTGGATAAACAGCAAAAGCTGTGTCTGCCTACATTGTTTCAATACGAGTAGTTGCTACAATAATTTTTTCATTTGAGTCTTCAATCTCATAAGTTTTAATGTCAAAAATCCTTCCCCTCCAACTGTTTTCAGAGTATAAAATGTAATATCAGTTTTAGTTCATGCATTGGTTCCCAAAGCTAGACACCTGTTAGCCAGTAAATCTAAAATTCCTTTGTAAGGATACTTTTCGTTACCAAGAAATATAAGATGTTCTAGTATATGGAGTAGTCTATCATCATCAAATAGTGTGTGGAATGGCAAATGATTCGAAACTGGCACTTAACCTTCCGGGGTGTGTGGGTGTGCAAGGTAAAGCGCCACTGCAAAGCGCCAGTTTCGTATCTCATTTGTTTATTAGTAAGTTTTTCTTGCAATCAACGCATCATTAAAAAGTGTAGTAATTTATTTAATAATCAAAGTGCAAGAATTATTGATTGCTCGTTTAGTACGAGAAAATCAACTGTTGTTTAACCCAACTCATATCTTTTATAAGAACATTAATCGAAGAGCTGCTGCTTTCAATTACATTAGAGACGAGCTACGGAGGAGTTTGGATATTCAATTAGAAGGTAAGTTTTTTAATGGTACTAATTTTCACAAAAAAAATTTATAATAAAATGTTAAATCTAATTATTTCCAGGGAACTAGGTAAAAAGAATATGGATGCGGCTACGATAATACTTCACCCGACCTCATCGAAACTTCTATCGAGGAAAGGACATTTTTTTGATGAGTCGCAGGTCGCACCACATCTTACTAGAGCTGCATTTTTTAAACAATTATGTACATCATTTCGAAGGCGTCAACGTTGACCGTATTGGAATTATTCGAGAATTACTTATAATGTAATGATCATTTATTATAATTATAACTATTATAAATTTGATGTTTTAATAATTTTCTTTTATAATATAAATTAAATCTTATGTCATTTTATTTTCGCCCATGCACAATTTACAAACGCAGTATAGTGAGATTGCTTCATTTTAGGATATATTTCGTGGTGACGCTTATTGTTTACAATAATAATTTATAAAAATTAATAAATTGTAAAATAATATTTGACTGATTCCATTCAGATTCATGCAGGCCGTCACTGATCGAATTTTTTCTCTTCTAAGTGATAAAAATACCTTCCAATATATATATGAAGATAAAACTTACCTCATAGAACGCTGGAAAATATGTTTTTTCCTCGCTACAGCGTACTTATAAGTCCCCACCTTCGGGAAACGGATTCAGCTGAAGTTGCAGGATATGATTTTTTGATGAAAAAAAATAAACCCGTGTTTTTTCTTTTCGTCGAATAGGCCTCCTAGACAAAAATATAGACATTTTTTCGAAAATATAGTAAAAAGGAGCCTTTATACACTGTAAATCATTTTCATATACAAAATCATTGATTCTTAATCATGCTACAATTGTATGATTAATCACGTTGATCACAATTAAATTAGCTGATTCAATGATGCAGCTTATGATGGTTTTAATTAATCACCCCAAAAAGAGGTGATGTCGAAGCCTGGTAACTTGAAATCATTCTCTCATTTATTGAACACAAACACCCAAATAACATATAATGCTGTTGGACGTTTATGATTACGATAACAAAAGTAAATAAGCTGAATGATTTTACAGGTTACTGAATTTTTATTTTTACATTAAGATAAACCCTGAAAGTGATTTACAGTGTAAGAACTTGAATATCCAAACAACTAAGACTCTTACAAAAAAATACATGGAAGATGAAATAAAGTGCGAATCAAATGCTTTGATTTAAACTTTGTTGCATCAAAAAAGTTTCAGTGGTTCAAAAGTTACAGGTAATTAAAATATGCTAATGAAATAGCGTAAAAAATTGATGATTTTTTATATGCTTGAAAAATTAACAAATATGTAGTAATTTTCAATAAAGCATAACTTTTGAACCACTGAAGCTTTTTTAATGCAACAGAGCTTAAATTAAAGTATTTCATTCGCACTTTATTTCATTTTCCATGTATTTTTTTGTAAAAGTCTTAGTTGTTTGGATATTCAAGTTCTTATAAAGGCTCTTTACTATATTTTCGAAAAAATGTCTATATTCTTGTCTGAATAGGGGACCTATTCGACGAAAAGAAAAAACACGGGTTCATTTTTTTTATTAAAAAATCACGTTTCCTGGATGTGGGGACCTCTCCTTGTTAGTGTTGGATATGAAAATGAAAATTAAAAAATTGAAAATGAACCTCAATTTTCAAATTGCCGTAGCTTCATCAATTTTTGAGTTTTTTGGACGTTCTTTTAATGAAAATTTGCGAAATTTAGTGTAGTTTTAAATGCCGTTCCGATACAAGTCGATCTGAAAAACCGAAAAAAGCGATTGTTTTCTAACGCATTTTCTCAACAACTAAATTTTTTTTTAAATTTTTATATGTTTTTATACATAAAAAATACTAACTTTTAGGATAGATGAAAATATGCGATTTTGCCTTTTTTTTTTAAACTGATTTTTAAACGTTTTTTTTTATATTTTCCTTTTTAAAGCATTGATACCATAGCGCATCATGCCATTTTTACAACTATTACGTCTTTTTACAATTCTTCTATGCTTTGATTAATTAATTTATCAATAATATTAACAAAAATCTTTAAAATAAACCTCCGATTAAATTTCTTTATTAATTAAAACCGAAGTTATGACGATTATAAGTTTATAAAATACGTCGATACCCTTGTATCGAGAGTCTACTGTAGAGAGTTGACCTATACCACCGCTAGGTGGCGACGATTTGCTTTTTGCATTCTCATTAATGACTTGACGCATTCAAGTATATAAGACAAGCAAGATAAAAAAATAAAATTGTCTAACAAAAAATTTTTTTTTCGCTCTGTCGAAGAACTAATTAATAATAGTGGCATCACTGGTTGTTAAGACTAAGTGCAAGGATTTGAAAGAAAGGCACAAAAAAGTTGTTAACGATCGCTCTAAAAATCCGTTTACAGAATCAGGTGATCTAACGGAGTCTTTAAAGCGCTTGTATCTAAATACTTCTTTTTTAGAAAAGATGAAGTATGTCCTTCATGTTACAGAATATTTTTAGATGAATACACCTATTTCATCTACCTCAAGCAGTCAACAATCTTCGGAAGAAGTTTTTTATAGTGAGGATGTGGTAGAACAGTTCAATCAGACTTCAATTAATTTGGAATTTAAAATTTCACCAATCAAAATGCCTCAGAGTATTAATATAAAGATGCGAAAATCCTATGCTCTTCGAGAAAGAAAACAAATAAACGATGCATTTAATTCACAAATAGCAAGTAAAATTATGAAAAGATAAAAAAAACGTTTAAAAATCTGTTTAAAAAAAATAAGACAATATCGCATATTCTCACCTATCCTAAAAGTTAGTACTTTTTATTTATAAAAACATATACAAATTTAAAAAAATATATATAGTTTTTGAGAAAATCACGTTTGAAAACAATCGCTTTTTTCGGTTTTTCATGAATAACTCAGAGACATCAACTTGTATCGAAGCGGCATTTAAAACTAAATTTTGCACATTTTCATTAAAAAGAACGTCCAAAAAGGTCAAAAATTGACGGAGCTACGGCAATTTGAAAATTAAGGTTCATTTTCAATTTTTTAATTTTTATTTTTACATCCAACACTAAATACACTGTAGCGAGGAAAACACATATTTTTTAGCGTATCTCTATGAGGTAAATTTTATCTTCATATACATATTTGATCAGTGACGGCCTGCATGAATCTGAATAGAATCAGTCATAAGTAAAATTATAAGTTAGAAAAATTATACATAAGTTCATTCATTTAATTATCCTAATCATCATCACTTTCACTATCACTTGTGTAATTTTTATTTTTATTTAATAACATGAACATAATTGGAAAATCAAATAAAATTTTCATGTATAAAACAGCGAGTACTAACAAGGAGAGTGTCAGGGTATCGGGACCAATATTTTGTTCAAAATACTCTTACAGCTTTTTAATATCTAAAATAGAATATCTGTAGAGCCACAGAGTCTAACGATCCCTCGAGTGCGAGAAAATAAATTATTTCATGAATCAATTTTATCTATTATCAAATCGAAGAAATATTTATTAGATTTCAATATTAAGAAAAAAAAATTTATTTTATTTTACTTTGTTTAAAATTTTACCGTATTAGTCCAACAAAATATTTTTTATACTCAAGAAATTTTTCATTAAATTAATTATTGATGTTTATGAATCAATCTCAACTATTATCAAATCAAGAAAATATTTCTTCGATTTCAATATTCAGAAAGGAAAATTAATTGTATTTTACTCTGTTCAAATTGTGTGGGTTAGAATGAAAGTGGCATAAGTCACATACTTCTAATTTCGAGATTTTCGTTGTTTAAGTTATAAGTCAATATAAATCAGGAAAAAGTTTTTTATTGAACTATTCAATATCATTTGTGAAAATGCTTTTATTTTATAATAATAAATATTGATTTTTATGTTAATGATTATAAAGAGTTAAAGAAAAAAAAGCTAAAAAACTTAAATTCCTTAATGTCCTCATCGAGTAACTCAAAATTCAATAATTTACAAAAAATATGATTACGAAGACTTTTGATGTGTCTTATATTTTGACTCTTTAGAATTTTTCTATCAAATCAATCTTAATATTCAGAAGTTCCTTTAGGGAAACAGAATATAAAACTATCAATAAAATAAAGATATTACAAATGATATTTTAGTATAATTGCAAACTAAATTGTAGTTCTTAATGGTAAAAGTGAAAAATCAATCAAAATCTTTGAAAAAGTATTCTGGATTTCAAACAACTATTTGGAGATTTTATAATTTTTTATAACTTTTTTCAACATATCAATAATTTTCTAAATGATTTTCATACAGTATAACTTGAAAAATCTCTTACCAGAATATATAATTTAACCTAACATGTATTTAAATTAATAATTTAATGTTCGAATCAACATCATAGATTAACAGGTTGTTCTTAAGAGATTAAAGGTTTATTTTTTAAACTATTCATTATTATTTGTAAAGAAGCTTTTATTTTATAATATTGATTATTGAGTTTCATGTTTATGATTATTAAGAGTTGAAGAAATAAAAGCCATGAAACTTTAAATTGTTTATGACTTCATCGAGTCAATCTAATGAAACGATAATTAGGTTTCAGATTCTTTGCTTTATTGGTAAAAGTAAAATTAACTATTTAAAAATATATATGACCTAAAAATCAAGAATTGAAAAAAAAATATTTTCAATAAGATTTTTTTATGTTATATAATTTTGTCTTTTCAGAATTTGTCTATCAAATCAATCTCAATATTAAGAACTTCATTTAGTTGAATAGAATATTAAACTGTTAATAAAATAAAGATATCGGCAAATCATATTCTAATATAATTGAAAAATATATTATATTAGTAGCTTAAATGTAGTTTTTAATGCTAAAGAATACTTATTGTAAAATTATGAATAATTTATAAGAAAGTTATCTTTAAGTAAAAAATAAAATCGGCTTGAATTTTGAAATACAGTTGAACTGAATGCGTACCGAATATGTTGTCCTTTTCTAATCGAGTTGTTTTGCGTTTTTTTCCAAAATAAAGAAAAATTATTTTCTTAGTGTTTTGAATAATCAAATTTCTTACGATGATCTTTTCATAAAAATATCATCGTAAGAAATCTAAGTAAAACAATGTTTAATTAGAAAATAAACAAAGCTTTATTACACAAGAACATCATATATGAAAAATTTATAAGTAATCAGAATATTTAATAATCAAACTTACTGTTAATTTTCAAAAGAGCTGCGATTTGATCTCACTCTTAAGCTCTTTTGTAAGAATTTTTATATCGACAATGCTTTTTGTCGTGTATAGAGAAAGCTCCGCCTTCTTAAGAGAGGGAGAAACATTTGAAAGTAGGGAGCCGCAATTCTTAGTAAAATTAAATTCGCCAGTGTGGACTGGCTATTCTGGTATACCCTAGCTATAACCGAGGAATACTGGTGTAGCCTAGCTGTACCAAGGCGCGCTGGTGTACCCTGGCTATATACCCAGGCGTGCTCATATAGCCTGGTTATATCCAGGCACGCTGGTGTAGCTTGGCTATACCCAAGCACGCTAGTGTAGCCTGGCTATACCCAAGCACTCTGGTGTAGCCTGGCTATACAAAGGCTTGCTGGTGTAGCCTGGCTATACCCAGGCGCGCTGGTGTAGCCTGGCTTTACCAAGGCGCGCTGGTGTATCCTGGCTATATAGCCAGGCTACACCAGCGCGCCTGGGTATATAGCCAGGATACACCAGCGCGCCTTGATAAAGCCAGGCTACACCAGCGTGCCTGGGTATAGCCAGGCTAGATACTTCGGCTCAAGGAGCCTTACTTACAGCGAGAGCGTCGCTGGCACGCACAACAACGAAACTCCGGCCTGCGTTCTTCGTTATTGCTGACTTAGAAATAAGGTTTTCACCGCTGGTTAAACATATGCGCACAGGAGTTTCAAACAGATAAATCATATAACAACGCCACCTTCTTGTTTCGAGATTCTCACTCGGACTTGGAAGAATTAGGCAAACGGTGTCCTTCCGCAGAAGAAAGTAGCTCTTGGCCGAGCGGTGCAGCGCTCGTTACCGGGGAAGACGTACACGGACGTGGCTGCTCGGGACCCTCAACCGCAAGCGCCATGATGGTAGCAAAAGCACCCATCATGACTCGCTCCTCCACAGTAGCACGGAGTGTAAAAGGCTCCGCTTAATGCTACATGTGGCCGGGCTAAAACAAAGAAAAATAACAAAACAAAATAAATAAAAATAAATAAATAAATAAATTAAACGCACAAAATAAATAACACTCAGTATTTACAATTGCATGATTAGTCTTTTTGGGGTAAAATAAAATAAATAAATAAATAAATAGAAAAACGACACGAATATTTACAATTAATAAATAAAGACACGGCTCGAATATTTACAAATAAATAAATAAACTAACGAACACAACAGAAAATATTTACAATTCAGTAAATAAATAAATAAATAAATAAATTAATAAATTATGGACGACACGTACATAAACGGCTGAAGACTGCCGCTAGCATCACGCTATCAAGCTGCCCTCCTGTCCATAAATTGATAATACGTAAGCGTCGAGTGCCGAAGAGAGACTAGCGACAGGGTGAGCAATAACCCAAGGTCACGCAGGCCGAGTGACCTTAAATTTTTAATAGTCTCTCTTGGTATGGCCCCGCGGGTACTAACCACTATCGGTAGTACACCCACCTTCGTAGCATGGGTCAATGACTTGACTTTTGAGATCAGCGTTGTATATTTTTGCAGTTTCTCGAGCTGTCCCCTGTCAATATTGTCATTGGCCTCATGCCTTACCGTAACATCCACAATCCAGGCCTGGTCACTCTTACAAGCTACGATGTCAGGCTTGAGGCGAGTGCCATCCTCGGTTACGAAAGTGTTCTCCTTACAGACGGTGTACGACTGCGCGTTCTCCACAAGCTTTTCCACGATGATATTTTTAATCTCATCGTGGCGCGCAATCCTCTGACGCTTAGTACTGCTGCAAGCACCCAGCACATGGCCGAGGCTTTCCGCAGCATCATTGCAACCCCGGCAGGTCACGTTGGATGTTAGCTTAGCCTTTGCCAGGGTGTACCTACACGCGGTCACATCAGCTCTCAGTTTTAACGCGGTCACGAACTGATGCTCCCTAAGTAAACGCGGTTGAAAAAGCCATCGATTCGCGATTTTGTCGCTCCGAAATGCTCCTATGCCGTTACCGCATTTCAGGGCCGCCCACCTCTCGAACTCCTCCCGCTTGCTCAGCAACTTACACTTGTCGACATCAAGGGAGGTGAGGCCTTCTAACTGTAGGTCCAGCATCCTACAGTATATCCCCAGCTTGCTCCATAGACCTGAGCTATGGCACAACTCTGTCATGCAACGATCTTCAGTGTTGCGCATCATTTTCAGTCCGCTCGTGATGCAGGACGTTATGACAACGAGCTCGAGCTTAGGAAATCCTAAGCCCCCGTCCTGCTTCCTAGCGTAAATTATGCCATTCGGTGCAGACTGCGGCAGGTGCAATAAATCTTTAAATTTGCCGCGAATGTCTGCACCAATGCCACGCAAGAGCGAAACTGATGGAGCTGCTAGAAACAGCTGATAGATGAAATGCGGGAGAATGTTCATACTAAGCAGGCTCAATTTCTGACTTGGCTTCAGGGCAGCCTTATTGAGCCTGCTCAAGACCTCTTGGATTTCACCCCTGACATCATTGATGTCGACGCCCTTCCACGGGGTGAGCGTTATACCAAGATACCTAAATTCCGTCGCCGGTCCGACGTAAGGTATCTTGTCTTCCGTAGGCAGGGTAAGATCCGGGTTGCTAACGTACCACGTTTTCCCCTTGGTGACGATCTCGAAAGCCGAACATTTACTGGTCGATAGCTTCATCCGAAGGCATGACATGTATTCGTGGAGAGCATCGACCAGCACTTCGAGTCGTCGTTTATCGCGAGCTACTAGGACCAGGTCGTCGGCGAATGCTAGGACCGATATGTTAAATTCGCCGGCCCCGAACCCGGCCCTGTTTTGCAACATCGAGTCTCCTCTTCCGAGAGAGCCCTCTGATGCCCACTGCGAACGTCCACAAACTCACTGTCGGAATCCGAACTGGACTCCGACGCGCTGCCCGCTTCAGCGCTCTCAGGCTCCGCCAGCACCACATCCTCCTGAGCCACCTGGCGGTCAGGTTCTTCTGGAATTGGTGGGCTAGCGTCGCGCTGAGACTGTTCATCCGCCCAATCTTTGAGGAATCTTTCCCTAAGAGCCTTATAATTGGACTCATTCCTCTTATCTCTGACCTGTTTTGATGTTTTATTGCCAGGCAAAAGTTGTGCCATTTTTGCCGCGGCTCTTGGGTCGGACGACAGTTGCTTCTCGAGCTCCAGCATCAGCCGGATATCGGAAGCCGCGAAAGTAGGATCATCCTTAATTCGACTAAGGTAGTCCCTTTCGCCCGCTCTTTTAGCGTTGCGCTCCGCCGCGTTCGCGTGTCTCTCGTGCTGCCCGAGACCGCTTTTGGAGTCGAAACCTCTGCCGCATATGCGACATTGGTAAGGACGCGGCGGGGGTGTTTGCAAGGCCGGATCCGACGGCCTGCACTTACCAAGGTGAACTAACACCCCATGCTTGGTTTTATAAATTTTATTACAATCCCGACACTGAAAGACGGCCTTGCGGTTAGGATGGTATTCTGCAAGGTGACCAAGCTCATCGTTTAAACTGAAATATAAAAAGTTTTTCCCGCTTTCAGTGCAGATGGCACACACCCGATTCACGAACGGGACAAGGAGGATGACATCTCCAGAATCGGGCATGTTAGTTTGCGCTCCTGTGTTCCGGGGACGAGCGGAGCGCGTGACTCGTTCCCCGGCCGAGGCTAAATTATTATCGTTCATAGCAGATAAGAAATACCACGACAACTGGGCAGCTAACCCTGAAGCGTGGGCCTCCTTGTAGATACTGCGGACCTCCCAAGGAGAGCAATCAGAACCCCGCAGACGTCGCATTATGGAGCGCAAGCCATCAGTATTAACCGTAGCCACAAGGGCTAACAGTTATAATACTCAATAAAGCAGCCGGGGCTTTGGCGACGTAAGGTGTTATAAGCGCATTCAGATGGAAGTTTGCCTCCGGTACTGCTATAAATTTCCAGGGGACCCATGATCTTAGAAAATTTTACATCCTTAATTTTTGCCATATTCGATCATATCGCATGCTGGAATTGCGAGGGTCCCCAGCGCATCAGTCCTTGGTGTTGCTTGACTGAGCGCGTATGGACTCTCAGCGGCCAGGGGACAGACTTAGTTGCATTTTTTGCTCGTTTAGTCATATTAATCCATAATTGATGTTTCAAACTTTATCATATGATGTGCCGCACATAACACTTAGATGTTCAGTGCTATGTCGAGAATCCATCTTCCACAGCCTCCACTCACCTCGGAAGCCAGATCCATTCTCCACCCATCAAGTTAGTCTCGTCCAGCCCTCCTCCGCCGCTGGCCCCCAACCTCGGTTACAGGGCGCGTAACTTTCCCCAGCCATGCATGCAGTGGGTAGACTAGAACAAGATTTCACTCTAAGTAGGGTAAATCCACTAATGTCAGAATTTTTCTAAGTCCTTACGCATTGCTTTCATACCTTTAGCAAAACGCTCGGACTTTTTATAAGTCCTTACGCATTAGTTTCAGTACTACTAACAAAGCGCGAACTCTTCCAAATCCTTACGCATTGCTTTTTTCACCTCTACGTTTCAGGCTTGAAACTTCACCGACCCCTCCGGATCACTTTGACCGCAGGGAACCTATGCTAACTTGGCCGCATTCACTTACCCTCCTCACCGTGGAGTGAACTCGAATACGTTACCGACTCTCACGTGGTGCATGCAAAAGCACTACCGGACGTGTAGCTAGGTTCATGGTCGCCTGTCGTCTTGCGAAAACCGCAGCACAATTGGCTATATATATTCTTTATTTCCTACGTCACTCCTGCGTAGGTGCAGCTAACAAAATGAGATGTTATTACATTTGTTACATAAAATTAATCACATCACCCTTAGGCTTAGTGATGAAAAAAACAAAAACAGAGATAATATTAGATTTAAAAAGAAAGAAAAAAAAATCAAGAACTATAGCATTACAGACTTAATCTAATTTCTTACAATATTATTCGACTCAATTTCCTGCATCGCATCAGTTCCACACACAATACGCCGCACTCATTCAATAACACTCATCCCCACAATTTAATCCAATAGCATACCCACGACAGCACACACCCTCAGATCATCCCCCCCCAAAAAAAAATAAATTTCCGCAAATACACACACTCAATTCCACACTTTAACATTTTAGAGAAATTACCACGCTGACAATTATTGGGGCATAACTTAGCTTGCCTTTTTTCCTAAAATTTCTTTATACGCATATAACACTTCAAGAGAAATCACCCAGTTGACATCCATCAGGGCATAACTCAGCTTGTCCCGTTTAATATCCATTGGTACACATATTTACTGTTACTCCATCTCATATCAAGTTGGATCACTTGAGACTCCGCACTACCCCCAAGCACTTAGGGCAGCAGAACCATATTTTACAAGGATCCAGCACTACCGGACATGTCTCAGCGCATTACTCGCTCCCGCAGCACCCCACTCGATTTAGTCGAGGGAATCCCCACTGTGTATCCGCCACGAGTCACCGACTCGCGGCCTGATCTACATGCCATATACAAGGACTTAGATGTTCAATGTTTCAAGGGCCAACTAGGCAACAAAATAACCATCAAGTGGGGGCCTCACATGACTCGCCTCAGCGCCTCTTATGATTTAACGCAGAGGGTGATCTCCATAAGCTGGGACATTCACCGAAAATTCCCACTTAACGTCCGGGACCGCGAACTAAGATCCAATGTATTGCATGAAATGATTCATGCGTGGGTCCATCTGCAAGGATATGCCGCCGACAGTGTCGAGCACGGCCCACGTTACCTTTCAATGATGCATACCTGCAGCTATATAACCGGTCTCAACCTAACCGTTGATCATTCCACTGCGGACAATATCGTTCGCCGTCTCCATCAACATCACTGGCGCTGCGCGACCTGCGGCACAGAGCGACAATTCGCAAACAAGCGGGTCCCGGGGACCTTAAGAGAGTCACGTTGATGTGCCTGGGTATAGCCAGGCTACATCAACGCGCCTGGGTATATAGCCAGGCTACGCCAGCGCGCCTTGGTAAAGCCACGCTATACCAGCGCGCCTTGGTAAAGCTAGGCCACACCAGTGCTCCTTGGTTATAGCTATGGTATACCAGAATAGCCAGTCCACACTGGCGAATTTAATTTTACTAAGAATTACGGCTCCCTACTTTCAAAATATTTTTCCCTCTCTTAAGAAGGCGGAGCTTCTCTAAACACGACAAAAAGCATTGTCAATATAAAAATTCTTACAAAAGAGCTTAAGAGTGAGATCAAATCGCAGCTCTATTGAAAATTAACAGCAAGTTTGATCATTAAATATTCTGATTACTTATAAATTTTTCATATATGATGTTCTTGTGTAATAAAGCTTTGTTTATTTTCTAATTAAACATTGTTTTACTTAGATTTCTTACGATGATATTTTTATGAAAAGATCATCGTAAGAAATTTGATTATTCAAAACACTAAGAAAATAATTTTTCTTTATTTTGGAAAAAAACGCAAAACAACTCGATTAGAAAAGGACAACATATTCGGTACGCATTCAGTTCAACTGTATTTCAAAATTCAAGCCGATTTTATTTTTTACTTAAAGATAACTTTCTTATAAATTATTCATAATTTTACAATAAGTATTCTTTAGCATTAAAAACTACATTTAAGCTACTAATATAATATATTTTTCAATTATATTAGAATATGATTTGCCGATATCTTTATTTTATTAACAGTTTAATATTCTATTCAACTAAATGAAGTTCTTAATATTGAGATTGATTTGATAGACAAATTCTGAAAAGACAAAATTATATAACATAAAAAAATCTTATTGAAAATATTTTTTTTTCAATTCTTGATTTTTAGGTCATATATATTTTTTAAATAGTTAATTTTACTTTTACCAATAAAGCAAAGAATCTGAAACCTAATTATCGTTTCATTAGATTGACTCGATGAAGTCATAAACAATTTAAAGTTTCATGGCTTTTATTTCTTCAACTCTTAATAATCATAAACATGAAACTCAATAATCATTATTATAAAATAAAAGCTTCTTTACAAATAATAATGAATAGTTTAAAAAATAAACCTTTAATCTCTTAAGAACAACCTGTTAATCTATGATGTTGATTCGAACATTAAATTATTAATTTAAATACATGTTAGGTTAAATTATATATTCTGGTAAGAGATTTTTCAAGTTATACTGTATGAAAATCATTTAGAAAATTATTGATATGTTGAAAAAAGTTATAAAAAATTATAAAATCTCCAAATAGTTGTTTGAAATCCAGAATACTTTTTCAAAGATTTTGATTGATTTTTCACTTTTACCATTAAGAACTACAATTTAGTTTGCAATTATACTAAAATATCATTTGTAATATCTTTATTTTATTGATAGTTTTATATTCTGTTTCCCTAAAGGAACTTCTGAATATTAAGATTGATTTGATAGAAAATTTATGAAGAAAGGTTTATTTGTTGAACTATTCAATATCATTTATAAATATGCTTTTATTTTATAATAATAATTATTGATTTTTCTATTAATAATTATAAAGAGTTGAAGAAAAAAAAGCCAAATAACTTAAATTTGCTAATGACCTCATCGAGTAACTCAAAATTCAATAATTTACAAAAAATATGATTACGAAGACTTTTGATGTGTCTTAGATTTTGATTCTTCAGAATTTTTTTTGAAAGTAGGGAGCCGCAATTCTTGGTAAAATTAAATTCGCCAGTGAGGCCTGGCTATTCTGGTATACCCTAGCTATACCAAGAAATACTGGTATAGCCTGGCTTTACCAAGGCGCGCTGGTGTAGCCTGGCTATACTAAGGCACGCTGGTGTAGCCTGGCTATATACCCAGGCGTGCTGGTGTAGCCTGGCTATATACCGAGGCGTGCTCGTATAGCCTAGCTATACCCAGGCGCGCTGGTGTAGCCTGGCTATATCCAGGCGCGCTGGTGTAGCCTGGCTATACATCTAGGCGCGCTGGTGTAGCCTGGCTATACTTAATTATTCATCTGTTATACATAATTTCATCTGTTATCAAATCGAAATAGTACATTACGACACAAGTGCGCGAAACACTTGTTGAAGTAACTCGACTCGTGCGTGAATCACCTGTTCCGTGCACGTGTTGCGTATACTATTTTTTAATACATATAAGTTTGAAATAAGGGTATAAATTAATTTCTAGCTGGCCTATCAATCAATCGAGCTTGAAATGAAATGTTATTATTGCAGACAACAACTATTTAATTATAAACAGAGCCGGCCCTGGGGGGCAAAATTGGGCCGCGCCCAAGGGCGTCGAGTAGTTGGGGCGCAAAATCCATTTTCAATCTTTATAGGAATAAATTTTTTCATATATATATTGTAACGTTTTTATTTCCCGCGGGTGGGAAATATTACGTCTTTACCTCCTGTTGCCAGACGCTTCAGTGAGTGACCAGGGTTCGAGGCAGGAGGTCGGTTAGGACGGACGGTGGAAAGATGAAGGATAGTAAACGGGTTGACACGTTTGTTTATACTAGGGAGTACCAAGGCTTTATTGTACTCTGAAACCCATATACTACAACGACGTATAACAATAATAATGAAAAGTAATAAACTAACCTAAATTATATAAACCAAAAATAACTAACCTAATATGTGTACGCAAGATACAAAGAAATAAAGATTGAATTTACTATAAGCCTCTTGACGGCTTTTATGCGCCTCTTGTTGGCGATAAAAATAAATGAAATCAAAAGTAATAGAAATAAACTTTATCTTTAATAATTAGTCAAATTAGACTAACGACGGTTAACGGCCTGGACGATAATAAACAAACAAAGCTATAATAATTATAATATTAATAGACTATTCTATATAACGGTGGGTGGACTACACCCTTAATGCGGTGACACGGAACATGGCTGAAGGCCTGTGATTCTCTAATACGCGACAACCACACGTGGTTAGAGAAATCTTAGCTTGCCTCTTTCCGGCGGCGGCAATGGGTGGGAAGCACCCTTAATACTAACTTAATACTACGGTTATAGTAGGTGGAAAAACACCTTAAAGTTATTATGAACTAATTTTAGACAGAATGTCTTATATACGGATCGGCGCGGCGGCTCGGCGGTATACAACTGTTTGGTGTAAATCAACCTTAATCTTAAATGTTAATTAATAAAGAATTAAATAAAGTGGCTATTTACAAAACGGCCGGTACGGCGGCTCGGCAGTACAGACTAATATTAAGTTAAACTAATCTAATATATACAGGACGGGCGGTACGGCGGTACAGCGGTACGGCGGTGCGGAAGTGCATTGGCGGTTCTCTCGGTCGCATTTTATCTAAGCCAGCGAGCGCACTCGGCAAAGATTAATTGCGTCTCGACTTGCTTCTAATGGTTTGATACATTAGAGCGAACGAGAGAGAGTGGCTTTTCTTATAAGGCGTAGGAGCCCCATATAAGAAAGCCAGTACTGTATACTGCTTACTCTCTCTAGGCCAGCGAGCGCACTCGGCTAAGAGAGAGGGAGAGCACAGTACCCAATGCCTCGACTCTTCGTTGAGCCTTGGCTCTTATATCTCCTCCAGCTCGCTGTTCCTCTTGCGGAAGCAGCAAAAACTGACGGCACCTGGCGGTTGAGCCTGTTACTATCGTGCCTCGCGGGAGATTTGAATGACCTGTCTGCACGATTATGAATAATCGTTGCAATATATATATATATATATATATATTAATTAATTTTTTTGAAAATCAAAATGCAATGAAGCAAATGCACTAATTATATCGATCCCAATGCTATTGGGCGATAGTATATTATAACACTTAAAAAAAAACACTGTTCTAACTTTTTATTAAAGCAACATTGTTATCATATTAAAAATATATCAAGTTAATTAATACCTATTATTTTGTTTTAATTAATATTCATTTCTTACAGTTATACAATAATACTTATTTTTATAAAGAAAAATCTAAAAGAATTAATTGAATGTGTACCGTAGTACAATCAAAAATATGTGAAAACTTAAGATAATTGAAAATGAATAAATAACAAATTTTTTCAGATCATAAAATGCAGAATTTAAAATTAACTTTTTCGAATATATTTCCATAAAACTTTACCCAAAAATTCTTCATAAGTTGACATGTACACGATACTTTTAAAATGTACAAAAGAGGCAAGACAAATTAAACATTAATTCGTAAAATTTATTTTATTTAATTAATATATTTTAATTTGCTTCATAGTGAAAATATTTCTCAGAAATATTTAATCTTTTTTTTATAACCGTTAAAAGTTTTAACGTTTAAGCCTGAATTACGAACATTTTAATAGAAAAATTATTATAATTAACTAAGCCTAAGAAACATTGATTCTATTTAAATTAGTTAGTTTGATTATTAAATTTTGAAAACTTCACGTATACGTCAAATGGCAACGCTGCAAATTTATCACAAGCTCGAGAAAATTTTTTAGCATATCAAGAGTTGAGCATCATGGTACTTTGTAATTCAGTAATTAAATATTTAAATAAAATATTTGTGTAAAAAGGTTATGTGTTAATTAAAATTTTTTCGTTTTCATAAAAAAATATACTGTAACTTAACCATTACCGTTAATATGATTATAAAAATTATAAATTGACTAGTGATAGACGCTGTTTTATCGACAGCGTAAATTTTTCCAATTAATAAATACTATGATGCAAAACTGTAGTGATGCTAAGGAATTTAAATTATAAGTCATACGATAACTAACAAAATATGTATAGATATTATAAAAAATATTTCTTAGCCGAAATATTCTTTGATAGAAATTTTTTAAAATGCATGCATTAAGTTTATTATCGACCGGGCGAGACGAGATTCATGACAAACACGGTGCGAACTGTAGATGTTTCTTTCTATCATATATATTGTTTACGTTGATAGTTATTGTCGTTAGCTCTTTTCCTTACGATAAAAGGTTTTTTCTTGTTTTTATTTCAACTACTAGAATCTGTAAAATTATGCTACGTGTAAGTATTTATAAATCATAGTTTAGTTTGTATGTCAATCTTTTGTTCATTTGATATAAAATTTATTTTGTTTGTAATACAAAACACATGATATAAACAGTAGTATACTATATGCAAATCTTGAAATGACATGAATTTATCATAAAATTGACTCATAAAAATATGAAAATTATACAAAAGTAAAATTATAATCACTTCAAAAAATATTTATTTAATTTTTTGTCATTTATGCTATATAGAAAATATTTTCTATCGTGCTTTATATCTTTTATGATTTAATGTAAATACATATAGTTAAGTTTTATGTACGATTTCATTAATTGTTTATTGTTCTATATTTTTAATTTTATTTTTTGTATGTAGGTAAATGATTTTTAACAAAATACGTAGAAATGTCTGACAAAAATGTTAAAAAGAAGTTATCTGGATGTGAATACAGAAAAAGAAAAGCAGAAAAAGAGAAATATTTACAAGAAAACAAAAAATTTATGAATATTGAACAATAAGTTATCCAAAAAAAGCAAAGCAACACTCTTAATAATTTGGAAGAAGTGATTGTTGAAAATTCGATTGAAAAGAACACAATAAATGATTCTGTTATAAGTGAAAATGTAGAAACTGCAATGATTGGATCTTTACAAGATAATATCGAAGCAGCTGATGTTCAGGAAACGACAAACGAAATATGCGACAATAATATGCAAAAACAATTAGAATTTGAATTATCAGATTGTGGTACATGGCCGAATTTTCTCAATGGCAGAACAGTAGATTGTATAATAAAAAATGGTGCAACACAAATAATGAAAAATAAGTATCCTAAAAATAAAGAAGGGCGACACTTTTCAAATTCATATTACACAAGAAAATTATCAAATGGCGAATCATTTCGACGGCAATGGCTGGTATATTCTATTTCTAAAAATTGCGTCTTTTGTTTTTGTTGTCGACTTTTCGACAAGAAATTAAATTCTAATTTTATTAATGAAGGGTGCAATAAATGGAAACATTTATCTGAGCTTATAAAAAGCCATGAAAATAGTGTCTCTCACGTAAGATGTTATCAACAATGGAAAGAAATTGAAATTAGAATGAAAACTGAAACAACTATTGACTTGACAGAACAAAAGTTGATTGAAAAAGAGAGTTTACGGTGGCAAAATGTTCTCAATAGATTAATAAATATTATAGCGTATTTATCAGCTAATAATATGTCTTTTAGAGGTAATTCAGATAAACTTTATACTCGCAACAATGGCAAGTTCTTGGGTCCAGTCGAATTATTAGCAAAATTTGATCCAATAATGCAAAATCACGTTACGTTGGCTATGAAAGGTGATATTTCCGATCATTATTGCGGGAAAAGAATTCAAAACGAATTAATAGATCTGATGGCTAATGAAGTTAATAAAATGATTATAATTAGAGCTTTAAAAGCGAAATATTATTCAATCATAGCAGATTGCACTCCAGATGTTTCTCACGTTGAACAGCTATCTCTCACAGTTCGATTTGTTGATGTATCCGACGATACGATAAATATCAAAGAACATTTTTTAAAATTTATTCCTATAAATGATTCTAGTGGTTCAGGTTTAACAGAAATTTTAATTGAAGAGTTAACAAAGCATGGACTTGAAATCATTAATTGCAGAGGTCAAGGATATGATAACGGATCCAACATGAAAGGTAAAAATAACGGAGTACAAAAAAAGATATTAAATTTGAATCCTTTAGCTACATATGTGCCTTGTGGTAGCCATAGCTTAAATCTTGTACTGTGTGACGCAGCAACTTCTTCAATTAAGTCTGTAACTTTGTTCGGTATTCTTCAAAGATTATTTACTTTGTTCTCAGCCTCTGTCAATCGATGGAAGATTTTAACCGATCACGTTAGCAATATGACATTAAAAAAGCTGAGTGATACACGTTGGGAGGCAAAAATAAACAGTGTCAAAGCGGTTCGTTATCAAATAAGTGAAATTTATGATGCTCTTATTACTTTATCCGAAAGCGAAAAATGCGATCCTAGTACATGTCATGAAGCAATTACATTAGCAGAGCAGTTGCAAGATTTTAGTTTTATTGTATCTTTAATTGTATGGTATAATGTCCTGTTTCAAATAAATGTTGCTAGCAAAATGTTTCAAGCAAAAGACATGGATATTGCTGAATGCACACAGATAATGAGAAATTGCAATCAATACTTAAAAAATTATAGAATAAATGGATTGAAGCAGGCTATAATTGAAGCTAAAGATTTAGCACAGCAGTTAAATATTGAGCCTGTATTTAAGTCAACGAAAAGAATAAGACGAGTTAAACGTCACTACGATGATATAACTGAAGATGAGCCTATAATTTCACCAGAGAAAAAATTTGAAATAGATTTTTTTAATTGTCTTTTGGATACAGTTATAGCATCAATGACAGAAAGATTTAAACAATTAAGTGCTTATTCAGAAACATGGGGATTTTTATACAATTTAAACAATTTGCCAGGAAAAGAAGAACTTTTGAAACTTTGTATCAATTTACAAACTGCCTTGACGGTAAATTCAAGCTCGGACATCAATGGAATTCTGCTCTGTGACGAATTAATTAGTATTCAATCTTTCATTGACGTTAAGAATCACAATAAAATTGATCCGATATTTATTTTAAATTTTATAAAAAACAAAGATTTGTTAGATCTATACTCTAACATATGGATTGCTATGCGAATTTTATTGACCATACCAGTGACTGTCGCAAGTGGTGAACGGAGTTTCTCAAAACTCAAATTAATCAAAACTTATTTAAGATCAACGATGTCTCAAGAAAGACTTTCTAGTTTGGCAACACTTTCTATTGAAAATGATATTGTTGAAAATCTAGATTTTACGGAATTAATAAGAGAATTTTCTGATAAAAAAGCTCGAAAAGTTCATTTTGGGTATTAATAAAAATTTACGATTTTATTTTCTGTTTGCGTAAAACGTTATTATCTATAAAATGTTTTAAAAAAATAAAATTAACTTTTCGCACTTTTATTATTAGTAAAATCTTTTATTAATATGTTATTTTATTAATATTTTATTAATATTTAATATTAATATTTTATTATTTGATATTTCTTGATTACGTATTTATAATAAATTAAATTTTTTTAATAATATTTTTCTATTTTTTGTTAATGATAAATTACAAAATATTCGTCTTAATTGATCTTCATCAAGTATTTCAGCCGATTTATAAATTTGGAGCGTTTTGATTTCCTCAAAGGGGCGCTATGGATAATTTTTCCCTAGGGCGTCTGTGAGACTAAGGCCGGCTCTGATTATAAATTAAAGAATTAACAAAATTATTCGAGCGACGTACATGGATATTCGTTTTGTTATGATCGCTGTGTGTGAAGTGATTCTAGTTCACGTGCGGCTTTTTACTTTACGAGCAGAGTAAAATAATTTACACTTCACACTCGGATTTTTTAACGTCACTCGCGGACTTCTCGCGTTAGTATATCAAAAACTATTTTTTCTATAAGATCTTATCCCTTGTATTATGTTTAAAAAATGAATCATATTTGCCTTCCGCAAAACAAAGTTTTTTCGTACATTATATATAAAATTTTAAACAAAAAACGTTTACATATAGCTCTTTTATTTAAATAAATTTTTTATGACACTCTCTAATATTTGGTGAAAATATCCTGAAAATTCAAGTCGACAAACGTGACTGCAAAAGGTTATGGTAGTGAGAGAGCGATATCCGACTTGATAAAGCGACTACTGCTGTTACGGTATGACGTGCAAACGTGCGTGTGCCGACACTGAAAGCTGCTCTAAAAGTTAGCAACATTATTTTTCTAAATAGTATTTTGTGCAATAAAAACTTGGTGTAAGTACCAAACTTTAGACTCGTTTAGCGAATTTATTTTCAACCTCCGTACCTTGTTTCCTTCGTACCTTTTGACCCTCCACTGTGTGCAATGACACACGCTCTTTTTTCGCTTACTTTTGCATACTTCGCTTTTTCTTTTTTTTTTATACTTTTTTGTACAACTTTTTCATGTTTTTACTAGTTTGATAAAACTCATAAGTGATAAAATTCATATTTTTGTAATGCATAACGTACATCAGGTATAATCAAATAAATTAAAAAAAAAAGATTCTTGTTATAAATTTGTTTTTTTTAATTATATCTTAGAAATTTCATAATTTATTATGTACACCAATTCCTTATTACTGTTACGTAATCTTTTTACAAAATTCAATATTTTTTCAATATCTTTCATTAGTAAAAAAAAATTATTTTTTATTCTTTGTCATTTATTAATTAAAAACTATAAATGAAACTTTAAATGATACGAATAAATTCTTTTGCTATTGATAATTTTTTATTTAAAAACAGAATCGCATAAAGCAATGTTTCTATTATAAAAGTCAAAATTCCTATATTCAGCCATTCTTCGCCAAAATTGCAATAAAAATATTATGATTTGATTTTTTCAATAACGATGAATAGAATTAATATATAAGATGGTTTTTGAAAAGTTTTGACGCTTACATTCAACCACCAAATTT
The DNA here is from genome assembly GCA_017163975.1 of Anastatus disparis. Classification (NCBI taxonomy): domain Eukaryota; kingdom Metazoa; phylum Arthropoda; class Insecta; order Hymenoptera; family Eupelmidae; genus Anastatus; species Anastatus disparis. Next base: position 1,677,094 of record JAFFSR010000012.1, read on the forward strand.
CGCCTTACTTACGGGGAGAAACAAAACTTATTTGAAATCTTAATCAGATAAATTCCCAATACTTAGGAAGAAAAAATCGTTCGTTGTACTTTTATCATTAATCGTTTGTAATTTTTACTATTTCAATTTTCTTTTCTGTCGTTTATCAGAAATTTATTTTCTGATAATTTCTTGATCATAATTCTTTCTAATAAAGTTGCTTTATTCTTTCTTATCTATACGTAGTGATATGTACGCAAGCATTACTCTTATCTACTTTCATTTTAGAAAGTGTCGTTTGGAAGACTAAGTGCTTCTCTCAACTAAGACATAAATCAGATCATTCTTTTATGGATATACGTTCTGAATCGACAAATCGTTGCTTATTGTCAAAAAAATCTACTTTGAAAATTTTTTTTCTTTCAATCTACAATATCTTGATTGTTAATTAAACTTTTATAATTTATAATAAAGAAATCATTATTTTATTGAAGCAAATTATTGTATTGATTAATGTTACATAAATAACATATACTAGATATTTTTTTAATAATTTTCGAGTTCATTAATTTGTATGCTAGATAAGCATATTCTTCAATTTACTGAAAATAAGCTCATGTAAAGTTTGGAAAGGTTCATAAATGATTTTGCAAGCATATCTATTTACTGAGTAACGCATGCAGTGTAAACGAATTTTCTGTAGTAACGAAGGCAGCTTGTAAACTACGTCAACGACAACAACGTTGTCCATGTTAATATCATGAGTGCCTGAGCCAGAATTTTAATGAATTGCAGTAGATGAAGCGCATAATTTGCAATAAGCAAACTACTATAATAAACAAAATTTCTTAATAAAGATATATTCATTAACCCTATATATTAGAAAGGAATAATACCTAAGTGACAATTAAATTTAATTAATTTTTCAACTAGTTCATCAACAAATTAAGTGTGAATTGAATATAATTTAACTTTTCATCTTATTTGGTCTGATATGAAAATTGAATAAATTCCTATCCACTGTTTTACTTATAAATGCTCGAAAAATAGTCTTGTTTTTAGTCATTTATTTCATAACGCAATAGAAAAATTAAAATAAAATATTTACATATATTTAAAATAGCATGTTTGTTTAAAAAAAAATCATTTTTTGCAAATCGTCACAAATTTGAATATTTTCTTCTAATAATAATTAAACCTGTATAAAAAACGTATTTGCTAATTAAGTATTTTAATCATAAGTAAATCTTTTCAGTATCTAACAAGCTAAAAGTTTCAGTTTGGAATAAATTTGCAAAAGTTATTCTACATGACGTAGAGAACAAGAAATGTTACTTCAAAATTCTGTATTGCTGTCATTTTGGAAAATTAAAAAATTTTTATTTTATACCCTATTATATCTATAAATAACTCTTTAAATTTCATCTACATTCATTTATTGCATTATAAAAAAATTATAAAAAATCGTTTATTTTTTAATCATTTAAATAAATATATCCTCCTAGGAAAAATATGTCAAATAATATATAATATTTGATGTATTGAATATGCAGTATTAAACTTAAAATCTGAATATACGCTAAAATCGAATTTTATTATTTTATAAAAAGAAATAATTTAATTAATTGAAATGTTAATAAACGGTATTAAATAAATATAATAAGGTCAAAAAGTTATTTTCATAAATATAGAGCTTGATAAAAAGATAAAGCGAAACAATGAAATAGAAGTGGAAAGTTTTGTTGTCTCGGTGTTGGTATAATACCCCCCTTTACCTCCTCTCCAAAAAAACTTTTGTAGCCCAAGGAAGGAAAAACACGTTAGAAAGATGATGCGAAAGGAAATGGTTTGGTTGAGACGAGGCAGGGGGCGAGTGTTGGGAAATTGTTCTTACAGGCTGAAGCAAGTTAGACGGGTAAGTTCACACCTCAAGTACCCTGGCGTAAGCTTGAAACTAATTCGAGATTCCAGCTTGAGTGGCCTCTTATTTCGTTGCGGCTCGTGTTTATTGGTTGACTCAAAAATACTTTCCGTATGAGAGAAAGTTAGATGCTTAAATTAACTTTTAGCAATTCTGTTCACGTGCAAAATTCTTACATTTTCATCTTGTATTTTGAGAAATTATTTTCTAGACTAATATTATCATTCTTATAAATTTATTTAAAAAAAAAGAACGAAAAAAGTAGATCGCATAATTTTCAACAAGATAAATTAAATTCGAACTTTCTCTGCATAGAGCAATATCTTTTCATCAAATTGTCACATACTCTATTTGGTTATACTCTCTGTAAGCAATGAAGTACTTTGAAAACTGACATTCAATATCAACAAAGTTGCAAGTGTGATGAGCTTGAAGAGTCGATTCTCGAATTGCACTTAGGACTAAGTAATCGCTATCTTCTAGTACAATAAGTTTTCCTTTCTTGACGCACGCATGTTTGGAAACAAGGAAACTCGACTCAACAAAGTAAAACAGATAAAATAAGAGATCCAGCAATTATACGCGGTAAAAGAAAACTACGTAATGCAAATTGACAGAAACAATATAACAAAATATGAAACAAACAAATAAAATGGATGACGAAAGAAATGGAAAACAAACTCATGCTTTTATTTAATATTAAGTTTTTTAAAATAACATTCGGTAAAAATATTTTTATACGCCAATTATGATGAATTATAGTAAATTATCTTTTATGAATAATTACTATTGTAGAAACAGTGATATATACTGTTTGCATAATGAAATTATCAATTACTATTATGAATACATCAGATACAATACTTTAAACAAAATGTATCACTTACACCAAGCATCACAGTGCAAGTAACAATAATAATTATGAACTTTTATATTGAATTTATATTTTATAATATCGAAATTCAATACATTTCAACTACCCTTTTTGCTATACGCTATAGACTTTTTTAAATTTTTAAAGATTTTTAAATATTTAATGATTAAAAAACTGCATGTAGCTTAAACATTTAAATATTTAACATAGTCTAGTTAAACGAATTAATAAAATTCTACCAACAATGTTTGTGCTATTTAAAAAAAAAATTTTTCATTGAATATAATACAAGCAGGAAAATATGTAACATATACAAAAATTTTATTTAAATTTGTATAAAATTCAAAAAATTTGATTTTCAGAAAAGAAACAAGTATAAAAGTATAGGCAAATGTAATAATTTGCTAAAGAGGAAAAAAGAGAGACGTAGAAATGAAGTCGAAGGAAGGTCAACTTTATAAGGATAACATTTTATTAGCATAAAATCTCTTGGGTTTCAGAGGCGACAACTGTCCCAACGCCTCTTTCTCGCACTCACTTCTATCCAACAAAATTCCAACTAAACTATCAGCTTTATTGGTACCACTTTAACATTATACTTCCGTACACGAAAGACATTACCTCGATAGCTGTCGCCGCAATGTCGGTTTCACAAAATGCGGATGTCTAGTTACAATCTTTGCCACGACCTCTCGGTTTTTTTTTTTTTTTTTGCAAAATTATCCCTCTTTTATTGAGCTGCTCTTACGTTGATTGCAAATCTAATGAAAGTTTAATGAATTTTTTAACTATTCTGACTTTTAATGAATATTTATCAACGATGAACTTGTGATATTGTAACAATAAAATTAATGAAATATAAATAAACCTTTTTGTTTTATCAAATATTTATTGTTCGTATCTAATAATTTCGTTGGATGAAAATGACTTAAATTAAATTTTAAAGATTTACTATTTTATTTTCAAAGTCACTATTGTTTTCTAAAAAATAAAATTTTTATGCAAATCATATTTATTTTGTAAATAAAATTTGCATATTTTTTTCTTATATTTCTGTGTTTTTTATTTTAAAAAACGAAATACAAAAATAAAAAGAATTATTTACAGCTTAAATAATAATCAATAGTAGTACCAAATTACTCGAAAACACAACGTCAGTCTATACTAATATTATTTATGTCAGGAATGTCATTTATATCAGAAATATATCAAAGCATTAAATACGTATGAATAAAATTTAAACACGAATTGAACTCATTCATAACTTTATAAATAATCAGTTTAAGCTTCTCAAATAAGTAAATCAATAATAACAATAAAATAGCAAGCGAAAAGGTTAATAATAAATCTTCAAATAGTAAGTGAGTTTGGAATTTAAAAAAATTTACCAAAGGTTAAGCTCTCAGATTATATTGCCAAATGTATCGAAAAAGTGAATAGATTTTTATCGAAAGGATTTGATTGGTTTACTTTACTCTTTAATGTGAAAATGTGACTGACTGATGATTTAGACAGGGTATTAAACGGAAATTTCCAGTATAATTTAATGTTTTAATAAATTTGAAAAATATTTAAAAAATTATATAAATGAATATATTTAAGATTAAAATATAAAAATTATGAAGAAATTCAGTGAAAATAATGATGTAAGATGCGCCCTTGCATAACCTTGCCAAACAACTAATCAGCTTTGTTAAATTATGGACTTGCTATACTGTAATTTTTAGTTTATCATTTAAAAATGATAGATTGTTTTAACAACTATTTTATCATTACATGATAAGTTTTTAATTAACAATCGTAAAAAAGAAATATTTTTAATAGTCTACATTTGTTTATGATCAAAAAGTTCGAAATTAAATTAAATTATACTTTTGTATATTTGACATTTTTTAGGGATGAAAAAATTCAACTTTCTGACAATATTTCGCTGTAATTTTCAGAACTTTTTACAATACTAATTACCACAAACGTACTAAAATGGTACAAAGAAAAGTATTTTTAAATTATTCATCTAATATGCTTCTGCTATTACAATTAAATTATTTTTATTTAAACTTTAAAAATGTTCATTTTCATCAATTTATTTTGGTATTACATCAATAGTTAAATAAGTAAAAAAATTGATTGATTTTTAAATAATTTTTTTTTTTTAAATTATAAGTTATTTATTTTTTTAAATCCAAAATCATATATTATTTAAATACTTTAAATTAACAATATTATTGTATCTTTTTCAAAAGGACGATAATAAATTTTAACGCATTAAAATATAGATCATATAATTAACGCGCACATAAACTTATCTCATTCAAAATAACTTAAAACCAGTGTAAAATTTGATGTCTCCTCATCTTTTATCGATTTTATTAAATTTCCAACTACTCTCTTTAAACATTTGAAGAAAAATATTTGTATAAGTGTCATTCAAAAAGGTTCCTTGCATATAATCAACAGACGATCGCATCATCGATTCAAGTAGCAAGAATAGCTTGGTTGCCCATGAGATGTGATCCCATCGTTCGCTGCGTCCGGCTGTATAAGATAAGATAAGATATTCTCACGCGCTCGCGTCTTCTCTCCATTCTAAGGCTCTCTAAACGAGAAGCTCGTTATATGTCCGGGCGCTCAATTCTCTCTTCCTCTCTTTTATACATAACTTGGGTGTCCCTGTAATACTTAGTTTAGCTATTTTGTGTGTGTGTGTGTGTGTGTGTATGTGTGTGCGTGTGTGTATTTACCGACACATTACAGTATAGTGTTGTACCATATCGTTTGCACGCAAGCCCATTTAAGTACCGTCTGGCCAAGTAGCTAAGGCTTTATTATATAGCTAAAGCTCCCTTTTTGGTGCAACAGGGATAGAGAGAGACACTAACTAGCGACCTGTCCGCTTCACAGAATATGACCAAATATATGCTATGGAAAAAGTCCTCTCTTTTTCTCTTTCTTTTAAGCGTCTTGATCTTGCATATTATTCTCGTTATAAGAAATTGCTTATTACATGTAGTCGCTGTTTAAAATTTTTGTTAAATCTAGATAAAAAATAAAAAAAAAATAATTGAATGTTAAAGAGAATTTGAAGTTTCATTATAATGCAGATATTGTCATAAAATTTAAATATACAGTTCTTTAGTTTGTCAGGAATTATCTTGAATTTTTAATATTTATTTTCGTTCCATTTTTTCAAAAATTTTAGTAATGAAATTAAATAAAGTAACGTAAACTCTAATGAGAAGCAGAAATTTTTAATATATTTTTTATTAAAAAATATTATGGAAATAACAAAGAAATGAGACAGAAAATATACATTCGAAGAAATAATCAATGGAAGAATAATTTTACTCCCGTGCCAAGAGTTTTTACAATTTATTAAATAAAAGTACTAGGAAACATAAACGAAACATTGAACCTGTCTACGATGCAGAGAACAGTGCGATGAGGGGAGTGTTGCTAATGCGAACAAGGGAAAGCTCTTGTTCTTCATCTGCCGCATAATTATTTCGATCCACTTGAAGAAAAACATTGTGTTTGTATTTATACTTGAATTTTCTATTTTAATTTTCATATAAAAATTTAATTGATCATTTTAGCACGAAGTTCTTGAAATAATTGTTGGTATTCCATATTAAAGTGTTCAATACATAAATTATCACCGTATTTTAGTTAGTAAATTTGTAAATGACGGAAAAGTTATTTTCCAAAAATTAACAATGAATAGGTCTGCAGTACCATACATATATAAATAATAATTAAAAGAACGGAGAAAACGAGAAAACAAAAGATTTCAGCAATGAAAAGAAATCGCGATAATGTTACGATACAAGAGAAAATTCGATGTCTACTTTGCACTTTTCCCCATTCGAATCCCTCGCAACATTATGGAAAACGGCTAGTCCAGACGATTGTGTTTATTGCATTTGCTCTTAATTAGTATTGCAGTTGCGGCCGTTTCATTTGTCGTTCCTTTTTTTTTCTCTCTCTTTCTCTTTCTTTCTTTCTATACGTCGATGCTATATAGCATCCCATGCACAAGCGCATTATTCATATCCCTATGGGGAATATAGTTCGTTGTATATTCAGCCGCGAATTAACTTATTTTAATGCGCGAGCGTAGAAACGCGTAATTTAATGCTTAATTGGATGTAAATTGAAGTGCTCGCGAATGTGTTTCTCTGTATAAACGTATATACGTGTACATATAAAAATAGCTTGGTGAAAAAGTAAAAAAAAAAAAGAAAAGAGGTGCCAAGGAGTTCTTTCGTTTTATGCGAAAGATATTAGGTAAGGCGAAAACGTTTTAAAAGCTTTGCAGAGTTCCAGTTGCAATTCGACTGTATTTAAATGGCTGTTTAGCGGTATGACGATTTGCCCAGAGAAGCCCATTAACGCCAAAGAGGAAAAGCTCTCTCTCCTGGCAGCACTATTATTATTTCGATGCTTGTCAGCCGCTCATAAAGCATCAACGCGCCGGCTTTCTCGATGCGCACGGCCCGCTACCCCTTTTGTCTTTTGTTATCTTAGATCTTTGTTATTATTCTGTTTATGCGCCACTTCATTTGCATTAATAACTTTGTATTTTCTTACTCAACAGCTGCATTATTAAAGCGTGACATAGTTTTCTTTTCACCAAATAGTAATTTCACTGACAATATTAAAGTACTTTAATTAAATGATTTTATTGTAACTTGATAAAACTGCATATTAAACATTATGCATTTATTTTAACTTTTGAATAATTTTCTCAAAATTTAACATTACCGTATCTGTACACGTTATCGTTTAAATCATTTTAAGCTTAATTTCCTTATGAGTATTTAACTTTAAAAGCGTGTAAAAATTTTCTCTTCAACTATTATTATAATACTTAAAATTTTCGAATTAAATATTCACAATTCCATGTATCTCAAAATTTAAGTAGAAAAATCCGTAACCTGCAAGACTGCGTTAATTTTCAGTAGCTTGCATTAAAACACGAATTTACATTTTGATCTTACTGTAATAAAGAAAAGTCATATAAATGTAAATTTAATGCACGAGGAAAAGAAAAATTCAAAATAAGACAAAACGGTAATTCTATAATAAAAAGAAAACAATGGAAATAGAAATTTTTCTTTAAAATCAGATAAGTAGTAAGCAATTTCTAATAATTTTATTCGAAACTTTTATTTATTACTAAGCAATCTTATAGAAAATGTGAATTATTAATACCATTTTTTGACTTACAGCGCTAATCAAGTGTAGAGTTAGAGACGCAATTATCTAGGGTTTTATTTTTTCGAGAAAAAATATGTAGGGTATATATGAGTCATTACTTTAACGCGTTGCGACAGCTCGTTAAAATCTTTAAAAACAATGTAAAAAATGAATCCTCTTGGCCTTTAGTCTTTTATTAAAGTTACATTCACAAGCATAAAAAAAAGCCTAATGGTTAGTCGTATATAGAGCTTGGACAGTCGTATAGTTATATGAAGAAGGAAGGGCTGAAGGTGTACGCGGCCAGGAATGGCTTTCTGAAAGGAAGCTGCAAAAGGTGCGGTAGAACGCGCGACGTGCTTTCTTCTTTCATGGAAAAGGATAATACTCAGTTTCTTATATTTTTTTTCTCCCTCTCTCTGTCTTACTTGGTTGTTTGGCTTTTCTTTTCGTTTCAGCTATTTTTATTTCTTACTCCCGACCTTTAAGGCACAACGAAAACTTCAAGCGAAAGAGATCAATAGTGCAAGACTGTTTTTTTTTCTGCAGTTCATGTATGTGCTATTTGAGAGCTAAATTTAAGGATATACAGAGAGTATACGAAGAAAGAAAATTGTTTTTTTTATGTATATGAATTACTTACATATTTATCATTGTATTACATAAATTAAAAAAAAAAGTTAGTTTAACAAAAATAATGTTGATAATGTAATATTCAATGTGATACAATATTTATATTCTTTGTAAATTATTGTTTTGCCGTTCCTTTTTGCCAAATAATTTAAAAATTTTAGTTGAATAATAAATTTATTTACATTCTAGAAAACCGAGTATACTCCAGTACATCATAAAGGACATAAGTTTTGGACAATTTTGATGTCTTAGTTTAAGTTTTTAAAAATATTATTCTTTCATAAAAAAATTCTTGACTTTTTTATTGTTGTCAGTTTATCAAAGCAATGCTTACTTTATAAAAGTAGGAAATATTGTTTGTTAATTTACTTAATTTAAAAAAAATAAATAAATAAACAAAATAAATAAGTGCAAAAGGTCAAATTTATTTATTTTTTAATAATAAACCAATTATCGAGAATAACCAATGAAAAAAGTGATTATTAAAAATTAAAAATAAACAACGAAGTAAATAAAATAATTAATTGTTATATGAAGTGGCGTAATATTTAATAATTATTATTATTATTTTTAATAAAACAAATAACACGAATAATGGAAAGTATTAATATAAATTTATCAAGGCAATAAGAAGAATTAAACATTTTATTATCTTACAATATTTTAAAAATGCATCATCAAAATATTATTTTCAGTTTGTTCTACTTGAAAATCTGCCAAGATCGAGCAGTGTTTTACGTATTTTTTTAGAGGCTTTTTTTCATAAACATCATATTTTCTAGTATACCTTTTATTTTTTATTCAAATTTCAATTTATATTCAAGACGTTTATTCTGTTTTAATCATCATTTTAAAATACAAAATATAAGAAATTTTAATTAAGAGTTAATGATGCATCACTTTTTGCAAAAAATTTAAATTAATCATTCTTTAAGCATCGTAATAATAATTCATAATATATTATTAGATCCTGAATTGATTGTCCTTACATATTGTAATACAAAAGTTCATTACTATTGTTATGCGGGATTAACCGTAGTTGCATTATTAAAAGCCACTGGCTTGCAATTAATCAACGGTAGGTTCAACAGGCTTCAACGAAATCCTCAAGTAGTAAGAAAAAAACAACAAAAGAACAAGTCCGACAATGGGCTTAGAATTCGTAGACTTTTTCCAAAGGAATGACTTTGCGATAACTGGCTTTTTGTTTGTAAAAACAAAAAAATGAAGGAGAAGAAAAAGACAAAAGGGACAGGCTGAAGAAGTTCATCCTTCTTAAAGTTGCCGTTCAAATGCAGCATGTGTACGCGCTAGACTTTCTTGCCATGCCAAAGTAAGTGTATACATAACGAAAAGAAAGTCACACAGGATGGGCATAGAAAATTCAATTTTTCGCGCTCTGTACCGAGGGTGTAGGAAGTAACAAGGAAAAAAAAGAGAAAAAAAAATAGAAGCAAGTCTTAAAGTCGTAGTCGTCGAGCTGATATAAAAGTACGCGTATATCTAAGCGCACGTAGAAAAAGGCGAGAGAGGGCCGTATAAAAGTGACAGTAAGTGTAGGTAAGATCCCTCCGCTATATACGCTGGGTACATAGAGCAAAGAGAAGTAAAGAAAAGGGACTCCATAAGGTTAGCTTATGTTCTTCCATGCTATTACAGAGCAGCCCCGCGTAGAAATAAAGCTGCGTGTGCCCTGAGTCTACGATACTAACGTGTTTTCTCTTCTTCTTCCTTCTTCTTCCTTTTTTTTTCTTTCTTACTTTCTTTTTTTTCTTTTATTCGCCTATTTTGCCATCGCCTCTCTTTTCGTTACACTCGCAACATACTCTCTTTATACTTTACTTTCTGGTATTTCTACCTTTCTCTTATAAAAGCTACTTTTTTTTACTCCGCTATCCTTTTTCTCTCTACACCGATCTTGGTAAGTATTTTATTTTATTTTTTTATTTTTTGCTTTTTTACGAGAAGATGACGGTGACGAAAAAATTTTCCAAAAAGTTTCTGTGTGTTAAGAAAATACGTGGTATTGAAACTTTTGAAAGCTAAAATCGCAAAATTTTGGATGCAGTCCACACGCTTCAAGCGTGCATTTGCGTTTATATAAAATGCGGTTTAAAACTTATCTTAGAGTTGTTGTACTCCAGCTTTACAAAATACTTTCAAAGTTAAGCGAGATAAAAAAAAAATTAAATTTCTTATGCTTTGTAAGCAATAAATATGTAAGTGCATTGAAAAATATGCTACATCGCAATATAAAGTTACTATTTAAATTACTTTTATTGAAAATATAAATTAAAAATTTCATTACGGATCATTTTATAGTTCAAATATTAAATTTATCGAGAAACAATATACTTTTCTGAAATCTTAATTCAGAGAGTTAAAAAAATTTAACGATATCTTCTTTAAGCCATTCCATCAAAACCAATAATTTCATTGTAGTTTGGAAAATGATACAAGCATTAATTCCATAAATATAAAGTATACAAGACGAATATAAAAAAAATAAATATTTTGAATTATTGTTAAAATTTTCTATTGTCATAAAATTGGCTTATTGTATGTCTTAGCTTATCTTATTTCTCTTTAATTTACTTAGATCTTGTATTTCATCTTCCTGTTTTATTTTCTCTTTTCCCTTTCATTTAGCCTATACTTAGAGCGCAACACTATCAAGGGGTCCATATAGCGAAGGGAGAGAAGCTACACGACTTTAGGAGATAAAGAGAGAAAGTATGTACCGTACGTGAGGAAGGACTAATTTGAGGGATAAGGCATCGAGTTATTGGTCATTCATGGAAGTCGAGCAACCGAAACGATGCAAAGACGTAAATGGACTCATTGGAATCTAACTCCGATGGCGTATATACACGCTCTTGTCACGACTTTACCATCTGGAATATGCCCTTGTCATCGTCTTCTTCTTATACGACGTCCTTTAATATCTCTCGCGTTCATTTTTTTTCTTCCTCTTTTTCTCCGAAGTATGACGCACGCACCCTGCATTATATGCCAATGGATATATCCGCGTGCTATTACATTCTTCTTTTTGGCTTTCATTTTTTTTTTTGTTCATCCTCCCTCTTTTTCTTATATGCGAGCGCGCCTCTCTTGCTCGTATTTGGCCAGATAAATCTCGATGGAGTCCGGGGTCGTCTGAACTGAAAAGAGATTTAGGATGGCCATTAACTGCGTAGTATCTTTTTGTCGAATCGTAAAACAAAATACATACGTATATAGGAAAAACGAGATACGCTTCCTTTTTTTTCGCTAAAATTGTGTGATATAAAATAAAAGGAAAAATCTCAGGGATTTGTGTAAGGATAATTTTAGTAAATCTTCATAGACTAAAAAACTTAAATAGTGTTACTTGTTAATTTTGACTTTCAGCTAACTTTTTATTTGTTAGAAAGGTTGACACATCAACGAGCTTCGAAATCGTTATAATGATTTTATGTTTTTTTTAGTGATGAACAAAGAATAATAATTGAAAAAAAACAAGATTGAGATGAAGATTGACGTGCAAATAAATTATTGTAACCTAATTTTTTATTTAAAAAAATTTTATTACAAGTTCATGAATTGTCATTTTTAATAATTAGTTATTTATATAAATTATAATCATATTTAATAAATTTTAAAATCTTATCAACTCAAAATTAAACCGTTAATAAACTCATCGGTACATTAGGGAAATGGGTTTGTTGAATTTTATTAAATTCTTTTGGAAGGAACTATTTTAAAGTTTCTTACATTATTCTACTTTCTTGTAAAAGAAATTTTACGATGGCGAATGAAAATAATTTTCAAAAAAATATTATCAAAGCATATTTCAACGTATTGAGCCGGTGAGTGGCTCAGTTGGTAGAGCGTTGCATTCGTAATCTCGGGGCTCTGAGTTCAAATCCCGCTCTCGGCTAATTTATACAAGCAAGCACCACTGTACGTTACATGTGCTTTGTTCACAAACACACTTTCGAGCTCTGTCGCTGATTAACATTACAAAATAGCATAAATATAGCAACGTTAAAAAAAAAAGAATATTTCAACGTAGAAGGAGTCAACATTTATTATGTTTAAAAAACTTTTTTGTGTCTAACGTATTTGGAAATATTTCCATGCAACAAAAATTACTATCGATTTTTAACTAAAAAGTTTAAATTTTTTTCTTTTGAGTAGGTGATGATAAAGTGTTAATTTCATTTGATGGTATATTTTGTCATATATCGAATTTAGAATTTTAAAATCAGTGATTTGAGTTTTTCGTCATTAAAATATTGAGTTTTTGATATTTATATAAACAAATTTGAACACTTTTTATTTGTAATTTTATTTTTTACAACATTTTGAACAACGGCCATTTTAATTATTATGTTGTGTAGGTTTTACTTTATAAATAAATTCAAATGTCATGCCAAATTAATTTTTGAATTTTGTATTGCAAATAATCTCAAACAAAAGAACGTTCTTAGCCATAAAACTTATTCTTTTTTTTTGCAATACTTAATAATTTGAATGAAATTTCATTATTTGGAAGTTTTGAAAGAGTATTTTAATATACAATCATCTAAATTACGAGATATTTATGACTACTTTCAAAAAATTTCTTTTCGATATATCGTATTCCATTAACCGCTTTATATTTTTTTATCCTTATATGGCTCATTTCAGTTGCTTTTACTAAAATTTCATTCGAAAGTTATAATGAAATTGTGAATTCTTGAATAACCGAAGTACTTCAACTTTTTGCTCTTTCGGTAAATATCTTAAAAATTCATCTGAATTTTATTTATTAAAGTACTACTTGCCATTAAATTATCAATTATTGAATTAAAATAAAAAAAATCAATTCCCATAATCATTGATATAAAATAAAACTCATTCAAAGAATTAAAAAATTCTTTTTATCATTTAAGAGGACATAAAAGAGATTATTTTCAAAACCAATAATTTATTAATCTTTTGCAAATATAATATTTTATAAATATTTCATAATTTCCTATAACAATATCGTCATATTTAATAAATATAGATACTCGATATACATTACAAACAATTTAATGTCGATTTCTAAAAATATTATTTTAATATAAACTTTGGAAATTAATGTTTGAAATTATGTTTTTTCAAGTTGAAGAAGTTTAGTGCCAATATATTAATAAAAATTTTTTAACCTGATCTCGAGTGGATAAATTTTTAAAATTTTGCCTCGTTTCAACTTATTACGCATGCTATCACAAGACTTCGGCAGCTAAAATTTGTATAGTTCATATAACTCCAGTGGTAAAAAGATCGTAGAGTTTGCAACCACGCAAACGCAGTATCTATCTCTCGGCAAGTTCTATTTTTTTTTTATATCTCTATCTCGGTCTACCTTAGAGCCAAGCTAAATTCAATTCAATGCATAGGAAATGGATACCGACAGGGCCGCAAGCCGTAACGTGTTTTTCGTAAAATAAAAGTACAGATAAAAGTTGTAGTGCAGACGATTGGCGAGCAAAGAACATAGTAAAGTGCCGTTTAATAATGCATTTCAACTGCGGTTTTGGTGTTGGTCATTCTTTGTGCGTATCTTTTATCTATTTTTTGGGGTACATCAAACTTTTTTTTTTTTTTTCATTTTCTATCTACATCTATAGCTAACACTGGAATGAATTTTCTATCAGTAATTTATACTTTTATTTATTATTTGTTTGCTGAAAAAGAAAGGATTGAGAATTTGAAATTTCAATGGGTTCTTACTTTTTTGATGTTCCTGAATGCATGAAATGCTGTATTCTAAAAATATTCACTTGTGTTTGTGTATGTATGTATGTATATGCGTAATGACGAATCTGCTCGCGTGCGTGCATATATTTATATGACAAAATTTTATATACAACTTATCTTCTCAGCTAATGCAAATTTCTTTATACAATTTTGCTTATATTTATGATATCTCATAGAATTAATGTAATTTTAGATCTTATGCAAAAAAATATAATGTTTGCGTAAAACTGGAAATTCTTTTTGGATGGCATTTTATGAAACATAACTAAAATCCTTATATGTAATTTTATACACTTGGTATAAAAAAATATTTTATTATTTATATGTATATGTGCATGTATTTATTTTTTGAATCAGAAGACTTCATGAAAAGAGTCCTACTATCAAACTAGTTAAATATTCAGAGTTGAAAAGAATTTTATTGTATAGAAAATGCTCAGGTTCGTAGATATCAAGGTTTAATATGAGATCACGCAACAGAAAGCCACAATATATTTTTTATAAAACCATCTTGAGGATATTTATGCAAACATAAGTTTTCAAACAAAACACTCAAATATTTTTGGATTTGAGGACAACTTCTAATGAGCTTGACATTTATAAGATCATTTCAAGATCAAGATGATACTTTAAAAGGGAATGAAAATTAAGGAAACGAAACATTTAAATTTTGCAAACAATTTGGTATTACTATAATTTTTTCCTTGAAAAATTATTTTGAATTATTAGATTAACTGGTTTTCAATGAGAATCTTTAATTCTACTAGATAGGTAGAATTACAAGTATATTGAAGGCAATATTAATGATTGAATTAGCTAATTAAATGTCAGACTGTCTTGGCTACTAACAATCAATAGTGGTCTATGATAAACATTAATAATATAGTTGAACATTTTTTATTTAAATAAGGCATATTATTAATTGATAAGTTCTTACTCACAGAATTCAAAACAAATATTAACCATTTTTCTTTATATATTCATAAATCATATTATTGACTTTAATAATGTAATTGAAAAAGTATATTATAAGTTATTACAATAATTTTATATAAAGTAAGATAATTCATTAAATACTTTCAATTTAGATTTTTAACGAGAGTCGGTCTGTGGATCATTCAGGAGAGTGTTAGATTCGTAATCTCGGGGTTCTTGAGTTTGAATTCCGCTCTCGGCAGCCGATTGATGCAAGCACCACTATACGTTACATCTGCTTTGTTCACAAACACACTTACGAGTTCCGTCGCTGATTAGCATAGCAAAAATAGCATAGCATAAATATAGCAACGCTAAAAAAAATTATTTTTAACGTATAATGCATTACTATAACATGATAGAATGATATATTAGGACTTTAAGACCAAAACATTTTAAAAATTGAAAATTGTTTCCAAAAAAAGCTTTTCTTATACAATTTGTGAAACGAATAAACGAATTAAAAACTTTGATACATTTTAACTTTAAAAGTAAGTACAAAAAAGTTCTTAATTGATTTTGAGGAAAAATGTAGAATAGAAACATAAAAATTACTTTCAATGGATGGGATTAGTATATTAAAATAAAAATATTATGAGTTGTATTTTTGAGAATGAGCACAACAAAACTATTATTTAATTAGAATATTGATGACTTTAATGTACTAATCGTATCCACTGAAAATTATTTTTATTTTTATTATATTTCCCTCAAAATTATTCAAGGTTTATATACAGGGCATTGTACGTCAACTTGTACTGTCAAGAAATAAACATCGTTAAGTCTGGGAATATGTTCCACTTAATATAAAAAATATAAATAAACATAAAAAAATATTTTTTGTATTCCAAAAAAGTATATCGACCAAAAGTACGTGATCCAATATTGATTCAAAACCACGTTACAGAAGATTTTTATTCAATATTATGTGACTTTATAATATAACTTTGTTGTGTAAAAGTAAAATTAATTTTATTTTGCATCAAAATGACGTAATTTAAAAAAATTACCTGATTGTTCAGTTGATTATTTTTAAATTCTATAAAAAATATTAAGTTCTTGAATAATGAATTCATTAACAAAATATTTAAATATTTTCGAACCTCTGATAAAGTTATTATTTTTTTTTTATTTAACGTCGCTGTAATTATGCTATCATTACGATGCTAATTAGCGACAAAGATTGTTTCAGTATGTTTTTAAACAAAGCACATATATCGTATACAGTGGTACTTGTATCAATCGGCTGCTGAGAACAGGATTCGAACTCGAGTCCTCGAGATTATGAATCCATCGCTCTACCGCATGAGCTACTGACGACCTCTGCTTATGTATATATTCTAACAGTGATCGAAAATAAATTTAATATTTTCAAAATCGTTCTACCGACTGAGCTATTGACGACCTCAAATATAATTATATTTATTATTATTTATTATTATTTATTATTATTTATTTTTATTTATTATTTTTTAAAAATATTTAAAATAAAATTTAAAAAATAAATCTAAAGTAAATGTATACTTAGTAAATTGCTCGTATTTTTCAACGTCAATTAAAATTTCTATCATATTTCTTGCATATGATACGGCAATAGCTGTAACATATATTCTAATAATATAACTTATTTTATAAAGTGCTTACTAACAGAGACTTAAGATAACTAAACAAACAAGAATATAAAGACAACGATACTAATGAGTAAGTATGACATTTAAGTAAAAACAAGACATATGGCCGGTCACGTGCTGCATATGTGGTACACAAAAACGAAAATATATATATACATATATATTCTGGCCTAAAACGACACGATATAATGAAGTCAACAATAATAACAGGGGACGTGCTATATTTATTCGGTGCTATACGAAAAGGCTCGTCTCATTACCTAGTGCACACACATGTGTTGGAGAGAATCTTTGCATTTATGTCGAGCTTACAATATTGCAAGAGAAAAGAGAATGAGAGCCTGCTAGTATGACAGCCCGGTGTACACCGGTGTCCGCAACCACCGTCGTTCAGAGCTTAACTGGAGAGAGAACTATATCTCATTGAACGCTTTAATGCAACCAAGAGAAGGAAACTCGGAAAAGGGTAATGTCGAGCTAAGGATGAGATGCTGCTTGTAACTTATTCTCTAAGTGGACACATTTTACAAAGTATAAAACAAGCCTTCAACTACAATTTCAGAGCAAGGAAACTTATGTAAGAGTATTAATTAATATTGATTGCAACTATTTCTTTTTTGCTTTAATCATTATAAAATCAAAAATTATTTTTACTTTTAAGTTACCGTTTCTATATTCACTAAAAAACAAATTTTTTAATGTTTCAATCAATAATTCCATTATTCGATTTAGTTTAATTTAATTAAATAATTTAGTATACATTTTCATTATTATTAGTATTTTTACTTTCATTATTTCTACATCAAATTTCTTTAATGAAATAAGTTTTTTAAATTTATATAAAATATTGATAATTAAATTTTTAATATGATATGATATCGATGACGAAATATTTGACAATTAAAAAGTTCGTAAATTATGAATTCTCGACAAAAGACAAAATAAAGACGAAATTTGAAGTTACATTTTGTAAAGTAATACCAGTTACAAGAAAGTGTTTTTGCCGTTAGTAGTGCAAGTATTACATATCGTTGTTGGCGCTTGCTCGAGGAGTGGAAGCTTTTACGTATTCAATCGTGTTGGCGACATGCAAAACTTCCGGACTTTAAGTGAGGCTCTCTTCATGGTCGAGAGAGAGAGAGAGAGAGAGAGAGAGAGAGAAAATTGCTTGAGCTGTATGTCGTATGTGCGCTTATACTTGCAACCCATATTAAACAGCTTTCATCAGCAAAGTTGGAACAATTTATCAGACTTAGAAGTGAAGTATGACTAATTAGTTATCTCACCTCGTCATTATATCAAACCTATCCTTGCAAGAACAGAGAGAGATAGAGAAAGAGAGAAGACATTCTTGCTTTCTGCTTGCATTATTAGCGACCAAGATCGCACATTTCTGAAAGTTCTATCGACTTTTCAAGGTGTATAACTTGCGGGTCCTCGATCGAACCTTTTATTTCTTGCTCTATTCTTAGTTGTTCTTCTTCGTAAATATATATTTCATTAGACAAAGTAATAATTGGAAGCTATTCGAACTTGTAGGGATAAAATTCTATGGAGCGTTGCTTATTTCAAGGACTACAATTATTTGTTTTTTTACCAATTCAATAATAATGGTTAAATTTAATATAATCTGAAAATACAAAAATAATGTTCTAATGATGACTAAAGAATTATTTAATATAGGAAACTGTTAATTATGTACATTTTGTAAAGCATATTGTAAAGAGTCAAGCTGTCTCAACTGGGCACACTAAAAATGAAATTGCACTTTCCAATCATTTTATTATTTTATTACGAAGATGTATTGATAAAAAACAACGTCCTAAAAAATTTTCGAAAAATTTAAATTTTTTAAAAAGTTATTAACAAATGAAGTCTAAAGCCGGTTTTTTTTCAAAATTCAATTTCTCCGCAAATATTGAATGAAAGTTGATGAAATTTTCAGGGTAAGTACAAAACTATCTTCTATTTAAGATGAAATTTAAATTTTATAAAAATGTTTACAATTGTTGTTATAAAATTAATTTTTTAATAAACAATTGAAAATTTAACAAACTTCTCGGGTAGGTAGGAAAAAAATTTTTTTTAAGGAATATTCTATAAAGTCTAAAGTATCTTTTCTTGAAAAAAAATTTTGGTAATATTCATAAACAAAAAAGTTACGAATTTTTTAATGCGGCGGGATGAGCTTGCGGCGCGCTACCGCGAGAGATACTTACGCGCGTTCAAGCGCTCAGCTTTTTGTACCTGCTTATTTATGCATTTACAATTCATAATAAATAAAAAATTCATGATTAAATAATTAAATATAGATTATATTTTAATAATTATGACATTTTATTTATAATATTTAAAGAGAGAATTTCTGAATAGTACTCTTCGAATCATCAGAAAAAATCGTGTACATGGATTATTATTGCATTCAAATATTGTTTAGATTCTATTTTATTGTTTAATATCATTAACTCGAGTATACTTACTCACGTGTAGCATGCCAAAATATTTTTTTCAACGAACGTTGAAATTCTATGAAATTGTAACCATCGACATTTTCTTGGAAAAGCGGTATATAACGATGAAAACAAATTCGAATCGTGACTTAGATGCATTTGTTAAATATATGCAAATCTGTCAGTCGTATTGTTTTTATTATGACGCCACCACCTAAATGTTGCAATCCTTTCAAAAAAATAAAGCATGATTGCTGTACAAAGAATCTTAAGTTTTTATCGAATAAATGTGACAAAAGGCTTACTGGTTTATTTGGATTGTATGTTTGTGCTGTATGTAAAGTTGAATTATATCGTAATAAAACATTTCAATTTCTAAGTGTTGATAAAGAAAATAAAATTATTGAACAAAATGCCGAAGAGTCTGAAGAAGAAAATTTGAATGAAGAAAAAGATAAAGATTATGTGTGTCCGAGTGTAGATAATAAAAATAAAAACGAAAACTTGTAAGCGCCATCGAAAATATTATTATGGGACAATCTTCTCCAAAAAAGCAATCGCTTTCAGTCGTTGAAGTAGATAAAAAAATTGTTTCCAAATTTATTAATGACGAAAATTATAACAAATGGGTCAGTGATTTCAAACTAGCCCTATTTTGTGCATCAAGTCGTCAAGAAAAGATAGTTCTTCTTACTACGATTCCTTATAAATTGTCGATACGTACAGCAGTAAAAGAATTCGGAGTAAGTAAACGTATGCTTAGCACTGCTAAAAAGTTGAAAGAGGAAAAGGGTTATCTTGCTCATCCAGATAAGAAAAAAGGTCGAGCAATGAGTACTACAGATATTGACAAAGTTAAAGATTTTTATCTTCATGACGATGTGAGTAGGGTCATGCCAGGATCGAAAGACTACAAATCTGTTGTTGTTAGTGGAAAACGCCAACACGAACAGGTATGAAAATGAAAATATCGTCAGTTGTTTTATTTATTGCGCTTCGTTTTTACGCTTTACGAGTTTGTAATATAGTTCAAATAATTATATATCTAAGTACATAAAAGCTCGAAAATGTAGATTTATTATCAAATATTTCCTCTTTGATAAATTAAAATCTGTAATGATATGAGATAAAATAGTTAGTAAGGATGTTTCAATTTCATCTTAATATTTTTTTAGAAACGCTTATCATTGGGAAATCTTGCCGATTTACATACAGATTTTGTAAAGAAATTTCCGGAAGTAAAAGTTTCGTTGTCAGTTTTTAAAACTTTGAGGCCACCTCAGTGTATTTTAGCTGGTCCTAAGGGTACACATAATGTTTGCGTTTGTAAAGATCATGGCAATATCCGTCTAAAATTAAGAGGCCTCAAACAAGAACTCGCTCGAAAAAACATCAATTTTCAAACAAGTTATCGAGAACTTTTTATTGAAATAATTTGTCCAAGTCAAACTGCAGCTTGTTATCTGGGAAATTGTGAAAACTGTCCTGGGACAAAGAAAATTCTCGATGATTTGAAATCAACTTTTGAAAATAATGGCATCACAAGTATTACATTCAATCAGTGGCTCACAACTGACAGGTATTTGTTAAATATTTGTGTCTCAATTTTTTTAGACAGTAATTAATTTTCTAAAATATATAATTTTCTATTAGATGTCAACTACTCATACAAACTGAAAGTTCACATATTTTTATTAAAAATCTTGGTAAAGAGTTGCCGAAAGTTTTAAAACATGATTTTATTGCCAAGTCGCAAGCAGAATATCTAGAAAAATTGAAAAATTTACTGGAATATGGTGAATATCTCGTAACTCTTGATTACTCTGAAAATTATTCTTTTCATGTGCAAGATGCTATTCAGTCGCAACATTGGTCAAAAGATCAAGCAACTCTTCACGTTTATGTTATATATCACAAGAAAAACAATGTTCTTGAGCATACGAATTTTGTAGTTTTTTCCGAGTATATAAACCATGATGCCACTGGAGTTCACCTTTATAATTCGAAAATGATTGGATTCTTGAAAAATAGATTTGGTGCTGAAAATATTTAAAAAATCTACTATTTTTACGACGGAGCTGGTTCACAATATAAAAATAGATTTAATTTTATGAATTTACTATTTCATGAAGAAGATTTTGGCTTTAAAGCAGAATGGCACTTCTTCGCAACCGCACATGGAAAGGGAGCTTGCGATGGGATTGGTGGATGTGTTAAAAGACAAGCTTATCGAGCCAGTTTGCAAGGTGCTCAGATAACGGATACACGAAAATTATTTGAATGGGCGCAAAAATCCTTTCCTAAAATTTATTTTGATTTCTGTTCATCGAATGAGTATGACGAACATAAACAAGGTTTGGAATCTCGCTTTTCACAAGCAAAAACAGTCAAAGGAACACGTCAATACCATAGCTATAAGCCACACGATTCAAAAAATATAACATGCAAGATTTTTTCTGATGATTCTAAGAGTACTGTTCAGAAAGTCTCTACTTAGATATTGTAAATAAAATGTTATAATTATTAAAATATATTATATATCAAATTATTTTCTCATGAATTTTATTTATTACGAGTTTTAGTTATTATTAATGTTATTTATTATGAGCAAATGCATAAATAATCAGGTACAAAAAGCTGAGCGCTTGAACGCGCGTAAGTATCTCTCGCGGTAGCGCGCCGCAAGCTCATCCCGCCGCATTAAAAAATTCGTAACTTTTTTGTTTATGAATATTACCAAAATTTTCTTTCAGGAAAAGATACTTTAGACTTTATAGAATATTCCTTAAAAAAAAAATTTTTTCCTACCTACCCGAGAAGTTTGTTAAATTTTCAATTGTTTATTAAAAAATTAATTTTATAACAACAATTGTAAACATTTTTATAAAATTTAAATTTCATCTTAAATAGAAGATAGTTTTGTACTTACCCTTAAAATTTCATCAACTTTCATTTAATATTTGCGGAGAAATTGAATTTTGAAAAAAAAACGGCTTTAGACTTCATTTGTTAATAACTTTTTAAAAAATTTAAATTTTTCGAAAATTTTTTAGGACGTTGTTTTTTATCAATACATCTTCGTAATAAAATAATAAAATGATTGGAAAGTGCAATTTCATTTTTAGTGTGCCCAGTTGAGACAGCTTGACTCAAAGATAAAAAAGGATAAAATAGTCATTTTTATCTATTGACATCATTGGGAAAATTTTTTAATATCACAATATTTATAAATTGAAAACATAAAATTATAACGAAAGTATTTCAATAATAAATATTATTTGTTTTACTTTTCACTTAAAAATATTTACGTCTTATGAGAAAATTAAAATTTTAAATCGTTTTGACATCATGCAATACAATAAAAACTTACAGAAATTAAATAATAAATGAAATAAATATAAAAAAAAGAAAATCTTGAAATAAGGTAGTTTTAATTAAAATAATGAAATTTTAATTATTCTTAAGCATGTTTGGTTAACAAAGTTTATTGATTAGTTCTATTTTCTCGGTCTAGAAGTAATATAAACTTGCCTTTCGAAAAAGCATTTACGCTCCAGTTTTACGCTCTGGCACATTAGCACACGCAGAGACACACCTCTATTGGAACTTTTCTACGAAACATACGAGAAATTACGATCGCCTCGCGTGACATGGCGCCACACAAGCTAAAAGCTCTTTGAACACTTACACATATATAAAGCAAAGAAATAAAAACGAGAGAGAGCGAAAAAGAGAAGGAAAAAGAAAAACAAGTACAAGAGTAGATCATAAAATGGTCTAATCAAGAGTGTCGAGATCTTTTGCGGCTATATAGAGTCTATTTCGAGTCCATAAGGACACGTGTAGAGAAAAACGACATTTACGCTGTTTATCGCGTTTATGGAGACATAACGCTACGAGGCTGCTTATTGGACGTTGGCTAAGACTTGACCTCCTAAAATTCTGTAACGATAAGCCTTTAGATAGAAGATCTTACACGTTGCTTAGCTAATTTCATATAAAACACTTATTTTATGAAAATGGGATACTGTGTTCAACTAAAGAGAATCATTTTTGCAACCAAAGAAATATATAGTTAAGAGATGCATAAAAAAATTTATCTGTAGTCAATATTTTGTTAATTTTATTTTCAATCAAATTTTCTATTATATAAATTATAAATTTTGATATTATTCTTTTTCATATTTTCTAAAAAAAAGTTAAAATAGATTTAGACCAGAAAAATGCTTTTTTCACGTTGTAATGTTCATTCAAGTAATAAATTGGTAAAAAAATTTGAATTTTCATCGATATTGACTCATATAATTTAGAGAAAAACAAATGTAAAATAAAAAGGACCGCACATAAGCAACCAATATCTTCAATATGCGAATAATAATTCTGATTAATTCAAAATTTTCGACTTTGCTACACGGAAACATAATAAATTAAAATAAATTTTTGAAAAAAAGACGTCTACGTATAGTCAAATTTTATCTACTTTATTCTATCTACCTTTGAGCATCAAAGTCAATTGAAATCTACCACGTCGATGTATATATTATTCATCCAAAAAAGTCACATCAAACGGCAAAAAAGGAAAATAAAAAATAAAAAACAGAGGTTGAAGAAATAGAAAAAAAAATAAAGATATACCCTACAGCGAACGAAGCTCACTCTATTTGAGAAAAGAAAGTATAAGACCGCAAACAACGATTTATGCAAAGGTTCCCTAGGAAGCGTCTAATCCGATGCGGGCGCTATATACAAAGATGAGAAATGCGAAGAGAGCGCATAACGCGCAAAAAGAGAATGCCAAAGATCTCCCTTGAGAAAAGTAGAGCCTTCCTTTTTTCCCTTTCCTTTCTCTTCCTTTTGCATTATACGATATATCGCGAATATATAACTTTTTCTGGAGTAATCTAGCTAGTGGAAAAGGTCAGACTTGTTCGGACATAATATATGTATATAAAAAATTTGAAAGCTACGTTAATTAAATCGCAATACAAAAGTACGCTTATATGAATTTTTATTTTTTTTCTATTTTATTTAACGACACTGTATTTATGCTATCATTTTGATACTAATTAGCGACGGAGTGATTTGTGAAGAAAACACATTTAACGCATAGTGGTACTTGTATCAATCAGGCGAGAACGAGATTCGAACTCGGAACCTCGAGATTATGAATCTATATATATTCTAACACTGATTGAAAATAAATTTAATATTTTCAACGTATTAAAGTGTACCAAAGCTCTTTTTTTTATTTCTATAACTCCCTATTTTTTTCATCTTCTAACACCATTGTACTTTTGCTTTGAAAGAACTAGAAAAGAATATTTCTAAGAAGAAGTACTTCAAATGTTTATTGTACAAGTTAAAATTGTAGTGTCGTGCATTGTTATCTTCTAAAAAATATTTGATGCACACTGCAAAAGGTATATCGAGAAAAACTTTTCACAACAAAGTCAAAATAAAATACATTACGGTTTCTTGAAACTTTATCAAAATCTTCTTTATTTGTAAATAATGTTTATTTTACGTAAAAACGCATAAATTACTATTTTACAACTAATTAAAATGTAACTTTTTATTTAGAATTTTAAATATAATTTTAAAATAAAATAATTTACAAATTATATTAAAATACATTTTTAATATGATTTCCAAACAAAAAGCTATATGTTAAATTTTAATTGTTTTGAAATTTCGATTTTTATTTGAAATTAAAATAATATTTACCATTGTAATAGTGTTTTTACAATCGATTATTACACTTTTATTATTTTATTAATTCCATATAAAATTTTTTATTCTTTTTAAGATACAAAAAAATGATACTCTTTTAGACACACAATAAAAAATTATTCTATACTTCAAACTGTAAAAAACTAATTGAAGTCAATGAAATGTATATAATTAAACTTATGAATTGATCAAAAATATTTATTTTAAAAAATATTGAAAAAATAACAGACAATTAAAAATTCATCAATTCTTAGCTTTATCATAAAAAAAGCATAAATTATAGCGAAAAGAAATTTCACAATGTACAATTTAAAATGAAAATTGAATACGTATATCTCGAACTTTTTATTAATTTTTTTTTCTGTTCTTGACAAAAATTTACATTTGAGTCTGTTCCAAGTTGTATTTTGACTACTATTTTATACAAGCAGGTTTGCATTTTTAAATTTATGCTGATACACAAGCTTTATAAGTTTTCATAACAGCAAGATATAATATTGCACAAAAGAAAGATTAAATTTATAATTGATAAAAATGTAAGACTAATATTAAATTTTGATAAAAAAATAATGAAAATCAAAAAAGTAATATTTGAAGTCCATCTGAAAAGTTAAATATTAATTTTTCATATGTTATTATTAATTATAATTTAATTATAAATTTGTTATAATAACTTTATAACTTATAATTTACGACATAAAATAATTTGTTAATGGTAAGAAAAAAAATTATTATTATGAAAATTATAGTCACATTAAAGTAAATACATTCTGAAGTTAAAAAATTTTTTTTTCAAATCTTTTTTTATTTTACTATTTATAATTATTAAAATAATTTTATATTCAAGCTTCTTTGAAAGTTTTGCAACTGCAAAATCATGATGCAAGAAGTACTTTGTATGTTAATGAGTCGCTAGAAAATATTTTATCAAAATTAATCAAGAAATGTTAAAAGATTGAAGCTAAATTTTATTTAACTCTTAGTTTATGTTATTGGATGTTATTGGATATTTTGTCATAAAAAAATTACTAAATGATTTTCGAGGAATATATTTTAAATATACTCAATCTTTTCTGAATTCATTTTATAAATTTAATTCATGAATGGTATATTTGATATATATTTAAATGAAAAAAAAAAATTTTCGATATTTTTTATTTTAAATTGTTATAATAATTATAATGTTAACTCATATTATCGTATATATTCTATATTAGCATAAATTACCAAATTACCAAACAATGTAATTTGTAAAATAATGAGTAATTTCTGAAAACAAACTAGCTTTATTTTATCTTCCATTAATAATCTAATATAATAAGGTTCGATAATATTTAATAACTAATACAGTTTAGTATAAATAGCCATAAGTTTTTTATAGTTTGTAATTTCAAGCTAAAAACAAAAACGAAGAAACTTTAAAACTATTTTGAATTTCAAAGTAGATTAACTTTCTTGCGCTTTAAAAGTTATTTACGTGCAAGCAAAAGAAAAAAAAATTAAAACTAGGAAAAAAAAAAATAAAAAAACAGAAAAGTATAAGAGCAATGAAAAGTGTTCTTATCAACGTTGCGTAAATTCACAACAGCAATTTTGTCAGCCATAAATGGGAAGCTTTTCTAAACTTCACACTCGTACAGCGTACGTATATACATATACATACACCACGTGCACAAATAACGTACATGTCGACTTTACCCCTTGTTATACGAAAACCGAAGAAACTTACTGCTCGCGGACTATACCTTTAAATAATCGTCTCCACCCCCCTCCTCCTGCTCTAAAGTGAGCACGCATAATTTATGTATAAGCTAAAGTGAAATTCCACCTCTAAATTTTCCTTATTGTCGCGGCTGTCTCTCTGTTTTCGTAATACGCAATTTTCCAACCGAAAACTTCGTCTCAATTAAGATTCTTGCACTATCGGAGTATATGCGTTTAGCTGTGTACAGTTTTGTATATATTTCATTTTAAATTATCTGTAAGCTTAAAATATTTGCGCAATTAAATATTATACCATTGTAATTTTAATGTAAAAAATTTTATGTTGTAAATTTTTTATGACAATGTATTTTACAAATAGCTTTTGCTTTCGAAAAAATAAAAAAATCATCTAATTTCTCAGACAATATCTACCTCTTTTTTTAATTGTTCATCTCATTTTAATGTAATAAAGTATTTGTATTATTAGTATTGTATTATTAAATAACAATATGCTTTCAAAATATTTTTTTTGTATATAATGATATAGTTTTTTAATTCCATTAATATTTAAATATTACATTAACACTTTATGTATTCTCATGAATAAATTAGTTTCTGTTAAATATCAGCGTTTCCAGTACGTGCGTATTTATATTCAAAGAAGAAAGATAAAGTTGCTTCAAAAGAATTGAAAATAATCGAAAATAATAGAAATGCTGTGAAAGTTTTTGCATCTTTCTAGGACTGGTTTTATTGCTATTGTGCGATGCTGTGATAGATTGTTTTATGTTAATTTTTATAATATGCTAATGTATTATAAAATCTTTGTTAATTAATATTTATGATAAATACTTATTTCAATTCTAAAAAATCTTTTTAGAATATTTTTTTTTCTTAAACTTATTTTTGCATGGTTTTAATATTTGTATTTGTAAGAAAACCATTTATCGTTTTTTTAAATTCAAAAATACTACCAGATAATTTATTTATAACTGAAAAACATTTAGTTTGAATAAATAATTTGTTGCTCGAACTGTTTATTCATTGATTCTGTGAACTAATTATCTTGGAGGATTTTTCTGCTACCAATTTATAATTAATTTGAGGCAATATTTATATTTACTTCATCAAACAAGAAGTAATAATTTTTTAAATAATGAAAATCTTTTTTATGTAAATTAAAAAAAAATTTACTATTTACTATTTCGTATATGAATAATTTTTATGAATCGTTTATATTTTTAAATATCATTGTTTTTTAATTCTTATATTCTTAGATTATATATTGAATAAGGTTAAAATAATGACAGGTAAGTTTTTAGAAAGAATAAAAGTATTTATTTAAAAAAATAAAGATCTATCTAACATAGATAATTTAGTGGGCAGCTTTTGGAATATGAGCACCTTCTGGGTGGAAGCCAGTCTCGTCGGCAACGTAATTGACAGTGTATTGTTGGCCATCATCGGCGACAAAGCTGAAGCTACCTTGAACGCGAATAATGGCAGATGCTTCTTCACCAGAACGAGCAGCACGAAGAGTTTCTACAACGGCAGATTCATCGCGTTGTTGTCCATCGGACAATTCATAGCCGAAATGATAGCTGTCAAGACCGACGTTGTTTGAGGGAGTCTCTTTGACAAGTACCACACCATCGTGATGGGCTGTTGGTGCTGCATGATGAGGTACGTTAGCGTAATGTTGTTGACCAAAACCTTTGTGGCTTGGTGGAGCAGCAAGGGCTACGGCAAGGATGGCGGCAAATACTGCGATCTGGAAAGAAAGCATTTTCATTCTTACTTATAGTAATAGTTTGTTAAATAATTGAAAGATAATTGTTTTGAGTAATAGACCCATTTTTCAAGTAAAATGTAATGACTTCTTTTCTACTTTGAAAATAATTAAATTTTCTTATGTAAATTTATTTAATTTATCACGTAATTAATGTAATAACATTAGTTCAGTCAAATCTTATTTAACAATATAATTTATTTTATACTTTTGTAGATAATTTACTCTAAGTATTTACTAAGATCTCAGTGGCTCAGTCGGTAGAGCGATGGATTCATAATTTCGAGGATTCGAGTTCGAATCCCACTTTTGACGGCCGATTGACACAAGCACCACTGTATAAGATACATGTGCTTTGTTCACAAACACACTAATAATCTTCGTCGCTAAATAGCATTGTAATGATAGCATAAATACAGCGACGTTAAATAAAATAAAAAAATTTTTTTAAATTTCTAAAATTTCAAAATCACATATTTTTTTTTTAAATAAAATTTTTCAATTACTATCTTATGTTCTTTTTATTCGATTGATACTATAAAATGTTATAAATTTGAAAAAAAAGTATTTACTATATTATTTTTATAAAATAAATTAAATTGTAAAATAGAATATTATATTTACTGCTGCGTAATTATTATCATTATTATTGATATTATTGTGATTATTTTACATTTATTATTAATATATAATAAGTTCCATATTTTTCACTTATTTTACGCACAAGCAAAACACATTGATGTTATTTTAAAAAATTAATAATGACAAACTTTATAATTAGCATCAATTGGTCTTATAGTTATTATTAACTTATATTTTTTAAACAAATAAGATTTCACAAAATATTATAGTTATATTGTATACATACCGTCTTCATGGTGAATTGAGAGTTTATTTTTGAACTGTGAAGTTCTGAATTGGAAGAGAAGATGAGAACTGAGTACCGAAAACAGTGACATCGGCTTATTTTATAGGTGATTCTCCTACTGCCAAAAAATCCTTCTTGTCTATCACTAACAACGATCTTATTGCCATTCACCCATCTTACCAATTCTTTCTTCTTCTTTTTTTTTCTTGTTTTAGCTAATTTCCATTCATATCCATTTAAAAATTTAGCACTATCTCGACCTTCAGAAGAGTCCCCACATGGCACATTATACACAGGTGCTGTAATGTAATCGTCCACTTTGTGCCACCTACGCGTGGCTCATCCTCTTTTCTTACGATTCGTTATGCATTAATCTTATATTTTATGAGAATAAATCTATCTTGAATTGCAGAATCGAATCTTTCATTTCTTTTTATTCAGCACAAGAGTTAGCATGCATATTTTATTTATATAATCTTATTTATAGAGATATTTTGAAATTTCGATGAAATATAAATTAACAATAAATTATTTTATTTATTCATACAATAAAAATAAGTATATTAACTTTCTTTTTAATATTACAAATGAATACTTTAATTTCCTTTTTACCATTGTTCTATTGAATTATTCTTTATAAACTGAGCGCACTTGATTTGCGATGCTTTTTTGTATTCAAATGCATGATTTCCATTTTTAACTAGAAGAGCACTAGAATATTTATTTTACCCTCTACTTACTTAAAGTAATTTTGCATCTTAAATTAAATTAATTTATTTTATTTTTCTCTATAAGTTGTTGCAATGCCGTTTCATCGGTACTTTTAATTTTAAAAAATGGTAACAATATGAATTTAAAAATTATTTTAATGTATAATATATGTCATTGATAATGCCTTATTCCCATGTTATATTTCATGAGGACTTAGAAGATGAAGTTTAAAATTTTATTTGTAATTTTTTTTAGTTTGCATTAAAGAGTTCGATGTTCGATTAAAAAATTGTAAGCTTAAAAATCGATGGGCTATTACGCAATGAGAATTCGGCAGTAAAAATTTGAAATCTTGGAAATCAAAAAATCAAATATTTAGAACCTAAACTTTCTGAAGGATAATTTGAAATTTTTTAAATAGTTTGATAAATTTCCACTGAGAAAAATGATCTAGTATTATCTAGTTGAAGTAAATATAATCCACTTGAATAATGTAAAATTTAATATTAGAAAGCTTATAAAGTTAAGCATTCAAATTTTTAAAGTTTATGATATATAATTTAAGATTTTCAGATTTAAATGTTCGATTTCCACATCTATTTTTTTGAATTTGAAAAATCTTTGAATTATATTTAGATATCTCAATGGGAATACAAAAACCAGATTAGTTTAGTCAATTTAATCAATTAATATACATCATGAAGTTTTCACAATTTGCTAGCTTTTATCTTCTAATAATTAATTAACTCAATTATTTGATTTCAAATTAACACTTTAAAATTTATCAATAAACTATTTATCAATGGAAAAATTATAATGAAAAATTAGACTCATTGTCAAATTAAAATGCTATTAAGTGAAGTTGCCAAAAAAGGAATCTACCCAAATATTTATGTTTATTATTAATTATATATTTTACAGGACGTCGCAGCTACTGGAAACGATTCTTGCTTTATTTTTTGTCGACATCTTTTTAATTGTATTATTCAAACAAATATAATGCCTTGTCTGTACTAGAAATATGTTAATAAAATAATTTTGCTAAAATAAAAAATCAGCTGGGTTCGTTAAGTTTATATAAACTTTGTATAAACTTGGAATAAAAATTAGATATCAAACTCGATAAATCTAACTTCAAAATACTATTCGCTGAAAGTTTGTTTATTAATTTTTATGTATAGTATATTAGCGATTTTCTTAAGCTGAGCGCGCTCAAGTTTAATTTTACAAATTTTCTTACTGAGGCAAAAGAAATAGAGTACCATTTACTCATAAACTTCAAATCTAAATATTACTAAATTATTTTATAAAGGAAGAAGTTCGTTATGCCTGTAAGTATTTAATATTATTTTTTCTTTTCATAATAAAGTAATGACTCTAAAATTTAAGTTTGGAAAATCTCATGAGTAAGAGCAGTAACATTTAAATCTAATTTAAATTCATTTATTATATAAGTCAAAGAAATTTTTTCAAACTCTGTGAGCTTCCGTATGTTAAAATTGAGCTTTTTAGTACGTTGCATAAGTAAGCTTTTTTAATATAACAGATTTTTTTGTTAATTGATTGTCTAATGGCAATAAGGAAAAAACTAACATTTCTTGACAGTTATCTAAGAGCTATGTAAGTTAACACAAAGGATTACGTACCAAAAATCTAAATTACTTTTATAATTGTAATAAATACATTTGATTTTTCTAATGCTATAGGCTATTTTATTTGTTGTGCTGTAAAAGTTTACACACTTAGAAATTAGTTTTAATAAAAATTACAAAGTAGAATAGTAGTGTTAGCTACAAGCTGCCATTACAACACAAAATTAACAAGTAAAATTGATTAAAAACACAAGAATTTTTTTTATATTTCTAGTAAATTATACAACGTAACATGGTAATTTTTTGCTATAATGGCAGCCTGTAACTATGCTACCATTGTACCTTGTAATTTTTACTAGAATAAATTTTTCACTGTAGCTTTTAATTGAATGATTCTAGAAGATTTTTACTTCAACACAATGAAAGTTCGGAATAAAATCTTTCAATTTAAAAAAAATGTCAAAAAACCAATTGGTTAAACAATTATAAAAAAAAAAATTCATCGAAGTTCGAAGCAAAAGTCCTATACCCTGATATCGAAAAAGATTTAATTTTATTCGAAAATACACCAAATATAGCAATGTTTTTCGGACTAATTTTTCATAAACTTTTCATTCTACACAAAATTTTTTTTCAATAGTAATACAATAAGAAAAAGGAATTTTTTTAATCTAGCTTTGTTTTCTAAAGCAAGATCTACTTTTGTTATGAATCATTTATAAAAAAATAATACTATAAATAATTTTCTTATGGTTAGAGATCGTCAATGGCTCAGTCAATAGAGCGATGGATTCGTAATCTCGAGATTCCGAGTTCGAATTCCGCTCGCGACATATTTTTACAGGCACCACTGAACGTTATATGTGCTTTGTTTACAAACACACTAACGACCTCCGTCGCTAATTAACATCGCAATGATAACATAAAATACAGCGACGTTAAAATAAAATAAATTAAGAAAAAATTAGAATGAATACAAGCTTTGTGTCTTTTTTTTATTATTAAACTATAAAAACATGTACTGATTCTGATAAATAAGAATGTATTTCAAGATTTGCTGGAAATCTTTCTTTTTAGATCCTACAGCCTACCTCACATAAAAATTAAAAATAAAATTTAAAAAGTTTTGAGACATTCTTTTTCAAATATGAAGAATTAGTCCAGCTTTATCTCGTTATTTTACAGGCCAAAGATTATTTCAATAACTTATTTATGAAAAATTTATGAAGTAAAAAAAAACAATTTTACCAAAATATATCCTTTTCAAGTTTTATGTTTTCAAACGTACATCTACGTACGTCAAAATAAAATTTACTTATAATAAGTTATAAAAATAATTTATGAGCAATAATTAATAAATAATGAAAAGTAATTAGATACTTCAAATATCTTATAAGGAAAACAAATCATTTTCTCCAAGAAACACAGTGTTGAGATGATTATGATAAATAAAAACATTTAGATGAATTTTGATCTCCGAAATAATTGCGAAAAAAAACAAATAAAATTTATTTGGCAAGATAATAAAGATGACAAGTATGTAAAAGTGAAATATTACATAAATAATACGGAATAATAAATAAAATAAACGAATTATACACACCATGAGTCGAACAATCAAATATTCATTCATATTTATATTTGCTAATGCGTACATTCATTCTTGTTCAAGTAAGTATAAAAAGAAAGAGGAAAAACGCAAGCCGTTATTGCTTTCTTTATTCATTCAGATTCAGATATTTATTGCAAATATAGTATGCATGTATACATTTAATATATTTGTGTGTTTGAGATCAAATTAGTATCGCGAGTTTTTCTTATTCAGTACCTTGATTTGCCGTCAAGGAGTGGACGCGCCACCTTTATATATACACTTCCGTTTCATTAGTTTCGTTGCATGTACCATCACGAAATCAATTCACTCCCGTATAATTTTTTATACATCTCTTATGGGAGGTGTAAACCGTCGGTAAAGAAGTTTCACTTAAAAAATGAACTATCTGCTTTTAAAAAAGGTTTCGATTATTTTATATGAAACATTTGAATAAGTGACGCAAAAATTTGATAAAATAAATTTATTATAAAGTCGAACGTAATAACAGTATTTAAAATTGATGATTTTAGAACATAATTATTGAAAATTTATAATATTTTAGTTAAGATATTATTTTTGCTCTGACAAATAATTGTATTTTGCAATTTACTAACAAGGAGAGTACCCGACCTTCGGGAAACGGATTTGGCTAAAACTGCAGGATATGATTTTTTGATGAAAAAAAATGAACCCGTGTTTTTTCTTTTCTTTGAATAGGCCCCATAAACGGAGATATAGACATTTTTTTGAAAATATAATGAAAAGGAGCTTTTATAAGATCTTGAATAACCAAACAACTAAGACTCTTACAAAAAAATGTATAAAAAATAAAATAAAGTACAGATTAAATGCTTTAATTTAAGCTTTGTTACATTAAAAAAGCTTGTGTGGTTAAAAAGTTACAGGCGATTAAAATATGCTAATGAAATAGCGTAAAAAATTGATATACGCTAAAAATATTAATAAATATGTAGTAATTTTCAATTAGGCACAACTTTTGAACCATACAAGCTTTTTTAATGCAACAAAGCTTAAATTAAAGCATTTAATCTGTACTTTATTTTATTTTCCATACATTTTTTTGTAAGAGTCTTAGTTATTTGGTTATTCAAGATCTTATAAATGCTCCTTTTTATTGTATTTTCGAAAAAATGCCTATATCTCCGTCTATGGGGCCTATTCAAAGAAAAGAAAAAACACGGGTTCATTTTTTTTCATCAAAAAATCATATCCCGCAGTTTCAGCCAAATCCGTTTCCCGAAGGTCGGGTACTTTCCTTGTAAGTACAAATGACAATTCATTCAATTTACTACTACGTTTATTAAAATTCAAGAGATGCTGTGGTAAAAAATTACAAATTAAATTCGTTTATTTAATGCTTATATTTTAAATTTAAATATTTTAATAAATTACATTGGATTGAAAAATAAATAATATCGCAGTTCGTCATTAGGAAGCTTTAGTAGAATATAAATACAAACAACGATCCCATAGAAAAATTAAAAAGTAAATTAAACAAAAGTTATAAAATAATAATAAAATATTTTAAAAGTCTTTTAATAAAACATTAAAATCTTTTATAATAAATTCTATTTTTAAGCCATATAAAATTGAAAGATTAGGCTGAAAAAAATTTAATTGTATACTCAATAAAATAGTTAAAAGTAAATATTTATTTTAATTTAACTAGATCAGGCTGGAGATTAGTTAGTTTTATAATAACCTTTAAAAATCGGTTCTATATACTATCAGCAGAAAATAAAACATCGACATTAACCTTTTTGACCAAACAGAGACAGAATAAACTGTTAACAATTTAAAGTTTATTAAATTAAGCAACGATATTTTATTTGTAATAAACGTTTTTTTAGTTATACAAATATTATATTTCTAAATATTTTATAAATATTGATTTTTTATTTAATAAATATTTATTGAGTACAATCAATTTTGTCCACATAATATATATAAATTAATCAATTGCAATAAGATAACAATTAAGAAACCATGTTTAGGAACGGACGGGCCTTTAATTTTTCTATACTATATCTTCTGACATAATTTAATTGTCTCTTCAAGTTTCATTTGTAAGTTAAAAATTATATATACATAATAATTTTAAAAACTAATTATAAATTGAATTGACTGTAATTTTATATTTTGTTCTTCAAAATATTGCAGTAATGAGTTTACATAAACCAACAATCCTTTTATCTTATATCCATTGTTTTAACTGAAACATTCATATAAAAATCTTTTAATCCTCTTAGCTTTTTTTCATTTCACTTTTAATTTTTTAAAACGTGTTTTTAGGTAAATTGATAATTAGTATAACGCATTATGCATCAAAGCTGATTTTAAACTTCTATCATTTACAAAAAGTTTGTTAAATGACATAAGAACAGCTTAAAATGTTGACCCTGGATTAATTTATGCATCTCTCTTTTAAAAATCATGCATAAAGATGTAGTCTGTTGTCAAATGAACGAGGACATAAGGAAGATATATATTTAATTATTCAGACTGCGATTTCATTGTGCGAAACTTATAATAAAAAAAGAAACTAGCAATAAATTTTTAATTTATGCAAAAATTGATGTTGCCATCAAAATCGTATTTTAGAACTGTAGTTTCTACGATTTTATTTTACTCTTTTTTGAAATGTAAAAGTTACGTAATTTTAATGTTGACTGAGAAGTTTATTATTCATTTTTATTTTAGTCCTTTTTAGTATCCTTTTTATAGCGTGCAAAGCTATATAAAATAAAGGCAAGCTTTTCAAATGTTTATTTTTCAATGATAATTAGATAGTCCATTTAAACAACTGTGTTAGAATATTTCAATACTAGATTTCATATTAGATACTTACATCAACTTTGATAAAAAATTAGCAATATTATTTTTTCTTATTGGAAGAAAGAATTAGATCTTCTTTGTTTTCTCTTTTATGGTTTATTTCCGGAAATAAACTGCTCCAATTCTTTTTTTGTGGAGGATGAAAAAATACTTCTGAGATTTCCACTTTTAAAGGTTACGTGGAATTTTCAACCACTGAACTCACACTATATACCTTTTCAGCTTGCGACATAGATCAACTTTGGGACTACCACACATTGGTTCTAGGCCCTAAAAGTTCGTTTATTCGGACCGTTAGAGCCCTTTCTCCCTGGATCATCACAACCAAGGATGCATTCTGAGAAAAAATCTCTAGTGCTTCGGCCGGGATTCGAACCTCGGTCAATAGAGCAAGCTTGTATCCGAAGTTTGAAATGTGTGCCTTAACCGATTGATAAAGAGAGATCCAGATCTCTACATTACGGACTTTGTTAAAACTTTGGCATAAGTTTTTTGATGTCAAAATATAGAGGAAACCAGAATTTTCGACTCTAACGCTTAATGTTTTCCTAATTACAGTCAATTAAAGAATATCGTTAGAAAAGTTGCTAGATTTTCAAACACTTACAGTTCTTCAGCATCAATAGCTAGAAGCCTCAAACGCTTTTCAAATAAAGGTTATATAGCAGTTATAACTAAGTAAACATTGAGTATTAGGATCTAAAATTCTGGTTTTCTCCATATTTTGATACTTGAAAATTTATATTAAAATCCTTGATCTGAAAGCCTGGACCTCTTTTCATGCAATGAACACGAGGTTCATCACACTTATTAATAAAATTAATATTAAACAATTATATCATCAATTTAAATATAAAATTTTTATTTTTTATTATTAATTTTGATCCCGGATTTAATTATACAACATTTTAATGTAAAAGATAACGTAACTCATGTTTCTCTTTTAAATCTAAATCTATTTAAAATGAAACTTTAAAACAAATTCATTAAAATCATTATCATATACTAATTGATGATAAAAACAAAAAAATTTGTGAAACCCTTTACCAAATTAAAATATTGGTATATTATTTTCTCGCACTCAGAGCGCAAAATACTATTTTGACCAGCTGTTGTGAGGGAGCAAAATACCTCTTTGCCTCCCTAGGGAGCAAAATGAATTCGAACTTTTAACAGGCTCGATAATGTAACCCGATATTTTTATACATCAGTCAGTGTGTGTAACTCGATGCTTTTTATACATCAGTTAAGTGCTTCACTTAGAATGGTCAATTCTGCGAATTGTAAATTCCCCGAATTACAAGTCAGGGGTGAACAAATTCCTCGAAAAAGTTCACATATATTAGTAGCAACTTTCAGTCTATTTAGCATTGATTTTTTCGAGTATTATTTATGTAATATTTAATCTTGCACGTTGCATCGAAGACATTTTCATATCCTTATAATATCAGCCAAGTATTCAACGCCGAATCGTAAATTTTTGGAATTACAAGTTAGCGATGGACGATTTCCGAGAAAAATCTTAAATTTGAATAAATCAAAATTTAATTTAATTTTTAATGTATTATAAGAAAAATATATATATAGTATTGAAAACTTGTCTAACTGAGATTTTTGTTATTTACTCAAGTATTAAACGGTGAATCTGCAAATTAAAAGCTGAGCGCAATAGATATTATTATTACAAATATTTA
Organism: Anastatus disparis; assembly: GCA_017163975.1. Classification (NCBI taxonomy): domain Eukaryota; kingdom Metazoa; phylum Arthropoda; class Insecta; order Hymenoptera; family Eupelmidae; genus Anastatus; species Anastatus disparis. The sequence continues at coordinate 1,715,060 of JAFFSR010000012.1, forward strand.
TGCACAAGAAGAAAAAAATCTATCGCTTTGTTTTTGAGAAAAGTAAGTAACGCGAAAATATTATAAACATAAACTTTTACTTTAGCGTTACTTACTTTTCTCAAAAACAAATCGGTAGATTTTTTTTTTCTTGTGCATAGATGTTCATAATAATAATATCTATTGCGCTCAACTTTTAATTTGAAGATACACCGATTAATACTTGAGTAAATAACAAACAACTCAATTGTTACTCGGTCAATATCAGGTTCTACTCTGCCCTGCCGTTAATGGTTTTATTAATTTTATTTTTATATTAGTAATATTATTTATTTTTTTGGAGGCGGGGGGGCGCTGCCCCCCCGAACCCCCCCGGCAGGAGCTTCGCCCCCTGCGCCCCCACCGGGGCTCCGCCCCTGGACCCCGTCCTGCGCCCCGACCTCGACTACCCCTTACGATCTTGATAGCCTTCGAACAAGATTGTACATGCTATTACAGACGCAAGTTTGTCATTCTTAGAATTTTGCGCACTTGTTAGAAAAATAATATTTTTGATGCTCTTCGCGTGAGAAAATAGTATGCGCAACGCGGGAGCATATAGGTGTTTGTCGACTCGTGCGATTTGTCGCTCTCGCTACGCTCGAGCGACAAACACGCACTCGTCGGCAAACACCTATTTTGCTCCCTTGTTGCACAATGTACTATTATTTAATAACAAATTTATAATAAAGAAATAATGATTTTAATATCATTATTTTTTATAAATTTCAATTCCAAGTTGCAAAAAAATAAATATAATTAATCATGACCTTTCACAACGTTAAACTTCACTGATCATACTTTATTTATAAACATTAAAAAAATTTTGAATTTCGTAACCAATATGAATATTTAATTATTTATTTTTTATTTATAGTTATAACATTGAGAAATTATGTAAACAGTTATTTTATAATATATTCAATCTTATCAGAGAATTATTTTATTTTTAAATGAATATAATATTTTTGTGGCATTTACTTCACAATGGAATATTTATTTGTAAATAACAATTATAAAAATTTGTGACAACGAATTTTAGTATTTAATTTTTTTTATTCAATCATTAAAAATTTTAGTCCGAAAACTAATATTCTGATTAAAATAATAAAAATATTACTTACCCAATACATTAAATACAAAGATGTAACTTCGTACTTAAAGATTGCGCATAAGAAAAATATCATAAAAGATAAAACGGGACAGAGCTATAATTATAGATTTTCCATTTTCCCTCGTAGTAAACGGGTAAAATGGCGAAAGAAGTTTTTTTTGAAAGAAGGTAAGATTCTGCACCTGCAGCAAACTAGTGCACGAATATAACGCGAGCAATATCTGCACTATATATACTTAGAGCATCTATTGCGCTCTTAAGTGTACGCGTTTGTATGCAGATTACGTTTCATAGGATATTAATCACGAATAAAAATGTTTCTTTCGTGCGAGTGCGCTCATGCCTCTTCAATTTTCCAGTAGTGTAGAAAAAAGAAAGAAAGAGAGAGAGGGAGAGAATTTCAGGGATGGAAAAAGAAAAAGAGAGGAAAAAGAAGTTCGTAATGTCTCGAAAAAGGACCAGTGTGCAGCGCTTTTAGCTACGGAGACTATGAAAAATGTAAGTCGTTTTGCCATGCGACACTTTTTTTTTAAACTCTCATGGATTATTTTTAATTGAAAATGATTTAATACAATTTACGCGTTTTTATTGTAAAATTATCGTGAATGCTTATTATAAAACATTGTTTTATTACACAAAAACAACTAAAGAAATAATTTTAGTATCCAATTAAGAAAAACTAAAAAAAAATATCATTAAATTTAAATATTGAATAAAAATGAAGTTTAGGATTATTTTTTACTAAAACATTCAAGTTTCATATTAAACTAAAACTATTTTTAAATGACTTTTTATTAAAATCTTGGAATTTTTCCTTATACATTGCATCTAGATTATGTAAAAAAATTCAAAAAACTACGATTATCACATGGCCACTATTCATTAAAAAAAACTATTTTAATTGCTAAAACATAATAAAGTAGTTTCCTTTTCTGTGAAATTGTAGTACTAAATTTCTGTAAATACAAAATCATTATATGCTTTCAGATAAAATTAATATTTGAACCTGTAAGTACAAATTGTAATTGTAACATTCTAATTAAATTAACTTTCAGATGGCTCACAACATTAATATTTATAGTACAAAACTATAAGCATTCTAGTTCTTATTTTATGTATGATTCTTGCTTTATTTAAATTATTTGCTTTCCAATTCAAATTTAGAACAAGCATGTATAAAAGTATTTTATTAGAATTTATGTTATTTAATAATACTGAAATTTCAAATATAATTAAAACTTACGTTTAAATTTATTTAAGAAATTTTTGATAATATGAATTTTTTTCCGTAATAAATTTTCCATCTACTATAAAGTAACAATAATCCAATGAAATTACAGGCACCAATTTCTATAAAGAGATTAAATTTATTTCTGCATCACTATAAGAATACATCTTTATTTCCAACAAATGAGAAAAAAATAAGAAAAACAATTAACGAAATAATAACATAAAAATAAATTAGATAATACAATGAATCATAAAGTCTTTTTATCACAGATATCCATACATTAATAGCTCATAAAAAGCTTTGAGGAAGTTTCTCGTCGTTAAATAAGGTTTCTGTTTGTGTAAAGGTATATATATCTATATTTCGGCTTGAATAGCGAGTTATATCTGCGTCGTTTTATTCTAGCTGTCCAAACTCCGCATTACGTGTCGATGGAAGGTCAGCAGTAGCCGACTTCCTTCTCGCTTGAAAAAAAAAGCAGAAGAAGAGAAAAGTAAAGTATAAAGGAAAGGGAAGTTGCGAAAAGAGAAAGAAAATCTAGTCTGGTATATATTTCTAAAGTGTACGAGAGAAAGACAGAAAAATTAGTACGATTACTTTTGTCAGATCGGCGATTCGTTGATTCGTCTTTCCCGCGGTTTGCTATATATATACAAGTTTTGCGAAGGGGATGTGAGTTAGAGCGAGAGAGATTTGTACAATTAACATCGAGTGATTGGGCACTGTCGATGGGTCGTTAGGTTCTGGCTGACCTCGCACTATACCTTACTATCACATTGTTTCTCTCTCTCTTGTTTCTTTTTCTTTCTCTTCTTTTGGTATCCTTATTTTCCTTTTACTCGTTTCTCGGTACGTGAGCAATTATGCTTCTCTCTCTCTCTCTCTCTCTCTTGGAATCAGAGGACTATGTGCGCGTGTAAAGGAAAAAGAAGGAGGGACACACGAGCAAGTACAATAGGAAAGTACGAAGAAGAAAGAAAAAAAAGGAACAAGATGCAACGTCGTCTACCTTCAAGACGATGGAGTTGCCATCGTTCTTACAGTAATTTCCTCTCCTGATATAAATTAGATGCTTTACGTGCTTCAATATCAGCTGCTGTGCAAAAAAATGAGTTCTATCTAGCTTGTTGAACGAAAGACAGAGAGAGAGAAATGAAAAAAAAAAGAAAAGAGTATATAAGGGAAGTACGATTCCGTTAGCTTCTCTCTGCTTTTCAAAGGGAGTTTCTTACATAAACTTGCGAGGGAAAATACGCGATAAATAACTTGAATTCCTTTTAGCTTGGCTCAAAATGACGTTGCGCCCTACGGGATTTTCGCTTATATTACTTATTTAGTAAAGTACACAATAAGACGATTACAATATAATATCATTAGAAGTATTACACTTGTCTTCATTTTTTTTTTAATTATTATAATTAATCATACAAACTATATTACTAAAGCTATATATTATATTTTTTATTAATTTTTTCTAATTGCTATTAATAAACTTTAGGGTATTTTATTAATTTGAAACGAAAATATTTCTATTTTAATCTAAATTAATTTGACTTAAATTGAGTTTATTTTGAATTCAGTACAAAATAAAAATAAATTTTACAAAATGTTAAATATTTGCTTTTATTCTAAAAGTAATCTGAGTTTTTAAAATTTTAAAATTTAAGTAATTAATTTTATTTGCATTGGTACTAAATATATAATTTCTTTTGCTATCATTCAATTTTTTTAATTCATAATTTTTTAATAGATATTTAATATGACCTAAATATCTTTTTTATTTAGAAATTATTAAAAATTTAATAATAAATTGATATAAATTTTTTATGATTTTAATCTTTTTTAAAAATTGGAATCAAAATGAAAGTAATATACTTTTAATTCATATAAATTTTAATTGCTCGCAATTAACATCAAACAAAAAAATAAATATTTTACCCTGAAATATATTATAAATCAGGTTATCTATTTATGGTATGAAGCATCAAAATATCAATGAACGTTAAAAATCACATTTATAAAGTTTTCCTTCACAATCTGCCCACATAGTTTCAATCATTATTTTTCAAAAGACTGTAAAAAAAGCGCATCAGTCTCTATAACTTCGATCGAGCTCTCAAATTAAAAAAAAAAAAGTATAAAAAAAGCTCAATGGGGTGCTTCAACTAAAAGAATGTTTTTAATGAAGCAGTTCTAGCGAATAGAGCAATAGAGAAGGACAAAAAACAACAAGAAAGAAAGAAAAAAAAAGCGGAGAGAAATAGCAATAATTTTAAACACTGGACTCGCATAAACGTTTACGATGAAATAGACGAGAGTAAGAGAGAGAGAGAGTAAGCATTCGCACACGACATGCCGAGTAGTATACTTTTCCTTCTCTCTCTTTTTTTTTTAACGATAACACTGCGAAACAATTTTTGTCTCTACTTCTCTTTTCACTCTATCCTTTCACTTTCCATCTCTCTTGTTCTTTCATTTCTGTATTTTTCCTATACTTTCCTTTACTATCCATATACACATGTACACCTATATATATGCACAAACTGTCTTCCTCTCTCTCTCCGTCAGTTTTATTATCGTTTTTTTTTCTTTTTTTTTCTTTTTTTTTCTACTCGGCAATACTTCCCACCGGTCATGACAACAGTTTTCACTCCCTTGTCGAGCAGTAAATCACACTGTAGCTATACGCACACGTATATAAGAGCATAAGGGTCGACGCGCCTTTATGTATTGTCAAACCAGAAACTAGCCCTGCTCATATATAGCTTTAACGTTTGGACATTTATCAATTATTTTACGTCATCTTTTTTTTTTCTTCTTTCCTTTTTTTTTGGTCGACTTGAACGACACGACAGACGATCATGTAATTTAGCCGTTACTGTACTATATGTATAAGAATAAGTTAGAAATAGAAATTGTTTTTCGCGTGCACCTATTGATGTGGTATATCAATTTATTGCTTTGTAAAAGTTTATCAATCAACAAACTTTTGTATGAAAATGTTGTTTTTGTTAATTGCCACGTAAATAAAACTAGATTTCAATATAAATTATTATAAATCTTTTATAAAATATAATTAAGATATTTTACTATTCAAATTATTCATATAAATGTTTAAGAGTAGGCATGCACTATTTTATGAACAAACTATAAAAATAAAGAATATTGATTTTTTTGTATTGTCAAGTGTTAGATTTTAATAGCTTTTTTTATTTTAAGAAGAAAACTTACTTAATAATACTATTGAAATAATCTAGATTTAAAAAGACGGTAACATAGCTTTCTATTTATCTATGAGCTTGAGACAGAAAACACCAGGTAGCAGCACTTTCTCGACCAATTTTATAAAGGACATTTTACTATACAATCGTATCCTATAATCAGTAATCAATGTTCATTAATATATTATAATTCAAATTTTCGAAATAATTTTAACATTTTTAAATAATATATATTTTTATTACATAGGTAAATTAATTTTCATTTAATTCTTTTTGAAAACTAATTATTTTGTGATATTAAAGTCATCAATTTAAAAATAACTGTATAGAATTTCACGAGCGTTTAAATTTAACTGTAAATATTGTAATTAGTTTGCTTAGTGTTGAAATTAGTAAAAATTTCCGATTTTATACACTTACATTAAAAATATATCATACACTTTTAGTTTTCGAAATTCTCAACAGAATATTTATTAAAAAGGAATATTATAAAATAAATTATTTTTTTGTTCAAAGATTTCCTATTAACGAATAAATATTTCCAAACTTTTTCTTTTTATCTTAAAATAGATTATTTAAGGTAAAATCAAACAAGCACATGAATACTCTTTAGACAAATGATTTTTTTATCTCAAAGACAACTATTCAAATTTTTTAATTTATATTATTATATTAGAAATAAACATGTGCTATATAACAAACATTTCTTATTAAAGTTTTGAATGATTAACATTTGTTAACGCAAATGCTTAATGAAGATTTTTGGCTTTTGGAAGGTACCTTAGTCGCGAATCGTGTTTAATGTGTGAGAGAGAAAAAGAAAAAGAGGAGATATCGCGAGTGGACTGCCCTCGAGGTGATAACTCCTGATTTACGCTATTTTACCCTTTTCTTATATACACTGATTCTCTCATTTTCTCGCCTATAAGTGTACATGTATATGTGCATATATACGTATATGTGTGTACCAACCAAGTATGAACCATAAAGAGAAGAAGAAGAAGAACAAGAAGACTTCAACTCCAATTAACTTTTAATGGCACTAGATAGGGAAACGTATGCCTTCTGAAGCAGTAGCAGCCAGTGTTTTTCCTCTCTCGCTTCAATTTCTCTCTAAGTTTGCTCTTTCGAAAAAAAAGAAGAAGAAAAGAAAAAAAAAGTTTCATCTTTTTGCACTCGTGTACAGTGCCTATGATGATAGAACCTTTACCCATTCCATTATAGTTTAAAGTAAGAAGAAATAGGAGAGGTTTTAAGCATAAGAATGGCAACTTGTTAAGTAATTAAGTGTCGTTCCAACTTTCCGTTTAATAATAATTTAGTAAAGCTTTCTCCTCACCCCCCCCCCCCCTAAAACTTAGACGCGCACGCGTCCTCCTCGAAGTGCCTTGGGAGCCGTTTCTTAACCGTAATAATATTATTATCAGCAGCCAGTTTGTTTTACTGCGGTGTCTCCTAATTATACAAGCAAAATAGTCACTCATCGCAATTTTTGTTTCTTATATTATATATGAAATAAAAAATTTATTTCTTAAAAAATCATTTTTTACTCAAGTTACAAAAACATTGTTATTATCAATATATTAATCTTCCAAATAATAAAATATTTTTGTATCAATATGATTGCTTTTCACTTGATTTATACTTTTTATTTTATGATTGATTTTTATATTGAATAAAATAAAATAAATTAAATTTTAGATGTGGTGTATTAAAACGTTAACATTTTGAGTATTAAACTATATTAAATGAGCTTGGAAAAATCGAGGTCTCAGTAGCTTATACGGTGGAGCAATGGATTCATAATCTCGAGGGCCCGAGTTCGACTCCCACTCTCGGTACCGATTGTACGTTACATGTGCTTTGTTCATATGAACACACTGATAAACTCCGTCGCTAATTGGCATCATAATGATGGCATAAATACGGCGACGTTAAATAAAATAATTTAAAATCATTAATTTCAAATTGTTCATTTTTTTTTCAAATATCAAAATTTCGAGCATAGAAATTTTTAATGTACCAAAGTACTTTTAAGGTCAGAGAGCAAAAATTTTCTATAGCTAACACTTGATGAAAATTCAACTCAAGTATTCAAAGGAAGCTTATAAAATACTAGTTATGAACTAATAAGTTGTTTTTAACGTCTACGTGAAATGGGTAAAATGCAGAGAATAACATCGGAAGTTTTTGATTCGAAGAACAAAAGGATAATCGAGGTCAAAAGCTGTCTTTCATTTCTCGTCAAATAAAGAAAAGTGGAAATTCAGTTGAACGTGTTGCCTCGATCAAAAGTAAATTTATTTTTGACAATTTCAAATAAAAGTGCATTAGTAAATTTAGGTCAAACTAATAACGTTTTTATAACGTCAATGAATAAATTGAAATATATCATAATTTTAATGTTTATTAAATTAAATTTGAACTTCTAAAAATACATATATTTATTTACTTATAGCACAATTGAAAATTAATATAATTTTAAAGATTGATAAAATTCTAATATTACTATCTAATGAGCAATCACGTTAACTGCTGTAATTAAAATAATAATTCAAAATAAGTACGTTGACTTGTAATGTTGTCATAAACATTATTTAATTAAATTTTTCAAGCTATTGATTCAGTAATTACGAAAAATTCAAAATTTTCATACTTTTATTATTTTAATGTGGAAACCCAAAATTCTTACCATACGCATTAAAAGTTAACATATTTTCTCTTCTAAAATGATATTATTTCAATTAAAATTATTGATATAAGTACTCGTTAGCTAGTAAGAAATAAACTTTACCGCGCTTTTATGTTACCTTAACTAAATGAGAAAAGCATTTGTCTACCTTAAATAATTAAAGATTCATGAGAAAGTACGCTATTATTGAATTTTTTATCAGTATACATTTTCATTTACAATAGTACAATGATACGTTCCTCGTGTCATTCTAATATCTTTATATATGAATATTTCTCTATATACAATATATGATGTATCTAAGTTTTAACATAGATACATCATATTTCAGAATTTTAATCCCGCGTCACCGGTACAGTGCAATGTTATCGAAAAAAAACGCCCTATGAACCCCGATAAAAAGTATTTGAAAATCTTACAACGTCTCGGCCTTTGAAAGCTTCCAAGAAGAAGAAGAAGAAGAAGAAGTAGAAGTAGAAAAAGAAGAAGACGAAGAAAAAGCGTTATAGCATACACATAAGAAAAGCAAAACGAAAAGACGAAGACGAAGAGGAAAAGAAGAAAAAAAAATAAGAAAAAGGGATGGATAGAGCATCTCCGAGTAGGGCTTGCTCGTTCGTATTCGCAGTACCACGTCTCGCACATACACGCGAATATTATCCATTTTCCTTCATCTCTTGCGCGCTCGTGGACGGCTTACGTTCCCAAGACGTTACGCATATATATATATATCTATATGAACGCAGAGCGAGAAAAAAAAAGAGAGGGAGAGAGAATCGCAAGGTTGGCATGCAGGCGAGCTGAATATAAAAAGGCATACTGGCGTTATACCACCCCCAGCCCAGATGTCACCTCGGCCTGGGACTCATTTTCCATGAGACTTTTCCTAGCTTCACCTTTTTTTTTCTTTCCTATACAACATTGCCTCGTATCTTTCTTTCTTATTCCCCTTCTTCTCTTAACCTTTAATAATTCGGACCCGTCCTGGCGCCCGACAACGCGTACGTTCGTACACCTTGTTTCTTCCATTTCCTAACGTCACATATCCCGTTTAAGGAAGACTTTCTTCTCTTCCCCTCAATGTAAATGCCACGAGCTCCCCTTACACACAAGCTATGAGAATTTCTCTCGCTCTTTACTACTTTTCTTTCCTTTACTTTACTTAAGCTCTAGTATATATATTGCATAGCCTTGACTTGCTTCAGGTACTTTTCTGTCTTCCTAGAAAGCTTTGATTTTATTTCTTTCTTGCCTGCGCGAAACGAGCTTTTCCCTTTTTTTCCTTTTATTATTCTTATCTATATACTTTTTGACATCTGCACGCTATGTGGAATATATTTTTTCTCTTTTAAATAATCATTATTTTCAAATTCGAAACAACCTACGAATTAAATATTTAGAAGCATGAAACGATTTTTGTTTTTTGTCTTTATTATAAAAGAAAAATTATTTTTATAAGAATTTTAAAATGAAACTATTAAGTCTGAAAAAAAATATATGTATATTTGGATTTCAAACTACGTTTATTTTTCATTCACCCGATATATTATTACTATTAATTTTTCATCAATGCTGAAAGAAAGAATCCACTAACTTTAAATAAATTTTATGAATTATAAACAATTGTTTTGATCATATTATTTTTTTTTAAATAATAATTTAAAAACACTAAATTTATGAACAAATTTATGCCTTAATAAATTATAGTAAGTTAAAAATTACAACTAAAAGGTATGTACAATGGTATAATCAATAGTTATTTTATGCGAGTAAATAAATAAGGAAATACAAGAATGTATTACACTCCATCCGTCAAAACTTACTTCTTTAAAGAATACAAAGATACACGATGATAGAAGACATAATGCTTTTTCCATTAACATACAAAATTATAGTATTATATAATATTGGTGATATTTTTTAATGATTTATCAATCAGTTTAAACATTAAATATAATTTTATTTATACCACTCTAACCTCAAAATCATAACTTTAATATGATTATTCGGCTATCGTGGTATAAAATATATTATGGAATGGGTGTGTAAAAGCTTTTTTACGAAACTCGTTACAACCCTCGCCTTCGGCTCAGGCTGTAAACTTCTCGTTTCGTAAATAAAGCCTTTACACACCCATTGCATAATGTACTATTATAATTCCATAAAATTCAATAAACAAAGTTTCATTAGTGAATACTAGTTTAGAATAATTTAATTAAACAATGTAACAAAGAAATTAAAAAGTATTCGTATCTTTTAACATAAAATATATTAAATTTATTAAATTTTTAACTTTACAAAATTATATAAAGTAATAAACAGTTTTTTAATACTAGCTATTGAAAAATATTGTACATATATACATTTTATATATTATTTTCATATCGTTCGCAAGTACAACAATTTAATCTTGTGTTAACTTTTAAAACAGCTGTTTAAACTTGAAAAATGATAAAATGAAATTGCTTAGCAGTTCGAAAACGTAATCGATCAACTTTGTCAATAAGTGTCTTTACGATATCAAAAAAAATAATATTTAATTTAAAAATTTTTTACTTGACAATAAATTAATTACTTTATAATATAATTGAAAAATAATTCTCAAAATAATGTTAAGAACTTAAGTAATTTAAAAATTTTCAATTTAGCTACTATGACTGGATGTAAAAGTTAAAATCTTCTTCTTGAGGATCGACCTAAACGTCCATCGAATTCCCTTTCTGCTCCTGGTGGAGGTGCAAATTCTAAGAGAACTTCTTTTGCTGTTTTCTCCACACATTTTCCATTAAGGCAAAACTGAATAGTACAAAAATGTATTATATTTATATTTAATTTACATATGACAACCCTGATAAGATTAAAAAATAAATATTTATAAATAAAATATAACTATAGATCAAATGCTTTTGATGATTAAAAATTAACCAGTTAATATGAATTCGCGATTTAATGACTATAATTTAGACTAATTGGTAATTTTATTCTACCTGGTCGATTTTAGTCATGAAAAGCATTACATTAATACCGTATTTAAAATTATTTTCTTCGGGAATAATTTGTTTCAGTTTTGAATATTCCATCAAATTTTGATATTTGATATTTATTTTATCGAGTTTTTGTAAAGACAATTCATTAATTTACCGTAAAAAAATAGATAAATTACATTTGAGTAAACTCAAGATTATTTGATTTTTATGTTCCAAATTGGGGGTTAGTTAAATAAAAAGCAAATCAATTATTTATTTTATAGTTTTTAGTTAAGAATGATTTTACAAATTATGTTCACAACTATTGTATTTATTTTATGTGAAATTTCCTGTTTAAGTTACGAAATTATACGACTAAACATTAAAATGAAATAATAAAATTAATTTACATCCAAAACTTTTCCTTAAATTTTGAAAAAGATTTCATAATGAAATAATTCATTTATTATTCTGTACATACCAGTTAAAAATTCTAGCGTCCTTTGTCGCCTTATTATTTTTTATTTATCATTTTTTATGATTTATTTGTCTCATAAATGACGAGTTTCATATTTTTTTGTTTTTATTATTAATATTAGTTTTGCTTTTTTTTATTGGTATTATGTTGTTTATCTAAATAAATAATGTAAAAAATTTGACAGCAATTTTGTAAAAACCTTTAAAAGATTTATAATTAGTGGATTAAAACAATAAATAAATTATTTCTTTTTATAATCTTTTTAAAATTTAAGACACTATATCAAATAGTTCAGTAGATAAGTGCTGGATATGGTACGCCAAAAAAAATTCTTAAACTAACGTTATAATAAATGCATGTTTTGGAGGATTCAATTTAATGGTAAAGATATTCATTTTTATGGAAAACAATAATTCTTTACTCTATTTAATACAAAATGAAACACTTCCGTAGTGTATTTTTTACATGTAAGACTTGTCTACCAATCAATATTGATTTTATATTTGTACTTCATTGAGTAGCAGTTTATTATTCGTCCAAACATAAATTTTAAAGAAAAAAAACTGATTTTTTTGTAAGAATTTACAATTAAAATACATAAATCTGAGAAACAATAAACTTACATATCCATCCATACAAGGAGAACCTTCAGCGGCTGGAGCAACTGGCATACACTGACCTCCGGAATCCAGAATCAAACAATCCAATCTATAACAGGCACTTTCATCTTTCTGAAATCAATACGGATAAGCTAGTCATAACCTTTGATCAATGTGCGATGATTAATTAACTAGATAAGTTTAAATCTTAGACAAGATTGTAAAGCTTGTATACATTAGTCACGAGTAATGACGCAAATACAAATGTATACTCATACTATATAAATAAAGTACAATTTCAAACAAAAGTTGTAATGAAAATTATTCACTGAATGTTTTTTAAAATGATTTCCTTATTATATATGTATATTTAAAATATCTAATAATAATTTAAAAATTTAATATATAATTTAACGATATTTAATATTTTGATAATAGTTGTGAAATATATTACATTACAAGCTGTAGTTCCTCTTATTCGATCACATTGTTCATCAAGAGAAAGAATTTGACCTGGTAAAACACGTTTTACTGGTCTAGTAATCTTTGGAACATCGGACAAGCATAGAGCTTTTACTGAACTAAAACATTATTGATTGAAATAAAGTTAGTAATTTTAAAACAATAAAAAATTAAAAATAAATTTAAAGGTGATAGTAACCCAAAAAATTCCAGAAAATAATTCATACTACAAGTTGACCATTTGAATACACGTTCAGTGAAAGTTAACATGCCTGTCATCATATAACCACCGCTTGGAGGACATACTGTATGTTCTAGATCATCGTGTGGAGCACCCAGTCTGTATAAAGTAAACGAAATTTATTTAAATTTTCAGATAATGTGATATTTACTTTTTAATATAAACAAAACTTTAAATGTTTAAAATCTTTTGTTAATTCAAATAAATAATAATAGAAGGAAACTCAACAAAGTACGGTACTTCTTCGTACAGTAATTTTACTTACAAATGGCCAACTTCATGGGCAGCTGGAATTATCCCTGTATAACCACCGTTATCCTCAACAATTGCAACGGCATTTATCCTCCTATGTATCATACTTACTGCACAAGCTCCTCCCCTAACTGCAAAACCTACGTTTAAGAAATTTATATTGTTTTAGTATCTTGTCTTATTTTATATTATTAGGTAAGTTTAAGAAATAATAAAAACTTACCTAAAGTAGTGCAATCAAAATCATTATCATTAGGTTCGAGGTTGCACAGATCCAAACTGAAAAAACAATCAGTACATTATACAAATTATACAGTAAGTAAGTACTAGTGAAATGAATATCTTAAATAAGCGTACTTTGTCATCGTAACAGCAATATCAAAATCAGTCTCAAATTCAAATGTTCTACGAGCTTTAGTTTCATTAAATGTTTCATAGAAGAAATATTCTCCCAAATGGTCTAAAGCTTCATCAGCATCTACAATAGGACCATTCGCTTCTCTATTAACATATTTATTAAAACGATGATTTTGAATGTAAGGAGCGCCCCCCGGATCCTGCGAACAAAGATATATTAAAGTCATGTATCATTATTTGTTTATTCAGAATTCTGAAATAATCAATTGATGAGTAAAATATATACCGTTGCTACAACAATACCAGCAATATTCAAACGAATTTCCGGTTTAAGAAAAACACGATATCTTAAATCAACTGCATTCCAAAATGAGATAACGTAACGCTTCACTTCATCAAGAGTCTTGAGAGATCTGCAAATGATAAGTGTATATAACTATTAATTTTATTTCCATTTACGAGATTCGAAAAGATTAATTGTTTCATTAGCTTACAAAAATTCATTATATTCCAAAATTACTAAAATTTGAGGGTAAATTGTTTTTGGTGGTGTATTATTCAATGGTGCTGAACGTTTCGATCGAGAACCATCAGTCTCTTCAGTCCCTATAATTGATATCAAAATAATTAAAAGTCTAATTAATTAATTAAATAATTAAATGTGAAATTGCTTACTTGACCGTATCCCAGACAATTGTATTTCTTTTTTCTTGTAAACAATATGGTCATGAGTATGTTTAAGATTAGGATGATAAACAGTACGATTGGATATAGAAAGGAAATCATCATAAACGCTACGTTTATTTCTTGAATATCGATTGCGCAACCTTCGCGGCAACGGTTGAATAACAAGATCGTCTCCAATAGTTCCTTCCTATTATTCAAATAAAGGAAGAAAATTATTTTTTCTTTTATTATCATGTTAATGCTTTGCATAATTATGTTTTCGAACGAAAAATAATTATGTTGAATATCACTTACGAATAGGATCTCTCCATCTTCATCGTAACTGCTTGTTATGGCAGCGAAATTATAAGGATCTTGATAGAAATAACTCATGTCTTTAAGTGCCTACAATATTAAAAATTTTTTTAATATCTGTATATTTATAAGTTATATAGATCGTAATAGAAAAATAGTACATTAGGTATTTTGGTGTACTTAATGCCCATACTTAATGTTGGATCACTTTCTGCTATATACATCGGTGTATTTACACTGGCTAAAAATCCTTCAGTTGGTTCTAAATATAATTTAATATCTTGCTTAAAACTATTTAATTGTACTATATGATGAGGCGATTCAGGCGGACTATTTTCATGAATCGTGTGAGCAACAGGAACAACTTCATACTCAGGAACTAAAAAGTAGATTTAATTAAAAAAATGTAATAATATTTTTTTATTAATAAATTTTAATTCAATCATACCATTATCATGGTTAGTTCTAAATATTAATTCTACTTCATCAGGGGTCATAGATTCGTGAAGCTAAAAATGAATTTTTCATTGTTAATAAAATCATCGTGATTCTAAATAGAATTTACTAAATAAATGAAATTGCTACTAAAAAAGTAAAATTTCTCAGTTTCTTACCTTAGCACCATGACTGGAAACTACTAATACCGAGAAGGTCAATATTAAAAAAAATATCATGGTTTAGTAATCTCACTTTTTAAAATAATAATAAAAAATAAGTAACCACCAACTACTTTATTCTAGACTAGCTTATTGTGAATCTCATTAAAAATTATTTTTTCATACTCAAAGAAAAAGAAAATACAACTGATAAGTTATTGCTTTTACTTCGTAATTAGAATTAAGTATGAAACATTCGCGAGGTTGTTGAAATGCGTAAAAAAATCATTTGAGAAATCATTATAAGCCGTGGAATTGAAAATTAACTGTTTGCTAACTTCTAATCGAACACTTGTACTTACAATAAATTAAAGAGCAAACCAAAACGTCATGCATTGTCTTGATACAAAAAAAAAAATAAAAACTCAACATTTGTATTGGTATAAATATATAATTAATTTATACTATACGTGTCGATTAAATGATTGTAAGTACTAAGAGATAATTATAAAATTGTGAAAAAAATGTTTTCTTTTTATTTATTTCAATGTTACGTTTTTATAAAAATAAAATATTTTTTAGATGAGTATATAAGTAACTATTTTTGTTATTTACGTAGTGTAGATAATAAAATAAAAACTAATTGATAGTTTCAAATGTATAATCACGGAAGTATCTTATATTTTTTTCATTTTTATATATTAATAAAATCATTTATTCACCAGGGTTTCGGATAGCGGATTTTGCTCAAATTTCGGAAGACAATTGTGGATGCAGAAACATGAAGAAAGACAAAATTTTAGACCCTAACGCTCAATATTTTTTTACTTATGAGAACCTAAAAAATTTTACTGTAAAAGTTACTAGATTTTCAAACGCTTATAGTTCTTCAGCAATAATAACTATAAGCTTAAAACTTTTTTTAAACGTAAATAAAGCTAAAATTTTTCAAAGTGCCAGCAAGTAGCATTAGTAGAGAAATAAAAATTGAACTTCAATTTTCTTTTAAAAACATTAATTAGTGAGGCAAAAAAATATGTTTTCATATACTCTAACTACGCTTTCGGAAAGGTTTGAGTTTAACTACACTGAAAAAAATTTTTTCGTAACTATTACAAGGGAAAATGGTAGCGATGGCAGCCTGTGCGTTCGCTACCATTCGCCCTTGTAAATTTTACAAGAAAATTTTTCTCAGTGTATAATTAAAAAAAAAGTCTTAAGCTTTTACTAGTGTTGAAGAATTATGAGCGTTTCTAAATCTATTAACATTTTCAGTAACTTTTTTAATTGCCTGTTACACAGAAAATATTGAGCGTTAGAATCTAAAAATTTCGCTTTTTTGTTTATAAAGAAAAATTTGTTTGGTGAAAATTACTATATGGCATAGTAAAACTGAATTTATTGTCACAACCATATAATACATAGTATTCCTCACTATATATAGTAACAATATATAAATTCAATTAATTTGGATAACTATTTAATATAATAATTTAATTATTTTAACCAATAATATATTTACTAATAAATGTAACAAAATTTTATTTTCATTTTTATATTATACATGGATAATATTCTTTACTAAATTTTTATTGTAATAATTATTTATATAGAAAATATACAATTGGCTCAATAAAAAAATTTATCATACAATTTAATATGCTATAACTAACATGCTTTTTTTGCTACTCAACTTTTAGAATTTAGTTAGTAATATAGTATGTATTACTGTATTTTTAGTGAACCTAACTAGAAAATTTTTTTAACTAATGCTATAAAGTCTAGTAGTAGCCGTATTAAACTATATTGTATGGTAATATTATAGTAATAGTTACCATATTTTTTCTCTGTGTATCTGTAATTTTATCAAATTGGAATTACAAGTTTCAATTAAAAATTAGACTCATGGTAACAACTTTTAAAAATAGTAGAAAAAGTAGTTTTTGGTCAAACATTTAACGTTAATATCACATAAAATAAATAGTTATAAAAAATAATACGAAAAAATGATATAATTAGTTAATATTATAATAATGAATGATATTTTTATTAGGGATTCTTATTACGAATCAAATTGTTATTAATATATCATTTTATAAATACCCGATTAAAAATGTAATGCATTAAAATATGCTCTATCAAAATTAAAATTTGAAAATTAAAAAAAATTAATTTTCTTCATATTATTTCCACTTTTATTAAATAAATGAGTTTAAATTATCCTATCTTAATAGCAAAAAGTATAATGAATAAATATTTTTTTTTCATTAAATATTCATTCATTAAGTAATAACGGAAAAACTACGTCATTTGCTTAAAATGTTTACGTTTAATTATGATAAGAAATTATTATACTTACCGATATGATAATCTTGTCTGTCATTAGGAAAAGTATATGTTCAAAATTTATTTTCAATTAGTAATTATTTTATCAAATTTTATGCCCGAAAAATAAAATTAAATAAACGAATAATTCTTATTAAAATTTATCATTTCATTTTAATTTTTAGATTGTTTTATATTTGAAAAAAAATTGACACCTAAATAAAAATAAAAATCAAATACAATATGTTTATTTAATGAAACTAATAAATAAAAAGAAAATATTAAAATTAAATTTGAAATATTCATTGTCTTTTTTTTATTTAACACCGCTGTATTTGTGCTATCACTTTGATACTAATTAACGACAAAGGTCATCAGTGTGTTTGTGAACAAAGTACATGCCACGTACAGTGGGGTACTTGCATCAATCAGCCGCCGAGAGCGGGAATCGAACTCGGTACCTCGAGATTACGAATCCATCGCTCTACCAACTGAGCCACTGACGACCTCAAATATTCAATGTTTATTTTATTATCTTTTTTTATTTTTATTTACAGAGTAATTTAATCAAAAAATCTCAATCTATTAAAAGAAATTACATACATTTAGAAAATATTTTATGATTTAATAATAATGGACGAATTTTCTAAAACTCAGAGAAAATAATAAAATATATATCCTGCATTTCTTTTATTTTCTTAATTTGACAGCTTATAAAAAGAAACTCGTTTACTACAAGATTGCAACTAATCTTAATCGGTAACAGTTGTTTGATAAAATAAATATTTAATAATGATATTTTGACAATTTATAAATACAGACATTTTTAAATAATGTATTGGAATAAAAATCAGCAGTCCAATTATCATGTTTCATTTCATTTAAAAATCTTGTTGTTAATGCAAATCAATAAATAAACCAACTTTGTTTTTTATTTTGTGAAATTGCTTTTTAAAAATACGAAAATAAAATGCATATTAAAATATTTGCAATAGCTCTTAAAATATTTTGGATTCGGACAAAAAAAAGGAATTTGAATGAATGACACAATGATTTATATAATACAATTATACACTACAGTTTATTTATACGCTACAAAGGTTTCGTTTACAAGTTTTTTTTTGTTCGCCGGTAATTTTTGCTGCTTCTGATGGTAACAAACATATTAAACTGCCGGGGTCGCATCGCGACATTGTTGTTGTGCGCACATTTGACGCAAAAAACGTACTTTATAGTAAAAAAAAAAACAAAATAAAATAAATTGGAAATACGCTCTCGTGCGCCAAGTCAAGTCTCGACGATATCGCACATAAATACAGACTCAGACGTAAAAAAAAATAGAATATAGAAAGGAGAGTATAAAGGGAAGAAAAAAAGAGGGCTAGAAAATTGAGAATCAAAGGGGGCATTCCTCGCGATTCTTCCGTGCGAAAAAAAGTGCGTTAAGCTGTCGCGAACTCGTCCCGAATAAGGATGAACGATCTCACTTTCTCTCTCTCTCGCTCTCACGCACACACTCTCGCTCTCTTATTTTCTCTCTCTCTCTCTTGAAAAATATATCACGGATCGACGCGCTCCATCAACGCGACGCAGAGATGGAAGAGTAAGGGAAAAAGAGGAAGATAATTCAACAAAAGATGAAGAATACAAAAAAAAGAAAGAAAGGAAGAGTTAAAGGGTAGGAGAAGAAAAGGAAAAAATCTCCATATGTATCTTCCAACTCTAACGTCGCAAGTCCATCTTTTCTTCTTCGTTTAATTTTCTCACATTATTCCTTTTTTTATACACTCATTCGGCTTTCTCTATCTCACGTTTGAGAAAAAAAAATTTTTTTTTTTAAAGAAAAAAAAAGAAACAATTCGCCGGACGCATTTTCCTGTCTGTGTGACGAATTGATCGCATTATATCAACAGTCGTTGCGCTTCGCCCATGACGAGAGCACCTCGGCCTTTATTATTTATCTTTTTTTTCATATTCACTTCTTCTCGTCCGTTTATACTGCTTTATCTACTGCCTCGTCCGGTTCTCCTTACGGAATTTTTCCTCATTTTTCTTATCCTTGCTGTCTTCCTACGTTTTCTTTCAAACGCTCGTTCGTGTCACTTCTTTTTTAGCAAATCGTCTTGAGGGACGCGCAACAGCGACTTTTCACTGATTGCAGATGGCACAGCCATGTCCTCAGCCTGTCGATCAGCTCCGCGCAATCCGTCCCCACGTCCTGGCATTCACCGGCCTCTGTTTCTGCATTTTCACAAATAAATCAAATTGTTTTTTAGTTTTTTATATTAATTTATATGGAATTAAAATTTTCTTATTCATCACATTGAGATTTTATTGACATTAAAGACATACTTCTTTATATATTATGGATTTTTACATTGAATTTGAAACTTTTAGATATTTTACAAAATATTTAAAAATCTAAATTAATTAGCAAAAAAATTTCATTATACATTATTGAATTTTATTATCACCAAAATATATCATAGTAGATATATAAGATAGAAAACACCAGATGTACACCAGATTAATCAAATTTATTTATTTTTTTAATTTTATTTAACGTCACTGTATTTTTGCTATCATTGCGATGCTGATTAACGACGGAGATTTTCAGTGTGTTTGTGAATAAAGCACATGTAACATACATAGGTGCTTGCATCAGTCAGCGGCTGAGAGCGGGATTCGAACTCAAGACCTCAAGATTACGAATCCATCGCTCTACCGACTGAGCCACTGGCAACCTCAATATTGACTATTTTAAATTAATTTACTAAATTTACATAATTAGAAATTATAAAGAAAAAATTTAGTTAAAATAATTAAAAAAAACATCATCTTAATTTTAAAATGTCAAATAAAATCTCAAATAAAAAATTGCTTTGACCCTGTAAGAAAGATATTATAAGATGAGTACAGATAAATAGATTTAAGATATTCGCTGAAGTATTCGTAGCATGTAGTGTACAAAAGTATTTGAGTATTAAAGTAATAAAGTTAAATTTTTTTTGCATGTAAAAGTTATTGCAATCTTTTCAATGGCTGTTAACTAAAAATATTTTTAAAAATCACATAAACAACAATATTAATTAAATCAATATGAAATTAAAACGTGCTTTTTCAAGACCATTGATTAGATTGCTTTATTTTATGTTAATTTAATGAGATATAAATGTAAGTTTTTACAAATGAATGATTTTGAAATTTAGTTATATTGAACGTACTTAAAATTTTATTTTGGTATGCAATTAATCAAAATTTTCAAGTTTAATTCAATATAAAGAAATAAATGATATTTGATAAAAATTTTCAGAAATTCTTGTCATAAAAAGAATTTATATTTACATTAGTAACACACACTCATACACACATAGTTATAATAAACGCAGAATTAAAAATGTAAGTATAGAAGTGTATGTCCAAGTACGAAAAGTGTTTACGTAAAATTCACAGTCATGTAGTGAAATAAAGGTGGTAGACATAACATTAAGAAAAATTATTGATTTCATTGTGAAAATATTATCTTTTTAACGTCAAAGCTTATAAGAAAGAAAAATCAAAATAATCGACGTAAATCAGTCTTAAATAAATTTACGTCGTTTGTTTTTGTCGGCGAATAAAATCATGATATGCAGATAAGTCAGGCGATGCGAATTATGAAACGAATCGAGACAAATGTTATGCTTTGAAAATTTATGATGACAAAAAAATGTATTCAAGCTGAAAATAACAAAACTGAAATATATTTGTTAAAAGAAAACAGAATTGAAATGATAATATTTGCAAGAAAACAAAGCTTTAATGTTATATAAAAAGTAATAACAGTATGAATTATTATAGGCTAGATCCAAATTTCATGATGAAATTGAAAAAATAGGTTCTAGAAAGAATTAGAGAAGAAAAGAGAAATATAGATCCAATGAAATAAAAATGTTAAACATAAGACAACGAAGAGTTTATGAAAGTTCAATAAAATTTTGTGATTATTTAATAAATTTGAAAATTAGTATTTAATCAGAAGAATTTATATTGGAATGTTGAGCGAATAAAAAAATATTAGAACAAGACAAAATAGAAGTCGTAATAAACAAAGTTCTGAAAAAAGAAATAACTAGTATATTAGTAATCTAGAATTGAAGAAGATAATTTTAAAAACAGAAAAGAAATTGTTATAACAGAAGATCCATCAAAACGTAGAAATAACAAGGTAAGATTGAAAAATTTGAAAGATGTCAGTATAGAAAGAAGAAGTGCTGGATTTGAAGAAATATAAACATAAAAATAGAATTATTGTTAAAAATAAAAGATTAGAGATTAAAAAAACTCCAAAGACGAGAAAAATTTTGAAAAAAATGCCAATAGTATTGAAAGAAAGAAGATGCCGTAAGTATTTTAATAAAACACAGAATATTGAGAAAAGAAAAAGGTAAAAAAATTGGGCACCCAAGAAAATTTTGAAAAAAATGCCAATAGTGTTGAAAGAAAGAAGATGCCTAGTATTTTAATAAAACGCAGAACATTGAGAAAAGAGAAAGATAAAAAAATTGGGTGACCAAGAAAATTTTGAAAAAAAGAGAAATATAATTTTGCCAATAACGGCCTGAACGAGCTTCATGATAACTCTAATTCTTACCATGACCGTAATTTTTCGGAGCATATTGGGCACCATTGTTGCTCTTAGTAACGAGCGACGTTGTTCTCGCGGTTGTCTCAAACCTATACGGTGTGACTTTTGGATAACTAACGTCATTCGGACTGTCATTATCTTTTGATTTATACGCGTACGAATAATCATAAGCATTGGTCTTCTTGGTGGTTGTCGGAGTCGTATAAGCGTTATAATCATTATGGTAATTGTAATTGTATTTCTTTTTGTAATCGTCAGTAATGAAATTACTGACTGTCGAGTATGTGTAATGAGTGTACGGCGTTGATGCCGTTGTATAATATGACGTCGACAATGACGTCGTTGGGGTCGTCGATACGACCGAATTTGTATAAGGAGACGTATAATACTTTGATTGATACGTGCTGCGCGTCGTGCTTTCCCATGGATACCTGCATATAGTATATTTTTTTAATTCTATTATCATGTTTTTTTCTTATTATTTCAATTTAATGAGGATAATAAGTTATTTTTTAATAATTTCATTATTAAATAATATTTATTGTATGCAGCATACGTTAATATAAGAAAATTAATTTTAAGGTTTCATTTTATTGTTTGTGCCATAGAACAAAAATAAAAAAGGATTTAAAAAATACTTCAAAATATATTTCTATGCAAAATATTTCTAAAGATTGAAAAAAGTAATTATGAAACAGATGCGTTTCTTATAATTCTTTTTCCGATATAATTCTTTAATCGATGAACTATTTTGAACAATAAATATTAAAAATAAATTCATAACTTGATAGCTGCAGTTTTAAAAATAAAAAAATATAAAAAAAAGAATTTATATTATTACTATTTAAGTTAAAATAAAACTGAAATTGTTTAAAACAGATATTCAAAATGATAAATGTCCGTAAATAGCAGCTATATATTCCTGCATATTACCTGTATTCTGTTGTACTGGTATTATATCTCGCATACAACGGCCGACTTTGCGTAGCGGCGTTGTAAAGGTTGTCTCGTCGCACGTACGTTGGTACGTTTTGTGTATAATCAGGAATGATGTTCTCATGCTCAGCAACGCACTTTCCATTCAGGCAGTACTAAAAAATAAAAAAACATGTTAATATTTTATTTACTAAAATACATGTACAATGTTAGAAAGTGTATCTTTTTTAGAGCAATAAAATATATTTTTTACATAAAAATTATTTTCTTTTTGAACAAAGTTATTTTTTTTATCAAACGAACAACAATGACCACAAAATAAATTTAATTGATGATATATACATCAAACTATGGTGATTTTCTTATTTTATTATTTATTTTATTATTTGTTTTTATATTTTGTTACAAAATAAAATGAATATCTTTTTATTGATAAAATTCCAATAAAATAAAATAAAAAATAAGATAACTTTTAACATTGTTTTCCACACTTATTATACAATATGCAAAAGAAATATTTTATATCCCTTTTTTACCTGAATTCGTGCATTAATCTTTTAATTATTACTGAATATTGATAAAAAATTTTTTTTAGATTATTTTTCAACTTATTTTTATATTTAGCCAATTTTTATATAAAGAGCGGCATTTGATATTTAAAAATTAATTTGAAAAAGAAAAAGTTAGTTATTGGTGAAAAAAGAATTATATTTTTCTCTAAATCACTGTTATTTAATGTTTACAATCGATAATAATGTATGGTATATAAATTATATACATTCTTTTAATAAAAATATAAAAAATTGCTCTTGATAATTCTATTTACGTTTTAATAGATAAATTAAAAATTTATAAATCTTACTTGACCATCTCCACAGGGAGAGCCTTCAGCCGCTGGCCTATAAGCTACACAGTAACCCGAACCAGCGTCAAAGCAAAATAGTTGTGCACAAACACGATCGTCTTTCTATATTTCGCAAATAAAAAAGAAAATTACAGAGTTAGATAATTCGGGTTACATAAATGAAGAAAAGAAAAGCATATCGATTAGTATGAAAAGAATAGGGAAAAACAGAAATTCTTACAAAGCAAGCGCTTGTTCCACGATCCTTTCGACACTGAGCATCAAGTGACAATAATTTTCCTGGTAAAACTCTTGGCAGTGCTTCATCCTCGTGAGGAGCATTATAAAGACACGTAGCGGTATCTCCACTGAAAAAATTTTATTTAATTATTATGCAATCGTTTATTTAATTCTTACAACATTAAATATTAATAGAAAAAATCATAATATCTTATTGTTTATTATATAAAAGAGAGACATAACAAACTACTATAAAAATTTGTAATACATTAAATTTTTGTTTGATTTAAATAAATAATTTCTTACTTTAAGAAATGATGAAAAGACGAAACGCTACAGTGAGACCATTTGAAGCCTTTTTCCGTATGCCTGAGATCACTCATGATATAACCATCTTCCCAACGGCACTTTTCAGCTCCAGGTCCACCAAGGTAGCTAGGTGGTGGCGAGCCATCGTGCACGGCACCCAATCTAAACATTTTTTTCAACTTTTAGTTATGTACAAAAATAAATATTCAAATATTCTATTAATTATTTAAAAAAAGCATTCGTTTAATTTATTATATTTTGTAATGATTGGATATATGAAGAAAAATTATAGAAAATAAAATTATAAATTCTTTCAAACAAGTTATTTATCATTTTAACCAAGAAGTATACTTGATTTTTAATAAAAATTACTGTTTATGTGCAAAAACTTTACATAAAAAAGTTTACTTGATATATTCGAAATGTTCACTATAAGCAAAGCAATTTTTGCTAAAGAATTAATAATTTTTATACAAAATCAAATCGGTTTCGCAATTGAAATCTAATATAGTAATTTTTGCTATAAAATTATTCTCCGAGTGGAAATCAATTAATAAATTATTTATATGTTCGTACATAAAAAATATTTTTAAAATTATATTTCATATAGACTATTACAATTCAAATTATAAAAACAAGTAATATCGCTATAAAACTAAATGTTCTTTGTATACATTGCAAAATATAATATTACGAAATAACATTTATTCATTATGCCACTTTACTTCAACTCTGCTGTTATAATTTAAAGAATTGAATAATCTAAAGGTCTTAAGAAATAATTTTTAATTGGTTTGAAAAGCACTTATTTATTTCATGAAGTAAATAAGGTCGTATTGACTTATTTTCCAAAAAATCAATTTGAATTACTTATTTAAACAATATACATTTTACAAATTAATAGTTGATGTAATTTCCTTTCAATGAAATTACTCTGATTAAAATAATCGAAAACAACTTTTTAAAAATTGTTGTTATTATTTCATGTAAATAAAAAAATTTCAAGTAGGGCACTTTCTCCACGTAATATAAAAATTAAATTTACAATATTAAAAAAAAGAAAAAAATGAAGTAAAATCACTATAGAATTTTTTTTTCAAAAAACTTTTCTAATAAAATTATTGAAAAATTGTTCAAGCTTCACGCTACAGATTATGAGCATTATAAAACATAATTGACGAAGGAAATTGTCAGGCGCACAATAAAAATTGATAATTTATTTTTTTTCTTCATCTTCGTTCTTTCCTTGAACCCCGGGGCTTTAAAAAGAATTTTTTTTTCGCAGCGACAGCATGTTTATATTGTAACATGTAATTTACTTACAAATGGCCGACTTCGTGAGCAGCAACGATAATGCCGCTAAAGCCGCCGGTGTCTTCTATTATAGCCACCGAATTGACTTTTTCAAGTCTCTTGTTGACGACGCAAGCTCCACCCACGTACGCGAAACCTATGCAGAGAATATTTATTAGCCAATTCCTTTGTGGTGTGTTCCCTTGCCTTATGCTGATTTTTTTTCTTTTCTTTAATTTTTTTTCTTCATTTTCTTTTCTTTTTTAGTCAGAGGTTAAAGAAACTAAATACTTTCGGTTATTATATTTAGCAATAAAAAGCTCTTTCTTTATTTGTAATCTTTACTGTTAGATTTTAATTAATACCAGAGCATTATTATGTAGTTATGTTTAAAAGTGCCTTTATTCTCAAATATAAATCAGGATTTATCAATAAAAAAGTAAATAGTAAAAGTTAGTAGAAGACATAAATTTTCAAATAAAAACACTTTTTGTTAATTCACTGTTAGATGTCGTTATAGATTTATAATCTGGTAAGATATTAATTATTATCGAAAATAAGATTATTATAAGCAATGTAGCAATCGATGATAGAAATTAGAATTGTTTTTTCGAGCGTTATTATGGTTATTGATTTGTAGCGTTTTAATATCACGTTATTTTTTTAAGCCTTAGACACTTAGAGCATATTCCACGTATAAGCGCCATGCATCTGGTGTTAAATTTTATATCGTTGTACGGTATTATTTATCAAATAATTATTAATAAAAATCCGAATGAAAAGTCTAATATTATTCTACTTGATCGTTTGAGTTGAAAATTTAACGTAATCTAAGTAAACACAAAATAATTAACCAAATTATTTAAAAAACAATCATTCTTTGTATTTTCTATAATGTTAATTTACTTTTAAATGAATAAACTACATGTTATTTTTTCAAACTAATAAAAAAAACCGATTTTAATATACCATTACACAATTGAATAAACGCTTTTTCTTTAATGCAGAAAATAAAATTTTCACCTCATTTTTTTTTTTGTTTTTTTTTTAAGACTTACCGACCGCACTATCCACGTCAGTAAGGCAGCCAAAGAGCGAAATAAAAAAAAGAATACATGTATATAGAGAGTCTTAAAAGTGACATTCGTATAAGAGAGAAAACAGAGTATAAAATTTCAAAGTAAGAAGTTATACGGCGAAAAAAAAAAGAAGAGAGTCTTAGCCAAAGAAAGAACTCCTCTCTTAGGAAAATGTCGCGCGTAGTTTGAGAAACGAATTTGCTGTGCCCGCGTCTTTCCAGTATTCTCTCGCAGTTATTTGCGTAAAATTTAATTGCTCTTACATTTGGGAGGATGAAACTTTTTTTCACTCTCAAAAAGGCTTAGAATAAATAATTGCACAGAAAAAACAGTTAAAGTCAATTAGCTCAGAAGCTGATTAAATTTTATTAAGAAATTTTCAAGTAAGGCTAAATTAAATTCTTTTAATTATATTAGCTTACGGATAACTGCGAGGCAACAAATAAATATATATGTATATCATTCTTAATTCTAACGCTTTATTTATGTACATAACGTTAAATTAATGTGTAAAATTTTTATTAAAACAAACTTTAAACGCAACACTGATAACTCAAGAGATTTTGAATCTCAAATCACGCTACAACAGAAATATAATATACAGAAAAAAAAAACGGTATACAGAAAACAGATAAAGACATATGTGCACAATAAAAACAGCAAGAGACACATCAACTTATGTAAACCAATAGAAAATTTAAGAAAAAAAACGTAGTAAGCGTAGATAATTTTTGACAGAATAAAAATAAAATTAGACACAAAGTGATAAAAAAAATAGTGTAAAAAAGCTTAGTTTTCTGATTTTTGCTGCGAGTATTGAAAAAATAGTGATAGAAAAAAATAAAACAAAGTGGAAACGGAAAAAATAATGTCAAAAAAAAGTGTAAAAGCCTTTAGAAAATTAACCCGAAGTGAAAACAAATAACACACATGAAAAAAAAATAAACAAATTAGAATAAAGTAAATAGAAATGCAAAGTGTCTCGTTGCAAAGATTAAAATATATAGATCATTTGATTGATTTATGCGTGACATTTTTTTATAGTTTTGAGAAAATTGCGCATGATTTTTTTTTTTAATTTTTTTGTTCACGTTTTAAATCACGTGACAAACGTACCTGCGGTTCCTCTATTGCACACGTCATTCGCGTATTGCCTCCTGCACATATCTAATCTGTAACGCAACAACAAAAATATTCTCTTTTTAACATCTTTGTACTCATATAGTTTTTTTTTCATCTCTCGGGGAAAAAAGAAAATTTGTTGACGTGCGCATCTCATGAAACAATATATATGAAAAAAAAGTAATAAGAAATAACATATAATATGATATTCTTGTATAACTAACTATAACAACGTTGACATATAAACAGCTATCTTCATAACATATAAAACGACATATATCTGCTATATGGATGTCATTCCAGGAATGGTGGATTTATAAAGAAAAAAATGTAAAAAAAAAATAATGTGAAAAAATTCTTTAAAAATAATATGGAATAGTAATGTTTAAAGGATGATATAGATTGAAAGATATAAAATTATTTGAATAAATCGGGTAGATGTATAAAACAAGTTGTTGTTGCTCGAATGTGAATCGAGTTTTTATGAGCCTTCGCAGCTTCCGATCCTTCGTGTTTGTCTGAATCTTTTGTTTGTTTTTTATTGTTAAAAAGGTTAATAGCTGTAATTAATTTGGATTATAAAGTAAATCACGTCAATGGTAAGATATGATGTGAAATAAAAATGCTACGAATTGTTTTTTTTTTGTTGGTGAAAAGCGATGACACAATTGATTGTGAAGATATTTTTTTAGTGCGATTTCCACAAAAGTCCGCTCGTCTAAGCATTTCAGAAACGCGCGGTCGAGTTCATTTTCGTTTCGACTTCTTTTTCTTTTTTGTTGAACTACGGGTCAAAAGAGAATTGCCAGCGTGTGCAGAATTTTATAGTTAATTTTTTTTCTTTCGTTATTTTTTTTTTCAATCTACGACATTTCTTATATGTGGTCAAAGACGGACGGACATTGAGAGGAAATTTGATATAAAAAAAAGTGTTTAAAATGAACATTACTATTACGATTATGCGCCAATTTTTCTACTACGTTGCTTTACGCTCTACTAAAGCATAAAGTGCACGCGCAAGTGAGACACATGCGGCACGTGACTGAAATATATAATTTGCCAGGTGAGCAAAAGAAAAATAAAATGAAAAAAAAAAAAAATATTGAAAGAAGAAGAAACGTATAAATGTGTGTAAGGAAAAGATACACGCGAGTCAATGCGTTTAAATTTTTATAACTTCGACATCGATAAGACATTGGACATGAAGAGTCGATTAGTCACGTGCTGCGTGTTTCTTCGCTTTCTGACCCTTTTCTTTTATTTTTTTTACTTTATATTTCTGCAGCAAACTAAAAACTACGACCTCACTATATTGCAAACTTATTTATAACCCAAGTGCATGCTTTTCTGCTTTTCCAAAAAAAAAATATTTAATTACACGTCGTCAAAGTCCACTGCAAATTAAATCCTCATTTTCAATTTTGTAATGAATATTTATAAAATTATTATTCATTTCATTATTGAAAAGTCATTTAACGTAAATAAATTGTTAATTTAAGAAAAATTATTTTAAGAAAACAAGTGTTCGCCGTATTTACTTGAATCAAAGTAAAATAAAAATTCTATAGAACAACAGTAATCTAATCTCGAACAATCAAGACAATCAAATGGATTGAGAGCTAAGGCAATGTCTTGTTCCTTTTTTTTTTATTTTCGTCGATACAAGTACGTACGACATACAAATGGATGCACGCGAGGGACTTTCACGACGCGTGATTTGACTCCACAAAATTCTACTGCCGTGAAAAGCGATTTTCATTATTTTGACTTGATTCTACTTTTCTCTTTTTTCTTTCTTTTTTTTATTTTATTTATTTCTCTACTTTTTATTTAGAACGATCGCGAATAGAAAACAACACTCGGCAAAAGAAGAAAGAATAAATTTAACTAGTTAATTCTTTACGCGTATTCAAATGAAAATCGCTCCGATTTCGTTTTCCATTGGCCCCAATTTCACGACCAAATTACACGTTTAATTAAAAAAAAAACAAAATTATACAATGGATTACTGGATTTGTTTTTTAATATTTACAAGATGAGTGATTGTAAGTCCAACTACGACAACAAAATCAACGATACGAATTACACACACAAACAAAATTTAAGTTATTAAAATATAATAATAATTATAATAATAATAAAATAATTGAGAAAAAAAAGCATGAATCGCTATGTAATAAACCATACCGGCAGTTCCCTTAGTGCAGCGGCCGCCTTTCCTACGACGGCACATATCATACCTGTTTCACGAAATAAAAAAATAAAAAAACATGGACAGTATATATGAAGTCATCACATTAGTGCTATACGTAAAAAAAGTAATAAGGCTAATAAAAAATGTACCTGCGTGACTGTACTATTAACAATAGTTCTTTTCTTTTTTTTTATATTTATGATTTGACAAATATAAATTATGAATTCTTTTGTTTCTATATGGCAATGATTGAACAAATTAAAGTGACAGAATATAAAGCACATGTGCAATTCACAATTGTCTTTTTATTTTATATTCCACTAATGGTATTATATCTTGCTTATTTTTTCGAATAATGTATTCGAATGGCTTCATTATTTTAAAATATCATAAATTTTTGTAAGAACGTTAATCTTTTCTTAACAGTTTTATATACAAATTTATTTATGTGAAAGGTAATAATGTAGATATATAAAGGCTACCATTAGAAGGTTAATAAAACAATCAGCAATTGCAAAAAAAACAAATACGTGAATGATATTTTTGTTGTAAATTTTGAGTTTTGTACATAGAATACAGAATAAGAAAAACATATGTAAAATTTCAATGGATATAAAGAAATGAGACTTTAGTGCAAAAATATGAATATATAATGTTGAAGATCTAAAATAAAAATGTTTTTTAATTAAAGATTAAAATAATGGGATTATAATGATTAAGACACGCTTACTTTGTAACGGCAACGGCGATGTCGTAAACCGGAAGTCTTCTTTCTCGAAATAGATATTTGCCCATGTCGGTCAGCGCAGCTGCCGAATCAATCGCATCTCTTCCCACGCGGTTTCTTTCTAAATATGGCGTGGCGTCTCTTCCCTAAAAATACAAAAGTTCATTGAATTACTTTTTTCTATTACACGTACTTGCATTTTGGTTGCTTTTGCTGAGCTGTCGTGTATACAATGATAGAATAACTCTATAAAACCTTAAGATTTATCGAAGATCTCAATTCGCGCAAGCTTACAAGCTTTAGCTTGGTTACTGCGGCGCATCTCTATTCCGTCAGATAAAAGTTTTAAGTTTTTTACATGAACAGAAAAGTTATATTCTTTCATCTTTAGTTTACTAAACGCAAATCAATAAAGTAACCAAATTTTTTAACGAATTTAGTGAAATGGAAAATTATTTAATGTTCAATTATAATAAATTAAAAATAAAGATAATAATTATAACTATAGATAAAATGAAAAATACATGAAAATAAATAATAATGGTATACTTACGCGCGAGATGATTATACCCGCAATACTAATACGTATTTTGGGTCCTTTTAGCAGCTTGTACCTAAGATCCACTCCGTTCCAGAATGACACGAAGTATCGTTTGATCTGTACATTATCGCCGCCGTGCAATCTTGGTAAACATGAAAAAACACAGGCAAAAAAATAAATAAAAAAGTTACTTCCTCTAAGGGAAAAAGAGTCTTATTAAATATGGCGATTCTATAGAAATCGAGCTTTGTCACCGTACACAATATGAATTATTCTACGAATATGATTTTCATAGTAAGTTATAATATACAAAGAATAAAAGATAATGCATGACGCGCTGAGCAGAGTCCCGTATACGCAGACACTCCCGAATTCTTGCATACGTTTGATAATGAATCGGATGTGATACAATACTAATACCATGAATTTCATATATTTTATTATTCGCTAATAAGAATGTGCGAATGGAAAATAAAAACGATGCAAAGATTCGCGAATCTCCTTACTTTTTTTCTGGATGCATTTTTGCTTTTTGAATTCATCGAAGAACAATAATTTAATTAGAGCTTTGAATTGTTATTCATGAGACCAAAGAAAAATATTAATTTCATAGAATCAATTAACAACTTTAAATTCACAACTTATTAATGATACGAGAAAAAGTATATTTAATGACACTATTTATTTGGTATCATTTTAAAGCCGTACGTACACTTACTTATTCTTAACCATAAATGTCCAGAGCAAGAAAAAAATTGTAACATTTACTTGTAACGATAACGGAATAACAATAACTTATTAAGAACTCAAGGTTAAAAGCACGAAAGAATTATAAAGATTAACTTTTTATGAAGCCAACGTGACGTCTAACTTATAATATACAGACGAAATAAAATGCATCAACGCATACGCGGAGGAGTGCCCGTATAGTTCGCTTGATACCACGAATAATCAATGAGACTCTAATGCGCTTATTATACCAAGAAAGCAAATCTTTAAATCAGATTAGCACAAATTTACAGATGCATTTGCATTTTACATTTTTTTAATTGCGTTAATGTCAATATCAAGAAATTTTATTTAGCTTGTAATAATTTGAATAACAAATATAATATAATAAAATTTTTTTACATACCTGTATCCGTCATAATCGACGATGCAGAGAATTTCGGGATAAATTACGTATGGCGCTTCTCGCTTTGACCTATTCCTACTAACTGATCTCTTGGATCTGAATTTTTTAGATAAATGATCCGGCTCCATGTATGCTGAAAATATATTAAAATATGAAAAACATCGAAAGTTGAGTTTAATTAACATTAATTTCAATTGTAATATATTTCTTTTGGTTATTACACTTTATGAATTCATTTCTTTTCCCAGAAATATCATGTATGGGTTGTGCAATGAATTTTTCATAAATACTAAAATTATGGAATTTAAATAATTATCATAAACGCTGGATAAAACAGTGGGTTAATTCATCTATTACTATTATTTTTCGTTTTATCGACCGCAATAAAGTGGAATTAACCAAATTAAATTGTATAAGAAAAAAAGTAATTGTTATTTATTTTTGTTTAATTTTTTATTACGCAAATAAAATCTATTGAAAATTACAGAGCGCTAAACTAAACGAGCCGTAAGCAGTTTAGTTTATTTCCAGAAAATATAATCACGTGTAAAAGGAGGGTTTTACTTAATATATTCGTAGAACCAATTCGCAGAGCGTTCATTACCAAAGCTAATACATTTTCCGTACGGAATAAGCTAAAAAAGACATGAATAATTAAAATTTTAATCATTTCGACAATTACAAACTGTAACTAGCTAAAATAGGCTTTTTGGTATATATAAACGGAATTTCAACAGTAAATTACGCTTTTTCCAGCAAAGCTATATAAAGTGATTTAATAACGTTTTATATTTTTGCTTTCACTTCATTTTTTTTTCCTTTTAATGCGTGCAATTGTCACGTAAACAAACTGTAAAATTTTTAATGAACTATAGGAATTTGATGTATATGTCAAAAAAAAATGAAAAGTTATTTCTCTATCAATGCGTCTGTATTGACCTGGTTTTAGAATAACAAAATATTTTCAATACGCTTATTTTAGCAGCAAGTGAAATTACGCGCTTGTTGTAAAAGATTAAAACAAGCTGGTATGTGTATGCCAAAATTTACGACTGTACAATTGTCAATTGTTCGTATTTATGCAAAGCTAAAACTGTCATCGTAATAAACGTATTGTAATCCCATACATAAGTTTTGAATTCCGCGCTATAATAAATAATATTTTCAAAAGTAATAAATAAATCACGATTGTGCAGAATTTTTTTTTCTATACGACTCTAGTGTTAACACTAAAATAACCGGTCATGTCTATAATGTAAATCTTTAGAATGATCTTTTATTCACTTCTTATTATTGTTAAACTGGTTTTTCGCAACTTTCTCTATTTCTATTCTTATATATAACACTAATAATTTAGAAAAATAAAACTTCTGAAATCTATTATCTAGGGTATAAATTCACTTCTGAGATCAAACAAACAGTTTACAAAAAATAAATATAAAATGCAAGTGCACATATACTCACCGAAATCGCTGTATTCGTCATCCTGGGGCCTCGTCGTTTTTTTGTACACAACGTGGTGGTTAGTATGTTCGAGGCTTCGTTTCGTCCTCGTTACATTTGGCAGTAAATTTGAGTCGTGCAATTCGTGCTTCTTACTCACAACTTCCTTTAATACGCGCTCGGGCAGTGGCCGGATTACCAAGTCCGCACCAATATTTCCGTCCTACATTTTAATCATTATCATTTTAGAAATTTCACATACACATGTGCTTCGTTAATTGAAATTTAATGTTAAAAAATTTTTAATACGAAACATTCAGAGCAATTTTGAGTTAATAAATCTTAATTAATAAGTAATTTTATTTTTAAAAATAAAGGTAGTTTGTCTAAATAGAAAACTTATGCAAATATAATTAGAGTTTATATAGAAACAGTTATCCTTTGACTTTGTCTCCTTTACTTTCAAGCAAATAATAATAGTAGCTTTCTTTTGTTCTAAATTACGCTACGGCAAATAAACTTCAAACAAAAGTATAAAAATTATGTTTTTTTTATAATATTGCAAAATAACAATACCTGAGAGAGATTTAAATAATTCTTAAATATAACTACTAATTTATGTTTCTATTTTTAAAAAAACTTGTTTATTTTTATTGATAAATACACAAATTTACGTTATTATAAAATCATTGGATATAATATTATTGTCTTGTACAAATAGACTCAACTTAATATGTATATTTATAAATAAATTTCGAAAAAGCTTCTTATAAACATTCTAAAAAACTTGTAGAATAATTTAACAATATAAAATTTTTCATTCAAAATGAGAAACAACTTAGCATACTACATAATTTAAGTATCTTCATACTTATTTAAGATTTTTCATTTGTTTCAAAAGCATTGAATTATGATAAGAAATATAAAACGCCCGAAGCTTCTTCTTAGAGTAGCAGATGCATCGGCCAAATTGAAAATAATCTTGTATATATGCGAGAGTGAAAGTAAAAGGTCACAAACGTTTGCTAGCTGGGTCACGTACAAAAAAGAAAAAATTAGCATTGTTTTACAGGCTACTTATGTAAGATATCATATGGTGACCTAAATTTTCTTTAAAATAAACTTATTTGATTATTTCATGGCTCGTGTACCTTAAATCACTATAATATGCCTAAATTGGTATGAAATATAATCAAATTTTATTTTATAAATTGAGAGAAATAAATTTTTTGTTTAATATAAGCTAAGTTGAAAATTAAAAAAATTAATTTGTTTTTAAAAAGTTAATAACGTAGTGATCAGTCAATTAATTTTTACTAATTAAAAATAATAAATCAAATCATATTATTATTTTATTTTGTAAATTTTTTATTTACATTTCAAACTGGAAATTTTTGTTGAAGGCAAACGTAGTTTTATTGAATTAAATTTTGATGAATTTTACTGTTTAATTCGATCTTTGTAATGTAATCAATCTACGGTCAACAAAAAGCACGCGCACGTGACTAATGTTTTTACATTTTTTTAAGCGATCTATTGATAAAATTTATATTCGGAACATTGAACCAGTCCATCTAATTAAAAGGACTGAAAACAGGATGTACCGGTAGTTTAACTTTGATTAGGCTAAAACTGAACGATCAAAGTCTACAAAAAAGTTATTGCTATTCAGACAGATAAAAAATTTAATACGCAATAAAAAAAAAATAATTTAACACTCGCAGACGACAATATATATATTCTTAAATTAATTTCCAAATTTCCATAAGTAATCAAAGCTGATTCGTAATAAATTTATAACTTTCTCACGATTTCTGAAAAATCAAAAACATTTGAATGTCTAGTCTCTGTTTATTTGTCCAGGTTTCTTACTTAGAAGTGACTATTTTTTGTTTATTTTTAACGGTTCTCTTACTTTTTTTTTCATTCGTTGTCTATGATTTATAAACTTTTCTTCATAATATATTATATATAGACGTTTGAAAATGAATGAATACAAATAAATTAAAAACAAAAATTTTAATTTACATCTGTTCAATAATTCAACAATTCTATAAATAGACAAAAATGATTTAATCTCTTTCCTCATCACATATGTTAAATAAAATTATTTTTCATCAAATATTGATATAAAACCAGTAATAAATTTTTTTTATTTTGATTGCAAATTTCTTAATCCTGCAAAGTTTTAGCAAACACAAGTCCAAACACGCACGACACATTAAATATCCTTTTTTAATCTCATGACTTGGAACATTTTCTTGAATTTCTGACAATGATTCGACAAACGTTTACATATTTTGCCTAATTTATCAAAAGTTTTCAGCGAAACAAAGGTTTTTTTTCTCTCTCTCTCTCCGTCTCGTCGTCTTGAGAAATAAAACGCCATATACTGATTTTTATCGCAATGACCCGACCGAGAAATCTAAAAAAAGCAATAATGCGCTCTCTACCGCTCGTTCGCTCGCCTCGCCGCTTGCTCGCGCTAGTTCATGTTAATATTACACGTGGGATTTCACAAAACCCATTGTCTCCTTATCAAAAGAGACTCGACTAAGAGAAATGGAATGGAGATCGGCTAGTTGCGAAAAATTGACGTTACACCGTCTGTCTGGCTTGCTTGGAAAAACGATAAACGCTCTAGTTTATTTTTTTTCTCTATTTTTTATCTCCATTCACCGAGATTTTATAAATATGCTACATTTCATATCACAAAAATATATAGGCCTGCTATGCTTTTTTTATCGATATATTTACGATATTGCCTTTAATAAATATAATATAAATTTAAAATAATTACTAATAAATTGTATACCACGTTATTACATTTTAATTAATAGTTAAACTCTTAAATTATTTTAATAGCCGTTTATGAAATAGATTTCAATATTAAAATGAAAATCTATACTAATAAATTCTCTTGCTTAAATTTAAGCACAACACAATATTTAAATTGAAATAGTTTTTCAAACAAAATTAAATTAACGTCAGACATATTTTAACGTTATTCCAAATATTATTAAATGAAATTATTAAATTTATTAACAGTAATTAACGTTTTTTAATCAGTGATGATAGTTTGATGCAGTACCGAAATTTCATTGATTTTTCTCATATACACAAATCACACGTTAAAGTAATACGAACGTGTTTTCGACGGAAAATTATTTGCTCGCTTTTATTCACGTATCTCCTAGTATGCAAAAGTACTGGAGAAGTGAAAGATATTAAAATGATTTTTTTTTCAACGGGTGTACAAAAATTGACAAATATAGTAAAGAGCGGAAACTTATGCGTTGAGCAAGCCTTATACCGACTTCCTTGAATCGTAGCCAAGGCAAACTTAATTATGCAACGCACATTAATCCAACAAATTATGAGAACTAAAACATAGTCTCCCTCGGTACCTTTAATAATAATATCACGCTCAATCTTTATTCCATAGCTTCCGAATTCAAAAGTAACAATGAAAGCAAACTTTTGCATATACAATGTAATACCAAAAATGGTTACAGGATTGGCAATTTTTTTCTCTTTTCTTTTTTTTGTAACAACGAAGAGTTTTTCGCTTCTCAATTGCACGGCGAAAGGATGACAAAACGCGTCGTGTAAAGCGATGCGTGACGTTAGCTGCTCGGTTTTAACGTTTGAAGAAAAAAAAGGTTTTGTTTTTTCTTACTCTTCTTGCCTTACTTTACTATATCGCCGTAATTGTTTTCTGCTTGCGTTAAAAAGGGATGAAAAAAAAGAACTGTTATTATAACACCCGAAAATAGTAGACTTTTTTTTTTAAAGACAGACTTACTTATTGACGAAACTGTGTGTAAACTTCTTTCTTTAAACTTTTGTATATGGCAGAGAGAAGACTTTGTAATAATGGGTAATAGAGAGTCGTGTAGTAAGCTGACGAAAGAGTTTTGTTTAAAACTTGTTCTTAAGTAAGAGAGGTATGTATTTTAGCTACTTACAACAAGTATTTTCCCACTGGGGTCTCGGTGCAACAGAATTGAAGCCATATTCTCTTCATCCTGGTAGATATCACCGATATCAATGTCTTCCTGTCGAATATAAAAGAAAAAAAGGAATTAGTAAATTATTATATCTATTCAACTACATGCTCAATCGTGGGTACCTTTGTAAACAAAAGGAGGATTGCGCGAAATGTGTGAAAAACGTAGGTGAAAGAGTATTTTTTTCAACTCAAATATAAAATATTATACCAGTCTTGTTTTTTTTGTAGTATTTAATAAAATGACATTATATTGGTTATGATTTTAAATGGTATATGTTTTAGCACTGGCTTTTGTTCCTTTGAAACCATACATTTTTTTCACAATAAATTGTAAAGAAAATCCAAAGTTGGTCAAGGTTTGTAGATAAACATGTTGAAAATATTAGGCATTGTTTGAGTGATGTGCCATTACCATTAACTAACAACCAAACTTTTGTTCCTTCGCAAAGACATAATGTTTTGTGTGTAAAACGAAGTTATTTAATACTTTCATTCTTTTACGAACTGCAAATGAAATAACATTTACGTAATGACTTTTAAAATACTTTCAAAAATAATAATTCTTTTTTTTTCAAAATTTATTAATTACACGCTAATATCCATAAGGAATTTTAATATTTAATATAGTTAAAAATTTTTATTATTAATTTAAAAACTTTGAATTATTTAATTATAATATCGTTAATTTCTTAAAGTAACCCAGATACTTGTGAAAACGTTAGTTTCAAGTTTCGTAAATATTAAGTGGTTATATTACATTCTCTTGGCAAAGATAATTAAATTTAAAATATCGTATCTTTTTTTTAATCTGACGTGACAAGATTAGAAAAATAATACATAACTTTGAACGCGTTGAAAATTCCTTAAATTTTTAGACATAATTTCACCAAATACTCTACATAATTTAGGATTATTTTTTTAATTACACTAAAAATTAGTTAATAACTCATTAGGCATGAAAAAGAGTGAAATTTTCAATGAAACAAATATATATATAGATATTATGGAATGAAATTGCAATTCGGTAATGAAAACATAAATAATATATAAATAGCCGATCTGATGTTTACTTCAATAAATTAGGTTCTTTAGTATCGATTACTAAACCAATTAAAATTCATTACCATATATTCTAAAATGCTGGTCGAGGAATCGTTCATTTATATTAGCTTATAACCTTGGCATTCCATATTGGTTATCTTATCCTCATAGTTCTCAAACCATTTTGCACTTTATGCACGGTAGGCCGGTATAACCGATTATACAATATATATTGCAAAATATCAGTAAAGAAAAGAAAAAAATATATAAGAGAAGAAAAAATGTAATGCCTTTTGCTAAACAATTTCAGCATAGGCATAATCTTGAAGTTACGAGTAAACAATGAACATTTATTTTTTTTTCTAACAAGAAAAGAAGAAAGGAAAGATAGTACGCGCGAAACAGGAGTTGATTGTAAAACTCTACGAGTAATTTAAATTTTAAGTATAATAATAATTTTAAAAAAATAAGAATCTTTGGCATCTTTTAATTAAAAGCTTCACTTTAAATTATGGTCAACCATTATACATATTCTTATAGTAATTTAGTTAGCATACATATTAAATTTCATTACATAAGCTGTAAAGGCAAAAATTTTAAAATTACGCAAATATGTGTTAATTCAATTTTTTTGTTAGCACATTTAATTATGTTGTATTAATATTTAAGATTTAACAACTTTGTTTTTTTATGAAATTTTCACTAATTAACGTATCTTCTCGTGGAAAAGTTTAAAAAAATATAAATGTTTTTTTTTCTGTTATTCGAAGATAAAAAAATTAATTGGACTTATCGACTAATAAAAAATTATAAATAATTCAAATAAAGTTCCAAAAAATCACTAATATCATACTGAAATAATAGCCAACATATTTCCTATTAATTTTGCTCAGGGTCACTTTTAATAGCATTATATTGTATATACTTAATTTTATAAAAAAATAAATGGAAAAAAATTTATTTTTTTGAAAAAGAAAAAAATTTTTTTTTTTAAGTAGTATACATACTTCCGGAATCCTTTGATAACGCAGACCATCTTGGTGAGAGTCGTTTCGCTCGACAGTCCACATTGGCAACTGCTTGCCATGCCAAAGCCCATCATTTGGATTCAAGGACAAACTATAATCCTTACCAAAAGCCTTCAAGTGCACCTCTTGTTGGCGCGCTTCCGGGCTCCTCCTATGCACCGAATGTAAAACCGGTACTACTTCGTACGCTGGAACTGAAATTTTAAAACAACCTTATTTAATAAAAAATAATATGCTTAAGTTATCGTTAAATCTTAATATGATTAACGGATATATTCATTTATTGCTACTTTTAGTGTTTTTAATAATTTTTTGACCAATTCATGCACATAAATCATATCTTTTAAATTCTAACATTTTCATATAAGCTTTCGAAAATATACGTCTTACATGATGTATATTTATTATTTCTGTAACATTGTAATTAACCCAAATTAAATTTTCTTTAATCACATATTAATTTCTATTAAACATTTTTAAACTATTAATTTAAATAAACGTTTTACTATTGCATCGTTAAAAGTGCGGAAAGTGCGTACGAAAATAAAATAGATTTATATAATTTTTCACTGTACCTTACATACTTTAAGTTGAATTACATATAATAAACATTAATTTTAATGTATTTTACAAATATTCTTTTTCTCAACATTGAAAAGTATTAACAAAATTTAAGATAAATTAAAATTATTATAATGTATATTTTTAGCGATGGAATAACTCGACTATTTTACGTAACTTTGGTATAATATATTCCTTTGCTGAATTTATTAGATTTATTCGATAAAAGTGTTCAAATTTCTTAATATATGTTTCAAGATAGTATCATAACATTTATGAAAATAGATTCATTCTACGAACGCGTTTAACGCACTAAATTGACTTTTATTAGATTTTTTTTTTCATGAAACGTATGGTATACCAAATAAAATCAAACATCGGCGGATGTACTAAAAAATTAACGACATCGGGCTAAAAAAAATTGGAGAAAAAAACGCTATTAAAATCT
Source organism: Anastatus disparis (assembly GCA_017163975.1). NCBI lineage: Eukaryota > Metazoa > Arthropoda > Insecta > Hymenoptera > Eupelmidae > Anastatus > Anastatus disparis. The sequence goes on from JAFFSR010000012.1 coordinate 1,756,173, forward strand.
TCTCGACGGCTTTCAAGAAAGAACGGTGTATCATTTTTCAATTTATGAAAAAATTCAATGGTTATATACCGATTATAGATAATTTAATACTCTGATTTTACTCAAATTAAATTAGACATTTTAATAAATATTCGTTTCACTATTGTGACAAAGCTGTCATGCTGATTTTTTAAATTAAAAAAATTTTATTCTGACAGCTATGAGTGCATTATTTAAACAAATACTTTTTATTAAAAACATAAAACATCATTTAATATAATTACCAAAAGAAAAAATTTACATGAAAGTCGTTATCGACTAGGAAAATTTGGTATACATGGTTGCGAAAAGAGAGAAAGAAAAAAAAAGGCAGAAACGTCGCGCGATCGTGTCTATCTTACCGAGTTCTTTTTCCTTAAAATATTCATGCCGCTGATTCACAGCGATAAATAAGGATTTAACCGGTCCTCGCTCGTCGTTTGGCTCTTCTTTGCGCTGGTGTATACGTTGAAAAATGTAGGATCGCGCTTATATAGGTGTATGCTTAATACTTAGCCGTATAGGAATAAGATCCCTTTGCTATCATATATTATAAGAAGACGTCTGAGTCACGTAGTCGATGACCCTGCACGTTTTCTTTCTCTTTCTCACTCTTTCATCTTTCACTTGTTTTTAGTTATCTTACTTTTAACTCGTAATGATGTAATAACTATAGTAATATGAAATTGATAGGCGTAATAGGAAGTGTTTTTAAGAGAAAAAGTTATTAACAAAGTGGATTCTACCTCGACGTAAGATGGCGAGATAAAGAAAGAGGAAATTGAATCGTATCGAAAATAGCTTTCTATACATTTTTATGTTTAGTATCAATTGGCTTTTTTCCGTAGTTTGTTAAAAATATTTGACAATATTATAAACATTTTTTAAATTTCCATTTCCCATAATGTCGAATAATACTTTTGATTAAAATTTTTTATGCTTGAGTGTTTTGAATATTTAATAATATAATAAGTTAATATTTGTAACTGTTAAAGTGGCTTTGACAATTTTTCATAAAAAATGAAACATTTACTTAAAAAATATTAATAAAAGTATGATAGCAAGCTTTTTATAATATTTTTAAAAATATTAGCTCATTGACCAAATTAATGAGAAAATAAATTATGGAATTTAAAAAAACCATCATAACCTTTGATGATAAAAAGATTTTTTGTGAAACAGAAATGAAATTATAAAACAAAATTACCGACCATCGATAAAATAATAAAGGCAAATAATGGCTAAAATTAATACGATTAGAAATTATCGATAATCTATTAAACACCAAAATTACATTGTCTTGTGAGTTTGTTAGCAAATATCAAGGTGTAATCTATGGTCAATTTAGTAAAGGATACACATGTTAATTTTAACATAAAAATTAAATTTAAAAAAAAATTTTGATATTTATTTCTTTTGCATTCATCACTAAATATCTCATAATATTTTCATATATTTATTAAAAATTACATAATAACGTGAATTTATTTGTTTGGATCTAATATAAGAAGAAAAATTTCTTCAATTTTCTTGAAAAAAATTCTTTTTTTTTTAAAAGAACAACCCTGATAATAAATAAAAATCATAATTACCAATATAATTATTAGGATTTTTTTTAACGATAAAGTATATTTAAAATTACAAATCTATTAATACATTTAAAATATTTTTCATAAAATTTATTTTTAAAAAATCTTTTTAAATACTTTGTTTATTTTTACGGTGTCTCAATTAGATACCACACTAAGCATCAGAGACATCTTAAACTAATTAATAATAACGAGCAAAAATATTTGACAAGCCCTTAATAAAAGTTGACAGAATTAACATATTAAAATTGAACCATAGGAAAAATGAATCTTATAACAATCTCGTAAAAATGTATTTTACTTTATCAATAAAAATCAAACCAGTTCTATAATATCAATTTAAAATGAAATATAGCTGATGATTTAATTTAATTTGAATACGGACAGAACTTATAGATGTCATAAAAAAATCAGTACGTCTTTGTCAATCGTAAAAAAAAATCTTAAACTTACCGGATTCGTGGCCCGCCTGGAACACCGTCAGCATCTCCTCCCTGGTCATATGTTCGTGAATCTGGAAAATGAAAAATTTGAATTTCAATAATTTATTGCCATGTTAAGTAAGTACGGTATACTTTCAAAATTTTTTTCTTTTATTTTGATTACATTGTATATAATACTTGGCAATAATCAACTGAACCAATAAATTGTAATTTAAAATTTTTTTTTGCATAACTAATGTAATGTCATAATTGTGACCGATAATTTATTAACCTACATTACCACACTTTCGGAATATTAAATAATACTAATGAACATTATACTTGTTGAACATGAATTTATATTCATATTATAAATTCCAATATATAAAAATTTATATTAATAAGTTCAAAAAGTGAATAAATATTACAGAAATTATATTGAAATTTCCAATATGACATAACATTTTTTAACATATCAAATGGGCATTATTTTTAATGTAGAAATGCATAGAACAATATATATAGTTACTATAAAAGAATAATTTTACGATTTAACAAAATTAAAAAAGTTACCGTTATAGGGGCAAAAAGTTTCCCACGCCTGCTCAGACATTTTAAATAAGCACAATACAATTTAAGAAAACCTATAATTTAATTATTATTGAGAAATAAATCAAATTTTTTTCACAATTAATTATATCATCATCATCCTTTTAAAAACCACTTCGATTGAAATAACATTGAAAAAAATTTATAAAACGAATAAATATTAGTTCACACGATATGAACACTTCCTCATCACGTGATTCGCTAAATGATTATTCGCTCTCTTAAAGCAAAAACTATATCGTTATACCATATTCTCCATCAAAAGTGAAGAAAAAATGTTTTGATAGCAATCGATCGTATCGGATACGAATTAATTGTATAAGGTATTCTTTTTTTTGTCATCTTTACTGGACTACAATATAAAGGCTTAACCTCAATCATTTCTCAAAAAGACAAATTATTGATGGCCAATTAAATTATACGAATGCAATCGATTATGAGAATCTTTGCCTAAAGTTGAACAATATTAACATTCGACAAGCTGTTTGTTGCGCTTTGCTCTTTGTTTGAGAAGACATACCGATGCATCATTTTTAGATGATTAAAAATGAATTATAGGAGAAATGCGTTCTTAATATCTTCAATATATCTTATTTAAAGAGTTATAGTATGATTTTATAATTCCTTTATGATTTTCTTTCCTCTCCTCAAATTCAAACAAAAATTGAACATGTTTTTCATGGCATAACACCGAAATACTTTTTAGTTTATTATTTTTAAATTTTCTCTATAAACTTTTTTTTTATTTTAATTAATTTATAAGATTATGTTCAAAATAATCTTTGACGCTTATTATACGTCAGAAAATTTTCATTATATTTTTTTAAGTACATTAATAGGTAAGAATATTTTCCTCTTTTAAAAAAACGATGTCCGGATGTTGTGAAACATTTTATACTAAGAACGTGATTGGTGGATTGAATAGAATCATATGATTGGCGAAAAACGAGATTTGATTTAATATAATATGCTTAAATAAAATCATCGATTTAAAATTTAATAACAAAAATCATTGATAAATAATTAAATTATAATTATTGAGTTAAAGTTTGATTTTTTAAATAAAATTATCAATGTAAACATCGTTAACTTCCGTTTACAAAATTCTTTTGTGTGAAGATGTCGAGAGTGCGAAGTACCGCTCTATATTCATTTGTTATTGTATATTTAAAATTAGAACATTGTAACAATTCTATGCCATTTACTTCTGAATTCTTTTTTTAAAAATTGTACCATAAAATAGTTATTAAGCAATAAATTTAGCAATAAATATTTTTTGAAAATACAGATGTTATCAACTTTTTAGCTTATAACAAGGCAAATGATTTTGTAAATTTAAAAAAAGATTTAAAATATTTCGGAATATTTTAAAATAATTTATAAAAAAACCGATAAGTAATACAATTTTGATAATATAATTTAATATATAAAATATTTCTAGATTGACAGCTTAAAAATTTTTTTTCAAAAATATAGTATAATACTTGCCTAAAATGTACTATTTTTAAAAGTTTTTTTATTTAATTTCAAAATTTAAATTGAATCACGCTTAGAATAAACAGTTCTTCTGCAAAATAAAATAAAAAATTTTTTGGTTGAAAGAATAATATAATTACTATAATTAAGAAAATATAGATTAGAATTTTTATTTTTATTTCTATTTTAAAAATAAGAACGATATACATATCGTTAAGAATGGATTTGAACTATTTTATTTTTTATATATTTTATGGATTTCATATTGTTGAAAATATTAATTTTTAAATAACTTGATTCATTGGTTATTAAGAATTTAGGATTCCAATATTACATATTAAAATTTTTCTGGCACTTATTTTAATTCTCATTTAGGATATATCTTGAAAATCAAATACGTTAGATTTATATTAAGTGTATAAAAAGCTAATATATTCGTAAAATAACTTTTGACTTTGTAATAGTTTACGTTATTTAAATTTTGAAAGATTTAAGAAATGTCTAAAAAATAATCTAAAAGTTTACCATTTCTTCAATTTTTTAAAATAATAATAAGAAAATGAATATAGCGATAATATATCTTTTAAATGGGATTTATTTTTCTCGAAGTTTTCCGTGTCTATAAATTCACTGATGCCGCGTAAACTACTCTGATACATTAGTATATAACATCAATTTCTTTACTGATGCAGATAGTAGATATGAAATTATTATTATTTAATAATGAACAGAAAATAATAACACTATATTAACGGTTAATCATTAAAAATTTATATACATTTAGATTAGATATAGAGCGCGCTTGCGCGCATGGATTTTCTAGTATTATAAACGAATAATGGGCAGATGTTTGATGTCGAAAATTCTGTCGCTAAAATAAAAGTTTTCTAATTGGTTGAAAAGTTGAGATATTTATAAATTATGAATCAAGACGCTAAATTAGAATCTCCGTGTACAAATTCTGTAAATTAATTGTTAATTAATTATTGTGAAATTTCTATCGATCCCTAAATTTCTTAAAAAATTCTATGTTTTATCCTATTGTATTTTTATGTATTCATTTTCATTTTTAATGTTAAACAAAAACAATGTTGGTGTTCTGAAAGCGAAACAAGGTTATTTTTATCGTATTGAATATATCAAGCATATATATTCTTTACCTGTTTTCTGTCATTTAAAATTTTTTTAATAAAAATGAGATAACTAAAAAAATTATCTAATACGGTCATGTATTATTAAGAGGTTTTAGGGTAGGTTACCGAAGCCACCTATCTGTGTGGCCTAGGCCCAAGCCCTTTGCAAACCTCATAGATTGTCCCACCATCAGCCTTTCACCACAACCTTAGGTTTTCACCACAACCGGATAGGTTCCAGGGCGGTTAGACGTTGACATATTTAACATGGTGTCAAAACCCACGGCAGAGTCAGGGAAAAAGTGACCAAACGGGGAATCGATCTCGCGCTAACGAGAATACGAGTCTCGCGCTTTTAGCCACTACACCACCGAGCTCTACACGGTCATGTAACTTTGAAATAAAAGCAAATAAGCGTCAGAGAATATATTACCGTTAACTGTTCAATGAGTTGTAATTAAATATTTTGTTTAAAGTAAAACACAATTTTATAGAATCAATTTTAAGGATGCTAAAAACATAATGATTTTGAAGGATATCAATATTTTAGTTCTGATTAACAAATTACCAACAATTTTTTTCATCAATTATTAATAGATTTTTAATATATATATATGTATCAAAATTACATTCATAACATTTAATTAATTTTATAGTTAAATAAACAAATATTTAGCATCAATACTTTTAATTAAAAACATTCTATTCTGCGCATTGTCTGTTTAACAAATTCTGTTAGAAAAATGTAAAATATTGAATACATTACAGTTTTCTAAATTCGTTGATTCTTAATCCCAAATTGTTAAATTCCTTCAATGTTTCGGAATATTATTAATAAAAATTAAAAATTCAGGAAACTGCTCTGTCGGTAACTATAAATGTATCATATACCCTATTACATCACCTTGGAACAAATCTATCAAAGAGGTCGTCAGTGGCTTACTTGGTAGAGCCATGGATTCATAATCCCGAGGACCCGGGTTCGAATCCTGGTCTCGACCGATTAATACAAGCACCACTGTACGTTACATGTGCTTTTTTCACAAACACACTAACAACCTCCGTTGCTAATCAGCATCATAATGATAGCATTAATACAGCAACGTTCAAATAAATAAAACATTCATTTTCAATAGAGTTCGAAAAAAGGTTTCTTATTTAAAACTTTTTTTTTTAATAATTTTATCATTTTTTTCTAAAAAATTTTTACTAATGTTTATTCCGTTTTGACCAAAACGATTTAGTGATTTGACAAGCTAACTGATTATAATTTCTATTTATAAATAAAATAAGATAAGAAAGAAAACAAATTTATCGCTAGACAAATTCTATATAACAAATTTTTCATGGTGCTGTAGTTGACTACAAATTGTATTAAAATGGAAAAGCACTCTACAGTTTCTATTAAAGTTATACAAAAAAAAATTATAATTATTTCATGTTACGATTGATTTATGTATGACTATGTTCGAAAATAAAATTAACAAAATTTATAAAATCTAATTATTGAAATTTATTAAATTAATGAAAACATGTATTTATTATTAAAATTTCTTCCACCGAAAATTTGGGGAATCATAAATAAAATTTAATAATATTAATCTAATGTTTAAATTTATAGAATAATGTATTTTTCGATGATTATTCAGAAAAAGGTTGATTATAGATAATTAATACCAATTAACATGTACAACTATTCTAAACGACAAATTGAGCTATAAATTTAAATAAACAGAATGCAATAATTCATATTATGGACTCTATTCAAAAAAATTGTTTTTATAATTTTGAGAAAGTTTTTTTTATTAAATATTAAATACATGATCACGTTCGGAAATTCGGAAAATGCATTAAATAAAATATTAATTTATTAATATGTATTTAATAATAGTTACTTGGGTTTTCCTCAAATGAGATCATAGATAAAAAAATTTAATGATCAAAAAATTAATATCAAAGCAAATATTTTAAAAAAAGAGTAAGTTACAAAATTTATATCAAAGTCTAATTAATGAACTAATGCTACTGCTTATGGGTGAATCTTTCCTTTAGATTGATAAATTGGATTAAATTATGAGCTTTTTATCCAAATTTTGTATAATCTTTAATGGAAATAATTAAAACTGAATTATGACTTTATTATTTATCGATAAATCAAATATGTGAAATGTATGTTAATTATATTTAATGAAATCTTGAAATTCATTAAAAATTAGCATCAATTGATAGGCTTACTTATCTTTAAATCTCATATATAAATATCAATTATAGAAGACTCTGCTACGTACATGCATAAATCGATGAAATACTCGTTGATAATTAATACATAATTTCTTAATTATAGATCCAATTAAAAGCAATGAATTTACAAGTGTATGCTTTTAGGTTTAAAGTACTATTTATACCAAAAACTTTTTAATTCCCTATTTAACTATATCAAGCAATTAATTCTGTTTTTTTTTAATATCTCTAAATATTTGTTATTTTTAATTCTAATCAATTTTTTTTTATTACGACCAAAGTAAATATCCTCTATTCAAGTTTTTATTTTTTTTTCAGATTTCCTACATGATAAATTTAATTTATTAAGTAATTACGGAAATAGCGTAAAATTTTTATGATACACATCATGAGGAAATTAAAAATTGTTTTTAAAATTTTTCAGATTTGTAACTACCTTTTAATTGACGATATTTAAGAGTCAAAGTTATCAAGGAAACTTTGATCATTATAATAAAAGAAATTTGTATACATTATTCCCTGGTGGAAATTGTAACGTTTTTTTTACCATTTTATGACCAGTAGAAATGGAAACGCTTTTTTTTAAACATTTTAGGGCCATTTCTTTGGCATTATTATTACTAATAACCTTAAATTTTTATGTACACCATTTTTTATGTTCACATTTCTACCAGGGTTATTAAAGTTAATTATAGTTAGATCTTAATAGTATTGAAAATTATTTATTTTAAATTTTTAATCGATAGAAAATTGTTACGATGATACAAATTTAAATAGTTTTTCGTTATCACATATTACTTAAGTGTACACATTCTTATTATAGGTAGGTAATAGGTCAACTTTCTTAATACAATGCCCTTGACTCTGTTTCTAGTTTAAACATTAAAGAGTTAAATAGTAACATAAAAATGTTGAATTTTCTTAAGATTTTTAGGACATAATTTATTACCCATTCAATTATTTTTTATATACATTACTTAAACTGCAATACACGAAAGTTATCTTGTTAAATATTTTTTTTTCAAATTCCTTAAATTTAATGTTTTCCAATTCTCGAACACATCATAAAAGCGCTCGTTTTCATTTTCTACTAACAAGCCTCATCTTAACTCGTTATCCAAACTCTTAAAGAGAAAAAATTCTCTTTTAACCTCGAGTGTATCTATATATATATAAAAGCCAATAATAATTCTCATAATTTTAATAACTGAACAAGAAATTTTCCCAAGCATAAGTATATCGTCCCTTTAACGATCACCACCCGCTTTTGTAAAATAAGAAAAAAAAATAATAATATCTGTTTAAAGTACCTAATAATTCAAGTTAGACATATAATAGATATACGTATATAAAATAGAACAAAACTAGCTTGGAAAAAGTTATGTGCTTGTGTATATACGTTTATATAGAATAGCGGCTATTTCCCTTTCGTTCTCATCCGGGCGCGAAAAACACGTTGCTCGCGATCGGTATATAGCGTTTTTTTTTCTTCTCTTTTTTTTAAAGTCTATCACTTTCACGCTCGCGCACATATAGTGTGTTACGTCGCAAACTCGATCGCGCGCGCGGGGCTTTGCCCACGATAAATAAAAGCAGTATATACCAGGTTGGCCCCGTGCACGCTCTCGTACTCACATACACACGCGCGCGCGCGCGCGAGAAAGCAGATCTTGGATTATATACTAGAGAGAAGCAATATACTGAGTTTTAGTATTAGGATTCATTGTTTCACACCTGCGACGCCTATTTCAAGCATTTTCAATTCTTATTCTTTTTTTTCACTTTTCTTTTATTTTTATTGGCATTAAATTGTTGAAAAAAGAATGTTTAAAGTTACTGCTTCTATTTTTAAAAGATTTAAATATTTATTTATTTAATAGATAAAATCCTTTCTGAAATTGCTTTACTTTTTAGTAAAAGCATGTAAAAATGCTCAGATTTTAAATGAATTGAAATAGAACGTTTTGAAAACTGATACAAGAATGAATATATTATATTACAATTAATCATATTTTAATTACCATTATAATTTTTCTAATGTTTAACTTTGCACTATAAATTATACGTGTGCATATACGCATATTCATTCTACATATTAAAATCGTCAAGTCTAACCAAACACGGCTTCATCTACTAATAATACAGCTATGGGTTTTTACCACCTTTCACACACTATGAAATACATACGCTTTTTTATCTAGCAATATAGTAAAAAATAAGCTATCAAATAGGTAAACATTTTTCAAATATTGGATAATTACTAATACTGTAATTTTTATTTAGCCACAATTAAATAAAAGAAAATTTATAAATTCCTTACAGAATCTCGAATATAAACACGTTTAATCCGTCGTTTTATTACATTATCATATTACATAATTCAATTATTGTTTTAATAAAATTCTTATGTATGCATCTTTTGAATAAACTTGCATAAATAATAATAATAACAAGCTTGAAAATCATTATTTCAATTGTAATAAAATATTTTTAAAGTGAACTTACATACGTATTGTTCATTTTAAAAAGAACAACTTTTCAAGAAAATCATAATTAATGTACGAGCTTTCTCTTACAAACAAACACTTTATTGAGCAGTCGCTGGTTAAAAGAAAAAAAAAATCAAAATTGAGATGGATCGTTTTGCCGACAGCTATATAAATAAACATGAATTTTCAGCCAGTAAAATTATCTTAATCGTCACTCCTATGGCCCGATGAAGACGGGCGACGCAAGCAATAGAGATCGACGATACACACACACATATATATAAACGTACAAGTTGCTTTGCATATTCCTTGATTCAAACTGTCGGAGAGGAATAAAGCCATTGCAAGTTTAAGAACAAAGGAATTGCGGCTGGTTTCACGCGCGATGCGCCTTTAACTTGGAGAAATTGACTTTTATATAGCCCAAGCCATTTCGCGCATGTACATATATATATATACACACACGTTTGATTGTCTTTTTCTTCGGCAAGCTAATATCACCGAAACGATTGAGAAATTTTGCACTACGCGAAAACCCTGCTCCAAAGAATTAATGATGATGAATAATAGGGCCTTTACGAACCGGTTCATTCAATTTATGTAATAAACGAGTTATAGATGAATTTTTGTTTAAAGAACTTTTTACGTGCACGAGCCGTTGAGTTTTGGTTATATTTTTTCATGCGATTACGTCTAAGGAAGATAAATACGTGAAAGATGAATATTTTGTAAAAAATACGCGTAAAGAATCATTTATTTTTATGTAATTGAACAGATATATTAATTTTTAATAGTGCGTGTGTTAGAGTTTTGATTCAAAATTAATTTTACGATCACATAAACTGTACTAATTCTTTTGTTTTAGAAAGTAAAAGTGATTTTTTTTGTCTTTGCTTTAGCTCGATTGGATAAAATATTTTGCATTAAAAGTAATTTTAATATTTTATTTATAATCTTTAAACATATATCTTGTGAAAGTGAAATTTCATACGATTTAAAGTTTTTTTCCTCAAAAAATTTTGTAATATAAAGTTGAACGGTAACGTTACTGATAAGAAACTTTAAATAAATATTTCTAAGGAACAACTTTCTTCAACAATTCACAATTATTTTAAATTTTATTATTAAATTAATTCACTCATCATAGTATTTTATTCGTATAAATATATAAATTTTTAATATAAATTGAAAACCATTCTTTTTCTAATTTATTCCTTATTTAATGTAAAATAATTGCTAAAACAGGTTTATGCAATTATTTTTATTACATTCACTTCATAATCGCTAAAATCATTTATTGCCAAGTGTATATGTAACAAAAAAAGAATTGTTATAATTACACATTAAAAGTGCTAAACTAGTGATAAATAAAAGTTCCTTACCTTGCCGCATCGTGCGAAGGGTAAAATGGCCATACACAGGAAGACAAGGATGCGAATCATTTTGCAGATGAGAATTCCTGGTGGATTGCGCCACATCGCTGCAATAATAAAATAAAAAAGAAAAAATTATTAGATATAATAGATTATTGTTCGTTTCATCATGGATTTAATATTAAATTTCGACGTGCAATTACTTAATTTATGAAATACTGAGCGATGAATAAAAATTATTGTGCAAGAGGCTGTTAAATTTTACGCGCTATGAACGAAAATAAAAGATAATTCTTTGTCTCCTTTTTTTTTCGCTGTCGTTTTCCTATCTTTTTTTGGGCATTTTAACCACCATTGTGATTATTAAGGAAAAACAATTATAGTTTGTTCATTATTTATCGACTCCTGTTTATAGAGGTACACAAAAAAAAGAACAAACGCAATTTTAAAAAGTCATTGTAATTTTAATGAATAAATCACAACAGATCGGGAACTTTGTTATGCAAGCTTTATTATAATGCAAACAATAATCGAGTCAAAAATAAACTTATTACTTTTGAATGTTATATTATAAAAAAATTGAAAAAAATCACACAAGTCTATTGACCTGACGATTTATTAATGTTCGAGCAAAGATTATCTATAATTCTAATAAAGTTTTTTATGACGCATAAACATACGCATCGGACATCAAAAGGAGCACGTTATTAGACGTTTCACGAAACCAAAGGTGTTAAATCTGCTATTAAATTTAATGTCACGTATGAAATCTTTAGACTACACGTGGATCGCTAAAGTATATCTAAAAACTAAAATTTAATTTTTTTTTAACATTGTAAAAAATTTATTTAACGAATTTTTTTAAACATCCATAAAACGTATTTTACGATATAATTTATTCAAAGAATTCTCATTTAAAAATCAACGTTTTTTTTTATTAATTCCTTTAATTATTTTCGAAATCTAGAAAAAATTTATTTAATTATTTAATGCCTAACATTTGAATGTATTAATAAATGATTCATTTATTACTTCTTGAAGATTCGTTTGCAGTTTTTACTGTTTTAATAATTACTTTTTGAAATTTCGTTGTGATTTTATATCATGAAAGGATTAAACTTAAAGTTTTTAATTAAAAATTTTAAAAAATACAGTGAATTGATATTAAATAAAAAAAATAATTAAATAGCAATTAACTAATAAAATTAACCATTTCAATTATAGCCATAAAAACTTATCAAAGTTTTATATAGCTTTTTTTCAAAAAATCTTAAAAATTAATCATTCTAAAAAAATTGTATTTTTAATATTAGCCAATAAGGATATAATTTATCGTTATTAAAATTGACCAATAATCTAAAAAAGAAAGACATATAAACATTCATTAACAAACTAAAAAAAGGAATCTAATTAGTCTCAGAAATCCTATTTGACAAATAGAACGGCACCCAATTTAACAAATTTTTCAAACTTTACAAAAACTAAATCTAATTACAACTTCTTGTAACCATTACCATTAGTAATCAAAGTTTTTTTTCCAAGTAAGTAGCATTATATACACAAGCGATTCTTCTAACAGAAAAAAAAATCGCTTCGTTAATCTTAACCGCAACGACCAGCAACAACAACAACAAGAAAAACAACAACAGCAACAATTGCAAAGATGCACGCGAGTCACTTTTTTTAAATTTTCTTAACGAAAGACATTACAAGACCGTGTATAGCTATATATTTTATAGCAACGGTTTTTTTTCGCGTAATAATCCATAATACCGACGTTTACGTTGTTATACGAGATTCGCCGATATATATCTTATAAAACACACGCGAATCGCTCGGGGCCAATTTATCGGCTTGGATATATATACATAAAGCGTGTAAGCATTGTCTAATGATAATTGTTAATGGCGCGTTAATGACCGAAGAAACAAGAAGGAAGAAGTTAGATCCTAGTTGGCATACACACGCGAGTTATATTCATCGTATGTGTATTTAAGCACCTTCACTATAATATCTTTTCAAGGTTTAATTCGCTTATAACATATCTCTTCCTGGTTTGTTATTGGCTTTTTTTGCGCTACGATTTGTCTTCGATTCTATTGTCTTGGCTTTTGTCAATGAGGAGAAGAAAAGATTTTCTACAGACTGGTTTTTTAAATTTGACTTGGTTATTAATGTTTGATTGAGCTGTTACTGACATAGTTTGGAGGAGGCTATTTATAAAAGTTTTTTTTTTGTGATTTGAGAACTATTTTTTGTATTTTTTTTATTTTAAGAAGCTTATTAAAATTTTGACTATAATGGACGGGGATACCCATGAGTTTGCTTTTTTATTTTTTATCTCGAGTGCGTAATGAAGTGGATTACTTGTCAATTATCAATCAAACATTTTGCTATTTTTATTTTAATTGGCACCTATATATTGCTATAACATTACCATATTTTAAATCTTCAGCTATTTATAGAATCTTTACGATTATAAAAGAATTGTATATCAAAATGAAAAAAAAGTATTTATTTTTATATCAAGCGATAATGCAACAGACACAGCATTATCACATTGTTATTCCATCTTATTTCCTTGATAAATTTTAATGACCTTTTTTTAAAATAAGTTGATTCTTGATAAAAATAAATGATCATAATTTAAAATAATTTAACAGTAGTACATGAATCATGAGCAAAGATCTTTATTTATTTTTTCAATTTCGATACGCCGATGTTTCGGACACTTCTTTGTAAGATCATTTTTCAAAGTGCTTAAAAAACATAAATGCTAGCAATCGTGTGGTAAATAAATAAATAAACCAAGGATCGCACATGATCTGTGTAATAAGTATAAAATATAATTTAGTTGTATTACGCCACGCTTATTATGCCGATCGTGCGTGATTGAAAAATGGAAAAAATATCATACTAAAATTTTTGTTTTTTATTAATTATAAATTTTCAATAAAATTTTCGTTATGAATACCATTAAGAATGACATAATATTTTATTCTAGAACAAAAATTTCTATTCTTTATAACAAACTAATTTTTAAAAACTTGACATTTTTTCAATTTTTTTTATAAAGCACTTCCCACACTCTGTTATAAAATTAATGAAAAATACAAAAAGGGAGAAAAATGATTGATGCTGTTAAGTAATCGATACGTACATACTCATATAGTGAGAAAGAAAAAGATGGCTTATGACTAAATGCGAAAACCTTGAGGTTGCGTAAGTTTTGTGTGACAGGAGATCAACGCGCAATGGTAAATCCGGAATTTAATTTAATGAATTTAGAGACAATAAGCGAAGACAACAGACACCAAAGTGTAATAGTGATTCGGCAGGTTTGAAAAAGAAAAAAAATTTTTAAATTTACTTGTACTTTTTAACTGTCTCTTTTCAATGAATCAAACAAAAAGAGAAAGTTATCTTACTTTTCTAATATTGTATAATAAACGATTAATTTAATTTTTTCTCTTTTATGGTTCAATCAATGGCATTTCGGCATTGTGCTGATCGAGTAGAAAGTTAATAAAAAATTGTGAGTACAATTGATTTTAGTTTGATCTGATTACACTTTGATTTGGTGCTCTACTTTCGTGTTTATTTTAAAATTAATTTGTATGGAACAAACGTTGATAGCAATAAAGATAAACAAACCATATAAAATTAAAATTACATAATGTTTATAAAAATTACAATTTATTTACGTGAACAAAAAATTGATTGCAAATTTTATTGCATTTGTATATCTATTACTTACAATTGACACTTATTGAAGAAATAAAATCGGCATTAAACGTAAAATTACATAAATTATAATGAAAGAGGAATCGCAATAAAATTAACGGTGTCTAATCCCTTTTTCCGGCTATAAATTAAAATCGTGTATTATGGAGTTTAACAGTAAAACGGTATTTTTTTTCAAAAAAAATGACAGGTTTCAATTAAGCGGTATTAAATATTTTAATATTTGAACAGTTAAGAATAATCAAAGCAACAGGAGTACTGTTTATTTCTCAAGATCATTTATGACACTTATAATATGCAATTTTTTGAAAAATAAAAAAATTAAAGTAACTGTTTAGAACAATATTTTTTGTTTTAAAAAGGAAGTCAATAATTTTATGACAGGTTTTAAAAAAATAATTAATATTACTTAAGTTTATGTTTCACAACGTTGTATTTATGTTAAGTGTTTTAAACAAAATAAAAAATCATGTTATTGAACAGTGTAGATAGAAATCTGTTAAACATAAGAAAAAGATTTAAATATCAATCGGTTAAACAATTTATTAAATTATCATTTAGTTCATTTAGAATATCAATGTAAATTGATTATAAACATATTCAACATTACCGTACATATGTATTATTCAAGTTAACGAACATAAAAGCAGTGCTAAATTGTACTTTTACTATCACTTTGCTAAGTACTTTTTTTTAACACGATTTGCTATTTTTTCAATTTCAATGGTATACGAATGACAAAAGTAAGCAAAGTAAAGAATAAAAAAAAATTGAAAAGCAAATAAAAAATGTCAAATACCAAACGAAACTAACCTTGACGCAGTTGACTTCATGCATGCCTGACACTAATATGTGGAACCTCTTACAAAATCGACCCAAAAGAAATAAATTGTAAAACTAACTAAAGAAAATATACATAAAAACAGTGCACTTTAAAGACACATACAAAAAAATAACTAAAGTACGTGCAAGAAGCACAGAATAACTCGCGATTACTTGAATACCGATTCCGGAAAGAAAGTTTAATTATACCCTTAATCGAAACGAACCTTCTTTCTTTCTTTATAAAGTAAAGCTTATATGTATAATAACGCGAGAACGTTAAAAAAAAAGAAAAAAAATCGGTCCCCCGCGAAATAGCCTGAGCGCGTGCACGCGACTAACTGAGCGCTCTCGCAACTACAAAACGCGGAAGGTTAGAAACTCTCTTTGACTGTTTGATGATCTGATGGCTGTACGTGTGGTATTATACCACCTGTGGCGGGGAGCAGTATATATACATACATAAGAATCGGTTAGTATAAAAGATCGGTTAGAGGATGAGGTCATGCGGGGTCGCGGTTATATACTCCTTTAAATACTTCTGCATTTGCTTCATTATACCTATATCAGCATGTAAGAAGTGATGCATGTTCTTTTTTTTTAATTAAAAAAGAAGGAGAAATAAAATCCGTGAGCCGGATTGACATTTGAACGTATAGCGCGAAATTTCGATTACGGTAATAGATGAATTAATGGTGCGCTCATACCTATTATGAAATCAATGACGTATACGCTAACCTTTATTTTTTAATGGATTATATATTAAGAATGTCGCGTGTATATGGTTTTAAATCAGCCAATACGTTAAAATTATTAGTGATTTGACCATTGATAAGATAAATGTTTATTTTTAATTTAATATGGTAATTTGACGTCGATCGTTTGATCTTTTAGCGCAATTTCATTCAGATTGAAATTCATGCACACTCATGGTTAAAGAGTGAAAATATCGCATTAAAATAAATAAATAATACAAACATATAATTCTAATATAACTATGACGTATAATATTTTTAATACAATTTTTTATTTTTTACAAATTTTTGTTCAATAAATGCAAGTTTTAAGAAATGCTGGATAATTAATAGCGTATATTAAACGTTATTTCTCGCAATTAATAATAGAAAAATAATCGAAAGCATAATAAATTAATTATGTTTGTTTCACTTTCCATAACGGTTGGTATAGGCTGTCATTTCAAAATCAACAACTCATTGCCTGGGCGCGTTGAATTACCGAATTTATGTTTCGACTTCTACTGGCTTGGGTTTTCATTGGTGCCTCCGCGCGCGCGCTGTGTTTTTCGAGGCATGAAAAAGTAAAGTAGAAAAAAAAAGTGAAAATCAATTTGCAATGAACAATCGGGCAATTGTCCCAACTTTAAAATTTATCGCGTGGACGTCTTACGTAATTAAGGCGCCGCCCGCCCTGGAGTCAATTGTGTAAGCATAAGCAACGTCTAATGTCCAGAGAAAATATTACATTATATTGCCGTTGGCTTATAATAACTTTTCACCCGGTTATAAACAAATTATTAACGCGTAAAAACGCAAAAGTCTCTTTCTCTCTCAAACGCTTTAAAGTTCCTGCCTATTTGAATTTTTTTATTCATCTTATCGTATTTACGCGAATAAAGCAAGAAACTCATTTTTAAAAATAATATTTAAAATCATAATATCTTGACGGATAATTTAATTTAATCTGTCAATGTAGCTTTTCATAATTTGTTAAAAATTTGAATGAATTTCACAGTGGATTTGATAAGTAAATAATAATATGATTAAGATACCGATTTAATAAAATTTTAATAGTTTAAAATTTATTCAATCGTAAAAGTGATTTTAATATGATATTACACAATCGCTTATACCACAATTTCAACAAATTTAAATTTATAAGCGAATAATCGATGCAAGTTAGAAAAGAATATATTTAAAAATAGCTTTATCTAACGTCAAAACGATAGTGAAACTTTTATCTTATTTTAGAATTTTCATCAATTTCTAAAATAACATAAGCGCAAAAATATTATTCAGATCTGATTTATTAATAATATTAAAACATTAAATGATGAATGCAATAATTTAGAAAAAAATAAATGATTAAATAATAGTTTTAGTATAAGAAAATTTGGTTTTACCTCATACGTAAGCGACAAATAACTTATATTCTTCATATTTCAAAAAAATTATCATTTTTTTCGACTATCTAATTTTACTCGCAATGCACCTTATGCACACAGATTCGAGCAGACGTAATTATCTCGTGCAAAAATTCAATAATTGCACTAAAGCAATCATAGACAACAACAACATCAATAGCAACAGACCATATGTGTTTGAATTCCCCTTAAATATATAATCCAGCACATCACTATAGCACGCTAATATCTTTCAAACGCAGACAGACAAACACGAACACTTTTTAATGCAAAAACCGTCGATCAATGAAAAACTAAAAATTCTCATGATATATCAAACAGCGTTAACAAAGTTGCTCTTGCACTGGTCGGTTAGTAAAGTAAAAGCTTATTCGTTAATGCTACACGTTACTCAGATGCATGCACGCACACATGCATGTACAAACACATAAAAGATACGCGCTCTATACAAGTGACGTAATATCGTATATAACGTGTAGCGGGCGGTTCGATTCTCACACAAACACATAGACACGCACACACATATATTTACACACATAAAGCAGAAAAACAGATGCGTATGGCCTTAATATCAGCGGCAGCGATATCTTTAATTGGTATCAACTTTGTAGATAAAAATCGTTTGTGTGTATGTATGCGTATACGAGATACGTATTCGTGGCTTTTAAAAACTTCTATAACGAATCTACCATGTACATAAGTGCATTAGACGGATTTATTTTGTAGTTTTGTGCTTAATAAATCGCTGGTTTTATTTAAAAGGACGAAAATTGTCAAATTATGTAACTATGAGATATAGAAAGATTTTTACTCTTACAGAGAGGTATACATAAAAGCCTTTCAAGATGTTTACTAATGATAAACTATAGATAGATGCTTGAGGCTTAATGTTATATAGTTATAGAAAAGTCTCTTAGGTAGATTCTTTTTTTTTCTATTTTTATTTTATTTTATATTTTTTCTTTTTTTTTGGGAAAGTTAAAATAAATACCGGTTTCACTTATAAAGGAGAAGCAGTTAACGATATTAATACGGATCATTGTACCGGTTTTTGAAGTTCATTAGTGCACTTTCTCAGCATAGAAAATGTATATGTTTAATCGTATCGCAATGTAATACTTGTAATATGCCTAGAAATGGTGTGTTGTTTTACAATTTTTTCTTTCTCTTTATTATTGAAAAATAATCAATATAAAATACAAAAGCACCATATTATCTTAATGTTTAAAATTAAACTTTTAAATTCAGAATAAAACTGATCCTATTTTATAACTCTAACAATATCGGTTAATTATTTTTCCGTAACTTTTTAACATGGTAATACTTTCTGAGAACAATTTTCATTTGACTTGATGTGAGATTCATAAAAAAAGAAACAAATCATTAAAATATTCTGCTATGCGTAAACATTAAAAAATGAAGAAAAAAACGAAACGTTCATGAGCATTGGATGTCAACAATAGCGACCATCATGCTCGGTGCACTTATTCAAGGTGTAATAAAGATCAATTACTCCTTGAGAACCTGCGAGCAGCGATAATTATTATAATAAGCTCTAATTTTAACGAATACATATACAATAGTATATATAGGTGCGGCTGACTAGTTGACTTTATTAATTCTTTATGGACGTCTAAACACAAAACCATAATAAATATCATAAGTCAACTTATAAAATTTTATGTCTACTATCCAATGAAATAGTATAATATAATCTAAAGTCGTGAGCATATATTAGTCTTTATAATAAAAAGAAAAAAAATCTATTGTCATGTGGTATTGCAAACAAAATGAGAAATAAGAAAAATTTTTTCTTCCTCGGTGAATCTTAAAATGAAAACGAGAGCTGTGCATATATATATATGTAGAATCGTGCGACTTGAAAGAAACCTAAGTGCACCTATGTTTAGAGTCGTTTTGTTAAACACTAGCATTTACGCTTGATCGCTTCGGTATATATATACAACTGCGAATTTCCGCAAGATAGATGCGCCACAATGTGGATAAAGTACTTCCGCTCGCGAGGAAAAAGTATAGTTAGAAAACACAACGAATGTCGAAGTTTTTTTCCATACTGTCTGTTTATATCCTATTTTTTTTTCATTTTCCTTTTTTTTATGCGTTCTTAAATATTGTAATTAATTGTATTAGAGAAAATAAATTTTTTAACTTTATGGGCATATTGAAAATAGTTTTCCAAGATTATTGCCGTTGCAAATAAGGACATTAGAAAATTCGACGAAATAGAATTCCCAAAGTATTAATTAATTAAATAAAAGTTGTATGAAAAAGCTTGATTCTGAAAAAAAACTTGTTTTATATAATCCAATTAACAAAATCAATAAAAGAATATAAGATATTACTTTAAATGAAATCTCTCGCACGATATTTATCATCGTGAATTTATAATATAAGGATATCAATTATTTATTTGAAAGGCTTTATTTGCATTCAATCAATTACTCATTTTAATTATTACGGCAATTCTCTTCAAAAGCACGTGCGTCATATTAAATCATAAAGAAAAAAAAACTACTCACGCACAATGAACGCTTAAAAATTATAATTTTCATTATTATCCTTAAATAAAAAATAAAGAAATTAATGCCGTTTAGTTCATGAATCAAAAAACAATAAGTTAATGATTATCATAAGCGCGCGTAATTCATGCTTAATTGTACTTCTATGACAGATGGGAACATCCTTATAATAATAATAATAAAGAGGGGAGGATAAGACCCGAACACTTCGATTAATTGTCGTCAATTAAAAGAACGTTTTACAACGGTTCATAAGTCGTTAATTTATGAGCTTGTAAAATGTCGACAATAATTTTCTTGCATATAATTGATACTCATTATGACAAATCATTTTTTTTTTATTTTTCGTTTCGTGAGTTCGTTGCAAAATAAAGGAACTTGATTTCTCTAAAAATTCTAAAAAATGTAAATACATTTTTTTTATGCAATAGTAAGATTACGCATTTTTTAATGATTTTCGCCATATGTTTACATCAAGCGTGTTTTAATAAAGGAATTAATTTCATAATTTTAAAATTTGAAAGTACATACGTAAATAATAAAAAAATGAAAAAAAAAAACTTATATAGATAGAAAGCATCAATCATTAATCATAAAAATACAATGATTACCTTAAGGCTTATAGCAGCTTCGTGTTTCTTTAATTTTTTTTTTATTTTCAAATTTCTCCAACGCTAAGTTGCATGATTTTGAAATATCCCAGCAAGTTTCTGCATTAACTTATTCAGTCACTTTACTCATTTTATTACACTTCTTACATAATATCGAATTCTTATTAAAAAATAAAAAATATACATTCCTTGGTATTCTTTCTTATGAAATTCTAAGCGATTAACATTATCGATAATTATTCATCGCTAACAAAAGCCATCGGCGAGTGAGACAAAAATCATATTCATCTTTAATAACTACTTCCGCGTTGTAAGGAATAAAGAATAAGACAAAACTAGCGATTAATAAATGAAGTACGCGCGTACATGTGCTTAAAGTAAATACACCGTTATAAGAAGGAAGCTTGAAAAACTGAAGACTTTTATAAGAAATCCTTATTCTTTTATGTTAAAAAAATCCTAGAGCCCAAGAGCTTCGTGTACCACGCAAGTGACTTCTCATTAAAATTCCATTATCTCAGTAGATTAGAGACTCATTCATCATCTAACGCTATATACCTATATAGTCAATATCATAATTGCTGGATGATGCGAGAAGACTTGCGAGCCTTGCTTATGACGTACGTATTATAACTTGGCACCTACACACACGGTGGCTCCTGTCTTATTTCTTATCGTTAATTACCGTCACTAAGCTCACGATTGACGGCCAGAGGTCAAGCTATGTATGTATATAGGTACCATATAAAATTATCTCATATAAAAGGTTGAGATTTTTTCCAACAAGATTTTAGTCTCTTATTTGCAGTAAAACGTTTAATAAGTATACATATGTCTCGGGCGTCGATTACATCTTTCTTCATTTTTTTCCAATTAGAATTTATGATTCGAGATTATTTTTCAAATTTTTATTTATGTAGATTGATAATTATTTTTTTCCGATTTCATTAACAATGAACGTTATTATATTAAATGATGCTGCATGAATAAATATTTTAAAATTTTTCATTCTGAATAATTTATTATTCTAAGTTTGAATATGAATATTAATTATCAAGTAGGTATTAATTATTACAAATTTTGTTAAGGATGTTACTTAATGGTGCATTATGTAACGAAGGAATAAAATCGAAGATTATTCTCGAGGTTAGGTTCAGTGACCAAGTGAGTTTAAGCAAAGCTTTATTCTTTGTACTTTATTTCTGACTTGAGTGTTGACACTTTATTGACTTGAACTTAATACTAATGGAAACTAAATATTCTACTAAAAAAAAAGAAACTAAGTTTCTTTTGGTCATCAAATTTATTAAAATAAAATTTGTTTAAAAAACTTAATTTTAATTAGAAATCAAAAGGAAAAATCAGAGACAACAAAAAATTGTTCTCTAAAGGGAATAATTGTTCATGGGTGTTATTTTTTTCTTTATTCACGAGAAGCATGACATAGGCAACATTACTTTCGTACGGCTTTACAAGTCAACAAAATGATCCTTATATATGAAATTAATAAAATAATTTTTTTATCTTTTAAAAGTAAAAACAAAAAATAACTTTTATTATCTTGATCTTAATCATTATCATCCAATATTTATTTATAAGGGGATATGAAATTTAAAAAATCGAAATATTTATACATAATTTTTATTTATAAATCATACTGAAATAAATTAAAGAAATCATAAATTATCAAATCACATACTAGCATAAAAAAATTGAGAAAACACAATTACGCTTTAACCAACTATATAATTAATTGCCTAAACGAAGGAAGGGAAAATCTCTCAATAGTGTACTAATTTAATTTATAACCAAGAAATTATCTATTCGAGGCGTGCAACGAAATATCCAATCGAACGAAACATATTTCATAGTTTTGTATAGTTACTCTCGTTCTCCTTCAATGAGATGAAAAAAAAACAGGGCAATCCAAGTAGGAGTGCTACACATAGAGCAATATGCATTCGAGGCAAAGAGAACCAAGGCTTGCCTCATTAATGATAAGCATAACAAAAACGAAACTTTGTTACATACATATATATCATACACCTGTGTATACAAAACATGAACTATCAAAATCCAAGGCTATACATACAAGCTCTTATTCGGTTGTATTGTAAAAGTCCAAAATTAGAATGGGCCTATTTTTTAGACTGTTCTAATTATTTTTTTTTGTTTATATACTAGCGTCTATACATTACTGAAATCAACGATCTAGTTTCGTATGTGCGCTCTCGCAAGTAATTGATTCGCTTGTACACGAGCTTCTCATGATTGCAAGTAATTGTCCTTTTTCTTTTCATTCCGTATGCATATTTCTGCGTATTACGCGCTTACACGTACGTACGTACGCGGAAATTAGACAGCTTACTATGATCGATCAAGATAATAGGTAAAACAGGGATATTAATTAGGTCCGGCGCGCGTACATCAGATAACTTTGTTTTACAATGATTTTATTTTTGCAATTTGAAACGGACATGTAATTTTAAAATGAACTTTACAGCATAAATATCATTGCGAAACGTTGATAATAATTGCAACTAATTATAAAAATTAATACGCGCGTTCAATTGGCAAAATAAAGTGAGAAATGAAAACGCAAATAAATTGGTAAAAATTAACGTAACACTTTGCAAAAATTCAATAAAATCTTGTTAAAGTTGTAGCTCGTTTGAATTTTAAGAGGATATCGTAGTTCTGCTCCTCCTAATAATATTTTTATTCAAAGTTCATGAGTAAACAGTGCGTCAAATCAAATTCTTTCACTTCAGTAACAAAATTCGTAAGATTAATCCTTAGCGCGGACAAGTCAAGAAATTTACCAAAATAATATACATAAAAAGTTATAAACAAACTTTCGATATATACTATTTTGAGGTTAGGTTCATCGAGCTTGACATCCAACTTTCATTCAAAGTTCATAAAAAAATATGAAGCTAAATTGAATTTTTAATTTAACAAAAATTATTGTATTAATATAGTTTTAGCGCGGACAAGTCATTATATTTGTCCAAACATTAAATTTAAAAAGATATCAGTAAGATAAAAAAAGCAAAAATCGATTTCAACAACTACGACATCCCGTTAAACGATAACTACTCTAAAAACAAGCAGTACATAAATTATAAATCCTATCATTAAATTAATTACAAAAAAATAAAATTAAGAGATATTTCAACTGTTTAAATTCTCCGGCATCGCGAAGTTAATTATCGCACTTTATATTTTGCCACCGACGTATATATATAATACATAAATAAAAAAAAATGAGGTTACGAGTAATGAATTCATAATTAAATAAAACTAGAAAGTATAATATATATCTTCATATGTATATAAAAAAAAAAAGAAATACGTATACATGCACCTCAATATTTGCGCAATTATAAACATAATTCGGTGTAAACCGTGTGAATTCGAAACTTTAAGCAAAGCGCAAAAGTGAGTCTTTCTCGCTTGGCTTTCGCAATTTTTTTTTTCACCCAATGTCAACCGCTCGTAATTCGCAAAGCAACGCTATAAAGTCCATACCTCATATATATATACACACATATTCACCCACATGTATATAATTCTTTGACTAATTAGAATAAATCACAGATTTATTGGCGAAAATCATATGTGTGCGTTAGTTTCTAATAATTGGCCTACCAAACAAACTCAACTTGTAATTAACATATCTCTTTACAATGCACCCTTATCTTCGTTCATGCAATAGAAAACCATTTAAAAGATTAAAAAATCAAGCAAAAGAAGAAGAAGAAAAAGAAAAAAAAAACAGAGCAACGTAATTAGTTGTTGTATAACTAAAGGATAATCTTTGGTATTACCTTTTGTAAAGCGACATTACATTATAGGAAATTTAGCGAGTCTTGAAAGACAGGTGCATTTATAAATATCGTTTAAGCATTTTAACATTTGCATTTGGAGAACGTGCAAGTTAAAAAGGAATGCCACTCGCATATAACATCCAAGAGGAGAAAGCTGAAAGAAGCGAGTCAAATTTTGCTTTCGGCGCAAAGATGTTACCCGTATATATGCACGAGCTGTTGTTTAGGCACGTATAGACATTGGGATCACATAATGATAATAATTATAATTCACGATCGGTTAAAATTACTATTATACATGCATGCACGTTAAACCAAACTTCGACTGAACTACTACTGAACGTTTTTAAAGTCTTTTTTTCTTTTTTTTTCTAATTTACCTGGATTACAATTGCTAATGCTAAATTTTTGTAAGGGGGTAATTTGAGATGAGATTTTATTCTTCCGTATAAGTCGATGTTAATTTTCGTTTTAGTTCGCTGAGCTGTTTCTTTTTTCTTTTTTTCTTCGTGTATTGCGTGCATAGTGAAGTTGAGACGACAGATGTTATTATAGGTGATATAATAGAATGCAACATTGATAATTGCGATATCGCATAGTCAATAAAACTAATCTCTAGAGCTTGAATCTTTGTATTTATGTTTATAGAGTGTTTATTAGTTTTATTTCGATATAAATGTTTTCTTAAGATAAAATAATATATTTAGAATAACAGCACGTATCAATTTTAATGAACCTTTATTGTTAACAATTTATCATAGGCTAGAAGTGAAAATAGCGAAGCGTTATATAATCTTTTTATTAAAATGATTAATATACACAAAATTTTCATTGTAAATACATTAGTTACAATACGAGAATTAGATGTTTATCTTTCCTGGGATGCATGTTTTAATAACCCATAGAGTATATATAATCAAAATTTACATGGAATAAATTTTCCGTATACAGAAGATTTATTTTGTAATTAAACATTTAGTTTTTTTATCCATCGTACTTTATTGTGTATCCGTCAAAATAGTTAACTTCAGAATAGCTTTACAAAAATAATTTATTTATTTCAAAATCTGAATTCGCAACTGCATGAAATGTGAGATGTTTAGAAAGTCGTACTTTGTTCTTTATTTTTCCTTTTAATTATTTTGCATCACATTATAATTATAACACAATTAAATGATCTCAGAATTAATTCTTTTAAATATAAATTTCACGCACGATTTATTTTGCCTTTCAATGTTAATTTTCATTTTAAATGAAATCTAAGCTTTTTTTTCGTAACTCAATGTATATAGATCATAAGTTGCATGTGCTCAAAAAGAACAGAGTTATGCTGGCGTTGCGTTGCATAATTATGGTATATAAAAAGAATGGAAAAATCTGTGAGAATAAAGACACCATGTATACATTAATTCCCAATGATTATAATGGACCTTCAGCATCATCATTTTATGTAATATCTGTTCTACATAATATCTAATAAGAAAAACATTGTAGATTCTATTAATAAGTTAAATATCAAGTTAAAAATGCATCGATCGATAAAACGTAAAGTCTTCGTGTGACATACTGTTGCAAGGATTTGGTACAAGGTGATGATATCGTAAGATTAAAAATAAAATTCTTATAAAAATCTGATAAAAAATATACGTGTATGCAAAAGTTTACATTTATTGATTTATTGTTACGATCGTATCTTATAATTATGGTAAGCTAAAGTAACGCCCTGTACATAACTAATTCAATGTTATTTTACGCTTCGATAATTTGTTAAATTGGTACGTTTTCGTAAAATGCTAAAATATTACAAAATTGTAGAAATAGAAAATAAATAATAAATAGCAGTTTTAAAATAAGTTAATTCAACTTAAAGATATAAGATGAAATACAATTGTTCTAGAATAAATGTACGTATTTGAATTTCAAATGGAATTACATAAATCCTTTAGCGTGAAAGTTTATATATAAATGTAGAGCATTAGATAAAATTGAAAAATTTTCCATTTTTTAATAAATTTTTCGAAAAATTTGTATTTTTAAAAAAAAGTTTACAAAATATTTGAAAGTCATTTTAAAGTTTTCTAAAAATGTAAAGGCTTATTTGATCTTGAAAAAGTATGATTCATAATTTCCTCGAAAATTTACAATTTATAGTTCCGTATAACACTTTCCTGTATAATGGTTTCGATAATAAAAACTTTTATGACAGTTACCACAACGATAGCGAAAGTTTTCACATATGAATTTGTGTACAACATCAATAATTCATTAAAAATGAATATTAAAATTTTTCAACCAACATATCATTTAAAAAAATATTATCAACGACAAATAATTAAAACTGTAGGTATACATTTAAAAATTTAAGAAAATCAATAAACATAGCATATAATATGGCAATGAGTTTAAAATCAGATCTTTACTCTATTTAAAATTTTTCTTTAGCATTTTTCTTTTTTGTCAAGCAAACTATTTTGCAAGTGCTCGTGACTTTAATAGGTCAACGAGTTTTCGTCCTTTTTACACTCGCTTTGCCGAGGCTGTCGCAAGCGTGACGGAAATTCGCGCTCTAAAGTTCCCATGCAATCTTTCACTAAGAAAGAATGTTGAACGTTATATATACATGCACGTATACATATACAATCCGTATAACCAAACAACCAAGTGACTGGATAAGGAACAGGTACACACACAGCGTATTACACTTGGAAAAGATAACGTTTTAATTTAGAATTTACGCTATTCTCTCTTGCGAATGCTCGACAGTATCGTTGTTCAGTAACTTGCGCTAATTCTATATAAGATATACCATTCGAGAGAAATTCTTTTTTCTTTCATTCCTTACGAATCTAAATCTTAATTAATTTCATTTAAAAATTAATTAATTTTACGTTTTACTTAATATTTATATTGCAGTTACATTAAATTTATTTCATTTATTAATTGCATATATTCAATAATTGTATTTTAACTACATTCTTTAAATGCAGTATTTATTTTAATTCATTAGAGATTTAATAAGTAGTTTTTTAAAATTATATAAAATTATTTAAACTCATGAAATTTAATTAAATTATAATTATTTTTAGAAAATGCTAATATATGCTGTATCGATAGGTTCATAAACAGTTGTTTCTATGTCGATAAAATGTCATTAGTAATTAAAAAAAAAGTGAAAACTCAATGAATTAAAGACAAAATTAATTTATAAATAATAAAATAAAATAGAGATTTTAAGAATTAACACATTAACAAAAATATAAAATCGAATAAAAAATAAGACCTGCATTCGTATCACAATGTTTTCAAGATAATAACGACACATGTTTTTGGTAGACAAATCGATAACTGATATTTTTCTTCATACATAAAATTATCATGTTTTATTATTTTCTAATATGTTTCAAAAGTTCTGATATAAAAGCAAATAATATTTGAATTCAAGTCAACAAAAAGCGAAACTTTCTATACTGTTTCAAAACAATTTTAAAAATCTCATGAAATCATTTGAGAACAATAAAGAAGATTCGCAAATAATTAAAAAAAGAATAGCAATCGTGAATTATTAAAAAAAAAAGTAACTCACAAAGTAGAATTCGTTAAAACAACATACTAATGACCGACACCGCAGATATTAGACTTTCGAGCAAAATTAGGTAAACAAAACCAAAATCAGCAAATTGAAATAGAAATATGCAAGTATTATAAATTTAGCGATCAGTAAGAAATTAAATTGCCTAAGACGGTGTCACAGCAGGTGCCTTATACTTTACGGTTCTCTTTTTTTTCTTCTTCTTCTTATTTTTTTTGTCACAGATTTGTAATGATCCCGTTGAAAAAGATTCGCGCTTGAGGATATATGTGTGTCGGTTCGCGGCGACACTAATTTCACGTAAAGCTTATGTGTATACGTATACGCAGGCTCGATGAGATTCTCTCATATATAAATGCTTTGTGTGTCAGGGTAATGGCACGCCTTAACCTACCTGTTGAGATCAAGAAAAATTTTTTTTTTTACATAAACGAGAAAAAAATAAAAATATAAACGAGATAAAAGAAAAAAAGAAGGTCGAGTTATTGCAATTTTATGCTGATAATATGTATGGATGATCTCTTTTGGTTTTGTCTATTACCATTTACGATTTGGCGACTTTTTTCTTAAATTATGGT
Source organism: Anastatus disparis (assembly GCA_017163975.1). Classification (NCBI taxonomy): domain Eukaryota; kingdom Metazoa; phylum Arthropoda; class Insecta; order Hymenoptera; family Eupelmidae; genus Anastatus; species Anastatus disparis. The sequence goes on from JAFFSR010000012.1 coordinate 1,785,398, forward strand.
GTAGGAGACTTGCACATTCTTTTTATTTTATTTTTTTTTTTAATCAAGAAAAATATTTTGATGATAATGGGAATTCTTAGCTTGAGTTTTCGCATGATGTTTTTTGTATGTATTGGAGAGAAGTCATTAATTATTAATATTTTTCGAGAATATCTTATTTAAGATTCTTTTGTAAAAACTTGACGTGTACGTAGTTTATGATATAAAGTCATAATGAGAAGGTTTGTTTTTGCAGTCTTAATATAAAATATTAAATAATTTTTAATTTTTATTTATTATTTGTTGAAAACTGTTTCAATACTAAAAGGACATAAATAAATAATTTTTAATTATTCATTGAAAAAAAAATTCAATCACTGAATCAGACAGAATGCTATAATCAATTTTTATAAAGTAATTCAATATATAAATGTTAAATTTTTAGCTTTACTTTTGCGCAAACATAAACTCATTTGTCAAATTGTGAATATTGTTACATGGTAATATTTTTTTTATTATCTATGAATCACACAGTCAATTTTGATGACGAAGATCGCAAGTACATAAACTCAGAAGTACTAAACAAGTAAAATTCTGTCAACGTTATCTTTTAGTAGCACGAAAAAGAATGATTCATTACAAGACTTTTTTTGTTAAATAAATAATGACTATTATACGTATAGTCATATACAAAAAGAAAGTTAAATAAATAATTCTTATATTGCAATAATCTTAAAAAAATTTTTTTTCGAGAAAATTGATAGTATTATTCTTATTGCGTATGATTACTCATATTATAAAAAGGGTCACCCGTCATTAATTTTAAATTACACTCTTAACTAAAATGATTACCTTCGAGATATATAAATCAATATTTTCTTAAAAGCCGCAATAAAAACTATTAAACTTGCTCGGTAATAATCAAAAGAATAAAACCGCCAATTTTCAATTACGTAAAATCAAAATCTACACTGTCTATAATACGTTCGATTGCGACAATGCACGTGCTGTTATCAAACCGGACCAAATGTTCAGATATAAAAAAGAAAAAAATAGCCAGCAAGTGAACCACGAATTTATTCTTGTTGATTTGTTGTTAAGCAATTTTTCCCTCATGTATATATTTTTTTTTGTTAAATTCCCGTGACCTATCAAAACAAAATACAAGGTCGCATGAACAAGCGCAACGAAATTGATTGGTAGCGCAATTTCACGGCAAAAATTCTCCGCGCACGCGTTCCTTTGTGTCCACGCTCCGGATGCGAGTCGAATTGTCACACTCGAATATATCTAGGGAAGAGGGACATAGCTTAATTCAAGGATTTACGATAAGTTATTTTAGTGTATAAAAAAAAAAACTTTACAAGCCTGAAAATAACAAATATTTCCAACCTTTTGTTTGCTTTAAGCTAATCATATGACTTCATTAACCTGCAAGTATATAAGTTTATTGTTAAATCAAGATTCAACATGAACCAGCAATTTCGATAAACACAACTCAGTTCACGATGCACCAAGCTTTAAAAAAGATGTACATTTTTAAAAATGAAAAGTAAAATTAAATAATGAATTTAATTTTGATTGATATCCATTGTTCATTTTCTTTTATATGAGAAAATAATTTTTAATTATATAAAGATTCTATTTGATTTTATATTTACTTTCAATCGGCATCATCGCACTCGACAATGGAGTACAATAAAATGCCATCCAATATTTTAAATTTAATATAAAAAAATATTATGAAATATTATATTTTTCAATTAACAAAAATTATAAATATAAAAAAAAACTTGGTGGTTTCTCAATATTTTCATAATTACAATGCATTAAGAGTAATTTAGTTTACTCAATAACTGTAATAATTATGCGAGAGCTCGTGCTTATAAAAAATTAAATCGACTTTGTCTATATAACAAATCATCGATAAAAGCTATACTCATAACGAAAGATTTTTATAGTAATATTTCTCAATACTTTAGTCGTTAAATTATTTTATTTCACAAACAATTATGAAGAACTTAATATTATGAAAGTAAACTTCACCTTCACAAAAAAACGAGAAGAAGAAAATTTTATAGCTCACCGACTTTATTATCTATAAAGATATATACATAATATAGAAAAATTACAATTCAAATGTATGTGCATAGAGCTGAACAACAATAAAAGGGTAAATTCGAAAACATAAGATAAAGAAAAATTCATATATGCAAGAAACGAGAATTTGCACGTCGCCATATAAATGACAAGTCGATGCCTATTTGCAACGTTACATAAAGTTTTGTTGGCTTTGACTGATTAACGCCGAACTCGAAGCTGCTTCTTTTATAGTTATTTTCTCTACATTGCATATACGAGAGAATTTTCTAAGTAAAACTGACGTACACACACGTATCGTCCAGTCATTATTTTACTGCTAACACTAGTAGTTAATAAATAACGTCTTAGAATTATTTCTTTTACGGTTATAGACCATTTTTCATTCTGTCAACGGGCAAAGCATAAACAATGCAAAGCAGGATTTCATTATGACAGTGTAATATTTGTTTTTAGTATGAAGCTTAATCTATGCAAAATAAAATCTTTTTATACCATACCATTAAATCTTTGCTGGACAAAAATATTGTTTACAAATGATGTTTCCATAAAAGATAATTTAATGATTTTAAAAAGAGAAATCAATCGTTAAATAAGATATTGGAAAACAAACGGGGAAAATGCTTTTTAAAGCAATCTAGTTTAATGAAGATTTATTTGAAATTTTTTGAAAAATCAATTTTTATTGTTTGGCAAGTAGTTTTGAAGCATTCAAAAAACAGGAAATTAATGTTGCTTTTATCTGCATTGAAATTTTTGTCAATTTGCAGAAAGAATCATACGTTGCCGCAGTTGTTGGTAATGGTTTTTGTACACTGAAATAGACACAAAAAAATAACTGTCAGATTAACTCTGAAGGTCGACCGCAAAATTGTCCAAACTATTCAAGTTGATTGCTTTGAAATTTTCAAGCTTTCGAAGTCATAGTTTTATAAAATTTTTACTATTCCTATTTCAAAGCATACAAATAATGTGGAAATTCTGAACAATACATTTTCCTAAACAAGTTTATTTTACAATATCATTTTAATATTGTATAAAAGAAAAAACATTCTTTTTATCACATTTCATTAGCCATTGTATTTACAATCTGATAATAAAATTTTTAATACAAAATTTATGAGAAAATATTTTTTTTATTTTTGTATTAAATTTTATATTTCCAGCGAGCAATTTCTATCAATCATGTTTTATTTATGAATAAAATTATTAAAAAATTCTTTATCATTTGCACATACCGATTAAGATTTATTTGTACCTTATAGCCGATTTCTTATTGCAAAACTATTCGCATTCTCTAAGTATATCCATAAAATTGTCGATAAAATCAATAGCTAGTAACTAGATCACCAATTATATAAATAGTAAAAAAAAAAGAAATATTAACCATTCCATAATTAAAGCTTTCATGGAGATTTAACGTTAATGAGGAAAACAAAACAAAGCAATGACTAAGCTAAATTCCAAGCACAAGATAATATAACACAAGAATTTTGAATATTTATCATTTTTTTTTTCAATGATACACAGCGATCCACATCTCTTATTTGTTTCCGACATGTTCTGTCCATAACAATCTAATCGTATTTCTTCATTATAAAAAAAAGAATACGAAGATATGTCTGTTAAAAATAACAATAAAGGAAGAAATATCAGCATTAATTTACTCTTATTCTTGCTAACAAAGGAATGTCGCATATATGAAGAATTTCCGGCAAACAATAATGTAGCTTCGATTATCTCTATATTTATCTTTTTCTTTCTACTCTCCCTGTTTCAATTCTTTTTTTTTTGTTTTAGTTTTTTATTTTTCTTCATTACAGACATAGCAACAGACGCACAATTACCAAGGCCATTGGTAAAGAGATGATCGCCTTAGGGTTTCTTACGTACGAGAAGCTTTCATTGTGCGAAGTAAAGAAGGCTCTTCAATAAATCGCAATTCGCTCTGTATATATACAATGTATAGTTGGATGTATGAGCTATTAACCGTCACCTTGGGTTAGCTCTTTTTTTTATTCTTTTTTTTCATTTTTTTCTTCTCTCAACAAGCTCAGCCAGTCAATGGCCGGACTATCCAAGACAAGACAACTCGGAAATATGGGTTTACACTTGAGATAAATAAAGAAAATTCACGTTTTGTTTGTTGGAGAAAGAAAAGGGTATATATGTGTGAAGATGCGTTTTTATTGCAGCTTGAAAGTGAACAAATACATTCTTTAAAGTACATCTTTCCTTTGTGAAGAAACCTTGAAGAAAAAATTTTTTTTTCAGAAAACTGCTTTTTTATCATCGCGCTCGTTTTGCTTTTATTAGCTATCTTTATTGAGAAGAAATTGCGGCAATTAATTTTATTCAATTCATTATAAATTTAACGTTCGTGCCAATAATTGCTTCTTTCACTAAACTATTGTTAAAATATTTAAAAAGTAATTATTTTAGTTCAATAATTAAATCTATAGAATTATTGAAGTTTCCTTGAAAAAATTCATCAAAAGAATAAAGAATCATTACCAAGCATTCAAATAATATTTTCCATATATTAACAAAGCCATGAATAAATTTTAAAACATACTGGTAAATATTCAAGCATTCAAATTACAAAAGTAATCGTAAATCTCAACCACACCAAAGCTTTGTTGAATTCTCATTCGAAGAACAAAATAAAGTCATTTGTATAAATCATCTAACATATATTTATATTCGATCCAGAATGAAAAAAAAAATAAAACGAAGAGATAATTCATGCACAAGGATGATTACGAAATGCTCTCGTTCATAAAGTTAGCAATAGCGCATAAATAACAACAATATCAATAAAGTTCGATAATTCACGCGTGTATAACAGTTTCTCTGATATGTTTTTTATATTGTCATTGCTGTTGAAATTACTTAATTCACTCGGCTGATTAACTATCAAGGAAATAAAATGTTTCCGGTTTGATATAAACGTACAAGTCGAGAGTAATATCTTTAAGGAAAATGATGATGATATTACAAGCAATTCAAAACGTAATAAAAAAAATCTTTTCAGAATATCATTAAACCAGAAGAGCTTAGAGTAATACGTTTTTTTATGGTTCTATTTGAAGATCACAAAATTAGCATTATCATTATTTCAAATGGTTATGATTAATCATTATGAAAGTTCTTGGTATTTAAATTATCGTAAAAGTAGACTCGTCAAATTGAATAGTCATGTGGATCTCGGTATAAATCTTGAAACGTTCTCAAATAATTCATTATAAAAAATTTGATTAATTAAAAGTAAGTTAACGATCATCATAGAAAGTAGTGTATAACCGAGAAGAAAACATAATTGATTATTTGACAATGGATTAATAATGAACTTTTTCATAGCTTTCTTCTCGATCAAAAAAAAAGCGAAAAAATTAATATTTTGTTCTCATTTAGGTATTTTAAAAATATATAACAGGTTAGTCGAATGCTCGAAAAATTTCAGTAAGAAATATACGAGTGTCCGTGACTTTAACGATCGCATTGTGGTCTGCCGGGATATATTTAAAATGTATTATACAGTCTCAAAGCTGGAGATTTCAATGCCTCTTTCTATACACAAAATAATATACACTTTGACCATCTGGTTAGTAGACAATGTATTAAAGAACTAGTTGTTAAGAAGCAGCAAAATAAGTAAATACAATTTAAACCATACACAAGAGAGTCACAATAAAAAAGACAAAACTGTCTATTACACTACTTAACAATTTTCAGGCTTTTAACGTTAGGTGTAATTTCGTCATAATTCTTTGTATTTTTATTTTCAAAAAGTGAAGTTTAGAAAACCAGTTATGACTCAAGCTAAATATTTTGATAACTGGATTATGCAATACAAAGTATGTCGTATATTTTTTTCTTTTAATTTTAAATCTTAATTAAACTTTTTTTTGTGTAATATAATAAACAGCCGCGTGTAATATTACTTGTTCGGTTCGTAAAACTTTGTGTTTAGAAAGTTAAAGTGCACGAATTATTACAAAATTGCCAAATATAAATTCTATAATAAATACGTACTAAAATTGATTGATACAATTACAATAAAAATGAAAATGTTTTTCTATAACATGAAAAAGCTGCAGCTCTAATTAACAAGTTTTTATCGAAAAATTTTTATCGATTTTGGGACTATTTATCAATGGAACGTATATTAACTTTTTGTCAGTTTTACCGTTATCGTACCATAAAGTTGTTTTTCGATGCAGAACAAGCTTCGCTTTTTAATATTTTTTTTGTTCAACAATGATTAATAGTCTCTAAGTATAACCTATCTCAATATGCAAAATGTTTCAAAATACCGGATATCATTTTTTGTTATTTTAAAAGTTTCCGAAAATTCACGATCTTTCTTGCCAAACAGACAGCCAGACATAAAAAACGCGTTATATATTTTTTGGATGTTTTTTTTCAGAGCAAGATTTTCAACTTAAACATTTTGCCAAAGTCGTAGTATGGCACTGGAGAAACATACTGATATTACTGAAAATATAAAAACAAGCACACGAAAACCTTGATAATTTATTTGAATCCTTTGAATTATCTTATGACCATAAAAAAATAAGAATCAAGAAAAAGTCGTATTCATCTTAAGCAATTAAACATTCCGCTGTCCATCAAAGGCGAGAATCAATTAATGCGCGTATACGCGTTTTCAAGTGTCGTGTTATAAACGAAAAACCTTTTTTTTTCTTCTTCTTTTGCGCGCGCAATAAATAAACGAGTATTTACGAGTAATACAGATTTATGATTTTCGGAAGGTGCGATTAAAAAATTTAAATTTCTAGGAATACATAAGAAGTGGCAAGTAGTAAATCTTGTGATTAATTAACGTTTCGCGTACACAATATTAATTTTCGTTGTTTCGACAAATTGACAAACAAACGCTCGTTCAAATTTAACCTTTTTATGAAAACATTTCAAGTAACGTATATTTTTGATAAACAGCACTTTAATTATGACGTTGACCGATGATTTATTAGTTCTTAGAACATGTAACAACATACAAACATTAGAAAAAATTTGGTGTACAAAAGCATGACCAGGAAAATTGGAATCTATCAATAATTCTTAAGTGAATTCATACATGATTCTTTAAAATTTCAATTTTATTTCTTACTATATTAATAAATCAACGTTTGCGTTTATATTAAAACGAACTACAAGGTTTGTACCACAACGATAGTAAGAACGTTTGATTTTCTATATTTTTTTCCTATCAAATTGTAATTTTACCTAACAAATCTTATCTCGTTTATTGAGAAACAATGTATCAAAACACAACGTTCAATTAAAAGAAAAAAATAGAAAATTTGTTTTCTTCTCTCAATAGAAAAAAAAGGCATTAATCATACGGTAGAAAAGAAATAGCCAAGAGAACACATGTAATTTTCCAAATGCATGTTGCGCTACTATAATACGACTCGCCTACGCGTTTGCAGATATTCCTATTCTTACGTAATAGCGACGAAGCAGCGGCATATAAGTAGTGGTTATAACTAATATAACCCGATTGACCGACGACATACAAAATTATCATTTTTATCGCTGGTTATCACTTGAATTCCTAAGTTTCTTCATTCTTAATCATGCAATTAGTATAATAATCAGCTGTAAGTATTGTAAAATGGAAACAGACGTACTGGTTTACAATTTTTACAAAGTAGAACATAAAATTAACAAGTCTATTGTTTTTAATACTTCTAGTATAGAATTTCAACGATTGCAATTAATTAATCCATAAATACACTGTTAGAAAAAACATGAAATTTAATGCAAATTTAATGCAAAACTGGAAGCTTGCTTCAAGCGTGTACATGAAAATTAATAATTTTACCGTAATTTTAATGCAAAACTCCATGGAAATTAATAATTTTACCGTAATTTCAATGTAAATTTGCATGAAATTTAAAGTTAAAATAGAAATTTCATAAATGTACTGGAAGCAAAATTCAATTTTTTTTTAACAGTGTATTAATTATATTTTTGCTGTCTCGGGCAAAAACTTGATTAACACAACTTTTAGGCTATTTGAATTACGTTTTTTTTTAAATGGTTTAACGACGCTGTATTTGTACTATAATTAAGAGACCATCAGTGTGTTTGTGAACAAAGCTCATGTAACATACTGTGGTGCTTATATAAATCAGCCCAGAGGGGGATTCGAACTAAGAACCTCGAATTTACGAATCTATCGCTCTACCGAATGAACTACTGACGATCTGTTTTTGCTGCGACGTTTTATGAATCGGCAAAACTACATTTTATTGTGTTTATAAAATCAATATATTTTTATTAATTTTTTTTATTGATTATTATTTAATAACAAAACAGATGTATATAAGAAAATATCAAACAGCAACATTTTTTCTTAATCTTCTCCGTTTCATCAAATATTGAGTTGGCATTATTTTTGTCTGGGACAGCAGATTTAAGCGGATTTAAGATTGTAAACTTTAGCATTTTTCAAAATACTAGATTCCACGATTTTTAATTCTCTCTCTTTTTTATTTTATTTTCTCGAAACGTTCGTGCAAAGCTTAGAAATAAGGAAATTTCCACAGGTGTCGCGTGCGCATCCACATGTACGGTCAATGACCAATGAGTAATTTGACCATGTTTATATCGAGTTTATATTCCTCTACAGGCCTAAAAAAATGATAGGCACGATGATGATCATTCGGGGAAAATAATACAACAAGAGAACGAGAAAGTTATATACGTTTGATTTTTAAGTCGAGAATTTTATTAGTATTTTAATTCTTTACTTTTTTTTTACTTTTGTCATAATTATTCTAATTTTATGGGACTTAAAAATTTCTTGTTTTTAAAAAGGATCTACAAGAATATAAGAAAAATATCAAGATGTTAATGAACTGCTAGTGCGTAATAACATTCAAATTGTAATACCATGAGTTTCTATATTTTTAAAATATATTTAAACAATTATCGATGCAAAATAATAAAAGCTAATTTATTAAAAAAGTATAATCTTAAGAAAAAAAGAAGTGTTTACGATGTATAAGTACGCAAAACATAAAATTTCCAGTCAAACTCTTGTTTTTCAATTCATGACGCACGGAAAGAGGCAAATATTTTTCTTTTGTATTCATCTAATCGTTTGCACCAAAAGCTAAAAAGAAAAAAAGGAGAGAATCAACGAGCTAACATCCACGTATTTTATTGTCTTATTGTATGACACCTAAGTCAACGCAAAGTCCCAAGAATTTTACAAGAACGCTAATGCGCCGCGCCTAACAACTTTAAAAAGAAGAAAAAAAAAGGAAAGAGAAAAAAGACGACGACCTCGAAGTCCAAGAATCATGAAAAAAGTGCAATAGCGTGAGAAGTCAATGAAATATCAATTAATAATTATAAGAAAAAGGACTTTATTGCGCGAAGCTTTAAAAACGAAAGAGCACCTGTTAGGTAAACAATAAATTTTTCAATGGTAAATTCTATTGGTTTCGAGGGACTTCCGAGTTTAGCGGTTAAAAAAAGACAGAAACGAAGTTTACAACGTATGTTTGCGAGAACGATTTTACGATGGACTTTTATCGGGCGTCACGAGGGACTTGTAAACGTTCCACGAGACATAGGAGGTATAAATGTTTCTTTTTTTTTCCTCCATCTTCTTTCCGGTAGCTCGAACAGTTTAGTTTTAAACAGCTTGTTTTTAATTTTTCATAAACCAACCAAGGGAAACTCGGTAATTATTTCAAAAACTTTCTCGTCTTGCACTCAATGTCGCTTGCATCAAAAATTGAAATACCATTAATCATGGAACTTTGGATAAACTATGAGCGTACGAGTAATCTTTTTCTTTCAATGAAATGTTATTCTTACGTGTGTTTAACTTGTTGAATAGTGATGAAAAAAAAATGCTTAAAGTTTCTCCTGTTAATACAAAATTTTCTTAATTTTTAATATGTATGAACGTCTTCAGTGGATTAGAGATTAAAATTGTTGGTATTGTGAGAGTAATAAATGCTAAACTCGATAAACAAGACGTGCCGCTAAGTGGTATATTATACAAATTTAAGCAAATATTTATAAAAAATACACGTGTTTTTATTTTAATCTTATAAACTTACGTGACGTGGAAAATGTTTCATTAAATGGATAACTTGTGTGCAAACTCACCTGTAACATAAAAAAGAAAATAATAATTAAATACCAGGCTTGAACGTCAAGTGCAAAATGAAAATTTAATTTTTCTAAAACAAACATGCTGGTTTTTTTATGAGCTATAAAAATTAAATAAAAAAATTAAACTAAAGCTTAGTTTCATAATTATAAAAATTCATACTTTGAGATAGTATGTATATTTTACGGTACTTCCTTTTATTTACGCACTATAAATCTATATATTTTTCGAAATATTATGAAAAAATTAAACAGGAAAAAAATGTGTTCATTAGAAAAATATTATTTTCTAACTATCTTATGACGTACAAAAAGAAAACATAAATCTTAGCTCAATAAAAATCGCTAACATTTCCAACTACTTCCTGAATTCCTCATTAGTTTCATTGAGATCCTAATTAAATGCAATCCATTTAAACTATTAAGAATTTTAAAAATTCGTTAAATAAAATATACAAATGCGAGTGAAAAAAAAATAGCAACACATTGTTCGGTTCAGAGAGAAAAGAACATAAGCGAGATTTCTCGCACCTGACCGACGAAAAAATGCACGGAGTTCCGGAGAGAAAGAGACTGAAAACTCGTGGAACTGCGACGATCGTACTATTGTTATCTCTCCTACGATTTTACCTGTCTTCTTCATTTTTTTTTTCTTTTTTTTCAAGCTCCACGCGTATAAAGAACGCGGTAAATCGTTAAGTGCGGTTAATACAAACGTGGAAAACGGTCTTGTATACTTTCACCGAAATTATAAAACTTTGGGAGAAAAAAAATAAATAAAAATGACAATGTAATCGTCTTGAATATATACTGTCGAGATAAATTGTTGAAATAGAGAAACGGAAGTGCTTTTGATTCAGCTGTCAAAAATGATTTGTGAAGATTTTTTTTTGTTAAGCATATTTTAAAAGTTTTTGTAATTACTCTAAATATACTTTAAATACTTTGGTCTGTTTACCATGATAAATTGATGGTAATTTGAAGTATATTAAGTTTTTGTTCGAGATAAACATCGTATAAAAATAAACGAAAAAGTTAGATCCGTAAATAGAAAAAAATAATAATAATAGGGATACATAAATAGAATAAAATATGTGAAAGGCAATGTTTCGTCATTTCTAATTTCATTATTTAAAATAATATTTAAATAAATAGGCTTTTTTGCCACGGTTGAAAATATTTGTGAAGTCTGTTAACTTTTTTTCTCTGTTACAGAATTTTTTTTTATTTAACATCGTTGTATTTATGCTATTATTTCCCGGGGCCGAGATTCGAACTCGGGACCTCGAGATTAGGAATCCATTTTTCTACTGAATGAGCCACTGACGACCTCACTATTATACATTTAATTAATCAAAATTCATAATTTTATACTTATTGCATTTATTATAATACATTTTACCTGTTTTTATTGTTTTTTATTAACTTTCTTACTACTCATTAAAAAAAAATCCCAAAAGCTTAAAATTCACCTGACCTTTTGTTTTGAAGACAGGTTTTCTAGGTAATACTTTAAAGCCTACATCTTCATAACAATATAATAAAACAATAAATCCATCAAGACATATTTGAAAGACAAGAATTTAAACACATTGTACTAATTAAAATGAAATTACCTTATACGCGACATTAATTTAGTAATTATAACCCATAAATATGTTATGCTTACCCATAATATTTCTCAATCTCTCGTCATGAATTTGCTAACAATAAAACATTCAGTAGCATATAGGTAGTCTTCAATACATCATAACCATTTTTGTTCTCGCCTCAAAACCCAAGCCAAACACACGCGTATACAGACGTACACACGCGTACATCACGAAGAAGAACGCGCGGAGTGTGGGCGAGTGTTAAATCGTCGGCTGTTGTCTCTTTTTCTTTAAATACATAAAGTGATGCGAATTATTCTCACGTCTTGAAAAAGAGGAAACGAGGAGAGTATAATATAAAAGAGACGACTATAGAAAACAACAGCAGCGAGAGGAGGCATTTCGCCTTGTTTTAGGCGTGTCAATTTTCTGCTTATACATACAACGTGAATACATACGTATATATACAACACAATATAATATAATGCGTTGTACTTTAGTAAGAGCCCAGTTTCACATACATACATATACATTTAACAAGAGGCGCGTGTGAAGAAAAAGATATATATTCGGCGGAAGGTCGTTGACGAGAGAATTTAAAGAAGCCGAGTCATTGGCTTCGTACATTTGCTTCAACTACAAAGTAGCTATTTTTTATTTTTCCTTTTTCTTTATTAAAATGTCAATGCTGTCATTTATATTTGTTGGTTTTCTTACTGTTTTATAAATGCTAAACATGTAATGGAAATATTTAAAATTTATAATATTTTATTTATTTTCAAACGTTAATAATCAATTATACGCCTGCTGGTTCTTTTGTTACGTTAATAATTTGTCAAAAGAGATTATTATGAAAAATTGAATATGTTAAAATGTATGAATAAATCATATTTAATGAAAATCAAAGCAAATAACTTAATTAAAATACAAAAATTTCTGTTTATACTACATAGAAGATTCCATTCTTCGTCCGGCAGATCTAAACCAAGTCACATAAAATCCAGTCCTATCGTTTCTTTTCTAGCTTACCTAATTTTGCAATTATCCAAAGCGTCGTCATATTGCATCAAATCTCCCATACATTTTTCTTCTTTACAAGCAACGAATGTAATCAAGTTTTCGCGACATTTTGCTTATATTTTTCATACCAAACTCCTCTCGCGAGATCTCCGTTTGAACGAGTGAAAGAAGCCAACTTACCTTGAACGGGTATATATACAAAATCCGCTTACGGCAACTATTTCGACAGTATATAAAGTATACATAAAGTGAAAGATTAAATTTATGAATGAATTTTTAAATTCACACCATCGACGATTTCAATCCATCTTTGATACTGAACTGATATACTTAATTGATAAACGAGAACGTTTTATTTCTTGTACTTGAAAATTTAAAACATTATTATTCTAATAACTCCACAGCTTCTGATTAATTTAAAACACTATGTTTTCTTGAAAATACTATTTTTAAACTTAGATATGCAGTGAAGGGAAAATAAGTAACAACGCCTTATTTTTTTTTATTATTCTAACGTTCTATTATCGCTGTACATTGAATTCCAATTAGTTTATACATGCATATTTTTCGAATAGTGGTATTTCAAACAAAATTAATAATATTAATTGAAAACATTTTGCTTGGAATAATATTTATAGACTTTTCCACAAAAGCTAACATCCTTGTTCAATTCATAATTTAATAAGTTTATTCAAAACCGTTACTATAGATAGATATACATTATATCAATGCCAAAACTGCCAAGAAAAATTATCACATTGTATTGCGTGACATTTGAGTTCAATAATAATTATTGCAGTAATAATGAGTCAATTAAAAATAATTACTTAATTGAATTCGTAAATTTACATTGAAATAAAAACGTGGTTAAAAAGACAAGTTTAACAAGTAAAATCTTTTATACAATTTCAACAAATCAGGCTAAACAAAATGGAACACTATTGAGCCAATAAAATTACTGTATATAAAAACTACGTATCATTTTTTATTGTGACTACTTGTATCAGTATAAGCATAGTTTTAAAAAATTTATTAGAAGACTACTATAGTTTTTTTTAATCGAAGCACAATATTTCCTATGCACACGTATTCATGCAAACCCTAATGATTACGTTACGCGAAAAATTATTCAATCAGTTGAGAAAAAGAAATTTAAAACAGAACAAAAAAAAAAAGGAAGAAAATGAAATGCTTATTAAATCACTTTACGGCAACTTCTGCGAATGATAAAAATGTTGAAATGTACGCAGTTGCGAATTTAAGAGATAGATAATTAGAAGTATCAAGGAGACGAGAACAGATTTAAAGATATAGCATAAAAAAAAGAAACTTCAAGGAAATAATAATAAAAAGTCATTTCTCAACTTGGGAAATAACACAACTGCTCCTGATGCTTATATTTGTATTTTTTGTATATCTTTATTTTTTTATACATTTTATATTTTTTTAATGTAAAAAATATTCATTATGTATTAAAGAAAAAAATATAAAATAATATTTGTTAATTATGACAATTTTGATCTTTCTTTTGATGATTTATAACAATTTAAAAAAAAAACATATTTCGACAAGAATTTTATATAAAAGTTTATTTTAATTTTCTACAATACAAGTAAATAATTAAATATTCAAAACTATTAATAGTTAAATTACCAAAATAAAGACATCAATACATTAATTAAAATGCAAAAAATACCTATAAAACAGTATACCAGCCCAACAAGCAAATTTTTTTTTAATTACTTTTATACCACATATTTGAATTTAATAATATCTGTTATTAGATAATAAAACAATCAAAAACTAGAAACAAGTTTCAATCAATCAGATGTCTTTATTACGTGTATGTGACGTCTGCAATAACTTGCTGCTTTTATGCTTCAGAAATTTTTCCATAAATCAAAGTTTTAAGACTCGTTCAAATTTTAATTTACAATGAAAAGAGTTACGTTTTTATGCATACTTTGTTTAAAAAAATTACCTCAATATTACATCTAAAAAATCCATAAAAATAAAAGCAAACATAAAATAATAATTTTGAAAATATTGCATTTTTTAAACGAACTTTCACGTTGAATTTATTGATTTCGCTAGCACAGTTAAACAAGTAACAAAAATAATATTATATAAAAGGCGCATAAAATTAAAACTAAATTTTAAAAATTTTTTCAAGGAAGTGAAAATAAACCTGCAAAGATACACGTAAGGATTGGCGAGTCCGCGTTTTATCGAATAAAAATTTATATTTTGATTCTCTTTAGACAGGAAGTTATATAAGACCATCAAAAAATCTCTAATCTTACATTATATAGGCAAATTCGTGAATCAAGTTTAACGATATTGTAATCCGTTCTAAGCCTCGGGCGTGTCATTTTGGAAAAAAAAGAGACACGTTCTTTTAATCGCTCGTCAAAAACCGTAATACAAGGAAAATAAAAAAATAAATAACACGGATGGAAGAACCATTCGTCACTGATAGTCCATACTGATATTCATCAATCCAGTCAGGTAATTCGTAGTGACATAAAATTAACAAATCTTAAATTTTTATAAACAATATTTATGCTTCGTGCAAAAATGATGGATCCTACAAAATCCTTCCATTTGTTATATGCAATGAATCATTGTTTAATAAATGATGTTTCTATTAGATCTTAGAATAAAAAAAAAACTTGTCTTTTGCGATTAAACAAGCAAACATGTTGTTGCTTCTCTTATTTCTCGCGTGTAATTTTATTGATTTTCTCCGAACATGAATTTTTATGACGATTCATTAATCGTAAGCAATAATTTTTTTTTCCGTCATAAATTTTAGTTTGAAACTTGTTTATTAAGTTACAATGTAAGAATTGAAGATATTTGCTATAGCTCTGATAATTGTAAGTTTAAATTTTTCCATTATCTAAAATGTGCATTATTGTTTTAAGAAAAAAAACAGTAAACACGTATAAATATTGTTATTGTTAAAATTGTTTTAATCATGGCATATTTTTTAAATTAAAACAATAAAAACAATGATAGAATAAAAATTTTACAATCATAACAAAACTCATCTTCGGTTTCATTTTAAAATACTAAGAAAAAAAATATATTTATGATTGCATTTATTTTATCTTTCATTAATAAATGAATATTATTTTTATTGAAATGTAATCAATGTTGTGACAGGAAGTGCATTGATTCTTTTTATACATTAAAATGAAAAAAAATTTTACATCGTTATAAATAAAAGTTAATGAATTTACGATTGATTTATCAATCAATTCTTTGTCTGTTTTTTAAATGAGCTTGACTTTAAAAATTGTTTCAATATAAAAATATAGTAACTTTAAATAATTAAAATTTCTATGAGTTTGCATTATACACAGTACAAAATAAATCTACGGCAACTTATTTTTAAAATCATTAAATTTTATAATTTTGAAATAACTAAGATTTTTTTGTACTCAGAAAAAATAATGAATATCCTAGATTGAAGAAAAAGCGAACAAACAAATTAAAATATCGCAAAAAATTCTCTCAAAACCTCAACCAGATCCATTAACGTATCTCCATCATTTATTACCTTGTTTCTTGGACTAATTTTGTAAAACTTTTTATAAAAGTCGATCGCCTTTAATGCATTAACGTATTTAACGCGACGATTAAAATCAATCATGGCAAAAAATATCTGAGCAAAGTATGCGTACATACAATCTATTGATTCTTCGAAGTAAAAAAATTTATACCCTTCTATCAGTGTATTACTCGGTATATATGCTATCGTCAAAATTGACGTCTATTTATATATATTTTTTTCTTTCATCAGTATTATAACTAATGATTGACTGGTATATACGAGATTCGCAACGCACTGTCATCAAGTGTACGCGTATACACGCCGGAAGCGTTGCAGCGTTCATTCTTTTTAACTTTTTTTTTTTTAACTCGGTCGTCTTTCGAAATTACGTGCCATAGATAGCTTTATATGTACGAGCTTGTATTATATAGAAACTAAAGAGATATGCCTCTATCTCAAGTCAACCAATTGTGTAATGAATTTTTTTTCTCTTATGTTTCTCCTTTTTCTTCTAAAAAGCAAACGCCCTCAGCTCGTGCGTCTTAGAAATCTTTTATCTTTATGCTTGTCTATATACATAGAAGCAATTTTGTTACTAAAAGAATAGCGTAAGTAAGACTGTACATGATATTACTTTTTGTAGATTATATCCTCTATCTAACGTATTTCTTTTTAGGCTAACATTTTTTTAGCTGTCAATCGAGGATTATAAGTGTTTTACGCAATGACGTTTGTAAAAAATAAAAAGGGTTTATTGTTTGCGTGAAGCTTATCTTAAAAGTTTTAAATTTTAGAAGAAAAACTTTTTTTTAATTTCCTTTATCGTTTTATTAGTGAAGAAACCATTTTAAAAAAATAAAATTTTGAAAATCTAATTTTTTAAAATTTTTTCTAAAAGACATAGAAAACGTTATTTTTATATTTAACATAAATATATTCTCATTTGACGAAAATAATTTTGTTATTAAGATAACTTTATTTTTTGAGCATCTGATAATAAAAACCCATCCAACTTATATTATGATCCTTGAATGAATATACATATACACATGTATATATTCGATATTTCGAAGGCACATCAATTGAAAAAGACGTCTACGTGGCAAGAGAAAAAATATTCAGATATTCAGCTTTTTGAGCAGCCAAATGAAATCGCAACTCTAGGAGAAACTACTAAGAGCCCCACGCTCTTGCGCTTACTCACGAGACATCGCTACGTACATATACACGCGCAAATACATATACACGTGTACAACTGGAAAAAGAAGAAAAAAGGAAAAAAAAAGAGAGCCTGGATTTTCGCAAGCGCGACTTGCATTCCGCAGGAGCGCTCAAATGTATATACTTTTGCTTCTGTGCACTATAAAGGGGAGAGCAGCAAGAGAGAGAGAGAACGAAAACTTTGAGAGAGAGACTTTCTTATCACGGAAGAAGCGAAGATCTTATAGACACATACATACATCCATACGTACATATACAAGGAATATGCGCAAGGATAACAACTTTCTTGGCTTGTACTATACGGCAATCGAATGGAGAGGCGGCGCAGCGTGCATGACAGACGAAAAAGGAGGAGAAGCTGCTGTATAGCGCGGACGAAAAAAAAGAAATATTGCAAAATAAGAGACTCGAAGAGAAATAGAGAGAGAGAAAAAAAAGATAGATGCGATGAAAAGGATGTTGAAAATCAGTCTAAGAAATTCTAGATGCAGACAAGGGATAATTAAAGCTTATTAAGCATCATTTTTTTCCTTTTTTTCTGTCTTTCTTAGTTTGGATATGTAGCGCGCCACAATTTTCTGTAAAAACGTTGACACATTGCGAAAAATAATAATAAATGGAATAACGGTGACCGAAATCTCAAATATAAATTATGATAATAATAAGATTACCACATTTTAATCTGTGTCAGAATATAAAACCATTTGTATATTATTTTATGTTATACAAATGTATAAAGGCTATATTAATAAAATAGAAAAAATATTACAAAAAATCCTAATTATTTAAAATTTTTAAATATTTTCAATTAAAATTTATATGAAAATTTCAGTGGCTTTTCTTTCTAATTAAACTTTCTAAAATATAAAGTGGCTAAAATATTAATTAGAAAAAACATACTAATATTTCTTGATTCATTTCATCAATTAATTATGACGTTTATAAAGGACCTACTTAAAATTTTAGTGTTAATGGGTATCAGGCAAACACATTTTTCATATCTTTATGAGATTTTATTGAAAGACACGTACCATTAATAAATAAGATCAAACAAGTTTACTTGAAATTTAATTAAATATTTAATGTTAAATTTAGATGCTACTAAAACATAGTTGACCGCTTTTCTATGTAGAGAATGTTTAATTTTAAAATATACCGAGTTTTTTAAATGTTTATCACTAGTTTTGCATACTGGTTTCAAATGTGAAAAAAATTATTTTTTATTAATTTTAAATGATTTATAACGTCTTGTATAATAAACTATTGGTTCTCTTTTTGCCAAGTTCTAACAGTCAAATCTTTTTTAATAATCCTGGAATTAAAATATTATTTTTATCATTGTATTAATCTTATTATTTAGCGTAATATCCTAGTGTTTTTAATTTTAAAATAGTGTAATATTTAATTATAAAACAGAAAGTATATTCAATAACAAATCGGCTTTTTTATTAAGATCTTTCATTAACTTTTATACTAAATTACGAAGCCAGCTACTTATAAAAAGCATAATTCTCCATCAAACTTTGTCCACGTTCCGAGAGAAGCAAAAAAAAAGTGCATAAAATTAAGTGAAAGAGAGATCGAAAGTAGAAAATATTCACGAAGATGTCCACAAAAAAAGTTCAACAAAAATCGACAGATACAAAGGCGAACCAATATACGAAAGTACACGTTTACAAAGAAGCCAAAAAGAAAAAAAATAGAGAAAAAAAAGTAACAGGTGAGAGTGAGGGGGCGCAGGTGAAAGGGAAACAAGATAAAGAAGACTTCATCGATGTAAAGCCTTCGTATACAGCGAGAACTTTAGCATAAAACGTGACTGTTGCTTTGAAGCCGTCAATATTATACACACGAGATGAATCTCTGAACTCCGTAACCACGTAAAAATAAAAAAAAAAAATCGATGCGGAAGCAAGCTCATCGATTTTAAACTGTCGAAGATGGACGGGTTAACAGCAAAATAAAGACGAAATACACGAGCTAACAAATCTATTTAAAATGTAAGACGTGCTATTTTTCCTTCAAATGTTAAAATCATAGACGTCAACAGACAAAAGGATTTTCGATGATACACAATTATTTATACATTCTTTTTTATATTCCTTATATGTGATGAAATTTTCAATATTTTTTTTTCCCATCGAAAACACTCTGAAGAGTCTATTGAATTGGTTCTTTAAATAAATTTTGCTCATCTCGTATGTTTGCCGTGTGCATGTGTACCGTAGATACAAAAGAAAAACATAAATTTTAGCATGTTTCGACTTGATCTCTTGTTGATTGCGAAATTCACGTTGCTTGTTACGAGCAAATGGTTAAATTAACGTTTTTAGTATATTCGCAAGAATTATCGGAGATAGGAAAATTTCGTGAGTACGCTAATAGCAAAATGAATTAGCTTTAACATTGTAACTTTGCAAGGACATCCTAAAATGCTTTTTGGCAAAATTCCTTAAAATTAAATTCACGAAAATTTACTATTTTAAATGCATTAGATGAAAATCTCCAGCATTTATTTTATCTTTACTCTAAAGTATATTTTATTGCTTGAAACTAAAAAGCTTATTTCTCAAGATAAAAAAATACTAAAATTTTAAATTAATGAATTTATTTATTTACCAATACTCGATAATTTGACTTTAGAAAAATGTAAACACTATCAATTATAACGTTGTTTAACTTTCGATCAGGTTTTACTAAAATGTACGTTCACGTTTTTAACAAGATTAATAGTTTACATAACATATAATTAGCTGTAAATACGGAAAGAAAAAAAATATTGATTCAACTTTCATCGATCGTAAAACTTTCCCTTTGTTCGCCAAAAACTAAGTAGATTTTATTTTCGAATTAACGAAAATCATGCCTAAAAACTTATGAAAAATTAAAAAAAACAAGTAAGATAGAATTAAAAGAAATAAATATCAAAATTATTTTAAAACAAAATGAGTATCATTTGGCGTAGTTTCATTTTTGAAATCGTACATGAGACATGTTATACTAATATATATATATTCTTTTTTTGAAATAAGATTAACGGTATAACGTATAAAAATTTAATAATGTATACAGCACGCATTTTATATATATACGAGCAAAGCAAAACTTTCTTCTTCTGCACAATTGGGATCTGACATAGACCAGACGCTCTCTGGTGGATAAAATCTGAACGAATAGTAGCATACAAGCAGAAAGCGTTCGTTGATGCGACTTGTATGTTCTTGTATGTCTTGTGTGAAAAGGTTATTATATCACCGTTATTTTTGTTATTTTTAACGTATTTTATTATATGTCCTGCTCTGAAAACTTGTTCATCTTTTATAAAATAACGTTTGGTAGGATTAGTATCTGCCCAATAGTACAGAAATATTCATAATTAACAAAAACAGGTACTTGCTCCATATATGACAATGTAAATTGTATACTATGGTACGCCATCTTAGCTTAGACCACGCCCCCATGTCAGATCCCAATAGGAAAAGTTTTCTTTTGTCACGCCGCCGACAGCACGCGTGTGACATTAAGAAAATAATACATACACCAGTTGCATTTACATTTGACCATCATCGCATCTCAATCACTCTCGTCTTATACCTTAAAATCATTCATCAATATCTAAATCATTATTTGAAGGAACAAAAAACTTTGTATATCCATCTTATGATTAATTTATACAAATAATTATTAGAAATTCAAAGTACATTAAAAAATATTTGTAAAAAAATTTTAACCTTGACTCACAATTGAATCGCTCTAATTTTCTATAATAGCTGACCGCTCATATGCAACATCTCTTTCTCTAGCGCAATCGAATCGATTAATCGCAAACAATTTCACTCGAGTACTGATTGTGCGTGACACGAATGCGAGCTAATGAGTCTTTTGTACGCCTGACTTGCCATTTGACGCTTTTTATTCTTTTTCGTTAATTTTTTTTCGCAAGTGTACAATGTACAAAGCAAAAATAAAAGAAAAAGAAAAAACAAAAAATTCTATACCATTATATATGGGACAGGATCTCGTTGATCTTGATGATAGATTGATTACCGATGAGTACCGAGAGAGAGAGAAAGGGATAGTTTTAACGATGACTTGATAAATTTTTTAAAAGCCAACGAAATTTAATAGCGATAAAGATCGAAGATATCGATCCTTTTAAAAAGGATTTCCTTTTTTAAAAAGATTATTGTTTCGGCTCGATTGTAAAACATTATTTTTTTTCTGTTTAAGCAATGGGAAGAGTTGTTTGGATAGTTTTAAAATGATAATTACAGATGAGTCGTTACAGTGTATTTGACAAAGATATGGGATTATATACGCTGCTTGCATCACGATACACGCGTTTAATGAAGCCGATTCCACTTGGAGATAATAAAAAGATTCCTTGAAATTTCATACTTTATTGCAATAAATATATACATTTAGATGTTTGCCAATAGCGTTTAATGCTAGATAACAGTTTTTTTTTCATAAGATTGCCAAAGGTTAACCAAATGATTAGCATTACATGTGTCGCAAAAAAAACTCAAATTATTTAATGGTTTTCATTATGAAGAAAACTTTAATGACATATTATTGATATTTATTTATTTTGCAATAAAAGCAACTTCATTAACAATACTACTGTCTTTTTTCTTTTGTAAAATATATACTTGATTTAAAAAAAAAAAACATTTCAAAATGACATTGATACATTTAATTTGAAAAAGAAAAATAAACGTCTACGCAGTTTATAAGTTTGATTTATTGTTGCGAAAAAAACGAATGAAATGAAATGTAAATTGAAATTCATGAGCTCAAAGTCAAACGTGCAAGAGTACATAAACGTCTTGCCAGAATGGACTTGTTCTACTCTTCGTAATGCGTTAAAACAGATGACGTTTATATTTGTTCCGGTCATTAAACCTATTTAGCATGGATATTATCATTAACACGATAGTTTTACTGTGTGATTTTATTATTATCATCATCCTGTAACTTATTCTCAACA
The DNA here is from genome assembly GCA_017163975.1 of Anastatus disparis. Lineage (NCBI taxonomy): Eukaryota > Metazoa > Arthropoda > Insecta > Hymenoptera > Eupelmidae > Anastatus > Anastatus disparis. The sequence continues at coordinate 1,808,019 of JAFFSR010000012.1, forward strand.
ATATGCACACGCGTTAATCTTAATAAAATAAATTCTCTCAATTTCATCCAATACAAAAGAAACAAAAAATCTTTATCAATATTTACGAGAAATAATATATGTGTTAGCGTATACACTCGTCTGAAGTTTAGAAGTAAGACAATTGAAAAATTCTTTCCGCGTACTCGAGCTACAACAATAAGGGCCCGCTAACGCTTTGCCACCAGAATACATAAGCGTATATACTCTAGCAGTCGAAGCATGTCAAAAAAACACGAAGATGAAGAGAGAGAAAAAAAAGAAACCGTAAGCCAGAAAGGAAGAATAACATTTTTTAGCTTGCACGTCTTGTTATAATACGCATCATAATATATTCTGCAAATCGATATATCTATGTATCCATTATGAAGTATATATACGTATATGTAGATACAAACATGTTAGTTTTTTTTTCGATATACACTCGATTGTTGCGAAGTTTTTCAATCCGCGACATATACAACACAGCGATTCTCAACCTTGACCCGCATTTCCTTATAGTCGCGCAACGCGTCGCTTCACCTGTACAACAAGCTACCACGCTGGATTGAACAGAACGTATAGAGAGAGAAAAAGAGAAAGACAAGCCAAAAGAAACAGCGGAGCGTGTATATGTATACATGTACATTTGTGACTGTATGGGTAAATTTATATAAAATGTACACATACATATGTACATTATAGACATTTGAAACGTAGTGAAGGAATGAAGGACGTGTTCCGCCGTCGCCGAATTGTGTCGAGGATCCATGATGGATATCTCTCACGCTGACTTACGTTCTAACGACTAAACTCTTGCCTTCTTTTTTTTTCTTCTTTTTGTGTGTGCGTTTTTTTTTTATTTCTTTCGAGTACTCTCGTATATATTTGTCTTACTTCCGTTCAGCTGTGTCTTTGCGAAGGAAGTTTTCTGCGCGTGTGAGAGGGTTGCACACTTGGAAAATTTTATTTTTGGAAAAAACTTCACGGGGGATGGTAGATTGACAGTTGTTGTTTTTCTCTTTTTGACGAGCTAGTTTCTTCTTTGAACTTCGTTTTCATTGTCGACATTTGTAATTGGTTTTGGATGATGCTAAATGTTACTCTGAGTGATTTTTCAAGAAAAACAAATAAAATGTAGAGATCCGTTCAATGAGAAAACAGTTTGGGAAAATAATGTGACTTAAAAATATTGTCACTGAAAATGTAGCATGAGAGCCGAGATGAGAGCCGGTTTTGGGCAAAGTGTGCAATAGCTCATAGACGTAACACGACAAGAAGAGGAGCCGAAAAATAGCATTGGTGAAAAGAGAAAAGAATAATAAAAAGAACAAAGGATTGGAGGATGAATGTATATGAAATGAAAGGATTATAAAATCTAAACGCTCTTTAGAACTTATAATCCTTTTCCCATGAATGTAAGTAGTCAAAATAAAATATGCTGTGCCATTAAGGAGTTAAATCGCGAATTTATCCCGAGAGTTGTATTTATACAAGGAAGAGATAGACTGTTTCATGATAAAAATTTTTTTATTGGTCCTAAAAAAAGCGTAGCACCATGAATTTTATATCAATTTAATAATCGAACGTGAAATTTTTACCCCCTCAAAACATTGTTTAATTATTAAAGTTAAAAAATTGATTACTAAAACTTGTACATCCGCTAAGGAATTAATCAGCTTTAATCATATTTACAGACTGCGTATACAATGTAAAGAAAATAATTATCATCTAATCTCAATATTCATTATTTAAATATGCAGGAAAGAGCGTGATAAACGAATACTTTATTAACGGATGGATCAATAACGATGATTTCAGCTTGTCGATCTGTTTAGAAGATATGCATTAAGATAAATGGATTTCCTGTGGACTCTTGATGTGTCATTTGCGTATACAATGTAAATGTCTGCGTTTAAGTAAAGAGATATCTCGCTGACCTTCATAACATAAGTGAATGTTTTTTTTTAAATATATATATCTCTTGCTCTACGGAGTAACAGTGTCGCTTAAAATTTTTATCACTTCAGTCATTTTTTACGAGCTTATTGTCTTTTCTATATACATTAAATAACTGCTTACGAAAAGGAGCGTGATAATAATAAGGTTCGTATTTATATGTATGTTGCTCAAGAAAATTTTGTGAATGAGAGTGTCGCGGAGTTTTTACGGTAAAAAATAGACGTCCGCTATGGTAATGGCTCTAATTCTTAAAAGAAAAAAAAGAAGAAAAAAAAACGAGTCCTTTCTTCATCCGTTATTATAAGCGACGTTTACATTGCGCAACAATTTCACGTCTTGTTTTTGTTTTTTTCTTTTTTTTTTCCTTTTTTTAACACAAAGTAATATAATAAAGTCATTGTGATAGTAAGCAAATTATTGTCTTTACCACCTTTGAAAAAGGTCATTCTTGGAAATTTTCATTTATCACTTAAACTTTTGAAAAATTTCAAAGCTAAGAATAACTTGGCTGAACTAAAAACTGTGAAAGATATAATTTACATTGATTCACAACTGCGGTTTGTGCTAATTTTTTATTTATCTACACTCGAATAGTCTATACTTAAAAAGCTATCAATATATAAAAAAGCTTGATTATTTATCATCAATCATTGTGTTTGTAAAATCTAACTTTTTGTCTAGACCTGATATCTATAAAAAAAATCACATCCTTTCGAAAGTATAAAATTTACTCATGCGTAAGAGATACAAATTACAATCTTCGTTTTCACGTTACCGGTTACAATAGTGACTTCATCGCGTGCGAAAAGATCAATGCTCTAATGTAATTTTGTAATATTGACCGATTAAAATCCTCTCTAAAGGCATTAATGTACTTCCGAGAAACTTGAAATTGTTTCAAATGTTGTTCTCAATACACAATTCTAAGCTGATCGAAGAGCTTAGATTGTTACAATCAGGAAACACGTATATAGCTTTATTCTTCAGATTTTCTATCTTATTTCTCTTGGCTCTATTGATCGAGGATCCATTAGAAGCGAGTGTTTAATTACGTTAATCACTAATGCCATTTGCGAAATTATGTTTTTACTTCTGTTTATTTTTTTAATCTTTTGCTGGTTAATTTTAAAAGATATAACAATAAATAAGATTTTAATGTTTGCGCATTATTAATTAATTACGTTCTCGTATATGGTTACGTGATTTAAATGACTATAGATAAGCTAATTGAGATAAAATATACAATTAACAGGAAAGTAAGTATTGACAATATTAAGAATAGTTAACTTGTAATAATATCTTAATATTGATTGATTGTATTGTTTGGAATAAAGTTGTACGAGGAAATTTAATTACACATGCAATATTTTAATTTAAAGGAAGTTAATTAAATAAATCCACATTTGGTAAATACCTGATTTTTAAATTAACTTTCTGAAGCTTTAATCGGTTTCTTTTCAAATAATTTTTAGAATTTTAAGGATAAACTCGTTTGCGTCAAAATACAAATTTAAAATGTAATATAAATTAAAGACAAAACTTACGTAACGATGAAGTACTATAAAAGTGTTATTTTTAAAACTCACCTGTAACAAAAAGAAAAAAAAGGTTTCATTAGTAGATTTCACATAAAATAGAATAAAATGATTTAATTTTTTCAACCAAAAGAAATTATATACCTCTTAGACAAAGAAATCACAATGAAGGTGTTTAACGTAAAGAGAATGACTGGTTTATGATTTATACTCCACGTAGGTCTTTAGATATATAACTTCTCTTAGTTCGTAAGTCGGTCATTTGAAAAGATTATGAAAAAAAATTCATCAACTAATTATTTTTCAAATCTAATTTAATTAATAAATTTTTCGTTAATAAAGCAATATTGTGGATAATTTAAGTAAATTCTTAGTTTATGTTAAAATTGATTTTATTTTTATGTAATGGAAAAAAAAAGTGATAAATTTTATAACTTTTTATTAACTATTTTGTTAATGAGAAAAAAAATCGAGCAATTTTAAATTATTATAATTATTACGTTAATTACTGGTACTAATTGTTACAAATCAATAAACGAATGACAAGCAAGACATAGAAATTCCTAGAAACAAAATTCATTTCTTTAAAATTATCTAGTGATTGCAGCAAATGAGTAATTTATCATCGTAATAAAATAATCGACAAAGTTTACCTAACGATTTAGTAAACAATCATACTCCATTTTTTACAATAAGAAATTCATGCAACATTACATGTATTTCACGACATAAAATACATTTAATAAAAGAGTTATTACAGTCTCATAAAACTTTCTTAAGTGAAAAAAAAAGAATTAATCTTTTTTTTCCGCCAAGTTGAAAGACAGAAATCGTGGGCAAGCGTTTTGAAATGTCAGTCTACGGAAATTCAAAGGGTATAGATATATACGTAGAACAGACAGCTTTGACTTTTTAGCATGGTGAATTTTCTATTTACGTAATAAAACGGGGCTGTGTGCGGTCGACAATGCCCCCAGTCATTATTATTAAAGTTTACACTGTTTAAAAGGTGCAAGAGTTTAAAAAGTTACTCTCTCGTCGACCAACGACGACCTATTAAATAGCAATCACGGCCGGGTTACGCGCCGTACTTTTTAAAAGTATAGTTATTATAAAAGCTGTTCTTTGGTTGCATTAATTACCACTAGTATTTCTGTTTCAGGACCGAAAAAGTTTAAAAAAAGCATAATGTCACAGCTATTGTTTTGAAAAAAAAAAATTTTTTTCTTAAACTTTCTTATTAACTTGGTTCTTAATTATATTAATTATTATGAGTCATAGGAAATTAAATCATACAAAATGTTATATTCTTTCAACGATATTTATATGTCTTTAATTTTATTTTTAATTAAAGTACTCTGTTGATAAAAACATAAAATAAATTATAATTTTTTCTTATGATTAATTTGTACAGAAATTGAATAGGATAATAAGTCACTAATTTGATAAAGAGAACAAATGGTTGAAGAGTAGTTTGGAAAATTTTTGATTATATAAGGTTCTTTTTAGAGAAAGGAAAACGTTTTCTTATTACTTTAAACTTTTGAGTTAAATAATATAAATACTTAAAATTAAATTATTTTCAAATTTTAACTTTCCTCGTAATTTTTTTTTCTTTTCATTTAATTTTAAAATCAACATTCGTACCACAAAGTGCCTATTATATAAAGATTATAATTTTTTCCCTATTTCTAAGCATTACAAAATGCACAAAAGAATTTCAAAATAATAATTCCCCCTTTCAAACCGTAACGTTCTTAAATCATTATAATACAAAAAAAAATGAAATAAACGTGATTCAAAATTAGCAATATTTCTATGTACGCGAATTGCATCATTTATTGATAAGATAATAATCAGATACACAATAAAACCAATAAAATTATATAATTTACCATTGATTTATAATATTTGCGGAAATATTAAGAATAAAACATTTTCCTTTTCAAATCAAAACCAATCATTTTAAATATGAAAGATAATGTTGATTTTTTTCGAATCGCACGAAGTAGAAAATCCTTATTTTTTACTATTAACGTGTGTTGAACAAAAAGATAAAAGAAACTGCATCAATTTAATCTGTACCTTCAAAGGCATGCACTTCGTAACTTTTCCTAGCGAATTCAACTTGTTTACCGATAAAATATATTTTCTGTATACAATTAAACTTTTCTTTACACTTTCCCCCGTCGCAAAAAAAGCATCAAAACTTTGCTTAAATTTAGCTCGCACATTATTTACTGAAAAGTCAATCGTATATGTAAAAATGTAATAAAAAGTGCCGACGCCCTGAACCGAATTTAGCCATAAGCTTTACTTTCAAAGGCTCGAAAAACCGCCTTTTATTTATTATCTATCATTTACATGCATATAGAAAGCGAATGCCTATTACCAAAGCAACATAGAGAAAATCATGCTTCAACTTTTATATACTCTTTATACGTATATATCTATACACAAGCTTATCGAAATTCGTGATCACTCCAGAAAGTGTGGCAGGCCGCAAAAATGCGGGGCGGTGGCCAACTAGCTGCGGGTATGTATATGTATATAATTGCATATACTATATACCGAATCGGACACTTCCGTGCGCAACACTCGTTACGCTATAACTGTCCCTATTCTCTCAATATAGAATCTACATGAATAAGAGGAAAAAAGTAGCTAAAAATGTTGCAGCTATTCATCTACGGACTAATTCATTTAACTAATGTATTTACGGGCTGCGAGGTCAAACAAGATGCACTTTTTTATGCTCTTGCCAAACTCAAAGATGTATAAGAACAAGTTGAACGATTTATGGGCCGATATACGTGTGTATGTGTTATGTGTATCGATGGTAAGAATTTAAAGATTTAAAAGATATAGACGGAAGAGTTGTATCGGAGACTTTGGAATTTATATTGATTATATAATGCTATAGAGATTTAGCCTTTTTGCAGATAATTTCGGCTTTTTTGCCGAGACGCAAATGGTTGCGTTTTAAAATACTTGAAACGCAACATAACTAGAAGCTTATTATGTAGAAAAACAATTAAAGGTTGTTTTTTTCTCAGAATTATAAATATATTTAACTTGCGAAGAACAGCGACTTTTAAAGGTAATGTGAATATTTTTATCGTATAATTATCAAATGTATAATATATCATTAATAGTAAGACAATTTTAATTTTCATTATTGTTGACAGGTTTCATCGTAAACCATTTTAACAGAAAAAAAAATTATTTGAACATTGCGAAACGAAAATACAATGCGCTAATAACATTAATTGTAATGTTTTATAAAAGAGTGACATTAAATTGTGAACGAGCCAACATTGTCTTACCACTCCGAGACATTATCTACTTAAGGTAGTCTATTATATGGTTGCATGTATGTTTAAAATATACGGGTTACGTGTATCTAATTTTTCAAAAATATATCATCTAACAGTAAAAGAAAAAAGGAAAATCACATAACAAAAGTTGACAGAGAGACCTCCTCTGTATAATCAATCGTGTATGTACTGCTTAAAGAAAATTAAAGTAGAGACATGAAAAGAGGCGGTATAGCATAATTTCGCCTACAGGAGAGAGAGAATATGTCAAAGTTATATCGAGACAAGCCAACAGGCAAATGACAACGTCAACGGCATTGTAATAACAACAACGACAACAGCAATAACAACAACAGCCAACGTATATAACGACAATGATGAAGGAGGAGGACACGCCTATAACATCTAGTATATGTGGTATAGTGAGTTTTTAGGTCGGTTTCGTCAGCCGCTTGTATACCTCCTCTAAGCCGCTTTGATGTCATTAGACGCACCGGGACACTCTAATTACTAAGAGCACAAGCAAGTATGCCTTCTCCGTCTTTTCCCCTCGAACTCCTCTAAGCAGCACCAGCAGCAGCAAGCGTAATTACTCAAGTACGTACTTATACCATTAATGCGTGAATATAACATTGTACGCGGAACGTACATATAACTATATGTAATCTTATATCACATATATACATACATAATACTAAAACTCTATTCGTTAATCGTACAAATTATTACGAACGCACTAGCAAACTAATACAGGCCTCGATATTATAAGTACATTTCTGATTGAGTATACTAATTTTCTATTTTTAAAATAGACGAGCATTACAAACGATGCGGGATAAAAGATCATATATTACCTATTAATCTGCGTAATTTTAGACTATCGTTAAAATCGTCGTTTAATATATGTGAAATTCAAACTATATGTTTAGGTACGATTGCAAGAGCGTAATCGATGATGTTTCTAACAAGTTATACTCGTCGAAATAAGAAGGGCAAATTAAATGAAGAGGTGATGCGTGGAAATTAATGGGAGGATCTTGGAAAAAATAAATTATTGTACATTAAGAGCTTGTCAGTTTCACAGTACGTTTTAAAAAGATGGGATGATTATACATTGTCTATTTGAAGAGTCTCTATACGTATTTTCAAAAGTTTATTTCTCATTTGATACAGTGTTTGAAAAAATTTATAATAATCATCTTGATATAAAATTATTGTATATTTAATGTTTATGTAATACGTGATACTTCAATAATTTTAACACTGTGTACGAAGTCAATTATATTTCTTATTATTCATTTACTTATAAAAAGTATTTGAATTTTTTCCAATATCGTATACAGCCTTAAACTTCTATTTTTTACAGACAATACAGTCACAAAAACAACGAATAAAAGATTTCAGAAGTTACACAATACTTCACTTAAGTATATAACAAAAACATATTCGACTTGGCATTGATCGAGTTAATTTAATGGACCAAACTCAAATTGATTTACTTATATATAAAAATAGATCTCAATAATTTTGATACGCGTATTATCTAAAAGAAAAAAAAAAGTAGTTAGTTTTTAAATTGATTTTTAAAATCCAAAGATACAATTATCGATTAGCGTATGTATGGCAATTAAAGGAGACAATGTGAGACGTACGTGAAATTACTTGCAACTTTTTTTTTAAACTAAAAGCTGACACGGTCGTAGCCTTGACTTGACTTCGTACAAGTATGAAGAAACATCGTCGTTTACACGCCATCGTCGTCTTCATTCTTTTTCCTCTCGTTCTTTTTTTTTCTTCACGACGATGACGACGGGAAGCTCCTTGACGGAGGTCACGCCACAGATCCGCGACGAATCGCTTAACACGAGGACCACACGCTTGTAAAATACTCAGCGAGTGCAATTTGTGCTGAGAGGATACACCGTATCCTGTTCTGTACAGCCACGTTAATAGATAAAAAAAAAGTATTTCAGGGAATTTTAAGAATACTCTTTTGCTACTTCGTGAAAATTATTTTTCTTCCGAGAATTTTTCAAGAAAAATCTTGTACATAATAATAAACATAACGGGGTTTAAAAATTTTGAATTTTAAAATACATATTTGTACAACTAATGCATAAAATTAATATAAATTCTTATTAAATTCATTATTAAATGAAAAATAAAATTTTAATGCATTTCAAATAAACCTAATCTTTACGTAATAATGAAAATATTTTCAAGTGAAAGTAACAAAAGACGTAATTAAAAAATTTCCAATACCATTCTTTTGTAATTATAAAACATAATTTTCAGCCTAAGCTTATAATTTTTGATTAACCACATTACACTTTCGTTCCCATGACGAAGTTATTATGTTTTTTTTTTTTTTTCATTTTTTTTATTCAATAATTAATACACAAGCTTATATAATCCCGTATAAAATTGCTTATGTTAAAGGTTACATTATAATTTTAATAAGATATTAGAAACAATTAGTGTCACAGGCCTTCATCTTTCCTAGATATTAATTATCATTATATTAATATGTAACTTCAATTTGCTTTAATAAGACATGATATTTTAAAACTTTAATGCTCGGCATAATCTCAAATTAATTGACCAACTAAATACGATGAAAAGCTTAATGCTCAAATATAATTCATAATTAAACCGAATTTTCTGCTTTTTAAAAATTCAACATCGCCATCAAAATACATATAAATTTTTAATATCTCGCAAAGCTGTCTTAATTTATCCTATAATGTACTCAACACTCGTATAATATAAATTTTAAATCTAATAAGAACTGATTTTTTAATGAATCGTAGCTAATTCAAGAACTCACCGGCACATTGATACATTAATTAGTTTCAAAAGAACATATTTATGCTCCTGTCTCGAGAGACCTTCGAAGTTTATTCACGCTTCCCGAGGATACAAGAAAAAAGGAACACAATAAAAGCTCAAGGTACAAGAAAAAGGAGAACAAATTAAAATAATTGAAACCTCCCTAATTGTGCAAGACGGTACTTAATTTTTGTCTTTTGATCCTCCTTAGCAAGTATCGTTCAAGGAGAGAAGAGTCACCGTTACGATGTAGAAATTTACACGGCATCTATCGGTGTTAACACGCTTTTAGCCTCGCGCAATCCTAATACTTACTTTTTTTGTGGATCATAATATACGAGGATCGTACATGCGGCTGATGAAATTTTGTTATTTGCGAAATTCGCGTATCTATAATATATACTTTTGCAAAACTAGACGATTATATATAACTGTCAATATTTAAGATTTATATCGTTATATTTGAATTCATTGAAAACCTCTTCGTTTTTCTAATAAGAGGCCATTTGTTAATCAAGAGGGTTGGCCGAAGATGAGTAATAAAATGAAAATCAATGCACTACGACGATTACATATGGATTTCTCCATTAATATTTTATTAACATACTTTTACAACCAAAAGATAATGTTTAAAATTTTTTTATAAGAGTCGTAAATCAAGATTTTGTAATGATTAATAAATAATCTTTATTATTAATGTTTAAAAGTTATTAAAAAAAATTTTATTTTATTATTTTATATTAGTGATTTTATTTGCCATATTTGCTTTTTAATTTAATACAATTTATTATTTTATTGAAATTTTTATCATAAAAATTAAATGAACGCATTTCATTTGTCATTTTTTGCAGTAAAATCTTATGAATTATAAAATAAAATTTTAAATGTAAAAAATTTTCGAAGTTTATTAAATTAAATGAATTGTCATTCCTGGTTAATAATTAATATCCAATTAGAACGTGTTCAAAAACGAAATCACAAATGCTTTGCAAATTGCAGAATGCAATCATTTGTTAGAATAAAAATATCTTTATTAAAATATTATAAGTTTTAAATGTTTATATTCTTGAATCAATAACTTTAATAACTATAATTATTATATATCTTGTGATAAATTCATCATTACTAATTTCAAATTTAAAGTCTCTACATTATTTATTCGTTACATGTCCTCTTGTAACCAACCGAAATAGTCTCATTAAGATAAAAGATTTTCATCATCTGTTTTTTAGGAGAAGATTGTATATCTAATGACCTTTGAAAGCATAATTTAAAAGAAATAAATAAATCTCAAACGAAATTCAAATAATTATATTTAAAATTTTAACCAAATATATACTCAAATAAAGAGAGCAGAAAAAAAAAGTTGAATTAATTTTCTAATTCAACGCCGCAAATCAATAAGATGGTAATAAACGATGCAACTAATTTGAAAGCACGAGTTTCCAATCGATCTGATACGACATATATGCAGCGTCACCGATAAACCTCGCCCCATAAACCACAGTAATGCAGAACCACTCCGTTCAATCATACCTTCTCCAACTCGAAACCTCATTTACCAAAGTTTCTAAATAAACCATTAATAAAACCACACACGTGTACTTGACCCTTCAGATTTTTTTTTTATTTTTATTTTTTCAATATATCTTCCTTAAATGAAGTTTGAAATTTATAATTTTGTATTTTCTCGGTAGTCATTGATTATTTATTTGCAATTTAAATTTTTTTATATACTTAAGGTTGAAATATAATAAAAAATCAGTCGAGTGCAACCAATAAATTATTAAACCTACAACAACGTGTTAACCGAGTTGTTCCGGTATCACGCAGATGCAGCACATATTTAATAGCTATGTCCTTTTTTTCCTTCTTTTTTTTTACATCCTTTTAACGGTACACAGAAGAAAAGAGCCTGGGCAAAAGAAATAGCATTGTTCTTTTTCCTTTGTGAAGCAAGGGGGCCATGCGCTCGACGTGCTATGTCTGTCGAGAGACGAAAATAAATTTTTTAAAAAGAAAGAAATGAAGAAGAAAAAAAAACACATAATGTCAGAATGCCAAAATGATATATACTATTGCTATAAATGTATACACGCATACATATATACAGTGAGACGCGTGTCAAGGTCACGTACATTTTCCGAGTCTGAATACTTAAAAGATCACGTCTCTCTTTCAATTTTTTCCCCCTTTCGTTTATTTCGTTCTTCTCTTTTTACTTTAACTTGTTGTTATAGGTTTGCTGATTTGCATTTGCGATTTTCGACCGGCAAATTTTAACAGTCGTATTCTCGTGTAACGTGCTAACTTTGTCTTGTTGCGACATACATGGAAATAAATTTAGCTTTAAATGGATAGTTTACATTTTTATTTTCTTTTTTTTAAACACACAGAAAATGTATGTAACCAAAAATTCACACGTTAATTTCAGTATTTTGAATTTGAAAAATAAGATAAAAGATCAAATAAGCTTACAGTATTATCTTGGTGTACACGTTATATAGTAGTATGTAAGCATTTAAATTTGTCAAACTTTTTAAATGTCTTTATTATTTAATACATTGTGAAAATTTCTTTTTCAGTTAAAAACTTATTTTTCTCTCGTATTCACGATGAATTTTCATTTCTCAAGTCGATTGTTGATTACAAGCAAATTGTTTATGATTACGTGTATTTTCTTTCACTTTTTTCTGAAATGTAAAAAAATACATGTGCATGACGAATATTTAAGTAATAATTGAATTCGAAAGAGGAAAAAAGGTTCCGGGTTTTAGACGTTGCCGATTACAAAACTTTTTATGATCATTACTTTAATTAAATTTAGATCAATAATATTTAAGCACAGTAAAAATGAAAATCTAGAAAAATTTTTAACTATCAGTCCTATTTTGTAAACCATAAAAAAAAATTTTACGATTTATGGCAATTATATGAAAGATATATTTGAAACAATAATTAATACATATAATCCATGAATAAAAATTGTGTATTCATGAATTATATGCGTTACATTTTATTCAAAATTTCAAATATTTTGAAATTTTATGATTGATTCCAAATATTCTACTTTTATTGTTTTTTTTATAATATTTTTTATCAATAATCAATCACTTGTCTATATAAAAAGTCATTAAATGACTGAACAGTCAAAAAACATAACATAAAAAATGTTTTTATGCTTTTAATGGTTTGCTATTTTTATTTTAACGAGAATATTAAAAAAATACTTTGGAGAATTACCAGAGGGTCATTCGATAATAAACGCAAATGAGAAAAAAAATTCCAAGACCTTTAAAAAATAAAAATATTTTTCTTTCCGTAAACTCTGATTAATTTAACATGTGCAATCACGTAACAAACAATAACCAAACAAAGTAAAGATTCTTATGATGCATGTAAATTAAGCATGTCCCAGAGCGAAAAAATACAACGATTCCTTACGAATAATTTAGGAAGTTATCTGCAGTATAAATGTAAAAAAGAATACGTGCGTTCTTCCAATATTTATCCTATGCAACGTTAAAGGCTCATACGAGGAAGTACAAAGGAAAAAAGAAAAAAGAAACAAAGTTACCTCGCAAAACTTATAGACCATTCACCAACGGAATTCGATTTTTCTCATTTAAATTTTTATATTGTCGAGAGAGAGAGGTCATACGACAATATTTTTTTTTCATATATATATACGTATCATGCAAAAGAAAAGACAGAATTCTTGCCACCTGCGTCGATTTCCAATGCTAGAAGATAAAAAAAAATAAACCGAACAGGCCTTAGGCGTGTCCACTGCCATTGTCCTGTTACCTTTGGTACACATTACTCAATATTCACAATCTCTTATATACCATAGAGAGACGCCGTACCTTTGATGTAATTTTATAAGAACGCCCTAACTTTATATAATTTCTCTAGACTGTACACATTGTACTGGAAGAGAATACTTAAATAACTGAAATTTTTACATGGTATAAGAGGTCAATAAAATTGTTCAATCGACGATCAGAGAACAAAGTTAAAAAGGAAATTGGGAATGATTAATAAAAGTTTTTTCGATGCATACTTTTGGATTTATTTGTTTTATAATTCAGCTTGGTAAATTTTCTAGGCAAAGTGAAGATTTACATTTTACGTCAGAAAATTTTCAAAAATTTTATTTAAAAACACAAGATATTGAATCAATGAAGGTCAAGGTGAAAGAAATCACGTAATCCACTTACAAATTTAGCGATGATTAAGTTTATTTTTATCTACCAAATTTCTACATTGTAAAAGTCAACAATGTTTTTTTCGATCGTATAAAATAAACTGTATCGAGCACTCAAAGATTTCTTGAAATAACAACAACACATCATCCGAAGATAAAAAGTTCTGAATACCAATAAAGAAAGTGAGGTATAATAACTTAAAATTGAAATTAAATAACAATTCGCATGACGGCGTTATGTATACTTCGCGAGTGAAAGCAAGCAAGTTTCAAAGACCTTTGAAACGAAAATAAAACAAAAATAACTGCAGTAATTTCATTTTTAGTCATGCGACTAATCTTAACTTCTAACTTTAATTTTTGTACATAAAATTGAAATTTACTCTTACACTATTTATGCTTTCTGAATGAGTATGAAATGTTTTATTGGCAGAATAAGCGCCGCACTTAATTTACTTTTGAATAAGCAAAAATGCAGCTCTTGTATAATAATAATTTGCAAACCCATTCACATGGTGAAATAATTATGGCGCTTTGTTTTTAGTATACCGTTGGAAATTTATCTCATGAATTAATGATTTTTGTGGTGATAGAAAAAAATGTTCATGTTTTTTAAAACGTGAAATTAAATCTAATTAAATCCAATGATATCAAAGGATATAATTGTGGAAGATCTGTTCCTTCATAGTATTTACTTCCTTGATCGTTTATGGTATGCGAAGATTTTTTAATTAAAAAATAGTGTATCATTTTTGGATTTCGGATTTTTTCTGAATTTAAGATACTTTTCTTTAATCAAAATTATAGAAAAAAAATGCTGCAACGATTCCATTTACAGCTCAATGTTTTCAAAAATTATGAGAAATTTTATCCAAATTTCAAAATTTTTTTAAATATTAGCATCCGCTTTATGATTGTATTGTTTTTAAACTAATTATTCCAGAAAATTTTTGTCAGAAACATGAAAGTCTAAATTAAAACCTTTCAATGGAAACAAAATTATTTGGAAAGCTCAATTTGTTCAAAATTGATAATGGAATAAAATAAAAATATGATTTTGAATAACAGACCGTATTTATTTCCTATACATATTGCTAACCAATTTTTAAATCTTTTTTTCAAATTTTTAAATATATTTAGCTAATGAAAAAGTTTTTTTCAATCAAAAGGTTATGACCGAGGCTTATTTGATAATTTTATTTAAGAAAATATATCCTGAAGTAAAATGGAAATCTAAGACCCAAATGCAATACGTTCTCCATGTGAATTTACAAAAATATAAACTATAAGAGAAAGTATAAATACTAAATTTTTAGACTTTACATTTCGCCTAAAGAAATTATTACATTTCACATACGTTACAACAATAATATTTTAAATGAAAATTAATAAAAAACTATGATTCACCAAAGAAAAATTTACGAGATGAAATAATAAAAACATTTCATTAAATTCTCACGATAATTACTTAATTAAACAAAAATGAAAAAAATCTACTTGCTTCGCGACTCCCAAATTACTTATTAAACTTCCGATTTCTACAAAAAAAAGAGAAGGAAAAGAAAAAAAGCTGAAAGCACCGTACCCTTCAAAAAGAGCAGGTATGCATTACTTAATGTGCAAAAGAAGAAAAAAAAGGAAGCAAAGCAACGCCCAACCTTGTTACTCACTCTCACTCGATTACTGAAATGTTCTGTTAAATCGAGAAAAAAAAGGGCTCTCTCGTCTGAAATGACCCTATATATATACATACATACAAGATTATCTGGTATGCTCAAGTTATATGGGACCACTTTCCATTTCTTTGGTATATATAAGCTAACACGCGAGAAGAACAAGACGAAAAAGAAAAGACTCTCGATGGGTGTGCCCATTCGCATTGTATCCTATGTATATACAAACTATTTTAACAAGAAACTGCTCTCTTATAATATACTCTTTCTTTCGATGGTCAGCTCGAAGTTATGTGTAAAATAATAAATTCGTGCGATAAGAGTACTTTAATTTAATGGATCGTACTCGTCTTATACGTTATATTGATTGATAAAGTTATTAAGAGTATTAAATGGGTGAAACTTTTTAACAGTTGAAAGTCAAGATTCGTAACATTTTCTAAAATAACTTCAGATTTTTTTTTGATATTCAGTTTTTAATTATTTTTAGAAAGGTAAATGACTAATCACTAAAAAAATATCATTCCATCGACATAATTTTTTATTCTATTCCAATCATTTCACTTTATGAAATTATAAATACCACAATATCTAAAGTTCGATTATTATATTAAAAATTTTTACTACTGATCTTTTATTCGTTTTGCGATTGTTCTTTATCGTTTGTGATATTTATAATATTTATAATTACATGAATTAATTTTAAATATGAATTATTATGTATAAAAAATATTATATTAGATCAGACTGCCGTTATTATTGTATTAATAAAAACCTTTGGATTAAAAAAAAATGTATAAATGAGAATAACAAACCCTTTTTTTTCTTTTTTTATGTTGTAGTTACGTTTATGATTAGCAAATATCTTATTAAGTTTTTGCCTATAATCAAATATATTTCAGTTTTATGGATGCTAAAGCAATCTAAAAAATGGCAGCTCATAACTAGAAAATAATATTAACTATATTACTCGATAAAAAAAAGTAAAAAGCACTATAATAACACGGGTTCTAAAATCGTTTTTTCTGATCACTTTAATTCGCTGCTTTCATCTTAATAAAATGTAGCCAATTCTTCCTTAAAATTTTTATCGAATAAAAAGCGATAATTTCGAGCCTCTCGTATATTTTCTCCTATTATACAAATAATCTCCGCTAAAACTCTTCAACCTTTAAGTATAGCCTTTCGAAAATGCAGAATAAAAAGAAGAGAAGAGAGGAGAAAAAAAACATTCCACTTCGAAAAATCACTTATCGATCGATCACCTCACCTTGTTTTACCTCTCGAAATGCTTTATAAATATATATACGTACACACAAAGACACCTGCAAGCTAAAAAGCCATCATTATATATGTATATATACCGAGGAAAGTAAAATTTTTCGTCTAGCCACAACTAGCTTCAGGTATATCATATATACCTCTTTTCTCCAGCGTTTAAGACTCACAGAACACGTTGTCTCTGTATGTATATATACATACACACATTAGTTTATATTAGAAGGTAAAAAGTACGAGAAGTTAAGGTATATATACACATAGGTGTATGTATGAATGTATGTATGTATGTACCAGTGCATGGAATGGAATGGCAGGAGTGTTACAAAATATCAGCTTTCACCATATCAGCACTATATGCCCCGCTCGCTTACTCGTTTGTTTAGCTTTATATATATTTGAGTTTGTGTGTATGTGTGAGCGTATTATATTCAATATATATACTCCGTGAAAGATATTCCAGACATGTATATATGGTGTACACCGCAATGCAAAAGACGAAACATTTCGAAGGAGTTTACATATAGGTGCTTGATAATACCTCCCAGGAAAAACTTGCGGAATACTCGGCCAAACTATCTGACCGTTTCCTGCTTTACCTACAAGAAAGGAAAAAAAATAAAGAATATAAAAGAGATAGAGACAAGGATCTATATGTAAGTTTGTACGTGTATGTATGCAATCGATACGACTCCCAATGGACTTTATCGAATTCGTTTGAAGGCAAAAGGTATACACGTACAAATATATACATATAGTATATGGAGAAGTTTAGATGAAGTCACGAATCTTCGGGTACTTTGGGAAATCCGCTTTGACTTCGGTATACGGAAAATTGTCTTCGAGAAAATACTAGAGAGGAGAAGTGCAAGAGTCGACAATTTCTTCGACAAAGTCGATTTGTTGTTTGAGGTCATGACTTTTAAAGAATAGCTATTTCAAACTTCTTTTTCTTCAAAATTATTGCAATGGATAAAGTTTATATCTTTTTTCAAAAATCCGATCAATTTAACAAAATTAAATGTATAGTAGGTGTTCCAACACTTAATCTTTATTTTCTTTGTTATAAATACAAAATATAATGTTTGCGATTATTTATTAAATACGTTTAAAAATAAAAAAGTTTGAGTTTTGAAACAAGTTAAAATACCAATTAAAATATATTGTTTCGAATAAAAATCATTTATTTTGCGTCTATTAAAAACGAATCGAGCATTTATTTCTGTTTATTGATATGATTCTTGCATAACTTTAGCAATAAAAACCTACATCTTTTAAATAAAATAAATTTAAAAAAAAAACTCACTATAAACGTAAATTTAAACTGCAATTCATGCAAAAAGATTCACATCGAAAAAGTTTATAATATAAGAACTTTCTGAAAATTACAAAAGAACATGAATTTACGAGTTTTTTGAGCAACAAATTTATAAGTCGGTAATTAGGTACGGATGATCATTAAAATATGCAAGTAGGAAGGTTAATGAATTTTCAATTTAAACTCTTTATAAATTTTAATGATTCGCTAATTAAATCATTAATTCACCTTACAACCAAAACTATTTGTTAATAAATAATGTTTACACTAATTATAGTTAGGCGTGAAACCATTCGATATGTTTGAAAACTTAAAGTTATTTATTTAAAAACTTGAAATACTCGTATTTTCCGTATTTTTCGAATCGCAATACTTGCAAAGAAGTACTTAGTAACCATTTCCTTGAAATGGAAAAGAAGAAAAATAAAAGAATTGTGGTTTACAGTAGTTTTTTGAATTGCAAAATCAATAAAACGTTTATTCGAAAGGTATACACTACCACCTGCTTGTTTTACTTCGGTAACGATCGTCATTTATGTTTGCAAATTGCCTGTTTAAGAAGTGAAACATTTAAGCCGAATAATCAAGGAAGTCTGACGCAACCAAAATTTTTCTGTATATATACACAAAGATTTTCGAGGATGCGTATTTAATCGCTTTCGATACAATGAACTCGTGTACAAAGGTATACGTAGTCAAGTTGTAAAAATAGAAAGATAATGCAGAAAAAAGATAAACTTGATGACTTCACCTCTGTCAGAAAGGTTTCGTTTTTCAAAGATTTCTTGTGACTGACGCCTTGGAGAAATGAGCACGTTGATTTATAAACTAAAAAGTGAAATGTAGAAAAAAAAGAGCTTACGGTCGAAATGAAATTACAAAATAAAAATATTAAGCGATGTAGAAAGTTAACATGTCTAATGCAATATAAATTTATGTGTTAAATTAATCAATCTGAATTTATGCAATAATGAAATTTGACGGAATCAATTTAAAAGCTTTAACCAATTTAAAAATAAAAACAAGATTATGATTAAACAATGATTAATTTTCGACATTATATTATGAAGCAATTTATTAAAATTCTTATAGTATCATTAAGAGGCGATATAAGCGATATTTCGATATAATATCTCCTAAATTATATGGAAGAAGCGTTCCTAAAAAAAGGCATCAACGAAATAAACGATGAATGACTCTAAAAGCAATTTATTTTGATCGTCATCTCGCACGTAGCAATCTCAGACACAAAAGAAAAAGCTCCAGTCAAAAAAATAATAAATTCTATTGCAGCAGCATTAAATGCGAATTCAATGCACGTCATATCATCCCAAAAATCAATGTACATCTAAAAAGAATAAAAATTGCAATCATAAGCAGAGATGCATATATATCAGATGTAAAGGAAAGAATTGAAGATCCAAGATGAATTTCGAAGGTAAGAATAACGCAATCAAAAATTAAAAGGATTTAAAAAAAAAGCTATTAAAGGGAGGAGAAATTAATGCTTTAAGCGAAGGGAGTTATTTTTTTTTTATTCGGGCTGTTACCTTAGTGCACTCTGGTACTGTGTAACCACCCACATTCACGTGTAGCTCCGCGTGAGCGGAGAACTCAATGTTACCATGGAAAGTGAATTTTTTTTCTCTCTCTCTTTTTTTTTACTCTCCGACCGCTGCTAACCGGACTCTCGCTCTCGTGTAAAGTAAAGATATGTATATATGTATATGTTTTTTCCCAGTCGGTCTTTATGGCTTTGCGCGTAAATATATAGAGCAATATCGATTGTATATTTATATACACTTTAAGCATTGAGAAAGTAGTCGTATCTCATAGTAGGAATTTCATAAATATTGTCCTCGTAAATTTTTTTATTCAGATCTTAGCATTATTCGATGTTAGAATTTTAATTTAACAATAAATTATTTCACCGAAAAACGACACCTCTATCCTTTTTATTTTCATGTATTTCATATGCAAATGATTTTTAAATTTTCAATCGTCGAGGTCAATGACTTTTCTAATCTGATAACTTCTGCCATTTGAGATGCATGGGCAAACGCATTGAAAAAAAAGTGAAAAAAACAATCAAAGAATTGGAAATGCATGAAAGTTTTGACTTTATTTTTAAACTAGCGTATTTTTTGAAAAGACTAAAGCTACTTTCATCAAGTATTTTATATGACAGGATATATTCTACGTTGTTTATCTGCTTAAATCCAACACATATTTATATATATGAACAATATTAGCACATTTCACTGTTAGAGAACATTTAATCTGACTTGAATCATTGTAGAAATAACACAATAAACAAAACAAGATTATACTAATGATATTACAAAACAAGACTTCATTTTACTTTCAAATTTTTAATGTGGAAAATGCAAGAATTCTATAAAGATTTTTTTACCAAAGATACTATATCTTTAAAGTTCCAATTATTATTCCATTTCTAGTGCGTTCTATTTTTTACATATTAAATGCAGCATAGTCACATTACAATTAAGTCAATTTTGATATTTCACTAATATTATAGAAAAATTCAAAGAAAAATCAAACACAACACATATTATAAAGTTCACCAGCAACAAGTGTATAGAGTGAAAATTTCTCTAGCTAAAACTTTTGTCAATCCGAAGTAACATTATAAAATCCAATGATTTCGCGTGCATTAACACATATTATAGATCTAACAAGTCAAGACAAACCACTAGTTTTCGTTGAAATATTCCTCGTTAACGAGAGAGTGAATGGCTGAAAACGATGAGGACGACGATGCCGACGAGCCTAATATGATGTAACCACAGACACGAGTGCACACACACACGGATTCCTTTAAGTTTTCTTGAATTCGCGAACTCTCGCGCTACCACTTGTATAGACGTATATACACGCGCGTTTCAATTAAAAGGGAATTAAAATTCATGCGACTTGCGGCTGCGCTTCTGTATTAAGATTTTCTATAAATGTGTATAGATGTGTGTTCTAAAAGTTGTACGTACACCTTGTACACTATATAATAGCTCGAGGCAATGTTTACGAAATAAAATGTATATAAAAGAGCAAAGGAACGAGATAGACGTCTTAATACTATGCGAAAGGGACAATATTTTAATCTTGTATGTTTATATTTCGGTGTATGTTATATATAATTAGAGGCTTAATTGATCGACCGTTCATTTAATTAGACAGATGTAACCACATGAAATACTGAGTCTAATACTCCGAAACAGACGGAGCAGAGAGTATTACTTACAAGTTGTTAAAGAGAAATCATTGAGCAATGAAACTTCAAAAAAGTTATCCGTGTATTTTTTTTTTTTTTTTTTTTTTTTAATTTACATTAAATAATCGAAAATAGAATATAGCCATTAAAAAAATTTTTTTTACTATTTTATGGAACTTAAAGATTAATTTCTTAATAAGGAACGTACTTATAAATCTTGATTTATTATTTTTATTATATTTATTCAATACCTCCAAGTAGCTTATTTAATTTGAAATTATAATTTTCCGTGTAATTTATATGTATAAAAAAACATTATTAAATTATTAGATAACTCAATCGTATAACGTGAATAAAAGTAATATAATAATTATGTTAAATAAAGTAAACTTCCTCCTACAGAAAATTTAAAAAAAAAGAGCAAAGCGATGAAAATATTAACATCCTATGAATGAAAAGTTTAATTATACCATATAGACAAAATCAATAAGTATAATTTATTCGAATACTCGTAAAAACGAGGAATCCCAGCACCATTTAAATACGTTTAAATCAAGCGTGTTTTTCTTTTGAAATATAAACACGTATGGATATACACAACAAATATCCTAAATTTCATCATAAATATATTTAGGTGTGACATGTACGGAAAGATAGACTTTTGTATAATACGTTTGTAATTTTTTGGCCAGTTGATCAAAGTTTCTACGTATACGTTAAACACGAGTTACATATCGACGTAAAGTTTATTAAACTTTAGCTTTATACCTCGTCAGTCGGGATAGATTTTTAATGTATGCATGAATTTCTTGAAATTTCTTATAAATGATCGACCGATCAAATATAATTATTGAGAATAGATGATTTTTTTTTGCTTCTTTGAGTTATGTTATGGGTTTTTGTGATCGACGAGCTTTGGAAACGCAGGATAATTAATTTCAGAGGAAAGAACTACTTTTTCATTAGTAGAAAATTTTTCTTCTCTTATGTTATTTTAACTGTAAAATTCGACACTTTTTTTGGTAATTTTACTAAAATGCAAAATTTTATATTTAGATTTCGAGAATTCGTTTGTTTTAAAATTATTAAATAATTTTTCGTGATAAAAGCAGTATTTAACTCGAAACGATTGCCAATAAAGCATAAATATTTCTTTTAATCAAAATAGTATTAAATCTTTTAAAGAAAAATTGTTATAATTATAGTCAAAAAGAATGTCATTTGGATCAAAAGGAATTTTTTTGAATTTCCAGTAATTGTCACCTTTTTTTTTAGTTTAAAATTTTGCCACTTATTAAAACAAATTTTTATTCAAAATAATGTCTTTAGTTATTCAAAAGTACATTATAGTCTGATAATTTCGTCGTTTTTTGATTATTTTACCATTCAAAAATACTAACATATGGAAGAATATTCATGAATATTCTCACTAAACATGACATCTTTTAAATTACAGAACTTTGATTCTCGTTAAAAGACAATTTATTTGCTAAATTTATTTGTAAGGAATAATGATTGATTTTAAAAAAATACAAAATCAACATAATTACGATTTTTTTCTCTTATTCTAAATCAAATAATTTTATTCTATAGTAAGTAATATAATGAATATTTATATTTCCTTTACACGAATTCATAAATTGTTAGCAAGTAATTCAACTTTAATCACTCGTTTCGCCCTTTGAAATCAATAAAGACGATGTTGCAATGACAATAATTTAAGCTTAATTCACAATAATTAATCTCCAACGCATTATGTAACTTTTATCATAAATCTCTATAAAATTACATGAAAAAGAAAAAAAAGATCAAGAGTCTTGCGTTTGATGAAAAATCAACCACTAAATTAATTGGATGCTCACGAAATCATTGGAAAAGAGAAGCAATTAACAGCTCTCATACGATTCATCAATAAATTCAGCATAGAAAAACCAAAGAATTTTTGTTGTTTTTTTTATTAGATTCCTAAGGTCATTCCTACTCTTTTTTTTTCTTCATTAATACGCAGAATCATAAGATCAGCGAAAGAAACAAGTCTAACCGCATTTCAAAATAAATGTTTCTCCTTTTCTATATACGAGCTTTTTAAAATGACGTTCGTGTATATACACCTTCGAATGGTGTATCAAACAAGAGTTTGAATTTGTGTCGAGAAGTGAAACGAAATGAAATTGCCAATTCACTTTTGCATGAAGTCTTTAATCGCTCCTCCTTTCAGCTAGATAAAGCTTGTGTTAAGTGAGTTTGATTTTTCTTATTTTTTTTATGCTGCATTACACAGTTGAAATTTCTTAACCACAGAAGAGCTAAATGGCTGTAAGCGTTGAACTCTCGAAAATTTATGTTTCGACTGCTTGGGGTATGCTGATTTTTATTTTTATTTACTTGATACCATCGCAGATATTCCCATTCACTATTTGTTAGAACTCGTTTTCTTGATTAGCATGTGTCGTACTAACTGTTTTAAATCATTTTTTTACACATTCATATTTGTACATCAATAAACTTAATATGCCTAAATTTTTATTTATTTTTCTTTTTTTTCTAAGGAGCAAAGTGATTTTTAAAGTTAATATAAAAAAATAATGTTTGTTTTAGAAGTGAATTATAGTTATTACAGTCATGAGTCACCTTTGAACTTGAATACGAGGAAAGAAAAGTATCTAAAAAGAAATAAAATATTATTTTTATGTTAAAGAATATCTATTTTTAAAACGTTATAATTAATTATATAAATTCGCAAGAACAGACATATTTCATAATTTAAAAATACAACCAATTTCATTCAAATAATAATACCTTTATCTGGTAAATATAGAAAAATTTAATTATTGACTTGATATATTGTTTTGAAATATTTGAAAATGATTTTTTAGTATTTAAAATAAAGAAAACATTAGATTAAATTTTAGTTACGTAAGTAAATATAACACTGTTACTATAGCCTTAAAGATAATCTTAGAATAGAAAATGAAAGTAGAAAGTGCAAGTTTCAAGCTGATATATATACATCTATACATTACGAACCAAAAAGATTGATTTGTATTTTGATAATTAATTAATTTTCGTTAATGTTAAAATCATGTTAAAATATAGTAAAAGTAAATATTCTAAAAAAAAAAAAAATTATAATTAATCGAGATGCATTTATTTTGAAGTTTCCAATATCAATGTTAATTTTAAAAATAATTCATTCTTAAATTTAAAAAAATGTATCTGAAAAATTTTTTCAACGATTTGCATGTCGAAAAATCTTCCACGGTTTTATAAATGCTAAATCCTATATAATTTTGAAAGGAATATCTTAAAATGTAAAAGAAGTTTTTTTTTCTTCTTTAATCGTAAAAAGGAAATAAATTTCTTCCTCTATCTTGATTCTTAAATCTGTTATTTGGCTATCTAAAGATTTCGATTAATAAACTTTAATTACTAATTAATAGTTAAGAAAATTGTTTATATTAGCAAAATTAATTGATATTTTAAATTTAATAAACAACTCGAGCAACGATAAAATCTTTTACAATTAATGGATATTGAATGCATAATTCAATCAATAAGTTTATTGAATATTTCCTTTATATAATATTCTATATTTGTAAAATTACTTAGTTCCCGTCTGCGAAACAAACGATCCGCATTAAATTGAAAAAAAGAAAAAAATTAATGGCACAGATCGTGCGAAATCGCTACAAAAAAAAAGGTTCCGATCAATTTGTGGCAAGAATCACGCGGTCGAGTTTTCGCGTAGACGAGTAAAAAAAAAATAAAATAAAAAAAAAAGGTACTATTGAAAGAGAGAAAAATTTAAGAGTTGAGTTAAATCTATAGTAACGGTCCCATTACAACACGGCCTGTCAACTTGGGACTCTTGGGTAAATTCTGAATTGCAAATTTTAAGGCTATGTTGTACGAATGAACCGTTAATATTAATCCACGAGGCAAGGAATACTTGTATATTATCCATATACGTATTGGAACTTTGATAGAAAAGTTCTTCGCCTTTTTTTTCTCTCTTCTTTAAAAAAGAACGTAAATGATGTTTCGATAATCGCTTGATTATCCACATCGATGCGACACGTGTACCGGTCAGCATACCAACTTTTATTCCTATATTTGGAATCAATTTTTTTTCTCTTACTTTTTTTTTATTATTGAGACGTAGTTTAATTAAGATATTTTTAGGAAAATCTTTTAACGACAGAGAAACATTTAAATTTAAGTAATCTTTATAAATTATTGTGACGTTTTAATCGTTGTCGTATTGTTCGTAAAAATAAGCCATAAAAATTTGTTTTTCTCAAAAGTCGTGTAAATATAATGATTAACGTAATTGTAAACTAATCAATTTTAATGGTATATGAGAGAGAGAAAAAAAAATTAACTGATTATGGCCGTATACATTATAAACGCTGTCTTTCAAAATAATTTATAGCACATAACTGATCAATTAACTGAAAAATATTTTAGAACGCTTATTTTCAATTTTTTTTTTCTTTTTCTTTTCATAAAATTAAAATAACTTTAATAACTGTCATTCAGTTTTAACTTTACTATTTGTAAATTCTTAGGGAGAAAGTATGAAAATAATATACGTTATTATTTGTCGACTTATAACAAGATTAAATGAAATTTCTCACTCTACATGCTCGGCAATTACAACGTGTTATGAATACATTATTTTTAATGAAATTTTTGAGAAAAAAAAGATACTTCGTAAAGCAGCTTATGGTATTTAAGAAAAAAAAACCATTATTCTTTCCGATTTCTAATAATCGAAAATGTTGTTGACCTTTCTGAATAATACTATCAATGCTCGAATTGACATTTCACATAAATATGGATTTAGTAATTAAAAAAGTATAACAATCCATTGTTTATGTCGTATGAATGAAAAAAAGTTGTTATTGATTATGAAAATAAAATAAGCATATGCATTAAAATATATGATTCACAATAATAAGTGTAATTGAAAAAAAAAATTTGTGTGTCGTTAATTATATGTAAATTAAACATTGTTTTATCTCCGAGTTATTGTATTCTTGCTCATTATTATATTATATTCATTAATTTGCATAACCATTGAATATAGTATTGGAAGCTTAATAAAGTCTAATTATTATCAAAAATATAGGTAATTAAAATTTTTTATAAAACTTTCTATTTAACAATACAAAAACTTCCTTTTATCGTATTTTAACAACAATAATACTTTTGAAAAAAGCGGTGAGTAAGCACAATTCGAAAAAAAAAATATTTTGTACAGTCAAAATGAAACTGGATCAAATGAAAGTTATTCGGTATCTCATTATGCTTAGATCATATTCGTCGGCACTCTTGCACATTGTCCAGCGTGTGACAATAAAAGAATATCATTGTAAACCGACATTCAATACACAAAGTCGATCGTCAATGCTCAAAATTACTATTACTTTGCATCTCAAGAGATTTCGTCGATTAAGTATCATTTTCTCTCTTGTGAAAGCACGTGCGTACATAAAAAAAGAACACTCCATAAATAAAAGTATCAAGCTGATTTGAATCAATTGTACAAACAAAAAAAAAGTAAAAAGATTAATAAAAAAAATTGTAGAATGTGGCTCTCTGTTCTTCAATGGTGAAATTGCCATGTAAAGTTTGATGAAAGGAAATATCCTTATTCCACACTACGTACATTGTGTATATATCGTGCCGTGTTATTATATGCTTGCTTGTTTTATTTATTCTTTTTTTTTCGAGATGATTAGTTTGAAATTTTTATTTTCCATAGCACGGTTATTATCTAATTTAGCTTCCGTCTATGGATATTTTAACTGGCATTATATAATTGAAGAGGAAGTTGATAAAACTCGTTGTTTTAATTTTAAGCTTGAAAATTAGTTCATTAATGTCATTCAAAGCAATTGGACTGTGGTTTAAATTTTAATAATCTTTTTATTCATTCGTTATTCTACAAAATCATAATTTATTCTATCCTTTAAAATTTTTATAGGGATTGTGTTATTTTACATCATGACTCTCAATATATTTATTTTGTGTTTTTCATACTTCCTAATAATTATGTGCTTATTATAATATTATTATAACTTGATTTCAAAAACCTAAGGATTATTTTAATTTTCAATTGTTTTAATTTGATTTTATTTTTTTATCTTATTGTTTTATCTAACATTTAAGTGATTGTATTAAAAAAAAATTTCCGACTTTTGATTTCATCTTCACAATACAATTTAAAATAAAAGAAGAAAAAAGGTAAAACAAAGATCGCTTATTTGAATTTCATGCTGGTTCAACGATCATCAAAATAAACTTGTTAAACTTTCGAATAATAAAACACTAGGCAAAGAGAACAATCAAGGTCTCACCGCATCCTTTTCCAAAAGAAATACCACATTCTCTTCTAGTGTTTATATTAAAAAAAAAAAAAAAAAAAAAAAGAGAAAGAAAGAAAAAAATTAGTAGCCCTTTCATCTTAGTAAAATAGAATCCAAGTAGTAAGTAGCAGCATCCCATCCAGCCATTATGTCTTATGAACGGCTCGCACAAAGTCACGACAGCTGGTCTATGACGAGAGCTCTCAAATATCTCCGCAGAGAAAGAGAATAATAGTAGTAGTAACAGTAGTAGGGGAAAAGAAAAGAAATAGAAGCTAGAGAGCGGAAGACGGAAGGAAACTCTCTCAAGTGCACCGAAGTATAGTAATTAGCAGCAGCAACAGCCTGCTGCCGCCGCCGTTGCCGTATACCCGCGACGACGACTTCAACGTGAAAGTGTCGTTCGCGCGCCTAGTACACACTGTATATACTCTATACTGCTCTGTCGAGGCTCTTCTTCCGAGAGAGAGATGACGATCTTTTTTTTCCCCAAGCGTTCTTTTATACACCGCAAAAAAAAATTGAAAAAAAAAGAAAGAAATGAACGAGGGAATATTGTTGTCTTCTCTCGGCAAAGAAAAAAAAAGCATACGACCCTGGTAGAAATTTTCCCGATTTTTTCTCCATGGGTTGGTCAATTTTTTTATATATTCCCATTCGTTGTACTATTATTTCGCCAATATCACCGCTAATGGCGTCACGTTTTACGCCATTCATTGCCCAACCGATATGGGAAATTTAAAGTTATGCTTTATATTAATTATCACAATCATTATTACAATTATAACACATGAATAAACATATCACACGTGCACGTACATATAAAATAATTAATTGATTATCGTTTTAGAATTGTCTTTGATTAAAAGCAACATATTTTATTTTTATTAACTACGTTAAATTTTTTATAGCTTTTTTCACTATGTTCACAATTGAGGTTAAGTATACAGTCAAAATTTTCAATCTTTCACACGTATTATTTTCATCACTTTCTTCAAACACATAATCACTTTACAAACTACTTTGTTTTTATAATTATCTAAAATTCTTTTTGCTCTGTATTTTTTAAACAGAAAATACAGTAGTTATATTATGTAGCACACGTTTGATTTCAGAGTCTACCGAACGTTAGTTAGTTGTCGCTTTCGTGTTCGCACTTGTCACAGACGCCAGCTGTTAAACAGTCCGCCATTCATTAGTAAAATATTTCGCCAACCGTTCACAAATAAAATTGGGCAATAATTGAAAAATTGGGCATTTTTGTTGGTGAAATTTCTACCAGGGGAATAGCGACTTATTTTATTGTTATTGTTTCTTTTACTTAAGTAAAAACGTAAATTACCGGTGAAAATTAACCTTGTAATATTGTTTAACTTTTTTTTTAGTAAACTAATTTTTATTATAGAAAAATTTAATGTTTTATAAAAAAAGTTAGAAATTTACTATTCGCTGGACTATTATATTACTTCATACTGCATTATATCTTTTCTAAGAACATAAAATACCGGTCTTTTGTCTCTCTGTTTAAAAAAAAAAACAAGAAAAAAAAAGAGACAGAATATTTTTAAGTTTTAATTTCACGACAAAGTCAGCAAAATGGAATTCGTCATAAAGCAATAATTTTTTTAACTGCGACAGCAAGTTTATTGCACGGTATACGTGACGTTACTATTTAATAAAGATCGTTTTATAAGCTATAGACCTTTTAAACAGAGGCACTTATTATTTGTGTCTATATAACAACTACTGGATTTGTTTAGCAAGGTAAAAACTGTATTTTTTTTTCTTTATTTGTTATTACTGTTATTATCATTTTTCTTATTTCACATAAAAGTTGACGCTTGAAAAAAAGACGTATTCGTATGCATTCATATGTACATGAGCTGTTGGATGCATTAAAACTAAAGAGAAAACTTGTTTCAGAGTAGCCAACAGGTTGTCTGTTCTGTGTAATATTATTAGAAATAAATAAATAGATAACAAGCTTTAAAATAACAAATTACACGCTTTTTGAAATGTGCATTATGTTTAAATTAACTTTTATTAACGCCATTGTAAATTAATTAAATTTTTATTTTTATTCAGTCGAGTCCTTTTTTTATGCTTATTTAATTTATAATTAACTGTAAACATTTAACATTATATGCAATTATTATATCATTATGCTCAAACGAATGAAAATCAAGTGTCAAGTCGGCGTACAATTAAATTTGCATTATAAAATGTATGCCGAGTTGAAATCCTTATAAGAAAAAAATATCATTACACGAATTCTATATGCATAATGTTCGATTAAATAATCGCATATAACCCGCGGTCGGTGAAAAAAAAATAAAATAAAAATTTCTCTGCATACAATGTACACACGCCACCCGGACATCGTTTTAAAGTAACGAGAACGCGAACATGAGTTCCTTAATCAACTCTCTAAGCCAAGCTCAAAACAAAAAAAAATTAACGATCTACCTTTTATAAGCAAGTCAAAAGATTGGTCCCAACAATGCTATTAAGATAATGAAAAGTGCTCGATGTATATACGTGCATATAAATGTGTGTGTATAGCAAGACAATTTATTCGTGAAAT
The DNA here is from genome assembly GCA_017163975.1 of Anastatus disparis. NCBI lineage: Eukaryota > Metazoa > Arthropoda > Insecta > Hymenoptera > Eupelmidae > Anastatus > Anastatus disparis. Next base: position 1,838,319 of record JAFFSR010000012.1, read on the forward strand.
AATGTGTATCGGAAGAAACGTTCTCGTTAAATCGTAATGTTATATCAAGATAATACGTAATGATCTAAATCGAAATTATATATATACGACATTATATATATATTGGACGATAGTTAGAGCCTTATAATACCTAACGCCTGTTCGCTAAAGTATATAGTAGCGTTTCAAGCCTTCGCCAACGAAAACGAGAGTATATACGTGTACATAAAAGTCTTTTTTAGATGCCATATCTTTTTGCTTCTCTATATTTCTTGCTCTCTCCAGCTCCTTAACGTCTCTCGTTATATACTAAAGCTGTCTTCGTTTCTTTGCGTAAATCTGTATATATATATATACTGCAAGCAGAGGAAAGTGTAACGGCCTGGATTGTGTCAGAGAAGCGAGAGAAATGAAAGTGTTCGGGAATCAGTCTCATGATATTCATACATTTTTTATACGTCCTATACCTATAGATATACACATTCAAGAGCTAGTGAACAACCGTATACCTTGCGCGTGTTTATAAACTGCCCCTTTTACGCTTTTTAACGTGGAACGAAAAAAAAAAAAAATAATCTTTTATTTCTCTTTCTTTGGGAAATTCATTTAAATTGGAATTGCTTATAAACAGAGAGAACAAAAAAAAATTGTTGACGTGCCTCGCTCGAATTGAAAGTGTATACTTATTGAACTTTTTTCGGTCGTGTTTTTAACGAGGTAATTAGGTAGCTTTTCGAAAGTAAAAACATATTGTTTCAAATTTACGTACAACGTTAAATTAAAGACTTTTCTTTACAATTAATATTCCGTTCTTCCTTCTTGCTATGTGCTTTTATTTTATGATGGTATAGTGAAAATGTTATTTATGCATTATATAAGTGACATAATAAGACATATATTTATATATATATTTTTATACAGAATAATATTTTAACGAACTGTTTATCACGCGGACATTGAAATTTCGTTAAACTTGTTGATTCAATGTTTGTAAATAAAAAATTTGCGAAAATCAACTCGTTTCTTTAACGCAATCTTACAACATTTTTCTTTTCAATTTGTAATCTATCATTGTTTGTACGAAAATTATACTTGTTTTCAAAACAACTGTCACTTTTTCATTAATATTGCGTTAATATCGTTGCTCTTACCCCCCTTTTTCGACAGTAATTAAAAATATGACCAAACCCGCTGGGTTTTATTATCTAGATACTAATTGTGCAAGTAGCGTTACATACAAAACTTTACGTAACTTCGCCAACAAATATAATATCATTACTCCTTTTTTTTCCTTTTTATCATGATAATTAATAAATTTTATACCTTTTGTAATAAAAAAATATATATATTTATATTCGAAATGCATTATAGCTCGGTAGAAATAATATAGAAAAATTACAAAATTATTAATTTTATATCCTTAGTCTAGCTGCTCGATAATGGCACATAAATCATACGATAGAAAATTTTCGAAAAAAAAAGAATTGATCAATTTTATCGAAAAATCAAAGGCAATCATTTCCTCATTATAATGATATAAATCAAGATTTTAAAAGTTGCTCACAATCAATCAATTTATCTTGACCGTTCACTCGAAGCTCCATTAAGTATATAGATATTTAAAAGCCGAAATGGAAAGTGTCGAAAAGTACAAAAAAAAGGGAATGCTACTGCTCTACTTGTTTACGTATGGCTGACCTTCGAATTCACAAACTTATTAAACGTATATGTATACACAAGGTGTTGGATCTTAATTCACCTGATGGTTGAATTTGTCTACCTTCTCGTTTTTTATCTGGCTTATAGGCTTTTAAAAATTGAAAATAATAAATCACCATATAATAACTATAAGTTTAATCGATGATAGGCTGCAGTTGCATTATATATGTTATTGTATACCGGTTAGCTGCTGGATCCTGTTATTTAAAAACGAGTTTTAAAAGTATTGCTTATTTTCGTTTTTACCATTAAATATATCTACAATATTTTTTTTTCTCAAAAGAAATAAAGCGCACTTTTTTTAGACATGATTTTATAATATACATATTTATGGTTAAGAGGTCGGCTAAACTTATTTTCGCTAAGGCATTATATATTTGGGTGACCAAAACGGATACAACAAAGCAACTAATCTTGCGAATGTTATACGAATCGCTATGATTATAGTTAATCTTACTACTTAAAACGTAAGAAGTTTTGCGCGGATTATATACTTTCGTCTCGTGTTAGTAAAAAAATTGGATATATTTACTATAATTGAATTGATTATTAATTTGCATTGCTTGCAGAGTTTCATCTCCAAAAATATAAACCTTTAGTATATTTATAAACAATAGGATCTTTATTATATACCATCAAATTAACGAAAATTCACAAAGAACCACGATTTTCTATCGTTAAATTTTTTGTAAAAAGTAATAAAAATCACGATCGATATTGCTACGATATCAAGCCTATTGCAGTTAAGCGTGTGATTCAACAATTGCGAGGTATTTAAACTGTGTACGGTAACACAAGTTCTCAATTCAATATCTTCGATAATTCGACCTCTTGTGTTTTTCAAGTCATAATATAAGCAAAATATCAATTTAAATGAATTTTTAAAAATACGTTATGTAAAAGTTTAATATCTGTATAATTTTGTTATATTATAAAATAATGTATTTTTAGCTATTTTATAAATTTTTTTGACAAATCCGTTATGGATATATTATGAGTTTAACAAAAAAAAACTATATTTATCAACGTAGCACAAGTCGTTTGCATCTATAAATTTAAACAAGAAAATAATAAATAAAAATAAAAACTAGGCAATCGAGCACGTGCGATTATTCATTTGCTAAAAACATTATCCCACTTCTTTTAATGACAGAGAATATATACTTTTTTTTTCTCGTTTTGAATACCGGTATGTCTTGCAAACATTATAAAATCAATTTATCGACAGTTGCCTTTATTAATCTTTATTAATTGCCATAATCACAGTTAATGCTGTATTATATTTGGATGAAAAAAAAATTGTAAGATTAAAATTCCAAAGATGCCGCATCAAATTATACTGATATTTTTGTAAGCAGCTTCGTATGAATAAACCTACAATAAATGTTCTGCGATTGTTTCAAACCAATAATTTTTTCATTAATTGACAACAATTGATAGCTTCATATAAAAAAAAGTAAATAAAAAAATTAGTATCTGGTAGCTCGGAACAAGACTAACTGTATTTCTTGCATTTAATAAAAACAAGTATCCCATTCAAGATTGATATGTTTATTATACACAAGGTAAATTTTTAAAGCAATAAATTTAATGGAATATCGTAATTTTTATTTTACCTGAATGAAAACTTGAATAAATATGCAATGTTTTGAATCCGCTTTGAAATATTTTAATACTTCATTCTATCTTGATTTTTGATTAATCGATTAATAGCAGGTCGTGTTATTCAAAATTAACATCTAAATACAGCGTTTATTTAAGAAATCACGTGAATAATAACGAAACTGTATCTAAAAAATATCATAAAAGTTTAATCACACGAGTAAATTTGAAGAATTTTCGTTTAGCTCACGTATTCAACATTAATCTCGGCGTATAACTCGTGCCATTCGGACACAGCCTAGCGCATAAAAATTACCATTGAACAAAAAAAAAAGAGAGGAGAGAGAGAAAAAAACAAGAAACGATCAACCTTGAAAATTTGTAAAAAGATATTCGCTGGTCCGGGAAATTATATGAGCGTAGTTTTTAACTAAATGCCCTATTGAAGAGGCGAGCCAATTTGTAATTTAATTACATCGTTGAGAAAAAGAAAGTCGAAAGTGACAATCGATCGATCGAAGAACCTTTTTTTTTTTCTTTCTTTCTTTAAAGATCTTTAACGATCCAATAAAAACGACTCGCTTGGTTTTACAAACACGACACGAGAGGTCGACCAAGCGGTAGGCGAATGATCGAAAAATTTCTCTTTAAAAGCCTAAGCAAAAGAGCAACGCTCGATAAAATCTCTTGTTATTTTAACGCCGGAAAATTATGCTTTTGTTGATCTTTTTTTTCTGCTGTTTCTTTCTTTTTCTTTTTGCTTAAAATATTTTAACAAAATACACGCTGACGAAAAATAGAATCCAAGGCAATTATAAACACGGAATCGCCATTATACATGCTACGATCACAGGAGTTCGTGATATAATGTAGGAAACGATTTTGTATACGTGCAAGTAGATACAAGCCGTGTCTGGTAAGACATTTTAAAAATAAATTTTATTAATTCTTAATTAAACTATTTTTAAATAAATAATTTAAAAAAAACAGTTTAGCGAAATACAGTAGATTGAATAAAGTTTACGGTTATTTTTCTTTTATGTAAATATTTCAAATGAATATTTAATTTTTGATTGTGCAAAACGTAATTATTTAAAAATAAAAAATTTTTTTTTAATGAAAAATATTTTTTTTTGTCAAAATCTTTTTAGTAAAATTTTGAAAAAAAAAACTATTTTAGTTTTAGTAAAGTTAAACGCCTTTCACAATTTCAATTTCAATGTCAATTTTTATTAAATCAAAAAAAAGTGACTGTTCCGCATGAAAAAAAAACAGATGTTTCACTTTCATCTTAACCGCGTGAACAGCTTCTATGTTTGTCTAGTAAATACCTTTGTGTGGACCATCTTTTAAACACTACGAGTGAGAGTATTACATTGTGTATACGCGTGCACATATTTGTTATTTGCTAACTTCATTTGTGCTGTATATACCAGAAGCGCGTACTTATGTTTATTTTCCTGACACGCGACTTTTTTTCAAGCAAATATATGTTTTTAAAATGAATTTAAAAACATAATGAAATTCATAATTTAGATATTATATCTCAATTTTTTTCTAACTTGCACTATGATCATCTTTAAATTTAAGTTCAGGAGAGGGTCATTAGTTTTTTTTTAATAACGACTTGATTCTTTTACAATTTTTTAAAGTTTGAATCAAATATATTTTTATTTATTTGGAAAATAATTAATAAATTAATTTTTTCATAAAGGATTTTGCTTATTTATTGTATAGCACTTCATAATATTATCATATGAATCTATATTTCCTTTTTTTCAATACACAATTATCAAACCATCAATTTCTTTTTTAATCAAAATTAGTAAAAAAAAGCGTAAAATTTATATTATTTTAATCGATATCATTATCGAATAATTTAAGACTATATGTGTTTTTTAAGCTAAATAAATTTAGAGAAAAAATTATGAAATCATACAAAATGAATTGTTGAAATTAATATTTATTATCAATACGAGATATAATTGAAAACCTTTTTTTTCTTATATATTCTTATAATGTTCACGAGGTATACAAAATAAAATCTGACATTTTTTCCAATTAAAATGTAAATAAGTGTTAAAAAAGTTAAACGATCCGTGTCAACGCTAGTCAATAGTCCTACAAGTATCCGTAAGAATACAAATTTTTCGATGAAAGAAAAGAAAAACGAAGGTTAGAACTTTCAATCGATTTTTAAAATATAGAAAATTGGGTTTCAAAATAGATACATTTTTCTTACAAATTCCACATTATATGATTTTATTTAATGAAGATTATGTAGTTCTACGAATTTTCAGGTTCTTAAAAAAATCTTTAAAATTTAATTCACATATTTCGTAAGATGTTTTTTATATTTAATTAAAAACTTGGCCCCTAAATTACATGAAATTAAGAGATACTGATAATTGAAAATATTGTATTATAATAAGCCTATTCTCAACTTCGTAACAAAAGACGTTAGAAGTTTACTTAAAAATTTTTTGAAAAATTAATATTTTACGTAAAATAAAATTGTTATAATTGTTAAGGTAAAACTCTTTTTTTTTAAAATCCAATATTTTAAAGTTTTATTCTTGTGCTATCAAACTATCTATAGAGGATATTGGAAACTATGAACTTATGGCATTAAATATGGTAATAAAATAATACAGGAATTAAATCTCATTATTAAATCCGGCGTTGAATATCAATAAAGTCAAAGAATTACCTTAATAATAAAGTTAAATTCTTGAAAAAAAAAGTTTACTGCTAACAGTAAATAATCGGTAACATAAAAATGTTCTTTTGAGGAATGAGGAAATTTCATAAGTTTTAAAATGTTAAGAAAATTTTAATACATCATATTAATCTAAAACACACACGTTTGCACAAACCTACACACATATACAACAAGTTAAAACAGAAACACGATTTCGTCAGTGAATAAAACTACATTTCTTTGCAATACCTCGACTAGCGCATGATTCTTTTACGCAAGAATCATCCTTTATCAAGCGCACTATCTTTCAACTTTCGCATATGTATAACATATCGTTCAAAGCTTTCGCGCGTAACAATACAATAAGTGCAAAAAAAAAAAGAAAATGAAAAAGGAAAGCAAAATTAAAAACTTACGTCATGTATGGTCGGCGGGCAAAAGTCGATCCTGCTTGTGCTGCTTCTGCTGTTCTTTATCGTCTTGTGTCCTCTTCATGTTTCCATAGTAGCGCCGTGCAAAATCCTCGTCATTCTTTATATCGTCAAAAACGCTCAATTCACCGATTAGAACACGATATCCTTGCGTTATTTACAAATTGATTTTTTAAATTCTGATTTTTTTTTCTTTTAATTCAATGCTCGTTTATTCAACTGTTCACAATTTAACGCGTAGCAGCAAAAATAAAAGTATCAATGTTCAATGATGATCTTTTATTTATATATTTTCTCGATTAAATCGAGAAAAATTCACTTCACCAACACCCACTGGTATATAAGATTATGATATGTTCTAGAAAAACGCCAGTTGAATGATGTGCTTTACTCGAGGTTTTTTGTCTTCTTTCACCTCTTCTTCTTCTTCCTTCTGGTAATCGGGAAGGAGTAGAAAAAAAAAATAATCAAAACTTTAGTATTAAGAAATTGCGAAATTTTTTAAGCAACGCCAGCGCGACTAGCGATCAGCATTTTAAATTTATATATAGAATCAATATAGCCTCTTTTTATATAATATTATCCTTATTTTTGAATATTTTAAATGGAATGAAATTTTATTCTTTATGGATACAGCTGCTAACTGTTTAAACTTTCTCGAGGTATTTCGGCGAACAATCGGAAAGCATTTTTAGTTTATTCTTTTTTTTCTTCTTTATTCTTGTGTTTGCAATTCTTTCGTCGTGAAACTCAGCTTTATTAATGAGCAAGCGAGAATCAGAGCGAGTCTGATATTATTTTTACGCTCTCGAAATATTGTCATCTATTTAAGTATAATTAATTTAAAAGCAAGATGGCTTTTTTTTTAATTATGATGTTATAGACTATGAAACGCCTTTTACCAGAAATAACCAGCCAATTTATGCAGTATTAATAAAAAAAAAAGATTTTTAATTTTACACTTTGTAAATTTAATAATCTTTCAAGGCGAGCTTCTCTTTTATTAAATTACTTTTTTCGAAAAATTTATTAATAAAAATTTCATTATTTTTTTTTAGCGGAAACAAAATGATTTTATCTATCCTCTAATATTTCGTACTATTTTTAAATTATACAATAGAATACTATTAGTTTCAAATTAAAATAAAACAAAATGCCTGTATATTTTTAAAACACTCGTGAATCATATCTTTGTATTCAGCATAAAAATAATATCATCAATTAAAGTCAGGAAACGCACAAGCCATTTTTTTGATAAAGAAAAACTTTAAAATTCTGAGCGATGATTATAGTGCGGTTTAATTCGAGAGTTATGTATAGATTAAATCGTCTGTAAAATTTAATGAGTCTCGCGCTGCATATTAATGATCTTTAATGCGCTTATTTTTAAATTATAATTTACACTTTTTTCATTCGTAAGCGTTTAATTTTAACAATAAATTATAATAGAATAGCAAAATTATAAAGGTTTTTTTGTTTGTGTACACATCAGGTAAAAATAATATTCGATTGGGTTGATTATAATTTTTCTTTAGAAGTGTTTTATATAGCTGAATAAATATTGTTAATTTTCTTCAATTTGAATTTTTAAAAAATTATTCAACAAAACATCAAAAAATTTATTACAAAAAGTCAAAATTAATGAAATTAACAGAGAACATAAATTTCTACAGAAAAGTATTTCTGAGTTATCCAAAAACAGTTTTTTTTTCAAAACTCGTTTCATTATACATTATAGATGACAAGTTTATCCAAGTCGACCGTTTTTTAGCCGAAAACTCGTCTTCCCAGTTACGCAAAGCAAACCTCGACGGACATAAACCGACAGTTATAACAGGCTTTAATACTTGTGCACGCAAAAAGAAAGGAACAAGGTACACAATTTAAAAAAAAGAAAAAGAAGAACAGAGCATCGTAGCGCATACGCACTTGCGCTTATCGCACGTCCGGCTGTTTCCAGAAAGACAACGGTAAAAAGGATACTCTTTCGAAGTAATACATTTTTATTGTTAAATGCACTTTTGTCCATCTTTTTTAAAAAAAAAATTCCTCAATTTCTCTTTATAGAACAAAAATTTAGTTATTTTCCATCCGTAACCATTGAGAAACATTAAGCTTCAAATACATTTATATTCCCTTTTTTGGTGAAGTTTCGTACGTTTACAGAAAACCAAATTGTTATCTTTAAAAACGCACGTAAAAAAAAAGCAAGTGGTTTTTTCATGCTTTGATGGATACGCTTCTGTCAAAGCGACAAGCTATATAAAACGACAAAATAGTAATTATTCGCGCTTTTTAGCACGACTATTCTAAAGGTTTGAAATTTATATTTGATTTTTCGCCTTTTGCAATAGCCCGTGGTTTTTTTTTCTTGTTTTTTCATACCGGACGAAGCATCGACTTAACACGACAATGATTGACTACTATTTTTATGAAAGTTAGACGTTCTGCGTTGAAATAAAGATTTGCAAATAATGCTTTTTACAAGGCTCCTAAATATAAACTATTCTTGATTAATGTACGTTTATTTATGTTTTTTTTTATGGAAACAATGTAAAAGAAAATAACAATTACATAATATCTTATAATTTATACGATATTAATTTAGAAAAAAAAAACATTAAAATTTCTAACTATTCGAATCATTAGTTATGTAAAAATATACGTATATAAAACATCTTAATGATATCTTTTCCTATTTTATATTTAACAGCTATAAAACATTATATCAACGCGTAAACTTATTTGTTTCCTGAATAATCTTTATTGGTTACTTGATTTTTTTTCTTTGATTATCAGTAACTAAAATATTTATACTCTACATTTTCCTGTAAATTAAATAAAGAAATAAGAAAAAAAAAGGGAACGACGAAGAAACTCAACTTGCACGCAAAGGCTCATTACACGCATATGAATTCGTAACACTCGGGATTATATAAACGCGTTAATTATTTATTTTTTTTTGCTTTTCTTAACCATCTCGTTCCGTATGTACTTTCTATAAAATTTCAATTTCATTATCTTCGAGGTTAAAGCAATACAGAGAAAGAAAAATAGAAAAGGAACAAAGAATTATTAAAAAAAAGAGAAAAAACGGATCTATTAACATAAAAAAATCATATTGGATAGTTAATACTTTTTCCTGAAGCGCGCTCACGCACGTAATTTATTATTAAAACTTACTCGATCGTTCAATCGAGGTCTTGAGCATGAAGAAAAAAGAGAGAGAAAAAAAAGTTAAAGAAAAGAATTGCGCAACTGTATCATGCGTTTCTTACCGATTTAATGAAAAAAAAGGTAAATTTTTTCTTTAAAGTACGTGTAAAACTATAATGGCACCGATTGCAAACGAGTCAAAAAGTTTGCTAAGATCGGTATAGAAGAGAAAAAAAGATTAACTTTGCACTTTATGTACATAATACTTTTTCTTAATCTCTTTTCCTTTTTTTTCTTTTCTGGATATAAAACATTCTCAATACGACTGGTGTATACGCTCGAGGAAACGCGCGCGTTTCTCTTTTTTCACGAGGACACGAGAGGCGGCTTCCCGCATTAAATAATTAACCGCTTTATAATCTTAATCCTATAATTTCTTTATTTCAAACCTAATGGCTAACGCTACCTCGTACGCATTCTATCCCTTTTGGGTATAAAATTATACGTTTCGTTAGAAATTTTTGATATTATTTCAAAATTTTTTTTACGTATACTTTTATATGTTGCTTGCATGCGTTTGTAAGATTTTAAGATCGCTTTCGCGCGCTGGACGAAAGCTGGCTATATGTATGTGTATGTATGTATACTACGGAAAAGGAGAGTTATGAAACTTACGTGCTGGTGGTGTGTGTATAATGCGAGCGTGCCCCGCAGCTCCTTACGTAAACGATTGGTATTACTTTTTTTTTTCTTCTTTCACTTCTTGATTCGTATTATTATTATTTTCTTTTTTTTTGCCAAATGTAGCAAAAACCGCTCTGTGCGGAACTGATTTTTAGTTAAAATTTTTTTATTTGCTTGGTAGTGACGATTTGTTTTGGAGATGTTGTTACACGTCCGCTTGAGAAAAGGTCTTCTCCCGTTTCTTCCTTCGGTTCTTTCTTCTTTTTTTCTTTTCAATCCAATTTTGAGATTTATAATGTTTGATTAATCACTCTGGTTACGTATATCACTGTATATGGCGATTTCTTTTTTATTTTTCAATTTTCCTTTGCTCGACACAATTATACGATCGTTAAACTCGAAATGAAAAAATCGAATGATAAACTTTAAAAAAAGAAAAAAAAAATTTGTTTAATTTTAAAAAAAATTTCTTTCAACGGAGGAAGAAAAGGGAGGTGTCCCCTTGCGCGCGGACTTTGTTATATATAAAGTCGCGAAATAAATCCTTTCACGTTCTCCGGGCCGGTCGCGCTTATATAGCTCCTCTCTCTCTCTCTCAACACAACGAACAAAATGTTTTGTATGTTGTACAAAATTTTAATGCTTATGCGCGAACAGACTCGGTCTAACTGCGGGCCACAATACTCTTGAGTTCTCGTAGCTCAAAAGACCGCGCGCTCACTTTACCCACTGTCTGTGTGTTACGAGAAAAAAGAGTGGGAGAAAAGTCAAAGAGTAGCGAGTGTTAAGCGAGAGAAAGAGAGGCCGGGTGTGGGACTTATACCCGCGGTGTGGGGACTGTAAGCCGCTTTACTGTATATTAACATTTTGTATGTATATCTATATTCTTTGTACTATGGAGCTTTAAAGAGTGATTGTATTAAAAATCGTTTGCACAGCAGTTTGACGGAGCTGTAAGAGAGAAGGCCGCTCTGATCAGTTTTGTTAAGTGTTTGAGAACTGATTTAAGCACTCTAATGTTGGAACATGTTTTTTTTACATTTTATGTGAAATATATCATGCTTATATGTTTTACCAAAATTATGGCACTATTGTTTACGAGCAAGGTTGATACACGAGTAAATAACTTTTTTCAAACGAAGGAAGTAGGATGAATTCTTATTGTTATTTTTTGAGAATGTTAGATTCGACCTTTCATAAATATTTAAATTACAGTCATTTTGAATTGTTTTGGGTAACTATTTCATGTTTAAAAAAATATTTTTCCAACATTCTATAAATTTTATAAATACGGGTTTTCAATCAAAATCATAAAAGATAATAAATAAATGTTTGAACTTTTAATGGGAAAATTTATTGTTTAGAAAATCAAAAGATTGTAAAAAATATAAATATTCGAAGAAACAATAGATTCAATAATCTTGAAGTTTTGCAATTTATCAAAATTTCTAATCGTTTACAATAAATAATAGACTGCACAGGCACATCTTTTACTTTCAAATTATTTCTGATAATTTAAAAATTTATATTATCTTAAGATATTCATTAGAGCTAAAACTAATAATTCATATTCCCTTAATCGATTTATAATTATTTGATTATAAAATACGTTTAATCGAGAATTGAGAAATAAATATTAAAAATATCATAAGTGCGCACTGCGTCTTGATTATGGCATTATAATAATTTACATTTTTTCTTTAATTGTAAGATTCTTGACTTGAAAGTTGATTAAAAATTTCTTTGAACTTGTAATAAATGCAATATGTAAAGGTATTATGCATAGATTAATGTTTTATTGGATTCTCAGTTTTCAATCTATACGATGTCTTATGATTTAACAATTAGTACAACAATTACAAGATTAATAAGTCACAAAGCAACAAAGAATCATCAAAATAATATTTAAAGTAATTACCACTCATTGATTATGAAAATATTCAAATTGAATTTCCTTTCTTCGACAAATCACTTATCATACCATTGAATTAAAAATGATCTCATATATAAAAAAACTCTTGTAAATGAATATTCGATTAAATGAAACATTGATCTTTATTTAAAGAACAGAATATCAGTATTCAAAGTGTCCTTAAGAAAAGTGTTCAACGTAATAAGGAATATTAAATTTTTTGTTATTTAACTTATTCAAAATAAAATACTAGATTGTTTAACTGACCTACATTTCCAGTTTGCAAGTATCAATCGTACTCTCGAATTTAAAATGAGAAATCTAACCTTGTTGAAACACCGTAAGATCATGGAAGTTATACTTATAATTGCTATTGGATAACAATTGTTTTTATTACTTTTTTTTTTCTATGAAAAAATTTATTCAAGTTTTTGAATACATTACGACAATTTTGTACGATAAAGAGTTTTACTGCATTTTGCGTTTAAAACTCGATCATGATGTAATGTAATTATAATTCTAATGTAAAAACAAGACTATTTTACTTGAAAAAGTAAAATTTCTTACTTTCGAAATTAGGTCGCAATGCCATAGTATAGATTTTACCTTTAATTTCAGATATTGCAAATCTCAAACATCAGACCTTGAAACGATACGTTACCATTTTGCCAAGTGTTTCATTGTATACAAAGAATGTAACTTGACCTGCGTTACACGATGTTTCAGAAAGCACCAAAACTTATAGCTATTTATTTAATATTATAAATTATAATGATAAATTTATGAAATACAAACGACCAATTCAAAACTGATATTATACCAACGTCCTTACTCTTGTTTTCCATTCAATCTTTTTAGCACTATAGACGCCATCAATTCATACGAGCGTTGTTCTTCTTTTTTTTTGGACCTGCGTTGAATAATGAGTCATTTTAAGTACATTCCAGACTGACGTGTTGGTAATCATTATTAATTATTCATTCATATGGTTGATTTATATCTCAAAAAAGTGGCTTTCATACTTTCAGCAGCTTAGAAGTTAACATTTAAATTGTAGTATTGCAACAGAGCAAATCTCATCTTCCAATAATTATCAATCCAACCTTTTTGCTGCGATGTTTAATGTGTGCTCAATTTACGTGTTTTATTGTACATGTATAAAAGAAAAAAAAAGCATTAAACTTTATTATCCATCTTTACTCTAAGGTGAGTAATAAAATTACAGAAAATGATGAGTAATTAACTATTACAGATTTCACTGTGTGAAACTTTAAGATGACTTAGATTACAATAGTAAAAAAAAAGTTTCAACTAGTATCATGCAATTACATATGTAACACCAATTATAAAACTCGTTTAATAAATTTTAGTAACGAGGAATTCCCATTGCACCGATTTTACGATGTTCTATAGGACAATTTCATTTAAGTATTATCCTCAATTCTATGTTACTATGATACTTTTATAATGATGGTATATATGAAATATTTTAAGTAAGTCTTTTTATTATTATTGATAATTTATGATAATTTTTCAAAAAGTCCTAAAATTACTCGTTCAAATTACATTTATTAAAAATATTTCTAATTAAAATTCAATTGATCAGGTGTTATTGTAATTCTTGTAATTTTGTAAAATGAGTAAGAAAACAAATATCTACTTATAAATTTTAAAAAACGTATTACTTTTTATAAATGAGATGAACAAGTAAGGATAATTAAAATAATCAATTTTTTCATCCATTTTGGATTGTAAAACTATTTTTCATTATTCTTTAAAATTCAATTGAAATGTAGATAATACTAATTTTTTATTTATTTACTTTAAAGTGTATATAAATTATTATTTAAGACACTAAAAACGATGTACGCAAATTCTGTATTTTAACAATTTATTTTATAGTATTAAATTTAAAAACGAAATAATAAAAGCACAGTAAAGAAATATTTTTAATTTTTATGGTTTTTAAATTGAATATCGTAAAAATGACGTATGTAGTACTGAATTTAAGCGTGGGTCAGTGAGCTCAGATTTAGAAATCCGTCTTTACACGAAACCTGTCGGAACTATAAATATTAATAAAATAAATATTAAAACTATAAAATTTTCCTAAATAAAGTCGATATAAAATAACATATTATAGCATGATTAAATATGATAATTGAATAAGAATTTGAATGCTTATATGAATAAGTTAACTTGTTAGCTACGTCGACCATTGATGTGTATATATAATTATAAATCAGTTATTAATATCCTGATAAAAAATTGCCTCTATTTAAAATAGTCTGAAAATAGTTTACGGTTAACAAGGAGAACATCAACCCTACATAAAACTAAAATCTTGATTACCTTGTAGTATTATATGTGTTTTTATAACTAAAATGATAGAACCTGTATATCAAGGTTTATTTAAATGGGTCTTAGCTTTAAATTTATTCGCTTATCTTTGGATACACAGTTTAACGTATGTAGACTTTTCCACTATTATGTAAATATACTCCAAATGCATAAAATCAATAACAAAATGTGAGTAACAAAAAAATTAAGGCTTCGTTAAAATAAACTCCGAATCGTAGATTGTTATTGTATATCCAATGATTTTTCCATATAAGAATTAATGTCATCCGTTATGGCTTTTTTTTGGACTGACTATTGAACAATAGTCAGTTATTTGCATAATATCCTAAAGCCTATCATAACGGAAATAATAAATTCCAGATTAATGCTTATTATATAAAGCAACATATTAGTACACGCGCAAAAAGATCTCCAGATCTCATCTATTTGGAGCTATAAAATTTTTTTAGAATTACTTAAAATTTTCTCGTATAATACGAAATCTATAAGCTCTACAATGAAAATATTTTTATTTAAATTACTAGAATTTGAATAATTAAAGATTATTTATCCTTTGAAATACTCGATTATGTTACACATAAATAGTATAATAATAACAATAAAAATAATTTTTTATTATAAAAATCAAGCACACAGTCATTACTTTTAATTTGGTTTAACATTCACTTCAAGTGTGTATTTCCTTATTGTCACTAAACAAAATATTGCAACTTCAAATAAAACTGGATTTAAAACATAAATTACTTCAGATTAAACAGGTGTTAACATATTTTTGCCGATATCTCAAGAATTTTACTATTTATTATATTGGGACAAGCACGTTAAAAATAATTTTTCTAAAGTTTTAACGATAAATTTTAATTTCGCAAAAGCTGAATTTATCATTATTTAAAATAAAAAAACGAAGTAGTATATCAAAAAAAATTTTCTGCACTATCAAAATTTAAGTCTCCCAAATTATACAGGTACATACTGTACAATCAATGATTGGAAAGTTTGAACTATTTCTATATTGTACGTTATAAAACTAAACTCGGTCATTTTGCCTGACCACACCGGATACGACACGCCTCTATTAGTTGCACGGGCAGTTTTCGAATTTTGTTTCATGATTAAATTCAATGTTGTAATATATCGTCATCTCGCCGTGTTTATCATCGTTATAATTTTTTCCCAAAATTATCCTTAAAGGCCAATAATTTTCAGTGAAATTCTTAAATTGAGAACCGGTTAATAAGAAAAATAAAAAGAGGTTTTATCAAAAATTTTAGCAAAGTATACAATTATAAAATAGTTCAAACTTGCATAGTACTGATATTAACCAATTGACTTGTTAAGAAGTTGAATCTTACTTCAAATAAATTAATTTCTCTGCAATAGACAACAATGCAGATATTAGAATTGTACTAAAAAATCTACGAAAAAAATATATTTTACGTTTTATTATTAACATTATGTAATAAACTATTATCGTAACATTGAATTATTTAATTAAAGTTAGCAGTAACAAAAAAAAGGAAAAAGACAAAATTTTTTCAAATTGTAAGATTAGATGTATGATATTCGATAATTGCTTACATTAATCACATGATAAGTTATATACTATTACAAATTAATATTTGCAATTAAATCACGCCAAAAATGTCATCCTCTACGTGCAAAATTCTTGAATATTTCACGTAAACAATTTGATTTATCGTTTGGAAGAAGTGAAAGAAAAGGTAAAAGTATTAATAAGTTTTGTTAAAATGATTAATTATATATCTGCTCTTATAATATTGTATTTTTGTTTTTGGATTTTATGAAAAAATTGTCTACATTTTATTTCAAGTACCTAATATATCAATTCCAAAATTTTGAAGCATAGTAACAGGTTTCATATATTTTTCGTAATTTTTCATGAAACTAATGCTGTGAATATAATTATCAAATAATGCTTGAATTCATTGCTGGACATTTTAAATTTATTATGAGGAACGTTAACTACAATTTCACATTATTATGTCGTACTATACGCTAAAAAAATGTTTAATCACTTGAATAATTATCTTTCTATATAAAATGTTTTTTACTCCGGTCGTCTAACCACACCAATCTTATTTCACTTAAACGAAAAAAGAAAAATTTCATTTTATCAGCGTCGAGTAATTTTTATCCGAGAATTAATACCAATCATTCGTTTCGTTGAAAGCTAATTTTGAATTTTAATACACAGTTATCCCTTAAAATATTTCAAATTTAATGTGATTCATTAATCACATGATTCACCAGTTGAACAATCGTGCAAAAAAGCATTGACCTCATCTAAATGAAGATCACTCAATAAGATTAACAACAAAAGAAAATTTAATAGAATAATATAAACGCAGTATAACAAAACAAATGAATTTTAATGCTTCTCTTTTTTTTTATCTGTTCCCTTACAGGAAACGAGTGCTCATCGTATGACGTTCGCGCAAAACAGCTGTTGCTCGTTTTATGTATACGCGAACGGATTATAATAAAACCATAGAGTATGTGCTCTTTGAAACCGCTAATACCGCAACAACCATACCAGGTTAAAATGTATATAATCTTTTTGTTCGGAATAGATTTGCAATTGAACCGTGCTTAGATGAGATACTCAAGTCGCTAATACAGAAGTGAAAATTAATATATTGATTTCTATAACTCGAGTGCTTGCGGATTAGAAAATGAAAAACAGTTTGTTAAACATATACTAATGAATTGGTTGTTTTAGAAAAATTAATGTATGATAAATAGCGGATATTTATTTCTATATATAAATTTAATTGAATTTCCTGATTGCTTATCATTATTAGATGATTTTTATTTGCTCGTTGATTAATTGTTTGTTTGAATGATATACAAACTTGTTTTATTTTATCAGTTTGAGACGATAATTTATTCGTTATTAAGACATAATTATTTACATTTTATTGCTAACGCTTTTAAAAAGCTTAAAATTATTTTTTGCTCTTTCAAAGTCCTTTAAATTTAACCGCTCAAAAATATTCATAATAATGAAACTTCACCGATGATGATATATTTTTTATCTTATCGGCCGAAGCTGAGACACTAATGAATAATTAAAATTTTTAATTAAAAGTGAATTTACAATTATAATTTTCATACTTGATCATTTTTCAAAAGATCTCCATTGTTTTTCTCTCTTTATTTGTCATTAATTTATGCCAATAATGCCATTAAGTAGTAATAAAATGTTCTCAAAGATATTTACTAAAATGCTCGATGAATCTTTATCTTTATTAGCTCATACATGACGTTAGAAATCGACATTAGATAACGTAATAACGCGAGGACAATAGAATTAAAAATTCAATGCTTGTATAATGAGCGGCAAATAGCTTTAAGCCCAGTCGATATTTCATGAAAACTTAATAAAAAGGTACAATTTATTTGACGCTCAGCTGAAAAATTCATTAGAATAAAAAGATTTTTCAAGTGCCAAAACAGTAAATTAAACTTCATCGGTTAAGTTAATAGTTCGTTTAAGTAGAAAGTTCTTATCTATCCAAATAATAGATTGGCTTTCTTTATGTTTATATATATCTATATTGGCTTGGTATTTCAATCTGGAATTTTCATTCAACGAAATTTGTTTGCTTTATTGAAAGCAAAAGAGAAATCAATTATTTTTTTTTTAAAACCTTTACGACGCTATAAGCAACAAAGACATTGTTATTCCATCAAGTCCGGTCAAGTGCAATACCCTGCAACTCTTTTATGAAAGAGAGCTCGTAAAATAAATGAACTTCTAAAATGCTTTCCATGCGACAATCGTGTCATTAAAAGAAGAGAGAAAAAAAATTCTATCTTAAAAGTACATCATTGATGTAGGCTACTTCAAGTGATGAAACTATACTATTGCTTAATGTTGCTAATAATGATTAATAATGCAGCAAGTCGATGTACCCGAGTGACTATACCGACGTTGTAAAAAAAAGAAGAAATAATAATAATAAAAAAAACAAGAATGGGACTTAAAGTCAAAAGTATTATTGGTGTTCGCACGCTTGTGCTACAGGAAAATATGGACTTGGATGATCGTTAAAGTTATAGTAGTCGTATTTAATGATTTTTTTAGCACTACGAATACCGTTCCCGAAGCTAATTTTTATTTAGACGGAGTAGTATAATTTGTCATTTTAGCAGTGATTTACGTCCATTGTAGAGAAAATTTTGAAAACGAATATATTAGGTGCTAAAATATATGGCTGAGTGGAAATATTTGATAAACCTTTTTTTTCTCTTTATACAATATATTCATACAGCTTGGATAGATCATCTTCGAAGTACATATAATACAGATTATAATCGTGAAATCCATGTCATTGTGTTGCCAGTTAAATCTGAATGGTTGTCAATTGTTTCGAAGATTCCACTCTAAGCATAATTACCATTGTACAAAGAATAATATAAGATTTAAATTTCATTCTCCTTCGAGTCATTAGGAAAAACATTACATAATCAATAAATGCATATTAAGAATTAACGTTTTTTTTTTATTTTTATTTTATCATTTAAACAGCAGTCATTTACCGAACGAAAGTAGGTCAGACTGAAACTATGTTTTAACTATCACAACTATTGCATTCCCATTCGTTTTAGTTGCTATCCTTAATGCAATCATCCCTATATAAGCTCATCTCTATTCATACCACATATAAACACACAGACTCACACCCATATAACCTGCGCACCTCTTTATTTACAAACACCCAACGACGACGACAAATAAGCGAAGCTAAAGTTACTACTGTCTTTTATGAATTAGGGAAAATTGCGATTATATCGTGCAATATAATCGCTCGCTTTTTATCGTATTCATATATATACTATATTATGTATAGATAGATATATGTATACATGCATGTTTTATAGCGCGAGCGTTAGTTTGCGTTCACAGCATTCCTAAGAGAGTTGCGCTGCTGCTGCTGCACGTTATTCCTCTCACCTTCGTTTAGCCCGGCGTGTATACCGCGCGCAAGCTGGAGACCTTCGCGGGCCACAAAGGAGCAAATCTACCTATATAAGTGTATGTATATATACACACGTATATATATATACGTCCATCTGGTGTGTCGCACGTCTCGCTTTACTTCTATTACATGCTCCGTGTATGACTATATACTTATACGTGCAGTGCTCCTTTTTTTTAGAAAGGTCCCTATAGCAATTCTCCGCGCGCCCTGGCCACCTATATAGATATTTATATTGAGAGTTCGAAAGAGCTCTGAATTGTGTATATTGCATAAATATATATCGTTGCATGTATATGTATGCGAACGCGGAATACTCGCAACGGAGAAAACGAAACCGATTTCGTTGCTGATGCGAACTCTGTATATATACACGCGCACATTGAATTTTCATTTTATCAGAAATACCATTGCCAAAGGGTGTGGTCACATATGGACAGAAGGACGATATGAAAAGGTTTTATGGATTTTCATACTTTTTTTTTCATTATAGGTATTTTGAAATTTCTGTTATAGCAGCATCTTCTTATGAATTATAAAAGAAATTTACGAAAATTAGATTATAGATACAATAAAGTGATATAATAATATTTTGCTCAATGGTTTACCATGAACTATCTATACTTAATTTCTATATATAATTCATCACATTTTACATGTTTTATGTGAATATAAACATTGTACAGATATTCATTTAAATAAACACAAAAACATTAAATTTTAATAAGATTGTTATTTCTTTTTCTTCGCAAATAAAGTAAAAAAGTAGTTTTTGAATTAGAATTTTATTGATTTAAAAACCATTATCCTTAATCAGCATAAAATGTTTTATACTGAGACTGCGTGTTTTCAGGATTAAATAATAAATACATACTGATTTTATTTGATTTGGCTTATCTAAAGCTGTAATACTCACAACTGTATGCTTAAAGTTATATCAATGTTACGGTAAAAATATTTATAAGAATCACATATATGTAAAATAAAACTTTTAATTACATTATAGAATTAATTTGTAAAAGATTAAATTTAATGTTTATTCATTAAAAAAACAAATTCTGAATTTATTGTTAGAACGAAGAAAATAAACACGTAAAATTTTAAATCTTATATCGCTATTTTGACGGAAAAAGAGGCAAGAGACATTACGAATAATGTTTAAGGTAAACTACATGACTCATAAGAGACGCCCAATTATATATATGACTTGCTGATGAATCACATAGCAAAGAGGCATAAATTACAATTTGTAAAATAATCCGTTTAGCATGAAATTCATTCTAATTTGTTAAAGCGGCATTTATTAAATCATAAAGTAAATCTATGTATTTAACACTTTATGCATATTGAACTTTTTTTCTTGTATGAAGTAATTTTACAAAAATTTAAAATTAATATCAGCAAAAATTATTAATGACATAGTTTATTTGATTATGCTTTCTCTTTCTCTTTCTTTCGTCGTAATATATGAATTTACTCTTATAATGAAAAATATAAAAAAATTTCTCAGATGAATTTGACTTAACTATTTTTTATTTGTTAAATTTCATTTAACGTCACTATATTTATGCTATCATTACGATGCTATTAACGACGGAGATTTCTCAGTGTCTTCATGAACTGCAGCACATGTAAAGTACAGTGGTGCTTGTATCAATTGGCCGCCTAGAGCGGGATTCGAACTCGGAGCCTCGAGATTATGAATCCATCGCTCTACCGACTGAGCCACTGACAACCTCGATTTTATTTCATTAATTTAATTAATAAATTGATATAACCAAGACTGTGAAATTTGATGTAATGTTAATAACAAAAATGTAATAAATGCACCTACGGTAGAAAATTCACTATATTCAGAGAATGATTGCTAGTCAACGCATGTTGAAAAGGCACTTGAAAATTCTGGAAACGCTTTAAACAAAATTTCTAGATAAGTGTCATTTTAACATGCCTTCACCAACAATTATGCCCAGGATATGGTCAATTTTCTACTAGGGACGAGAAAAAGATCTTTAGAAGCAAAAAGAATAATCTAATTAAGTGCGCTTTTTTAAAATCAATACAAAATTTACTTTTTGAAAGTTGAAAATTTATTTTAATCAAATATATAATCTACGTGCAGTTGGTGTTTATTAATGTCAATCAAATACTTATCCACCAAAGGTTAATGGATTTCAAGTAAACAAATTTTGTTTTTAATTAAAGCAGAATTTCTACTAAATGCTAATAGATTCCGCTTGCTTCGAAATCGGATTTGGCTCACAAAGAAAATGCATTCAATTGGGTCTCGAATTCTCTTGTAAATTTGGGATATTTTTTTGTGTTAATAATTATAAGAATATTAAAGTTGAGGTTAAAACCTTACGATTAGAAAAAAGTTTTGTCTAAAAAAGCTCAAGCTGTTCAAAAGTTATAAGGGAATAAAAATAACGCAAATATTTACCTGGAAATGTGCTTAGAAAATAAATGCTGCATTTTAATCTCCAATTTGATCTTAATTTTCATCCCTTCATAATTTTTGAACAGCTTGAGCTTTTTGAACAAAACTTTTTTTAACCAAAAGATATTAATCTCAATTCCAATATGTGATTTGCAAAAACCTTCTAAATTAGCTAGTTTAAAAACTGTACAGATATAAAGCAAATACAAATTTTTTTTTAAAGTTTGAAATTAAGATAAAATTGCTTATAACTTTGAAAAAATCAAGCGTTAGACCGAATGGACGTGGCTTATTTCATGATTTTATGTAAAAAAAATATTCCAAAGCTAGAAGAAAATCAAAGACCCAAATACCATGCACTTTCCTTGTAAAAGAAATATTTTGAAGACCGCTAAGAACTAAATCCTTTGTATGACAATATTTTCGAACGTAAGATTTGTATATTTATTTTCTTAAAAACTATATAAATGTCTTCATATTGTTATTGTTAGGTTTTACATCCTGTTAAATTGTAGTTGTGGTTCCCTGGTAGAAAATGAAACGCTTTTTCTACCATTTTATGGCCATTTCTTTAAAGTGAAGAGCAGAAAATGGGAATGTTTTATGGCCATTATTTGAACTAATATGAAACGTTTTTTTCAACCTTCATAGTGCTAAAAAATGCTAATAAAATGTTGAGTCTGATCCACTATTATTTGAATATAGATAGTTAACAGTAGAGTCTATCAAATTGTGCTCTAATTGATTACTATTAAGAATCATTTAAGGTTTTTTCTTGAAAGTTATCATTAATCATTAATAGAATCACTTTTGTTAATATATTCGCGCGTATATTTTGAGTTGTGATCGGATTGTTAGAGGTTATTTTAAAACGATTAATAAAATTTTCCATTTATTATTTTAAAAAACGATATTTTTATACTCGTTTCGTACTGCGTTTCATATTTTTATTTTAAGAAAATTTAATATTATTTTTATTTTTATAAATTCCAATAAAAATAAACATTGACGAAGGAATGTGAATAAATACTAATCTATATTTTCTCGCCACGTGGCAAAAGTGAGGTTATGATTTTACCTATGATCTGAAAAATTAAGGACTCATTACTAAAAAGTTATATAACTAGTCAAAAAAAGTTTTCCACAGTTTACCTAATTTTTATATAGCTGTTACTGATTTTTTCTCTCCGTTTACTTAAAATGCGTATTTTTTTGGCTAAATACAAAAATTTTGAACAACATTTTTATATTAGCATTTTTTGCCTATAAGATGCTAACCAATATACCAAAAAATTTGAGCTCTGCAGATTCAGCAAAAAATTGCCATTTATTCGCCAATATTGACATGACAAAATATTACTATTAAAAATGGTCATAAATTGTTGTTTACACCATTTTTAATGTTCAAATTTCTACCAGGGTTGTTAGTAAATTAATAAAAACGAATAATAACCATTTGAATATATCAAGATCTTGCTTTTAATACCAATAAAAATCTTTGTTTTAAAATTAAGTATTATTTTGGAAAGTAAAGGAAAGTAACGTTGCAAAAGAAAAAAATTTTTTAAATGACGCCACAATATTCAGAATTTCAGCAATGTTATATCAACAACGCAACTTAATAATTATATAATCAATTCGAATATCGCCTAAAGAAAAATAATTTATTTTAAAATAAGACTGAAGATAGTATATAACCTTATACATTTGATAGTATATTAAGGCAATTTATTAATGAAATTTTCTTTTAATAAATTTTATTTTAAAATACATAAGAATTGGGAAAAATATTGACGTAATTGCCTTAAACACCTGTCCTAACTTTAATAACAATCGATACATTTCCTCTATGTATATTTTAACGTTTATATTTTTTTTCGCATGGTCACGCCTTCTTTAAAATGCTGTGCTTAAAATCCTAAAGATTTAAAATTGATGGCTTCTCGTTAAATCGCCGAAAAATCGATTCATTAAAATTCAGCATAGGTGAGGTCATCGATCTTTCTCGATTTTTATCCAATATAATCCGCGCATAGGCAAATCGTTAAAATACTTTGAACTCCGTACAGAAAGAATCCACATATTTTTAGTTGACATCGTCGAAATTTTAATTTATCTATGTAATAGTTATTTAATCATATAGTAAAGTAGTAAAATGAAAAAAAAATGAATGAACGTTGAGTAAAAATTATCGGTTAAAAATTAGAGTTCAAATATTAAATATCATTATGATGATTTATTACGTGAAATTTTCCTAAAACATAAGATAATTTTTCAGAATTAACTTGTGAATCACGACATTAATCATTTTAATTGATGTCAATTAGTAATGAATAAAGCAGGAAAATTAAATGTATTTATTTTTTTTCAATATATATAAGATTGTATTAATTTCAGTTATCTAATAAATTAAAAATATTTCGAATATTTATTGATATAATCGCCTTTTAAAACTCGTATACTCTGTGTTTCATGGTGAAGTTTCCATTTTTTTTTCTCTTACATCTTTTTTTCATTGTTTTTATTTTGGTATGAATTGTAATATAAGAGCTTATAAAAGTTAAAAATAATTAAAAAAAAAATCGACGGTTGCATCAGAGGTCATTCCAAAAATGGACTTTAAAATAATACTTATTTTAACCAACTCGATACCGTTAGTAAAAATTTATATGAAAAATCTTATCAACAAATCTTTGTCATCGATACTGGAAAGATTGATTAATACTAATTAAAATACAAATTAAAATACAAATTAAAACTAAATAAAAATTCAAAAAATTTTTAATTTTAGAAAAAAAAAATACAGCTTACGGAAAGGAAAAGAAAATTAAATAGCCAAAGATAGTTAATAAATTCCTTTACCAATAAACGAAACAAGGTTTTTATATAAAATCATTTCCTTGTTCCGTACTTTATAGGCAAATTATATCATTCCTCCGGTACATAAAAAAAATCAAAACACCTCTCTTGGCCTCTTATAAGTAAAAATTAAAAAAAAACCCAAAGAAATCAGGTTAGACAAAAAAAAATCCAACTTGGAATTTGATCACGCTATAAGAATGTTCTTCTACATAATAAGCAAAAGCATATACTTAATACCCATGTAACATGCACATTAACGTGAAAACTGGTTGTTGCCCTCCTATGTAGACCGCTCCGTGAGAAGTGTTAACAGTCCATACTGCCCCGCTATAATAGCTATCGCAATTTCAAATTATTGTTTCTTCGAGTTCAGCGAGCGCAATATACATACGTATACAAATACATGTATCCGCATTGGTATCAAGGTGCGTTTAAATACATACATATATATATCTTCTAATCTCGTAACCTATGCGTCGGTCAAGTAAGCGGCAAATGCCAGGGCCGGAGTTTAATAATGTCCGGGCCCCTTATTGTACACATTGTTACAGATTATATAGACTTTCGATGGCGATGCCCTCTGAGATAGCCTTCGATTGCTTGATTGAAACTTTCAAAGTGCAAGGTTTTTTTTTTCTTTTTGTATTGTGAGAAAATAAGCTTACAATGTCATATTGAAATAGAATTTAGAATTCTCTATTCCAAACTTTTATTGTGAACTAGACGTTACACTTTTTTTCAAATTGCAGTATTATTTTCAGTTTTGATAAAATCATTAAATGATCAGTATTTAAAAAAAAATTTTTTTAATCTATTTTATAAATCATAAGATTTACAGATTATGAATTTTCTATGTAATCTGATTAGAAATTAAAAGAAGAATGTAAAATACGTCAAAATCACTCTCCAATAAGCTAATTCATTCAAATGTATTAATTTCTCTGAAAACAAAAAGATTAAGTTTAATGGAAAATAGAAAGTTAATTTATATTTTCAAAAAAATCTCTTATTTATATTTGATAAACTAAGTTACATTAAATTAAGTTGTAAGGTATACAGAGAAATTTTCACTTTTCGTGTGCATGGAATGTACATTAAATTGTATAATATTTAATGTTTAAGAAATTATTAAAGAAGCGATTATAAATTATTGTAAGAGTTGTGTTATAAGTTGATTTAAAAAATAATTAAACTCTAATCTTATACTCACAATAATACGTTAAACATAAACATGCAATTTCTGAAATAATAAATTTATTCAAGTACTTTGAGCAGCATTGAAATAGCACAAATTTGAGCAAAATTAAAAATTTTCCTTTTCTATTTTTCAAATATTATAGATTGTCGGATAAAAGCAAAATTCTCATTTTTATTAATGTATACAGTTCTTAATGACTACGATGTAATAAAACCAGAATCATTTTTGAGTTCACCGATCGCGAGATTATTTCCATTAAAGATCAGATAAAATGAAATTATTAATGTTTCCTTTCATGGAAATTAAATCATTGAAAATCATAAAACTAATATTTTGTACATGTGGACTTCAAGGTGAATAGTGCATCGCATAATACGAATCTCATACTACTTCATACCGGAAAGAAAATCGGAAAGAACGAAATTGAAAAAAAAAGAGGAAAATAAAATAAAATTTCACATTTCCGGAAGTGTCTTACATTAACTTCGCGTGACTGTATACACATGCGAGAGGTATTATCAAATTCACATATACAAATTCATTCTATATAAAATTAAACTTTCGAGAGCAAAGCTTATTTGCTATCCAAGGCTTTTTTTTTGTTGTACCATTCGAATAAAGGAACTTGATTGTATAATATGCAACTCATTTTCATCGATCGTATATGGGTTTAAAATGAATTATTTAAACGTCGTAAATTTGAAAAAAGATTTAGTTGCTTGTCAATTTTTCAAAATTAATAAGCCTGCAGATTCGAGTTGAGCAAATATTGCTTATTACTTTCTTCGCTGTTAAAACAATGCCTTCTTTGTTATTTCGATAATAATGATAAAACATTATAAAAATTTGTTTAAAAATTTATTTACAAAATGATGAGATTATGATTTATAATGTTGCATAAACTATATGAATCATGATAAAATTGCAAAAAATTTTTTCAACATATATCAGATGACATTTTTATAATAAATTAAGAAAATGATTCATATCTAATACCGCATGAAAAATTTCCGTTGCCCTTATTTTTTAGGTCTTTAAAAAATCATTCCCATGAACAACAACAAAAAAATAATTTCTTAGCTTCATATACAAATAAAAACATTAAACCATAATAACGATCCACCTGTCTCATCAATCATCGAGCCATCAGTTTGTATACTATATATACGAATTTCGACATATTACGGCAACTTTCCATAAACGAATCAAAGCGCCATAAATCCATTATAATTTACACTTTTACTCTCGACTCAAATGTTTCTAATCAAAATTCAATCTTGACATCCCAATGTATATATATATAAACGCATTACAAGCACATTTAATAAAAGGAAAATAAAAAATGAAACTCAAAATAAAAAGATAGAAAGGTAACACATATATATATAGCTCAGTAGTAATAGACAATCGAAACAAAATAAAGAAAAAAAAATATATATATATATAGCAAATAAGAAGTAACAGTATAGAATAAGGTGGCTGGAAATCGTTTTCCGGTTTTCCGATCGGCAGGCAGCCGCTCGCGGCGTTCTGTGTGTGCCCTGCCTTCTCGAGCGCGCAGGCAGGCAGGCACCGAGAGGGAAAGTATTTTATACCACGCTCGGCTTAGCAAGAGAAAGGGGACACGCTTTGCTCCTAATTTCTGCTTTAACTCTTTTACGCTCACACACACATACACATACATATACACGTACACGAGCACACGCACACAAAAGTCTATGTGTACACATTCAACTCCCTCTTTGCGTCTTTTCCGTGTCTATACTTTGGCCTCTTGACTCTGTCCAGCGAGCTGATCTTATTCTTGTGAGTATGTATATATTGAACCTCGTGTACTCAAGTCTTGGCTATTATGCACCTATGTACATTGTACATAGAGTTCTGTTTTCGTTAATTCATGTATGCTCATAGGTCGCGTTGAACGGCATCGTTTCTATTCTCTATAGATACAATGTCTTTGGAACAGTTGAATAATGGAAAATGGCCAAGAGCATGTGTACTTATACATTAGTAAGTTGCAATGGATATTAATTGAACTTATTGTTCTGAAACAACTATGAGTTATTCGTAGAGCTGGTCAAGATTTGTAACGTTTATAGTTTTATTGAATTTGTTTTAAAAAATCTATTTTAAATAGACGTATGCATAATTTTAAAATATATATGGAACGAACGATTTTATAAGAATAAATGGATAGATAATTTTCATGTAGGAATTTTTATTGAAGATCGTATATGTTGAATAGTAAAGCTTAACTAGATTTTATTCTAAAAGATTATGAACGAAATATAGTTCTTCACATAATAAGTTTTAACATAATATGAGAAAGGACATCAGATATACATGTACCGTATGACGATGTACATCCTGCAACTACTGTCTAATTTATTATTAAATATTTTTAATGAACATCAAATATTCTCTAGAATTTAATAAGTTCAATTTGTAAACATATTAATATTTTTACAAACAATGTCTCTTTTAATAAATTTAAAAAATCAAACAACTTTTTTTTATTCATATTTTTTATTACATCTGAAATAAACAAAATATATTGAATTAAGTCAAAAAGAAAACTTACCTGAATGTATTTGAAAATTTTTTTTTTTAATTTTTTTTAACGTCGCTGTATTTGCGATGTTAATTAGCGACGGAGGTTAACAATGTGTTTGTGAACAAAGCACATGTAACGTACAATGGTGCTTGAGTCAATCGGCCGAGAGTGGGATTCGAACTCGGGACCCCGAGATTACAAAGTCATCGCTCTACTAAATGAGCCATTAAGACTTCGTAAGTTGCTAAATTTTTTTAATAAAGAATTAATATAGTTTATACAACTTTTTGTAGAAAAAAAGAATTTAGTAAAAAGAATAAATTTTGAAAATTTCAAAAATTTTTTAAGAACGTGAGACTGTTAACCAAATAAAAAAAATATGAAAATAAAAAAAAATTTATCATTGACTTTTATGGGAAACATGGTATTTATGCTTATAATTTGGTTATAAAAAGATATTTAAAAAATGCCACGTCATTCATACATAAAACCAACTTAATATTATTTTATGTATTCAAAATGGCTAACTGTTTTATTGAATAAAAAATAAAAATGAAATTACTTGATTTTTCAAACAATAGTATTATTATAATGACGTCTCAAATAGATTGTTACTTTTTTAATATAATATAAAATTAGAATACATTAGAATAAAATAACAATACAAATTCACCCATTTTTAGTTAAATTCAAAGTGTTTTTAATATAATAAAAATAAATTATTACGTCATAATCAAAATTGTTACAAATTTAAAAATTACGAAATAATTTACATCAGTTACGAAAAACTAGCTACAATACCAGTATCAAATTATAATTTTTAAATCTTTTCATCAATAGACTTTGACTTTTATTTAATTTATATCGGATTTATATTTTAACGTTCGGACTATGCATTATTAAAATTTTAAAAAGGTAACAATCTATTAGTCGAAACATTATACAATGAAAGGATTGTTTAAAAATTTATTTAACTTACTAACCTGTTGTTTTAAAAGTTTATATTAACGAGTATTTAAAAAAAATTGGATGAAAACAATATTTGAAAAATTGATAAAAAATTGGGACTTTAGTGTGCATTGATTACAAGTATTTTCATTAAAATAATGAAACGTAATAATGTTAAAATTTTAAAAATAAATAATCAATATTTTTATTAAAAATTATTTAAGTAATAAAAAATATTTTATTTTGTAAAAATAAAATATTCTAAGTAGTGCTACTTCGGTCCAAAGTGTTCAAGCCACTTAAAGTTATTTAATAATAAACTACTCAGTAATTGACCACATACCAGTAAATGACCAATATGCAAAAGATAAATGTCGGCATTACTTTTTAAAGTATTAAACACTTAACAACATAATTTATCACAATCTATTACTTTTAAAAGTCTTATTAATATTTATTTATTAATACTAAATGATACAATAACGTTCTAGCTAAATACTGGTTATTTAATAAAAAAAATTTAAAAATATTGATTATGAAAATATGTAAATAAAAAAAATAGCAATAATAAGCAAGATTATTAAGAAGTATCCATTCAAGAAAACCAATTATTCTTTTAAAGGTACTTCTTGGGAGATTAAACAAAAACGAAATTCATAGCTCCTATTTTTATTTTTATTTTATTATAGTAAAACCTCCACATCGTAGAATTAGAGCTAATGCATGAAAATTTCATTACTTTGATATGATCTCAATAAATCTAGTACTAATTTTAAGATTCGGAGATTTTATTTAAATAAAATTAAAAAAAAACAACATTAATTTTGCTGCAATATGGTCAACGGGTTTTACTTTTGTATAGAGTGATTATTTAAGAGTGAAAAGTTGAAAATAATGTTAAAAATGTAGTAATGAATGTCTATAGTAGAAATGACTTGGCAATAACTTCATCCAACGAGGCTTTCCGTAAGAAATCTTTGTAAGATCCATTCAAAAATGTTGCACGGTATTGGTAATATTTTCACAAATATAATTTGAGTTTGATTACATCCACTCGTTATTTACATACCATAAACTGATAAAATTATCAATACTTTATTTGAATTTATTGAAATTGCGAAAAAAAGTCATTATTGTAACAAGTAATGGGCTATTATAATCTTACAATTACATAAAATTACATAAGTGAAAATTTGATAAAAACTATAAGCGCTTATAATACGGTAAAAAAAT
The DNA here is from genome assembly GCA_017163975.1 of Anastatus disparis. NCBI lineage: Eukaryota > Metazoa > Arthropoda > Insecta > Hymenoptera > Eupelmidae > Anastatus > Anastatus disparis. The sequence goes on from JAFFSR010000012.1 coordinate 1,869,102, forward strand.
ATCTGACAGTAAAATTACGTTTGCATAATCATCAAATATACATAATAATTTCTTAAGTAAATATAACTTTATTATCCACGAATTACAGGCAAATCGATAATGTTGTTTTCAAAATTGTTAGACGTCCTATTTTTCATGATTTTTATTTTTAAAATATGCAGTAAAAATTAATTTATCAAGATTCTAATGAAGCAAAAATGTTGGGATAATTGACTTTACAAGTTCGGTCGTTTATTAGGTAACTCATTCTTCTGGCAAAATGTTTTAATAATATCCTAAATTTTGGAATCCATTCAGACAAAATTAATTATGAGCTGGTTATGAACTTCATCATAGAAACTGGAAAATAATTCCCAGAGGTTCATAAAAGCTCGTAATCTAAATCATGATCTTTTCTTGTAAATAATTTATAGTTGAGCGTGTATCGACTGATAAATTAATTTTATATGTAAATGAAACGTTCTAAGAAATGAGAACTACTTTTTTTTTCATTTAAAAGTACGCTTTTAATGGTTTTATGTATGTTCAATATTAAAACTACTTCGGAACAATATCTTAGAAAATGGACAAAATTAATGATCATATTAAAGTATTCTTTTTTAATCATGACTATATGGCACTCAATTTACGCTAATTACTTTTAAATCCATTAATAAAATAGATATTCTTATAAATCCGTTATTAAATTTATAATATTTTAAAAAGTATTAACCAATTGAATTTAGAAATGTCATATTTTTTTTAGTTATGCAAAACTTGTATGATTAATTTGACAGTAATACGTACATTTGAATATTTGATCCTTTCTCGATAATATTTTTTTCACAATGAACAACACACGTTTACGGCAAATAATTTTCAATTAATTTATCTGGAACTGAATGAAAATTTCTCTGTCTGTACTAACTAAAAGTATTCTCTAGTGTAATTAATTTTTTTCATTAACGAGCTAAAATATTTCATTAACGAACTAAAATATTTTATTCAATTTTTTTCTCTTTCTTTCTATAGTATAGTGAGTATTAAGAAATTAAGTTTTTAATATATGCTATTAATATCCTAAACAATCATACGTATTTTCAAACATCATTTATTTACTCAACAATACAATATTTTTCTAATTTTCAACTACTATAAACTCGAAATAATAAATTTTTCATAATTACACACTACAACCATAAAAATCCCAACTGCGTTTCAAGACATGAAATTGTTCTGTATACACCCAATCCCAACGACCGCAATCACTGTAAAGTACAAATATCCTTTAACCATTTCAAACTTATTGAAAAAAAAAATGATAAAATAGAGCGCTTTATCATAAACGCAAACTATTGTAGTTTATCAGTGCTACAGGTTGCACTTAAAGCACCGTATCACGCCTGGTTGATCGTTCCGTTTGTAATATGTATATAGAAAGTCCTTCGTCGCTTTTGTAATTGACGCAATTCTTAATAATTGTATCGTTAGCTCGACCATGCGCTACGAGTAATTACGTGCGCCAATCTCATAGAGATGGAATATAAGTTAATGTGTACATACGCGCTCCTTGAGTGCAATGTGCTCTAATATCCGTAGCTAACGGGATCTGGAGCACAAAAATTTGAAAAAAAAATTGACTTATCGATATATGAACATATAAATGTTCACAATTTTTGTTAAAACGAGTCCGTATAAAGGAATCAATTCAAACGAATATTTGTTTAAGTTGCATTTTTTTTCTTCTCCTGATTGTTTTTCATGCATGTATAATGATTGCGTATCTAAGCGTGCGTTTAGCTCTTAATTAATTAACTAAAAAGCTTGCGTTTAAATGCCAGTTTCATTAGAAGAATTGAGTTTAAAATCTGCATTTTAATTTGATGTAACGATGGGAACCTATAGATTGCAAATCGAGTATTTATATATACGTATGTGTATATGGGTGAATTTAGTTTTATTAAATCGCTTGAATTTATTTCAATCATGAGCATAGGGAAAACTTTGGCAATGCATTTTTCTGTTACATATATAAGTGAATTTGTGAGCTCGTAATTAGATACATACACTAACGAGGCGATTTAAGTAATACAAAAATCTATGGCCAGCAGTATACAGGGTTAATTGTTTTTAATACTTCTCACGTTTCTACACTTATGTGCCGGGATAAACTTGAGACACAAGCAATTACCTCTGCTGTCTAAAGTGCGAATATTCAAAGTGCTTATGTAATTGGCCAAATGATTGGAAATATGCAATTCATAAGATATTAGATAATCGTTCAATAGAGAAAAATTTTTCTCCTTTTTTTCAAAGTATTTTTTTTCTTTAATATAATGATTATTGAAAAAGAAACCGCTACCAAGTTTCCTTAAATGATAAATATAACGATTAATTTTAAAGTTTGAATATTTTATAAAAATAATAGTTGTGCGTATTTCAAAAATATTCACTGACAAATGAAAAACTTGTCTATTTTCAAAAGACATTATTTTCAGGATTTTTTTGAGTCACCTTCTGTTATTTATATATTAATATAACATTATGTCACAAGAGAGCGAAATTATATAATTTCCCTGAGGGTCGTGATCAGCCTAGTAAGAAATCGACTTTGTTACCTTACCATATTGCATATAATGCTTTACTCCCAGCTCTGCGATCACTTTATTAAGTAAAAAGTGAAGATATAAGCAAGAATTTATTCAAGGTATTTTATATTGTTTATTTATTTATTTTTTTAATAATCGTTTAGATTTCATCATAAATGGCATGAGTTAAGATGTTTGCAAATGCGTATAATTATAGCGAAGGTGAAGCGTTGCTTTTTTAAACGTTTTTAGAAAAAATACTCATTTTCTCTCTGAGTAAACACATAAAAAAAATCTTTGAAACGGTTAAATCGAAAGTAAATATACTTACAGGTGAAAAAAATTTATATTTACCAAATGGGATTTCTTTTGATTTAAAATCAAATGAATTGGAACTATAGATATTTCATTTATTGTCTTAGATTGACTCAGCATTTTCTCAATCAATTAACTATTTGAGAAAATTACTTTATTTCTTTTTTTTCTAACAAAGTCATCGTGATTTTGTAATAGAAGGCGCAATAAAAAGTGAAATATGAACTTTCGATTTTCTTTACAGTCTAATGATTACAACGTAAAACCAACGAAAATTATCAAAGCTGCTATTTCTTACACTTCTTCTGACCTTATTTAAACTTTGCATAAATTTTCATAAACTAAACAATCACCTACATTACATAATGTCTTTTGATGAAATATCAAAATCAAATTTAGAAGTTAGTCTGAAATAAAGTTTGAATCTTTAGATCTTGCGACAATAATTTCGTTAAATAAAATTATTGTAAATAAAAAAAGTTAAGTTTAATTGCTCAATAAATTAGCATTGTAATACAAAAGTTTCTAAGGATAAAAGATAAGTAAATTTAAAATCGCAATAATTTTTCAGACTTAGAATTAGAATGTTCATTTTAATCATGAGCATTTTGCTAAAGTCTGGAAATATAAGGCGGCCGCGCTTTGAGTTTGGTTGCTGCCGCTGCTGCTCGCAGTACTTGAGGGCCGTAAATTCAACCACTATGGGGGGTGTATACCCCTTTTGCAGCCATTAAAGCCTTTATTTATGGTGGCACATCCTCGGGGCTCGTAAAATTTACGGCAAATTTTGGAAACTCGCTTAACCCATACTTACCTTACCTTTAGGCATTATCGACAAATTGAGTCGTGAATTAAATAACACTACACTCCATTTACTCTAATCACATCTTCGCCGCGCTCTCCTTATCCTTTTCCTTGTACTGAACAAACCATTTAAATGACATTTTTCAACTATATTATATCATATTGTCCTAAAATGCTTTTGGTTACTTGACTTAAGCTTCATTAAACTTATTATAGGCTTGCTTTTTTTAGATTAATTTTAATTCTATTATTATACATGTAATTGTATTTCGATAACTAGCATATGTAGAATTTAAGAAATTATAGATATATATGCTGTTATGTTCATAATAGTTGTTTATATTTGCCAATGATATTTTTGTAAAGTAAAATGTTCATAACCGATATTCATTTGTAAAATATATTAGTAATGAAATTTTTCAAATATTTTCTAGAAATATGGAAGTGATTTTTCAATAAGATCATTTTGAATTACGTTCGTTTTCGTGTCAAATGTCGATTTGGAGTGGACAAAACTTTGAGACTAAACATAAGAGGTATTTCCTATAAATTTTAAAAAATTTCCAAAATCTAAAAACATATTATTTTGACTTGTTCATGACACGTACTTCATCAATAATGAGATACGTAATTTGTTGAAACCCAGTCAGATGGCTTTGTAAATTATTCTTACAATTTGATTATGCATATATTATAATTTTATTTTTTACGAATGCTGATTTTAAACAGGAGATATTTTGAAAACATTTTTTTCTCCAAAATATTAAATGTTTTTAAAATTTATGCGCAAAACATGAAATGCAATATTTCGATTTGCGATAAAAGTGTGAAATAACCCGTCTATAAATTATAGCTATTAATTTATGTAAAATAATAATGCAAATCAATATTTCAAAGGTATTACATTATGATAATAAAATTAAACCCAGAACAATATAGTAATCTAAAGAATTTTCTTAATTATACGTTATAAAAGTAATAACAATTTTTTTTAATGAACACACCTATAAAAACAATGCCTATATTTTGATGAATATGTAAAAAATTCGAAATTGGAAGAGCTTATTACGGTGTTATTTATATCAAAAAAACTTTCCTTATAACATATCTCAAGTGAAAAATATATGCACGTAGATATATTCAACATTATTACATATTCATGCTATTACTGCTCTTCCTTTCTATGCTGTAAAATAGTATCAATGAATTTATAAATTATTACCCATGAATAAAATATTAAAAGCAGAGAAAAAAAGCTGATACGTTATTTTTTGAATATACGTTTTTAATGTTATCATAAAAATTATTTAAAACATGCGATATTTATTCGATAAAAAAAAATTTAATGTATTTTGAAATTTACCGTAATACGAAATTTTGAGTTTCCGAACTATTAATTACAATGTAACCGCATTATATTTCGCAAAAATAATTTCGAACGGTATTATCAATTTTAAAATTTCTGTCAAATCTAATCGAGATTACGCGATCGAAACTACATTTTATTGAAATCAATTTAATAATGAAGTAATATCCTTTGTTGAATTTAAATTGAAAATTATATAAAATCAGAGTGCATAAAATTAAAATAAAAAGAAAAAAAAAAACATTCCTTGCAAAAGTTAACTTGTAGCATTACGAATTTTCTATAAAACTTCCTATAACACAGGCAATAAGTCCTTGTATTGCGAATTCTTAAGCTGTTCCATTCATTTCTGACCAAAAAGGTTTGCTGCTTAGCGCGATATTCGTGCGCCCGAGCAAAGTAAAATCGGCTCGCTCGATTTCGCACGATTCAAACTATATATGTATACATAAATACGTGTGTGTATGTATGTGTGTGTAACGGGTCGCCGAGCTCAACAGTACACATTGCTCAAGGCCGAAATATATCAAACTACTTGTATACAACATAACTTTTTTTTTCCTTTTTTTTTTCTTTTTTTCCATCCAAACATATATACAGCAAAGATGCAGCAGTAGCTGTTAGGAACAAGTATAACTTCGTCAAGAGCTTTTTTTTCCTTTTAGCATATAGCGAAAGTGAAATCAACATAGTTATGACGGGGGGGCTTTGCTTGCGGCACTTTATGGAAATTTATGCTTGATGGTACACGTATAAGGATTATTATTCCTTATCGTTTATTAAGCTAAGGAGAAAGGCATCATCAAGGCAATCGTCAAAAATAATATATGTACGCACTAATGTATACGTACGTGTAAAATTATTGTATGGCTTTATCGAAAAATATCCTGAATTTTTTTATCATGTAAAAATTTCAATAAAAAGAAAGGCTAATTGTCGTTTTTTATTATAGAATGAAAAATTAAAGAATTTCGTAAGTTCATCATGTACTTTTAAGAGTAGTGAGATTTTTTTGCTATTTTAGTATTGTTATTATGTACTTGCTAAAACAAACGAGAAAAGAACATTGCAAATAATCCTGTGAAGGTATGAGGCAACGTCGGAAATTCCGATTTGAATTTTAATTGCATCTTTTGAAGAAGAAGAAAAAAAGAGAGAATACTTTGAATTTAAGTCTTTTTAAAGAGATCGTTACACGATAAGAGTTATATTTTTATACGCTTGTTGAAAGTTTAAATACTTTTAAAATTAGCGCTGTAAAGCACGGCAATGCATAAAAATCAAAATTTTATTTATGTATTACGCGTTTGTACTTTTTGCTTTTAATTATGTATTAATATATTATATGTTAATTTTAAACTCATTATGTAAATTAATATAATCTGATTGACGAGCTTTACCAAATACTTTATTATTCCGTGTAATTAATGATTTTACAATAAGCCATTATTGTTGTATCGAAGTATTGAAGTTTTATCACGGCAGTTATTATAAATAAATTTATAATTGGTTATTAAATCATGCTTAACGGCATATTTTACAACGCTGATCTTTGGAAAAGTTTATTACCGAATTTTACAAAGTTGATTAAATTTTCAAACCATATTTTAATTATTAACTAATTTACATTTTTTATTAATACAGTAATAATATATTTAAAGAATGAATTATTAATTTATTCTCAAATGTAATTTTCAAATAAAATAGAATTGTTTGGAGCAGAAGATAATAGGATTAGATGTATTTGAAACTTATTCTCATAATAAATTCAATAAATAAACTCATGGACCATGAATAAAACGCGAAATTGAATAATCCTAAGAGTTTAGAAAAATTCAAATTATTTATAAATTTTATTAATATAATAAACAGTAAACATCATAGAAAATTAATTTCTCAACTTCTGTACAATTCATTGCAGTGTAATTAAAAAGAAATTAATAACTAAAAGACAATAATAAATGTAAAAATTATTCTCCAGAAACTTTTGATATAAAAACGTATTGAACGAAATTACAAAATTTTATTGCCCATTGAGAAGTAATACACCCTTGATATCAATATTATACAATTTGGGTGTCGCAGCTCCTTGTTTATCTCGTTTATTCTCCTACTTGCTTTTTTTTCTCAATATTGTCGCGTTTTTTTTTTCCTTTTTCTTTCATAATATTACCGTTGCCGAGAGAGTATAAAGTACAATACTTACCGAATAGCAGCAGCTACGGCTGCTCTCAACAAAGCGCTGCTCAACAGCTTGATACTTTAGTGTGAGAGACACACACATATTCGCTATATAAAAGTGAAAGTCCGCGACTCGTTCTCTCTATCCCCTACCATTACTTAGTATCGTTCATGAAGTATAAAAAAAAATTATAAAATAAATTTTTAAAAATCTTTCAAGTCCAAGCTACAGAAGAGAAAGAGAATAAGGAGATACAGGAAAAATGATATCCTTATTTTTAATTGTTGTACTTTTTTTATCTTAGAAACGTAACACCAAAAAAAATGAAATTACCGTGTGTACAGTCGAAAGGAAAATTATTAAAAAAGTAGTATAGCATCCGTTTGCATAAGAAAATTTTCCTAAACTTTTGACAAGCTTATTATTATTTCGAGTTTCTCGTAAAAATGTCAAGTTGTTTCGGTTCGAAATTTATTCGAGCTATATAATACAATAAAAGCGGGAGCGCAGCGCTTTACGAGTACTTTTATTTTTTAAATGACGTACGATTTTCTGAATGGATATTAAATGATATTCAGTAAACTTATATTTTTTCTGCATTTTTAAAATAATATAACATAATATTTAGTGCATGTGTCAGATATAAATTAATTATTTTTCAAGCTATTTATTAAAGATCTGAATATTGTATTTATGTAGTACACTGACTGGAACGAATTTTAGTTATAAGTTTTATAATGTGCATTATAATAATTTATGCCGTAATTTTCAAATAATCATAAGAAATTCTTATACTGTACATAAAAAAATATTCTTATACGATTTGTATTGCATGTAAATAAAAAAATGAAATTTAACTATTTGCAAAATATAAGGATATAACAATTTTTTTTAAAAATTCATATTGATTGATCAATGCGGTAGATAGTTAAATAAGCTCCGCCAACTAATCAGATCTAATACCAAGATAAGCAACAGTCCGAGGCATTTTTAACCCAACAAAATGATTATCAATTGATCTTGAAAGTATTGAGTACGTAGAACAGGTAATATTATTTTTATTTTTCTTTAAAAAGTTTCAACAAAAACAAAAGTAAGAAAAGTGAAATTAAAATTTTATTAAGAAATTTCAAGCTTTTACTAGAGTTTTATGATTTTTTATTCTTTTATTTTTTTGCACAATTTTCTGTACATTTTTGAGCATGTAAAACTTTTAATATGTTAATTTATCGAACGCATAATTACAATAGTTCAAACTTTCATAATTAAGACTTTTCCATATGCAACACAAGTAATAACAGTACACAAATAAAAAAAAAAAGGAGAAAACTGACTAATGCACATTATATAATCAATATATTCACGATCAAAGGCAGTTATTAAAGAACAGCGCGTATACGAACACTTTTACATTACTTGTATTACTTCATAAGTTTTCAATTCCTGCTATCGTATATATATAAAATCGATTAAATTTATGTTAAACAATTCCACAAAATTAATGTTTCGTCGACGAAATTCAATAAAATTGAAACAATCATGAAAAAAGGTTACTATAAATAAAAAGAATTTTAATTAACGTCTAAAAATAAATCTCGTCAATTAAGAAAAATGTATTTTTAATTTTCGTTTACGTAACCAAGCCGCTCGAGTTGACAAAAAAAAAATTATTTTTAACTTTCCGCACTGAAACAAAAGGTAATAAAAAGGAAGAAGAGAAAATAACACGTGTGTATACCTATATAGACAGAAAGAAAAAAAAAAGAGTTCGTGTTCGCATTATTAGAGCAGCTCCGCGCGAAAGGAAGAATCAATTAAGGCGCTTCTCCTCTCTTTTTTTTTTGTTTTTAACGTGTTGATACGCGGTAACGCTCGCGCTTAGAAAGTGGAAATTCTTCCGGATCATACTCGCTATATATGTATATAAGTATATTCTTTTCCGACTTACCCATTTCTTTACTGATAGAATATAATACACGTGTGTTATGTTATATGTGTATACGAAAAGGCACGAAATTTAGTTCACTAACCATAAGGTGTTGGCGTATATCTATATCGAGGCTTTTTATTGGCGGAAGCGTTATTACCAAAGTCATTATATACATCTCATGCATTGAATTAACAAGCGTATAGACGCCGAGGGTTTTTTGGTGCGTGTGTAATAAGAATTATTGCATATGTATACGAATAGACCATCGACGTGTCGGAAATGTTTATAGTTTGAAGTTTTTTAAGGAACTCGTATATACTTTAAAATAAAAATATTGATATATAAACACTGACTAAAATAACAAGTATACGTATAGAATTCATAATAGATGTACGTTTTGTGTGTGTACATTTCATCGTTTAAAATGATCCTAAAGTAAGATTTGGAAAATATTGCGGAATTGAAAATTCTCAAGAGCTATTATGGCGCTGAGATTTATATATTTTTCGTGAGAAAATTTAATGGTAATGTCGTTGACCTTTTAGGTAGATTTGTATATAAAAGTTTTGCCACATATATATGAATGTATAATGTATATTATACGAAATTAAAATGGCGTATCTTGGATATCTTTCGTGCGAGTTTCGGAATACCTTTTTAAGAATTTCAAAGGAAAACTTAGGAAAAATACACGAATGTTTCGAGTGCTTGTGAAATGTAACTTTATCGCGGCTTTTTTTAAGAGTATTATAAGATTAATCCTGACGCATGAAATATCTGTCATGATAAAAAATATTAAAAATTTTTTTTTTTCAGTGTTTAGAAATTATTGTGATTGCAAAAAATAATGAAAAGTTCAAGTATATAGATTTTTATCCTTAAATATATATATGTGTGAATTATTGAATGAGTCAGACAGTTATAGATGATATTGATTATTAGTTGCCATTGTCTGTTACTACTGAATAATGCATATTTGTATTATTCTATAGATTATTTTTTTTCTTAGTCAATAAAAAAAAACTTCTTTTAAATAAATAGAAATATAATTTATTTAAAAAATGACATTGTAACAGATTTGTTTTTTAACTAAATGCATAATGTTTGATTTGCATAAAAAAGAAAGATTCTAATATTTGAAGTTAAACAAACAGAATTTAGCAACACACATCTTGACCAACATAGGAAATTCAAAGAGAAGCTTAATAACGTTATGTATTTACTTATTATTTAAAAATAAATTAAACTTATTATCATACATTGTATGCATACATGTGCAAATGAGGATTAAATTCTATTGACGTCTAAAAAAGCTAATAAACAAAAGTAATAGCGAGTTTATTAGTAATCATGTATATAAATAATTTCAATGACATTTTTTATGTACCCGCGTAAGAATAGTTTATATATTCAGCTACAATCAATATATTTTATTACTTTGCACGCATTTTTTCACAATATTATTGTTTTTTCCTTATAATATATATTGCGACATTTCGTAATAATTAGATGAATTTTAATCATTTATAATGGAAGAATAAGTATTTACTCTATTTGATTGAACTTTCACTTTAAATAAAAAAACCAATGATATTAGCATGCATATAATTAGTTTTTTTGTTATTTGGAAAAAAATTAATAGCAATATATCATATTAAATCTTTTCTCTTTCATTACTAGGCTATTACTTTTTTTATTAAACTTAATGCATCGTCTTTTTTGTTTAATTATTATAAATAGAATTAATTTTATATATTACGTTTATAAGTTATTTACGCTCAGTTTGTACCGCTTGTTTACTTTAAACGATGATTTTTTACACAGGATTAACATGATTTTAATTTTTATTAAAAAGAAATATTATGTGGTTGGTTAATGTAAACGGAAATCTATTATAATAAAATGGGAAGTTGCTTTGTAAAAAATATGTCTATATGCTACATGGTTTTCCATTTAATATTTAATTAAAGTTGCTGTTTTACTAAATAAAACACAAGGAAGCTAACTAAAATAAATAAATACAGTTTATATTATAAAAAATAAAGTATCTGCAAAATATCAGGATAATTTATTGATGAAATAAACAAAATAATTTATATCGCAAATCGGATTTTCAGATTATCATTGTCACGTCGTCTTATGGACACTTTGCGATTTTATTTTATACATTTAAATTTTTAATATACTTTTGCCCAAGGGAATTAAATAAAAATTTAAACGTATATTTTAAAAGCACAGATCATTGATGTTTCAAATCAATCATTACCATTTTTAATTATGTGCATTAATTCATAATGTAGCCTGTAAAGTAACTTTTGAATTTTTTAAAAAATTTGTTCAAAATTTTTTTTTAATTCTGAAACCCCACAGAGGAACCGTAAATTTCTCTCTTGAGTGAAAGGACTATCTTCATTGACAATAATGTAATAAATTATTTAAAAAAAAAACTTTTTATTTTTGGGTTTTACCATAATTCAACAATGTTTTTACAAATATGTAAATTTTAAAAACTGGACCTCCAATATAATCGATAATTAATGGTTAATACATAACTGTCTATTATAATTATTATTACTACGGTTAGAAAAAAAAGTTTGTTTACGCAACGTTAAAATCAGTAATTAAAATTGGACTTTCCAAAAATTTGAGAATCTAAAAATCATATAGGATAGTTCATTGGCTTCGATTAGTTCAATGATGAAACAAAAAGGCTTGAAATTCCAAAAATTAAAGTCATGGAACTAATAATTTCTCTAATATCTTTATAAATTGAAATTCGATTTGAAATTTCGTTCGTTTCAATCGTTAAACTTTTTTTTTTAACTTAATCTCTCGACAAATGATTTCACTTTACGACCTAAAATCAATTAAACAAGAAAGAGAAACAGAAAATTCCGAACACAAGTAGTAATATAAAGTAAAAATTGCGCTTGAAAAGAAAAGAATGAGAGAAAGACGAGATATTTCGTTAATCCCTCGTCGGTAAGAATTCGATCAATAGGGAGATCTGTTGCTTTTACAAGAGATTGCGATATAGAGCGAAGCCCGTAATGAGACGTCACGTTCGATCGATTCGCTCAGCTGTCTTATATACGTATATACGTGTATATATAAACGCCTATATCGAGCATCGATCAGCTGGCTAAATCAATCTGTATTTCTCCTATCAAGTCTGTATTTATCGTTTTAGAGAATACCTATTGCAACAATCTTTTTAAAGTTTACGCTATCCGACGATTTGACGCATGATTTTTTTTTTCTTTCTTTTTTTCACCTGCCTGGCGTGTCGCAAGAAATGCTTTGGATATTAGTTTTGAAAAGAAAAATAATATTTACAGTTTTGGTTGTAATCTAAGTCTATGTATAATGTGTGAGAACTGGTTTTATTTTCGTCAAGCACGGTAATGGTTATGAATTTTTCACGTGTATAGGTGTTTCGTTGCGGTTTCGCTAAATTCTATGCTATTTTTTTCGGATTATGCGATTATGCTTATAACTTAATATTAACAGGAAATTACATCGTGAGTTTGGTAAAATTTTAAAGCGGTTATACGCTTCAAGATGAATTCGACCTAATTTTAAATTTCAGCGAACATTTATGTTGACGTTGAAACTTGTCTTATGACACTGATCGCCAAAAAAATAGATTATGTCACGAAATGGCTAGTGTTATTTATTATGGATTTGCATGATATATAAAAATGCATATGATTTAAGCATTTATTGACAGTAATTATTTCGTATCTCGAAGGTTGAATTTCTTTCATGTCTTGTCTATACTCAACGTATCATTGGTCGGGACAAATAGATAAAAAAAAGAAAAATCACATCAACAGATATGCCTGTAGTTAAAACTAATTTTATATCATTTCACCTTTCCTTTCCATCTTATTCTATAAAATTAAATTTAAAATTACAAAAAAAGAACATGTAAAAGAAATAAAAAAACTCAGAAATAAGTAGATGCAGACACAATCTCATCCAAGTAATATAGCACTCGCATAAAATGAATTTCCTTCCGTTGAAAGTAACTTCTCCTCTTTTAAGATTGTAATAGACGTTGCACTTGTTGCACAATCTCATTGTTAAATCAGCGATATCCTCGATGCGTCTAGCATTAGTATGAGCAAGTATAATTGAGTCCTCTTCATCAAATTCTAATGTGTCGTTCTACTATAGCTGCAATATCAACGACAACGAGTTATTTATTTAGCTTTTTTTCTCATTCCTTTTCCTTTCGTAGATCATTCAAGCGTGTATACATAAGTGACGACAGGTTCTCTTCATCTTTGCTTCTTAATTATTGTGTAAGAAGAAGTATAAGCTAAAAAATACGTATTTCACAATAAATGCATATGTACGCATATTCGTGTATATACGCAGCATCGTTACATTCACGATCCGAATTCATGTGTTTTAGTACATGTATACACAGAATTGGCTTTGTAATTTCATAATTCACGCGTGATTCTTATATGCACCTACTACGAAACCTCTTTTGTATAAACACACAAATCTTTTTTAATTCTCGGTTATATTAGCTTTAATCATTAGCGACTGAAAGTTTTTTTACTTTACATATGAATAGAAATATTAATGTCGTCGTTGATTTCTTGACAAATTGTCAAGTAATAGGGGAATTAATTTTAAAACGCTCGATGATTTAAGCTTTAAATGATCGGGTCAAACTCGAATAAAATTATTAAATGTTAAATAAAACGAAAAATCATATATATTTACATTTATATTCGTTTTATGTTAAGCGTAAAAAGAAAATAATTAAAAATAAATTTTTATTCTATTACAATAATTCAAAATGAAAAGTATATCAATAATAGATGAAAACAAAAATAATATTTTGAGCTAATTCACGAAAGCAATTATTAACCATTTCGCCCTTAGGTAATAACAGTTAATACTTAAGTCGAGACGCTCTTTTTTTTCTTAATTGGTACTTCTAACTCGTTTTCACTCGTCTAAAAGTCACGAGTTGTGAGCATCTGAGAACCGTGTACAATATCATTTAAAAAGGAAAAAAGAAAAAAAAGAGTTTCATAAGCTATTGCTGAGAAAAGCGTAAACACTTGAAAATACGTGAGGAATTTGGCGGATTTGTCAGATAAAAATTATTCGATTTGAGGGTTGGGCTGCGCGCATGTAGAGGTGTTATATAATCATGACATAGAAACAAGAGTCTTTATGCTATTTTAATGCCTTATCGTAATGGACACTTTGAAATTTCTTTAAAATTGTTAAATTAAATGGTGATAAATTTTCACGATGCGAATTATTGCATGTAACATTCGATTTAGCAGAAATTTTCATTAAATGGCTTTTTATTAATTCTTCTTTGATATGAAATCATTGAATATTATCCATATATAGTTAATGAATATTTTAATATTTGTTATTTTAAAATTTTTACTTGATGACTAAAATATAAAATCAGCATTTTTATAGTATAGTTAGATATACAACCACTCGATTATAATAAAATGTAATGACAATTAGAAAAAAAATATCACTGATTGCAATCGTTAATAATCTTTCGTAGAAACGTTCTCGGTCAAAATGAAAATTATCTCAATGTATAAATTGCTAGATTATACGAGAGGGGGGAGTTTGAAAAAAAAAATCATTTGAAACAATCGTTCGCGCACGTTCTACAATCTCATCATCACTCGCAACAGAAAGGCGCGCAATTCTAATTCCGGAAATCACGAGTCGAGATCAGTTTCGTCGAAAGTTCTTTGAGGGAGGTAATTCAAGGCGCACACTGTAAGAATATAAAAAAAAGACAAACCGCTTTCATAACGCTGATGGTTTTAAAAAAAAAAGGCAACTTGATTCTATTAATTTTGCATATATATGCATACACGGTTTATTATATGCGGAAATTTTCATTAACTTTTACCGTTTTATTAATAAGCATTTCAAATTTGAAAAATTTGATTTTTAATTTTCTTATTTAGAAAATTATTTAAAGTTCAGAATATTTTGTTTTAAAATTTTAAGATATTAATAATTTGTTTTCTTGATTTAGCAAATTAATTTTTTTACTTATCTAAATAATCTTTTGCGATAAAATACGATTATCAAAAGTACTGGTAGCAGATTTTGATTAAATTTTTAGATATTGTTTGGTGTTAATTAAGAGAAAAGTTGTTTTTTGGCTTGCTGTTCCATTTTTAAAAATTCTATATTTTTTAACTTGAAATTTTTAAATTTTTTCTTCAAAAATCATTAGGAGAGACGTGATATCCTCTGATAACAGGTTTTGCAATATCTGCGTAAAAATTAAATTTTTCCTAATCAAAAAAAAAAATGAAAAACGAGTAAATAATAAAGTAGATTAAAAATTAAATTCTTTGAAAATTGTAAAAAGAGAAAACAAATATGAAAAATTTTGTATGTAAATCCAAAAATATACAAATTAGATAAGATTAGCTTTTAGATAGATTTATTTTAAATCGTTGTAAAATCAAAGTAATTTACATTAAAATTCTTATATTTAAAAACATGAAATAAAAATAATAGTAAAAAATGTAAATAAAAAAATTTTTTTAATCGAACCATATAGTTGATAATTATAATTTTGGAAAAATCGAACTTTAGACTAAAAGAACATGATTTATGTCAAAATTCAAGATACTAAAAAATATCTCTAAGCTTATCAGAATCCATGACCTATATTTTTGTTTAAATGTCAAATGCAATAAAATAATTAAAATATTACGCTTTGTTTAATATTGTTAATATTCTCATACTTTTATGATTTTTAAATGAAAGTTATTTGTTTTAGGTTGTTATCTATTTTTTGTATGGCCAAGCGGGGCAAGATGCCATACTTAAGGGAAAAAATTTATTTAACTTAATTTAGTAAAGAACATAATAATCTGTTAAAGATATTTATTTAACAGATTATTATATTCTTTTCTAAATTAAGTTATATAAAATTTTTCCCGACATCTTGCCTCGTTTTACTATAGATTCTTTTTCAACAACTACAAAAATATTTGAATATAGAATCCCTGATATTTTTTATGATGCCATATATATTTAAAAATGTTTCAAATTTGATCTCATTCGCTTATACTACAAATTTGATCTCATTCGCTTATACTGCAAATATTTTTAAATTTTATTTAACGTCGTTGTAATTATGCTATCATTACGATGCTAATTAGCGACGGAGGTTTCTCAGTGTGTTTGTGAATAAAGCACTTGTAATGTACAGTGGTGCTTGTATAAATTGACCGAGAGCGGGTTTCGAACTCGGGACCTCGAGATTACGAATCCATTGCTCTACCGGCTGAGCCATTGACGACCTCATTTCGCAATATTAAAATTATTTCATTATTTTTCATATAATCCTACATTTTTTTACAATTGCATTTTTAAAGTGAAAAATAAACAAACTAACTTATTTTGCAATATACCAATTATATATAGTGATTTTAAAATTGAAAATTTTTCATTAAATATATACATTACTAATTCATTATTTTAATAACTAACTCGATGACCTATCATGTAAATAATTAGAATCTATAATAAACTTTCTTTGCAAAATTTTTTGCTTAAACAAAATCTCAGAACCATTTAATAATAAATGAAAATTCAATTTCCTGAATCTAAAATCTCCATTCAACTCTGTGAGCTAAAAAATTTTTTCCTATTCAAACAATGACGTCAGAAGTTTAATTTTCGTGCACCAATTTACCCTGGGAACTCTTGTCTGTAAGCTTCGGCTTATATTCTCTCTTTATATGGAGGCGTTACCAATTAGTATAGAAATAGTCAATATCAGCCACCGATCACGGCATTTATAATCTCAGCATTCGATCATTAATCGATCGTTAGGTAAACTTTTAATGCTTTGATGCACAATCGCATATATACAGAGAGAAAAGAGATCATCTCTTCCTTGTAAGAGAAAAAAAATATGATGTGCTCACACGCTACACTGACCGTTAATATTACACAATCACTTTGCGTGTTTTATTATACACTAATTTCTTTCTCCTTCATCAGTGTAAGAGACTAATATAGTCTGGCATAACTTTTAAAATAACATCCGAGTTCAAAGCTTCTTTTTCTTTATCCTCCTTACGCTTGATTATTCTGCCTCGTAACTAAATTATTCCTAATACACTTTCACGAGCATGTATATAAACATGCATTTTTTTAATTATTTTGCCTTTTTTTTTAGAGAGCAATATCTATATGTGTATTATACAGTACATTGTTTACGTAGTGGGCCGTACATAGACCAATTGCGATATCGTGCAACGCTCCCGTGGAGTTCGGGGTATCGATGCTTGTAACGGAATAATGAAAATAGGCGCGGAAACGAGGAACAACATTTTTCTTTTTTCTTTTTTTTTTTTTTATTGTTACGCAATATAGCTTAGTTTGCAGTGATGCGGTTCTTCTCATAGTTATTTATGGCGTTGAAAAGGTGCAATTTTTTTCGTTATATTTACTGTATGAAATTTTTTATTTATTAAGAAACATATAATTTTACGCGAAGTGATGAAAATTTTATTTTTATTTTTAGAGAATAGTTTTTTTACCGTAATGAAAATACATTCATCATCATAAGTATTGGAAATTGACAAAAATCTTATTGTCATCAAAATTGTGTAATTTCAAATATTTTATTTTTAATATTTCATTTGTAAGTATTTAATCAACGTTTATTGTATTTGAAATAATTAATTCTGTAAATTAACATTATAATTTAGTTTCATTTAACGAGATCGTCAGTGGCTCAGTCGGTAGAATGATGGATTCGTAATCTCGAGGTTCCGAGTTCGAATCCCGCTCTCGGCAATCGATTGATGCAAGCACCACTATACGTTACTTGAGCTTTGTTCTAAAACACACTGATGACCTCTGTCGCTGTCTCAATAGTACAAATACAGCGACGTTAAACTAAATAAAAAAATTTGGTTTAATATCTTCCATGTGCAAATTTTAGAATTTTTTTGAGATTTTAAAATAATAGACAAGTAAAATCGCTGTAATCAGATTTCAAAAATTTTTATCATTATCATGATCTTTCCAATAATGAAAACTATTAAAATTTATATTAATTTAATTGTTATTTTCTTTCAGAAATAAAAAAAATAACGTGATAATCCTGTAAGTTCACTCATTTTCATATTCTATCACGTTCTCTTTAATTACACACATCCATTTTCCTTACTATTGCCTTCTATACGCATCGCATGATTATTATTAGTTACGCAATGTTACGGAAGCATCGAACCAATCAAATATTTTTTTCTTTTCTGCCTATCAAAATAAATCAATGTAGTTTTTCAAAGTTTCTAGATTTTCTGGTTTCTCCATTGTTATTATTCCTTTATACCTGACAAATATTTAAATTTATTTTCTATTTAATTAAGTACCTTGTAATGATTGTTTTATTGTATCCCATCTTCTTGTTTTTATCATTATAAGGATAGAAAATAAATATATGGTTTCCTTGTTCGAAGCGTGTCTATGACGTATTTTTATTTTTATTTTTTATGTGGTATAGTAATTTATGTTCTTCCTATTCGTTGAAGCAAATTTGCATTTTGATATTTGTGATCCTCCGGTAAATATAATTATTTTTAAACATCTAAAAACATTTATGTTTGTTCGAAAATCAGTTTGCGCTCATAACAATGGTAAGATTTACTTTTTGTTCAGATTTTTAAGAATTATAAAGAAATCCTTAAAGTTATAAAAATAAAAAAATTTACACTTTTTCAACATTTTTTGAGACTATATAATCGAGACACTTGCTGACAATGTTCATGATTTTATCTATTTAGATATATTTAAAAAAACTACTGGAATCTATGGTTTTCATATGGCTTTTAAAATACTAAACAAAATTTAATAAAACTCATTATCACTAAAAAGTTTTTAGTATCTTGCATAATAAAAAAACATCAACTTATTTTATTCTTTCATTTCATTGTCAGAAAAAAATTATTCTTAGTTTTTTTCAACATAATTTCATTTTTATTTTCACTTTTTTACACTTTATTTCCACTTTGTAAAGAGAGATGTAAAACTGAAAATTTTTAATAGGAAGTTCTAGAGCTCATTTTTTTTTGTTTTAGTTGCTTCAAAAGCAAACAAGTCGATAAGAAATTTTGAATAAGAATGAAATTTAAATTTGTAAGCAACAAATAAAATTGTTATTTAAAATTAACCATCAGCAAGCGGTTTTTACGTAATCATTTGACGTTTTATTCGATATAGAAAAATTTATTATTTAACACGAGAGTAGTTATACGAATTTGACGTCTTGTTTTAAGAAGAAAAATTTATTGCTTATGACGAAGGTAGTTGTTAATATGATTTTATGCTCTATGGATAAAAATTTATTACTTATGGACAAAGGTAATTGTCAATAATATTTTTATTGCATTATGATTGTAGATTAGGATTCAATTAATTTGAACGCTGATTATGCAATATCTTTTCAATTCATTAACTTATAATAAGTGTAATTTAAATATTATTTTGAATAGACAAATGTACATTGAAGAATTAGTCAATTGACTTTATTATTTAAAAAATGCTATTTGTTTATATATCTTAGATTTCGTTAAATAATATAGCTTTCACGTAATGTGTTAAACTTTTCCAGAAACATTATAAGCGGTTTCAAAATTTATAACAAAACATAATTGAATTACATTTTTCATTTAAATTAATGATCATGAATAAGCAATGTACACGTAGTGAACATGGAAAACACGTTTTTCAATATTTTATCTAAATTATTAGATATTTTCATTGTTTATATTCTGCTTTCATTCTTAGCCAATTTTGATAATATAATTATCAAATTTGATAATTTGAAAAAATAATTTTACGTTTACAAATCTTGTGATTCTAAAGAATTGACACGAAATCTTCAATCACATTTATCTATAAACGTATACATTGTTATTTAATTTACAGATATATTGTATACATGTTGAATAATATTACTCAATATTATTTTATTTTACTATCTAATCACTATTTTTAGATAATTCACTAATCAATTTTTTTCTATCATTAGCGAAAATGCTTGAGACTCTTAAGTAAAAATAATAAGACATAGCACGATAATATTTATCTTATCGTCATCTTCAGATTTATTTTGGTTTGTGTTTGCGACTGCTACACATAAATTTGATGACATCCATTGCTCAACTGGATGGCTTCTCTAAACTTTCATTCTTTCTCTCTTTTATATTACACATTTGATAAAATTTGACATCTATTTAATGAAATAACAGAAAATATTTTATCATTATTTTTTTTTAATCATAAAGAGCTTTTGATATTTTTTTTATGTAGATATGATCAAATTTTTTTTCAATGTTATCATTTTTTATAATTAGTTAAGATAGTTAAATGTCTGATAGATCGATATCATTTTGATGATACAAAGGTTAAAAACTTAATGTCTAATTTTCAAAGGAAGTTTGGAAGGTATTTTATTTAATAATAAAAAAATAATTTTAGTACGTCTGCAAATACAATTTATTGATCTACCGTAGGTCATTACACGTGAGAGCTCACGAATAATTAATTAACAACAACAATAAAAATTAAAATAATAATTAATAGCTGAGTATAATACAATAAAGGTAATTATAATAATGAAACCTAATTTTCCTTTTTTGTTTTCTGTGACAGCTGCCTCAATGCCTTTTAATAGTTCCTAGCACACCTACAGAGTTGAAATATTTTTCTGTTTTCCAATTTCTTTTTGCCGATTACAAAATATAAATTCATGATTTTAAAATAATTTTACAAACATTCAGCGTACAGAAACATGAATGTCGTTGAAACATATTTTTTTTTTTCTTAAAAAATACGTATTATGCTTTTTTCTGTAAAGATAGAAAATTCAATCTTCAGAAATGGCGTACAATGCTTTTCTTTGACTTCCATTTAAAAAAAAGTATATCACTTTTTGGGCGTTACTAAAATATGAGTTGAACTTGTAAAATTACGGTAATTAACCCATGTCAGAATAAAAAAAACGTAATCGTACGACATAAGAGAAATGCAAAGGCAGTAAAGAAATGTTTTACGTAATCGTTAACTCGGCTTACACGTGTCTCGTATAGCTGTAAAGTTTTGTCTAGAGCGACACATGCATTATTTATAACTGCTAAATGCTCGTAATTTAAACAATGTTGATATTCTAAGTAAAGTTGGTACAGTATACCGCTACCATAGAAATATACGTATGATTTTTCACATTTATTTGAATATGCATGCATTAAACGAGAAGAGTAACGATCGCATTAGAACTGTTGTTACGTTTCTTTTTATCGACGACCATACCTTACAACCAAATTTCCCATTAAGTACTACGAAACAGGAATTATTCTTTACCTTATAAAACTGTTTCTTGCTCTTTTATATTTTTTTCTTAGAAAAAAACTTGTTATTGCAATCATGGATTATGTTGGCTAATTAGAGAAAAAGATTAAGTCTTTTTGTGAAATATATTTAAAGGCTTATTTACAGCCAATTAAATTAGTACCAACAACCTGCCAGATCACGAATTACAAGTTTTCATTAAATCTTGATATTATATAAGTATAGTTGATAAAATTAGTACTGTTGTAAACATTTACACTACTTTAAAAAATTGACCAATATACTTTAATATATGTAGTATATATCTTTTCCAAACAAAAGTAAAGAATCGAAAATTTAGTAATTTTTGCAGGCGCATAGTCAAAGCTGCGTTGTACTTATTCTTGTAATGTTCATAGTCTCTTATATACAAAGGAACATCTGGCTCTTACTTACAGAATATTACATATAAAACATCTATTTTCTTTCATCATTTGCTATAAATAAGGAATGTTGTATTCACTAGAGTGAATATCATTTGAAAATGCACTATAATTATTAAGTACTATGTAAGGCCAAATATTCCCCGTATTACTATAAGACTTTAATCTACACCTTGTGCGTCGTTCTCAGTTCAATGGATCAACTTCTACGTAATCGTAAATAAAAGTTGGTGGTGTAGCGGTATCAACTAGAATTTCTTCTTCGGAACTTAATTCAGAAGAAGCTAGCTCCATTGCTGGATTGTTCCAGGCATTGACATCTGTTCCGCCGATATCCAAACCAAGACGTAAATTAGCTGGAGTATCTCCAATCACAAAATGTTCTTCAGTCAAAGGTAAAGCATCTTTTAGTAAAAGCCTACACAAAATAAACAAAAATTATGATCATTTTCATCCAGTAAAATAATAATAATGTCAAATCATATTTTTTCAAATGTATGTATTTTAGAATTTTTAATTACATAAAGATTTTACAGTTATAATAGCGAATATTTGACTATATTCATTACAATCAAGAATGTTTAAAATAAAAAATTTATGATAGTGAAATTTTTTTTTAATTTTTAGTTAAAAGAAATTACCAAATATTTTCATCGGCGACTACATGAACTTTTGGAATGGGAAAACCATTGAATGGAGAAGCAACAGGTAAAGTATAAGCTCCCATATTCTCAAATATAATCCAATCACCAAGCTCCATATCGCACATCAATACGTTCTCCACAACTTGATCTAAACCATCACAAGTAGGACCCCAAATACTTGATGGAATCATCTTGCCATGTCCGGCACGCAACGGTACTGGCGTTACATGTTGATGATCGTATAGTAAACAATTGAAGGATCCATAGACGCCATCATTGATGTAATACATGTTATGGGTTACCATTGAATTCCCATCAGTACGAACTGTGCGCTTGCTATGGATTGCAGTTGCAAGAGTGAAAGCTGAAGCTACATAGAATCTTCCTGGCTCAGCGATGATGTGTACATCGTCGGCTAAAAAATTTAAAATGACATTTAAAATGATATAATTTTTTTATGTATTTCAAATTTACTATTGACTTACGATAGATAGTTTTGTTAAAGAATTTATATAAATAAGGCATTTTTAATTCTTTTAAAATTAATTAAGACGATTTGATTGTTATGATTAGTATAAAATAATTATGAAAATAAGTATATTAAAAAAATATGCAAGCTTAATGGCAGTTAATTATCAGTTTGATTACAAGATAATACTTACATGGGAAATATTCATCTAAAGCATGATTGACGACATCAGCGATTTTGTCAATACTGGTACCCTTATTACCGGGGTAACCACCGCCAAGATCAAGTAAATAAGGCTTGAATCCAATATCAATAGCCAAATCAAACAAATTTTTAGCATGACATATTGCACGGTTAAAGACCGGTGGATCTTGACAGCCGGATCCAACATGAAAACTGATTCCGACAACATCGAGATCCAAAAGTCTTGCCAGACGTAGAAGGCTCGGTGCTTCGTAAGTTGGATCGCAACCGAATTTCATACCCAACTGGCATTGGGCCACTTCTGAATCACAACGGATACGAAGGACGACCTGAGTAAACAAATATAACTTTTAAATACAATTCTGTCTTGATGCTAAAAACAACATCATTGACTAAATTTAATTATTTATGATTATTTCGAGATATTGCATTTACCTTAGCCGTGGGAAATAGTTTCTTAATTTTGTGCAATTCACTTTCATTATCCACCGTCATGAGATCAACGCCCACAGCGGCGGCATGACGAATGTGCGAAGCAGGTTTGGCAGGATTAGCGAAAATTATTCTTGATGAATCTACACCAATATCTAAGACTTTATTAATTTCCGTCTGTAATTGATAAAATAAAAATTTAATATTATGGTACATAAAAATAAAAAATGTAAACATAAGCACGGCATATCATTAGAAACTTACTTTTGATGCACAATCAAAACCAGCGCCAAGAGAAGCAAGAACTTCCAATACAATCAAGCTGTCGTTGCATTTAACGGCTAAATATAAACATTAATCGATTAATTTATAATTCAAAATCTATTTATAAAAATAATGAATTTTGAAATAATAAAAAAATCAAATTTACCATAAAAAGGCTCTACGCGAGGTAATTTTTCTTTCCAGATTTGATGTTTCTGTACGATGTCTCCGATGTCCAACACATAAAATGCTTCTTCTTGCAATCCACTTTCAGCGATGTCCTTAATTACGGTCATCAAAGTGGAAGTGTTGTTCAATACGTGAATACGTTCGTCCTGGTTTGTAACCTTCATTTTGATTAAGTTCTTTTTGTAGAATAAAATAATAAACTATAAAAAACTCTGTGGTAGCTAGGCAGCAAACTGTAATTAACAATAAAAAGTTATTTATTAACAAATTCAATATTTTTATTTAAATTAAAACACTAACTTTTAGTCATAATATAAATTAGTTTTTAAATATAATATAACATTCTTTTTTTTTCGAAATTTATTGAGGATATAACGAAGGATGGAAGTGGGTGAAGTACTTGAATTCGGGTCGAGTATCATACACGAGGTAGAGAAAAAATGGCTTTTCAAAGCACTAGCTATGAAAATATTTACCAATTATAAAATAGTCCATAAATTTATTTGTATGATCAAAATAATATAGCAGCATTATTTTTAAATACAAGATTGAGATTACTTCCATTCGTTGTTATATTAATAATATAATTCAAATATTAATTTTTTTAGTCTTTAATTATGAATAATTTAATAAATTAAAGAAATTTATTATATCTTTATCCACACTGTTAAAAAAAGGTTAGTTGCTTCCATTACATGTAATGGAAGCAAATTTCAAACCAGTGCATTAAATGAAAATCATGTACATTTACATTAAAATTCATGTATTTTGCAGCATAATTACTGCAAAATTCATTAATTTTTATGTAAATTGCAGTTAATTTCATGTATTTTACAGCATAATGACTGCAGTACATTAAATTATTTTATTTTACCGCATTAAATTTCATGACATTTTTGACAGTGCAAATAATTAGTTATTTTTATGTATATTTATGTGACATATTATAAAATAGATTAAACTTCCAATTAAATGATCTACCGATATTTCTTTAGATTTATTTAAACATAGAATGAATAAATATAATTTTTTTGTGTAGTAATAAATATTTCATTAAAATTGTATTCTTTAGATACTTACGAGGCAGCTGTCAATTAAAATGATGAGAGTCGTGAGGAGGCGGGGTAATGAAAAATCTGTTTTTAGGGGTGCTAGCAAAGCCACGGGGGCTCTGCGTTCAGGGCCAACTTCCAGTTGCCGCTGTTGCTCAGACACCCAACAGACTGGTCTACCAGCCTATCGCACACGGAACCCTATAACAGAAAATAAATCATTTAAATTAATTAACTTATTATTAATATATTATTTTGAAAAAATTCATAAACATAGTATTGTTTTAAAATGAACAATGAAATTAATGCTAGGAATTTGAGGTGAATCTAAAATAAACTTTTAGATAACATTGAGTCAATTCTCTAATAGATAATAACGACAATTCTGATAACAAAGAAATTTTTTAATTACTTATCTCTTATTGAAAAAATTAATTGATAAGAAAAATTGGAAAGACCAATAAAAAATACTTAAAAGATTAATATATATTTACATTTATATTTATTTAATAATTGTAATTGGGATATTTAAATTTTTTTTTTAAATATGATATAAAAAAAGAAAATTAGAACTTGTTTTAATTTTTACAATAAATTCATTACAATTTTAATATAGATGAAATTGGAGAATTTTTTTTGTTTTAATATAAGCGACACTTAGGTCGTATTTATAATTTACCAAAAAATATAAAATTTCTAAAATCAGTTGATAACATTTAGTTTTTACATTATTGTGTATCAAAAGGAAATAGTTTATAAAGACATTCTAAATGTTTGTATCACAATTTTCAAAAATTTAATAGTAAATAAATTTTATAATCTTTGTAGTTTTAATATTAATAACATAAAAAACAAAATTTTTCAATTTTATCAACGTTTATACCATTAAACTTCCGTCAGCAAAAATCAGTATATCAAGGACTTCAATATATTGTATCTACATTTGTTATTTTATCAATGCGTACTAATTAATAACATTATCTACATCACTTCGACTCAAAAGTATTATATGAAAAATAAAATATTTAATTTCTATGTCAGAAAATAAAAGGGAACTTTGAACGATTAAAAATTTTTTTATAATCACTATAAAAATGTTTTTGAACTATAACATTGTTATTTATTATTTTTTCAAAACAAATTGATTGTTATAAATGATAAATTAATTTATAAATTAACTTGTAAAGCAAAAATAACGATTATAAAGAAAAGAAAACACAATGATTATATCATTTCTTAAATTACAAATTATAAATTAAGTTGTAAACATTTCAAAACTATGTTTTTATCAACATATTAAATTAATTTGATGAATTAAAATTGCATTATTTAAAAAAAAGTATATAGACATATTAATTATTTATGGAATTTTATATTTGTACATTATTTAACATATCTTTTGCAAAAACTCTTGATATAAATTTCATAGACTATATAATACATGAATTAAAAATGTGAAAAACATTTTTTTTTTCAAATTATGCAAAACAGTAAAACAACAATATTTTGAAATAATATATGAATGTTTTTTACTTTCAATTTCGAGTAATTACATATTCATTTTTAACATGATGAGATTCATAAAAATTTAAATTATAAGTAAAATCGCATCACACTTTGATTTTTTAATTTAATAAACCAAACATACGAAATTCATTCATAACAGCAACTTATCAAAAATGAATAAAACCACATAAGAAAATAGGAAATAAATTTTAAAAAGCGAACCTTTACGTGGGACGTAATTCTCGTGCCGTCTTTATCACACATACAATAAAAACCAAGCGTTAATCGAAAATTTGCGCAGCCTGAATATTGACCGCACAATCACTGGTATATTTGATAACCAATCAAAAAAATTTAATTAGCAAAAAGAAGAAAGGAGTAAAAAAAGACTTGTTAAAATAAAAAGTAGCGCAAAATAATTAAAAGATACACTTGTTTTATAATTTTATTAACTTGCAAGCTCGATGAAGCTCAGCGAGTCTCTGAAATCGAAGCTACTATTTGGGCCACTATTTATATGAGCTTGATAAGTATTATCAGCCGGTTTACTCGTGATCCCTCTAAGCAGAAAACGTCGACGACTTATTAGCTATCTATCTTTTTCTTATTCTCTACGTTGAGCGGAATTGGAATCAACTTCTTATCTGACAAGTCTCGATTGATATACACGCGCCGAGATTTTAAGTATTTTAACTATACATAAATGTAATGCGTCAAGTATTGTGGGGTGATATTGAAAGAAAAGACTGTTGATTTCTTAGAACTCTGCTGGGGGGCTGAAGAGGCGTAGTTTTTCTGATTTTTCCTTTTTTTCATGAAAATGCATTGTACGTATTTGGAAATACAAAAATAAAATGACACGTGGAAATGCAAGTTGTAAAAAATTTTTTTGTTTTCAAATTGCGCAATTACTTGTCATGCGCGGGAGTTTGTTTTATCTTTCTGACATAGATGCGATTCAATTGATATTTTCTTTTGTTGCGTAATTTTACAACTTCTTTTACTTTCTATATGATCAATATATTGATTAAATAAATTGTAAATTATAAATGAGAATCATATAATTTTCATATAGTTCCGCTTTAAATTTCATTGATTGTTAGTGAATGTAAAATGAACTAAAATCACCATATTACGAAATATCTTAAATAGATAATTTATGCGACAATTTCTATAAACATTGTCAAAAACATTTTAGTCTAAACAAGCGATAAGTATTTTTCACATGTTTATTGTTGAATAATTAATAAAGATATTTTGGAAATACCGGTAACGTCAAAACACCACAATTGATGTTTGTTTACGATAAAATAAACTTTCATTCTCTAGATAAACACATTATACAATGCAATACAATCTTCCAGTTATTAAGTAAGAAATTAAAAAATTTTCAACAAAATAATTTAATAATTGATCTCAATTTCTAGAAAGGTTTGAGGATGCATAATTTTGATATGCAATGCAGTATTACATTATCAATTAATTTTTTGATAATTGATAATTCAACGATATTGATATCAAACATTATATTTATTTCCTTTCGTGGAAAATGATAAAAATAGTTCAAATTAAAGATGAGTGTGCAATTTCGCAAATGACATGTAAATCTTTATTCGTTGCATTTTCTTAAGGCTTATCTGATATGTATATCAGCGATATAATTCTAATATCAATTAAAAAAAAAACTCCAATAATTTATTAACGATCATTACATTATAATACCATCAATCAAATTCAATTATTTTAAAAATTTTAAACTAAAATATTTTATTCTGATTGTTATATATACAATTTTTAATTAAACAAATATTTTACATGATTTGTTATATATTTAATAAAGATGATATTTTGTTATTAATTATTTTAATCCTGAATTCTTATATTAGTTGTGAATTATTTTTTCAATAAGATCATTAACTAAAGCTACAGATTTTGAAAATTATTATAATTATTTTAATTTTATTTAAATAGATGAACATAAAATAATCAAATTAGAAATTATAGAGTTTCTTTCACTAATAAATAAATGAATATTTTCTATTTTTTCTTGAATAAATAAAATTTGTTGAAGTATAATATCATTAAAATTTCTATGAACTCCTGTATAAGTTATATTTGCATGAAAACAAATGTTTATAATACGTCTAATATAATTTATATTTTTGCTGAATACCATTTTTTAGTTCAGTCTACGTAGTTTTATTTTATGACAATTTTGTGATTTTTTTTTTCTTCATTATTTTACTTCTGAACTTTAAATTATTAAGTATTTGCAAAAGATTTTTCATTTATAAAAAAACTCGAAAAAATTTCGATAATAACTGTTGTTTATTTTGTGTAATATATAAAAACATAATTTGTTGTACGTAGTAATATAAAAACATCAATAATCTGAAAATTTATTAGAATACATTTCAGTTAAATTATCCTGAAAAAAATTTGTTCTAGTAAAAATTATAAGGTATAATGATAATGTAGTCACAGATTGCCATTACAGCAAAAAATGACCGTGTTACATGATAAAATGTACTAAAACCATGAAAATTTTTATAATATTTTTAGTAAATTTTGTCATAATTTTTTACTACTTTGACTACTCTACATCGTACTTTGTAATTTTTACTAGAACTAATTTCTCAGTGTAATTATTATGAAAATGTTTATTATTGTCTTATTTTTAAAGCTTATCTTTAAATTTATTATAAATAATAATTTTTTTACTTACTATGAGAGGATCAAACCTCCAGACCACGGATTTGGCTCAAACTTTGGAATAAATTTTCAGTTTACAAAATATAGAAAAAAAACTAGAATTTTAAATTCTCATGCTCAATAGTTCCTTAGTTACAGGTAATCAAAAAATACTATAAAAGTTACTAGATTTTCAAACGCTTATAGTTCTTTAGCGTTAATAGCTAAGAGCTTAAAATCTAACTGAAATAAAAACCGAGCTCAAATTCTTCCGGAATTGCATTTACAGCGCTAGATATGGCGTAATAAAGATTGGACCAAATTTCAGTTTTTATTATTAATTAATGTTTTAAAAAGGAAATTAAGTTCCAATTTTTATTACGCTATAACTTTGAGGAAAAAGCTTATTTTTATATACTGCAAGTGTTCCCTGGTAGAAATTGTCACCAATTTTTGGCCAACCGTGGACTATTAGTTAAAAACACAGCCGTAACCTATAAAGTTAGCCAACGAGTAACAGATACAGCATTTTTATTGGTGAAATTTCTACCAGGGTTATTTCGAAAGGATTTGAGCTTAGCTTTCATTTAAAATCTTCTATCTATTAATGCTAAAGAACTATAGGTATTTGAAAATCTAGTAACTTTTTCAGTGACATTATTTAATTGCCTGTAATTATGAGAATCTTGAGCATTGGAGTCTAAAATTCTAGTTTTTTCCATATTTGACATCTGAAAGCTTGCCACAAAGTTTAAGCAAAATATATAATCCAAAGATTTGACCCTTTTCTAAATAGATTTATATTTAAACAATATCTTAACTGTATATTATTTAAATATATTTTAGGAAGCGATAAAGCTCAATAATGGTATTTACCAGTGCATTTAAGGCTAAAATTTTTTTAAAATTTTAGAATTATATCATTTGAAATATTTAAAACATTATAATTTAATTAATATCAGTAAAAAAAATTTTGTAGTAATTTTATTTATAACATTTTAGTTTATGCGGTACCTTTGGCAGCGAATTTTTAATAAGGGTCCGTTAAAACTTAAAATTCAAAAACAGAAATCCTGAAATTTTAATATGTCATTACTATTTACAAACAGTGCTATTATTAAGATAATGCTAATTACTTTGGATTTCACGATAACGTTATGAAGAACTATATGAAAAAATCTAACTGATAGATTCACTCCAAAATAAAAATCTTAACATACGTACTCGTGTATATCTCTTTAAAAATAAAAGTTTTTATTGCTTTCTAGCAAAATTTAAATGTTAATAGAATTTCAATTTAAAATATTCTAAAATATTTAGAGATTTATTGAAAAACGAAACATACTACTTTTTTCTATACAAACGTATATTTTTTCTTATATAAGTATTCAATCAAGATTATGATAAGAAAATATTATTATTTTTCCTCAATTGAAATTCAAAGCCTACACATTTTTTCTTACGTCAATGAAATACTAATAAACTACGTATCATTTACATCAATAATAGCAATTATGTTTTGTTTTAAATACAAAATTATTGCAAAATTATTTTTCTTTGTATTTAAAATTTTAATCTTGGTAAAATCGTAGTTTTTCTACAAAGTAAATATGAGTATTTAATTAACAATTATGTTTTAGATTTCTTCAATTACCACATCCTGAAAGTTACCATTCTAGACTATAGCCTAAACACCTTACAAATGAATTTATCTCTGATCATTTAAGATTATTAATAATAATTACGATTTGTCTTCTGTTATGCACGAAAATTTAAAAAAAAGTTTTATATTATTTTCAAATTTCTAATATAATTTTGTTTATTGTCTAATTATGATGCTACGTACTATTTAAAAAATAAATGATCTTTATTATTAAAATTAAAATACGAACGCATAATATTTAAAAATCAATAACAGTAAGACCTTATAACAAATCAAAATTAATAAAATAAGCCCAAAAATTTATAAATTCTTTTTTTTTGTTGCGGATTTTACAAAATGATCAAATATTTTAATTAATATATTAATTTTATTATAGAAGTCTATTTAATACATCATTTTTTGTTTATTTTAATCATATAGCTCCGATTTAAGGAGTTAAATGAAAAAAATATCAGACTTCAAGAGATTTTCATTAAATTTTGTAAATTTTATAATATATTAACTTAAAAAGTGAACGTCGCTCTCTTGTTAAATAATATTCTGTTTATAGACTGTTATATGCTATTTAAAAAGTTATATAAGTCTAGGAAAACTACGTGCCAATGTGTTGCAGTAGTTTTATTTTTAATTTGTATACGCCATTGAAAAATATTTTTATATGATAGTAATTGTTCTTAAGTGGTGGAATCTTTACAATGTGTGAAGAACCCCCTGGTCTTGCTGTTGTAAATGTGAATTCAGACAGACTGATATCTTTTATATAAATACTGCGTAATTAATAATACAGATTTTATTGATTAGCTTCTTTAATTATCTAATTGTTTGAAAATCCATTGTCATCATAACACTTTTTTCATTTTAGTAAACAGCAATGTGTAAGATGGAAAAATTCACTACTTTTCATTATTTTTCAAAATGAATTGTTTCAAAGCTTTTACGTAAATTAATGAAAATTATTTTTAATTTATACAAATTTTTATGATTTTGGTTATTATTATCAATCGCAATTTAGATTTATTAAAAATTTTGTTCCATGCAATATATTATTTCTAATGTAAAAATTTTATTATGCCTACTTTATATAATAAAATATATATTGTTATAAGATTACAACTTATTTTTATATGTGTGAATTAAAATTTGTAGACAATTTTGTTTTTGTTTTAATAATTAGAAAGCTATTTCAAATGTATGGAAAAATTTATTAATAAAATATAAAAATTTCTATTTTATGTTATTAAAAAAAAAATTGACAATTAAGATTCTTTTATTAAAAAAACTTCAACCACACTTCAGAGGCATTTTTTTTAAAGCGTTAAATTTTACGCGTTATGTAATGTAATACAATACCTATACTGTGAATTATTATGAAACCTTGATTCTTTAACAATTTAGCCACAGCATAAATCATTTTAAATACTGATTTTTCAATTTAAATAATTTTCAATAATTTTTTATTTAAACATTCAATTTCTAGACATTATATTTTGCTAAAAAATTAAGAATATGCCATTGTAATGTAAATAATAAATGCTAAAAATTTCAACAAATATTATCGATTTATTTTCCTTAAAATTAAAAAATAAAAATTTGTCAAAATTAATTTGTTTCACAATTTAAGGAAAAAAAGCTATTCATTGTTATGGTAAGCCCATAGTATATTCAATAATAAGAGATAAAAAAGTAAATAAATACTTACAATGACTATACAATAAAAATTACGGAAATAACATGATATATTTGCATGGACTGAAGCAAAAGAAACATAAGCAAATGACTCATGACCTCAATTATCTAACAAGAGTTAAACAGAATTATTGAATTGAGAAATAGTTATAAGTAATCATAATAAAAGTCAGAGAAGCAATGAAAAAAAATGAATACCAAATGATCAAAATTTTACTGAAAGAACTTTAGATTTACCCTCATAATCACATCAACTCTGTAACATGAATATATACTCGTCATTCGTTGATATACTCGCCTCAGAGGTCAATATCGAGAAATGCGTGTCAAAGTAAAAAAAAAAGAAAAAAACATATATAAATTATATCTAAGTAGTCATGTGTGATATCTTTTAAGGATAAAAAGGCACGCGGAGAAAATTCTGTACAACGAGCAGTATATGAGGAAAAATTTTTAATCATTAAATAAATATATAATCGAAAAATTATACTTTTTTAGTTCTGCGTAGCTATCTTCCCTTCAAATTTACGCATCGGAGTAAATATATACAATGATGCAATCTTTTAATGGTAATTCCAAAGAAACGCTTCTATTGTTTTCGATCAATTTTACAATAATAATTCAATTAAAAAATAAAATAAAATTTAATTTGTGAAAAATTTGATACTTAATTTTTTATTAAATAATATGCCATTAGTTGAACAAGAATAAACTTTATAATTTGGTAATTAATAAATATATGAACAAAATGAATATACAATATTCTTCAATAAAATTTTTAATATAGTAATACATAAATAAAAAATTATTATTTTGCTTTATTTAGAATTTTAGAATAAATTAAAAATTAATTTTTATTTTTTTATTCTTTTAAATGTCAATAATTATTAATTAATAATATCATAATGCATATGCAAAAAAGAAAATAGCAACTTATGATTGTTCGTAGAATTTCATGCAATTTGTTATTAGATACAAGTCATTGTAAAATAGCTGGTTCAGAATTGCCAAGATATTATCTAACTAATTAGTAATTATAACTGCTTTAAGCAAATATTGCATAATATGAAAATGTAAACCAGACGGAAGAAAAATTATAAAAGCTTTACTATTTAAAGATTAAATTTATTTATAATTAAATTTCAAAATATTTTCCTATACTTGATATAATTGTATAACAGATGATAAAATAAATTTGTTTTGTCTAATAATATTTATATTTTAAATATATTTACATGCATCAATAAGTATAAATAAAAAATATTATCTTTAATTTATCTTTTGTTATATAAAAATTGATTTTAATCCTTGTGAAATCAAAAAAGGCTTTAAAAATTTGGTATTTTAAAAAATTAATTCCTGTCAATATAATACCCTGACATGTGGTATTTTTGTACTCAAGATTTCAATGTAAATGTTTCTAACTTATCGTATAATAAAATCATCAGATA
Organism: Anastatus disparis; assembly: GCA_017163975.1. Taxonomy (NCBI): domain Eukaryota; kingdom Metazoa; phylum Arthropoda; class Insecta; order Hymenoptera; family Eupelmidae; genus Anastatus; species Anastatus disparis. Next base: position 1,903,332 of record JAFFSR010000012.1, read on the forward strand.
ACAAAATCAATTATACGATAAAATTTAATGATTGTCATCACATAAAAAAAGTGTGAACTTAATAATTAATTGATTAATAAAAATATTAAAATGCAGATCACAATTTTGTCCTTATCACTCATTTAATAGACAGAGCGTCCCCTGTAACCATGACCCTTAGTATATCTTCAACAATCTTTGCTCCCCTTCATTGATCTCTTTTTCCATCTCTCTCTGTAACTTTATTCCGCGTTAAAAAGAAGTCGGTACCAGTTTAAACTGGCATTGAAACATTTATATATGAAATATCATTATGCAGTTATAACTGAATAAAAAAAATTCTTTTACAAAGCCGATTATCAATAATTATTAACGTGTGTACGAATCCAGGAAAATTTTATGTATTTTATATGTGACGCAATTTTGCATCTATGACGAGTTTTGCGCAGCTCAAGGTCTTAGGTGAAACACCTGTTATGGCTGCCAGTGCTATATAACATTGGCTCTTCGGTCGCCACTTTGGCTGGGGAATCGTAAATGATTAAACCTTATCATAAATATGTCCGGGCGTTATATATGCATATGAACATTCATGATAGAATAGATACTTATCAAAATGAATTCAATTAATTTTATAACTTATCAATAATTTTTTTTTATTTTGGTACAACTATTATTTATTTGTATGATTTTAGTCGTATTACTATAATAATAAGTTTGTCTATTAATTTTAATAAAATATAATTTTTATTCTTCTTTTTATATGGATATTAATTTTTCAAAAAGATTTAGTAAAGTATAAAAAATATAAAAATTCATTATAATTTTGCATTTGCATTTAAAAATTTAAATAATTAAAAGCTTTATAAGGTATTTTAAACAAATAGCCATTATCAATAATCTGTTAAAATGTAAATAAATATTTTTTTTTATTGGAAACGTACAGAGTAAATTTTTTTTTATAAAGAATTCTTTATAACAAACTGTTTAAATTATATGTTTAAAATTTCTGAAAAATAATAGTATTTTACTTTCATTACAAATATTCATATTTGAACGCTGAAATTTTTAAATATATATTGAAATAATCTAGTTTTAAAAATGTATTATCAATTTCCAGTATGTCTAGTGTGACTGATTCTTTGCAAATTACGTCATGGTAAAACTTTTATTAAAATGAACTAAATACTTTGTAAATTTGATAAGAAATTATTACGTCTAAGAGTGGCTGCTCTTGCAATTTATCTTAAATGTTCTAGATTTTAGTGTTAAAACGACAAAAGATTAGAACAGGGTCTAATCAGTTAATACTAGTATAGCACAAGAAATTATTCGTAGTAAAAATAAGTAGAGTTTGATAAAAATTTTTCAGATAATAAATCATTAATAAGAAGTTTGTCAAGAACATCCGTTTGATAAGATAGAATTTCATAAAGGTGGGAGTAATACATTTTTTTTCAGTGTGCAAAACTTGAAAAATTTTGAAAGGCTTTAGATAAAATTCAAGTTAAGAATGTTTGAAGATAAATATAAAGATTTAATGTTTTATTAACAATGATTAAAGATTTGTTATTTTCTTCAATTATAAACCTTTTCAGAATTTCACTTAATGTTGTTCGTGTCATTCTTGTATTGTAAACCTTCACTGCATTATTTTTAGCTTTGCTTAAGCATACTAGACAGCTGTGTACATACAGACAGATCGTACATACAGCTTTGACAACTCATCAGAATATGCCTCGTGTCAAGCCTTGCTTCTTAAAACATTCATATTAATGTATAAAGATTTTCTATTTAAATTACAATTATTATATAATAATAAATATAAACTGTAGATTTTAAAATTAGTATTTTCAAATATTATCACCAGTTGTGTCAATAAATTTTTATATTAAATATATAGAAATAAAATGCTTACATTTTTTTAAAGCATATTGAATCAATAAAATTTTATTTAAATTAAATATGTTCAAAGGATCAAATTTTTCTAAGAAAATTGAAAATTGGTTTTATCGTTTATATGACATAGATTCTTTTATGACTCATCATGAATAACAACTGTTTAAAAACATTTTTTTGTAAATAACTGTCCATAATGAAAATCAAACATAGATATCTAACACAGTATTTGTAACTTTTATATAAAATATATTTATAAAAATATTAAAAAAATTCATTTTAGTATTTCAAATATGTCAAACAAAAGTTATTATAAGGAATTTCAAATTATTTATCAAAAAAATTTCCAATGACATCAAATCTATTAAAAATAAATTAGAAAAATAATAAATTGACAAAGATTTAAATGAAAGTCCAAGCTCCAATATGCGCGCTAATGGGTGATATTATTGAAGAGAGAAAGAGAGAGATGATAGTCGCGCATCCGTAAAAAAAAAAGCAAAAGTCCGGAAAGCACATCTGGAAAGATAAATATGGCTCTGTTAATCATTAATAAAATAAAAGACATTTTCACGTGATCAAGCAACAAAGTTAAGACATTCAACATATAACACGCCGTTGACCTTTTACGTCGCTGTTGCGAAGCAAAGCATAAGAAACAGCTCGACGGATACCAAACCGTGCATTAAGCACAGGGTAGAAAGTAAGGAGAAGTTATCTCCTCTCTTTCTCTTAAGCCTCTTTTACGCTATGTTTGCAGAAGATATTTTGGAGCAGCCTTTTTAATTGCTTTAAATGGTAGTCAAAACAGTGAGGAAAATAGAAGAATCTTTGAGACAGCAAGTTTCTTAAACCTAATCAACGCTTAAGCATGCATTGTTTTGTTTATGCTCAAATAACGTCATTAATTGGTGATAAAATACTCTTGATGATAAGTATAGCGTAAAAGGGGCATCGAGCACTGGAGCTTCGAGCCGCCGATTCTTGCTCACGAAAAATCAAAATGGAAATAAACGTCTGATTACCACTGCACGCGGCCTGTGAATAAAATTGATTTAAAAAAAAAGAGATAATGACTAACCTTATCGAACGATCGCCACCCTGCGGGCCCGCACTCGGTTATTGACGGAATGATGGAGGTTTTCGGTGACTGTGTCGCAAAAATCAGTCAGAACGTAGGTTGTCCGGGCGAGCGGTGCTCGATGGTAAAAAACGACCAGGCCTCAGCTTTTGCAGGGTTGATCAGCTTCGCAAAAGGTTCTGCGCCAATTAAGTACATTCGTTTCCTGATTTATTTGGCCCTTACGGCTCTATTGGATATTACGTTTAGCTCCTGATAAAATATGTCGGGGTCTTTAATGACTCCGACGTGTTTTCAATAAAAGAGATGATAAAAACTCCTCGCACACACACTCTCTCTTGATAGTCTATAACGTATATTTATTCACACTGATATTCGGTAATTAGCATTATTTAATCGTAAACGGTAGTTCGATAAATGATTCGACGTTTTTTTCTTTCTTTAATATAATCTTTAGAAATTTAACACCGCGCGCAGAAGAGATATTATTTTGCACACGACGCCCCGTAATACCGATGACGACAGAGTTCCTTAGTCGGAATAGTAGATGTTCTCAATGTGTATGGACATTAGACTCTGCTGGGGTAGCCTGGGTAATACACGCGCGCGCGCGGCACGATCGTTTTTACGGCAACAAGAGAGAAAGAGAGAGAGAGAGCGAGTGAAAGAGGATAAAAGAGTATAGATATATAGTTAGTAGAGCGAGGTTTGGATGGAGAGACGGAGTTGAGGTTGAGAGTCAGCCAAGGAACTAGTACTTTAATACAGAAGGGCGTTCAAACTCAATGTGATGACCGAGGCATGTGTGGATTACATATATGATTATAAAAATTGCTGACGATAAAGGAACAGAAGCGAAATTAAAATTGACGTGACATCTAGCGACAACTGCGGTATTACGTCAATGGCGGTCAATTTGATTTGATTTTTAACTTTTTTAATTTTTAAATTATAGAGACTCTTTCTAATAGTGCTAAATCCGTATCCCTCGGAAAAGATTTTTTTTTAGAAAAGTTATCCTTCTATTCCAGCTTGCGCGCTTCTGCATCACGTCAGAATATACATACAAATTTTTCATGATATTTACATTCTTAATATTTAAAATATTTTTCATGATATTTGAAAAATATTATGTTTACATGTTATTTAAAAATAGTCCGTTAATTTACGTATATACTACATAGAGAGGGGCTGAAAAACAACTGAGTCATTTTATAACACGACTGAGTCATATCCGATAAAAAACTTAGTTTTCGTACTAAAAGACACAACTGAGTTGTTCTACCACACTATACACTATAGTCAGTCGTGTTTAGAACACTAGCCGCGAAAAACAATTCTGAAACGTTTCTTAAAACCAATCACTAATTTTAAAAAACTACTCAGCTACTAATTTTAATTACAATACATGACTCAATCCTATCATGCATAGCAATTATCACTAGTGTATTGAAATTGTTGTGTAAAATGAAGGAATGCATGCAATTTTTGACTTTTTATAGCTAATCACATTTCAAACTATTGAAATGTAAGCATAAAAAATGAGCTGGGAATTTTCAATATAAATACTAAATCAGTTTGCACGTAATTTTTTTTAGTTACTTGTGCTTTATTCTTATTAATAATTAATAACAATACATTATTATTATTATTAATAATTAATATTTATATAAAAATACTTTAGTAGAAATTTCTAATAATTGAACACTTATTATAAATTAGAAATCAAATTGTAATAAATAATTTTTTAAATAACCTCATCTCATGATAAATTAATTTTCTTTTTATTGAAATATAATGTATGTTCTGTGAATGTATTGTTGTTTTAACTATTCAATACTTTAAGATAGTTTAATTTTAGTAAAGTATATCGCTCATAGAATAAAAAAATTTATTTGTTTTTAAAACGCGATTAATCAGGGGCCAATTAGAGATCTGAGTCAGATATCTTGAAACTTTGTCAAATGATTCTGGATGTAAAAACAAAAGCCAAAATTTTAGATCCTAATACTCAATATTTCTTTCATCGCAGGCAATTAAAGAATGTCTCTGAAAAAGTTACTAAATTTTCAAATGCTTTAAGTTCTTTAGTATTAATATAGCTAGAAACTTAAAACTTCAAAAATTAAGTTTAAATCTTTTCGAAATAGAACTTATAGTATATTGAAATACTATTTTTTTCAAAGTTACAGCGCAATAAAAATTGGTGTAATATAACAAATCAGTTGTGTTATAATAAAAATAATTAAATGTTTTGTTAGATACAATTTAATAGTGTTATGAAACTACTCACTGGGAGAGTGTATGACCTCCGGGTCACAACTAAAAAATCACTGTCCTTCAGAAATTAGATGATTTTTTGTACTCTTTTGCTGTTCAACTTTAAACAAACATAACTTTGGTTCTAATTATTAACACTCAATTCTGAAAACAGCAAATTAAAGCTTGCTTTCTCTACTTTAATTTTAGTTATTGTAAATTTATTAAGGATATTTCTAGTCAGAATTATTCTCACGTGAATTAGGAGCTTTCTTTACATTTTTCTTAAAATAAGACTATAAGCGCCCATAACTTAAGTTTAAGACCGTACCGCTGTGGCTTCACTCATATTTTGGTACCTTAAAATTTATCCCAAAGTTTCATTAAGATCCCGACCCGAAGATGTGACCGGAAGCTTATACACTCTCCTGATCAATGGTTTTTCGATCCCATATTATATTAAATTCTATTAATTTAGCGCAATCATGCTCGAAAATTTTTATTTAATTCATAATCTTTGTATTTTTCATTTTTTTAAATTTATTAAAAATTCCATGTCGATTTTTTTAATGCTTTAGAGAACAATCAAATCATTTCTTCTGTATGGCATTATTCAGTTGATATGGTTCAAAATCTCAGAACGAATCCAAGTAACACAGAGAACATTTGAAGCAAATGTAAATTGTTCTTAAAAAAACTCTCAAATTTAGATAAAATAACTCATAACTTTAAAAAAATTGAGTGTAAGATTAAATGGACGTGGTATGTTTCATAATTTTATATAAACATAACTATGAATAAGAAAAAAATTCTTGATCCTGACCTCTTATACTCTCCTTGTCATAATTCTAAGCCTTGTTAATGTGATTTTTAAAAATTTTTATATCCTATTGTACATAAATCCAAATTATTTTTTATTCATTTGAATGATCAAATTTCAATTGTATATGCATATCAATATTCTATTTTAATTGGAAATTCAAGGGGTAATAAAAAGCTTAGATTTTAATAAAATAAAGCTCATATCAATTGCTATTTTATTTTCAATTTTTACGGTACATTTTAACTAATATCTTATTTCTGGCCTATTATTTTTTATCTTGAAATCTATACCTGTTTAATTTGTTAGATACTTCAGATTCAAAATATTGTTCAATTCAAAATTTTGTATCAGCCCACGGTATTTTATCTTTCATAGTTTTATATTTTTTTATTAAAGTTTTGATATGTGCATCAATGACTACAAAATATTCAACAAGATTTGAGTAAGTTAATTATTAAAATAATATGGAATAAGATGCAGTCCTCCAATAAACGGTGTTCACGCTCGTAGCTTACGCATTTTTTAGAATATGTGAAGAATTCTAAAAGTTTGTCATTGATCAGACTTTTCCCAGCCCTTGGTCTTGAGTTCATCAAATCATGTACGATACAATGCCTTTCGGTTTATGTGCATGTAAATTCAAATATGTGTTATTTATACAAAAATGCTGTTGCATTAATAGCAACTGATATTAATAATAACGCCGATCAAATAATAATTCAAAATATTTTTAGAAAAATTTTAAATTATTTAGAAAAGTTGTGGAGTTATTGATGTGCAAAATTATAATGTGGATGTTAATGATTCAAGTCTTCGGAAATTGGAACTTAAAAACTACCTTGATTATAAAATTAGATGATTCGCAGACTTTAATTGAATTAAATTTTAGAAATTTTATATTTACAAATTTTCAGTTGAAAATAAATAATTGAATCGACAGAACTGATAAAATAATTTAAAAATAGAATTTAAGAATTTCACAATTTTTATTATGAATTTTTAAAAATATTTACATATTACAAGAAATTGAAAATTTCATTTGGACAAATATATTTCTAGTGAGTTTCTATGAAAACTTTCAAAATCGATTAAAAAATCATAAAATTGGATAGAATGTCAATACAAATATATCCGCATTGGGATCATTATGTTTGTTTAAAAAATGTTTGCCAACTAAGCAAACTGTCCTAAAATTACCAGGGGATCCTTCCCGTGACCCACTACTCCAGATCTGTGCCAGCGGTAATGGATCGTAATCCAATTCATTACGACCAATGTGGGCATCAACCTTGAACTGCCCGTTATTTAGTCGATCCATTAAATTTCTCGCCTCATCAGTTATCAATGTATAATGACACACTAAATCTTGATCTTCTCTAGACAAAAAACCTGATCGCCATCTAAATAATTAGATGATTCATTAAATTAAAAAATATCAAAATTCAAATTCTTAATGCATTTTCAATAAATTTGATTATTTTTTCCCATTTCTAATAGTTTTTAATTTCATTTATTTTTATAAAATAATAAATACATGTTTTTAATCCTAAAAAACTTTAGAATAATAATTTGCTATTATTCAATGGTTTTTTGTGCTTAGAATATGAAATAATATTTATATCTTTTGTGAATCACGGATTTTGCTCAAACTTCAGAATAAGTTTTCAGATGATAAAATATGGAAAAAGCTAAAGTTATAGTCATAAATACTCAATATTTCTCTAGTTGCAGGCAATTAAAGAAAATCACTAAAAAAGTTACTAGATTTTTAAACGCATATAGTTCTTTAGCATCGATAGCTAAAAGCTTGAAACTTTTTTTAAATTAAAGCTGAGCTCAAATCCTTTCGAAACAGTAGTTACAGCATATCAAAATATTATTTTTCCCCAAAGTTAGAGCGTAATAAGGATTGGACCTAATTTCAGCTTTTATTATTAATTAACAGGAGGTCGCGTATCTTTGTCCTTTTCTAATCAAAGAAATGATTTTTTTACAAAGACTAATATTTTTATCAAAAAATGAAGAGAAAGCCGCATCTTGTATCAAAAAAAGCAATATTTTCTTTGATAAGAAAAAATTAATTTTATTGCTTCGTTCTCAAGAAAACCTTGAAAAACCAAATTGTCCACCCTAACCTCTATGATTTAAGTTTTTCAAGGTTTTCTTGAAAACGAAGCAATAAAATTAATTTTTTCTTATCAAAGAAAATATTGCTTTTTTTGATACAAGATGCGGCTTTCTCTTCATTTTTTGATAAAGTTATTAGTTTTTGTAAAAAAATCATTTCTTTGATTAGAAAAGGACAGAGATACGTGACCTCCTCTTAATGTTTTTAAAAGAAAAATCAGGTCCAATGTTTATCATGCTCTAACTTTGGCAAAAATAATATTTTGACATGCTATAACTACTAATTCGAAAGGATTTGAGCTCAGCTTTTATTTAAAAACAGTTTCAAGCTTGTAGTTATCAATGCTAAAGAACTATATGCGTTTAAAAATCTAGTAACTTTTTTAGTGATTTTCTTTAATTGCCTGTAACTAGGGAAATATTGAGTATTTATGACTATAACTTTAGCTTTTTCCATATTTTATCATCTAAAAAATTATCCCGAAGTTTAAGCAAAATCCGTGATCCGGAGGTGTGACACTCTCCTAGTAAGTAATATACTTTTTTTCAATAGACAGAAAAATTATATTCTTTTACGTTGATGGCAATTTTTTCAAGGAGGCATGAGCAGGTCACGCCTAAAAATATAGGATTATCTGAAACTAATACAAATAAAAGTAGAAACTCAGAGCTTTACAATGGTATCAAGAACAAATGGGGTCAACCATCAAATAAATGAGTAAAATTAAATTAAAAATTCGTAACTTAAACGTATAATCTTATGGAATTAAATACAAAATTATTCATTATTTTCAAATAAAAATATAGACACGTATAAAATGGTGATCAATCATGAGCTTTTTTTATTAAGATTAAAATGAGCTATCTTTTAAATTTGGTTAATCACTGAAAAAAAGATTTATTTATGATTGAATAGAAAAAATTTCATGCGTTTTTGTGTTCTGTTAACATTTCACGGTTAGGGTTGGATCGAATGTGAGAAGAACACATGGATAACATTTGGAATCATACAGAACATACAGTTTTTAAAAACGTTAACAAAACAATGTTGACAGATCTAGGGTTAGAAATAAAATAAGTCGCATTCTACATTATCTACGATCTTAGCCCGCTCATAAAAATTGAACGAATGATTAATAATTTTAAAATAATTGAGCGTTTGGTCGAAAGAACAATCAACAAAGATTTTTGCATAATTTCAGATGAAAAAAATTTTGTTAAAGTTCTTATAAAATTAAATTAATTTTGTGCTTCATGTTTTTATTATTCTTGTTGTAATCTATTAGTATACAAAATTCGTTATTATCAACTTATTATAAATTTATAAATTAAATGAATAAATAAAATTATTGTATACCGCAATTAGCCCACCTAGACATTGAATAATTTTCAATTGAATCTGTCGTTCCACTTGCTGATGGATACGACGCGTGTCCTCTGGGATGACCAGATCTACCTTCTGGGTGACATTGACCTGTCTGCGACATATCAAGCACATATTTCGCATCTCGTGGCGAATTACCTATGTATCTTGCTCCTCCGAGCATCATCCTTACTACTTCATCAGGATTGTCACCATTCATCAAAATAGATCTTATAATTTGTTTTTGATAACGACGTATCGCATTTATTGTTTTCCGTCGCAGTAATACACTTTCTATTCCCGTTTGCGATGCAATCGCATCATACAGACAATCATTTTCATTCCCACTCGAAATTTTTGGATTTTTATTACCTAAAAGCATCCAATGACCTATCTTCAATGGATGCTTTTTATATTCCAGTTCTATTATTGATTTGTCTTTGTTTTGGCCAAATGTATAAATTATTATACCCTTGTGCCATATTCTAATTATTTGTTTTAATATTTTACTCAATATTTTAACATGGATTAAGCCGGCTGCTTTGTTAAAAATTAGATTGTTTACTGTCCTTTGACAATCATCGTATATTTTTTGGCTATATATTTTGTTAGCTCCGATTTCACTGTTACAAATTTTGAAGCAATCATGAAAATAACCGTTTCGAAACTTTAATTGATTCATTTTTTATTAAACTTTTCTCTTCGTGAATTTCATAATTTAGGTATCAAAACTGTTAATTTAGACACTTTCAGAACAAAATTTTAACTTTTTTTATTTGTATTTACATTTTTTTACTTTAAATTTAAAATTCGTTTTTTACTAAAATTTTGATACACTGAAAATAACCTGGAAAGTAATTTTGAAATACGATTGTCATTTTTATTAGTTTTTTACAGCCAGTACATTAATTTTTTAATAAACAACAAAATTAACATGTTTACAAAACTGTCAATATAAATATGATTATAAAAGAATTACAATATTTTATTGAAAATGAAAAAAAAATTGTATAGAAATATTATGGAAATTCTTGCAAAAATTTAGGAATTCTGTAATATTTCTTGTGAGGTTTCCATACATGTAAAATGCTCATGAAAAAAATTGTGCGTAATTATTTAATAAACATTATTAAGATGTTTAGTAAATAAGTATATTTCTGTAAAATTTGTGCATTATTTGTGCAGAAACTTTTGTAAAATTTCATTATAAGAATACAGACACGTTACTTGGCTGCTCTGTTTATACTAATTAGTTACACTACCCGGTTGAATATTCATTAAATCCTTGGAAAGAATGTCAAAACAAAAACATCGGCTTTCTCATCATATTGTTTTTTATAAAAATGTTTCATTACAAGTGTGACGCTGTGGATATTTTGACGATCTCCATGCGTTTTTCCATCAAGCCATTCTTGGGCTTCTGGTATATTATCGTCATCTAATTGATTTCTTGAAATAGTTGCCGATAATTTTTCCTTGATTTCTCCTCTATCATTATCTCCATTTAAATCTTCAATAACATCTTGTGCTGCATCAGATTCCAGTGCTAAATGGGCCACAAAATCTTGATCTGATCTTGATAAAAAGCCAGTTTTCTTGCTTGTCTTTGAATAATTTTCGACAGATTCATATATTCCACTAGCGTTTGGGTCTGATGCATGCCCGCGAGGGTGACCAGATCTTCGGTCTGGATGAGATTCTCCCTTCTGAGAAGAATCAAGTATCTTTTTGGCATCTCTTTTAGATTTTCCGTTATATCTCGCTCCGCCGCGTACGTTTTCTGTCCATGAAAAATTGAGATCGTATAAATTTTAAAAGTAATAAGTATTTTCAATATAAAACTTATTTTCATAAATTGTGTCTGGCTCGAACTATCTATATCTACTTAATAATAATTTTATCTAAAAAAATCCTACGAATTTTTATAAATTTTTATTTATTTGGTGTGTTTATATTATAAATTCTATTAAAAAAAACAATTTTTGAAAAAGTTTGTATAATTAAAGACAGCAAAAAAACTGATATTATTGATATATTTTCTTTAATATTCGTTTACTCAGCTCCATGGAAAAAATTGGCGCATTAATATTTGTTTTAATTTAAAAATTTTGTCATTTATCATAAAAAAATCATAAAATTTTATTCTTTAGAAGATTCAATCATTGTACCCCTTATCGACCACCATTATTGTCGTTTTTTCTTTTTTCAACTGTCACAGTTTAAACTAATTACTTATAAAAATTCTTACCAATAGAATGACTAGATAAGTTTTTGTTAGATAATGGACAGTTTAAATTACGTCTTCTCAATTTTTTTCTTATCCTTGTTAATGTAGATTTTCGTAATTTTAAAGGATCAATGCCAACTTGTGTACTAACGGCATTAAAAAGGCAATTATTGGGATAGTTTTCTTTGACTTTATAAGGTTCCTTTCCATTCTTTAAAGTGAAATGTCCAATGGACGAAGGAAATTTTTCAATATCTTTTGTAACGTATTCAACATCGATTTTTTGACTTCCCGAGCATTTACCAAAAGAATTTATGATTCGTCCTTTTGACCAGACATTGATAGATCTTTTCAAATAATCACTCAATTGGCGCAGGTGTATCGAACCAGCTGGTCCATAATAATTCAAATCTTCAATATTTTCGTTATTGTTATTATAATTTTTCAAAATCCGGCCTGATTTGTTTATTAAATAATTTCTAGAGAAAAATTTGTTCTGTTTTTTTGAAAATAAAAGTCTTGATTTTCTAACCATTCTACAAGAATTTAAATGATATAAAAACTTTATCTTTCATAAACTATGCATTAAAAAACTTACTTTATTTAAGTTTTCTTTTATTTTTATAAATTTAGATGTTTTTTTTTGCATTTTAGAATTTTTAACTTATATTGTATTGCATACTTGAAATTTTGAATTAAGTTTTAAATAAAATACTTTTTAAGAATTTTGTAGGTTACTGCATATCAAATTTTTGTTTCATTTGTGCACAGTTATTTTATGCAATGATAATATATGTATACACAATGTAATATTGATAACGATTTATAGTTACAATAAGAATATTTCATTAATATTTTTACAATGTTATTATTTACAAAAAAACTTATCAAGTTTCTTAACATTTTTGTTTAAAGAAAATACTTATGTTAAGTTTAACTCTCGTAATTTACTTTGTCGATTTAAAAGTAAAGTAAGGATAAGTATAAAATAAGTAAAATAAGGAAAAATTAATTTTGTGTTGATAAAAATTAGGATTTATGTAAAAATTACTATTTTTATATGAACTTTAATATTCTGTGAGCTTAAAGTTAAAAATAATTTTTACCTATGAATTTGTTAATTAGTTTTAAAATTCTGAATTTCTAAATATTCGAGCTTAACTATATTTTGGAACATTGTATTAAAAAAAAAAATATAGTTGATTTTAATTGTCGTGTTAAAAAAGCCAGAACTTCAAATTGTACACATTTTCAACTTTTCGTATTATATTCGAGTTCCGTTTATTTTACACTCCCCTCGTAATTATTTTTAATACACTAAGTACATACTTTTTCAAAAAAGTACGCACTTGTTAAAAAAATGTATTAAGGTAAAACGTTTCAAAAAGCATGTACTAAATTATTTATTTTCAACAGTGAATATAACAACGACGTCTCGTCTTTTTTCTTTCAAATATATATGTATTTGAAAGAAAAAAGACGAGACGTAAATAAATTTCATGTAAATCTTATATATAATTTTTCTTTTTTACGTGCAATTGAAAATATAAAATACTAGTAACATTTATATGAATCTCATTATAGGTAAAAATTCGCCTATTGCTCTGTTTAAAGTGAGAAAGTTTTATTAAAATTTCTACTTAAATTAGATCCATTCATTTTTGTATGAATAAAAAATATAAAACAAACTGTCTGTTCACGTAATGATAAGCAGTAAAAAAATTTATTAAAATAAAAGACTCTTTTATTCATTCATTTTAACATAACATTATCACGTACTTTCATCAACATCAAATAATAATGATTTGATTTGTTTTTTTCGTGGAAAATATTTAAAATATTATTTACAATATCTAAAATACAAGTGGTAGAATCTGTATCTCCTTTGTTAATATGTTTCGTGATAGCTAATAACCATGGCAGCAATGCATATCCATTCACAAGAATTATACATAGTTTGGATAATTTTGTTGCTGATCTAACTACTTCCAAAATGAGTTTCTAAAAATAAGATATAGATGAGAATTTAATATAATTTAATGAAAAAATAAAACGTTCAATTGTTAACGTTATTAACAATGTATACCTTTGTTTCTTTATCTGCCAGTACAGATATGTAAAAATCAAATAACATTTTGAATAAAACGCACTTTAATGCAACATTCATGTCGTTATCGGTTTTCAATCCATCGCGAATAATTTCTAGAATCCAATGTCTGTGAGCCTTGTACTGGATTTCTGAACTATGATATAATTGTAAAAATTCAGGAATGGTATTGAGATCTAAAGCTGGTTTAGCCATAAGAAAAGCTTGCAAAGATGAGTAAAGAGGATCTAGAGGTTGAGTCATAACGAGACAAGTTCGTGCAAGAAAAGTTGCAACAAAACCATTCAATTGAATACTTCCTAAAGGCGACTCTGTGTTTACAATACCATTGCGTAATGTATCGATGTAATGTATCCAAAGTAACTTTTCTTTTGAGCTAAATATGCAAAATTTTTTATATTTAACTATATCAGTAAAATAAATTTTAAATATCTCTGATGAAAAAATTTTTTGTAAATAAAATGACAAACCTCGTAGCATCCAAATGAAAATAGAACCTTGAAATAACAGTAAACCCAGCTAAACGTATTTGTTCGCACGTACTACTGCAAGCCATAATTGAAAGAGCCAATGCACCACTGTGTATTACTTTATGACAAGCAACGAGATTATTTTCTGCTAACAAATGTGTAAATACTGGTAAATAAAATGCGGGATCGTAAACCTGATCCATTGATTCAGTGCTGTCTATTGTATTAAGTAATTCGGTCTGAAAGTATTATTATTATAATTAAAATTTTGAAATAAAAAGAATTTGTATTTTAATAATGTTTATAAAAAAACTAACATTTAAATTCCTTTTGACAGGGAAATTTTTTATGGTATTATTTACAATTTCAGGTACAAGTAAGTCAAAAACTTGCGACGTAGAAGGTTGTCTCCATAAAGCTGTGTCAGTTTCACCTTTTACACTGTAATGTGAAGCAGCAGCATCACCCCAGAGATAAGGACGATAATTTTCTAATTTAATTCCATTATTTTCATAGTGTTGAAGAATCTATTGCATATTTTTCGTAAATCAAATATTAATTTTAAGAAGATTGAAAAATTTTTTATATTAAAAATTACCTTTAATATGTATTGATCGCTTGAAGATAAAGTAGCTTTATACGAAGCTAAATAAAGTGGAACATGAGCTAACGACATTATTGAATGATTCTTCCTAACTAAAATCCATAATAATTCAACAAGATCACCTAAATAGTAAAAAAAATATATTAATACAATATTTTTATTTGAAGTAAATACATAATATTGATTGTATTCTTACTTTTTATGTACACATTACTTAACATAACATTCATAAATTCTGAATGTGATGTAGTCATTTCAAAAATAGTTTTTACATATTCTTCAACACTATTATCTGTATATGCAACACTACAAGCAGCCACTAAAGCTTTCAATAGAAAAGATGTTTCTTTCTTATCATCTTTGGTGACTTTAAGAGCTGATTTTAAAATAATTCGAGTGAATTGAGGCCAAGAATAATTTTTATTCAATTCCTCAAAAATAAAATTATCTTTTTGTTTTAAAATATTTATAGAATTAATTAATGTTTCACAAAGAAAATTTAATTTTTTAATATTTTTGGAGTCTTTTTTTAATGATGTCACTATTATATGAAGAATTATTTGGACAAAATTTTTCAAAGCATCTGGATTAATTTCTACACTTTTTTTAAATAAATGATTATATAAATATACATGTTCCTCTTGCACTAAATCCAACTTGTTACCATTAGATAATATTATACTACAAGTCTCATTACATATTTTTGGATCTAGAAAGACAAAATTTTAAAATATAGAATTAGATTATAAATACATTTCATTTAATAAATTATAAATGTGTTTACCAAAACTGTTGTCAATTAAATATGCTACAGCATCTTTATTTTCTCGTATCCAAGAAGTTTCATCAGTTTTTGGATCTGTTAAAAATTCAATTATATCTGACTTATTGTATTCATATAGCTTTTTAAGAAACTCTTGATCCCATTTATTCTTAAGACTACTAGATAAAATTGAAAAAATAAAACATTTTTGTTGAAGAATCTCTTCACTAGTATTTACATATTTGATGAATGCTGTAATAAATGTAGGTTTTCTTTCCGTGAATAAATTTAATAATTTTAAAGCATTCATTTGTAAATTAATTTTCAACAGCATTGTGTATGTTTCTGTAAATAATAATATAATTGTAAAAATTTATTCAGTAAGAAATAATTTTCAATTATTTATTTTGTATATCAGCAATAATAAATGAATTTTCACTTACTTTCATCAACTGCTGAAATACTATCAGGAAATTTTAAGAAGTACTCGTATAAACTATTGACCCATGAGTCCATTTCGTGTTTAAGAGGAACTTTCAATTCAATTAAGTAGTTAAGTATTCTTTTTAATAAATTATTTTGTATTGCTATAGGTGAATCTGATTTATTTTCAATTTTATTTATAGAATATCTATTTATTAGATCTGGTATGACTGTTGCCCAACTTGATAATGTAGATTTATCTAATGTCAAAAATTTGTCTTTTTGTAAACTCATAATTTCAGTCAGCAAGTCATTTGCAGTAGTAACATCTAGTTGTAAAAGCTTAATCAATTCTGCATATATTTTTATATCCTTTTTTGAAATACTGCCTTTATTTTTTTTAACAGCAGATTTAATTTGCATGATAAATTTTTCTTTGTATGGATGTATAAATTGTAATATTAAAGATTGTTTATCAATTTCAAAAAATAATGTTAAAGATTTAATCAGTAAAGTTGTAATTACACATTCTGTCATATTATCACTTTTATAGATTCCTTTAAAATATTGTAAAAGAACTGGATGTTTGAAAATATATTTAGCACAGTCTTTGAGTAAATCATTGGCGTCAATTTCTATTGAATTAGCAATTTTCAATAATGATAATAAAATAGTTGTATAAACTGAAACGTTTTCCAAGTTTACATTAGATTTCCTTATAATTTGGGTTAAATAGAAAATTGTCATTCTAATTAAAGCTTTTAGTTCAAAAGATGTCAATGTATAATTTTTTGTTGTGCCATCTATTTCTATACACAACTGCGCTTCTTTTACATCTATTGTGTAAGATTCAGAAGAATTTAATAAAACATTACTGATAATTCTGAAAATATTTTTTGTATCAAATGGTTTTTTGATAGGAACTGGAGAATTATTATTTGACCAACTAATCAAATACTTATGAGTTGGGACTTTCAATTCTGCAATTAAATTAATGAAAGTGTGCGACGAAATTTGAAAATGTAATGAATGAGTCAAAATAATTGACATATAATTCGTCAAAGTGTTTGAAGAACACTTTTTTAAATTTTCAATTGCAGCGCATAAAAGTAATGGTATTGAAGTAACTGGCAACATTGAAGATATAAATTTTAAATCCTCGATATTTCTTTCACTTAATTCTGAAATGCATGAACAGATGTATGATATTAAAATATCTATACTCATTTTATTTTATATATATTTTTTTAAATATGTACCTACCATTAAAAATATCTTCCTGACGATTAACATCTATAATTTCATCTCCAGTATTTTCTTCAGCCTTGTGTATCAAAGAAATATATTTTTCAGGATTTTTAGAAACACGTTTTATAATTTTTATAATCCAGTCAGAAAATTCTAATCTGTTTTCAAGACTTTGAAGACAATTAACACTTTCAATCCACAATTCAATTTGATCATTATATCCTTCAAATATTCCACATTTATTTAATAATATATCTAATGTCTTACGGATTTCTAGGTCTAGTGAACTATTTCCATTTCCCATTTTAATGATTAAAAATGATAATGCATCACTAAAAATATTCTGTAAATTTAAAGATACATATTCAGTTATTTTAAAATTCAAATAATATTCTTGTTATGATAAATCTTACTTCGTTTAAAGAAAAATCCGATATACTTGTACTCAAGACGATTTTTAAAGCTTTCACTTTCATGATTGTTAAAATTTCTTCTTCAACGTCTTCCATGATGGACAAACTTGTTAATAATATGGCAGGTTTAACTTCTGAATTTGAAAAATTTGCCATTAATAAAATTTCTGGACAGATCTCATTATAGGCCTCTAAAAGCTCTAATATTTTTAATAGATGATTTGGAACTTCAATATGTAAATCTTTTTCATCAATATCACAATTTTGAACTTCTGATTGTGGAGAAATAGCTATGTTCCAAAATTTTAAAATGGATTCAAAACTTAACAAATTCTGTTAAATAAAATTTAATAAATAAATCTAATGTTTCATAATTTCCCTTTAATAATAATTGTATTAGTAATCAAACTTACTTTCATAATATGCTCTTGTAAACAATTTTTAAAAACGATACTTTCAGTTGTATCTAATTTAATTTTTTCAAATTCTAATATGAAGTCTTGAGCTTTTTTTACCATAATTAATACTAAATTAATAATTTCATTATGTATTGTAAGATTACTATGTTCCATAGATGGGATTATTGCACTTTTTACAACTATTGATGGTACAATTAAATTTAAAATAGCATTTGCTAACTGTAATGTTGTCATGTCTGTGGGAGCTCGTTTAAGACAATTTTCTACATCGATATTATTGATTATCTAAAAATAAATCATATAAAATACATAATTCAATATACAATAAAAATTTTTCAAATTTTATTTTACATAAAAGTGATAAAATAATAAAAATGAATTATTTAAAAATTACTTTTGCAATGAATTGTATGACTGCTATCCATTTTTTTGAAACTCTTGGTACTAAAAATGGTTCTGTATAATTCAATTGTGATTTTATTAAATCTGGACATGCTGCTAATATTTTAACTATTAATTCTGATGGTTTGTCGTATTCCCAAGCCTTATCCATGCTTTGCAAAATTGTATTAATTAACTGATTATGACGACTTGAATCTGATCCAAGACTTTTGTCATAAAAAGCAATGCCATATCGATTGGAAGTCAACAAAGTTATGAGAAATTCATGTACAGCATCTACTGTAATCTAAAACAAAATAAAGATTTTAATTTTAGTCATAAATTCTTACTTAATTACAAGTTAAATTATAAATATAATTTTACCTTTTTTTCTTCTGGGTCAATATTTTCTGTTAAAGGTTTCTGTTTTTTAGGACCTGGCCAATTTCTGGGTCCTTTCCAGTTATATAAATTAACAATTGCTTTAACAACTGGTGTTGAGAATAAATGTAATTTTAGAGTTTTTGAAATTCCAGGATTTTCCAAAATGTATTTCTTAACAGTAGTCAATACAAGTTGAACAAGATCAGAATAATCATAAATTAAGTCAGAAAAAATACTAGAAAGAACCCCACGTTTTTCAAGTAATGCACGTATATCAGAAGCATTACCTTCAATAAGAAAAGCAAGTATAAAATGTATGAAACATGTTCTTACACTTTGAGAATCTGTAGGTTTACTCTGAGAAACTAATACATCTACAAGCTGCGAATGTAAAGATAAATGATTCAACAATTCACGTGGTAATGTTCCACCTACAGAAACTACTGCAGCTAACAACTTAAGAACAATTTTACGATCTTTTGCTTTCCCTTGGGTAGAAAGCATTGAATGTATTGAGGCCAGATGCGTGTTAATTAAATGACGACATGCTTCTGCAGCACTTGATTGATTTTGAGGATACAATGCTAAAATTCTAAAAAATTAATAACTTTTAAAATAAATATGTAATTAATAACATGAATTATGTTATCATATGAATTCATTAATTTTAATTTTTTTTTAAACACTAATTTATTTTAAAAGTTTTAAAAATAGTTTAAAAATTTAAATAATTTTATAACAAGTACAAAATTTTATTTTGATTTTAAAATATTTATCTATGAATTACTCACTTCATCAGAACTATGTGCATTGCTGTAAAAACAGTGGCTGCATTGTGAATATTTTTTTTCTCAGATGTATCGAGCAATCGAAGAATCTCTAATAGACTACCACCTGCTTGTAGATAGTCTAGAGCTAAATCATTTTTATTTTGTTGATAATTACATATTGTGATAAATTTTTGAAGCACACTAAATCCATCAGAGGAGTTAAATGAATTTCTCAAAAATTTGCCATTATATTTATTTGTTTCCCCTTTTGAAACTTTAACTTCTTGCATATTTTCATCATCCGAAGCATCAGATTTATTAGTATTTTCAATATTATTTTTTTTATTTGTACTTTCTATTTTTTTTGTCTTTTTTTCACCTGGTTCAGATACATCTTCAGTTTCAAATTTTCTCTTCTTTTTCCTTTTTATATGTAATTCATCACTTTTATTTACTTCAGTTTTAGATTTTTCATTATCCATATTTTCGTTATCCAAAACATCAGATTTATTAGTATTTTCAATATTATTATTTTGCTCATTTGTATTTTCTATTTCTTCAGCTTTTGTATTTTTTTCACCTGGTTCAGATACATCTTCAGTTTCAAATTTTCTCTTCTTTTTCTTTTTTTTATGTAATTTATCACTTGTATTTATTTCAGGTGTAGATTTTTTACTTGTTACTAACATTTCTAATTGGTTAACGCTAAACAATAAGTATCATTATTTATTGTAAATCATTGAAAAAAAAAGAATACAATTTAAAGAAAATGTTATTAAATTCATAGAAAAATTAATTGATTACATTAGATAAATTTTACAGAAAAAATTTACAATTATACGGAATAGAAAAATTAAGACAACATAAATGAAATTATTAACAATACTTCCATATTTTTATTCACAATTTACTAGGAGAAGAAAAAAGATAATTTAAAAAAAAAACTTTGATTCTTCAATTTAAAATAATAAATTCATTTATAGGATAATTTACAATACTTATATTAACAAGTTTATTAATTTTTAACCCATTATTTTTAATTTCAACGTACCTATATTATTAAAATTTCTCCAAAAATTATTGCATTCAATACATTTTTTGTATTTAATTGCAAATAAATAATCAATTCTTATAAAATATGTAGACAACTATTATTTAAATATTAAAATTTAATATATAGCGGCATTTAATATCTTAACCTCGTTCGTAAATGATCGCAATGAACGCACGTGTTTATATTGTGTATATGCAGTGCGCAAGCGCAATAATGTTAAATCGCCATATGTTTGAGGCTACTTTTACATGAAATGAAATGAAATAAAGGTTTTCGAATCTACAGATAGTGTGGCAATAAATATAATGGATTTACTTATATTGATAATGACGTCACATTTTTTATTTGCATATATGATAATGTTTATATCTTGCCTCGTAAAACTTAAAAATAAAAAGATTTAAAGGAATCACATTAAATAAAAGAATTTATATAAAAAATAGAATTGATAATTTAGAGTAAACTAAAATTTAATTTAAAATTTATTTGCAAGATTTAATTTTAGATTTTATAGTTTTAGTACACAAGTATTGCCAACTAACAAAACTATATTCAAAACATACATTACTCTATAGTTATTCTTTGTTTGAGAATTTCATCACACTATAGATCAGAAATATATATATATAGATAGTTCTTTCCGTTTGATTATAATATATAAGTACTATCACTTCTGCGTTAGTTCATCTTTACCGGTTTCACGGTATGGTGCGTATTTAAACACAAGTTGTAATTATACATACAATATAAAAAATAAAAATAGTTCAATATCAATATTTTAAGCTTTAAAAGCCTGATACTTTGAAATTAACATCATTTGAAAAGTATTTAAAAATTTTATTTTTCGTGATTACAGTGCAGAAAAGAATGTGAATCTCAGTCAAACTAGTAATAAAAAATACAATAACAATCGATTGTATTTATTTTACATTTATTTTATTACAATAATTGTAATAGAATAATTATTCAAGTAAGTTAAAAAACATTTGAATAATTAAAAGTAATATTATGCTATCATACATATGCAATATTTATAAAATTGGAAATAATTTAATTTCTTTTAGTATGTTTACTGAAGCTCGACCAATAAGTCTTGGTGTGAATTTTATTCTTATGATGATAACGCTAATAGGTAATAATATAAGATTCATGAATAACTTCAAATATATTTAAATCTAGCTGTTTTTACAAAAAAAGTTATAATACCTATGCATTATTACAAAGTTTTAGTCTTTCCTATACAATCTATTATTTTATATTATTGATAATATTTATAATTTGTTTATTACAAAATTATAATTTAATTTTTATTTAGCAAGTATCCATTAAATATATAAAAAGAAAATATGTATAAAGCAATCTTTGAATCATTTTTTATTTTGTTTTTTATTTTATTCAGCATGCATCCACCAACTATATGGAAAAAATATTTATAAAGCAGTTTTAGAATCACGTGAGTTATAAAAAATATAATTTTTCCTAATGCTATTTTAAAACGTAATTAATTTATTTTATTTTTACAGTAAATCTAATTATAATAACTTCGACATTTTTTGTATGCTGTGCAATTTTATTTAAGATTAGATTATTCATAGAAGAATTATTTTATGTTAACTCAGATTATAAAAAAAATTTGTTTTTGGTCTTGCAAGCAACAATAAATTTCAATATTGCATCTTGGACTGTCATAGCAATTGCCATTTTTTCATTCTTGGTAATCGATATAAAATTTGTTTATGTATTTTATACTTTTAAACAAGTAATACAATAAACATTATGATATTTTTAAATTTTATTCTAGATTTTATTTATTCATTCAAATTTTGGAATAATGCCAATGATTCAGATGAATCCTCTAGCAACTTTATTAGCATTTGCTTTCTCTTTAGTTTTATTGTATTCAGTAGATATTGTAAGTAGAGAATTTAATAATTTTGTTTATTGATATCATTAAAATAAATTAAAATTATTCTATTTTAGATGGAATGTAGAACAACAAAGGTTGCAACCATCTTTTCTTCTGGTGGTTTAGATCCTGGCACTGCAATGGCATCCAGCTATTTTTATGGATATTTAAAAATTATGCTGCCTGCAAGTGGTGGTAATGAAAGATTAGGTGAATGTAAAATATAAACTATTTTGATACATGAAAATATATATAAAATTTATTAATTTCTTGAATTTAAATAGGTATTTTGAGTTCCTTAGAAACATATGAATCAAAACAAGGAGTTAAAATACCTGTTAAGAAGCTTTTTATTCTTATCCCTTCATCTTCATATATTCCGCCAGATTTAAGAGAAGTGTCTGACAATATGTTGGAAGCTGCAGGGGTAACAAACAATTTTATAAACTTTAGATAGTGAACAAAATTTAATATTATTAAATTTAAATTTATTTTAGAAATTAGAAACTATAGCTATTGATAGAGCAGGTGTAAAAGACCGTACTTATCATAATACGGTTTACAAAATTCATAAGAAAGGATCAAACCAAAGTGACCCTGTTTACGTTGCAACAGAAGGAGCAACTCCGCTGAAAACATTTTTAGAAGTCCAAGATCAGTCGCATAGATATGCCCGTAAGTTTGATATTAAAAACCAACTATTTATTTTTGTATGGTAGTATTATTATTAATATTATTTTATTTTTTAGCATTATATAGAGCATATAACCATGAAATTGTAAGAAATTTCTATACAGCTTTACAAAATATTTTAAATGATAATCCAGATTGTAGGGATTATTGTGAACTGGTTTACTATGAAGGTATGAATTCTTTCAACATTTTAGTTTAATAAAATAGATTTATATATTTATTCATATACTAATTTTAATCTTGTAGATTTTGTTGATGGAAAACGGGTAAATCCAGCAAATGTTTTATTACAACGTATAACTTCTTATGTTGAAAATTAATATCAAAAGAGACTTATTTTAATATTTATTTTTGAATATATATTTTATTTTTGAAACAAATCATGTATTTCGTATACAACTTTGCAAAAGCATTATAATGTTTGTCTTCCAAAATTTATGAATATTAAGATAATACTTTATGTATGTAAGTAAATTTTTTATACAAATTTTGTATTTTTGTACATAATGTCAAAGAAATAATGTAATATTAAATAAACTATTTTATTTTCTAATTACTTATAGTAAATTATTTTATTTTAATTAACATTCATTATTGTACTTTACTTAAAAAATTCTTTTAGCAAGTGTAAAAATTAACTAAATCTAATAATTTTATGATTTAATAATTAAATTATTATAATTATTATTTATTTGTTAAAAAAATAGTACTTGTTTATTTTCATATTATTTTCAAATATTTCTCAATTAATTTTTTTCTTAATAATACTTTTGTAAGCTATAAAAATTTTAGTATAAAAGTTTAATATAATTTATTTTGTTATTCCAAAAATATATAATTAATGACTTGTTGATGAGACTTTGTTAATTTTGTTAATATTTAAAAAAGTGTATGCTTGCATTTATACGCGTATAATTCAAAGCATTTATGTAAGTATATTAGTTTTTGCGAGAACATTCTCTACGTTATGCATAAAAATTTTTACTATCGCAATCGGATGTTTTCAACATTGTAACTAAAAACGTATACAAACTTCTTTTATGAATTCACGTTTCTTGATAAAGGCCATGTCATATGTAGATCATATTACGAACATAAAACGCTTAACAAAGCATTCTTTTAACAGTTTCTCTGTTAATAAATTGTAAAATAAAATAGCTTTGTAAAATAAAATGATGACAAATTTTTCTAGAACTTATAAATAATTTAATAATTAAAAATTATAATTGAATTGTATTTATATTTTTTATTATTAATTAATACTTTGCAATAAAAAAGAATTTACTTTTTAAAGTAAACATGATTTCTCAAAATAAAATTTTTATATTAAAATCTATTTTTAAATGGACAATGAAATTAAAATCTTAATTTCTGTGTAAATAAATAATTAAAAATTTTTATTTATTTTTATATGCTATTAAAATTATAATATTAATAGCATAAGAGGGTAAACAAATAAAGTAGACAGTTGTTAAAGTTTTGAAATAGTAATTATTCAACATTAAATTTTAAAAATAAAAGTCATGTTTCCACCAATGGATCTTTGATGACAGTTTCATGTTTTTTTTTCAATATAAAAAAGATACAAGTTATAAAAAAGAAACCTCTTAGATTATTGAGCTTTGACAATATTACATGTATAATTACTATTGGATAGAGAAAAAGAGTCACATTTTTTTAAAAATTCGACGCCTGCAAAAGAAAGGACGATTATTGTGAGCGTGAAAGTGTATTTTTTTCTACAACATCGATTAATCGATTATAATCATACATTGGCATGGATCTGAAAAACCTTTTATTTTTTCAATAAATATTTCATGTCATACTTAATTAATTATATAATCATAATATATTGTGAAAGTTCGGCATGTACTTAAATTAATTGTGAAAAGGGAAATAATCCCTTCGGTCTACTATCTTGCGCATACATTTCTATAATTAATATCCAATTTCACTTTGTTTTAAATTTATTCTTTTTTTTCTCTCACTATTTTTATCTTCAAAATGTCATCCACATTTCTTATTAAAACTTATGCCATTGTTTGCTTAGTCGTTTAACCGTAAAAAATAAAGAGTAAATTACATTAAAATTAAATATTATATTATTTATTAGGCAACTAAAGTCGATGATTCGATAGATAATCACTTGAAAATAGTCAATTATTATTTTTGTTACAATATGTACAGTAAAAATTTTTAATATTACTTAATAGTAATAATGTTAATGCAATAAATAAAGCGAAAAAATTAAAATTATTGTAATGAATCCGAAAAAAAACATAAAAATGAACATATGTACTTCAAACCTATACAAATTAATTCACGTAATATCTTAATGTATAATGTAGCATAGAAAGCTGTAGTCTTATAATATGTGCATTATTTGATTTACATGTTTTGTACTTTCACGTTTAATTGAAAACCATTAAATGAAAAAATTTAAAAGAATTTTTTTATTTTGGAATAATTTAATTATCGTCAACCGTAATATTTCAATATGAGTGACAGCGGGTTGTTTGCTGCTCTAAAGAAATCTGTTTACAGATCAAATTATATCTAAATATATTAAAATTAAAAATAAATAGAAAGAAACGCAGTTTAATAAATAAAAAAATATATGCTTCTTTTGAGATTCGTTGAAAAACTTTTACATATAAATATAAATAAAACCCTAATATCTTGCATTTCTTTCAAAATTATACACATACAATATTTAA
The DNA here is from genome assembly GCA_017163975.1 of Anastatus disparis. NCBI lineage: Eukaryota > Metazoa > Arthropoda > Insecta > Hymenoptera > Eupelmidae > Anastatus > Anastatus disparis. The sequence goes on from JAFFSR010000012.1 coordinate 1,929,442, forward strand.
AAAAAAAGATATTTCAAAACAGTATGACGCAGTTCGCATTTGTAATCGATTGCTCGTTTTGACATTAAAGAAAATTGTGCATTTCAATAAATGTCTGTCGGAATTATGCAGTATATTTAAAGCACAACAAAACTATCTTTCCAAGCAGGAGGTACAATATTTAACGTTTTATTTTGTTTTTTTTTTATTTAAGCATCGCTGAGCTAAACGCATGATTTATATATCTTTCGCTCATTCGTTCTAATTCATGACTTGTGTTAAGCGAAGGTGTTTGCAAAAGCAATCACAATAACGCCGTGTGAGATCAATACAGCGGCAAATCGCATTGCTCTTTGCCATCAAACTTATATTCTAATTAAAAACAAGTATGTAAGTACACAGTAAAAATCGTTGGAAGCGCATCATACGTTTCGTCCGATTAAAAAAACTGTTGAGAAAATATTTTCACGTGTCTTAAATCAAATTATGGGACATCTAGAAAATCAAAATTCATTTCATTCGACAAAGTATAAACTAATATTAAAAATTGTTCTGTAAATAAAAAATTTACATTTTTCAGAATAATTTCTATTATGCTTTTATGAAATAATCTTGCATGTTAAAATAATCAGGTTTTTATGATAATTTGCTACATAGAATATATATTATATAACGTATATTGTAAACAAAAAAATATTTAAATTTATTTTATAATAATAAATTTCATTTTTACAAATTATACGTGAAAAACGAAAGATTTTTAATTTTATGAATTTTTCATAGGAAGACTTTTTAAATTAATTTAATATGTCTGCAAATCTTATTTTAATAAAAAATTTAACAAATGAATATTTAACTGAACTTTGGGTATATCTCTACTTCTGATAGTGACATCAGTCACAGGAAAAAAAAAAGAAATGAATTTTTACATGTTTGCGAAAATAATTCTCAGAATAATTTATTGTCGATTTTATAAACGTACTATCACATGAAAACTAATTTTTATGTAAAACAGTAACGTTTAAAAAATAAATTACTAATTCTAAACACCTGTCCAAATCTTTTAGATGGTCATTGGGAAGCAGGTAACTGCGGACTCAGTATACCTATATTTGTGCTTGCTAACTCCTTACTAATGCAATTAATTATAAGTAAAAAAGTTGAAAAACTAAGATTATTCATCGTAAAGCACAATAACATAAGAATAAGAAACGAAATAAAGCAAAAGTATAATTAAGTACTCGTCTTGTGTGTGTGAACACTTACAAAAAAAAACGATATCAACAACAGAAGTACGTAATGAAACACCTGTTGCCATATCAAAATTATAAGCAATAAAAAGTAAATACAACGAGAAAGATATATAAAAAGGAATTCTCGTGCGTAACATGAAAATATATAACGCTTGATTATATCACAACAGCCGAACACGAATTCCAAATTAGCTTGTGTCTAGTCAAAAGGATTTGCAATTCGCATATTTCGGGCTCTATCAATAGCAACAGTAAAATAAAAAATAAAGAAAATTATTTAAATAAAAAATAAATAAGTATTAAGAAAAAAGTATATGAGAAACTGCAAGCACAGCTGTTTTAGGTACCATTTGTTTTCTTTTTACATATTTTAACGTTGATGCTCAGCAGCTTTGTTTTTTTTCTTAAATGAACAACCCTTATGTGCTCATCTATACGCATACTCGTAATTAAGACATCGAGCTTATGCCAAACTAATAGGAAACGATTTCTTAGATTATAATAACAACCTTGTACATTTGCATGATTGCGCCTCGCAAACGCCTTCGCATATATGAGTGTATTGTGTGCTCTTTACAATGCTTTAATGAGAAAAAATGAACATCTAATGGCATGAATTATTATTACATTTCGCGTCATGAATCAAATCGTCTTTTTCATTCGCTCTCTTTTTAATTAATATTATTTTTCTCTTTGTCACTGGTTTTGTTTAATATCTTATTACCGGATCACATGAATAGTTAGAAAATAGAAAAATAAGTCTGCTTCTGCCTATTTCTTTATCAAAACGGTACACGGGTACAGATGAGTGTTACTTTTTTATTTAGTCGCAAAATCTCACTTCTGAATCTGTTATACTGAAAGTATAATTATCAATGATTCATAAATATGCAATGCTTCAGTCTGAAAGTATGGATATATATTGAGACAAATCGTTCCTTTTTCTGTCGTTAGAATTAGAAAACATTGTGACGTCGTTAATCCGGAAGATGAAACGACCAGCCTTTAATTTAAATAATCTGATGGAATTATTCTAATATAGTGAAAAATTTTGAAAAGACAACTTCAATACACCAAGTTATGAACACTTTAAAAAATTGAGAGCTTAAATGAATTACAGAAATGATAGTCAAATGTTTATAATTTTACATAGCATTAAAGTAATGATTCTGAAAAAAGGAATTTATTCTTTTAGTAGACGTATCGTTATTGTATTTGTGCTCACAAAACTTTATCGGGTTTGACTAGTCGCGGTTTTGATGATTTACATAAAACTGAAAGTCAATTGTCATGAGGATGCTATTAATGCATAAACGCGGTGAAACGACTTTTATTGGCTAATTAAATTAACAAACCAATTAAAATAAATCCTGAAAAACAGGTAAATATATCACATAAAAAATTTTACGCCTTCTTGCGGTCACTTCACAACAACGCATATAAATTTTGTCCAATTTTTTTTAACAATAAAAAACAGAATTTAAAATTCTGTCGGAAAAAAATTATGTGTACTCTTTAGAAGACATACAAAACTCTAGCTGAATATCCTTGATTAAATAATCATGTACTCTTCTTGTTCTTTGCGTACTTAATAAAAAAAAGAAGAAATAAAAGAAAATTATTGGCGGTTTAAACATGTGAACCATAGGCAGGATGTCCACAAATTTTTTCAAACTAATTTTCGCGAGACTTGAGAGCACTCTAATTACACGCTCCCAATAGTCATGGAAGAATGTCATAAAAAACGCATTAACTCAACTAGTCAGTGGCAATCAATTTTAACTCATTTACCCCTATCCAATGAGTACTAACTCGAAAGTATACAAAATTTTTTCAATTAGTCACTTATTTGCAAAAACATTTACAGAGGAATTATATTAAGACAAAATTTTTGTTTAATAAAATAAATCATAATAGACAATAAAATATATTATATTTAAATGTTATTAATATTGCAATTTTTGAGAAAATTAAACAAAATTAAGTTGGAAATTTAAAAAATATAATAAAACTATTATAAGTTCAACTATTAAATTACCAAAGTCATGTTTCATTTCATTTGTCTTAATATACTCCTCTTCACAGCACAAGTATGGTACCAATAATGTCAAATGTATGTATCCCAAGCAATTCGGTTTGAATAAATTTCATTCTTATTCGCATTTTACGCATATAGATAAGAGTACTGCTCTTCATAGTTATTTTTTACTTTTTAAGATCCATACAAAAAGATATTTAAGTTTTAAAGTCCTTAGAGCAGAGCTTTCCTGGGAACTAACAGAAAGTGCGTTAAATTTTGTATCTTATTTAACAATATAATTATAAAATTTATCTCATTGTCCCAATTAAAAAATTTTGCTCTTCAGTAACGCTTTACTTCCTGTATTTTGCCTTATTTAGATGAACGATCTTAATTAATTTTATGAGTTGTGATGGCTCAGTTGCTGATGATATTTTTAAAATATAATTTATATGATGGACTAGCTTCGGAATGCGACTCCTGTAAAAACTTATTCAACAAGCTGTCACAACATGTTTTAGGCTTATACTGTGGGGTGATTTCTTTAAATATCGTAAAACTTCCGAAATATTAGAGGCTTTACAGATTTAATAATTCATTAATTAAAATGTAATGTTTGAAGCTATTAAACGTCTTGACTTTTGATACTGATATTATTTATGCGCATTAAAAAAATAGATCATAGCCATAAAAGTTTGAATTCTACAATAAATTAAATAGGACACATTTAACTTATTTTAGTCACAACGTTTAGACAGCATTTGTAAAATCAACCCACAGCAACAAAGTAACTGGTAATTGAAATCTTGTAATACCAGTGACTTATCAAGTTTACATATCCAGCATATTCAGTTGTACTCCCGGTAGTAGATAATGAATCGCGTTTCTTTAACCTTCTTTTTTATACAAAGTATAATAATTATAAAATTTTTAACTCTAGAGATATAGAGTTTTTTTTCTGTCTTTTTACATATTCAAATATATATATTTATATGTATATGCTAAATTATAAATAATAATTTTTTTCAATAATATAAAAAATAATGATTTCGAAACGCGTTTCAGCGATCTACACCCTGCTCAGTTGGGCTTTACCAATTTTAGAAACGTGGCTTTCAAGCTTCGGTAGATGCTACCAATGATCCTTTAGGTGTATATGCCGTTGCGTTGGGATCCAAATTCGACACAGTACAGCCTGGACAAGGACTTTCGTTTGCACGTATTTTCGAATTTCCTACACGCACATCGTTGCCCAAACGAAGCTTTGACGCCGAACATGTCGGACCTGGACCGAACGAGTCTTGTGGCATGACAGCTAAATCTTGTGCTATTTTAGCCTTTAACACTTCGATCTCTTTTTCTTGTGATCGGATTAGGCCTAAGTAAAATATAAAATAATATCAATATATACAAATAATTGAATTTTAATTCACAATATGAAATTATTTTTAACTATTTTTTTATTAAAAATATCTTTGCTATTTTTCTTTTAAAATGAAAAGTGGTACTTACTCTCCTTAATTTCTAGTTGACGCTTGGCTTCGCCAAGAGCTGAAAAGAGGTCCAGTTTAATACGAGTTTCTGCACTTAAACTGTTCTCCAAATGAGTATTTTTATCTTGCAGCGCATTCAGTGCACTAAGTATAATTTCAGATTCACTATGATTTTCTTTACAACGAGATGCTTCTTTCTCATAAGCTATACACCTGAACATAAAAAAAAATTGCAACATAACAAATACGACAAATAAAAAATTTTTAATTCTGAATTAATTTAACTGAACATTTAATGAATTTTAATAAATTGATTTATGAAAAATGAGAAAAAAATCGAGAATCAATTAATTAAAATCATTTGTATAAAAATAAATTAATATATTTTAAATATTGAAAACACAAGCACAATCTTATTACCTTTCTTCTTTCGCTTTCAGTTCCCGGCGCAAGCTTTTGAGATCCTGCTCCATCTGAGCTCTGCGAGTTTTGCACGCGTCCGTGCATTCTTGACGAACAAGCGGAGGTGGTGGAGGCGGAATCGCGGCACGCGCTTCCTCAGCAGCACGTCGCGCTCGCCTTTCCGAAGCCAACGAAGCTTCGCAAGTCGTACGCTGCCTTCTTTCATCAGCTATTCGTCGCTCCAACGACGACATTGTCTGTTTATCCAGTTGCCGAGCAGCTACCAATCCATGCAATCTAAAAAGTACAAAATTTTTATATAATTCATCAGATTATAATAGTTAAAAAATTTATTATTTTTTAAACAAATATTCTAAAATTTTCTGTTGAATTTTCATATTTTCCTTCATTATTAAATGTTAATTAAATTGTTGTATGTATTACACAAAGAATTAGAGATAAGTGAATAATGAACATTACATTTGAATTATTATTTCAGCAATGTCTCAACAAGCTATAAGATTTGTTGATCTCTTCAAGCTTTAATGTAAATACATGAAAAATATTGAATAAAATAAAAAAATTTGTTTCTGTAAAAATAGGCACAAATATAAATGCAAGCTTTACCTACAACTTTAGTTACAGAATCAATTACCTGAATTGATCATACAATAAGAACATTTGATGAAATAAAATTAACATTCTAATACTTTTGAATTTACTTACTGTTTACAAACTGAACTTATAGTAACAAAACATATAAGTGAAAATAATAAGTCATTGAACTTTGGATTTGAGTCTTTGCAGTACAGGTCTATATTGATGACTTAAGAGTTTTATGTCTTCTTTCTTATTAAGCTAATGAGGCTCACAGAGAATTGAAAGGAAATTGGATAAAGAGCAATCATGCATAAAATTTATACAAATTTGCTATTTGTGTGAAATGCATGTGTATACAGCTGCATTTATCTCTGCAGGGTTTTGCAGTTATTAATGTAATTTATTTTCGTCTAAGTTAAAATTAAAGTTATCAATATTATTATTTATTACACTTATATGTTTCATTTCAAATATTTTTTTTTTAAATTAATTTTGGTGTCAACCAAACAGGAAATAACAATTGATTCTGTAACCTAAGTCTAAGATAAAATATTTATTTATATTTGAATGTAGTTTTACATAAAAAAATTTTTAAATCTATCTAACTTTTTTTGTGTATTTACAATAAAGCCTGAAAGGATCAGCAAATTCCAACTAATAAAAAGTTGCTGAAACAATAAATTGAGTGCTATATTAATTATTCACTCTCCTTTCATCCTTTGTGATCTATACAATATTTGAATTCCGTAATATCATTTCAGAATAAATAAAATAAAATTTAATATTTACTATTGATAATATTTATAATATTTATATTATTTACTAAGTTAAATTAAAATCAATATAAGATTATAAAACTATTACTTACTTGCTTTGTAACTGGTCATTATCGTGCTGAAGCTGCTGAATATCACCTTTGGCTTGTCGCTCGCCATTTAATAAATTATTAACTTGAAATCGTAAATCCTGTTCAACTTGCCGACTTGATTGCAAGTCTGATTTTAGGCGTTTAATATCTGATTCAAGCTTACGACATACTAATAACCTATTTTGCAAATTTAAATATAAATATATTTTTTTCAATTAAAATTATATGCATGATTTTTATGATAAAGTTTTAATAAGTTACCTCTGACAATATTCATCTTGCTGTTTTTGTTGCTCATTTGTTTCAGTAGCCACTTTTGCTTGTCGTCCTTTTCTCTCTCGCTGATTATTTGTTGTACTGGACGCATCTTTATTTTCTTTGACATTATTCCATTTACCTGTCGTTGATCCATTAGACTGAGTTTTAACGGAATTATGTCCAGAACCTTTAATTGATTTGTCCTTTTCGACTTCGTTTGCATCAAAATCATTTACAGAACTGTAAAATATTTTGGAATATGTAAATATGTAGACCTTAGATACATGTTCATTAAGTAAGAAAATTTATTTATAAATACAAACCTAATTCTTTCTATGAATTGTATATCATTGGAAGATACAGTAGTACCATTTGTGTGTGCATACTTTTTGTCATTCTTATCAGATTGTGACAATTTTTCTGCATTATGCTTATTGTGTTGGTCCTCCTGTTTCTCCCATTTATCGAGAGACTTCCTCTGATTGTTTTTAGTTGCACTCTGTGCTTGTGATGATGCTTGTGTATTATTATGGACTCCTCCATTTTGCATGCTCGTATCTACAGAAACATTACCAATTCCTAAATAAAAAAAAATAAATAATTATAAAATCTTATTTTTAATTTTTAGAAAATTTAATTTCTTTTTTCGTAATTAATGTAAATTAATTGTTTTAAATACAAGCTACCTCTACTTTTTTCTGGACTCGGGTTATACTGTGAATTTGGCCTGTGAGGTTGAGATTTTGAACTCTGTTCTACTGATATAGTAGATATTTGTGCTTGTAACTGCACATGTGGTTGTATTTGTTGCTGCAGATTAGCTGCTTGCTGTTCTGCAGGCAGCGCTTGCTGCAATAGTTGCAAATAGAATTCGTTTTCTTTTGCTACATCTCTTTGTTTCCTCTATATAAATAAATAAGTGTTATTAAAATTCTGAAAATATCTTATTAAATTAAATTAATTTTTTTAATTAATGAACAAACCTGTCTGATTCTATAACTAACATAACTTTTGAAACCAAATCCTAACGTTACTACAGGATAACCAATGCTGAAAATATTATAATATATTTTTATAAATTCTAGATAAGATTAGAAATATGATTTTTATATTTTTATATACCAATGAGCCGCAAATGGCCTACAGAGGTCTAAATGAAATGGCATATGACGTAGATCTCTCAATCGTACAGCTGCTTCTATATACAGAAACAGGAGCCACAGCATCACAGTTGGTAAGCACACTCCTTTATCTAACAATACAAATTCAAGTTATTTTCCTTAATCTCTAAAAAGATATAGGTAAAATATTGAAACAATTTAAACACACCTGTGTGCCAAACGTACTGCACCCAAACATATGTACTCGCTGCAAAAAACAGCCAATGTACTGGGATGAAGAAGAAACAAATCATGTCTGATGTGAGTGCAATACAAATAAAAAATACAGAGAAGGCCTAAAATACAAAAATATATTATTATTTTTAATGTAATAGGAAACAGTTGTAAATATTTCCAAATTTTATTTACTTACCAAACCTTGATATTTAAAAGAATCGTAAACACTTCTAAGTAGCAGCCAAAAAGGCCACAGAAATTCAAAACGAAATTCTAAAATGAAGTCTGCCAAAATCACCATGGCCCATAGTAGAAGAAATTTCAGATACAATAATGTACTGAAAAATAAAAAAAAATATTTTTTCTAAAAATAAAACTTCCAAATATTGTTTATATCAATGTAGTCATTACAAATCATTATTGAATGATGTGAAACTTGAAGTTTATTTCAATATTATTTTATAATGTGATAACATCATATCTCTTATCTCTTACAAGTAGGTACATAAAACATTTGAAGACCAAAACAATAATCAGAAGATACTAATTTAAAATCCTATTTAAAAAAAAAAGAAAATAGTTTATTTAGGGTTATCTTATCAGTGAAACATTAGAATTTAGAGATAATCCAATCCAAACAAAGGGACGTGAATATTTGACTAAACAAATAAAAACATTTAAAGATCTAAACATTAACAGGTTCATAATTAAATTTTTAAAAAATGATGTTTTGGTTCTAGATTAACATGTAAATAATATCCAATAGATTTGGACTTTCAAAAAATAAAAGATTATGGAATATAACAAAAAAAATTTATTATCTACACAGAGGAACCGCGAAAGAGAGATAGATGATGCGCGGGTAACAATGTGAAAATTAATTACAGATTATTATAAGAAAAAAAAAACCAATAGGGATGGATTTTCTACTTCATTGTCGTCCGCTATGCAAAAAAAATAAGCAAAGAAAAGAAAATTAAACAAGCGTCTATATCGTATAGTTTTTTGGTTATTTTTAAAAGAAGAGAGAGAGATAACTCGCGCGGCCATTGTGCGCGAAGTCCAAGTTATCTCTAACGCACAGGTTTTATGCAGGTAAATTGCATTTGACGTCGTCGTCATCGCGCAACGATTGTTAATGTATAATCATTAAACTTCATCTTTCGAAATTCATCCAAAACATAACATCAGATTAATCTTGTTAATTTATAATTGAATCGGTGTACGTGAAATAATAATAAAAAAAAGGTCTAGCTTTGCGCCACTTTCTGGGTGAAAGAGTAAGAAAGATGATGAGTGAAAGAGGAGATGTATAGGGCCCACTCACCTCCCGTAGATTCCTTCTGTGATCTTGTTGCGTTTCAAGGGCCTCCGGAGCTTGCCGCACTCGGCATTTCTTCTCTTCATATTCCCCGGACACTTTCCAGCGCGGCCAGGCTGCAATCCTCTTTTTTAATTATAATCGACAATGATGATGATAGCAATGCTGATAATAATAATAACAATAATAATGACGAAGACGACGACGACGAGAACGGCGTCGGTAAAGTTGACGACGAAAACACGAGCAAGTCCAGGGCGCGAACACTACGAACGTAGACGCGCGCGAGCGCGGCGACACACGCGAGACGACGAGCAGCCACGACGACGAGCGCGGCAGCGCACATACAGGAGAAAAAAAACTCGATCAGACCGACACACACTCTCGCAGCAGCACTCTATATAAAACGAACGAGTGAGAGAGAGAAAGATAAAGAGAGCAGAACAGCTCTCTCGTGCTTAGCTACCTAACTGCTACCATCCACACACTGATATACTATACTTGATGATATACACACGCACTATTGCTATATATTGCTCTCTCTCTCTCTCTCTCTCTCTTTCTCCGAGTTCGTTCTGCTACACAGGCGTGCGCAAATATCGGTGCAAATAGAAAAGAAGAGAAGAAAACAACTCGCGGCCCTCCCACTCTTTGCTCTAGGTATACAAACCAGAATAAGAGCAAAAGAGATATATATAATAAAACACGCACGATGCACTATGACGAAGACGCGCGTGTCGCTGGTGTATACGTTGTATTGTATTAATGTATAAGAAAAAAACATACATATATACTTTATACACGCAACTTTATTTCCTCAATCACATCATAAGGTCTTTTGTGTAATACCGTAAGTTTAAAGCGAGAGACGAAGAGTCGAAGCAAGTTCACTTGCACTCAAAGTTTCAAGGTATATCGATATGCCTATTCCTTCGTTCTATAATGTAATGTATAACGTTCGCGCTTTTGTTGTCATTCGCGCGCGCGAGAAATTCAGAGACGCTACGTTATCATTCTGTCTTCTTTTTCCTTTGCGAAACTATATCTCGCTCTTTTTAACCGCGAAGAATCGTAAAACGAGCAGCTGATTGGTGGCTCGCGTATGCTGGCGCGATTTTTTGGATTATTCTTCAACTGATAAAACTACCCAAGTTTCTTATCAGTTGCCGGTACTTTTGTAGGCAAATTTTAGAGGAATAATAACATAAATCTTAAATTTATCAATATTTATATGGTTAATCAAAAATAATTGTTTAAAAATAACTAATTAACGAAAATGTTAATGTTTATTAAAAAATTATTTAAATATGAAATATTTTTTCATATTTAAATTTTGAAAAATGAGTCTTAAACTTATAAAGTACTTTTGTTACTGTAGTATTGTATTTAAATATTTAAATTTTTTATTTTAGATTCAAAATATAATATAAATATTTAACAGGAATTTTCATAGATGGAAATTGAGAACATATTAAATTTTTTTTCTTTTATTTTTATAATGAAGAATCTTTATCAGAATGTTTCATCGCGTTAATGCATTTTTAATTCATGTCACAATAAAATCATTTTATAATAGATGAACTTTTTTTTCCATTCTGCTTGAAGTTCCTTTTTTTTTAATTTACATACACGCTGACAAAGTATCCCATATGGCCATGATCTCATTATAAGTCTATCTTCGTTGTTAGTATTATTATATGCAATATATAGTCGCTGGAGCCGTAGCGTAGCTTCTTTAGAAACTATATATATATATATATATATATATGCAATTTACAGAGAGCAAAGCTACCCCCTTTGCCTTATTAGTGCGATGCTTTTATCGATCGCAGATGTCTCTCATCCGGTCTACATTCTTATGTAGCATGTGCGAGAAAGAGAGAGAGAGAGATAAAATGAGGGGAGAATATTTGTTATATATGGTATAATATTATATGGAACCCTTCTCTCTTCCCTCTCTCGAGGTTGGCTGCGCATACCACCAAAGCGCACTCACTGTATCTAACCACTACAGCTGATTGTCGATTCTTTTTTTTTTACATATGTGTGCTGACTTGTTGATTTATCGTATGCAAAGCTCATTTTTTACTCTAAGTTTTCAGTATAACTAGCTTTTTTTCTTAGCGTTTTAATTATAGATAAATAGAACTTGATAATTTTATATATTTACTTTCTTCATCATTTTCAAGGAATCATAAATTTATTTTCATAGAAAATATAAACTTTTATTTACATAAATTTGTTTATTATAAAATTTAAATCCTATATGTAAAAGACACTATTCAAATATTTAAAAGAAAATGAATTCTAAAAATTTTAAAAGAAATATAAAACATCCACAAACTTCACGATGGTAAACTTCGTTGTACAAGTATATATTGTAAGAAAAAAAAAACAGAGGGGGGTTTCAAATTTCCAGCTCTGGAAGTAATCCGTCTGAACGTGTGCATGGCAAGTTGTTGGTTTTGAAGCTGTATATATGTATGACTTATAATGCTTGCTCCGTGTCTATGTGCTTAAACTTCGCCTTCTACTTTTCTATATACGTATACTTTTTGCCTCTGTTCTTTGCAATTTTTTTTTCTCTCTCTCTCTCCTTATGAAAGATATAATGAGACACAGCAAGAGAGAAAGAATGGCAGTAGGTAAAATTACTGCAGGCATTTCGTTGAGTGTAGGAAGTATTAACTGTTCTTTCATATGCTTTGTTCTTTTCTTAAAAAAAATTTTTTAAATGAACCAAAATCAAAAAAAATTATTTCTATTGTACTTCTTAATATATGTGCGAAACAAATGCTTATTTTATACAAAAATTTTTTTATCAATATAACATATGATATACAATTATTTATAAAAATAATAGAGGATATGAGAAATCACTTTTAAAATAAGGTACGAGGTTTTACAAAAAATTCACTTTATTTATAATAATATTTGAGTAATCTTAGGTAGCAAACTACAAAATTAAAACAATACAATTTTGGAAGTCAGACAACACTTACAAAATGTAAGTAATAATACAAGACGAAGCTATTTTAATTTAAAATTTGATTTTTAACTTTATAATATTTAACATCAAAACATTAATTTTTTGCTTTTACTTTAAAAAAAAAACTTTTTGTAAAATACAAAGCGCACATTAACGTTTGTACAATGTTCTATTAAATTTATCTTGGTACATAAAGCGCTAAAAGAAGATATCGCTCTTGGCGAAATTCTTGACGATGACTAAAAAGAAAAAAAAAATCTAACGAAAATCGTCTTTATTTCTTTATAACTTATCTTTATCCTCCCCCCCATATCCCTTTATGTATATTTTAAGACTCGAGATGACTATTAGATGGCAACAAAGTAACTCTGGCGCTTGCATCCGAATGAAAGCAAAAAAAAAGTATTTCGAGTTCATCGTACTCTTTCATAATGATAAATATAAACGAGAGGCGGGTTTTATTAGCGATAAAAAAGAGGACTAAGTATGCGAATAATGCAATAAAATAATAATATAATAAAATTCGAAGATCGTAAAAGCACAATTGATGTGCTCTTCTTTTTCTTTTTCTTTTGTCACGTCATAATTATGTATAATTATAAAACGTGCTTAACACACACGATATGTAGGATCGAGCTTTTTAGTAATTCACGCAGACTAACGAATGAACACATTTTATCTCAATCACAGGCTTGCGTAAGATCTTGTCTCTCACATGTCCATTTCAAATTGCTCCCCGGTCTCCTCGTGTATTGACGTATCTGTAAATCAGAGATTAATTATCATTTTATTGATTGTCAACAAACAAATCGTTGATATACATTGAATATACATATTCTAAACATTGTTATCTAATAATAATAATAGCGTGAGTTATCGAAATTACGTATTATCAATCATTATTGAATTTGTCACTTGAAATTAGAAAAGTTGATATGTATCGTTAAGCTAATACGAATAGACAGTAATTTATGTAGCTTAATTTACGCGATTAAACATTGAAATAAAATAAAATATAATTTAGTTTACAAACCTTTGGCCGTTGGTGTTTTACTCGACGTATTGCTCTTTAAAAGGCTAGTGGGTATAGTGGGCATAATTTTCGGCGGTGTTTGCGATATCGGCGAATTTCGTAAATTCATGAGAAAAGCTCGCTCGTAAACGATGCGGGTACCTGTGGAACAATAATTTTCAATGTTAAAATCGGACATTAATCGATGCTTTAAATTTATGTGAAACTGTATTCATGTGAATTTTAAAGTTTGATTAATGAAATGCGAAGGTGAAGCGGAAATAAAAGCTCGACAAATTTATTGTTCAAATAAAATTTTGTGTAAGGCTGTAAATTTATTTTTAGAAAATTTTCCACACATACGAAAAGTAAATCCTCTCGTAAAAAAGTCATATTCTAAAGATTAAAATATTTACTATGTAATCATGAAATTCTGTTATCTTTTCATTTAAAAAATAAAAATTTTAAGATAAAATCAGAGTAAGTAATTTACATTAATTTAGTAATTTACATTAATAAAATACATTAATTTCATTTTAAAACTTTGATGAGCTTATATTTTAAAGTTCTTATTATCAAAATAATATAGGTGCCTTCGCAAAATATGACTTAATTTAAGATGCGTGAAATGCATTTAATAAGATTATTAAAAAAATTTTTCAGAAATTCTTTGATTTGAAAATTTTTACAACTTATATTTAAAAAAAAGCATCACATAATACTTTTGCATTGAAAAAGGAAATCGTGTATATGCTTATTGAATATTTTAAAATCCTACTTTGAGATTGAATAGATAAGTCTAAAATGCTCTGCACATTCTATGCATACATCGCTTAACGGCATGTCGGAGCTGCAGCAATCGAGTTTTGCTTTTTTTATTTTATCAATATCATTTTAAATTCTTAAATTAAACAAATATAATGACTTGTCCGCACTAAAGTTATATTAGTACAATAATTTTTGTTAAAATAAAAAATCATTTGGACTTGTTATTTTTTTATGAGCTTGGATTGGAAATTAGATATGAAATTCGACAAACCTAACCTTAAAATACGATATATTGAAAGTTTTTATTATAACTTTGTATGTATAATATTTTGGTGGTTTTCTTGAGTTGTCCGCACTAGAGTTTAATCTTACAAATTTTTTCTTTATAGCAAAAAAACGCAATTAAACGCATCGTTTATTCATAAGTTAAGATTGGAAATATTATTAGAAGGCGGACAGCTTCGTCATGCTCTTAACAATTCATTTGGAAATTCTTATGAACTTTAAAGATGATTACTTTGTTATTTGTAAAATGAGACGAAGCAGTAATATCATTTTCAAAGATGCCATCAGATATTTTAGTCTTTGTTAACTCATTAATTTGAGTTTTTTTTCAATTTTTTCTTAAAACTTTTTAATTTGTGGCATTTGAAGAAAAATGTATGCTAAAATATTTTATTTTTATCAGTTTTGGTACCATTCATATTCATTTTAATGTTCCTATTTTACGAATAAAAAATAATTTTTTAAATTTATGTATATAATAAACTGTTTTTAAATAAAAAATTTTTTTTACATTTTCTATTTATTTATTAACTCAAACATTCATAATTTCGATTATAAAGTTTTAAAAAATTCATGATTTTAACTTTCATTGCATACATGAGATAACACCTTTCGTCATATATTGCGCGCCCATAATTAATTATGCGGTAAAAGATTTAAGCCGTATAAAAAAAAAATTATTGAAATAATTTAAATTATAACTCGAAAATAATTACTGGAAGTATTAAAAAAATTTTAAATACAGATATTTTACAAAGTTGTATAAATATTTGATTTAATTTTTAAAAAAATTGTATTAAAATTACTTATAAATATTGGAAAAAATATAAATTATTTAAATATAATTTATTTATTTTCATTAATTTATGATCGTTTATTAAATATATTATAAATTCAGAATGAAGAACATCAGCAGTTTCGTAAACATTATTTAAGGTTGTTTATAAAAAGAAATCTACATATGTTACAAAATTGCCGTTCGTCACAATTGATTGACCTTCAGTGAAATGAAAATTTCAAAGTGATTATTAAAATTAAAAAAGATTAAAATTTAGTGGCAATAAAATAAAAGTATCAATGAAATAATACAGTTTTAAATATTAATGATCATACAAATCAGATTATTTGAAAATTATAAATCTAAATAAAATAGAAATTTAAAACTAATAAAAACTCTTAAACTTTATTTTAATTTGATTCGCCAAGGAGTTTGTAACGTAACACATACAACATTATAGATTTTAAAGTTATAAAATATTAACTCCTTTTGCAAGTTTTCGATCTGGCATATGTACTCTGTAAAAGAAAAGCTCTGATAACAGTTTCCATAGTCTTTATAGGTATATACATAGCATTGAAACGAAGTTGCTATTACGCAATATTTTGACGAAGAAACATTTCTATCTCAAGTTGTTTCAGTGTATATGTATATATGCATTAAACATTTACGTGTATATACACGCGCACTTTGTGACTTCAAACGTCAATACACACTGATATAAAAAGTTATAAAAGTACCGTTTGTTTTATGGAAGCATATACATTCTTAGCGAATGTCAATATGAAACAAGAGTCGATTGAAGTCGAAAAGTTATGCAAAAAGCAAGGATTTTCAAAGAGATAATAGAAATATGTTTTCTAAAAAATATTTAAACTATTTGAGTAAATATTTAAATATAAATTCTAGAAGAATATTTCAAAAATTAATTTATGAGATTAGCAAAGGAATTAAAATAAAAACAGTTTAACATTAATAGAAATAAAAATTTTTTAAATTTAATGAGTTTTTTTTAACAATAAAACGGAGAAATAAAAAAAGATGTTCAACGAGAAATGCAATTGAAAGATTGCAAAGAAAAAGAAATAAAAGAATAAGCATTCCAGGAAAAAAATCTTAAATTATATGAAAAGTAAACGTTATACTGCGAATTAAGGTGCTTATTTCTTTGAAAGCATATTATACGAATTCTCTAATTAAAATGCTTTTATGCAAAGCATTTTTTAATTTTTAAAATTTAAAAACAAAATTTTATATAGCTTTTAAAGTTTATATGGATATTGTTATATCTATGAAAGAGAAGTACTTGATCTTTTTTTTTAATTTGGGATTAATACAAATTATCATAAAAGATATCTTACAATGTTTCGATAAAACTGTTGCGCGCAAAATTTTCAATAAATCTATTTAAGAATCACGCCCCGGTCATTATATACTGATTGCCTAAGCTGATATATTTATAGTGATCGATCAAAACAATCTACTTGATCTATTTAACTAAACAATATTAAGTAATGTTATCTTTTAGTGCCCGATATGCTTAGATATCAAATGCAAACATTTGTTTTTTTTGCAAAATCTTTTTTTTTAATAGTAATTATTTCAATCAAACATTTGTTTTTTTTGCAAAATCTTTTTTTTTAATAGTAATTATTTCAATCAATTGTAGTTTGTAGTTTTTCTTACCGTTACGAAACAATTTAAAAACAAATATATTTAATAAAGTAACAATTATATACAGAAACTTTATATTAATTTTTTTTTTAACAATAAAACAAAGATTATTCATGAAAAATAGATAAATTACCAACATTTAGTAAAAATTTAAAATTAACTTATTATATTTGATTTTTTTTAATTTGAAGATTGGGAAATAAATTAAGTTATATGCGTTTTTTATTTGTATAATTTAATATTCACGAAATGAGATTTTAGCAAGTGGCAATAAATCTCAAAGAATGAAGATTCACAAGGCAAATTTATCTTGCATATGCTACTTCAAGTTTAAAAAAATATGTACTAAAAATTTTTATCATGATTAAGTTTTTCATGTTTCTTGCGTAAAATTTTGTCGGAAAAATTTAATATACAATATTGGAAACATTATTTTATGAAAAAATGTAAAATTAATGAAAGTTTATAACATTCATTAGATAATGAATTTTAATTATATATGAAATATTCGTGTGATGTATTTGCCACGAAATTTCTATTAATGAAGTAAAGCGAAATGCACGAACGTACCACAAAGAATGACTCATTTTACATTAAATGTTTTCAATGGATAAACAATGCATTTAAATATATATTCAAGGTTGTTAATAAAATATTCAAAATAAACGATAAACTGGATAATTGTATAACAATGAGTCAGAAAAAAATTTATTTCCACTATCGTAATTTTATTGCTTTTCCGTTTACACGAATTCACTATTTTAAGCGAGATGTCTGTCAACTGCATATAGCCATCCGATTTAAAAATCGTTAAATTTTAAAAATTTCGTTTCTTTTGCAAAAAGTAATCATAATTAGAGAAAACCAATGTTATTTCTAAGGTTCATACATCGAATTCTATAAGGAAATTGCAAAATAAATTTAATAAAACTAATAATTTTCAATAATCACAAGAAAAATTTCTGCTTTTTTCTGAAACATCAATAGCTATGGTTTTGTAAAGAGTAATCATACGAAATAAATAAAAATTGTAGAATGGTTTTTCAATGCAAATAAAAATTTTAATCTACGTCTTAAAGGAAAAACGTTATTAATTTATTCAAAAGTTATCAAAGTTTTGAATCAATAATATTACAGAGAACATTGGATGACAGAAGATTATTTGTTGATGTCATAAAAAGTACTATTTAAGAAAGATAAAAAGGTGTTAAACTTAAAAAACAGATAATTTCCATAATTGTAGTGCAAGACACTATTGACCCAATAATACTTAAAATTAAAACGAATAATTTTTTTTCATATTGCCTTTTTTATTTTTTTTTTCGAAATGCGCATCATCATGCCTACTTTCTCTTTTTAATTGACCAAAACAATAGTATGAGCCGTATTAACTTTATTAGCTATAACCTATCATTAAAAAAAATATCAGGCCAGAGATGTTGAATGCCGGAAATCAATATATTAGAGCAAAACAAATACAAAACTACTACCTGAACGTAAAATTAAAAAAAAAAGAAAAAGAGTAGAGATGTAAGATAAACAACAAGCTACTAAATTAGCTCAGGAAAAATAACATTGTTACTAAGATGTTTTTACGTGAAAAGAACTGTAATATTTATAATTTAACTTTATTTTTAATCTTTATATATTGTTTATTATTACATCAACTTGTTTCAGTCACGTCATGATAAAATGAAAATTTTGTAATGGTTATATAATTTTTAATTTTAATTATATAATAAAAAGTGATTACATGCGCCATAAATTGTTATTATCCGAATGAAAAATGAAAATTATGATATAAATATGACTTTAGTGGAAAAAAGAAAATAAAATTAAAATATGAATGATCAAAAGTCCGAGAAAGAATTACGTAATTATTATTCCATGTGAAAATAATTAAATGATGAAATAAACGATGACCAAAACTTGACCACGGACAGAAATATATAAATTTTGTAGCCTTCGTAAGATTTCAGTCAATGTCACGGGATAATATAACCTTGATAGTCACCATCAGATCATCTGCCAGTTGGAGATGGAAAAATTCGTAACGAATAAATTTCTGCGACGTTTTAAAAACTTTTTTTATATATTTCAAATAGACTTTTTTTTTTATTAGTGAAATTGTAGATAATACATAATACGCATAAAAAGCGATTCAA
Source organism: Anastatus disparis (assembly GCA_017163975.1). NCBI lineage: Eukaryota > Metazoa > Arthropoda > Insecta > Hymenoptera > Eupelmidae > Anastatus > Anastatus disparis. The sequence goes on from JAFFSR010000012.1 coordinate 1,948,644, forward strand.
CGTAATAAGTAAAAAAATAAATATTTTTACCACGCGATGTTTTATATTTTCTTTGCAAACAAATTAATCTAATAATTCATAAATATTATATCAGTTTCAATGGTTATCGATCAATATAACTAATATTTACTTTCTAATTTAATTACACTTAAATAATCAATAATAATAGTACATTAATCACATTATAATTTAATATAAAATATCTATCTTTATACAACGTATTAGTCCGTAGTTTTATTATTTACGTATCCACGTGGTAATTTTAGTTGAGGGAGAGAATCCATTTTAATTTTTATTATTTATAAATAAAAAAATAGAAGTTAGTGGAAAATATATAAATACACATCTTTTAAATTTAATCGAAACACGCGTGCGTGTGTATATGTTTGCGCACGTGCCATAAATAACTTATGATTTTATATTTTAATCTAATAGCGTTTCTATTGAAAAAAAATTATATGTTATTTAATGCATATTTCAATATGTTATACACAATTTAGTCGATTTCAACTTTTTCCACTACTTGCTTTTACATTCGAATAAATTTTTTTTTATTTTATTTAATGTCACTGTATTTATGTTATCATATGCTAATTAGTGAGAGAAGTTTTCAATGTATTTGTGAACAAAGCATATGTATCGTATACAGTGTGATGCTTGTATGAATCAGTTGCCGCGAGTGGGATTCGATATTATGGATCCATCGCTCTACCGACTGAGCCATTGACGACCTCATTAAAATAAACTTATATTCAAGTAATTTACTTAATTAAAAAATTCTTACGTCTATTTTTACAACTATATATTTACTTCGTTTTTTTAATAATTGATTTTTCTAACATTTACGGTTAAAAAAAAATAATCGTATTACATCGAAACTGATTGATATCTAAAAAACATGAACTTATACTTTGATAAAATCTACGTATTAGTATTATGATGTTCATTTCTGAATAAAGAGTAGAGTCTTGTTCAAACAATTAATAGAAAGTAAAAAACTTTACAAATTGGCTTGAATTACTAATAGTGTTTGCATCGATATGATGAAATACCGATATATATCCTCATGATTAAATTGACTACATTAAAAATTCTTGTATTGCATGAAAAGAATAAAGGAGCGCATTAATAAAAGATAAACCTCTGCCTGAGCGTTATCGAGTCGTCGTCAAGCATTTGTATATTCTCTCGTGCTAAACTTATCTTAAGGCGCTTAGCGACAAGGTCTATTAGCAAGAAAATCAAACTACGTTGTTTTAAAGTAAGAAAGCTAACGTCGTGTTTGTTTTTCATAGTTTAAAAGCTAATGCTAAGTTAACTGCTAAGACTTAACCACGTGAGGCATGAGCTGATGACTGTATAGCCTCATGTTTTTCTCTCTTTTTCTTTTAACGTTTCTATGTGTGTTTGCACTTGCGAGAATTTTATTTACGCGCTATCCGAAATTGGTGAGCTAAATTTTAAAGACATAAAAAAATTAAAAACACGTGTATGAAAATTTTATACCTTTGAGTCATTGTTTTGATTCTCGCGCTTAGTTATTGTGCACATTATTGTTTTTTTAACTAATACGAGTTTTATCATTACAAGTGTTATTCAATGTAATCGTAAAAAATATAAGCATAAAAACATTTATTTTTAATTTTGTTACTCTATTGTTTATATTTATAAACAGTTTTTAAATAAAAAATGTATTATATATTTTAGTTAAATTGCGAAAATAAAAATATTGATATTTTTATGTAGATATTAAATTTCTTTAATATCTTTATTATTCATTTTTCATCCATTAAACTTATTTTTTTAGGGGGGGGGGGGAGGAGATACAAAACAAGTGATTGTTTAAATAAATTTTTAGTAAAATGAAAAAAAAAACATTTTTTTCAATAAATTATTGTATTTGAATACTGGAAGCTTCTAAATAGAACACAAAACCTCGAAAGACAAAATTTATTTACAAACGAAAGAATATTATCTCATTTAATTTTACAGAATTCAAATATTCGAAAATAAAGCAAGATCAATGGCCTTTCAGAAATATCCGAGATATTAGAATTCAAATACACATAAAATAAAAATTTTATGAAAAATTATAAATAAGTTTAGTCATTTATTGAAATTTAATTTTTATATAAAAGAAAGAATATAAATCTTTATGAATTTTATTCATACAGGAAATTAATATCAAATAAACTTAAAGAGCGGACTAGTAAAATTGACCCTAATAAAACATCATTATAATCTAAATAATTTTTTTTTTTTTTAACATATAAAATGGGATTTTCGACATTTTAATGATTGTATTTTATTTTTCTATATATATATCTGAACTATGCGTATATTGACTTTTAACTTAAATTATTGATTGTTTAATAAGTTCATTTTATTAAAGCTTTAATCCAATGTAAAACTGCAATTCGAATTAGTGTTAATTATACATTTTACAAAGAAATAATAATCTCAAGCTTGTCAATTAATGAGCATCTAAATTAAATCCATGTAAAACAAAGAAATTTGGAAAAAAATTTTCAGCCGGGAAATCAATGGTCCATTCTTTAGGACTTACTTTGTTCCAGTTTCTTTCTTCGTTATACTCTTGTTCTTCGTATCGTATTCATACTGCAACCATTTTTAGTCTCTATAACCAAGAGCGCGCTATTCATTTAGGAAAAGCTGAATAACTATTAGCCTACTGTTTTTTTATCTTAGAAGTCAAAGCGGAGAATACATTTTTAAATTATAAAATTTATACTAATTTTTTAATTATTTATTTTTAAATTCAAATGGTTTAAATAGGTGTCCAAACCAAATAAATAATATTTGCAATAAATTATTAATATTTTAATTTTATAAGAAAAATTTGTAGTTCAATTGAATATTTTCTATTTAAAAATGATATTAGAATGGATTATATTCAAATCATTTTTTAATTCTATTTGTTAATTTGAAATGCAAAATTAACTGTCAACAAAGAGGATTTTTCTGAAAAATTTATAATTAAATTATAAATTTTCTTAATTATCATAATGAAATTTCACAAAATTTATGGAGCATTGTAAACATTATCACTATTACGGTAAAAATTATTGGAGAAATATTGAATTTCGTCCATAGCACGTGTCTATATATAATAACCTAAAAGCATACGAAGTCACACTTTTATAGTGACGGTCACTGTAATTTTTATAGAAAAATTCTCACCATGACTTGGATTTATAAGCACGTGTTTCTAACTTTCAAAGAATATTTTGTTTACGCCCATCAAAATAGAAAATATATTTCATCAAAACGGAAAGAGTTAAGAAATTTGTGTTTGATTATGAAATTTAAAAAATATTGCATTTAAAAAATTTTTGATGATAAGTAAAGATTTAATAACATAAATATAATTGACATAGTTTTAGTATAAAAAAAATAAATATTTTCACATAAAAAAAAATTTTTTTAATCTCTTTAATGTTATTTTAAGGTGCGGTTATACATATACATAAATCCTAGACTATATATACACTCTATACATAAACTCCCCTATAAAATTCCCCTATAAAATTGGCTAAAGGAAAAATAGATGAGTAACTTCAATGACATAAAACTCAAGGTTACGAAGACCCTATAACGAATACTTCTGTCGTTGGGAGCGCCAGATGCTTTGGCACTTCGTCTGTTTCAACTTCATACGCCAAAAAAAAACGCGATATCCCTGATGTGAATGTTTTCCAACCGGCGTGCCTATTTGCGCACACGCATGCCGGTTGTTTTTCGTAGCGAAACAAAAAAAAAGATACGTAGTTTCAAGCTATCTACAATACATGTATATACATTTGGCTTAGTGACACGCACACGGGGAAACTGCGAATGTTTTTTATGCGCATCTACTTTGTGCTTACGAAGTAAAATTGTTTTCGTATTTCTCGATAGCACGCGAGATTGCACGTAACACTAAACGTTGATTTACATAAAAGCTTTTTTTATTTTCTGCTCAACTGATTTTTATCTTTTAGCTTTGATTAAATGAAATTTAGCGTATTTTGTTTATTTGTAAAATTGTTGAATTATGTGTGCACAAGAGAAAAAAAAATTTCGGTTTTGTTTAACCATGCATAAGATTAAAAGTTAAATGTATGTTCATTTACTCTGTCTTACTGACAATAAAACCGGTTATTTTTTTGTAACAAAAGTTTATTGTTTTTTGAGTAATTTTTTCTTTGTTTTTGAAATGTTATGCTAATTAAATTAGAAAAAAATTCTCTTAAACATTATAATAAATTTTTTCTAATTTAATATACATGGAGTGTAATATACACAATTTAAGAAAAAATCGATTGAAAAATAAAAATAATTATAAATAAGCAATTTAAAAAATAAATAAACAAATTAAACAATAAAGTTAATTAATATTTATACAGATAGTCAAAAAATATATATAAAATTTATTTTCTCAATGGAAAATTAAGAAATACTTTTTGTTTTATTAAATAAAACTTCTCTGGTAGAAATGATTCCATTTAATGGCTAGTTAATCCCTAGTAAAAATGGATTTAATGCTATTTCTTGGCTTATAACCATTTTAAATGGGTAAATTTCTACCAGGGTTTATATATACTTTGTTTCGGTCTTTGTAATGGTACAATGAAAGTTTTTTAGTTATACTATATAAGTCAAGAGCTTGAGTCATGAGCGCGTTAAGTTATAGGTTGTATGTATGAGACTCCTCAGTACACGAATATACAAAAAAGGAAACTTTGAATCACATTTGTTACAACTACATAACTTTAATGAATGAAAAAAAATTCTTTTGTTGTAAATGAAGTGAAATTTTCTTATGATATGATAAAAAAAATTAAATTAATATAGTAATATATCATCCATCTATTTTAAATCTTACTTTAATTTTATAGCTCAAATGAAACAAATTTTTTTTTTTAATGAAACTTTAAGAGCAAGTATAAAATAAAAGATCTGATTAAAGAATACGTATATTACGAGCAATTAAACTTTACAGAATTTTATTTTAATTATCACTTTTTTAATAATATTGAGAAAAAAAATTTCATTTTTTCATTATTGATACCCGCATATTGAATAACTATTTACTATGGATTCTAGATACGCAAATTAAAATATTTATAAACGAAAATGATTGAACTTGTTTTTCTGAAATTAATTAAAATGATATTTGATCGTTGAAAAATATTTAGTTTACATTCTCTTTTTTCAGGATATTTACAGTTCATTTTAATTAATTTCACCAATATTGATCATAAAGTATTGAAATACATCAATAAAAATCTGGTTAAACATTATTCAATTATTGATGGTTAAGTAATTACTTTACACCGGTAAACAATGTTTCAATAACAAAATAAAATTAAAATTGTTATATACATTAAATTTATCGAAAAACCAGCACACACACAGTAGCGGAGCCTTGTTACGCATTTGTAATTGCTATATTTATTCAATGCGCGCTCATCATTGACTATGTAATGTATATAGGTAGCGCGTGTATGTGTGTATTCGGACACCGTTCGAAAGATAAGGTTATTGTCGGACGAACCCGCGCTTTATAAAACCACGCGTGTTTACCACTCGTTTTCATCATTACGTAATTACAAATATTAACTTATGTGCTTCGAAATTTTTTTTCTCCTTTGTTATCATTTTTATAACTCAGTATCTTATATTCAAGATGTTTGATGCGAGGAAAACTTGCAAAAATATAAAACTATAGATTTTGTGCCTATTTTAAGAATAAAATTAACTAACAAATAATTTTTTAAAAAATCCATATTTTATTTAAGTTATTAATAAACTAAAAAATTAAAAAATATTTTAAACTTATTTTTTTTTTTTTGGTTTTTGCTTTGGCTTAATAATGAGATGTAAATAATCACCTTCTAGTAGTGATTCTACTTATATAGTGGATACACGTATAATTTATGATCAATTATAGTGAATCATGTATGTAAGAAATAAAATGTTTTGTAAAATAGAAAATAATTTTCGTCTTGACTAAGCGAATTCAAATATTGAAATATAAACAAAACAGCCAATTAAAGACGATGAACTATTTAATTAAAAGCAATTATCTTTTCCGAGCGTTTATTTTTCTTATCATTTGAATTGTTGAAAATTGGAATTTTTATTAATTGCAGGTGGAAATAAATTTTTATTTGAATAAATATTTAAATACTTTTAATTAATCAGTTGTTTCAACAAGCGAATAAAAGGGGCATTCAAAAGTTCTGCTACGCGGATATTTAAAGAACATCGAGTCAAGGTTCACCTTTGAAAAGGTAAACAACAATAAATAAGAGGCTATACGTAAGATTAAATGAATAATTTAAATCCCTTGGTATAAACTCCTATGGTAAATATTTTATGTGATCATTTGATAAAATTACGGTTGCATATTTCTCGGATCTTTCGAAAAGAAGATGAATATAAGTACATGGAAAAATAAGATCAGATAAAATTGAACTAACCTCCTGGTGTAGTCGAATAAAGGGTGCCTCCGGGCGTCGACGAATAATCGGCTGGCAATTGATTTGCGTCGTGGATGACAATCCTTTTAGACGGTATGCTTTGGCTTTGTGTTGCTTGTCTCGCAATTGGTGATGCCGACATATTTATTTTTTTTTATTCTTGACTACTTGTCTTCAATAATACTACCTCAACTTCTTACCGTAAAATTCACGTACTAATGTGCACGAACTTCCGTTTTTATTCTATATCTTTTTTAATACGTACTGCGTATTTTAATTTTATTTAGCAAAAAGCCCAGAAAATTCAAGAAGAAGCAGCGTTGGCTTGTAGCACTGCTGAGAGCGTTATGAGAGAAAAAAAAATGGAAAAGAATAAAAAAACTCGTGGTATGTGCGCGCGGTGTGCAAAGAGCGAATATTGAAAACAAGAGGCCACGATGTCGCGCGCCCTATTGATAGAGAATCGAAGGCGTGTGTGCGCTATATATCAAGTGTATATTTTTCTTTTTGAAATGTTTCTGCTTATATATATACTTATTATATAGAAATAATAGGAAACTATGCACATGTGTGTATATCTACGCTTGTATTTGCTCATACACACACAGCCACAAGCACATATATACACATTTATGCGTAGTAATTGCGCAGGCGCTACAAGCTTAGTAAATATAACGTAATATCTAAGCGCTGGTGCTGCCATGTCATGCTGATTGTACTCGTCGGTATAAAATATCGTCTGCTGCGTAGTACCGCAACTTTGTAGATACTGTCTATATATCAATATGCTTTTCGTCAATATCAACATAAACTCTGAACATATATCTAATGGCGTTTAATTGCACGTGAAATAAAAAGTTATAATAAAAATTAAATTTCAAGTGTTTATTTTATAAATTTTTACAAATCATTAGAAGAATATATTATTCTATATTTTATAAAAAAAAACAAATATATCAGCATATAAATAATATATGAAAATAGTAGATATTAAAATATTTTTTAAATAAAAAAAATTTTTTATTTCATATTCGCCATATTAACAAACAATAAGCATTATAGTTTTATAAATTAGACTTTTTTTTGTATTTGTAATTTTTTTGTAAGAGTAAACTAAGAAAATATGTTAAATTTACCACATTACTGATCGCTAAAATAAAAGATGCTATAACTGAATAAGCTATTAAAATTAAAAAATAACTTGTAAAAATTAATGTATTAACAATTTATTTACTTATTATTTATGTAAATACATTTTTATGAATATTCATAAATTATTTAAAATTGTAAAAATAATTTTTTATTTTAATACTATATATAAGCTTTATTGAACATAAATGTTATATTTTTTATTTTAATACTAAATAAGTTTATTTACTTACAAAAAATACATATTTCATACATAACAATTAATCTTTATCAAATTAAATTTTTATTACAATTTTAAAAAATACTTTATTTTCCAAGAATTATTTTTACGATGAATAAAAATGTTAAACAATTAAAATTCTTTCAAACTTGATTAATGTACAAAAGTTTATTTATTAATTTAAACATTAATATTATTTGAATGTAATATATTGAACAATACTCTTAATTTATTTATTCCTTCATCAAGCTATTTACGCCAATTTATTTAATACTCTATTAAGTCATTAGTTACAATTTTAGTTTTGGTTCAACTTTAGACATTTTGACACTCTCATTACTTGATGTTCCAATGATAATTTTAGTATCTTGATTACTAATTTTCCTATAGTAATTTTCTTATTAAGAAAGCCAAATCCTAACTACCAGCAGGTTTCATCATAATCCACGTTACATTTTATTTTTCTCTTAGGTAATTACTCCTCTCCCGCTTCGCTTCGCTCGTTCGAGCTGCAAACTCCATTATTGGAAAAAATATGTCTTTTCTCCCTAGTTTCATAATGTATACAACTAATTAATTAATCGTTTGAAGTAAAAATCTAATGAAAAAAAGAAAAAGTGACGAGGATTTATTCTTTGCCCAGAAAAATCAGATGCAACACCGAAAAAAATCCGGAGTCCCAGCGGTTCCGTAAATCCTTCAAACGCTATTGTTCGCAAAACCGCAACTATATTCGTATAAAAGTCTAATCACAAACGTTCCATTATCCCTTAACTCGTTGGATTCGATTGAAGTATGCGTGCGTTGATATTAACTCAACAGTATAAGTTAAACGTATATGTAATGCTATATGTTCCATAACCAAAATGCACATGATTATAAACGTAAACGAAAGCGATTCTATCGATATACTATTAGTACAATCCAAAATACGCAACGCATACAGTTACATTAACGAATCACAAAGATTAGATAGGTGCGGTAACATAGCAGTTCACTGTATATACAGCGCACAGCTCTGCCGTCGAACTGTGGCCGGTGGGGGTAAGTGTAATATGATCCGTCAAAATTAACAAACGCGCTCTGTTCCGGACTCGAAAGACAACGAGTCGATAAGGTTTTACACGATATTATTTAGGAAATGAAGCGATTGAAGCGACATAGTTTAACAACACGAGTTTAGTCAACACTATCATACATTAATTCTATATATAAGAAATGGAACCATTAAAGCTTATGGGAACGATAGCTATTTAAGAAAAGGAGAATCGCACTTATTCAAATAGTTGAATGCGATGATGTTTCATATTTACTTTTTAATTAATTGAGTAAATTATAATAGAAATGATGAGAGAGATACTAATACATTATTATATATTCATTGGTTTAATATTTCATTAAATATTTATAGTAAATAAATAAATGTGTATTTATTACTCGCACGCTTGAAAAATAAAAATCGCTGCAAATCAAGTAATATATATTCCATTTGCCATTCAAAATAACATATAAAAAACTTTAGAAATGTAGTCTAGAGTTAGGATTTATAAGATATTTCGAATTTTTAAAATTCTAAAATAAAATTTTTAATGCTTTTTTCATACTAAACAATTATCAATTTTTAATACTAAGTTAATTAAATACTTTTTGTTAGAAAGATAACATATGATATTTTAAGAATTATGATATGTAGGTTATTTTACTTATGTGATTAGTGTAAATATCATATTTAATCTATCAAAATAGTTAATATTTTTATAAACTTTAGTTTATTTTTCCATCAACAACCAGGGAAATTCCTGAAAATTAATTATTTTTGTGAAGAAAAACTTTTAGAAAAAATGTATTAACATTTTTTCGATTCCAAATCATTTGTACAATCTAATTTAATTTTACAGATCGTTATTAAAGTCACCATGAAGTATAATTTACTAAAAATTGAATAAAAAAAAATTTCATATCTATTTTTATTTCATTAACATTGTTTCCAGTCAAGAGGGCTATTTATTTATTAATTTATTCATTCATTTATCCACTTATTTAATTATCAACGAGAGTGAAATATATATGTGATTTACGTTAATTAATTGTTTATAAATTAACAACTTATCTATTTAACAAACAATAACCCATATGGAAAAAATTTTTGGATATAATTGTAAATAACTGTTAATAACTGTAAATAAATGTAAATAAATGTAAATAACTGTAAATAACTGCAAAAAAGTGTTAAAAAATGTGGGAATTGAGACATAAATAACAGTTATTTACAATTATTTACAATTATTTACTGTTATTTACTCTTATTCACAGTTATTTATTTATACTTATTAACTGTACACTTATTTACAGTTATTTATATTTATTTACAGTTATTTACATTTATTCACTTTTTTTCACAATTATTTACTGTTATTTACGATTATTTATAGTTTTTTACAATTATTTGCAGATATTTACATTTTCGAAAATATTCACGAATTTATTCAATAATTTTATATATAGGCGAAAATTTTTAAAAATGTGAATAACTGTAAATAATTGTAAAAAACTATGGGAAATTGTAAATAATTGTAAATAATTATAAATAACTGTAAATAACTGTAAAAAACTGTAAATAACTGTAAATAACTGTAAATAACTATAAATAATTGTAAATAATTATTAAATTATTCACTAATTCAAAAATTTTTGAAAATGTAAATAACTGTAAATAATTATGAATAATTGTAAATAATTATAAAAAACTGTAAATAATTGTAAATAATTGTAAATAACTGTAAATAACAGTTAATAACTGTGAATAACTGTAAATAATAGTAAATAATAGTCATTAATAGTAAATAATAGTAAATAACTGTAAATAATTATTATTTATGTCTCAATTCTGACATTTTTTAACAGTTATTTACAATTATTTACTATTATTTACAGTTTTTCACATGAATTATTTCCATATGGGAAATAATTGATTTAACAGTTTTTAAGAAATCACACAAAAAATCTTGCTCACAAAAAGTGTTAAAACACTAAATCATAGACAAGTTTTCTATTATTTTTTTCATATATGATCCTTAAGAACAGAGGGGCGATTCAACCTATGCTACATATGTATGTATCACGGTGATATGTATGTACGTTCGAACGTAAGTTGGTAACACTGCTAAGACAAGTCGTCGCGCGCATTGAATCGTCTGTCGAACCGTCAAGACCTTAAGTCTCCGTTTCCATGTAGATACAATTTTTGCGCGCGACGACTTGTCTTAGCAGTGCTACCAACTTACGTTCGAACGTACATACATATCACCGTGATACATACATATGTAGCATAGGTTGAATCGCCCCTCAGGCCGGATTCGCTGTCCTTGTCTAATTAGCATTTTTGTTATTTACTCAAGTATTAATCGGTGTATCTGCAAATTGAAGGTTAAGCGCAATAGATATTATTATTACAAATATTTATGCATCAAGAAAAAAAAATCTATCGCTTTGTTTTTGAGAAAAGTAAGGAACGCGAAAATATTATAAACATAATCTTTTACTTCGGCGTTCCTTACTTTTCTCAAAACAAATCGGTAGATTTTTTTTCTTTGCATAGATATTCATAATAATAATATCTATTGCGATCAACCTTTATTTTGAAGATACACCGATTAATACTTGAGTAAATAACAAACAACTCAATAGTTACTCGGTCGGTATCAGGTTTTACTCCGGCCTGCCGTTAAGAGCAGGCCGGATTCGCTGTCCTTGTCTAATTGGCATTTTTGTTATTTACTCAAGTATCAATCGGTGTATCTGCAAATTAAAGGTTAAGCGCAATAGATATTATTATTACAAATATTTATGCACAAAAAAAAATCCATCGCTTTGTTTTTGAGAAAAGTAAGGAACGCGAAAATATTATAAACATAATCTTTTACTTCGGCGTTCCTTACTTTTCTCAAAAACAAATCGGTAGATTTTTTTTTCTTGTGCATAGATATTCATAATAATAATAATATCTATTGCGATCAACCTTTATTTTGAAGATACACCGATTAATACTTGAGTAAATAACAAACAACTCAATTGTTACTCGGTCGGTATCAGGTTCTACTCCGGCCTGCCGTTAACAATATTTATAAATATAATTTTTTCAAAAAACATTATTGATTATAAACTGGTTAGAAAATTATTAGATAAATAATGGGGGGGGTCAATATATAGAATGTTCATCTAAAATTTGCGTCAAAAATACGAATTTCATTTATTCGAATAATTATTCCGAAATTCCGAAGTTCAAATTTAAGAAAATTCATAAAATAAAAATGTGTAAACTACAAATGCCCAATCAACCGAAGCTAGATTATTAGAATATTATTTATTCGACATTAATAATAAGTCAACTATTTCGAAATTACAACTGCACTAATAAACATAATAAAATAGAAATTTATTTAACCGAAAACTACTAAGTTTAAAACATCAGCAATAAATAAATCAGTGATTTTCGACTAAATAAATTTCTATTTTATTTTTATGTTTATTAGTACAGTTGTAATTTCGAAATAATAGACTCATCTTTAGCGTCGAATAAATAATATTCTAATAATCTAACTTCGTTTGATTGGGCATTTGTAGTTTACACGTTTCTATTTTATGAATTTTCTTAAATTTGAACTTCGAAATTATAAAATAATGATTCGAATAAATGAAATTCGTAATTTGACGAAAATGTAAAATGAACATTCTAAATATTGATCCCCCTAAATAATTATATATCGAATTCAACGGAACTTATGACTAAAAAAAGGTTGAAAATGTGAGATCTTCTTAAAAACAAATTTATAGAATGAGAACTTTTGCATATTTGTCTTTCTTACAACAAAACAGAATCTTGTATTATATTCGAACAAAAATTGACAAAAATAAAAATTTTATAGTTAAAATCAAATATACATCCCTGGTAGAAATTTGAACATTAAAAATGGTGTAAACAACAATTTATGACCATTATCAATAGTAATATTTTGTCATGTCAATATTGGCGAATAAATGGCAATTTTTTGTTGAATCTGCAGAGCTAAAATTTTTTGGTATATTGGTTAGCATCTTATAGGCAAAAAATGCTAATATAAAAATGTTGTTCAAAATTTTTGTATTTAGCCAAAAAAATACGCATTTTAAGTAAACGGAGAGAAAAAATCAGTAACAGCTATCTAAAAATTAGGTAAACTGTGGACAACTTTTTTTGACTAGTTATATAACTTTTTAGTAATGAGTCCTTAATTTTTCAGATCATAAGTAAAATCATAACCTCACTTTTGCCACGTGGCGAGAAAATATAGATTAGTATTTATTCACATTCCTTCGTCAATGTTTATTTTTATTGGAATTTATAAAAATAAAAATAATATTAAATTTTATTAAAATAAAAATATGAAACGCAGTACGAAACGAGTATAAAAATATCGTTTTTTAAAATAATAAATGGAAAATTTTATTAATCGTTTAAAAATAACCTCTAACAATCCGATCACAACTCAAAATATACGCGCAAATATATTAACAAAAGTGATTCTATTAATGATTAATGATAACTTTCAAGAAAAAACCTCATATGATTCTTAATAGTAATCAATTAGAGCACAATTTGATAGACTCTACTGATAACTATCTATATTCAAATAATAGTGGATCAGACTCAACATTTTATTAGCATTTTTTAGCACTATGAAGGTTGAAAAAAACGTTTCATATTAGTTCAAATAATGGCCATAAAACATTCCCATTTTCTGCTCTTCACTTTAAAGAAATGGCCATAAAATGGTAGAAAAAGCGTTTCATTTTCTACCAGGGATATTTCTGTTCTTATAGAGTTTAATTTTAAATAAACCGTGCTTATTTATTTTTCTTTTATTTATAATAAAGTAAATTGTGGAAAATGAAAATATTCATATTTTTGAAGATATTTTAATTGGTTCAATTACTTTTAAAAACTACTCTGGCGGAAAAAATAAATGAGATATTTCAAATTATTCCAGAGGTTTTTGAAAACATTTTTACACAAATTGTATAAACTGAAATATGTTGATAATTTTTGTGAGAATTTGGACAAAACACTGAGTGTGTTGTAATGTGTTTCTGGTTTGTTTAAGTTTAATACAATTCGTTTTAGTTTGTTTCACTTCCTTTAATTTTTTTAAAACAACCAAAAAATTTTATACAAGGCGATTTTTTTAAGTCAATTGAAATGAAACAGAAATAGATAGCAATAAAACAAAAAAGAATAAAACAAAATGAAATGAACCGAAAAAATTTGAGACGAATTGAAACATTCTGAAACACTCATTATTACAGATTATTACTCATCATTTAAAAAATGAAACAAATTGAAACAAGACAAAACAAAATGAAAAAAGTATAACAAACTTAAATACTCTCAATGCTTCGTCCAAATTCTCAAAAAAATTTTCGATATGTTTCAGTTCCTTTCGAAAATTTTCAATCATCTTTGTAAATTTTTTCCGCTTGTGTACGTAATTAAATTATTTTGTTTAATTTTTATACTTATGTCTAGCAAAAATGTCCGTATTATTTCTAGAAATAACCTAGTGCTTTCATGCGAAACATTATATAAAATTTCTACCTCTTCTTAATGTTTAAATTTTTTTAAATAGTTGCAAAGTATGAAAGAAACTTAATGTACATACAAATATACGTATACATACAGATATTAGTAGCGAGTTATCTTTTTTTATTTTTCAAATCGAAATCTGTACAAATACATCTAAATTCTCTTGAATTAAAATATATTTATTACTGTGATTGAAATTAAAATGTTCGCTAATTTGAAACATATATTTCAATCATTATTTAAACACCACTGTTCTCTTTTATTTTAGTTAATTACATTATTAAATTTTTAATATATTATTCAAATATATCATTTACCAATGAAATAATTACTGCAGGTATAAACAATCATCAAAGAATATCGAAACAAGTATGAGATATGTCTTAATTTTTTTCAACTTTTTACATTCAATCCATACCGTATACTGACATTTGCGAATAATTTAAAAACATCAGAAAATCATTTTTAAAATCTTTAATAAATATAATAAACTTTTATATATATATATTTTTTATTTGGAAATCTTATGAAATTTACTAAATAGTAAACATTAAAATAAAAGTGATGTACTGTTAAAAAACTTTTATTTAATTTTTTTTTTTTTGATAGTTGTAAAAAATTTTTACAAACAAAAATATATTCAATTGCAAATCTTTCCATTAAAAAATTTTTTTCTACACATACATGGACACTATGAATTATTTTCTTTCAGAATTAAAATTAGAACTTGATTATTTTTGTGTCTTATCACAATTCGCAAAACAGCAATATTTGAAGAATTGTAACCATTTTATGCTTTCATAAATACCATAAAACAAAAAATGAGATTTTGTTTTATTATTTTATTATAATTTTTTTGCCTTCATTATTGTTTCTTAAAATAAATTAAATTTGTGATAAATCGTTCTCTCAACAATTAAGCATTTACAAGACTAATTCAATTATTTTACTGTGTACTAGTTTCAATATTTTTTTGAAGCTTTCATTGACTTATAAAATATATACATAAATGTGAGTACTTGTTAATGTAAATAATTTAAACATATTTTTATTATCTAAATTATTTTAGTAAAATGTATGACTATAAAAAGTTTATTTTTATTTTATATGACGTTTCAGATGAGACAAATTTTTTTGTGTTAAAATTACAAATAATTTTGTTGTAAATTTAAAATTAAATATTGTAACACAAAAATTTATGAATAATACACATTTTTTAATGGTGAAAACTGTAATTCTAGGTTATAAGATAATTTGTATGATAAATTTCATATTTTTTATACAAATTTGACAAAAATTTCGTATGAGAACAAATTTTGACGATTCATAGAACATTTTTTATTATTTACCAAATAGTATATCATGTTACAAATGCAGAAAACTGCTGAAAACAATATCATGAAGTATTTATTCATAGACCTAGTTAAAAATTTTGAAAATATTAATTTTATTTAAAAAATAACAGTTAATAACTGTGAATAAGAGTAAATAACAGTAAATAATTGTAAATAATTGTAAATAACTGTTATTTATGTCTCAATTCCCACATTTTTTAACACTTTTTTGCAGTTATTTACAGTTATTTACATTTATTTACATTTATTTACAGTTATTAACAGTTATTTACAATTATATCCAAAAATTTTTTCCATATGGGTTATTGTTTGTTAAATAGATAAGTTGTTAATTTATAAACAATTAATTAACGTAAATCACATATATATTTCACTCTCGTTGATAATTAAATAAGTGGATAAATGAATGAATAAATTAATAAATAAATAGCCCTCTTGACTGGAAACAATGTTAATGAAATAAAAATAGATATGAAATTTTTTTTTATTCAATTTTTAGTAAATTATACTTCATGGTGACTTTAATAACGATCTGTAAAATTAAATTAGATTGTACAAATGATTTGGAATCGAAAAAATGTTAATACATTTTTTCTAAAAGTTTTTTCTTCACAAAAATAATTAATTTTCAGGAATTTCCCTGGTTGTTGATGGAAAAATAAACTAAAGTTTATAAAAATATTAACTATTTTGATAGATTAAATATGATATTTACACTAATCACATAAGTAAAATAACCTACATATCATAATTCTTAAAATATCATATGTTATCTTTCTAACAAAAAGTATTTAATTAACTTAGTATTAAAAATTGATAATTGTTTAGTATGAAAAAAGCATTAAAAATTTTATTTTAGAATTTTAAAAATTCGAAATATCTTATAAATCCTAACTCTAGACTACATTTCTAAAGTTTTTTATATGTTATTTTGAATGGCAAATGGAATATATATTACTTGATTTGCAGCGATTTTTATTTTTCAAGCGTGCGAGTAATAAATACACATTTATTTATTTACTATAAATATTTAATGAAATATTAAACCAATGAATATATAATAATGTATTAGTATCTCTCTCATCATTTCTATTATAATTTACTCAATTAATTAAAAAGTAAATATGAAACATCATCGCATTCAACTATTTGAATAAGTGCGATTCTCCTTTTCTTAAATAGCTATCGTTCCCATAAGCTTTAATGGTTCCATTTCTTATATATAGAATTAATGTATGATAGTGTTGACTAAACTCGTGTTGTTAAACTATGTCGCTTCAATCGCTTCATTTCCTAAATAATATCGTGTAAAACCTTATCGACTCGTTGTCTTTCGAGTCCGGAACAGAGCGCGTTTGTTAATTTTGACGGATCATATTACACTTACCCCCACCGGCCACAGTTCGACGGCAGAGCTGTGCGCTGTATATACAGTGAACTGCTATGTTACCGCACCTATCTAATCTTTGTGATTCGTTAATGTAACTGTATGCGTTGCGTATTTTGGATTGTACTAATAGTATATCGATAGAATCGCTTTCGTTTACGTTTATAATCATGTGCATTTTGGTTATGGAACATATAGCATTACATATACGTTTAACTTATACTGTTGAGTTAATATCAACGCACGCATACTTCAATCGAATCCAACGAGTTAAGGGATAATGGAACGTTTGTGATTAGACTTTTATACGAATATAGTTGCGGTTTTGCGAACAATAGCGTTTGAAGGATTTACGGAACCGCTGGGACTCCGGATTTTTTTCGGTGAACAAACTGATATAAGGGATTCCAGGCATCAGCTTAGCTCAGACTATATGAAAAAGGCTATTTCATTCCAGCTGGATCCACCTTCAGGGCATTTGCGGTGATGATCAATCTCTAAACCACTGATCTGCAGCCGCCAACTGAAAGCAAGAAAATTTAATCATTGCACAGTAACGGCGCAAACAACTTCTTCTTAAGCATGGATCCACACCAGGACAGTTTATCGTACGAATATTTAACAAAAATTACATTTATTAATTATATTTAATTTGAACTTAAATAATGATTTATAAATTATCTATAAAAAATTGAAATTACACAGTTAGAAATCGGGTAGAGTTTAAAGACACAATGTGTGTTTAAACTCCATCCTGTGAATTGATTATGTTTAAGAACTATACACGTTGTGTTTGACGCAGTTTTTATACTGAATATGTGTAAATTGATATACAAGTTCTGTGTCTTAATTACACAAAATATTTGTTGTTTATTTACACACACATTTTACGTATTCTGCATCAATTTACGCGTAACACACAATTTTATACTGTGTACCGAGTCAGTCTACGGTACTGTACATTTTACAAAATTTTTATATGAAAAAGATAAATTTAAAATTTGTATAAAAATACTTAATTTAAGCAAACAATTATTTTTATAATTTAATGAAGAATGAACGCTGGGTTGAAAACAAATTAAATAATCGTATCATAAGCATACTTTTGAAATTTTATAATATTAAAACTTTTACTATATTTTATTATTTAAAAAAATATCAGTAACTTACGCTTCGTTAAGTTTTGATCGTATAAACTTTAATTAAATTAAAATCTTTTTGTTTAATAAATGACAGTATTTTTTTGGTCAATCAATTTATAAATGTAATTGCTGCTTTTTCTGCAAAAGGTCCTGTTGAATTTTTAAATATCTGTAGTTATATTTTCATTTGATCAATGATTGTATATTTTTAAAACATTTATAAAAAGCTTATACGATTCACACTTTTGTAAATGTTTTCCATTTAATTTTTTATTTTTTATAAAAAGATACCAAAGCCTTCTTAATAAAAAGTAAATAGTGCCTTGAATATATATATATATATATATATATATATATATATATATATATATATATATATATATATACACATATATATTTAATGTGTTACATGCATATATTTAATGAAACGCATAAATTAATTAATTTTAAAGTTTAGAAATGTAACATGATGCGAATTCATATTCTGTAGGGTAACATATATAATAGATGCAATATAGACACGGGGAAAACAAGAAGTTTCGCAGCTGGTTTAACATACGTATATGAAGATAGTTCAGCATAAAATTGCATACGAATACATATTATTATTACTTTAGTTGAAATTTTAATTTAGCATAGTTGTTTTCCCTGGGTAACGCTTGTATTTATACATAAGATTTTTTTAAATATCATGCTTGTCAAAGCAATTTTCACTAAGTGCACCTTTAAGCGAATAACAAAACTTTCTTGGAACGTAACAAATTTTGCACTGATTACCAACAGCTGCTACACTGAAATATATACCAAAACATCTCAAGCTTCTATCTTCCTCCAAAAGAGTTCTCTTTGAAAAATTTTCACTGTGCGTGTATGTATAACTGTACTTGTAAAATATTGAGTCAATAGAGGACAGAATTTATATATATATATATATATATATAAGATATTTGAAATAATAAAGACATAATATTAATTCATTTAAAGTGGATATGTGTTATCATTTCGATTTATGAATATTTTCATAGTTTTTATAAATTATAATGAATATTTGTAAAGTATTTGAATAACGATTGATGAAAAGGTAAAGCATTAAATTTTAATTTAAATATCATAAGAACAATGATCAATCATGTATAAAATTCTGCGAAATTTAATTATTACAAAATGCATTTATTCGTTCATTAATACAATCATTTATTTTGTAACTTTGTAATACCAAATTCTCGCTAAAATTAAATTATACGATTTTAATGAGATTTAATCGTTAGAAATTTTTACTAAATTTACAATAAAAATTCTTTTTATAAGGTTAACACATTAATATAATCGCGTGATCTATGTTACTTGAATATTGGTTACACTCACTATCTTCAGGCCTCACACTAGCCTTCGGGTTACTACAATAATGAAACTCATTTATTAATTGATAAAATTTATTCCATTTATACAATACTTAAAACATTTTTTTAATTATTTAAATATGAAATTTCGAAGATGAAAAAAATTATTAGAATAACAATACATTGCTGTTATGAAATTATATAAATATATGTTGAATACGTTCGCAATAGTATATTATTCACCTAGGGAGTAAAAACGAAAAAAGTTATTTTTATTTAGAATAAAACAAAACATCAATACAAATCCGTTCGTGCGTATTACATTTCTTTTATAAATCAATAAATTTATGGCTGTGTTATTGTTCTTTATAAAATAAAAGGAATAATCAATATTTTTCTATTATCTTCCGTAAACCCATCAAGTGAATCTCTAACACGTATAAAGCATTAGATTACAAGGCTTAGATCTTTAGCTCGCAATTCTCTGCAATATCATGAGCTTTACGGTAAAATTGAAAAAAAATTCCTAATAATCAAAGTGGAAAACTACGTGTTCGAAAAATAAAAAAGATATCTATATAAATTAAGGAAATTTATTAAAAATTATTTTTATCTTTTTTGGTTAATAATGATTCGATGAACAAAAATAAAAATTATAACTTTTTAAATTTCAATAATTAATAGAAAAAGAAATGATAAATTATTGTATTAGAAATGGATTAGAAATGAGTGAAATAATCTTATTATATTAAAAAGTTCTAATATCGTAACGAACGAACTTCAATCTTTACAGAGCGAGTATCTGGTCAGGATTAAAATAAAAAGTGTTTTAAAACAATAAGGAAAATATTCGTTATTAGGCACATATCTATTTAAGCTTAAAAAGAAAAGGTTCTTTAGGAAAAGAAATATGTGTAGCTTATGAGGGCTCATTCCATAGAAAAACTAAGGTATAAAACTTTCTTATTTTGCAGATATCATTTACAAAATTATACATTTTAAGTACATTGATTTTTGTATAATAAAGAATTATTCTTTTATTACATATTCGAGCATATGGAGTAATTATTCTTCACACAAGAATGATGTTGGTTGATACATTCATAATTTTGTTTCCAATTGCAGATTTTTGGTAATATGCATATTTGGCTCAAATTTTCAATTTCTTTTTTAATATCACTTATTTTCAAAAACATTAATGATAATGTAACATAATTGTAATGACTAAATTTCACATTTTACAAAAAAATTAATTTACAATGAGAAATACAAATTTCAATCATGCATAATTTGTATGTTCTTTAGTTCCTATTGATAAATAATATAACGAAGTCATCGTATTTTTCATTGTTTTACTATACGATGATTGGTCTTTCATTTCATAGAACAATTTCATACTTTTAATTTTTTAATATTAACAATAATAATCCCTGGTAGAAAATTGAGCATATTTTGGGCAGAATTTCTGGTCAACGAAAGTTAAAATGACACCTATCTAGAAATTTTAGAAATTCTTCGTACAAAATTTTTAGATAAGTGTCATTTTAACTTATCATTGACCAGAAATTCTGCCCAAAATATGCTCAATTTTCTACCAGGGATATCAATAAAAAAGTAGAACTGGGTGTTATATTATCGATAAAATAAGTAAGCTTTTGGGACAGTTTTGGGACCCGATCTTTTATTACGATTTTAATGTTAGGTTAATTTAAAATTATTGAAAATAGATGAAAAAGTGATATTAATAAAATAAAAGATATATATAATTGGGATTTAATGGCAACTAAGATAATTAAACAGTTAAACTATTATTAACATGACTTACTTTTATGCTAAAATTGATCAATATCATATTATATTTATGGACATCTATATATGGATCTCTCATTACTATAAAGACAGTAAATTTTACTTTAAATCCAAGAAGATCTTGGAAAAATATTTTCAGAAATTCAATTAATTGTCGAAATCGTTAATCGTAACTTAAAGAAATTCAATACTAAAATAAACATTTATCCGTATCGAGAATGGTACCTTCACTTTGATTGCATATTTATCAAAACTAATAATTATAAATCATTTCGATAATACTCACTAAAGATTATAAATAATTAAATTATGGCCAACGTGTTGCATACCAATTGTTAATTATTATTGCTAACACATGATGCAAATACATTGCCAATATTTGATAAAATTTTTATTTTTTCATAATTAAAAGTGAAAAAAAATCACATGGATTCTAAGCAGTTTATGTAAAGTGGAAAGTATATATAAATTGTGAAAACAAAAAATTTATAAAAAATATATATTTATTTATTTAAAAAGAAATATATTAATTTAACGTGCACTCCTTAATTATATTTTATTCATTTTGTTTGATAAATTTTTTTTTATCTCCATAGCAGTACTCATAGAAGTCACAATGTGAACCATTAAAAAAATTAAAGGAATGTCGTTTCACCGATTTTGGACAGCCTGCTGTAGTATTAAATAAAAGAAAAATCAAACTATATAATCATTTATTTGCAAATAAAAGCTCAGTGCTTGACAGATATGCGTTGTATTAAAATTTTTACCGCAAATGAAGCTCGAACCGACTAACTTTTTTTTTGCATTTCTAATGCACCAAACCTTTTTCATTCGGTTTCGTATATTTATTTATATTTATTTTTATTATATTTTATTTTTTGAGTTGCTAATTATTATAAACAAAAAACTAGTAATAAAATAAAAATCAATAAAATTAATTTAGACAAAGTTTTTTTAATTGTATTTCATTAAAGTAAAAACTTTTTGTAAAGGGGAGTATACCCTGAAAATGCTTCTATTTTGAGTTATTTGCAATTTTATGGCGTTAAAATGCTAAAATTCATAATTTTTACGATTTTTTTCTCAGATAGTACTAAATGGATTGCAATTTTACCGACTGCATTAATATCTTCAAAATTTCAACTGTAAGTGCGAATTTTATAAAGACAACAAATAATTTCTTCTATGCCCAAATTGAGTTTCGAAATGTCTCACTTGAGCAGTGTGGCTCAAAGCGTTTACGATAAAAGTTATGGTTGCGACTATGCAGGGTCACGCGTCGCGTGTGTATCTTTCAAAACAATTTTTATACGTATTTAATTATAAAATTCGCACTTATAGTTGAAATTTTGAAGACTAATGCTGTCGGTAAAATTGCAATCCATTTAGTATTATTTTACGCCATGAAATCGCAAATAACTTGGAAAGGAAACATTTTTAAGGTATACTCCCCTTCACAAAAAGTATTTATTTTAATAAAATACAATTAAAAAATTTTTATCCGAATCAATGTCATGAATTTTTATTTTTTTACAAGTTTTTTGTTTATAATAATTACCGGTCCACTCGGAAAAAAATTAAAAAAATATATTCCTACTCGGAAAAATATACAAAACGAAATTAAAAAGGTTTGGTACATTAGAAATGCAAATAAAAGTTATTCAGTAAATTGCATTTCTAAGTGTTATTTTAGGAGTGAACCGCTCACTTATAAATAAAAATTTTAAATAAACGATACTAATATAAAATTATTTTTTAAATCATCGATCATATCCTGTTGAAAAAATTCATATGAATTGTTATATGAATTTTCAATATGAATTGTTATATGAATTTTCAATATGAATTTTTTATATATTCAATATGTATTTTTGTTTCATTTTTATTATTGAAAAATTTATATAAAAAATTCATATAAAAAATTGCAGATTGGATTTTGAAGATTTTTCATATTTTTCCCATATAAAAATAATGAGATGATCTCCATGATTATTTATCATATGAATTTTTTATATAAATTTTTTACATGAATTTTTCATATTTATTTTTCATAAAATATTTTTATATAAATTTTTTATATCAATTTTTCATATAAATTTTTTAATATATAAAAATGAAACAAAAATGCTTATTGGATATATGAAAAATTCATATTAAAAATTCATATAAAAATTCATATGAATTTTTTCAACAGGATATTCTTTAACTGTACTTTTTCAGTGATTCTATAACCACTAAAACACATTACTGGATTATTCCTTTGGTTTGTTCATTTTTATTAAGAAATTATCCGAAATATTTCGGAGGATGTCATTTGCCAACATATTGCTAATACGTTGCACAATGTTTTTAAATATATTAGCAACATATTAATACAAATATCCATTGTATTAGTAATATATTACCCATGCTTTATATTATGTGGGAAATTAATTCATTATCTTTGTAATGGTTTTCTTTTAATGAAAATGTGTTACTTATGTTTGCTGAACAGAATCTACTTGGGTGCAAACTAAAAATTGCTGTTTTTTCAGTAACAGTGCATTGCGCGTTTAGAAAGTTTAAATATACATACTAAAGAAAGCTTTTAAACGTAAAAGTACAATGAAACAAGATAAAGTTGAGTATCTACGTCTAAAAAAAATAGTACAAAATAAAGTACAATAGAATACTTTTCTAAACCTGTAGCGTTAATCATAATGTGTTTACTTGTTCATTCTTTTTATTTGTAAATATTGGTAACATTCGTTAATAATTCTTTTTTTTTATGAAAAACGGCTGGTTTACGAGTTAATGTATTTTTATTCTTTTTAATCATTAAATATAAATAATTTTGTTAAAATAATATTCAATTTGAAGTTTCAATTTACACAAAATTAAATTTATTTTAAATAGGGATTTTCTTCTAACGAAAAAGTATCGCTTTAAAAGAAAGAAATTTAATTACTTGATTCATAATTTTACATTATAAGGTCTTTCAAAATTTAATTTGACTGTAAATGATTTTAATTTATACAATTCTTTCTAATTCTTTTTCTTTACTAAAAATATAGTAGCTGTTTTTTTAATTTCGAGAAAAGAGTTTCTTTCATGTATAATATGTCAATTTGATTCTTTTTTTGAGATTATGACTATTATAGGTTAAATTAGTCAATAAATAATATCTTTAACTGTTGTATGATTATTTTCTTATTGGAGTTATATTTGTAATAATAATAAAAGTTTGGAAAGGATGTCGTCAGAATTAATTGAACTGAAAATTTATCTAATTGTATGCGTTTCTTCTCTTTATAGCATAACAATAAAGGAAGGAAAGAAAAAGTAAGTAAATAAAGAAAAAAAATTTAATATATTTCTAAACGGTAAGTCTTTTATAAGATGATTAAGAAATTTTTATCGTTCTCACAATTAACAAATTAGATATTTAAAGTATGAAAATTAATTATTCTATTAATTTTTAAAGGCTGTCGTAGAAAAACCGAATAAACATAGATTAAATTGACGTAGAAAATTATAGTGTAGAAAACATCTGTCGTAAGCTTAACATTTCCCATTTTGAAATAAGTCAAAGATAAAAAAATTAAATCATAAATATTGATAAATAATACTGTGAAATGCTTTTATAGTAATTTGATTTTTTTGTTAAAAAATTTTACAGAATTTGGAAAGTTTCTATCTTGCAATATACGTTTTATTGTGTTAATAAACTTTATATTATTAATTTATCTTTACAGCTCAATAAAATTTTAGTAATACGAACTTTCAATTTTAATAAAAAGATTATAAAAACATAAATAGTTAAATCTTGATTTAGATGTTTAAATCAAATTTCCATTCAGTTATTTTACCATATGAAATATTAATTTTCAAATTTTGTAAAAATGTGAAAATATGAAAATTTAAGTTTAAAAAACCACATTTTACCAAAAAATGCACTTTTATGCACATGCATTTTTCTCAAAAAGGCCATCTTTTTTTTTGCTGAAATTTTTTGGGCTGATAGAGGACCAAATTGCCTATCTAGTGGTACCTGTTTGATCCCATATTTTTTTGTTTGGAGCGAGAAAACAATTCAAAAATTTTATTGTTGAAATGTGTGTGTGTGTGTGCGCGCGCGTGCGTGTGTGTGTGTGTGTGTGTGCGCGCGTGCGTGTGTGTGTGTGTATATATTGCGACGATGCTATTTCAAGCATCGCGCTTAAACCAGGTTCCACGCTCAACCGCTACGAGGCGTTACTCCCGCAATGGTAATAGCGCGCTCCAGAATATATAAGTCGGCAAGACAGCCGGCTAAAACGGATCTTTTCTCCGCTCTCTATGTAGAGAAGTTATGCTTGACATAGTGAGAGCTTTTCTACGTGTTTCAATGTGTATAAAGGGGATTCCAATACACATTGCAGACCGCTCCTACCTGGGCTTAGCTTGACTAAGTTTTCATTTCTTTCCGACAGCTGTGTATAAGGGGGATTCCTGTACACAGTTTCCTATCACTTACCTCCACCTTCTTGGTCGACGTTGTTCCTCCGCCGGTCGATGGAGTTTCCACGACTAGCTCATCCTCTCCTTGTCCACCTTAAGGCTTGGAGGCAACCTATCGTGTCTTCCTGCGACACTGACCTGTATACCTTCAGCCTGTACCGGGTGTCATCGAGACACTACCCGTATTGTCTACCGCCGGTAAAGTAGATTCCGACCGTAACCGCCGTCGATAACACCGAAGCCTGTAAATAATTCATTTTCCTTTTGCTCTAGTTTCTAACCGATACTGATCGGAACTATTCATAAGTATAATTTTTTTAAAACCGCGTTACTGGTAAAAATAATACCGACCGCCTTAAGATATAATTTAATCTTAGTATTATTTTGATTATTCATATTTTGCGTGCTGCCGTTTCCGGCCATTTTTCTGAGATTAGTATTTGATTAATTAACCTTGTATTAGTTTTAAGTTTAACTCAATAAATACAAAGAATATTTATTCTGAAAAATATAAAATTGCACGACTCATACTCATTTACCAGTTTCCGCTAAACCTGTCCTGTAAATCCACCCCGTCATTTACCACTTTAGTTTTAAGCTTGCTTATTTCATTAAATCAATTCCTTTTTCTTTAATATTAATTACAGTTAAATTTTTATGCATTTCTTTTATTAAAGTTAATTTTTCATTATTAAACTCACTTTTATTTTTATCATTAAATTCAGTAAAATCAATTTAGTTTATAAGTTCTGAACTTTGGCTTATTCGAACCACCGACCGACCATCTTCCAGCATCAGCCCTCATGTAAAGGTAAAAGTCTGATGCCACCGACGTCGAGTTGTCTACAAGACTTACCGAGAAAAGCCAAACGTTACAATATATACACTGAAAAAAATTTTGCCTTTGGAGATGTCGATGACTTAAGGGATAAAGACTTTTTAATAATTGTGTTAAATTGATTCGCTAGCGTCGGAGTCTCTTATTCAAAGGTATTGCAGAAATCGAGAATCTCGGCTCTCGGGGTCTCAGACGCCGAGAGCCGAGTTAAGTTAGCTCGGCCGTGCGCTTGCGCTATTGCGAGGACTCATCGAATTCCATATTTACGAATTTCGAGTAAGATCAAGTTCAGTTTCGTTTTGCATGTATTCGAGGATTCTTAGAGTTTATTTATACACTTGTACGAATTGAAATAATACGAAATGTAGAGTTATGAAATGTTGTTTCTTTCATGAAATCAATAGACTCTAAATATCGAGATACCCAAAGACGAAATTTCTTTCAGTGTATGTAAATTCGTAATGTAAAAATAAATACTTAAAAATGGAAAAAAATAATTCTATTCGTGTATATCTGTATTATGTATGTTTCGATGTACAGACAATAGGAGGCCAACTCGTCGACAAATACATCACTTAAGAGGCGGTCGGGTCTATTTCACCGCTACATATAGAGTGGCGCTGCGGTCTGGTGAGAGAAATCTATTAAATATTTTTTATACAGCTATTTATAATTTTCCGAGACGACAATATACTTTTAATGTTGTCATTTCCTCTAGCCATATATATGTAGAATAATTATTAATATTAATCTTGTTTGAAAAGTCTAAAATATTGTTATAAAGCGAAAAATGCGGCGCGAGGTAGAGCCGACGTAAATATTAGTATACATCATTCTTTAGTATTGCTCTCTCTGTCGCACTAAAGGAAGGTGCAAGCATGTTTACATCGGTTCTACGTTGCATCGCATTTTTCGCTTTATAACAATATGTTAGACTTTTCAAACAAGATAAGTATTAATAATTATTCTACATATATATGACTAGAGGAAATGACAACATTAAAAGTATATTTTCGTCTCAGAAAATTGTAAATAGCTGTATAAAAAATATTTAATAGATTTCTCTCACCTGACCACAGCGCCACCCTATATGTAGCGGCGAAATAAACCCGACCGCCTCTTAACCAAAACAGCATATTGGAACTGTTATATAGAAGTTAGTTATTCTTAGGACTGATTTGAAAGGTACTTCTCGAGCTTGTGAAAAAGTAAACAAAAATGTGCAATTACAATGTCCAAAATTCACTCTTCTAAAAGAATTTCATGTCCCGATTTATTTCAAATGCATCAGAAGGTAGTTAATAAGAGCAGTAATTTACGTTTTAGACCATT
This sequence comes from Anastatus disparis, assembly GCA_017163975.1. NCBI lineage: Eukaryota > Metazoa > Arthropoda > Insecta > Hymenoptera > Eupelmidae > Anastatus > Anastatus disparis. The sequence continues at coordinate 1,976,802 of JAFFSR010000012.1, forward strand.
GGAAGATTTAGCTATTAATTTGGCATGACTTTATCCAGATTTAAAGATACTGCTAATGTATGCACAAATTGTTATGAACGCATATCAAAAATGATTTTAAGTGATCTTGAGTCTACATCTGAAAATGAAATCACTGAACTTTTTAGTAGAAAAGATGATGATTTTATTCCAAAGACACCCGAACGAATAGAGGAATTAAACGAGAGTTTTAATATAGTTTTATCTGGATGCGTCTCACCCCTAAAAAGAAAAACTGTAATACCTGAAAATTTAAGGGAAAATTACGTGCCAAATTAGATGAATATATAACAGAAATAGTATCTGTTGGTTGTACGCTAAATACCTATAGCATTAATTGATATTACTATTTAAATAGTGTAAAATATTCTGTAATAGTATTCACGAGAGAGTATTCTGTACTTTATGCCAGAATCTCGGTATGAAGTACTTGTACCGCGTTCGGCATAGATGGAAAATATTCGAATTTACAAGAGGTTTCTTGCGATACTTCGGCAATTAAATAACTTAGCCACCCCGTGCTAGGTAATATATTTCATTAAATCATTTGTGGAACTTGAAGGCTCATCCCCAGGGTATTTCCCGCATTTCATAACAAGATAGTTTTTTTTTCTTTTGCGAATTTCCATTATAGGCCAAAGTCTACCAATGAAAGAACCAGCAATTGTGGTGGTAGGAGTTGTGGAAGTGGTTGTCGTCACTACTGACACACATATGGGAGTTTGTACCGTAGTTGTCGTCGCCAGCGGTGCATTCGACCCTGTTGTCATAGATGTGGAAGGTTCTGGTCCGTACCCACTATGGCTGGTCTTCCTTGATGCTTGCGTACTTGGTCGGGTTACCTGACGATTTCTTTGACTTACTTTCAGTCTTCTAATGCTGTCATTAGCCAATCGATTAGCAGTCATCGCCGGGATGTGGCTCTGACTACCATCGACCTGAGGATTCCATGCTACCTTCTTCGATCATGGATCCATTATTTTTACCTGCTCTACTAAGTTTGGATGATAATGGGACAAAGGGTTAGTCCCTTTGTCCCATTATCGTCGACCTCTTGAAGTACCTGCCTTTTGTGCCATTCTGTTGGTTTCTCTTTTTGCTTGTTTATTGAACAATTTATCACGGTATTTCATTAAGTCAATGAATAAACCTACCTCATTGTACCTTGCGATCCCATACCTTTCTCCAATTCAATCTCTGTTAAATGCACAAAATTTATTCAAGATGAGGATGATCTCCGTGAGGAGGTTATGCACTAACACATCTACAGCATTTTCTATTAAATTTAAGTTTTCTTCAATCAAGATGTCCTCATAGTCTTTTATCTCATGTTTTATTTTTTTACATTCCAATTTGATCGATCCCAAAACTCTCAATCAACGTTTAACCATCGAGGAATTTGGTCGTTTATGTAGAACGTAATTTCCCAGTTTCCGAAACTCATTAGAAGTTCATCGCTTAATATTGTATCTTTTACCTCGTCATCCATCATTCCTTCTCCTATAAGCTTTCTCATTTGCAAATTTGCGATGCTATCATTTTTTTCCGTCCTTAAGATGGAATTTGGAAAAATGTTCAATAAACTCCACATTCTTGATAATACAGTCATGTTTCCTGAAATATCCTTTTCGAATTAATTCGTAACAACCTGGACAAGGTACAAAATTTCTTGGTGTTTCATATTTCGGTAATTTATAGTTGTAAATTACAGGCTGTGTATTGCCAGTTTTTGTTTTAATTTGGAGAACGGATAAATTCTCAAGATTCTATCGACTTTTGATTTGATAATTTGCCTTCGATTTAATTTTCTAACTCCACTCAAAAAAACACTATCTGGTTCCATGCTGACCACATAGTTTTCGGCATTAGTAACCAGTGTAAGGATTATATTTTTTGTAGCATCCCTACTTTGAATGGCAGCCTTTATGGTTGCTGTGACATTGTGTACAGTTAAAAGATGCCGGTAAATTTTTTTTACAATCTCTTTTTCACAATAATGACAGATGTGTGTAGTTGACTCTCTTGCACCGTCAGGGGCTTTATTGAATCATTCGATATATCGCTCTTTTAGTAATTAATTTTGACATGTCATTACATGAAGGTTATAATATTTTTAATGTTTTTTGCGATATATCGAATTATTCAATAAGGCCCCAGTTTTTGCTCTAGCTAATATTTTTTGATTCATTTTTACTGGAACAGCTCCAGGAACATTAGAATCCAATTTATCAAGAATTAGTTTCCCGTTTCAAACTGTTATTAATTTTTTTTCTAAAATAAGAAATTAAGATTATCACGTAAAAAATGATTTGGAATTAGAAAATAAATGCGGTTTGAACTTATAGTGATTTCATATATGCTGAATTAATTTGATCTATAATAACATGTATTCAGAACATGTATTTTTATAAGTCATTTTTAGAAATTTTATGCGAATTATTAAAATAAACAATAATAAAATTTAGAAAAACATTTGAAGGGATCCCGGAAATAGCTTATGGGACTTAGGTTCCCGGAGGATTCGCTTGCATTTTTAGTATGACGTGTGTTTGCATGGAAATGTATGTACGTGCACTGAAAGAACTTTTTGTATGCTGTATGCCAAAGCGTGAGGGCGCAGTATACTACAAGTTTACGGGAGACAGAAAAACAAATGTTGGCGTTTTAAAAGCCAACCGATATCAGCCAGCCGTGCGCGCGCAACTCATAAGTAACTTTTGGCATTCAAAACGCCAACATATGTATTACTGTTCGCCGCTGAGTATGAGCGGACTGTATACCTCCCCTCTTGGTTGGCAGTTCGCTAAGACATCTATCCGTGTGTGTCTGTGTACGTGGATGAGTGTATATGTGAGTATGTCTGCGTATGTATGTATGTGTATCTGTGTGTATAAGTGTGTTTGTGAGTATGAATATATAAGTGTTTATGAGCGTGCATGTGTGTATAAATGTGTTTGTGAGTGTGTATATATAAAATTATGGGTGTGCATGTGTGTGTATAACTGTGTGTATGTATAAATGTGTATATGTATGTGTATGAATGCCTGTGAATCTATGTGTGTGTATGTGTAAATTAGTGTGTGTGTGTGTGTGTGTATGAGCATGTGTATGTGTGTGCGTCTGTGTTTGTATGTGTGTAAGTATGCGTTTATGTGCGTGTGTGTATGTGTTAATGAGTGAATATTGGTGCGTATGTGGGTGTATGTCTGTGTGTGAATACGTGTATGAATGGGTATGTGTGTATGTGTACGTAGACACAAACTCATACACACTTCTATACACACACATACGTGTATTCGCTTATATATAAACACACACTTATATACGCACACACATGCACTTATATACACATACACACATTTACATACTCACATATGCACACACGCACGCGCTCACACACACATACACACTTTTATACAGACATACACACATTCAAGCTCATACACGCATTTACAAACACATATACATAAACACACGCGCACACACACATACACGCACACGAGCACAGACTCCCACATTCACATACATACACACAAATGAAGCTCAGGATAAATGAGACGAAAAAGACGCGAAAGCCACAGTTATTTTATCGTCTACAATGACGAACGAACAAATAAAAAACTGTTTAACGTGTAATACAGCACATGAAATATGGTGAAAGTTGTGTAGTATTCACGAAGAGCACTCGAAAAATAACAAGCTTATGTTGCTCATTATGTTCCATCAGTGTAAATTGGAATCCGATGAGTCGATATTGGAGTACACCTCAAAAGTCGAAAATATTTTAAGTCAATTCAAGGATATCGGTGAGAATATCTCTGACAATCAAGTTATATCAAAAACTCTGAGTGGATTGCCATCTGAATATTTATCCTTTTCTACTGCATGGGATAGTACTGACCCCGCACGACAAACTTTCCAAAGTCTACAAGAACGCTCAATTAAAGAAGAAAAGATACTTAAAGAAGATTAAGAAGAGACCGTTAATGTTCTTACAGTTTATTTCACGCTATAGACTTAAAGGAGCTCGACGAGGTGCAAGATAGTGCGCACAAAAAGTCACTCAAGAAGGTACACGTAGAGGTACGCAAGGGGGCATGCGAGGAGGCACACAAGGTACTACGCCGCGTTATAATTCAAATGTAAGATGTTACAACTGTAACGACTAACTTCAAGAAAAACTTGTTTTCAACTAATGTTTCAACACAGAAAGGCTTGCACGTGATTTTTGAAGCTGATCTTCTAAAATTTAAAAATGTTAAAACGCATGAAATTTTGGCCGAAGGTGTTAAAGCTTTTAATGACATTCACTGTCTATTTTTCAAGGTAATAATACCTGAGGCAAATGTCGGTAATTATGAATTAAACGAATTGCATGAAACACTTGGCCATGCAAACTGCGGGAAAATAAGACATACGTTCAAAAATAATATTATAGACAGTGTTGATAGTGTAACCAGCCAAGAAAAATTTGGTAAAGGTTGTGTTCTCGGCAAGATGCATCAGAAACCGGATCGCAAACATTGCGAAGTTCATCAGGTGGGCAAATCGATACATGCAGACTCGTGTGGTCATATGTCTCAATCTGTTGGTGGAAATAGATACTTCTTCTTACTGAAAGATAGAAAATCACATTTTCGACAGGTATATTTTATCAAACATAAGAATGAAACTTTTAATTGTTTTAAACATTTCTATAAAGAAGCAGTGCATCGAGGTGAAGTTATTTAAATGTTTCTTATAGATAATCAAACCAAATTTATTAACAAAGATTTTAAGAAATTTCTCTTAGATGAAGACATTAAAGTTAGGTATCTCTGTTGCTCAGACTCCAAAACAAAATGAACGTATAAGAAGAGATAACCGTACGATTGTTAAGTCGGCCAGAAACATGGGTCGAAACTGTTATTACTGGCGTCTATGCCTTGAATCGTACATCAAATTCAAATAATAAATATCTCACACCGTTTCAAAGCAACAAGAATGATTTTAGTTGGATATCATGAAGATTCCACAAACTATAGATTATTTAATCCTGTAAAAAGAAAGTTTATAAATGCCTATGATGTGAAATTTAATCTTACTCCTAATGAAATTATGATCCCTTTGTTTATTTTGCCTGAACTGATGAACATTGAAAACGATGAATCAATAGATGAGTCAAAACTGGAAATTAGAGAAGATACTGCCAACCTATGCACAGCATCAATTATGATGAGGACCACATGGAAATATCTTATTAGAAACCTGAGCCACTGTCTGCTCTGCCAGTAAACGAACAGCTGAAAAAAGAAAGAGGTCTAAACAGAAATTCGAGAGAGTCTGACCTTGCGTGATAGACAACAAATCAAAAGGTAGGAAGATATGAGTGAAACATTACAGATATTCATGAGCCAACTTCTCTGATGCTATGAATAGCAATGAAGTTAAGAGTTAGAATTTGGCTATTGCAGTAGAATTGCATTCTCATGAAATAAATAAAACTTGGGATATTGTAGTACCTCCAGCCAACGCAAACGTATTAGATACTATGTAGATTTTTAAACTAACTTTTCAAGGCAAGATTATGCGCTCATGGTTTTATGCAGCGTTTAGGTATAGATTATTTTGATACCTACGCACCGGTAGCAAAATACGAATCAATAATAATCCTGCTTGCACTAGCTGCTCAGATAAAATTATAAATGGCTCATTTCGACATCAAAGCTGCTTTTTTATACGGTGAACTGGAAGAGGAGATTTGTATCAAGATATCAGAGAGTCTTAAAGTCCCTGACACAGAGAACAAAGCATACAGATTAAGAAAATCACTCTACGGTCTCAAACACACAAGTACTGGAATGTGTATTTTAATGAATTTTTAAATTGCGAATCCCACGGATATACCGACTGAGCCAGGTCTTGTTTTATGTAAACCAAATGATGATGATGAGTGTATTAATTACCCTTACAGAGATTGGTTCTTTATTTTATCTCGCTAACGTATCTAGACTAGACATAGCTCATATTGTAAACACTATCAGTAGATTTGTAAATAGTCTTAATGCGACACATGTAAAATGTATTAAACGTGTTTTTAAATACCTGTTAAAAACTAAATGGTGTAAGAATTTTATATAAAGGTAATTCATGTGAACTGTAGTGAAGTATCTGTCTGCTTATGCAGATGCAGATTTCGCTAATTGTTTGGACTCAAAAAAGTCTACTAGTGGCTGTGTAATTTTATACACCTCAGCAGCGATTATCTGGTTATCGAGGAAGCAAAGTATTGTAGTTCGGAAAACAATTGAAGCAAAAGAAATTTTCAGTCATTAAAAAATTAAGTTAAAAAAAAGTTAAATATAAATTTTATAAGTATGAGTTTTCTGTAATTTTTAATTAGAATTTCATTATAAATTTTACAGGAGAATTTTATTTGTGTGTGATAAATAAAAAAATTCTAAAAATAGTATTTTTAAACAAAGTAATTAATAATTTTTTGTATTACAGTTAATTGATGGAATAATTGAAAAATTGTATTATTAGTGTTTAAAAAAAACGATTTATCCTAAAAATGTATATAGATAAACAGATATTTTAACTGAATTAAATTCATCCAATTGAAAAACTACTTTATCAAAGTTCTAAAAGGAAAGCGATTCATCCGGAAACTACGTAGACGAATCGATGCATCCTTAGACAAGTTAAAAAGAAATAAAAAACTTTTAACGTACACTCAGAAAGAATAACTAGATTAACTTTTAGAATGTAAAGTTTAAGACTTAAGGATTACACAATCACATTTAAAGTAAAATAACTTAGTGTTCACATGGTTGAGGATAAAAATTTTAAGAAAATAAAATCAAGATATAATCGTTTGAGGTTTAAAATTCAATGTACATGAAATTTAGAATTTAATTGTTGAAAATTTAATATTTTGGATTTTTAAAATATAAAATTTTTAATTCCTAAAAAATCAAATAATTAAATTATTTATTTCAATGTTAAGAAAAAATACTGATTGTATCATAAAAGACTATATTTACCATTAAAATTAGGGATTAGTGAATGAAGTATAAGTAACAAAAGTATCTTCCTCCATATACATGTAAGATTTGCGAAAATCCATGTACTTTAATTAAATAATAGATATATAATTTAAAAAGTTAAATTACAATTAAATAAGTGTAAAATTTAAGATTATTTTAAAAATATACAATAACAGCACCTGGCATCCAACGTCGCGATTTTTGTAACCTACCCTAGTGGAAAAAAGTTTTAGAAAAAAGTTTTGTAAAAAACTGTTTAAAAATAATTACTAGTGATAATAAGCGATTATAAGTGCAGGAATTGGAAGATGTGAATTTACTTTTAATATCACTTATAATCATTTATAATTATTTCCCTCGCAATCAAATTTCATTAAAAAGTATAATTTTGATGAAATATTTATAATTGTTTTGAATAATTCTAATATTTATTTATTATTATTTATAATTAGTAGCAGTTACTTATACACTTCTTTGTTATTACTAATAGTTTTAATCACTTATAAACATTTATAATCATTTTTAATCATTTCTCATTATTTATAATTATTTATGATCCTTTTGCTTGAATTCGAAAAAATATAAAAGTTTTTACTTATAATAAGTCAAAATATGAATGATTATGAATGTATATAAATGATTAAAATTCTTATTCAGTATCCCAATTTTGGCATTTCAATATAGATGATTATATTTGATTATAAATGATTATAAATGACAATAAATGATTAAAACTATTATAATGCTGTTCCAATTGCCACCCTTTATAGGAGCGCGGTGGCGTAACGGATAGAGCTCTTGCCTTCAACGCGGAGGGCACGGATTCGAATCCTGGCCAGGCACCTCTGACTTTTTTTCGAAAGAAAATTAGTGTATGTGCTACCCATATCGAGACTCTTAAAAAATCCGACCTCATTGAGTATCGGTTGATTATTGGTCACAAAAAGTGGCTGACCATCCATCGGTAGTCAAAGTTTTCGGTATGGTGGGTCTGACAGTCTAGCCTGATGTAATGTGTTAAACGGGTACCGGGCTGGACTCCATCGACTTCACCATATAAAAAGGTTAATCATATAGAGGACAAAATCCTTTATATATTAATCTTTTTCTTTAAAAAAAAAAAAAAAAAAAAAATTGCCACCCTTTAAAATATTTCTAATAGTTTTTAAAAATTATTCACATTTGTTTTCTCCACTAGGGTAATAGTGTCTTTTATTAAATTTAATATCTATTTGAACTGCTATAAATTTTCATATCCTCTTTTAAAAAAACGATGGCCGGATGTTGTGAAACATTTTATACTAAGAACGTGATTGGTGCATTGAATAGAATCATATGATTGGCGAAAAACGAGATTTGATTTACTATAATATGCTTAAATAAAATCATCGATTTAGAATTTAATAATATAAATCATTGATAAAATAATTAAATTATAATTATTTAGATATAGTTTGATTTTTTAAATAAAATTATTAGTATAATCATCGCTAACTTCCGCTCACAAAAATTATTTTTGTGTGAAGTTGTCGAGAGTGCGAAGTACCGCTCTATATTCATTTGTCATTGTATATTTCAAATTAGAACATGGTAACAATTCTATGCCATTTACTTCTGAATTCTCTTTTTAAAAATTGTACTATAAAATTATATTAAGCAATAAATTTAGAAAATAGACAGATGTCATGAACTTTTTAGCTTATAACAATATCATAAAATATTTATCTATGAGTCTGGCAACTAATTTGGTAAATTTAAAATAAGATTTAAAATATTTCGGAATATTTTAAAATGAATAATAAAAAAACCGATAAGTAATACAATTTCGATGATATAATTTAGTATATAAAATATTTCTAGATTGACAGCTTAAAAATTTTTTTTTCAAAAATATAGTATATTTGCCTAAGATGTACTATTTTTAAAAGTTTGTTTATTTAATTTCAAAATTCAAATTGAATCACGCTTAGAATAAACAGTTTCTCGGGAAAATAAAATAAATAATCTTTTGTTTGAAAGAATGATATAATTACTATAATTAAGAAAATATAAATTAGAATTTTCATTTTTATTTGTATTTTAAAAATAGGAACGATATATATATCGTTAAGAATTGATTTGAACTATTTCATTTTTTATATATTTTATGGATTTCATATTGTTGGAAATATTAATTTTTAAATAACTTCATTCATTAGTTATTGAGAATTTAGGATTACAATATTACATATTAAAATTTTTCCGGTACCAGAAATTAAAAATTTATAAATGCTAATGAATAAATTTATTTAAAAATTTATACCATCTAATACATTTCTTTTCCTGAAATTTTGCATTAAAATGTGGAGATAGTCAATATTTATGAGTGTAAGTGTAGTGTCCGTTTTATGTCTCCTTAAAATATGAAATTTTAAGTGATGATAAAACTGGAAAAGTCGTTTTTATAAACCACATTACATTGTATTAAAAACAGATGTTTTTAATCATGGATAATTTTACATGAGTATGTCCAGAGATCGATTTTGGAATTCTCTTAAGATATATCTTGAAAGTCAAATACATTAGATTGATATTAAAAATTATGTGTATGAAAAGTTATATATTTGTAAAACAACTTTTGACTTTGTAATAATTTACGTTATTTAAATTTTGAAAGATTTAAGAAATATCTAAAAAATAATTTAAAAGTTTACTATTTCTTCAATTTTTTAAAATGATGATAAGAAAATGAATATAGTGATAATATATCTTTTAAATGGGATTTATTTTTCTCGAAGTTTTCCGTGTCTATAAATTCACTGATGCTGCGTATATAACATCAATTCCTTTACTGATGCTGATATTAGTAGGTATGAAATTATTCTTATTTTTTTTTTTTTTTTTTTTTTTTTTTTTTTTTCTGGTTCGCCCTATTGGCCCGGTGCAGCCTCTTGGCCAAGCTACCGACATCCTTGACCACCTTTGTGTCAGGATGTTTTGCCTACCTTTTTTACCTTACCTATGTTTTTCCTGTACCTCTATATTTCCTACCTAATTTCTTTTTACCTATTTACTGTACCCATCCCCGAGAAATCATAGACTGCCGCGTTCCTAGAACAGTCGGTAAGTAGATTTCTACGGTAGATTCCTGCATTTGCCCAGGCCTAAGCCTGTGACGTAGGGAAAACTCCCCCAGGAGAAAACCTACGCCAGGAATATTTACCCATCGCGCTCAGAGGTTCTTTTTCCGATGAAAAACGTCTGAAAAAAATTTCAGGTGTTTTCACCGGGAATCGAACCCCCGACCACTCGGAGCGAATGTGTAGAGACCGTATAAGGCGTATGCCTTAGCCGGTTACGCCACAGACGCTCTTTTGAAATTATTCTTATTTAATAATTAACAGAAAATAATAACACTATATTAACAGTCAATCATTAAAAATTTATATACATTTAGATTAGATATAGGGCGCGCTTGCGCGCAGGGATTTTCTAGTAGTTTAAACGATATAATAAAGAATTGTTAATTTCCATACTTTCGATTTCCTAGCAAAATTCTTTATTTTTATTGTATTGCTTTAAAATTTTTAAAACATTAAATTTTACTAATTTTAACATCGTTTCAATTCAATAATACAATGTTGTGTTTCTTTTTTATATAAATTGGAATTCCGATATTTCATTTTAGGCGCTTTTACCCTAACAATAAGAATGATTTGTTATAGGAAATCTTTTTTTGAAATTAATAATGAACAAAAAAAACTGCGTAATAAAAAAACAAATAATGAATTTCAAATAAAGGTGCATTTATTGAATCTGGAATAATAAAACCCGTTACGCAAATAAAGATTTAAAAATACAATAAAATTCAATGCTGCATACTATAAAATAAAATAAAATAAATTAAACAATGAAAACAAATAGACAAACCCATACATTTCAGTTATTTTATTGAATTTAAAAACTCTGATGTTAGCTTCTCACACATATATATGAGATTTTTCTCGTTGATTTGAATGTCCAGAAAATAAAATTGCTAAAAGTTTATTTTAAATATGTTTTATTTAGTACCCAAAAAATACGAAAGAATTGTAGACGTCAAAGTCGAAGTAATCGAAAATTTACAGAATAAAATAATAATAACTTTTTGTTATTTTTGGCTATTTTTTTATTTTTTTACGCATACACTAAAATTTGGAAAAAACAAATGTTTTTGTTTAATAATTTCTTATATGGAAGGCTATTAACCCAAAAAGGCTGCGTTACTTTTTATAATTGAATCAGATTCAAAATAGAAAGAAGAGGGAGAAATAAAAATGAAAAAAAATCTTTTGTGTAGTTAAAAAATAACTAAAGGAGTAATCTAATTTTGAGGAAGTTAAGTAACGATATAGATAACAGGTTTTACTTCTTTTTACAATAGTTTTAATATATATTTTGGTGAAAATAGGAAATTGTAACTATAAAGATATTTATTAATTAATAAATTAAAGACCTCTATTATTAAAAAGCATTTTGACATTTTTTTCCATTACCCAAAATTTCCCTTATAAGATTACTTGTCAATATTTTGTTTATTGAATTGAAGACCCTCACGTGCCTGTCACTTTTTGAACGATTTTGATCAATTCGATTGTAGTTTGTAAATGTCTTTTCTGAACTTGAAGGGGTCAATAAACTAGGAACAGCAATGGTAGATTTCGTAACATTCTCGAAAATACATTTTTCTTTCAACTTACTGAACCTGATCAATATTACTTTTTTTCTATACATCCAAACTTATTTTCCTAAAAATTAAGATTTACAGAGGCTAAAGCTTATTCTATTTGCAATACTTACGTATTTTTTTATTTTCATATTAATTTTTACAATCTTTATAACATTTACTAAATATTAACAAAATTTTTCTACTTTTTCCAGCTCACAATTTTTTTAATTAATTAATGCATATTGAATTCAGTTATTTTCCTTTCATCAACCACAAATCGTTTGTAAGTCTTCATTTGAAAAACGAAACTCGCGTTTCTCCACTACACTGTAGCATTAAATTTCACAAATAACTTGTGCTGCTTTGTTACAAAATTTCATTGCCAATAGCAAAGTGATCCTTCAAAAGGACACTATTAAAAAACAGTAGCCACAAACTGTACAAATCGTACACATAGATATAAAGTGACCGTAACAATTTACGGTATAGAATTCGATTTCTCGAATTTCAAAACTTATGCCAGAGAAACTTTATCTTACTTATAGATATACATATACTCGCTTGTGATTTATAACAGTGTTACAAACTCTCAGTGTCTCTGTGAATTGATAAAAGAGATGAAAGGTATACGGGTGGGTTACTAGAGCTAAAGGATTTGACTGCACTTACACTAACATAGCTCCTGCAAAGCTTCTGTCGCTTAGGTATCATACTTGACTATTATTTTCATCTATGAATTCCAACTCTTGTCCTTTGTGGACTATATGAACATATTGCAAATACCATTGTTTTAAGTACATACAAACCTTATTGTACAACTCTTTCTTTATGTATATGCATGCACATATAGCTATGTAATACTACATAATTATGTTAATTTTATTATGATTAACATACATTTAGATAATTATAGAATCTAAGTACAAAAATTGAAAAATCTTTTTGAAGTGAGATATTCTCATCGATGAAGTGTTGAAGGATACAATTCATAAAAATTGAAAATGTAAAACGCAAATCAAAATCCGAACTATCTAACTAATCGAACTACCCAAAAAAATAAAGTACGAAACATAAAAAAGCGTAGAAATTGAACGTGATTAAAAAATTAAAATAAAAACACCTATTTAAATGATATTTTAAATTTGTCATTAAAGAGATGTTATTAAAAAAAATAAATGTTTTACAATTTATTTATAATGTTCTTTGTAATTTATTACTTCATATTTTATATTTGTCATAATTTTATTGTAATTTGTTATATGTTAAAAAGTTATTTAAATGTTTAAAAATTCATAATGATTTTTTATTGATTATGTCCAATTAATAAGCTCACCTTTGCCGACATTCAAGGTCTTGATAAAATTTTGTCTATATTGTTTAAATATAATCATTTATTTCAATTAAATTTCTTAAATAAAAATATACAAAAATACCTACTTGAAAGGAGAAATAACGCATTACTCATCAAATATTAATTTTAATGTGTTTATATTTTAATAAGAAAAAACAGGAGTGGCAGTCGTGGGGACTGGCCGACAGAAGCTATGCTTCCAGTATATATACATAGAAATTAGGAAGTGTAACATTTGCAAAATTATAATTAATTTTTTAGTGAAAACGTTATTTTTCATTCGATGTATTATGTATTTAAAAATATATTAATAATGTAGTTTTTTATTAATATAAATTATTAAAAAAACATATATTTAGGTAAACGTAATTTTCGTCATGTGCATTGTAAATAGAAAAATACAAAAAAACGTTATTTTTCATTCGATGTATTATGTATTTAAAAATGTATTAATAATGTAGTTTTTTATTAATATCAATTATTAAAAAAACATATATTTAGGTAAACGTAATTTTCGTCATGTGCATTGTAAACAGAAAAATACAAAAATTTTATTAAATTTTATTAAATTTTCATTTTTTGTTATTAATGTAGTAATTAATAACAACTATATAAATATACACATATTAATAAACGGAAGAAGATAATGAGAGAAAATAAAAAAATTCTTGCCAAAAAAATATATTAAGATTATAATATTATAAATACAAACGCATATTTTCATACGTATACTAATTTTAAAATTTAAATTAAATAAATATTATTTACATAATTTATTTATTTAATCATCGTATTCTACGTCTATCCTTCTCTGTCCGCCGGCTTTAAGAATTGACTCTCTCCCTCTCTCTTTCTTTTTCATAAAGAATAGAGAGGGTTGCGTCTATCCTTCTCTGTCCGCCGGCTTTAAGAATTGACTCTCTCCCTCTCTCTTTCTTTCTCTTATATGTACAATAAAGGTAGCCGCGAATGGAGGGGGCTATGTCTAGCCTTCTTTGCCGGTTACAACAAGGCAGTCTCTTTTTCTTTATCTTTCTTATATGTATATACATGCATATTCTTAAGCGGAATGGGAGAGAGGGAAAGAAAGAAAGAGAAAAAAGAATGTTTGTATGTTGATAGCAATAATGGCATCCTGTGCCGTATTCGTTCATTCACGCTGGGTGACATTTGGGACGAGCCGGTCTGTGGCACAGTCGGTAGGAGCGTTGGATTCGTATTCTTGGGGAACCGAGATCGAATCCTGCTCTCGGCTGTTTTTCAAACGAGCACCTCTGTCACATGTGCTTTGTACACAGTACACACTTACGAGCTCCGTCGCTAAGGGATGAAAAAGTGCAGTTGTAAAAATCAACTGACCTTGCGTCCCAGTGGATCGGGGTTTGATTCCCTAGGAAAAATTAGAAAAAATAATTTTCGAAGTTTTTCCGAGGGAATAAACCCGAAAAACACAAAAACATACAAAAAAAAAAGTCCCAATGGGCAAAATACAAAAATATAAAAAAGTCCCACTGGGCAAAAACTAAAAAATCAAAATAATAAAATTACCAGATGATGGCCTATCATATAGACAATAAAAAGTCTGGAAAAGGCCAATAAAAAGAGAGAAGAAGAAGAAGACATTTGGGACTGTCGATTTTTATACATTTAGTGCCCCTGCCGTAACGTCGCGTAAGAAGCATAGCTTCAAAAAGTTTTTGGTATTTCAAATACTGCCTTTAATGTCCGCATACTGGGTACTTCACCTTACACGTGTAATTACATTTTGGTTATAATATATAAATCAAATCATAACTTTCTCTGAAAACAATCATTCAAAAAATAATCATTCTTAACTATTTTATAAGAAAATCTGGTTTAAATGACAAAAATGACAATAACAGATTAATTATGCTTTTACTCAATTTAGCTGAGTTCCATTACATAAGATTAATTGAAAGGGATTAAATTCTATCCAGTAAAGTATATTTATACGTTGAATTCTCTAATAGTGGAATAAAGTGACATTGTAAATCATGAATTATTTATATTCAGAACAAATATTCAAATGAATATTTGTATAACCTATTTTAGTAATAGCGTAGCTCTTTAATAATTTCATGTAAAAAAATTTTAATAAAAAAAAATTTATTTTATTGAATAATATTGAAATAAAATAATAAGTGTAGGAAGTATATTTTTAATATTTTAATAATTTAAGAAATTAAGTAATTTTTGTGAAAACTTCTATAATGACTAAATAAAATTTTGTTCCTATTAATTTTTGTAATATGAACTTTATTTATTATTTTGTGATGATGAAAAATTATATAACAATTTAAATTTCCAATAATTAATGGGTTTTAGAATTTCGAGTAGAATTAAAAACGTTAACATTATTGGCATAAATATGCAATTTGCTTTTACTTCGTTCAAAATTTCATAATTAAATAATCTTCTGAGAACTTCATGGAAAGCATATAAACAATATTACAATCTAAGTATAATATATTTTAGAGATATTGATGAGCTTTATTATTAAATCTAAAGTGAGGTTTTCGATGAAAAAAGTTCATCAACAATAATATATAAAGAAAAAATTATCAATAACGTTTGTTATGTGTAAATTCTATACCAGTGATTGATTTATTTTATTTAAAAATATTATAAGAGCCATATATTCAGAAGTAAATGTTAACTTTAATTTTTCGGGTTATGGATCTTCTTAAAACTATGAGAAATGGTTTTATAATAAAAGCACTGGTATGATAGTCAAGGGACTGGTCGACAGAAGTTAATATTTCTTTTACTTTTTTATAATCTTGCATCTGAGAGAATGTAGATTTTATTCCTACGCTTTGCTCTAAAACATATTTTATATTGAATATTTATGTTTGCACAATGCAAATTTGCAATTCATCGAGTAAAAGAGTGCGAATTCTTTTTATAATAAAAAACTTAGAGGCATGCAGGAACTTTCTAAAAATCAATATATAATTTTAAAAATCAATAAGATTGAAGATGTGCCTTAATCTATGTGCGTGCACTTTGTATGTACCCATACGCACTCAATCATTTATATGTCAATGTGCCTTCTTTCCTCCTTTTCTAATGCTTCGCTTGCTGTAGGTCTATACTCTCTGTTTACAACCAAAGTCAATGTGTGTTAGGATCGCACGTATACAACACAAATACAGTGTGATGTGACTGATTTACTCTCAGGAAAATTTTTGAGGCGAGTCAAAAGAAGAAATAATTAAAAAAGTGGAACTACTCCAAGTTTCACTGTATACAATATGAATTCATATATTGGTGAAAATATCAACGTTGCTGGTATTGCTATATCTATGATTTTTTTATTTATAATACAATTTTCAACCAATCTAAGCGCTTGCGCATACAAACATACACATTTATGTATTTATATTGTAAATTTTTTTAACAAGCAATTAATTTGTATATTCATTACATCGAATGCTGAAATAAGGTTCCATTTTCCTTATGTATTTTCACAGTACAACCTAGTTTATAAAAGTTATGTGATTTTGTGGTATGGGGGTTGATGAATATTCACATTGGTCATATGTTGATACTATATTTGCTCATCAATAAAATTAAAGAGGATGTATCAAAGTAAACGTCGAATAAATTACAAATTTTTGAAAGTTTTTTTCTTAAAAAGTATCAAATGTAATGGCATAAACTTTTTATGTCAAAATGATATAAAAATTTGATATTATTAATTAGTTACATCGCTATAACATTGTGGTTGTAAAACATTGATTAATTTTGAAGACGTATTATATATTTATACACAATGAGATCTTGTCCTTTGTTTGTTGAGATTTCTTTAAATTTGTTGTTCATTATATTCATATTTAGACTCAAAATAAAAAAAAATACTCTGAAAATCAAATTATTTCACCATAATCTTAAATTGAAAAATTTTTTGCATCTTGTTAGGTGGTGTTTTCGCAATAATTCTCTATATTGAAAATCGAGTAATCAAACATTTAAAATTATGCTATACGACTTTCCACTTTCAACTATTGACACGTATATGAAAAACAGATAAGCTTATATGTGCTTTGGCTCTATGGCTTTGTTATCCTTAAAATATGATTTGATCGTTCGTCCAAACACCGACGCTCGAATGATTTACTTAAACTTCTTAAATCTGATATTTCAGGACCTTAAGTATGTATATCTTATCTATTTAATAAAAAAAACAACGAGATTATACATTTTATGTCTATACGTTACATGCGCGCGTTACTCACTATAGAAATTTGAAAATATATCCATGTTTTCAAACCATAATTCAAATCACGATCCATTATCTACGACTTATATCGTAATTCAAACGCCTGTTGAAAAACATTTTAAATTTCTTCTTTAACCATTGCCATTAAAGTTCGTAATTAACCATATACCCAAGTGCTTTTAAATCTAATGGAACCCATTAAGAATTTTTAACTTTATCATTTGAAATTTTTTTAAGCAGATTTCACATAAAAAATATTTTAACTTAATTCGCTCTTTATTATTAAAAGAATAGTTACAAAAGCGAATTTTAAGTTTGAATTTACTTAAATTTTCAATTTGCAAATTTAATCCTTTATATATGCGTTTCTACAACTTGCCATACAATGTTTTTTCTGTGTCATATAATTTTTTAATCTATTTATAACATACTTTTAGACGGTGTATGATAATGAAATTTTACAAAGTAATCTAAGTCGGATGACAAAACAATATTCCATTTTGAAAGAATTATTATCTCTTATTTTTAAAGAAGAAATTCAAGAGGAGAGTTAAAAATGAAAATGGATTCAATTATTTATAGGGGATTTTCGGGACTGTGGAATAAAATTTTGACAAATATCAGATTCCCTCTTATTTTAAAGAGAAATTTTTTTAAGTTTGAAAAAATAAAAAATTACTAAAATATGTAAAGGGATTTTGTAGATTAAGATTTTGAGAACGATTTTGTCATCACCTTCTATTGTAAGAGTGAAATTTATTGAAAGAGAGAGAAAGGATGAAAAAATAAAAAAATTGATCAAAATTTATTGAAAACACCTGTTATCAAGAATACTTTTCCTTCACGACTTTTCTGAATGGTACATAAAATGATTGTATGCTATAATTTTCTTGAAATCTTACGCAAACAAAATAATATAAAAAATTAATTTTGTTTAAGAAAAGCACGTTTAAAAATAAAAAAAATTCTTTTATATCTTTAGAAAATCGTAAATAATTGTTTTAGTTTATAGATTCAATACAAAATTGATCTTTCCATTTTTAATAATTTAAAATAAAAAAAAGATATTATACCACGAAAATTTTTCATTAATAAAATTTTAGAAATGACATAACATTTAAATTATTTATTTTTTTTCGATTCTCTTCTTATTAATGAACTACTATGAAAAGAATGGCAATTGATAATATAAAAAGTATGAATTTATTTTATTTTTAATATAATTTGAAAAATACAATAACGAAAAAATGATAAAAATACATAATCATACTAGATTTTATAACTTTTATGACGACTTTTATTGCGAAAGCTAACTTTGAAATTTCAAAGGAAATTATATATCATCTAATATTAACTTTATTAATTATTTCATTGTTAAAATAATATAAGAAACAAATTAAAATTGTAATTTTTAGCAACAAATTTTGCAATTGCTTATTTATAAATTGTTTGTTTTACAAAATAATTTTACTAAAAAAATTTATGGTTCTAATTTTTCCACTGTTATTCAATTTAATATATACCAAAATTTGATAGTTAATAATGCAAAAAATGGTTGATTAATAAAATTATTTTTATTAATAATAAAATCACGAAAATTGTTTTACATCTCTAAGATTTTTTTTTTCGAATCTCTTGAATTATATTTAAAATTGAAAAAAAAATTATTCCAATTTTATGTTGTTTGATTTTAATACTTACACTTTTTATTAATATATCATCAGACTGTGTTCTTTATATTATAGCTGGGTCGATTAATTTTACATTATAGTATATTACAACCCATGGCCAGTAAAAAAAAAGAATGTCTCAGATCACATGTAATTGTCGGCCGAGGCGAAGCCAAGGTTTATACTTTTTAAAATATTTATTTTTTTGATAGATTTTTTTGAGATAGATTTATTTTGACATATTATTTAACGTAAAATTATTTAAAATAAAAAATTCATTTATTTAATTGGTTGAAAATTTCAATTACAATGTTATTATATAAATAGTTTATTACAACCCATGGTCAGTAAAAAAATAATGTCTCAGATCACATGTGATTGTCGAACGAGGCGAAGCCGAAGTTGACAAACATGTGATCTGAGACATTATTTTTTTTACTGGCCATGGGTTGTAATGCACTTTTCTGCTCGACGGAGTTGGAAAGCGACAACTTCGTTTTCGACAGCGGCCAGGAAATTACCGCTTTCCGGCCGCTGACCAAAACGAAGTTGCCACTTTTCGGCTCCGTCGAGCAGAAAAGTGCATTAGAACCCATAGCCAGTAAAAAAGAAAGTCTCAGATTACATGTTTGTCAACCTCGGCTTCGCCTCGGCCAACAATTACGTGTGATCTGAGACATTCTTTTTTTGACTGGCCATGGGTTGTAATATACTATTAAGTTTTTTTTCAATTTAGCTTTCTGTTTACACTTTCTATTTTTATTTGTGAATTAGTACTCTGTATTCTAATCATAAACATTAGAAAATGTATAAATCGAATAAGTATTTCATATACATTTTTTAACTCTTCGAAAGTACAAGACAACAAATACACAGTAAAATTTAAAGTAGAAATATTAAAAATGTTTTTAATTTTTAGCGAGATGACACTATTGGTCATTATTTGCACATTTGTTTAAGAGATTGTCGTATCTTTTTTTCAAAGAGGTATAGTCTTATCACGTGTAACAAAGAGTTAAAATTTTCTCTTATGAAAACAGATTAATTGTTTTGCCAAGTTTTCAAGAGAAATTAGAGAAACTTAAACTCCAATTTTTAAAATTTTTTGACCTTTTTTCAGAAAGTAATTTATCGTTATCAAAGAAAATACTGCTTTGTATTATAAAAATGAGAATATCTCTTTATTTCTGGCTGTAGTTATTAGTTTTCGCAAAGAAAAAGTAAACCTTTTAACTGCAAAAGGACAGAAAAGTAAGACAGCCTCTTGATGCAGCTATTTATTTTACTTTTAATACTAAAAGAGAATATGCAATAGGTATATTGCTATTCGAATTTGAACATAAGTATTAAGAAACCAAAGTAAATAAAATTTAAAATATTTATTTTCAATTTTTTATTTAAACATAAAATTATTGAAAAAAAATTTCTATTTAAAGTTATAAAATGTTGTATATATATAAAAAATTTTTTCCTTTAACAAATATAATAAAATCAAAAAAAAAAAATTTTATTTTTAAAATATGTAACATTTTAATAATCTGTCATAGATCTAAATGCCGTGCACTTTTAAAAGTACACAGCATTTAATAGAAAATTAAAAACTATTTCATATAAGCGGTATAACGTTTACGTAGGATTATTTTGACAAAATTAGCTCTATAGAGTATACTTCAAATAAGCAATAAAATTTTGAAATTTTTTTTTCATCTCTGTTAAAGAATATTTGAAATGGCTCTAAAAAAACCTTCGTAACTTATTTTCCCAAAAATTTTTTATAAGCTTTTTAATGCAGCAGCAAAACTGTTTATATTTTACCTCGACTGTTTACGGTGAGCAACTTCGTATAAGCCTGAACATTTATATATGTACAAAGTAAAAAAAATTTGTTGCATTTGTGCTCATAAATAGTAAAAAATAAAACAAAATGCTAAACACGTACGCGATACCGATCGACAAGCTTTCATAAAAGAAAAGCATTTATAAAGTCAATAATAAATTCACGGCCATTTTCAAAGTCGGTGCATGTAAAAATCAGGTTGTTCGTGAGTGTCTAATACCACACAAGTCATGTTTGTTTGATTAAAAGAAGAAAAATTACTTTCACTGGCTTCCGGTCTAACTGAAATGAATACCTATGCAAACATATAACATTTTGCAGCGAGTTTTTAATTGAAGTCAATGTTGGTATAATATCTTTTTCTTCGTTTCATTCTCATTGATGTAATCACACAAAAAATTAGAGAATTCATTACTCATAGTGGACAAAATTATTTCATCAAAAGTTAGATACTACGATATTTTCTTAATGTAGATATGCTTATGTCGCGGCAGGCCGTATTTGGGACAATGTTAAATTTGTATTGGCACTTCATACGATATTCAAATTTTTAAACATCACACTTCACGTTTTTGTATTCCCTTAGGGAGTATTGACAGCTCTAAACTCTCTAAGAGAGTATTAACAGCTCTATACTCTCTAAGGGAGTATTGACAGCTCTATACTCTCTAAGGGAGTATTGACAGCTCTATACTCTCTAAGGGAGTATTGAATTTTATATATATATCGTAGGGTTGGCGGAACAAGGATTTTTTTTTTTTTTATAAAAAAAAAAGATTAATATATAAAGGATATTGTCCTCTATATGATTAACCTTTTTCCATGGTGAGGTCGAGGGAGTCCCCGCCCGGTATCTGTTTATCACATTACATCAGGCTAGACTGTCAGATCCACCATACCGAAAGCAAAATAAGTAATCTATTCGTTTCTTTGTTTGAAACAAAATATTTTTTGAATGACTTTATTGAATTAGCGAAACTTTGGCATATCCTAACCTTTTTAGAATGAAAATATGTTTTGAAAAGCGAATGATAAGGATTACATAATTTTATTGCTAATATAATTTTATTATATAATATAATCTCATCAAATATTATTTTATATTATCGTTCTTTAAAAATAAAACAGTTTTATGTTGAAAAAGTGTTTATTTGTAGAAATTGTACATATAAAACAAATTCAATTTACATTTAAAATTCGAATTTGAAGTTGGCGCGTACCAAATTATACATTAGCATTGATGCCAACTATGAAACATGGCTTCTTGCACGGCCATTGTATTCTTACAGCTGATGGCATCTTTTTAGAAAAATGTAATTTTGCTTTTTTGCGATATGATTTATCAAACCAAGTTTCCGCCCTTCATTTTTCAAAAATAAAATGATCCTGAATAGGAAATTTCCCTACGAAACACGGTTTTTGAGAAATTTGATTTTTTTAAACTGAGAAATTTGTTTTTCTAATTATCTTCGATTAACGCTTTTTTCCGCTAATTTTTAGAGTTTGCGCCCTTCATCGAAATTAAATGAAGTGATCTATAAAAGGAAAACTCATTCCGATGTATAGTTTTTTCAAAAATTGTAATTTTATAAAATTATAATTTTCGATCGGTAAAGTAGCGTGAAACCATACCCTTAAAATTAAATCTCAATTTTATAATTATAATTTTATTTTTATTTTTTTAAATTAATTTTTCATTTGTATAACCTTTTCTTTGTATATTATTACCCATTATTTAAATCAATTACGTTTATTTATAACAGAAATTGTAATGGACATTGTCCTATGATTTCGACAGTTATTTTTCGAAATTTAATAGATACAACATAGTTAGTTCAAAGATATAGATGATAATAAGAATCTATTCAATACACGTTTCTGAAGCCGTTTTAACCCGAAGAAATAAAATTAGTATAGTTAGAAAGGCTCGCAGCAGTTTGCGCGGAAAAAGATTTACCGCAATGTTCTCGAATGTTTGCGTGAAACATGTAACAATAGAACTTTACTATTCATTGTGAATATTGATAAAGAATTTAAGGAGATGTAAGATGGATATCACACCCCTATCCATAAATATTATCTAGCTTTCCATTTTATTGCTGAATTTTCAGAAAAGAAATGCATTTGCTTGTAGTATGTACCATGATGATTATTCAATTAAATTTTCAAATGAATTCATTCATTAGTTTTTAAGATATTTGGATTTCTGGTACAAAATCAAAAAATATTAATAAATAATTTTGGAACCCAAAATTCTCAATAACTAATGAACGAATTTAATTAAAAATTTAACCGAATAATCTTCATGGTACATACTACGAGCTAATGCTTTTTTTTATTAAAAATTTTGCAATAAAATGTAAAGATATTGAATATTTATGAGTACAGGTGTAGTGTCCATTTTACATCCCCTTTCCTTAAGGAGATGTAAAACGGACACTACACCTGTACTTATAGATATTAGCTTCCTTTCCATTTTATTGCTGAATTTCCAGAAAAGAAATGCATTAGCTTGCAGTATGTACCATGATGATTATTTAGATAAATTTTCAAATAAATTCATTAATTAGTTTTTAAGATATTTAGGTTCCTGGTACAAAATCAAAAAATGTTAATAAATAATTTTGGAACCCAAAATTCTCAATAACTAATGAACGAATTTATTTAAAAATTTAACCGAATAATCTTCATGGTACATACTACGAGCTAATGCATTTTTTTATTAAAAATTTTGCAATAAAATGTAAAGATATTGAATATTTATGAGTACAGGTGTAGTGTCCATTTTACATCCCCTTGACATATATTTCTACTAATACAGAAAACGGAATTATTTAGAAGATTCTTCTATTGTATTTTATAGTCTCGTGGATGATAATAATGTATTTGGTTTGCATACTTCTTAAATGTAAAAGTATTATCACAAGTAAGCAGTTCATCGAATCGTCTTGTTTGTCCATAAATTACGTTACTGGTTTGTCATGAATTTCAACTCCCTCGTCCCTTTTGGACAATCGTAATTTTTTATACCCTCTCTTCTCTCTGATTAATTTTGATTTACTTATTCCGAATAGCCGCTCAATTACATTGAGAGCTGAATTTAATTCTTTTTCTTGTTCGATGTTAATATAATCTAGATTTATAAAATATTACACTTCGCTTCATAAAAAAGCTTTTTTTGCAACACTTTCGAAAAAGTTATGGAATTGTTCATAAAATCGATAATGTTAAAAAAAAATTCATTATATTATTATTCTTATTATTTGTAAAATAGTAAATTTTAAGATTAGTAATATAACTTTGCTTTCATTTGCACATAACACATTTCCCAATACTTGCAAATGTATTTTTTTCAGATTTTTTCGTATCATCTTCAAAAAAACGACAAAATAAATCTACCACTGAAAGTTTATGTTTTTTTAATGAGATGAACGCTTTATACATTGTTTATGAACAATTTTAGCGAGTGCTTTAAAACGGTTAATTTATTATTTTGCTACGTTATTTTTTTCGGAAGAATTTTTTTTTTACACCCTATTTTTTGCATAATTATATTAATTACAACTTTTATCATTTCTAAATAAAATGATAATTGAAACACAACTGTTCAAAATCATCATACTCATAAATCAAAATAAGGAAAAATTTCTTTTTAATCAATTCAAATGCATCTAAGATGCCTATTGATTAATTCTCAGATGGTATTTTTTTATAATAAAGCTCGATAATAATTAATTTTTAACTATAGCCGACCAGAAATTATCAATAATAATCAACAACTTTAATTTTTTATAATTTTTTTACCATACAATTATAATTGTTTCATACTCAAAAAAGTTAATAATAGATTCAATTTTAAATTTCATAATGACAATTTTCAAATTTAAACTTAAAAAAAAATCATTTTTGCACATTAGTATTTAGTATTAAAGCTTAAATTATAATTTTCATTAATTTATTTTAAATTTTATAAGACTTTTGTAACGTTAATATATTTATGCATGTCCTCAGTTTATTCTTTTGCTGTATTATTTTCAATAACAGTACTATTTTCTCATTATGTTTTGCATATTAAATCAAGTATTCAAATTTTATTAGAAATTAAAATTATAATTATTAGCTTAACTAGGGTGGATGCTTCAGTTACTGTCGAAGTATAGCAAAAAAAAGCATATATTCATATGGTAATTATTTAGAATAAATAATTACCATATGGCTTCGATTTGGAAATTGATGAATTAAATAAAGTTTTTAAATTTAAACAATATATAAATAATTCACAAATTTCCACTATACTAATTTGTTTTGTTCGTAAAAATATAAATTACTTTAAATACATAATTAATAAAGCTTATAAAGAATGAAGAAATGTGCCTAATTAAATAAAATGTCTCTGATATTACCTTAAAAGCCCAGTAATTAACGCATCCCCCTCTACTTAAATTGACATGCTTGTCCTTTTTAATTAAAAAATTTATTTTATACAAAAGTTACTAACTGTAATCAGAAGTAAACAGTAGACCATATCTTCTATAATGGAAAGCAATATTTTCTCTGATGAGGACAAATTATCTTTATAGCTTCATTTTCAAGAAAACTTTGAAAAACTTAAATATTGTACTCTCTGTTTCCAACCTCTAATTGTTCAACTTTTTCAAACATTCCTTGAAAACGAAACAATAAAATCAATTTATCCTCATCAAGGGAAACATTACTTTTTATTATAAGAGTTGCGAACATTTAGTAATTCTGCGTAAAGTTACTAGTCTTTGAAAAAGAATGTATTTTTTTAATTAGAAAATTATAGATAAATACGGCAGATTTAGCCAAAAATATGTTTATATTGTATAACTTCAAAGTCTTAATAAATTTTAAACTAATTTTTTTAAAGTCTTCTAAAAAATAATTTTTTTTCTATGATGAGGAAATCATTTCAAAATTATTCAATACATCAGTTTAATAGTTAAATTGATAATTTTGGTTGTTTGTCGCTAATTATCTTTGCCGTAGATATTACGTAACACGTCCGACATGCTTGGAATGATTTTTTTGCACCCTCGGAAAGGAAAGCTAGAGAGAAAAAGAAAATTTAAATTGAATTGAAATTTCGTATACATGTATTAACAGTTACCTACGTATTATTTTATACACAATTTCAAACATGTAACTCACAGGAAATTTGTGGTATGGTTAATGCTCGGGGGTATATTGGTGTAAGACAGTTTCCGCTTTACAATATAATAATATAATAATTATTCTAGATTACTTTAATAAAAATATTTTTCGATCAAAAATGTTTATTTACATTAATATTAATCAAAAGTATAATTAAAAAAGAAATAAAATTAAAAGCAGAAATCAATCAACAAAAAGATAATTCATTTTAAAAATTAGATTGTATTTTAGATTAATAATTACGAGTTAACGAGATTTTCTTATTTTATTAAAAAGATTTATATGATGCAATCTTAGCGGGGATCTTAGTTCAGAGACATCTCAAGATTGGTCGATAGAAATATAATTTAAATGCCTATGTACCTTCTGGATTTAATCTTACAGTGTTCCTATGCTTGAGTGCTGAACCTTATATAAAAAATTTATATGAGCTAATAAAAAATCATAGAAAATGCATATGAAATGATGAATGCTTTTAAAAAAGAACATTTAAAAAATTGATATTTCATTTTTAAGAATATAGATTCTTAAGATATCAATTTCGTTTAACACTTATCTGAAATGATAACTTAAATCATTTAAGAGGAGGCCGTATAGTTCTGTCCTTGTCTAATCTAAATTTTCGTTATTCTAACTAAATTAAATATTTTTATACAAAAGTAAGGGCAGAGCCCAACAGATTTAAGGATGAGCAGACGATTCTATTCTATGAAAAAATATAAAATTTTCATTAGTTTTCGAGTGAAGTCTGAAACGGAAAAAGAGTTAAATTTGATTGAAGTGTTCAACTCTTTTTCCGTTTCAGACTTAACTCGAAAACTAATGAAAATTTTATATTTTTTCATAGAATAGAATCGCATGTTCATCCCTAAATCTATTGGGCTCTGCCCTTACTTTTGTATAAAAATATTTAGTTTAGCAATTATAAAGAAAATTTAGATTAGACAAGGACAGAACTATACGGCCGCCTCTTAAATAGTATTTTTTATATCTTAGACTTTTTTTAAAGTATGAAACTATTTAAATATTAAAAGTTGAATTTAATTCATTTTTATTGATGCCCTGGTGGAAATTACGTGGTTTTGCTTTTGTTTTCAATGACGAAAGCCAGACTTTTACTCATTGTTAGAGTTTTCGCTACGTGTGCTCGTAATTAGGCAACTTCAGAGTTTCTTGTTAGATATGATTAAATTTAGTACTTTTTTTTAGTGAAAACTATATACTGAATTCTTGTTGGAATGCGTTCATCATTAAAACAAATTAAAATTAATACCACGTAGCGACCAAATATCATCAACAAAAGATAACAACTTTGTTGCGGTAGAACTATTATTCTCGAGTAGGGTTTACTCTTATTCTCTTTACCTTCCCTAATAACTGTGGATTTTGTGTCATGTAAAATAACGTACTATTAAAAATCGCTTTTGGGCAATAATTAAAAAAGAACAAATCAACCATAATGATATCTAATGGGTAGATAATAATAATAAAAGTAAATAAAGGAATATTAAAATATAATTATTTTATTATTTTAAATCCAATTTTTTCAAACTACAATTTGAATTACAGAGTAATGAATAATCATAAAATTGAACATACTTACTAAAGTTTTTTGTGTACAAAAAAAATTAAAAATCACAAGCATTTTGTTTATAATATATATCTTAAGATGAAGTGAAAATATATAAAATTCCTACCTTATTCTACCGAAAATTATTTATGATTAAAAATCTCCAAAAATACGTAAAATTACTTGAAAATTATCTAGTTTGACATTCTTTTCTTAAAATATGTTGTATTAAAAAAATAGATATGTTAACAAAAATAAACATTTGCAAACAAAATTTATTAAGAGCTAAATAAATTAAATTTTATTTGGATTTCAAAAGTAAAATTATTTGGATTAATATTCTCTTGGATTTTGCAAATTATATAATTTGTCTAAAAATATTAAAATTTTAAAAAGTATTAAAATATGTCTGTCAAAATAAAACAAAAATCAACAAATTTAAAAAGTTTGAGATTCTTTTAAACAAATTTTAACAGTTTTTAACAAGTTTTAATATTTTGAAGCAAAAATTTTGTACATAGACATAAATATGTACGGATTAACGCATAGAGACTTACAGCTTTAATGTTGTAATAATCATGCTTGTTCTATTGATGTGACTGCTTACAATATGCGCAAACTTTCATGAAAATTAGTATAAGCAATCACGTCATGTTCTATTCATGTCCACTAACAAAAGGATTGCAGAACCACCACTTTCTCAGAAAATTAAATTACACCGAACAATATTGGGTGTATTTGTATGAAAACATCGTCAGAAAATCCTGTGGCTCCCTTTGCACTTTTCACTTGAAATTTGATGCCTTTATAGTATAAGCTACACCTTATTTTATAAGCATGATTATGATTGAAGTGGTTTGTAATATTTATAAGGTAAAACTTCCTAGTAATGCCTTCAGCGATGCCTTTTTAGTAAAATAATAAAGTATTAAATAAAAAAATGTTAAGAAAAATACGAATTAAAAGCTTTGCATTGCAGTTTTAAAAATATAAGGTCATCGAATAAATTTAAGAGAAAAAAATTACGGAAATCAAAAAATTTTGGGCTCTAATGAAAAAAATAGTGTCTATATATGCTTATAACTTTGTAATAAAATGATAGATATTTTATAAAACAAAAATGAAATTGTAGATTTTTTTTGTTGCAATTTTAAATTGAGAAAAAATATGCCATGTCATCGATGAAATTAAAATTTATTAGTATATGCACAATATTCCTCTCTATCGTACCATAAATTAGGTTGGTGCAATAGAAGAACAGACCATACCCTTCAACGACTAAATGTAGTAGTCAGCATATTCTTTTCCTTTTTTCTCTCTTACTTAGTGTAAATTCATTAATGCAAATGCCTTGTGGATTCTTTTCGCAGAATGCTTTCGTGGATGCAACACTCTAAATAAGAAATGTTCCTTTATCAATAATGTTTATTTAATAAATAAATGTATGCTAACTTCAAAACAAATTTAAAGTATTGAAATTTCCATATGTTATAACAGTTCCTTAAATTGAAAATTGATCAAAGTAAACATTTTGAACTTCAGATGCATGACCTTTGTGGCAAGGTACGATAAAATAGAAAGAGTTCGTATATACTTTGAGATAATTTTTATTATATATAATAACAATAAGAAAAAAAAAAATTTAACAATATTATGGAGAAAAAATGTAACTATAAAAAATAAATATAGAATAAAAAAAAGAAAATTAACGAGGAGAGTGTATTGCATTTGGGCCTCAGATTTTTTTTTAACTTTAGGATATTTATTTTTATATAAAATCATGAAAAAAGCCGCGACCATTCGGTCTAATGCTTGATTTTCCAGAGTTATGAGCAGTTTTGTCTAGATTTTAAGACATTTTTAAAAAACTTGCATCTGTTTTATAGTTGTACAGTTTTCGAATTACTTACTCTATAAGAGTTTTACTAATTGCATATTAAAGTTGAGATTAAAACGTTTTTAATTTAAAAAATGTGTTGAAAAAGCTCAAGTAGTTCAAAAGTTATGAAGGGGTGAACAGCATTATTTTTTATGCACATTTTCAGCTACCTACACAGCATGTAAGCTTCCTGGAAGCTTCCCGGAAGATGTGGAAGAAAGGTTGGAAGCTTTCAGGAAGTTTCCAGTAGAAACTTCCCGGAAGATGGATATGTCCTCGATCAGGAGTCTTCCGTAAGTCTTTCATGGAATATTTCAGTAAAAGCTCACTGGAAGCCTCCGTAAGTCCTTCATAGAATATTTCAGTAGAAACTTACTGGAAGCTTCCGTAAGTTATTCATGGAATATTTCAATGGAAGCTTACCGACAGCTTCCGTGAATTATTCATGAAACATTTCAGTGAAAACTTACTAGAAGCCTCCGTAAATCTTTCAAGGAATATTTCAGTGAAAGCTTACTCGAAGCTTCCGTACATCATTTCTGAAATATTTTAGTGGAAGCTTCCAGAAAGCTTTGGTAAGTTCTTCGTTGAATATTTCAGTGGAATATTACCGGAAGCTTCCTAGAAGAAAACGTGGAAGGTTTAATTCACTGCAGAAAAAACATTGGAAGCTTCCAGAAAGATTCCAGTGAAAAGTTCCCGAAAGATGGATATGTCCTCGATCAGGAGTCTTCCGCAAGTCGTTCATGAAATATTTCAGCGGAAGTTTACCGGAAGCTTCCGTAAACTTTTTATGGAATATTTCAGTGGAAGCTTACTAGAAGCCCCCGTAAATTATTAATGAAATATTTCAGTGAAAGCTTACTGGAAGCCTCCGTAAATTATTAATGAAATATTTGAGTGGAAGGTTTACGGAAGCTTTCAGGAGCCTTCCACTGGAATGTTTCAATGACAATTTCCAATATTTCGCTGAAAGGTAAACGGAGTTTTCCATTCAAGCTTCCATGAAATCTTACGGTGATATGATTCATCAATCTTGCAACGAAATCTTCCTTGGAAGGTTTACGGAATCTTCCAGGAGACTTAAGTCGGAATATTCCAGTGAAAATTCCTAACATTTTCCCGAAAGGAAAACGGAGTTTTCTATAAAGCTTCCATGAAATCTTTCGGTGCAATGATTCATCAATCTTTAAACGGAATCTTCCTTGGAAGGTTTACGGAAGCTTTCAGGAGACTTATGTCGGAATATTCCAGTGAAAATTCCCAACATTTCCCCGAAAGGAAAACGGAGTCTTCTATAAAGCTTTCATGAAATCTTTCGGTGCAATGATTCATCAATCTTTCAACGGAATCTTCCTTGGAAAGTTTACGGAATCTTCCAGGAGACTTAAGTCGGAATATTCCATTGAAACTTCCCAACATTTCCCCGAAAGGTAAATGATGTCTTCTATAAAGTTTCCATGAAATCTTTTGGTGCAATGATTCATCAATCTTCCAACGGAATCTTCCTTGAAAGGTTTACGGAAGCTTTCAGGAGCCTTCCACTAGAATGTTTCAATGAAAATTTCTAATATTTCGCTGAAAGGTAAGTGAAGTCTTCTACTTAAGCTTCCATGAAATCTTGCGTTGCGATGATTCATCAATCTTCCAACGGAATCTTCCTTGGAAGGTTTACGGAAGCTTTCAGGAGCCTTCCACTGGAATGTTTTAATGACAATTTTCAATATTTCGCTGAAAGGTAAACGGAGTCTTCCATTCAAGTTTCCATGAAATCTTCCGGTGCAATGATTCATTAATCTTCCTACGGAATCTTCCAGGAGACTTAAGTCGGAGTATTCCATTGAAACTTCCCAACATTTCCCCGAAAGGAAAACGAAGTCTTCTATAAAGTTTTCATGAAATCTTTTGGTGCAATGATTCATCAATCTTTCAACGGAATCTTCCTTGGAAGGTTTACGGAGGCTTCCAGGGGTTCTTCGTAGAAAGTTTTCTTTGCAATATTCCAGAAATATTTCTGTTTTCTTCCATAAAGCTTCCATACATATTTCAATGAAATATTCCATTGGAATATTTCGGAATACTCCAATGATATCTTTCATGCTGTGTGGGTAAACATTTGCGCTATTTTTATTCCTTTGTTAAGTCCTGGCTTTCACCAGGACTAAATTAAAATGGATAATTTAAAAATGATAATATGTTAAAATTGAATAATATTATGTTATGATTGTATAAGATTTCAAATATTTAATATTAATAATGAAAGTAAGTCAGTGTTAAACTATATAAAATATTCTTAAAGATGCATGCAATCTAGTGATGGAAAAAGCTCCACCAATATTTGATTGAGTGAGATCACTCTCACTATTGGAAAATTATTAAATGATATTTTTTAATGATTTTAATTAAAAAGTATATTAACGTTTAGAGTAGTTTTAGAATAAGATTTAGAATACACCTCTAGGCGTAAGGGGTCTGACTCACCAACATCGCAACTTAGTTTGGCTATAACTCAAGGACCTTAGACCACATTCCTATAAAAAAATTCGATTTTCAAATTTTTCAAAACTCCGGCCCTCTAAAGGTTAAATATATTTTTACTTTATGGTGCTTCTTAAGTAGATTGATGCTGAGTACAGACAAACAAATGAATAGCTACAATTATATACACTGAAAAAAGTACGGGAACTCTCCGTTACCGCAGCATAGTGTCGCTGTACGAAACGTACATTCGTCTGTATGTTTTAAAATTTAGGACCCTTGATATATTTTTTTAAGCGAGTATATGTATAAACAACTGAAACGCGACGACGTACCGGCCTTTGAGAAGTCTGCTGTTAGAATTTAGGAAAGCAGACGACCTACGGCGTATAGTTGTCATCTTAACAGTGTATATTAGATTTCCCTCTTAAGCGTACGCGCTCTAGCTTTAATTTTTGATATAGCAGATTTCCCAAAAACGTCGCAAGGATCTCTGTTATGCGTAAGATGCGTAAGATCTCTGTTATGCGCGTTGGTATTTAGTACAACTGTTATCCCCAACTTTTTTCAGTGTAGATACTCGAGTTTATTAATATTTAACACTTTATAACAATTAATTTTATACGCGTATATTTTGATAATAGATAATAATATATAACTCACAATAAAATTGCTCCTGAAGTATAATAATCATTGATCAATAACTGTACGTGTTTCAATTATTAAATTTAAAATAATAGATACGTCGTGATGTAACACCCTTACAAGTTTCAAACGAATTGAGCTTTTTGAACACATTTTTTTTTAATCAAAAGGTTTTAATCTCAATTTTGATATACAATTAATAAAAAGCTTATAAAATAAGTAATTCAAAAACTGTATAGTTATAAAGCAGATGCAAATTTTTTTAATCAAACAGACAAAACTGCTCATCATTCTGAAAAAATCTCGCATCGTTTTTCATGATTTTATGTGGATTTATAATTGCGATGTTTCTGTTTCAAAAGAGCTATTACTCTTTTATAAGAAGAAGTATTTATATTTTTATAAATGTGTATTGCTTTTATTTATTTGTAAAGTTTAAATGTAAAAAGCTATTTTTTTGCTCTCTGTGTACCAAATCTTTTTTTCGCGCACGTTTGAAAATAACAAGTGTTTAAAAAAAGCTTTGAGCACGTTGTGCAAAAAGATTGTGTTTAATATACGAGAAAGAACGTGATTTCAATCTCGTGTGACCTTTTCATTCTCATTTTGTTCGGGCGCCAACGTCCACTAGTTTCAATACGAGTGTGTGAAAATCACTTTCACACACTCGTATTGAAAATAACTAATTTCATTAGATTAAAATGATGGGTAGTACGAAAGGATGTCCCAGTAGAAAAGAGTACGTTTATGATACATATTGTTTATCATTGAAATTCTCCCTTTTTCTATATAATATTTTTATATAATAATTTCTTAATCTAAGCTTTTCTGGCATTCCCCCTTTTTGCATACAAAACCGTTGAATATATTTGTAGTTTTTATAAATTTATTATAAATTTAAAATTAAAACTGAAAACTTTTTTTTTAAATAAAATAGAATTGAATTTTAGAAGAAATGATATTTCATTTTTCCTTGTAATTTGCTTGTATTTTTATAACGAAAGATAGTAAAATAAATTTATAATTCCTAAAAAGTGAAAAATTTTTACAATTATCCTTTTTTTCATGAATTCTTTAAATATTAACTTAATTTATACATTTTTAATTTTTATTTTAACTAGAATTTAGTTTTTAAGTCACATATAAAACAATTTTTTATATTTTTAAAGTAAAATTTCGTAAATATACCTTTAACTTTGCTACCCATATCGATTAATATTTTACATCTGATATCTAATGCAAGAACATAAAGTTATGTTGTACTTTTCATCTTTATCTTTTGAATTGTTATCATGCAATATTTCTTGACGGGTACTTTGTTACGTTGATATAATGTTTATTTATTTTTTTTATTTTTTTTATTCGTCGAGTTTTTTTACATTTTTTATTTTTAATTCTTCAAGCATTAATCCGCATTAAGAATTTTTCAACTGATAGGTCAAATTTTCATCAGTATTCTTTTAAAAAATTCTGCTTTCTAAGTTAGTCTTTAGGTTCTACTTTTATGATAAATCTAATAATATTACAAACAAGCATTAACTGTTTGTTGAAAATCGAATAATAATATTTGAAATTTAAGGTTTATAACTAAAAATAAAATAGTAAAAGATAGAACAAACATCCGATATAACCTTATGGTTATATCGGATGTTTATATCGGATGGTTATACGGATATAACCACAAGGTTATATCGGATGTTTGTTCTATCTTTTACTATTTTATTTTCAGTTATAAACCTTAAATTTCAAATATTATTATTCGATTTCCAACAAGCAGTTAATGCCGGTTTGTAATATTATTAGATTTTGATTGTCTAAATCTATCACGTATAAAAATATCTTAATTGATGTGAAATAAATTTTCTCTTTGTTGCATGTGCCCGTTAGATATATAATTTTGTTTTTTATGTTTTTACTATGAGTGCATCCTAATTTTTTTAGGTTTGATCACTTTTATATTTAGGTGCTCCGTCTTTCTGACCGTCCTTCATGTCATCGTTGTTGAAATTTCCTCATATCTAGAATAATCCTGCTTTATTTTTCTTTGGTTATCTATTTACAGCATATATGACAATTTTGTCGAAGTAATGGCTAACCTGGTAATTAATTCATTTTTTTATATATTTTACAACAATCATTTGGCAAATCCTAAAAAATATATCACATAATCAATTCCCACAAAACATGAAAGGTTTCTGCAAGGATTCAGTAATGAAATTATCATTACTGAAACCTGGCAGAAACCTTTCATGCTGTGTGGGTTCGTGTTATTTTTTATTTCTTATTTTGCCCACATTCTAATTTTCGTTGTACATTGAGTGTTCTAAAATCCATCTATAAATTATAGTTTGGATTGTTTATAACTTTTTATAATGAATTTATTTGTATCACACCGATGTTGCGCTGCACCTGGTAATCATGTTAGTTTATAACAAAGTTCGATTATAAACGGTTTTACGAAAACTTCAAATGCGTTTAGTTCTGTAAAAAATTGAATCAGCTTTTCATTTTCATATCTATTGAATATTTGTTTAAGCATTTTTATTTTCTGTTTCGTTTTTCGATTTTTTTCATATTTTTGCATCTTTGTTTATGTTTTCTATAGGTGGTTTACTTTTTTTAATTGATTTTTTTGTTTATTTTCATTGATGGCATTGATGTCGTATGCAACTCTTTTTTCATTAATTTAATATCGTTGATTTTTATCATTAACATTTTGTACCTTGTTGGATTTCAAATTGGTTTCTTTGTTTTTAATATTTTATTTATATTTCTTAAGCCTTTTCTTCACTCATAATGTTTTTAATTCTTCAATTCGATTATACATTTTATTTCCTCTGTTACTACATTTTTTGATTAAATTGCATAAATTGCAAACTTTTTCTGTTTGTCGTTTTGATAAACTATTTTATTGAATTCTTAAATAAATAATGATTTTAGTAGTGTTACATATTTTTATCAAAATGTATAAAAATTAGATAGAATCATTTTTAGATACAAACTATATCCAGCTAACTATATATAAAATTGTAATAATAGTTTGTTACGAGGATGTATATCACTTGTTCATTAATAGCAGTATACTTTTTTACTCATTTTATTCTTAAATTTTATTCTAATTGCCGATTTAATTATTTAATATTAATTTTGTCTGTCCTGTTTATATTTTATTAAATTTTCAAAATATTTTTTTAGTTTTTTTTTCATTTTAATATAATTTTGTATTAACAAGATTATCAAATTAACATTTTCGCTAATCTGGTCGAATTCTGGTGGTATTTTTATATTCGTTGTTAAGCACTATCATTAGTTGCCCTAACATAAACTAATTTGTTTGTTGCCAAAAATTAGAATGCTCCCTTGCTTAGGCCGAGATCTTAACTGTTCGTACTTGACTCACTACTTTTATACTGTGCAAGAGGTAAAACAAACGAACTAATAGCTTTTTTTCATGTTTGTATTAAATTTACAAATTTTTTTGACTACTCTCATTCTTTATAAACCTACATATTCTTCTATTCAAATTTATTTTAAATACATTAGATATTTAGTGCCAGTAGCACCAATCTATTACAGCTTATCATATTCTTTCTAATTCGATCCCATTTTTTATCACTTTTTCGGCTTTTTCATCATAGTATTATCCGTCCACTTTTCCAAAGGTGATTATAGATTCAGGAGCGAAACGCACAAACGATTGAAGGACTGGATTTATATATTAATAACGACTCCAGTGCGTAGCTATCTCAGACCGCCCCTGAATGCATATAAAAGTAATATGATTCCCCGCAAGAATAGACAATCGATTTACGATTAAAATTCTTAACACGTTCTTAGCATCAAATTTGAAGTGGGAAAATTGTTTGTTATTGTTTTACGTACACTTTTATAAATTTTCAAGATTTTTATTCTTTATATTTAAATAATGTAATCGACATATAAAAATTTATGTTATTGATTTTTTTTATGTTGAACGCCAGCAAACCTTCAATGTAAACGACGCGTATGCTTTCACGCATTCAATAAGTGGTATTTTTAAATATAAATTATACAAATTTTTCAAAATTTATAAAAGATTATACAGAATAATAATTTTAAAAGATATTGTCAAAAAAATATTTTGAATATCATGTAATGTTAGTGCATGGAATCACGCTTCAAATTTGAATTCACGTAAATTTAAAAATTTGTATGGTCAAAAGTACCAAACTTGTAATTTGCGTTTGCTCTTACATTTACCTGATAAAGTTAAAAAATTAGGCCCTCTTTGGACCACCAGTTGTTTTTCCTTTGAAAATTTAAACGGGATATTAAAATCATATGTGCACGGTTTTCGATATGCTGAATTACAAATTTATTCTTCCATCTCAACGTATTTATCGTTGGCAGAATTGAAAAAAAAATGTTGTGACCTGACACAGTGCCTTATGCATTTTGTAATAAAATAGATGTATGTGGAACTCATCGATATAAAACGAAACATCTAAAAGATAACATTTTTGCCATCAGTGTTCGTAAAATATTAAAAGAGGTTTCTGAAACCAGAATGGTTTTAGAAGGGACAACTAATTACCATTATCCACAACGTTAACAACAATAAAGTAATAGCTTGCTTATTCTTAGATCTAAAACAGGCATTTGACTGTGTCAACTCAGATATACTTTAAAAAGACCTGGAAATCTTGGACATACCTTATAAAATTAGAAGATTCATATACAATTTAACGAAGGAAAGGAAGTTATATTTTAAAATCAATAATGAAATTGAAGGGCCTTACAATAGCAATTATCTTGCAATTTTCTGATGATACAGTAATAGCTAGTATTTTTTTGTTTTTAAAAAAAAAAGATTAATATATAAAGGATATTGTCCTCTATATGATTAACCTTTTTTATATGGTGAAGTCGATAGAGTCCAGCCCGGTACCCGTTTAATACATTACATCAGACTAGACTGTCAGACCCACCATACCGAAAACTTTGACTACCGATAGATGGTCAGCCACTTTTCTGACCAACAATCAACCGATACCCAATAAGGTCGGATTTTTAAGAGTCGCGATATAAATGGCATATACACAAATTTTCTTTCGAAAAAAAAGTTAGAGGTACCTAGCCAGGATTCGAACCCGTGCCCTCCGCGTTGAAGGCAAGAGCTCTATCCATTACGCCACCGCGCTCTCAGTAATAGCTAGTATAAACGATACTGCTGAAAAAGCTGTTGAATCAATACAAAATAACATACCTAAAATAATAGAGTTCTTTGACTCCAAAAGATTAGAAATAAACCCTAACAAAACTAAACTGATAGTCACAAAAAAAATTATTAACAATCAA
The DNA here is from genome assembly GCA_017163975.1 of Anastatus disparis. NCBI lineage: Eukaryota > Metazoa > Arthropoda > Insecta > Hymenoptera > Eupelmidae > Anastatus > Anastatus disparis. Next base: position 2,014,720 of record JAFFSR010000012.1, read on the forward strand.
AGCCATCAAATAAATATCATGAACACAACAACAACTTCAACCAACAGTACCAAATATCTGGGTATCATTCAAGATCAAAGACTTAATTGGAGGCTACAAATCGAAAATACAGTCAACAAAGTTAAAAAACTAACTAACATACTGAAAATAATATGTGGCACCTGGTGGGGAGGACATGCTCAAACATTAATGGAAATTCATAAATCTCTAATAAGAAACAACATTGAATATAATGCCTTCTTATACAATATTAATGACGGTGAAAAATGGACAGAACACAATACAGAGCTCTCAGAATAATTATGGGATACAGACTATCTACTCCCATAAACATTATTCACGCAGAAACAAACAAACCTCCAATAGATATAAGAACAAAATACTTATCAGACAGATTTATCATCAAACTTCTAGCCAAAGAAGATCACCCTCTAATACATGAATTGTACGCTCTTCAACATGAACTTTCAAAATCTGATAAATACCAAACTAAAATTAAATACACCCTATTAAACTCCTTAAATCATCTCAGTCATATTAGAAACAGTATAAAAAAACAAATACATCCGGTTCCTTATGATTATCCATTCTCATCTAATAATATGGATCTTAGAAAATTTATCAACTTCAACATATGCAAACAAGCACAAAACTCAGACTTTTCCAATAATACATTAAAACAGTACTTACAAAATAAAAATGACTACAATATATTCTTCACAGATGGCTCAAAAATACCCGAACAATATAAATATACTGGACTAGCATTGTATGAATCTAATAGCAATCTCAAAAAAATGTACACAGTTGAATTAATAGCCATGAGCTCCTTAGCTACCATAATGAATTTTTCTTCACATAAAAAAGATTGTAACGTTCCTTCCTATTTTACTCTATTTTAACTTTAATTATTTATTTAATAATTATTTTATAATTTAGTTAACGTCGTCTAATGATTGTAGAGTCGTTACAAGCTAGCGCGCCATGCCTAGCTTGTGCAGACTCTTTGGGTGTCTTTGTTGTTTTGTTAAAGTCGTTTATAGCTAGGACACCTTGCCTAGCTATAGCAGACATTTTTATTGAAAAATTATTAGTAATTTTTTAAGTGAAAAGCCCGTTGTTGTTAAGGACCAAATGCCTTAACATTCAGGGCTTAACACTGGGTTAATAGGATAAGGAATCTCTTTGCTTAAAATATATGGATAAGCTCTTTATTTAAAACATACAAAATTATCAGTAAGCGATTACAATAAGGCACGTTAACACGTGTCAAGTCTGCCTCGCTTAAGACAATGCGTTAGCCTATCGCCCGTTGCTGCCTTAAGCAAAGTATGACTATCCCGTGAGAGAGCTGATCCAAGAGTGACGAGAGTCACAAGCTCCTCGCACTGCTTGCATCAGCTCTCTTCGGTCTTTCTCCCACTCTTCTAACTTAGTAGAAGAGAGGGAGAGCCGCCGTGTACTCTCAGCGGTACTTACACATGCAAGTGCGTATTAGTTATATATGTCCTTTGGCCGTATTCAGGTGGAATATGAATCGAGGACAATGTTTGTCGCTTGAGCTGAAATTGTCGAGGGCGCGCGAAGCGCGCCCGAGGTAGATTTCTGCTCAAGCGGCAAACATTGTTCGAGATTCAGATTCCACCTGAATAAACGGCCAAAGGACATAGATGATTTTATGTCCGAAGTAGGCCGTATGAGGAAATATAACTTATTAGTTGAAAATATTAATCTCTTTTTCAATACTTTTAAAATAAAATTTTAGTTCTATTGATTTTTTCTTTTGTTTCTTAGATTGACATTTTGTAATGAGTATAGCTGCTGTCGAAGCGCGAGTCATTTTTTTTTCACTAACCTACGTTCAATATGATTGCTCTTTGACATATTGAACGAAACATAGTAGGATCGGTGATGCCATATTGATTTCTCCTGAGACATATTGAGTCTCAATATGTTTCAGGAAGACATATAATTCTTGCAATAAGTCGAGGAGGGCGTCTGAGACATATGGGATGCCAATACAAATTTAGCATGCTCTTTACATACTGACACGAATACGGCCTTCGAGGACATAAACGTACATACGCGCGCTTGCATCTTCAACCACTTTGGTCTTTTTGGGTGTTTGCGCGCGCATCTTTCACTATCGTACGGTTTCAGGGCCGTACATACTCGGGCGCTCATTTAAATAGATAAGGGAACGTTACAAGATGCTTCCTATCTCATACCATTAATTAAAGAAATTATAGCTAACATACTAGATAAAAACAACATAATAGAACTCATATGGATTCCATCGCATATAGGCATTGATGGAAATGAGATAATAAACTCCCTTGCCAAAAGCGCCATTACACATGGACTAATATCTAATGACAAAATACCATACGCTGACGCTTATCATTTAACAACAAAAGCATTAAAGATCTTATTCATTAAATATATCAAAAACCAAAAAAAAAAATAAAAGGAATTCAATACTTTGAATACTTTTATAAAGAAAATAGAAAGCCCTGGTTTCATAATTTTAATAGACCAAGGAAACACATAATTATAATCAACAGACTTAGATCCAACCACTATTCGCTGGGTGCTCAGGAAAAATATAATTGTGGATTCAAAATGTCAATGCAAATTCTACAGCCAAACACTAGAACACATCATATGCTCATGCCCCACATATGCACGCATATGCGAAAAAAACTCTTCATGCATAAAATGTAATTATAATAATGCGAATCATTTTGCGATAGTTAATTAATTTGTTACTGTTTGTAATTGTGAATGCAGAGACCCGTGTAATGAATGTGATGAAAATTGTGTAACGTATGCTATATTAACAAGGTGTATTCTAGAGAATCCCGCGTGAAAAAATTTGTTTTCCCTGAAATTTGGCTGATGTTCAAGTTTAGAGATACTTTATCTAAACTTGGCCCGTGAGAAAATCCCAAACTTTATTAATAAATATTATAATAATTGGTAAATGTTAAGCAAAACTTTGCATAAACCTGTAATGAATTATTATCTTAAAAACTAAATTTAACTAAAATTTTTTTGTAACTTGAATGAAAGTTTATCAAAACTTTGTCAAAGTTACGAAAAAATTCAGCTATACAATCTTTTACATGGCTAAGTTTTGCCCGACTTTCAATAAACTTTATAATATTATTAAATATGCTATACATTGTAATTTATTTTGATGAAAGTGAAGCAAAACTTTAGATAAATTGATGATAATTATTAAGTTTAAAAAGAAATATTGTTAAAATTTTTGGTAACTTTGATGAGAGTTTGGTCTCCTAGACGCTTGAGGATAAGGACAAGAAGATCCAAGGAAAGAAATGCTCCAAGCTGCAATTCAGATTAATATAGATTTATTAACTGAGACTTATCACAAGGCTTGGTTTGCCTGAGAGTACAGAGTGAGATAGTACTTAACTTCTAGTCGGTCGAGAACGGTCTGTTGCTCGCTAGCTCGACAGAGTCGTGCTCTCCTTGTAGCGCTAACATAGCGCTCTCTGTCGCCCGCTTGCGCGCCGCTAGTTGCGCGTGACACTTACGCGTGCCGTGTACATACATACATGTGTGTGTGCCCACAAAAGTTTCCAAAAACTTTGTCAAAGTTACGAAAAAATTCGGACAATCTTTTACATAATTATTAATAGCAAATTTGCGCAAAGTTTCGCTCGACTTTCAATAAATTTTATAATATAAATATAATTTACTACATTTTGTAATTCAGTTTGATGAAGATTAAGCAAAACTTTGAATGAACTTATGATAATTATTATTTTTAAAACTAAGTTTTGCTGAAATTTTTCATAACTGATGAAAGTTTTCAGGATTTTTATCAAATTTTTTTTAAGAATTACTTTAGCCAAAGTATTAAAAAGCTTTTGTCAAAGTTATAAAAAAGTTTAGTTACAATAATTTTTAATGTAAAAGTTTTGCTAAAGTTCCTTTTAGAAATAAATTCTTTTGAGAACTATTTTGTCTAAGCTTTAAATTAAAAAAAAATTTGGTGAAACTTTATATAAGTTCATGAATATAACAAATTTTTTTCTATATTTGTCAAAAGTTAAGCTGAACTTTTGCCTCAAAAACTTTTAATTCTAAGTTTGGGTACTTTTTTTAAAGCTTAATGATACTATTGGATAACTTTGGCAAAGTTTAAGCAAACTATATGAATTTCATTACAATTAAGTTATAATTTTTCAGAATTTCTTATCAATGTATTAAATGTTAAGCGCCAATACAATTCTTCAGTAATGTTTTAATGATTTTTTATAGAATGGAGTACAAAGTTTATGTGATTTTTTAAAATTTATTTGAAAATTGATATATAATATTTATTTTTGGAACTTTTATAAAGTTTTGAAAACATTTATACAAGTTTAAGAACATGTAATAAAAATTTCGAATGTAAAAAAATGTTTAGTAGAATATAGTACATTATTCAATGGGTGGGTAAAGGCTTTATTTACGAAACGAGAAGTTTACAGCCCGAGCCGAAGGCGAGGGTTGTAACGAGTTTCGTAAAAAAGCCTTTACACACCCATTCCATAATGTATTTTATACCACGATAGCCGAATAATCATATTAAAGTTATGATTTTGAGGTTAGAGTGGTATAAAATAATTATTATTATAATTATATACAATCCAATAATAATTTATTCAACTTCATAAGCATTAATTTGATCCACAATATAATATTGTTCATCACTTATAAAATAATAAAAAATACTACAAATAATATCAATATCAGATACATTAATTGCAATAAAATTATTTTCTAATTTATGACATTTAAATATAGTTGGTAAATAATTCTCAGTAACAGAAGAAATTAAAGCAAAACGCTGACATTCTCCTAGTAAGTTATTAAATTATGAATTTTTCACAAATGTTTCTATTCTATTTTAATGTTTATTATAATACTTTCATAACAACACCAAAATAACTTATTTTCTTATTGATATATACCATGCGTCAGTGAGCACACGCATGTGAGTGTATGTATCACGAATTTAAAAATTTTATACTATATTATACCTTTTTCTTTCTCATGTAAAATTATTGATGCGTAGAGTAGGCAACAATTTCGTTTTTATGTATATATAATGATTGATGAGAGAATTTTAGTTCATGAATGAACATTTTTTATATAATGTCATTCGGTGCGCTTACACGCTTATTTCATTTACCGTATATAAAAGAAGACTTTACGAATATAAGCGTTCAAGTACTTAGTAAAGTCAGAAATTTTGATTTTAGTTTGGGTAGTGATAATTAACAAATGTATAACAGGAATAATCAATGATACTGACCGAGTCACTTCACAAGAGACTTGAATAGAACTCGTTAACCAAACTATAAGTAGATCTAAAATCTATTGACATTACTACCTTCCTGCTCAATAAGTAATTATATCAATAATTATAATTATTCTTGTATTAAATTATGGTATTACATATTCTATGAGTCTCTTCAAGGGCGAAGATTTACAAGTTTGTTCCAAAATAGAGCCGTAGTCTGATTACTATAGAAACATGTAAAATAAATTATTTTCTGAATAATTATAATTATAACCTTTATAGAAAAAATCCTTTGTTGGGGACTAAATAAATTTTTAAATATATTTTTCAGTAAATATTAGAAAAAAATTTGTTTTACATAATGAAAAATGCGAGATTGCTTAATGCATCATATGATTTAAGGAAAAATAAATGAACTCCAACACTCCTGGATTACGAGCGAGATAACAAAATCTTTATTTGAATTGTCAAAGCGACGTTTCGGACAGTAACAGACATAAGCGAGTAATGCCTAAATGGCAACTCACAAAATTAAAATTTTATAAATATGAAATACAATTTCATCCATCATCGTGTAAAATACTGCCACGTGATTTAAGTTTATGTATCCAAATTTATAAGGACACAATTACTTTCTTGTATAATATAAAAAATTAGGAATTTTAAATAAACATTAAGATATATTTTAACTATAATCTGGTAATTTAAAAAATTATAGTGATATACCTAGATATACAATACATATAAGTATACTTACATACGGTTTAGTCGAATAAACCATATAATGCTTATGTTTTATAATACGAGATTAATTTGACTATTTTTTTACAAATAGTCTTAAAAACTTTTACCCTTAAAGGACTTATAATTATGTTTTTTTGAAAGATAACGGTTGTCTTTTCCGTTTAAAATTTTTGGGTAATCATTCAATGAGATACGTATTAAAATCAGCTTCTTAATGTACTTTTCGCGTTCTATATTTACGATTTAGGATTTCATAACATTTAGTTTCAATTTATTATTGTTTGTAGATTTTATAATTTCATTATCAAAGACCAAATTGAAAAATGATTAGAGGGTATACAAATTATCAACAAAACCAAAAATGAATGAAATTTCAATGATAAAAATCAAGAACAATAAAAGACCAAGAATGCTGTTAAAAGATATATCAAATGCTACTTTAAGCCATTTTGAAATCCTTTAATACATTTCAAATAATACATTGAAAGTTTGAAAACAGGTACAGAAAGACGATAAGAAGGGACCGAAACAAGAAAACTGTAGAGAAGATAAGGTAATAAAATAAATAAGAAGGGATTATACTTGTAAATTTTCCTTACATGTTGACCGAAACATTAGTAAGTTCGAAACAATAAGTTACAATAGGACTATCAGTTGGATGAAAAAGAATCGCCAAAACTAATGTATGTTCGGCCCCAAATAAAATTTTTTCCTTTAAATTTTCTAAAATGTATGCACAGAAACGTTAAAAATTTAAGCTGTCAAAATATTACAGAAATGAAGTAAACCAAAATTATATAACTTTATTTAATAAAACACACACATATATATATATATATATATATATATATATATATATATATATATATATATATATATATATATATACAGTAGTGGTAAAAAAACAGTCATTCTAGTGAACTAAAGTTCTAAATTAAAGTCTTATATCCCAGCGAAAAATATTCATAAAGAACTGTGCGATAGCTCATTTTAAAAATATTACGAAGTATTTTTTCACAATATAGTGACAACTGATTTTCAAGTATTTATGTAGGAAATTCTGTCACTTGAAAGTTAAACTATTCAAACTATTCTTTATTACATGGAATATTTTTCTAAAATTAAGTTTAGCTGCAAATAAAGTTTGACCAAAATTGCGTGAACTATCTAGTTTCAAGTAAATCAAAAGATAGATACGCTGTCCTCAGTGTTACAGCTAACTTTTAGTTAGTTTCATTGTGACAATTTTGAGAGAAATCCAATCCGTTCAAATAAAACAACTTGCGCAATTTTGACCAAGTTTGTAATGATACATAAGTCTGCACAATCATTCGGTTGCAACTCTACGTTTCATTTGAAGTGTGAAAATGTAAAATGCTTAAAAAGATAGTTTTCATAAAAAACATATATTTTTATTCATTTTATAATGAATACTAAGTTTGATTAATTAAAAAAAAGACAATAGTTATTTATCATAAATAAAGGGAAACATTCTTGTTTAACCTGTTTGTGAACAAATACATTTATGTATACATCAAATCGACGGTCACGGAAAAGGTGTCATTTTATTTCTGGTTGTAGAGAGGTGTCATTTCAATTTTTGGTTGAGAAAAAATGTCATTTCATTTAGAGTTGAAGAAAGGTGTCATTTCATTTTGGGTTAAAAAAGGCTTTTGTTTCATTTTAAATTTAAGAAAAGTGCTATGACAAACAAATTTTTTTTTATTTAATCATGTAGTAAATAGATAGATATAGATAGATATAGATAGATATAGATAGATCCCAAAAGAAATTAATTAATTACAAAATTATAATAAATTAAATAAATTAATAAAATGTATAAATTGAGAAACACAAGCCTCTTTTTAACTCAAAATGAAATGATACCTTTCTTCAACCAAAATTGAAATGACACCTCCCTACAACCAAAAATGAAAAGATACCTTCTTTCCCGCGACTGTCGAAATAAAATATCTTATTTTGTACAAAATTTATGGTAATTCGTGTATTTTCAACTTTAACACATTTGTTTTTTATCATTGTATTATTTTTAATAATAAAAAGTAATTGTTTTGTATTGGACAGTCATTTTTATAAAAATAAATATTTATCTTTCTCAAAACTTTTTAAGAGGGTTCCATGGGCACTTTCTAGTCAATGTAGAGATGAGAAAAAAATATTCATATACTTGCATGAACAACCTTTTAAAATGTTCAAAAAATTTTTTAATAATTTTAACAGTTGCGTTAAAGTGGGATTAGTAATAATAAAAAATTATCCATGATTTTTTAAGACATTGATTTGACTAAAATTTAAATAAAACGAAATTTGACATATAATCACAAGTGTTTTGACGTTCAAAATATTTGACCTTCAAACGAACCGGCTTTTTACCACATTTTACGCAATTTAATAATCAATATTTCAATATTTTATGCGGTAATGTTAATACATATTTTTTGAACGTTTATCATATTAATATTAATAAAAATTCTTTGTTTTAGCAATTCCCGGCGTAAGTCTCTCTAAGAATTAATGCTGAACTGCTACATTTCAATAGTTATTTTTATAGAATTTTATTCGGTAAGCGAAAGCGCGGTGGTGTAACGGACAGAGCTCTTGCCTTCAACGCAGTGGGCATGGGTTCGAATCCTGGCCAGGTACCTCTGACTATTTTTTTGAAAGAAAATTTAGTCCGGGTTCCCTCCTATGCGCCCGTAGCCAATCGAGCTCCACAGATCTACCAAATTTAATTCTATATATTTTGAGCTCCTTACGCACTTTGTTTACAATTGTAATCACCCATACCTCAATATGTTTTTTCAATAATTAGAATTATTATTAGTATACAATTATACTACAGTTTTTTTTTTAAATTTCTAATAAAAAAAATATTTATAATTTTCGTAAACTTGAAAAAAAAATAAATATAATTTTTGCAATATGCATGTATATGAGGATATCCGTGGAACTTTTTAATTTTGAGAGGGTGACTTCAGAATAATTCAAAAGTCTATAATACAAGTTTCTGGAGTGGCACACACTTCAATAAGGGCTTAAATTACTCGTTTCTGTAAGTAGAATATGTAATTAAATTTTGGTATTGATTGAAAATTCGGTCATCACGGTACATAATTTTATACGCCAAAAATGATACTTTTTTTTATATTTTTCTACGTGTGTTTCTTGAGCTATAAAAAAATGACCGTACTTTCGATCATTCTCAAATTTTCTGAGCATAATGAATATAGTAAAAACAACAGTTTAAGCCTACCCTGGTACATGTGCTCCTCTTTAGGAAGCTCTTTGACTATTTTTAATGTAGGTGAGATTTTTAGGTGAAAATCTGAAAAAATGAATTACTCAAATATTTCCTTTATATTCGATTTTTTTTTATAAACATGTAAATTTTAATAACTTAATATTTCTTTTCAAATTCAATTTTTTATCAAATGTAAATTTTAATTATGTAAATATTTCTTTTAAATTAAGTTGATTTAATACATTTAAATTGTAATAACTTAAAGATTTTTTCTTGATTTTATTGCATTGAAATTAATAAATCAAGTGTTTCTTTAAAATTCTTTATTCGCTGAGTTCAAATCTAGATAAATTTTTGTTTGTTTGTTAAATCTTGAGTTTTGATTTCATTTTATTAAATTAAATTATTCTTCCAATAAATTGTTGATTTTCATTAAATTTGAATTTTTATTAAATTTAAATTTTGAGTTTTCACTAAATTTCAATTTTTATTAAATTTAAATTTTGAGTTTTCACTAAATTTCAATTTTTTATTAGAGTTGATTTTATTTAATATAAACTCTTTGTATTTCAGTAAATTTGATTGATATCAAAATTGGATATTTCAGTTAAATTTTTAATTGTATTAAAGATAATTTAATTTGGTTCTTTATTGAAAGTAGCTTCCTTAAGTCTATTGTTTGTTGAGTCCGTAAGTTTGAATTTCATCAAATTTGTAGCTTCATTAAGATAATTTTATTTAACTTTCGGGGGAAATTTAGCTTTCTTATGACTGTACGATCCTATTTGTGACATATCGGACAACAATGAAGAAGAAACAGTCACTGTTTTATAGTTTCGTCTTTACGTGCATGTCTTCCAAAAGTGCGTACAAGACCTGAACAGGGTGACCAGATGTGGCGATTTTTCGCAAATTTATCAATGCTTTTAAATGGGAAAATTTGCGAAAAATTGCCATCTTTGGTCACCCTAGACCTGAAGGCGTACCATCAAGGACGGAGTCCCAAGTTCGTAAACGCGAAGACTAGACTGAGTTTCGTTGACACTTGTTACAGATATTGCACTTGATTCACCGAACACTTAGAGTCAGAGGAAACACAAACCCAATAACGCATTCAACGTTAAGCATATTGACTATTACAGAACGACATAATCTTCCTAAATTGCTAAAAATCACCCGTCCTTCCTTCGATGGTAAGCCTGAAGGATGGCTAGTTTTTTAAAATAGTTTCGTCTCTCTCATTCATTCTTGTTGCGATCTGAGTAGCTTAATAAAGTATATTTATTTATTAAATTCTCTCGAAGCTGCACCTAAGACAAAAATAAGTGAGTTTAATGTTAGTGAGAAGGATTATCCTAAAGCTTGGCAAGCTCTCATCAATGCCTATGATCACAAGCGGATCGTGGCAAGTCAAGTCGAACATCTCAATGCAATTCTCGATCTTCCCAACATGACTACTGCTACCGCAGACATACTTGCAACGTTACTTGATAGGATTCGTCAACTTGTGCATATGTTAGAACGTCTTGAGGCGAAAATAGCTGATGCTTTTATAATTGGAATGGTAGAGCGGTGTTTACTACAGGCCACTAGGAGCAGATTGCAGGACAAGCTCTATCTAAATCAACTTTTTATTTATTTATTAATGATTTATTGATGAGCTTAGCTCGAGCTCTGAGGTTCTTCTGTCATTCGAAATTGGTTCAGTGAACTATATTAAGAAGCGCATATTCGACTGGTTCATAGATGATAATCGTACGGGTTGGCTGGCTGAGTCTTGATTATTTGCTTCCAATTTTGGGTATAATTTTGTTTTTTGTCTAACTGGGAGGAAAGCTATTGAAAAATGGTTTTTTTAGCGTAGTTTTTTTTAGAGCCATTTTAAAAAATTTTCGATTTTTCATTTTTTTTGTATCTTTTGTAAACTACTCGAAGAATTTGCTTCAAAATTTGTATGAAAATTATTTGCGACTGCCAAAAAAAGAAAAATTTTTGAAAACTGATTTTTTTAGTGCGTTCTTAATTTTAGAGCATTTTGAAAATTTTGAAAAAAATTTTTATTTTTCATTTTTTTTTATTTAACATTTTATTAACAGTGTGGATATAAATATTTATTTTAAATTTAAATTCTAAAAAAGAGTTTATGAATTATGACGACACTTAAGGAATTCAGAATTACATCAAATTTTTTGTACAATATGGTATTACATTTTTAAAAATAGAAAATTATTATTGGAGAAATCAATGTTGAGTTCAGACTTTTATTCAAGAAGTTCTATAATCATTGATAGACTTTTTTCTAAACATATTTCATTTATTTTACCAATTTAATAAAATACATATTTTATCTTTTTTTCAAATTTCTATATCGCAATTATGAGCTCTTTGAATTTAGTTTTTCATTATTTATTTAAGAGCAAAATATCACATTAAAAAACATAGAGCTTTTTTGTTAAATACGTATGCAACATCAGAAATTTTCATCTCGTAGTTTTAGAGAAAAGTTTAATATGAAAATTATGTATTAGTAAAGTATATGTTTGTAAAGTTCGTGATAGAGGTCTACAGTAGCTGACCCAGTATAGCGATGGACTTTACATTTGCTTTGTTCACATTGATGACCTCCATCGCTAATTAGCATCGCAATGATAACATAAGTACAGTGGCGTTAATAAAAAAGTTCGTAATAATTAAATAAAAAAAAACGAACAACTGAAAAATTTTTTTTCAACAAATATATTTCAGTGACTTTGAACGATTATGTTGCTATCAATATTTTATCTATATTTCCTTTTTTAGCCTCTGTGGGAATTCCTATTTAACTTCCTTTCTATATGAAAATTCATCAGTTATTTGTAATGTACAACACAAAAGATCAGTTATCTTTTTGTCTTTGTCAAAAAGTATCATTTACAAAAGTGATTCTGGAGCTGAAAAACGTTTTACAATATTTCTTCTTTGAAAGTTTTCAAAAATTCTAATAATAATTGTTTTTTTTCTAATAAGTTTTTTCATGTCTTCAGAAAATACACATTTTCAAAATCGAAAATTTTTTATTTCTCATGCAAATATAAATTTGAACGTAGAGAAAACTCTTAATTTTTTTATAACATTTAATTTTTTATCAATTTGAATAACTTAAACAAACAAAAATTTATTTTCAATAAAAATGCATTTTTTATACGTTTGTAAAAAGCTTCTTTTAAAATTAAATCAAAACTTTTGAATAAAATCAATCAGAAAATATTTTTTTAACTATAACAAATTTGGATTTTTACTGATATAGACGTTATTTTAAAAAAATAATGGCTGTATCGAAAATACAAGAATTCATTTTTATACCATTTATGGTTTTGTAAAAAAAATTTTTTAAATTCAAATACTTATAAATTAAAAAGTATCATGATTTTAGTGTTTTAATTAGCAACTCAAAAATTAATCACATCATTTTTTTCCACTGATTTTAGAATGTATTGATTTAATTGTAAATTTATATTTGAATTATAAAAGAAGAAAATATACAAATTATATTTTAAAAGAGGGCTTTAATAAGTTTTTAAGAAAAAATAGAAATTTTAATAATAAATATCAAGTGAACTATGACTATCAGGTGTAATAATAACACCTGCTTATTAAAAAGAATGAAAATTTTCTTTTTTTTTTAAATTAATAATGTTTTACAGACGATTCAAAATTTGTTAAGAATTTACTATTTGACGAGCAATTTTATTAAGAATTATCAAATGAATGTAATAACCAGGACAACTGGTTATTATTAATACGCGATTATTTGAAACCAATCATTTAATCTATCAATAGAAATGTATCGAGTAAAACCTTATTGCCATTGCGTCTTTCAAGTCCGGGGGCATGCGCGATTATGCATTTTAATACACATGTTGATACATCTGTGTTGGCGCATACTTGCTAGAGTCGATTCTGATCCCAATTTTCTATTGATGATGACCCGAACCATTGAACATCTATGGTTTCAGAAGGTAAGGATTCACTGGAGCTTTGAATTATTTTCAGAATTGTTGCGCTTTATTACGCTTGCTATTTATAATGATGATTCCATATATTAATAATGTTAATTTATTTATTGATATGATGTTTAACACTTATAAAATTAAATAAAATAAATGATATTTTATAATCAGTAATCAACAATAATAAAGAGTAAGTTAAGAGCAGGTCGAAATTGCTGTCCTTGTCTAATTGGGTTTTTCGTTATTTACTAAAGTATTAAACGATGTATCTGCAGATTGAAGGTTGAACGCAACAGATATCATTATTTTTATGAATATTTATGCACAAGAAAAAAAATTCTACCGCATTGTTTTTGAGAAAAGTAAGGAACGCTAAAATATTATAAACATAAACTTTTACTTTAGCGTTCTTTACTTTTCTCAAAAACAATGCGGTAGAATTTTTTTTTCTTATATGCATAAATAATTATTATAATAATATCTATTGCACTCAACCTTCAATTTGCAGATACAGCGATTAATACTTGAGTAAATAACGAAAAACTCAATTAGACAAAGACATTGAATCCGGCCTGCTCTTAAGCTATAGATAAAATTATTTTTCTTGTATTAGAAAATTCATCTTCTTAATAAGTAAAGCGATAGATTCATAATATCAGGGTACCGAGTTCGCATCCCGACCTCAGCTGATTGATATAAGCACTAGAGTATATTACATGTGCTTTGAACACAAAAACACTTAAATAACTTCCGTCGCTAATTAACGTTGCGTTGATAATAATTAATCAAATTATAATTTAAAAAAATAAAATAAAGAATTATATAGCATTAGAAAATGATAACATAAAATTAAAATATTTTTCCATTTTTTTTTCTGTTTTTTTTTCTTTGTACATATGAGATACACCCAATGTATTACTATACTAACTATTATTACTACATTATTATTATTACTACAAACTATAATAAAATATCTATCATGAAATTTAAATAAAATCTGTACTTGATTTGAAGTTAATAGCTTATCACGTGATGGCATCACTACTTTTCGTTTTTCATCAACGTTATCATAATTTTTATCTTTCTTTTTGTCAGACCCATATCACTGATTACATGACGAAAAACCTCTGTTGCCACTAACGTTAAGATTTTCTTGATTTTTACTTAAATTTCTTTTTTCTTTTTTTGATTAAAGGCTAGGTAATGTAGTTAGTTAGATCCTTCTTCTTCACGTAATTAATTTTAATAGCAATTCTGTTTTTGTCATGAAAAATTGAATATCAAAACCTCGAAAGGTTTCAATTTTATTTCCTCCAATTATCGAATTGACATTTGCTTATAAGTGCATGTGCTATAGGAAATCCCGCATGTGCAATAGAATGTTGTTTATTCAGTGACGTAGCGGGCTTTTATATTCGCTGCGAGTTGGCTACGTGCATCAGAGCTTCCGAGTTAGAGTTCAATATCTCGGTAGAGAATGAATTTAGAAATATCAATCAAAGCTCGAAATATTGGTCTTTATTCTTATTGTAATATCCAATACTTGCTATACAACACATGCAATTGTAAACTAGTTAAAAATGCTTGTAAACATACAGTCTTTTAATTTTTTAGTTAAAATTGCAATTTTAAAATAATACAACTTTACATAAAATATAGACTAGTAAAGTCAGTTTCGAAGCTTATAATCCAACCTTTAGAAAAAATTATATAGAGCTCTTTAGTTTCGTTAGAAGCCAAGTTATAATCAATAAAATACTAGCGGCTCGCTGTTCTTCAACAATTTCGCATCAATTTAATTGTATCTCCCTCTTTAATTAACGGATTTCACTTTTTAAAAATTTCATTTTGTTTGTTTTGTCATAAAAAACTAGAAAACTCTTGATATTTTTTTTATCCTACTCAAGATGTATCTTAAGAATATCCTACTTAATCGGCTAATGGGCAAATATTAACATTCAGAATTAAAGCAATAATTAAAAAAAATGTATTAGTTTGTAATATAATATATAAATATTAATCCGTTACCTACGTAAGTGACGTGTACGTCACACATCAGTTTTTTGTGTTTTTTTCCGATATTTTATAGTAAAATATAACATAATCCATACGTTAGTAAGATCAAAGTCGACTATTTCCGATCTCATTCTATGAACCTAAAATGCCGAGAAAGTTTAAAAAAAAAGAAAAAAGTATAAATTGCAGGAATTCTTTATTTGAAGCCCGATACATAATTTCCAAGTAATTTAAATAAAATTTTTTATTTTTTTTACTGTAGAATTCGATTAAATTTTCAATTAAATTCATTTAATAGTTTCGTGGAATTGTAAGTTCTATCAATAGAATTAGAATATTTTAAAAATATTAGTGTATCGAAAATTGAAAAATTTTATCTCATTCAGAAAATTAAAATTTTTCGTAACTAATGAATAGATTTGCTTAAAAATTAATTAATGGTATATATTATATTACAAGATAATGCATTTTGTTTTAATTACATTGCCTTTTTGTTAGTTATAACAGTTTAAACAATTGCAATTATTAGGATCCAAAATTTTCATCAATATTCATATTTACTGTTCCAGAGTACATAAAAAACCTTACTCGACTCATCAGAATTAAATAGGTCAAGGTGATCTGTTGCCCGCAAGACTCAGAGGATTTAAAGTTAGTTTTTTAAGGTTTTTTAGCATCAAAGGGATGTAAAATATTGATATTACAGTTTTTCAAATTTTTTATTCTGAATCCAAAAATTTTAAAAATATCTCGATATTGTATCCTTCCGCTTTAATTAATATAAACCTTACACAGAGACAATTAAAAAAAATTTTTTGAATAAAGATAAAAATTTCCGAAAACTGCAATATGCCAGTAATGACATATTGTAAACTTTATAACCTATTACATCACCTTAACTTTCTTTTAACTTGACACATGAACGTCTAATATGCACTCTTTATTATGCTTTTCAAAAAAATGTCGTTTGTTAAAAAATAAAAAAAATTTTATTTACACAATTTCGCGTTTTCCAGCTTTTTAGAAAGTCACTTAGATTAACAATAAATATTCCTTGGTAGGAAATTGACCATGTTTGGGTAGAATTTCTGGTCAACGAAAGTTAAAATTAGACATATCTAGAAATTCTAGAAATTTTTTTAACAAAATTTTTGAATAAATGTCATTTTAAGGTATCATTAAATAGAAATTCTACCCAAAACAAGGTCATTTTTCTACAAGAGTTTGAACCAAAATAAAACAATTAAAAATTCTATACTTATAATGAAATATTCAAAATAAAACAAATTTGAACTGAAAGTTTAAAAATTAAAAATTCAATATTTCAAAACTTGTAATTTATAAATAGAATCAGGATTTAAACATTAAAAACAGTTAAGAGTTATTGTTCAAAGTTTGAAGATTAAAACTTATGAAATTAAATGTTTTAATGTTTAGAATTTAATGATTTGTAAGATATGAAAATTCTATTCCCACTCCGTTTATAAATGTGTGCGTACATACTGGTCACAACACGCATACTTATATTCTTTACTCTCTCCCTCCTTTTTTATTTATTTTATCTTCATTAACATATATCTTTTAAAAATTATGATTATATTAAAACTTTTCTGAAAATTTTGAGAAAGCTGCGGGTTTAAAACAGTTGAGATAAAATGAATATTTTTCTTGTTCAATAAAAAGTGTTAACAATGTTAGAAAAACGAATTAATATGCAAATTAAGCATGTAGATTTCGAAGATTACGTATCATGCTATTATTTAAAAAGAACGATTAAATTTATTTATAGCACTGCGTGATTCAAATCCGCGCTTAAATCCCGCTGAGCCGAGAGTTAACCGATAAATTTTTACGCTGTTCAATAATGAATATGATGCCGAATTCACTTAAATCACACACTTATAATAAGCGATATTTTGATATCTCGATTATTTTTAAGAGTTTATTCATCAATAATAATAAGGTGTAGATTATTGAAACTCTTTTATATCGATATTTTTCAAAATAAATAACAATTATAAGCGTGTAAAATACGTGTAAAATCAAAGTTAATATCAGTGTAACATGTGAAGCGAAGAGGTAGTCATTTCGACGCTCCAAGACTCCGTCGCGTCTGTGATTCCCCTAAACGCAACTGCTAATACAATACATAAGTTACCAATTGTCGTTCCTATGGCCCTAATACATATATAAAAGGAAATTTAGATTTTTATTATTACAGAATTAATTTCAACAGTTTGACATAATGTTATTTCATGTTTTATATATATTTTTAGTTTTTTTTTCTATTTATTATTCGCGAAGTGCTTAGATTTTGCTTTTTTGCAGTTTTCGCTTTTCTTTTACGATTTATCATTCGTAGAATGCCTAGTTTTGCTGGTATATAGAATTCGTTTTTTTTTAATGAATTATCATTCGTGGAGTGCATAGCCTTTGTTTATTATTGAATTTTGAGAGTATAAATGTAGTGCGGCGGATTTAAATCACTCGAGCTATAAAATAGTATACGATACTCGCGACTTAAATTCACCTATTATTACACGGCGTTTAGGACCCTCGCTAACGCTCGGGCCCTAACTTTGCCGTGTAATAATAGGTGATTTAAGTCGCCCGTATTGTAATATACTATTTATTCCCACCTCAACAGAAATGGGTGTTTTGTTAACTCGAAAAGCGGGCCGAAAAAAGCCATATCTTACGTCTAAAATTTTACAGGAGATAAGAACTTTTTTCCCGCTAAATCTCATTTCTACCGCAAAATAAAAAATTTATAAAATTTAATATTTTATTAAAAATTTCTAGAAAAAAATTCAATTTCAATTTTTTTCAATTAAGCCCGCTTTTTTAAGTTAATAAAATGGCTACGGTTGAGGTGGGAATAAAGCACTTTATGCAACTCGGGAGAAATATACGACTTTACTCCCTAGTTGCAAAATGTACTATTTTTTACTACAAGATATTTTTTTTTCTTTTTTTTTTTAAATAATTTGATATTTCATTTTTATTTTGATCATAGATTTGATTTGTAATTTTATGCATATTTTTAATTGTTGATAAAAAAATGCTACCTCCAGCTTATAGGAAAAGTTATAGTTTCATATTTAAAATCAGTGTTATAAGAATCGTTTTAATTTTAAGAAATTTTTGGATGATCAACTCTTAATCTGCTCTTAGTAATTGTTATCACTATACTTTTTTTCTAAAACGTGATTAGATCCATAAATGAATTTGAAGATTTAAAATTTTAATTTTTATTGATATTTGTTTACAAAAATGAATATAACCTTTTAATAAATAAAAAATGCTTTTTTCTTCTCATAAATACTTTTATTCTAACACTTTTCTTGGGTTTTGTCGGTCGAATAAATTTGTTTTTATTTTTAAAATTATACTTTTTTATGTACATCTTAAAACTCATCTTATTATGTATGTTAATATAATGTTTCAAGACTAAATACTAAATTTACATTTAAAGGCAAAATGTTTCCAAGAATACTAAAAGCTATCGATGCTGAAAGGGCATACCGTCTTTTTCTCCCAAAGTTTTTGTTCTATCAAGATAAAATAAAGTAGGATGTATTTGTATTTTCAAAAACTAAAATAGATATTTTTTCTCTGTTTTAAATTTGATTTATAAATTCAATTATCCTCAGAAAAATACATTATAAGCATAAACATATCTTAATTCGATATTTTTTTCATGAATTTTTAATGGGACATAATAATTAAAAGTGGATTTTGTTCGTACTATTATAAAATGTAAACAGAAGCAGATAGTCCTAATTACACTGTATAGAATCAAAATTATAGCGCTTTAAAAAAATGTAAAAAATAAACTTTTCGCAATAACAAAAAAAATTCTGTTTTAACAAAACTTGTTATAGTTATATTTACTTTTTAGAGAAGTAAAAATGGGTTACTTTTCGAATGGAACGAAAATTTAATTTCTTAAGTCTTTTCTGAAGTATTGCACATATGAAGGTTTAAAAGAAAATTATATTTAAAAATAAAAATTAATTTAAAAATATGATTTAATTATTTCTTTTACTTAAATGAAAATTTGTAATACAATTTTTTCATATTGTATTTGCTTTGTGATTCAAAAAAGATATAACTCAATTTTTAAAATTTGAAAAAGTTTTCTCCATTGGTAATATCAAAAAAGAACGTCAAAATCATATCACATAATATTCAATTTCAAATTCGAAACTTCTTTCAAAACTTTGAATCACAATCGATTTTACACAAGATGAAAATTGGACTATTAACAATAAGTATTCTTATAATATGTTAAAAAAAAGATGAAATTTATGATTTGATATAAATTTTAAAATATTTGAAAATAGAAATACGCGTATAAAATAATAAAAGTTAACTACCTAAAATAAGTACATTGAATCATGTGTGAATATTTTGATTAATAAACTATAAAGTATGACCCCAATTTTTACCTGTATTGATAAATAATTTGCGAAATTTAACTTGAAATTCACAGCAAATAATAGTTTATAATAATGGATGCTAAAGCTGGCATTTTTACATGATTTCGCATTGTTGAATTTATCATCACAATGTAAATTAATATTATTGTAATTTTAAAATTTAAGATTATAGATATTAAATTAAAAATTAAAGCATTGGTTATACGATGCCTAATAACTGAAATTCAAGTTTAACATTAAGGCGACTTCGGATTTTAGGTTAAGTTTTATTTTTGAGACTACAAATTACTCTTTCAATATGTAAAATTTTAGAAACTGAAAGAGTAATTTGTAAACTACAAAATGAAATTCAACCGAACTTCCGTAGTCGCCTTAATCTACATAATAATGATAAATTCAGCAGTAACTCATTGCAAAAGTGAGCAATCTAAACTTTTTGTATCATAAGAACAAAAAAGCTGTCTTAATCTGAAATTTAGAGATTATTAAAGTCTTATCATAAACTATTATTTGGCATGTGTATTTCAAGTTTAATTTTGAGGGTCACCAAATAGGTAAAATATTGTGTTTTTTCGCAAATTATCATTTTTTTCAGGAGTTGCTTATGAAATATAATAAAATAATGAAAATAAAAATAAAAAATTGAGACGAATGTAAAATAAAAAATAAATATTAAAAATTGAAAATTTGTCAAAAATGTTTGAAAGTTGAAGATTTAACTCCTTTAAAAATTAAAGAAGAGACTAAAATAAACATAAAATATTGTTTAACAAACAACTACTACGTTAGAATAAAAACAGTTATTTTTTAAGACTATGAAAAATAAACGTTTTATTTTAATAAAAATTGAAAAGTATTCATATCGTTTCATTGATATTTGCACTTGGAATTTAAATTGGCAATGCACATATTGTGCTTTCGCTGTTCTTGCAATTTTTGAAGCAAAATTTTATTGTTTTTATATTTATTTTTTTATCCAAAAAAAAAACAATTTGATTTTATTCATCTTTTATTCAATATCAGATTATTGTGTAAAAAGAAACAATTTCTAATTCGTGAAATCCTAGAGTTAGAACATAGTAACACTCAGTCAATCAACTCTATAAACTCTTTGTTCTTTATCCTATTCGTAGCTAGGTAACTAAAATATGCACGTATACAAATCAAAGAGATACACAAAAGATTACGAAATAAAAGCATGTAATTCCTTCCCAAAAAGAGACATAAATCGTGTCCTTCGAACACTAAATTTCACGAAGTGGACATCTATGGAACGGCGAAAGTGATATGTGCTCATCGTGCTGGAGAAAGGAAAAAAAGAAAGAGAAAAATAAAAATAATGGTGAAAAAAAAATTATTAAAAAATCAAATCACGTAGAATACGAATGGCTTCCGCAGTATTTAACGCCCCACGATACGGCTGCCTAACGGAATCGAGTATCGATATTCATTGGTACTTGTAATACTCGTGAATCAGTATTTTTTTTATTTTTGTGCTTGTTGCTCGTTCTTTGAAGATCGTTTTTACGAGTTAAAGTTTTAGTGAAGCTATTGAAAAAAAATGTTGGTAAGTGCTTTCGTTTATAAGTTTAAATTTTTTTTTCTATTACAATAAAGTTTTCTATTTCATTGGAATCTTTTGCAAAATTTCTTTGAAAAAATATAGTCTTTTGTACATTTGATCTTTCGAAACATAATTTAATAACATTTTAAAAGTAATTAATGAACAGCAATTTGATTCGTCAATAATTAACTGTTCTTTGAAAAGTTCAAGCGCAATTGAAACTTTAATTAATTTAAAAAAAATAATTTTATGCTACGTTAAATAAAATTTAATTAATTTTTTATTTAAGGTAGCTCGCCTGTCAGCTATAGTTTGTTGTTACTAAAAACTAAAAGACCTGATACACGTTTGAAACCTTAAAAAAGTGAGTTTTTATTTCATATATTATTCCTGCGAAATTTCAGGTAGTCTTACCAATCATTTCTTTGAGATAATCTTTAGATGCAATAGTAATAAAATGATCGAACTTTGAATAAGATTATTTCAAAAAAATGATTGGAAAGCTGCCTGAAATTTTGAAGGAATAATATATGAAATAAAAACTCTGTTCAAAATTTCAAACGTGTATCCAGTCTTTTAATTTTCATGAACAATAAACCATAGCTGACAGGCGAGCTGCCTTAACAAATTTTTAACTTCCAACTTTTGTGGAAAATTAAAAATAAATGAATGCGATTACTTGGAATTTTCAACAAAACTTCATTCATCGCTAATGTTTCAGACTTTTAAACAAAGTCCTTTAACAAAGCTGAGTAATAAAATGTGAAAAAATCTGAATTGTTAATATTTATTTATTTTTAATTAATTTTATTACAGAAAATAACAAACAGTATTAATTTATTCTTTCAACTTTGATCCAAAAGTTTCGAGCGTGATATAAAAAAATTACAGTAGTCGGAGTTAATTTAAAAAAAAAATTTCATTTTCAATTAAAGCCATGAGATTTAAAATCTCTTTAATTAACTATTTCAAACTTTCAGGATTACATTATTTTAACACTTATAAAATTGATTGAAAAGTTCTGAAACCATTGCAAAATTTTTAATATTTTAAACCAATAAATAAAAAAAGTCGATATTTCGTTCGATAACTAATTTAAAAAAATGATTAAAAAAAAGATAGTAAAGAATTAAACTACCAATATTGAAAAAAAGTGAGAAAAGCTAACATTTTTCAATTGCAATATTGATTTTACTACACATTATAAAGCTAGATAAAAAATTAAAATTTGAAATAAAAATTTGTATTTGTCCAAGATAGTTGATATGAATTTTGAATCTTTATTTATTATTTAAATATTCGTTAAGAGTACTTTTTAGTTTTACAGAATAGCGAGACATAATAGAAATAATAATTTATTATGTGTTCAAAAATTTCGATAAAATTATTATTAAGTAATTTGTCATAAAAATAAGCAGAAAAATCAATTTGCAATTATAAATAAAATAATGAAATTTAATGAAAATTCATTTATTAAAATAATAAAAAAGTTAAGCATTGAACCATAAAACTAGTGAATAAACATTCAAATGAATTTTTATTTATTTAAATTGTAAAAGATACAACAATCAATTTTTTTATCAAAATATTGAGCTTGCATGTATCTATTCATATACTAAAGCCGTCATTCTAGAATATGAACAAATACAAAAGATCAACTTTTGAATGAACGCGATACTTTGCATTTAATAGTTTTTTTTATATTTCATTTTAAATCCATAATCCTACTCTAACATTCTAAAATCCTATGATGATAATATCAAAATGATAATGAAAAATATTTTTAGTATTTTTATCGATTTATTTTTTGCTGCAACTAATCAAAAACTGTATTAAAATTTAAACGTTTCCTAAAATAATTAAAAATTTTAATTTAAATATTCGACGTAACAAACTCAACTAATTAAAACAACTTTAATTATAACTATAAAGTAATTAAAATCTAAAATAAAGTACTCTTTTGTCACATAAATAAACTTGTTCATTTTCGTAAAATTGAAGTCATGTTTCTGTTTATGCGCAATATTATGCACGCATTTGCATTTGTAAATGTGGCTTACAATAATTCAAAATTACATTTGAGAATTTATTAACATAATTTTTTACTTATAACATTATTTCAACTTTCAACGGTAGCTGTCTATATCAGGAAGGTTTGAATACGCTTAAAGTTTTTAAACAGTTTAAGAAAATTAAATATCTTGAATTAGGAAAAGTCGAAAGCTGTATTTTCAATTAAGAAACAACTATTCTCAATTTTCTAAATAAAATAAATAAATAAAATATATACAATTTTCTAAATAAAATAAATACGAAATAAAATTTATGTTGTGAAAAAAATCGGATGTATGTATACGAATTCAAATTATCTTTTTATATTTGATGAAATTTAATAAATCTTTAAAATTGTATAAAATAATATCGTTTGGTATTCATGTAACAATATTATTTATTATTGTAAAGCGTTCAATGAAAAACTGTTTTTATTGATTTGTAGTTAAAATAACATTTCCAATATAAAAAGTTAGTTTTAAAAATAACACGTTTTTCAAACGTAATCATATATTAAATTTTTCCTGTCTATTTAAAATATAAAATAAAGTGAAAATAAATGTAATATGCGGGAAATTGCACGGAAAATGTTTTCTTTTGAAAGTTCTTTGAAAAATACTTGTAAAAGAGAAAAAAATTTGACATTTTCATAATTGTAATCAGCATTTGCATCTTATTTTTTTTCTCTCTTCGGTTAACCAAACCTTAATTACAACAAAAGAACATTTCCCCTTTAAAAAAAAATCTTAAAGAATATAAATGCAGCCTTTCTCTCCGTACTCTAATATGGCAATTATTTATTTGGCTATTACGTATATATATATATATATATATATGCTCTAGATGTGAAACTCAAAAGGTTCTAAATAACATTGTACCCCTATTCATTGAAACCATTAAGTTAGGAAAGAGGAAATAAAAAGTGAGAAAAAAGGGGTCGTGTATTATAGTGGTATAAGAATAAATTTTAAAAACTTTTAACTTTCCAAGAAAATTTTTTTTTTAATTTTAAACTTGATGTATCACCTTCTTACATTAAAATAAAAAATTATTAGACTATCATCTTAACATCAAAATGAAAAATTTGAGCCTAAATAGGCAAATGTAAGACTTCAAATAGCTTTGCTAATTGCAATTTTTGTGTTGAGACAAAACAGCAACTCCTAGTCCTTCTTATTCAGTTGTTCATAATTATATATGCTTCCTTTTACGCTCAAATTTTTCATTTTGATGTGCAGAAGATTTTTTTTAAAGATTAATTAAGTGCCATTAGTTATATTGTATTTTTTAATAGAATGTCTACGTAAAATTATAATTTTTTGTTGCAAATTTGATACTTTTATAAAAATTTTAGAAACGCCATCCAGTGCAGCTGTTCAAAAGACTAAAGTTTGTTTTTAAAATTCAAAACAGAAAATTTGAGGTTGAATAAAGTTGTATGCATTTTACTGTAACGTAGTAGATATTTCAAAATCGTTTAAAAAATATGACCCAGAAAGTTTTGAAAATTTTCCATAAATGTTTAAAAATTTTATTTTTCCTGGAAGTCTTATATTCAACCGAGCAAAGCTCGAAGTTTTATCAAAGTTTACAAAATTTTAACAAACTAATAAATTTTCCGCTCTAATATCCAGAATATAATTTTTCTTTGCTCGTTTTCACTAAGATAGCAAGCAAATTTCTCAGAAGAGTTTTATATGCACGCGCACGCGCTTTACAATAATTTCGATTTTTATACTTCATATACGTGTGTGCGCACGTGTACGTGGCTTTCGCTTTTTTTTATAACACACAACTATATTCGCTTTCACGTTCGCACGATCGTTTATGAAATATTCAAATCGCGTATTTAGGACTGCAATGGGAATCTATGTGTTGATTTAAATAGTTTAAATCCGATTTATATTATGATATATGCCTGATACATGAAATATCGCTCATTTTGCAATTTAACAAGGATTTTCTTTGAATTTACATTGTGTTTTAGCTTATAAAAGCTGCATTTATCGAATACTAAACGAATCAAAATTAAATTTATATAAATTTTACTACCGAAAGTTTGAATTAACGAAATTTTACTTATCATTCATTTATTACAATCCATGTAAACATAAAATAAATTCTAGTAATAGTTGTGAGTTTACTATGTGCTTTATAAAAGCTGCATTCATTAGATTGATAAGATTCCGTGTTAAAATGAAAATTTAAATATTTTTCTTAACTTAAATTTGAAAGAAACTTATGTATTTGCATTCTGATAAATATATTCATGCATACTTTTGGAATTTTATCTGAGGAACTTAATGAAATCATAATTAACATTTTTTCTCGTGGTATAAAAGATATTATCACAATGATAATTTAAATGTATGTGAGCACATGTGCAAAATTGAATTAACAGATTGTTTCTTGAGCAAAAAATAGGATTTATTCCACATTGCGTTTTAAAAAGGAATTATCTGGAATTACGCTTTGAAAAGAGGCAAAGATTTATTATTCTTGATTTCGAAATGACATAATTGGAAATTCGATTATTCAAAAATTCAACCATATTAAATACATATTAAATTATCATTAAAATATAAATTTCTAATTTATTATTCTCTAGTTGCAAATTTTAAAATAAATATTCGTTGAGATAATTTCTTTTTAATAATTTTAAAAGTCCGTTTGTTCTGCACAAATAGTGATATTTATAAAATTTAATAATCTATTATAATAAATAATGAATTTAAATAATTAAAGTCTATCAGCTTTGTTAAATTCAGCTGCACTTCGTATGTAAACGAGATAACAATTTACGCAACTCTCTGATATGTAAATTATTGTTATCTTTAGGTTGTTATCGAGATATTTGTTATATATTATTATGTCCACGCGTATACACATATACACACGCACCGACAACATATATATAATTTGTTCAGTGTATATTAAGAAAACGATTATAAATAAAAAACATGAAATTCTTTAAAAAAATTCTTTATTCTGACCAGGATTAAAATCGGCGGAATCAAAATTATGAACCGAAAACGTAAAATACTATGCTAAGGGACGCTTATTCCATGTACAGAATGATAATTTCATATATTTAAAGTTTGTCACTATAAATATTAACTATTTTTACATTGGTCATTTGCAGAGTTTTTTTTTTAAACTTATTTTTGATAATTGAACTAAAAAGGCAATTAAATTCTTGAAATAAATACTCATTGTGATAAACGATAAAGTAGTACAAAAAGCGGTGATGGTGTCCCCTGGAAGCGGTAAAATAAATGGGTTTGATGCACATTTTGAAATGGTTAATAGACTTGGCTATACATTTTAAATCATAGCGTGGCGTTTATCATCAGTAATATTTTTAATGGATTCAAAGACGATATCAATAACTTACAATTTTGAAACTGTGCATACCTTATTCTGGGTTCACAACTTGGCCATGCATAATAATAAGATATTGCCAAATAAAAAACTATCAAGGACCGAAAATGTTCTCAATATCATTCTGGAACAAATAGCAGCAAATATAGTCATAGTTCATACCAATTTTTTTTGTAATTTTCTGAACAATCTTGTTCCAGAGCTCAAAAAAGAAACTAAGGTATTTTGAGACATTTGAAATAAGGTACTTTATGACAACTGTCAATTGAATCATATTATCCTGGAAAATCAATTTGAATTTGGACATCAACTCTAAACAATATGTGCAATCAATCTCTTCTCTTCTGATGTTTGCAAATATCTAAACAATAATAACCTAATTAATCCTTGTCTAGCGGAAAGGCTTTAATTCGCTATAGTGTGATGGACTTTTTTGGAAATTGATCGAAAAGATTTACCAGGATTCTCTATTAACGAATATACGATTATATTTAATATCAAAGAAGACTTGCATTAAAAATTTGTCAACTTACTCATTCTGTTTCATATTTTCATGTTCAATATATTTAATGTGGATATGTTTCTCTGACGAATCTCTTCGCAACTTTACAAAAAGCATTTATAAAATTCGTATTAAGCAAATACAATTATTGAGGGGCTATTCGGAATAAGGAGTTAAAACAAAAAAAGTAAGCTTTGAAATAATTTAAAAAAAATTAATAACTTAATACCGTCGTCAACAATTTTGATGAAACTTTATAACATACTCAAAGTACTATAAAATTTCACCAAAATTGTTTACGTCGATATCAAGTTATCAAGTTTTTTTAAAATTATTTTAAAACTCACTTTATCGCCTTATTCCGAATAGTCCCTCAATTAATAAAAGTACTCCTGGAGTTTGACGACAGTTGACAATATATTGCAAATAAGATGTAATTGCTACAACGAAAATTCAATGTAACATAAAGTTGTGTTTGTTTCAATCAAACGAGGACGGGATTTGAATTCATAACAAAGTATTGCTAATCCATAGTTCTATTCAATGAGCCACTGAAGACCTCACAGGTTTGATATACCGTAAATTTTTCGAAAGTTAGTTACCAGTAAAGTATTACTTTAAATTCAAACGGGTCCGATATCTTTTTAGAAAATTGATTTTTCATAAGTTTTATTTTGAAAACTTACTGAGACTAATGTTTTTTTAATTGAAATTTAATATTAAACATATTACTTAACAATAAAATATTATACGATCATTTATAAAATATTTACAATTATTTGATTACTTTAAAAATAAATCTGATTATTTTTATAAACATCACTAATCATAATACATTTCCAAAAATGCTAATATTATCATTTAATTAATCATTTATCGCATTTTAATAAAATGGCTAATTATTCTCTTAACGAATTATCTTGACGAGATCAGAAAAGAAAAAAAAAGGAGTTAAACAACACCGAAGGTTTTAAGAGGACCTAAATTAAATAAAACAAATAAAGATAGAAAAAAAAGAGAAAGTAATTTACTGCTGAGAGTACAATATTTGTTTTATTTATAAGCGTAAGATTTCAGCGTTTATAAGATAACGTTTCTTTGCCTGTGCGCACGCGTTCAAGTACTTTAAGTTTATTTACTTTCAGCCTGATACTGCTATTAAAGTAGAAAGCATCATTATGATTCAAAGAGCAAAAATTTGTAAAGGTGCATAAAAATAAAGTAGTATAAATAAAATAGTAGATCTGCCAGTCTAACGCTAAATTGATTTTTTTTTCTTTTTGTGAGAATGTAAAGCTTGTTAAGAAGATTATACTGTTAAAAATAAAATTAAAAAACTGGTGTGGCAGTCTTTTGGACTGGCCAACAGAAGCGAAATTATAGAACTCATAAATGTTTATTTAATTTTTATCACACTGTTTTATTTAATTTTAAAATAATTTTAAATTTAGTTTATTTAAGGAATTAAATTTTTTTAATTGTAAATGAAATTTTATATTGAAATAGTATATGAAATTTTTGTTAATAATAATATTTATTTTACAAAAATACAATAATATTTTAATTTTATTTGCTATTATCAAAACTAGTATCATTTATAGCAAGAGTAATGTTTGAAATGATTGGCTTGTGATAGCTAAAATAAAAAACGTTTACTCGCATGTGTATGTTTAAACAATTTAGGGAAGAGAGGGGTTCACCATCAAATATTATAGAGAAAGAAAGAAAAAGAGCGAAAACGCAAGCCGTTATTGCTTTCTTTATTCATTCAGATTCAGATCTGTATTGCATAGTATGCATGTATACATATACTATATCTTTGCGTTTGCGATCAAGTCAGTACCGCGAGATTTTCTTTATAGGTATTTAGTACCTTGATTTGCCGTGAAGGCGTGGACGCGCCTCTTCTATATACACTTCCGTTTCATTAGTTCCGTTGCATGTATTGTCACGAAATCAATTCACTCCCGTATAATTTTTTTATACGTCTCTTACGGGAGGTGTATACAGTCGGTAAAGAGGTTTCATTTAAAAAAGTTTATGAAGGTTTTAGTTTAATAACCGCAACTGATTTTAAATCTAAAACTAAAAACATTCTCAAATTTGTTATTATTTTTAATAATGAATAAAGCGGAATAAAGCTAGTTAAGGAGATTATACACTTTAAGATTTAAAAGAAAATATATGAACGTATTTGTACATAATAACCAATTAACTTCAAAAATTAAAAATTTCTCAGAATTCCCATTATTTTTAATGAATGAAAAGATCTAAAATAATTGTGAAGTGAAACAATAAAAAGTTTTTCTGAGAATTAAAACAAGAACTTTATAATTTTAGAATTAAAAAAATTATAACTATTATACACTGTAAAAAATTTTGTGTAATTCGTGAAATTTTATTTTGTACAAATATTTTTGTATTAAAATTTTACAAACATGTTTGTAAAATCAACACAAAAAATTTTGTAATTTAAAAATATATGTGTACTTTTTGTAGAATTAACACACGGAGTTTGTAAATTTTACAAACATGTGTGTACTTAGTAATTTTAACACAAAAAAAATTGTATTTCATCTCTAACACTTATGTGTGTTAAAATTACAAATTTTTTTTCACTGTGTATTTATGGATATTAGTTATTTTTCACATTATTTATTATTAATTAAAAAATATTAATAATGAAGTTTATTAACGTTAAAAAAACGTATTTAGGTTCACGTAATTGTGATCATGTGCATGATAAATAGAGAAACAGATAGATATTATAGATAGCGTCTCTTTCTTTTTCTCTGTTGCTCATAAAGTAGTTTAATACGCATTTAAACATAAGCACACATTTATAAACAGAGTTACTATATTTTACAAGTATCAACTATATAGGGTAGATGTGGGTATTACAGCGGAATCGACGTATGATGAATTTTAAACTCATAAATTAAAGCTTATAGATGAAGAAAACTTATCACTTTTATTTTTAATAAAATATTTAAACATTGATTAACTAGCAAAAAATTAATTTAGCATTTAATTATAGAGTTAAAATTAAGAAAAAACGAATTTAAAATAAAATGAATTTGTGGTAATTGCTGCGGCCGTGTTTCTAATGCTGTGTGCCAGTTACTATTGACACTTTTATATATTCCGTTCGAAAAGTTGAGGTTAGGTTAAACACGTGTTATAATAATAAAAGGATGCCACAGTAATTCATATTTGGTGATTTTAATGACGCATAATACTAAGGTGTAAAATTAAAATATTAAATATGTGCTAGGTGAAATTTCCAAAAAATATATAACAAGCAAAGATATATTTTATTTAATAATGATCTTATTTTACATAAAAAAGAATAAAAACAAAAAATATTGTCAAATTTAGGATGCATACGTGATCGCGATTTTACGAAATTTATCAAGATTTTAGAACAGTTCAATTTCAAATAACCAATATTAAATATTTTTAGACTTTTTTGTGAAATATATTGTTTAAAATATTAAATAATACTTATAATATTTGATTATGCATTCAAATATTATTTATGGACTTGGAAAAAATTATTTTTACGAATTTTATATGAAAAAACAGTAATTAGCACCTCCGTAGCAATACCCACATCTACCCTATTGTAGTATATTCAACACGCACATATACTTTCGGTAACGTGTATATACGCGCACATTTTTAACCGGAGTAGAGTTTAAGTTAAAAAGATAGATAGATAGATAGATAATTAATTTGTTAATGTTGTACAACAAAAAAATAGTTTACAAAAGATTATAACAATAGACAATAAAAATAAAAATAAAATACAAATGAAAATAGTAATAAAATAAACTACAAAAATAAAAAATACAAGCAAAATAAAAACCAAAACAGAAAGCAAAGAAAATTTTAAGCTGGGAGCAGAGGTCCAAACTCTTGGGAGAGGAAGTGCGCATGAGAGGTCGACTTGAAGGATAAGAGTGAAGATGAAGTCCTAAGCGACGATGGAAGTTCATTCCATAGTCGCGAGGATGAAACAGTGAATGAACGTTGATGGTATTCGGTGGAAGAATGAGGAATGGTCAATGGCCTCACATCCCCCCTCAGAGCCCTAACAGGCCGGTTCCACTGATATCTAGAAAATAGATATGAAGGTGAGCATGATAAAAACATTTTGAAAAGAAAAGTAGAGGCAAAGTAATTCCTTCTACCTGCAGTAGATAACCAACCCAGAGAGAGCCTATAAGGAGAGATGTGCTCGCGCCTACCTACACCATAGATGTAACGAATACCAGCGTTGATAACCCTCTGAAGCCTAAGATCAAGTTCAGTAGAAAGGTCAGTAAACACAAGACAACAATAGTCAAGAATCGGAAACAGCAGTGTACGAATAAGGTGCTTACGTAGAGCAAAAGTAGTGCTCCGTCTAAAGAAATTGAGTCGATAGAGGAGAGAGAACGACCTATTACACACATGTGTGATATGCTCCTTCCAGTTCAGTTTGCTGTCAAGATACACACCCAGATTACGAACAGATGACTCAAACCCGATTGTCTCACCATTGATGCAGATACCAGTAGACGGCATGGAGGTTAGAATATTGATATAATAATAAGAGCCGATTATGATAGCCTTTGCCTTGTTAATATTCAACTTAAGGTGATTGCTGGATGCCCAATCTGCGACCAATGAAGCATGTTCACTCATTAGTGAAGTATAATGATCAAGCTCAGCAATCGGAAAGTGCACATATAGCTGCAAATCATCAGCATATAAGAGGTGCTGAACATTCTGATGGAAGGCAGAAGAGATGTCATTGATATAGATAGAGAACAGCAGAGGACCCAGAACAGAGCCCTGAGGAACACCAGTGTTAAGACAGACAAAATCTGATGACCTACCAACAGTATCAATGACAGCTTGACGACGATCAGAGAGATAAGAGCCAATCCACCTGATAACGGTGTGCGAAATATCGAACGAATGTAGTTTCCGAAGTAAGGTGACATGGCACACCGAATCGAATGCCTTGCTGAAGTCGAATAAGAGGAGCATCATAACGTATCGTCTTTCCATATTAAGTCTAATGTCCTCTGTCAATTTAAGTAGAGCAGTCTGAGTGCTGTGGCCAGCTCTAAAACCAGTCTGATAAGCGTCCAGTAACCGTCTAGTTGTCAAGTAATTATACAACTGATCATAAACAAGGCGCTCAAGAACCTTGGACATAAAAGACAACAAAGAGACAACATGAGCCTGATCACGAGCAACCCTGTAGCAAAGTAAATCAGCATGTAGTCTTGAGCGTTTATAGCGTCTGTACAGCCGATCCCTCTCTCGTATCAGATGATGATGCTCAGCAGTAAACCACGGTCGACGACGGCCCCCCTGACGGACCCTCCTGAGAGGCACAAATAGTGCAACTGCCTCATTCAGATGGTGATAGAGACATTCAAGGCGATCTGACAGGGAGGAATCACCGACACACACGGAACAATTCAGTGAATTCATAAGTTTTCTAAAGTCATTGAGCAAAGGCTTAGAGAGAGATGACTGAACAGTAGCCGCAATGAAGTCATGTCCGTCGATGAATGGAACATCAGTCTTCCAGTAGTCAAGCAGCAAGTCATTCGCATCAACAAGGCACGGGTCAAGCCATGTATCAGAAGTAGAGGTGTGGTGAGTTGGTCCATATGGCACAGAAAAGAGAGCATTTTCAGCAATCAAACTCCTGAGAAACACAGAATCATCAGAATCAGTACATAAATTAGTGTTAAAGTCACCCAGAATAACCTTAGTACTGTAATTATGAATAAAAGAAGTTAAGTCGGGAATAAAATCTGTGTTTAACAGAAACGGAGCATGTGGGGGCCTATAGACGACACCAACAAAAACAGGCGAGGCCAAGTCATTAGAATTGACTTCACAGAATAAATATTCTGGCAAACCAGGCTTACCACACCATCCTCCCTTGGAGGAACATAAGCACTCTGAAGAAAGAGAGTTATGAATAAATAAGGCAACACCACCACCCCTGGTATTGCGGTTCTGCCTATGAAGAGCATAGTCATCCAAAGCAATCAAAGAGTCACCAACAATCTGGCCCAATTTGGTTTCGGTTACAGCTATCACGTGGAAGTAAGGGCGAGAAGCCAGAAAGAGCCTAATCATCTCAATGTGTGCTCTAATGGAGTTAGCATTGAAATGACAAACCCTTAGACCATCCTTAGCAGTATAGTGGTGATTATTGGCAGATGAAGCTATGTTGTTAGCAGAGAGTAGAGTGTTAGGCGCGATTGGAAAAGAGAATGGACTTACCTCAGCATCGCAAGCTAAGACGTTGTCAGATTGCTGGTAGGAGCCTGAGAAATCTTCGCTAAAAAAGCATCCAGATCCGCATCAGTGGTAATGCGGATAGGAACACCACTCTTCTTCTTGCGGACAAACAGCTTATCATCTCTCACAAAAGTAATGAAATCAGAATGCTCATCCTTGGACTTGATTGAAAAAGAGAGAGAGAGAAAGAGAATGTAAAAAATAGTAATATAATTATATATTAATAATAATACTAATTATTGAAAAAACGTATTTAGGTACACGTGATTACGACTGTAAACAAAGTCCGTGGTACCCAAAGAAATAGACTGATATTATATTAGTAATTAAACGAAAACGCAACTCTAAAACCTCGTAGCAATTTCCATAAGGTGGCAAAATTTGGAACTCCTCTGAGAGTAGTTATATATATATATATATATATATAATAATAATAATAATAATAATAATAATAATAATACCTGGGTTCTCTTAGGCAGCTTTAAAGTATATCCGCCAGGATCGTAGTAGTATCGTTTAATCGCAAATAGCGTCTCTTTTTTCTCTGTTGCTTTTATAGTTATTTAACACGTGCTCATTTATAAACAATTTTTTGTATTCGTATTAATATCACACCAGTTGCTGTTGCTGCACACACTCTTTTTTCTCTCTCTCCCATTTTCTTTTAAAATATATTCAACGCACACATCTACTTGTAGCACTATCTTGAGGTAGCATGTATATACACGTTTATTCCTAAGCGGAGTGAGGAAAAAGAGAGAGAGAGAGAAAAAAAATATAAGTGTGAATATTAGTAGCAGTTTTAGAGACCAGTGTCATATTAAACCGAATACGGGCTTTCGTCACCTGCCGATTTTTATACGTTTTAGCCCCGTCGGCGCAACCTCACATAAGAAGCATAGCTTCAAAAGTTACTTGTTTAGATTATGAATGTCACATGTTTTATTTAAATATTAATTGAAAAGTACCATTTTATTGTTATTTGTTTTTATAATATAAATTGGCAATGTATGCATGTGCTTTCGTTGTTCTTGCAATTGTTGAAGCAAAATTTTATTTTTTCATAATTTTTTGTATATTTATAAACAAAGAAATAATAAAAAGAAAAAATATTCTAACAGTTAATATATATACTCACGCACACACACCCGCATACATACATTTTGGATAAAAAGGTTATGAATAAAAGAAGAAAAAATGAAAAAAGTAAATCTGAGAAATGATTTATTTATTCTTTACAAAAAAATAAAAATATATAACACAGAAATATGTATTATAGAAGATGCAGCATTCAGCCACTAAATCTTTTCAAAAGATAATCAGATATTTCTCTTATATTTTGTTGTATCCGAGTTAAAAAGGTTATGTTATTTTTTCTTTGGCTATCAAAAACCTAAAAGTTTTATTTATTATAATATATAATTCTTAATAATCATTGACTCGGATTTTTCAGTGGCTCAGCCGGTAGAGCGATGGACTCGTAACCCAAGGGCTTAAGTTCAAATCCTGCTCTCAGCGGCCGATTGATACAAGCACCACTGTACGTTACATGTGCTTTGTTCAAAAACACATTGAAAATCTCATAACATAAACACGACAACGTTAAATAAAATAAAAATTATTATAACCCTTTTGTAATGTTTAAATTAACAATTTTTTCAAATTATTTTTATGAAAACATTTATTGATTTCATTAAAAATATTTAATTTATAATTAATATAAAAAATTTAATTACTAGATAGTTAAAGAGAATTGAAAAAAATGTTATTGAAAATCAATAAACAAATACAATTAGTGCATTAAAAAATTAAATCTATTTAATAGACAGTACACATTTAGTTAAATAAAATTTAATATCCCACACAATGTTAAAAAGACACTTCAATTCTTTCTGAAAAAAAAACAATAAACAAAGAGAGATTGAAAACTGTTTTTGACTAATTCTCAATACTTTAATCTTACTTGAAATAGTTCAGTTTTAGAATGTAATTATTCTCAAGTCAATAGTAATAGTTACCTTAATAGTCCGAACGATGATCGAATTCATACATAATTTAACGGAAGTAAAACGGAAAAAGGGAATTAATTACTTTTACGCTTTGAGAAATAAAATAATTTTTCGATTTTTTTTTAAGAATTAAATTATATAAGTTTAGAAATAAATTTCATTATTTTCCATTAAGTTAACTTTTTTTAAATAAATAAAATGGCCACAGTTGGAAATCTAAAAGAGTTATATGCAACACAGGAAAAAAGTCAATTTTTTTTAGGTGGTCACAGCTTTAGGGAGAAATTTACGAATCTATTTTTTAACCGAATAACGTACTGTTGTATTTCGTACTTTTACTATATATATTCTCATATAAGTAGTAGAATTTATAAAATACAAAATTTTTTTTGAATATTCAAAAAATTTCGATATTTTTTTCTCAGATTTTGAAGATTTTTTTTCAATATTTCAATCTTTTTGAAAATGATAGTAAAAAATCAACAAACACTAGTAGAATTTCATCAAGTTTTGAAAAGCTTTATACAGTTATATTTATATTTTTTACTTAAAAAATGAATAAGAATATTATTAAAATGGAAAGAAGTATAAAAAAAGTTTGTAAAAATACTTATTGTTTATGGTTTCAATCTTAATAATACAAAATATTCAAAAGGATATTAATAGTTTATAAATACTCACTAAACATGATTTGATTTTCATAAATCCATGTCATAAAAGAAATGAAACTGCGATTAATACATTGGTGATTAAGATTCTTTAAATTTAAATTATAGCTACTTTAATTAATATTCTACTCAAACTTCAACAATTATTAATATATATTTCAAAAATTTTAATTCTTTTTTCATAAATAGTATTTAATCAAGCGATAAAAAGAAATTAAGTATAAAATATTTTTAAATAAGTAGAAAAATAAATTTTTCTAAACAAAGCGAAAAAATTGTAAAAATGTTTTAGAAAATAATGACACATTCTATCTATACTTTTTCTTTTATAAACATTATTATTTAGGTGAATAGGATGGAAATATACCTATATTCTGAAATTAATTTCAATATTTATTTACATATATTAGATAAAATTAATGTTTTAATCTAAAAATCATTGTAAAACAAAACCTAAAAAATACCTAAAAATCGTTCAATCCTCTCTTAAGATATAAAAGTATACGTACGTGCAAAAAGAAATACAACCACGCAAGATGTATAAACATTACGAAATTTCTCTAAAAATAAAACGTCTTAATTCATAATTACTCAAAAAATACTCCTATAATATTATTTAAAAAAATTTTCTATTACAATGCTTTTTATGTGGGAAAGAAAAAATGTACATATGCATACATCATCATCTAAATAAAATAAATTTATATGTGTTATAATAAACAATATCAATTTATTAATCAATTCAAATTTATGATTAATAATAAACAATTTCAATTTCTTAACCAATTTCTTTGTTTTTATAGGTTTCACAAAAATTTTATTGGTTCTTAGTGGTCCTAGTATTAGTAGAAGCCGAACCTCCAGTTAATGGTGTACGTCCATCGAATGTGCTTGGTGGTCTTGGACAACATGCTTCGTTTAGTTTCGTCAGACCTGGCTTAACTCAGACTGCTTTTGCTTTTAATGGACCGTCTTCTCATCAAGCGTTCAGTTCGAGCATTGGCAATCCTCATTTAGCTCATAAAGTTCAGCCAAGTCTTGCACATGCTCTTTCATATCGAAATCCAGGCTTAGGTAAATACATAAAACTACAAATTTTTTCAACATCTTTAAAAAAGTATTTTAGAAAAAAATTTTTTAATTAAATTTAATGATTCAATATTAGAATT
The DNA here is from genome assembly GCA_017163975.1 of Anastatus disparis. Lineage (NCBI taxonomy): Eukaryota > Metazoa > Arthropoda > Insecta > Hymenoptera > Eupelmidae > Anastatus > Anastatus disparis. The sequence continues at coordinate 2,052,150 of JAFFSR010000012.1, forward strand.
TTTTAAGTTATTTATATTCAAACCATAATATTTTCGAAATTTATATTGGTGAAAAGCTTCGACTATCAAGCTATTCTTTTTAATATTTTGAAGAAATATTTATCATAAATTAAAAATTTTCATAATGATTTTTAAACTCAATTTAGACGTATTTTTTTCGCTGTCAACTATGATAATGAACTTAACTTACTTTTCTAGCGACTATATAAGATCTTTTTTTTGCATGATTCTATATCTCTGACAAAACTAAATCTTTTTAAAAAATAATCATATATTTCTCTTATATTTCATTGTAACCGAGTTAAAAAGGCTATATTATTTTTTCTTTGGCTATCAAAAATCTAAAACTTTTATTTCTTATAATATACACTCCCCTACACATGTTTTTGCCATCCCAAGAAAAAAATTTGTTAACACAAAAAGTTTTATAACTCTATAACCAATAGTCGTAGAGTAAAAATTCCAACGCGATCTTGAAGTTTAGACAAAAATCTTTAAAAACCCGTATCTTTCATCTTCAAAACCCACAAACTGACTCCTTAAACAATTTTATAAAAAGAAAAAAAAATCGAAAAAATTTTGCCATACTTCAAACTTGAATAATTTTTTGTAGAATTGTCTTAGAGTAAAAAACCAAAGTTGATTTGAAAGAGTATTTATTCAGCTTTAAAATGAGATGTGTAACATTAGATTTGGTTAATCTAAACTAAAGAGAGACTGATTTTCGTGAAAAAAAGGCTTTTTTTTAAAATGCGTATATTTAAAAAATTAAGTAGTCTAGAAAAAAAGTGTAAATAGAAAAAAGGTGTGTTTTTATAAATGGAATATAGATTTACAGCTTAGGAATGATTAGGGAGAAAAAATTTTTTTTTCATTTTTTCATGGTGTTGAAATTTTAAAATTTTATAATTTTTAACATCATGAAATAATAAAAAAAAAATTTTTTTCTCCCTAATCATTCCTCAGCTGTAAATCTATATTCCATTTACAAAAACACACCTTTTTTCTATTTACACTTTTTTTCTAGGCAGCTTAATTTTTTAAATATACGCATTTTAAAAAAAAGCCTTTTTTTCACGAAAATCAGTCTCTCTTTAGTTTAGATTAACCAAATCTAATGTTACACATCTCATTTTAAAGCTGAATAAATACTCTTTCAAATCAACTTTGGTTTTTTACTCTAAGACAATTCTACAAAAAATTATTCAAGTTTGAAGTATGGCAAAATTTTTTCGATTTTTTTTTCTTTTTATAAAATTATTCAAGTAGTCAGTTTGTAGGTTTTAAAGATGAAAGATACGGTTTTTTAAAGATTTTTGTCTAAACTTCAAGATCGCGTTGGAATTTTTACTCTACGACTATTGGTTATGGAGTTATAAAACTTTTTGTGTTAACAAATTTTTTTCTTGGGATGGCAAAAACATGTGTAGGGGAGTGTATAATTCTTATAACTCGGAGGTTTCAGTGGCTCAGTCGGTAGAGCGATGGACTCGTAACTCAAGGGTTTGAGTCAAAATTCCGCTTTCGGCGGCCGATCGATACAAGCACCACTGTATACGATACATGTGCTTTATTCACAAACACACTGAGAAACTTCCGTCGTTAATTAGCACCGTAATAATACCATAAATACAATGACGTAAAACAAAATTAAAAAAAATTTTTAATAACATGATGTCAGTTTTAGTAAATGGGTATTAATATTTGGTAATAATATCAAATTTATATGAACAGGTTTCATGTGTTTGTTAAGCGTCATTAATTTTTCAACTAAATGAGCACAAAATATAAGTGATCGAACGTGAAATATTTATTATAATCTTTACATCAAATTTTATTAATATGAAAAGATAAATTTCATGATGAGAATGGATATGCTTTCATTACGAGAAGAATAGAATCTCACTATGAGCTTATATACTTTTTATTTCTGCATAACGAGAGCCCGACTTTAATTAAAACTTAGGATGGTTGGGACTAATCGTTCTCGACCTTAATCTATTTACATTCCTTTACATATTAACAGTACTAAACTAAATTTCCTTTTTTATGTAGCCAGTTGCGTTGACGACGTCGATGACACGGCGTTATTCTAGGATTCTTTTGAAGTAGATGATGAAAGATTACCCTTTCGTTGTGAAAATTACGGAGTGACAAAGTTAATGCTTATCCTAATAGTATGTTTATTGTAAGTTTCTGTGTGTTGTGAGGATAGTTGATTTCGATGTTACAGCCTCGAATAGGCTGTAGCATCGAAAGGCTCCAGGTATTAGGAAAAATAAAGCAAAAACTTTCTCTATGATATTAGGGTGTTCGCGCATGATTAACGAAAACGGTATCGAAAAACGGTATGACAAAAACCGTAATGGATTTAAATTAGTTTCATTTATATAATATTTGGCTGAAGGAAAGTACGAAGTAATCAGAATTTTTACATAAATGACGATCAATAATAAATATTTAGAACTAAATTATCATTGTTTATTACTTCAACTTGATTATTAGTAAAGCCTTGTGCCGATCAACGTATTCTTCTCAAAAAATAGATTTTACTTAAAGCACATTTAGAAAGATTTTCTGTTTTTTATACCACTTTAACCTCAAAATCATAACTTTAATATGATTATTCGGCTATTGTGGTATAAAATACATTATAGAACAGGTGTGTAAAGGCTTTTTCCTCTCCTTGCCTAAGTTTAATATTCATTCATATACTGTGTAGTCGATTTTTTATCTTCAAACTTAGAATCGAAATACAAATAATTTGAAACTTAATAATTTGACTTTGAGTATTTTAAAATATTAAAAGTGACCCTTCTAGTGTGTTTATCAGCAATATCAATCAATCACTGATGTAAAATATTTGTAAGTCTGTTGTACATTTAAGGTCTAAGCACTGCTGTGCTACGACTTTTATTGGTAAACATATTCGCGATTTGCCTACATACCCCTACTGACAAACAGCCCCAGTCTCCCTTACATTTATTATAACATTTACAATGATTTTTGACGATTATTATTCGTAAAGTTATAAAGCTTTAAAGTTAGTAATATAAGTTGTAGAGTCACATATAAATTCAATAAGAATCTAAAAACTCAGATATTACAAAAATTATTTTACTTTAACAAGGAAGGTCGCCGAAAAATGTTTAAAATAATATTTGTAGGTTTTTTATCATGATAAAAATAAATTTATAAATAAACATTATTTGCAAATTTTTCAAAGTGTAATAACATATTCCGAGTGCGAGTTGCGCGTAAGTATCTTTGCGTGTTACGAGCGAGCTACATCTGGATTGAGCATTATTGTCAACTGTTCCATCCGTGACACAAGATCTAAACTATCTTAAAATACTAGGTACTATCAGCATGCACAACGTAAAAAGTTTTCTTAAATAATTTAAATTATGTTATCCTGACAAGTTTTAAGGAGTTGACCCGTTCAAAGATAAAGTATAATTAAAGAAACCTATTGAAATAAAGAAATAGCAATTAAAATTGTTTTTTATGAATTTATAGTAATAATAATAAATAAAAAAACTTAAATTTGTTTTAATAAAAAAAATTTTTGTTTTACTTTGTTTTGGCAATAAAATACTAAATATTGAAATATTGAAAAACTGTAGTAATAATTTTCAATACTGTTAAAAAAAATAGTATATATACACACACACAAGATTAATATGATTGATCGTTACAATGTTTGCAATGTGTTTAAAATAAATGTGTCTGATCAATAATTCAATTCAAATAAAAAAAATTAGCGTAATAAATTTAATTGAATTATTTAATTAAACTTTTAATAAGATTTTTAAATGAACGGTAGCTGTATCGTAACTATGTTAACCAACTTGACTATATTTTGTGCAATATAAATAGATATATATTACACATAACTTATACTGATCCATGACAAAAATCAGATTTTTATATTTATTTATTTCTTTCATATACGTAGAAATGTTCAACAATTAATTAAAAAATTAATTAATATTTTTGAGATTTTTTAAGTTAATAACAAAGAAAATAGACGTCCACAGAAGCGTACTTCTGGGTTAATTTTTTGTAACCCAACTTGAGTCATCTTTTAATATATATGTATATCTATATAAATATTATATGTATATATATTATAGGGATTCAGCTCTGCTCATTTTAAAGTATCCTTCTATCTAAGCGTCTATCTTCGTTGCAATAATCTTTGAAAAAATGCAACTCTCAATATTTCAAAAACCCCATAACTTGGCATTTGCTTCAAGAATCCCGTAATTAAAATTTAATTTTTTTCTTCAATTTTGTAGTAATAATCCTGTATGATTTTAAAAAACGATTTTTTCAAAATTAGCACTATTTGAAATGCAGAAAAAAATCAATTTTATTGTGTTTACTTCATAGAAATTGTATTTTTAAATCCTGCGAAATTATCACTATAAAATTGAAGAAAAAAAATAAGTTTTTGAATTAAACACCGAATGACTACTAATGTTTTTTTTCTCAAATTTAGACGCAAAAAGTTCAAATCAAAAAATTTTTTTGAGATGTGACTATTATTTTGATACAATATAAATACGTGCTCATCTATGGTCCAAGGAAAAAAATGTATAAAATATAATTTTTATTATATTTCATAAAATTATGGCTTACGTATGATTTAACTTCAAATCTACTTTTATATAAGAAAATTTCTCGAAGTTCTCACGGAATAGGTGATTCGGAGTTGTGATATTTCTCTAGCAAGTCATTATAAGATATTTATCCAGTCCTGTTTTAATTACCACTAAATTTTCATTATAAATTCTCTTTGTGGCACAACTTGCCTAATGAGCGCAACAGAAAATATAAAAGATAAAATCGAAAATTAAAAAAAAAAATTAAAATGAATATTAACAGTAACATTTTTTATGATTGGAATATATTTTTTAAATAAATTCATGTGTGATTATATAAAAACACCTTAATATGTGCTTTGATGCCATAATTTTCTCTTTTCTTTTCTTTGCATTTATAGTTTAATTTTAAAAGCTTCTACCCTTCTTAATTACACTTTTCATATTCTCATTATTTTATCAAATATATTCAAGAAAGCTTATTTACGCTGTGAAATTACATTCCGTAGTAATTTGGACATTCTTAAAAAATTACGAATATGTTATTCTAATGTTATTCTAACATAAAATAATTGTGTATTTAATAATTAATTATTTTACTCGTTTTATTTATTTGTATTGCATCAGTCTACTTATGAGTGTATTGCTTTAATACGTATTTTAAATAGTTCTCATTGAGTTGATGTTAATCACCATAAAAAAGTAGTAATTTTATAATTTTATTAATCTATAAACATTCAACAAAATGTATTCAATCACAAATTGAATTTTTTAGTTTGTTTAAAATATTAAATGCGGTGATTGACATTGTCGCATGAGTTTTTACTATCACCCATAAAATAAGACTTCTTTATAATATTGAAAATTAATTGATGAACACAAGAAAAACGCGCATTAATCATCAATCTCGTAAAATTAAGCAGCTTTAGTTCCTAAAGTTAACATTGAAGTAGAATTAACAAGAAATATATTGATTTAAATAATTTCTAATATAAAATTTCTAATCATAATTCTCGGAAATTGTTAATAGCTTTTTGATCATCAGGATTATCTGACACCAATCAATATGGTCATTAATAATATACTTGCAATTACTTTGTAGCAAGTGTATTTTTTGGATTTATTTCGATCTCTACCTTTCTCATCCTCTTCATTTTACTTGTATCACGTATCAGCAAGCGTATAAAGCGATAGTATATATACGCTTGATTTAAACAAAAGGCGGTCAAAATTGAGTCTACACGCACTCGTACCATTTATGAGCATAGAAGCGTGCTTTATTATTAGTTATGAGATCGTGCCTAACAACAGATAAATTGCAAATATGCAGAATCTTATTGGAAAATACTATATTAGAAATTAATGTGTTTGTATGTATGTGAATGTACGATTCTTCTTTTTTACGTGTTTTATTATATGTATTTTAACTTGCACCTTAGGTTACACGCCAGTAGGCCCTATATCTACGGCATACGTTTCCGGTCCACCACCTGCAGCAGCTATCACATATCAAACACAACCACAGCAGCAACAGCTCAGTTATCAACAAGCTTTAGCCTTGGCCTATCAGCAACAACAACAGCAACAACATTATCAGCAGCAACATCAGCAACAACAACAGCAACAACAGTATCAGCAGCAACACCAGCAACAACAACAGCAACAACAGTATCAGCAGCAATATCAGCAACAACAACAGCAATATCAAGAATATCAGCAGCAATTACAACAGCAAGCCTATGCAGGTAAATATAACAATTTTATTTATAAAAAGCATTGATTTGTATAAGCCACTTGGAAATTTCGTTTGCACTGAGTGGACACTAATTCCTTCAAAATGATTATTTTCATTACGGCTTATGAGTGCTTTTAGATAAAAAAAATTTTTTTTTTCTAGATTCAACAAAGTTAAAAAACTTTTCACAAATTTCTTTTTTGGTTTTAAGGCGACTTCGGATTTTAGGTTAGGTTTTATTTTTGAGTTTACAAATAACTCTTTTAATATGTGAAATTTTTTAATTTTTCACCATTTATTATAATGCATAGAATGGTAGAAAATTAAGAAATCCAAAAACTTTTAGAAACTAAAAGCATAATTTGTAAACTATGATATGAAATTTAACCCAACTTCCGTAGTCGCCTTAAGAACCAAAAAGAATTTTTTTAAATCTCGAGGCTCGAGTAAAAATAACCTGTTTTAAATAAGTAAAAGTTAATAGATTACTATGTGAAAAGTTTTTATAGAAATTCTTTTGAATTTTTTTCAAAATCTTTTTTGTATAACTTTAGCATACAGTACCGCTCAAAAATTCGATAACATTATGTAAAAAAAAGAGTTTGGAAAAAATGATCATATCTTGGAAAAAAAGTATCGTAGAAAAATTCCCAAAAAATTAACTATTTTTCTGTAAAAAAAAGCAAAAATGTTCAACTTTAAAACTTTATAATTTGACGAAAAGTCGTAGTAGAAAATTTAAAAAAATGCAAATGAAAGCTCTTTAAAATATAATTTATTCAGATTTTTTTATCTCATACTCGAAAAACGCTGCCAAGTGCTTTAGCGCAATCCTTTCTCATAGAGCTCATTGAGTTAGAGTAATTTTATTTTTTTAAATATGATTTCAATGTAAAAAACATAATTTCTATTTAAGTAAAATTGAGAAGGGAACGAGTGAGAGTGAGAGGGTAAAAATGAGGATCAAGTGAGATAGAAGGACAGAGAGGAAATGAGAAAGTAAGAAAAGAATTAGTGAAAGCGTTAAATCAGATATCAGAAGAAGTGATCAAAGAACTACGTTAAGAAAATCGGTTTTCAAAAGTCATCCTTCTTTTGGCAGTTGCAAATAATTCTCATGGAAATTTCAAAGCAAATTCATCAAGGAATTTGTTCTCAATTTCTAAAATGGTTATAAAATTAAAACTACACTAAGGAAACTAATTTTCAATAGCTTCCCGTTTACTTAGACAACAAAATAGATAGTATGCAAAATTTGGAGCAAATCGTAGTTTTCGAGATCTAATTGGCTAAATAAATATTATATTTATTTTAGAAATTTCTTTTTCAAAATTTTCAAAATGTTCTAAAATTAAAACTGCACTGATAAAATTAGTTTTCAAAAGATTGTTTTCTTCAGACGGTAGTGAATAACTTGCATACAAATTTTTGAGAAAATTCATCCTGTAGTTTTCGTAAAATACAAAAAAAATGAAGAATCAAAAATTTTTTTTCAAATATCTCTAAAAAAAAACTACGCTAAGAAATCCAATTTTCAATAGCTTCTCCCCCTCCCTCCCCCAGCTAGACAAAAAATTAAATTATATGCGAAACTGGAAGCAAATCTGTTGAGTAGTTTTCAAGATAAAATTGGTGTAACGAACACACATACCTACACACACACATACATACAGACATTTTCTAGAAACCACTTTTTTTAATTTTCTGAGTCCAAATGAGTGCAAATTAATGAAAAAATAGAAAAAAATTTTTTTTGATGATACAAAAAAGCTTTCTCTGTGAGAAAGCAATTCAAAACAAATTTAGATTTTTTCTTTTTTTTTTATTTTTTGTAAATTCCTTGATGAATTTGCTTTGAAATTTACATGAGAATTATTTGTAACTGCCAAAGGATGACTTTTGAAAACCGATTTTCTTAGCGTAGTTTTAATTTTAGAAAATTCAAAAAATTTTTTTTTTAATTTTCCTTTTGTATTTTTTTTTTATTTTACGTAAACTACACGATAGATTTACTCTAAAATTTGAATATAAGTTATTTTCTACTGTCTTTATGAAATAAGTTTTAAAAAACAAATTTTCTTAGCGTAGTTCTTTGATTACTTCTTCTGATATCTGATTTAACGCTCTTACTAACTCTTTTCTTACTTTCTCATTTCCTCTCTGTCCTTCTATCTCACATTGATCCTCATTTTTACCCTCTTACTCTCACTCTCACTTTTTCCCTTCTCAATTGTTCTTGAATAGAACTATATTATGTTTTTTACATTCAAATTTGATAATTTTAACTTGATTGATGATTTTAATTGATGATTTTAACTCAATAAGCTCTATGACAAAGTATTGCGCCAAAGCACTTGGTAGCGTTTTTCATCTATCTCTGTCTCTCTCTTCTTATTTCCTAATCACTCTTTCACACTCACTCTTTCCCTTCTCAATTTTTCTTGAATAGAAATTATGTTTTTTACACTGCAATCACATTTTAAAAAATAAAATCTAATTACTCTAACTCAATAAACTCTATGAGAAAGCATTGCGCCAAAGATTTTGGCAGCGTTTTGAAACCTATTTTCAAGAAATAAAACTATACGACTAAAAAATACTTGAATTTTAACATTTGCACCTGAAATTTAATGCTGCGTACACGTGTGCTCGAAGTAAATTTCATTGTAGTGCATTAAATGCAAATCGTGTAGATACATTAATTAATTATCATTTTTGCATTAATGCTACAGTTAAATCATAGTGAAATATATTCATTTAATGTTGATTAACATTATTTTTATAGAAATCAGTATTAAATTTCATGTTCTAAATTAACTTTCATAAATAGTCATTCTTTCTCTCTTATCGATAAGCTCTCAGCATGGTGGATTTAATCAATCAAGAATTCTGCAATACAAAATATGACTATTTTATATCTGAAGCGTACCCATCAAATTACCTGAAAATGGCTTATACTTTATCCTTTACTTACACATTTTTAAAAATGTATCAAAAGATTCAATCAAAACCTTAAACAAATATTGAATTTATAAAACATGTTATTTTTAATTATTTTACCTATTCAAAGTATGCTGTATTATTGAGTAAATTTAATCAATTGCTACTGTTGAATACTAAGATTTTTTCATTTCTCATACACATAAACAAGAGCGTTCAATAGGCTTTCTAACAACATTCTTTACATTTTTTTATTTTTTATAATAAAATTAAAAGAAATATTTTGTTATTTTATAAAAACATTTGTTAAAACATTGATTAATAAAAACGATCATAAGAAAACTAAATAAAATTTTTGAATGCATTATGAACACTATTTTAATATTATTAACTACAGAATTTATTTCATTTATTTTTTTTATTCATTTAACTTTTCAAGCTTCATAAAAAACTTATTTTTATCTAAGATATCATTATAAAATCTACATTTTGTAAAATTGCATCGAGGATACATGAAAGTAGTCGTTGACTTCAATCAATTTCAAAATGTTTTGACAGCCATATAAGTTTTATTTTATAATAGTACATTATTAAACGGGTGTGTAAAGGTTTTATTTACGAAACGAGAAGTTTACAGACCGAGCCGGAGGCGAGGGCTGTAACGAGTTTCGTAAAAAAACCTTTACACATCAGTTTCATAATATATTTTATACCACAAGAGCCGAATAATCATATTAAAGTTATGATTTTGAGGTTAGAGTGGTATAAAAACTTTTTATTAGCTTCTATTTTTTCATATCACGCAATTTTCAACATTTTTTCCTAAGAATTTGTAATAATTTAATTAGCACTGATTGACAGAAGAATCTTCTATCCAGTTATTTTGTTTCCTACAATCACAGTATATGGGTAACCTTCTAGGATTTTATATAATGATTTAGATCAAGTGATGAGTATTTATTGTAGTTTTGTTTGTTTGTATTTATTGAGGTAAAAAGTTTTTATTCGAGTTTTATAGAATTAAATTTAGTGTGGTAGTGTGTACGACTAGAAAAAGTTTTATCACTCGTTTTTCTGTATATTTGTTTTTCCTTTCTTCGATGTTTATACTTGTAGCAAATACATAAATTCGAACATCAACTCCACATACACACACGCCTATATAAACACTCACATATATGTACACATTTTTATAACTGCAAAATCCATATAAAGTTATCTCTTTCGCGCTCACTGAATAAATCCAAAATAAAAATAATAGTATATTAAGATATAAATGGCTAAAATGGCCCATTATTTGACGGCGTGAGATTAGCAGCCGAGCGTAGCGAGGCTGCTAAACGCCGTGAAATAATGGGACATTGAAGCCACGAGTATCTTATACTATTCTATAGCTCGAGTGATATAAATTCGCCATATTAAATCTGTACTAATAAAAGACAATAACAAACAAAAACTATGCACTTCACGAATGATAATTCAAAAAATAAAAACGAAAACTGTAAAAAAGCAAGTATTAAGCGTTTCGTGAATGATAAATCGAAAAATATTTTAAAAAATTATTATTTTAAAAATATACTTAAACTGTGTTATAATAATTAATTATAATCAATATAATTGATATTATGTGAAATTGTTTGTTGAAATCATCTTTTATAAAGTCATAAATTTAAATTTTGTTTCGCGTATGTATTAGCGTCGTAGGAGCGGTGAGGAGGTAACTTATGTATAGTATAGCAATAGCAATCGTGCGTAGTAATAGGGGATTCCCCGAAGCATTTTATAATACAACACCGAAATGACTATACCTCTTCGCTTTGCATGTTACGCTACTATCAATTTAAGTTTTACTCGTATTTTACTTGCTTATAATTGTTATTTAATTTCAAAATTGTCAATATTAATGAGTTCCAATAATCTACACCTTAGAATTATCAATGAAAACTCTATAAAATAATCAAGATATCAAATTATCATACCGACGTTCCTTGTTGATCAAGTGTTAAGGCACATCTAAAATTAGTCTTTCTTTATTGAACCGTATAAAAAAGTTAAAATTTTTTCACAGTTCTTTTTTTTTACTGTTAAAAAATAGGCTATTTTTGTCTCGGGAAAGCGTGTTAAAAGTACGAATTTATGTCACGCAGTGCTATAAAATAATTTGAAGCTGTATCAAATATTTAAACGCGTAAAGAAGAATTCTTGTATTATTAAATGGATTTTCTTTTGTTGATGATATATTATTTATCTCAGATTTCAAATTTATTTAATTCTTTAAATTATTTCTGTTAGAATCTCGCTGCAATATTAATTAAAGAGACATGTATTAAACGGATTTCATTCATTAATCTAGTGGAATTCTATTGCGTTGTTAGGTAGTAAGCATGTCTCTTAGAATCTAAAGGATTTTGCTGGATTCTATATTTCATTTTTATCAATGCGATGTTAAAAAATATGAAGAAAAAATATAAAAAATTTTCCATTTTACTAAGAATTGTAGTACATAAAAGATTTCATTATGAATATAATAAAACAATTTATATTTTAGAATATTAACAATGAAATGAAGTGTCAGGATGAGTATTTAGTATAATATATATCGTTTTAATTAAAAATAGTTGATAGAATTTTTTTTAAATATTGTGGATTTAGAGTTGAAAAACTTTTGAAAGGTTTCGAATCCCCAATCACATTTTAACTGTTTTAATTATCATATCCGCGAAAAATTTGCATTGAAAATTGATTAAAGCTGACCTCTTAATATAATTTCATCGATATAAATTGAATTTCTTTATGTAGCAGTTCAACTTGAAATTTATAATAGGTTTGTCAAAAGTAATTTTTGTAATAAATAAAAAATTAAAATTTCATTCTAACTAAAGCAAAGTAATAAATAGTAGTTCGAATATCATAAAAAATAAATGATTATATTTTTATTTTGTATTGTTTACCTTAGAATACAATCAACAAATACAAGCTCAGCCAGTAATCGATAGTGCAGCTCAACAAAGCATTCAACAGGCTCATCTTGCACGACTTCTTGCCACAAGGTTCGCTCAAGCACAACCAGCAGCTGAGACTGTTCCCGAGCAAGTTCAACTTCAACAACAAGAAGCTGCACAGCTACAACAGCAACAACAACAACAGGATCAACAACAAAGTACATCAAATTTACTTGGTGTTGCGTACTCTGCTGCTCCGTCAGTAGCTCATGTAAAAGTCAATGGTAACGGTTACAAGTTTGACTTTTAACGACAAAAATTCGATATACATTCTCACTGTTACTTTTCAAATCGGCTTATAACTTATTAAAGGAGGTTTACAAAATTTAAGCCTTTGATAAACGATTATAAAACAGAAAATATAGTTAGTTTTACTAACGAAAATTATTCGAATATAACGTTAGATTTTTCATGGAATTTAATTTAATTAAAACCAAGGGCTTATTAAAATTTAATTTCAAAATATTTTTTTCAAAAAAAATATATTGGAATTGAATTTGAAAATATTTTTTCTGTGAAAAATATTTAACTATTAATGCTAAATAATGTAATTAATTAATTCGATAAGGTAAGAAAATTGAAGAATTCTACTATTAGTCTGTATTGTATAAAGGTATATTATATATGTAAGGCAAAATATTTTAATAGAAAATTTATCGACAATATCATGGACAGCAAATAAGAAAGGAATACAGAGTTATTCAAAATTAGGGAATTGTCAAATTTCATTGGAAATTTATGAATAATGCGTCATTTAATTAAACTTTAAAATGAAAAAAAATATTAACTATCAAGAAAATAAAATAACTTTACTGAATAAAAATACTAATGATTAAGAAAATCGATTTGTTTTATATTTATTTATCTTATCATTATAAGTTTTAAGATTTACAAGTGATCTATAATGAGTTTTCTTTGTTATTTAAATACTTTGAAATTCTGAGACTTTTTAACTCAAAACCGTCACGACTAAACTTTAAACTTTTATTGACTTTAAGAAGTGAACTTTCTTGAGTTGTGTATTTTATAATTTAACGTATTTTGTGAACTGACGTATGTATATATTGCTTATTTACAAATAAAAAAATAAAAAAATAAAAGTTTTTGTGAACTTGTATTTTTTGATTTTCTAACATCTTTGAATAATATTAAGTAATAATGATAAAATTAATATAAAATAAAATATTGACTGAAAAATCTTTAAATTAAAAGCATTTACATTACCATGAATTTTATTTTATTAAACGAGAATTATAATTAATTTATAAAAAAGGGGAAAATTATCCACAGTGAGAATATAACCCAGGACGATATAATCCTATTACTTTTGTTGCTCATTCTACAACTTACACTCTTGTATTTTTTCTTTTAATTAATTTTTTATTATATCAACAAGTTAATGTAATAAACAATATATTAAAATGTTTGTTATTTTAGTAATGTAAAAAATAATTAATTTTCCATTTCAGCTCAAGGATTGTATAACCATAATTAAATCAAATAAAGCATCGCGGCTTTTAATATGGAACACACTTAATGGCTTTTCATATTTATCTCAAACAAATATTTTGCTGATTTCATTTTTTTTTTATTTATTGAAGTGAAACTTCTTTACCGACGGTATACACATCCCATAAGAGACGTATAAAAAAAATTATACGGGAGTGAATTGATTTCATGACGGTACATGCAACGGAACTAATGAAACGGAAGTGTATATATATAGGAGGCACGTCAGCGCCTCCTATATGCAAATAAAGGTACTAAATACGTGTAAACAAACATTCGCGCGGGACTGACTTGATGTCAAACGCACAGATATAGTATATGTATACATGCATATTATATATACAATACAAATATCTGAATCTGATCTAAATAAATAAAGAAAGTAATAGCGCGCATTTTCATTTTTTCTTTCTTTCTCTATAATGTTTTATGGTGAACCCTTTTCTTCCCTACATTTTTAAAATTGTATTTTTGTAAAATAAATATTAACAAAAATTTTATACACTATCTCATTTAAAATTAAAAAAAAATAATTCCTTAAATAAACTAAATTAATTTAATCTAGTTTAAAAATTATTTTAAAATTAAATAAAACAATAATAGAATTTAAATAAACATTTATGAGTTCTATAATTTCGTAAAGAAGTTTCACTTCTGTCGGCCAGTCCCAAAGACTGCCACACTGGTTTTTATTTAACGTCGCTGTATTTATGCAATCATTATGATGCTAATTAGCTACGGAGCTCGTAAGTGTGTTTGTGAACGAAGCATATGCACCGAATACAGCGATGCTTGAATCAATCGGTTGCCGAGAGCGGGATTCGAACTCGAGACTTCAAGATTACGAATCCAACGCTCTACCGACTGAGCCACTTACCGGCTCAATAACTGATTTAATTTATTCGTTAGCATAGTGAAAAACGATTTTTATGAGCGAAAAATAAATCACTTTCGTGTTTAAATTAAAATCGTGCTTGATTAAGTTCTCATAAACTGATTTGACAGTAAATCGAAATCTATTATATGATATTCCTTGATTTATGATATTTTATCCTAAAGGTATCAAGTAAAATTTATTGCATTAAATTTCAAGATTACGCAAATAAATTGACTCTAATACATAAAAATCTTGAAATTACATATTAATAAGGATCTATCCTTACGTCACGCAAGCAAAAACAATCTAATAATTCATGCGACCTAACTTGATATTCGGTGGTGCCAAAGTGCATAAACATAACATGTTTGATCATATTATCATATTTATTAAAATTTTGATGTATATGCCCGAGTAACCTTTTCACTTCGGCGTGCAGAGGGCCCGAAGTCGGTGCCGAATCACCCTCAGTGGCACCGAAACTCTTGCCGAAACGGGGCCCTGAGAGGGCAGCCGAATCTAGCTTATAAAATCATAGAATTGAACGTAATTTATGTACAATTATTTATATAAAAAAACAGCTGATTTCCAATGGTAACCGATCGATTGATTGTTCAAACAACTGTCTACTTTTTAAAATAGTTTTCATTAGTGAAAAAAGTTAAGTAACTTGAGTTATTCGAGTTGTTCGAGTAACTCGAGTTATTCAATTGATTCGAATTATTCGAGTAACACTAGTTGTTCGAGTTCATATTTTTGTCGAGTACTGATAGTTTCGAGTACTTAACTCGAACTTGAAGAAAAAATTACTCGTCAATCGAGTACTCGCACTTGAAGGCGTACTCAAGTTTTCGTTCCAAGTACTCGAAAAAAATATGAATTACTCGAATTACTCGAGTACTCGAAAAAATATGAATTTCTCAATTCACTCAAGTACTCGAAAAAATATGAATTAATCAAATAAATCGAGTATTCGAAAAAATATAAATTACTTGAGCATTCGAAAAAATATAAATTACTCGAGCACTCGAGAAAATATAAATTACTCGACAAAATATGAAGAACTTGAGTTACTCGAGTAACTAGTTAATTTATCAATTATATTATCCGTGGTAATTAGTTCTCATTTCCACGAGAATAATCAGTTTTTTATTATGTTTTTATCAAAGTTGTATTTATCCGTGTATTCGGGCGGAATTTCGGAATCAATTTTTAACGAGTTCAGGTCGAGTCCAAAGAAAATCATTTTTATTAATTTAATCACTCATTTTTAATTTTCAATTAAAAAAAAGTTTTACCACAGCATGAAAATACAATAAAGAATATTTCGAGGTTACGTAAGATACACATCGATATTATGACAAAATCTATACGATTTTCGGCTACACTGTAAATCACTTTCATATAAAAGATCATTGATTCTTAATCATGCTATAATTGTATGATTAATTACATTGATCACAACTAAATTTGCTGATTCAATGATGCAGCTTATGATAGTTTTAATTCATCACCCCAAAAAGAGGTGATATTCACGTAAAATCATTCTCTCATTCATTGAACACAAGCAGCCAAATAACATACGATGCTGTTCGACGTTTATGATAACGATTACAAAAGTAAATAAGGTGAATCATTTTACATGTTACTGAATTTTTATTTTTACATTAAGAAAAACCTTGAAGTGACTTACAGTGTAGCCATCATAGGACCACGCTCGCCACCACGCCTCACTCATTCGGTGGCCCGACTTCGGCAGCCAAAGGTGGCCCAACTGAGAGAAGTTGGTTGCCGTAATAAAAAGGTTACTCGGGTGAATATTTCGTGTGTTGCTAATTTATAATAATTTATAAAATAAACTGGTTAGTCAATAAAAAATAAATATATAGTCTATACAATAGTATTTTAGTCCTTTTTTAATTAAAAATTTTACTTTTATTTGTAAAAGATAGTAACTGCAATCAGAAATAAGATGATAGCTGTATCTTGAATAATAAAAAGCAATATTTTTGCTATCAAGGATGAATTAATTTTATCGCTTCATTTTCAAGAAAATTTTGAGAAACTTGCAAGGAGAGTACTCCATCTCTGGGAAACGGATTTGACTGAAACTGCAAGATATGATTCTTTGATGAAAAAAAATGAACCCGTGTTTTTCTTTTGTGCTAATAAGCTCTAGAGGCAGAGATATAGACATTTTTTCAAAAATAGAGTAAAAAGAAGCATTCACAAGAACTTAAATAGCTCATTGACCAAAAATCTCATAGAAAAATGTATAAGAAATAAAAAAAGTACAAAATTAAATACTTTCATTTAAGCTTTGTTGCATTAAAAAAGTTCTTGTGGTTCAAAAGTTGTGCTTAATTAAAAATTACTACATACTTGTTAATATTTTTAGCATGCAACATATGAGCAATTTTTCACGCTATCCCGTAACCATTCTCTACACGGAAAAAAAAGTCAGTAACGGCTACCTCACGGATAGGTAAACTGCAGACAATAATTCTCAGTTTACTCTTCATTTAACTTTTTATGACTAGTTAATTAACTCTTTAGTAATGAGTCCTTAGTTTCCTCAGATCATTTTTAAAATCATAACCTTACTTTTGCTGCATATGGCGCTAAAATATAGATTAGTATTTATTCTTATTCCTTTAATTATTGCCGAACAGAATTATTAATGATTCCAAATTTTTTTCAGAAGCTGTTAACTGCTTTTTCTCTCCGTGTAACCACCTGTATCTTTAGAACCACGAGAGATTTTTAATGTAATAAAACTTGAATTGAAGTATTTAATTTTTACTTTTTTTTATCTTTTATACATTTTCCTGTGAGATTTTTAATTAATTAGCCATTGAAGTTCTTACAAACGCTTCTTTTGCTTGTTCATAGAGAAAGCATTGTATTTACTATATTTTTGAAAAAATGTCTATATCTCGATCTCTAGTGCCTATTAGCGCAAGAGAAAAAACAGGGGTTCATTTTTTTTCATCAAAGAAGCATATCCTGCAGTTTTAATTGTTTTTGTTATTTGCGTTAAAATAATGAATTTAAGAAGGCAATATTAAAAGATTCTTTCATGAAAGTATTATATTTCATGCACAAGATATCTTAGTAGTCAAACAAAATAGCCGATAACTTTAAAAAAATAAATATAAACGATGGACTGAAAAGACGTGACTAACTTCATAATTTTCGATAACAAAAGATCTTTCGTAGTAGGAACAAAATCCGTGACCCGGAACACCGACACGCATCTTGTTAGTAAAAGCCTTAGAAATTCACTGTACAAGTCCATAGAAAGTATATACGAAGAAAAATTACAATGCGAAGAACGCATGACATTGTAGTACCTTACATGACAATGAGAAACATGAATGACAAATATTCACGAGTATTACTGTCATAATTAAACATGCCAACGGCAACGGCCTAGCCGTTGCTGTTTGAATACATTTAATAAGTATTTATCGATTAATGCTAGATACTATTTGTCTATATATATATACATAATATATTTCACGTTAACTCGCACGGTAAATATTTTAAAATCGTTAAAAGTCTGAAGATATGTTTCATTTGATACCCAAAATATACAAAAAGTTTTACGGGTCCAGATAAAAGGGGTTAAAAGTTAAAGGAAAAATTTTGATTTTTTTTCAAGTTTTTTGAAAAATATTTGTTAATTATTTTTTACTTGAATGTAGTTATGCATACTTTTTGATAGAAATAATGTGTAAAGCATATTTGAATTTTCATATAAATGTGCATGTGTTTTTTTATATTATCTACCAAAATCTTGTCTTAAAAAATTAATGATAAAAATCTGTTATTACTATAAGACTGTTTTAATAAGTTTAAATATAAAAGGTGACAAATAAGTAACACATCCATTTTATTTTTATATTAACAATTTGAATATTTTAATAAATATCTTAGATATTAGATTTTATATTATAAATTTGGAGATATTGTAAAAAATGACTAATGAAATTATTATTATGACGAAAGTATAAAAAATTTCATTTTGCTTATTAAATAAACATAAAAAATGAAATTTCACTCACTAGTTTTGATTCATAATTAATCAAAAAAATCTTATTTTTTTTTTGACTAATTATGAATTAAAACTAATTAAAAAAAATGAAATTATTGTAACAAAGAAAATTATAGACAAATTGTGTTTTTGTACAAATAATTATTTATTTCCAGAGTCATTTTAGTATATTCAAGATACTTAAATTACCAATTTATTACAAGCCTATCTATAATTTATATTCATAAAATTTATTTATGCCGAAACCAGTTATAACTACACGATTACAATTCTTAACATTAATATATTTATAACAAAATACTCAACAATATATTTTTTTCACAAATAGTTTCTTAACATCACATTACCTTTGATTCTCTGATGGAGAATTTAAACATTCAAACACGCTTTTACGGGATTACGTGAAACATCAATTATAATCTCTTGTAATAACAATATTATATAACTCAAACATCAATTTACTATTCATGTTCGTAGCATTTGCAAGTTTATAATCTTACAGCTTTAATCACTAAAATTTTGCAATTTTCCTTATAATTAAACATTTCAAGCCATTTCAAAAACACAAATTCAATAATATATATTTCTCTTAACTAATACTTTGATTTATTCTAAGTAATTCGTGTATTATCACGAAATTAGTTTTGAAAAATTTTGCAAGACCAATAATGATATTAATTTTCATATGAAAAAGGTCATGTCTACTTGTATGAATAAAAAATCGTTTTATCAATGTTTGTGGTTGTTCCGCTGTAATTATTTCTGTAGAAATACTACTTTGTATTTCTAAGTACTTGTGTTTATGCAAATTTAATGATTTATCGAAACATTTCTTTTAATTTATGTAATATTTACCTATATAAAAATTTTGGGATTTTTTTAAAGAACTTTTTTATAATTCTTTTGGTTCCGCCGTACTGTTATTTCCAGTACATTACGAGTAAAATTATTTAAAAAAAGAAAAAAATCAATTGATTTTTTTTCTTGATATAATTGAAATGTTAATTATTTATTTGATTAATTATTTGATTATTGATCTTATATGTATTTCTTATATAGATATATTTATATAAATATATTCAGTAATAACCACTTTATTAACTCGAAAAGCAGGCAAATTGAAAGACGTTTCTTAAGTTTAATAATAAAGTACTACTTTATCCTCGCTAAATTAAAAGTTTATAAAGTTGAATAAGTTTCTGAAATTTTAATAAAAATCGATATATTATAAAATATTAAATTTTAAAATTGAAATTTCAATTTTTTTTCAATTGGCCCTTGCTTTGTTAATAAAGTGGCGATTACTACACAGAGAGAGTTTTGACTCAATAAACATGATGCGCGTCGCACTAGAAAAAGTGCTGCCTTTTGCATCGTAAACCACGTGTACTGCCTTGCATTTTATAATTCGTGCATCACTTTTTTTGGTGCAGTAATCGTGAAATATAGCGCAAGGTGGCGCCGTACAGAAAAAATTCATGCACGTTCAGACTCGCATCGATATTTATCGTGCATGCGAGCCATCTTGTGGTGTGTTTTTTAAACGCACTATCTTTTATGATGCAAAACTCTTCCTGTATAAGGTAGGAATTAAGTTCATTATGCAATTCTGGAGTAAAGACTATTTCTTCTTTGAATATTTATTTCCCTTGCTTCTCTTGCTTGAGTCGCAAATTCCACCCTCGGGACAAATATGTGACTTTACTCTCTAGTTACATAACGTACTATTAATTTAGCGGGAGTAAAGAAGTTCTTTACTCTCGCTAAATTTTTCGGAAATGAATACTGTTAAGGTAGCAATAAAGTTTATTTCTTATTCTAGTAATCTACCTTCACTTCAGCCGATTGCAATCTCCATCATCTAGAGGAAGATTTATTTTAAGAAAAATTATGAAAATATGATGTGTAACAGAGTAGAGTAGACATAATCCTGTAACCAAATTTCACACTTTTTCCACGTATCCAGAGGCAAACTACATAAGTCGTGACCGATCGAGGTCCTCAATTCTATCCAGATTTTTTTATGTATTTTGACCTGCTAAATCCAAATTTTTTGGGTAGAAAGTCTGAAAATGGCGTATTTAATAATTATTAACAATTTTCACCCGTAAAATTCGGATTCAGCAGGTCAAAATACATTAAAAAAAACCTGGGTAGAATCGAGGACCTCAATCGGCCGCGACTTATATAGTTTGCTCCTGGATTATTATATGATAAATACGTTATAAGTGTATTATTTGTCAACAAATTTATATAGTTAAATTAAATTACATTATTTTTTCTACGATCATGATCATTATATATGTATTCTTCTTTCAACATGGTTTTTAATTTTCTAAAAATATTTTGAAAAATTATTATATTAT
Organism: Anastatus disparis; assembly: GCA_017163975.1. Taxonomy (NCBI): domain Eukaryota; kingdom Metazoa; phylum Arthropoda; class Insecta; order Hymenoptera; family Eupelmidae; genus Anastatus; species Anastatus disparis. The sequence continues at coordinate 2,073,243 of JAFFSR010000012.1, forward strand.
CTATCTATTATTATGCATGTTAATGTGTTTTTGTTACATTTTGTATTTTAAATATTTCAGTATATTATTGATGTCAAATGCATATTACATATATCGTACATAATCTTTTATTCTTAATATAAAGTAAATTAAAATTTATTACGAAATTTCATCTTTTAACATTTCTATATCTATATTATTTAGTTTAATATCATTCTTCTATATGCGTATGTTATATTTCAGTAATCATTTTCATCTCTTTTAATACATGGCTAAAGATTCAAATAATTTTTACCTGATTTACAACTTATAATCTAAAAACACGTATTTATTTTTTATAAAGAAGTATATATATTAAAATTATTGTAGCATAATCGTATCTCTTGTCGAAATGTTGCAAAATAGAATCACTTGTATTATCACTTACATTAGTAATGGTTATTTATTTGTTAGTACATTAAATGGAACTGATGATTTGACTATTGTATTAAAAATTTATTTGTTTTAGATACTAACAATGAAAGTGAATAATATTTTGGATATCTTTTTTACATAGAATTGTAAAATGAGCTGCATCCATTCGGTGCTTACTCGTTTATTTTAAAGTTATAAGTATACTATAGTCTTATCTTATTTTAAATCTTTTCAAAAATTTTGATTCTACCTTATAGTCGTATTATTTTTAAACTAATTATTCTAGAAGAGTTTTACTATTAATATTAAAGTTGAAATTATTAATTTTTTTTTAAAACTAATATATTCCTCCACTACCAACAAATCAATAAATACAAATAAATTATTTATTTTTATTTGTTTATTATTTGCTTTATTAATCGAGAAGTTTCAAGTTAAAATTTAATATAGTTACAGTGAAAATTTTCTATAATAATTAATTTAAAAATTATACGAATATAAAACTGCACTCGATTTTAAGAATTCATAATTTATAAAATGTCGCAAATTGCATCAACGACGGCTTTTTTTATAATTTTATGTAAAAAAAATAGATTTATAAGTTAAGAGAAAATCTGAAACTTAAATATAATACACTCTCCTTATAAGCCTGTTTTTAACTTTTTAGAGAAAATGCTGTAGTAAAACATTGAAAAGATTAAATACAATATTCTTTTCCAATAATGCCAAATTTTTATCTGTAAAAGGGTAAAAATAAACTACGGATTAGGGTAGAAATTTATTGAAAAAAATCATTTTTTTCGTAACGCTTTGTACCTTATAAATAATGCTGTCATTGTCAATTAAGATTTTTATACCCACATTATATATAATTATAAAAAATTTACGTCTCTTGTTTTCGAGGTAAATATATGACACACTTATGTGAGCTGGTTACAACCTTTTCTGGATATGTCATAGAACATTCTGCAACTAGGGAGTAAAGTCGTATATTTCTTCCAAGAAAAAAATAGACTTTGCTTCCGAGTTGTATATATTACTTTATTCCTACCTCCATCGTGGTCATTTTATTAACTTAAAAAAAGCGGGCCCAATTAAAAAAATTACATGGAGAAAAAGTAGAGCAAAAATTACAATCCTTATCGTAAAGCAACCACAAACTGTCAGTTTAGCCAAAAATTACTATACTTTATAATAAAATTTACTAGTAATATTGAAAAAATTCTTATACAACTCAAGAATTTTTATAATATTTCTAGTAAATTTTATTATAAAGTATGGTAATTTTTGGCCAAAATGACAATTTGTGGTTGCTTTACAATAAAGTATGGTATAATTTTTACATAAAGTATTGTAATTTTTACTCAATTTTTTCTCCATGTATTATTGAATGAATATACAAAATATTATTAATGATCTTCTTATTGGAATTCAATTCAAACACACGAATAAAGAGACACGTCGTTTTTAGTTTGGAAAAGGAAATACGTCGGTTTTGAGCGTGGAAAAGGAGACACATAGTTTTTAGTTTGAAAAAGGACACACCTCTATTTTAAGCGTGGAAAAGGAGATACTTCAAAAGGAAGTGTCTCCTTTTCCACGCTCAAAACCGACGTATTTCCTTTTCCAAACTAAAAACGACGTGTCTCTTTATTCGTGATGATTATATATGATTTTATGAATGTTTCAATATATGGATATTCATTTTAATTATTTTGTTTTTTAGTTATTTATTCGATTTCAAAAATTTTTAATTTACTGGGAGTAATTAACTTTATTACTCACTCGAAATTCAGACATAAGATATAGCTTACTCACTGTCCGCTTTTTGAATTAATAAAATAGCCATTACTGTTGAGGTAGAAATAATGAATATTATGTGTATGATATGTAATATTTAAAACTAATGTATTATTTTCAAAGGATATAAAAATTAAAACGATATACAAAAGGTGAAGATTATGAACTAAATACAAGTTTTTGAAAAAATCAAAATGTAATAGTATTTAATGAATAAAGTTATATATTATTCATATATTATTATAATTTTATTTTTCCAAAATTTTCATTAATATAATCTCTTTGTAATTTATATTTTTAAAATTTTTTCAACGTCTCATATTTTTTTTACAAATTCAATGAAAGCTACTTTTTTATTTAGCATCATTTAGAATAAGTAATACTGTGATAACAAGAATTATATTTAGAAAATGTAAGTTAAAAAATATCGATTGGATGAAGTTTGAAAAATTGTTTTAAGTATGATCTTTAGGCCCCTTCAAAATGTGAGTAGATTTAAGAAATAGAGATATTTTACAAGATGTTTGGAGTTAAACTTTCAAAATTCATTCAAATTCGAAAAGGGTAAAGGGATATAGAACATGACTTTAAAATATATTTGAAGTTTAAATACCTTCAGAAGTTCTAACAAAGTATGAGTGAAATAAAATTTCAATTTGAAAAGCCTTCAGGCTTTTGCCTCTGGTGACTACGAATTCTAGAATTTCATCGAGTAAGAGAAGTGATAGAATTTTCGAACAGTTTCAGAACTTAGTCCCTACGTATTATTTAGTTCAGTTAGTGAATGAGATAAACAATTTTAATTTTTCAATTTTCATAGTATTGAATTAATTTTTCAAATAAAGAGAGAATTGGTGTGACAAGTTAGAATGTAGATGTAGGATGTGATAGAAGAAGAGCAATGAATATAATCAAAATCATTTTCCAACCGACCATTTCACAGTCGATTGGTTTTTGGCTTAGAAAAAATAGAAAGTAGATGAGAATAAATAAGGAAATTATTGTTTTCTATGTAAAATCACCTGCTTTATCTGCATCCGACATAATATTTTTGATATTTTCCATGGAAAACAATATAGCCGTTCAAAGTAAAAAAAAATTTTATTTTTTGAAAATCGACTGTGGGCCTTTATTTTTCAAAGTCGATGACATAATCAAGTGCAAATGGTTTACAAATAGGTTTTTGAGATTGTTTAATTCAAATTTACCATCATATTTCTATTTTTTCAAAATGGCGGCTTCGAAATGGAAACTTATTTTGTAGTTCGCACTTGATTCTGTCGTCAAATTTCAAAATAAAGGCCCACAGTCGATTTTCAAAAAATGAAAATTTTTTACTTTGAGCGGCTATATTGAATTTTATATGGAAAATATAAAAAATCTTATTTGGGATTCAGATAAAGCAGGCAATTTTACATAGGAAACAATAATTTCCTTATTTATTCTCATGTACTTTCTATTTTTTCTAACTAGGAGAGTATCAGACCTCCGGATCACGGATTTTGCTCAAACTTTAGGATAAGTTTTCAGATGTCAAAATATGAAAGGAAACAAAATTTTAGATCCCAACGCTCAATATTTCCCTAGTTACAGGCAATTAGAGAAAATCACTAAAAAAGTTACTAGATTTTCAAACGCATATAGTTCCTTAGCATTAATAGCTAGAAGCTTGAAACTTTTTTTAAATGAAAGCTGAGCTCAAATCCTTTTGAAATAGTAGTTATAGCATGTCAAAATATTATTTTTTCCTAAGGTTATAGCGTGATAAACATTGAGCCTGATTTCAGCTTTTGTTATTAATTAATGTTTTAAAAAGTAAAATCAGGCTCAATGTTTATCACGCTATAACCTTAGGAAAAAATAATATTTTGACATGCTATAACTACTATTTCAAAAAGATTTGAGTTCAGCTTTCATTTAAAAAAAGTTTCAAGCTTCTAGCTATCAATGCTAAGGAACTATATGCGTTTGAAAATCTAGTAACTTTTTTAATGATTTTCTTTAATTGCCTGTAACTAGGGAAATATTGAGCGTAGGGATCTAAAATTCTGTTTCCTTTCATATTTTGACATCTGAAAACTTATTCCAAAGTTTGAGCAAAATCCGTGATCCGGAGGTCTGATACTCTCCTAGTAAGCCAAAAACTAATCGACTGTGAAATAGTCGGTCGGGACTTAATGGGTTAATTAAATAAATAACCATTAGCTCATGTCGAAAACAGAAATTCAAGAAGAATCAATTTTGTGTCGCTTTAGATGAATTAAATTTTGTTACGAGATATTGAATCACCTGACACAACTTACACAAAATCTCATTTTCTCTGATTTGTCAACTTACTCTAAATACTCTATTACTTTCATGTAAAAAGCCATGGCTAGCTAGGAATTAAATATATTTATAAGAGATAATATTTTCGATGTATAAAAGTGTCAAATAAATATTAATTTCGTATTGTAAAAAAATTCATACTCGCATAATATAAAATTTTGTCATTTCTCTTAAAGGCAATCGTTAATATTTTACAAAACATTCATAAAACATATAAACTTCAAATAAATATATTTGTATCAAATAAAAAATAAATTATCTATTTTAAATAATTTTAAACAATAATGAGATTTCTCGTAATTAAAAAAAATTGCTACATATATAAAAGTATATAAAAATAACCTACTATTCTTCATGATTTCAGAAATTCTATTTTGATTATTATACTAACTATAATTTACTATCAAACATTATACTCGAACATCGTTGTACGAATGGTGTATGGTCTTAGATAATATATTTTTTTCTATTATTATCTATTGATGTAATTTGAAGTTTTCAAGAATAGTTTTTATTTTTAAATTAAGTTTTCTTTTATGCAGCGATGACTTATTTCATGATGAAATATTTATAATGTGTACAGTTACAAATATTTATCCTCCAGTTCACTGTGCTATGCAAGATACATAAGCTCTTTTCCTTTTTATTATTTGATTTTCTTTTCTAAAATAAATTCAGAATTCTAAAAAAAATCTCGTAAGTTAGGTTGTAGTATTTTTTTGCATTTTATTATGAAATTATTAGTATGTTATAAATCATACAATCCACAAAAATTTCAAATTCCTAGATGAATTTTCATTATAAAAATCTATAAAGTTTTTTAGAATTCTTATTCAATGCTATTCTCCATGTTCGCTTATAGAACATTAATAACAGTTCATATGTTATTTTAAGTAAAGTAGCTCCAGCATTTCATGTAATCTATTATTTTCAATCTATAAGTATAAAAAAATATTTAGTTTCTAATTGGTGTTTTAATCAGGTAGATTTAAAGATTTAATAAAAACAAAAAATATTATTACGAATATTCATACCATAATAACCAGTTCTTTAAGTAATAAATTTTTTTGAATAAATTTTATTGAATATGCTGAAGCTATCTTTAGTAAAAAAAAATTTTATAAATGCGGAACGTTTTATAAAATAGTCTTGGATCAATTCATTAGTGAATTTAATCCATTTTCGATGGTATTCATCTGTTGCTGTTAAGAGGAGGTCGGAACCATTTGCCGCTTAGTGGCGCTGCAGGTGAGAGAAGAATATAAATGATTTTTTACACACAAATTCACAATTTACTAAGGGGTCGTACCCAAATGCCGTTGACAATTTTTTCGATATTTCGACCCCCCGGTCCCCTTTCCGTGACATGTGTAAACTATCAAAGTACCCTTCCCCCCCTGGAACGTAAACTAACTTTTTTATTGTTCATTAAACTTTTAAAAAAAGATTCAATTATATTAATTACTTTTTAAATATTGAACATATTTTTATGTTTTTTATTTTATTCAAATAGCATTTTCACAAAACAACAGAATTATAAACATTGCATATAATAAATATTTATAAGATATTAAATATATTAATCGTCGATAAACTTTTTCACTTCAATTTTATCGAAAAAGATCATAAAACTATGAACCTTTCAAAATACGTTATAAAAATAAAACACAATTCAACAGGCACAAATATAAATGCTGCAATCGGCTTGAAAATTTTTCGTTTGTTTTGACAGCTCACTCGCTAAAAGAAACGGCTTATGCTTTGCACTGTATGGCAGCGCCCGCGTAGATGTAAAAGAAAGTAATATACTGTGTGTTAGTGGACAGACTGCGGAACTACTTGACTTTGCAGTTTTCGGATGAAAAATCTGCTCCAAATTGCTAATATTATGCAATGATCTTTTTGATTAAAAAAAACTGCCAACGTAGGAGTAAATAACTAACCCCCCCTCCCATAGCGTTACTTTTCGTAGATTTTGATCGACCCCTCCCCCCCTAAAAACTGTCAACGGCATTTGGGTACGACCCCTAAGACAATAATATATTTTTAATGTTGTCAATAACTCTTGCCATATATATGTAGAATAATTATCGATTCTCATCGTCTTTGAAAAGTCTAAAATATTTTTGTAAAGCGAAAAATGCTGTGCGTGATAGAGCCGATGTAAAACATGTGTATTTTTCTAAAGTGCGACAAAGATAGTAATACTAAAGAATGTTGAATACATATGCTCCGCCGGCTCCATCTCGCACTGAATTTTTCGCTTTACAACAATATTTTAGACTGTTCAAACAAGATTAGCATCCATAATTATTCTACATATATATGGTTAGAGTTATTGGCAACATTAGAGGTATATTATTGTCTCAGTAAATTGTAAATCGCTATGTAAAAAATATTTTATATTTTTCTCTCATCTGACCGCAGCGGCAAATAGTCCCAACCGCCTCTTAAATTGAAAAATACAAATATTAAATGAAAATGTTTTTTTTATTCTTCAATATCTCTATGTTGGATATCGATTCTCTCGTCAAAAAATTTTCTAGAACATCGTGATGATCCACTCCAATCACGCCAAACATCAGTTCCAACTCCAATATCTTTTCCTCGAATTATTGATGTTGATGCAACAGGTACATGTTCATGTCGACTTTCGTTACGACTTGAAGATCCTAGTCTCGCTATGTATAAGTCTGGACTATCTGGAAGTACTGTAGCACTAGATTTAGGTGAGCGTGGAATATTAATGGAAATAGCCGATACACTGCCGTTGCCAGAGTTGGTACTACCAGCACGTGAACGAGGAGTACCGACAGATATTGAGCCAATTGTTTTTAAATGACGGGTACGTTCGCGAGGTAAGCGTTGACTTTCTTCGCAAACACGTGTATGACGATTCGAAAAGCGAAAATAACCACGTAGTCTTTCTTTTGCTAGTCTGTAAACAAATAAAATATTTTTTAAATTATTATAGAAGTAACAAATTATTATAGTTATTCATTAGTTAAATTTTATTATAATTAAATAAATATCTAAACAAAACATTTACTCATCACAACCATTAATGTGACTTGTATTATTGTTTTCTTAAAATACAGAAAATGAAAAAATATAGAAACAGTGAAAACAACATTTCCATATTTTATTCACCAAAATTTATAAAAATTTACAAATGACTGGGAGAAAGATATTAAATAATATAAATTTTTTTTTCACACGCATAAGCATCAGAAATCATTATAAGAACGATTTATATGAAATAATTATTTTATATAAGGAGATGTAAAATCGATACTACACCTGTACTCATAAATATCAACTTTCTTTTTATTTTATTGTAAAATTTTAACTGGAAAAGAAATGCATTAGCTTGTAGCATTTACCACGAAGATTATTCAATTATATTTTCGAATAAATTCATTCATATATATATAAAGATAATATTAAAATCCAAAATTCTAAAAAACTAATGAATGAATTTATTTGAAAATGTAACTGAATAATCTTCGTGGTAAATACTATAAGCTAAAGCATTTATTTCCCTCAAGTTTTGCAATAAAATGAAAAGATATGCCAAATTCATGAGTACAGGTGTGGTGTCCGTATTCCTAATGAATCATGAATGAACTGATTCGAATGATTTAATTATCTTTGTAGACAATTCGATATATATATATATATATATATATATATATATATATATATATATATATATATATATATATATATATATCAGAGTTTAAATGTATAGTCTACTCATTCAATAGTTCTATAGTTTGCGCATGGAAAGAGGAGTTATTTTGGAATTATTGTTCTCCCATCAATTTCTCTGACAACATTTATTAAGCAATTTTTGCAATAAAACATTTTTTTTCTTTTTAAGTTTTCTCAGTTTCTATCACGAATATAATAACTTAGGCCCCCAGTTTGAGATTGGAAATAGGCCATTTCAAGCTAATCCAAATATTTATTTTAAAAAATTTTAAGTTACTTTTGCAGATTTAAAAAAAAAAAAATTATTAATGTACATTCTAATAGACATTGGGTCTGAAAGGGTTAAATAAATTTGTTTCATCAAATTACTTTTCAAATATGAACGTTATATAGAAGCATGTACGTTCTCAACATCAGAAAAGTATAATGCTGATATTGAATATTTTTTTCAGAAATAATTAATGAATGGGAATAAAATAAAGTAGGAAATGTTTCTCTTTATAAGAAATGAACGTTCTTACTTGAAAAGAACTTAAATGCACAGTTTCAATATAGAAGCACTTTAAGTATTCGATATATCGATTTTTATAATATTTAAAACATGTACTCGTCATACCGTGTGACTATCTTTCTTACAGGCTTTCCTTTAACTTGCCAGTTTTGTTTTTCATTTTCTTTTTACGTAGAAAGATTTTGCAATTTCTTTCTATCATACTTGTAATCGGTATCTGATAATATTTTAAAATTTTATTATGTAATATACGTTAGTTGATAATATGTTATTCCGTCGATTAACAACTATCAACCCTTATTTTAAGGATGGAATTTATTATGGATTGAAAGAATGAAAAATTGATGGAAACATTTACAGAAGTATTTGGGGGCCATGAAGTAAGATATTCAAAATCATTTACACCGAGAGACTTTTGCACCATAAAAGATAGTGCGTTTTAAAAACGCACTACAAGGTGGCGCGCATGCACAATATTTTTGGAATATGCAAGATAAATATCGATGCGGCGCCACCTTGCGCTGTGTTTTACGATTAATGCACCAAAAAAAGTGATGCATGCATTATAAAATATAAGGCAATACATATGATTTACGTAGCAGAAGGCATCATTTTTTCTAGTGAGGGCGCGCATCAAGTTTATTGAGGCAAAAGTCTCTCGGTGTAGTTATCATCACGTATTTTAAAGGATTTAGCCTTAAAGTGAGAATATCTATAAATAACATTTTTTCTATATAATTTTTTAAAATAGTGTGCTTTTGATAATATTTCTAAAAATCTATTTCACTCATATTCTATTTAGACAATATTAAAAGAAAAGAATGCACTGAGAGATTATTAGTATAGCTGCTGCACTCACTAGTATATAGCTGAAATCTAAAACGCATGACACGATTCGTCCTTTGATTTGGTGCGGCTGCCGTCTCAAAACAGTGCAGCATTCGTCTTAGTCTTGCGCCTATGATATACTAAAAGCGCCTGTGATATCTGAAAAGCGCCTCTGGTGGACGAAAAGAGAAACTCAGCTCATATATGTTAGTCGTTTTGAGACGGCTGGGCCCCCGAATTTCGTAGCGCTTCTGCACATTCAACGATGCAACGGCTGTATCTAGAGTTTACAGCAGACGTGCCAAAATTCTCTCAGTGTGACATCGAGAATTTCGGATACTTTTTTAATTTCCAAATTATTATAAAAACGGATTATTATTGCTTTTCTTAATTATAACGTAGAATTTTTTAAATATCTTACTTTTAATCTAATACTGTTAATAAAGTATATGACTTTTATAAAAGTCTATAATTTACTTTCAAACAAAAGCGTATTTTAAAAAATTTTTTAATTCAAAAATGTTTTTGTTCAATTTTTTTAAATTTTATAATTTGCTGTACAATTTTGATGTAAGTGCATTTAATAAATTAATTTTTAATACGGCTGAGATAGTACATTGTGCAGTAAGTAGTACGAAAAAAAAAATTTCTTCGAGCAAGTTAGGGTTTTATTGCTCTCGCTATACGCTCAAGCTCCTACTTTTTTCTCACAATAAATATAAAGTATGAATTTACATAAAGATGTGCATATTACCACTTCTCAAACATACGAAGAAGTGATTCGGGCTGTCCGAGTAAAGCGAAAGTGATAAAAAACTCTTGTAAAAAACTTTATGGGCCAAACCGCGTGTTAAAGTAAAATTTTAATTATAATTTATTTTCAGTTTTTAAACAATATAATAAAACAATGTAGAAAATATTTATAAAATTATATACATGAACTATTTACTACTAAATGCGGAAATCATTTTTCCAATTGTCAACTTTTAAATTTGATATCCGAAAATGTTGTTTACTTTGAATCCCAAATTTTCATAAATATCGATTATTCTAAACCATTTGCTACATACAAGAATATTTATAACATTTTATACACAAAGTTTTCGTTTTTACTGTAGTGCAAAAGATGTTTGAATATGAATGATGTAGTTTGACTTTTTTAAAAGTAAAAATAAACTAGCTTTTTGATCTTCCTTCTTTATGATTTTATATATTTCTTATAAAAATTTCTTTCTACATAAAAAGTATTTTTCGTCGAGAAAATGCAAAAATTTTGAAATCACTTTTTCATGGAAACCTCGATTACAGGTAAGCTTTTCATGTGCCCATAAATTATTTATGCTGATTTTGGCAAAAAAAATATTACTAACAAGGAGAGTATCACTTCCTTGGGTTACGGATCTTGCTGTATAACTAGCGGATATGTTTTTATACATAAAATCATAAAAAAAGCCGCGAGCATTCGGTCTAACGCTCGATCATTCCAAGATTATGAGTTATTTTGTTCAATTTCTTTAAAAATTCATTGTTTCCCTGGTAGAAATTTACTCTAGATCTGTCTAGATCTGTCTAGTTTTGTATGTTAAATAATCGAGGCCTCGATAAAACTAGACAAATTTTCTACCAGGGTTATAATATTGAATACTACTCTCCAATGGGAGCTTTTAAGTGCATTCTACAAAATCCTATTAAAAGTAGGGATTAAATCCTTTTGATTAAAAAAACGTGTTCAAAAAGCTCAACCCATTTAAAAGTTACGAGGAAATAAAAATTATTATAAAAATTGTTATAAATATTTGCATAATAAAATTAAACTTAAATTTTCATAAAATTATTGTGTTGATTTTCTTCATGTTTTTCATTTTGCTATAACTTTTGAACGGGTTGAGCTTTTTGAACACGTTTTTTTTAATCGAAAGGATTTAATCCCAACTTTTAATAGAATTTTGGAGAATGCACTTAGAAGCTTCCATTGGAGAGTAATATAAATATTATAAACAATGATTTTTTAAAGAAATTGAACAAAATAGCTGATAATCTTGGAATGATCGAGCAATAGACCAAATGTTCGCAGCTTTTTTTATGATTTTATGTGTAAAAACATATCCGTAATTTACAAGATCCGTGATCCAAAGAAGTGATACTCTCCTTTTAAGAAGAAGATTTATAAAAAAATTTATTTTGTAAAATGCATTAGATGAAAATGTGATAAAAATAAAATTGGTTATAAATAAATTGTATGGGTTCATTTGTAAAGAAAATGTACATATCAAGATTAAGAATCTTAAGTGCTATTGATAGAAAATTTATAAAGGAAAACTATAGTTGTACGAACGTTAAACTTTTCGAACTACTTAAGTTCATCTTGTAAGAAAGTTTCTGAAGGTGACACTTGTTCAAGTAGAAATACATAAAAAATTCCAAACGCGTGTTTTTGTTGCGAACTTTCACTCAGTACGAAGTTATTTGAATCTTATTTCCCTGACAAGGTTATGTGAAATTATGAAAAATGTAATTTAACTCTTGAAAGTATTTTCTATTTTCAATTTCTCACAATTAGGAGCGAAAATTAAAAGTTGAAAACTTGGAATTTTATATTAATTTAAAAAAAAATAAATACAAGTTATACTATAAAATAAAATCAATTGTTCGATAATTTGGAATGTACAGAATTAAATAAAATTTATATATAAATTACAGTGTATTAATTACACAATGCTTAATACACACTAAGAAAAAAATATGATTGTATCAACTGAATCCTACTGTTAATATACCACGATGAAATATTCTATTCATTTAACAGACGAGTTCTGTTAATTTGATGGATATCGTAATATTGATTCAATTTAAAATTAACTTTAATTTAACAGCAAAGTAAGTCAAAATAGCTGTTACTTTTTATTGTGTCAAACAAGTAAGTTTTAAAGATGATAAAAACTTTTTTATTTAGTTGAAACTCAGGGGCTCTCCACAGTGTTCCCGATTTCTAGATATTAATAAACACATAATTTATATTATAACAATGATCATTATTAATTTCTTAAGTGAAATTTTTAACATTTTCTTCGACATTTCAACACTACGCTATTGATATTTACAAATAAAACCTAACATCGCTCGCTAATAATCGATATGCATCGCATTGCATCGCATTTCTACATACAGCGGATAAATTCGTTCGTTCTTATATACTAACTGACGTGCAATCTCACCACTTGCGGGTTACAAGAAATACGCCACCTATTATTGTACTATTGAAACGTAACTGTTTTGAAAAGCGGGAGATTTAAAAATACTTATTGAATAACATAAAAATCTTTATAAAATAAATTTATCAACGACATAAATGATAAATATTTTATTTTGACTTATGTTTTTTATGTTAACTGTTATTCAATTATATCAACAGTAGGGCTGTTGATATAATTGAATTGAAACATTTGTATTGAAATAATTCATCAGTTAATTTAAGCATATGTGCATATTATTGGTTCAATTTATAAAATTTTGTTGAAATGTAAATCATACTATTATTTTGACTTACGTTCTTTTTATTTTAACTGTTATTCAATTATATCAACAACCGTGCTGTTGATATAATTAAATTGAAACATTTGTATTGAAATAATTCATCAGTTATTTTGAGCATGCACATTTTGTTGATTCAATTCATAAAATTTTGTTGAAATGTAAGTCATACTTTTATTTTGACTTATGTTTTTTTATGTTAACTGTTATTCAATTATATCAACAGCCGTGCTGTTAAATTGGCAGCACGATCGTATTCGGGCTATTTCAACTGCACAGATTCTGTTAAATCAAAAGAATTCTGTCAGATTAACAGCAGATCTGTTGAATCAATAACATTTCAGTTGATCTGATGAAATTTTTTTCTCAGTGCATATTTCTTTGCTTTAAATTATCTTTGATGCAAATCAGTAAGTGCAATGATTCCAAAATAATGCTGAGAAAGCTCATTTTTTTTAGAGATCTCGCGTGTTATTTTTGAGTTGTTTATATAAAACTGAACTCTACAGAGAAGTCCATTAAAGAAGCAAGTCATTGCATTCCCATATAGAAAGCGTGAGAGTTCCAATGTGAACAATGCTACTATGAGTCTACTATTCTAATCTTAGGACTCTCATTATTCCAACACTCAATTTACATCGGTACAACTGTTCGTTAACGTTTTTCAATTTCAACTTAGCACTTCAAGGAACTCGTATGAAAATCTCTGCATTACAAAAAATATTTAAACATTCTTATTTCTATTTTGGAAATGTTAAAGATAAAAAAAAATATTGAATTAATAAAATTTACATTTGAATTGACTAAGATTTTTTATTTTAAAACGATTAAATACATTTATTATTCAATTATTTTATCTCAAAAATATCGAATTGGTTCCTATTTTAAAAATGGTAATCGTTCAGAGAAAATACTTAAAATTTTATAATTATATGAGTTTATGTCTCGCAAGTGAGGATATACTTTTTAATAAGTGGTTTCATAAAGCTGCTCATTAGACGTTGTACCTTTATCTTATAACATCTTTCGAACAGCTTCGCAAAATTACTCTCAATATTCTTTACTACAAATTTAATACATTTTGATACTAAATTAGTACAGTAAAAAAGAGCCAGAGCTATAATAACAACCAGAGCTCTTGCACTGTAATATAATTAACTTTATTTTCTCTAAATTTATGCATAAATTATGGATGATTTAAATTAAGTTTTAATACAATTATGTAACATAAGTTATATCTTTATATAAGTTTAAAAAAGTGTTGCTTCTGCCCTAGTTGCTTAAAGTACTCTTTTAAAATTGCATGCAAGAATTTGGCTTATGAGATATTCACGGTACATAGAATGTATCACTTTTATACGCACTTGGGTCTGAGCGTGAGCGACACTTTGCTTCTTATATCTTGGATAAGAAGTAAAATGCTTTTGGCACTTTGAAATTAATATGCATAAGATACCTTTTACGAGTTATACGCACCTGAAAGCTCAAACTATTGATTTTGAAAAATCGCATGTAAAACACGTGCTCAAAGCTATTTTTAATACTTACACGTGTAAAAGGCTTTTTTCAATAATTGCATTCCATGAAAAATTATATTACATTTTTTAAAAATTATATTTTAAGTTTTATTTTTAAAACCAAATGAAATTGCAATTTTATCAATTCAATTAATAACGATCTAAACAAATAAAATACTTTATTGAATTTGTCATTAAGTTATGGCATAAATTAATGACAAATCCAATAAAATATTTAATATGCAATTATAAATTTATTTGATCTATTTGCAAGATTTATTTAGTTAAATTGTATCGTTGATTAATATTTTGATAGAATTATAATATATGTTAATATTATTTATAAATCAAATTATATTATTTTTTGAAGTCTTGTGAGCTATGCGGAAGTTTTATTAAAGGATTCTATTTTCTTTGTTTGAAAAATAAACCCTTAAAGTTTTCTATAAAATATGTACTTTTATTTTACATTTTGTATACAAGACAATGTAATATATAAATTTTATTTCTGAAATTATTGTTTTGTTCTCGTGAATTCTTGAAAATTTTTCTTTTATAAAGATGTAATGATGTTATTGGTTACCGTGAAATATGAAAAAAATTTTTAATGTACATAATATACAAATTCGACCCATCGCTTCTATCGACATAATTATTTATCCACCCATCGACCCATCGTAATATTTATCGATTCGTCCATCGAATCATTAAGTCGTCATTTCATCACCCCATGAATCCATCCATGAATTCATTGAGCCATGTACCCATTACTTAATTTATACATCGACCCATCCACCATTCAGTATAGCTCTAAGACACGAAAAGTAAATTTTTTATTGGAAACAAGGTAAAAATCAATCATGTTTGCGAAAAAACTATTTTTTTGCCCTTGGACATAAAAGAGTTATTTTAGCCTCTAAGAATAGACACCAAAAATTGAATTCCACGTCCTGAGTATGAAAAAGATATTAAAGAAAATCAAAATCAGTCCATAAATAATTAAATTCAAGGCAATAATTTTAAAAACAAATGCATTCTATGTCAATTGTTATAAATATTTTGTGGTTAATTTTTAAGCAACTTTTTTTTAATCATGAAATAAATAAATAAAAATTTCATGTTTAGATTATGTATAAACCATACAAAACACGTATATTAAAATGAACATGTATAATCTATAAAGCTTATGTGTACATATTAATAAGTACATATTAATTATGCAAAATTATAGAAAGACTTGGTATATGGTACGCAAATTTAAACAAATTTATACAGAAGTGTAGACTGTGAATAAATTGGATATAAATTGTGTGTGTTTATTTTAATACACAGATTCTATATAGCTTTTTATGTATAATCTATACATTATTTTGAGTTTTTAATACAAAAGTCTAAAATTTTCGAGTTATCATGCTTATGTAAAAATTTATAATTCTTCACATAACAAGTAATTTGCTGTTTCGTCAACTCAATTCTCCACACTAACTGTAATAAAATTGAAATAAAATTAATTAATCAAAATAAACCTTTCCGTTCGTGCTAAAAACAGTTGTGTTAAAAAAAAATAATTTAATTATTTGCAATGCTTGAGCTTAATAATTACATCGAAGTAGAAATTTTAATTCTATATTTTCTATACGCTTGTTAAATATTAATTTAAATTTATTAAAATTTCATAATTATATTTTAATGAAATAATTCTATAAAGTAATGTTTAATTTTAAATTTCAAAGTAATGTTGACCATTTTGAATATTTCGTATGAAATTATATTAGGACATTAGAGTTGAAAAATGTGAAAAGTTTATTTAAAAAAAAAAAAAATTTCTGCATTTTTTAAATATAAAAAAAACGCATCGTGATGAGTTTATCAACAGAAATGTTTTAACTTATAATAAAATTCAAATTTTCATCTCTAGAGAGTACTTTTCGCGTTTTCGAATGCTAATACCCTTTTTGCATCCAGATGTCTGAATAGTATGATCTTTCCACGTATTATTTTCATAATATATATATATTTATGTCCTCGTAGGCCGTATTCGTGTCAGTATGTAAAGAGCATGCTGAATTTGTATTGGCATCCCATATGTCTCAGACGCGCTCCTCGACTTTTTACAAGATTTATATGTCTTCCTGAGACATATTGAGACTCAATATGTCTCAGGAGAAATCAATATGGCATCACCGATCCTACTATGTTTCGATCAATATGTCAAAGAGCAATCATATTGAACGTAGGTTAGTGAAAAAAAAATGACTCACGCTTCGACAGCAGCTATACTCATTACAAAATGTCAATCTAAGAAACAAAAGAAAAAATCAATAGAACTAAAATTTTATTTTAAAAGTATTGAAAAAAAAATTAATATTTTCAACTAATAAGTTATAGTTCCTCATACGGCCTACTTCGGACATAAAATCATCTATGTCCTTTGGCCGTATTCAGGTGGAATCTGAATCTCGAACAATGTTTGCCGCTTGAGCAGAAATCTACCTCGGGCGCGCTTCGCGCGCCCTCGGCAATTTCAGCTCAAGCGACAAACATTGTCCTCGATTCATATTCCACCTGAATACGGCCAAAGGACATATATAACTAATATATATATATATATATATATATATATATTACTTTTATTATTTATTTTCTATAGGCATTTAATTGTATATATACATATATATTTTTTTTTTTTATAAAAAAAAAAAGTCAATTATATAGAGCATATTGTCCTCTATGTAATTAACTTTTTTCATATGATGATATCAGATAGATTCTAGTCCGGTTCCCGTTTAACACATTACATCAGGCTAGCCCATCTGACACACCATACCGAAATCTTTGACTACCGATCGATGGTCAGTCATTTTTGTGACCAACAATCAAACGATACCCAATGAGATCGGAATTTGTAAGAGCCGCGCCATATTATTAGCACATACACTAATTTTTCTTTAGAAAAAAAAGTCAGAGGTACCTGGCCAGGATTCGAACCCATGCTTACCGCGTTGAAGGCAAGAGCTCTATCCGTTATGCCACCGCGCTCCCTCTAATCAGAGGTACCTGGCCAGGATTCGAACCCATGCCCACCGCGTTGAAGGCAAGAGCTCTATCCGTTATGCCACCACGCTCCCTCTTGCCACCGCGCTCCTCTGTATATATATATATATATATATATATATATATATATATATATATATATATATATATATATATATATATATATTGACAGTTAGTATATGATAATTTAATACAGGAATAAGTATTATTAAATGTTAATAAATATTATTAACAATTTAATCATGCATGTTAATAATGAAATATATTAATGATTTATTAATTAATAACATTATGACCATTATAATGATAATTTATAACAGTTGATTTTTACATATATTTTTATTTGTATACACTTTAATTTAAAATAATAAAATTCCATTGAATATAATTTTAATATTTTCATATGTTTTATTATCAAGTAAATAATATTTTTTTCTTATTATAAATGTGTATTAGCAACTTCTTTTGAAATTCAGAATTATACGCACTGCACACACTTGTGCTTCTCGACAAAAGGAAAAAAAATAGTTCTTATATTACGAGCTTCGCTTTTTTCATCTACTTTTTCTTTCTTTCCTTCTTTTTATCCTCTTTGGGAAACTCTTAAGAGTTCTTGTAGAAACAAGTGGCGTTATACTGCTTTTTTTATTTCTCCTTCACCTTGCCTTCGTCTATTTTCGCTGCCTTTAGGTCGAGCAATGACAAAAACAAGACTGATATCTCACCAAGGAATTTAATGTGAGCGGAAGTTTGCTGCACTGTGGGAGAGCTACAGCATAGCAGTTCAATATACACGCCACATACTAAAGCCATGTTAAAGCTTATGGACTTTCCCATACTGTTACATTGTATACAGTATTTATATATCTATATATATATAAGGTCTATAATCCAGGTGTAAATTAGTTTTGGAACTAGGGTAAGACAGAAGCTTTGCTATAAATCGCGTGTTTAAAGACGAAGAGTAGATCTATTTCTAGATACAAGTTGGTTTGACGTAATGCCAAAATAAGTTACGGTTAATCAAGTACAGCACAGGATATAATGAAAATCAAAGAGATTAACAGGTGGAAAAAGAGAAAGAGACAAAACACAAGAAAAAAGAGATAGAGATAGAGAACAGAAGCCTGAAAGAGACAACTGAAAATTGAATTAAAGAAATGTATACGATAAGAGAAAATAAATGGAAGAGAAAATGACTATCCAAAAGTACACATATACATATGCGTGTGAGTGTGTGTGTGCACGCAAGTGTGTGAGTATGTGTGCGTGTATGGATGAAATTTAAAAAATTGTGAATGTATTTTCAGTTTTGATAACTTGTTTTATGAACAATCCGAGTGTTTTTTATCAATTTTTGCAAATATTTTAATTCATTGCAACTTCAATTAAATATTTTAGATTCGAGTATAATAACAAAAGAGCATGCAAAAATGTCTTTGCGTCACGCGTTCGAAAAAAAAATTTTTGTTTCTGACGAAAAAAAATCTAAATGTACCTTATGAAAAATATGTCACAGTGATTTTTGAAGGATTTTAAACAAGTAATCCAATGGTAATAAAAAAACTCTAGGAAAGCAACTGACCCAAAAGCAGTACCGACAAGCCACTCGGTGTTTAAGCATACTGCCAGACACTTTTGGGGGAAGTTACTTAATATATAGCAGGTAATATTAAAACTTTTTCAGAGTCTCTACAGTGACTTTGAGCGTGCGGCTTTACCTGTTTGGACAAGATTATTGCCCAAGATTATGTATTTGATTAAAATCATTAATTTTATCATGCTCTTAATAAATAATGGAATAAGAGTCAGTGAAATCACATGAAGAAAATAATAGAAAAAGGAAGTCCAAGATACTATTGTAATAAAACTGATGAATAATTTGATGGGGTATGTCTTCTTCATTGCTAATAGATATTGATTGTTATCTATTTTTTATTTCGTAAATATTTTCATTAAAATGATGGAATACGACATATGATTTCCACATGGTTACAGAAATTTTGATTTTCCCAACATTTTATTTTTATTCAGAAATTTTTTGAAATATGTTTATGTCATGCTTTTTATTAGTTGAACTGAATGGGTATAATATAGATATATTACAAAAACTTTTAAACTTATATAGAAAGAATAATATTTAAAATATTTCACTAAAATTTAAATAAATAATTAAAATCACGAATTATTAATGCTCCGTAAAATAATAATATAAAGATTGTAACAAAAATAACTATTTAAAACTTATTACTTACGTAGAGTCCTTGAAAAAATTGATAATTGATTGTAATTAAGATCATATGGTCACAAAAGCAATTCATTTATTGATAAAATTAATAAATAGCTAGTTTTATAAGATCAATATTTTTATAATATTACTTTGTAATTTTTTATAATTGTTTTAAACTTCGATTGGAATTAATAAATATTATTCTTTATCCGAAAAAACTATTTATAAAGTAATCGTGCGAAACGAGAGACATAATCTAGGAGATTCAATTTACTTTCAAACTCAATTAACTTAATTAACTAAGTATAGCTAAGGCATTAGTTCTGTGAAGCTTTGATCCTGCACTTAGCTTCATTCGTAAAACATTCGCAAACTTTGTATAAATTTATTTTTATTTATCCCTACAAATAACGATTTATAAGAATGTTACAGTAAAAAAAAATTTTAAATTGCTAAGTGTAAATTTCAAGACAAAAGTTGAAATTTAAAAAATTTTGTAATAAAATAAATATTGTTTATTTAAATTTTTTATCTAATAATTTTTGTTACGATAAAATCATCCATTTAAAGGAAATCTATTATAGATATTTAATAATACAGCATAGTATAATATTTATTGATTCTTTTATGCTGTTAGAAATATAATTTTTATAAAAATACATCAATAAAGTCTGTTAATAATTGCTAAGAAAAATTTTTCTGAACCAATATAGAAATATTTTTATTTTTTAAAAACATTATTTTTCGTACATTTAAAAAAATTAATTTCTATCATCATATTATACATTCGACTGTAACATATTCTTTAACGCTTTCTTGCTATCATTTTCAAGTTACATAACCTTATTATAAAATCTGGTAGGTTCTCTCAAATGATAGTCAAAGATTGTCAAAGAATATTTTGGATGCATCTTTACTTCAATAATAACAATAACCTTTTTGCACCTTCACAACATAAATACTATTCTCGATATTATTTTTATTCTATATTGAAAATGATAATGAATAAATAGAAATATTTAGAATAATTTATAAAATTTCATAATAAACTTATATATAGAAGATACGGAGATTTTATAGCAATTAATTAAATATTAATTTAGAACAATTTATCATACACGAGAATTCAAATATAGTGTGTAACGCGGTTTTTTATAGAATTTTTTTTTGCTTTTAATAAAGTCTTCTTGTCTGAATGAGAGATAGAAGGTGTTTACATTCACATCTTCTCTCTCACTCGAAGACTATCTTCTCGCTCTCTTTATCCCCTTTAAAACTTAATATAAAGAAAATGATAACTACCTTACCGCATACGTACACGCTGCATACACCTGCACACCAGGAACACGCCACTAAAACCCAGGGTATTAATCCACCTGGTTGTTGATTTTTGTTGTTCCCGGTGCTGATGCTTACACCTGTCAACCAGTAACACGTGAGACCGTGCTTTGGAGGTTAGGCCAGGTGGGGACACTCACTACCACAAACCAAGGCACACACACACACACATGGTTGTAAGCACTTCACTCACGAGACGCGACGGCAGCCCCGAGCAGACAACTCGCACCACCAAACGCCTAGGAGGCGGCGAAGCGGCGCCGACGGCACAAACAATATACGAACACGTGTTCGCTGTTGTGGCGCTCGCGTAGAATTAGTTAAAAAGTAGAAAGAGAGAGAGATATAGGAATACACTGATAGAATAATGAAAGTCGATAAAGCAGGATAAACGCATATGGTAAAAAGATAGCGTACTGATATAAAAAACTTAATTATATTAAAAAGAGATGCTAGATTAATAGATAAGAACTGAAATGAGTCATATTATAGGTGGCGCGCAAATACTAAAGATATTTAAACCTAATAATAATTTTTATTTGCTTGTTGTAAATACATTTTTGTATCTTTTTATAGATGGCGCTACAGTACAAATAAATAAAATAACTGTGTAATTATACGAAATAGTTAAAAATGAAAATAGTTAACAGAATAAAGATTCAAGCGAGCCTAAAATAATGAATAATTAGAAATTATTACTTATATTATTAACTAATGTTTGTTTATGTTATTTGATGAAAAATGAGACTTTTTTTTTTGTGTAATGAAATAACGCATTAATTATTCATAAAGAAAATAAGAAATAATGTAATCAAATTAAGCGCGCAGATGGCGTAACCTGTAAAACACACTAATACTACACTAGTAATAGGAAGTAACATGTAATTTGACTAGCGAGTAGTAAATTACGCCAGAATAAAATGATAAAAGAACCTTATTTGATTAGTGAGTCGCGAAATAGAAAGAGATAGCAAATAGGAAACAACGAGAGTAATAAAGAGAGCAATAGAGAAGAAGAAGCCACTGATGCTCAGCGTGCGCTTCCTTCTTCTTCGTGCCTCATTATCGTTTCGGTAGCCCTGTCGCATAGTCATACGTTATTACTTTTTTTTCTCTAAAACTAAACTCTCTTATTGTTACTTATTATCGTTAATTATTATTGTTGAGTTTTCTTGGCGGTTATTAAAGATTATTGTTATTAAAATTTCTTTTGTTAAAAATAAAATATTCGGTCGAGTGTGAGTTAGAACCAACTGCCAACCATAGCCATTAGCCTAGAGGGTCTATAATACAGATTGCCGGCCATTTTGCGGAGTCAATCCTCATAGATTTTTTTTGTTGGATTTTTGTTGTTGCTTCTCCTATTGGGATAAAATAGGATAATGGCCGAGGTCGAGCGTAGCAACGGACAAAAACAGGTATAATTTGTATTAAATTAAATTTTTTTTTGTATTTAAAATTGTAATAAAAAGAAAGGAAAAGTGATAGTGCGCGAAGTGAAAAAAAAAATACAAATTCTCTCTCTCTCGTGATAAATTAATAGCAACGTGTAATTAATTGAATTTGTTGCTATTAATTAAAAATAAATAAATTAGAAAGAAATCAAAAATTGAAATTTTGTTGTAAAATTTAAAATATTTTGCGGAGAAGTCACGGCAGGCTATATAAATAGCCACGTGGTTCTCTAACCTAACAGTAGATCGTGACATCGTTGTGAATTAGCGAAAATTTATATTGTGGTTCTAGTTAATTATTGAGAAAATTTTGTTATTAAATTAAATAGTGAAAATTAACCGTGAGATTTTATTTCGTAGTCCTAAACTGAAATATCTAAACATAAGAAATAGTTTGATAAGCTAGTGAGTAAAAATTCTATAAAGCTGACTAATTTTTTTTTTTTGAAGTATATTGAATTGAAAAGACAACCTCAATTATTTATAATCAAAAATAATAATAGTTTATAACTAATGATAGAAACTTTCTTTTTTTTTTTTTTTTTTTAAGTTTTCTTTTACTGGACTTCTGTCTTACTGAGTCTATAAAATTACCTATTTCTTGTTAACTTAGTATCAATTAAAGATTCATTTTAGTGGTAGAAATTCTAACTTGGAGAGAGATTAATAATAAATAGCGGTTTGATAAATTCTTTATAAACAAAATTTTTTTTTATAACTTCTTTGATTTATAATAAATTTTCTTACAATTGTGAAGATAACAACTATTAAAAGCAAATAATTTTAAACATATTACAAATCAAAGGTCATATTAATTCAATTTCTGAGGATTTATATATATATACGAAATATATATTAAGTTGTTATAACCTCGCTTTTATAAAACGCCTGCTGAAGATTAAAGAGAGAAAGACTCCGAGGAAAGACGATACTAGCGCCACCAATTGGAGAATTGCGTAATCTGAGATACGCACTGCTGTTTGAGCCCCACCCTTACATAACCTAAAATATATTGAGCACGTGTTGCTCCATTACTCACTTTTGTTTTAATATTAAAAAGATTTTTGATTATTATTATTGCTTAAATTAATAATTTTCTTTTCGGAAATTTAGTATATTTTAATTGATTTTCTATATTTTATTATTATTTTAACTTAATCTAGAGAAATCGTTCATAACTTAACCTAGATTCTTTTAATTAAATTAATTAAAGTTTATTTAGTGAGTTTGCTCCCTATAATTGGATGTTTGTTAACTTATTTATTGAAGTGATCTTATAATTGATTAGAATATTACAGGTAGAGTATTTAATTCCCTGGTTATATTATTATTATAAATTTTGTAGGTTGGTAAATCTCAGAATTTGGGAATTATAAGCCGATTATTATTTTGTATTTAATTAGATATATTTATAATATCCCAAATAAAAACCACCCTTACAACTGGCGCCCAACTCAAAGGCCAAGTAACGGCAGAAAAATACTGAAATTGGTGGTGCAAAGTCCAAAAAGTGAGGTTAAACATAAGATAGAATTGGTTAGGTATAAGAGAGAGAGAGAGAGCACACATATATCTAAAGAGAATATATATATATATAAAAATAATACATAAAATAGAAAAAGAGCATACATATATATATATACATATATATACATATGCATATATAAAAGAATATAAAATATATTTATATATATCTGTATAGCAAGAATTGGGAATATCCTTCTTTTATATATTGGGTGGGCCCTCCTACCTAAAACAAACTGATTTTTACGAGTATATATAACCTGTCGAGTGCCAAAATTATATATATACCCATTTTACATTTGCGGTAGCGATTTTTTTTTTGCGGATTTTACAATTTACAGGAAGATTTTTCTTAAATATTATAAAAATAAAAAGCAAAATTCAAGAAGAAAAATAATTCAATTACCCAAGAAAAATAATTTGATTATTCAAGAAAAATAATATATTATTACACAAGAAGAATAAAACTCAAGATAAATAATTACTCAAGATTATTACTAAATTTTTCTTAATTTTTAATTATTATTGAATTTTTTTTTCTTTTTCGCGAAACTAAAGTATTAGGAATCACATCAAGAGATTCAAGAAGATTAGAATTTTTTTTTCACGTTTAAATTTTCTTATTTAAAATTTTTTTTTTATTTATAAGAAGGAATTACATAAAATTTTTTTTTATTACTAAAGAAGATTTGCAAATAGCGAAGAGAAATAAATTAAAAATAATTTATAAAACAATCAAGAAGAATTGCGTTTAGCGAAATAAATAAAAGGATTCAAGATAAATTAAAATCTAACTTACTCAAGAAACTCAAGAAGAAATAAAGCAAAAATACAATTTCGCAAATAAAAATTTGCACAAAAATTTTTTTTTTCTCCCTTCTAGGTAAAATAAGAGTAAAAGTAAAAGACGGTAATCTCCAGAGTAACATAATTTATATACATATACATATATTTATTTATACATATCTATTTATATTGGCACTCGACGGAGAGATTAGCGTAGAGACCCCTTTTTACATCCCCAAACTTAAAATAAGTACCGTTTTACTTATTTTTACCCTATCGTGGAACTTCTATTGCATACGTGTGCTTTCGTCAGCGCGGTTTACGTTTGCGAAAATTTTTCTTTTCTTTTCGGCGCTTAAATAGTGATAGCTGCCCTTATTTGAATTCAGAAGTAGATTTTGTCGTGGTAGAGATTTTTAGTAAATCGTTAAAGTATTATAAAGAAGGATTTCGTACTTGTTTGGAGAGACCGTAGATCGTTGCAAAGCAACTAGCGGATCAAGATGTCGGACCACAAGACAAAGATGGACAAATTGAAAAAAAATAAAGAGATTAAAGAGTTGGCAAGAACTATTAAGCGGCTAGATCCACAGGAAGTCCAAAATAGACTAAAGGAGAGAAACTTAAATTCGCAAGGTCCGGTGTTAGCTATACGAGATAGGTTATTACGAGCATATATCATGGATACAGAACCAGATAAGGATGTTCCGTGGTATCCAACCGATGAAATAGCAGACGATATGGATCAAGTATCAATGGAGGCCGGAGACCAACAGGAAGCACCAGAGATTATAGCAACGGAAACGGATACCACCGATAAAGATACAGATGTAGAAAGGGATAACGTACCACCCTCTATCCAAAACACTTCCAAATCACCAATGACGACGATAGTAACTAGAACTAATCCTTCTACAATTCAACCAATAGAACAACAAAGCTCGTTACCAGAGGTAGCAGGACTGCCTATCTGGGGTAGTATGGCATTACCACCTCTAGGACCACAACGGAAGAGAATATCTGTACTTCTTTCTCCGGAAATCGAAGAGATACTAAAAAGAAATTCAGAACACCGAGAAGGTGAAGAAGTACAAATAATCCAGAACTTACGTTTAGTAAAATCTTCAATAGGTTCTGAGCCAATAATCATAGCATCTCCAGATTCTACCGTAGCGGTAATGGAAAGAGGAGTAGAAGAAACTACAAGTATAATCAATAATCTAGGAAATGTGAGAATAACTGAAATAAATAACTCCAAAGATATGCTAAGTAGTTCTAATAGTGGGAGTAGTGCCTCTGGAGCCTCCAGTAGCGGTGATGAAATGGGAAATAACCAAATCGTCAACCAGACTTATCAAAATCTTATTCAAACTCTGACAGGAGGAAGAAAACCAAGAAAAAGGCAACAGAGTACGACCTTACTTACAAATCCATATTTAGAGGAACCAAATAATCAGATTCTGAGGCAACGCTCTACACCGAAGGTGAGCAAGCCAACCAGAATTGAAAAATTAAATTTCTCTAGAACCGAAGATCAGTCGTCAAAACCCAGTGATAAAAGAAGTAATAAGAAGAATATACCCATAGAGGAAAATAGAATAAAATCAAAGGAAAATAAGCAAAAGAGACCAGATAAAAAGAATAAGGAGCCGTTCAGAGGTAAAGAGGACGGCCGAAAACCGAGAAAAGGAGAATCATACAAGGAGGTTTCATATAGCGAAGATGATAGTAGCGATGAGTATACCTATAGTAGTGATAGTGAGGAAGTGTTACCTAGCCAAAGGTCAAAAGGTCACCACAGAAGATCTAATAGAAGACGAAAGTCCAAAGAGGTGACAAGGGTTATGAAAGCCCTACGAACCTGGAACCTGCAATTCTCTGGTGATTGTAAAGAAGGACCAGAACACTTTCTAACACAATTAGACGATTTTAAAAAGAGTAATCACTACAGAGGGAAAGACATCATCAAAGCCCTATCTGGAGTGCTGACTGGCGCAGCAAACGTTTGGTATCTTACCAGAAAAGAGGAAATATCATCCTGGTCACACTTTAAGAAAGCTTTCCGACACCAATTCATTGGTGAATTATACAGGGAAGATCTGATAGATGAATTGAGACAGAGAACCCAAGCTAAGGGTGAGAGGATATCCAATTATTTATCGTGTCTCAGATATATCATTAAACACTTTAGATCTCCTCCAACATCGATAGAATTAGTGGATATGGTATTCAAAAATTTGTTACCAGAATATAGAAGAGCGATGGTGGACAAAGAAATCAATTCAGTGGATGATATTGAAAGGTATGGTCGACGCTGGGAACGTCAAAAGGATTTAGACAGCCGATACGTACCACCACCTCCGAAAGATAAGATGAGATTACCAACAGCTGGTTATGCTGGGAGTAATACCAAAGTTAAAATAGCAGCAGTCCGGGAAGTATCATCCGAAGATAGCGAGACCCAAAATAGCGGAAAAAGTAACAAAAGAAAAAGGAGTAAAAGAAACAAGAAGAGTAATCAGATTGAGGTAACAGCGACTAATAAGAAAGAGGAAAATGAAATAATAGCGGCGGTTGTAGATGTCAAGAAAGAGAGTGTAGAAGAAAATAAAAACGATAATCACGAGACAACAGGAAAAACCAACGATAATCATGGAGTACAAGCACCACAGAATAACAATTACGATAGGAGGCCAAATTATGGAAATCAAGGCAGAGTCAGATGGAATCCACCCAGAAATGGCGGTTATAACGGATCCCAGGGTTCAAGATATCGACCACAATCTGGACAAGACGCATCTAATTACAATAGACCTAATAGTTGTTATCACTGCCGTCAGGATGGACATAGAATGTATGAATGCCCAACAATCACATGCTATTGTTGTAAAGCACTTGGACATAGTGCTGATTATTGTCCTACTAGACCTAGTAGAAACAACCAAAGTCAGATCTACTGTCAAGTCTGTAACGCCCCTAACGTAACATTTCAAACTTGTGTAACTTGTGCACCATTACGACAAACCTGGGGAAACGGATCAGCAGGGGGACTGCCTCGTCCCACACCCCCCTCATGAGCCACCCAGGGACGTCAATCAGTGAGTACAATGATAACAACCCACCAGAGATAAGAGAGATGTTGAATAAAAATAACGAAGAATTGAAGAATATTGAAAATAGGATAGAAAATGAAGATAATGTAATAAAAAGAATAGATAATAATGACGAAGAAGATAGAAGAATAGTAGCGGATTTGTTAAAAATTGATAGAAATGATGAAGAGTTATTTAGGAAAGCGGAAAGGGAAGCTAGAAAGATAAACCCTTACCGAACCTATAATAGAAGATTCGCTCAGAAGGGGAATTCCATAAACGAGGGAATTTCATGCTGGGCGAATCAAGGAAGTTTATCAACGGAAGATTACTCAACGCAGAAAATTAATGAACTCCGGTTTAAAGCTCTGGGGAATTCCGGCACCCACGCTTACGGTGATGGCTGGTCAACAACCTCAGATGAGGAAGAAACTGGAATGAATCAGGATTTCAAGCGTGAAGTACAAGAAATAGTAGGAGACTTGAAAAGTGAGATGATAGAGGCAACGAAAGTACCTACCAACGAGGCAGAGACTATAGTAAAACCGGTTGATCTTGTTAATGGTCCTGGTTTTGCCAAAAACATCGACAACTCAACGAAGCTGGACAACTTCGCAAAAATTGTCGATGAATCTGCAAAACAAGGGGGGGGAGAGGCTGTGCCAAACACATCAAATTTTTCGTCACCTATGGAAGAAGAGAAGAAGAAAATAGCGGGTATGGCCACAGAAAACAGAAATTTTCTTCGAATTATTCTAGCTGGAAAACCATTTAAGGCATTATTTGACCCAGGAGCAATGGTATCATTGGTTGGTCCTCGCATCTATGAACAGTTCCAAGACAGATTGAAGGAAAATAATACACTGATTAAAACCGTAACAGGAAAAATTTCGAAGGTAGTAGGAGTACTTCAGCTTAGTTTGGATATAGATGGCGTAGTTGACTTATTACCAGTAAAAGCTATCGATAACTTGGATCAGGATATAGTGTTGGGAGTGGATTTCTGCCAAAAATTCGACTGCGATGCTCGTCTAGGAAGAGGATTATGGAGAGTAAAAGAAGGTGAATGGAGAAGTTTTAGCCAAAACGATGATGAAGATACTATAATTCACGCAGAATGTGCTGGAATAGCAGAAATAACAGATGATGAAAAGAGAAAAGTAGGAAAATTAATAGAAAAATATCTTCCAACAAATTCAACTTCTCTTGGACTAACGAAATTAATAGAACATCGTATAGAGGTAACCAACCAAGAACCTATTAAACATAGGCCACGTAGGATGTCCCCAATGATGTTAGCGATTGCTCAAGCAGAAGTAAGAAAGATGTTGACCGAAGGAATTATCGAACCATCAGCAGGCGACTATAGCAGTGCACCTGTAATGGTACGAAAACCAGATGGCAGTTATCGCTTCTGCGTGGATTACAGAGACTTGAATAAAGTAACGAAGAAAGATGCATATCCTCTACCAAATATGGACACAATTTTGGACAAACTACGAGAAGCTCGATATTTATCTAAGATAGACTTGAAGTCAGCCTATTTTCAGGTTATGGTAGAAGAATCAAGTAGGAAATATACGGCATTTAGCGTACCAGGATCTGGACTATGGCAATTTCGTCGTCTCCCGTTTGGTTTGACTAACTCACCAATGACTTTTCAAAGATTAATCGACTCTCTGTTTGGTCCAGAATATGACCCACATATATTTGGATACTTAGATGACATAATAATTGCCACCAAGACTTTTGAGGAGCATCTTAAATGGTTAGAAGAAGTATTAAAGAAAATAGCCGAAGCTGGATTAACAGTAAATAGAGAAAAATGTGAATTTTGTAGTACAAGGGTAAAATACCTCGGATTTCTACTAGACAGTGAAGGACTTAGACCAGATCCCGATAAGATTGCACCAGTGATGAACTACCCAGCTCCAAGAAACGTAAAAGAATTACGTAGGTTCCTAGGTATGGTTGGATGGTATTCCAGGTTCATCGAAGGAGATTCAGAGAAAAAGGTACCTTTGCTAAGACTTTTAAAGAAATCTAAAGAATGGGAATGGACAGAAGAACAAGAAGAAGCATTTCAACAATTAAAGAAGGCATTGACTATGGCTCCAGTATTAGCGAGACCCGATTTCTTGAAACCTTTCACTATTCAGTGCGATGCTAGTAACTTCGCAGTTGGAGCTGTACTTACCCAAGAACACGAAGATGGCGAACATCCTATAGTATATGTAAGCCGTAGCTTGACTGCTCCTGAGCGCAACTATAGCACCACTGAGAAAGAGTGCTTAGCACTTATATGGGCCATGAAGAAATTGAGACCATATCTCGAAGGATATAAATTCCGGGTTATAACAGATCACAGCGCTTTAAAATGGTTGATGAAGATGAAAGAACCAACTGGAAGATTAGCAAGATGGGCACTAGAAATCCAACAATGGGACTTCGAAATAGTTCATAGAAGAGGATCAGCTCACCAATTTCCAGATGCTCTATCACGAATGTATGACCCCGAAGAAGAAGCCATAGCAGCATTTAAAGAGATCAAAGACGAAGAATATACCAAGAAGATGGTAGAAGTAGAAAAATTTCCTAGAAAGTACCAAGGTTGGAAGGTTGAAGACGGCTTACTATATAGATTTCGCACTGACCCTCTGTTAGATCCTATAACCAATAGAGAAGAAAATTGGAGGTTAGTCGTACCTATGGAGCAACGCGACAGAGTGTTAAAAGATGCTCATTGCGAACCTTCAACCGGACATCTAGGAATAGAAAAAACCTACGATAGAATAGCAAGAGAATATTACTGGAGAGGCTTATACTATGACGTTACTCACTTCGTAAATAGTTGTGTAGAATGTCAAAAGTATAAAATATCACAGCAAGGTCCACAAGGATTAATAGGAAAGCGAGTGGTAGATAGACCATGGGCAGTAGTAGCAGCTGACCTAATGGAATTTCCTCCAAGCAAGAAACAATTCAAGTATGTGATAGTGTTTCAGGACCTATTCACCAGGTGGATTGAATTAAAACCTATACGAAACGCAGATGGTAAAGCGGTAGCAGCAGCATTTGAAGAACTTATTTTATTCAGATGGGAGACTCCAGAATATTTTCTAACAGATAACGGAAAGGAATTTGATAATAAGTTCTTAGATAAGGTATTAACAGAATATGGAGTCAAACATGTTACAACACCGCCATACCATCCACAGGCTAACCCAGTTGAAAGAAGTAACAGAACATTAAAAACGATGATTGCCACCTTTGTGAAACAAGACCATAGAGACTGGGACCAACACATACATGAATTTCGCCATGCTGTAAACACCGCTACTCAGGCATCAACCAAGGTATCACCAGCTTTTCTTAATTATGGTAGACATCCGCAACCAGTAAAAAGTCTCCGAAGAGAAGTCGAAAAACCGGGTTTAATATACAAGGTAGACCCAGAAGCATGGTTAGACAGAATGAAAAGATTGGATGCACTAAGAGATTTGGTAGCGAAATTTATTGACGAAGCGAAGGAAAAACAAGGAAGAATATATAACAAAGGAAGAAGAGATGTCCAATTTAGCGTTGGCGATGAGGTGATGCGAAGAACGCACCCTCTATCAAATGCGGCGCAACGATTCTCAGCGAAGCTCGCTCCCAAGTACGACGGTCCGTATAAAATCGTGGCGGTTCTTTCTCCGTGCGTTTACGAAATCGAAGTCGGGTCAAACAAGCAATGCGCGAAAGCACACGTGTCGCAATTGAAGAGATATATTCCCCCGCGTTACCCTTCAACCAACCCAAACCCTAAAAATAAAAATTAGTTTAGGATAAAAATTGGCGAATCTATCATAACAATATACATATATATATATGATAAATTAGTGGTTAACCAAGAGTTTGGTGGTTAGGATGCTCCCGGCAATGGTGCACCAGGGTCCATGGACATAACTTCGAGCCCTCCGAGCACTGATCTCATCGAGTTAGATGGCCCGACCCCACCACCTTACAACGACGGGTTGAGTGAGGTGGAGGAGGCTCCGGAGTATGAGATGAGTGTGGAGGAGGAAGCTCGATTGTTAAGCGAGGACATGGACTCCATACCACCATATACCACCCCCTCAACAACAACCACATCAACACCAATAGAAACGGCTATGCTGGTAGATATCTGCGGTGATGACGTAGGCGGAACCATCGGAGACGAGATTCTTGACTCCGTTCCCTCACCTCACCTTAATTGGGCAGACGAGGTAGAGGAAGAGGAGAGAAGGAACGCGGCTCTGAAAGAGTTTCGTCGGTCATCCGAAGAATTGGAGGAAGAGATGTCGGTAAAGAGGCCACTTTCTCCGACCAACCAACATTCGACGCCTGCTCCTCGCCCTAACCCGGCTGAGGAAGTAGAGGCGGAAGAACGGAGGTTGGCCCAAGAAAGGCAGGACTCTTTGCTTAGACAAAGAGAAGTAGAAGAGGCTCAAAGAGCCGAAGAAATGAAAATTGAAGCAGAGAGGCAGCGAATCATAGCGCAGGCCGAAATGGAGATGTTGAAAAAGATAGCTGCAGAGAATGAAGTAAAGGAAAGAGAAACAAGAGAAAGAAGGTTGGCGGTGGCGGAAGCAAGGATGGCGGCGCTAGATTTGGAAGATCTGGATGAGGATAATCCACAACAAATAGCCGAATACCTCAAGGCTCAAATAGCCAAGCGAAGGGCCCAGAAGCAAGAGCACCGGACACCAGGTACGCCGGTGCCAGCTCTGCGTCGGCCTAAAGAACCTGAGCCGAGTGACGAAATGGTAGAGGTAGCTGCTGTTGTCCTGATCGAACCACCGAAAGAAGATAGGCCAAAGACCATAGTGGTTCCACATACGGGAACTAATGCGAGACTCCAGATCGTGGAGGACTCTGACGAAGAGAGGAGGTCCACTAGGGCCCCCACCCCCGCCATAGTCCACCCCGTGAATGGGTCTTCTGCGCTACCGTCGCCATACGTTCCGGTGGTCTCCGCTGAGGTGTTGATTAACACGCAACCTCAAGCCTGGGATCTACCGGAGAGTATGGAGACGGAAGACTTAGTTTTCCCTATATCAAGAGAGATTCCTCGATCGGAGAATTCCCGGAGTAACCCAGGGGAAGGAACTGGGAGATCTGCCCGACGCCATAGAGCCAGAAGGAGGAGAGCAGCTGGAGAGACCAGGAGGCAGCTACATCCTGATGATTTAGAATCATCAGTAGCACTGCCACCTCGACCTCCCCGTGCACTCCCCCTCTCTATGGCTCAGTTGGTTCGAGCTGAGCCCTCCCTTCCCTATGCCCCACCGAATCCTCCGATCGAAGATACTCCTAGATCCCCGGCGATTCGCGAGGGCATCATGTTTGGGAATCTGACGGCGATTCCCACTGACCCCACCGTTGATCCACCTCACGGCGCCTGCTTCTCGTGCTGGCGTTCCGGACACCGATCAAGGGAGTGTCCACGGCCATTGGAGGTTGCACACTGCTTCAACTGTGGAAGGAGAGGAGTTAACCTCAACTCCTGTCCCCGATGCAGCAGCGAGCACCGGTCCTACGTGGCTCATACCTTCGGTCCTGGAACCCGACGAGAGGTACGGAGCACGGACTTGGGTACACGGGGAGGAAGGAGAGAAGAACACTCCAGACCCAACGAACGAACCTCTCGCGACGCTGGATCTAATAGAGCCTTTAATGGTAGAAGTATTAGGGGATTACGCAGCAGGTCTCTCCCTCGTCGAGAAAACCACCGGGTCCGAGAAGAGGCGGCCCCTTACCCCTCTCGAAGGACAAGGGAGACCCACGTAAATCCCCCAAGAAGTACAGCGCTGGAGCGTCTGGGAGAAGCGGTTAGGCTGGTGGAGCGCCTTCAAAACCTTCCGGAGGATACTAGGAATACACTCCTCCGGGCGGTTTTGGAGGAAGAACCAAGGTCTGACCGTAGACCTAGACGCTAAGCCGCCTACATTAGCGGAATAGCGGAGTGTGAAGATAGCGGTATTAGCGGAGAAGATTAAAGAATAAAATGAAGATAAAGGAGGAGGAAAAAATAGGATTAATAATGGAGAAAAATTGGTTGTGAGGATTAAGAAGAGAGGGGGTTGGTAATAAAGGAATTGAAGAGGTATAAGCTCATAGGACAATGATATGTAGTGAGTGTTTTAGAAGTTTAATATCAATGTGAAATAGTAGGTGAAGGGTAAGAGGTAAATTGTGACGTCCTATATAATAACGATTAGGTTAAAAATAAAATAACCAAAATATGCATGTATAAAATGAATCAAAAATATATATATATATAAAATAGCGGATCCTGGTTCATTGTGTGTAGCGTCGAAATGCGGTACATCGGGGATGTCCCGATTTAAGGGGGGGGTGTTTGTAACGCGGTTTTTTATAGAATTTTTTTTTGCTTTTAATAAAGTCTTCTTGTCTGAATGAGAGATAGAAGGTGTTTACATTCACATCTTCTCTCTCACTCGAAGACTATCTTCTCGCTCTCTTTATCCCCTTTAAAACTTAATATAAAGAAAATGATAACTACCTTACCGCATACGTACACGCTGCATACACCTGCACACCAGGAACACGCCACTAAAACCCAGGGTATTAATCCACCTGGTTGTTGATTTTTGTTGTTCCCGGTGCTGATGCTTACACCTGTCAACCAGTAACACGTGAGACCGTGCTTTGGAGGTTAGGCCAGGTGGGGACACTCACTACCACAAACCAAGGCACACACACACACACATGGTTGTAAGCACTTCACTCACGAGACGCGACGGCAGCCCCGAGCAGACAACTCGCACCACCAAACGCCTAGGAGGCGGCGAAGCGGCGCCGACGGCACAAACAATATACGAACACGTGTTCGCTGTTGTGGCGCTCGCGTAGAATTAGTTAAAAAGTAGAAAGAGAGAGAGATATAGGAATACACTGATAGAATAATGAAAGTCGATAAAGCAGGATAAACGCATATGGTAAAAAGATAGCGTACTGATATAAAAAACTTAATTATATTAAAAAGAGATGCTAGATTAATAGATAAGAACTGAAATGAGTCATATTATAGGTGGCGCGCAAATACTAAAGATATTTAAACCTAATAATAATTTTTATTTGCTTGTTGTAAATACATTTTTGTATCTTTTTATAGATGGCGCTACAGTACAAATAAATAAAATAACTGTGTAATTATACGAAATAGTTAAAAATGAAAATAGTTAACAGAATAAAGATTCAAGCGAGCCTAAAATAATGAATAATTAGAAATTATTACTTATATTATTAACTAATGTTTGTTTATGTTATTTGATGAAAATGATGAGACTTTTTTTTTGTGTAATGAAATAACGCATTAATTATTCATAAAGAAAATAAGAAATAATGTAATCAAATTAAGCGCGCAGATGGCGTAACCTGTAAAACACACTAATACTACACTAGTAATAGGAAGTAACATGTAATTTGACTAGCGAGTAGTAAATTACGCCAGAATAAAATGATAAAAGAACCTTATTTGATTAGTGAGTCGCGAAATAGAAAGAGATAGCAAATAGGAAACAACGAGAGTAATAAAGAGAGCAATAGAGAAGAAGAAGCCACTGATGCTCAGCGTGCGCTTCCTTCTTCTTCGTGCCTCATTATCGTTTCGGTAGCCCTGTCGCATAGTCATACGTTATTACTTTTTTTTCTCTAAAACTAAACTCTCTTATTGTTACTTATTATCGTTAATTATTATTGTTGAGTTTTCTTGGCGGTTATTAAAGATTATTGTTATTAAAATTTCTTTTGTTAAAAATAAAATATTCGGTCGAGTGTGAGTTAGAACCAACTGCCAACCATAGCCATTAGCCTAGAGGGTCTATAATACAGATTGCCGGCCATTTTGCGGAGTCAATCCTCATAGATTTTTTTTGTTGGATTTTTGTTGTTGCTTCTCCTATTGGGATAAAATAGGATAATGGCCGAGGTCGAGCGTAGCAACGGACAAAAACAGGTATAATTTGTATTAAATTAAATTTTTTTTTTGTATTTAAAATTGTAATAAAAAGAAAGGAAAAGTGATAGTGCGCGAAGTGAAAAAAAAAATACAAATTCTCTCTCTCTCGTGATAAATTAATAGCAACGTGTAATTAATTGAATTTGTTGCTATTAATTAAAAATAAATAAATTAGAAAGAAATCAAAAATTGAAATTTTGTTGTAAAATTTAAAATATTTTGCGGAGAAGTCACGGCAGGCTATATAAATAGCCACGTGGTTCTCTAACCTAACAGTAGATCGTGACATCGTTGTGAATTAGCGAAAATTTATATTGTGGTTCTAGTTAATTATTGAGAAAATTTTGTTATTAAATTAAATAGTGAAAATTAACCGTGAGATTTTATTTCGTAGTCCTAAACTGAAATATCTAAACATAAGAAATAGTTTGATAAGCTAGTGAGTAAAAATTCTATAAAGCTGACTAATTTTTTTTTTTTGAAGTATATTGAATTGAAAAGACAACCTCAATTATTTATAATCAAAAATAATAATAGTTTATAACTAATGATAGAAACTTTTTTTTTTTTTTTTTTTTAAGTTTTCTTTTACTGGACTTCTGTCTTACTGAGTCTATAAAATTACCTATTTCTTGTTAACTTAGTATCAATTAAAGATTCATTTTAGTGGTAGAAATTCTAACTTGGAGAGAGATTAATAATAAATAGCGGTTTGATAAATTCTTTATAAACAAAATTTTTTTTTATAACTTCTTTGATTTATAATAAATTTTCTTACAATTGTGAAGATAACAACTATTAAAAGCAAATAATTTTAAACATATTACAAATCAAAGGTCATATTAATTCAATTTCTGAGGATTTATATATATATACGAAATATATATTAAGTTGTTATAACCTCGCTTTTATAAAACGCCTGCTGAAGATTAAAGAGAGAAAGACTCCGAGGAAAGACGATACTAGCGCCACCAATTGGAGAATTGCGTAATCTGAGATACGCACTGCTGTTTGAGCCCCACCCTTACATAACCTAAAATATATTGAGCACGTGTTGCTCCATTACTCACTTTTGTTTTAATATTAAAAAGATTTTTGATTATTATTATTGCTTAAATTAATAATTTTCTTTTCGGAAATTTAGTATATTTTAATTGATTTTCTATATTTTATTATTATTTTAACTTAATCTAGAGAAATCGTTCATAACTTAACCTAGATTCTTTTAATTAAATTAATTAAAGTTTATTTAGTGAGTTTGCTCCCTATAATTGGATGTTTGTTAACTTATTTATTGAAGTGATCTTATAATTGATTAGAATATTACAGGTAGAGTATTTAATTCCCTGGTTATATTATTATTATAAATTTTGTAGGTTGGTAAATCTCAGAATTTGGGAATTATAAGCCGATTATTATTTTGTATTTAATTAGATATATTTATAATATCCCAAATAAAAACCACCCTTACAAGTGCCATCATTTATAATTTCAGAATGCCTTGAGGATTCGACCAATTAGAAGGTGAGTAATCTTTTTATAATAGGAAATGTTTTTATTTAACTTGACAGCGTGAGAATTTCTTCAAATCTTGTACCTGAAAATTAAGTTACTTCCAATAAACATAGGAAGCTGCAATTTTCACAGAATGTGTATCTTGGATGATAATACATGATTCTATATATTGTTTTTGAAATTTTATATGTTTCAACATATTGTATGTAAAAAATATTATATTGCCAGTGCAATGCGATTAATCGTCCTTTCCTCTTTGGGTGTCTATTCGTAATTTTCAATATAAAGCCTAATATAGGCGTTACTAAAAAAATGTATATACATGTGTGTGTGTGTGTGTGTGTGTGTGTGTGTGTGTGTTCGGCATAAATATTTACATACATTTACTTTACTATGTTTCTACACTTAGGTATTTAGATCCAAACCATTATTATACCTCCTCTAGTCTTACGTGGAATGTCATAATGCATACGGACGTACATCTTGAACTCTTCACAGACATTGATACGTTCATATTTATACAGATTGATTGATTGATTCAAATTTATTTTAGATCATGGGGTTTAACCCCGTTTGATCTTGTAGAATTACTAAAGTTTTACAAAATAAAGTAGTGAACAAATTGTAAATTACTTATGGATACATAAAAAAAGAACAATTCAGAAAAATTATTTAGTAATAACAACCCAAAAAACCTTTAAAAAGGTAAAATTACGGCAAGTTAGCTTTAAAAAAATCTTTTTCACTATCTCAAAAATAAAAAATATTTTGTCAAAAATTTAAACTAATTTAATACAATCAACTATAAAAAAATCTATTATATCTCTAAAAAAAGTCTTTAACATTATAGATAATAAAAAAGTGGGAATTGAATTATAACAAAAATACACTTGAAAAAATACTGAAATCAATAATGTGTGGTCAAGTTTTAATATGATTTAAAATAATACTTACAAATGATATTGTACCTATATTTTGATGATAATAATGAATCAATAAAAAATTCCTTTGTTAAAAATAAAGTGTAAAAAAAGCCATATAAAATGTTATTGAAAATATAAAACTATCTTCAACAAAATTTAAAAAAATAATAAGTAATTAACGTAAAAGTAAAAATAAAAGTAATATTACAGCTATAAACTTGCCAGGCCCACTCTACAAAAGTTAAATATATCATTAATGTTATAAAATTAGATTATTTGTTCATTGAATACTAAATTGTGAAAATTTATATATTTTGAATTTCCTTACGAGATTCTAAAAAGTCAATCTTAAAAAATGTTTTAAATGGAAGTGTGTTTACCAAGAAATAGAACTTTTGAAGGGTGGGCCTGGCAAGTTTATAGCTGTAATATTACTTTTATTCTTACTTTTACGTTAATTACTTATTATTTTTTTAAATTTTGTTGAAGATAGTTTTATATTTTCAATAACATTTTATATGGCTTTTTTTACACTTTATTTTTAACAAAGGAATTTTTATTGATTCATTATTATCATCAAAATATAGGTACAATATCATTTGTAAGTATTATTTTAAATCATATTAAAACTTGACCACACATTATTGATTTCAGTATTTTTTCAAGTGTATTTTTGTTATAATTCAATTCCCACTTTTTTATCATCTATAATGTTAAAGACTTTTTTTAGAGATATAATAGATTTTTTTATAGTTGATTGTATTAAATTAGTTTAAATTTTTGACAAAATATTTTTTATTTTTGAGATAGTGAAAAAGATTTTTTTTAAAGCTAACTTGCCGTAATTTTACCTTTTTAAAGGTTTTTTGGGGAGATATCACAACTTTTTCAAAGTCGAAAATTCTCATCTCAATAAATTTATTAACTTTACCGATAATCTGATACTTTAATATAATAACACTAATTTTATATCTAATTGTATCAACCTAATTTTTATATATTTATTATTATTATAAAATATTTGTTTTCGAAAAAATTTTAATCTTATTTTCTTCCACGCTTTAAAATTAATCAACTATTATAAAACTTATTTTGTCTAAATATCATATGAAAACTAATTAATTAATTAAGAAAGTTTTAAAATATGCAAATATTACTTTTTCATTTGTTGTTGTTTTCATTTTTAAATACCAAATCGGTATTACCGACTTTTGAATTTCGCCGCTTTCAACTGTTGAATTTTCTGTACGGGACGTTTTACTGCGCACGCGCGAACTGATCACATGAACGCCCGTGATTTTGTGGCAGCTCGTCAGCTGTATAGAACGAGACACTAAATTCTTATATTGCTTATTTACGCAATGTCTTTATACATTTATCATGTTCTGAAAGCATTCGCCTGAATACATGCGTTCATTATTAAAAGATATAACTCGTATTCTCTTTCTTTTTCTCACTCTCTATACTCTCTTTCTCTCTCTCACTTATTAGCAATCGCACAACTCGTATTCTGTCTCTTTCTTTTACATCAGACGAAAAACTCTCCGTCGTTCTCTAACATCCGCGGGAAATCTGAAACAACCCGATATAGAAAAGAAATCGACAGACTAACCTGTAATAATATAAAAAAATCATGAAAACTTGACTTTTGGCCATGTGTATTTGTTGTCAGATAAAACATTAGATCATTTTATGTATACTTGTAATCAAATAATATGTAAATATTGAAACATAATCATTTACTCAAAGTTTTAATCTTTGAACATCACAAATTCAAAGTAAATAGGGAAAGCCGTAGCGCTAACATGCCGTAAGGAGCGCTATCGCGCTCCCTAATGAAATAGTTGAATGAACAGCATGAATATAAAATAGTTTTTTAAAGAAAATCTTAATAGTGAAAAAATTTTGAGAGCAATTTATACAGCATCAACACCAATGAAAAGTCATAAAGGCAGACTAAATACAGTTATACATGATCGACGCTCCGCATGAGTAGTAACTTACTAAGTTTTTGACTTATTACTGATATATATACATATATATATATATATCGGAAAATGCTAATGCATAAACTCTAATACGAAAACACAGAAAACCGGGTATCCACCACTTCAGTTTGAGAATTAGTCCGTCATATTGTTAGGCTTGCATTATTAGAGTCTGAGCATGTAGGTTTTAAATTAAAAAATTTCTTATTTTTCAGTTTTTTTATGCAGGTACCAACAGATTTTTGAGATACAATATTATACTTTACGTACTAAAACTGACGGGTAATTTATTAGAGTTTTATAATTGAATTTTAAAAGTTTATGGATTATTGAAAAATTTTAATATTGAGAGTTAAAGTACTAAAACTTGTAATTTTACTACATTTAAAAAAAATTTACTTAAGGATGTTCAATGGTTACGTAAAAGTTAACAGAATGCTTTGAAATTTTGAAATATGATTTATTATATTAAATTAAAGTACCTCAATTTTTTTCCATATTTCATTCCGCATGTTTTTTCGAGAAATTTAATGTTAAAAATACGAAAAATAACATGGGCTCTTATGGGCGATCTGAGAATCGATTGCGTTTTATATAAATTTCTGTCACAAAAGTTAACAGATCAAATTAAAATTTAGATATTATGAAAGTATATTATCTCAGGATTCATTTCATATAGTTTTTTATATACCTTTCAGAAAAATTGACAGAGATTTCCAAAGTTAAAGTTAAAGTAAGAGTTAATTTTTGAAAACCCGCTACTGCTACGTAAGAGATTTGGCAACGTTGCGTATATATAACATAAGTTTTGAATTGAAAGATAATATTTTTCTGCTAAACTTAACCTACAAATAGAAGCGCTGCGTTGCCAAATTTCATTCAACATATCACCGAACTTAAATTAATTTATAATAAATTAAATAACATTTTTAAATGTTTTATTTATTAAATAAAAACGTTTAAATGTAATTTGAATAATATATTTCACCTCTAAGTGCCATTCAAAGAACTTTTTGTTGAAAAATATTTTATTACTTTAAGTTGGCAGTGATCCTTCTTTCCTATGTTAAAGCATAGGGTACCCCTCTGACTCTTCACCTCCCCGCATGACACCATTGAACATCCTTAATGGCCTAATATAATCCATTCAAACAAATAGTTCTTAAAAAATTTTTTCTAATAAAATTTTATGGTGGGGGCCTCTA
The DNA here is from genome assembly GCA_017163975.1 of Anastatus disparis. Classification (NCBI taxonomy): domain Eukaryota; kingdom Metazoa; phylum Arthropoda; class Insecta; order Hymenoptera; family Eupelmidae; genus Anastatus; species Anastatus disparis. The sequence goes on from JAFFSR010000012.1 coordinate 2,114,982, forward strand.
GGCCTGGGCCTAGAGTGCCTAGTGCCTAAATCCAGCACTGTAGTAAGCATAAGATCAAGTAGCCAAAGTAGCATGCCACTCAACTTAACTTAAGTTAAATTAAGGACTTAATTTTAAATAATAAAACTGGATCAAAATTTGGAAAGAAATCAGACCAAGTATTCATTAAACTGGACACAGGAATTTAACATAGTAGCAGTACGCAACGCATATCAAAATACGTTCAGGTAATCGAGCTGATGTTTTAATTAATGTGTCAACGTTAGCTCTAACAAACTTAATGACCGTATACGATAAGACAGGGCAAAATAAGCGAGAATAGTTTTAAAGTACCGCCTTTTATCTCCACCAATGTTGCCGACGAAAACCTAATACAAGCATTGAGAGCAAGATGTAACTTCAAGTTCAGAGTTTGTGGAAGGTCATTATAGACTACGCAGCAATAATCCAAAATAGGAAATACCAAGGTCTCAACCAACTTTTTCTTAAGCCTCTTCGACAGTGCATGTCTGTGGAACTTGAGAGACTGAAGCGTCCCAAAGATGCGGCCAACGACAAAATTTACACGTTTACTCCAGTTTAAAGAACTGGATATCCAGACTCCCAAGTTCCTAACTATTCGCTTCGCTCGTGCGCAATAGTCAAGTAAACCTCACTCGTTACACAATATACTATTATTCCTACCCTAACAGTAATGGCCACTTTATTAACTCGTAAAGCGAGCCGGAAGTAAGATATAACTGACTTCTAAAATATTAGCGGTTATAAAGTACTTTATTCCTGCTAAATGAAAAGTTTGCGAATTTGAATTATTTTTCTTGAAATTTGTCATAAATGATCAAATTACTTAATAAAATTTTAAAAAAATATTTTTTTGCCTAGCGGGCCGCAAGTGCAACTTCGTCTCCCTGTGTCCAATCGCAAAGGTTGCATTTGCGGCCTCGCTAGGCAAAAAAATCGTATATTCACCACGAGAGTAAATGAAAAATGCCTTAAATCGTATGTTTGTCACCATCGCCTTCGACTCGGGTTACATTTACATACGATTTAAGACATTTTTCGTTTTTACTCCCTAGGCGAATAATATACTAATATTTCAATAAAAATTAATATTTTGAAAAAATTATGAAATTTTATTATTAAAGTTTTAGATATTTTAATCAGAAGTTAATAGTTGCGGTGAATTTTCGGTCGTCATGAAACACGTGACTAGGGTAGAGGATGAAATATGTCAATTCTGGTAGCTAAAAATATACAAGGATCAGTTCTTGTGAGTAAACAATTCGTATGAGTAACTACTTCGTTGTATACATGTGTGCAATATAACGTTGCCAAATTGCTATGCGCGCGCATACTTTTTATTCTCTTCCCCACACATATGTTAATTTTTATTGAATATTTTCCTTTTTTTGTATTTATTTTGTTTCTTTTTCATTTTATATCTAAAATTTCTTTAATTTCAGGATTAGATACTTTTTTTACTGACAATAACTTAACTTAAATCTTTTCTTTAATTAAAATCGGTGAGAATTCATTTTTCACTGTCGACTTGAATATACACATGATTTCATTTTTTTTAACAATAGTTTCTTTATGCTAAGTTTTACGGTTTAGAAGAGTATACCAGAATGCATATATACTTGCTGACAGCTGCTACTTCTATGTTTGCACTAAGTTCTCTATCTATTTATCTAGCTGTACTAATGGCCCCTTGAACAAACCTGTTATGATATGGGTCAAGATGTGCACCTATTTCATTGATCGTTTTTTTTTCGCTTACAAACAATCACTTCATAGTTCATTGTTTTACTTTTGATTTTTTTAAAATTATGAATCATTTAAATAAGTGAAATAGAATAAACGTTGTATTCGATTGCTTTATTACTCAATTATTATTTTTTTTTCTTTGATTCAAATAATTTTGCTTTTATTCAAAATTCTCTGTTTAAATAAGTTTTCTTCATGTTGAATAGCATGCGAGGTTATTAGTAGTTAATCAATACTAAACATTTTTCACATAAATATATTTTCTAGGATTATTGAAAAAGTAACAGTATTATTTTTAATAATATTATTCATCATAGTTTTTTATAATTAAAATATACTTACTTTTCACCAAATTCACCAAATTGTTCTATTAAATAATATTTGATGATAACAGACGGTATAATTTTTTTTTAAATAATAAAAGAGTAACGTCTATTCATTGCTTGGAGCAAATAATAAAAAAAAAACTAAGATGTTTTCGTGACATTTTTACTGTCGACATTTCGGAAGTGTAGTTGCCTCCTTCCTTAAAATAAAAACAGACAAAAATATCTGCTTCTAAATTTAATAAACTTTTTCCCACATAATCAATTTTATGAAATTTCGCTATCAATAAAAAGTTTAAAACAAAAAAGGAAAAAAAAATTTGACAGATGTCAATATAAATTAGATCTTTCTATCCATCATTTGTTCATAGTGATAATGGATGAAGATCTAATTTAATTTGATACTCGCCTTACATTTATTTTTTATTTTTATATCTTAAACTTTTTATGGTGTTTATTTGTTAATTCTGAATTGACATTTTAATTTTGTTAAAATATCGAAATATTGTGTGAACTTACTGATCAGCTGTGAGTTTTAGTTTGATAAGAAACTATTTACAAAAGGTGATTAAAAGTCATTTAAAACGATTTAGTATTTTAATACTAATAATAGACTTTGCTAGACTTGGCTTTTCAAAACGAAGTTATAAAAATTATTTTTTTTATTTTGATTGTATTATTAAGTTTTTTTAATAAATGATATTTTTAATTTATGAGGTGAGAAGGAGAAAATCAGTTATACTTTTATGAAATATTTAAGTCATGTGCTTACAGAAATTCAACTCATTCATGACCTATTTGAGGTTTTAGAGTCCCATGCGTTGAATTTCACTGAAGCTAATCTTAACTGTTTCTCCTTTAGGATTTCATTGAGGTTGACGATGAAAGATATTAACCCTTTGATGTTAAAGTCCTCAATGGTCTTGTTGAAAAGCTTTTCCATAGTTTAATACATAGCCTTTTTCCTCTTAAGTTGTTGTGAGAAACAAATCGCGAGTATTTCTCGACTTGCTCAGTCTTATCTAGTTTCTCCTACTCTCCCAATTTTTTTTGTTCATTTACGCATAATCAGATAGAAATATATAAATGTCGAACGTTAAACATGCAATATTATTACGTTATGTTGAAAAAAATCGTGATTTCTCTATTGGTCCCATTGCTTGTATATACTGAAAAAATAGAATCTAGAATCAATAAGAATCCGCATCTACCAACAGTACACAGAATATTGTTACTTTTTAAAATAATTTTTAATATAAAAAAAAAGATAACAGAAGATAATCATTTGAAACTTCAGAAAAATCGTATTGTGTCGTAAAAACTTATACAATTACCAAATAATTGTAACCACCCTACTTTAGAAAATTATTTAATTTTAATTAATTAGAAAAATTATATTGATAAATGGAATTTCAATTGGTTGATTGTGAAAATCAGAATGCGTTAATTTAAAAGCATATAAATGGATTATGATAAATTAAGAGTGGACTAGAGCAGATTTAATATCATTTGAGGACCATAAATGCTATTTTATAATTTCCTCCACTTATATGTAACGGAATGCTCTGAAATTTTATATGATCATTTTTCGATTGCGCTTGCCAAAAATACTTGATAAAAATTGAAAACTCTAAAAAAAATTTCATTACAGCTTTTCATTGAATTCTGATTTTGATTCTGTGCATATTGCTAAAAATTTGATGAATCTAACAAAAAAATCATTCCATTACGTATAAAAACTAAATTATAAAACCAAATTCCGAATTTTCAGTTGGTATTAAATCTACTTCAACCATCTTTTAATATATCTAGCATACTTTTTATAAACAAAAATATTTAAATGTTTTAAAAACAACATTTAAGCTCTGTATGGAAATTGTAATTTTTTAAAAATTATTATTTAAGGTAGTTCATTCAGTAAGAGAGAAAAAGCTAACTGTGAGAGAAAGAGATAGTAGGTGCATGTTTTTAACGTGGCAACGTAAAGTAGTTTTGTAACTATAAATTATTTAAATAAATACCAAAATACATTTGATGTGTTTACAGATAGTAAAGCATGTAAAAAAAATTAAGTTCACGTTTATTTTCACTATTGGAAAATATATTGTCGAAACGTACGATAAATAAAATATCTTTGAAAGATATACGAAATATTAACCATAGTTTATAAGGCAGATGAAGAACAAGAATTAATAGGATTTCTATCTAAAAGAGTTGACGGAAAACCTAGATTAACAAATAGAAAAAGGATTCTTGCTAAAATTTTTAAACGTTTCCAAAACGGAATGTAATAAAAAAGTATTTATATAATTTATGAATAATATATTTTTTTATTTAAGAATAATTATATTTTTTTTTGAATAAATTTATATACAAATAAGCCAAATATGATTTTTAAAAATATCAACAGATCAAATGAATGTTTTTTAATTTATAAAGTTTTATAAATATATCTGATTCTTTGAATTATTTGATAATCCTTTTCCAATCATAATATGTTTGTTATTAATTCCTTCATATATGTTCAAAGTTTCAATTACAACTTGAATGACGTTTATGAGATATGGCTGTAAACAACTACAAAATGTGAAAATTCCAATATATATATATATATATAGGTATACTTCCAATGTAATTCGCAAAACTTTGAACAACGATTAATCAAAAATGAAACGGTGAAATCTTCTGAAATTTTAATATGATAATCACATTGCCTTTATTAAACTATACCTACAGTTTCAAAAATATTTTGAATTAACTCTGATTTCGAGGGGACTACCTTAATAATAAAAAATTGAAAAACAGAATGATCAGATTTGCCGTATTTCAAAAAAATACTTATTAATTATGTACTACTAATTAGAAAACGAAAAAATATTTAAATTAAAAAAGTGAATGTTTTATAGGAAAAAGAATATTTTAAATCAAAGTAGAAACAGGTGAATCTAGAAAGACATCGCTATTCAATTTAACTTCTTTAAAACTTTTCCTTCAGGCAACGAAGTTAATTCTTTTTATTCAGTATTGTTTTTACACATTACATGACGATTCACTATACTTAAATATCGGATTCTATTAAATTTATAGACACTTGAAAAAAAAATACATATTTACTAAAATTTTTCTTTGTTCGCAATATTTTTATTTTGACTCTTGGTTTATAATCATACAGACACGACTTTGGCTGTTGAGAGTAAAGTAGTCATTAAAAAAAATAGTAATATGTAATTTCAGGTCTTCGAAAATTTTCGTAAAGAATGAAAAATTATGGTGTATTTTTAATAGTATATTATGCACCTAGGGAGGTAAAATAAAGGACAGGACAGAGTAAATTGACACCCGAGGCGAAGCCAAGGGTGACAAACTCGTGCTATGGGTTGTCCATTTTACCTTTCGTGGTGCGTATACGATTTTTTTCAACAGTGAGGCTAAAATTAGCACTTTTCGTTTTCCGTGCCGGGAGCAAAAGTGGTATTTTTAGCGCACTGTTGAAAAAAATTCTTATTTTTTTAATTGAACTAAAAATGTTTTATTGTGCAAATTTACAGCGACGTTTCAGGTAACTTTGATGTACCCTTTTTCAAGCTAAACAAAAAAATATATCACACCAATCAAGTATAGTTAACACAACACACTAAATTTAAAAAAAAAAGAAAATTGCACTCTGTAATATATAATATATAAAAAAAATTTTAAATAAAATTTAATTTAACCTTTACAGCCAAAAAGGCAAGTCGAAGAGAAAAAAATATAGAAAATTACACCTTCTGGCGACCATCTCGTTTTTACAGTGGCAAAATTTGAATATCACTACAGGCTTTTGTAGTCAAAATCGTACAAACAAACTGTCTGTTACATTTAATGAATACGCAAACACAAAAGCAAAATCGTACAACAACAATTTAAAATGAAACTTCTCAATCAAACATACGCTTCAAGGTCTATTTTTAATTACATTAACAATGTTGTTGTACGTATTCTTTAGAACTTGCATATTGCACATTGTATTCATTCTCTGTAAGAAAATAAACCATTTTTTGGCCATGTTTTACTGATCAACGCATGTTAAAATGGCATATATCTAGAAACTCTGGAAATAATGTAAACAGAATTGTTAAATAAGTGTCATTTTAACATGCGTTGACCAGTAAAACATGGTCAAAAAATGGTTAATTTTCTTACAGGGTTGTTTTGTCATTATATTCAATTTCTAGAACTCTGTCCTATAGATACATATTCACAATCACAACATGGAATTTTATAGATAATATCCTTGTTTTTCTTCTTCTTGTTAATATCCTTACCTAATTTAACGAAATTCAATTTTTTAGCGTTTTTTTATACAATACTATAATTTGATTTTTTTTAAATATTATTAAAGTTACGTTGCAAAGACTTAACAAAAGGAAAAACAACTAGTTTATTTTTATCATTAATAATATTTTTAATATTGCTAATATTTGTGAGATCTTGTTCTGCATTAATCTTATTAATTTTTTTTTAATGTATTTGTTTATAACCTTATAAGGGTAGTCATTCTCATTTAAAATGTCATAAATAAGTTTAAAATTTTTTTTCCAGATATTTAGAATCTGATAAAAGCATGCATCTATCAGTTAAATTATATATTATTGCAACCTTTTGATAAAAGGGGTGATGAGAAAAATAATTGTATGTTCAAAAAGTCGAAAGTTGATGATAAATATTATATTGAAATAAAATTAAATATTATATTGAAAAGTCTTTGTATGTTCAAAAAGTCAAAAATGCTCTTAATGATAATAAATATTATATTAAAATTTTAAAAAATCTACTTAATTCTTTAATAACAAACACTGAAATGTTCATAAAAAAATTAAATAATAATAGTTTATTAGTTAGTGATAATGTTTTCAATATAGTTAAAAAAGAAAATATATAAAAAACTCAGCGAAAACATATGGGTTAATAAAAATATATAAAGAGAATTTGTCAGTGCATTATAGTGTCAGCTGTTAACAGCCCAACACACACACACACACACACACTTGATAAATCGATAGCTTTGTTATTTAGAAAATATGTTCCGAGATCGCCTTATTCAATTTCAAACAGTTTAGAATTTAAAAACAAAATTAACTGCTTGACTACAGCTGATGCATATGTAATATCCTTGTTTAGAAACATTAGCCTCGATATTATAACAACTGCAATCAAAGAGAAGTGGAAACATTTAAAACACATACTTAAAATTTCAAATAATGGATTTCTAGAGATAATTAGATTTTTACATCATTCCACGTATTTTAAATTTAATAACAAATTTTACAAGCAGATTCTGGGTGAAGTTGCTACTTATTCGAATACATCATTAGTCGAATAATGACTAATTAAATAATTATTCATTATTAATTATTTAATTAGTCATTTAATTATATAATTATTCATATTTACGTTATTCTTAACACGTTATTCGCGAATAAATTTTTATCTTTTATTTATAAAATTAAATTATTCCCGTTATCCGCTATTCGTAATTTTTTATTCGTTATTCAAAATCCGTTATTTTTATTTTTCACAAATAATTCTTAAATTATTATTGTATTTTAACAGCCGTAAGCTAAACATTAATACAATTTTGTAATATACCCGGAAAGACGTTAGGACGAAACAGAGAATTTGAATTACATAACAACCGTCATAGTATATAATAGATGAAAATAAAATCTTTAACAGTTAAATTCTTTCAATGATTATAATTTTAAAAGAAATATATATTTATATGTACAAAAAATTATCATTTCAGTAGCAATAATTATAGTAATAATAACAATAATAGTGATCAATAATGTTTTAAGGCCAGGTTTCAATCAGATGAAATATCATATTGTTGTATAGTTTTGCTTTTGCATTTGCGTATTCATTATGTAGCACATAGTTTGTTTATACGATTTCAACTATAAAAGCCCGTAGCGATATTCAAATTTTGCCCTTGTAAAAACGAGATGGTCGTCAAAAAAGTGTAATTTTATATATTTTTTTCTCTTCGACTTGCCTTTTAGGCTGCAATGGTTAAATTAAATTTTATTCAAAACTGTTTTTGTATTTTATATATTACAGAGCGTAATTTTCTTTTTTTCTAAACTCAGTGTGTTGTGTTAAATATACTTGATTGGTGTGATATTTTTTTGTTTAACTTAAAAATGGGTACATCAAAGTTACCTGAAACGTTGCTGTAAATTTGCACAATAAAATATTATTGAAAGTTGGGAGTTTTCTTAACTTACTTAATATTTATCCATTAATTATTCAACGATTCTTGTTCTTCTTTTTGCATATTTTTTTACTTTTGTCGTATTCAAATTGATTAAATGAAAAGTAGGTGGCGGTAATATAAAGACACTAAAAAAAATAATATGAAAACAGCAACATTCGTATTATTTACGTTACGTTTCATAATTTTCTATTTCTCATCTTTTTGCACAATCCATTAGTTTTATGTAGTAATAACAATTTAAATTTGTTATTTAATATAATAAATAGAGTATAGAATTTTTTTGATAAATTCACCTCGTATTGATCAATGAATTTCCTTTATTATTCAATATTTTTAGCGTGAAATAAAAAAAAATAAAATTGATTCATAAAATAAATAATTTTAATTTTCTGTTATCAAATATCTTAAGACAAATTTTAAATTATATTTGGTATACTATTCTAGATGGTAAATTAATTAAATTAAGGTATAATTAATATTTACGGTATAGTATTTACAATATTTTTTATAATTATTTTCGATTTAGAACTTAGAATAATTTTTTTCATTTATTAACAATTATTATTATGTCGCTTAATAATGACAAAATAGCAATAATATTCTATGAATAGGGGGAGCTCTCCGCAAGGGGACTTTCCCTTATAGTTACTCATGGAATTTTGTTACAATTTTATTATATCATAAAGTGATTTAGTGCACTCTGCCGACATCACTATTTTTTTTTAACGTATTTGATAAGAACAACGATTCAAGACAATTATACTATTATCTATAACACATAAAGCAATTCATGTCTCTAGATTGTCAATAAATCAATTTTCACCAACTTTTTTTATAACGAAAGAGAAGTTCATTATAAAAATTAAGCCTTTAAGCTCTAATTTTAATCCGCTTAAGCCTGAAAAGCTAAATTAAAACACTTCATTAAAAATTATATTATATTTAAAAAAAATTTTAAAGTATCAAAAAAATTCGTTTTTTTTAAATTGATCTCTAATATACTAATTTAAATATTTTTTACAAAAACACTGAAAAAAATTATAGTGATTTTCTTTTAACAATTCAAAAACATTTGATGACTTAATAATTATAGACTAGACGATATACACGAGTTTCATGAAAGTAAAAAGTTTGTGAGATTCCTTCAATAATTGTATCTGATATTTTTCTCATTCAATATTAATTAATAGACTTTTAATGTAATTTTATTAATAGACCTTTAATGTAATTTTATTTATATTCAGTAAGGATAAGCTATTATAATCTTGTGAAAAATTCAATTATTTAATCAATTTTTTAGCTTGTAAAGTGCGTATTCGTGTACTGAAGAAAAAAACCATAAGTCTATTTACATGAATTAATTATCTCGCCCAGTAAGCGCGACTTTTGCATATTTTAGGAAAATATGAAAAACGTTTATATATTTCAAAAATATTATTCAAATTAATATTAAATATCAAATATCATTGTGAACTACTAGTTTCATGTAAAAAAATTTTGCTATTTTAAATTATTACTATTACATTTATCTTTTTCTCTAAATAGTAAGCTTACATATTAAACTGTTTCGAACATGTATCTCAAATAGCAACGTCTTACTTTTTTACTACAGATGTAAGAAAATTCTTTAACATGATGAGAGTTTCGCATCACAGTGTTTAATAATCTAGTGATTGATGACTTATCGTCTATCATGATCCATTATAATCTATCGTTAACCAACTTTTTAACATAAATATTTTATCCATTATGATTTTAACTTTCAATCACAAAGTTACTATAAGTATCATGATGTAAAACTCTAGTCATACTAAAAGAATTTTTTGAAGCCTGTGAAAATTATCCTAATGCTGATCTGTTTGTATAAATACTTGCAAAGGAAATTTTTCTTAAATATAATTAGTAGCAAGACAAATAAGTAATTAATTATTATTTTAATTCTGTTGAACATGAGAAAAATGTTCACGTTGAGAAAAATGTTCTATTCAATTCACTAGATAGATAATGCTATGTAGACTTTCATTAAAGCGAATAATGATTGTTTTATTTTAAATCTTTATAAAATGTTAATTCTAAATAATAATAATAACTTTTTTATCATAGCCGTCAACCCATGATTAATGCAATTATAACTATTTTGTTGTATCATAAAAGTTTTTTTAATCTAAGATATCAATAATGAATATTTCACATTTTAAACTTTTTAATATTACAGAAACAAATATAAAAGTTTTTCTTGTTCAGCTGTTCAGTTTTAATTTTTAGAAAAAATATAAAAAAAAGAGATTTATGTTCATTAATGGAAGACGACTAACAAGTGTGCACAGTCTAGTACACACATGCGTACCGCACTTGTATTTCAAGTTTTTAAAAGACAAAATAAACACCTATAAACCAAAATGGTTGTTCTGGGATTTTTCAAAAAATTAAAGCACAGATTTTTTATCAAATTTTATTCTTATATAGAAAAGGAGTCATTCTTTTTGTTATTATAACATTATTGTGTTAGTCTTCAATGAATCACCCAGTAGAGCGATGAATTTATAATTTGATGAATCGAGTTAAATCCTAATCTCGCCCGATTGATACAAGCATCTCTGTACTTTACATATGTTTAATTCATATATGCACTGGAAATTTTCATCTTTAAGTTAAAATACAAATTAATGTTTTTTTATTTGATTTGTTTGTTTGTTAAACTTTTTCTTACCAGGAGAGTGTCTGAGTTGCGGGTCACAGATCTTAATCAAACTTTGGGATAAGTCTTTAGGTACCAAAATATGAGTTAAGCCACAGCAGTACGGTCTAACGCTTCGAAAAACTGAAGTTATGGACGATTATAGTCTTATTTTTAGAAAAATATGAAAAAAGAACTCCTAATTGAAGTGTAAATAATTCTGTCTAAAAATGTTTGTAATAAATCCACAATAACTAAAATGAAAGCAGAGAAAGCAAGCTTTAATTTGATAGTTTCCGAATCGAAAAATAATAATTAGAACTAAAGTTATGCTTGTTTGAAGTTAAGCAGCAAAAGGGTACTAAAAATCATCATCCTTTAAGATTTAGACTAGTTTTGGTACTCTCTTACTGCTCAACTTTAAACAAGCATAACTGTAGTTCTAATTATTATTTTTTAATTCGGAACCCAGCAAATTAAAGCTTGCTTTCTCTGCTTTCATTTTAGTTATTGTGGATTTATTAAAGACATTTTTAGACAGAATTATTTACACTTCAATTAGGAGTTCTTTTTTCATATTTTTCTGAAAATAAGACTATAATCGTCTATAACTTCAGTTTTTTAAAGCGTTAGACCGTACCGCTGTGGCTTCACTCATATTTTGGTCCTGAATACTTATCCCAAAGTTTAATCAAGATCTGTGACCCGCAACTCAGATACTCTCCTGGTTAGTATAATTTATAAAGTATTTATGTAATTTAGTTCGACTTCTGTGGAAATTTGAAATAAAATATACTCTTTGCAAACAATAAAATTGTAATAATTTGGAATTCAGAATTATAATGAAGATTATTTTTAATATCTATTAAGTTTTGAAATTCAAATAAAATTTACATATTTAATTAAGATTCAAGTGATGAATAATATTTGAATACGTTTGGATTAAAATTATTTTTCTTCTAATACTTTTGAATGAATGACGGAAAAGGGTAACTAAATCACATGAAAAAAAAAACAAATTACAAAAAAAAAGGACGAAAATATTATCACATTATACTGATAGAATTTGACCACTGAACAAATTGATGGGGGACGTCTTCTCCCTAGATGATAGATATTGATTGTCACCTACTTTTTACTTCGAAAATATTTCCATTAATATTACTTCATTCTTCTACTTTTCTTGATACTTTCATGGACAGCACGTAGGGTCTCTGATAATAACATAAGTTATATAGCTTCTAGATATGATTCCTGGATTAATCTTATTTATCATTTAACTTTTATAATGTTTATAGTGCATTATTACAGAATTTTTAAATTCATTTGTAGTAAAATTTAAAAATGTAATAAAAAACATGATTTTTTAGCGGATGCACATTCTGTTTTTAATTTTTATTTGAAAATTAATATTAAAATTAATTGGATTCATAAAAATAGTGAATTATAAAAAAAAATTAAATTGCATATTAAATTTTTTTTCAATTCTACTTACACGAAGAATAATATTAAAAATATTAGCATTCAAATTAAAATCTCAAAGCATCAATTTAAATCTACCTCTTAAATTTTAATCACGTAATAGACGTGATAAAAATAACTATTTATTATAAAATGACTCTAATGGAGATATGAACCAAATTTATCCAATGAGAGCAAAATTATTCTTAACTCCTACAGATAATCTGGAGGTATATATCAATACTTTTGTGGCGATTCGAATTATTTTATCGAACGCATTAATGTGTGAACTGCATTGAGTGTTTTGTTTTTAATAACGGGGTTATTATATATGTAAATAAATAAAAAGTTCAGTCTGTAAATATTATATATGTAAATAAATAAAAAGTTCAGTCTGTTTGTTTACCTCCAGCTGTCGTGTTGTTAAAAATAAAATAAAGTTATTATATTAATATTGGACTAATTTATTTCCAAACTTTTATATCGATCATCGTTGGAATTTATTAGTTCGTGAATAGTCTACTAAACTGTGTTATGACAAGAAAATGTTTATAAAAAAGTATTCAATTTATAAAATAATTAATTGTCTACTACAGCTTGGTGATAAAAACAGTTAAGGAAAGAAAACAAAATTTATTTTCCGTCACAATCTGTTCATTAGATTATTGCATACGCCATAAATTTTATATTTTTTAATAATAAATTATTGGCAGTTCAATTTCTCTTTTCTTGTATTTATCAAATAAATATGAGAAAAGAGAAAGAAAATTAAACAAACAAAAAATTCTTTACGAAAGAGATTGTTTATTTATTTATTATTTCTTAGCTGGATATTAACAATATATAAATTGTTCCTTAATCATCCTAAATATATTCGATTGTTATTTATGTCTATAATAAATAAAATAAATACTAAAAGAAATAATCAGTTTCAGAAAGTTGGAGTTATGTTAGCACGAAGTTGTCCATTTAGGTGTAACATATAGTTCATGCAACATTGATTACACGAGTAGGTAAGAGAGGCGCCTATCTACGTTACGGCGATAGGCTGAGTAACTTCTTGTGTAATTATTTCGTTTAAATGAGAATTCGTATACAGGTATGCGTAGATAGAAGGAAAAACAAACAGAAAAAATAATGTTTCGAAAATAAATTATACTGCTGGTGAATTTGCGTTTATTTATAACTATTGTTTTTATTAATAATAAAATAAAGGAAAACTATTGGTAATAACAATAGTTGAAATTATTTAGTTACTACTAAATTATGAAAGAATTATTAATATAATCAGTTTGCTAATGCAATAGACTATACTTTTTATTTATTACGGATAGATATTTCGACCAAATATTTATCAGTTAATTTATGCGCAAAACGTTTATGTTTGTTCATTAATTATTGGTTATTTATTTAATTCTAATTTTTATTACTTACAAGAAGAGTAATTCACATTTGGATCACGAATTTTGAACATATATTATGTACATTTTAAGTGTACATATTTATAATTTTGTCAAAATTTTAAATTGGTCATTTTTTTGTTATAACAAAAATGTTAGATGTTATTGTTAAGCTGATTTTGAGAGACATAAAAATTGAATGTTTCAGAAATGAAGCAGCGGTAGGTTCTACTACTCTGTAGGTCATCTTTTTTGTTATATAGAATTAACTTATAAGGTTTGGTTCAAATGTGTGACTTGAAGATGGAATGATCTTCTTGTTAGTAGGCTATTAATTATTGATTATTATCTACTTTAATGATTTATTATTTTAGAGTGTAAATGTTTATTATATTAATATATACCTATTAAAGTCAACTTATTATATTACCTTTATGTAATATATCGAAGATTTCGAACAGAAATGGGAATTGTTTTTTTTTACTATTTTTGTTCGAATACAGACGACACTTAGAATTACTCTTATTTATTCTGTTAAGAGGGCCACGTATGTAAATTATTGTAACTTTTTAATTTTATAAGTAATAGAGAATGCATGCCGATTATATTTGTTAGTTATTAGTCATTCAATTGTTAGTAAAATTAAAAAAATTTTTAATCTTTATTTAAATTTAATCTTATCTTATTATTAGATTTTCGTTATTATTTTAAGTTAGTTAAAACAACACTTTTGTATTTTGCAAAAATCACACCCTGAATAATTTTTGTTCTTGATTTAACAGTTTCATGTTAATTAATTTATAAAATCTTGATATAAAACAGTTTTTGTCTTTTCTTTATAAAAAAATTTATAAACTTATACCGAAAAATATTTCATTTTTATATTATTTGTTCAAAATGTCTGACGAAATCTTGATTTTTTCACTTATTTTTGCAATCTTAATCGTTTGTTTTCTCATATTCTTTTTCAATTCATTATTTTAGTTTATTTTAAAAAGTTTAAAGAATATGTTATTGTCATCTGTAAATAAATTAATATTTATATATTATACGAACGTATATTTTTTTGTAAGAATAACAAAATGATGATAGTAGAGTACATAAGAAATTTCAATAGCAATTGTGAAGAAAAGTAGGACAATTCTTTGTAAAATTTAATACACGTATATTATAATAGAAATCTTACTACATTTTTATGACATTTTATAAAATATTGTAAATAATTCTAAAATGCAATAAAAATTTTTTTTATGAGATTAATTTATTTTATCTATATATTTCTAATATTATACATTACATTTATCAAGGTTTGCATATCTATATATGTTGCATATATTTTTTTGAAACACATATCTAATTTTTTGGCCATAGTAAACATACCCATGAGTTTCATGATTAATGATTTATAAAGTTTTAATTTTTTTGTCAGTTAAAATTGGTTGTGTTTTTATTCGGAACATAATTTTCGCAAAAAAAAATTTTTTGTAACGGTAATTTAAACAGATTTTCACTAATCGTTTTAAAATTATATGAATATAAGTATTAATTTAATATTGTTTGATGCATTTGTTAAATAGCTGATAAAATTAATTATAAAAGATTATACTTTTTTAAATTTGCAATTCGCATTTTATTTGTGTTAGAGTAAAATTCAAATGGTAAAATAATTTTTATGTTTTACTTAATAGTTGTTTAAAACATTTATTTAATTTATTTTTTCGTTCTTTTTAATATTTGAATAAATTTTTTTTTTTAATTTAATATTATTTTCTTCATAAATACTACATATTTGTGATGTAGCGTGCTCGCTATAGGTGGTAAGTATTCATGCTTTATTTCATTGTTATGAATATATCGAATTCTTTCTTTAGAAAGTTTATTGAAATACACTGAGTTAATTTTTTTTCCAACAAATACGAGGACCCTGTGGAACCAAAAATATTAAAGAACTTTCTTCTCGCTCTTGCCTTTAATAACTGACTAAGCGAGTATTCAAATGTATTTGGTTGAAACTTTGAGATATGTTTTCATTCACATAAATATGGAAATAGGCAGAACGGTAAAGAAGCTTTAATAGCATTTAGGATATGCAATTTGGCGTTACTTACTATTCCTCTCTCAGTCGGGTTTAATTAATTTAATCATATGTTACGTACGTGCGAAAAGTATATCCCAATGTCGACTCTTATATGTAATCATGCTGAATTACACGTGCTGTTGCTAAATTCTGAGCCAAACAAAAGTAGTTCATGCGTTTACCATAAGTGATGGATTGCCATCCTGTTTTTGACAGAAATAACCGTACCATTCAGACAAATTCAAATTTCACAAAATAATTAATAAGCAATCGAAAACTCATTAAAACTTTTCGATTTATTTCTATAACAGTTTGATTAAAATCAATTACAACATGAACTTTTTATCTTTTAATTATTTAATAAATATAAAATAAAATAACTGTCTTTGTTCTTCAATTTTCGAACAAGCTTTATTTTTAAAAATCTAAAGTTATTCGAATGGTACTGTTCTGTACAAAAGTAAAATCAATATCTACCAGTGATTGTTATTCTGTACATTTACCACAATACTTTCTTCATAACTTTTTAAAAATTTTTCTTATTCTATTTTTTCAATAGACATAAAATCTATAACTTCTTATTTCAGTGATTATTTGTTAATAATGTTATTACTTACGTTAGATAATCCTTTATCTTTTTACTTTTTTAAACTTATAATTTTAGGAATTAGCATTTTATGTCTCTTGCAACATTGTTATAACTTGGCGTGTTAATAGAGCAATAAAATATTTTCTGCCAACTATTTCATATGATATTTGTTTATAAGTCATATGTGTCATAACTGCACATGTATACTAAAAAAAAAAAGAATTTTTTAAAAATAAATTCATTTGTTATTAAAAATAAAACTATTTCTTGATTAATTATGTTTATTTTTATAAATTATGATTATAATCCTAATTTATAAAAATTTCTTAACAATCCATCATTTAGTATACTAAATGATGGATTGTTAAGAAATTAATTTTGTCGGTGAAAATTAAATTTCGAATAAAAAAAGTTGAAAATGTAAACAACAAATTACACACTTAGATCTGAAAAGAAGGTTACACATACGCAAACTCGCACATCCATACATACTAAGATCGGACTGTTATAGATAAGAAACGTGTAAGTGCGAGTGACACTTTTCGAGAACTCTGCGTACGAAAGCAGCCTTTCTTGTTCTCACTAGCTCTCATAAACTTAACCAGTTCATTACGCTAAGTTGTTATAAAAGTCGCATTAATATTACAAAATATTGATTGAAGTTGTATGGGACTTTACTATAGTAACACATAATGCAATTAGGGAGTGAAGTCGCATATTTCTCCTCAAGGTGGTATTTAGGACCCGAGCCAGCGAACCGAGGGTCGTAATTATTCAAGGAAATAGTATACTTTACTTTCAAGTTGCACATATTGCTTTATTCATACTTCAATCATGGATATTTTATAAATTTTTAAAAAGTAGGCCAAATTATGAAAAATTTAACTTAATTTTATAAAATTTAATAAAGTTAGTATCGTAATTCAATAACTATATTTATTATTAAAACAAATAATGAACAGTGTCTTTATTATTAAAAATTACTTGACCTATTGAAAAAATTGAGATCAGGACTTACTAGGAGAGTATCAGACCTCCGGATCACGGATTTTGCTCAAACTTTGGGATAAGTTTTAAGATGTTAAAATATGAAAGGAAACAGAATTTTAGACCCCAACGCTCAATATTTCCCTAGTTACAGGCAATCAAAGAAAATCACTAAAAAAGTTACTAGATTTTCAAACGCTTACAGTTCCTTAGCATTGATACTTAGGAGCATAAAACTTTTTTTTAATGAAAGCTGAGCTCAAATCCTTTCGAAATAGTAGTTATAGCATGTCAAAATATTATTTTTTCCCAAAGTCATAGCGTAATAAACATTAGACCCAATTTCAGCTTTTTTTATTAATTAATGTTTTAAAAAGAAAAATCAGGTCCAATATCTATCACGCTCTAACTTTGGGAAAAAATAATATTTTGAGATGTTATAGGTGCTATTTCGAAAGGATTTGAGCTCAGCTTTCATTTAAAAAAAGTTTCATGCTCCTAAGTATCAATGCTAAGGAACTGTAAGCTTTTGAAAATCTACTAACTTTTTTAGTGATTTTCTTTGATTGCCTGTAACTAGGGAAATATTGAGCGTTGGGATCTAAAATTCTGTTTCCTTTCATATTTTGACATCTGGAAACTTATCCCAACGTTTGAGCAAAATCCGTGTTCCGGAGGTCTGATACTCTCCTAGTTAGTTGAAGCCTGGATAAAAATCAAATTTTTTATATAATGATAAATTCTTTTTTTTATAATATCAATGAAACTTTTTTTACCTTAAATATATATATTAAATATAAGACTTGGTCTACGAATAATTCCAAAAAATCTTATCCAATGCTTGAAATCCTTTTTTTTAATCGAAGCTTTGACTTTATTTATTTTGGTGCTTGTCGCAGACTTTATCAATTAATTTTCAACAAATTGACTTCAAAAATTCTAATGATCTTCAATTTATTTATACAAAATAACAATACTGGGATTTTCATAAGACTAGTTAAAGTTAAAGTTGAATTAAATTACATACATGAAATTCACAAAAATAACTATTTTTTTCAATGTGTTTAACTTTTTACAAAACTATTTTTTAAATTAATTTTTTAGAAAACTAAAATTATTCTTTTGTAAAGTTATACAAATTGAACAATTTGTTGAAAATTGATTGAAAAAGCTTTCGGCATTCACCAAAATCAAGTGTTCAACTAAAAAAAGAAAGATTTCATATAAAATTTTTATCAAATAAGATTTTATTAAAATTATTTATGGAACAAAGTCTTATATTTAATATATATTTAATTTTATGTTGCAGCTGCATTATAAAATAGTATATTACGCACCAAGGGAGGGAAAGGGGACATTCTAAATCTTCGCCTCCGGTTCGAGTGATAACACACGTGCGGGTTAAGATGTTCCCCTTTTCTCCCGTGGAACGTATACAATTTTTCACCATAGCCAAGCCGAAAGTTGTCTATTAAAATTACGTTTTACAACATACACATGCTCTGCTTTGTTCTATCATACACACTAAACGATGATTCATGTGATAATAATTCATGAATAAAAAAGAATATTGATGTTTTATTCTGCTATATATATTCTACGGCACGCTCTTGTAATGATAATTCATAAATCAATATAAATTTAATAATAATACTATTTTAATATTACAGTAATATATACGCAAAATCATGGACATATTGGAATTGATTTTTAGTGAATTAATTCTATATGTATGCTTTGTTTTGTTATATACAGTGGACTCTCGATACAAGGGATCGCAATATAAGGGAATCCGAGCTGTTTCTCCAACGAGTCTAAGTATGTCAGTTCCCCCACCAACTATGTAAGTGAGAGAGACACAGTATAGCAATAGAATAAGACATGGCTAAACAAAAAAACCCTAGTCTATTCCACACGCATCAGTAGGCGTGGCTACTGCGTCTACTTCGTATACACGCACGTTAAATTAAGCTTACACTACGAGACAGTGGGCGGAGCTATATCTCTTAACTCGAACGTGTTGGGGACTCTTCCTATAAGAGAATTTCCAAGAAATTTCCTCTCCTACAGCCCCGTCGATACCCTTGTATCGAGAGTCTACTGTACACTTTATGTTGATTATTCATAAATAAAAAGAAATATTTATATTTTTTAGGTTCCTATAATAATAACAATAAGAACTTTTGTAAATGTCTGATTCTATTGTAGCCTCGACTGTGACTTTAGATAAAAGTTAAAAAGAGTTAGTAAATTAGACATTATATGTGGAAAAGAAAGAGACGGAGAGATATAACACTTGCTATACTCAATCGTTGGTGCCTGCGCAGAACGTCCTTTTTTGCTTCCTTCCCTGGCAAGAAAGAGCGACTTTCGAGGGAAGTAATGGAGACAAAAGTAGAAACTTTCGGCTGGGATATAGTAATAAATCCATTGTCTTAAGAAATTCCAGAATCATGTATTGTCATTCAAAATAAACATACTGTGAAAATTTCAGTTTTCTATGTATATTGAAAGTACCTTAATTTTCAAATACAAGATTTGAGGACACAGTCAAGTTAAATAAAAGCGTTTAAAAAAAATTATAATTCTTCCATGTGAACCTGTTATGTAATTACAAAAATGTAATTACGTTTTTTTTAACAAATCATAATTTAACTTATCTTTACATTTATTTTAAACTTTTCTCATTTCTTGTAATTTTAATTTTCTTTTTCAAAAACATTAATTTTTTCTTGATTTTCACTTCACTAAATCAAACAAAATATTATTGCTCTTTGTTTTGAATCTTTTCTCTTGTTTCTTTGTTAATATAATTCATTTACATGATATTTTTCTTTCCCTTCATACATTTTTCTACTGCCTGAAAATTCTTAAATGATTTTTTTATATTATTATATGTTTGCAAATAAGTAAATGAAAATCGACTTTAATTTTAAAATGATTTTATTTTATGGATGATAAAATTTTATCCTTTCTTGTTGCTTTTTTATAATGTAAATCAAATGTATTTTTCTCGATTGTACACTGTTTTATTTATTTATTTTAACAGAAAAAATTTCATGTACAAATTATAATAACAATATTAATTTACGCTAATGTATGCTGATGATATTTAGAATTTATTCATATTTGAATACTATCCTAGTTTTATTCTTAATTTAATTTGGTGTTATAAAAATAAAGCTGGTCAATACTATTATTAAATAATGTTCGAATAGGAGATTAAGAGTTTTTTAAAGGATTATTAAAATAGTAATTGTTACTTCTTAAAATTCTATATGGAACAAAGAAATTAACCATCTTAAGAATCTTAAAACAATCAATCAGATATCAAACGTGCACCTCATTCAAATGTAATATGCAAATATAATATTATTTTTACAAAGAATCGATATTATTGATAAAATATCCCTGGTAGAAATTTAACCATCCGTTGGCCAACTGTTGGTTAATCTTTAATAAATTAACCAACCATTGGTTAAAGTTGGTTAAATTTCTACCAGGGATTGATAAGTTTAATAATCGCATTATAAAGGTCAAAGTAGTTAGTAGATTTTCCAATTTGATGAGCAAAAAATCTAAATATATGTTAATGATTTTCTATAATTTATTTGTCAGCATTAGAGTCTGAGGTCTTCATATACTTGAACAATATATAAAATTTGGGTAAAAAATCTTATTAAAGCGTCCTAAATGTATTAATACCACTAGCACCCTTTGAAAATTATGAAACTACTGTTTGAAGTTTACATCTAGTTCGCTAAATATAATTTGTATCTAAAAATTATTGTATCTAATTTTTATATAGTCATTTCTCAAAATATCGGCTATTTTTAATTGCAAAAAATTTTTTTTTAATTTATAAATTATCGATATTTTTTGATGATAAGTTTATTTAATATTTATTAAATTACAAAAAAATATTTGTTGAGCATAATTAACTCATTCAACTAATTAAACAACTTTTTCCACTCCATTGAAAAAAATTTCTAAAATAAATTTTATTATTATTCCCATTTTCATATATTTGAAAAAGTCAGGAAAAGTATCAGTAGAACAAATATTTTAAAACTTATTCATGATTTTGAAACTTATAATCATGACTTGTCAAAATCGAATTCTAAATAAAACTGAAATGAGAACCACCACTCAATTCAATAATAACTATTTTGCTCAGTAGTGAGGGAATGTGGTATTTTACTCGCGCAAAACAGGGACCAAAAATTGGTTTTTGCTCACCGTGTTGAGAAAATTTTATTTCCTATATTAAGTATATTTACAATATACTTTGAGTCGAACGAAAATTGACACAGCAAAATAATAATGTCGAAATATTAATAAAAAATTGATCATTTTCAGATATAAATGATGTATAAATTATATCTGATAACGATTTAATCTATTTTGAATTAAAATAGAATTGTTTCATAATATTTATCTATTTTTATCAAATAGTATAAAAATTAAATATAATCATTTTTAGATACAAACTACATCCAATTAGCTAGATATAAACTTGAAACAATAGTTTCACGTGGGATAAAATTAATTTCTTCTTGTATTGACCATTGTATGGTCTAAAAAGCTTATTGAACAACGACCGTTTACTGTTCGAAAAGATCTCAAGGTCTTTAATTGGACTTAATTTATTTGTTAAAGATAGTTATTATCTAGTCTATAATTACTGATTGCATCATTTCCAAATTACTTTTACAAAGTAATACTGGAACAATTGTTAAAGTTGCGATTTAATCAATAAGCTTTAAACCGATTAGAATCTGAATCCTTCTAAAACAATACTTTATTAGATTGATTTCTAATAGCACGTAGAAACTTGGAGTAATCAACAAATAGTAAATATTTTACAAATTAAGTTACATTTCTTACATCATTAATAAAAACTGAAAAAATGGCGATTCAAGATTGATATCTCGACCAACACCATTTATTTAATAATTTTTTTTAGTTTTTGTATATTATTTACTTTGATTAAATTTATCAAATATCAAAATAAAAATTTCAAATATTTTGATATTTGCTTACATAAAGTAAATCCATATAAGCATAGTGATTCCTTCTTAATAATATTACTTTTATATAGGTCCGGTATACAAATTACAAATCAATAATGTATATAAATAGCTAATAATAGACAAAAAGGGTGTTTAGATGAATTATTTATGGTTGATTACGTGTAAAATTTATAATTTTATCATCTTTTGATACTTTAACACTCCTTATAAATTAAAAAAATCAAAATTACATAAAAAACTTCAATAAAAAGATGCAAAAAGATGAGTTTTACACCATATTTATTAAAATTTATTTGATGAGAATTAAATTTCTACCTCTTTGGACAGTATGGCATACTAACCTTCAATCATCAATTATTTTCTGAATTTCATGTATATAATCCTACAATTTTTTTGTTTTATCTTATTTTAAAAACATTCCACGCAATTTAATGTTTGTCGAGTGTATATATAGCGCCATGATACATGACGTCACGATCACTATAAACAATACAATTTTAACTGCCTCTATCTCTTTGAGTTTTCATTTTTTATGATAAAAGAAAAAATACGTGTCCTTTATTTTTTCTTATTTTATCTGATGGATGTAATACATTTTTTCATGCAAAACCCCGATTGCTTCTTTTTTTTTTATTTCTGATGGATTTTTTATATAAGTATAAAACATTTTTTTTACTGTCAATAATTCAAATTGAATTTTTTCTTTTATTAAAAACGGTGAAAATTTATTCGTCCTGTCGATTGAAATGTACATTTGGGTACACAGCTTTTAACAATTGTTTGTTAATACTAACTCTCTAGATTAAATTCAGAATAATATGTAAAAATGTATACATGCTACTAGTAGCTGATACTTTTATGTTTGTACTAATTTCTTCATCTATCTATTTATTACTTTACTAATCGCCCGTTCAACAAACCTGTTGAAATACATGTTAAGATGCATGCCTATTGTATTAATCGTTTTTTTAAAGATCCTTGAATTTAATATTTTATTTATTTGAATATTTATATTTTCTTCACGCAATTATTTTTCAATAATCTTGCTTTTATTCAAAATGTTCTCTAATTTTTTCCGATTCTGAATACTATACAAAGTTATTAATTTTTATTTTGAATCAATCTCGTATATTTTGATTTCTACTATTTCAAACACACGCTTTCATAAAATTATTTTTAAATAGATATAATCAAAATTTGTATATCGACGCCTCCTATTCACAAAATCGTATCTCGAAGAACCGATGTAACAAAGTCGTATCTTATAGAAAATTCTAGACAATCGTAACTAAATTTTTAGAGTAAGACGATCATATCATTACAGTGGATTCAACATAATCGTAACTTAAATCTCTATGCAACAAGATCGTATTTTTGTAGAACCTTTAATATGATCGTAAGTGTATTTTTCTATTAAAATACGTATTATATTGCACGGATATTTGACTTACGATTATATTGAAAGTTCTACTAAGATGCGATCTCGTTGCATAGAGGTTTAAGTTACGAGTATGTTGAATCAAATCTAATAATACGATTGTCTTACTCTAAAAGTTTAGTTACGATTGTCTAGAATTTTCTATAAGATACGACTTTGTTACATAGGTTCTTTGAGATATGATTTTGTGAATAGGAGGCATCGATATTATTATTCATATTATTTAGAATTATTTGTAGGAAATAAAGGATCAGAAAACAAAACAAACAAAAATTTACCTATTCCAACGTTTGGCGTACTCTCCAGAGACGAATCATGAAATTTTTATGATTATAAAGTACAAAAAACGTAAAATATAATAAAATTCTACCGTCCTATACTCTAGGGATATTGAAAATGTATATTATGCATGTAGCCATGGCTGACCTTAACGGACTTATTCTACTGAATATAAAATGTACGCCTTTTGACATTTTGAAAAAAAGTTATATTTTATTTATTTTGGATTAAAATAAAGAAAGATCAATAAATCAAGTAATTAAAATTTTCATTTTTGATATACATCAAAAAAATTTGTTAAAGTTTTTATTAATTTTTATTTATCTCATAAATTTATAAATTTATTTTTTTAAAAGTAGAAAAGCATGAAAATAATCAAATATTATTTCAATATTATTTTTTATAATAAATAGTACATTACGTTCCGTGGACAGATAGGCTTTTTTTACGAAACGAGAAGATTACAAGCCGAACCGAAGGCGAGGTTTGTAACGAGTTTCGTTAAAAAGCCTTTTTGTCCAAGTAACGTACTGAATTTTACGTTCTGAGAGCCGAAAATGAGAAAAGAAGTTGCGATTTTGAGGTTAGAAGAACGTAAATGTGATTTTTAAATATATTATTATAAATGAAAACACCATTTCTTTGTAAATTGTGAAATACAATCATTTGTTAAAATTAAATTTAAAGTCATATTTTTATTAAAATATTTGAAGTCTTAAATAATTATATCCTGAAATAAATAATTTTTATGATCATAATCATGTTATATTAAGATGAATTTATTATTTGTTGCTTATTCTGTAACGGTATTCTACCGTGTTTGAATCTTGCGCGCTTAGGTATTAAAATAGGATGAACGCTCGGTCATATACCTCGTATAAGACGAGTAAAGAAGTGCGTATCTTGACGACCGGCACACGAGAGAGAAGCTCGCCGGCCGTGAGGCGCTTCAAAGAGTTTCCGGCTACCGTTGCGTTAGCACGAAACCTAAGCCGCGCTGTGCTTATTAGAGAATTTTTGCCACGTGGTCTTATAATACGTTAGACTAACTTCGCAATTAATAACGCGAAACATTGTCTTAGCTAAAAGTCGTGAGTTTATACCGACTTGTGTATTATATTATATTTGCTAGTTGCAACTCTCAGAAATTCTTCGCTTTTCGCGCGTCTTAGCGGTCAGCCATTAAGTGCCAACAAATACGTTGATCGGCGTGCATAGGATTCTACCGATCTACGTCCAGGCAACCACGTTGGCAGAGCTCAGCGGAATTCAAGGATCGGGAAGAGACGTGTTCCACCGATCTACTCCAGAGCATTTACGTATTGTTTACGTACAGGGGAGAAGCTACAATAACGGGCGAGCGTCGTCTACGTGCACGTAGGTAATTAGTGTAAGCTGGCCAGTGCGTTATTGTAAGTATAATTATACTGTGCGATATCCAAGTATCTCTTCCTCGAGAGATACTTGTTCGGGTATATTGTATCATCGGTTATATAACCGATCAGCGTCATAAGCGAGTTCCATTTAGTTCGCGACGCGCCCTCCCTTTGCTCACTCTCTCAATAGACGCGTGCATTACTTTTCTTATATTGTTCAATTTCATTTTCGTTTAATTCATATTTTATCTTTGTATTTATATTTTTCTTATAATAAATTAATTTTCTTTTCTATTAAATCGTGCTCTCAATTAATTTATATTGCCTGACTATATATAACATAGAAATATATTTCCCGTCGCTTACTCCGACGCCTCCGCGGTCCTTGTGAGCAGTTATAAATTATATTACGTAATATCATATATTTTGATATAACGTATTTTGGAACCTGCCTCACGAAGGAAAACTGCGCTACCGGCCACGCATCTCTCGGTCAGGTAAGAAAGAGAGAGAGAGACGCAGTGCGTGCAGCAAGCGGCAAGTATATCAGATATGATTTTGTCGTTTATCAATAGGATTGATTAGCTAGCACAATCGGAGTTCGCTGTATAATATTTAGTGAAATTCTTACAAATTTCAGCAACTCTGCATATAGTAAAATTCATAGACTTAGCTATAATTCATATTAAATTAAAAGCTAATTCTTTTTTTGTAACGGACAAAATAACTGTTACAATTCATCATATAAATAGGTTATTCAAATCAAGAAAAACAGTTTAATTAAAGAGATGGTTATGTTATACAGATTTAGGTTGCAGTAATTTATAAAACATGTAATATTTTCTTATATAACAAAATATTTTTTTTTTAACATGACACATAAATAAAAGTACTTTCATATTTATAAATGTTTATTGAATAAAATTGGCGGTGTAAGCAAAAAGTATAAAAAAATTGATCCTGAAAAATCAATGAACTAAATCAAAACGATATATAAAAGGTTTTAAATAAAATAATAAGATGAGTCAGCAGCTATCGTATCAAAAATGCAAAGGCAATTATTTAATAAAAATAAAAAACTGCACTGATAGAAATCCGCTCTAGAAGCAAGAAGAACATTTTTTGTGAGTGTGATCTGTTTGAATCAACATGAAATTCACAGAAATCTATTATTTTGGAAAATAGATGCTTTTTCCTTCATACGGAATATCTGTTTGATTCAACATGAAACCCATTTGCATTTAGTGGATGTATATTTACATCAAACTGAAATCCATTAACTGCAAGTGGATCTTCCTTTTTTCCATATCTACTTGAGATTAGTGGATAAATTTATTTGAATCAAATATTTATCCACTTATGGTTAGTACACTGTAAAAAATAATAGCGAAAAATCACGTCGTTGGTCGACGATTTCAATTCGACCATGCACCGTCGAGGTTATTTAACTTCGTTCAACAGCGACACTTTAACGTGCTTTGCGTGATTTCACGTAAACTGAACACGAGATTTTTAGGTTAAATCAGTTAGATGCCGCGCTTCAACGATGTTAAATAATATCGACGGTGCATGGTCGCATCGAAACCGTCGACCAACGACGTGATTTTCCGCTATTTTTTTTACAGTGTAGATTGTAGCAAGCAGATTTTATGCTTGATTCAAGCAGATTGCCATTATGACGTAAAACAAGAAGAATTTCTGTTAGCGGCAAGTGGATTCCACTTGCTTCTAGAGCCGATTTCTCTGAGTGTCTGATTTTTAAAAATTAAATGACACATAAAACATGAGTGTGTCAATTAAAATAAAAAGCTACGTCTCTGACAGCTAAATTTGTTACACTGACAGAAATGTTATCCAGAGGCAAACGGAATTCACTTGGTTCTAGTGGAAATATTCTTGTTATACGTCCTAGCGGAATTTGTTGATAGCATAAAATTTGTTTCATTGATATCCAGTAGAGGGAAGCATATAATATCTTGATTGAAGTAACTATCCATTTGAAAATACAAACTTATTTCTTTTCAATGAAATATAAAATGTACTTTCCTATAAAGGATATCTATTTAACATGAGGTTAATTTAGGATTTTTTTATTTTATAGAATATACTCTCCTGAAAAGGATATTAATATTTTTATCACGATTTCTTTATACTATTTTACATTGCTTTCTGTTTAATAGAGATATATAGTTAAAGGAAAATCAATAATAAGAATTAATTTTAAAAGTTGTTTACTTTCATTCACTGAAAGAAATGTTATCTAGAGGCAAACGGAATATACTTGGTCCTAGTATAAATATGTTTGTTTTACGTCCTAGCATAAATCCACTTGAAGGTAACATAATATCTTTGAAGCAAAAACTGCAATTTTGATTCAAACATTTAGTTACTTGTATCTAATGGATTTAGTTTTCCATCTAAATGATACATCAATAAGGAGTCATCCACTTGCTGTGAGATAACTTTTTTGTCAGTGTTATAAGAGAATAGTGTATTGGATTTTCAATCAATAATAAATTCACTTCTGCACTGAGAGAAATCCGCTCTTGAAGCAAGAAGAACATTCGATTTGAGTGCGATCTGTTTGAATCAACATGAAATCCACTTCATGTAAGTAGATATCTACTATTTCTGAAAATGGGTGCTTCTTCCTTCACGTAGAGTATCTGTTTGATTCAACATGAAATCCATTTGCATTTAGTGGATGTATGTTTACATAAAACTGAAATCCACTAGCTGCAAGTGGATTTTCCTTTTTTTTATATCCACTTGCGATTAGTGGATAAATTTATTTGAATCAAATATATATCCACTAGCGGCTAGTGGATTGTAGCAAACAGATTTTATGCTTGATTTAAGCAGATCGCTATTATGACGTAAAAATGTTCAAGAGCCGATTTCTCTCCGTGTTAAAGCAAGTGGAATCCACTTGCCGTTAACAGAAATTCTTCTTGTTTTACGTCATAATGGCGATCTGCTTAAATCAAGCATAAAATTTCTTCGCTACAATCCACTAGCCGCAAATGGATATATATTTGATTCAAATAAATTTATCTACTAATCGCAAGTGGATATGAAAAAAAGGAAAATCCACTTGCAATTAGTGGATTTCAGTTTGATGTAAATATACATCTACTAAATGCAAATGGATTTCATGTTAAATTAAACAGATATTCCACGTGAAGAAAGAAGCACCTATTCTCCGAAATAATAAATTTCCACTTGCATGAAGTGGATTTCATGTTGATTCAAAGAGATCGTACTCAAATAGAATGTTCTTCTTGCTTCTAGAGCGGATTTCTGTCAGTGCATAAAAAATTGAGTCGTATTAAATTAAAATTAATCAATTCATTATCAAAATGTAAAAGTTCACGCATACACGTGCATTCGATCACACATACTTACCCGCAAACGCATACGCGCTTATAAAGTCGAAAATTTTCAAGCTATAACGTTTCTTGGTTTATAATTACTTTGTATGCATACTTTCATAATTTCATTTGGGAAATAAGTTTTTCACCATTACAAAACTTCCTTGACAAAAAATCAATATATAATGGTAGTTTTTAAACTTTTAAATTTTATCATATTTTACGGAAATGCGTTTGTAAAATTTTCTGAATAATTATTATTGATGTTTTAATTTCACAATTTATTATTGATAATTTACATTTGTTTACCAAAATTATTTTCATTAGGATATAGACATAAATAACGGAAATCTATCAATAATATATTATTAATTAATTAGTATCAAACAGTTTATATAATAATGATTTAAAAATTTACTTTTAATAATTCATAATTTGTAAACAAAACTATTTTGATTAGAATAAACATAAATTATGAAAATCTATGAACCGTAAAATGTTAATTATCTTGGATCAAATAGTTAAACTGGCGAATCATCCAATTAAATTACTATTTACAAATACAAATAATAACATTTAACGGTTATGGTTATACGAGTATTTAAAAAAATTTATAAAAATAATATTAATGATTAGAACCTCAGAATTCGATTGGTAAATAAGAGTGTAAGACGCGAAGCATACATTCTCAGTACAAATGCGATCCAATAGCTATTACTCAATCGAAGATATTAAAGTGTTAGGCGAGAGGGACACCCCAAAAAAGCGCTTAGTTTTCGAGAAGGTGATCGCTACCGTTCTACAAGCTAATTTTTTTTTAAATGGAATCTTCTGACCCATAGATTACGAATACAAACTTTTTTTTTAATTCCGAGTCCGGGAACATAAAGAAAATGACGAAAATGGCGGTTTAATAGGTAAAAATTCTATACGCACTATAAGTAACCGTCATTTTCTTTATGTTCCTGGACTCGAAACTAAAAAAAAAGTTTGTATTCGTAATCTGTGGGTCAGAAACTTTCTTTAAAAAAAAAATTAGCTTGTAGGACGGT
This sequence comes from Anastatus disparis, assembly GCA_017163975.1. NCBI lineage: Eukaryota > Metazoa > Arthropoda > Insecta > Hymenoptera > Eupelmidae > Anastatus > Anastatus disparis. Next base: position 2,145,071 of record JAFFSR010000012.1, read on the forward strand.
AGCGGTCACCTTCTCGAAAACTAAGAAAATTAAACACTTTTTTGGGGGTGTCCCTCTGTATAAGAATCGCATTGTCGTCGATCTTCACAAAGAATTAACTGCTTTCTAACTATTGTAATTCCATTTTTTGTTGTTATATATAACTGCCGACATTTATAATTAACTCCTGTTTTTGTTTGTAAGAGGCTTAACGTATAATCTGATCTTGCTACATAATATGCATTATAAATCAACTGAATTCGACAATGTCAACATTACATAATCTCTACCAGTGAATTTGCTATTTATTTATTATTCAATAACAAGCTATACAAATCTGATTACATGTTATTATGAGAAAATGATAAATCATTCTATTAATAAGTTATATTATTAAATGTTAAAGAATTCTTTTGTATAAATTAAGTTCTTTAATAGCTGCCTTAATTGCAACTAGAAATAAAGAGATAGTCGCCTTCCGTATAATAAAATAATATTTCCTCTAATAAGGATCAATTAATTTTGTTGTTTCATTTTCAAAAAAAGAGGTTGAAATACTTAAAAAATTATAAGTTTGGACAGAGAATTTAATTTTTAAGTTTTTTAAACTTTTTCTTGAAAACCAAGCAATAAAATTAATTTATCACCACCAGAAGATATATTTCTTTTTTCAGAGATGCGATAATCTTTTTATTTCTGGCTCCAGTTACTAGTTTGTGCGAATAAATAAATCTTTTAGTTACGAAAAAAACCGAGATTCGGAATATTCATAAAAATACATCCAAAATACTATTGTTTTAAATATATTCTATTTAATTTTTTTTATTATTAATAAAAAAATTAAAGAAATCATATATTGCTGATAACATAATATATATATATATATATATATATATATATATATATATATATATATATATATATATATATTGTTAATAAGAATATGGTGATAATCTATTTGTTTTTTAGCGACAGTAAAAAAATAATTTACCAGCTTTTAGCAACAATAAAAAATATTTCTCTACTTAACAACAATATGTCATAAAATAAAAACACTTTTAATATAGTTGTACATTTAGATACTGGTCACAAATCCGGAAATGCAGAGAGAAAGTTAGTATATCAAAAAAACCCTTCTCGGTTATAGTACGATAAATTTTAATACTCAGTCGCTGAAACAATGCATAGATGAGTCAATGGGTAAACAATTCCATGGAGTGATGGATCTCTGAGAAGATAAATAGATAGATAGATATTATTTTATATCTATCTTTCCCGAAGGTCGGGTACTCTCCTTGTTAGTAAAAGTTATATTTTGTGACATTGCCCTGTTAGAAATTTACTCATTTAAAATGATTATAGGCCAAGAAATATCATTAAATTTATTGTTATTAAAGATTGATTCCCTATTAAATGAAATCATTTCTATTTAGGATGATAGAATATACGTGTACGTATATATTCTGCAAATACATATACTCGTACATTGTTCTATTGATTCTAGTTTAGCGAATACATAGCTTGCATACACTTCAATATTTAATCCAAGCAAATGCTCACTAAGCCAATGTAGTAATCGTTGAATCAAATATTCCTTTTTTTGTTCTCCCATATAAGTTATTTAAAAATTTGGAAACAAAAAATTTTATTCGTTAAAAACTGAATTATTTTTTGAAATTTTTATGTAATAATTTATGGAAAAAATGAAATGTAGATATTATTCATTGCTTATAGTATGCTACGTGTGTAAATTATATTATTTTTTCCCTTGATGCTTTTAAGAGTCTCATTAAACGGAAAATGAATTATTCGATTATTTCAAAGAAGCGATGAGGGCGAAAAGTGAAATTCTTTTATCAAATTATTCTCACTTGTACCTAAGTGTCTGTCGTCTGATAAATGTCAAAAGCAACATGACAGTGACATTATTCTTATATTTAAAACAATGACATTTTGATTGATTAGTGATTGTAATCTTCGTGGTGTCAATTAGCAGAAATCTAAGAAGAATATGAGGAATATATTGCCAATATATTGGATGTTGCAAATGTCAATATGTAACCGAAATATTGGATTAACAATTGATATTATTTTTGAAATATAATGAAAAATAGCATCATTCGATATTTTTGCAATATGTTGTTAAAATATAATTATTATAAAAAAACTGGTAAAAAGAATTCCGAAAAAGAGGAACGTATCCAACTCTTTGAGTAGTAACGAAATAAGTTATAACCTAATTTTAATTTATTGTCATCAACAAAATAAAATAGCTCAGTGTTAGAGATCAAGCTTGCAGGGCAAAAGTCTGTGAAAGCAAATACTCCCTTTGGAAATTCTTTTTACTAACATTTTTTATAATTATTATATAACAACTATTTTAATACTATTTTGCAAAATAGCAGTTATTGTTAATTCAATATTTTAACCTCATGATGACAATTGCAACATGCAATACATTGATAATATATTATCCATACTTTCGATTTCTACACACGTTACATTCAAGTGCATGTCCACGCTTGAATGTAACTTGTGTAGAAATCGAAAGTATAGATAATATATTATCAAAGTATTGAATGTTGCAATTGTGGATAATATATTATTGCATGCGCAAACGAAATATTTCATCAACGACATCTGATCTCTAAAAAAAGTTTAAATATCGAGTAGCAGTTATTTGTGATGAAAGTAACAAGATCTTACAATCATTTCAATCATATCTTAAATTTTTAACGAGGTGAAATTTTAAACGTTTGAACATCTTCTGAAAATTATCAATCTTCATTAAAAGATATTTGTAGAAAGATATGAATAAAATTTTTCAAGTTTGCAAAACTGTGATTGTTGTTAAATTAAAAATTGTTTTTTATATTTTTTAATACATTTAAAAGAACAGCTTTATATAAATTCTTTTATTAAATTTCTTTATTTAGTTAAAGAAAAAAAAATAATAAAAAATTTAGTTTCCGGAAAATGGTAAAAAATTCGGCCTCTTTGAAAATTTAAGAAATGGGTTAAATAAATTTGGAATCTTGTTTTTACTATTAAAGAAGATAGACCCAAATACAAATATGCTCTTAAATGGAAAGATTGTATCGAATTCTGTAAGTCTGATTTCCCAGTCACTTCACCATATGTACCACCAAATCCCATATATTTGTTTATATACATACAGACAATGATTTATCTATGAATTTATAAAGTTAGGTAAAGGTATGGTTATTGTCAATATTAAGTTGAATTATAAACGAGCTTAAAATAATTACAATTTTATTGGACTACAATATTTATAAAAGCATAATTTTTTATATAATAATGAAAGTGCACAAGATTTCCTCATTAATCACTGTCTTGTTTATTTACAAAGATCTAATATTACGTGATATACAGTATGAAGCTAAAAATTTTAATTATGCTCAAGAGTTTTGATATTAACATATTATCCGTCCAAAGTTTTTTAGAAAATTGCTTTTCATTTATCATGTTATATAGTAGTTAAACCATCATTATTAGCAAAGCGATGTCTTTGATCAATAAAGGGTATCTAATAATTTTATAAATATTGATCTTTTGATAACAGATTGAGATGAATTATTTTTTTAAAATTGAATTTTAAATTATTTTAACGAGAAATTTTACGGATTTAAAAATATACTTTATAATTTGAATTGGTTTTTTATCCAGTTTAATATTTGTCGACATATTTCTCCATAAACATCAAAGTTTGAAGAAAAAAAATTAATTATTCGTTGGACGGAATTTCTAGCAAAACTTAATCTAATACTTACTCTTATTAATAAACTTTTGATCAAAATTTTTTAATAAACTAAATTTTTTTCATCCAGATTTTAATAAGTGACATTAAAAAAACATTTTACGTTCTTCTAACCTCAAAATCGCAACTTCTTTTCTCATTTTCGGCTCTCAGAACGTAAAGTATAGTACGTTACTTGGACAAAAAGGCTTTTGAACGAAACTCGTTACAAACCTCGCCTTCGGCTCGGCTTGTAATCTTCTCGTTTCGTAAAAAAAGCCTATCTGTCCACGGAACGTAATGTACTATTCCTTCATACCCGTGCCGGAACTTCGCCTAAAAGTGCCTCTCGTGCGGCAGGGAACGGGCAAATTACATTCGCGTTTTTCGTTACAGTCACATGCTCAGAAGCTACTGCGCACCTCCATACTACAACAGTTTCGCTCGCTTCACTGTCTGCTGTATGTTTCGTATATATCTATATATACTCAGTATGCCTAACCTCTGTTATACATCTAACATTGTTAGACTTATGAGTATTAAAATTATCAAATACACACACATCATAATTGCACGTTTTCTTTTTTCTATGAATTATCATTTAAATATTTACTGTATATCCTATGTTACCAGCTATAGGATACACATGTTCGGTTTTCTCACATATCTTTCATATATACACAATTTTTTTTTAACGCACAATATTTTTTTCACGAGACTCAATTTTAGACACTTCAGAAATAAAAATACAAATGAAATACTAAAATATTCATGTTCTTACACGTATTTTTTTGTTTTTTTTACACGTTTTATTTATTTGAAATATTAAATAAAACGAATTATACATTTTCGATTCTTTCTTTCTTTCTGTCTTTCTCTCTCCCTTTCACGCTCTCAACATATGCTATAGTTGCTTGCGCATGCGCGCTACAACAAACTAAAGCATCAAATGACTTTTCACTCGAAGTCGTTTTCGATGTATTTTTTTACTTAAAAATGAATTTTTATCTTTTTGGGATGGCGAAGTTTCGGCCGGGCATGAAGGAAAATCGTATACGCTCCTCGGCACGAAAAAGGCTCATCATATGCGCGTGTTTTGCTTTGCTCGGCTGACGCCTCGCAAAGCAAACTTACACGCGCATGTAATGAGCCTGTTCCGTACCTCGGAACGTAATATACTATTTTTGCCTTGAAAAAATTTCAAACTGTTGTATTAGTAAAAAAATTATTAATTTAATATTATTAAGATATTACTAAGAATTAAGTAATTATGTTGCAATTATACATGTACCATATGTCGCTTGATTGTGATTAAGAGTGAAATGCAAGAATGAAATGAGTTATAAAATATTCAACGACAAAAGAAATACAATTACAGCGGTGGTTATTCAAGGTTGGAGGTTTACTGAAAATGGTTTTGTACCTTTTTAATCAATAAATTGTACTTCCGGTTAATAAAATAAAATACGTAAAATTAAGTAGATTAAGATAATCTGCTGTATAAAATTCAAAATCGCTTTTATCAAAACGAGTACACCATGTTTGTTCGTTTTAAAAATTAGATTTTACTTTAGAAAATTTTAAAGGTTGCAAATGAAAAAATTTTTCAAAATTATAAAGTTTATTAAATGTTTTCTATATGATTTAGTAAAACTTACTAAACTTCTAAGAATATTTTAGTTTCCAGGATATAAATAGTTTCTCAATAACTTTACTAAACTAATACTGAATAAAGTATAGTACTAGATAAACTGAATAAAATAATTAATAAAAGAATAAATAGAAGGAATTAATAAAAGAATAAAGGAATAAATAGGAGAATAAAATTTTTTATTGCAATAAAGTTTTTTTAAATAGCTATATTATTGTTTTTTATTAAAACTTTATTTGATTATTATTAATAATGATTACTATATTATATTGAATAGTTATATTGGTTATATTTATCTTGTAAAAATACTTTGGTAAAAATATCGTTTCTCTATTTTCCTTGGTAACTACAGTAAATCTTGCTGAATCATTTTGAAATTGGATAAGATATGTCTTAATATATTTTGAATGATTTTGTTAGATATTTAGAAATGATTGAGGATCCGTAAATAAAAAGAGCATATAGCCCATTTAAATAACATTGATTATGTGACCTTTTCATTTCTAAACCCTCAATTTAAATCTTATTTTTGTAAACTTTTATTAATGATTGCATTACAGGATTTATTTTATTTTTGTATGCCTCATTTAATTTATCTCGGACACAGATTAAATAATTATAATGTTTGCATATTCTACATTTATGAAAAAGATATTTCATCGCATTTAATTATATTTTAAATTAATTAATTTTAAATTTTAAATAAAATAAAATAGTTAAATAAATTACTAAAAAATGCTTTGAAAAGTAGATGTTTTTAAATTTATCATTAAAAGTGTTACAGATCAAAATTTCATTTCAATATTTAATATAAAAACGAGCAGAAAATGAATAACCAAATAATGAGAGTAATTCCTTCGCCTGAGGTACTATTGCTTATAGAGTTAAAGAAAGCGGTATTTTCAATTAGCTTCAATTTAAGAAGTTCAATTATTAATTATTTCTTAATTTAACCATTAGATATTTTACTGATTTAAAAATAAATATAATTATTTTAATTAAAATATTTTTTACAGGATTTTATTTTGATTTCTAAACTGTTAATTATTGTTTGGATCATGGGTGGACCATTTTTCCAATCCACATTGTTTAAATAACATTTTTTCCAACATACTTTTTCTCCATTCGTAAGATTTTTTCAAGAAAATAATAAATTAAATAAACAATACCAAATTTAATATATTTTTCCACATTTTCGCAATCTAATATCAAAGTTGACATTTTTCAATACGTAAGTATATCTCAAATATTCATGTAAATATCTGTATTATCTTTCGACTACTGTGCATATACTTTTGTCTATTTTTTTTCGTTCTGGCTTTTCCTTACACGTTGGCCCAGCTACAGGTGCTTTTTTCCTACTACTGCTTGGAATCTATTGTGTCAACCTTCTGATAAATTATTTGTGTACGCTGATCTTTCTAATACAGCTTTAAACACGTTTCATCACGATAGATGATATCTTTGATGGACGAAATACTTTTAGAAATCACATAATTTTTTTTGTTACGTAACGTTGTTTAATTTAATTTATTATTTTCTTGTATTGAATAATTTATTTTTTTAAATCATTCATTTCTTCATTTAAATTAAATTTTTTTTTTAAATTAAAATTTTTGCCTGAAAAAAGTTTTTTAATAAACGTTTTTAAATTGACGTTTTTTAAATAAAAATTTTAAATTTGACATTTTTTTAATATTAGTTTTTTAACTTCTGGTTATTAAATGAATATAACATGAAAAATGTAGTTGCACGCATCATAATTGCAGTATCAGCATTTTCCTTATTTTCCAATAAAGCTTTAACTACATTTTCCCCAACAGCTCCTACTGCATATATCAAAGCTGTTTTAGGCATCCCATCAAAAACGTATCTGATACAGCTAATATATTCGTGAAACTCATGTTACTATGAGATTTCTTTATTTTTCATTGACTCACATTATAATATAAAAATTGTTCTAACTTATCTTATTATAAATAAACAGTAAGTTCTCAAAATTTAATCCTTTCTATTTTTCAAAAATTATTTTTCTTTCTCTCCTTTTAATAAAAGTCAAAAGGGAACAAGTTAGCTCAGGTGAGCAATTAGCCATTGACTTTCAAACGCTAAGTTGAAAGTATACACCCTTACTTCGCAGGTGACACGTCAACTTCCTTATTTACAAAGGGCATAAGTTAACTTTTTGACGATTACCGAAAGGAAAAGCTATTTCCTTTTTTGAGATTTTTATTTTTTTTTCTTACATTCTCGCAATTAAAAGAGTATCAACCATTCATTGACTTTTAAACGACATTAAAAAAAACTCATTTTAAATAAATGCTTATTTTTTCAAAAAAAGGCCTTATAACAGTTAAATTGAGAGTAAAAACGTTTTATAGCGTTTTCTTCATTTTACTTTACATGTATATATCTCCTTTTTACATTTATACGGCAGGATTCTGAGCTTTTAGGTGTAAGCTTAGGCTCAAAAAGCAATTAAAAGAGCATTCTATTACAAATTATTTTTTTATTATTTATAAAAATATCTTATTATTATTATTATTATGATTTTATATTATTTTATAATTTATTAAAAAGCAAGTTTCATATTATTTAATGGGTATTATTATTTTTATTTTTTTTAATGTATATCTTATATTAGACGTATTCTACAATGGGTATATCATTATTGGACACCAACGCATATTGATATCCTAGTATATAATCTTTCTTTAGTTCGTAAATTTTTATTTAGTTTTATATCTTAAAAGAATAGGAAAATGTGTCATTGCAGATCTAAGTTTTTCTTATGACGTTTGCAAAATGAAATTTTTCTCTGAAATGATATGATTTTCGGATCTTTTATCAAATTTTTGCCCAGACCGACGAAACGCAGAGAGAAAATTGATTATGTAATGATTTTAAGTCTTATATTTTGAACTAGCGTAGTAATAGTACTGAATGTGTGAAAAATGACTCTTTTTTTAATTAAATCACGGTTAAAAATATTAACAGACAAGTTTGTTGAAAATGGTCTACAGACAAAATTGTCTGTTGCTTTAATAGACAAAATGTCCGGAAAAGAATTAAATATACATATTAAATTGCCATAATAACAGATATTCGGTAACAGACTGCATGAGCGTTTTACCGATGATGATACAAAGTTTCTAATATAGTGTTTTGTGAGTTATCTTGAAATTTTGAAATTAAATTAGGCCTATCAGGAAACTATTTTGAAAATATACCTTTAATTTTATTATTCGTTATTATCAAAACATGAATTTCAAACTAATCCATTAACAAGGTCAGCTTTTTTCCTGTCGTTTATGCATGTTTTTTTTTAACTGATATATTAATTTTTTTTGTACTTCATTTATCATAATCTAATTTATTAACATTATTTATTTTAATAAATATATAAAATAACTTAACAGTAAAAATAAAAATTTAAATTCGCCACATTTTTACTCCTATAGTACAAAGATGTTTATCTAGTAGAGGAATTAGTGTAAAATTCCAGATTGTAAAAATAATTGATAGCCGTTTCGCGGCAAAGATGTTATTAAGTAGAATCGCAATAATCCGGACAAAATAGATCACTGCCTGCAAAAAAATAAATAAAAAATGTTAAAAAGTGAATTTACTTGTAATTTGAATTCTCCGACCGTAAATTTAAGAACGCAAGTTATTCTCATAAAATGTTTTATGGATAGTGCTGACAACGGTTTTTATTTTAAATATGACAATCAGAGGCAAAGTATTGCTTTACTTTTCCACGAATATCAATTTAGAACTTATTGAATAATTTTTTTTTTGTTTGTATTAAAATTAAGTTAACTAAATGGAATTTATGGCGGTATTAAATAAACTTTTAATATTACAAAAATAACTCATTTAACTATATAAAATTAATCAAACTTGGTTAATTGAGTTCATGATTAGTTATACAAAAGTTATTCTCATTAAATAAAATATGATGAGTTGAATTTAACTTTATTTAAATAATGCAACGTGAATGAACTCTTACATTTTGAAATCAAATGCACGAAAAATTAAAAACTTTTTTGTAATTAACAGCACTAATCAAAAAGATGACAGAAAATCTTTGGGAAATAAATAAGAAAAAAAAAATTTCATTTTCATTTTATTGATTGTCAATTATTTCTTACAGAAAGAACATTGTCATTTGCAGATACGAAAATGTACTTAGAATAGACCACGAACTAAACGAATCATCAGATGAATAAAATAAAATATAATTCTAAATGAATTTTAAGATTCTTAGATAATTATTAAGTAAATAAGTTAATTTAAAATTTAAATGCATCCGTAATAAAAACTATTTTCGAGCAGAAATAAAACGCAATTCTTATTATATATGCTCGAAAATAACTTATATCATCAACATTGTTTATGTATGCTTTTATTATGCAAAAAGTTTTTGTCATTACTATACATGTCCAAATAAAAAAAATCAGACATTATGCGTAATAATCACGTAAAGATTTATTATGAAAAAATGAGAATTGAATTTTCGCATGATTTGTGTATCAATTAAATCTGTATGAAAAATGGATTTTGTTGATTATAATTTAGAATTTCACATAATTTATGTATAAATTACGCAAAAATGAAACATAACGTATGAAAATTAATAAATTATAATGCAAACTATGCATAAATTATAGAATTTATGTTCGCTCATTTCCTCATTTAATCTTAGCACAGTTTATTATGTATAATTTATGTATGATTTATTAAAATTTTACTATGTGGATTGTACATGTAATGTCGCATATGGCACATTACGTTGGCCATCAAGACCGATCACGCGTGAACGTACTTAAAAAGAAAATTTGCAGGGATTTGTAAAGGACGTTTTAAATAAGTCTAAAAACTTTATTTTATGGTATAAAAATTAAAAAAAAAAACGTAAAGTATAGTGAGCTTTTGCTAATTTACGATGTTCGTAATTATAGGAGAAGAGAATCGTAAATTAACTTGACCCTTGACTACGTGTTCTCTTTCATTACCTTTGCATATTGCATTATATACGTTTATGTTTAAATGTATAAGTTCAAAAAATAATATTTTCAAGTATAACGTAATATTTTGAAAATAAATTATTAATTGAAGAATAATAAAGATTAATGACTGATATTATGATCTAATTTAGAATAGTAACAATTTATTTTTGTTAACGCTTAAAAGCTTATTTTCGCATTCAACGTTACATCCGAAAGTTTCGTTAGTAATCGAAGAATGGTAAATTAATTTTGCCCGGGGGTATGCGGTTAACGTAAAAGTTGAGTAGTATTGTATTGTGCGAAAAAAGATAAAGTATATAAAGTAGCATTAATATAACTTGAAATTCAAAATTGTAAAAACAAAACGCTTCTCAGAACTGCTGTTATTTGCCGCAAAATATTATAAACGTTAAGTTTTCTCTTCATCATTTGCCAATCAATAAAAAAAAATAAAATAATGTAAATTATGTTGCGATTCCAAGTAAGTCTTTACTTACTAGTGTTTTTAATAAAAAATAAAATCATTAAATTCAAGCAATTAATTATAAGATTCATCCACAACATTATATCAATGTTTTAATTTTCATATGTATAAATATTACATATAAGTGTTTATTAACCATTAATAATTTTTAAATATTATATATAAAATTTGGTTTTTTAAATTATAAACTTTTGATAATATTTAACCTTAGAATTCAACTTTTTTGATGCATTGTCAATAAATATTGAAATGTAACATATTTGCTATATTTAATGTATCAAAAAAAAGGAGGAGTCCCACGAACACATATCAAAAAGGGGAATGTACAAAACTATTACTAATGTTACATTTAGTAAAAATATGAAAATTAAAAAAAGAATCATTGTGAGAAAATAAAGGGAAATGTAAGAAAATAAATGATAAAAATTACACTAAGTGAAAAAATCAAGATTTCGTCAGACGATTTGGAACAAATATAATAATTAACTTTTATTTTGATTCTTTAATACAAACTTAATTAATATAGCTTATATTTTGTATATCTTTTTAAATTTCTTGATGATCAAAAGATAAAAACTTTTTTATACTAAAGCTTTGATTTGAGTATACACTACTATAATATTACTTAACCTTTACTATAATATTACCGTACAATATAGTTTAATACGACTACTATTATAAAAAAAAACTTCATAAGCAGGTGGACCAAAAAAACAGTAGCACATACCATGTTACCAACTAAATTCTAAAAGTTGACTTTACCAAAAAAAAGTATGTTTCTATATAAATAATTATTACCATAAAAATCTAGTGGAAAATATTATCTAGAAGATAAAAATTTGTCATATTAATTAGCAAATACCGGTTTAAATAATTAAATTTCTTTACTGCATAGTTATGTAAATTAATTGAATTCATATACTGTTACTATAATATAGTCATGAGTACTATATTTTATGGTTTTTCTCATTAATTCATTTTTACTATAACATGCAGTAATTTTCAATAAAAAGATTTTTCTTACAAGGAGAGTACCCGACCTTCGGGAAACGGATTTGGCTAAAACCTCAGGATATGATTTTTTGATGAAAAAAAATGAACCCGTGTTTTTTCTTTTCTTTGAATAGGCCCCATAAACGGAGATATAGGCATTTTTTCGAAAATATAATGAAAAAGAGCTTTTATAAGATCTTGAATAACCAAACAACTAAGACTCTCACAAAAAAATGTATAAAAAATAAAATAAAGTACAGATTAAATTCTTTAATTAAAGCTTTGTTGCATTGAAAAAGCTGGTGTGGTTCAAAAGTTACAGGTGATTAAAATATGCTAATGAAATAGCGTAAAAAATTGATGATACGTTACACGCTAAAAATATTAATAAATATGTAGTAATTTTCAATTATGCACAACTTTTGAACCACACAAGGTTTTTTAATGCAACAAAGCTTAAATTAAAGCATTTAATCTCTACTTTATTTTATTTTCATACATTTTTTTGTAAGAGTCTTAGTTGTTTGTTTATTCAAGATCTTATAAATGCTCCTTTTTATTATATTTTCGAAAAATGCCTATATCTCCGTCTATGGGACCTATTCAAAGAAAAGAAAAAACACGGGTTCATTTTTTTTATCAAAAAATCATATCCCGCAGTTTCAGCCAAATCCGTTTCCCGAAGGTCGGGTACTCTCCTTGTTAGTATACGCAAATCGAATATAATTAATACTGAAAATAATTATTATAAAAAATTCTTACAGAAATGCTTTGTGTTATAGAAACCAATACTTTTAACCAAATTCAGAATGCCAATAATCTAAATCAAGTTTTCAAATTTTACGTCAAAAAATTACTTTTTTCATGGTTATGTTTCGTTTTTCACTTTATTTAATAGAACAGTTTAATCAATTGTTATATTTCTATATATTGATTACTAACATTGTCCTTGTTCATAATTAACTATCATTTTTAACTTTTGTATATATGATTTTTAATAACAAATGACATATTGCTTCATAATTCTTGATAAGATATAATGACTCACTAATTCTATAATATGAGTACACCTCAAAAAACCGCTTCCACATGCATCTATTAGTCCAACATCCATTGCAAATGCATCCTTACTTATAATGTATCATAACAACTTTGTACTTAACTACGGCATTGACGCGTATTATCTAAATTTTCTGTTGATGGAATTAATGGAGTTTTGTTAACTTTAGATCACTGCACGTAATAAATTATAAGTAAATTTAATGCGCTTTTGTATACTTCATACATAAAAATTAAAAACCAAAAACCATAAAAAATCGCGAGTTCCAATCTAAAAAAGTTGAAATATCAATCTATTATACATAAAAAATAAAACTATTTTTAAAAAATTTTTTTCGTCTATTTTAAAATTTGTGTCATTTTGTCAAAAATTGTTGGAGGTTAAAAATTCAAAAAAGATGTAAAAGCTACAATACTCTACTTAAAAATGAGAGATTAAAAGTTACTATACGTCTATTTTTAAAAGTATTATGCTTATTCATGTTAAAAAATGCATTTTTTTTTCAACAGGTGATATCTCGAAAAGGATGCTTCAGAAAAAAAAACTTCAGAGGAAAAAAAGTTATGTTTTTTAGTAAGGAATCTAATTTTGAAGTTTAAATACAAATGAATAATTTTTTTTCTTCCATGTTTTCGTAATGCTTAAATTTGAGAAACGAAGAAAATAAAAAAAAATTAGCCCTACGAAAACAATTTAAAAAAAACGCTTTTATTAAAAAACAAAAAATAAAAAAATAAAAAGTTCAATAATTCAAATGTATAATTACATTATAAGTTATGTTTCTGCCTAATATTTTATTAAAATTTTACAATAAAGCGTGGAAAATATTGAAAGAATAATTAGAATCATATTCTCCACACTTTTATATAAAATTTCAATAAAATATTAGGCAGAAACATAATTTATAATGTAATTATACATTTGAATTATTTAACTTTTTATTTTTTTATTTTTCTTTTTAGTGAATTTTTTAAATTGTTGTTAATTTAAATATAAGTATACAAATGTGCGCGCAAGTACGTTCACGTTTGTATACTTATTTATGCATAAGCGTATAAATGTATGTAAACATATTTATGTAGAACGCACACACATATGTGTACATTTTCTTAGTAAAGCTTATATTAGACTTTATGCTGAGAATTACGAATAACCGCACAAAGAGGAAAGGGCGATTAATCGCATAGCGCTGATAATATAATATTGTTTGCACAATATGTTTGAATATAAATAATTTTTATAACAAATTACAAAATCATCTATTGTCATCCAAAATACACATACTGTAAAAATTTGAGCTTCCTATGTCTTTTGAAAGTACCTTAATTTTCAAGTACAAGATTTGAGGATATATTCAGACATAGTCAAGTTAAATAAAAGCGTTTAAAACAAATAATTTTTTATTTGTATTTAAACTTCAAAATTAGATTTCTTACTAAAAAACATTTTTTTTCTCTCTGAAGTTTTTTTTTCTAAAGCATTTTTTTTCATATAAATGACCATAATTCTTTTAAAAATCGACTTATGGTAGCTTTTAACTTCCCATTTTTAAGTAGAGCATTGTAGCTTTTACCTCGTTTTTGAACTTCTAATCTTCGATAATTTTTAACAAAATGGCACAAATTTTAAAATGGACGAAAAAAATTTTTTTTAAATAGTTTTATTTTTTATATATAAAAGATTGATATTTCAACTTTTTTTAGATCGGAACTCGCATTTTTTATGGTAAATTTAGTCTAGACTTTGAATCCTTGTTGGAATTTTTCAGATTCGTTCATTTTTCGCAAAGATATAAAACTTTGAATTCTCACCAATTTGTACTTAGGTGGCCAAATTTTTGTGAGTGACAGTGTATGTCGTCGGGTTGGCAGAATAAAGATACACGTCATTTTTCGTTTGGAAAAAGGCACACCTCCATTTGATTTAACATAGAGGTGTCTCCTTTTCCAAACGAAAAACGACGTGTATCCTTGTTCCGCCAACCCTACGATGTGTATATATTTTGCATCTTTAAATTAAATTATATAATACATACAAATACATGGAATGTTTCATAGTTTATCATAAATAAATCTTTATTCAAATCGTCAACCCAGTTAAAAAAATAGTTTATCTTAGCTAAACAAAGAAAAGCTAATCATTGATCAACATATTATGCGTACCTACATTTTATTAAAAAGATTATGATAATTTTTCATATTTTCCATAAAGTTACGTCTTAAAGTTACTAATCTTTAGTTTCATTTTATTCATTTATTTGATCAGTAAACCCAAATTATTTTTTATATTTTTGTAAAGTTCTAAGTTTCTTTATAAATTTGTTGTACAGGCACTTAATTATTTCATATAAAATTTCTATTTACCATAATTTAATCTTCTTTAGTTAAATAAGTTTCGATTTTTTTATCTTCTAAGCAGATGTGTAAGTCATCTTTACTCGCAACATTCTTTATCATGCGGTTTTTAATTAAAACTAGTATTATTAATTGCTTCATTTTCATTAATTTATATCTTACATTCATTATTTTTTTTTGTTTGTTTAATCTTTAATTTTTAATTATAATAATAAAATTAAGGTCAAGCCAATATACATATAATTTTAAATAAATCTCATAATCATTAATCTGATTACGCTAATTCTTGTTATTTGTTCATTGATCAATTCACTTATCGTAAGATCAAACATTATAGAACTTTTTTTTGTTTTTTTACGAATTAATCAAAAAACCGTATCTGTTGCTTGGCCATATTTACCACGCTTAAATTATAACAAAACAAAACAAAAAAACCATATGACTTATTTTAATTTGAAAAATATTTAATAAATGTATTCAAGGAGATGAATATAATATGACAACGACCCAAAAAATATATTTTGTTGCATTGAATGCTAAATAAATTCATAATATAAATGAAAATTTTTAAATAATATTTATTTAAATATAATTTTATTATATAAATGATAAAATAATTATTAATTTGAGTCCTTTAATTTTCAGATTATGTGAAGAGGAAATGTTTGTTTTACTTGGAACCTGTTGAGTTTATAAATATAGTGACTTTTATATATGAGGTATTACGTAGTTTTAAACCAATCACAAAAAAAAATTAAATTAATAAACCTCATTTATGAATGTATTATTTTTTAATATATTAATAAAAAACTTGTTTAGACTCTTATTTTGTTTTCTTTTTTTGTGACATTTATAATTGTTTATTATTTTATATTTTGTTTATTTTTATTATGAACTGCTATTGAATTAGAGTGGTCATTATAAAATATTTAATGAACTTTTTAGTATTATTGTATATTTGTAACTATATGGTATTTAAACTTCATTTGTTTGAATACTCCACAAAATCCTCTCTTAAAAAATTGATGGCGAGAATTTCTCATCACGATAAGACAGTTTTGATTGGTAAAAATAAAAAAGTGACGAAAATTTGAAATTAATATTAAAATTTTGAAATTACGGGCACGCGGAGCGCGCTTACAATTTCTCGTATTATAAAAAATACAAAAAATCCATCACCGATAAATTCTCACATGATTTCAATTTAACAATTATTTAAACAACAGCCAGATTAAGAAAATACTATATATTTAATTGAAAATTTAAATTTAAAAACCATAAAAAAAATTATTATTTATTTCTTAATTTAAAAATGAATTTAAATAAACGAGTAAATAAATTCTGCAGCATTCTATTTCGTTGAAAAATTTATTTAATACATAATAAAATACAATAATTAAGTCTCTGCTTTAAAAGCTGTGCTTTTATGAATTTATCAATGACGAAATAACTGTTTATGTAAATAAAATTAATATATGTATGTGTATTAAGCCGGATATAATATTAAATCGATTTTAATTAATTAATATTTACAAGACTTTTGAATAAATTAAAAGTATAATATCAGTTTTAGCTGCAATAAAATGTATTACAAACAGTAATTTTCCAATTTTCAATACAAGAAACAAAGAACACGGTAGCAGTGTGGAAAAAGCTTTAAAAGACAAAAGATATCACACATTTGTATAAATTATTAATAATCAAATTTAGAGAATAAAAATAATCGTATCGAATGTATTTTTAAAAAACAATTTATATATGTATTTTTCATAGAATTATCAATCTGTTTTTAGGATTCGCTGCAGAATAATCTACATAAATTTTTATAAAATTATCTATAAAAGTCTCAACAGAGTTTTTGTCTGTACATAATTTCTTATAGAATTTCCTACAAGTTTCTCTAGGAAAGATCTTTTTGAATTTAAAAAAAAATTGCCTGAAGTAAATTTTGTAGTATCTCCCTCTGGTATTATTGAATTTTTCAAACAGCACCGGAATAAAGACTAAGAGACCAATTGAAATAATACTTATCTGTCTTTAAAGTAGAAGGTTCAAATTACCAGTAGATAATAGTTTAAGTTCCAGTTTCTTAAATTTAATGCTTCATATTTCATATAAAAAATGACCAATTAGGGTTAATATTTAACGAGAATTAGAAATGCGGTTTCAAAATTTTTAATATATTTTTAAATCTAATTTTCAATTGCGCTTAGCGAAAATAATTGATAAAAGTTTTTGTTACAATTTTTTATTGAACTCTAATGTCGTTTTCGTACGAAATTCAAAAGCATGTACTTTTTTTATTGCAATACATTTTTATTTTAATTTTGCCTAGAAACATTTTACGTTCTGCATGGAAAATTTTTTCCCCTTCTATACAACGTAGTTTATTTGAGGTCAAGATTAAGAAAACAACTTCCTTTTTTTTATTTTATCAATATATTTTTCGAATTTGTACTTAATTTGCTCAGAATAATTTTTACATATTACATAATGCTCATAGCGAGGCTCATAGTGTATCCAAGATTAGGTCACTAAGATGTAACTATAATCCATAGTGAAAGCGATGTGCAAGTGCAAGTGTAAAAACGAGACTGATTTACGATGAACCCAAATTCATGACGCATAGATTCACAACTGAAAGTGGTTTAGCTTTGGAAATGTGTTCGTATTCATGTTATTTATATCGATGTAATTGATGTTTCTTACGAATAATTATTTTGAAAGTTCTTTAGAGTTAGTTATTGCTGAAACAACCAAAGTTCACTATCTATTTTATATTAATTCTTCAAATTTTTTCATCGCACAATGATTACATTATTTTTTATGGAAATAATAAAAATATGGCTCGTGAAAAAACGAGATATTATAGGCACAATTATCATCATAAATTATGTACAAAAACTTTAATTAATAAATGTTATAAATATTTATGACCGTATTTTATTGTGTTTAATAAATTACTTATTGCATCAGTAAAAATCAATTTTTAAATTTCACTTGATAAATAAATTTTTATAGAATCAGTTGTTATGGAATCTGTTATAATAATCAATATCTAGATAATAAATGTCTACTATTTTCCACGACAGAATAAAAATTGTATAATAGTAATTTTTTATACTTAATTTAATCAAATGTCAATTTCATACTATTATTTAATTTCGAGATGTTTTAGAAAAAGATTAAAATCACGGGCACAATCTTCGTAGTTTCAACTCTTACACTGAAAAAAATAGAATCTAGGAGTAAGAGGAAAAATCTATTTGATTCTTAGTTCTTGAATCAAATAGAAATCTAGTTTTACCTAATAATTATAATCAAGATGAATATTTATCATATTAAACTTTAGTTGCTTCAAAAATATTTCTGCTAGGTGGTAGCAGAATATCTATTAGAAGGAAGTCGATATCATTGAAGCAGATTTTCCTCTAGAGTCAAGCGGAATTCTACTATGGCTTAAAACAAAACGAAAATCTTCTACCACCAAGCGGATTCTCATTGGTTCTAGATTCTATTTTTTTCAGTGTAGAAATCCTTGAATAGCCTCTTTTTCTATGCTATTCCATCACCACATTTTCTTTTGTTAAAAATATCTTTGTCTATAACTTATTTAAGTCACTTTTTTTACATACCTTTACTCTCGAATAAAAAGTAGTTAGTTACGGTGTATTTTAAAAAGTTTCGAATTCTGTATTTATCTAAAAAACGTAACGATTCAGTATCCGTTTGAAGAAGATATGAATCCGGAATTTGGTGAAAAAAGTACACATCCAAAAAAAATTTTTTTCCAATAAAAATTAAGTTACCCTGGTAGAAAATTTGTCTAGTTTTATCGAGGTCTCGATTATTTAACATACAAAACTAGACAGATCCAGATAGATCTAGAGTATATTTCTACCAGGGTACTGATGCTATTTGTTTCTTATAAATTTTAGAAAATATTCAGATGTATCTGTTTCTTAAGTTTATATAGCAGGTTTAAAATTTCACTCATGTATGTATATACGTATTGTACACAATATAAACTAAAATTTATAAATGAAAATTTATAAACGAATTCAAAATAAATTTTGAAATCTTCATTATTTATGATGTTTAAATATACATAAAAATCTAATCTTACATTTTATCGGTTTATTTTACTTTAATGCATTAACAATTAATAAATTCGTATGTAGTAAATTTTTATCATAAATTTGGTATAAAATAAAATTAATAGTAATTTAATTTTCACAAAAAAATAGTATGTAAGCATTATTTTGAAACAAATGCTGAACTGACAACTTTTATTCAGGACGCTGAATTGGTACCTTTTTCAAATGAACACTGAATTGACCATCATTAATTAGAAAACGAGGATGTAGAAAGACAAAGCTTTCATTTAAAGAAGAAAACTATATATTAAATAAAGATGTGTAATTATAAATCAAATAAGTGTCAAAAACTTCAACCAAAAAAGAAAAGGTTAAATTACTTTTAATTGACAGATACCAATTAGTAACACTCATTCGGGATATATTTTATTTTGAACACTTTTTAAAAAGATTTTTTTTTATTTTTCAATCACCAGCTATGTATTATATATTTTATACAATGATGGGTTTTTTAACTAAAAATGTATAATGTAAGAAGAACTGGCATTTTGTGTTTAGTATTAATAATAAGAATCAAAATGCTTAATTTGACAATAATAATGTTAATGATTAAATTTGAAAAAAATCATATAATATTATATGGCTGTTACCGTGTGGCTTTTGTAAAATTTTTTATCGAAAAATGTTTTATATTAATTCCAAACTAAATATGAACAATATTGCTGTGTTAACTTTTTTCTTTTTTTACATTTTTTATTTTTATAATAATTTCGAATAACTTTATTTTATATGATTTAAAATATTAGTTATATACGTAACTTGGGAGTACGAAGGATGAATACAGGCGAGACTAAAGTGTTTGTCGCTTGAGTAGCAGTTGGTCGAGACTGACTGCTGCTCAAGCGACAAGCACTTTAGTCAAGCCTGGATTCAGAATCCTTCGTACTCCCAAGTTACGTAGATAAGTTTATGTCGTTGGTAGGCCGTATGAGGAACTATAAAAATGATTTTTTTAAATTAATGATATATGTTTTATAAAAAAAAAGTAAATAATATAATTATTTACTTATTTATTTTACTTATTAACTGTTTAACTTTGAAAATTTGTTTAAACAAAACATTCTGTAAAGTTAAGATTTTATATAAATTTGTATAAGCATTGACATATATAACGACATTCTTTTGTTTTCACTAACCTACGAATCGATGTCACTCGCGTCATATACGGTCATGCTGTGTGATATCTCGATCTGTCAATACTCCCTTAGGAGAGTAGATCTGTCAATACTCCCTAAGGGCGTATTGACAGAGAGAATATCGTCGAGATATTAGCATGAATGTATGCAATGCCTATACAAATTTAGCGTGGTCTATAGGTATTCCACCGAATACGGCCTACGACGACATAAATGTTATATACGTCTTAAAATTAGACATTATAGTATGGTTGAGTATAAAAAATGAATATTATAATTTTTCCGCGGAGATCTAACATCAAAAATTTTTTTCTATTTATTATTATCGTAGTGGTAATTTTTTCGTTCTCTTTTTACTTTATGTTCATATCCATTGTTTTATTTATATTCTTTTTTTCAGGATCTGCTATTTTTTTCTCTTTCCCAGGACGTTCGAAATAATCCCTCTTCCAACATGTTGCTGTATATTTCCTCTCTTGCATAATTCATCAAACGTATACGACAAGTCTCGCAGTAGCTGCGCTTGGGGTATCGTCGAATCAAACAAAAAAAAATATATATATATAAACTACAGAAGATATACAAGGTTAGATATGATAGACTTAGGGATGGATTTTAATCTGATGCTCAAAACTTTTTCTCTTTAATCCTCTACGCAGTGGGGTGGTAGCTGACTATATGAGTATATCGTATTATGAGTTGATTTTGATGTGATGAAAAAACGGGAAAACTAAATATAGCTCGCATACAATAATGAGTTTTGGCACTTCAACTCTCTTTCACGGTATTATGTATATCTGTCTGTTTTGCAACTCTCATGTTCTTGTTCGATAAATTTTTTTTTTTGCTTCATTTGAATTTCAAATGCGACATTAATATTGTCTGCGTGAATCATCGTTAAATTTCAACCCCGAAATCGTGGTTGTCGGTCATATTGACGCCTGTTTATCAGGACAACGAGTTCATTAATTGAAGAACTTTTATCTTTCACCGAAACAATCAATGTGAATTTTTGCTAAATGCAAGAGAAGAGGTACAAATTTAAAGCTGTGATTTCCTTTATCAAGTGCCGTTTAAAACGCGAATAATGGTATTATTTACTATATTGAATTATTTGTAGTGTCGTTTTAATTTATTTCATCTATCATTCAAGAAAGTTAAAAAATTGTCAAGACAATGAACAAATGCTTTCATTGTTATTATCAAAATTTTTAATATTTTTGAGAGTTTTTATGTGTTATAATCATTAAACAAAATTCAATTTAGAATATTGACTTATTTGTACAGTCATTTTAATTTACTTGATCTATTATTTAGGAGAGTTTAAAACTTTTTAAATATTAGTTTGAAAACTAGAAAAAAAACTTTCAGTGTTATTATATTTATGTATATTAAAACTTTGAATATTTTGGAGGGGTTTTTATGTGACCTAATAACTATTGAAGAAAAAAGAATTTTTTTTAATTTTTCAAGTATAGGTTTAATTTACAGATCAAATACAAGAAAATTTTTAACACAAAAAGTAAGTTCCTACGCAATCAAACATCAAGCTTTAAGCCACACCTTGTCGTAGGCGCGTATAAGTTCTCGACCCATATTTTTTTTGTGAACTAGTGCGCGCGCGCTTACACCCTACTTCCTCATTCACTTTTCTTGTACCTTTTTTTTTTCTTTTCTTTCTTCATTGACTAAGTGTACTGCTCTTTTTTTCTCTCGCTTTATTTTCTTTCTTTTTTTTTATGTTGCTGCTTTCTACTTCGCTATATTTTTCTGTTATGTTATTTCTGTAAAAAACAGAAAAAGAAATCGCGAAAGAAATTTTAAGACTGAGAAAAGGGAGAAGATTGATATTCAGTTGACGCATTCCCGTTACTCTTATACTTTGTTTAGAAATCCCTTACTCGTCCCTTTTTTCCTTATTACGAACCTTGCTCTGATTATCATTCTAGCATATTAAAAAGTTGTAGGTTTCTTTGGCTTCTTTATAAGTTATATAAGAAATATAAAAGTCTGAGAAAAGTTATAATACACATATAGACTTAAAAACAACTCACCTACTCATCTGCCAAGATGCGTAGAGGCATGGAGTTATCAGTGCTGGTAGGAAAGCTACCCATACAAAAATTACGTACGTCATGCCGAAATGATGGGTATTCTCATAAGTTTCCGTAACCGCTAATCTCGCTAATCTGAAAGAAGAAAATAAGTAAACGTGTTTATTCCACAACGGCTCACAATATAATGAAATATAATTCTGATATAAATGTATATGAAAAAAAATTAAACTTGTAGTTTTAACATGAAAAAATTTCATGAGATTTTTTATTAATATTGTTCGAGATATTAAAAATAATATCACTTATTTTTTTACAATTTGTATAATTGGTAATATAATATTATCGGTAAATAATAGTTGGATGTTTATTTCTAAGTGAAATAATTTTGTAGTGATTTTTCTCATATATTCTTTATAAAAAAGATACAGAAACTTTCGTTTGAAACGATCATGATTAGAAAGTTTTATCTTCATTTTTTAATATTTGTTATTTTTACGTTTATGCTCACTCAAGCATATTTGATCCAGCCATGTTTTTGCGAAATCGTCATGTTTCTTTTTATTGAAAAATTTGTATAAAAATTCATCAATAAAATATATATTTATATATATATATATACACTCATTATTTATACGGTTGTAAACACTAAAGCTTTAATTGCTATAATCATGAAAAATTTCTGGTATCTTTATATTTAAACAGTCACTTTGACTGTATAAAGGTTATGGATGTTTAAATATAAAGATATTAGAAATTTTTCATGATTATAGTGATCAAAGTTTTCGTGTTTACAACCACATCAGTCGACTATAGATGTTAGCTATGCTAACAATCATACTGAAAAATTTTGTTCGTCCAAAATCTAACTAATTTTTTCAGTTGCTACGACCAAAGATCTGAATCAAATTATAGTAGTTTTTTCACATGTATTTTGAAAATTTAATAATATCAAACTAATAATACTAGAAAAATGGGTAGGTAAATATTTTTTAGTTTGTAATAGAATACAAAAAGGCGTGTAATGAAATTTATTGCGTGTTAAGAATTGAGATGAATATTGCACATAAATCAATATCACTCAACCAATTTCTAGTCAGTTTTTAATTATAATGATTAACTTAACAAATTCTGCGAATAAGTGGCAGAAGAATCTTTGTTTGAAGCTATTAAAGAAGAACTTAATATACTCTCCAGACAGTATTGTACTTGCTATTAAATGATTTATGAAATGGCCTTATCAAGACCATGAAAAAATTTTATATCAAACTTATAAGTGCATCTATTATTTCATGCAGAAAGAAAAACTCAATTTTATACTAAAGAGGCTTTACACTCTAAAGAGGAAGACTCAAAATACATGAACGAGAGCTTTTCACCGAACAAAGCAATCAATCCTTTCTATCCTTTCCTTACAACACTATGTAAGCGAGCATCCTGGCTATACAGTTCCTTTTGCCCGATTGTTGAGAGGTGTAGACTGGGGGTTAGACATCACTTTCTCCTTTTTATCTAATCATGTTGATGTGTAGGCTAGCAGTTAGGTAGCTATCCAGCTCTTTTAATATGTGTACACATTTCTGATAAAATTATGCCTGATAAAGATTCCTTGCCAACTTGTATTAGACGAAGCTTACCTTAACCCATGTATGTATCCTAGATCAAAGGTTTCCTCCCACCGATCTAGAATAATAGTGTTTATCATCTTTGTCATATATATATATATATGTTAGATTCAGCAAAGAGCTGTCCTATAGTGGTCGAAATCGCCAAAAAGCTGACCAAAATTCAATTTTTTAAAGTATTTAAAAACATCATGATGAAATTTTATATGTATTCTACACATAATGAAACATAATCAACTTTGTATTTTCCGATTTAGTAGCTACTGAGTAATTAAAGGACTGGAAACTAAAAGGGGATGTAGCCCATTTAAATAATTGTTCATGGAAAATTTTGTAACATTTTACAAATTTACATTACACTAGTAACTGTTATTACAGAGATTCCATCGGTTGCTATCGGAAACCATTAGAAATTTCAATAAGAGTTATTGATGGAACCCTTCCCTGGTAGAAAATTGAACATTAATCTGCCCAGAATATCTTAAATTTTCTGCTCAGTGGGCAGATTCTGCTGACATATTCTGCCCAGAAACCCTACGTACTGACGACGTTTTCTGGGCAGAATCTGCTAAAATCATGTTATAAGTCAAATAATATTGATTTGAGGTTATTTTTTCCTATTTCGCTACGCAGGAGAGAGAGAGAAAGAAAATCATACACATTCATTTGTTTGTTCGAGATATAATAGCTATCATTTTTTTCTTTAACCATGAAAGCTTAATATATTGCGCTTGATATTATATTTAAAGGTTTTTTTTGTTTATATAATTAATTCGGTGACTTTAAAAAAAAATTATTTTTAAAATAAGTATTTGTGATCTGTCTCAATAATTATCATTAATTGATTTAAAACATTAAAGTTTGTTTACTTAAGGTTATAAATTGATTGATGACAATCGTTCAACATAATTTTCTGGGCAGAAGTTAGTCAAGTGAGCAGAAATTATGTTTAATTTTCTACCAGGGTTGCGATAATATTTAATTAAGTTTCCTTCTTATAAGGATAAGGATTATCTTCTAAGACTCAAAGGTAAAACACTATCTTTGCTAGTGATAATATTGATCAAAAACAGCTAATGGTAACAATTTCTTTGATAGTTCTTTTACTGACATTAAAAAATCAACCAATAAAAATTAATGGACTAACGGAATCACCTAGTAAGATTACTTTTTTTCAAAATCACAGAAAAGAATTAATAGAGAATATATTTCCATCAACTGTACATTCCTTGTCCGTAATTGTTTTTCAGGTGATGGAATATATGAAGAATTTCGTAATTCAGAACATATTTATGTTAACAAATTTAAATATATTATCTTTTTGAATACCTTTGTAGAGGAATATTAAATATATAAAATCATGTTTCACATGTTTGTAAATAATTTTAAAAAAAAGACTCTGATTGTGAAGAGAAATACGTTTAAGTTTCGCAGAATAAAAGTTAAAATAGACTATCACTAACATTTTTATAGATACTGTAAGTATATTATATCCAAATATAAATATATATATACAAATTTCTGACTTTTCACCGTTTAATTTAAATTTCGCTTCATAAAAGATAAAGTAAATTGTATGATTGGAAACGATCTTATTAATTAAATGGGATGGACGTACATTTAACCTTTAAATTGAAACGATGATAATTAAAATTGAATCAATATTTGTACTAGTTTCACTTGTATCAATTGATTTATTAAAGAACATCACTAAAATGCACGGAATACAAGGTAATAAAATAAATTGTAAAGTTAAAAAAAGTATGAACATATATGCACACGTAAAAAAGAGAAAAAAATTTTATTTGACGTAGTAACGATATATTGAATTCTTAATCCGAGTATCTTTGCACAATAAAATAGACAAAAGAAATGTAATAAACAAAAATAATAAAGCTTTCCCTCTTTTTATTTCACACACGAACGCTCAAATGTACAAAAAAAACGAAATATTAAAGAACAAAAATATTAAAGTGGATAAATCATAATTCCAAAGGATTATTTTTCTTAAGAACTCTTGAGTAAAGTTATTAAAGCATATTCTGTATGTCTAAGGTCACGCTCACTGTAAGACGTCTGCAATCAGTTTATGATATGGACTAAAAAAAGAAAAAAACCAAAGTATATGTTTGTTTTTACAGAAATATTTATATATGTTCTATGTTATGTCTTCTTATATTGTACAGTTGTATTGAAAAATTTTAACCTCATACCAACCAATACCCTCAAACTCTCTCTCAACTTTTTAAAAAAAAAGAAAATAACGTTAATTTACGGAAAAAAAATTTTTTTTGTATAAATGTAAGAAACAACTGTGAAATCTTTGACTATTATAAGTTATAACTATCAAATTCAGATTTATCTTGAGAAGCGATTTGCTCAGTTGATGTGAAATATCTCATATTTATTACAAACATTATATAGCCCGTATCATATATAACATGTGTGAAACATCAAATCGGAAAAAAGGAAGATTAAGAGAATTCAAAATGGCAATAATATAGTTGCCAGAGGGGCTTATCGCAAATATAAATCGCTGAGTCACTAAAGCTAGTGCAAGCTTTGCCTGTAAATCAGTTATTGAGTGTACTATCACTATCACACTTTTTTTTATATCTGACACTGTATATGTATTATAAATAACGTCGTTACTTTTACATTTTTTTTCCTATTAGTGTTCACATCATAGTTGAAAGTATTACATGGTTTTCCAATCAGTTTAGTTGAATCTATAGATTTTTTCCGCTTGATAAATCATAATTTTTTACCCAATATCCATTGCAGTTTGAGATTGAGTGAGCCAGATATATTTATGAGAAATACTTATCGATTCAGAATGATTGATAATACGGAAGCATTTTGTACTTTCAATTTTTCCATGCAATCATTTAACTTTTCCATTTAATTTATCATTCATTGAATCAAGATTTCTAATGCATGTAGAGACTTAATAGAATTTTGTATTTATTGTTGTTTGTTAGAAGTATATCTTCTATAGCCTTACACCACGTTTAATATTTAAGCTCATATTTTGTGAAATTTCATTGATTAAAACTGTTAAATTTTACTGATGGAATTAACGTATTTTATTTTCTTTTTGTTTTGTTAATCCATCATATATAAATATTTCTATGCTCATAAGCTTATTATTTATGAACTTTGGAGCACAATTAATTTTCAAAGTGTATTTATATTATTATTTTTCATACAAAATTTGAATATTACATAAAGTTTTATAGTTTTGAATTTTTTTATTTTATTTAGAAAAAATCTTTCAGGTAGATTTTAAAGCAATATAAACACGCTTTTTTCTTAAGGATTATGTTTTTTATATTTTTTATTCTTTTATTTAATTAACTATTAACTGTAGAATTTTAAAAATAAATCTAGTTAATTTTTTAAAGTTATCCGCTTCGTACATATCAGTTAATCAGCCATTGATGGTCAATATGAAACATGATACTAACATAAATGTATTCTGAATATACAAAAATTGCAAGTAATCATAGCTCTTGTCAAATTTTAACGAATATAAAATTAAGTATTCTAATCAAATCTCGTGAAAGTGTATAAAAATAATTAGTTGAATTATTTTAATATAATATTAATCAACATTTTAAAAATTTGCTAATAATATCGTTTTTGAATGTGGTGTGTTGTTGAAATGGATTAAGGTATACGCGCAAGGTTTGCGTCGATTACACACTTGATAGAATTCGCAGTTTAAAAAGTCAATAAAGGCAAAGTGCTAACTTATACAACTCAATGAATCTCAAACTTGATTATTGCATACACAGCAAACCGTAGTATAAACTCTCTCTAAAAATATTAAATTCTGTTTATATTATAAGAATTAAATACTATAATTTTTAAAAAATTGCTACAAACTTATATAGATAAAATATTTTTCATTTTTCACTTCCTCTTCTTGTTTTTATCCACACTTTAATACTCAAAATCGATATATTTAAAATATGAACGCTTATTATGTATTTATGTTAATATAAATTAAAAATATTCTGCGTGAATTGCTGATGTGTTTTAAGATACACACGAGGCAAATATTGACGAGAATATCTTGTAATTAAGTTTTTGTTTTAAATTTTTTGGATGAAACAAAAAGTTTATACATAAATATTTATTTTTTAATGGATGAAGTGAGCTACTAGATTAGGTAGTTAGGATTATTTTGTAGATGAATGAGTTTATGGTATTAATTGTTAAACGTAGAGAATGTCTTGTTTACGTATTTTTGGTAGACCGTACATTCCAGGGAAGGTATGGTATTTATGCTGGTTTCTGTTTCGATTCCTTGTATGAACGTTTTAGATTGTTACCTTCGGTATATTCTTTCAATTGTTTGGATACTTGTCATCCTATTTTTTTTGTTCATCATCACTATAGCATTTGATTTGTTGACTTCACTTTTTAATAATAAAAAAGAAAAAGATCGATACCATTGACGAATTATGATATCATCATTCTTCTTTTGATGTTCAAATCTAAATATAGAATATAAAGTATTATATATTATTTCGAATTTTCATCTTTATTTCTTCTATTATCATCCATGTATATGGGACATTTCATGTCAACCAGCCCCGTAAAAAAATTTTTAGTGCTCTATTTTTTACAGAATAGTTATTTAAATTCGTTTATAATTTTCATGTGGACAAGTCGTTATTTTTTATTGATATAGGGTAAATGTGCCAGTTATCGTTGCCCCAAGTATAATTGAACTATTAGAAAAATAAAAATTTAATTTATCGACGTTTTATATTGTATAAATGTTTGAAATTTTTGTAACGTGATCTATGCGTTTTTAGTGCGCGCGTTATCAAAAAGCTTAAGGATTGCATGTTTAATTCAATCATTTAAAGTATTAAAAAATGTATATTAATAATATGTAAATGCATTTTACTATAATAAAATACTTACAAATTTCGAAAAAACTTACAATTTGTGTTTTTAAATTATTTTTTATTATTTATTTATAAAATATAGTAACTGGAACAGATTTAAGCATATGATTCAATTATCGTGCACGATAACTAAACCAATTTTTTGGTATAATCTTAGTTATCGTGCCCTCTAACATGTGAGCATCGAAGAAAACATAACCTCAAAAAAAGATAAATCGACGAAAAATGCACGGTATTCGACGCTCGATATTTGGTCGAGGGCTTGCTTACTGACAAAACGCATTTAGTTGGGGGCGCGGAAACTGACACACGGTATATAGAAATCTGAAAATTGAGCAACACGGTATTTGACGCATGCATCAATTCTTAAATTTTTAATAATATTTCAAATATTTTTTTATACATAATTAATCAATCATGCTTATTAAATAAAAGATGCTTCAACGTTTATAACTGATATCAATAGTTATCGAGCATTAATAGAAAAATCTGTTTAATTTGATAAAATCTGTAAAAGGATACGTTAAACCCACGGTAACTGACACATTTACCCTATTTCTGTTTCATAAATTATGCGATTATTTAAAAATTTTTAATTATCTGATTGAAACTACTTACATTCATTCAAATATATCTCTTTTTTTAACCCTTTCTGACTCAATGTATCAAGGATTTTATTTTTTTTAAATTGTACGAAAGTTTATATAAATTTTTTGTTTATATAACATTTTTTTGAATAAATATGGATTGGATTAAAATAGGCCGTTGCCGACCTCAAACTAAAGGACTAATGCATGTGATAAAAATTGAAAAAACGCGAAAAAAATGTACCACAAAAATTGCTTAAAAATGAATATTGATCATCCTAAAATAGTTATCAGAACATTTTCTAAAGAATTAAAATTTTGGGTCTCAAAGGGTTAGTATATAGTTACGACATACTTTCTTTTATTGTGTTATTTATTCATTTATGTGTTTTGTTATATATTTTGGTAATTCGATAAATTGTATTAAGTTATTCATGTTAATTAATTTTTGGCATATTCTGATATTTGAATACGTTCTCGGTTGTTATGTTTCAAAATTTTCTTTTTGATAAAATTCGATATTTATGAAATTCAATCATAATTCTTTTTATTTTGTTTTCAAAGATTTTATTATTGTCAAATTTTGTTATTTATTTGAAAGTCTCATTGTTTGATTTTGAAATATATATTATTTTTGATAACCTATTTATTTACTTATTATAAACTATTTCGCATCTCATTGTTTTTGAAAATTTGAAATATTTTTAGTAATAATAATTTCGCTGAATTAATTTCTATTTAAAAGTGGACTTTTAAATGTAGGTGGTTTTTGCAGACTTAAAATATTAAATTTAATACCTTTTTAATTCAAAGGCACATTGTTACCGTGTAGTATTGTTTGCGAAATATTCGAGTGTTGAAATTTGGTTTTAAATATATAAATTGTTTTTTTATTAATACTATTATATTATTTAATCTTCAAATGCAGCCGAATGAAAAGTATTAATTATTTTAGGTGAAAATCGGAAAGTTTATATTAGTATATGTATAAATTTGAAATAATTTTATGATTAATAATTAATATTTTATAAAATTATTTTAAAACAAATGTGTTCAAGAAATGCAGAGATGATCGTTGTTTTAAATCAAAGTAAATTATATCATATTTTATTATAATTTTGTTCTATCTACGTACATTCACACAGTCATTTGATTTGTATATGCGCTTACATAAATATCTGTTCAAATTCCTTTATCGAATAAGTCTTCTGTTGATTATGACTGTATAAACTCACCATACAAATACACAAAGTTGTCTATCTGATTGCATTTTCCAATAGAGTGAACGTATTGGACTTTTTTATTCTGCAGTTTTTATATTACTTAATTCTCTAACATTTTCTGAACAAAAAATGATAGGGAATATACGGAAAACAAATATAAATGCATTATCAAGTAAAATTAAATTATATTATTGAATTTCCTTATAAATTGAAGCAATAGCAGCAGATTATTTTTTCACTTTTTTGTCTCTGTAGTTGCCTAGTTACATACTTTATCCTCGAGTAAGTGGATTGCTTTGCTGGCGTTTTCTTATATTATTACTACTTACGCATTTTGAATTTCAAGCTATTTTATTATTTCATATCCTTTGTTGTAGGTATTCCAAAGTCATTAGTTTACAACAACCTAATTTTTTTGTTTTGTAAGTGTGTGCATGTACCAGTTGCATGAAGCTAGAGCTGCGTTTGTTTACATAACACGCTCTCTCTTCTCGTAATTAGCTCGTTGTCTAGCTTCTATTAACGATACCTGTTTAGCTTGGTTACTGAAGATAGTATAAAATTCATTTTTTTTTCAGTAACTTTGCATTTTTTGCTAATTTTGCTTTCTCATAGAGAAAACATTGTATCGATAAAAAAATTATTTTCCTATTTTTTCATTAATTTGCAGATATTTGGACTCAGGAAGTCGAAAAAAGTGGTTTCCAGAAAGTGTTTATACGTATGTGTGTGTATTCAGTTAGCCAATCGTATCTCGAAAACTATTCGCTGGATTTGCTTTAAATTTCAAATAGAATTTATTTTTTGTCTAGCTTGGGGGGGGGGGGGGGCTATTGAGAATTGGATTTCTTAGCGTAGTTTTAATTTTATAGCATTTTGAAATTTTTGAAAAAAATGTTTGCATTCATTAAGCCAATTAGACGTTGAAAACTACTAAATAGATTTGCTTCAAATTTTACATATAATTAATTTTTTTGATCAACTAGTGCAGTAGCTATTCATTTTAAAAATTAAAAAAAAAATTGAGGTCATTGATGGCACTAGTTAAATTTTCATGTCAATTTTCATATGAATAAGAATAGTTATAAACAATCATTAAACAAATTATCGAGTAATAGAGTACTGTGTTTCTAAATTTAAAATTTTTTAAAAATTATATTTTGAATTAAGTAAATTAAAAATTTTTAATGGTTTTTAAAAAAACAAACTTTTTATTTGTATAATAAATTAAATTATAATTTAAACGATATTTGTCTATATTTAACAAATAAGATTGAATTATTACGTTAAAATTTTGCAAAATGACAATCTTGTTTATTATATGCGTTTAAAAGGAATTTTATCATGAAAAATAAAAACATTTTCTTAACAAAAAAATTGTTTTCTAAAACTGATAAAATTACATTAAAAATTTTAATATAATATTAAATAATGTAATTTTTCGATTTCAGCAGATGCAAGGTAGTATCAACGAGTAAATTAAATATTGAATATATAAAAGATATTGGGAAATATTGTTGATGAATCATTTTTAGATTGAAATCATATTAAAAAAAATACAATAAAATTACTTAAACTCAATGAGCTCCATGAGAAGGCATTGCGCCAAAGCACTTGGCAGCATTTTTTATGCGTAGAACTTTTCGTTATAAATAAGTAAATTGCTTAAGATGCTGTGAAATTTAATGTATTATTATATGTTATAAAATGTTTGAAAATAATCGTGTGATGTGCAAATTCAATATAAATACTGTGTTAAATCATGTAAAAAAGCTTATTTAGCGCCCGCTAGATCGTCCCGAATACGCGGATCGAAGGTCTGTAGTGTTATAAAAAATATATCGGCCAGTTTTAGCAATAGTAAGTGCAGTATCTTACTTTCGATAGTTTCAACTACACGGAGAGAAAACTCAAAGCATTTTACCATATTAACTCTCGAAGGTATTTTAGCATGTTTACTCTCGAAGGTATAACCTAAAAATAAGTTGGTAATGTTGCTTGAATTCGAGAGATTCGACCAAGTTGTTTACTTATAGTAAATTACTAAGAACGCGCTGCTACTGTCCCATAAGTTCGATGTTATAATACTTAGAATTCGTGGCACTATAGCAAAAGACTGTGCGAAGCAATTGTTCTATCAAGCAGTATCAAGGTTTATTTACTTGGGTGGCGCTGCGACAAAGTCATCGCGTTCTAGCAATACTACCTCACGATCCGAGGTACTTTACTATAAATATTCAACATACTAAAAGACTGTGAATTCTAAGTGATTCACTTCGAGTTTTAAGGTAACATAGTATCGAAATTTTATATGGTACAAAGGCATGTTAAATTCGAAGAAAAATGCTTTGACTTTTCCCCCATGTACATGTGTGATGAATTTCAAGATAATCTATCAAGCGTAACAGAAACAGTTATTTTTTAAATTTCCCAAAATTTGTTATAAAGGATTTGGGCCCTTTTTGCATGCGTCGTTTCTAATATTAATGACATTATTCTTACGATTTTGCAATTTTCATCATACGCTCATCGCGAGGATGGCATTCGCAAAGTGTTATATTTAAGGCTTCATCAATTATTGGCGAATATCTTGTGACGCTGTTCAATTACTCTTTTGCACGGGGTGTCTTTCCTGGTTATTGGAAGCGAGTACGTATTAAAGAAGTACTCAGCACCTAAATCGCTTAAAGACCTTAGACGGGTTGATATTTTATGTTTTCTTTCAAAGGTTCTTGAAAAGATAGCTCATGATCAAACGCGAGAGTATACCGAGGCAAATAAAATATTGGATAACGAGCAAATAGGTTTTTAGAAAAATCACTCGACACAGACAGCTGTACTTATAGATGATATAAGGACGGGATTATACAAAAAAAAATTAAAAAATAAATATTTTGAGAAATAAAAAAAAATACATTTAAAATAAAATACACGCCCAAAAACGCAAGGCTACAGCGGAGCTCTCTTTTTTTTCTCTTCTAATCGTGAAGAGAGCTCCGCTGTAGCCTTGCGTTTTTGGGCGTGTATTTTATTTTAAATGTATTTTTTTTTATTTTCCAAATTATTTATTTTTTTTATTTTTCCCTCACGTATTTTTTTTCATTATTTTTTTTAACGCTTGGTTCCTACGCTTTATACAAAGCTTCGCTTCTTTCGGACGTCCCTAGACGACACTGTTGTTTTTTTATGTCCTTCAAGTAGTAAAAATGTTAAAATAATTTGAATACTGTAATTTTTGCATGATAAGATTTATTAATTAATTTTACCCATATGGAAATAATTCCTGTGAATAACTGTAAATAATAGTAAATAATCGTAAATAACTGTTAAAAAATGTCAGAATTGAGACATAAATAATAGTTATTTACAGTTATTTACTATTATTTATCATTAATTACTATTATTTATAGTTACTTATAGTTACTTACAGTTATTTACAGTTATTTACAATTATTTGCAATTATTTACAATTATTTACAGTTTTTTTATAGTTATTTACAATTATTCATAATTATTTACAGTTATTTACATTTTCAAAAATTTTTTGAATTAGTGAATAATTTAATGTTATTAATAATTAGTTACAATTATTTATAGTTATTTACAATTATTTACAATTTTTCACAGTTATTCATAATTATTTACAGTTATTCACATTTTCAAAAATTTTCGCATATATATAAAAAAAATAGAATAAATTTGTGAAAATATTCGAAAATGTAAATAACTGCAAATAACTGTGAAAAACTATTAATAATCGTAAATAATTGTAAAATAAAGTGAATAAATGTAAATAACTGTAAATAAATATAAATAACTGTAAATAAGTGTAAATAACAGTAAATAATTGTAAATAATTGTAAATAACTGTTATTTATGTCTCGATTCTCACATTTTTTAACGCTTATTTATAGTTATTTACATTTATTTATAGTTATTAATAGTTATTTACAATTATTTCCAGAAATTTTTTCCATATGGGTATGTACAAAGTTTTAACATACAATAATAGAATCATTCATAAATTTATATGTTCATCAGAAGTACATTCAGTAATTTTTACACTACTATTCTCATTTTTATATTGTACCAAAGTATCTATTGGTTGATGGTAAATAAATTATGGTACAAATGTTTTCAATTCTATTCTTATAGAATTACAATTTACACGATTTATTAACAATCGACAAAAAGCGGGATAAACGAAACAGCACATCGCAACGGATATTCAAGAGAAAGAGATAGAAAGTGATGACTGATATAAGTGAGAGAGAAACAGAAGGCCACGCACACTGAGTTAGGGAGAGGTGGGGATGGGAGGCAGTGTGCACATACATTGAGAGAAAGATTTCATAACTGTTAACTTAGTATATTAACTATTAAAGTATATATTGTAGATTCTGATTAAATATACAAATCTTAATAGTTGAAATCAAATATTAATAGTTAAGATATTATATTCTTTCTAAAGATACGTAAAGTTTTATAGTAAATATATGAAGTTATTAGATTGGGATTAACAAAATTTATGAAGTGCCTCGTACTATAGCTACATACTTAGGATAAAAAGATTCACAAAATTATACTGGTCATTGTTATAGACGAACAGCAGCAACACTTCTTGCTAACTAAGGTGCAGACCTTTCTAAAGTGAAGCAATTAGGAGCCAGGATATCGGACAAAGTGTGTTTTAGTTATGTTGAAAATTCTCTCCATAATAAAGAAAAAATTGTTAACGGCGTGACTCATTACGCTAGAAACTATACTCAATTTAAACACACAGTCCTATGATATAGGACTGTGTGTTTTAGTGCAGGTTTTAAGTTGCATGAGTGCAGTAATTACAAAAATTTGTATTCTGTTGAGAAAGTATTTGTGAAAGGGATCAATGAGTGAAGTAATAAGAAGGATATATAAGAGGTCAGATAGGGAAGAGTTAGCATGAGAAAGAGAGATAGAAGTTTTGAGGTTAAGTATAAAAATACTAAGTATGAAAGAGAGAGAGTAGATAGAGGGAGAAGAGAATTAAGAGAAACCTGGACGAAGGGGGATACGTGATTAGAAGAAAGGAGGAAAAAGAAGTGTTATAAATTCCAGAGTAGAAGAAAAAAAGAAAAAAGAAAAATAACATTGTGGTTAAAAGAGAAAACACTGTGGAAATAGACAACAAAGAAAAGATGGAGAAGTGGTTAGCAGACAAGATAGGGGTGGGCGGAAAAATTAGAAAAGTATGGAAGATAAAGGAGAAGGAGTATTTCGTAGTGGTGCAATGCACGGACTGGACGAGTAAACAGGAGATTATGAGACGCAAGAACAAACTGAAATGAACTACAATTTTTGTGGATCACGACCTGACATGGTGGCAAAGGAAGAACAAATATGTAATTCAAAAAAGGCTTAAGCGTTAAAAAAGAAGGAAAGAAGTAAAAAATCTTTTATAACAATAGAAAAAGGTGAAGAGAAATGATACTGAAATGAGAAAATTGAGAAATGGTTTCGAAAAGAAATGGAGCAGGAAAGAAAGGAGGGCTGAGGGTGATAAAAGAAAGGGGGACAATAGAACAAAAGGAGTAGGATGTAAAAAAGAAGTAAAATGCTTGACATAGAATATTGCAGGTTTGATGAAAAAAAAAGAAAGAACTGATAAAGGAGATAGAAGGGTGGATATAATATGTATGCAGTAAACATTGATTGAGGAAAAAGAGAAAGAGCATTTTTAAAAAAATGCTAAACGAGTACGAATATGAAGTAGGGTGGGCATGGCGAGAAAAAAGAGAGGTAGACCAAAGGGAGGGTTGATTCTAGCTATAAGAAAGGATATTGGGTTTAGTTTAGAATGGGGTAGGAAAGAAGCGGATGAAGTAATATGGTATACAATCAGCAGCGGTGGAGAAAGGTTTATAGTAACTGGGGTATATATGAGAGATAGCAGATGGATATGGAGGTACTAGATAAAATAGTAGAAGGACAAAAAGATAAAGGGATTATAATGATGATAGGAGTCTGGAATGCTAGGGTAGCAAAAGAAGGAAGATTGATAGACGTTATAAATAACGATAAGGTGAAGAGATCTGAAGATAAAACACGTAATATGGATGGAAAAGAGTTAATTGATTGGCTGGAAAAGCATGGGCTATGTATTGGAAATGGTTGCATGGAAAGGGATGAGGAAGGATAGTGGACGTTTGTGGGTGGTGCAGGTGTCTGTGATTGATTACGTGATTGTTAATGAATACATGGAGCAATATATTAAGGCAATTAGAATAAGAGCGTATGAGATGTCTGACCATATGCCTATCGAATGTAGGTTAATGGCGAGAAATAGAGAAAGAAAGGAAGAGAAAAGAAGGGAAGTATCAGCATAGAGTGAGAAGGAGAATGAAATATATAGTAATAATATTAATATATAGAAGGTGTAGAGAGACTGGGATACGCTAAGGAGAAAAATTGAACAAGCCATGTGTATGAAGAAAATTGCTAAAAATAATGAAGGAGACATAGATGAGTGGTGGGATGAAGAATACAGAAAGAAAAAAATGGAGATACAGAGAAAATTAAATGAGGTTATGTTGGTGAGAAGGAGGAGCATGAGAAGGAAATTAGCAAAAAAGAGATTAGAGAGATAATTATGGGGTCAAGGAGTAATAAGGCTCCAGGATTAGATAACACACCACATGAGGTATGGATTGAAGGTGGAGAAATGGTGGTGGATAGCTTGTACAAAATTTACAACAAACTATGGAAAGGAGAAGGGTTACTGAAGGAATGGAGGGTAGGGGCAATAGCGCCAATTCATAAAAAAGGAGATAAGGATAAGGTAGAAAATTATAGGGCAATAACGCTTATGGATACTGTATACAGGATTTATGCAAAAATTGTCAAGAGAATGTTAGAAAAGCAGTTGGAGAAGAGTGAGATGTTGAATAATACGCAGTTAAGATTCAGGAAGAGGTGTGGTACATAGAAAGTGTGTATTATCTGAAGACAGTTATAGAGAAACAAATTAAAAAAGATAAAAATTTGAAAAGTGAAAAATTAAAAGAATTAGAAAAGGAAAGTGTAAAAAAAAATTAATAGCAGGGTGGAAAAGGTAAATGAAAATGTGTAGTGTTTGAAGGAAGGTTAGAAAGGTTAGAGGAGATAGGAGATGATGTTACAGAGCTGGAGGGAATCGTAAGTGATTTAGTAAAAGAAAACGAAGTAAGAAAAGCCAAGATAAAGAGATTAAGAAAGGAATTAAGAGATGAGAGAAGGATAGCAGAAGAGGATGGTGAAGAAGATGCTGATACATATGATACTGAAAGCGAATTGAGTGATAATGATAATGATAATGAGAAGAAAGAAAACAAGGAGGTTCGTAAGAGGTTTGGAGGTAAGAGTGTATGGTAAAGAAAAGATTTTGGTTTTAAAAAGAGGTGAAAAGAGTCTGAAAGAGTCAGAAGAATGGATTGCCAAAGATGTAAGTAAGTTGAACTGGTTCATAAAAGCGTTGGAGGAAAACGAGAGTGCAGAATGATTAGTATTTGAAGACGCAAAAGAGAGAAATCTGCGTCTACCTCCTCACCGCTCCTACGACGCTAATACATACGTGAAACCAAATTTAAATTCATGACTTTATAAAAGATAATTTCAACAAACAATTTTACATAATATCAATTATATTGATTAAAATTAATTATTATTACACATTTTAAGTATATTTTTAAAATCATAATTTTTTAAAATCTTTTTCGATTCATGATTCACGGAGTGTTTAGTTTTGGCTCACATATAGTTTTCGCTTTCTTTTTTTTAATTTATCATTCACGGAACACCTAGCACTTGCTTTTTTACAGTTTTCGTTTTTATTTTTTGAATTATCATTCGTGAAGTGCATAGTTTTTGTTTGTTATTGTTTTTTACTAGTACAGATTTAATATGGTGAATTTATATCACACGAGCTATAAAATAGTATAAGATACTCGTGACTTCAGTGGCCCATTATTTCACGGCATTTGGCAGCCTTGCTACGCTCGGCCGCTAATCTCACGCCGTCAAATAATGGGCCACTTATGTAACTTGTATCTTAATGTACTATTTTCTTATACGTGCTGGGTAAGTGGCCTATAGCGCATGCGTTTTCAGGGTGGTAAGTAGCTAATAGCGCGCGCCACGTGTGTTTTGTCTTTGAAGCGTGTGTTTGAGTAAAAAGCGTTAGGTTATAAAAAATAACGTCACGCAAATCCATTAATTAATGAAAAAAAGAAAATCACGATTTTGTTTGTATATGCATAAGTAGCGTCGTGCAGGCGAAGATGGTAGGAGAGAGAGAGAAAGAGAATGCTTTATCGAAAGAAAACAAGACACACAAGAACGAGTTTGCGAGTCAGTCGTACGGCAGATATGAGAAAGAGAGAGAGAGAGAGAGAGAGAGAGAGAGAGTAAGAGAATGCTATATCGAAAGGAAATAAAACACGCAAGAACGTGCACGAGTTTCTATGTAGAAGTCAGTTGCGTGCTAGCTTCTTGATGAAAGTTGTTGGCGGTGCAAAAAAATAATATTTTTATAAAATGCTTTTTTTGATTTACATATTAATTTTTGAAGTTAATACTTCTTTTGGCGCGCCTCGAAAAAATGCTGGGCCTAAACTTATGGTTTGCCGTCACGTTACATTTTCATATATGTTGCGTACGTGTGACTCTATCTGTGCGCGTATACACAAGTAAGTTAAGAATAAGAGAGGGGACACTATACCAAGCAATGTATGAGGAGAGAGAAGGCTCAACAGCGTGTCGTTGTGTGCGCGTATAAGCTTGGGTTAAAGAGAAAGAGAGAGAGAGAGTATACACAACTAAGTTGAGAATAAGAGAGGGGACACTATACCAAGCAATATATACAAGGGAGAGAGAAGGCTCAACAGCGCGGCGTCGTTATATGTGCGTGCACACACACAAGAATGGCTTATGATTTCGTTCTGTTTTGAAGGTTTGTTTGCAATGCGTGTCCACGTGTATGCTTGAAATACACGTATACAGATATCTTTTACAGACGTGCTTGCGCTTGGTAGCGTATTTTAGCGTATAGTCCATTAGACTGTTAAACACAAGTTTCATAAAATTTACTGAAGTTTATTTTCAAATTGTAGAGTTCAGTGGAGTAGTGGCTAAGGCGCGTGGCTCATATTCTCGTTGGCGCGGGATTGATTCCCCGTCTGGTCGCTTTTTCGCTGTCTCTGCCGTGGGTTGACACCACGTTAAATAATATGTCACTAACTAGGAGAGTATCACATCTCCGGATCACGGATTTTGCTCTAACTTTGAGATAGGTTTTCAGATGTCAAAACATGGAAAAAGCCAGAGTTATAGACTCCAACGCTCAATATTTCTCTAGTTGCAGGCAATTAAAGAAAATCACTAAAAAAGTTACTAGATTTTTAAACGCTTATAATTCTTGAGCATTGATAGCTAGACGCTTGTAACTGCTTTTAAACGAAAGCTATGTTCAAATCCTTTCGAAAAAGCACCTATAGCATATCAAAATATTTTTTCCTAAAGTTACAGCGTTATAAGAAATTGAGTTGAATTTCCTTTTAAAAATATTAATTAATGATAAATGTTAAAATGTAGTACAATTTTCATAACGCTGTAACTTTAGGAAAAAATATTTTGATATGCTATAGGTGCTTTTTCGAAAGGATTTGAACATAGCTTTCGTTTAAAAACAGTTACAAGCGTCTAGCTATTAATGCTAAAGAATTATAAGCGTTTAAAAATCTAGTAACTTTTTTAGTGATTTTCTTTAATTGCCTGCAACTAGAGAAATATTGAGCGTTGAGTCTATAACTCTGGCTTTTTCCATATTTTGACATCTGAAAATCTATCTCAAAGTTAGAGCAAAATCCGTGATCCGGAGATGTGATACTCTCCTAGTAAGTTACGCTAAAAAATTTGTATAAATATGCAAATGATGGAGCTTGCTCCGTAGATAATAATGAAAAAAAAAAAAAAAAAATTAATGATTAGAAAAAAATTTAAACGGAAACCGAATGGATTTTCAAAAGTTTAATATTCATATCAGATGTTTTTTCTGTTATGAGACTTTTCAATAAGTTACAAGTGATCGTCTATTGTTAAGCATGTAAACAATAAAATTTGAATCAAAATTATTCAAATAATTCAAATAATTTTTTTCAAATTTCTTCAAAAAATAAAAATTTATTTCTAGGAAAATGATAATAATATATATAATAATATGTGAAACGTAATTGTTGATAAAATTTTCACTTTTGATGTTTCAATTGTTTATAACTTTATTAAAAAGCATCAAAACAAAAAAATCATCAAAGTTAAATTTTTAATTTTTTAAAATTTTCTTCATTTTTGTTTGAATTTTTTTAGTAATTATTGAAAAATATATAATTAAACAAATTTTTTTTAATTTGAAATTTTTACAAATTTTAAATGAACAAATTGAGGATTCGGTTAAAAGAGAGTAAAAATAGAATAAAATTTTATTCACCTTAACATACTTTTTTTGATTCTTTTTTTTAATTTGAAATTTTTATAAATTTCAAAAGAGGGTAAAATTAGAATAAAATTTTATTCACCTTAACATACTTTTTCACACTCAGGGCGTGAAATTCAATTTTTGATGTCTATTCTTAGAGGCTAAAATAGCTCTTTTTTACCCAAGGGTAAAAAAGTAGTTTTCTAATAAGCGAGATTGATTTTTACTCTATTTCCAATAAGAAATTTACTTTTCGTGTCTTAGAGCTACACTGAATGGTGGATGAGTCGATGTATAAATTGAGTAATGGGTGCGTGGCTCAATGAATTCATGGGTGGATTCATGGGACGATGAAATGACGGTTCAATCGTTCGATGGGCAGATCGATAAATATGACGATGGGACGATAAATGAATATGTCGATGGGTTGATGAATCGATGGGTTTATGGACTGATGGGTGGATAGATGAATTGGTCGATGGGCCGATGGGCGGATGGATGAATTTGTCGATGGATTGATGGGTCGATGAACAGATAGATGAATATATCGATGGGTTGATGGACCGATGGGCAGATGGATGAATTTTTCGATGGGTTTATGGGCCGATGGGCAGATAGATGAATTTGTCGATGGGTTGATGGGTCGATGAGCAGATAGATGAATATGTCGATGGGTTGATGGGCCGTTGGATGGATGGATCAATTTGTTGATGGGTTGATGGAGAGATGGGTCGATAGGTTTATGGATCGATGGGTTCATGGGTAAATGGGGTAATTAGTCAATAAATCAATGGGTCGATAGGTTCAGGATTCAATAAGTTGATGGTTGTGTGACGTCTGCTTAATGGCGAGAAATTCTTTAATGAGCCTAGATATTTCTATCTAATAGCTCGTGGTGTTTTAATAAATTATACTTTCTTGGTTAGCAATCTTTTTGAGAGTATAAACAAAAAAAATAAAAATAAAATTAAGGAAAGCACTTGAAAATTCTCAAAGAGAATTTTCTATCAAATCTCTCTTTTGTGGAAATTTGACGGAATGCCAGAGTTAGAAAATAATAAAACGCTATGTAAACAACTGCTCTAATCGGCAACTGTTTACAATTATCGCTTACACAAACTGATTACAGTTGGTAAGTGATGCGCATTAATTTGTTAGTAAAAATGAAAAGGATTAAGGAAATAAAATAAACTTTTAATTATAATATTTTGACTTACTTTTAATTTTTTTATGATGAGATGAGTGTAACAAATCAATAATTTAAACTTTTTAAACAAATTGTTGAACGGTAATATTTATAAATTGCACAGTAAAAAACGAATTGTATATTTGAATAATTGTTTGAATTTGTAAAAAGTAGTGACTGACTGTCATATAAGGACTAGGCTTTTTATATCAGAAGGCCCAAGCTTGAACGAAAGCTGCCCCTCTTTATTGTATCATCTATTATTAATTAGTGGGGATTTTATTGATTTTATTTCGGTTTCTTTCTCTCTCATTCTTAAGAACGGTCAATACAATTAAAAAGAAAGTTAATAATATTTTCAATTGTTACATTTTTGCATTAAGATCGAATTCGATTCTTGCTGCAAAGTAATCTTTATCGATTGGACAGAAACATACGCATACGTACTCGCTTATATACATGGACATATTCATACTTTTAATAATCATTGCTATTTTTGTATTTAATTAAAATTGTATAGAATTTAGTTAAATTAATACTTATTATTACATTTTAAAATGTTTCATTTAAGTTCAAACTTTAAAAGAAGAGTTCATCAATAAATTTAATAAACTCATTCATCTTGATTAAATAAAATATTAATGTTTATAAAAAAAAAATGTTTTTAAAAAAAAAAAAAAAAAAACAAATAAGAATCAGAATAGGGGAGACGTTACAGTTGCATGGGTAGATGGGTCAAAGGGT
The DNA here is from genome assembly GCA_017163975.1 of Anastatus disparis. NCBI lineage: Eukaryota > Metazoa > Arthropoda > Insecta > Hymenoptera > Eupelmidae > Anastatus > Anastatus disparis. The sequence goes on from JAFFSR010000012.1 coordinate 2,188,481, forward strand.
ACGTGGTTCGGCAGGATGATAAGTCAATAGATTCATGGATCGATGGATTATCGGGTTTGATGAGTTGATCTGTCGATGGGCTGATGGGTTCATAGGCAATTTCTTTAATTTTAGATTTTTTTTAGTTATTCAATTTGACAGTCTTATTTTCACATTTTCATTTTGATTTTATCATATATTAATGCCGTTACTTTATGTATTGATATGAATATGAATTTATATTCAACACTGAAAAGGGGTTAGAACAGTGGTTGTACTCTATGGCGGCGAGTGGCGCTAGTATCGATAGCGAACATTCATTGAAGTACGAGAGAGATGCTAGTGTTTTCTAGAGGATAATGAGTGCTTTCTGCGAGGTTTTGAGTGTTCTCCGCGATGTTTTTTGTTCGAAGAAATGAGCAGGTCTTCGCTCAGAGAATAATGAGTCTTCTCTAGAGACTACTAGTTCGCATTTCGACGTGTAGGCTGACTGTATTCTAAAAATGACACCGATTGTACCGTAGAGTACAGTCACAGTTCGCTTCCCTTTTCAGTGAATGTGGCTGAATTGGACGCCCTTCGTGTATGAAAAAGTAATATGTTATCCACGGAAGTAAAGGTGTTTTTGCCCTCGTCTTTATTGTCGCCCTCGCTTCGCTCAGGCGTCAAACTTGACTCGGGCAAAAATCACCTATTTTACTCCCTTGGTTAACAATGTACTATTTTTTGATTCTTTTTGTGTGATAAGTAGAACCAGAGATAATGCTATTTGAATGAGACAGAACTACCATCATTCTACTCCATGAGTTGATAATTTGTTGTGCGTATACATATTTATTTAATATAAAATATATTTTAAAACAAAGTGTGATGGAAAATTGTTCATTCTATGAGAAGCAAGACTGTCACTGAACCAAAAGAAGTATTAACTTCTGTCGGCCAGTCCCCACGACTGCCACACCTGGTTTTTTAAATGGGGGGCTTCGCCCCTCAACCCCCCCTTTCCGCGCCTCAACATGTCACTTTCTCTCTCTTACACCCAGCACTTATGAGAAAAAATAGTATGTGAATCTCGTTCGGTTTAGTTGACTATTGCGCACGAGGGCAGGTTGGCGCACGAGCGTAGCGAGTAGCGCCAACCTGCCCTCGTGCGCAATAGTCAACTAAACCTTACTCGTTACACAATATACTATTATTTTTTTTTTTTTTTTTTTTTTTTTTTTTTTTTTTTTAGAAAAAAAGATTAATATATAAAGGATATTGTCCTCTATATGATTAACCTTTTATATATGATGAAGTCGAGGAAGTCCCCCGCCCGGCATCTGTTTAACACATTACATCAGGCTAGGACTGTCAGACCCACCATACCGAAAACTTTGACTACCGATGGATGGTCAGCCACTTTTGTAACCAACAATCAACCGATACCCAATGAGGTCGGATTTTTTAAAGAGTCGCGATATAAATGGCACATACACTTATTTTCTTTCGAAAAAAAAGTTAGAGGTACCTGGCCAGGATTCGAACCCATGCCCTCCGCGTTGAAGGCAAGAGCTCTATCCATTACGCCACCGCGCTCTCACACAATATACTATTAAATGTATTTTTTTTTTATTTCCCAAAATATTAATTTTTTTTATTTTTTCTCAAGTCTTAATTTCTTTCTCTTACATATTTTTTTCATTATTTTTTTTTAACGCTTAGTTCCTACGCTTTATACAAAGCTTCGCTTCTTTCGGGCGTCCCTAGACGGCACTATTGTTTTTTTATGTCCTTCAAATAGTAAACATGTTAAAATAATTTGAATACTCTAATTTTTGCATGATAAGATTTATTAATTAGTTTTATGTACGAAGTTTCAACATACAATAATAGAATCATTCATAAATTTGTATGCTCATCAGAAGTACATTCAGTAATTTGTACACCACTTGTGATGCATTTATTGAAAAGAATAAAAGAGAAAAATTAGCCGAAATGCACTGACTGAATTGATTATTAATTAATATAATTAAATGAATTAATCAGTTGCATTTTGTTTGTTTCGAGGTAAACAAGAAGCTTAGCGATGAGCAGACGACTTACCGCTAGAGAGAGAAAGAGAGAAAGAGGAACCTAACCTCACATCCGAACACGTGGTGAAGGAAAAAACCACAGTCACCATCAGTTTTCTTATTGTGCACTAGGAGTTGAAGCTACGGTGATGGCTGTAACATCTTAACACCAGTGCACATAACAGATCAAAGAAAAGAACACATGTTTAGGAAAAAAAAATAACCTGTGACTGTGCTCTTGTGCATCGCCATCTTATGTTCTTGATGACGACGTGCACGCCGCAGCACTGTCACCTGTACACTGACACACACACACACACACACACACACACACACACACACACACACCCGGTGTATAGGTACATGCGCACAATACACTCGCGGTACGCGATGACGAGCAAAACCGGGAAACGACGCGGAACATTTGTAACACGTGCTCGAGAGTAAAAAAGAAGTGTCGGTAAGTGACCGACTCGCGGCAGAAATCGAGTCATGCGCATGAAAAGTAAGAGATCAGCGAAAAAGGGGAGCCAGCTATAGCTTATATAGCAGGCTCGTATATACACGGTGGGCCATTTTAATCTATGCACCTGAAAAACTCAGTAAGTTCGCATCCTATCAAAAAATGACCTCTATAAAAGTTATAGGATACAAAGGGGGTCAGACAATAGTGACCTTGAATTTGACCTTCAAGCTGACCTTCAAGGTCAAATCAAGGTCAACTTGAGTTTTTTAAATGGAAACCCCTATTTTTTACACCGGAATCGGAAAGGGCGGGAAATTTTACGTCCGAATATGCTCTCAGGTCATCTGATCTCGATGACCTTAAAGGTCAGATGAAGGTCATAAATACGAAATAATCGGATGGCTATGAAAAATCTTAGGTAGGGTATTGCCGAAAAAGTAAAGGTCAACACTGAATTTCTCGTTAAAAATTACTCAAATTATGATCTTTATTTTTTCGACAACACCTTACATAAGAATGTTGACAGCTACCCAATTATTTCGTATTTATGACCTTCACCTGACCTTTGAGGTCATCGAGGTCAGATGACCTGAGAGCATATTCGGACGTAAAATTTCCCGCCCTTTCCGATTCCGGTGTAAAAAATAGGGGTTTCCATTTAAAAAACTCAAGTTGACCTTGATTTGACCTTGAAGGTCAGCTTGAAGGTCAAATTCAAGGTCACTATTGTCTGACCCCCTTTATATCCTACAACTTTTATAGAAGTCATTTTTTGATAGGATGCGAACTTACTGAGTTTTTCAGGTGCATAGATTAAAATGGCCCATCGTGTACATGGGTAAATGTAAAAATAACGGTAGAAGGAGTATATACATATGCAATTGTAAAAATATCAATCTGTGTCAGTATTTTATATGAAGATACGTGAGATCGAGAGCAAGAGTGATAGAAGATAAAAGAAATCGAGCGCTGGAGAGAAATAGTGGTACAATTATAGGCAGAATTATTAAGACTGAATATATGGAGTCTTCTAAATAGAAATTTAAATGGAGCGTGCGAGAAATAGAGGGCGCTAACATAAAAGAAGCCGCCAAAAGGAAAGGTGTTGATTGGTTAAAAGTTAACATCCTTTGTAATTAACAAATAACAATTACGGAAAGGATTAATAACCAATCAACCATTATCCTATTTATGACGTAATTGATAAAAGAAGGGATGAAGAGGAAGGAGCTCGAGAAAAGACGCGCCATCGACACTTCTCTATTGGATCTTGGTGATTACACTTGTTGGTTTTTCTGTTGCTGCTCGTTGAGCCATTTTCTTGAGTCTTGACGCCATTTTAGTAGGTTTAAAGTTCATAGAGGATTTACGCTGCCATTTGGCCATTTTGCTACCTTGCTATTTTTGCCATTTTGCCAATTTTGATATTTTCGTGAGAGCTGAGGAGTTCATTTAGAACGAGAAAAGGAGATTTTGAATTGGAGGATAAATCATTGGAGTTTTTGTATTTTTGGAGAGTAACGCTTTGTGCAGGTGAGTCCTTCATCTTAAATATTAAATACTTAAAAATTTAGAGTCAGTGCGCGTCGCCGTTTTGCTCGTCGTAATTAACGTCGGTTTCAGCCGCCATTATTAAATTCAATATTAATTTCACGGGTTTAATTTGATTTTATGTAATTATAATTAATCGGAAAGTTATTAAGTCGAGCCAGAGTTCAATCACATAACTATTTTACACTTACACAATTTTCGAGAAATTGTTGGGTAAAAAGTATGTTAAATTTAATTCAATAAATATAGAGTGAAAATTACTTCTTTTTGTATTTTATTTAACAGTGTTATTTAAGTGTTTATTAACATTGTTTTGTTATAAAATATATATAAATGATTTGTTGCTGGTTTACATCGGTGGTTTCGTCATTGTTCCCTACGAAGACCCGATCAGAATCCACCCGAGAGAGTTGATTGTTATTAAATTCAGAGGTTATATTCAGAGTAAAATTTAAGAAAAAAGATAACTAAATTGGTAATTAATCAGAGGTGATAATGTAGAGTTAAAAATAATAGTAACTGGGGAATAGGGAACAAATTTCCCCATTACACACTATTCTCATTTTTATATTGTACTAAAGTAACTATTGGTTGATGTTAACTAAAATATGATAAAAAAGTTTTCAATTCTATTCTTATAGAATTACAATTTACATGATTTATTAACAATCGACAGAAAGCGGGATAAACCAAACAGCACATCGCAATGGATATAAGAGATAGAAAGCGATGACTGATACACTGAAAACTAAAAGGACTAGCTACTAGACTTGAAGTTTAGCCAGAGCGCCTAAACGCACTATAGTATGCGCGCCGTAAAAGGGATTAGTAGCTAGTCCCTCCGGCGCACTAAGAAGGCCCGAGAGCTCGATAGCAGCGCCATAGAGCTCGATAGCTGCGCCATAGACGAGTGTAAAGGGAAGATTCCCGCGTGGGCACAGTCGTCGAACTCGAAAGAGTTCGTCAGGGAGCCCGAAAAGCTAGAAGCGCCGCCTTTTCACGGGCGTGTTACTGGTCTTGGGTTAGGGTAATAGCTGAGCGAAAGAATTCTCAGTGTATAAGTGAGAGACAGAGAGAGACAGAAGGCCACGCACACTGAGTTAGGGAGAGGTGGGGATGGGAGGCAGTGTGCACGTACTGGCACGATATGTGTACACGTGCGCTGCAACTGCCACTCTATTATATATATATATATATATATATATCTATATATATCGTGTAACACTTTTAAAATCTGACGCTTAGCACGGATAGAGTGGCCGCGCGACGAGCGCTCAGAACGTCCGTATAAAAGCTTCGCTTCAACAAGGTGTGGATTATTATAACTCTTTTATATTAATATTTTTCAAATTAAATAACAATAATAAGCATGTGAGATACGAGTAAAACTAAAGCTAATACCAGTGTAACATATGAAGCGAAGAGGTAGTCGTTTTATCTTTTTGATAATTTATTTATTCTGTATTATCCCATATATAGAATTAAGATACGGATGTATTTATCAGTATGAATGATGGGTTAAATCATTATTAAGTGAATGAAACTGCTTTTGTATTAATGACTGATGGATATTGTTGACAATATTAACATTTATTTATTCATCTATTTATTTATTTATATAAAGCATATGCGATTTAAAGTGACTTACTTATGCAGTATTACTGGATTTGAATTATTGACTGTGATATCATTTTTAGTTCAACTTAAAAATTAATTTTGTTGTATTTGATGTTGTACACGACATTTTTGTATCATTATTACAAAATAAATCAATATATATCTATCTACCTTAATTTCTAATGTTTTCACTTGAAATTTTCCCCTGAGTACGGTAACTTAGTCTACTTTGAATTTGACGAAAAATGTAACCTTGTATTTGAAATTTCATTTACTGTTACAACTGTGAAGTATTTTCAATATAGTTATTGTTCGATATTTATAAAATAGTACATTACGTAACTAGTGCGGGAAGTGGGTGATTCCCGCACGGAAAGTTTGTCGCCCGAGTGAAGCGAGGGCGACAATTTCCGTGCGAGATCACCCATTTCTCGCACGTGTTACGTATATTATTTTTTCACACAAGGTGTGGGAAGTTCGATTGGTCTTTTACATAATATATGATTGTATTTTACAAATTAATAATAAAAAAAAGAATGATATCATTTTAAATTGATATTCATATTACAAAAAAAAAGAAATTGAATGTGGATTAGAGAATCGAGGATGTGATAATATAAACAAATATAATATTGTAAACTTTTTATTTATTAAGAAGGGGCCGAACTATCTGTCTTTGTCTAATAGCGTTTTTCATCATTTATGTAAACACTATCCGGTATAACAAGAAAAAAATAGCAGCCCCCGCTAGATATTAGTATAATTAGTAAATTTTGTAATAACAACCAAATTTCTTACCGCATAGTTTTTGACTAATTAGAGACCTACTAGCAATTTAGAATATAACCTATCTTCTTTTGGTAGGTCTCTAATTATTCAAAAACTACGCAGTGAAAAAATTTGGTTATTATTACAAAATTTACTTATTATACTAATATCTAGCGGGGGCTGCTATTTTTTTCTTGTTATACCGGATAGTGTTTACATAAATGGTGAAAAACGCTATTAGACAAAGACAGATAGTTCGGCCCCTTCTTAAAAGAAAACGTTAGTGAAAGTACATTATTTGTTCGAAAAAAGAAATGTAGATATTTTTATAAAAATTCAAATAAATCAATAAATTACATATTTAACCAAAACATCATTTAGTTAGATAATTTTTTTACGAATTTAAATTTTAGAATTTACATTAAAATTAATTTTAATGTTATTACGATTGTTTAAAGTCAGTGTAATATTTTTTTTCTTTGTTAAAATTGTAACTCCACTCTTTTATATTTCTTTCTTTGTTTCAATAATTTTCTCACTTACAATGCATACGCAAAAATTTTAGATTTTCGTTTTTATAATATTAAACATCTAATGAATGGTATTCTTCTTTGTTAAAATTGTAACCTCACTCTTTTATATTTCTTTCTTTGTTTCAATAATTTTCTCACTTACAATGCATACGCAAAAATTTTAGATTTTCGTTTTTATAATATTAAACATCTAATAAATGGTATTCTTCTTCTTTAAAATCGTAACCCCACTCTTTTAGATTTCTTTCTTTGTTTAAATAATTTTCTCACTTACAATACATTCGCGAGAATTTCAGATTTTCGTTTTTATAATATTAAACATTTAACAAATTTATTTTATTCGCTGTAATATTATATTTTACACAGCGTGCGAGAATTTTTTTCCGCACGATTTTTTTCGTGCGAGAATAGGGCACTTCCCGTACGGAAAATCGTGTAAGAAATCGAACGCCGTGTGGAAAAATCCATTTCAAAACTTTAATTATTAAAATAAATAGTTATTATTTTATTCGAAAATATTTCATAAAAGTTTTATTTTGCTAATTAGGAAAGTGTCACACCTCCGGATCACGGATTTTGATCAAAAAAGCTAAAGTTATAGCCACAAACACTCAATATTTCCCTAGTTACAGGCAATGAAAGAATATCACTAAAGAAGTTACTAGATTTTCAAAGACTTATAGCTCTTAAGCAATAATAGCTAGAAGCTTGAAACTCTTTTTACATGAAAGCTGAACTTAAACCCTTTCGGAATAGTAGTTATAGCATATCAAAATATTATTTTTTCCTAAAGTTATAGTGTAATAAAGATTGGACCTCATTTCAGTTTTTATTATTATTATATTATTATTTGATGTTTTAAAAAGAAAATTCAGGTGCAATCTTTATTACGCTATAACTTTGGGGAAAAATAACGCTTTGATATGCTTTCGAAATGATTTGAGATAAGCTTTTGTTTAATAAATGTTTTTTTCTCATACCCCGGCTAAAAACACGTTGTTATTCATCGAAAACATGCAGTAAAAATGTATGCTTTCAGGCCGGTTCAAAATGTGTTGTCGGGTTGCGCAGTAGTCTGTGGTCTATACGCGCTCGACGACTTATTTTTCTGTTTTCGAGTGTTTTTCATGCATGTTAAGAGTAGAGGGAATATGATTATCCTTTTCTGTTCACTGGTTATAAGCATCAATTGCCTCATTCGCTCTCTTTCTTTCATTTATATTATAATCCATCCTTTTCTCTTCGGTGGTTAAAAAAACTGTCTCTCTTTTTCTTTCTTTTATGTGTATTATATCATATCTTTTTCTACTGATGGATTACAAACAACAACTTTCTTTCTCTTTCATATGTATTGTAGAATAGTTCGTAAATATTTTAGAATATATCATAAACGATTGAATGTGCAATTGAACGTTTTATTTTTTATAAATTTTGTGTATTATTTTTATGAATTATAAAATTTAGTGAATTATAAAATGTAGTGAATTATAAAAAGAGCGAAATACTGATGATTAATTTTAATGAATTATCATTCGTGAAAGAGGAGCAAACGGAGAGGAAACATGTTTGGACGAGAGTAAAAGATGATTTTTCAAATACGTTTTTATTTAATAATTTTTCATTAATTATGTATTATCAATAAATCTAAGTTGTACGTGTTTTTAGCCCGGTATGAGAAAAAATCGTATATAGCAGTTGGGATAAAAATGCGACACTGTAGGCCGGCATTTTTACCCCGCGTAACATAATATACTATAAGCTTCTAGCTATAAGTCTTTAAAAGTCTAGTGACTTTTTTAGTGATATTCTTTAGTTTCCTGTAACTAGGGAAATATTGAGCGTTTGTGACCATAACTTTAGCCTTTTCCATATTTTTTCATCTAAAAACTTATCCCAAAATTTGAGCAAAATCCGTGATCCGGGGATGTGACACTCTACTAATAAGTTACATTTTTTAATGCATAAATTGAAATATGGATACACATTTTGCTCTTGAAAGTATTTTTACTGATTGGTGGGATGTAAGGAACAATTTTTTATTTTTGAAAGATCTTTTTAAATTTATTATTAGAACAAATAGACAAGTCATTATGATTGTTTAAATAACGAAATTTATAAAAGAAAAAATGAGTTAAGCTTGTTATTTTTTAAAAAATTTTGAATTAAAATTAGATGTCGAGCTTGATAAATCTAATAACTATAAACCTAACTAATTAGATTTAATATTATAAATAAATAAATTTTCTTATGGTAGTGAAAAAATTTATTATTTGATGGAATGATAGTTTAGGACTTAACATTTAATAAGAGTTCGTCATTTTTTCTAAATATTAAATTGGAAAACATTTTTTTTAATAAAACACAATTTAAACAAGTAAATTGAATTTTCAAGTTATCAAAAAAGTAGAAAAATTTAAAATAATTAATTTTGATACTTTATACCTTAAAAGTAAATTATAAATCAGTTCGGAAGAATTCAAAGTAACACAGTATAAAATGAAATATGCAAAAAAAAATTAACCATATATATATATATATATATATATATATATATATATATATATATATATGTATATTTATACATATAATAATTTCGATATCCAATATTTATCAAAAATATTTCGCATAAAAATTTTGACAAATGAAAGAAAGTTCCGTACAAAGTAAATAATTAATAGAGTATAAAACAAAATAATAATCAAGAAGAGTGGATGAAAAAGGAAGGAAAAGATAAAGCGTTCGAGAAGATTTATCGAGTTACAACTCAAACCGGTCAGTTAGAAGGGTAGTGAAGTCTAGAGTTGTATTGTTTGTTTTATCGCTTCTTTAGACCACAAAGTAAGGAATCGTCCTTGGCCAGTATATAGATTCATGAAAGATGTAGATACTTCAGAGAAGGTGGAAGGTATTATATAATACAATTAACATTATATTTACTGATTTCCATTTTACTTGTATACACTTTTGTTTTGAATTTATGAATAAATTATTTTAAGTTTAAACGTAATTTAAACGTCAACTAGATTTTTCATTTAAGAAGTTTAATTAAATAAATATATATTCTTAGTTTATTTCTCTTCAATAAAATTACAATAGAAAATTTGACACATGAATACTTTTTTATTATAGAGCAGGAAATGAAACTTAATATATTATGTTATTATATTGTTTAATTCTAAAATATTTAAATTTTTCGACTTTCCATAAATAATTTTGAATGTTTCAGTATTATGAAAATTAAAAGATTTGAAGAATATTAATTTTATGAACTTATGAATTAATCTTGTCTGGATAATATAATTTGTGATTCGATGTTTTCTATTAAGGTTTGTATTAATTCTAAAGTCCTATGAATTTTTTTACGATTTCCTGAATATTCTTTTGAATTTCAAAATCTAAAATCTATAATGTAAAAAAATAATTTCTTATTTTTCTATTAAAAACATGTTCACATTGTAAGCCGAGATTTTATATATTCCATAGAATTAAACATCAATAAAAACACCCTGAGCTCTTATAAATACAATCAATGTATTTTAAAAAAAAATAGTTTAAAAGAAATTTTCTTAAATTGGTAAATGTTTGATATATTTATAGTATTGAAATAAACAACATTTACATAGAATTTTCATAATGAATATTATAAAATAGTTTATTCTTACCTGAGAATCATTAAAGGACAAAGGCATATTGCATAAGCCGTTACCATAAAAATAAGATATTTTTGCGTCCGCTTTTCTTTTATTACATCAAGCTCAATATCATCCAGATCATAAGACGTCGAGAGATTCGAACAAGCGTTTGTGCCAACACTTTCGCTTCTACGCTTGCCGTGAATAGTTATCCTGGAACAAATAAAATTTAACGATGGGAAAATAATTTTAAAAAGAATTCAAGAATTATTTTTTTTTTTAAGAAAATGTCTTCTTTAATAAAAAATTTATTATTCGTTGCAAAATACGACTTTTATAAATAATATTAATTTAGGAAAATTTTTAATTTTGAAGAACTGAAAGTCTTGGAAAATGTACTTCAGGAGTCTGATAGGTCTCTTGTCTTTCATACCTAAAGTGTACAGAGTAACCATTTTAAAGTAATAAAAATTGAAGTGTGTATTAAAAGGTATATTTATAATTGTGGCGTTGCCAAATCTAAGTAGCAGCTGTTATAAAGTTTGTAAAATTAAAAAAAAATTAAGTAATAATTATTAATTACTTTTCTAAATGTTCACTAAATTCTTTTTTGTTCAGATTGAATTTTTTATTAGAAATGTACTAATGTATTGATATTTGAGTTTTTAAATGTTTTTTATGTTAAATTATCAAAAACAATTGGCTGAAAACTAATTATTTTCTATAAGAGCCCTTGTTATTTTACTCGAACTTAAAATATTGATTTTTTCAAAAATAATTCGTTAATATAAAACAGAAGTGAAATTTCTTTACGAAATTATAGAACTCATGAATGTTTATTTAATTTCTATCACTGTTTTATTTAATTTTGAAATAATTTTCAAATTTAATTTATTTAAGGAATTAACTTTTTTTTTAATTGTAAATTAAATTTTTGTTTATAATGATATTTATTTTACAAAATTACAATAATATTCTAATTTTCTTCGCTATTATGAAAAAACTATTATTAATTATAGCAAGAGTAATGTTTGAAATGATTGGCTTATGATAGCTAAAATAAGAAATGTTTGCTTGCGCGTGCACGTTTAAATAAGTGGGGAAGAGAGGGGCTCACCATAAAATATTATAGAGAATGAAAAAAAGAAAGAGAAGAAAAACGCAAACCGTTACTGCTTTCTTTATTTATTTAGATATGTATTGCTTATACAGTATGCATGTATACATATACTATATCTGTGCGTTTGAGATCAAGCAAGTCCCGCGAGTTTTTCTTTATATATATTTAGTACTTTGATTTGTCGTCAAGGCGCGACTTAATTAAACTTACGTTTATTTTTTTAAATATAATATATAAATCAAAAATAATAAAAAAAATTCATAGAAATTTTTATGATTAAAAAAATTTCTATTTATAACAAACAATTACTTCAGAAATTATTATCATACAGTTTCAATATAAAATGAACATAAATTAATTCAATTTTATAAATTACTCTATTATTATTAACTATGATATTTGTTGTCGAGCAAAACAAACAGGAGGAACCCCCTGCCTAGTATTTTATAAAATTAATTTTATAATCATCGATTTTATTTTAGACTATTTAAGTTATTGACACGAATCATTAAAATTTAATTTTGAAGATGAATGAGGCTTTCTATTTTGTATTTGTTTATTCTTCTATATATAAATATATATACCACTATTTACATTTATTGATTTCTATGTTATCAATGCCGTACCAGTAGTCATCGCAGATATGTAATTATATTTCAATATGTATTTATTTAATGATTTCTCTATATTTATTAACATACTTGCTTAATAATTGTGAAACTTGTTAGTATCAACTAATCTAATCATCTGAATAGATCATAATTTGATTTTAATAAGAAAATTATCAAAGAATTTCACTATTGTAATCTGGCCTTTCATAACCAATTGGACAACTTGGTATTTTGTGTACAATAATTTAGTAATATATGTATACATATACAGAGTCGTTTATAAATTCAAGATAATTTAAAAGAAAAAAATACTGCAGAAATATTGCTATAACTCAATAAATATGAATTGCATAGAAAATTTTAAAAAATTTTTAAAAAGTTTTAAAAAGTAAAAGAAAAAAGCTATCTTTCTATGGATTTTAATTATTTTTTCAAGTCTTTGGTTATCTTATACAACTCCTGTAAAAAGATACTAAAAAGATACTATAACATCTAACAATTTTTTTTTTAACAGTACAATTTTTTTCAACTATACACAACATACTAATGACAATTTAGAAAATCAGAAATATTGTTTATTACAGTGATGTAGATCATTGGTAATTCTCTAAACAAAATAATTTCACTCATTTGATGACAGCTATATAGATAATTGATATTAAATAAATAAACTTTCCATAGGAATGAATGGTTTTAATTAATTTCCAAATTATTTCGAAATTTTTTTAATATCACAAGAATTTCTATATCGGCATCAGTATTCTCAAAACAATCATTACAAAATTTGTAACCAAATAATTAAAGCTTTTTTGGTCTTCTGTTGAATATATTTTTTTCAAATTTTCGCAATAATTGAAAAAAATTGTACAATTCAGAAACAAATTTTTGCATGTTGCACGATCCGTATTTTTTCTGTAGAGGTTGTATAAGACAACAGGCAACCTAAAAATTTTACTTTTAAATACTTTTTTGTAATATGCCCCGTCATCATATTTATTAATTTCAAAATTATAATTTCTGTATCGACTTTTTTATTAAATATGTAAACATTTATTCGATAAGAAATAAAAGTCAAATATTTACGCTATATCATTGCTGGCATTGCTCCCTTGTCTAGAAAAGGAAGTTGATTCTTTAGCTTGCGCTTCGAAAACAGCAACTGCTAGCGGTTCCTCTTGATTCTCTAACTCGTTACTGGATTTCACATAAAGATATGCTGTTACCGCCAATGGTGTAATATAGCTGTAAAAAAGAAAAATAAATAAAGGGATTCACATTTATTAGCACTTTTATATATTTATATATGTACTACAAGGTTAAAATATAATTTGGCTGATTGAAAGTATCTCACTTGATCGACTAAGCTTAATAAGATAATTATTAAGCTTATAATTTATATCTGAATAATATTTTACTACGAATGAAAATATTCGCAATTTTAAAATTTGAATATTTCCATTCAAGAAGCAGTCAAGAGATCAGCACGAAATGACTTTAAGAAGAGACATACCTTTCTACAAGTGAGAGCAAAAATATTGTAAATGCCAGCCAGGGTACTTATTTATTTAATATATGAAAACCGATATCACAAAAATGGTAATGATAAATTATCTAACAATAAATGTGAAACAAAAATGACTTGTAATTTGTCTGGAACAATGTCATCAAAAGCTGAATTTCAAACGTAATGATAATTTAAATGATTCAGTAAGATATATTACTTCATCGATAAATAATAAACAATCAGCGGATTTGTGCTATATTCACAGTAGCAGGGAAGCTCGACAACTTAAAATTCTACCTGTGATCAATTAATGACGGTAAAATTTGAAACGAGTATGATTCAATATCTTCCTCTAGGGGTTGTAAGACCTTGTAGGGTGCCTCGAAAGAGGACGGTGGGGAAGTTTAGTCTTGGAGGCTTGGGAGCCGAAGATTTTTTCGCGCGGGGGACGTTGGGTCGGTGCTTCTTCGCTCCCGTCTCATCCTGCTTGGCAGGCTCTGGGGATGTGGGGTTGGGAGCGCTCGCGCGACTGGAGCTGACGGCCTCTGGGGGCTCTGGCGGTTGAGAACCGTGGGACGCCTGGGGGTACGGGCGTCAGGGACGCGAGTAATCTGGCTTGATGTCGTCGGCCCGAGGGTTCGCCTAGCTGAATCTAGGATGACTCAGCAGCCCGTGGTGACCAAGAAACAACCCTCCGACTCTCTTTGGTGATGGAGAGACATCGGTTGTCAACAAAACACATCACCCCCTGACTGAAGGTGTAATGCGAACCGTGCCGATGTTATTCGTGGCCCAAGGGTTACAGTGAGTCTCAAACGGTGCCTCACAGATACCGGGCGCCCTCTACGAGTATCAATGCCTCACCTCTGCTTGCGGGGCCCTGTGGAGGTGGACCAACTTTTCCTAGCTACTCGCGGGACTCAAACGGATTCTTTGCTGGTGATATGGAAGTAGTGTGGCTATCTCGTGCGGACAAGTCGGTCATGCGCAGTACACGCTTGCCGCTTATTCGCCGAGACTTGCGCGCGCTGTTTGAAAGAGTTAAAAATAAATCAAAATTATACTGATTTATTTTAAACTTTTCAAAAAATTATTAAAATCAAAATTTCGACTAAAACAAATTTAAGAATGAGAAAAAAAATTAGTTTAATATATTTTTTCAATTTTATATTTGATAAAATTGATAAATATTATTAAACATAATTTTTGTTCGAATTATTTACATTTTAATCATAATAACTGTTTTTAAAGAATAATAAAATAATATTATTCAATTTTAAACAGCTAAAAATATTTTTTAAATAATAAATAAAAATAATGGTGGGGGCCGATAAACATATGCTACATCTTAAGCTACAGTTATTGATGCCTCAGTAGCTCAAGCGGCTAAGGCGTTGGGCGCGTAATTTTAGGTTCGGAGGTTCGATTCCCAACCAAATCCCCCTTTTTTTTTTTTTTATCCTACATTCTGATTTTAAATATTATATTAATTAATTTTTTATATTTATAAATATTTTTAAAGTGTGCATATATAAATATACATACTTTTTTTCATTTTTTTCATCATAAATGTATGCTTTACACACATTTTTTTTTCTAAAACGCTAAAAATAACAGCTTTAAATTTTATAATAAGACCATAATTTTTTGAAACAAAAAATAGATTTAATTATAATTTAAAACAATAGTAAATATGCGCTTGAATGAATAGATCAATTTATAAAATAAAAAATTTTAATGGAATATAATTGATTTCTTTAAACCGTAATATACGTCAAAAAATTTCAACAGTTTTCATTGAAATCTGATTTATTCAATAATGCTACAGTTTAAAAAAAATCATTTATATATATAAAAAATATCAATTAAAAAGATATTCTTAATTTTTTTATTAAAAAATGTATGATTGATAAAAAAAATAAACTAAATTTATAACAAAAAATATTATAATTATTAATTATTAATATTAATTTAATTTATTTAAAATTAAATTTAATTAATTAATTTTTTTTTGTATAATTAATTACTATATTTGCAATGTTTTATAAATTTTATTATCTAAAAGACATTCGGTAGTTTAAGCTTTCTGGCACTAATCACAATAATTTATTATCAATTTTTTACATATTTTTTATTTTATAAATTGATCTATTCATTCAAGCGCATATTTACTATTGTTTTAAATTATAATTAAATCTATTTTTTGTTTCAAAAAATTATAGTCTTATTATAAAATTTAAAGCTGTTATTTTTAGCGTTTTAGAAAAAAAATGTGTGTAAAGCATACATTTATGATGAAAAAAATGAAAAAAAGTATGTATATTTATATATGCACACTTTAAAAATATTTATAAATACAAAAAATTAATTAATATAATATTTAAAATCAGAATGTAGGATAAAAAAAAAAAAAAAAAAGGGGATTTGGTTGGGAATCGAACCTCCGAACCAAAAATTACGCGCCCAACGCCTTAGCCGCTTGAGCTACTGAGGCATCAATAACTGTAGCTTAAGATGTAGCATATGTTTATCGGCCCCCACCATTATTTTTATTTATTATTTAAAAAATATTTTTAGCTGTTTAAAATTGAATAATTTTATTTTATTATTCTTTAAAAACAGTTATTATGATTAAAATGTAAATAATTCGAACAAAAATTATGTTTAATAATATTTATCAATTTTATCAAATATAAAATTGAAAAAATATATTAAACGAATTTTTTTTCTCATTCTTAAATTTGTTTTAGTCGAAATTTTGATTTTAATTATTTTTTGAAAAGTTTAAAATAAATCAGTATAATTTTGATTTATTTTTAACTCTTTCAAACAGCGCGCGCAAGTCTCGGCGAATAAGCGGCAAGCGTGTACTGCGCATGACCGACTTGTCCGCACGAGATAGCCACACTGTATGGAAGGGAAGAGAACCCCTCAACCTGAGGTGGTGACCCAACTGGAAGCACAACCAGTGTCTGCTACTTTGCCGGTGAACCTGAAAGGGGGAATCCAAACCATATCGGTGCACCTGGGAAAGGGAACCGAAAACACGTTTGTGAACCCGAAAGGGGGAACCGCTAACATCACACCAAGAAGAGCGAGGAAAAAGAAAGGAGGAAAAAGCGTGAAGGACGCACATCCTCCTTGCTTTTGACGCCCTCTGAGACCAAAGCGGTCAAAAAACCCAAAACATCAAGTGATACTCCACCGGAGGGGCAAAGACCCCCTTAAAAGAGTAACATCAATAATGCAAGTAAGGGTTCTCTGTCGCTTGCGGGTGGGTGAGAAGAGTCCGCCAGGTGCTCTCACCCTCAGAGTGGGAGGGATTGAGCTCCTTCAGCGACTGATTAGGGTCATGATCCACCTACTTTCGACGGTAAAGTCAGGAGCGGCGCTGAAGTGGTTGGGAAGGCTCAATCCGTCTCTAAGAGTGGATGGCTGGAGGCTGTACACGGTCTCTGAAACCCGGAAGCCAGTCACAACAATAAGGTCAATCAAACCAGCAGAACGCACAACTGGACCGAGGTTCAACGATGGAGCAACCTGAAGGTAAGGTAGACGAGGAGGGAATGATTCTCATAGTGGGCATTCCTGAATCATCTCTCAAAAGTCTGATTTCATCAGGCTATAAAGCTTACTACGGTATGGGCAGAGTTGAAGTTAGATACAAGTTAGATCATGCTTGGTTGGCACGGGGAGTGAACCTAAGCAGAGAAGACGTAAATATAGTCGCACAAATAGCGACAGGGCATGGAAAACTAAACTACCACATATATAACATAAAAGTAGTTGGTTCTTCGACATGTAGATGGTGTGGAGCCGCCCTAGAAACAGCTCAGCATATTCTCGGTGAATGTAAGGAACTGGTGACAACCAGAATAAAACATATAGGAATGGAGTACTTCGAGATCGACAAAATCAAAGTGCTTCCCTTAAACAAAGTGATCTGCTTGTACAGAGAGATTACGAAATAATGCTTATCCAAACTTGGCTAACCACACATGCCCTGAAACCATCCATAAGGTTGTAGTGAGGAGTTGCTGGTGGGACCATACTATGGCGTTGCAAAGGGCTTCGGCCTAGGCAACATCAGGTGGCTCTATTCTCTAGAGTAACCTACCCGAAATCTTCTAATAATAATAATAATAATAAAGCCCAATTAGTACTCACTGCGACCGCAGCAAATCATTTTCTATTATTTCATCCCGAGTCTATCTCAGCCAACGCATCGCCTATTCGTTTATATAATAGTACATTATGCAACAAAAGACTATAGTTGAATATTTCTCCTGTAAATGGAATTTTCGATCTGAGCAAGGGAAGTAAATACCCGAGGGAAAAATAGTCTTTGCTCCCAAGTTGCTTATAGTGCTTTGTACCCATCTTAACCATGACCATTTTATTAACTAAAAAAACCAATCCATCTAAAAATATTAAAATTAAATTTTTTGTGGAAATTTTCAGATTTTATAAATTTTTAATTTATTGAGAACATTAAAATCTAGCGGAAGTAATAAAATTCGTCTATAGGTTGATAGAGCGATGGGTCGATGAATCAATGGATCGATGGGCGATAGTTTGATGGATCGATGTGTCAAATGGTCAATAAGTAGATGGGTCAATGGGTACATACGTCAATGAGCTAATAAATCAATGGATTGATAGGATCAATGAATCAATAACTCTATTGGTTAAGGGGTGGATGGATGAATATGTCAATGAGTCGATGAACCGTCAGATCGATAGGTCACTGGGTGGATAAATGAATTTTTAAATGGGCTGATGGGTTAATGGGTAATTTTTTTTTGGTTTTTTCCAATTGAGTAGTTTTAAAATTATTTTTTCATAGGTTTGAGCTCCGCCCCTGAATTCCAGCCTATCCTTGACCCCAACTGCCTCTTGCCCAGGCAAATTCGACAGTCTTATTTTCACATTTTATTTTGATATCATCATATATTAATACCCTTATTATTCAATAAGACTGAAATGGGTGCCTTTCATGTATAAAAAAGTAGTATGTCACTCGAGCGCCAAACTCGACTCACTAGGAGAGTATCACATCTCCGGATCACGGATTTTGCTCTAACTTTGAGATAGGTTTTTAGATGTCAAAATATGGAAAAAGCCAGAGTTATAGACCCCAACGCTCAATATTTCTCTAGTTGCAGGCAATTAAAGAAAATCACTAAAAAAGTTACTAGATTTTTAAACGCTTATAATTCTTTAGCATTAATAGCTAGACGCTTGTAACTGTTTTTAAACGAAAGCTACGTTCAAATCCTTTCGAAAAAGCACCTATAGCATATCAAAATATTATTTTTTCCCAAAGTTACAGCGTTAGAAGAATTTGAGCTGAATTTCCTTTTAAAAATATTAATTAATGATAAATGTTGAAATGTAGTACAATTTTCATAACGCTGTAACTTTGGGAAAAAATAATATTTTGATATGCTTTAGGTGCTTTTTCGAAAGGATTTGAACGTAGCTTTCGTTTAAAAACAGTTACACGCGTCTAGCTATTAATACTAAAGAATTATAAGCGTTTAAAAATCTAGTAACTTTTTTAGTGATTTTCTTTAATTGCCTGCAACTAGAGAAATATTGAGCGTTGGGGTCTATAACTCTGGCTTTTTCCATATTTTGACATCTGAAAACCTATCTCAAACTTAGAGCAAAATCCGTGATCCGGAGATGTGATACTCTCCTAGTCAGTCAAAAACCACTTATTCTACTCCTTAATTAACAATATTTACTATTTGCAAATGCATTAAATAACCCAAAAATAGTATGCTTTTTTGTAAAAATTATTTTCTCAAAGCTTATAAGAGTTTTTCACATTATTTGGTGCTAGATCAATTTTGTGAGCCATTTTTATAGTTAAAAAAGGCATTTTCGAAAAATTCTTCGAAGAACAAATTTTGTAAGAGACTTTCGTTTGTTTACATATATTTGATAATATGCATGTTCCATTAAAAAACAGCTTCGATGAAATAGATTTATTTTCGTTTTAAATTGTAAATTAAAACATTATCATGGAATTTACTATAAATGCGATTCACAATAAAAATCTATCTTTGTACAATGACGTAAATTCAAGAATCATGTTATTGAGAATAAACAGGTATACCTCATCAATTTTGTTACATGTGACCTGACGCAAAACTTAAAATAGGTAAAGACTTTAACATATAAAGGAGTGATATAGATTTCGAAAATAAATTACTTACGTTCCAACAAAAAGACCTCTTATGTATTCTTGAATATCGTCAGCTAAATTTACCATACACATTTGGAGACCTCGAGCAGAATATTTGTTGTACTCCATATTACGAAAACTCTGTCAACATAAAAATTTTATTTGTAAATTTACAGATAAACATTAATAATAATGATACACATAAATATATAAGTTGTGAAGTGAAAAAATTATATCAAAAACTTATATAAATCATATCATACATAATATACATATAAGTTTTATTAAGAAATGAATATTCTGAATTTATATATAATCTATATATAACAATGTAAATAATATTGACGTACTGTACAAAAAGTGGGACATTTTAATTTTAAGTAAAAAACTAACACAATTCATAAATCAGATAAAACCTAACACGTTTTGAAAAGTTTTTATAAAAACTGGTACGTTTCATAATTTTAAATTGGAAACCAATACTAATGATAATTTTTAAATGGAAATTAGAATATTTTAAAAAGTTTAAACGGATAGTATTAGTTAATTTCATAATTTTCACACAAAAAATAAACATTTAGTTTTTCAATAGAAATTATGAAACGTGTTAGTTTTCTTCTCAAAATAATAGAACATATTATTATCACCTAAACTATTTAAAATATTTTGGGTGTTTGTCTAATGATTTGAAGAAAATTAGCCTTGTCATGTCGAAAAGTAGTTCTTTTCACACATACGAGATGTGGCTATTAAAAGAAGAGGCTAATGTCTCTATCCAAGATGTACACTTGGGCTAACGGTGAATAATTAACAGCTGCGTATTGCAAACCCGTTTCTTTCTACTTTTTCTAAAATAATAGGGTAGATGTGGGTATTACAGCGGATTAGAAGTATGATGAACTTTAAACTTATAAATTAAAGCTTTAGGTGAAAAAAACTTATCACTTTCATTTTTAATACACAATATTTAAACATTAATTTATTATAAAAAAAAATTAGCATTAATAATAAAATTAAAAATAAGAAAAAACGAATTAAAAAAAAAATAAAGTCGATTTGCAGCTATTACTACAGCCGTGTATCTAATGCTACGTGCCAGTTACTACTGAAGCTTTACTTAATTTTTGCATTTTCTTTTTCTTCACTGCATTCTTTTTCGTTATTTCTTAACTCATACTTAAAACCATTTAAAATATTTTCGAATTTCTCAGTTCGTCTTGACACTTTTACATGTTTCGTTCGAAAAGTCGAAGTGAGGTTAACCACGTGTTATAGTAATAAAAGTATGCTGCAATAATTTATATTTGGTGATTTTAATCACGCATAATATTGAGGTGTGAAATGAAAATATTAAATATATGCTAAGTTAATTTCTAAAAAAATATACAGTAGGCAAAGATTTATTTTATTTAATAATGATCTTATTAAACATAAAAAAGAATAAAAACAGAAAATATTGTCAAATTTTAGAACAGTTTAATTTCAAATAACCAATATTAAATATTTTAAAACTTTTTTTATGAGATATATTTTTTAACGTATTAAATAATACTTACAATATTTGATTATGCTCGGAAAAAATTATTTTTATTAATTTTATATGAAAAAACAGTAACTAACACTTCCATAGCAATACCCACATCTACCCTAGTACTGGTCAATTGCTTTTGCCCACCCTAGAGTTAAATTTATCGAAATAAAAAGTTTTATAATTTCGGAAGAAATGTTCGTATCTTCAAAATCCAAACGGAATTTGAAAGATTGGTCAAAAGTCTTCGAAATAATGTAAGTCTGGTATGAAAAAAATCATTTCCTAATTTTTCATGGATATAAAAAAAATATTTTCACTGATTTTTTTTGCCCATATAAAAAAGTATGCCATATATAAAAGTATTGATGGGAACTATGGTATTGAAAAAAAAATAAATGGATTTTAAAATTCTAATAGTCCTCTTTCAAATGATGTAAATAAAATGTTTCTATGACTTTCTTTACCAAAGTTATCATGATTTTTCGCGAAAAAAGACCTTTTTTTCAATTATGGTTACCTCATAAACTAAGAAAGAAAGAAAATTTTATGCAAAAGTAAATTTTATTTTTAATCTAGAATATATATTTTTAGTGACCAATGAGTTTTAGGAATATATTTTTTTTATTCGTTTTCTTTTAGGAAAAATTCATGACAAATTTATAAATATTTCTAATTAGACATATAGTAGAAAAAAATTTTTCCTAAAATTTATTGGCCATTACAAGTACATATAATCATACTAGTATATTGTTTGTATAGTATATTTTTTTCCAGTTTATAAATATTTTAAATTCTTTTGAATATAAATCAAATCACTTATATGGATTAGAAAAATTTAATATTTAAAAGGATAATTATGTGGGAATAATGTTAACTATTAAAAACAATATACTCCTTTACAAGAATAATTTTTTTTGTATTTGAAATAAAGGCTTTGATTGTTACTTTGTATATATATATATATATATATATATATATATATATATATATAAATTTAAGAAGTCTCATTCCGGGGATCCTAAGACATAAAAAGATCATTAAAAAATACATAAAAGTAGTAAGTGAAATTGGAAAAGTTAAAATGTTAGGTCTTTCAAAAACTATGTACAATTAAAAATGTAGTAAAATTAAACGTGTAAAATATGTATACATAATAGTATATTACGTTCCAAGGTACGGAACAGGCTCATTACATGCGCGTGTAAGTTTGCTTTGCGAGGCGTCAGCCTCGCAAAGCAAAACACGCGCATATGATGAGCCTTTTTCGTGTCGAGGAGCGTATACGATTTTCCTTCATGCCCGGCCGGAACTTCGCCATCCCAAAAAGATAAAAATTCATTTTTAAGTAAAAAAATACATCGAAAACGACTTCTAGTGAAAAGTCATTTGATGCTTTAGTTTGTTGTAGCACGCATGCGCAAGCAACTATAGTATACGTTGAGAGCGTGAAAGAGAGAGAGAAAGAGAGAGAGAATCGCAAATATAAGTCCTATAGCGGTTAACATAGGATAAACAATTCGTTTTATTTAACAATTCAAATAAATAAAACGTGTAAAGAAACAAAAAAAAAAGATAAATATTCAATTATTTTATTGTATTTTTATTTTTTAAGTGTCTAAAAGCGTGTTGTGAGTGTCGTGAAAAAAATATCGCGAGTTAAAAAAAAATTGTGTATGCATGAAAGAAATGTGAAAAAACGGAACATGTGTATCCTATAGCTGATAACATAGGATATACAGTAAATATTCTAATGATAATTCATATAAAAAAAACGTGTGTAATTATCATGTGTGTGTGTATTTCATAATTTTAACAGTCATGTCTGACGATGTTTGATGTATAATAACAGAGGTTAGACATACTGAGTATATATAGATATAGTCGGAACATGCAGCAGACAGTGAAGCGACCGAAACTGTTGTAGTATGAAGGTGCGCAGTGGCTTCTGAGCATGTGACTGTAAAGAAAATCACAAATGTAATTTGCCCGTTCCCTGCCCCACGAGAGGCACTTTTAGGCGAAGTTCCGGCACGGGTATGAAGGAAAATAATTAAACACTGTTCGTGCTAAATTTGATTTATTGAATCCTTTTTTAGTGGTATTGTTAAGCATTATAATTATCAAAAAATAAAACTTTAAAATTATGTTCCGTTTAAATTTATAAAATCATAATTAAAGAGAGTAAAAACTGACAAAACAGAACTAAGAATATTTTTATATTTATCGGTATAAAGTATTAATTAAAGTATTAAGTTTATAGTATCAAGTATTAATTGAATCACTTACAAATTATAAATATATTATAAAAGTAAAATCAAAATTAAATTATATAAATATTTTATTTTTATTATTTTATTAACAAGCACAAAAAAGAGGTATATGTAATGATCTACATAATTTTATAACGTCATTTGCTTTGGACAATTATTATTATTGTACAAAAATAATTTTTCATAATTTTCATATCTATCAGATTTAGGCTTGACTGCAATGAAAAATGCATGATGCAGATTCTAGATAAAAAGACAAAATAAAAACCATTTAGATTTTCAAAAACGAGTGTCATTTTGGCATAAAACCTATAAACCTTTCTATAAAGTTTATAATGTGTATATATTGAAATGCATGAATGTTTAAACAAGATTGAGATTTTTTACATTTTTTAATCTATTTTTGTATTTGTTTGTATGTAAATTTGAATCCATGGTACTTTTACAATTAAGTGTTACTGTTATCTGCAAAATTTAAAAGACTGATGTGATTTAGCTTCCTCGAAAAAACATGTGATGGTTTAAATTCTCAATCGTGAAACAATAAATAGATCCTGGTAAGCAACATATAACGATAAAATTAATATTTTAATATTACAAAACAAATAGTGTTTGGTTGAAAATTAAATATTTTTTTAGATACATACACGAAGAAAATTTTTCTATAAAATGTACAATGAAATCCTTTATAAAAATCATAACGACGTAATATATTTATAAAATAATCTAAAAGTATATCGAAGTTCTCTATCGATAAGAACGTATCTCATGCATGCAACTAAGAAAGACGTATCTCTATTTTGCATCTAATAAAGTCGTATTTCATCTAATAAAAACGTATCTCAGGCGCGTTAGAAAAAAGTGATATATACGTTAAATATGCCATACTTGAAATAATGTTAAACAAAAAAAGTGGTTTGATATTATACAAAATATTCAAAATTTAGTTTTGATTAATAGATACATTAATGATATGATAGATGAATACTAATATTAATAAAATATTCAAAATTCGGCTTTAATTAATATATATATATATATAATAGTGTATTATGTAAGATAAATATTTTGTATAATATTAAACCACTCTCTTTATTTAATATTATTTTAAGTATGGCATAGTTAACGTTTATATCACTTTTTTCTCACGCACCTGAGATATGTTTTTATTAGATCAACGATGAAATTCGACTTTATTAGATGCAAAATCGAGATATGTCTTTGTTAAATGCATGCCTGAGATACGTCCTTATCAATAGGGGACATCGATATAATGTCCCAAGATTATAGTAACAGTCATCCTGATCGTTATAAAAAAATCTTACTGTGTAAAAATAAAAAAGGATTGTGCTAGTAAAGAAACATAGAAATATATATATGCGGAAATCCACGAAGTTGTTAATTTTCTTGTCACTCATCTTTATAACCCTTACAGCAAAAATTTATATTATTATTTTAGCTTATTTTCATAAAATATTAAATTAACAATATGTTTAATGTGAAATATATGGAATTTTCAAATAACAAGATTAATGATTCAACATTTAAAGGGGAAAAATGACGAAAATAAAAATTTTTGTGTGTCACTCGTCAAAATTATAAATTTTTTTTCCGTATAACTTTTTGATCGTTAGAAACGAGACTTTGAGACTCCGGGTAATGGAAGATGATATAAAAATTTAAATTATTTTAGAATTTCAAGAACGTGCCACTGATCTGAAATAAATAACTGTTAGTAGCATTTATGTCGTAACTTTTTTAAAAATTTTTTATTTTTGTACTTTTTTAATTGCTGGTATTTGATCAAGCTTTGAAATATAAAATTCCAAGCTCAAAATAATTGCTTTTTTAATAATAAAAAAATCAAGCTAAAGTAAAGTAGCGTGCTACCAAAAATGAAATATTTATAATTCAGAGTATAACAATGCATCTTGCGAAACGCATATCCAAATTTCTTACTTTTTACTGGCACATCCACAAACATTGTTGTAACACTTATATACATAGAGAAACTTTTAAGTTTATGTTCAAGAAATATTATAAAAAAATGTTCAACAATAACCTTTTTATTTCTTAAAATTACACACGTTTTTATCCAATTCTTTTACTAAATCGATTAAATTAGAATAAGCTATTTTATTATCGGTATTTTTATTTAATTAAGCAGAACTTCATGAACACTTATTAAAAGTTGTTGCGGTGGTAAAATATGGTTCTTTATACATGTATTAACGTGAAAAAACTTTAAATACAGCGAGCCACAATTTATAAAAAAAAAATTTTTTTAAACAAAAAGTAACAACTTTATGGATTTTCCCATATAAAACTTACAAGGAGAGTGTTTCACCTTCGGGTCACCGATTGGGCTCAAATTTGGGGAATGTTTTCTAGATGCAGAAATATGAAGAAAGCCAAAATTTTAGAGGCTAACGCTCAAAATTTCTCTAGTTACAGGCCATTGAAGAAAATCACGAAACAAGTTACTAGATTTTCAAACGCTTATAGTTCCACAGCATTGTTAGCTAGAAGCTTGTACCTTTTTTTAAATGAAAGCTAAGCTCAAATCCTTTCGAAATAGCACCTATAGTATCTCAAAATATTATTTTTTTCCAAAGTTAGAGCGCAATGAAGATTTGACCTTAATTTTCTGTTTAAAACATTAATTAATAATAAAAGCTGAAATTAGGTCTAATCTTCATTGCGCTCTAACTTTGGGAAAAAATAATATTTTGGGATGCCTTAGGTGCTATTTCGAAAGGATTTGAGCTCAGCTTTCATTTAAAAAAGGTATAAGCTTTTAGCTAACAACGCTGAGGAACTATAAGCATTTGAAAATCTAGTAACTTTTTTCGTGATTTTCTTCAATGGCCTATAACTAGAGAAATTTTGAGCGTTGGCCTCTAAAATTTTGGCTTTCTCCATGTTTCTGCATCCAGAAAACATTTCCCAAATTTGAGCCCAATCGGTGACCCGAAGGTGAAACACTCTCCTTGTTAGTTAAGTTTGTATTTAATAAAAGTAAGAAAATGGAAAAGATTAATCAGGACGGACAAAAAGAAATGTGAAAGGATAAATGATTAAAATTACAAAGATCAGTGAAAAAGTCAAAATCTTGTTAGACTTTTAAAACAAATAACCGAAAAATTGAATATTATTTTGTTTTATTCGATTCAAAGTTAGATAATCTTTTTTAAATTTATTTAACTTTATAAATTTCTTGATGATTAAAGAATAAACCTTGCTATTTCCAAAATTTTATAAATTATCTTATCTTCATTCTTCTTTAGTTTTTTTCTCCTATTTACGACGAAGAGTTTGAGCGGGGTTAGATTCATCTGTCTGATTAAGAAATTTAAATATGTTAAGCTTCGTGTCAAATAGATAATTAATTTTTTCAGGCTGCTATCTAACTTTGTAATCGGGTACACAAACCTTATTCATTTAACACATTTCGTGATGAATAAGAAAACGAAATATTTTATGTAATAAGATGAAAAATTGTTTAAACCCTTAATTTTTTACTGTATTAAGGGGACGCTGTATCTCTCTATCCTTTTCTAATTGAAAAATGTAATTTTTTGGAAAATCTAGTGATTATTGATAGAAATTAAGACTTGTCCGCTACTTGTTTAGTAAAAATGAATATTTTCTCTGATGAGGACCAATTAATTTTGCTGCTTTTTTCTCAAGTAAAGTTTGACATACTTAAATAACGTATTCTCTAGCCTAACTTATGATTTTTTAAGTATGTCAACCTTTACTTGAAAAAAAAAATAATAAAATTAATTGGTCCTCATCAGAGAAAATATGGCTTTTTACTAAACAAGTAGCGGACAAGTCTTAATTTCTATCAATAATCACTAGATTTTCGAAAAACTTACATTTTTCAATTAGAAAAGGATAGAGAGATACAGCGTCCTCTTAAAATATAAGACGACTATACGTTATTTATGAAATAACAGAAAAATGTAACTTATTGATTTTTTATAGCTAACCTTTTAAGAGGCGGTCGGAACTATTCGCCACTTGGTGGCGTTGCGTTCAGGTGAGAGAAAAATATAAAACATTTTTTACACAGTGATTTACAATTTACTGAGACAATAATATACCTATAATGTTGTTAATAACTCTAGCCATATATATGCAGAATAATTGTTGATGTTAATCTTTTATGAAAAGTCTAA
Organism: Anastatus disparis; assembly: GCA_017163975.1. Classification (NCBI taxonomy): domain Eukaryota; kingdom Metazoa; phylum Arthropoda; class Insecta; order Hymenoptera; family Eupelmidae; genus Anastatus; species Anastatus disparis. The sequence continues at coordinate 2,216,494 of JAFFSR010000012.1, forward strand.
AATATTGCAGTAAAGCAAAAAATGAAGCGCAAGATAGAGCCGACGTTATCATACGTATTCATCATTTTTTAGTATTACTTTCTCTGTCACACTAAAGAAAAATACACATATTTACACCGGCTCTACCATACGCAGCATTTTTCGCTTTACAAAAATATTTTAGACTTTTCAAACAAGATTAGCATTAGAGTTATTGACAACATTGGAAGACAACATATTATTTTCTTAGTAAATTGTAAATTTGTGTATAAAAAATATTTTATATTTTTCTCTCACTTGCAGCGCCACCAGGCGGCAAATGGTTCCAACCGCTTCTTAAGAATGAAAATTATCTTAATTTCTTTTAATTTTAATAAAAAAAACATTCTTAAATAGTCAATTAATAGTAAATTACACATCTAGCGAGGTAAAGAATTGGCGAGTCCATAGCATATATAAATTATGCACATACAAATATGTGCTACGGGCTCGCCATTTTACCTCTCGTGATGTGTATACTATTTTTCGCCATACCCAGGCCGAAAATATCACTTTTGCGAATGTGGTACTTTCAGCCATGATATGGCGAAAAAACAATCTTTTACTTACAAGGAGAGTACCCGACCTTCGGAAAACGGATTTGGCTGAAACTGCAAAATATGATTTTTTTATGAAAAAAATGAACTTGTGTTTTTTCTTTACTTTGAATAGGCCCCACAGATAGAGATATAGACATTTTTTCGAAAATATAATAAAAAGGAGCATTTATAAGATCTTCAATAACCAAAGAACTAAGACTCTTACAAAAAAATGTATGAAAAAGAAAATAAAGTACAGATTAAATGCTTTAATTTAAGCTTTGTTGCATTAAAAAATCTTGTGTGGTTCAAAAGCTGTGCCTAATTGAAAATTACTACATATTTGTTAATATTTTTAACGTGTAACATATCATCAATTTTTTTATGCTATTTCATTAGTATATTTTAATCGCCTGTAACTTCTGAACCACAAAAGCTTTTTTAATGCAACAAAGCTTAAATTAAAGCATTTAATCTGTACTTTATTTTCTTTTTCATACATTTTTTTGTAAGAGTCTTAGTTATTTGGTTATTTAAGATCTTATAAATGCTCCTTTTTATTATATTTTCGAAAAAAATGTCTATATCTCCGTCCATGGGGCCTATTCAAAGAAAAGAAAAAATACGGGTTCATTTTTTTTATCAAAAAATCATATCCTGCAGTTTCAGTTAAATCTGTTTCTCGAAGGTCGGGTACTCTCCTTGTTAGTCTTGAATTTGATGAATTATTCATCATCATAAAATTTTATAAATTAAATCGAAAAATATTGTCATTAAATAGGTTAAAAAAATATGTTTAATTGCAAAACATTTATGCTTCATTTGCATACGTTATAAGTAATATTAATTTTAAGGAAAAGCGCGAATTCCATGCACAAAGCTCTTTTCGAAGGTGCGCATTTTTACAAGCCATTAAAAATTCTATGTTACATTTTACTCGAACTTTTCTAGTTTTTAATTTCGCTAACTACACTTAACAAACATATATTTAAATATAAAGCATTATTCTTACGCAATTTGGAAGAAAAATAAAAAAGAAAAGAGGAAAGTTTAAGAGTTAGATTAACAGAAATTTAGCATTAGTACCACTTTGGGAGTCATTAATTTTTATGGAATATTACACAACATTTGTGTTGTACTTTTGAAAATTAATTTGAAATGAAGATATTCTTAATTTTAATTATCGGACTAAACTTTTCATAATTATTTCAAACCTTCCTATGTTACGGAAGGAATAGAATTTAATATAAAAAATTATCAAGAATTTAATATGTAAAATAATATTTGTATTCTTATTTATATTATGATCAAAGTATGTAGAAATGATTTAAAAAAAAAAAAGAATTATTTTAACTAGTTTTCAGTTACTTTAGTTTCAATTCAAGTATTTTTTATATATGTTTTCGTCTCCAACGTTTTTTTTACAATATTAGCGCATATTTTTCAATTAAAGATTATATTTTTTTTAAGGTAAATATATATGTTAGTTTTACAATGAAGCAGTTATGTACTATAAATAACTTAGAGTATTATTTGAAATCTCTATAATTTTGTACCATATTAGTCATAGGCATAGCATAAGTAGTTCTTTGAAATCGATTGTTTTAATTTTTGTAATCTATATTTTGATATTTTCGTTCACAGTTCACACAAACTTCAGTGAAATTAATATTTTATAATTTTCAAATAAAATTTCTTAATAAATAGATTCATGTTATTTTTTATCATTATTATATTTATATTTTATTATGTTTTCTTAGTATGAATTGCTGTATGAATAGAGATCTTTTTATTTATACATTCTGTATGCTTAAAATAAAGATTAGCTAAATAATAACAAATTTTTATGGAATAACATGAATAAATGAATAAGTAAGAATAATATAGTAAATTAATAATTATTAATTAAATTTTGTACTGCGAAGCTTTGACTATTGTATTAAAAATAAGATATTTATGTATTATAAAAGGAACGTTTAAATAAAACGCTGAAATGATTTGTTGTGAAACTCTTAAAATTCAACATGTAAAAAACAGTTAAATAAAAATTATTAGATATTGGAACTATTTAATTAATCGACTGAATATAGTTGTATTCGTGAATAAAATTCATTTCCACGGCAATAGTTACCTGTACAAAAAAATTTACCTTCGACAAAATATCGGAAATACATTTGGCGAAATTTTGGATATCTATCGCCGAGCTATGTACATATATGCCCAATGTATTTTGATGTATCGCCGATGTATCGCCTCAGGGCAAATCCCATATATCGCCCATATATGGCATATTAAAAACGTCGCCGATGTATGGGCAATATTTTGGCCATATATTTATAAATATCGTGGCATAATATCTATATATTTTTTTTTTCAATATTGTTTGCATTTATTGCATATATGAGATATCATGAGACTTTATTCATATAAAATTTTTTTAACATTATATTTATTAATTAATAAAATATTTGAACTATTTATAGGGTATCGGTCCTCTGGAAATTTACCGTATGGTTGGCATGGGACGTGTACAAATTCTAAAAGATTATAATATTTGGATTGATAAAATTGAATTAGATTTCATGCAACGTTAAACACACAAGCCCAAATAAATAGTTAGAAGGCTCCTAAAACATTTAGTAGGAGTTGATAATTTAAAAAGCATGATCGCCGTTGGTCGAAAACTGAAAAATAATAAGAGATGGTCAGCAATCCCTAAAGATATATTTAGAGCTGTTGAAGGTTGGTTTACTTACAAAAACTTAGCATTTAATATTTGTCTTTGCGTATTTTACTTGCGTAATTTATTTATAATTATATTTTTTATAGTGTATGCGTGAATCGTCAATGTATAATAAAATTATTACCATCAGAGTATACCACTTGTATTAATTTAATAATTACATCATTGAGAAATCCAAAAAAAAAGATAAACAAAGGATAAAAAGAAGAGATAGTATATTAAGATACAAGTGACTAAAATGGCCCATTGTTTGACGATGTGAGATTAGCAGCTTCGCTACGCTCGGCTGCCAAACGCCGTGAAATAATGGGACATTGAAGCCACGAGTATCTTATACTATTTTATAGCTCGAGTGATATAAATTCGCCATATTAAATCTGTACTAATAAAAAACAATAACAAACAAAAACTATACACTTCACGAATGATAATTCAAAAAATAAAAACGAAAACTATAAAAAAGCAAATACTAAGAGTTCCATGAATGATAAATTAAAATAAAGAAAGCGAAAACTATATATGAGCCAAAACTAAACACTCCGTGAATGATGAATCGAAAAAGATTTTAAAAAATTATAATTTAAAATATATACTTAAAATGTGTAATAATAATTTATTGTAATCAATATAATTGATATTATGTGAAATTTTTTGTTGAAATCATCTTTTATAAAGTCATAAATTTAAATTTGGTTTCACGTATGTATTAGCGTTGCAGGAGCGGTGAGGAGGTAACTTATGTATAGTATAGCAATAGCAACCATGCGTAGTAATAGGGGATTCCCCGAAGCATTTTATAATACAACGCCGAAATGACTATACCTCTTCGCTTTGCATGTTACGCTACTATCAATTTTAATTTTACTCGTATTTTACTTGCTTAGGGTAATGACACCAGTTATCACGAGTCTCGGTAGACTTTGTCAGCTCAATCGATTGAATCTTAGATATAAGTACAATTTTTAATCAGAAAATGTTTGAAACGTATTATTCATAACATAATTAAAAATTGTATAACAAAAAAGTATACTAAAATAGTAAATTATTCAACTAATATTAAACTTAAAATAATATTTTTTTTAACCTATTGTTACGAACTCAATCCAATTTTTACGACCCGGTTTATTACGAACACACCAGTTATTACAACCCAAACATTACGACAATTTAACTGACAGTTTCGAGGTTATGTTTCAATAACAGTACTATTATTTACGACTCTATTTAGATTTCAGGCAATTTTTTACTTATTTGTAAATGTCGATTTAAGAATGACTGAAACGCTTTTCTTCCAGGTCTGTTATTTACAAATGGAATCATCTTTTTCAATTCATCACAAATTTTCTTGACACTGTCACAGAGCATCCACGTGTAAACTATTCCATAGTTTCTTTTGTATATATGCTAATATATATATACACGTGTGAACGATAAATGTATATTTTTTCTTTTCTAGATTTCAATATCTTTAAGATTGATTATTGATTTTTCAAAATCAATGTATTTGTAGTTTAAAAAAGAAAATTCAGGCACTTATTTATTATCAATAAATAACGTCGGTCAGACGATACTATAATCTCACTTTTTTAACTTTAACAAAATTTTCTTTTGTATTTAATTCACCCTGCCTTTTTCTCTTCATTTTAATTCAATTAATATCTTATTTAAGAGTATATTTAAATACTTAAGTATGTACACCCAACGTTAATTGATTCTTTCCGAATTTTTCAAAATGTTCCAATAGAAACAAAGGAAACAACGGAATTGTCCAATGAAAGTTCAGGATTTCAAAACATTCGGAAAGAATCCATTAACGGTGGGTGTACAGCGCTTGTTGCTTCAATAATTTCACCGGTAGCACTGATATATACGCAATCTTTTAGGTTAAATTACCTCGTTCAGGATTCGTAAGAACTGGGTTTAGATGCGTACAAGTGTACCAGTCATTACTTTCTTAATTACATTTTTTAAAATTATTATTATTCAAATTTAAAGGTATTTTCAAAATCGGCATATGGCGGCCTTTTTAATAGGTATTGTTTATATTCAATTTTTTAATAAAATATAAATCAAAATATGATTTTCAAAATAACAAAAATATGCGAAAATGAAATTTTTATACGCTAATCGTTCATTCTATCATAGGGACAATTTTTAAATTGGATTATTTATTTTATAATTTAAATATGAAGCTATTTGTATGTGGAATATAATAACTAATACATTAAATTAATTGAAATTATTTATTAGAGATCTGCATATCATAAAATAAATTTTATATTGCAATATATAATTCGATTTCGTCATAAGTGGATCACTCGTAACAACTGGTGTCACTACCCTATAATTATTATTAAATTTTTAAATTGTTAATATAAATGAGTTGCAATCATCTACACCTTATAATTATCAATTAAAACTCTATAAAATAATCAAGATATCAAATTATTGCTTATTATACTGACGTTCCTTGTTGATAAAGTGTTAAGGCACATCTAAAATTAGTATTTATTGAACCGTATAAAAAGTTAAAAATTTTTCACAGTTCTTTTTTTTACTGTTAAAAAATAGGCTATTTTTGCCCCGGGAAAGCGTGGCAAAAGTGCGAATTTATGTCACGCAGTGCTATAAAAAAAATTATTTTATTTAAAATAAATTTTCTAATAAATATTCAAAATTAATTTATATTCTGATAACTAATTACAATTTCATGATCAATTTGATTTATTTCATTTTTTGATAGATATTTATAATTTGTTTATTCTTTAATAAGGATTTCTTATTATTATAAATAATTATTAAGTTAATTTACATTAAAAGAAATAAAAGTTTAATTTTATCTTTCTATAATATATAGAGATGATATAAGTTTTATTTTTTGTTATTACTTATAGTTATTTATTCCTTTATTAATTATAATATTGTTGTAAATATGTTGACTTTAAATAAATTTTAATATTTACTGTTTTATTTATGTTTATACTTTTTCATAATGATTTATACATATTAATTTTTTTCTTTAGTATATTATTTTTTTTCTTAATTAATATTAGATAGATAGATATGTATTTATTTGTAAAAGTTTACAAAAAGTGTGTAACAAAAAGTATAATATATAATACATAATAAAATACAGAAATGAAATAATACTATAACGTTACATGTAAATATTCATTAAAAAATAAAAAATTTAGAATAAAATAACCTAAAAAGTCAATATTATAGAAAAAAAGTAAGGAAATAATCTTTTTATTTATTTCCTTATAATGTATTTTATAAAAATGAATGCAAAAAATATTGAAAAAATAAAAAAAATATAGATATTATTCCGCGATATTTATAAATGTATGGCCAAAATATTGTCTATACATCAGCGAAGTTTGCCAAGAAGTTTTTAATATGCTATATATGGGCGATATATAGGTTTTGCCCCGTGGTGATATACACTGAAAGACTTAGAGAGTTGTATTCATTCCCTATCGGCGTAAATCCAACTCTCAGTAGAGGAGTAGAGGGGTAGGAGTTACATTAACGCTGCCTTGGAGAGTAGAAGATACTCCCCAACTTTTAAAGTATGATTTACTTGAAATCAACGATGTGAGCTCAATTATTTTAGCTTAGAAAAGTTTACATGACGTAACACTACAAGTAGAATCTTTATTTAAGACTATTAATTAAACTATACTACGTAAAATTTTGCGTGATTAAAAAATCCTAACCTTTAATTTCAGGGGCTTATATTAGGAATAACAACCCATAAACAATTAATATATTGCTTGTTTGTAGGTTACTTTTTACAATTATTTCTCAATATAGTTTTGTAAATACATTAAATACAAATTCCGCTCGTAAACTTACATTTTGCATAATTTCCTAAACTAAAATACTTGTGTTTACATCGCGAATCGCAAGTAAATCATACTTTAAAAGTTGGGGAGTATCTTCTACTCTCCAAGGCAGCGTTAATGTAACTCCTACCCCTCTACTCCCCTACTGAGAGTTGGATTTACGCCGATAGGGAGTGAATACAACTCTCTAAGTCTTTCAGTGTATCGGCGACACATCAAAATACATCGGGCATATATGAACATAGCTCGGCGATAGATGCCCAATGTCTCGTCAAATGTATTTCCGATATTTTTGCTATGATAATTTTTTTGTGCAAATTGCTTCTATTATCTGTAGTTATTGCCTTAATTTTTGAATTTTCTACGTCAGATCAAGAATAAATTTTATAAAGCAATTTAGTAACTCTATCTAAAATATATGCGTTATGGAATCAGTGACAGACAAGTGCAACAGATTTCCTTTTTAAAGTGTCTTATTCAATATAGTGACATATCACACCAGCGAAACCCTTCTTTTATACGACCAAATGTTTGCAGTAATAAAAACATATTTTATTTCCTTGCGCAAGGTTATAACAGTTTGTAACTATTAAAACATCCGAAATTTAAGATTTATGAATTGTAATAAAACCTTTTGAATATTTAAAAAAACTTTTAAACAGTATTTAAAACAGCTTAAAATATTTTTAAAATGTTTAAAAGTGTTTCAAAATTTGTTAAAAAATATAAAATTGTTTAGAAGTGTTTAAAATTTATAAATGTACAAAATGTTAAAAATTGTTCAAAACAGTTTGAAACTGTTTAAAAAATGTATAAAATTGATTAAAAGTGTTTAAAAATCTTTATGAATCTATTTAAATGGTTAGAAATGTTTAAATTTGTTTACTAAATGCTTAGTTATAAAGAAATTATTTTTACTCATTTTAAAATTATGCAAATATTGCTGGTTTCATAATAAATTAATTATTTCGCATATATACTAATAAAAATCATCAAAGTCTAGCTTGTTAGTACGCAAAAAGCCGTGTAGATTTTATAAGGTGCAGCTATAGTAAGTACAGACGCACTAAAATGTTAAGTGAAATATAGAGAAAAATGGCAAACAGCGTGTTATTAATCAATAACTTAAATGAGCAGTAGTATGTGCCCGTTTGTACTCATATTTACCATAAAAGTATTATCATCCCTCTTGATGTCAAAAATAAATAAATAATTTAAATAATACTAAAAGAGGATGTTTATGATGTAATTAGTAAAATTATAGTGTAAAACAAAAATTTTTCTATTAGGAACTATCAGGAAATTTACGAAATCAAATTCAAACTGATTGTTTAATTTTGTAAGATAAAACAAAAAAGTTAAATTTTTTTATTATTTATTTATTATTCTTAATCTGATAAAATTTTGATATCTTTACTTATTTTTGCAATTTTAATCATTTATTAATAAATGAATAAATTATTAACACTCGTATATTTTTTTAATTTTTACAAAATGTAAACATTAATAATATTTTCATTCATCATTCTACCTTCACTGTAAATCACTTTCATATAAAAGATCATTGATTCTTAATCATGCTATAATTGTATGATTAATTACATTGATCACAACTAAATTTGCTGATTCAATGATGCAGCTTATGATAGTTTTAATTCATCACCCCAAAAAGAGGTGATATTCACGTAAAATCATTCTCTCATTCATTGAACACAAGCAGCCAAATAACATACGATGCTGTTCGACGTTTATGATAACGATTACAAAAGTAAATAAGGTGAATCATTTTACATGTTACTAAATTTTTATTTTTACATTAAGAAAAACCTTGAAAGTGACTTACAGTGTTCTCTTTTTTTATTTTGCTAACTATTTCACACAGTGGTATCAATAAAATAATAACCCAGAACGATATTAATATTATGCAACTAAAGAGTCAATACAAACATTTTATATTCATACAGTTTATAAATAAAATAAACAACATAAAATTATTGATATATTACCTGAAGGTCCAAAAAAGTAATATACACTGGATACGGTAGAACAATACAAATAGCAAAGAACCATGTGCCAAGTGCGCAGACACATGCTGGGATACGAGGCTTTCTAGGGTCACTCAGAAGTCGATACCTGTCTGTAGCAATCAGTAGATATGTCATCATAGAGACATGTATTGGTATATCCTGAACAAAGCAAAGAGTCATGTGTTAAATAATTGGTAAGTTGTCGATAGAAAGTGGCATTTATGATAAATGATATTACATAGCTCATGTATGAAAATTTTTCTAACCATATTTTCTAACCAGTATCAAATTTATATCAACAAAATTAAACATATTAATTATTAGAAATTATAAGATATTAATTATTAAAATTAAACATTATATTAATTATTAGATAAGAGCTCCAGACTTTTATATTAACAATTAAAATCATTAAGATATATCAATTCACTCGAAGTAAAAAAGGAATATCTGACGCTTCGTCAAAAAAAAATAACTGCGTTTGGAGAAAATTATTAAAGAAAATTATTTTTATAAAAAAATAATTTTTTATAGATTACAGATCTGTATATTTAATATCATTTTCTTTTCATACTTATTAATAACAATATTTATATTTCATAATATCTTTTTCTGATTTGTAAAGGTGAATATTATCTCGTAATACGGTCTTTTATCTTATATTTAACATCTCTAAAAAATATTGCCTTCATTATTCTAACATGCAATTGAATTACAGCAAAAAAATTCATTTCTTTCTGTGAAAAAAATGTCATATCATCAACTTTAGATGAAACAGAACTAAAGACAATTGATAAAAAGAAGCGCTCAGCCGTAAAATTTTTTTTCATCCCAGGCGGACGCATTCGGGTTTTTACGTGCAGAGAGTCCTCAATCGATAAATAGGGTAGATGCACGCTGGGAGCTCCTAGGCTGCAATAGCAGTCGTTACTGCCTTGGAGTATAAAGCTCCTGGGTTGCATTGAGTTCATTAAAGCCCAGCAGCAACTTTCCTCTATCGTATTTCGACTTAAATCAAAAACAAAAGAATCAATAGTGCAAAACTGCAAGTTCAGTTGTATTCGGTATTCAAGCTACAGCTTGTGCTACAGAATTTTATTACTTTAAAAAATGGATATTTATAAAAAAAAAAAACAAAATTCTAAACTTGCAATAATATTGTTGACTATGAATAATTTTAATAATGTTAATTTTATTATTTATTGTCAATGTTATTATTTCTTTTTAATTTTATTATTTCTTGTTTATTATTTATTGTTAATTTTTTTATTCAATATCAAAAATTAATAAATTCTAATAAAAAAGAGTACCATATAATTTTAATTTTATTATATAAATATAAAATTATTTGTAAAAAAACATCTGCACCTAAAAACTCTCATGCGTCCTTGCCTGGGATGAAAAATTTTTTAAGCACCCTGGGCGAACCTTGCGCGATGACGGCCTTCGGACGATATTTACATCGTAGGATAAAGCCTCGGCCGCTCGCTTCGCTCGCGCGCCTCGGCTTTATTATCCCACGATGTAAATATCGTCCTCAGGTCGTAATCGCGCAAGGCTCGCCCAAGGTACATAAATAACTAATTTCAAATATTTACAATATTTTTTTACCAGAGAGTTTATTAACTGAAAAGTAGAATATATTTATTTAATAATAGAATATTTATTGATAATAGTGAAGATTCAAACATTATGTTATTAATTAAAAAATAAGTTCTAATTTTTTGTATGATCTTCCAATCACATGAAATAATTTATGAATAATTTAAAGGTATGATGATTCAATTTACTTTATTGACGCTTAACGGCATGTCGGAGCTGCAGCAATTGAGTTTTGCTTTTTTTATTTTATCAATATCTTTTTAAATTCATAAATTAAACAAATATAATGACTTGTCCGCACTAAAGCTATATTAGTACAATAATTTTTGTTAAAATAAAAAATCATTTGGACTTGTTATTTTTTTATGAGCTTTGATTGGAAATTAGATATTAAACTCGACAAACCTAACCTTAAAATACGATACATTTAAAATTTTTATTATAACTGTGTATGTATACCCGCGTAAAAAAAATTCGTATTGCCAAGATATTGGTGAAACAATATCCAATATATTGCATTTATTTAATAATCCCTTGGCAAAATTTTTCCAATATTTCGCCAACATTTAGCATTTATCAATCCCTAGGGCCAAAACCTACATTATTCCCACATATTGGCAATATATTGGATATTGCTGATATATTGGATATTGCTATATCAATATGTATAATGATAAATAATTTCAAATAAAAAATCAAAGTTTTACCACATTTAATTGAAAACTTTTTAACTTTTTTTTATATCATATCTATAAAGTATACAATATAGGTGATATTAAAATCTTTAATATAATATATAAAAATAAAATATTGGTAAATTAAATTCAGAAATCTTTTTTTTGCAAAACAAAAAATATATTTAGTAAAATAATTTTTCAAGTCAAATTTTACGAATATAAATATAACAAAAAATATATTATACTAATTGTATATTTACATTACAATTTGGTTGAAATAATTTTTGAGTAACAGAAATGTTAAATCAAATTTAATCAACACAAATCGACTTATGTCATTTTTGTAAATAAGAAAAAGATTAAATCATTTTTAATTTTAATAAATACAACTTAAAGAAAATAGTTCATATATTTTATTGTTCAAAATTTAATCGCCCAAAAAAGTACCATTTACAGCTTACCTATGTACAGTCCCTGGCGTCGCAGGTCAGCGCGCGGGTGTGCGTATACAGTACTTTTTGAGCGATTAATGGGTAATGTACTCATTATAAATACTGTCGCCAACTAATGTAATCTTTAAGTTTACATTTTAATAAACAATTTAAGCTATTGTGAGTAAAAATTAAAGCAGTAGAAGCTGAGCTATAAGCTGTCAAATTTTTGAAAAATCGCGTTTTTTCAAACTGTGATTGTTTTCTGCCGATTTAGTGCATTTTAGCAATATGTTCATGAGAACCTTTTTTGCTCAAAATAACCTAAAAAACATGATAACATTTTTTTTTTCTAGAAAAAACGCATTTCTATAATTTGTTTATAAAAATTGTTAATAATTATTAAATGCGCCATTTTCAGACTTTCTACCCAAAAAAATTCGAAATCGGCAGGTCAAAATATATAAAAAAAACCTGGTTAGAATCGAGGACCTTGGTCGGCCACGACTTATGTAGTTTGCCCCTGGACTACCGGTTAATGTAATGAATTTTGGTACAATTTTAGAGTATTGTTGGTCCCTCAACATCGCAAACTTTAATATTACTAAAATATGTTTGTTGACCGTGCAGAATGGTTTCGCTATCAGTTCGCAAAGTTAATTTCTTTTCAAAAGGGTATACTCTTGATTTGTCAATCAAAATGCTTTCCTGTTTGCATATTTGACAACCGAATTCACCGTTGTATTGACACATATTTCGAAAAATTGCTTTAGCTGGTAAATTGCACGTGCCATTTAAAATTATACCTTTAACATTAATAGGTTTATCTACGTTGGGTACTTCAAAATCTATGCCTTTATACAATTTTTTTAATGAATTTTTTAAGGAAGTTAAAAAGAGACTAACTTGAGGTTTCAGTTTTCTAAACCACAAGCCAATTAACAACACATTTTCAATATTATGTTGTTCTTTGTAAGGAAATTCATTAATTGTTAAATAAAACGTCCAAATATTGTATTTGGAAGATTTAAAAATTCTAACGCCGTCAGAATACCATGTAAAAGATATATTGTTGGGATCACTTAATATTTTATTTGGACGGAGCATTTCTTGATACAGCAAACCATCATAAATATCAGAATAGTACATTGTTAACCAAGGGAGTAAAATAGGTGATTTTTGCCTGAGTCGAATTTGAAGCCTGAGCGAAGCGAGGGTGACAATAAAGACGAGGGCAAAAACACCTTTACTTCCGTAGATAACATATTACTTTTTCATACACGAAGGGCGTCAAATTTAGCCACATTAAAAATAAATTCATAAATAATACAAAAAATAACGTCATTAATAGATGATAAAATTAAAATGAAAATGAGAAAATAAGACTGTCGAATTTGCCTCGGCAAGAAGCAGTTGGGTACGAAAGGAGGAAAATTAAAGAAATTGCCCACGAACCCATCAGCCCATCGACAGATCAACTCATCAAAACCAATGACCCATCGGCCCATGAATCCATTGACCCATCATCCTGCCGATCCACGTACTCTTTGACCCATCTACCCATGCAACCATCAATTTATTGAACCATGAACCTATCGACCCATTGATTTATTGACCAATTAACCCATTTACCCATGAATTCATCGATCAATAGACCTATCAACTTATCGACCCATTCAACTTCTGACATCCACCAAAAAATTTATCCATCCATCCATTAACCCATCAACGAATTCTTTTTTCCACTCATCAACAAATTCCGCCCATCAACCCATCGACAAATTCATCTATCCGCCCAACGGACCGTCAACCAATCGACAAATACATCTATCCGCCCATCGGCCCATAAACCCTTCGAAAAAATTCATCTATGCGCCCATTAACCCATCGACTATTTCATCTATCCACCAATCAGTCTATCAACCCATCGACGTATTCATTTAGTGATCCATCGACATTAATATTTATCCGCCCATCGACCTATCGTCATATTTATCGATCTGTCCATCGAACCATTGAGCCGTCATTTTATCGTCCCATAAATCCACCTATGAATTCATTGCGCCATGCACCCATTACTCAATTTATACATCGACTCATCCGCCATTCAGTATAACTCTGAGACACGAAAAGTAAATTTCTTGGTAAAAATCAATTACGCTTATTAGAAAATTACTTTTTTGCCCTTGGGTAAAAAAGAGCTATTTTAGCCTCTAAGAATAGACATAAAAAATTGAATTTCACGCCCTGAGTGTGGAAAAAAATTTTTTTGAGCTTGAAGTGACTGATTTCTAGGACATTTAATTATTTTTTCGTAAAAATAAGGTCGTTTGTATAATGTTTTTAATTGTGAAATTAAAGAAATTTCAAGAAAATAATTTATTGAATTATTATTACATTAAAGACATAAAGAATCGTCATTATTCAAATTAATGAAACATTTTGAACAATAAAATATATGAACTATTTTCTTTAAGAGGAGGTGGAGTATATCTGTCCTTTTCTAATCAAAGAATTGATTTTTTTGCAAAAATTAATGATTGTAGCAAAAAATAAGGAGATAGCCCCATCTCGTATAATAAAAAGCAAGATTTTCTTTGATGAGGAAAAATTATTTATATCGCTTTGTTTTTAAGAAAACCTTGAAAAACTGAATTGTCCATCCTAACCTCTATTTTTTACGTTTTTCAAGGTTTTCTTCAAAACGAATCGATAAAAATAATTTTTCCTCATCAAAGAAAATCTTGCTTTTTATTATACGAGATGGGGCTATCTCCTTATTTTTTGCTACAATCATTAGTTTTTGCAAAAAAATTAATTCTTTGATTAGAAAAGGACGGAGATATACGACCTGCTCTTAAGTTGTATTTATTAAAATTAAAAATGATTTAATCTTTTTCTCATTTACAAAAATGACATAAGTCGATTTGTGTTGATTAAATTTGATTTAACATTTCTGTTACTCAAAAATTATTTCAACCAAATTGTAATGTAAATATACAATTAGTATAATATATTTTTTGTTATATTTATATTCGTAAAATTTGACTTGAAAAATTATTTTACTAAATATATTTTTTGTTTTGCAAAAAAAGATTTCTGAATTTAATTTACCAATATTTTATTTTTATATATTATATTAAAGATTTTAATATCACCTATATTGTATATTTTATAGATATGATATAAAAAAAAGTTAAAAAGTTTTCAATTAAATGTGGTAAAACTTTGATTTTTTATTTGAAATTATTTATCATTATACATATTGATTAGCAATATCCAATATATCAGCAATATCCAATATATTGCCAATATGTGGGAATAATGTGGGTTTTGGCCCTAGGGATTGATAAATGCTAAATGTTGGCGAAATATTGGAAAAATTTTGCCAAGGGATTATTAAATAAATGCAATATATTGGATATTGTTTCACCAATATCTTGGCAATACAAATTTTTTTTATGCGGGTAATATTTCGGTGGATTTCTTGGGTTGTCCGCACTAGAGTTTAATCTTACAAATTTTTTCTTTATAGTAAAAAAACTCGATTAAACGCATCGTTTATTCATAAGTTAGGATTGGAAATATTATTAGAAGGCGGACAGCTTCGTCATGCTCTTAAACGAAAATGTCAGAGGTATAAAGTCAATTTAAATAATTATCACGGCCGAAAACTTTTATATATCATAGCAACTTTCAACCATAATAACAATTTACAAAAAAATATTGTAATTTTTATTCGACTTCTCTCCTTGTGCATAATTAAAATAAAATACGGGAACTGCGACTTTGAAGGTGTTGTTCAAAACGTTGTATAAATCATTCGATGCAACAAATTGAATATTTAAAAAAATTTTTAATTTATAGACAAATGTGCAATCATAATTTGATACTCTTGATCATAAGACATTATATTTGCATAGGCAGTCTAAAAAAGAGAGTACATTGCATTTGGATTTCAGATTTTCTTTTAACTTTGAGATATTTATTCTTACATGAAATCATAAAATAAGTCACGTCCATTCGGTTTAATGGTTGATTTTTTCAAAGTTATGAACAGTTTGGTCTGGATTTTAAAACTTTTAGAAGGTTTTTACTCATGTATTAAAGTCGAAATTAAAACTTTTTGGTTAATAAAAATTGGTCTAAAAAGCTTATATCGTTTAAAAGTTATAAAAGAATAAAAATATCGCTATTATTTAATTGTAAATTTGCATAGAATTTCAATTCTGTATTTTAGTTTCAATTTCATCTTATTTTATTTCGATTGAAAGGTTTTTATCTCAACTTTAAAATGGTATCAGTAAAAATCTTCTAGAATTAGTAGTTCAAAAACTGTGCAACTATAAAGGTAATGCAATTTTTAATAAAAAGTCTTTAAATCTAGACAAAACTGCTCATAACTTTGAAAAAATCGAACTTTGAAAACCGAATGGGCTTGTTTTATAATTTTATGTAAGAAAAAATATCTCAAAGTTAGAAGAAAATCCGAGACCTAAATGCAATGCACTTTCCTTGTAAGTATTAGTTAAATATTTTACGGGAAAAAATTAAATTATTTTGAATGAATCTTATTACTAATGCGTAATAACTATTTTTTATTGTCTATTTTTATTTTCACGTGGTTTGACATTTTTTGTTCTTTCATATGCTGTTAAAGTAATCAGTTACTTTTTGTCATTTTTAATCATTTTACGAATAATTTGTTTTACGCTTTATTCACATTAGCAAGGAAGCTCGACAACTTAAAATTCCACCTGTGATCAATTATTGACAGTAAAATTTGAAACGAGTATGATACGACATAACCAAGCTATTTACACGTGCATTCATACCTCAGCATACAAGTATAGATAGCTAGGTAAACGCATAGAAATAGCTCGGTATACGCGTATAATCACCTCGGTATGGATACACATATAAATAGCCGAGCTACCCTGGTGGAAATTGAAACGTTTTTTTTAACATTTTTTGTCCAGTAGAAATGGAAACGCTTTTTTTAACATTTATTGGCCATTTATTTGGTATTTTTATTACTAATAACCTCAAATTTTTATACACACCATTTTTAATGCTCACATTTCTACCAGGGTATTCACTCGCGTATACATACTTCGGTATGTTTACGCGAATAAACACTAGTATAAGTAACTAGGTATACGTTTACATAAATGACTCGGTGTACTCATATATGTACCGTGGTTTACTTATATGAATTATATGTATGTGGGTTAAAACGAAAGTAGCATAATTCAATATGACAAAAAAATTTTTTGACGTTATATTGAGATATTTTTAAGCTTGAATAGATTAATTTTCTAAATTATTGTGCCTTCTATGCTTTTAATATTGAAGAAGAAGAGCAACGAAGGCACAATATTTCAGAAAAAGTCTCTTTTCAATACTAAAAGATATCTAAATATACCGCTAACCAAATTTTTTTGGCAATGTGACTTATGCCACTCTCATTCTAATCTACACATGTGTGAGCGGAGATGTATATATACGTTTATGTTATAGTATGTCGTATTCGGTAGAATACCCATAGAGCTAGCTAAATGGGTATTGGGGTGTCATACCGCCCTGCTCGTAACTATAGTATATTCAGTTAACAATACACTATACAATGGAGTATACAACTTTAAAATACTTTATAGTATGGATTATTATTGCATACGCCACACTATATTGAAGTATACTGGCAAATATTCTACAGTCTTGTTGAAGAACGTTCGGAGCAAAATACTAAAATATGTTTTTAGAAGGGTAGTAGAGTCAGCGCGCTGCTACAAATAAGACAAAGACAGATAAAGAAGAGCGCAGTTAAAAGTAAGCTACACTGAAAAGGGAAGCGAACTGTGACTGTACTCTACGGTACAATCGGTGTCATTTTTAGAATACAGTCAGCCTACGCGTCAAAATGCGAACTAGTAGTCTCTAGAGAAGACTCATTATTCTCTGAGCGAAGACCTGTTCATTTCTTCGAACAAAAAACATCGCGGAGAACACTCAAAACCTCGCAGAGAGCACTCATTATCCTCTAGAAAACACTAGCATCTCTCTCGTACTTCAATGAATGTTCGCTATCGATACTAGCGCCACTCGCCGCCATAGAGTACAACCACTGTTCTAACCCCTTTTCAGTGTATAAATCTCCGTCGGCGTCGTTCGATCGTTTCCGTAATTCGTCGTCGACTCTCTCTGTCGCATAGGCAGAAGTATACTGGCACCGCTCAGTTTTTTGCTCGCATGAGAATTCTTCAAATAAATAATCTGAAAATTTATATTTCATCGTAATGTTTTTTTTATTTGTATTTAATCTTCTTCTAGTCCCTCATACGACCTACGATAACATAAAATCATCTACCCAACTTGGGCTAACGAAGGATACATATGACCTCGACTAATGTTTTATAGCTTGAACAGCAGTCAGTCTCGGGCTAAAGCCCTCGACCGGCTACTGTTCAAGCCAAAAACATTAGTCTCGCTCATATAAATCCTTCGTACGCCCAAGTTGGGTATATAACTAATATACTGAGCTATTTTTATACGCGTGTACCTAGTTACCTATACTAGTATACCGAAGTATGTATACGCGTGTGAATAGCACTGTACACGCGTATAATAAGCTTGGTATAGATACACGTATATATTGTCTTAATAATAAATAACAATTATACAAAATTTATGCGGAAATTGAATATGAAAGATAAAATAAGAAAATATAGCTTGAATAGTTTGTAAGTCGATGTAAATAACAACGAGAATATTCATAAAATAAATACTAAGATTTTTAGTATTATGTGTGAATTTAGTAGCTGTTAAAATTTCTTTTGATGTATAACTTGTTAATTAATTGGAGAAAATGATTTTTTGTACTTCTTTTTTAATTTTATTTAAAGTTGCAGTATTTATGAGATGCTATCATTGCGGTGTTAATTAGAAACGGAGGTTTTTCCTGCTTGTGAATGAAGCACATGCAATATACAGTGGTGCTTGTGTCAATCGACCGAAAATTTCTCGCATTAGAATAAGTGAAAGTTATTGAAATAAGAAATGGCTTTGATTAAATAGATTTAAAAATTAATATTTAGGATAGGGAATCATATTTGCTCAAGTCAGTACTACAAGCATATCTAACTATAGTATAAAATATAATTTTAGTTTTTCTGTCATTTTGAAGTAAAAAGGTAAATATTAACAGGGATAATTGTGATGTGGTAATTTGACTATCATCAAAATAGCGTTGGCAAGTATCTGACGTTAAACATACATATAGCACAAATTTATGCTTGTATGCTCGAAATTGCGGCCACTGGAATGTAGAGGAAGCATTTGCACAAACAAAGCTGAACGGATACAGAGAGAACTCGTTAGACCGCCGATAACTAAATAAATTGGCTGTAAATTATTTTCATAAATAAATATATGTTGAATTTATTTACAATAATAATTTAAATTTTTATTCAAATGGAAAAAAATAACGCAAAATCGAAAAGCACAAAGCAACTATACAGGAAACAGAATCACAGACACTGGAATGTACAGGAAACAGATAAATGATATAGATTTGAATGGATACAGCAGTATGGGTACAAAGAGAAAGCTCGTTAGATGACCAAAAATTCCATAAAATTAACAAGTAAATAAATTTATATAAAGTTTATTTCAAACAACAATTTAAATATTTATTTAAACAGAAAAAATATCGTAAAAATACACAATAAATGTATTATCATGATAATAAATTTTCATCTCTTTAATATTAAAATATTTAAATCAAAAGTAAATGAAGTTAGTTAATATAATTTTTTTGTGTTAATATAATTACTTATAAGTTTAGAATAATACAATATCAATTTAAAATCAAATGATCCTAATTCTATGTAAATCTTAACGTTATGAATGCATGTAAAAGTAGAATAATATATTTTTGTATTATAACAAATCAAAGAATTCATAATTTAATATCATAATACATCCACTATCTCATTTGAAAATACAAAAGTTTTTAAAAATATTTAATTATTATAAAGAATTAGTTGGTAGTTCCATTTATAGTAGTACTTATTTTTAAATATAGTCGTAAAAATATTCCGATTTCTATCAGCGTAAAATAACAATGAAAACATACTTAATAGCATTAACTGCTAGTCCAATCAATAGAGCAAAAAAATGGCTATTTTAGACATTAATTAAAGGCTTAATGAAACTTATATGGAGTTGTTAAGAGCGATGAAAAAACATACTCTGTATAAAATGTAACCAAAAAAAAACGGTAGAAAATGCTTTATGTAAGAAACATATTTAAAATAACACAAAAAAAATCGATAAATAAAGGGTAATCAGAAAATATAAATTTGTATTTAAATAAACATTGAATTTCAGCAACAGCTTCTCATATATTATATAGATTAAAGTTATTATTTCTAGCAATTATAAGATTTGAAATATTTTTTTGTATTTTTAAAATATAAGTCTTCAACTACAAAATGACGCTTGATTCGTTTCTTAATTGTTATAAACAAAGTGCCTGTGATTTAAAAAAAAAAAAATCTTATCTCGGCTCCTATTGGCCTTAGAGAGTTCTTTTTTTTTTTTTAAATCTTCGTTTCGAATACAGCTATAAGAATATTCAAATAGCGAATTCGTAAAAGTTATAAATAAAGCCCCAGCTTTATTTATTTATAAAAAAAAACCCTCTTTTTTAAAGCGTTATAAAAAATATTGCAATTGAATTTTCTAATTTGCTCTTAATAAAATATGAAAATTTGAACCTTCATGAAGAGTTTAAGCCCTTATGCAACTCAATATGTTCAGCCAAAAAAAAATTATAGCAATAAACATTTAACGCGTTGGGATAAATAATAGGGAATATCTCAGCAACAAATTAACCAATTTGCTGTTGCAACCTCTCTTTCTGTTCGTTTTGATGAAGGCTTCCTTTTAAAAGTTTAAAAATATTTAAAAAATTATTTTTGCAATAAATAATTGATATTCAAGAAATGGCCATTTTTGAAGGTTTTTTGGCTTTTTTGCAATAACTAATTGATGAAAATAATCGCAGCAGTACTCAAATTGTAGGTTTTTTTATTCTCTAATACTTTTATTAATTACTTTTTTCGATTAAATGCATAGGTTGCTTCAGAGAATTAAAAAAGCTGTTTTGGCCAACTTTGCAGCCTCCTGGAGCATTTTCTACCGTTTTTTTTGGTTACATTTTATACAGAGTATGTTTTTTCATCGCCCTTAACAACTCCATATAAGTTTCATTAAGCCTTTAATTAATGTCCTCAAAATGTCTTTATTGATTGGACTATGCTTCTAATATCCGATTTTAAATTTGTAAATAAGACTGTGACATAAAATCTTTCAACCTTTAACCAATTTGGTTTGGGTAAGGGATAAGTACGTATTTTCAATGTTTTGTGTTATATTGGATTTTTTCATGCACTGGGTCAAGACCTTGTGCTACAGATCAAGAGATATACAATTCAAAACCTTAAAAGGAACTTATTTCGATTATTTCTTTTCTTCATTTAGTAAAATTTAAAAGTTAAATTACATCAAAAGTTACTTACTAGGAGAGGATCTCTTGTTTGGGTTACGGATCTTGCTGTAACTTGCGAATATGTTTTTATACATATAATCATGAAAAAAGCCGCAAGCATTCGGTCTAACGCTTGATCATTCCAAGATTATGAGATTTTTTGTTCAATTTCTTTGAAAAATCAGTGTTTATAATATTGAATATTACTCCTTAATGGGAACTTCCAAATTCATTCTGCCAAATTCTAGTAAAAGTTGAGATGAAATCATTTCAATTAAAAAAAAAACGTATTCAAAAAGCTCAACCTGTTCAAAAGTTATAGTAAAATGAAAAACATGAAAAAAATCAGCACAATAGTTTTATGAAACTTTAAGTTTAATTTTATGCTAATTTTTATAACAATTTTTATTTTCTCATAACTTTTGAATGGGTTGAGATTATTTTAACACGTTTTTTTTTCAATCAAAAGGATTTAATCTCAATCTTTTACTAGGATTTTGCAGAATTAACTTAGAAGCTCCTATTAGGGAGTAATATTCACTATTATTAACAATGATTTTTTAAAAAAATCAAACAAAATAGCTCATAATCTTGAAATGATCAAGCGTTAGATCATATGCTTGCGGCTTTTTTTATGGTTTTATGCATAAAAACATATCCGCACCCATGTAAAAAAATAATGTATAGACTATGTATAGACGGTTATGTTAAATTTATGTATGGAAATGAGCGCACATCTATACACAATCTATATGAATAGATGAAGTCTGTACGTCAAATTAACCAAAATCAAAATTGCCAATAGCTGACGGTCGGTGATATATAGATACATTCAGCTTATTTATTAATAATTTTACATGGATTATTTGTAGATTGTGTATAGTTTAAGGCCGTTACACTCAAATAGATACAAGTTACAGATACAGTGACAGATACAAAAGTATATTGGCTAGTATATCTATATATAAAAAAATACAAGAAACAACGCATTTGTTTTTCACATATATAGATATACCAACCAATATAATTTTGTATCTTTCACTATATCTGTAACTTGTATCTTTTTGAGTGTAACGGCCTTTATGTGTGTTCATTTCGATACACAGGTTATATAGCTATTATGTATAACCTATACATAATGTTTTCACATGGGCAAGTTACAGCAAGATCCGTGAACCAAACAAGGGGTCCTCTCCTAGTTAGTAAAAAAATATAATTAATATTAATTTTTAAATACGTACAATATTTAAAAAGTTCATAAATTAATTAATATTATTAAATTCTATTACATTAAAACTATCTATATTATTATTTACATAAATCATTAAATTTATACGAAATCTGATTGAAAGTTTTTCTTTATTAAGGTGTATTGGCTATACATTCTGTCTCAAAAGTTAGTTTTTTCGATAATTGTTTATATTTTTTGTAGAAAGTGTTTATTCAATTTTTAGCTGAATAACTTATTAGATAATATTAAAACAATCATTTTAAACTTTGTTTTATTTAAATATAATGAATTATTAATTAGTTATAACATTTTTAATTTTATAACTTTTACACAAATCTAATGCAGTCATGAAAAATGGTGCAAAGTTTCAAAAATGATTTTATTCTATAACAATAAAGTTTGTTTTGTTCAGTTTAAAAATTAAAATCCATTCACTAAAACATAATTTCGATTTTTATTTTTTATTCAAATTTATTGCCAATTTTCTACGATGTAATAGTAAGTATCATCTGAGACATTTACATTTCTTCGCAGACAATTGACAATAAATTTGAATAAAAAAATAAAAATCGAAATTATGTTTTAGTGAATAGATTCTAATTTTTAAACTAAACATAATGAACTTTGTTACTGTAGAATAAAACCATTTTTGAAACTTTGACACCCATCTTTATGATTGCATTAGATTTGTGTAAAAGCTATAAAATTTAAAATGTTATAACTAACTAATAATTCATTATATTTAAATGAAACAAAGTTTAAAATAATTGTTTTAATATTATCTAATAAGATACTAAGCTAAAAATTGAATAAAAACTTTCTACAAAAAAATATAAACAATTATCGAAAAAACTAACTTTTGACACAGACTGTATATCCAACACACCCTTAAATAGAAAATCAATCGATAAAATATAAGAATGTAAGTTATAGAATATGTAGCAACAAAGAAAATGTCGCAGTCATGAAACTGACCAACAGAAGTTGATACTTCTTTTGCTTTCTTTTACTGTAAAAATTGATGTTTTGCCACCAGGCTTCACTCTAAGACATATATTATATTGGATTTATGTATGCACAATACGAATTTGCAACTCATCGAGTTAAAAGGAGCGAGTTTTTCTAGAAAAGAAGGCTATTTTAATATGGATGGGCAAATCTTAAAAATTTTTAACTTAATATATCAGTTTTCTTAAGTAATTAATAAAGAGTTATTATTTTCTTACATTAAAACGCATATAATTATATTTCGCTGTAAATTTTCCATTTTCAACCTAAGGAATAAGCTTCACTTTTTTGCAAAGCCATATTGAGCGACGCCTTCAAAATTTGCTTACAAGCATCAAAGAAGGATTTCCTAGGAGTAATTTATTAAATCGTCGTATAAAAAAATTTTTATTTAATAATTATCAAAGCTTTTATGAAGCTATACAAAATTTAAACTAGATTAATAAAATGTAGATTGGAAAAGTCAATAAAATGAAGGATGTCCACAATTTCGTAACATCTAACAAAACGCAAAAAAATGTACGGAACTCTTATTAAGAACGTTCAACCCTATTCTTTTGTTACAAGTATTAACCTATATTATCGACCAAAAATAGAAAAATAAAAATTTTCCAAAGTCTCATTTCTTTCTATTATTTTAGAGCAACAATCGATTTATGATCAAAATTTTTAATTACATAGCTTGAAAATTGCATAAAAATACTATAATATTCTTGTAATACATTTCGTTAATGAATAACAAATAAATGAGATGCTATCATATCTTATGTAAATAGATTTTTTCAATCAATTTTTTTTTATAAATAAGTAAAAAGTATTATAACATATGCCAAAACTTTGAGAGTTCATTTCTTAATATGTCTTCAATTATTACTCAAAAAGCTTTAAATGTGTTTTACTTCTATCGTAGTTTTTATTCGTGATGTATATGTCATTCCATAAGAGCCAATGTTAAATAGTACATTTTCATCGTTCAATATCTTTGAAACAAGTATTACGATCGGTACTAAAAAGAACGCAAATAGTTTCGTAACATGTTAAAGATTAATATTATTAATTTACAGTCATTTCTGTTATTAAGAGCGAAAAGGGTCGAGCGTCCTTAATGCTCACATTTAGTGAAAACATGAATTTTAAAAACAAAAATATTTTGGAGAAACAAAGAACAATGTAGCAAAACAAACGATAAAAATTGCAAAAATAAGTGAAAAAAACAAGATTTTATCAGGCGTTTTGAACAAATAATGAAATAATTAAATACTTTTCCGTTTTCGTACATACGATATCAACTAATATAGTTTAAATTTTATAAAACTTCATAAATTTTCTGATGATTAAAAAATTAAAGTTGTTTTATTTTAAAATTTTACAAATTACCTCATGGACATCCTGCTTTATTCTTTCCAAATGTCTGACGAAATCTTGAGTTTTTCACTTATTTTTGCAATTTTTATAATTTATTTTCTTATACTGTTAAAAATAACATTAAATTTAATGTAAAATATGAAACCAGCTTCCGATCTGTGTTATGAATTTTAAAAATAAATTCTTAGAATTAATGATTTTATCTTAATTTTACCTGCATAAAAATTAATAATTTTTTCATAATTTTAAGAATTAATTTTTAAAATTAATGACACGGATTGGAAGCTAGTTTCATATTTTACATTAAATTTAATATTTTTTTTTAACAGTGTATATTTTTCTTTATTTCTCTCTGCATTTATTTATTTTTTTTAATTTTTATATTTTTACTGAATGTTAAGAGGAGGTCTAGTATATCTGTCCTTTTCTAATCAAAAAATTGATTTTTCTACAAAAATTAATAATTGTAGCAAAAAATAAGAAGAAAGCCCCATCTCGTATAATGAAAAGCTAGATTTTCTTTTATAAGGAAAAATTATTTTTATCGCTTCGTTTTTAAGAAAACCTTGAAAAACTGAATTGTCCATCCTAACTTATATTTGTTAAGTTTTTCAAGGTTTTCTTCTAAACGAATCGATAAAAATAATTTTTTCTCGTCAAAGAAAATATTGCTGTTTATGATACAAGATGGGGCCATCTCCTTATTTTTTGCTATAATTATTAGTTCTTGCAAAAAAATAAATTCTTTGATTAGAAAAGGACAGAGATATACGACCTGCTCTTAACGATAACAATTTCGTATTTTCTCCTGCGTTTTCTTTTTTAATACGTGTTCTTCTTTTATAAAAAAATTACAATTTTATATAAATATATTATCAAAAGAACATTTAAATATATTATCAAAATTTCAAGGAATTGCAAATTATGCCTTTTAAATAATTTTTAAATAAACTATAGGAGAATTTTCTTAACTTAAAAATAAAAAAAAATTTAATCCAAGTTCAGTCATACGCGATTTTTACTAGCTTTGCTAATAGCAATTTTCATCTACAGACAATATACAAACATTAAATTGTTATTACTTAGTTGTTCGATATTGCACCTTTACCTTTCCAAAGATTATTTATAAGGTATAATTTATATTTCCTTAAGACTTCAAAGATTTGTCTTTTTAGGCACGACCGCTATACGGAAGTGCCTTATATTTTCGACATCGTGAAAAATGTAACCCTTTAAAATATGTTATTTTATGATAAAAAACTTATTTTTATAGCAAAATAAGACTATTACGAGGCTTCCTTAAAATGTATGTATGGATGTATGTGTGTGAGAAATCAAGTTTATGAATTTTCTCGACGAGTTTTTATCCGATCTGAATAATTTGAACGGGAAATTATTTTAAATAATAACACAAGTAAACATTCCTATTTTGAAAGAAATTGTTGCAAGCGTTTTTAAATAGGCGCCTTCTAATTGGTCAAAAAAATGGATTTTTGGTAATAACTTGAAAAATACGATTTTTTTTTAAAAAGTATATAGAATAAAAGTTATAGAATATAAAAAAATAAATCTTTTTTATATCATACATTTTTCTCTAAAATTAATATTTTTCAAATTGTTCATGAAAAATGTTGAAATCGAAGGCTTTTTAATAATAATTTGATAAATATTATTTTTAAAAAAATATATATATAATATTAAATAGATGTATCTTATTTTTTTCTATAAATTTTATTTTATATACTTTTTTTCAAAATTCGTTTTTTTCAAGTTATTACCAAAAAATCATTTCTTCAACCTCTAAAGGGATAACTGTTTTAAAATCGCTGAAACGATTTTTTTTTAAACTGTTTACATTTATTTGTATTATTGTTTTAAATCATCCCCCGTCGGAATGATTCGGATCAAACAAAAACTTTATACAAAACTTTACTTTTAAGCTACTGAACTATAAAATAATTTTTTTTTCTTGTAACTTTTGATGGATTATCCTATCCAAAACTTTAAAAAGTATAAATTAATGAAAATATGTCTTTTTCACATAGCATAAATTTCTTCGAAATCAATCAACTTAATTTACAAGAAAAATTTAAATAATTAAAAATTTGTTTTTTCAAATAAATACAATAAATTCAAACCTCCTGTTGAAAGTTGCGGTAAAAATTACAATGAAAAAAAGAAATAAGATTAACTTTTAATGCTTTGGCGTTTGTAAATGATTTGTTTTAATATTGTTTAAATATCAAATAGCGAGCGCGAAGCGTGAGCGTTTTCGGTCGTGCCTTATATGCAAGAAGCGAAGCTTTTTGCATGCCTTGCATCGCGAAGCAATGCAAGGCCCGAGCCCCCCAAAGGGCCGCTGTGACGAGCTAGTTAATTTACAAAACTATTTATATAAAAAAAGTTGATTTTTCGTAATAAATGTAATACTTTTAAGAAAATTTTAAAGGCATCGATCAATATATATAGCTTTATGTAAAGATGAAGTTTGCTTTTTAGGTTCGAAATGAACGATTTAAAGCCAAATAGAGTAGTGTATGATCTAATGTACCATGATTAATGTTTCAAAATTGTTTGAAAAAAGTTATTTACAGAATTAAAGGTTTTGAAGATTTGCTTAAAAAGTATATAATGATAATAAATATAAAAATGATGAGAAGAAAGAAATCAGCTGTTAGAGATATGTCTTTGTGTATGTGCTCGCTTCATAAGTACACACATGCGCATACACAACAATGTATTTCAAACGGCGCTGCTCTCTCTCCCTTCCTATAATTTGCTTGCTGGGATGTCCACTCTCTGTCAATCCAAATCGAATGTATGAATAATAGAATCATGCATACACAACACAAAAGTAGCGTGATGCGACAAATCGTTGATTTACCCTCGCAGCAAAATATTCGAGGCTTGCCAAAAAAAGTATTAACTTCAAAAGTATAATTACACTGTCGAAAATAGACTCTTGGATCAAGTGAATTTTTTTTTCTTTTTTTATATTGGTACTTTGAATTAGAATTATTTTTACATTGGTATTTTGTATGATTATTATGGTAATTATCATAATATAAATTATATTAAAATATATTATTATATATTACAATATTGATATTCTAATGATCTTAAAATCTACTTCCGGTTTGTACTTCTATATTTGTTTACACTGCACACCGTTAAACGTCGGGCATTCATTTCACTTTGACGCATCTAATTTAATTATATGCTCAGAAGAACAAAGCCAATAACTGGAGAATGACAGTGCAACAGCATGAAACGAAGCGTATTTATATAATAGAAGATGTTAACGAGAATCAATAGAATTCAAATTCTTTATTAACATTCCACTTAAAGTGCTAAAAAATTTATATTATAGATAAGAAATTCACGTTCTAATAATTGTATAAGGTTGAATATATCTAAAAAATTAGAGAGAATAAGAAAAATTTTTATTTTAAGACTTTGTATGAAAAATGTATTTTTTTAATAAAATTACGCAATCCCAACGGAAAAAAAATTAAAATGACATAAGAATAATTCAAATAATTCACTTTTTCTTTCTCAAAGAAAAAACATTGAGACAATCAATTTTAGAATTGTAGTGAATTGTAGTAATATCTAGAATATCCCTGATTCAAAGAAATACTTTTTCCAGAATCAGAAAAATGCACACGACCTCTCGCTTACCGGTATGCGTGTATGCACATTGTACCTTCCGAACAAATGAAAAATTCCTGAAACCTTACATATATCTTGGATGTTTACTAGTATAGAAATGATCAGATTTTGAACTTCAACGAATACATTTTTATAGTTCTATTATTAAGTTTTCCAACAAAAATTTTTGTTTAAAAAAGTATTTTCTTCTGTTAACGTTGAAATGTGTAAAAAATATGTAAGCTCTCTTTGAAAATAAAAAATTGACTAGATATATCTATAAAATAATTGTGAGATTCCTTACATATTTTCTCCGTTTTTAATTTTAAAAAAACCTAATTATGTAATGAAAATTTTTTTTAACGAATATTTATAATATATGCAATATATTTGGATATTTTTCAAAAGCAGAGGATTCTATTCAAAATTACATTTAATATTGTATTTTCTTTTAAAAAATTATGTTTTAATAGGAAAGTATTAAATATATATATACATATATATACACTCACAAAAGCATCAATACATAAGTGCATTCAAGAAGATTTTTCCTTAAATTTATTAGAGTTCTTGGTAACTAAAATTATGAACATAAATTTTTAATATCTTTTAGCATTCTATGAAACCTCAATAAAATAAACAATTGAATTGAAATAAAATAAAATAACAAAAGCGAAAAATGCAGCGAGAAAGCGTATCGTTACGTATACCGCTTCATAGCGATTGAAAGATAAATGTAGAATATGCTATAACCAAAGAAATACAATTTTATTGATGGGAAGTCGTCGGTGCAATAAGTTCAGCGAAACCTCAATAAAATAAACAATTAAATTAAAATTAAATAAAATAACAAGAGCAAAAAATGCAGCGAGGATGCGTATTGTTATATATATTGCTTAATAACGATTGAAAGATAAATGTAGAATATGCTATAACCACAGAAAGACAATTTCATTGGTGGGAAGTCGTCGGTGTGATAAGTTCAAGGTTTGACTCTTGCAGATGACGGTTTATAAATCAATTATACTTTTCGTCTAATAAAATAAAATATATAATAAAATTCTTATAATATTTAGTAACATTATTAAATTTATATTTGTTCTCATTTTTAGGTATATCTATGCTAAACTTCTAAGACCAGTGAAGGTATTGGGTTTAACATCAATTTTTATCTTTTCTTACGTAAAAATAAAAAAAATAATAAATTCTTAAAATTAGTAGGGATTGAATCTTTTCATATTTTAATTTATATTGCATTCAAAAGTAGAGAGTGCGGTTTGTAAGTCGCAATTTTGAATGATATTCTTAGGATAGTTTTATGATGTATAATTATGGGAAAAAATACCTGGATGCTCTTTTCATGGGTCTTTATTCGCATAGTAATTTCAATTTCAGAAATTTACGTTAAATTTTATGTCAAACTTTGTAGTTTAGTAAACGTAAAACTTGGAAAGTTCATCAGCAAAGAAAATTAAAGTCGAGAATTCCAGCTTTAAAGAACGAAATCCTATGAGTTAAAAGCATAATTCGATCAAAAGTTATGTGTGATTGAAAATGTAACAAAATGTAACACGTCAGTAATAGATTGAAAATAAATCTTCGAACTAAAGTTCTGAATTTTTATTTTCTTTTTTATTTATCAAGATATTTTTATTTATTGTTTTAAATAATTATTTAATTATCTTTGAAAATTCTTGTTGACCTCTAGACTGAAATCTCCCCTAATTAGATTTTTAATAAGATAATAATTAGTCTCTAAGATTAATTTTATTGTTACGCACAGAATTAATAATTTCAGTTTATAAGATTATATATAATAGTGTTTTAAGATTATATTTGTATTTCGTTTCATTTTTAATGACTAAAATTCTCGGTAAAGTTTGTTAAATAAAAAATAGATTAGATCGTAGTATTTTAATTTGAATTCATAGGAAAAGTTTAACTAACGGAAAGATTTTTAGTTCTATTTAGTTATTTAAGTCATATTATAATATTAAGTTCGTTGTATTGCGTATTACAATTAAAATCGAGCTACGGGAGTGCTTGAAAATAGTGCCATTGTATTGAAAATATCGCATTTACGCTCTTTATATACACTGAGATTATATGTGAAAAAATATCGTTAGCTTAGAAAGAAAGACCTCGACAAAGAGATCAGCATGAACATGGCATATTGTACAACAATTGATTAAATAATTTCTATAAAAATTTTTATATTACTATGTATAATAAAATTAATGAAAATGATAAATGAACAATCAAAGGAAATAAATGAATATAAGTTAATTATTGATTAAAATGAATAATCGATTAAAATTTAAGAGTAAAAAAGAAATTGAAATTAGAATTCCATGGCCTGGAATAGCGCCCTCGCCGGGGTGAATCTTGATCACAAGGTTCCGAGTGTCGAGGTAATTTATTAGAACCTCGCCGGGGTGAGTCTTGATTACAAGACTCCGAGTATTGAGGTAAATGGTTTCAGCTTCGCCGGGGTCTAGGTAAGCGACACAAATTGACAGGCATCGTCAGTTGGAGTCGCTATAAAGCTATAAAAGTCAAGCACTGTCAAAGAAAAAAGTAAATAAAATAATGCTTTAAAGAAACTAAAGTAAACATTGAGAACACTTTATTCTTTGTATATAGACCGTTATAGTAGGAATAAGTTTTCGATCCCTATGAAAGAAAAAGACGTACGAGTACTGTAAGCCATTTTTATGCTGATCGCCTAAAGTTAAATATCTTGTAATTGCGCATTTATTGTAATTAAAATTAAAGAAAAAGTTTAAGTTTAAATACAAATAATTATAAAATCTTTACCATCGTAAATTTTTTTGTTATTAAAATTAACTTTATTTTATTATTTTGCAATTTACCTTATCTCAGTATTATTACGTTACATTTATACATTAGAAAAAAATAATGTAAGTTTAAATAGCTTTCGGCTAATGAAAAATCAGAGAAGTATAAAAGAGATTTTTTAAGATTGAGTATAAAAAATGTAGTTTCGAAGTTGATGGCTCAACAATTTTTTGTTTCAACTTAAAAGTCAATTAAACTTTATTTCAAATTTTTAAAATATTCATTTGACTAAAAAATTTGGTTTTAAACTTTATTGCATTTAAAATAAAAATAAGTGAAGAAAATAAATATGAAACTCGAAAAATTAATTTAATTTTAACACATAATTTTTTACATTACAAGGAAATTAGAAGATGAAAAAATAAAGAAATAAAATTATAGAAAAAATTTTTGTAAATTAATTTTATATATAAAATTTATCTTATCATAATAAAATTATGAAACTAAATAAGAAAAATTTTTGGAAAAAAAAACTTGTATATTTTCTAAAATTTCGCCATATATTTTATAAACACATTTACGATTTAATTTAAAACAGCTTTGCATCTTATTGCCTCCATCTATTATAATGTATTGAATTTAAACTCGTGAAATATGTTAATTTGCAACCAGGTTTTAATTTCATTAAAATTTTTTAATTTCATTTGTTCATAAAACTGAGAATAATAAATAAATTTATTAAAAAATTGAAAACATGGAAATTTATTTTCCGCAATATCTAAAGCAATTTAAAACCATAACTATAATTAATTTTTTCTCATTTATTATAAATGGATATTAACTAACATAAATAAATAGCTAGAAGAGAAATTTTTAGAGATATTACTAAAGAGTGTAATGAGAACTGCTATAATAATTCGAAGATTTTATTAACATGTTAAAGAAAAATGCGCACAAATACGTGCCAAATAAACGATAATACCTAGTTTTCGTTTAGTCAACATATTGAACTAAAAATTAATGTGGGGAATTGATTTTGTCAGACTTTTGGAAGAAAAAATACGAAAATTAAGTATTTTTTCGTGATAAATGTTGTTTTTACAAAGACTCATTGACTCATTTACTAATTAGTTGACTATTGAATATGTATTCGAATATTCATTCAATGACGTTCGAGTCGACTTTGCCTTAAAATTTTCTTCAAAATAATAATATTGTGGAGTATCAAATTATTAAAACTTGGATTCAAGTCCCTTTTTATAGAATTCTTATGTTTTTAATTCAATTTTATTCAAAATTTTTAAAATGGACTTACGGTCTTTCTTACGTGCACCGTGATATCAAAACTTTCTTTAAATTTATACTTAATAAAAATTAAACTGTATTTGAAGTATACTCATATGGAGTTAAATAAACGTTAGATGAAATATAATGTTTAAATAAATTGTATACGTTATGAAAAAACGCTGTAGATTGACTTCATGTGTAGTCACAGCTTTTCTGTCTATAACCTGAAATAATATTAGTAAAAATGTTAGGGTCTTGTTCCGGCATCGTAAAGGCTACCCTTTAGTCCAGCCAACTCGGAACCGGAACTTTCCCTTATGATGCACCCCTACTTAAACCGTCTATCCGGATAATGTATTGATTTCAATTGTGGCTAGCCTTGGTATGTTTTTCTACTCGGATTATTATATTGTGCTCGGAATATTATATTTGAAATGTTTTTTTTTTGTACAATCAACAATTTAATGAATATTTTTAGCAAGTACTATAATGATCTCTTAATCTTTTATTATTGCTTTTGCTTCTAAGAAATCTAGCTCAAGGGTTAAGGATTTCGAAAGATTTGATCTTATTATCGGCCATCAGTTAATCGCGGGAAACTTTATTTATTTCTTTCTAAGATCTTTAGACACTTTCATCACCCTTTCTTATCTTTGTTAAGTTCTTGTGAGTGGATTTGTTCTTTACTGAAGTGAGTCATGCCAAATTTATAAATTATTTTCCGATACTTTTTATTAAATTTTAGTCAACAATATTTTTATTTTAACACTCTCGTTATTGATAGCGATTTTTATGTTTAAGAATTTTAACTTTTTTTTTAATTCATAATTACTAACTAAGATAATACCTATATATATAAAATAGATCCATTAAAAAGCGTCGTAAAATTTTGAACGTTGAATAAAGTTTATCATACACTCAAATTTTTATCATAGTTTATTTAAATTAATAATATATACATTTGGAATGGTTATGTTAAGAAATTATTACTTTGAACCATTAAATTATTTTATAAGAAATTATTAAATATAAAATAAAAGTAAAGAAAAATTTTGAATTTTTCATCAACTCATGTGAAAAGTAAAAAAAAGGAAATAAAAATATACTTTCACTGACAAATCTAAAGCTCTTTCACCGTTATCATTGTCATCATCACGCCTTGGTGCTTCTCTCCATACGTGTATACATATCAATACGTAGTTCAGTTTTGCAGACAATGGAATAAGCGAACAAAGCTACCGCGAAGCTCACGATCTAATAATTGGTCTATGCTTCTAAGTTTGCATCGCCAAGCGCAAACAACTACGTGCTACTATTTCTGATATTTTTTTTTCATGTAAAAGCAATTTTTGAAAAAGAAAGGAATGTGGAATAAATAAAAATTTTAGAGAATGCGATAACATGAATGCTTTTCACCAATATGTATTGAAAACTTCTATTAATTTTTATCGTAATTGTATACAAAATAGTTTATTTGATTAAAAAAAATTGTTTCACAGTAATAGAAGTTTATTTTGTTAAAAAAAGTAATATCCCCAATTTTGGAAAAATCAAATTATGAATGAATATTGTACAAAGTGTTTTAGTTTTAATAAAAAAGTAATTAAAAACTACCAACTCGAGATTGTTTTGAAAATTTTTTGAATTTGAAAATGCTGAATGTTTTTTAAACTATGAAAACAATTTATTTTAATAAAGCATCAGTGAGAGTTTATTTTGGAGGCCAATAGAAAAAAAACTATACAAAATATTATCACTTAAGATCATTTTTAATAATTAATACCAAAAATAAGAATTTGGCGAAATATTATCAAAAAAGTAATAAAGAGGTATTTCAAGATATTATAGTATATTACGCAACGAGTGCGTAAAATATGTGATTATCGCACGAGTCGGTTTTGTCGCCCAAGCGCAGCGAGGGCGACAAATGAGACGAGTGCGATGATCACTTTACGCATTAGTTGCGTATATTATTTTTTCTAACAAGTGCGCAAAATTCTAAGAATGACAAACTTGCGTCTGTGATAGCATGTACAATCTTGTTCGAAAACTATCAAGATTGTAAAAGGTAGCCGAGGTCGGGGCGCAGGGGGCAAAGTCCCTGCCGAGAGGGTTCGGGGGGGCAGCGCAAAAAAAAATAATAATATTTCTAATACAAAAATACAACTAATAAAACAATTAAATTATAATTCCATGAAAATATATTATTAAAATAATAATTGAGAATCCCTCCCCCCTTTTTAAAACAATAAATAAGAAATTATTGAAATAATTAATTCCAAAATTAATTAATAAGAGAGTTCACGTATTGCAAAAGAAAATTGTACATAGTACTTTAAAAGAGCACTACAAGAGCTTTCAAATGAGATGTATAAAAGTCTGTTATGATATATAATTCCTAAAATATAACACTTTAAAAAATAAAAAAAATTTTTTTAGATGAAATCATTTTACGCACGCTGAAATCATATTACGAACGCTCAAATCCTTTACGCACGCTCAAATCCTTTACGCACGCTCAAATCATTTTACGCACGCTCAAATCATTTTACGCACTCTCAAATCATTTTACGCACGCTCAAATCATTTTACGCACGCTCAAATCATTTTACGCACGCTCAAATCATTTTACGCACGCTAAAATCATTTTACGCACGCTAAAATCATTTTACGCACGCTAAACAAATGCGTCTCATAATATGATATTTTTTCTAACGGCGTGCGCAAAATTTGATTTCATGTACTCGTTTGCGTACATAAAATATCATATTATGAGACGCATTTGTTTAGCGTGCGTAAAATGATTTTAGCGTGCGTAAAATGATTTGAGCGTGCGTAAAATGATTTCAGCGTGCGTAAAATGATTTTAGCGTGCGTAAAATGATTTGAGCGTGCGTAAAATGATTTGAGCGTGCGTAAAATGATTTGAGCGTGCGTAAAATGAATACAGCGTGCGTAAAATGATTTGAGCGTGCGTAAAATGATTTCATCTAACAAAAATTGTTTTAATTTTTAAAGTGTTATATTTCAGGAACTATACATCATAACAGACATTTATACATCTCATTTGAAAGCTCTTGTGGTGCTCTTTTAAAGTGCTATGTACAATTTTTTTCGCGATACGTGAACTCTCGTATTAATTAATCTTAGAGTTAATCATTTAAATAATTTCTTATTTATTGTTTTAAAGAGGGGGGAGGAATTCTCAATTATTATTTTAATGATATATTTTCATGGAATTT
The DNA here is from genome assembly GCA_017163975.1 of Anastatus disparis. Lineage (NCBI taxonomy): Eukaryota > Metazoa > Arthropoda > Insecta > Hymenoptera > Eupelmidae > Anastatus > Anastatus disparis. The sequence goes on from JAFFSR010000012.1 coordinate 2,252,512, forward strand.
TAATTTAAGAGCAGGCCGGATTCGCTGTCCTTGTCTAACTGAGATTTTTGTTATTTACTCAGGTATTAATCGGTGAATCTGCATATTAAAAGTTGTGCGCAATAGATATTATTATTACAAATATTTATGCACAAGAAGAAAAAAATCTATCGCTTTGTTTTTGAGAAAAGTAAGTAACGCGAAAATATTATAAATATAAACTTTTACTTTGGCGTTACTTACTTTTCTCAAAAACAAAGCGGTAGATTTTTTTTTTCTTGTGCATAGATGTTCATAATAATAATATCTATTGCGCTCAATTTTTAATTTGAAGATACACCGATTAATACTTGAGTAAATAACAAACAACTCAATTGTTATTCGGTCGATATCAGGTTCTACTCCAGCCTGCCGTTAATGGTTATATTAATTTTATTTTTATATTAGTAATATTATTTATTTTTTTGGAGGCGGGGGGGGGCGCTGCCCCCCCGAACTCCCTCTCGGCAGGGGCTTCGCCACCTGCACCCCCCATACCGGGCTCCGCCCTGGACCCCGTCCTGCGCCCCAACCTCGACTACCTCTTACAATCTTGATAGCCTTCGAACAAGATTGTACATGCTATCACAGACGCAAGTTTGTCATTCTTAGAATTTTGCGCACTTGTTAGAAAAAATAATATACGCAACTAATGCGTAAAGTGATCATCGCACTCGTCTTATTTGTCGCCCTCGCTGCGCTCAGGCGACAAACCCGACTCGTGCGATAATCACATATTTTACGCACTCGTTGCGTAATGTACTATTATGTACGCAAATGAGTACATGAAATCGAATTTTGCGCACGCCGTTAGAAAAAAATAATTATTAATGAAGGAAAATATCATTATGCAAAAGAACAAATATTTCATCTTTATTTTTCAGAATTTATTTAAGAATATTTAGAATTTATTGAAGAGGGAATTGTATAGTTATTGCAATACATTAGTTGAAGAGTGAACATAGCTTACAAGAATTTAAAAGATATCCTTTCCATACGTAAAATTTATTTATTTTGCTTTCTAATTTAAATTTGAATCTTTTTAATAATGACTATAGTTTTATTGTATACTTTATACCATAAGATTATGCATATCATAGAGAGTTCTTTCAGAATTAAATCGATTTTCTTTGTGAATAATTAATAGTGATAATCTCTTGACTTCTTTTTGTAAAGTTCAAGTATAAGACTAATTTTATGTATAAACATATTCAATTAAAATATTTTTGAAATTTATATATTAGTTCCGTTTTTTTATAATCTATTTGTGTTTCGAAAAATTGAATGTAATAAAAACTAAAAAAATACGAATGAGAAATGTGTTATGTTAATTTGTTAGAAGTTTCAAATTCTTTCTAGAACTATACTGTATCTATTATCAAACAATGTCAGCATAAAGTTTTAAGGCTCTTGGCTTGGTTTTCAGGAAAAGCAATTGGTAAAACAGTAAATTCTTTGGAATAGTCAGTTGCATGTGAGATTGTAATCCATATTTCATATGCACTAATGCAATTCTACTTTCCTTTTTTCTAGTAAAAAGTTTTTGAAAAGTTAGATAAATCAAGCAGGAAAATTCGTAGATTTAAATTTCGCTTGTAATTTTTTTCGTTAGAATATAAATATAAATTTTGATAATCTAAAAGTAATAAAAAATATAATTCGAAATAAAAATTTAAAAAAGCATATTTTAAAATATTGCAAATGAAATAACATTTTTCAATATTCATAATAATTGTGCAGGCACATTAGTTTGATTTGTTAAAAGAAATTATTTTATTTTAAGATAACGTTTTGTAATATTTGGCATGTAAACGAAATCACAGCTTAGTAATTAGAATTCTGAAACTATTAATAATTCAATATTAAAATTTTTTTTTAATAGGAAAGAAAGACAATTATAACATACTATAAAACTTTTCTTATATTAAATTCATAAGTTTAAAATATGTATATTCATAGATGACATTTTAAAATCCAATCATTATCATGCTTTATGTTCTTAAAATCTAGATATGGGGTTATTTCTATAATTCAGAGGTGACAATGGCGATATATTTGAGAAGAGTTGAGGTGGAGCAATTCTGAGAGGCTGACAGCGGCGAAAATAATTTATAATATGGATAGATACGAAGATACTTAATTATACAGAAATACGTATTAATACACATAATTTTCGATAAATATTATAAAATTTCAAGATTAGAAAATTATAAAATTTTATTTTATAATAATATTTTATGTTTTATGATCATATGCCATTAAAAATAATTACTTAAAATTCTAATGTTCTCAAAATAGCTTAAAATAAACATAACAGTTTGAAACGAATAACATATTAACTGCATTGAATGTTTTAAAAAGGAAGTTGAAATTTCAATAATTGAGGGTCTATCGGTATAAGAGGTTAAGTCGAAAAAGTTTGTTTTGAGATAATAAAAAAAAACTTAATAACTTAATACTGATATGAATACTTTTAATGAAACTTAATTGTATAACAATAAAGTATGCTTGAATAGTAAATTATTTAAATAATATTGAATTTAAAATTATGTTTGTTTGAACCTATTATTACAAACTCGCTCCAATTAATACGACCCCGTTATTACGAAAACATCAGTCAAGATTAATAAAAATGAACAAGTTAATTGTTTTATTGTTAAAAATCAACTTATAAAATATGCATTGATTGTCAAAATTTGATATTTAAACTTAAAATTAATTATTAATAAAAGCTTGATTCAGAATTTGGCACAATAACTCAATGATAAAATTGAATAATATATATTGTTGAAATAAAATAAAAAAAAAAAATATATTAGTTAAAAAAATATAAATTAATTCTAATGTGAGGTCAATGTATCAATCACATTTAAAATTACATGTTAAGTAATAAAAAAGTATATTTTCATAAAAGTGATTTCAATAATAACAAAAGATTTAACCATAAATTAATTACAATATTAGATTATTTTAAAAGAATCAGTAATTATTATTAATTATGGTGATTTGATAACATATCATAAAAAATTCTTTAGTTGTGCATCAAAAAACAATACCTCGACAATGCTTACCATTCATCTACATTGTTACTCACCAAATTTGCTCTTGTTCTAACAAATATTTGTTACGTTCGATATATTAGTTAAACAGTATATCAACTAAATAATTAAATAATTTAATGTGATGCCAATACTCTATCAAAAAACATTGTTCGTATCGCGGTTGTAAAACTTTTTAGCGTACGCACGAAAAGTACTACTAAATAAATCTAACCTCAAAATCATAACTTTAATATGATTATTCGGCTATCGTGGTATAAAATACATTATGGAATGGGTGTGTAAAGGCTTTTTTACGAAACGAGAAGTTTATAGCCCGAGCCGAAGGCGAGGGTTGTAACGAGTTTCGTAAATAAAGCCTTTACCCATCCATTGAATAATGTACTATTACACCACTGCGTGACATAAATTCGCACTTATACCACGCTTCTACGTGTTATAAATAGCCTATTATTTAACAGTGAAAAAAGAACTGTGAAAAATTTTTAACCTTTTTGTACGGTTCAATAAAGAAAGACTAATTTTAGATGTGCCTTAACACTTGATCAACAAGGAACGGCAGTATAATAAGCAATGATTTGATATCTTGATTATTTTATAAAGTTTTCATTGATAATTATAAGGCGTAGATTATTACAACTCATTTATATTAACAATTTTAAAATTAAATAACAATTACAAGCAAGTAAAATACGAGTAAAATTAAAATTGATAGTAGCGTAACATGCAAAGCGAAGAGGTATAGTCATTTCGGCCTTGTATTATAAAATGCTTCGGGGAATCCCCTATTACTACGCACGATTGCTATTGCTATACTATACATAAGTTACCTCCTCACCGCTCCTACGACGCTAATACATACGTGAAACAAAATTTAAATTTATGACTTTATAAAAGATAATTTCACATAATATCAATTATATTGATTAAAATTAATTATTATTACACATTTTAAGTATATTTTTAAAATTATAATTTTTAAAAATCTTTTTCGATTTATCATTCACGGAGTGTTTAGTTTTGGCTCATATATAGTTTTCGCTTTCTTTTTTTTAATTTATCATTCACGGAACGCCTAGTACTTGCTTTTTTACAGTTTTTGTTTTTATTTTTTGAATTATCATTCGTGGAGTACATAGTTTTTGTTTTTTTGTTTGTTGTTGTTTTTTACTATTACAGATTTAATATGGCGAATTTATATCATTCGAGCTATAAAATAGTAAAAGATACAAGTGACATAAGTAGCCCATTATTTGACGGTGTGAGATTAGCAGCCGAGCGTAGCGAGGCTGCTAAACGCTGTGAAATAATGGGCCACTGAAGTCACGAGTACTTAATGTACTAAAATTTCTACATTATTACAAATATATATTATAGACGAAACATCACATTAATTTACACTTTAACAAAAAAATATGTTTAATTTAAGGAAAAATTTATATATAATTACCATAATGAAAAATAATAATAATATTAGTGAAATTCACAATATTCCAGAAATATTAAAAACATCCAGAGATGTACTTAAATAAGATACAAAGATTGTCAAACTTTTGTGAACGTTATGAAAACAAATTTTTGGATAAATATTGTATTATATGCTAATAAATTTACAATAACTATCCCAACAAAATTAAAAGAAAACAGAATTTATAATTTTTTTTAATTTACTAAAACGGCTTTAAAATTAAAACAATGAAAAAAATTTATAAATATTTATAAATTTACAGTTCCTAAATAAATAAACTAAAGCATACGGAATTTCGAACAAATTCACTGAATAGTTTTTAAGTAATAATTTACTAATGACATATATAGATATGTAGACATACACATAGGTGCACACTAATATATATATATAGAGATATTTTTTTAAAACATACTTTTTCAATATCAGTGAATAAAAAGATAATTTTTTTATCCATATAATGCGTCCTTTATCAGAAAGTAATATCATAAAATTCATAAACGTATTTTTTAAAGTAAAAAAAAGGATAAATGTATATCAACAAAGACTAGCTTATGATTATCAAAAAAATATTATAATTAAATTATTATAATGGTATGGAAAAAACGCTGCCAAGTACTTTGGCACAATGCTTTCTCATAAGGCTTATTGAGTTACAGCAATTTCATTTAATTTTTTAAAATGTGATTTTAATGTAAAAAACAATTTCTATTCATGAAAAACTAAAAATAGAAAGAAAGAGTGATTAAGAAATAGGAAAAGAGGGAGAGGGATAGATGAAAATAATGTATAAATAAGTATCAGGGTGAGATAGAATCAGATACACTGAAAAAAGTTGGGGATAACAGTTGTACTAAATGTCAACGCGCAGCCGTTTTACGCATAACAGAGATCCTTGCTACGTTTTTGGGAAATCTGCTATCTCAAAAATTAAAGCTAGAGCGCGTACGCTTAAGAGGGAAATCTAATATACACTGTTAAGAGGCGGTCGGAACCAAATCGGTGACTTAGTTCGGTGCTTGTAATAAATGCTTATAATAATTTATTCATTTATTAATATGGTAAAAATATAGTCATTTCCTCTAGTTATGTATATAAAGAATAATTTAAAATAGTTGAAACCGCAAAAATATACAAATTATTGTTATAAAGCGAAAAATGCCACCTAACAATCGACACGACAGTTTTTTGCATGCGGTATATGTCAAGTCAGTTTGATATTTGTAATAAATGCTTATAATAATTAATTTACTTATTCATATGGTAAAAATATAGTCATTTCCTCTAGTCATGTATATAAAGAATAATTTGAAATAGTTTAAGACATAAAAATATATAAAATTTTGAAAAACATCGCTCCTTTAAAGAGCATTATCTCTGGTTCTAATGGTCGTAGAATAAAAATCAAAAAAGTAAATTAAAGTATACGAAAAATACTAACTTTTTATGGTGTTTAAAATTTTTCCAAACCATTTTTTCCATTTTTTATCCTTCTTTAAAAAAATGTCAATTTTTCACATTTTTAAACATTTTCTCAATCACTTATATCTTTTTTGAAAATGATTATTAATGAAAAATTCCAACGGGAATCGAAAGAATTCTAAAAAATCTAAAATTTATCACTAATGGTTTTTTTTCCTACGAAGCTTATTTAGGTAGTTATAAGCAATCCAATGTTAAGAAGTACTATAATAAAATTACGAATAATTTAACGAAAACATCAATGAAAATTTAATTATTTCAACATATCTGTATATAAACTTTTTAAAATTATTTATTGTCATAATTTTTTAGGAAAAAACTTTAATTTTTGACAAAATAACACTTAATTTTTCAAGAAATATGAAATTAAAAAATATTTTGAATCATTATTTGCATATTATTATTCGTGTTTTTATTATACTACATCACAACATTCAATTGCTTACAACTACCTAAATAAGCTTCGTAGGAAAAAAACCATTAGTGATAAATTTTAGATTTTTTTAGAATTTTTTCGATTCCCGTTGGAATTTTTCATTGATAATCATTTTCAAAAAAGATATAAGTGATTGAGAAAATGTTTAAAAATGTGAAAAATTGACATTTTTTTAAAGAAGGATAAAAAATGGTAAAAATGGTTTGGAAAAATTTTAAATACTATAAAAAGTTAATATTTTTCGTATACTTTAATTTACTTTTTTGATTTTTATTCTACGACCATTAGAATCAGACATAATGCTCTTTAAAGAAGCGATGTTTTTCAAAATTTTGTTCATGAATTTATGGACGGTACTGTACATATACTCGCTTAAAAAGGTATATCAACGGTCCTAAATTTTAAAACACACAGACGAATGTGCGTTTCGTACAGCGACACTACGCTGCGGTAACGGAGAGTTCCCGTACTTTTTTCAGTGTAGAAATCAGAAGAAGTGGTCAAAGAGCTACGCTAAAAAAATTATTTTTTTAAACTTGTTTCATGAAGACAGAGCAAATAATTTGTATTCAAATTTTAGAGTAAATCTATCGAGTAGTTTACGTAAAATAGAAAAAAAGTAAAAAATGAAAATTTTTTAAAATTTAAACTACGCTAAGAAAATCGGTTTTTAAAAGTCATACTTCTTTTGACAGATGCAAATAATTCTTATGCAAATCTAAAAGCAAATTCATCAAGTAATTTACGTAAAATAAAAAAAAACGAAAAAATCTAAATTTCTTCTTAATTTCTAAAATGGTTTTAAAATTAAAACTACACTAAGGTAATCAATTTTCAAAAGCTTCCTGCCTACTTGGACAAAAAAAAAATAGATAGTATGCAAAATTTGAAGCAAACCTATCGAGTAGTTTTCGAGATTTAATTAGCTAAATAAATACAATATTTGTTTCATAAATTTCTTTTCCGAATTTTCAAAATGTTCAAAAATTAAAACTACCCAAAAAAAATCAGTTTTCACAAGTTTCCCTTCTTTTGGCAGCTGCAAATAATTTCCCAGCAAATTTTAGAGCAAATCTATTGAGTACTTAACATGAAATAAAAAAAAAATAAAAAAAGGAAAAAAAATTATATTCAAAATCTTTTAAATTCTCTAAAATCGCAACCACTCTAGGAAAATTAGTTTTCAAAAGCTTGTTTACTTCAGACGGTAGCGAATAAATTGTATACAAATTTTGGAGCAAATCTATCGAATAGTTTACGTAAAATAGAAAAAAATGAAAAATGCTCTAAAATTAAAATTACTCTAAGAAAATCAGTTTTTTAAAATCTGTTTTCTTTACACAGTAGCGAATAATTTGCATACAAATTTTGGATCAGTTATCTAATAGTTTTCTTAAAATACAACAAAAATGGAAAATTAAAATTTTTTTTTCAATTATGGAAATTATTTGCAACTGCCAAAAGAAAAAAAAATTTTTGAAAACTGATTTTCTTAGCGCATTTTTAATTTTAGAGCATTTTGAAAATTTTGGAAAAAATTTTTATTTTTCATTTTTTTTCTATTTTACGAAAACTTTTCGATAGATTTTCTCTAAGATTTGTATGCAAGTTATTCGCTATTGTCTGAAGAAAACAAGCTTGGGAAAACTTATTTTTTTAGTGTAGTTTTAATTTGAAAGCATTTTGAAAATTTTGAAAAAAATTCATTTTTTTATTTTTTTGGTATTTTATGTAAACTACTCGATGAATTAGCTTAAAATTTTGCATGGAAATTATTTGCAACTGCCAAAAGAAGAATGACTTTTGAAAACCGATTTTTTTAGCGTAGTTTTAATTTTAGAAAATTTTAAAAATTTTGAAAAAAATTTTCATTTTTCATTTTTCTTTTATTTTACGTAAACTACTCGATAGATTTGCTCTAAAATTCGAATACAAGTTACTTCTTACTGTCTTAATGAAACAAGTTTAAAAAAAATAATTTACTTAGCGTAGCTCTTTGATTACTTCTTCTGATATCTGATTTAATGCTCTCACTTACTCTTTTCTTACTTTCTCATTTCCTCTCTGTCCTTCTATCTTACATTGATCCTTATTTTTACCTTCTTACACTCACCCTCACTTTTTCCCTTCTCAATTTTCCTTGAATAAAAATTATGTTTTTTACATTAAAATCATATTTTGAAAAATAAAATCAAATTACTCTAACTCAATGAGCTCTATGAGAAAGCATTGCGCCAAAGCACTTGGCAGCGTTTTTTCTTTCACCCATATGCATTTTGTACTATTACGTTGTTGCTTATTGATGTAATGTGGAAACCTGTCAAACAAACATAAAAACTTGTTTCTGCAATTATCAATATGATTATTTTTCTTTTCTGTTACGTATGTGAATAAAAATCGTAGTTTTCAGTTAAATTTCTGTATGTTCTAGTATGCAAATACAAAACTTGAATCAGGTAATGTTTTTTCAAAATATTCAAAATGCTTTAAAATTAAAACTACACTAAGAAAATGAGTTTTTAGAAGTTTTCCTTCTTTTGGCAGTGACAAATAATTTCCATGCAAATTTTCGAACAAATCCATCGAATATTTAACAAGAAAATACAAAAAAAATTAAAATTAAAAAAAAATTTGTTAATGGCTCTAAAATTAAAACTACGCCAAGAAAACCAATTATCTATAACTTCCGCACCAGTTAGACAAAAAAATAAATTCTATGTAAAATTTGAAGCAAATTCATCGAGTAATTTTCGAGATCTAAAAAGCGTAATGAATACACACACATACATATGGATATTTTCTGGAAATCACTTATTTCGAATCTCCGAGTTTAAATATGTACAAATTAATGAAAAAATAGAAAATAAAATTTTTTATCGATACAATGCTTTTTCTATGAGAAAGCAAAAGTAAGACGAATTGCCTTAAAGTATAGTTGACGATCCTATTAAAAAAAATTGTTTACGAAAGTTTATATATCTTTTAAAATTAAAATAAAATATACAGCAATGACAAATCAAGCATAAATAATGGGAGTTCATGTTTTTCCTTATAGAGCCGCGTTCGGTTGGCTGCGTGCTGATTCGTGGAGACAGTATTTTTTGGCTATAATTATATACAAAATCGTGTGCATGAATGTTTACCTAGGCTGGCTACCAGGGGAGAAACTAAGGATCTGGCGGTGCTATTATTGAAACTGACAGGAATTCCTTCCGATTTCAAGGTAAGCATTTTTGGAACTCCCTGTCTGCTGAGATTAAACATAATTTATCTCTCAGCAGATTTAAAGCTACAGTGAGGGGTACTTGCTTGACCTCGATTAATATTTATTATTATTTTAATTTATATGTTAATTTTTTTTTGTAATGTCCTATATATAGACTTAAGGAGGCTCGTGCGCCCAGGATCGTACCTAGTCAAGACCCCGCAAAAAAAAAAATAATTTTTTTACTATAAAAATTATAATTTATATTATCGTTTTAACTTCATTTACATTTAATTACATATTGACGACGTATGTTATTGCATAAGCTTTTTATTATTTTATTTTGTTATTTTTATATTCTTTCAAATTTTAACATTATGACTGATATATATTAAACGATTGTTTTTTAATTTATTATTGAGTATATTTCTTTTTTTATAATTTTATTTTATTAATCTGTGATATCACTTTTTATAGTGACTTGTTTAGTATTTTTAGAATTAGTAACTCGACTGTGATATCAACTTTAAGTACAATATTTATATTTATATTTATACATTGTATTACACGCTTTTGTATATTTCTACAAATACATGAATTTCTATCTATTTAAATAAAAAACGCTGCCAAGTGCTTTGACGCAATGCTTTCTCATAGAGCTCATTGAGTTAGAGTAATATGATTTTATTTTTTTAAATGTGATTTCAATGTAAAAAAACATAATTTCTATTCAAGAAAAATTAAGGAGCAAAAGAAAGAGTGAGAGTGAGAAAGTGATTAGGAAATAGGAAGAGTGAGAGAGAGGGATATATGGAAATAGGGTAAAAATTAGTATCAGGATGAGATAGAAGGAAAGAGAGAAAGTGAGGAAGAAAGAAAAAAGTTAGTAAGAGCATTAAGGAGTCTCATATGTCAGATATAGTTTGTTGTTCATAAAAATTAAAAGTTTAAAGAACTCTTCAAAATTTTGATAAAAATTAATTTATACCTAGAAAAAAATTTCTGCAAATTTTCAAGTAGTCTTATCAACTAATTTTTTTATATATGCTCACTCGAAGTCCGCGTGTTTTGTATTTCATAGTAGTAAAAAGATTAACTTTAATTGAGCATAAACAATAAAATCAATCGATAAAGCTAACTAAAAATTTGCAGAGATTTTTTTCCAGGTATAAATTAATGTTTTTCAAAATATTGAAGAATTTTTTAAACTTTTGATTTTTATGAACAACAAACTATAGCAAACTATAGCTGGCATATGAGACTCCTTAAATAAAAAATCAGGAGTGATCGAAGAGATACACTAAGAAAATTATTATTCAAAAACTTTTTTTATAAAAACTGTAGCGAATAACATGTATACAAATTTTAAAGCAAATCTATCGAGTAGTTTATGTAAAATAGATAAAACATAAAAAGTTAAAATTTTTTTCAAAATTTTAAAAATTATATAAAATTAAAAATAAAACTACACTAAGTAAACCAATTTTCAATAGCTTCCCGCCTAGTAAGACAAAAAATAAATGAATTTTTTTAAAAAATATTATTTTTAATTTTAAAAATACTTAAAAATTAAGACTACGCCAGACTAATCAGTTTTCAAGAATTTCACTACTTTCGACAGTCGCAAATAATTTTCCTGCTGATTTTAGAACAAATCCATCAAGTGCTTTGCGTAAAATAAAAAAAAATAAAAATCAATATTTTTTTAAAATTCTTGAAATGGCTCTAAATTTAAAACTACGATTTTTTTTTTTTTTTTTTTTTTTTTTTTTTTAAAAAAAAAAAGATTAATCATATAAAGGATATTGTTATCCTCTATATAATTAACCTTTTTCAATGGAGATGTCGAGGGAGCCCAGCCCGGAACCGTTTAACACATTACATCAGGCTAGACTGTCAGACACCACCATACCGAAAACTTTGACTACCGATGGATAGTCAGCCACTTTTTGTGACCAACAATCAACCGATACCCAATGAGGTCGGATTCTTGAAAAGTCGCGATTTAAATGGCACATACACTAATTTTCTTTGAAAAAAAGTTTTAGAGGTACCTGGTCAGGATTCGAACCCATGCCCTCCGCGTTGAAGGCAAGAGCTCTATCCGTTACACCACCGCGCTCTCAAATTTAAAACTACGATAAGAAAACCAATTTTCAATAGCTTCTGCACTAGTTAGGTAAAAAAATACATTCTATGCAAAATTTAAAGCAAATATATCGAGTATTTTTCGAGATCTAACTGGCGTAATGACTACATACACACATACACATACATACACACACATACACACATATAGAAATTTTCTGGAAATCACTTATTTCGACTCCTCGAGTCCAAATATGTACAGATTAATAAAAAAATAGAAAAAAAATTTTTTTATCTATACAATGCTTTCTCTATAAGAAAACAAAAATAGGTATTTTTGTGAATTTTATGTATGTAATTCAGTTCAACATTCACTTGAACTTATCTTATCAAAATTTCAGCACTGTTATTTTGTAAAAAATATATAGATTGAAAATCTCTGGAAATCTTGAAATCAATTTGTTGCAAATTGAAAAGCCTGTGATCAAAATAAACAAAATCAAGACTTTGACTAAAGAAAAGGATTTCAAGCATCGGTAAAGATTTTCCAAAATTATTCATGAAACTAAGTTTTATATTCAATATATATGTAAGGTAAAAAAAAGTTTCGTTGATGGATACGATTAGAAAAAAAATTACCATTGTATATAAGTCTGATTTTCACCAGATTTTAATTGAGTCCTGATAGCTTAATCTATTTTTAAAAATTATATCTTATATTTTTTTGGACAATACTTTTTCGTGTTTTTCCCTGGAAGAAAATTGACCATATTGTAGGCATAATTGCTGGTCAACAAATGTTAAAATGGCACTTATCTAGAAATTCTAGAAATGATATAAAAAAAATTTCTAGATAAGTGTCATTTTAACATTTGTTGACCAGCAATTATACTTAAGATATGGTCAATTTTCTTCCAGGGTTATCCGAAAATGCTCTTACGGAATATGGGCTTTTGAATATTGTCAACTTTGTTCCTGTTGAAATATAATTTATCTTAAGTAAGAACTAAGATAAATTTAAGAAAACGGGACTATAGTAAAGTCTTTTATTTTCTTTATTTTGAATTTGTTTTAAAATAGTAAAAGTTCCAAATGTGGACCATTTATACATGAGCATATAGGATATAGCATAAGCCCAGCTTAACAAAGTAGTCATTCCATTCTCTGAAAAAGGTATAAGTTTATAACGTATGGAATCTCTTTAGTTGTTGAAACAATAACTTAAGCTTTTCCACAATTCATTGCTATCGGCAAAATAAGTTTTTAGTTTCTTGTTGAAATTTATTGTTTCCGGTTTATTTTTATAGAAAACCAACAGCTTTGTTATATACTTTTATTATTAAAAGACTAAACCTAAACTATATTTTAAATATAATTTCTAGCCCATCTGGCTATAATCATTTAACAAAAATTAATCGAAGTCACATGCAATAAAAACTTTTCATCAAATGACTTATTTTAAACGTGTTTCTTGCTATATATGCACATACATATAATCCATACCATATTATCAATTCATAAAAAGAGTATTCGGCGCATCGCATAATTTCTGAGAGTTTATTTATTAAAATAAAAATAATGATTCTCGTTAAATGACAAATTTTCAAAATAAATATTTCATTTTTCTTTGAAACTAATTATTGTATCAAGTTAGAGATCTCGTATATTGAATTATGCAATGTGAACTAGAAGATAAACTTTATACTTTTGAATCGATAATAAACGAGAGCGTAGCGGTTAATGAAATTAATTTAAATAAATTAAAGTTTCAACTTTTTTTTTAATTTATTAAAAGTTTAATAAAAGTTTGAAGTAATTAAACTTAAAATTTATCCAAGTTAAATGACTGCGCGTAATAACGTACACAATAAAAATTTTTGTAGTCGATATTGTTACGTATATCCTGTGTATCTTCATTCCAATTAAAAGAGAAATATAAGAAAGCTGATTATAAAATATAAGGCGACAAAATAAATGCAGTTGCGAGGTAGAAAATTAGTTCACTTAATAGAGCGTTTGTTTTTAATACGATAAAACTTGGATTCAATTACAGTCATAAATGGTTTCTCCTTTTCCATAAATTAATTATACACTCCAATTAAATAAATTCTGTTGAAATATGATAATTTTAAAAATACTGATAATAAAAAAAATAAAAGTGTAATAGAAATATTATATTGGTCTTCAAGAATTTAAAATTTTATATCTCGTTTAATCTTGAGCACAAAAATCTTGTCTTATCTCAACCTATCTTGGTTATATTGCAATTGTATTTTTAAATTCTGCGAAATTGTCTTTGCCAAAATTGAAGAAAAAAGTTTCTGAATTTTGGGGTTTTTGAAGCAAACTCTGAGTTACGAGATTCTTTTAATCTTCTCCGAGTTACGGAGTTATTCCTCTCTTAGGTGAGCTTAAATTAGTCTGAACGATTATCATAGATCAATTGACAATATTAAAGACTGTTATTTATTTAAAGTAATGAATCGATTGGTGATGTTCATTTATCATTATTTTGGGCAAATTATAGTGTACTAAGAAGATATTATTATGGGTATTAGTTAGTCAATTGGACAGCAATTATGGTTAATTTTCTATCAGGATACATGATTTCATGAAATGATATTCTATGAAGTTTATCTTAATTAGCGATTTTCAACCTATCATATTAAATGTTAAATCTATGAAACAATAATTTATCAGATATTTTTTTAAACTTTTATTCAAATATTGTTGATGTCATTTTAATAAAAATACTTTAAACAATTGAAATTTTTCAATCATTTAAACTTATTGAAAAAACTTCCCAATTATAAATCAAATTAAAATCAATGATTTGTGTGTAATTATTTGAAAATCAATAAACAATTAAATGAAATGAGCAATACATATGAGTGAGATGAAATTTATATTTTGTGTAAAACTTACTGCACAAAATTAATAAAAGTTTATTGTATTTTATACCATTTGTTTAAAATAATTACAGATTTAACTAAATTAAATAAAATGTATACTTTTATCTTAGATGAAAAATTGATTGAATAAAAATAATTCTACTCTGAATTTTGCTTACACAAAGAATTGAGTATGAAATTTTATATCATGAATTATAATCAGCATTAGTATTTGCGTACTTAAAAATTTCAAAATCTTCATTGATAACACAAATTTTACTGTGGTATATGTAAATTTAACGGTAAAATATTTTTTACCTTGCAATTTAAATATTCCCCTAGAAAATGAATGAATCAACAGAATTACTCTGTAAGGCCGCGTGATTTTAAAATCGAAGAAACATAATAGTTAAAGAATATATTACCGCCGACTGTACTTTACTACTCATTACAATTTATGTAATCGAAATATTAAATGTTTGGAAAAATATTTAAATGCTTTAATGCACTTTAATGCATGTAACAACCTATTCAAATAAATATTAATTAGTACTTTCTTTAAATATAAGAAAAATATAATTTTTTATAGAGCTACGTATTGTGTACAACAATAACGAAGACTTTAAATGTAATAAAACGTATGCATTTTTCTTACTTTATCAGAATATGCTAACAACAATAATTAAAGATTGTCAATCATAACTTTTCTTTTCTATATTTATATAATTTTTATTTAATATGCATATCAATATAAATAATTTGAAACGTTCAATAACTAATAATTATTATCATTGAATACCTCAAAATTTTCTACAAGTTTTTTTAAAACGTCAAAATTATTATGCTCTTAATGCTGATATAATGAGCTTTAATTGTATTATCATGATGAAAATTCATTAATGATCATCAAAAATAAATTTATACAATTAAAAGATTTATTATTTATTGATGTTACAAAAGTAATTCAATTGTTGATTTTTCCTATATTCTATATTTTAGACATTATTATAATATTTCATTAATATTTCTCATAAAGTTAAGATATTATTATTGATTTATGAGAAATAATCCGATATTCATATTTTTTTTATAAACTTTTACTAGTACTATATAATTATTACAAACCTGCATCATTGGTAGACAAAAGCAGATAAATTGTCCAAAGATCCAATTTTGCAAAAGTATGACGCTGAGTGTGATGGGTAAGGCGAAGGCCACGTGTAAGGCATTGGCTATGGCTATGTTAATAAGAAAAGCACAAGTTGGATCTTTATGCATGTCGTATTTGAAGATATGGTAAGTCATTGCAAAATTTGCTAAAATACTCGAAACAATGAGTAATGCGTAGATTATCACGAAAAATAGATAAATTTTAGCGAAATAAGGATTCAAGTATGGTTTTGATAAATCCTCAGTGTCATTGCGGAAGCCGTTCAAATAATGAATCACACTTGGCAGATACTGGTCAGGTATCTCATAAGAAGTTGGCATGTTGAAAGAGTACAAGGAAAATTATAAGATCTTTAGAGTAGTCAAAAGAAAGATAGGAAAAATAAATAAGGTGAAAATTGATCTTTTTAGAGAAGTAAAATGTTCGATCAATCATAAATAAAAAAATCTTTAATCGTTAGGTAAAAGCTAACTGCCGGTGAGTTAGTGATAGAACTAGTTGAATCAATTGAAAAAGTTCGATGTTGACCCATCGAGAACTCAGGAAGTGTACGTGAGGAAGTTCACACACACAGAGTTTAGATTAAGAGACAAATTTGCTCGTCTGCCGTGACAAGAAGATAAGAACTTTTGCAAATAGTTGTTAGTCTTTGTATGTATGAAAAAAGACGCAGAGGGCGGCTTTATAAGAAACAAGATAACTCTATTGATTATATGATTTTCTGCAATTTAGTCGTCTTCGTCTTTAGTCAAGTAATTTCGACAAGTTGATTATTTTGCAATGCTAACCATCTCTTATTTCTTGTGTAGTGATACTGTATGTTTATGTTTGACGAAATCTTGACTCCCTCTACTTGTTAAGATTCAGTAGCGCTTCACGGGAGGTTTCCCTTTGCGACGTTCAACATTAACTTTCTTCTTGCTGACTCTTTTTTTCTTCTTTAATGATGGTCGGGCTTTCTTTAATCTACCTATCTATTTCTTTTTCTGCACTTGTTCTTTGCGTGATTATTTGCGTGATAAAACTGACATGGCACTGAGATGAAGATTGTTTTCGTTATTATGTCTGTTTTTCTATTATCTTTTGCTTTTTTTACTGAACACTAATACTAATAACTTTTTATGTATTATCCAAGAAATAACGAAATAAATACTCTTAGATAATTGTTTGATTTAGTAATCTTATAAAAATATTATTTCATTGTAAAAAATTATTTATATTGTAAACTAAAAATCTTACATACTAATTGTTGCCATTAAAGAAATTAATGAATTTGTATCCGCATAATTAACAGCTCGGAATAATATAAGCTAAAAAAATAGTTATTTTTTCTTTAGAATAATTATAATTAATCGTTTATAAGAATATTAAATATTTTTATATAATTGAAAGAAAAAATTTTATATTTATTTTATATTGTTTTTCCGACATCAAATACATCCAAATTAAATGTTTTAATTTACCACTTTGCAATAAAATAAAAATTTATAGATTTTATTTTTTTTAAATTTAAAACATATATTTATATTTTTTTCTAAAAGCTTTAACTTTTTATGTATTAAAAATATATAAAAACTTTCAACTCTAATTATTAATGAATAAAATACCACATCTTAAAAATTTATCAAACGATTTAATTTTATTTAAAAAAAATAAATGAATTTTGGAATAATGGATGTTTTGCAACAAATCAAGAGTTAAATCATAGAAAATAATGAAAACTTCATCTGCACTTATTGAAATAAATCATATTTTGTAGTGAATTAAAAAAAAATCACTTATTATTTTATCGTGAGTTAAATTTCAAATAAATTATCAATAAACGCGCGCGTACGCGTATCTAGTTATCCGAAGCGAGAGTATCGTGGCAACGACAAGCCACAAGGACGGATTCCCGGCAACTGATTGCGCATTTAGACTACACGCTTTAAGTTCGGAGTTACTGCGTTTCCCTGCGCAGGCTCAGTTTTCTCGCGACACGTGTACACTTTGATGCTATATTTAATACCATTTTTTTCTCATACCATCGCAAAAATGCTATATATAAAAGATACAACGTTGACAAGGAAATCAGCAAGATATAAGGATATTGTGAGGCCGAATATGTTAAATATTGCTTTTCAATTTTAAAAAATATTAATGTTTTGTTTAAGGTAATATGTACTATATATTCACATCATGAGAAAATAAGAAAATTTTTTTTTCTTTGACATCGTTTTTCAATGTACATAAATGTATATTTTTTGTTTTAGCTGTTAAAAAAGATTGAAAAAAAGATATTGAAAAAAATATATTTATTTTTATATTTGAAGGGCACTTTAATAAAAATAAAGCGGAAACTATATTTAACTATTTCATGCACTATTTTAACTAATATGACTTGCATATTCGATATTCGCTGCAACTTTGCTCGTACATCTATACATTATGTTATACGTATAGAGAAATTCAAACAAAAGTTAAGCATGAAAACGTTTTGTATCAGAAAAGGTTTATAAACTTTTTAATTGATGAATTATTTTAACTAATTATTATGTTATTTAATCTGTTTACAGTGTTAAATGTTATTTAAATTATTATATCAAAGAGTTAATTTAATAAAAACATAATTTGAGGTCATAAAAAAGCATTGAGAAAATAACTAAGAGAAATATATAAGGAGATAAGAAGATACAGATCAAAAGAGAAATAAAATATTTTAAAACAAAAAAAGCAAATAAGCAAAATTTTATTTATATATGATAGCCACCCGGCAAAAGTATATATTAGTGTAGAAAAAATGAGTGAATAAGAATCTGTAAAAAGCATAAACTGTATATTACAGAATTAAAAATCTGATCACGACAGTCGTTTCAAATCTGAATTATAATGCGCATGTACGTCTTATTGGCAAGCTTTCAAAAATTTACATAAGAAAAATCTCGCAAATCCGTCTCGTTTGATTTACGAAGGGCGCGTATAATCTACTTTCCAATAATTCTTATATGTTTATTATATGCTTTTCTCCATTCATTTTTTGCGTCAAAAAAACATAAGCCATTATAATCCCATATATTTTTTTGTCTTCACTTTAGATAAAATTTTGTTACGTGTTATCGACTAAAATTAAATTTCTAATTGTATTTGAATCTGCATTGTTCTAATTAATTGAATAAGTGAATATTTTATTTTTGAGAAATAAATATAAAATTCATAAATATTCTAAAATAAATCATTAGTATTGTGATGATGTGAGAAGTTTTTAGTTTTAATAAAAATAAATAATAATGTAAACATTGAACGAGTACGAAGTTTAGGTTTTTTATTTAAGATGAGAAATACTATTTTAAAACTAGCACGTTACTTTAAGATTTGTGAATATTTTAAAAATAATGTTCAGCTCACTAATTGGTTAATTAAAAATTTTGTTTACCTTTTTTATGGAAATGTTTTAATAATCAATTTATACTTCAACTTTTTAATAAATTTTTTATTCCTTCATCATATGTTTTGTAGAAATTATATAGTATTTTTCGATACTAGTGCGTGAGACTGATTTTTTACTCGTGTGGCAGTTTGCACCCGAGCGAAGCGAGGGTGAAAAGGTCACACGAGGAAGAAATCAGTTTCTCGCACGAGTATCGAACAATATTTTTTGACACGACGTGTAAGAAGTTCCATTTTCGCAAGTGTCACTTTGTACAGCGTGCGCGAAATTGTGCTTCGCGCACGGAGTGTCAAAAAATATTTTCTCGCATTTCGAACGCAAAATATTATTTTTGACACTCCGTGCGAGTAGCTCGATTTCACGCACGCTGTACAAAGTGACACGTGCGAAAATGGAGCTTCTCACACGTCGTGTCGAAAAATAGTATTCGATACTCGTGCGAGAAAGTGATTTCTTACTCGTGTGACCTTTTCACCCTCGCTTCGCTCGGGCGCAAACCGCCACACGAGTAAAAAATCACTTTATCGCACTAGTACCGAAATATACTATTTTCGCACTCCGTGTGCCAAATTTGTTTTTACGCACGCTTTTATAAAAATGCCTGTCTAAAAACAAGCTTTTTGCACGTTGTGCGAAAAAGTTTTGTTCGATACTCATGAGAGAAAGTGATTTTAACCTCGTATGAACTTTTCAATCTCGCTTCGCTCGAGCGCAAACGTCCTCACGAGGTTTAAATCACTTTCTCACACTCGTATCGAAAATAACTATTCTACCGTCTGTTGTGAAGGAGAAAAATGTTACTTTTTCTTTCTAAAGAAGAAAATAAATGTTAATTTTTAAGAAACAAAAATATGTAACTTGATATTGTAACCTGGTATCCTTATATACCAGCCAAGTATTTCATGCCGAATTGCAAATTCTTCAAACTACAATTTTCGCAATGCTTATAATTTTGGCATTTATGGTACATACTGTATTGAAGTTCGTAATATTTAACACTCTTCATGTGAGAAGGTAATATGTGCGATATGGCAGCATATAGATTTTTTCCGACTCATGTAACTTTGGCACCCTCGTGAGGCTCAGACAAGAAACACGTGCTCATCAGCGAACACCTACTTTGCTCCCTTGTTACACCAATCACTATATTGTTTTACTTTTTGTTCTTCACAATGATAATTTTAATTTCCAATTATAAAAACAATGCTTTCTTTTGCTATCTATATTGAATTTTCAACAAACAAATAAAAAATAGTGAGTAAAGGCAGAAAAAAATTATTAAGAAAAAAGAAAAAAACATTTATTTTCTGATAAAATAAATTAAATTTTAATTTGTGCAAAAATTAGCATGCTTATTATAAGTGTGCATTCTCTTGTTATTTATGTTAAACGAACAAAAAAAAAGTTAATAAAAGAAGTAAAAATCTAATGAAAAAAAAGCAAAAATATTTATGAATTCATGAAAGAAATGACAATTATAATTAAAAATTATGCATTGTCTAGTAATATTAATTGAATGTTTTACGTCACGTAAAATTAGCATTATAAAAAATGAGTAAAAATAAATAATCAACTAAAGTAACAAGCAAAAAATTTAATATAAATTCTCTTATTCTGCGATTGAAATGTCAAAATACGTGTTAATATAAATTCTTTTTTTGAAGCATAGAAAAATGTTGTACCGTAATGATTTATCCATTATTATAAAAATTTCAATAAAATAATCTATCCTTCCGATTATTTTTTCTGCATTTATTATGCCTGTTAATTTTAAGCATTACTAAAAATTAATTTTCCTCTTGGTTGACTAGTTAGAGACGCAACCTATAATTTTTGTTCCTTTGTTCACCATATGTTTTTTTAATAATTGATTGATATTAATAAACTTTATTATTACCATTTTATGAGTAATCAATAGTGTGCCAAGTGAAAAAATAACGAATATGGATCCAAGAAATGTAGTACTTGCAAAAATAAGAATTAGTGAATTTCATTACATAGTTATATTTATAGAATAAATTATATAAATTTTTAAAATAAATTTTCTACAATTATTCTGAAAATGTATACTATTTATTGTATAATAAAATTAATTTATTGTAATTTTTGTTTCTGGTGTGTTAGACACTTTAGTGTGACAAGTATGTAATTTTACAGAAGCGTGACAAACAAGGGCTAAAATGTCAAGAATTTGTTAATTTATTATATTTTAAAGGAAGTTCATTAGTCTCTCTTCATCAAAATTAGTTTTCAACTTTGTGACTTGAAACTTTGTTAATAATATAAATAATTCAAGCGATCCTTGAAAAACAGAAAACGAAAAACAATCTAGTTATTAAGAAAAAAGCTATTTCATTTTTTCATAAACTCTTAAGGTAGTTCCATCGTCAACTATAGTTTGTTGTTCGTAAAAATTAAAAAAAACGTATAATCTTTTGAAACTTTTAACAAAATAAGTTTTTACTTCATATATTATTCCTGTGAAATTTCGGAAAGCCTTACCGATTATTTTTTTAAGATAATCTCATTCAAAGTTCGATCGTTTCAGAACTAATAGTAATAAAAAGATAAAGTTTAAGTAGGTACATTGTAGAAAAACAGTCAGCAAAGCAATCTGAAATTTTTTTAAGATAATATTTGAAATAAAAACTGACAATGTTGAAAGTTTCAAAAGATTATATTACTTTTTTTGTAATTTTATGAACAACAAACTATAGCTGACGATGGTACTATCTTAAGTGTCAAGTCATCTACAATATCGATAACAGTTTTGTTACGTCACAACGTATCTTTTATATTACTTTTTAATTTACAATTTTTAAAATATCTTTTTATTAATATGATATTGATGATGTGAGCGCCCGAGTATGTACGGCCCTGAAACCGTACGATACTGGAAGATGCGCGCGCAAACACCCAAAAAGACCAAAGTGGTTGAACATGCAAGCGCGCGTATATACGTACACGCGTTTGCATGTGTAAGTACCGCTGAAAATATACGGCGACTCTCCCTCTCTTCTATTAAGATAGAAGAGTGGGAGAGAGACCTAAGAGAGCTGAAGCAAAGAGTGCGAGGAGCTCGCGACTCTGGCACTCTTGGATCAGCTCTCTTGGTGTGAAGACACGCTTGCTCGTAGCACAAGTGGCGAATGGCCTGACACGTGCTACAAGCAAGTATCTCTTTATTAAGCGCGAGATTACTCTTAGTTTTTGCATTGTACAGTGATTCAATTTAAGTTGTTAATAAAGAGCTTTTCCAAGATATACCCTCATCCAATTAACCCGGTGTAAAGCCCCGAATATTAAGGCATTTGGTCCTTAATAATAACGGGCTTTTCACATAATAATCCTAAATAATACTAACAAATATATCTTAAAAGTCAGCTATAGCTAGGCAAGGCGTCCTAGCTATAAACGACTTTAACAAAACAACAAAAACACACAAAGAGTCTGCACAAGCTAGGCATGGTGCGCTAGCTTGTAACGATTCTCTAAAACGAATCGTCATTTATAATGAGACAGCCGCGCTCTCAATAAATAAGATAATTATTAAAATAAATAATAATTAAACTAAATAATAGGAAGGAAGGTTACATTGGCGCCCACGGGATCTTAACCGCTGTTAAGAAAACCCACGCGAGAATGAGTCGTGTGTTAACACTTATATTAAATAATAAAATTTTTAACAAATAATAATAAAACAAAAAATAAAAATGAAAAATAAAATTATAAAAAATAATAGAATAAAAATAATAAAACAATAAAAAATCAAAAAAAGGCATGAAGATGCACAAAAAATGGTATAGAAAATACCAGAAATATATTATAAGAAAATAAAAATGATAATGTAAAAGAATTTCTTTTGTTCGAAGAAAGGCTAAAATAATTTGACCAAATTTTTGTTTTAAATGTAAAATTCTCGAACATATTATTCGTTAATGATAAAAGAAAGAGACTTGAAGGTCGCGCAGAAAAGCAAGAAGATTAGTGTTACAATGTACACAGCTGAAATTCTTTAAGAATCTTTTGCTATATATGCGCAAATCTCAAGTCTAAACGCGAATGTTATAAGAGAATACATATGGTAAAGTCAAAAGGTCGATGGCTAAATAAAAGACAAAAGAAATTCTTAAACGCAAATTCTTAAATAATGAGAAACAAATATTAAAATAAAATAATATAAACGATTTTAAAAATAATGATTAAAAATAACGATAAATAAAAATTAATATTAAAAAATACATTAAAATCAAAATTGTCAAAATAAAAAATATATTGTAAACGAAACTAAAATTTGAATATTTCGTTCTTTATAATTTATATGTATTTAAAATAAAAAAAATTAAATTTCGCAAAAATTAATTTTAAAAAATAATTAACTAAACGAGAAATTTTTTAAATTTTAGTTTTGGAAATATTAAACTATTGTAATAAAAATAAAAATCAAGATGGCGAAAAGAAGATCAGAGTTACTGATACAAGAACTAGAAAATCTTGATATGACCATGGAGGAAGACGTCAACATAAAGCAAAACGAATGGATGAAAGCTGTGTCATATGAGCTAACATTGTTGTTCAATAAACAACAAGAGTTAGATGAAAAAGTCAACTCAGCTAGTCCAGACAAATCCATAAACTTTATTTTAGAAAAAATCGCAGATGCGGAAACAATAAATTTAAAAGAACAAATGAATAAATTGTCAAATAAGATAAAAAACTTATTAGAAGACAATATTGTAATTAAAAATCTTTTAAATAAATATAAAAAAGAAAATGGAGATTTAGTAACTAAAAATGAATCTTTAAATGAAGAACTTATTAAATTAAAAAAGACAATAAATGATGATGAAGCCATTAAAATGGTTCGAGACAATTTAACTCAAAAAATAGATGATACTGCTCAAGAGCAAGAAGAAAAAATTAATGAGTTAAAAGAAAAACTAAAAAATAATGGGATTCGAACGCAAGGTTCCGAACCTTATAATAATAAAATAAAAATTCCTTTGCCGAAATATGAAGGCACGGAGGTCGAAAGACCAATGAAATTCTTAAATGAATTTGAAAAGTACATTGCATTAAAACGACTAGAAGAGGAAGAAACCCTCGAGTTGTTGCAGACTGTACTACAAAAAGATTCTAACGAATGGTGGTACATCTATCAAGATGATGTAACCACATATCAAGGATTTAAAAATTTATTCCTTGATAGATATTGGAATGAAGATATCCAAAGAACAACTAGAAGAAAAGTTGAATTTGGACAGTTCTATGAGAATGGCAAACTAAGTCGTATGGCTTATGCCACCCAAATATATGGTTTCGTCAAAGACTTAAATCTTCAATATTCTGAAGAAGAACTAGCTGCGAAAATCAGCAAACATTTCAGCAGAAATGTTAGGCAAGCCATGCAATTTTCTCAGAGAAAAGATAAGAACACATTATTTAAAATCTTGTTAGATTTTGATAATGATGACAGAATTCAAGAGAAAAGAGCAGCTAATAGAAATGAATCTCATAGAAGCAATTCAAATCAACAGAAATTCTTTAAGGAAAATGATAATTTAGAGAATAAAGAAAAAGCTCTATATAATCAAAATAATAATAAACAAAAAGCTGTAATGCGGGAAAAATTAAATGCTCCTGTCAGCAATAAAATGACAAAAAGTTATAATGATATTAATGTGTCTCAAATAGATATAGACTCAGTATCACTAGAAGAACTTCAGGAAAACTGAATAAAGTTGCACCTAAATTAAAGAATATAAGGGGTAAGGTTGCAACAAATGCTAATACCCCAAAAACACAAAAAATTATAAATTCAAAAATATTACCTGAAAAGGGAAAATTAATTAAAACAATCAAAAAACAAAACAGGTTAAATATACATATAAATGCAAAAAGAATAAATGTACACTTTAAAATTCCAAATGTTATTAAAGAAAGTAATACAAAACATGGTTTTCAGGAAATGTTAAACATGATTTTGAGGAGAGTACAAGAAAAGATACTTTTATACATAGATGGTGAATATGCTAATCTAAAAAATCCTGAGCAAAAGCTCAAATCAAATGAGTATACTCAGGTAAAAAATATTGAATCACATGAGAGCGATAGTGACTCATATTCATGTGCATTCACCTCGAATGAAAATAAAGAAAATTTATTTCATGAGGAAAATAATTATGAACTCACCAATGATGAGATTCATAAAGGTGCAATAATATCACCAAAACAAGAAATTGAACTAATAGATTTAATTTCTAAACATAAAAAAGTATCTAGCAATGTATCTGCTCAATTGTCAACGTATAAACATGGAACGAAAACTATTAAAAAAGCACCTCTTTATTCTTCAAATGAAAGAATAGAGAAAAACTACAAGTATGGTGCGAAAAATTTATTCGAAAACGCATTAAAATGTTATTTAACTAAAAACTATGAAAAATCTAAGTTATGCAAAAATGAAGATAAAACAACATTAAATAAATCCATAATACCCTATGCATTAATAAGAGATGCATTAAGTGAAATTAAAAAGAGTTATGGTCATAGTGGACCAAAAAATAAATATAAAACAATTTTATTAAAAAGTCACCTCTAGAACCATAAATTATAAATTTAAAAAATTACAAAGGGGACAATTCAATGACGAAAAAGATAGAAATGAAAAAGAAGAAGATGTAGAAGATTGGATAGAAGAATTAAGAAGAAAAACAACAAATAAGTAAAAAATTAATTTGTATAAAATAAAATAAAATAAAAATTTAGGTTAATGTTTAGCGTAAATACTAATTTTAAGAGTTAGTTTCAAACAAAAAGTAAAAATTAAGTTAATAACTTTAGCTATAGCAAATCACTAATTCAATTATAAAAATAAAGTTTAGTTCGTTTAAAAAGTTTATTATACAGGATGAAAAAATCAATTTTATTTTGGGGGGCAATCCTCTACACCTAGGGTAATATTAAGTGCGTAATTGGGTGTTTGTACGCGCATCTTCATAAGTCGCGTCATTAAAAATAAAATAGATTTTTTCTTTGAACTAAATCAATTAAAAAGCAAAATCCATTTTAATTTGAGGGGCTATGTGAGCGCCCGAGTATGTACGGCCCTGAAACCGTACGATACTGGAAGATGCGCGCGCAAACACCCAAAAAGACCAAAGTGGTTGAACATGCAAGCGCGCGTATATACGTACACGCGTTTGCATGTGTAAGTACCGCTGAAAATATACGGCGACTCTCCCT
Source organism: Anastatus disparis (assembly GCA_017163975.1). Taxonomy (NCBI): domain Eukaryota; kingdom Metazoa; phylum Arthropoda; class Insecta; order Hymenoptera; family Eupelmidae; genus Anastatus; species Anastatus disparis. The sequence continues at coordinate 2,279,002 of JAFFSR010000012.1, forward strand.
CTCTTCTATTAAGATAGAAGAGTGGGAGAGAGACCTAAGAGAGCTGAAGCAAAGAGTGCGAGGAGCTCGCGACTCTGGCACTCTTGGATCAGCTCTCTTGGTGTGAAGACACGCTTGCTCGTAGCACAAGTGGCGAATGGCCTGACACGTGCTACAAGCAAGTATCTCTTTATTAAGCGCGAGATTACTCTTAGTTTTTGCATTGTACAGTGATTCAATTTAAGTTGTTAATAAAGAGCTTTTCCAAGATATACCCTCATCCAATTAACCCGGTGTAAAGCCCCGAATATTAAGGCATTTGGTCCTTAATAATAACGGGCTTTTCACATAATAATCCTAAATAATACTAACAAATATATCTTAAAAGTCAGCTATAGCTAGGCAAGGCGTCCTAGCTATAAACGACTTTAACAATATTAAAACGAAATACAGGGTCCGCAATAGCTAGGCATGGCGCGCTAGCTATTTAACGATCCTTTAACGCGATACCACATAGAGTTTCTAAGAACAAAGAATACCATTTAAATAAAGAACCTTTAGGATAACAGAATTACGGGTAGGAAAGGTTACAATGAACTAATTAAATGGTCATCGAAATAAAAGAATGTTTTAACCTAAGCAGTAAAGAAACTTAAAGTTGATATTGAGCAAACGAAATTCTTCGATTCAAAATTACAAAACCAAAATCATATTTTGAAATTATTTATAAGAAGAACAAGATCCACTTTTTACCTAATGAAATTATGTCAAAGATAAAAAATTATAAAAGCCGACTGAAATTATCGACAGTGGGCACTACCCCAGGATCATCGTTGGTACCAAGTCGTAAATCCTGTAATTCAAATTTAAAATTCAAATTCAAATTCAAATAAAGTTATTGTATTCAATATTAATTATTTTTACAAGTGTCAATAAATATCTTAAAAGTTTCTTATGTTCGACTCGAGTCTTATTTCAAATCGTGCCTATATCTATTCTTTGTCTGTCTGTATCCAGCCTTCATCTACTTGAATCAATCAAGGTAAGAATATTCAATTTATATATTCTTTATTCAAGTACTCTAAATAAATATCCTGCAATATATTTCAATTGTGAGAACGGTTTACTCAATTAAATATTGGTGGAGTTCATTTCACCACTAGATTATACATATATTTATCTTTCATAATATAATTTAATAATTAATTCAATTATTCCAAATTAATTCAAATTCATATATAAAATAATATAAAAATATTAAACATAATCAAATCATACACTCTTATTTAGTCCTGGTGAAAGCCAGGACTTAACAGTTTAAAACGACAAACTTGAAAAGTATTTCTCTTGGTACGAAACGATGAGCTAACTGCATTACTTCAAAATTATTTTAGTTACAAAATAAAATAAATATATTGATCGATATTTATAAATCTCAAGTTAGAAAGTTATAAATTAATTTTTCATTGAAGGAAACAAGAGAATTTTATTATAATTAAAACTAGGACTCCGAATATTGTAAAAGAAATTCAATAAGTTTAAATTACAATCATTTGAATATGAAATCTAAAAAAATTATGATTGATACCACTTTACAATAATAAGTGAAAAAATTTCTTTATAAAGGATTTTATTGTCAAATTATTAATCCTACTTTCTGATCGTGAGATAGAGAAGCATCGTTCTTTTTTGATATGTAAAAAGTTCAGTATATAATTTTAGATAATCCATGCTACGGACATGAAGCATAAATTATTTACAGTAATCCAAAAAGAAAATTTTTTGTATATATTTTTTTGTTTTCTAATGTTTGATATCATAAAAAATTAATATCTTACTTGATAGTAAAGCTATTACAAGGAGAACGGTATACGATATTGATTTACGAGCTAACGAATTCAGAATTTCACTCGAAACAGTCGACATTTAAATTTAATACTTAGGTAAAAGCTATTCATTGTCTTATAAATAATATTGAAATTACGGAAATCTAAATTTCCCTCGAGCATTGATAAATAATTTAGTAAATATTAATTTAAAGTAAACTAATTATTTCAGTTCCTGTTATAATTTTGATTTCATTATACAGATTAATCCAACAATACATTTTAGATTTACAGCTTTTGTCCAAAATTAAGATAAATATGTACAAACATATTACCTACTTGTTATTCGTAACCGTGCAAGTAATTGAGTGTTCTTCAAGAGAATTCTCCGTGCTTCACAATATAACCCTCTCTTGAGCGCACAAACACCCTTGCACAGTATAGTTGCAATGAAACATATATTTATTGGTTAAAATCTAATGCTATGCCATACACATAAGCAGTTAATACTTTTACGTAAGGAAAGTAATGCGTAAAAGTCTATAATCCAAAAAAATATAAAGCAAATTTTTGTTCAGCAATTATTTTAAATGTGGAAAGTTATTTTTTTAAATTAACTGACACTCAGTAAACTGCATTTTAAAAATTAATTTTATTGGAATTTTTCATGAAACTAACGGTTTAGAAGATTATAATCTGATTTTATGGTTCCCTTTTGTATACGACTTAAAAGGTATAATGAATCTTATAGAAATATTCATAGGAAGTCTTTATTCTATTACGCTATCTTCGAACATGTAAATGATTCCCTTTTCACCTCTTTAGGATATCAGACGTTCTTGTAGACATGGATGAGTGAAGAAAGAAGTAGGTTCTATAACCTGAAAAATTTCTACAAACATTCAAGAATGAGACTCGAGGGAGAAAGTAACTGTACTTTTCTAAATCAATATTTTTCCGTATAATCAAAACCTTCCTTCATGAAGAACTTTACATACAAGGAAATATATGCATCTTTTAAGGTATCAGAGCTGAGTTAATGCCTCGAAAATAAATCAAATTTAAATGTAATGTTAATTTTTTTTCTTATAATATTAATTAATAAAACTTTTTTTTATCTTAAATATGTATTAAATACAAGATTATGATCCATCAATAATTTTAAAAGACCTCATCCACAGACTGAAATCCTTTCCTTTATTCGAACACTTGCTTTTGGTGCTTAACGCAGGCTGCCAATTTTTGACCAATTGACTTCAAAATTTCCAGAAGTCTTCAATTTGTACATCTCCACAAAATAATAGTTTTAGTTAAAAAAAAAATTTTTAAGTTTGATTGAAAAAAAGTTCAAAATTTGGAAAAAATAAATATTTTTAGAAATTTTGTCAATTTGATATTCACTTAAACTAATCTTATACAAATTCCAGCATTGTTGTTTTGTGAAGATCAGTAGAAAAATAAACAAAATCAAGTCTTCGACGAATCAAAAGAATTTAAAGCATCGGATGAGGTTTTTTAAAATTATTCTTCTAAATTAAAGTCTTGTATTTTATATATATTTAAGATAAAATGAGGTTTTGTCAATAAATATTATAATAAAAAAAATATTATTACATTTGAATTTGATTTTTGTTCAGGCTTAAACTCAGGCCTTATACTTTGATATAATACGTAAACCGATTAGTCGTCTAAACTTTTCAGATGATATAAAAAAATAGTTCTAGTGTTTTAAAAATTCTGACGTATTTATACTTTTTAATTATTTTTTTCTCTCCATTAAGAGTCACAAATGTAGAAAGTCAAGAGTGCTGCTATCCTGGCATATATTGACATAGTCCATCTCATTTGAATATTAGTATTAAAAATTAATTTAAATTAATATTAATATTAAATTAAATTAATATTAATATTAAATCAAATTAATATTAATATTAAATTTAATTAATATTAGTTTAAATGGATTGCATTAGAGTATCTCTTCTAATTTTGGGATACTTATTTTACATAAAATTATGAAGCAAATCGCGTCTATTCAATTTAATGCTTCATCTTTAAAATTAACATCAAATTTGAAACTGAACTTTAAAGCTTTTTAAAAGAATTTGCATCCGCTTTACAATCGTATGGTTTTTAAACTAATTATCCTAGAAGATTTTCGCTGGAAACATATTAAAATTGAGATCAGAATCTTTTGATTAAGAAACAAAATGAGTTAAAAAGCTCATTTGATTAAAAAGTTACAAAGGAATAATAATAATTAAAATAAGATTTAAATTTAAATTCCATTTTTATTTTCACATGCATATGTGTATTTTTAACTACATTCCTTCGTAATTTAAAAAAAAATCAAACTTCTTAAAAAATTATACGACCGTAAGATAAATATTCAGATAATATTAATGAGAATGTTGAAAAAATCGAGCACTAGACCGATTAGATGCGTCATAATTTTATGTAAGAAAAGTTGTTAAAAAGTTAGAAGAATATCCGATGCGTAAACGCAAAGCATTATTATAGTTAGTCATAATGAGAATAGAAATACACTTGTTCATTCTAAAATTGGAATTTATAAGTATACACGTAGGTATTCAAGAGAACAAGATTTCATTCTCTACTGCATATTTCTTCCTTGCTTTTTACAAAGTTATTTATTTTTGGAAATTGCAATTTAATAATACACACAAAATAAAGCGGTTTATTTTCTTTGACGAAATAAATAGATTTCTTCATGTATTCTGATTTAACACCAAAATTATTTACTACTTAAAATTTTAGTACAATTTGCTATTTATAAGTTTGATATTAATGATTATAAGATATATTCAAGCCTATTTTAAATTTAATAAAATTACCTAAATCGACAGTCATTTTTTCTATATCTATCACTACTAAAATTTATTACACTAAGAAGAAAAAAATATGATTGTATCAACCAAAACCGTTTTATTAAAATACCTCGATGAAATATTCTATCCATTTAACAGATAAGTTCTGTAAATTTGATGGATATCGTAATATTGATTCAATTTAAAATTAACTTTAATTTAATAACAAAGTAAGTCAAAATAGCTGTTACATTTTATTGCATCAAACAAATAAAATTTAAAGATGATAAAAACTTTTTCATTTAGTTGAAGCCCATAGCTTACAGCGTTCCAATTTCCAGACATTAATTAACACATAACTTATATTATAACAATGATCAATATTCATTTCTTAAGTGAAATTTTTTAACATTTTCTTAGATATTTCACACTACACTATTGATATTTACAAATAAAATCTAAAATCGCTCGCTAACAATCGATATGCATCGCATCGCATTTATACATATAGCGGATAAATTAATTTGTTCTTATATACTAATTGACGTGCAATCTTACCACTTGCGGGTTACAAGAAATACGACATCTATTATTATACTATCGAAACATAACTGTTTTGAAAAGCGAGAGATTTAAAAGTGCTTATTGAATAACATAAAAATCTTTATAAAATAAATTTATCAACGACACAAATGACAAATATTTGGACTTATGTTTTTTTATGTTAACTATTATTCGATTATATCAACAGTAGGGTTGTTGATATAATTGAATTGAAATAATTCATCAGTTGATTTAAGCATGTGCATATTATTCGTTCAATTTATAAAATTTTGTTGAAATGTAAGTCATACTTTTATTTTGACTTGTTCTTTTTATTTTAACTGTTCAACAGCACGGCTGTTGATATAATTGAATAACAGTTAAAACAGCCGTGCTGTTGATATAATTAAATTGAAAAATTTGTATTGAAATAATTCATTAATTAATTTGAGCATGCACATTTTATTGATTCAATTCATAAAATTTTATTGAAATGTAAGTCATACTTTTATTTTGACTTATGTTTTCTATGTTAACTGTTATACAATTATATCAACAGCCGTGGTGTTAAATTGGCAGCACGATCGTATTTGGACTATTTTAATGCACAGATTCTGTTAGATCAAAAGGATTCTGTCAGATTAACAGCAGATCTGTTAAATCAATAACATTTTAGTTGATCTGATGAAATTTTTTTTTCTCAGCGTACATTTAAAAGTTTTATTTCTTTGACGGAAATCATTATAGCTTGAAAAATAGAGTATGGTTCAAAAGATAATTGAAAAAGCTCTTATTTCGACAAAATAAGAAAAACTATTTTTCATGGATAAAAAATAAACATTTAAATATTTTATATCATTAACCTTGATTCATATTTCATGTCAATTTATAAATAATAAACGAACGATAATAAATTTAACAAAGTTTCAAAGATCTTTTCTTTTATTTCAGTATATTTTGCCATTTTCCATATTATATTCTTTTTACTGGAAATATGATGATTTCGGAAAGAAACATACTTTTTAAATTTCTAACTATCCTGAATGCTAAGAGGTATAGAAAAAAGGTTTTGTTATAAAAAAGATTTGTTTTTGAATAGAGAACTCATTAGCTTTCATAAATTTTGTTATGAGTTTACATTGACTTTCTTTCAACATTTCACGGGCTTTTTATTCAAGCGACATTTATCGAGTTCTCATTGACATTTAGTCACTTTTTATTAGTCTTTATAAACTCAAAGTGGTCGAGCACTTAGGGTCCTACTTAATGGGAACTCTACAATAATTTACATTTACTAACATTTCAATCTTTTCTATTTCATATAATTTTTCCACTTTATTTTATTTTCCTCATAAAAGTTCATGTTCTATTTTTTTAATTTCTGTAATTTTTCCTTTTTAATTTAATTAATTATTTCTTATTTTTCAAACGTTTACGCACAGCAACTCATACTTTCTTTGGTAATTTTATATTTATTTGCAAATAGATGTAATTGGGTGAATCGAGGAAAAAATAAATTTATTTAACAAAAAATAATATGAAAATTAATTAAGTTATATTCAGGATACTTCTTATTATAAAATAATTATCAAATATTGATTTTTATTTCAAAACTTTAATTCACGGAGATGTATTCCATTGAATTTACATCAGTAATTATTTTCAACTATTATTTGAATTGGTGATTCCTAATTTTAATTTCAAATCTTTAAATTAAACAACAATCCATGCGATGTCCCTAGTGTGCAAATTTAATGTGTCGAAAAATGTTAATAATAACTAACAAGGAGAGCACCCCACCTCCGGAAAACGAATTTGGCTGAAACTGCAGGATATGATTTTTTCATGAAAAAAAATGAACCTGTATTTTTTCTTTTCGTCGAATAGGCTCCCTAGACAAGCATATAGACATTTTTTCAAAAATATGGTGACTAAGAGCCTTTATAAGAACTTAAATAACCAAAGAACTAAGACTTACAAAAAAATACATAAAAGATAAAGTGAAGCACGAATTGAATGATTTCATTTTAGCTTTGTTGCATTAAAAAATCTTAAGTGGTTCAAAAGTTACAGGCGATTAAAATATGTTAATGAAATAACATGGAAAATTGACCATATTTTATATGCTAAAAATATTAATTAAATACGTGGTAATATTTAATAAAGAATAACTTTTGAACAAGGTTTTTTAATGAAACACAGCTTAAATTAAAGCATGCAATTCGTGCTTCATTTTATCTTTCATGCATTTTTTTGTAAGAGTCTTAGTTCTTTCGTTATTTAAGTTCTTATAAAGGCTCTTATTCACCATATTTTTAAAAAAATGTCTATATCCTTGTCTAGGGGGCCTATTCGATAAAAAAAAAAACACGGGCTCATTTTTTTTATCAAAAAATCATATCCTGCAGTTTCAGCCAAATCGGTTTTCCGGAGTTGGGGTGCTCTCCTTGTAAGTATTCATTTTAATTTTTTAAGTTTTTATTATAATGTGTGATGGATTTTCTTCGCTTTCACTCTTATTTAGAAGTATAATCTATATTAATATTTAAAATATCATATTATACAAAGTACACTATCACACATATAATTTGTTTTTTGATAGTATAAAAATTGTTTGTATGTAATCGATTCCATGCAAATTTTTTTAAACCTTAAAAATTGGAATTAGATATAAAATATATCAAGTTTTCTTTATACTTTGAAGAATCAAAGAAAAATTCAAAATTTGAATTTGTAACAGATATAAAAGAAGCTTTTAGATATAAAAATAATACTTAATTAATTTTTATTCGAATTCTTATAATTTCTTGTAACTTTTTATATTTTATTGAATGAAAAAAATTCCCGACAACGGTGCATGTTGAATAAAATAGGATTATATGATAATTAGATAAGCATGTTTTCTTAATTATTTTTGTATACAATATATTAATCGACTCAAAGCGATTAAATATAAACTCCGTCGTGAACAGAAGTTCACTCTAATTTTCTCTTCTCTCAGATAAGTTAAATTTCTTTTTTAAGAAGGGGCCGAACTATCTGTCTTTGTCTAATAGCGTTTTTCATCATTAATGTAAACACTATCCGGTATAACAAGAAAAAAATAGCAGATATTAGTATAATTAGTAAATTTTGTAATAACAACCAAATTTTTTACCGCATAGTTTTTGACCAATTAGAGACCTACTAGCAATCTAGAATATAACCTATCTTTTTTTGGTAGGTCTCTAATTATTCAAAAACTACGCAGTGAAAAAATTTGGTTGTTATGACAAAATTTACTTATTATACTAATATCTAGCGGGGGCTGCTATTTTTTTCTTGTTATACCGGATAGTGTTTAAATAAATGATGAAAAACGCTATTAGACAAAGACAGATAGTTCGGCCCCTTCTTAACGCTAAAGTCAACTTTTCCTGACGTAACGTGTAATCTTGTCATAAATTCACATGAGGCCTTGTCATGAATCTATATAAACTATAAAGCTTGAAGATTTCCAATTGTTATAAGTATTATTATTGCAATAAATAATATCCAAAAAATTGGATTGCGTTTTAAATTCCATCTTGTTTATTTATCATCTGAGAAAATATTAACAGACGATAAGTAATAAATATATATTGATTTATTTTGATGGAATTATAATACATAATAATAAATTTTAATGTTTTTTAGAAGTAATTTATACACAAAAAAAAATTGTTTTTAAATTTTCTTAAAAAGATTTTTTTAAGAAAATTTTTACATTTTTTATACGCACCATGTTTTCAAAGCCTATAAGAATAACGCGTCGAATCTGACAAATAAGAAATTTCATCACATTTTTTTTTGAAAATGAAAAATTTTTTATTTATTATAGATTTTTTCTATTTACATTTATCGTTCAAAGATTTTTATACGCACCTTGTTTTCAAAGCCTAGAAGAAAAACGCGTCAAATCTGATAAATAAGAAATTTCATTACATTTTTTATTGAAAATGGAAACATTTTTATTGACTTTAGATTTCTTCCATTCACGCGTATTGTTCAAAAATTGTAAATAATGAAGTTATCTAGCGGGCAATTGGTCTCACTTTCATATAAAAACTAAAGTTCTTATAAACAGCAACTATCATCCTTTAAAGCTTCAGGTGATCATTCGATGCATATTTCAATTGAATTTAATTCTATTGGAACTCTATAAACTCAAATAATTCGTTAATGTCATCGAACTGGTGCGTGGCAAAAATCTTTAATTATTTTGGATTAGATCTTTTTTTTCAATATGAGAATATTGTCCTCTATATGTTAACCTTTTTAATATGATGATGTCGAGGGGAGCTCAACCCGGTTTCCGTTTAACACATTACATCAGGCTAGACTGTCTGACCCACCATACCGAAAACTTTGACTACTGGTGGATGGTCAGCCACTTTTGTGACCGACAATCAACCGATATTTGATAAGGTTGGATTTTTTAAGAGTTGCGATATAAATGACCCATACACTAATTTTCTTTCAAAAAAAGTCAGAGGTATCTGGCCAGGATTCGAACCCATGCCCACTGCGTTGAAGGCAAAAATTCTATCCGTTACGCCACCGCGTGCTCTTTGGATTAGATCTTACCACCTGTTACACGTTCATAAGAATATATTAAAATAATCGTTTTAAAATTCTATTATTCTGCTCTTCTGCGATAATTTTAGCAATTCTACAAGCAATGGTAGGTGTTTAGAATATTAAAAGTGGAATTCATGATGAACTCATCTACAAAACTTTACTTTTCGCTATAGTAAAAGCAGTGTAAAAATAATCTATTAAAATCATGAATACTCCAACAAAAAAGGTGTAATTCTGTTTATAAAACAAAAATTTTCGGTTTGATGTTTTATTCAGAAATTTTTTAATTTTTCAATTCAATTAACTATTTTTGCCGCGGCGCAAATTCAGTACTACAAAAAAATCATCCTATTTTATGTTGTTTGCTTGAATTCCACATTATTATTCGCGAATTCATAAGAAATAAAAACAAATAATCAAGTGAATTGTATAATGATATAATGATTTTTAAAAATCTATACTTTGTACACTGTCGTGATTCTTTCTTTAAACTAGATTTAATAATTTGAACTACAGAATAAAAATTAAGTTCACTTAAATTTTTCATTTACTATAAAATCAAAGCTTATTTTCCAATGCTTTTAAAAGCGTCTAAATGAACTTCAATGAATCAATTTTGATTTGATAATATAATCGGTTGATTTTTTTAAGTTATAATGTTATCTTAAGTAGGTTAGAAGTATAAATAGTTTAATTAATATGTTCAATTGCTTTATTTACTGGCATTTAGTTACATAAAACATAATACATTTGAGAAATTTCTATGATAGCATTTGCAGAAATCCAATATTTAACAAAAGTTTCACTTAAATGATAATTTCAAATGCATATAGAATTTACAGAAATCGGACATTCAACAATGAATCCTATATTATTTTTAATATATATCGTTGTACTTCGTGAAAATTTTTCTTCGATAAGTAAGGTAATCATAATAAACCATCGTGAATTTATGAAACAGTTCTTTTCTCTTCGCAAAAAAAACATTGTACATCTCGATCTTTTTTTATAAATTTAATCATAAGAATGTTGCGTAAAAGGGCTTTTTTATGTGCAATTTTGAATAAACTATATGACCATTACAAAATAAATCAATACCTATTCATCTACATTTTAAAATTGAAGTTTAGAAACAGAAAAGTTTAACCTTTTATTTTCGTAGTGATTAATGTTTTGGTTTAAGATGATTTAGTTTGCTGAAATAGATTTTCTGTGAATGTACTATAACAAACGTGATTCTTTATATACTTCAGAATTTTTTGTTTGTAGCGACTTTTTGGTAATATTTGAAGTTTTATTTTTTTCTTGTCTGTCACACCATTTTTATGCAATTTATTTAAGTACTCTACAGTTGATTGTTTTATTTTTAAGTGGAAATAACAAAAATGCAATATGAAGGGTTTTCTGGTTTTTAAGTTGTAAATTTATACCAAATTTGAAAATAAAAATCAATATAGTTTTAAAATAATTTTTAGTGTCATTCTTTTTTAAAATATACACAGTGGAAAAAAATTTGTAATTTTAACACACATAAGTGTTAGAGATGAAATACAATTTTTTTTTGTGTTAAAATTAATAAGTACACATATGTTTGTAAAATTTACAAACTTGTGTGTTAATTCTACAAAAAGTACACATATATTTTTAAATTACAAAATTTTTTGTGTTGATTTTACAAATATGTTTGTAAAATTTTAATACAAAAATATTTGTACAAAATAAAATTTCACGAATTACACAAAATTTTTTACAGTGTAGTAATTCTATTATCATTACTACTATGATTATTCTTATTATAATTATTATTAGGTTATTAAATCACAAGTTGTTATAATTATTAACTATAATTTTATTATAAATCATTTTAACTATTAGTTGTATCATTTTACGGTATTTTATGATTGGTACTGTTGCTTAATATTTTATTTCAGATCTACTTATAAAGTGTAATATTAACTATTGCGCAATATGTTAATTACGTAATTTTATTCTGTTATTGTTGTTTTTTATTTCTAAATAAAAATTTATATTTTAATCAATCTATTTTGTTCATGGCCAATTCTGCATATCGAAATGCCCATCTATTACTTAGTTCGAGCCGTGTTCATAACAGCCCTCTTCCCTTAACAAAAAACGTGTACCCATGATGCGCGCTTTTACATATAGTTTTCATAGTTTATGGTTTCCAGTACACGCCAATGTATACAAGCATCATTTTATTTATTTTTATTTCCCTTTTTTCATACAGTGCGAATTTAATTTGTGCGAATGGCTGAATACTGCCGATTAGAGACAACACGAGTATTTTTCGATATTATTATTTTTCCTATTGAGCTTGAGGTTTTTAGAAAACTCTCTGTTATTTTATATATGTATATGTATATTGTGCTACAAATCATTCTAATTAAGCCATTACTTGTGATTGATCAAACTATTTATTGTGTAATAAAGTGTTTATTGTAAACGAATGCTGTGTCCCTTTTCTTTTCTTTGATTTTAGAGTGCAATATTTTATTTATTTATTAGTATTATGGATGTAGTTAATAATATTATTACTTAATTATTTTTTTACTAACATCCCTTGAGCAAAAAGAAAAAAATTTTTGAAATATGATTTTAATGTGCAATATATATTTTCCTACATGTTTTGTGTCGATATTTTAAATTGTTTGAAATTGATGCGTAATATTTTAACTGTTTATAAATCAAGGTTTCAATTAGTTTTAACATCTATTTTGTGAAAAGTTGTGTAAATAGTTATTCAAGCGCTAAGACATAATGAATTCCTTTTTTTCATGTAGAATCCAAGGTATCTCTTTCAAAAAAAAATTTCTAACAGCCGTTATTTCTATTAATCATTTTAATTTAAAATTTAATATATAATAATATTTTAATTTCGTTTATTCTATTAACTAACAACAAAAATTCAAGCGTATTTAATCATTATTTCCAAGAAACATAGAAGTATGCAATATTTTTTGTTTTTGTTTTTTAACATGTTATTAATATTTTAAATTGGTTTACAATATATATTTTTTTATTTTCCTATATATTTTATGTTAATATTTTAAATTGTTTGAAATTGATGTACAATATTTTAATTGTTTATAAATCAAGGTTTAAATTTTTTTGTATTTAAATAGCATCCCTACTGAAAACTAGCTCGCCACAGCGGCCCAAAGGGCCGCTGTAGCTCGCACCTCTGTCTTTTCAGAGCTTCGCTTCGCTCAGCTCTGAAATGCCCTCGGGCCTTGCATCGCTTCGCGATGCAAGGCATGCAAAAAGCTCCGCTTCTTGCATATAAGGCACGACCGAAAACGCTCGCGCTTTGCGCTCGCTATTTGATATTCAAAGAATATTAGAGCAAATCATTTACAACCGCAAAAGCATTAAAAGTTAATCTTATTTCTTTTTTTCATTGAATTTTTTACCGCATCTTTCAACAGAAGGTTTGAATTTATTGTATTTATTTAAAAAATCAAATTTATAATTATTTAATATTTTCTTGTGAATTAAGTTGATTGATTTCGAAAAAATTTATGTTATGTGAAAAAGACATATTTTTATTAATGTATATTTTTTAAAATTTTGAATAGGATAATCTATCAAAAGTTATAAGAAAAAAAAAATTATTTTATAGTTTAGTAGCTTAAAAGTAAAGTTTTGTATAAAGTTTTTATTTGATCTGAATCATTTCGATGGGGGATAATTTAAAACAATAATACAAATAAATGTTGGCAGTTTAAAAAAAAATAGTTCGAGCGGTTTTAAAACAGTTATCCCTTCCCTGGAAGAAAATTGACCATATTGTAGGCATAATTGCTGGCCAACAAATGTTAAAATGGCACTTATCTAGAAATTCTAGAAATTATATAAAAAAATTTCTAGATAAGTGTCATTTTAACATTTGTTGACCAGCAATCATACTTAAGATATGGTCAATTTTCTTCCAGGGTTCAGAGGTAAAATAAATGATTTTTTGGAAATAACTTGAAAAAAACGAATTTTCAAAAAAAGTATATGAAATAAAATTTATAGAAAAAATAAGATACATCTTTTTAATATTATACATATTTTTTTTTAAATAATATTTATCAATTTATCATTAAAAAGCCTTTAATTTCAACAATTTTCATGAATAATTTGAAAAATATTATTTTTAGAGAAAATGTATAATATAAAAAAGATTTATTTTTTTATATTCTATAACTTTTATTCTATATACTTTAAAAAAAAAATCGTATTTTTCAAGTTATTACCAAAAATCCATTTTTTTGACCATTTAAAAGGCGCTTATTTAAAAACGCTTCCAACGATTTTTTCCAAAATAGGAACGTTTACTTGTGTTATTATTTGAAACAATTTCCCGTTTGAATCATTCAGATTGGATAAAAACTCGTCGAGAAAATTCATAAACTTGATTTCTCACACACATACATCCATACATACATTTTAAGTAAGCCTCGTAATAGTCTTATTTTGCTATAAAAATAAGTTTTTTATAATAAAATAACATATTTTGAAGGGTTACATTTTTCGCGATGTCGAAAATATAAGGCACTTCCGTATAGCGGTCGTGCCTAAAAATGACATAAGATCTCGCGTGAGTTCTTACGATTGAAAATGAAACGAGATCTCATGTGAGATTTCATGTGCGAAAAAATTTTATTTTTGTCGACACCCGATTTCACGTGAGATCTTACATAAGAACTCACGTGAGATTGCGTAACAAAAAAAATAATCATTTTTGCACATAAGATCTCATGTGAGAATGGGTGTTGAAAAAATAATATTTTTAGGCACATGAGATCAGGTGTCGACAAAAATAAAATTTTTTGGCACATAAGATCTCACGTGAGATCGGGTCTCGAAAGAAATACATTTTTTTGCATATGGGATCTCACGTGAAATATTATGTGAGATCTCATGTGAGTTCTCATAAAAGATCTTGTTTAATTTTCGATCGAGAGAGCTCATGTGAGATCTCATGTCATTTTTTTAGTAGGGATGCATTTGAAGACTTATTTAAGTCTTATTTTTACTAAAACACTATTGATAAAAACTTTTACATACATAATAAGTTATATATTATATAGATATGTCACAAGATTTTAGATACTTAATAATTAGCGAACACATTTTGGAGTTTGGAGTACACATAGTCTGAGTGTTGAGGCAGAATAACATTTATTTTACGCAAATTATTTATTAACATGAACCTTTGGTTCTCATTCCTAGGGCATTGCCATTAGGGGCCGTCTACGAATTACGTAAGGGTGGTAGAGGGACGGGGGTGTCCAATTACCTTATGATCTCTTATATAGGGGGACGAGGGGGTTCAAAAATATCTTACATAAGAGTTTACCTTTACATTTGTCATAAATATATTTCTCTCTATATTTTAAAAGATTTTCGCCGCTGCCGCTGCCGCTGTTAGCCTCTCAAATTCCTCCCTTAACCCCTTCTTTTTACTGATAAATTTAGCTAATTTATGGTAAATTTTACCTAATTTATCGTAAATTTCAGCTAATTTATTGTAAATTTGAGCTTAAAATTTCATTTTTTACCTAAGTTTAGCTAATTTATTGAGAATTTTAGCTAATTTATTGAGAATTTTAGCTAATTTATATTACTTTTAGCTAAAATTTTAATTTTTTAGCTAAGTTTAGCTAATTTATTGTGAATTTTTCTATATAATAAAAGATTTTCGCCGCTGCTTTTTAAAATCTTTTGTTTTTCAAAATTTTTAATTTATTTGTAACCTATAGAAATTAAATCTTTTGTTTTTTATATAAATAACATTTCGAAAGTTGCAAAAATTTACACAAATAGTTTGTAAAAATAAGGCAAGTCCCCTGCGCCCAAGTGCGCCAACCCCCACTTTAAATGTAAAACATGTAAAACTTTTAAATATAAATACTTTTGTAATTTAATCATTCAATTTTTTTTTACTGACATAATTTAATTTATCAATAATTTTTCTATTTAATTTAGAATATATTATTTTTATTTTCAAATAACTTAAATGATAAAATGTTTAATTTAAATTCACTGATAAATTGCAATTAAAATACTTATTGAAACATTGTTTTATATTATTACAAATAAGAATACTTTTATTTTACATTTTGATTTACTTAAATCATTAGATGATTCTTGCTTCATTTAAAAAAGTTTTTATAGCAAGCAAATATTAGAAAAACGAAATTTTTTTCAATCGAAACAAAAAAATATTTATTTATATGTATATTTCTTATAAAAATTCTTCTATTATTATCGTTTAATACTTATAATTATAAAATTGAAAAAAAGAAATTTATTTTTCAATCATAACAAAAAAATATTTATTTACATGTATATTTCTTATAAAAAAAAATTTTTTTTGTCCTCAGGCCGCAAAATTAATTTTTGTATCCTGTATACGGAGCACAAAATAGTGTATTCTTATCCTAGGCTGCAAAAGAAAAATGTGTATATTCAATGTATAATTTTAATGAAAGTTCGCAGAAAAACGTTCTCGACGTCGCTGATTCTTGGAATTGAACTGAAGAATTGCTCGCTTTCCTTACTATCGCTATCCTTTTCTTACATATACTATACTGGGTATGCGTTAACGAATAACATGGACTCAATATATTTATATTATGAAAGAAAAGGAGAGAGCGAGAGAAAGAAATAGTTACAAGTTTTGCGTGTTAAAACTTTATTTCTTTTTCAAATAATATTTTTTCATTATAATTTTTATAATTTAGCTTTGTTTTATATTTTGTTGTATTTTTGTTTAATTTTGATGTTATATTTTAACAATTATTAGTTGTTTTTATAATCGAATTTTATTTATTCTATTTTTTTAAAACTTTTTTTTTCTTTCTTTTAATTATATCTTTCGAATATAATATTTATAGTCTAGCTTTATTTTATATTTTATTGTATTTTTGTTTAATTTTAATGTTATATTTTAACAATTTTTAATGGTATTTATAATCGAATTAATTTTACTGTATTTTTTATTATATTTTAAGAGTTATTAGTTATTTATTGTTAATAATTAAATTTTTTTATTAAAATCTTTTACATTTTAAGAATTATCAATTATTTTATTAAAAGCGGGGGGCTCCCCAGCTTCCGCTTTACGGCCTTGGGGCAAAAAAATAGTATATGCAATCACGGCCACAAACGTATCATTCTTGCTCGTGCAGCTGGAGCGGCCTCGCTACGCTCGGCCCCTCAGCATGCACTCACCAAGAATGATACGTTTTGCGGCCTTGACGCATAATAGTACATTATTGACCAAGGATGCATATTGACCATTCTCGGCGAGTGCGAACTTTTGGGGCCGAGTGTAGCGAGGCCTCGAAAGTTGCACGAGCTAGGATGATCAATATGCATCCATGGTCTAATATTAGTTATATACGTAACTTGGGAGTACGAAGGATGAATACAGGCGAGACTAAAGTGTTTGTCGCTTGAGTAGCAGTTGGTCGAGGGCGCGCGAAGCGCGCCCGAGACTGACTGCTGCTCAAGCGACAAGCACTTTAGTCAAGCCTGGATTCAGAATCCTTCGTACTCCCAAGTTACGTAGATAAGTTTATGTCGTTGGTAGGCCGTATGAGGAACTATAAAAATGATTTTTTAAAATTAATGATATATGTTTTATTAAAAAAAAGTAAATAATATCATTATTTACTTATTTATTTTACTTATTAACTGTTTAACTTTGAAAATTTGTTTAAACAAAACATTCTGTAAAGTTAAGATTTTATATGAATTTCTATGAGCATTGACATATCTAACGACATTCTTTTGTTTTTACTAACCTACGAATCGATGTCACTCGCGTCATATACGGCTATGCTGTGCGATATCTCGATCTGTCAATACTCCCTTAGGGAGTATAGAGCTGTCAGTACTCCCTAAGGGAGTATTGACAGAGAGAATATCGTCGAGATATTAGCATGAACGTATGCAATGCCTATACAAATTTAGCGTGGTCTATAGGTATTCCACCGAATACGGCCTACGACGACATAAACTATTTTTTTGTCTCGAGGCCGAGACATTTAAAGTTTTTCTGTAGGACGCAAAATGGTCATTTTACGGCCTAGGGCAAAAATATACTATTAATCAAATATTAATACTATACATTTTTTTATTTAACAAACAAATGTCAAAATAGACGTAATCATATCTTTTGTTTTGATTGATATATATACAATGTTTGAAATTTTTTTCTTGACATTTGCTTAGAATAATTTATAAGATAAAGTTTAAGTTTGTGATAGCTTAAGAAATGGTAGCTGAAGAAGATCAAGAATCAGAAGTAAGTTGTTTATATTTTTTTTTTTTAAATATAAAATAGATTTTTTTTTTAAATACATTTAATAATCATTTTTCATGTTAAAACATTTTAATCATTTTAACTATTTTCAGGGTATTGTATTGGATTTAAATCCAATACAATATTCCATTTAAGAATCAGAAAAAGTCGATGAGGAAGATGAAATAGATGCGTTGTCAGATTCTGGAGTGGACGAAGAAATTCGTCCGCTGGAAATTGCACAAGGGCCTCTTTGCCACGAGAAGACGTGGGAAATGCCCTTGTGTAATTCCATTTGCCAGATATGTAATACATCCTTAGGGCATACGCCTCCAGCAGTGCAGATATTTGTAAGTATTCATAAATTTTTATTTATTATTTAAAACTATATTATTTTTCAATATATATTTTTATATTTTAGAATACGTTTCTAAATTTTTAAATGCTGCATACATAAGATAGAATATACAAAAAAATAAGTATGGCAACATTCTGTTGATATGAAGTTAGTCTGCATCATCTATCTTTGAAGGATCTCCACCTATAACTATTATATTAAATATAAAAGGGAGGTTGGCGAGCGAAGCGAGCAGGGGGTACCCCCCCTAGATTAGTTTTACAAATAATACTTTTATTTTTCTAATTTTGGCATGTAAAATATTATAAAAGCGGTAGCCCCATGTAAAATGGATCAAATCAGAACACCTTCAAGTTTTTACTAAAAATAATGATTTTTGTAATTTGTTACAAACCGATAAACCGATAAACCAGTGATTCATTTGTTACAGAAATGATTAATAACTGATCCTTGGTAGAAAATTGACTGTATTCTGGGCATTATTACTGATCAACGCATGTTAAAATGGCGTTTATCTAAAAATTCTGAAAAGACGTTAAATAGAGTTTCTAATTAAGTATCATTTTAACATGTGCTGACCAGCAATCATGCCAGAATATTCGAGTAAAAATAGTTTGTATATAATTATATATAGTTTATATATAATTATATATAGTTTATATATAATTATATGTAGTTCATGAATATATCCAGATATATCCTCACATGGCCGTTTATAATACTATACGAATATTGTCCCTGTTCAATTCTAAATGAATAAATATAAAGGAGCCTAATTATACAGAAATATGTATTGATACATATGATTTTCTATAAACACTAGAATTTCAAGATTATAAAACTATAAAATTTTATTTTATAATAATATTTCATCGTACATGATCATTTGCCATAAGATGCTGGCCGCAGAATGGAAGGCGAAGTAGTAGTCGCAGGCGACTTCAAGACAGGAACATCTGTATAAAAATTCAAACACGCTGGAAATAATAGATAAATTTAGTATTTTGAAGAGTGTTTTAGGCCCAAAGTTGGCAAGTATTTTTAAGATGATTACGATCAAAAGTAGTTTATTGTACTTCAAAAGGAAAGTTTTGATGACGCAGAATGTAAATGCAATTAATAATACTCTGGAAATGATCTTAATATTTCTTTTTAGACATGATTCATTGAAAACATTATTAGTCACCAATTCTGTGGTTCAAAATGCAATTTTTCGTTAATGTTATAAATCGATTTAACATTTCATTTAATATTTATTTATTTATTTTTTTTATTTTTCTTAAGGGAATTGGCTATTATTGATCCTTATTTCATTGCATTAATAATTATTATATAGTAAATTGTAATTAAAATAATATATAACAATCATAATTCATGCCTAATATTTTTTAGGTACTATCAGATTTTGAAGAAATCTTGAAAAATTACAAATTGTAGCCTGACGATTTATTTAAAGAGATCAAAATATCTGATCGGTTTCTAATAAATTGGCCAACATTCGCCCAAAAAATTCTGATTTTTACAGAAAATTTTAGTTCAACCGAGATATTGGATCCTCGTGTGAGCAAAAGAAATAAAAATGAAGAAGATCAAGATCTTCAAAATTTAATAAATGAAAATACACTATATGAGAGTTCTGGTAATATTTCTTGAGAGTGTGACGGAGCAGAGATGATTACTGATCGAGACAAATGTTCCGTAATTTTTTATTCCTATACGTAATAGAATGAATTTGAAATTAATTGGCTTTATATATTTACATACTAATATCCTTTAAAATTCGGTTCTATGCTATCAATATTATATAAAACATCGAAGTCAATCTTTTGGAGTAATAACAGACCGAATTAACAGTAAAAAATTAAACACATGAATCTTTTATAAAGAGCTTCAAGTATTTTACTTTTCTTTTGTGCTTTCCAAGAATAATTGAAGAACATTAAATTAAGAAATAAAGTTTTTTCATCAAAGTGTAAAGTTATTCATTGTCCCTAACTATGGTTACTTACTTTTTGTTTGAAATATAATTAATTTTACGAAAAAACCATATATTATAGATTCATGCTATATAAACAATTGCGTTCGATAATTATTTCTACTGTAAATAGTTTAATTATTTAACTTAATGAGAAAAAAGCATTTGCATTTCTCGGTCAGTAATCAAATTTGCTTTGACCTGCTTACAACATTTTTTAACTATTTTTTCATTAAAAAATTAAAATTTATATTGCATTTGTCATTTTTAGACCATAAAAATGTTTTGGGTTTGATGGTTTTACCATATAGTATCAATTACTTACCTAAATTTAAACAAGAAAAAGTCAAAAAAGAGAGCTCGTGGAAAATAAAAAAATCAGATGTTAGTGAAGCTTTCATTAAACATTTTAAGGTAATTAAAGTGTTACGTTGCATAAGAAAAATTTTTCTATTTCCAAAATATTATTTTATATATTTGTGTTAAATTTAATCATTTTAGGATCCAAACACCTCACAAGAAGTAATTAATTCATTTATTGAAGAAAGACAAGCTTTTTACTTAAGTAAAAATCTGGATTCAGTGCAGCCTTATATAATAATTTGTGGGCCATTAACTAATGTAGATAAATCGTACGTTATCTCCGAAAAAGTCATTTATTTTTGTAAATCGACAATTCAGGCAGTTGATTTATGCTTTAAAATTTTCTATGCATTAAATATTAACTACCCAGTAGCATGTCCTCACATTTGGGTTTTTATTCAAAGGTGCATTTACGAATTCAAAGGGTTCAAAACGAATGTTGCTTTGAGAAAAGTATTTCGGTTTTATGAAGCGATATCTCAGTAAATACTGTTTTTAAATATATTATCTTTTGTTTATACTGTATTATAATGTAAATAAAATTTATATTTATACATTATAGAATTTATAAATTTTAACATTAAAATTTCAACTTCAATTTGCTTTTAATTGGGTCCCCCTTTTTCAAGTTAATAAAGTAATCATTGTTGAGGTAAGAATAAAGCCTATTATGCAATTGAGAGTAAAATCGATTTGTACTCTGGAAAAAATAAGCGATTTTATTCCTCAGCAGCATAATATATTATAAATTTTTTAAACAGTTAACATCAAATAAATCATTAGCTTCAAACATTTTTAATAACATAGAATTTTTCAATTTTTGTTCTCATGAATGTATTTTTTTTTTATAAATTTATTTTAAATTGTATTAAAATATTAGAACAGTAAATACGTTATTTTTCTCTAATTTTTCAAATTTAATCGTTGAACATACACAAAAAATGTTTTATCTAGAATCAAAATAATCGATATAGTATATATTTTCATAGAGAAATTTTGTTTCTTTAAGATGGAGCCAATTATGATAACATTTTAAACAACAAACATTAAGAGTATGATAGGATAAGATAGGCGAAATGACACCCCTCGGGGATTTGGAATTTGGTTGCATGAATGGTCGACATATATCGAATAATGAATTTTAAGATTATCATCCCCCCCCACCCCCCCCCCCCTTCCCCCCACCTCAAAAAAACGTGTTTTTTCATTAATTTTGGTTTTTGACACCTTAGTTATTATTACCCAGCCTGGAAAAATTTTTACATAATTTTTGCATAAATACCTATAAAAAAAATGCTTACCTTGAATTTTTAACTGGGCGACCTAACCTAAAAAAGTTTCTAAAATCTTAAAATCGCTCTAAAAACTCGCCATTTGAAGGTGTAAAAAAGATATTTGGTAAAAAGTTTTGAAAAAATGATCTTAAAATGTAAGATTTTTTTCAGATTTGTCGAAGTGGTGCGCCATATCTAAAAGTCGAAAAAACTACTTTTTTAACGATTTTTTAGTGTTTTTTTGCCACTTACGCCTCACTGAAGCTAATTTTAATAGATCTGATAGCATTTTTAAATTCTACGGTAAAAAATACGTGGAAAATATGTACTATACTTGTTAAAAATATTTTTATACTATTTACTAGAAATCGAAAACGAAAAAGTAGTCTGCTTTAAGCATGTCAGAAGTACTATCTTTTCTTCTATGGTGTTTGAATAGCCATTTGTAATCTTATCATTGAATTATACACATTTGTTGTGTATTTTTTCCTGTAGAATGTAGTGGTGTCATAAGTTTTACTTTAACTAGCTTATGGAAGGGTCCAAAGAGCAAAAGATAGTCTTTTCCGATTTTTTCAAAAGTTTTCGCTGTACCTAATGTTAAAATGAAAAGATTTTTTTTTAGTAAATGGTTAATACTCTCTACACATTAACCTTATAGATGACACATAAACTAATTTTTTTTGTAATAAAGTCAGAAATGAAATGGTAATAGGTTAATTGTAATTATTAATTAATTTTTTATAAATAAGATCTTAAAGTTTCATCAATTGCAGAAAATTATATAAAATTAAAATGTGTATGCAATGATATATATATATATATATATATATATATATATATATATATATATATATATATATATATTTG
The DNA here is from genome assembly GCA_017163975.1 of Anastatus disparis. Classification (NCBI taxonomy): domain Eukaryota; kingdom Metazoa; phylum Arthropoda; class Insecta; order Hymenoptera; family Eupelmidae; genus Anastatus; species Anastatus disparis. The sequence continues at coordinate 2,301,931 of JAFFSR010000012.1, forward strand.
ACGAGTATACATACCCGCGCATTTCAAATCTCCCGCCTAACGTCCAAGCTACTATAGAACAGTAGTTCTGAGCTCAGCCGCTAGGTGGCAACCGTGAATGTCGTTACGCACATCAGGAAAAATGAGGCCGGAGTATATAAGAGACCGAGAAGCTAACCAGACCAGAGCAGTGTAGACTACGGTCTCCACTCTCTCTTTACCTAAGTGAGCACACAAGGCTAAGAGAGAGAGAGTGAGACAGGTAGTAGCTGGCTGCCTTGGCTTGTGGAGCACCACAGCTTAGGCAGAGCTTCTCTCTCTTGCACATGAGGGTAGACCAAGTGCGCACACAGGTCTACACTACAGTGCACATGCTGGCAGTACTAGAGTTACGTCAAGTGAGCACACAGGCGTAAATCTATGCTGCCTAGAGCACACTCGCAATCTTTTGCCGTCGCCACAATGCCGAACTTGCGCTGCTGAATTTAAGGGTGACGTCCACCCAAAATATTATATTCTATCTCACATATTGCAACTGGCTTAATTAAGGGTCTCGTCCACCCACAGCTGTCGCGTCCGCCACTACATAACTTATAGAATATATTAAGGGTGTCGTCTACCCATTACTTGTTTCATATTTTAAAGGACTCCGTCCGGCCGCGTGTAAATAGTAGACTTTAGAATAACTTAAGGGTGTCGTCCACCCATTACATATTACGTTAATTAAAGGACTCCGTCCGACTGCCGTGTAGTTATTAAGATCGTAGAATAAGTTAAGGGCACGGTGGATGAATAAGAGGTGATTCGACTTACCCCCACTTTCTGTGACGCTTATTGAATTGCCTCTCTTCTTCTCCGCGTGGCGGAGCCACTTAAGTAGATACCCCACGTGCACACCTACATAAGCCCACTGAGTACGCATCGTTGTGTGCGTGAGTTGTTCGCGAACAGCGAATGACCGTGTGTGAGTAAACACGTACGGCGTCCGGCATTGTGTCAGTAGAGTAAATTATAACTATATATAGTTAATTTAAATGTTCATAGCAAAAATTTAGATTATAATTATTAATTAAAAATGTATTTACTTAATAAATTTAATTAGTTATTAAATTTTGTACTTTTATAGTAAATATTAAACTTATTTTATATTTTTACACTATATAAAGTATCAATAAGATTAAATAAGTAACTTTCTACTTTTTATGAAATAAATAAATTAATATTTGTATATAATAAAATTTAAATTTTCATAATAAAATTCTCAATTAAAAAAATATTTAAATTTAAACTTTTAGAAAGTGTATATGGGCAGATGAGCATATGTCATTTCATGTTTACTTATTTATGATGCAGCTTTAGCGTAATGGCTACGATGTGCGCTCTGAAATGTTGTCGCGCTAAGTTCAAATCCGGGTATATTCAATTTTTTTTTTTTTTTTTTTTCATAAAAGTTGTATTTTTATGTTTTTAAATATTTTATTTTACAAATTTATTTTTTTAAATTATTGAAAAATAAATAATTGAATCAGTTGATCAATAAAAATCTTTAAGGTGGCTGTAGAGTTTCGTGCCGTATCAAGCTCGAACCCCAACAAAAAGAAATAAATAATGTTTTTTTCTTTTACTTGAATTTTATAAAAACTGTTTTTAATTAATTACTATATTTATAATTTGTATTACACTTTATTATTTGAATTTAAAGTTAAATTTCGATAATTTTTTTTTCTGGAATTAGGGTGTTGATCTTATATTTTCAAAGTTGCTCTAAAATAGTAATAACTTATATTTTTTATAGTATTTTTTTTACTAAAAATCCAATTTTTTATCAAATTTGCTCGAACCACCTTAAATTGAAAATTTTATTTATCAATTTTTTTATTCACTTATTTCACAAGTAACTGAAAAATTACTATAAGGGTTAAATGTAAATTATTTACAGAAGTAGAAAAATGTAAATATGTTATATTATCAATTTATTTTAATAATATTGATTTTCTACAAATTAAAATGAAATATTAACAAATAAATTAATAAATTTTAATTACTATACAATTTTGCAATTTTTTTTTTCTCTTGACTTTTTTTTTAGTTTCTCTATTTTTTATTTTACAAAACTGACGCATCCTTAATGTTACATAATAATATATACAATATGAAATTGTATCATATTTGTGATCATTGCATAGGAATGTGAATTTAAAATTACTGCTTAATACCTTTTCCATAACTACATTATAAATATTAGGTGAATCGAGATTTTGTTGAAAAAAATTTTCTATCATCTGAAATAATTGAAATAATTGCATATTTGGATGTACCAATCCGCCTCTTGACTTTACTTCTACTAGATGACTCTCTAAATAACCCTCAATTAAATTTTCATATGAAGAAGTAAAAGCTACTTTGCACTTATCACATTTGGATGATTTAAACATTTTCCTTGCTACATAGCCAGTTATATAATAGATTATACAATCTTTCACTTCATCCATTTTATAATCACTGTCTATTATATCATCACATTCCCATTCTGTATGATCTATTAAACCTTCGAGTTTTTCTTTTAATTGTTTAATATGTTCTTGCTTGTAGCTTTTGGTACCATCGTTAAATATTTGTTTAAAATCATCCAAAGTAATTTTAGGAGCTTCTTCGTTGATTTCTCTCACAGTGCAATTCCCATATTTTGGTAGTCGTAAAATTTTATAAACAGAAAGTAGATGATACAACTGCATAAATGTGTGAAATGTGGGATGATCATTTTGACATCCAGCTTGTCGAATCACTCCAAAAAATTGCTAAAAATAATATATTTAATCAATTTGACTAATTGAATTGTACAGTTTGATTGAAGTTTGTACACAATGTCATATACGTACCTCTAAACAATCTTGATTCATTTTGTTTGTCAATACATACTTAAAATTACAAGTTTCCACAGATGAACAAAGAGCTATCTTTGGAAGCTCAGTGTATTATAATAACGATTTTTACTTATGTCTTCTATGATATACGCGTGATAATTATCATCAAATGATATTTCTTTGTATAAATGTAAATAAAAGTAAATATTTTTATTCCTCTTTATTATTTGCGCAATTTTACCGAATACCACATCAGATTCTTTCAGATCAATAACGATGAACATATTTATTTTATAATTCGTTCCATTAATTACAATTGATGTGTACTTATCTCCATCGATAGAGAGGTCATATATCTCTTTATTTACCCCTTTAATTCCAATCGTAATATCTTTAGAAATCTTTAAAGAATGAATCATATTATACATTTTCAATGATTGTTTTTTTGTTACTGTTGCGACGACGCTATTTCAAGCATCGCGCTTAAACCGGGTCCTGTACTCAACCGCTAGAAGGCGAGCTCCTTTGTGGAGCTCAAGCGTAGTACCCGCGCTCAACCGTTACGAGGCGTTACTCCCGCAATGGGAATAGCGCGCTCCAGAGCATATAAGTCGGCGCGACAGCCGACTAAAACGGATCTTTCTTCCCTCTAACTATGTAGAGAAGTTATGCTTTACATGGTAAGAGCTCCTCCAGCTTTCCCGCCATCAACATGTATATGAAGGATTCCTATATATATTGCGGACCTTTCCTACCTGGGCTTAGCTTGACTAAGCTTCCATCTCTTTCCAGCAACTGCGTATAAGGGGGAATCCTATACAAAGTTTTCTATCATTTACCTCCACCTTCTTGATTGGGGTAGGTCCTTCGCCAGTCGATAGAGATTCCCCGACTAGCATATCCCCTCCATGTCCACACAGAGACTTGGAGGTTATCTTTCCTGTCTTCCTGTGACACCGACCTGTAACTCCAGCCTGTACCGGGTATCACCGAGACGCTGCTCGGATTATCTACCACCGGTAAAGTAGATTCCAACCGTGCCAACTGTCGATAATACCATAGCCTGTAAATAGTTAATTTTCCTTTTGCTCTAGTTTGTAACCGATAACGTTCGGAATTATTGATAAGTATGATTTTTGTTAAACCACGTCACCGGTAAAAATCAATATCGACTATTTAAAGATATAATTAAATCTTAGTTTGTTTTGATTATCCATATTGCGCACCGCCGTTTCCGGCCATTTTTCCAAGTTTATTGATTAATTAACCTTGTATTAATTTTAAGTTCCACTCAAGAAATGCAATAGTACATTGTGCAACAAAGGAGCAAAATAGGTGTTTGCCGACGAGTGCGAGTTTGGCGCTTGAGCGTAGCGAAAGCGACAAATCGCATGAGTCGACAAACACCTATATGCTCCCGCGTTGCACATACTATTTTCTCACACGAAGAGCGCTAAAAATATTATTTTTAATTTCATACATGTTTTGACAACTCTTCAAAATAACTCGTTATACGTAGCTGTATATTTCATTTTAGACTTTTACGGTAGCAAATTTAAAGTAATCATCTTTGCTTGTTTAAGTATTTCTGTGGGCACTCCACTTTTACTATCAGATTCTGATTCGTTATTCATTTTGCTTTCTCATAGAGAAAGCATTGTATTGGTAAAAAAAATTTTTTTCTATTTTTTCATTAATTTGTACATATTTAGACTCAGGGAGTCGAAAAAAGTGGTTTCCAGAAAATGTCTGTATGTATGTGTGTGTGTGTGTGTGTGTGTGTGTGTGTGTGTGTATGTGTGTATGTATTCAGTACGCCAATAAGATCTCGAGAACTACTCGATGGATTAGCTTCAAATTTTGCATGCAATTTATTTTTTTGTCTAACTGGGGGGGGGGGAAGCTATTGAAAATTGATCTTCTTAACTCAGTTTTTTTTTAGAGCCATTTTAAGAATTTTAAAAAAATTTTGATTTTTCATTTTTTTGATATTTTACGTAAACTACTCGAAGAATTTTCTTGAAAATTTGTATGAACATTATTTGCGACTGCCAAAAGAAGAAAAACTTTTACCAACTGATTTTCTTAGCGCACTTTTAATTTTAAAGCATTTTGAAAATTTTGAAAAAAATTTTTTTTTTTCATTTATTTTTTATTTTACGACAACCATTCGATAGATTTGCTTCTAAAATTGTATGCAAGTTATTCGCTATTGTCTAAAGAAAACAAGCTTTGGAACACTTATTTTCTTAGCGTAGTTTTAATTTTAGAACATTTTGAAAATTTTGGAAAAAATCTCTATTTTTCATTTTTTTTCTATTACACAAAAACAATTCGATAGATTTGCTCGAAAATTTTTATGGAAATCATTTGCAATGGCCTAAATAAAACAAGCTTTGAAAAACTTATTTTCTCAGTGCAGTTTTAATTTTAGAGTATTTTGAAAATTTTAAATAAAATTTTTCTAATTTTTTTTATATTTACGTAAACTACTCGATGAAGGAGCTTCAAATTATGTATGGGAATTATTTATGGTTGTCAAAATAAAATGAACTTTTGAAAACTAATTTTCTTCAATTTTCTTAGCGCACATTTAATTTTAGAGCATTTTGAAAATTTTGAAAAAATTTTTTATTTTTTATTTTTTTTCTATTGCACAAAAATCTCTCGATAAACTTGCTCAAAAATTTTTATGCAAATTATTCACTATTATCTGAATAAATCAAGCTTTGGAAAACTTATTTTCTTAGCGCAGTTTTAATTTTAGAGCATTTTGAAAATTTTGGAAAAAATGTTCATATTTCATTTTTTTTCTATTACACAAAAGCCATTCGATAAATTTGCTCAAAAATTTTCATACAAATTATTTGTTATTGCCTAATTAAAGCAAGCTTGGAAAAACTTATTTTCTTAGCGCAGTTTTAATTTTAGAGCATTTTGTAAATTTTGAATAGAATTTCACTTATTTTTTGGTATTTTACGTAAACTACTCGATGAAGTAGCTTAAAATTATGTATAGAAATTATTTACGATTGCCTAAATAAAATGAACTTTTGAAAACTGGTTTTCTTAGCGTAGTTGTAACGTTAAAGCGTTTTGAAAATTTTAAAACAATGTTTATTTTTCAATTATTTGGTATTTTTTGTAAACTATTCGATGAAAATGTTCCAAAATTTGTATGCAAGTTATTGGTTATAGTGTTAAGAAAACAAGCTTGGGAAAACTAATTTTATAAACGCATTTTTAATTTTAGAGCATCATAAAATCACATTATGCAAATGGCAAAATTAAGAAAGAGTAAAATTCATATAGTTTTCGTAGGTATTAAGACAGCCTTCAATACAGAGGATAGGGACATTTATATTAAAATCGTATTTAAAAAAATAAAATCAAATTACTCTAACTCAATGTGCTCTATGAGAAAGCATTGCGCCAAAGCACTTGGCAGCGTTTTTTTAATATTCACATATATTTAAAACATACACAAAACGTGAAATGAAAGAATTTCTTTAATGCGACGAGCAAGTACGTCTGACACTGAACGAACGAATTGAAAGCAGCTATAAACTTTTTCGTGGAATTTGTCCACCCTTAACTTCTAAGAATTTATGATTTGGGGTTGAGCACTTGGCTGATGTGATGAGCAATATAACTATTAAATTAATGATACTAAAAAAATACTAAATAGTTTGAAAACAGTTATTAATTTATTCGAATTTTTCCAAAAAATTTTTCTACCCCTTGCAATTCGGAGAATTTTGCAATTCGCAGAATTCACAATCCAAAGTAAAATATTTGACTGGCTATAAAGATAACGGGTTACAGTATCGAGTTACAAATACTGGCTAGCGTATAAAGATATCGGGTTAGATTTTCGAGTCTTTTATAAGTTCGAATTCATTTTTCTCCCTAGGGAGGCAAAGAGGTATTTTGCTCCCTCACAACAGCTGGTCAAAATAGTATTTTGCGCTCTGAGTGCGAGAAAGAATATTTATTGTAAAAAATATAAAAATGCACGACTCATACTCATTTACCAGTTCCGCTAAACCTTTCCTATAAATACACCTTGTCGTTTATCACTTCAATTTCAAGCTTGCTTATTTTATTAATTTAAATGCAATTGTTACGAGTGCCGTATAGTAGCAAATATAAAAAAATGCAACAGTGCAGTTTATAGAATATGAAGCGACAAAAGAAATAAAAATGCATCGGTGGGGATGGCTCAACGTTTGAGTGCTTGCCTGTCGTGCAAGAGGCCCGGGGTTCGAGACAAGTCGCGGACGCTTTTTCGCCTTTTTTATAATTTAATTATCTTTAGTCGCTTAATAATAAAATAAAATTCGAAACACAATAGTTAATTCTTTTCACCTTTAATTTTTAATTTTTTTATTTTTATTAAGGTGGTTCGTGCGACTAACGTGTTTTTTCAAGATATTCTTGAAATCGTAGGTATAGTTCAATGAAGGCAATGTGAATATCATATTAAAATTTCAGAAAATTTCATCGTTTCGTTTTTGATTAATCGATGTTCAAAGTTTTACAAATTACATTGGAAGTATATCTATATATATTGGAATTTTTACATTTCGTAGCTGTTAATCGCAATATCTCATAAACTAAATTCAAATTGTAATTGAAAATTTAAACATATATAAAGGAACTAATAATAAACATTTTCCAACAAGATTCACGTAAATTCATCGTTTTATTAAAGAGATAAAGTGTTTTGAACATGTAATTATTAGATAAACGATGCATATTTCGTTCACATTTACGTTGCTGCGCATGCGCAACTGGATCATGTGAGCGCTATCTCTTTCTCTCACAGCTAGCTTTCTCTCTCTTACCGCACGAACCACCTTAAAGTTCACTTTTCATTATTAAACTGACTATAATTTTTATTATTAAATTCAATAAAATTAATTTAGTTTATAAGTTCTGAACTTTGGTTTATTCAAACCACCGACCGACAATCTTCCAGCATCAACAGGTGAAAGTAAAAGTCTGATGCCACCGATATCAATGAGTTGTCTACGGCTAAACCGAGAAAAGCCAAACATTACACTGTAAAAAGTAAGTTTATGTCACAACTAGTTGCTTGGACCGATGATTTGATAAGTTTATGGTAAGCTTCAAATCGCATACACCAATAATGAATATAGGGATATATATGGAACTTTTTAATTTTGAAAAATTGTCTTCACACCAATTCAAAAGTCTATAATACAAGTTTCTGGAGTGGCACACACTTCAATAAGGGCTTAAATTACTCGTTTCTATAAGTAGAATATGTAATTAAATTTTGGTATCGATTGAACAATCGTTGTTCACGGTACATAATTTTATACGTCAAAAATGATACTTTTTTCATATTTTTCTACGTGTGTTTCTTGAGCTATAAAAAAAGTAACGTTCTTTCGATCATTCTCAAATTTTTTGAGCATAATGAATATGGTAAAAAGAACAGTTTAAGCCTACCCTGGTACATGTGCCCCTCTTTAGGAAGCTGTTAGACTATTTTTAATGTTAGTGTGATTTTCACCTAAAAATTACACTAACATTAAAAATAGTCTAACAGCTTCCTAAAGAGGGGCACATGTACCAGGGTAGGCTTAAACTGTTCTTTTTACCATATTCATTATGCTCAAAAAATTTGAGAATGATCGAAAGAACGTTACTTTTTTTATAGCTCAAGAAACACACGTAGAAAAATATGAAAAAAGTATCATTTTTGACGTATAAAATTATGTACCGTGAACAACGATTGTTCAATCGATACCAAAATTTAATTACATATTCTACTTACAGAAACGAGTAATTTAAGCCCTTATTGAAGTGTGTGCCACTCCAGAAACTTGTATTATAGACTTTTGAATTGGTGTGAAGACAATTTCTCAAAATTAAAAAGTTCCAGATATATCCCTATATAAGGGCCTAAAAGTAGTAAGGGTCGGGGATAATGCGTTAAGATATGAAATTTCGGCTTAAACGATTCAAACAATTTTATATATAATTTATGATGATTTTCTATCAACTCTAGAGTATCTATTTTATCTTGACTTATAGGTGGGGAACATAGAATGTCAAATATCTGTCTAGGATATTTAAACAATTGCCAATGCTCATTATTGCGAGGCACAAGATCCCTGATAATTACTCCAAAATTTCTCATGAAGCATAACATTTCGGTAGCGCTAGTTTTTAAATCAATTTTATTATTATCTTGTTTCTCAGTTATTATTGGAGGCTTATTTGATTCAGTTGAATTGTATTTGAAATTTTGGATTCTAGAATTTAGTATTTCTAAACTGAAAATTTTTTTTTATTTATATGTAAAAGTTGCAACCAGGTTCTTCATTACGTAATAACAAACCCTCTCTAAGAAATCATGCATCATGTCAATGGACATATTTTTAACAACATGATAGCCGTTAATTTTATGAAATGAGCACTCTTTCTTAATACCTATAATTTTTGGATCATTCTTTCTAAGGTCTTGAATATAATTTTCTACTGTTCTTAATTTTGATTTATCTTCAACGCATGAAAAGCTAGCTTCTACCAACGAAATTTTGCATATTCTACACCAATAAGAGGCCTTAAAAGAAGAAACAAAGTCAAAAATAGTATTCAACCCTAAGTTGTCTCCAACGATCAGTACAAGTTTGAATTTTATTCTAGTTTGAACATTATTTATTTTTAATAAAACGCCTTCTCGCTGCAGGAAATTACTTTCATTAATCAAACTTTCGAATATTGAGCTGCTATCACAATTCTAAGCATCTTTTCTATTTCAACTTTTTGATATTCGAAATGATCTTCATTTCTTAATAATTCCAATCGCTTTGGTTCGCTATCTACTAGATCGAAAATTGTGGAGCATGGCAGAAAACATTTATCTAAATCTTTCGTTATATTCTCGATTTCTTTGACATTATATTGTTTTTAAAAAATCGACCAAATCTGCTTTTAAAGAAGAAAAAAACGTGTTACAAATGAAACTTTTCAAGTGATCAATGATATCTTGTACTATTTTACGTGGGTAGTGAGTATCAGCATAAAAATATAAAATGATAATTAATAGATGATTTAATAATTGTCTTGAACTCATTTTGATTATTTTATTCAAATATATGACTTGTGTAATATTCCTTAATAATTTTGTTTGAAATAAAATGAAATTTTAATAAATTTTATATTCTATAAATAAGCATTTATTCAAAAACGAACATGAAAGTTTCAGTAAAAACCAACTACAAAACAATTCACGAACATTGCTTATTAATATTCAATTTTTCAACATAACAATCATTTTCAAATAATGTTTAAATTGTTTTTGAAAAAAAAATAAAAAAATAATTTTAAATTTAATTATAGGAATAAATATTTATTTATTTATAACCAGTAATTTACAAGAGTATTAATTTATAAATTAAATTCACAAATACACACATCCTGCAAACCGTAGAGGGTGCAACCTTGCACACGGACTGGTAGACATACAAACTAACATACAACTAATTAATTATAAAAAAACATTATATATATATATATATATATATATTAATTTGATCAAGAGATTGCTTTTGTGCTCTATAACCATATACAAACTAGATAAAATCAGCTATTCACATCAGTACGAAGGAGAAAATGTTTATTGCATTAATTTTTGAAATGTCATGTTTATTTTTTGTATTATAATTTTTTAAAGTTACCAACACATGTTCCAAATTTTTGCAATAAATACAAAGACACGTATCATTGGGTGGATAAGGCGTAACCCACTTTGGCCTCAAGGTATAGAACGTTGATTTGCTGATTTTAATCATTCTATGCCTTAATATGCTGATTGATAATTTAAACATCCGTTTTATGCTTCGCGTAAAAAAGAGTTTAACTTTTTTAGTTTTGATACCATTTTCTTTTACAAATATTATGTCATTAAATTTGAAATTGCTATTTATTAAAGGTTTTTGCAAACACTAACAATATATTCATAAATTTAACAGTGAACGAATAGTGAAAGAGCGTAATTATTGGAAAAAGATATAGTTTTAATAGTCTAAAATTGAAATAATTATATTAAATTTAAAAAATTTATTTAAAAAAATAACAAAAACAGCATATTTTGAAAAATTAGTTTCTTTTATGTATAAAAACATATTAAAATTTAAAGAAAAGAAATTATATAATGTCAAATGATATAATGGTAATAAAATAAAATATCTAAAATCTACGGATAAGTGGATTTGCCTTAAATGGTCAATACATCATTCTAACATCTGTAAATATAATAAAGACACTTTAACGACAAAATACATTCAAGTTTTTCTATTTCTAATCAAGAGGCGCGGCAGCGCCTCGACGGCGAGTTAAGGTACGAATACGAAAACGTCGAGGCGCTCCTCTTATACTTTGAATTAGAGTGTCGAAAATTTTAAAATAGAATCTTTTGAAAATGCATTCATATATTTTATAAATACAAATTGATAATGAAAGATTTTTATTTTATCTTTAATTTAAAAAAAGTTTTATGACGATCGGTTTACTCAATCTCGAGAAAACGTAATCTAAAATTTTAAAGTGTCGATTTCGCGTTATGAAAATTCTTCTTCGTCATCAGCCCTTCAATTTTTGTTTCCAGCCTGTGACGTCACACTTTAATATTGTAGGAGAGCTATGAGCATATTTTTTATGTTTTTCGGCTATAGTATAGTAGTTAGTATGGTGCATGCGGTTTGTATTCAAGTTAGTATATCATGCTATAGTATATATATCGACGGCGAGTCAGGGTACGAATACGGAAATTATTTATTTATACTTATAATTAAAATAATATTTTCGTATAAACGTATTCTATAATTCTAACATAGTATGATTTTTTTATTATCAACTAAACCCTTTCTTGTGAATGATGTTTCGTCGACCCGGAGGTCCTCCAACTCACCTAAACATCATCTACAGGAAATGACAAAAATGTATATATTTCCAATTATAATACTAAATGTGTTTCCTCGTGGATGATGTTTCGTGATCCTGGCGGCCATCCTGGCCACCTGGACATCATCTCTAAGAAGTGACAAAAAATTTTAAATTATAATACTAGATTCACTTTCTCGAGAATGATGTTTCGTCGACTTGGAGGTCGTCCAGGTCACCTGGACATCATCTCCAAGAAGTGACAAAAAATTTATATATTTCCCATGAAAATACTAGATGTGTTTCCTTGTGAATGATGTTTCGTGATCCTGGAGGCCATCCTGGCCACCTGGACATCATCTCCAAGAAGTGACAAAAATTTTAAATTATAATACTAGATTCACTTTCTCGAGAATGATGTTTCGTCGACTTGGAGGTCGTCCAGGTCACCTGGACATCATCTCCAAGAAGTGACAAAAAATTTATATATTTCCAATGAAAATACTAGATGTGTTTCCTTGTGAATGATATTTCGTGATCCTGGAGGCCATCCTGGCCACCTGGACATCATCTCCAGGAAGTGACAAAAATTTTAAATTATAATACTAAATTCACTTTCTCGAGAATGATGTTTCGTCGACCTGGAGGTCGTCCAGGTCACCTGGACATCATCTCCAAGAAGTGACAAAAAATTTTTAATTATAATACTAGATTCACTTTCTCGAGAATGATGTTTTGTCGACCTGGAAGTCATCTAGGTCACCTGGACATCATCTATAGGAAGTGACAAAAATTTATATATTTTCAATGATAATACTATATGTGTTTCCTTGTGAATGATGTTTCGTGATCCTGGAGGTCATCCTGGCCACCTGGACATCATCTCCAGGAAGTGACAAAAAATTTTTAATTTCAATTATAATACTAGATGCACTTTCTGAATGATGTTTCGTCGACCTAGAGGTTGTCCAGGTCACCTGGACATCATCTTCAGGAAGTGATAAAAATGTACGTTAATTTGTAATTAATGTATTCAAGCGTCTACTGAAAAATCGTGTTACGATTAATTAAACATAAAAAATTAATTGAACATAAATGTTTAATTTAATTAAACATTTTATCAAATTTTGTTCACTTTCTAATTTTTTTTGTTTTGAATATTTAATTGTCTACAATTTCTTTATAAATTTTAAAAAGATTTGTTGTTATATTTCGTATCTAGTTTTATAGAGTTATACAAAAGTTATATATAATCATTTTCAGATACAAACTATATCCAGTAAACTATATCGAGTACTTCCGTATTTAATTCATTCTTTTTGATATGAAGTTCGTAATCTTTCAAACTATTAAATAAATATACAATTTTGGCTTAAGAAAGTTTAGAAATCAATCAAGTAATCGTCGAGTATTACTTTATTCAATTCATTCTTTTTAATAAGAAGGAATGAAATTGACATTGATTAATAAGCTCTTTTGTTTCAACTTTTTTAAATAATATAAAATTCATAAAAATACCATTAAACTATTTTTTATTTTATAATTTTATCAAATTTCTTGAAATTTTTTGAATATTATAACTGTTAATTTTGTTTTTAATCATTGTTCAAATTGATAAATACTATTTAATCTTTATTATTACTTTTAAAAAAGTATATTTTAGGCGAGTTCAGGTATTGAATAGTATAGTATTCTTTAGAACATTTTTTCTAAATATTTTATTTTACCCAATACATAATATTTTTTTTATTTTAGCTTTCGAAAGTACTGAAATATCATCATCAAGTTTATACTTTTTATTTGATTTATCTTTAGTTTTTGCTTAAGAAAGTTTTGAAATCAATCAAGCAATCGTCGAGTACTTCCGTATTAATTCATTCTTTTTAATATGAAGTTCATAATATGAATAATATGAAATTCATAAAATATTTACAGTTTTGGCTAAAGAAAGTTTCGAAATCAATCAAGCAATCGTCGAGTACTTCTGTATTCAATTCATTTTTTTTAAAGCTTTTTTAGAGCTTTAAAACATATTAAATTTTACTAAATATCTACAAAATAACTTGCCAGGCCCGTAGATTAATAGTTCATGGTGTAATTGATAATTTTAAAGTTTTTATAGTAAAAAAAGTGAAAGAAAACTAAGAATATTGAATTCTCTGCGTTACATAACATCACATATAAAAAAAATAATTTTTGAGCACAAAATAGATTTTTATTTATTGTAATAGGATGTATTTTTGTTCTTTATCTTTGAATGTATATGTATTTATTAAATTCATATTTTAAACTGTTATTTAACACACGTGAATTAGCTAACAATTAAATTATAAACCAGTACACATTAACATTGAGCATTTCACCAACAAAATATTAATCTACGGGCCTGGCAAGTTATTTTGTAGATATTTAGTAAAATTTAATATGTTTTAAAGCTCTAAAAAAAGCTTTAAAAAAAATGAATTGAATACAGAAGTACTCGACGATTGCTTGATTGATTTCGAAACTTTCTTTAGCCAAAACTGTAAATATTTTATGAATTTCATATTATTCATATTATGAACTTCATATTAAAAAGAATGAATTAATACGGAAGTACTCGACGATTGCTTGATTGATTTCAAAACTTTCTTAAGCAAAAACTAAAGATAAATCAAATAAAAAGTATAAACTTGATGATGATATTTCAGTACTTTCGAAAGCTAAAATAAAAAAAATATTATGTATTGGGTAAAATAAAATATTTAGAAAAAATGTTCTAAAGAATACTATACTATTCAATACCTGAACTCGCCTAAAATATACTTTTTTAAAAGTAATAATAAAGATTAAATAGTATTTATCAATTTGAACAATGATTAAAAACAAAATTAACAGTTATAATATTCAAAAAATTTCAAGAAATTTGATAAAATTATAAAATAAAAAATAGTTTAATGGTATTTTTATGAATTTTATATTATTTAAAATCTTAAATTAACAGGAAGAAAATAGTATTTTATTCCCGCTAAATTCGGAATTCATGAAATCACAGCATATTATAGTACTAGGGAGAAAAGTCGCATATAAGGAGAAGAGCGAAGTGAGAGGGAGAGAGTAATAGACTCTACTTTCGAATGCCGTGATGCGTTTTATTCCTATACATTAAATGCTCACTTTATTTAATTTTTAAAAAGTAGATTCAGTTGAAAAAAAATTGAAATCTTAAGATTAAAATTTTATGGAATTTTGGATATATTAATTTTGATTAAAATTTTAAACATTTAAAATCATTTTATTAACTTATTTAATTAATTTTATAAGCTCCTATTATTTTTGCAAAAGTAAAGTAAATCCTATTAAAAAATTTAATTTGAGATTTTTTAATAGGGAATTAAAGGAAATAAGGGGAAACTTAATTTGAGTTAATTTTAAGCGCAAGAAAGTCTTACTTTCAGCTTGCTTCTTTTTCCATAGCTAATGTATGTGTTCTATAGCGTATGTGCGACATTAGCTATAAAAAATAAACTGGTTAAGATCATTAGATTTTATTGATTTAATTCAAGAATTTGCTATTACAAAGTGTATAAAAAGATTATTTTGTTAAATTTAATTAATAACTAAATCTGTGGCTTGAAGGAATAACGACATAAGTCTGTTTTTGAAGTTTTCGAGAAAACGAGGTTTTTATGTTTGCGTTAACATGTAAAATATATGGGGGTAGAGCAACTTTTCCGTGCGCAAAACACCTTTCCCATGCGTATCGGCTTTTTTAATGTGCTACGTGAAAGAGGTATACTTTTAGGTACATGATTCACTCTTAACTGAATTTCACAAAAATACTGAGTTATATCGCTATTCCTTCAAGCCGCAGAAATAAATTATGCTCTTTTAATAATATATTTTATATCCAAAAGTTTCCTGTAATCTTTAATTTCCTACTTCTAACTTTTCTTCTCTTAAAATTCTTTAATTAATTTATTTTAAATACAACTTTTTAAAACAATTTTTGCACAACCACAGTAAAGTAGTTTCCAATTGGCTTACAAAGTTTTGAAAAATGCATTGATGGGATGCGGCTTTTCCACAATACTTTTCTCTCTACACCAAGGTCATGGTTAGTTGTGTTTGGACCTTCTAAAGGAAAACATCGTTCAAATAATTTTCAATTTTTTTGTATTTTATTATCGATATGGTATGTTATTTTTATTTTCTTTATTAATAATTTTTAATTAACAAGAAGAGTGCATTGCATTTGGGTCTCGAATGTTCTTGTAACTTTAGGATATATTATTGCTTACATGAAATTAAAGGAAATAAGCCGCATCAATTCAGTCTAACGTTTGATTTTTTTAAAGTTATGAGTCGTTTTACGTGATTAAAAAAATTTGTTCAAAAAGCTCAAGTTGTTCAAAAGTTATAAGAGAATAAAAATAGAGCAAATATTTAGCTAGAAATGCGCATAGAGAATAAATTTTAGTCTAAATGTAAAAATCGATCAAATACTGATTATTTATCATAAATATATTCTTCTTCAAAAATATTTGGTTGCTTAGTTGAACATAAAACCTTGATGATTGGATTGTTATGTGTAAAGGCTAGACCGTCTTGTACCTTTAGCCCTTGCAGCCCCTTTCCTTCGACCGATTTTGTATGACCACTTTTTCTTTGAGTTTACATGTTTCTATCTTTCGGTTTTCCCCAGGTCATATTATTGTCTTCTACAAAGCTGCTATTATATCGTAAAAATCATTTGTTGTTCGTCTCTCCTTTATTTTATTTAGGACTATTTACGATATTATTGTTAAAGTTGGATATATTAATTTTTACCAGCTTTCATAAATTTCATCTTAATTTTCATCCCTTTATACTTTTAAAAAAATTTTTTTTAATCGAAAGATTTTAATCTCAACTTTAATATTTCATTAGCCAAAAGCCTTCTACAATAATTAATGCAAATGCTGTACAAATGTAAAGTCGATGCAAATTTTTTTTTTAATTTCTTAAAATCTAAACAAAATAATTCATAACTTTCAAAAAATCGAGCATCAGATCAAATAAACACGGAATATTTCATTATTTTATATAAAAAAAATATCTCAAAATGAAAGAAAATTTGAGACCCAAATGCAATGTATACTTTCCTTGTAAAATTTAAAATAACTTGATTTTTTTTAGATACTTATCAACAATATTAGATACATGAATATGTCTTATAACTTTTATATTATTTTATTAAATTATATTATTCGAAATGAAAATCTTTTTGCTCATGATAGAATAAAAAATAACAATTCCTTATCATTTGAATTCTAATGGATTTCTCCAATATCTTTTAACGACTTTCAACTACCATTTTAGATTACCAATTGGTAATGATTTCTTTGTAATTAGATTTTCAATTTATTATTATGTATATATATATATTTATTAGATTTAGAATTTTTACAAAATAATTTTGGACAATGATGAATAAACTTTTTGTAAGTTACGAAATAAAAATTGAATATTTTAAACATCTTTTAACTTGAATTTTAATTTTTCCCCCATTTTAAAAGAATTTGACAAAAAATTAATTTACCATTGTTTATTTGTTTATTAAATAGTGTCGCCAGCATATAATTTTAACCATCATCCAAGGTGATGTAGAAGAATTTTGTAGACTTTTGAAAAAAGTAACTGAAAATGATTTAAGTCTCACTTATCATCGGTGCAATGATTTTCGTAAATATAACCTATATAATGTTCTTAAAAAAGCTGGAGCTTTTTTAGATGATCGCTTTTGCGAAAGCTTATTACATATCGCAGTTGCTGTTGAGAACATTGAATTCGTAAAATTATTAATAGAAGCTGGTTACGATATCAATTCTCTTAACAAAAGACAGGAAACAGTACTTCATGTTGCTGTAGCTAATGAAACTGATGAAGATGATTGGTCCATTTTGGAAGATGATTTTAAGACTTTAAAAAGGTTTGTTTTATTTTATATTTAAAAGAAAATTATTCGATAATAATTGAAAACGTTGTCGTGACAAGGTAATTTGCAAACGCAATCACAAATATAGAATATTATTTGTAGTTTTTATACTTCAAACGTACGAAATTCGAATGAGAAAAGAACATGTGCATTCAAAATGAGTAAAAACAAGTATGTTTGATTTTTTAAAAGAATGTTGTTTGAAGTGACTAGCTCACGCCAGCTATAATTTCTTGTTAATCTTTCTCTTTTCCATTAAAACGTAAAACAATTGAATTTTTACTATTAAAAGATATCGGCAAGGCCATTTGAAATTTTACAGGAATAATATTTGAAATAAAAATTCATTTGCTTTAAAAGATAATCTGTTTTCTTTTACATTTTTATGAATAACAAACTATAACTGACATATAAGATTCCTTAAAATAAGATATAATTGTAAAGATTGATTTTTGGAAAGAAAATATTCGCGTGCGTGTGTGAATATGAGAGCATATGCCTGTGAGTGTAAGTTTGGTCACAACTAAATCTGAAAAATAGTTTATTCTATTTAAATTCAACATGGATTATAACTTGGGTTCGAGAAAGCTTAGAGACAATATATCAGTAACAATCTTGGCTTTTTATTGTGTTATGATTATTGATATTCAATTTTTTGAATTATTTTAATCATTACGTTTAAGAAAAGCTTTTGTTTACTCTTATATACCAATTTCAAAATAAAACCGGATTCAATAATTAGTTTTAATCTAGTTCTTTTTTTATGTTTTCATGTAAAAAAAATATCTATCTCTACGTTAAATGTTTTAAAGGATTTTGTTAAATTCTGTTTACGTTCAACTTCATTATTTATAGACACAATCAAATGCATGCTTTCCGTAAATAAATTTTAAAAAATTGTAATTGAATTTGTAAAATTGAAAATAGTTCGTTAAATTAGGCCTACGAAAGAGATTCGTAAAATTTTAGTTTGACAATAATTTTTAATGATATTTAATGTTTTTTTTTGCATAATTTAACGAAAAATAATTGATAATTTTGTTTTTATTCTAATAAAGCAATAAATTATATTCAACATATTGATTTTAAGTCATTTTTAATTAAAATCTAAATTTAACTTTCAGCCAAGAAATATTACTATAACAAGGGAAGTGATCGTAATTTGAGATATTTTGATCATACTTTACAATACCTTTACTCATTTTAAATTAGTAATTCTTTTTTTTAAATCAATATATATTATTAAAAATGAATTACGTCTTTTAACGATAACTTGTAAAATTATTCGTGTATATATATATATATATATATATATATATATATATATATATATATATATATATATATATATACACTGAGAAAAATGTTCTAGTAAAAATTACAATAATTTTAAGTAAAGTTGTCACAGACTGCCATTATACCAAAAAATTACCATAGTTTCTGGTAAAATTTACAAGAAAAATAGGAATTTTTATTATATATCTTGTAAATTTTACAATAAACTATGGTAATTTTTGGCTATAATGGCAGTCTGTGACAATTTTACTTAAAACTATTGTAATTTTTACTAAGATATTTTTCTCAGTGTATATATATATATATATATATATATATATATATATATCCTTATAAAAGTTAAACCCGGAATGAATCAAAGAGCAACATTCGTTAAAAGTTATAAAGAAATAAAAATTAAAGTGTCTTATTTATTTACGTTAATAGTGCTTTTTAAAGAATTTTTGAAAAATAAAAAAAAATAGTTTATAACCGAAATTACGAATCCAACGCTCTATCGACTGAGCTATTTACCAGCTCTGGCTATATTTATGATTGTAGTTAAAAAAAGGTACAATGAGAGAAATTTTATAGTATAAATTACTGTTTTACTTAAATCATTTGGAAAGAGAGTGTCATAGTAAACATTATTACTATGGAAAACAAGAAAAATTACTACTTTACTGGAATGTTTTTATGTTATTAATAGAAATTTCAAAGCAATAATTTTTATTGATTTCTATAATAAAAATATGTATTGTGCTATTATGTTTCAAAATGTCCAAAGTAAAAAGTAATTTTTACTATAATTACTTTCCTGTAAGTAATTTTTACTATGATTTTCGCTGTATATTTGATGGATTTTTGAAATTTCTGATACTTTCTTCGTAAGTTTCAAAATATGGTCAATCAATTTCAAAATGCAATTTAAAAAATATTTTTCATAAAAAATTATTCATTAAATATGAATATTGTAAAAAACTAACATATCAAGAGGCGCGGCAGCGCCTCGACGGCGAGTTAAGGTACGAATACGAAAACGTCGAGGCGCTCCTCTTATACTTTGAATTAGAGTGTCGAAAATTTTAAAATAGAATCTTTTGAAAATGCATTCATATATTTTATAAATACAAATTGATAATGAAAGATTTTTATTTTATCTTTAATTTAAAAAAAGTTTTATGACGATCGGTTTACTCAATCTCGAGAAAACGTAATCTAAAATTTTAAAGTGTCGATTTCGCGTTATGAAAATTCTTCTTCGTCATCAGCCCTTCAATTTTTGTTTCCAGCCTGTGACGTCACACTTTAATATTGTAGGAGAGCTATGAGCATATTTTTTATGTTTTTCGGCTATAGTATAGTAGTTAGTATGGTGCATGCGGTTTGTATTCAAGTTAGTATATCATGCTATAGTATATATATCGACGGCGAGTCAGGGTACGAATACGGAAATTATTTATTTATACTTATAATTAAAATAATATTTTCGTATAAACGTATTCTATAATTCTAACATAGTATGATTTTTTTATTATCAACTAAACCCTTTCTTGTGAATGATGTTTCGTCGACCCGGAGGTCCTCCAACTCACCTAAACATCATCTACAGGAAATGACAAAAATGTATATATTTCCAATTATAATACTAAATGTGTTTCCTCGTGGATGATGTTTCGTGATCCTGGCGGCCATCCTGGCCACCTGGACATCATCTCTAAGAAGTGACAAAAATTTTAAATTATAATACTAGATTCACTTTCTCGAGAATGATGTTTCGTCGACTTGGAGGTCGTCCAGGTCACCTGGACATCATCTCCAAGAAGTGACAAAAAATTTATATATTTCCCATGAAAATACTAGATGTGTTTCCTTGTGAATGATGTTTCGTGATCCTGGAGGCCATCCTGGCCACCTGGACATCATCTCCAAGAAGTGACAAAAAATTTTAAATTATAATACTAGATTCACTTTCTCGAGAATGATGTTTCGTCGACTTGGAGGTCGTCCAGGTCACCTGGACATCATCTCCAAGAAGTGACAAAAAATTTATATATTTCCAATGAAAATACTAGATGTGTTTCCTTGTGAATGATATTTCGTGATCCTGGAGGCCATCCTGGCCACCTGGACATCATCTCCAGGAAGTGACAAAAAATTTTAAATTATAATACTAAATTCACTTTCTCGAGAATGATGTTTCGTCGACCTGGAGGTCGTCCAGGTCACCTGGACATCATCTCCAAGAAGTGACAAAAAATTTTTAATTATAATACTAGATTCACTTTCTCGAGAATGATGTTTTGTCGACCTGGAAGTCATCTAGGTCACCTGGACATCATCTATAGGAAGTGACAAAAATTTATATATTTTCAATGATAATACTATATGTGTTTCCTTGTGAATGATGTTTCGTGATCCTGGAGGTCATCCTGGCCACCTGGACATCATCTCCAGGAAGTGACAAAAATTTTTTAATTTCAATTATAATACTAGATGCACTTTCTGAATGATGTTTCGTCGACCTAGAGGTTGTCCAGGTCACCTGGACATCATCTTCAGGAAGTGATAAAAATGTACGTTAATTTGTAATTAATGTATTCAAGCGTCTACTGAAAAATCGTGTTACGATTAATTAAACATAAAAAAATTAATTGAACATAAATGTTTAATTTAATTAAACATTTTATCAAATTTTGTTCACTTTCTAATTTTTTTTGTTTTGAATATTTAATTGTCTACAATTTCTTTATAAATTTTAAAAAGATTTGTTGTTATATTTCGTATCTAGTTTTATAGAGTTATACAAAAGTTATATATAATCATTTTCAGATACAAACTATATCCAGTAAACTATATCGAGTACTTCCGTATTTAATTCATTCTTTTTGATATGAAGTTCGTAATCTTTCAAACTATTAAATAAATATACAATTTTGGCTTAAGAAAGTTTAGAAATCAATCAAGTAATCGTCGAGTATTACTTTATTCAATTCATTCTTTTTAATAAGAAGGAATGAAATTGACATTGATTAATAAGCTCTTTTGTTTCAACTTTTTTAAATAATATAAAATTCATAAAAATACCATTAAACTATTTTTTATTTTATAATTTTATCAAATTTCTTGAAATTTTTTGAATATTATAACTGTTAATTTTGTTTTTAATCATTGTTCAAATTGATAAATACTATTTAATCTTTATTATTACTTTTAAAAAAGTATATTTTAGGCGAGTTCAGGTATTGAATAGTATAGTATTCTTTAGAACATTTTTTCTAAATATTTTATTTTACCCAATACATAATATTTTTTTTTATTTTAGCTTTCGAAAGTACTGAAATATCATCATCAAGTTTATACTTTTTATTTGATTTATCTTTAGTTTTTGCTTAAGAAAGTTTTGAAATCAATCAAGCAATCGTCGAGTACTTCCGTATTAATTCATTCTTTTTAATATGAAGTTCATAATATGAATAATATGAAATTCATAAAATATTTACAGTTTTGGCTAAAGAAAGTTTCGAAATCAATCAAGCAATCGTCGAGTACTTCTGTATTCAATTCATTTTTTTTAAAGCTTTTTTTAGAGCTTTAAAACATATTAAATTTTACTAAATATCTACAAAATAACTTGCCAGGCCCGTAGATTAATAGTTCATGGTGTAATTGATAATTTTAAAGTTTTTATAGTAAAAAAAGTGAAAGAAAACTAAGAATATTGAATTCTCTGCGTTACATAACATCACATATAAAAAAATAATTTTTGAGCACAAAATAGATTTTTATTTATTGTAATAGGATGTATTTTTGTTCTTTATCTTTGAATGTATATGTATTTATTAAATTCATATTTTAAACTGTTATTTAACACACGTGAATTAGCTAACAATTAAATTATAAACCAGTACACATTAACATTG
Source organism: Anastatus disparis (assembly GCA_017163975.1). Lineage (NCBI taxonomy): Eukaryota > Metazoa > Arthropoda > Insecta > Hymenoptera > Eupelmidae > Anastatus > Anastatus disparis. The sequence goes on from JAFFSR010000012.1 coordinate 2,324,847, forward strand.
AGCATTTCACCAACAAAATATTAATCTACGGGCCTGGCAAGTTATTTTGTAGATATTTAGTAAAATTTAATATGTTTTAAAGCTCTAAAAAAAGCTTTAAAAAAAATGAATTGAATACAGAAGTACTCGACGATTGCTTGATTGATTTCGAAACTTTCTTTAGCCAAAACTGTAAATATTTTATGAATTTCATATTATTCATATTATGAACTTCATATTAAAAAGAATGAATTAATACGGAAGTACTCGACGATTGCTTGATTGATTTCAAAACTTTCTTAAGCAAAAACTAAAGATAAATCAAATAAAAAGTATGAACTTGATGATGATATTTCAGTACTTTCGAAAGCTAAAATAAAAAAATATTATGTATTGGGTAAAATAAAATATTTAGAAAAAATGTTCTAAAGAATACTATACTATTCAATACCTGAACTCGCCTAAAATATACTTTTTTAAAAGTAATAATAAAGATTAAATAGTATTTATCAATTTGAACAATGATTAAAAACAAAATTAACAGTTATAATATTCAAAAAATTTCAAGAAATTTGATAAAATTATAAAATAAAAAAATAGTTTAATGGTATTTTTATGAATTTTATATTATTTAAAAAAGTTGAAACAAAAGAGCTTATTAATCAATGTCAATTTCATTCCTTTTTATTAAAAAGAATGAATTGAATAAAGTAATACTCGACGATTACTTGATTGATTTCTAAACTTTCTTAAGCCAAAATTGTATATTTATTTAATAGTTTGAAAGATTACGAACTTCATATCAAATTCTTAATAGTTAACAATAATCAGTGCATTTAACAAAACTAATTTTTTAATAGTTTTCTTGTGATTGCATTATTTAGTTCAAATCAATATTAAATAATAATGCAAATACAAAAATTGCTTGCAAATTAATTATTTTTATAATTTTTTTTTAAATCACATTGGATTCCATAATTATTACTTTTTAATATCACTAGTCTCAAAAAAAGAACATTTCATTAATTTAAAAAATTTTTAAATAAAATTTTGTAGAAATAACGATTAAAAGTAATATTTCATAAAAATGTACTCATTAATATAATTAATAAAAATATAATTTAGTATTATTATTGATTAAAAAATCGATTTAATTATAAAATTTTAATAATTACAGGGTCCGTAACTCTGCTGCTAAGATTCGTATAGCAAAATTTTTATTGGATCACGGAGCAGATGCGAATTATGGAGATAGTTTTGATAGAAGTCCATTACATTACGCTGCAAAACTTGAAAATCCAACAATCGCTCATATGATGTTAACAAAAGCTGCTTTTGTAAATAAACGTGATATTAACGGATTCACACCATTGCACATGGCTTCATTGCAAGGTGCACCATCATTAGTTGAATTACTACTAGATAATGGTACTGATATTAGCGAAGATTTAGATGGAAATACACCATTCACTTTAGCAACTTGTAGGGTGGATGGTAGGAGTTATGAAATTATGAAATTATTATTGGAAAAAAAAGCAAACTGTAATGAAATAAGTTCTTACGTGTCAATCACTATAGATTTGGCTTGGACTAATTGCGATTTTCGTACATTTAAGTTATTATTAGATCACGGAGCTCAGATAACAGAAACTATTCGGAAAACGCCTTCACTATTACATAATGTCGTGGCTAGAAAGCATGTTGATTGCCGTATTGAATACATTCTAGATTCTGGTATTGACATTAATATTAGAGATAAAGAAAATTGCACACCATTACATGTTGCAATTAGATTTAATTGTATCGCAGGATGTATACTTCTTCTTTCGAAAGGTGCTGAAGTTAATTGCATAGATGATCATGGCAATACACCATTACATTTCGCCAAAAACTCTAATAGTATAGTCATTCAAAAAATTTTGATAGAACATATAGCTAAATTGGGGTTTTTAAATATTTGGGTTAATGAGATAAATCTTGAATTAATAGAACAAGATTATAAAATGAAATGTTATTATAAAAATTGTATAGATGAGTTAAGGAAAATGAAAATTCGGAAAATTTATGAAGATGTAAGTTTGTTTAATATCTTAATGAAAAAAAGAATGGTATCTGGATATGCAAGAAATGAAGATTTAGTTGAAGCATTAAATAGCGCAAAGAACCAACTCCATCATGATTTTCCAATTTATTATTGGCGGTTAAAAGCAGATTTTACTATAGAAGTAAAAAAGCAAAAATTAATAAAAAAAGCAGCAATAATTTTAAACGAAATTTTCAATTTCCATGATCCATTTTATTTAGCTAATTTGAAAATTCTCAGTTATTTGAGAAAAGAAGATATAATTAGAATTAACGAACCTGAATGGAAGTAATATACTTATAAATAATAGATATAGACGGTCACCCGGGACGCTAACAGTTAGGGGGCGCAAAAAATTTTGAGATCCTAATTGGTCATGTTAAGTGACAACGGCAAGTATCTAAAAGTGGAACTAAAACGATAGAAAAGTCTATTCATACCACATGACTTAACATGATGAATTATCAAAAATAAAATTTTAATTTTAAATTCAATAAAATTTTCGCTTGCATAAACTTTTTTAAATCATACATTTTCATAGATAAATTATAATTATTATTATAGATTGAATATATTTTATGCAAACATTTTAAGAGCAATAAAATAACATGGAAACAATTAAAAACTTAAGTGCGATTAATTCATTAATTTATTCCTTATAAGTTTTAATAAATTTTGTATTGAATGTCATTTTTCAGAGACTCATCGGCAACTTTTTATCAATAAACTTGCTTTGCGGCGATGGCTATTACTCAAAAGCTATAATTACCCGCGTAAAAATTTTTCATATAGTGAAGATATTGATGAAATAATATCCAATATATTGCATATTTCTAAATATATCCGAATCCGAAGATAGCAGTTCCTTAAATATTTTGAATTTTATAAAAAAAGCAATATAATAGATTTGTTTCAAAATATATGGATTTCCTTAAGAATCTTGTTCATTCTTTCTGTTTTAGTGGCCAGCGCGAGAAAGAAGTTTTTTAATTGAAATTAAAACATATTGAAGATCAAATTTATGACAGAAAAAATTAAATCATGTTGCGTTATTATCACCTGATGATTAACACCTTTGCAAATGTTAAAGCTAGAAAAATAAATATTTTAAAATAATTAATTAAACTTGAAAATGCTCGTATTTGGGGCACAACGAATGTCTCGGCTATGGTGCTTAAGATCTAAAACCGGCTCTATAAATAATATACATATATTACTAGAGTAAATTATTATAATATTAAACTACTTGTAAACGATATAGATGGATGGATATTAACTCTATACTGCAAAAACATACAAAAATCAGAGCAAGTAATACAATGTATCAAATTATATTAAAACTAAACATAGGTATAAATATTGCATAGATGTCATAGTCAGTTTACTTAACCTAATAATACTGAATAAGTAATTCATTAAAAAAAAGTGATATCACAGTTTAATATAAATAATAATAAAATACACGCAACAATGCTATAATTTACTTTTTTTCGAAAGAAAATAAGCACTTTTTTTTCGAAAGAAAATAAGTGTATATGCCATTTATATCGCGACTCTTTAAAAAAATCCGACCTCATTGGGTATCGGTTGATTGTTGGTTACAAAAGTGGCTGACCATCCATCGGTAGTCAAAGTTTTCGGTATGGTGTGTCTGACAGTCCTAGCCTGATGTAATGTGTTAAACAGATACCGGGCGGGGGACTTCCTCGATTTCACCATATAAAAAGGGTTAATCATATAGAGGACAATATCCTTTATATATTAATTTTTCTTTTTTAAAAAAAAAAAAAAACAATGCTATAATTTTAAAAACTGTTATTCAATATCCATCAGTATTATATAAAATTTAAATAATAGAATTAAATATAGATATTTTATTTAAATTAATCATTTTCAAATTTATTGCGTTCAATGATAAAGTTATAAACAATTATCGTAATTCATAATATTTTATACTGATTCCTCTATCATACTAAAAAAATTTGATAGTCTTTTTTAATGTGATAAAAGTGACAATTAGCTCAAGCAATTATAAGAATTATCTTTAAGGGGATATAATAGGGTATATGATTTCTACATAGTTACCGACATTGCAGTTTTCCAAATACTTTAACTTTATTCAAAAATTTTCAGAAATATCTCTATATTAGGCTTTTTATTAGTATAAATGGAAGACTGTAATAAAGAGATATTTTTAAAAATCTTGGATCAAGAACCAATAACTTGGAAAACTGTAATGCCGGTATTTTACATCCCCTTAAAAACAAAAGTTGTGTAGAACTTTTGAAAATGGCAAATCTCCTAACATATGTTTAATAAACACCTGCTCAAAAAATCATTATATAAAATTTTCATTTGTACGAAAAATATACATAGATTTTTATAATTTTCTATTTGATTAATTTATTCAATACCTCATGTCAATGTTTTTTTTTACGAAAACGCTTTCTAATGGTAAATGTGTAAATTGTTATACCTTTATTTTGTGTGTAATACTGAAACGTAATATTGCTGCAACGAATACAAATAAGAAATATAATTAAATATATATTTTTATTAAATTTTTAAAATTTCATTTAAACAAATTCTAAAATTACATATAACTTTCTTCGATATAGTATCCTTAAAGTTCAACTTAACGGACACTTGTATATAAGGTGCTACTTTACGGACACTCGTACGTAAAATTGAAGAAATTTTACAAAACTCAATTTTAGATGGTTGAAAAATTTTTTTTATTTTTTTGATTTGATAATATTTTTTTCCTGAACGTTCTCGATGATTGTAATTCTTACAATTAAAACATCATAATTCGGCTCGCTTTCCTTACTATTACTATCATTGTCTTACATGCATTAATAAATATAACGTATTCTAAATATATATTAGAAAAAGAGAGGGATAGAGAAAAAAACGCTCTTTTTTTTAAATATAATTTTTTGATTATTTTATTTATAGGCTGTAACAATTAATTGTGTTTTCATGATTAAAGAATAATTAACTTTTTTTTATAAATTTTCGAGAATTGTTTTTTTTGTAAAGGTATATTGGTAAAATTTTTAATTTTTTTATAACCTTCTGAAAATGAATTGTGTTTTTCATTTAAAGAATTATTATTTAATTTTTTGGAGGCAGGAGACTCCGCGTGTGGGGGCTTTGCCCCCTGGACCCAGTCCCCCCTCCCGTACTTTCCCCAAAAAAGTTATATATAAAATTCTTATAATAATAAAAACTTATATTCGTTAACATTTTAACCATCGATAATTTATAAAATTAATATTAATATGTTGAATTTTACAAATACTATATCGAAAAATATTGTTCGTACCACGGCCGTAAAGTTTAACTTTACGGCCTAGGTACGAAAACTACTATTAATGTAAATGAACAATATAACTTTGTGTAATATTTGAGATATATTTTGTTATAGATCTATAAGAGTGAATTTAGACAATTATTTTGTATTCGTTATTTGGAGATATTAATATACAGAGAGATATTAATAACTTTTATTTTGTATTCCCATACATTAAATGCTCACTTCATCAATTAAAAAAAATTGAAATTTTAATATTAAAATGAAGTATTTTTAAGCCCAGTATTAAAAAATAGTAGATTATACAACCAGTGAGTAAAGTCGCATGTTTCTTCCGTGGGAAAATTTACGACCCTAACAGACGAAGCGAAGCGAGGAGAGTAAATTTTCAAGTAAGAAATTAAACTTCGCTCCCGAGTTTCATATTATGTTTTATTCCTACCTCAACAATGGTCACTTTATTGACTTAAAAAACGCGAACACAATTAAAAAAACGCTGCCAAGTGCTTTGGCGGAATGCTTTCTCATAGAGCTCTTTGAGTTTCATTAATTTTTTTATATTTATTCAAATGTGATTTTAATATATAACTAGTGGGCATATATTTGCACTTGACTTATGTAATTCTTATCTAATTCTGGGGTAAAGTGCTGCTGCAAGGTTCTTACGTAAAATACAAAAAAAAAAAATTAAAAATCGAAAATTTTTTCAAATTCTTAAAATGGCTCTATAAAAAAAAATACACTATGAATACAAATTTTCAATAGCTTCCCGCCTAGTTATACAAAAACATAGATGGTATACAAAATTTGAAGCAAATCCATCGAGTAATTTTCGAGATCTAACTGGTTAAATAAATAACATTTTCTTTTCAAAATTTCTTTTTCAAAATTTTAAAAATGCTCTAAAATTAAAACTACGCTATGAAAATCAATTTTTGAAAATTTCCCTTCTTTTGGCAGTCGCAAATAATTTCCCTGCAATTTTTAGAACAAATCTATCAAGTACTTTACGTAGAATAAAAAAAAATAAGAAAAGAAGAATCGAAATTTTTTTTTAAATCTTTAAAATTCTCTAAAATTGTAACCACGCTAAGAAAATTAGTTTTCAAAGGCTTATTTTTTTCAGACAATAGCGAATTAATTGTATAAAAATTTTGGAGAAAATTTATAGTATGGTTAATGCAAAAAAATAATAAATGAAAAATAAAAATTTTTTTGAAAATTTTAAAAATGCTCTAAAATTAAAAGTGCACTAAGAAAATTAGTTTACAAAATTTTTTATACTTTTGGCAGTCGAAATTAAGTTCCATACAAATTTTCGAACAAATTCTTCGAGTAGTTTACGTAAAATACAAAAAAAATGAAAAATCGAAATTTTTTTAAAATTCTTAAAATGATTCTAAAAAAAAAACTACGCTAAGAAAACCAATTCTCAATAGCTTCCGCACCAGTTCAGCAAAAAATTGAATTGTATGGAAAATTTGAAGTAAATCCATGGAGTAGTTTTTAAGATCTTATTGGCTTAATAAATAGAAACATTTTTTTTTTTAAATTTCAAAATGCTCTAAAATTAAAACTAAGCTAAGAAAATCAGTTTTTAAAAATTTATTTCATCCGGGCAATCACAAATAAATTCTATGCAAATTTTGAAGCAAATTCATCGAGTAGTAAACAAAAAAAAACCAAAAAACGAAAAATCAAATTTTTTTTTTTTTTTTTTTTTTAAACTTTAAAATGAAAACTACGCTAGAAAAACCAATTATCAATAGCTTCCCAGCGAGTTAGTCACAAAACTAAATTCCATGCAAAATTAGAAGCAAATCCATCGAGTAGTTCTCGAGATACAGTTTACTAACTGAATTCATACATCCACACACACACACACACACACACACACACACACACACACACACACACATACATACAGACATTTTCTGAAAACCACTTTTTTCGACTCACCGAGTTCAAATATGTACAAATTAATGAAAAAATAGAAAAAAATTTTTTTTATCGATACAATGCTTTCTCTATGAGAAAGCAATAAATTAAATTTGGCTTCAAAATTTCATAAACTTTATAATTTACTGATTTTTATTGAAATTTGATTCTTTTGTAATAATTGTTACTAGTTTATTTATAGTCCAGGCGGGATCTGTTTTGGTTTGGATGTTTCGTATATAGTCGCTAGTTTTTGCTTAAATGTCTCCGAAATTATGTTAGATATGATAATTTCGATATGCGCCAGTTGAAAAAGTTGTGCTAAATTCGCTATTTAACAAATAGTGAAAAAATCTCGAAAAATACGATTTTTTTATTCTTTTTTTATTTATAGCTCCTTAAATATACATTTTAGAGAAAAATGTAAAAGAAAAAAAAAGTTAGATGATAAAATTTTACATGAAATAATGAACTTTTGAAATAGAAAATTTCATTTTTTATGTTAGGAAAACGACAACAATTGCGAAAAAACTGCCCAAAAATTAATGTTTTGTTAAATGATTTTTTTAATTATTTAAATTTATCATATGATTTTAATATTGAGCCACAGAAAACTTTTTGATATGATAAAACAGCCCAGCAAATTTTATTAGAATCGGTCTGTTCGTTGCTTCACAATAATTTAACAATTAAGCGTCCCGCAAAAAAATGCAAAAATTTCAAAACTTTATTGCAAATAAAATAATGTTTTCAGATGGGTGCTGATTTTTTTACATATAGCAGACTATTAAAGCTTTCAAATGCACTTTGAAAAATTAAAATCGGTTGATTAGGAGAGTCTTGGGAATTTTTAAAAAAATATAGTTAAATTTATGCTTATAAACAAATTGAATATCTTTTTCAATTTTAAATTAAATGAAACTCAAAAACTTTTGTTTGAAAATACTTTGAAAGACGCTCATTTAAAAAAAAGAAAACTCAAATTCCGCTCAATAGTTTTTGAGCTATGACTCACCAAAGTTAACTTGTGTTTATTATTAAACAATAAACAATAGAAAGTCAATTAAAGCGTTATTAGCTTTATTTGTCCAAGCACTTTTTAGGCAAAAGTTTTCAAAACATGCGCTCTTTGGAAACACATAAAAAACATCGATTAAAATTACTCTGATCACTCGAAAAGTCGTTAAAAACGCAGAGGGTCACGTGATGGAGCAAGCTGATTGAAAAGTGAAATCAAGACTTAAAAACTACAGCGCGCTCTAAAAATGCGATTATCTCGGCTTCTAATGGTCCGATTTTGATCTTTTTTTTTTTTCAAATCGATGTGTCGGAAGTTAAGGAATTTAAATATTTTATGATAAATAATCAATTATGCGTATAATTTGTTATATTAACATAACTTTAAATCATGAGATAAAAAATTTGTATTTTTTTAAACATTTATTCGTCTATTTTACATGAAAAGTGCTCAATCTTATGTAATTTTATCTACTAAATGAGAACTTATTTTATATTAATTTTTAATATTGTTTAAACAAATTAGAAAATTGAAAAATTGTGAAAAATTGAAAAAAATGTTAAATAATTTCAAAAGTATCATCATTTCAATCGTTAATGTCTATAATAAACTAAATGAGAATTCTGTACTTATTATTAATATTTTATAAACATTATTAATTTATTAATTAAGGAAAAAATTATAAAAGTGAAAAATTTATTGGAAAATTAGGAATTTTAAACGGATAATATAAAAGAAGAAATATGATGTGAAAAATAAATAAATTTATTATTATACATAATAAATAAAAAAAAACATATTTGTATAATTTAACATTACTTTTAATCAGACTAGATTCAATCATTGTTTTCACTTTCGCAGAGAGGCAAGCTGAATCTGACTCCGTCTCTTTTTATTTTATAAGATGATGTAAAAATCAGACGCAATATTCACATGAAACACCCTTGGATGAAAGATGATCCTAATAAATAGAATACAATATAATCATCTATTAAAATGTATTTTCAAACGAATAAAAATGTGTATAAAATGTATGTTTGAAAAATAAAAGTAATCAAATAAAATCAAATTATAAATTGTTTTAAAAAATTTCTAAGCTGATAGTATTAATTAAATTTAATTTTAAGTTACTTAAATAACAATATTCATAATTAAAATTATAAAAAAGCACATTTAGAAATTATTTTACGAAACCTCACATGAAATTATAAATGACATTAAAAAAATTCCTTAAAACAATACTAGAATTCATTAATTTTAATACTAATAAATTGATATTTCAATAATAATATTTAATATGTGAGGTCAATTTTAAGGTCTTAATAATATATTTGAACTTACCTTTATAAATAATAATATTGATATAAAATTTTAATAATAATATAAAGAATGTGCTACGTACATTATATTATACGTATATTATAGTATAAAACATAAAATAAGGTAGAAACTCAGAGAAATGCGACTCCGAGTTTCCGGACCAAGAGTCGCACGATGCGCGAAGTGCTGATTCGGCACTTCGTCGCGGGCAACTTACATCGTCGTTTTAGACAACGACGAGCGACAGACCATCGCCGGACGCGCTAGAACACAGTAGTACTTAGTCTCTCTCTTACTGTATTTACTTTATAATAAAGTACAGACAACTTCATATTAATTCTCTCGTTAATTTATTTTGCATCCTCACACTCCCCATAGGAGTGCGTATCAATTAAATCCCACGTAACATATTATTTTTTGGTGGCAGCGGTGTGGGATACGCAACGAGGATTTTAGCAAAAAAATTAAAATTTTTTAAGAAATAAACTTAACAAAAAAAGCGCGTCAAATAAATTAGAGAATTTTTTTTTGAGAAAGAGAGAGAGAAATAATTCGATTAATTGGGATTTTTTTTTTTTGGCGAATTTTTTTTTTTTAATTAAATATTTTCGAAAAATCGCGTCGCGAGTTAGCAACGCAGAAGATCTGAACGAGAGGAAGGAAGGAAGGACGTCCAAAGAAAATTATGACCGAAGAAATGAGAGTGCTCCTTATCACGTTGCTCACTCTCTGCTGCAACAAGTAAGTAAAAATTATATAAATCTTATTAAATTGTCCCATGGGGTAGTACGAAGTCACGGGAAAATTCGAATGCGTAGAAAATAAATAAAATAAAAATTAGATTTTTTTTCTCATTTTATTAATGAAAGTGATTAGTGTGCGAATATAGTGTGCGTAAAAATTAAATTAAATTCAACAAGTGCATACGTGTAAAGGAAATATAAATATTTTTGTTTTCATCAATTTTCATCAGGTTTTTAGTGAAATAAAATAAATTTTTATCATTGTGCTGAAAAAAATTATAGTTGATGCCGTAGATAGAAAAAAAAGGAGTTTATAGTCTAAATATTGGAGAATAATTTTAATAATAATTTCATAATTAACGTGATTTGTAGAAACATTTTTATGTCATAAATTGTCATTAATTACCAATAAATCTCCGTAAATCAGAAAAAAAAAATCAGCGCGCATAAGAAAACGTAAACGCTTCGCCCTCTCACGCGTAAATTAAAGAGTAAAAAGAAAAAAATTAAATTTTAAGAAAAAAGTTAAATTGTGAAATCTTAACTGTCGAATATGTCGCTCATCAACTTATTTTCGAAAAAGGACGAAAAAGCGAGACGTAGAGGACGTTCGTTGTCTCCTATTAGAGGTTCACGTAGTAAAGAAATCTTAGCAGAATTCGGGAACGAAAGGATATCATTTCCGACCGTGTCACAGAACACGGTGTACATGCCAATGTACACTCCGAGATATGGTGAAAATTTAACAGTTAACTTGTCAGAGAAAGAAATGAAAGAATTGAACGAAAAATACAAAAGAGCCGCGTCTCAGGGTTTCGAATTGCCAAAAGAGTCATTAAATATTATGAAAGATAGAATACGGAATAAAAGAGAAACCGAGACTCAAAAATCGAAATCAGAGGAAAGCCCAAAAACCAACGAAACATGGTTACCGTACGCGAACCAGGGGCCGAACCAGTTAAGTTATCCTTCGATACCATACAATTACGCGAGTTTTCCGCAACAAATTCCACAACCGTGGTGTAATATGATACCAACGCAAGTCAATCCAAATTTTCCAGTAAACTCACCGATAAATACGAACTACGCATTAAATACGCAACAAATAAATCCTATGCTAAATATGCAAAGCGCAAACCTTCAGAATATACCTCAATTATCATTACATCAAGCGATAAGGCAAATACCATATTTTGACGGAAGCGTAGATAAATTACCCCTATTTTGCTCTGTGTTAAGGAACATAGTAAATAGCTTCGGGCCAGGTTGTCAGATTCTTATTATATACGAGTTAGCAACGAAACTCACGGGAAAAGCGGCAGATATTTTTACAGCGCGATTGATGCAATATGAGTCTATTGAGGCGCTGATAAAAGACTTAGAGGCGCAATATAATAATATAACAGTGATGGAAGAATTATCAACGCAATTAAAAATAATTACACAACAACGAGGCGAATCGGCAGCAGATTACGGCGCACGGACGCAAGCTTTATTGAATAGACTTTTAGTGATTTACGACACGGTGCCCATGTTAAACTTACAAGATCGTATAGCAAGAAAACAGCTAATAGAGAGAGATGCGTTACAATATTATTTATTTGGACTAACTTCACCCTTAGACGTACAAGTGCGCTGCGAAAAACCTTTAACGTTAAGAAAGGCTATACAACTTGCAGCTGATTTTGAAAATAAACAAAAGACGCGACTTTTTGCACAGATGCAAAACTCTTTTATAAACGGCTTGCAACCCATAAATTCTATAGCACAGAATATGCAAGCCTGCTCATTATTAACGCAGCCAAATGTCAATAATATAATGCAATTAATACAAAATCAACATCAGGCATTAGATACAAATAAAATGCATGAAGCACAAATAAAAGCAATGCAAGCTACGCCTGTAAAAATAGAAACAGGTACAAGTGCAGTTAAATGTAGCTATTGTGACAAAGAAGGCCATAAAGAAGGCGCGTGCATTAAGAAGAAATATGATAAAATACAATGCGTTTATTGCGATAAGATGGAGCACGCGACGGCAGAGTGTCAAATACTAAGAAATGATGCCGAAAATGGTATTATTCATGCACAAAATAAAAATAATTCGCAAAATGTTAATAATAGTAAAAGAAGACAGTCAAACGATAACAAAAATCATACGAACGGTCCACGAAGCAATTATAATTTTTTTTTTGCCTTTAATTTGAGTTAGTGTGACGATAAAAATCTGCAAACAGACTGCCGGGAGTTTCTTGGGCCTGGAAAAGATACAGGCGGAAGAAAAACCACGGTTTGTGAGGGGTTACTATAGTTCACGTCTAGCGACCCTCTAAAAATCGCATTCCTGTTACCCACGAATGACAAGTCATTTGTTGGGGAAGGGATACTCTAACTAGACCACTTAGGACGTTTTCCCACCCCGGGATCTGTTTATCACATTACTTCAGGGTGGCGCCGGTCTTTGATCGTTTCAGATCTTTTTCTCCTGGTTTCTTTGGTATTTGACTAGATTCGTTTCCTTAACCTACAAGGTGTATAAAAAATAAATCTAACGCGTTTCATTCTCACATGCATGCATAGTCACGCGCGTGAAGAAAAACTCAAGTTTTGGAGTAAAGTCCGGTGACTCTCTCCCGCGACATACATTCCTTGGGAGTGCAAAGGGACGCTCCAGGAGGGTCGGCTTTGTTTCCCATCAAAACATCCATACTTCCGTCGATCGCATAATCAGGAAGGCAACATCTACCTAGAGGACTGGCTCTGTAAAGGGGAGCAAAATCAGTCCTTCCTACATCAGTCTTATTTCTCGTGGACTAGAATTGGTCTTATGCCCCACGTAGGGCTAGCCTATCTATCGCGTCTGACTCACACTCACTCTCGGTCGCGCGCGGTATATTGACGTATGTGGAGGGAGCGAACCCGCTGGCACACTAACCTCCCGCGACAGTCACACATCTGCAAAATCTTGCTTTTACGCATTTTCATACATTTATATGGTGCACGATTTGGTTTTCTTATTTAAAAGGAATCCTCGTCGTCACCCTCGTACCCTGAATCTATGGGACCGGCTAATATTTCTTGGTTATGCAGAAACGTCAGCATGGCTCCCGTGGTATCATTCGTACATCGATCAATTTCCCTATCTAAATACGTTTTCTTCTGTCTAAGGACGCTTTCGACAAAAAGTGTCATAGCATCCCATTTTTCTTCAGCCGAGATCATTTCGCTTATAATAGTCTCTGGCATTAGTCGTCCGACTATTTCCTCGACCTGGCGTCTTTCTTCGTTCCACCAATGGCAGACGAAAAACGTATGATACGCATCGTCGCGATCAGCGAAACACAAGATGCAGCCCGGGTCCTGAGCCTTTCCCATTTTACTGAGATAGGAGCAGAAATACCCGTGGTCACTGAGGAATTGGGTGAGGTAATAGTTAACCTCCCCGTGCTTTCTTTCAACCCATGGAGCCAGTTCCTTAATGAGTGCCTTGGTCCATCGGCCTTTTTCCTCCTGATTCCATATTTCTTGCCAGGATTCCATGGTTACCTGTCTTTCTTCTTTCTGGATTATTGCAGTTTCTTCTTCCTGTTTCTTCCGTTCGTAGGTTCGCTTGCGTTCCAACGCCTGTAATTCGATCGGGATAATTCCTGCGATAACTAGTACCGCGGGTCCCGAGACAGTGCGATAGGCGCTGGTGACTCTGAGAGCCCCTCTCCTTTGAACAGAAGATAATGTTTTCTGGTGCGTCTTTTTTCTCATTGAGTCGGCCCATATTTCAGAGCCGTACAATAAGATGGACGTTGTAACTGACATTAAAAGTCGTCGTTTGCTTGATTTTGGTCCGCTGGTGTTGGCCATAAGACGACTTAACTGCAACGTTTTCTTTATCGCTTTGTTGGCGACGTATTTTGGGTGCGACAAAAAGGTTAGTTTTGCATCCAGCTTCATGCCGAGATACGTTACCTCCCTCGTTGTCTGCACCACGTTTGTGCCTACTGTCATGGGAAACTCGATGTTAATGTGTTTCCAGGTTAAGGGCACTATTTCTGTCTTGGCCATGGCCAATTCGAGACCACGTTTCACCATCCATTCGGAGATTCTTCTCATCGCCGTATTCAGTATGTGCGGCGCAATTTTCGCGTTTTTCGCGGTGATGACTAGAGCGACATCATCGGCGTACGCGAACATTTTCACCCTATCCGGCATTTTAAGTCTGAGCAATGCATCGAATAGAATGTTCCAAAAGTCTGGGCCGAATATTGACCCCTGTGCCACGCCTGCGCTGAGGTGCTTTTCACGCCAGCCTTCTTCTGTCTCATAGCGGAGGATACGGTTTTTTAGATAGTCACGTATCACTCGCATAAGGTATTCTGGTACATTAAACTCTTTCAACGCAGCAAGGATGTCAGGCCATCCTGCCGAGTTGAAAGCGTTTTTCGTATCCAACATGACGAGGAACGCGATAAGACGGGAATGATGGTTCCCATTCCATGCTTCTCTCGCTACATTCACTACCTCTTCTACTGCATTAACGGTAGATCGCTTTTTCCTAAAGCCGTACTGGTTGTCAGCGAGATCGCCAGCCGCCTGCACGGCTCCTTGTAATCGCGGTTTTAGCAGCCTCTCGTATAGCTTCCCTGCTTCGTCCAACATGCACAGTGGCCTGTAGGACGATGGATGCCGGGGATCACCTCCCTTTTCTTTGTTGATCAGCACAAGACGTGCAACCTTCCAGGGAGTGCTAAATACACCCGTCTGGAGGCACGCGTTGTACATGTCCAACAAGAGAGATGGCGCTTTCACCGCTATGCATTTAAGGACCTCGGATGGTATTCTCTGTGAATGAGACTCATCGTCTCTTTCACGAGAACCTCCGCAGCGTCGGCGTTTTCAGTGGCAATTGTCGCATCCGGTAGGTTGTCGAATCCTTGCTGCAGTACTTGGACAAGTTTCTCAGAGTCCAGCTTGGCAACGTTCTATCTGACTGGCCTAGCCACATTTCGCCTCGATGATTGGGATATATCATTGATTTGAAATGTGATGTACTGGTGGTCGCTTGCATTGTATTTCTCCAGCACTTTCCAATCTGACACCTTACGTGAAAGATTTTCTGATGCGAAAGATACGTCAGGAATCGTACCGCTAGCCCCTCTTCTGAATGTTGTAGTGCTTCCGATGTTTAGCACTGTTAGGCCGAGTCTGTCTGCCATCTCCATGATGTATTCTCCTCTGCTGTCCTTCAGTGGCATTCCCCACTCCAACGCTTTCGCGTTAAAGTCTCCTGCAACGACGACGTCGCCTTCCATTCTGAGGACAGAGTCTTCTAGCAGATCCAGACATCGCCTAAACGTGTCTGCTGTTGTGTTTGGTGTAAAATGACAGCTCACAAATGTAACGTTTCTGCTTTTGACCCATACGAAGCCTTCTCCAGCTCCATCTGCGTCTACTCTGATGTTATTTGGGTCTACGTAGATCGCTGCAGTGCCAAGCTTGTCTCTTAACCAGGTCTTAACGGTCCAGTTTGTGTACTGCTCGCTTATCAGTAGCACATCGGCATTTGTCTCAAATTTGATTTGAGTCAAAAGGCTGTTGGCTACGTCACTTCTGTGTAAGTTGGCTTGAAGGACCGTTATGCGGCCCATCATTAGCGTTGTTTCTTTAATCGGTCTAGAGTCTCGCGAAAGACTTTGCACTGACCTGACCCGGGGATGTGTTTCCGCTCTGCTGGGTCTACTTCGCGCTCAGTACATAGTATGCACTGAGTATCGGTAGCCTTGCAGGCCGATCCCTTGTGGCCCTCTTTTCCACACTTGTAGCACATCTTGCTACGGTCAGGTCCTCGGCAGTCACGCGCCTGGTGACCGTAGTTCAGGCACCTAAAACAGCGCTGAACCCTTTGCCAACTTCTGATACGGCAGCTGGTATAGCCGATCTTTATCCTGGTTCTTGAGAGCAGAAACGCCGCTTGGTCTTGTTCCATCTCTACAATGGCCAAGCGGAGCTCTCTGGTGTTAGGGTTGGTCAGCGAAACACTAAACTCCCCTACTTCTTGTTGGAATTCAGTAAAAACACCTTTCACAGCAGTCTTCACTTCTTCTACTGAAGCTAGACAGTCGATGTCCCTGATCTCGACCGTTTCTTTGGGGCACATCTCCTTGACATTGCCCGTTTCACCAACCGTCTTTCTCAGGAATTCACTGAAAGTCTCCAGTCCTTGAGATGAGCCCAACTCAATCAGGACATCACCGGCCCTGGTTTTTCTAATCCCTTTGATGTTATTCGTTGGGCTCTCCTTAATAAGATCCTGCCGGATGTTCTGCAGGATGTCACTGTAGGACTTTCCTTCTCCTGGCTTGATGAGGACGGCGGTAGACCTCTTCTTTGTCTTTCTCCTCCTCTTTTTCTTCTTTTTTGGCAGATGCTGTGCAGACTGCTCTGTCGTTGGCCGGTGTTCTGGCCGTTGGTGGTTTGGTGTTCGGCTGCTTTGGTCGTTGCTGTTGTTGTTGCAGAGATCGTTGTTGCTGCTGTTTTTGCTTTTTGGCAGCCCTAACATCCTTACGGTTTTGTACAATCTGAAAGGGCTCATCCTTATCTACAGCTCGGCCCTTCTTAAGAGGAGTTCGCGGATCGGAATTGCTTCCTGATTCGAGCGAATCCTCTTCTCTAGGTCGCTTAGCTGTAGTGCTTGCCTGAGGCGTCTCAGTCACTTCCATCTGTTCAGTGACTGTACTTGCCGCAAGCAAGCGGGAATAGTCCAGCTTAAGAGCATCCACGTGCTCGATCAGTTCTGGAAGATTGTCTTTGACATCCAGAGACATACCAGGCATCGACTTAATGGCGCGCCTCATAATCATAAAGATCTCGTTCATCCTGTGAGACCTTTCTTCGACTGTCAGGCAGGCGATCTCTACCCCTGTCTTCTTTGGGGGATCAGGCTGCGTTCTCTGTTCTTCTTTATTTTGGCTATTACTAGCCGCATCTGCTTTGTTTTTGTTTTGGGTTTTTGTTGTAGAATTATGCATATAAAAACGATACTTTGGCTTAAGACGGTTCGCCCATCATGGGAGCTCCAGGCGCAGTGGAGCCACTATCCCCGCCTGTGAGGTGCCCTAGTTAAGGATGCCGCAGCCGAGAAGCGGTTTTCTGGTGGTCAACCCTAGCGACACCGAGTGATTCTAATAAGAGATGTTTACGGGTTAGGCCCGCGCCATGTTGATGCTAAAGGTTTTACGTCATCCGTATTGAGTGGGCGACGTCAGTACCGTGCTGCGCCTGGCCCTAAACTTCAGGCTAGACGTTCCGCAGTTCTCCTGCGCGGACTCGGTATAAGGAAATACTGACCAGATAATCCTTCGCACCTGCGCCTGTACAGACCAACTTCAACCCCTTCATGGGCTCCGGTTACGTTAGTAGAAGTACGTAGAAGCTCCTAGCCGACATGTGGTTTCACGGGACCTTTGCCCGTCACGACCTTCGCCGGAGAGGGGACTAACTTTTACCCTTATTACTAAACAGAGGTCAGCAAGTCACCACTAACGAACAACTCCGGTAGTCTGACGGGAATATCCATTGGTTGGCAGCCACAGCTCATTCATACATCCATTCATACTGTGTTGCTTCTTAGTACACGTAAATACGAACACAAAATTTTAATGGGTTGGCAGTTCCGTGAAGCGGAAGTGCCTACGCGATCATCCAGATATCCTTAGTCATCACTGAAGATGGCTAGCGATATGTGGATCGTGCTTAAGCCTCCGCCCCGCCACCACATCGTAGGTAGACACCTACAAGGTCAGCAACATGCGGAGGGAAGCAATTATAATAGAAGTAATTTCAATAATAGTAATAATTACAATAGAAATTTTGATAATAATAATTACAATAGAAATTTTGATAACAGTAATTATGGTAGAAATAATTCTAATAATAATTATAACAATGTGAATGCTAATAATGATTACAGAAATAATTATAGCAGATTTAACAGTGGGTTCAATAGAAACAGAAACTATGACTCACGTAATGCATATAATTATAATGCCCAAGGCCCGCCGCGTTATAACAATTATGCACGTAACGATAATAGAAACGATATAGGTTTTAATAGAGGTCGTAGTAGAGACAATAGTCGCGAGAGATATCAGTATAACGGGAACGAGAATCAAACGCGCGACCCGGATAGAGAACGGGATTCAAACGCAAAGATAAATGAAAATAATCAAAGTAATAAAATTAACGAGCCTTTAAACTCGCAGGATGTCCGCCGCAATCCTCAGGCGCCGGGCAGGAATTAATTAATAATAATCAAAATATATTAAATAATAGTAATAATGAGCATGTAAAAATTAGGCGCACAATAAACATGAAACTCGCGTGCGCAGGGCGTAATCCGCCTATTGTTAAACTGGAAAGTCGGAATTTAAAAGAAAAAAGTGCAAGATTTTATGTTGATTCAGGAGCAGATATTTCAGTAATAAAGGCCAAATGTATAAATGAAAATACGAGTATAGATAGGCAGCATATTTTAGAGATTACAGGCGTCGTACCAGGGGAAATGTATACGTTAGGAAGAGCAGATATGACTCTTCAAGGACTACAGTGTGAGGTCCATATTGTCCCAGATAGCTTTCCTGTAAAAACAGATGGGCTACTAGGCTGGGAAACTATTAGTGAGCACAACGGACATATAAATGCCGTACATAAGTGCATTGATTTTATAAAATTATCGATTCCCTTTGAGCGGGTGGAAACAGTGGAAATCCCCGCAAGAATGAGACGCGTTATTGCTGCAAAAGTTATAAATAATGATGTAGAAGTAGGCTGGGTGCCACTTCAAAATTTAGGGCCAGGAATATTATTTGGAAATTTTATTACAGAAAATAAAAATGGTAGAGCATACGCAGTATGTATAAATACAAATCATAAAGATATTGAAATTCCGACTCCAGAAATAGAAATTTTTCCATGAGAAGTTATAAGAAAAGATAACGATTTTTATGCCGGTGAGAATTCAGAGCCGAACAGAATTCAGAGAAAGAAAGTGCTGATGCTGAAATAAAATATGTAGACAGATGCATGGCAAATAAAACTCCTTGTGAAATAAAAGAAAGAGTTGAAAAAATAATGAGTATTTTAGACTTGGAAGATTTGAATGAAGAAGAAAAAACGCACGTCAGAGAGTTGATATCCGAGAACCCCTTCGTTTTCGGCCTAGACGATGAGTTGCTCCCAGCAACAAATATTTTAACACATAAAATAAAAACGACTCATGAGGAGCCAATACGTGTGAAACCATACAGATATCCGATAGCATTAAAAAATATTATGCAGCAAGAAATAGAGAAGTTACTGAAAAAAGATATTATAGAACCATCTATGTCGAGTTATAGTAGCCCAGCATGGATAGTTAACAAGAAACCTGACCCTCAGGGCAGGAAACGCTGGCGTTTGGTGACAGATTTCCGCCAACTAAATGAAATCACTGTGGGAAGTTGCTATCCACTACCATTAACGTGTGACATCTTAGAAAATTTAGCGTCAGCAAATTATATCACCGCCGTAGACCTTAAGGACGGTTATTATCAGGTAAAAATCGATGCAAAAGATGCACATAAAACTGCGTTTTCAGGGCCATCGGGTACTTATCAATATAAACGTATGGCTATGGGGTTATGTGAAGCACCCATGACCTTTAGCAGGGCAATGGCTCTAGCTTTGCAGGGCTTGCAAGGTACAGAGCTTGAGATTTATTTAGATGACGTGATTATACATGCCGAAAATTTAGAACAGCACGCTCTTCGTTTTAAAAGATTTTTAAAGCGCATTGAGAAAGCTAATCTAACAATAGAACCAAAGAAATGTCAATTTTTAAGACGCGAGGCGAAGGTATTAGGACATATAGTAGGAAAAGGGCAAACAGACCCTAAAAAGATAGAAGCAGTGCGTGATTATCCTATACCAACAAATAAAAAGAAAGTAAAGCAATTTTTAGGCTTTGTTGGTTATTATCGTCGATTCATAAAAGATTTTGCGAGCATTGCAAGACCGTTACATAAATTAAGTTCAAAGAAAGAGAAATTTCTATGGCTAGAAGAACATCAAATAGCATTTGACACGTTACGTGAGAAGCTATGCGAGGAGCCTGTGTTGGCCGCGCCTAACTTAAGCGAGCCATTCATAGTAACAACAGATGCATCTGATTATGCAATAGGTGCAATATTGAGTCAAGGAAAAATCGGTGAAGATCGACCTTGTGTATATGCCTCACGATGTTTAAAAGGAAGCGAACTCAGATATACTGTATATGACAAAGAATTGTTGGCAGTAGTTTTTGGAAAAGAACAATTTAGACCTTATCTATACGGTACAAAATTTACAGTAGTTACCGATCACGAACCATTAAAACATTTCCATACAAGCACAAACCCGGATTTAAGATTCAATAGATTAAAAGCAGCTTTACGAGGGTATACATTTGACGTTGTGTATAGGCCAGGAAGGAAAAATAATGCAGCTGATGCACTCTCTAGAAATCCAGTAATTGCAGACGGCGAAGAAAATCCTGAATTACCGCGTGCAGAAATGTATCAACTAGCAGATAAGCAAGAAAATCAGGAACCAAACGCAAACGAATGCGGTCCGCCAGCAAGAATTTTTATTACACGCGCAATAAATAAAAATGCAAATAAAACTAAAGAAGAAGATTCAAGTTCAGAAAATTCTGAAAATCCTAAAAAGAAAATCTTTATTAAAGAAACAAGTGACGAATCAGAAATTAATAGTATAACCGGATCTGAAGAAAATTGGAATTATGCAAAAAGAAAGAAAGACCCTTGGAAAAGATCGGCGTACAGAAGGAAAAGGCGAAATAAGAAAGTGTCAAAAACACGTAAAACTCAGGCAGATAGGAAGAAAGAGTTAATTCAAGCTGAAAATATAATAAGTGTAATACACAAAAAAAAGAACGTTACCTAGATCTTATCCCGAATCCATAGGAACCGAACGCGAGAGCGATTGCTACTGAAAAAAAAAACATTGAAAAAAATTTTTTGACAAAGTTTGGAGTTGAGTAGCATTGTTATATAGGGTTGATGCGAGCATAAGAAAAAAAGAGAATGTCGTCTGCGTTCAAAAATGCAGCCGTATACTAATTGACGCAAAGTTCCTTATAAAATGATTTTCCGAAATTGTAAAAAAAAACCAATATAGTTGAATTATAAAGAAATCATATTTTTGTTCAAAAAATTCTAAATAAATTACTTTATTAACATTAATTAATTTAAAATAAAGAAATTTTTTCTCATAACGTTAATGATACAAAGAAAAAGAGATAATATAGCAAAAAGAAAGGGAATTTAGTAAATAAGGATTATTGTAAGTCGCACCCCGAAGTATATATATATATTTTCGTATAAACGTATTCTATAATTCTAACATAGTATGATTTTTTTATTATCAACTAAACCCTTTCTTGTGAATGATGTTTCGTCGACCCGGAGGTCCTCCAACTCACCTAAACATCATCTACAGGAAATGACAAAAATGTATATATTTCCAATTATAATACTAAATATGTTTCCTCGTGGATGATGTTTCGTGATCCTGGCGGCCATCCTGGCCACCTGGACATCATCTCTAAGAAGTGACAAAAAATTTTAAATTATAATACTAGATTCACTTTCTCGAGAATGATGTTTCGTCGACTTGGAGGTCGTCCAGGTCACCTGGACATCATCTCCAAGAAGTGACAAAAAATTTATATATTTCCCATGAAAATACTAGATGTGTTTCCTTGTGAATGATGTTTCGTGATCCTGGAGGCCATCCTGGCCACCTGGACATCATCTCCAAGAAGTGACAAAAAATTTTAAATTATAATACTAGATTCACTTTCTCGAGAATGATGTTTCGTCGACTTGGAGGTCGTCCAGGTCACCTGGACATCATCTCCAAGAAGTGACAAAAATTTATATATTTCCAATGAAAATACTAGATGTGTTTCCTTGTGAATGATATTTCGTGATCCTGGAGGCCATCCTGGCCACCTGGACATCATCTCCAGGAAGTGACAAAAAATTTTAAATTATAATACTAAATTCACTTTCTCGAGAATGATGTTTCGTCGACCTGGAGGTCGTCCAGGTCACCTGGACATCATCTCCAAGAAGTGACAAAAAATTTTTAATTATAATACTAGATTCACTTTCTCGAGAATGATGTTTTGTCGACCTGGAAGTCATCTAGGTCACCTGGACATCATCTATAGGAAGTGACAAAAATTTATATATTTTCAATGATAATACTATATGTGTTTCCTTGTGAATGATGTTTCGTGATCCTGGAGGTCATCCTGGCCACCTGGACATCATCTCCAGGAAGTGACAAAAAATTTTTTAATTTCAATTATAATACTAGATGCACTTTCTGAATGATGTTTCGTCGACCTAGAGGTTGTCCAGGTCACCTGGACATCATCTTCAGGAAGTGATAAAAATGTACGTTAATTTGTAATTAATGTATTCAAGCGTCTACTGAAAAATCGTGTTACGATTAATTAAACATAAAAAATTAATTGAACATAAATGTTTAATTTAATTAAACTTTTTATCAAATTTTGTTCACTTTCTAATTTTTTTTGTTTTGAATATTTAATTGTCTACAATTTCTTTATAAATTTTAAAAAGATTTTTTGTTATATTTCGTATCTAGTTTTATAGAGTTATACAAAAGTTATATATAATCATTTTCAGATACAAACTATATCCAGTAAACTATATCGAGTACTTCCGTATTTAATTCATTCTTTTTGATATGAAGTTCGTAATCTTTCAAACTATTAAATAAATATACAATTTTGGCTTAAGAAAGTTTAGAAATCAATCAAGTAATCGTCGAGTATTACTTTATTCAATTCATTCTTTTTAATAAAAAGGAATGAAATTGACATTGATTAATAAGCTCTTTTGTTTCAACTTTTTTAAATAATATAAAATTCATAAAAATACCATTAAACTATTTTTTTATTTTATAATTTTATCAAATTTCTTGAAATTTTTGAATATTATAACTGTTAATTTTGTTTTTAATCATTGTTCAAATTGATAAATACTATTTAATCTTTATTATTACTTTTAAAAAAGTATATTTTAGGCGAGTTCAGGTATTGAATAGTATAGTATTCTTTAGAACATTTTTTCTAAATATTTTATTTTACCCAATACATAATATTTTTTTTTATTTTAGCTTTCGAAAGTACTGAAATATCATCATCAAGTTTATACTTTTTATTTGATTTATCTTTAGTTTTTGCTTAAGAAAGTTTTGAAATCAATCAAGCAATCGTCGAGTACTTCCGTATTAATTCATTCTTTTTAATATGAAGTTCATAATATGAATAATCTGAAATTCATAAAATATTTACAGTTTTGGCTAAAGAAAGTTTCGAAATCAATCAAGCAATCGTCGAGTACTTCTGTATTCAATTCATTTTTTTTAAAGCTTTTTTTAGAGCTTTAAAACATATTAAATTTTACTAAATATCTACAAAATAACTTGCCAGGCCCGTAGATTAATATTTTGTTGGTGAAATGCTCAATGTTAATGTGTACTGGTTTATAATTTAATTGTTAGCTAATTCACGTGTGTTAAATAACAGTTTAAAATATGAATTTAATAAATACATATACATTCAAAGATAAAGAACAAAAATACATCCTATTACAATAAATAAAAATCTATTTCGTGCTCAAAAATTATTTTTTTTATATGTGATGTTATGTAACGCAGAGAATTCAATATTCTTAGTTTTCTTTCACTTTTTTTTACTATAAAAACTTTAAAATTATCAATTACACCATGAACTATTAATCTACGGGCCTGGCAAGTTATTTTGTAGATATTTATTTTATTTACAACATTGTAATATAAAGTAAACTACAATCTTTTTCCAATTGAATTACAAAAAATTTGTTTTGCATATAAAGCCAAGTTTTGATTGATTTTACAGTTCTGTCTTTGAACTGGTTCGGATGTTTAGCCTTCATCTCCCTAATTTTTTGGGATGGCACTGAGCCAGTGCCCCTTAAATATTTTTTGAAATAAGCTCCCGTAAGTTTTATTTCTTCTTTATCGAGAGACAGAGGGACAGAATCGAGGACAGAAACGAAGGGACAGAGACAGTGGGATAGAGAATAAGAGAGAGAGATAGAGAGAAAAAGTGATGGAGACAGAACGACGAAGACACAAAGACAGAGACAGAGACGGATACAGATACAGAGGGATGGAGATAAAGAAGGAGGCAAACAGACAAATACAGAGAATCAGAGACAACGAGAAAGAAAAAGATAGAGATAAAGACACAGACCAAGAG
Source organism: Anastatus disparis (assembly GCA_017163975.1). NCBI lineage: Eukaryota > Metazoa > Arthropoda > Insecta > Hymenoptera > Eupelmidae > Anastatus > Anastatus disparis. Next base: position 2,349,612 of record JAFFSR010000012.1, read on the forward strand.
AAACAAACAAAGATGAAGATATAGTGACAGAGAGATAAGGACAGAAAGAAAGTGATAGTGAGTGGCAGACACAGAGAGACAGAAACACAGTGACAGGAAAACAGAAACACAGAGACAGAGATAGAGAGGCAGAAAGATAGACAACATTTACTATTTTTAGATGTAGTCTCGTCTTTTTCTTGCTCCTCTGTATTTTGGAAAGCCTCTCCTTATTTTTCTGAGTGTTCGATACTGTCGTTGATATCTGAACATAAAATTTGTTTTTTAATAAATTGTTAAATTAAATGGATAGCTTGTTACTAATTTCTTTTTACCTGTATCATTGTTAGTTTTCTTATCTCCATTAATTTCCAGGGTGCGCTCAATAAATTTAAGGAAGAGGGGAAATAATGTTTTCCCTGTAATAAGATTTATGAATATCTATATAATGTCCCATGTATCCAGCTAAATCTTGAAGCTCAGCGTCATTAAGGTTCAGCTGAATACATGATGTAGCTAAATGGTATCTTAATTTGGTCGCTCTTAAAAGATAAGATTTCTCTGCCCTTCTGAACATGACAACCTTCCGAATACCTGCAAAATAGTGCGTAAGCTTAAGGATATCAGATTTCGTAGAACGGCGTTTTTGGGAGTGCGAATAGATATTTGTTTTTCGTACTGATGTCTAGTTTACTTCGAGGAATGACAATTTTTATTAGACATAGCTCTACATCCGGTGGTACAAGAACCTTTACGACGTTGAGCCATTTTCCTCTTGTGAGGATAAGAGAAAACTCGTCAGCTAAGTCCTGTAAATCGCTGCCCATCTCTTGATAATGGTTTTCTTCAGCGGCCTTTATTTTCTGTCGATTTTTGCATTCCCCGATAAATATCCTCTCACCATCTCCAGGCCTTCTACTATTGAAGACCTGAAGAGATAATAGGGTTGACTTGGTTAAGGATAAATGTACATCTTTCTTATATTCAACTTCTAGAGCGTTATAGCAGTCCTTTCGAATGTTCAAAAAGTGACTGTATAGCAAACTAATGTCCGAAGCCAGTGGCATTTCCACCTTCTTTTCTCTTTTTTGTTTTCTGTGGGACTCGCAAACCACCCTCGATAACCTTTTGTTGTAATCGTTTGTGAAACAAGTCGAAAAATTTTCAGTTGTTTTTTTTTTACTTCTTTTTCATTGTTTTGCAAACAAACTATAATGTGGGTATTCGCGACTTATTTTACTAGTGTCGCCACGTCCTCTGCAAGTTTAGGGTATTTTAGAAATTCCCCCTCCAGATTGTTAGGGAATGAGGCCATTTTCTCAATACCCTTCACGACGGCAATACTTTTGGCTGGAACGAATAAAACGTCGAAACTCTTCACACCCGTTTTTATTTTCAAACGACTTAACCTTCTAAGTTTTGCACAAATATTCATTTTATGCTGGTCACTCTAAGATGTTCATAAATCTCATTAGCAAACTCAATAAGAGTTCTATCATAGCAAATAGCTCGCAAGATCTTGTTATTTCGCACCCACGAAATGATAAGTCTGTGTACCTTCTTAGTAGCTATCGGGTGGCAAGATCGGATTCGCCTCCTCCCAAGGTAAGACATATAGTGTGAATTTTTACGCACTTCCCTGAAAATATCTTGGCATGCTTGCGGGATTCCTTCTGCAGAGTAGTAACATTGCAAACAGGGCACTGGACATAGTCAGCAGCAGTTCTCGCGTACGTAGGCTGCCGTCAAACTCGGAGTGTCCCTGGAATTTCAACACATGAGATGAGAATGTTAACTATATAAAACGAAAATGTGTCTGTGTCTTTTTCTGTTTATGTCTATGTCTGTTTATGTTAGTTTCTGTCCATGTCTTTCTGTATATGTGTCTGTCCATGTCTGTCTGTATCTGTGTCTATTTGCGTCTGTCTGTTTCTGTCTCTCTGTGTCTGTCCATGAATGTCTGCTTCTATCTCTCTGTGTCTGTCCATGAATGTCTGCTTCTGTCTATCTCTGTGAGTGACTGTGTCAGGCTGTGTCTATCTCTTTCTGTATCGTTCTATCGTGTCTGTCTGTACCTGTGTCTGTCTGTCCCTGTCCATGTCTGTATCTTTCTGCGTCTGGCTGTGTTTTTCAGTGTCTGTATCTTTCTGCGTCTCTCTATGCTTGTCAGTGTCTGTATCTTTCTGCGTCTGCGCCTGTCTGTATCTGTGTCTGCCTGTGTCGATGTGTATCTGTGCCTGTCTGTGTGTGTCTGTGTATGTGTCTGTCTGATTCTTTCTGTGTCTGTCTGTTTCTGTCAGTGTCCGTTGCGTATGGCTGTGTTTATTTCTGTCAGTGTCTGTTGCGTATGGCTGTGTTTATTTCTGTCCGTGTCTGTGTTTGTCTATGTCTGTTTGTGACTGCGTTTGTCTGTGTCTATCTGTGTATGTGTATATCTGTATCTGTCTATGGACGTGTCTCTCTGTGTATGTGTATACCTGTATATGTCTATGGCCGTGTCTCTCTGTGTCTGTTTTACTGTATCTGTACATATCTGAGTCAGTCTGTTCTGTTTGTGTCGGTCTGCGGCTGTCTGTGTGTGTCTGTTTATGTGTTTGTCTGTGCCTGCATCTGTCTGTGTCTGTCCGTTACATTTTTTTGTCTGTGTATGTGACTGTGTCTATCGGCGTCTGTGCCTGGCTACGTCTGTGTAATTCTATATCAGTTGTTGTCTGTCTATGTCTGTGTCTTTTTGAGTCTGTTTCTGTCTGTATTATTGATATGAGAAGGGGCGCTATGGTTATCATTTTCTTGAAAGGAATTGATTTGCTATGATAATCTTTGTGTATTTCCTTAGCGTGCCCAAGAAATCTTGTTAAAATCTCTAACTTATGTTCACTGATATTTCCACCTCACATCTTTGATAATAGTTCTTGTTTTAATCGAGTACCGCGTAATAAATGTGGTTTTGTTGCACAACATTCTTCAGAATATTTTGCTAGCAGTATGTATGCTTCGTAGTACGCATCAATATAGAATTTATCTGATTCTGCAGTATTCCTTAATGTGACTGATGATGATTTTTCAGGCTTAGCAAAAATATATTTGTTACCTGGTATTATTATACCATGATCGTTTGTATGATCAGTTCTGATCCCAGCTTTTTCCCTTAATTTTAGTAAGAGCATCAGGGAATCATATACTGATTCATGAACCATTATCCTGAATCTGCGTTTGCCAAGCTTATTTACTATCGATATTCTTACGAATTGTTTTGCGATTCTTCGTCATTTTCATCTTCTTGTATCCTGTAAATAAAGGAATGATTCAAATCATTGACGAGAGTTCTGGAGGCTTCTTCCTGCCTTTTGCAGTTAAATATTTGGACCAAAACTAGGGTGGCATTGAATAGCGTAATATATGCTGAAATCGAGAATTTTTTTTTCAAAGAATTATATGCCGAAGCACAAATGGAGTCTAGATGGTTCCACGGTTTTGAAATGTTGTCGGGAAGCGGGAGTTTTTCGACTTCTTTATTTGATATTTTATTTTCTGGATCTTCTGGCTTGTTTATTAAATAATTTATTCTTGCATTTAAGCGAGATAATAAATGTCTTTACTTGATTATATTTGTCGATACCATCATTTTCCCTTACGTAATATTTATAAAAATGCGCACAATTATTTTAAAATAAGAGTGCATTCTGTTAATGGGTTAACTTTGTTTATTTTTGCTGTAACATCATTTTTTTTTAAATAAAGCACCTGAAGCGTTTTCAATTAAGGATAAGTTATCTCTAGATAAGATATCTTCATAGGTGCTGATTTTGGGATTTATTTTTATACATTCTAATTTTATATTGCCTAAAACTCTCAGCCACCGTTTAATCATTTTTGGATCTTGGTCATTTGTGTAAAATGTAATTTCCCAGTTACCGAAATTTATTAATAGAGGATCACTTAATATCACGTCTTTTACTTCATCTTCAATCATCGATTGAACAATCAATTTTCTCATACGTAAATTTTCAATACTTGAACTCACAGGTATCAATTTCTTCCCATCTTTAACGTGAAATTTGGAAAATGTTTTGATGAATTTCGCATTTTGTAAAACACATTCATATTTTCTAAAATAGGTCTTTTTAATCAATTTATAGCATCCTGGACAAGGCGCAAAATTGGCACCAGTTTCGTGAGTAGATAAATCAGTAATATATATTACGGGTTGAATATCGCCACTTTATTTTTAATTTGCTTAATTACTGGATTAGAGAGATTTTTCGACATCTCCCACTCTCTGGTTGTCTCATCCACTTTTGATGATTTGTCTACTATTTAATTTTCTCACACCATACAAACATTCGCTCTCACCAGTAGGGTGTCTGAGTTGCGGGTCACAGATCTTGATGAAACTTTGGGATAAGTATTTAGGTACCAAAATATGAGTAAAGCCACAGCGGTACGGTCTAACGCTTCGAAAAATTGAAGTTATGGACGATTATAGTCTTATTTTTAGAAAAATATGAAAAAAGAACTCCTAATAAAAGTGTGAATAATTCTGTCTAAAAATGTCTTTAATAAATCTACGATAACTAAAATGAAAGCAGAGAGAGCAAGCTTTAATTTGTAGTATCGGCGGCTGGTCTGGGTGAGAAAGCGGGCCCGCCGGCGTCGTCATCAAGCGACCGCAGCTTTTTATTGGTTGGCGACTTGGCTGATAAGGAGTATGAGGCTACAAGAAGAACTCATGGCTCAACCAACCATGACTGTTGTCGCGACAGAAATATGTTCTGCTTTGTTTGCGGGAGATATGAAGTAAGCAAATTGCGCAGTAAAATGACTAATAAATGTAGAAGTATATATCGTGAATGTTATAAGAGTGTACTTTCCAGTCAAGATGATACGTTTGCTCCAGATAGTATCTGCTGCTCTTGTTACAACATGTTGAGACGATGGAATGAAAAGAAAAACAATAAAGTTTTAAAGTACAGCTCACCAGTAATATGGTCTATTTCTGAATCACAAGAAGACTGCTACTTTTGCAATACAGCGGTAGAGGGATTCAATGCGAAGACAAAATCAAAAATATGTTACTCAATAGTGTCTTCTGTTGCACCAGCAAATATTTGGGAGTCCAATATTGAAAATATGGATACCAGCACTTCAATGAATGAAGCTTCAAGAGTATTGAAGCCACAGATACAGAAGAAATTGTAGTTAGTGAAGAAGAATCTGAAGACAGCTGGGAACAAGGAGATGAAGATGAGGAATATATTCCAAAAGGGACAAAAAATAAACCGGTAAAACTATTTAATCAGGACAGTTTGAACGATTTTATCAGAAACATGTGTCTACCCAAAGATGTTTCTGAGTATATAGCTGCGGAGCTGAAAAGCCGTGGAATGCTAGAACAGAAAAGGAAGTCAACTTTCTACAGGAATCGAGAGGAGACATTCCGCAACTACTTTAACAAAGATGAAGAGGGCAGTTTGGTATATTGTACGGATGTTAGCGGTTTGATGAATAAAATGAAGCAGGACTGTTATGTTCCTGAAGAATAGAGATTGTTTATAGACTCTTCAAAACGGAGTCTCAAGGCAGTACTGCTTCACAATGGAAATGATTACGCAAGTCTGCCAATAGTACACTTGACGCGATTAAAAGAAAGTTACGAAAATCTCCAATATGTATTAGAGAAAATTCGTTATAATGAGCATAGGTGGCAAATTTGTGGTTATTTGAAAATTATAACGATCCTCCTAGGTCAACAATCAGGATTTACAAAGTATCCGGGTTTCTTGTGTTTGTGGGATAGTAGAGATCGCGCGAATCATTACGAAAAAAAGGTTTGGCAAGCAAGAGCAGGTCTCAAACCAGGAAATCACAATATACTGAAACAGCCTTTAGTTGATCCATCAAAAGTATTACTTCCGCCTCTCCATATAAAACTCGGGTTAATGAAACAATTTGTGAAAGCTTTGGATAAGGAAGGACAATGTTTTCAATACCTGACAAATCAATTTCCTCAATTGACTGAAGCTAAGTTGAAAGAAGGGATATTCAATGGACCTCAGATCAGAAAACTATTTTACGATGAACATTTCATAAATATAATGAACGATTTAGAAAAAGCTGCATGGCTTAGTTTTCGAAATGTTGCTTTAAACTTTTTGGGAAATGAGAAAAGTGCTGACTTTGAAGCCATCGTAGCAAATATGGTAAGTAACTTTCAACGTTTGGGATGTTTGATGAATCTTTAACTCCATTTCCTAGATGCTCATGTTAGCTATTTTCCAGAGAATTTAGGCGATTACAGCGAAGAGCAAGGTGAGCGTTTCCATCAAGATCTGAAAGATGTCGAACAGCGTTGGCAAGGAAAATGGGACGTAAATATGATGGCAGACTACTGTTAGCTACTGAAAAGAGACACTGAAGATAACAGTAATTCGAAAAGGATTAGAAATCCACTACATAGATCCTTTGAAAACAAAAGAGAACGTTACAAGCGCAAGAAGGATTAAGCAGTTTTCTCATCTGCAATATCCAGCGCTTCGATTAGAAGAGACTTGAGTCTCATAAAACTACAAGAAAGATAAAAAGTAACCAAAATACCACGTCAAAATACATGCAAATGTGACCTAATAATGACGAAAAAACTGTTCCAGTATTTTTAATATTTTATATGAATTGTGACAAAACTGTGGGCGATGAGGTCAAACCGACCTCGGATTCGGATTCAGCAACCCGAAAAACATAAAGGTATGGCATTTTTCTCGGCATAAACCGTTTCTTCTCGATTTGACCTTGAACTGACCTTGACCTTGACGTGATAGGGTCAAACCGACCTCGGATTTGGATTCAGCGACCCGAAAAACATAAAGGTAGGGCATTTTTCTCGGCATGAACCGTTTCTTCTTGATTTGACCTTGAACTGACCTTGACCCTGACGTGATAGAGTCAAATCGACCCCGGATTCGAATTCGGCGACCCGAAAAACATACAGGTATGGTGGTCTGGTTCCGATGTCAGACCACTTTTTTTTGTGTGTCGGTGTAATTTGTTGTTTTCAATAGTTATCAATTCTTTTTCTGAAATATAAAATTGCAATCATTAAAAAAATAATTTACAAAGCAAAGATAAACGTGGGTCAATTTTTAAGTGATATCAAAGAAACTTCCAATTTATAATGACAAGAACTTTAATGGAATGTCGGAGTTGCTAAAAACAATTTGTGCATAATTTGTTACATTCATTTTTTTTAAATTTGTCATTTCAACAAATATAGTATCTTGCCCACACTGAAGCTGTATCAATTCATACTTGTCATAGCTCAAGAAACATACTTAGAAAATTATAAAAAAGGTACCATTTTTGACATATGAAATTATATACCGTCAAGTGCTATTTTCCAATCGATACTAAAATTTAAATACATATTTTACTGAAAGAAACTAGAAATTTAAGCCCTTATTGAAGTGTGTGCCATCCCAGGAACTTGTATTATAAACTCTTAAATTGTTATGAAATCGAGTTCTTAAAATTAAAAAGTACCTGAGAATTGCATATACCCATTTTTGATAATTAGCGTCCTTTCATTCTTGAGCGTAGTGTAAAGGGAACAATATGAAAATCTGAAGAAATCAAGTAATAATTTTTGACACTTTTTCAAGTATGTATCCTTAAATTACCCGAAACACAACTTTTAATATCTATTCTTCAATAGTTTTCGAAAGGCCACGAATGACTTGGAGGTAAAATGTGAGGGTTTATTTTAAAAATTTTGATTTTTTAATCTATTGTATAAAAAAACTCATTCCAACTTAAATCGGTCTTACAGCGAATATCAACATAATTTCTATGGGATCTTGCATATAGCATTTACGTGGAAACCATATTGCGACCATGTCGAATATTCGCATAAAACTATAGTATCCATAGTATTTATAACATGGAAACACTTATTGTAGCAGTGGTTTTAATAAATAAAGAAATTGATAAATGAATTACTGGATTTATATAGAATTTTTTAATAATCTAAAGGCTTCAACATCCTCATGATCTACTACTCTCTTATAAGAGGCAATGTGCTCTCTTTCTGTATGCCCAAATACCTTAGCTAGCAGACCAGTATCCTTTCCATTTTCAATTGTGCCATTAAGCGTAGCGCCATGTTTTCTTAGTGCTGTACCTCGTATATGCTCATGATTTATTTTCTGATAATTTTCATTACAATCAGCACTTAATGCGACAATTTCTTGATATAGTTTAATATGCTTCGGTATCCCATCTCGACCATTCCTTAATGCAAATAAATATTTATCATTTTCACAAATACCAAGATTGTTCCTGTTATTAACACATAGTTCAAGACATGTGTAGTCTTCTTGAGTTATGTATAATACTTCTTTTCCTTCAAGTTTTTTCCCTTGTATATCTATCCTCATAAAACTTAATCTTTCATTTTGTTGTTCAGAATCCAGCTGCTTAAAAAATTCATTATTAGGATCTGCTTTCTTAACGTGTCGATAATCTTCCAAGAGAGTGCGTTCGACTTCTCCAGGACGGCGCCGAGTGCAAGTTTGGATTATTAAACCAGTTAATATTAAAATTTTGTAATACTGTTCATAAGTTAAATCATTATTTAATTCTTTAAGAATTGTTAATCTATTTTTATTTAGATATTTTCTAAATGTTGCGTATCTTCCGATTCTGGTAAAATCTTGTCATCTTTATGACGATTTAATTTCTTGCGCGATAATAAAGCTTTTACAGATATTTTATCTTGAATATCATCTTCAAAAGTATTAATGAAATCGTTTAATAGAGATTGACTATCTCTATTTTCATATGCGCTGAATTCGTGTTTCAAAATTTTGAAACATTTCCTGATGGTTAGTGGAAGCGTTTCTGCATTATAGGCAATGCCAAATCTTTTTGTATTTGTATTATAATCACTTACTAATCTAATTGCGTCCAATATCTAGGTCTGAATATTTGTATCAAATTTTGAATTTCATCATTTACATTTCTTAACGCGATTAAAAATATTGCTATTAAACGTACATGAGCCCTTACAAAGTCATCTCGATCATTTCCATCATATATTTCGGAAAACTTATTAGCAAATAAGATGATCATCAGAAGATCATGCCGAGCAACTTCGAAGATGACTGGATTCCTCAGTTTTGGCGTAATTTCATTTTTCACTTTTTCAGTGGCTTTAGGATGAATCGAGTACATCTCACGCTTTGCTTGCATTATTATTTGTTTGGTGTTCGGACTTTCTTTGGAATGCTTTAGTCTGACATGATTCCGTAAATTTGACGCTGATAGATATTGCTTACACTCATAAAATCTTAATTTTAGTGGATTTGATTTCTCATTTTTTGTAATATTTTGTTCCGAAGGATATGTCTTTAGAGTATCAGAATTATTTGAAGAAGCTGATTGCAATGTTAAATTCTGTTCATCATCAATACAGGTTTGGGACGACGTCGGTTTAATATATTTTTTTTTTTGGAAATCCTTCGAGAGCAAATTATGAACCCGTGTGAGTTTATTCCATTGTAATTTTTATTAAATAAATCATTTCCTCGTATTCTTAATTCTCCAAATTTTGATCTTCTGTCGATTTTATCTTTACAATTAATTAGAGTTTGGACTTCCTTTTCGTCAGGATGTTTATTTACTAAAACATAAGAATCTTTATTTGTGTGCGTCACACCGACACGTAATTATTCCTCCGTATACCTCGGTGTTCCTTTTTGCTTCATAAGTGCAAGGCCCTAAGGAATATTATTTTTAAAACTTTTATTCAGGCCCAGGAACTAAATAATGGAAAATGACATGCCTCACCACGCGAAGTTGGAATTCATAGACCTAAGAGAGAGTCCAGATGACGGAAGTTTTCGAGACCCGAACCGCCGCGTACCCGCCCCGTACCCGTACCTGTCCCTGTCTGATTCTCGAGTGGAGTGTTCCATCTAGACTACCTCGTGTTCCCTGAGAATCTTGTTTAGGTATTTCGTTAAAAAAACGTGTTTTATAAAAATTATTTGAACTTAAAATATTTTTAAAAATATAGATATTTAACATCTTACAATTTTTACTTCGTAATACCTTTATTTATGGTATACTATTTTCTAAATATGTACGCATAAAAAAAAATTCGATGGATTATGGATGGAAACTTTAACTAAATAATTTAAGGTTGTATGGGCTATACAGTCTGTGTCAAAAGTTAGTTTTTTAGAAAATCGTCTATATTTTTCGGTAGAAAGTAATTATTCAATTTTTAACTTAGTAACTTATTAGATAATATTAAAACAATCATTTTAAACTTTACTTCATTTAAATATAATGAATTATTAAAAAGTTATAACATTTTAAAGTTTATAAATTTTACACAAATCTAATGCAATCGTAAATAATAATGCCAAACTTTCAAAAATTATTTTATAGCACTGCGTGAAATAAATTCGCACTTTTGACACACTTTCCCGAGGCAAAAATAGCCTATTTTTTAACAGTAAAAAAAAAGAACTGTGAAAAAATTTTAACTTTTTTATACGGTTCAATAAAGAAAGACTAATTTTAGATGTGCCTTAACACTTGATCAACAAGGAACGTCAGTATAATAATTTGATATCTTGATTATTTTATAGAGTTTTCATTGATAATTATAAGGTGTAGATTATTGGAACTCATTAATATTAACAATTTTGAAATTTAATAACAATTATAAGCAAGTAAAATACGAGTAAAACTTAAATTGATAGTAGCGTAACATGCAAAGCGAAGAGGTATAGTCATTTCGGCGTCGTATTATAAAATGCTTCGGGGAATCCCCTATTACTACGCACGATTGCTATTGCTATACTATACATAAGTTACCTCCTCACCGCTCCTACGACGCTAATACATACGTGAAACAAAATTTAAATTTATGACTTTATAAAAGATGATTTCAACAAACAATTTCACATAATATCAATTATATTGATTAAAATTAATTATTATAACACATTTTAAGTATATTTTTTAAATAATAATTTTTTAAAATCTTTTTCGATTTATCATTCGCGGAACGCCTAATACTTGCTTTTTTACAGTTTTCGTTTTTATTTTTTGAATTATCATTCGTGAAGTGCATAGTTTTTGTTTGTTATTGTTTTTTATTAGTACAGATTTAATATGGCGAATTTATATCACTCGTGCTATAAAAAAGTATAAGATACTCGTGGCTTCAATGTCCCATTATTTCACGGCATTTAGCAGCCTCGCTAGGCTCGGCTGCTAATCTCACGCCGTCAAATAATGGGCCATTTTAGCCACTTGTATCTTAATATACTATTATTTGACTGCAACAAAGTTTATTTTGTTCAGTTTAAAATTTAGAATCTATTGACGAGGATAGAATTTTGATTTTTATTTTTTATTAAAATTTATTGCTAATTTTCTATGATAAAACAGTAAGTACCATCTGAGACATATACATTTTTTCGCTGAAAATTAGCAATAAATTTTAATAAAAAATAAAAATCAAAATTCTATCCTCGTCAATAGATTCTAAATTTTAAACTGAACAAAATAAACTTTGTTGCAGTCAAATAAAATAATTTTTGAAAGTTTGGCATTATTATTTATGATTGCATTAGATTTGTGTAAAATTTATAAACTTTAAAATGTTATAACTCTTTAATAATTCATTATACTTAAATGAAACAAAATTTAAAGTGATTGTTTTAATATTATCTAATAAATTACAAAGCTAAAAATTAGATAATTACTTTCTACCAAAAATATAGACAATTTTCTAAGAAACTAACTTTTGACACAGACTGTATAGCCCATACAACCTTAAGCCATTGCCATTTTTTATTGGAACTTTTGTCTTGCGTGTTTCACATACGTTGAGTTGATTTACGCTTGTTAAATTCGTAATTCATGATATCTCTATAGTAAGTAACTAATATCGTTTACTTTAAATCAATGCGTTGTTTGACGAATATGCACATATAAGATATACAATCTCAATTTGTCATTACAGTTTAAAGATGATCCAAAATCATATCATGAATATTGAACCAATCATTGCTGCTATTTATTTCGATCGTACAATTTATTCGTATTACAAATTTTTAAATATAATAAAGGATGTAAAGCGAAAGTGAGTAGGGCAGAAACAAAATTGACTCTTTTTTTAAGCTCTAATATCATGTATCATTTAAATTTTTTTGTAATTGAATAAAGCAAAAATCATTTTTTGCTCAAGAAAAAAATAAACTGGACAAGCCTCTTTCATTCTTTTTATCTCTCTTACAACTACCGGAACCTAAAGCTTCATAGAGCTTTTAATACCTGCGTGCACTTTATTCATGGTAACATACCTTTTCGCAAGCGAGTGACTCCCTTTAGGCTGAATGTTGGTTGGCTCTCAGTTGAGAGGAGGTGAAAATACTTTTTGATTGTTCTGGTTTATTCGACTGTCATGAATCGTGACCCTACATTCTTGGCCAATCGATTTGTTAAAGTAGATACTGATACTCGGGTTCGCTCTTCTGTTCGACGTCCACCCAAAGTTCTTATACCTGCCGATATGCACGAGTGTTCTGCAAAATTTATTTACATATCTAGCGTTCAGAATTACATAAATGAGCTTAACTACAATTCCAACGCTTTGTTGTTATTCGAAATCGGGTCTGGTGGAATTGTTAAAAAGCCCACATTTAACTGGCTGTTCAATGGTGATCATAAGTGTTGGTGTAGCGATTCAGCAACCCCAGTTTGAATTCTAGCTAGTATGGGACTACAAGACAAGCATTTTTAGTCAACTTCATAACACGAAATTGAGAACTTTTTTATTTAACCGTACTTTTTTGTATCATATATAGTTTATCTCTTTGTTTCAATTCTTAATTTTACTTATGTTATTTTTTCCTTCTATATTATTATTTTTTATTATCATTTAAATCTATTTCATTTAATTTAGCTTAGTAATATTATTGCTTTTGTTAATGCATAAGTATTTTTATTGAAATAAATGAACATATTTGATAAAAATAAATTTTCTAAAATAACATTTTTTACTTCAATTTTCGGAAAGAAATGCATTCGCTAATAGTATGTATCATAAAGATTATTCATTAAAATTTGTAAACACGTTTATTCATTAGCTATTGAGAATTTGGTGTTCCAATATTTATATATTAAAATTTTTGAATTTTTTACCAAAAATCTAAAATTCTTAAAAACTGGTCAATGAATTTATTTGAAAATTTAACGAAATAATTATCGTGGTACATATTACAAGTTAATGTATTTCTTTTTCGAAAATTTAGCAATAAAGTGGGAAGACTTTTAATATTCATGAGTACAGATGTAGTGTCTATTTTACATCTCCTTAAAACAGAGGACCTAAATAAAAGGCTTTTTTTTAATATTAGAAAATTTTTTTCTTAGTGTAAAAGAACTGGACATATGAAATTAAGTGTGTAACTTTGTTAGATTTATTACAGAAAAATAAAATATGCGTTTTACGATCAGACAGATCTATATGATGAATTTTATTTGTTATGTTAAAGTCGTAATATTTACAAATACTTTGACCTATTAGTTTTCTAAAATAACTATTTTTTTACAAAGATCTACACAACTTTCTGTTCAGAGGGTGAATTTCTGCTTTTTTTTAATATTAGTTTTATCTTGCTGATTGGTACTTTATCAAAAACTCTGAACTTTGCTTTTTTTCATACAACTTTACGAGTAAACCTAGCACAGTATTGAGATTTATTTTCAACCGAAATATCTTTCAGCTTGTCTCCGAAAATTCAATACTATTATTATAAGATTTTTTTAAATCGCATAAAATATTGATCTATTTGTTGCGGGAACATATTCTGAACTGTTTCCTTATTTAAAACTTAAAAGTGCGCAATTGAAAAGTTTCCGATTTCTTTATATTTAATTTCCTATACAAAAACTGTAGATTTTTATACTTTTTACGTGAATTATTTAGATAAATTCTATATAAGTTAAGTTTTATACGCAAACTGTAAATAGCATATTTTATATAATTTTCATGTATTCTGTATGTTATTTTCACTTAATAATTTGCAAAAATTAAAAAGACTAATTATCAAAAAATAATACAACAAACACACACGTACGTATACACATCTAAAAATAGTATATTATAGATATTATTTGAAAAGAGTATTTTTGTCACTACAAAATTTATTCTACAAGTAAATAAAAAATAAATGACAGTATTTTGATTAAAAAAATTTTAATATGCTATAATGTATCCATATACTGCAAAAATGACATCTCAATGCCGAGGAGAAAAATAAGTTTCTTAAGCTAATTATTCAAGACAATATGGACTCCGTCGTTGTTTTTTTTTTCATTAAATATTGAACTGAATAAAAGAGTAATCTAGTTACGAACTTCGGAGAAGTCAATTTGATGTACGTATAGACGGTCATCGAGTAGTACTAAATTACGTTATGCTCTTGGGGATCCCATAGTCACTGAGCTGTAAAATGAATTATTGCGCAATTACTTCTAAATCGTTAGACAAGAAACTTTTATCCAGAACAAGAAGCATAACACGTTCAATCAAAATTCTCGGAGGATGTCAATCTTTTTTTTCAATCACTTTCAAGACTCATCAAAGTTAAGTTTTATTTTAATTTTAATGAAATTGTAAATTAATGCAAATAAAAAAGTAAAATACTATTAAGAGTCTATAGTACATTGTGTGATTAAGGAGTAAAAAAGGCAATTTTTTATAAAGCGGATTTGCTACCCGAGCAAGATAAAGAAGTTAAATAAGATTCATAGAAGGTAAGACATGAAACCATATTTAAAGTTTTACTTATTAGAAAAGATAAATTAAATCTTTTAATTTAAAAAATGTTTGAAAAGAAAGATATTAACATTTTCAATTTTCTATATTTCTGAAATTATCTTGTTTAATATTTGATACGAATACTCAATGAATATTCAATTAGATCAAAATTACAGAATATTCTATTTTAACTTTAAGATTCATTTAAAGGATTTTTTTTTAAAAACATGTATATTGTTTAAATAAATAATTTTAAAATCTTTTCTTTCTAAAAAGTTTCATAAAAATGCAGTAAACAGAAAATCTAATTCATACAAAAATCGCAAAAAATATGCAAAAAGCATTAAGTCTACAAGGTTTATGTTGAATTTCATCCTAATTTATATCATTCTCAAATAATTCTTAGTTATTAAAATACAATGAAATGATCATTTGTAATATTTTTCCATAAAAGATTTAAAATTTATATTTATAATTTTTATATTTTTGTGATTAAAATAATCTATAGGAGTTCAAAAGAATTTTAAAATATTGAAAAATAATCTAATTTAAAATTGTTATCATTTTAGTTACATTGAAATAAATTGATAAGTTCTTAACCGTATATTATCATATGTAGGTGCGGTGAACTTTTACCTACGGTGCTGGCAAAGCAGTTTTCTGTACTCAATTTTATTTCTACTGCTGATGAATCAACGTTCATGACAAAAATTATAAGCTTTACCAAGATTAGGTAAAATATCATCGTTTTATTTTTAAATAATCCAAAATGTGACAGCACTTGCTTGTATATAAGCTGTTTCATCGAAAATCAACATGAATATGAATTATTTTCAGGCTTTTTCAGTATAAGATAGTAAAAAGGCCTATTATAAAGAAAATATAAATATATCGATAGTACTTTGATTGTTAAAAATGATATGTAAAAAAATTGATGAGAATTTATTATTTCTTTTCATATTTGAAATTGCAAATATTGTAAATATTAAAAATTTGATTTTACAATATTATTTGCACACGGATTTAATAGATTAATTAAAACAACGCAGATAACGTAAATCTTTTGGCTACTGACTTTATTCTGAATACATTTTTATTTAAATCTGATTAAATATTATAATTATAAATATTTATATTTTAAGATTTTACATTAGTGAATTGAATTTTTTTAAAGAAAACATTTTAGAAATAATCTGAGATGATTTTCGTTAATTTTAATTAAATATTAACAAAATAAATTGTTTTTTTTTAATTTATGTAAAACGATCTCCATGTACAACATTCGCGAGCCACATAAGATAAACAAGGCAACTCTTTTGCTTTTCTTACCAAATGACATACTAAAATAAAGTGATGTAAAAACAAAATATCGCTTTCTCACCTAAATTCCTGTAGCCCTTCTTATTACAAGATATTCAGTTAATCTCTATAACTCTATTACAGTTACTAATTATTCTAAAATATTCTTAATACGAACACGTAAATATTGAGATCAATACTTTTTAATTGAAAAAATATGTATTCATAAAGCATATTCTTAAAATAAAATTTTGAGCTGAATTTTCAACATTTATGCTAATTTCTTGAATCATTTTTGAGTATGTATCTTCTTGAATCGGAAGGTTTCTATCTCAACTTTCATTTATTTCTAGTAAAATATCTTTGAGAATAATTAGTTTGACATGCGTACGGCCATAAAGTGAATGGAAATTCTTTTTTGCCATTCTAACCCCAAAATCGCAACTTCGTTGCTCTTTTTTGGTTCTCATGGCAAAAAATACGGTTCGCAACTGGTATGAAATGTACTATTTTAAACTTTAAAATTTATCATAAAGTTGTTCATAGATTTGATAAATCGAGCACTGAACTGAATCAATGTGCTTTTTTTGCACATAATTTCATGTAAAAAAAAAAATATTTTAAAATTAGAAACAAATTTGAGACTCAAATACAGCTCACTCTTATTGTTAAGAGGCTGTTAAAACTATATGTTTCTTTCTAATTTAAAAATATATTTTTTTAAAAACTAGTAACTGCAGATAAAAATTAAGAGATAGCCATAAAAAAGCAATATTTTTTATGATTAGGATAAATCAATTTTACCGCTTTGTTTTTAAGAAAAGTTTGATAAATTTTTTAAAACTCTCTTTCCTAATTTTAATTTTTTCAAACTTATCTTGAAAACAAGAAGGCAAAATTAATTTTTTGCCATCCTAACCTCAAAATCGCAACTTCATTGCTTTTTTTGGCTCTCATTGCAAAAAATACGGTTCGCAACTGGTATGAAAAGGCTTTTTTTACGAAACTCGTTACGACCCTCGCCCTCGGCTCGGGCCGTAAACTTCTCGTTTCGTAAATAGAGCCTTTTCAACCCGTTACGAAATATACTATATTTCCTGATCAGATAAAATATTGCTTTTTATTATACAAGGTACGGCTATCTGTTTATTTCTATCTGTAATTTACTACTTAATGCAAAAAAATGAAATTATTTAATTAAAAGAGGATCGAAAGATCCAATAGCTTTTTAATGTAGAAATAATATATTTTAACACAAGTGCGTAAAATATTGAGCGAGATCGCTAATTTTATCAACTTTTGTGCATTGTAATCGCATTTGAATTTAAGGTATTATTACGCACATACATTGAATGATATTTTTCGATATTACGAGTGTAAAATTGCATTTTAAAAATTTTATAGACTCGTGCTATTTAAAAAAAAAGTGTTTTAATTGATATAGTGCATTCTCTTTGAAAAATAAAATAAAACAAATTAACCAAACAAATAAAATGTTTTTCGTGCATTTTTTCTAATTTCAGTCGTATCCAATATAAATAGACTCATCGTTGAGTTATTTCAATATAACAGTTACTTTGACAGAAAAAAGTGAGAATGTAAGTAAATAAATATAAATGTTATCGTTCTGGAACACATTTACCTTTTTTGTCAAAACTGCAGCAGTAGTCACGCGACAATTTCGCAAAGCTTCGGTTTTTATAACCTCATGCGCGAGCCTGTCTTCCTTCCTCTGAGATAAATAAAAACATTGTAAAATATGTAGCTGATAGAGAAATGCGGATTCATGTGAACAATTTTACGAACCACTACATGTGATGTCAGATTCAATAAGACTTTTTTTCAACCAGATGAAAAAGCTGAATGATAAATGAGTCACTCAATTTAGAATTATTTTTCATTCTTATAAAATATAATACTTTACTTTAATTTTATTTACTATTGATTAGAAGCAGATAAAATATAAAATTATAGAATTAATTAAAAAGTAAATAAATATAAATAATAATTCGAATCAAAGAAATATTCGTTTGATTTGGAATATTAAAAAATTAATAAATGAAATACTAGATAGATGGATAAAAGACCTCTGAGTGTCATGTGTATGAAAAATGCTATCTATATATATCAACGGAAAAGGCTCGTAAAGTCAATAGAAACCAATAGTCTCGAAAATTTCAGCAAAAAAAACTAATCATTTTTACGAACAATATAAAATCGTTTGACGGATTTTCAAAGTGTCTTGCATAAAGACAGAGTACAAAAGCATTGGCGATCACGTAAAAAAGGGGTGAAAAGAAATAAAGCAAGCATCGACGAATCGAAATTTCCGTTTTGAAAAGCAGCCGCAGTTCGCTGGAAAATGTCCCAGTGCAAAATTCGTAAACGACTAGCCAACCGTACGAACGGTCAAGCACGAAGAGAGAGAGAGAAAGAGGGAGAACGAGAGAGATAGAAAAAGAGAAAGAAAGAAGAGTTGTATGAAAAGGATGGAAATAAAGGGAAATATACGGATATGAGGTAAACGAGTGAGGGACGAGGTAGTAAAAGAGATAGATAGAAAAGGGGAGAAAGGGAGGAAGTAAAAAGAGCGAAGCATGCTAACCCCCATTTTCTATCAAATACGACGTAGTGGAGGCCAACCGGTTGGTCGGCAGTACAGAGTGACCATGCCCCGGAATCAAAGCTACAAAAGCGGTGATATATTTTGGCCGCATGGCCGCAAAGCCGATTCCGGGCAAATCATACCCGCCATCTATTTGTGCTTATACATATACATATATATATATATATATATATATATATATATATGTGCAAGTATGGCTTTTGTATAGATATTTGCATGTGTATATTTACACCGATGTGTTCCACTTCCGCCTTATGCTTATACGCCCTTATCATTTTATTCTCATACGCGAAACTTTGATTATGCTGTATAGTGCTCAACACGTAAATTCTACCGAAACAGTATGGAGAAAAACAGTTATGATGAAAGCCACTTTCAAAATATTTGTCAAGTTAAAATGCTTTAAGTATCGAAAAATTTCTGTATATGATTTTTTTTTAAGTAGGAGAGACTTGGGTAAAACGAGACATTTTTTAAAAATCGCTTGATAAAATATATATAAATTAATAATCATATCATTAAATACAAGATTTGTTTTTAATTTATATCTACATAGCTGAAAATTAAGTGAGTTAGAAAAAAAAATTTAAAAAAAAATATGATTGAAAATTTATGGAAGGTGGTCCATTTTACTTTGTAAAAAAATATCGACGTTAAACGGAATATTCTTTTCAAAATGAATTTTGAATGGTTTTTGACACTCTAAACATAATAAAAAGATATTGAAATGTTGTTTAATAAAGAAACATTTATTGACAATTCTAAATTAACATTTTTTTCACGATATTTGATATATTTCACATATTTTTTAACCCTTGCATCTGGTAAAAAAAATTATTTATAAAGCATTCCATTTTATCCGGAGGTTTAAAAAAACTAATTATTAATTTTTTATGATTACAAGTAAAATTAAACAACAATAATATGCAAAACTATTAATTATAAATTTATGTACTTACTGAATACATTATATAAAAATAAATGAAAATAATTGAAATATTTTCAAAGAAATTCTATAGCTGTTATATAGATAAAACTAGTAATAGTCGAGAAATTGAGTTATTCCGTTTCTGGGGTTCGATTCTCCGAAAAGAAAACCTGGAGACCATGAAAAAGCAACTATTAGTCCCTTTTAGGGTAATTTGAGGTTGCATTAAAAAAGTCCTATGAGTAGCTCAAATGCCTATAAAAATAACTATAATAATAATAATATTTCGTTTCACTCCTCTATTCTATTTTGCTCCAGTTTTCCCTATATATTTAATAAATTTATTTTAAAATTTAAAAATATTATACTATTTGTTTAACTTTTTATCAATATCTAATAATATAACGATGTTGTAAAAACTCAGTAGCAGTACCAGTATTGCTGGCATCATCATATAATAAGCTCATATTTTTTGTAAAAATATATGTAATAAAAATCATTAAAAGTTTTATTTATAGAAATAATATAGGAACGTTAGACAAAAGGCATAAGTGAGTTTCCTGCACTGCTCAATCCAACCTAAATATTAAGTTCTATTTGAGAACCGGATTGTAGAAACTCTGAACAGTTATTTTCGATAACTGCCTTAACCATTGTCTCTTTTCTTAAAAGCTTTAAGTGCTGTCTTAACATATCACTGTTCCAGTCTGTCATTATTTACAACACCCTTTATATACAACTGCTTCATTGATAAACTTTGTTAAAGAATTATTAAAAGCCTTCTTCACATCCAGAAAATTTACTATGCCAAAATCGCTTGTCTCGTTTCTTCTTTTATAAGTCATTCTGTTTTACGTAGAATCGTTTTTGTGGATTTGTTCTCTTTAACAATGGTCCATCAGCATAAGTTATCTCTCTGATGGATTTCTTTTTCTTTTAAAAAGTAGAATGAAGCCAGTACATTTTTTTTAAATCCCTTTTATAACAAGACTTAGCTTTGTGACTGATATATCCTGCGTATTTATAGCTGTTAATGACTAGTTTTCTCAATCTTTGATCTTAAGATACATTCTTAGCCTCACGACTTTAATGGTAATTTTTTCTAATGCTTATTAGGAGAATAACTCATGTTAGAGTCATAGATTTTAAAACTGTGAGACAGTAGTTCATCTCACCCAAAAAAAACATGATTTTTGGAGTCATATTGTCTAGCATGCAAAAGTGCAATTTACAGAATATCTAATGATTAAAGTAATACTAGCTCACTTGGGTAGCGTTTGTTATCGGCGCAATAGGCCTTGGGTTTGACTCTGAGATGGTTTCTTACTTTTTTTATAAATTAAATATACCTTTTTAATAAAATAAAATCCGTAACACTATATTCATACAAATTATTTTTATATTCTAGATAAGTCAAAAAATTATAGTTTTAGCATCATAATGTGCTAATAGTTTATTAAATTAATTATTTTTCGACATTAACAGCATTCACCGATCGAACCTTCAATCAATATAATATGATATTGGTAATCCAATCGATGAAAAAGTGGAATTTTTCGTATAAAATGCAAAGGGTTCAATAAAGACAATATTTTTGGATTTTTGGAACATTAAATTGTAAAAATTTTTAAAACGTGTTTGTCAGATAAAATGAATTATATCTCATGATTTCATCAAAATCCGTGATCCAAAAACTTAAATTTTATTATCTTTCGAAGCTTCAAATTTATATTCTTCTTTTCTTGTTTTTAATCTGAAAAAGCGAATAATTTGAAATTAAAATCATCAAGAAATTCCTTAAAGCCAAAAAATACCTACTAAAACTTTATGAATGCTAAATACTCCTTTGGTAAGACAAATTCTGTACAGCGCATTTCTTTTCAGTTCAATTCTCCTTTTAAGCATCTGCAGTGATGGGTTCCAATTAGACAGCTATCCTCTATATGAAGTTATATAGACAATAACGGTCTAGCTGTAGTCTAAAAAATTATAGCAAAAAGATGTAATCATTGCACAAAAAGAATACAAAATTTTTTTTAGAGGAATAAATCCACCCTGATACGATTTATTCCATTACTTCAGCATGGTATCAATTCTTGATCCTCAAAAGACCTTCCCTGTGGTCTGGAAAACCTTGTCAGCTGGTCGGGGAACATTTTTTGACTGAATATTTACTATAAAAAAGAAATGGATTCGACGAAGAAGTATTTATTATTTTATCTAGGTAGGTCCATATTTTACATTCTATACTACTGATAAATGATTGGTTATGAATTTGAATTTTCAAATAAATAACTAAGTGTTTATAACAACTTTATTACAAATTTTTTAAATTAAAACATAGATGATAAGAAAACTTTTATATGAGTTTAAGTAGTTTTGAGAACTTAATGTATAGAAATAAATCCACCATATCACGGGTCTAGTGGAATAACATGACACGTCGAGTTGAGGTTTAAAAAGATGAGACGTAGTTTTGAGGTTGAAAAAGATGATACGTCGCTTTGAAGTTGAAAAACATAACATGTTTCTTTAAAATTATACAGATGTGTCATCTTTTTCAACCTGATCCCGATGTGTCATGTTTTTCAACTCCAACTCGACATGTCATGTTATTCCACTAGACTCGCGATATATCATTTTCAATCACTTTCACAAAAAGTATTAGCATTTCAGATAATGTCCTAAAAGTTAATATTTTTTGCATGATACATAAAAAACTAGTTATACACTGAGAGAAATCCTTTAATAAATATAACTATAGATTGTATTAAAAATTGCTATATTATATAGTACGAGTGGGACATTTCTGCATTATAATAAAAATTACTATATTACATAGTAAAATTTGTGAAAACAGTGACGTGGAAAAAAATTTTTTTTTTTTTATTTCCCGAAATTTCTTATTCATATATTTTTTAATTTATTTATTTAATTTTTTAAATTTATTTATTTATTTTATTAATTTAATTTTTTTTAAATAAATTACCTTTGAAAAAAAACGGACCTGAAGTGGAGTCGAACCTGGGTCTCTCGAGAACAGGAAGCGTGAACGTTACCGACTGCGCCATCATGACATATTACGTATAAAATTTCGAATCGTCTACATATGTTACAGAACTATACTTTCAATTTGGTGGAAAATTTTGAGGTTAGAAATAAATTTACAGATCATCGACTCGACATTATTATTTGAAATAGTAAAATTTATTATATTCATAATAAAATTTATTATATTTATAATAAAATTTATTATTTTTATAACATTCATTCCAACATAAGATATCAAATATTTTTACTTTGTCATAACAAATTTTACTATAGCATAATTTTTACTATGTAATATAACAATTTTTCTAATAAGATATAGTTTCATTTCTTAAACGATGTTGCCAACCTTATCAAATTTTATAGTAATATTTGTTATAAATGTAATAAAAATCGTTATAATGCAGAAATGTCCCAGCTCTCATATAAAATATAGTAATTTTTATTACTATCTATAACTAAATTTATTATTTATTTTTCTCAGTGTATTAAGACTTATCATGCAAATTGTAGAATTTTGTTCAGAAAAATAATTCCTAATTAGTTATCAATGAAATTCATCATATTTGTATAAACATTTGAAATATATAAGTGTTTAGGATTTAACGGATAACTTACATATAAATTGAATGAATAATGTTTTTAAATGACTGCAGTAATAATAAAATCATTTTTAAAATTAATTTAAATTCATTTCTTCTATCATAACTGAATTGTAAATAATTTGTATTTGACACTAATTTTAAACTTTAATTTCAACTTATTATGAAAAACAATCATTTATAATCAATATAAATTAAAATAAATGAAGTTAACTGAATAATAACTGTGAAGAGCTATCATAAAATTTTCTTTTATGATTATGAACAACTATAAATTTTTATTAAATGACGGATATATAATATTAGAACTTTTGAAAAGGGCATCTTTGACAAGAATTAAAATAGAATTCTATCTTCTCCAGTACGTTGAAAAAGTATTAAGAAATAAAAGCTAGAGCTTTAAATAATAGTAAAGAGAAATTTATGAAAGCAAATTAAACGGTACATATTCTTGACAAGCTAATACCAAAAGCAACTCGCGTATGACATGACTGTCAGACGTTGACGACGTTGACACCACCGGGTCTCTTCTATATAGTTTCTTAATAATCCAATAAACCGCGAAGTTTAAGTGGCAGATCGTATGCTTTATGCCGTGATTACCGAAGCAATTACCATACGTTCTATCTAGTTCGTATATATATATATAATAAAGCATAATGAAGTGTACTGTCACTCGATGTATGTTCCAAGCTCAGCCAAAGCATAAACTTAGTTACATGGTTGTATATTTATAAGTATACAAATCGAAAAAAGAAATTGTCATAATCTACTTTTTAAGTTTTCCTTGCTATTTTATTATTAGCTCTGGATATAGCGTATAATTTTATCCAAGTAAAATTATATGCGTTTTGAATAGCTCTTTTTTTTATAAAGCTTGCTTGCCATGAAAAAAGTTATTGTAGACGAAAGTTTTGTAGTTGTGTTTAAGCTATTTTTGAATAAAGGATTCATTGACTTTTCAAAAGTTGAAACTTAGCGGATACCGATTCTCAGAAATAATTAATGAAATCTCTCATTATAGAGCTGAGAATTAGACAAAATATTAGATACCTTTATCAAGGTTTGGTAAAGGGGAACGCATTGATTATTCAAAGTTTGTTCAAAGACAGTGGCTTGTAAAATTTAATTGAATATTAATTTTGGTTTTTCTATTATAAGCTCTACGTATTATTTAAATATTAAAAAAATGTATTATTTAAAATTACTACTTTTTCTGCAATAAAACATAAATATGTTAAATAAAATACTACCGCTGCGTGTTACCAAATAATGTAGATAAATTCAGTGAGCTTTTTGAATTTAAAACTGGAAACTTTTTCATACGGTCCACCTGAATTACATGTGTATATATGTTGTATATCTAGTAGTTTCGTATAAAGTCAAATGCGCATATAGAAAAAAAATTTAATGTACTAGCTTGTCAAGAGTTTTGACCTATAAAACTAGCCCAATTTTCGGCAGTCCCCTTATGCAAACTAAGGATTTCCTCGTTATGAAAAGCCAGCAAAGCAAAATAAGCTAGAAATGAATTGGGTACTGTCTCTTTTCCTCTTACGCTATCTTCTTTTCTATGCATTTCTATTTCACACACACGGACCGCAGAGCATTAGCAAGTCCTATTCGTTTCACGTGTCAGGTTAAATTTAAATTTTCGTTGGTCGCTGAGCGTCGTAAGAGAACCCACACACATTGCACTCGTTTTCTCTCTCCCTCTTTCTCATTCTCTCTATAGTACATGAAAATTTTCTCTCTGTCGTTTGTAAAAGACCTGAAGGCACTTCCTCCGACTCACTTGTTCGTGGAGCTTTTTTATATTATTTTTCTTTCTCACCTTTTTCATCCTTGCCCTTTTATGCGTACATATATGTCGCGCGGCTCATTATGTTGCACCGCTAATTCACTTCATACAAATCACGTGCAATTACCTTTAACGAGGGAAAAGGACTAAAGTCCTTACACTTGTTTTGAGTGCTAAAAATAATGCTTTCAAACAGCTAATTTTTTTCAAAACGTTTTTTAAACAAGTGTTTGCAGTAAAGATGACGTATATAAAATGCATCACAATATAGTTATAGTTCTTTCTAAAATAAAGATATTGGAATTATATCAACAAATTGTTGAATCTATTTTATTATTTAAATAGAAAATTATATGCTTATACAGTTCTTGTATCATAATATTCCATTGTTTAAATATGTATACATCTCCAATTTATATAGTTATATTAAAAAAAATTAAGCCTTAGCAATTTTAACGCTATGTAATCGTTAGCAAATTAAAAATTTAATTTGAAAAATTTTTCTGTCAAAAAAAATTTTTCATTACTATTAATACTAGTTTTTTTTTTTATTTTTTATAAACTTCATTTCAAAGTATTTTTATGACGAATGATGCTTTAAAAGGTAGAAGATTGCATCATACTGATATTATAAAAATATCAAATTTTTGTAAACAATTAAAATAATTGGAATTTAGAAAAATTTCAAGAAAAAAACTCGTGATTTCAAAAAGTGTTATTTCAAAAATGGTATATTTTGCTACTATACTAGCATAACATGGTTTTCTGTTCTCATTTTGAAGCGGCTTTTTTTGGCTTTTATAAGCAAGAAGTTTAAAATGGTGTTATTTTCGACCCCTTTTTCAAATCTTCCTCTGGAGAGGCGATATATTATAATTGCATAAGGAAATAAGTATAATTGGAATAAACTATTTGATGAATAAAATACGTTATTATAATTTTCTTTATTGACTGACCAAAGCTGACTTTTTGGTTCCTAAAGAAAATATTTACCACATGTATTTTTTAAATATGTTTATTATATAGAGTGTAACAAAAAAAGGAGCGTCTGTGGCGTAACCGGCTAAGGCATACGCCTTATACGGTCTCTACACATTCGCTCCGAGTGGTCGGGGGTTCGATTCCCGGTGAAAACACCTGAAATTTTTTTTCAGACGTTTTTTCATCGGAAAAAGAACTTCTGAGCGCGATGGGTAAATATTCCTGGCGTAGGTTTTCTCCTGGGGGAGTTTTCCCTACGTCACAGGCTTAGGCCTGGGCAAATGCAGGAATCTACCGTAGAAATCTACTTACCGACTGTTCTAGGAACGCGGCAGTCCGTAGACTTCTCGGGGATGTGGGAACTAATTAAGTTAAGTACTTTAGTTAGTTTAACAAAAATATAGTTGCGGCGAAAAACATTGTTGTATCGGAAAAAATAAAATAGATAGGAGCACCTCCACACAAAGGTGGTAGAGGTGGCCACGCATAACAGTAAGATAGTTAGCCGTGGGCCACAGGGTAAAAGAAAGCGAAAAAAAAAAAAAAAAAAAAAAAAATATAGAGTGTAACAAAAGTAACGAAATCCCTAAATAGCTTTACTGTATTGTATTATTCGAGTAAATGATTCATACAAAAGTTATATGAAATTTGGTTCACGAATTGATTATTAAGATTGACTTTGACTCCAAGGTAATTTTTGAAGGTCAATTAAAAATGAACTTTATCCTTAAGAGGCGGTCGGAACCAAATCGGTGACTTAGTTCGGTGCTTGTAATAAATGCTAAGAATAATTTATTCATTTATTAATATGGTAAAAATATAGTCATTTCCTCTAGTCATGTATATAAAGAATAGTTTAAAATAGTTAAAGCCACAAAAATATACAAAATATTGTTATAAAGCGAAAAATGCCACCTAACAATCGACACTACAGTTTTTTGCATGCGGTATATGTCAAGTCAGTTTGATATTTGTAATAAATGCTTATAATAATTCATTTACTTATTCATATGGTAAAAATATAGTCATTTCCTCTAATCATGTATATAAAGAATAATTTGAAATAGTTTAAGCCATAAAAATATACAAAATATTATCGTAAAGCGAAAAATGCTGTCTTGATATATACCGCAAGCCACCGATTTGGTTCCGACCGCCTCTTAATATTATATATTGGCTTGGGCCTTGGTACAGTATAAGCGCCTAGCTCCAATGCATGGTAATCCTTTAGCGTCCCTTTACCCTATCATGATTTTTTCATACGCCTTACTCCTTTCGGTCGCAGCCTATTAGAAGAATCGGAGATACTACTACTCATAGTCACCTCGAAAAATGCTCATTGTCCCTGTCTAAAAACGAATCATATAAGGCATCCGGTACAGACCGGCGCCACTACTATTGGTGCTATAATGCTACAGATCAACATTATCAATTGGGTAGAGCTTCAAAAATCCCTTAATCGGATGGACATGCTGTTTAAGGTGCATTCCGAACCACCAGAGTCACAGTGAAAGAAAGCACATGAAAAAGTCTGAATAAAATTCAGTTCAGAGGTGCTCACTTACTAGGCTAAAACCGCGAATCGACCTCGGGAAGCCCTGCATAGTAGGAACCTCCCGAATCAAAGTCCAAGCCTCTAACCAAGTTCACCACAGCGGCTCTCAACTTTACCCTTGAATGGTTCTCGTAATTTTTATTCTAGAAATGAAAAAAGCAGAAAATTTTTCGTCTATTATGTACTTGACCTCGGGACAAAATAACCCACGAAGTATTTGTATCACCAGAATAACTGATGGATAGTTATAGTGTTTGTACGATGGTAATAATTTATAGGTATACAGAGAGAACAAATCGGGAATACTTCCTTGCGCCCTCTACTGCTAAAATTCCGTACGTACATTTTTGGAAATATGCCTTGTGCACTTTTAGTTGTAGACAGTGATGGATTTCGAGGATGCTTTATACATTTATGTATATCTATATATTAGGATATCCTTTAGCCAACTTCAGAGTATACCATAGAATTAGAGTATAAGCAGAATATATTATTCTGTAGTATATACTCTGAAGTTGGCTGTTGGATATCATATAAGCATCTTCGAAATCCATCACTGGTTGTGGACTTTTTCTCGATAGCTTATGGAATTGTTGCTTATGCACCAGGCATATTTTCAAAAACGTGCGTACGGAATTTTAGCAGTGGATGGCGCAAGGAAGTATTCCCGATTTGATTGTCATGTATAAGTGATGTCTAAGGATTATTTCTCGGTCATGTCAAGATATAGCTTTGATTATATGGTTATGATACACTTAAGATTATTATATGAAGAGAATTTTTTTGTAAAAATTATGTTGATCGTCACTATAATTGTGAGACTTTTTATACTTTTAGGTTATTTTATATATAGATCCTTTAAATATTATTAATCACATTAACAAACATTAAAGTTCGTCCTGTGATTTTTATGATAACGGCCCGTAATATTTACAGTACTTCTCCGTAATTTTTTTGAGATTTCATTATAATAATTAAAAATAAATGATATTATAATTTTTATACAGAATTTTATAGTAAATTTTGTGGAAAAATTCTCTTTCGGTATAAGATGCCGTCAAATATTCAATTGGTCAAGTCATTAATTTTTTTTTTTTAATATATTTCAACTATATTCAATACACGTTGTTATTGAGTAATTATATACATAATAGATAAGACAAGAAAAAAAGTTCAGGTCATGGAGAAAATAGAACTATGTGAAAAAAAGAATATTTCCTGCAAAATTGTTAACATCCGTGCAATATTTTTCAAACAGTTGACTTGATATATAAAACAATAGCTGAAACGTTTAATATTTTAAACAAAATTTAATAAAAATAATTGTATACAATCACCCTTGAAACATCGTCAAAATTATTAGAATATATAAATTAAATCATGCATAAGGATAAATTATAAATTTCCTTTTTTTTAAATCGTTTAAAAATATGCTTGAAATTTTATTATTTTCCATATAAGCTATGATTTCAATATTTATTATAGACACTATGAAAATTGAAAACAAACAACTTAACGATTGACAGCACAACAAAAATGACTTTTATTTTGGCAGAAGTAAATTTGTCAGTCAATAATTTTTCGAAAACAGCTAAGTCAAGCAAAAATTTTCTCTTTCGATAAAAGAAAAACGATGCTCGTGGTTTTGTACTCGTGCGCGTTGTGGTTCGTCATTGATAAATTCGATTGACATGATTGGCCGTGCAAAGTGGTGCGCACGTTCCTCTTCAACGCGCGCGCACGAGACATCCGTCAACGTGGACTGTTGCAACCGGGCAAATGTGATTTGCACGAAGAACGAGCGCGTCCGCGCGCAGAAACAAAATTAGGAACGGGTCTCGAGCTTTTATTAGAAGGACTTGAAATAAAAAATGAGCTACGTGCACCGAAATTGGAATAGGAATAAGTTTTGTACAAACGTAAGAAGGGTTTGTTAGATTTCGTTTTTCTTTTTTTTTGTATAGAGAAAATTCGTTCAAATTAAAGACTATTGGAGTACGAATAAATCATAGAATGGATTCTCCTGCAAATAATTCTTTATATGATAAACTAGTTCTGTTTATTTATTGGTTATAGTTTATCAAATAAGAGCAAATTCTCATGATATTTGGTGTTGCAACAATATTAATTATTCGTTTTGAATTAATCAATGATCACAAGTTTATTAAAATTTGTATCCTTCCTAATCAGACTAATCCAATCGGATTAATTTATTATTCGATAATAAAAGACTTTTTATAGCAAACATTTTTATATTGTAAAATAAATATAATTCTTTTTTTTAATTTTAAAATTATTATTTGATTATACAAGTTATTAATTTCTATAATTACTTTCACAAAATAGCATTATTAAATATAGCTAATTAATATTCTTAAAAGAGCAGAAGCTTCAAACTTGATAAATGTAGAATAAAGAAATTTAAAAAAATTCATAGCCACAGCTTAATAGTACATTATGCAACGAGGGAGTAAAGTCGCACATTTCTCCCTAGGGAAAGTTTGCGACTCGAGCAAGTGAAGCAAAGCGAGAGAAGTAAATTCCCGAGGGAGAAATTAGACTTTGCTCCCAAGATGCATATTTTGCCTTATTCCTACCTAGTGAATACTTTACTAACTTAAAATATTTTCATACTTTTCTAATCATTATTATTAATTTTTTAATTAATAGTTTAGTGTGATATTTTATAAAAATTTAAACAATTCATTCAATTTCATAAGTTTTCAATTTAGTGGGAAGAAAGTACTTTATTCTTGCTAAAATTTTAGAAGTCAGTTATATTTTACTTTTGGTCGAGTTTATAAAGTTGCCATTACTGTTTAGGTAAAAATAAAATTTTTTAAGGATTCTTTATTTTTATTTTGTTCTTGTTATCAAGAAACAGCGAGTTTTGAATGACATCGAAGAAAGCAAAAGAAATACGATGACTAATCTTACACTGCTACACTCATTTCTTTTCGTTCGGTCTTCTTCGAGATGTAGTTGAAGTCATGGTTCAATTCCAAATCGATTTAACAAAAAAGAGATAAAAAGATACAAATAGAAAAGTAAAAAAAAGAGAGAGAAAGAAAGATGAAGGAAGAATAAAGGAAGTGCGGGCTACGAGAGCAAAAGAGTTGAAGCCGCAGAATCCAAGTCTCAAGGGTCGGATCCGGTAATGGCTACTATTCGCCTTCACTCTTCCCAATCTTGACTGAGAAACTTGCATGGAAAGAAAAGCGAACTAGCAAACGAGAAAGAGGGATAGAGCGATCTAGTAAACGAAATGAGAATGGAAAAAAGGTTAGTCGTCGGAGAAGAGAAAAGAAAGGGAAAAGTAGAGAAACATATAGACACGAAGAGAGGAGAAGAAAAAGCGTAAGGGGCAACGAGTGCAGACGAGGGTAACGGAGCTTGCTCCTTGCTGGTAATGGCACCGGAAACTACACTTACCTCAAGTTCCGACGCTTTGAGCTTTTCTATGCGTTCTTTCTCTTTCTCTCCCTCTCTTTTCATACACCTATGCTCCCTTTCTATCTTACCTATCGACTTTGTGCAAAGCTTCAAGCATTTTACTTTCACGCGCGCGCGAGCAACGGCCATTTGCTCTTCTCTGCCATATCCGATGTTCATGAATCCTCTTTCATTCTCGAAACGAGGCGGAGTGAAAACTGTAGAAAAAAAAGAACTCGAGAAAAACATCGAAAGAACCGATATAGACGTGCGACGTCGTTTAGTTACTAGTAGCACACTTTCATAGTCTGGGTCTTCTCGTGAAGACTATAGTGCGATTTAGTACTTTTACCTTCTTCGTCAGAGTTTTTAATCGATCTGCTGGGTTTTTTTTCTAACGGAGTAAGCTTTCTCTTAGTTTTAGTCGAACGCTTAGGCGTGCACAAGCTCCAAAAAGTTAGTAAAGAGAAAAGCTTAGCAGTCACGGTAGTGTAAAAAGCATGAGATCAGTGGAAAAGAAGAAAAGAGAGAAATGAAAGAGTTCTAGAGCTCTTCAGAGGATGAGAGTTGATTTTCGAAACGACGGGTGTTTCCGTTAACGCGCTACAATTTTACTTTGATACCATACTATTGGGCTTCGATTATTTGAAACGGAATTCTTTCTCTCTTATTCTTAACTATTTAAAAGGATAAAGTTTTCATTTGTTTTAAAACTTATTATTAAAAATATAATAGTTATTCGCTATAATAACATATTTAAATTTTAATAAAATGATAATTTTATATTTAATGAAACGTACACTTACTGCGTATAAACATTATTGCTAAAATTGTGTAAATTTTGCAGTATGGATTAATGTTCTTTGATCCACTCAAGTTAAATTTATGCCTGAAATCGAAAAGCAATTTGCTTTACAGAAATTCTAAATTCTAATATTTGTTTATGCAGACTCCAATGTATTTCATACTAATGAAGATTGCTTGTAAAAGTAAATATCCATACGTTTCATGAGTGTATATTTAAAGTAATTAATTATATCTTATTGGTATCTTCTTATTGTTAAATAATTCAGATAATTTTATCTTTTAAAAACCATAATCTATATGAATCATTTTTGAACGGAAAATTGTCATATGTGTATTTATTTATATAAACGGTCTGCTAGTATTTAAAATTAGTTTAAATATGAAAATATATTGATAAAACGAGTGGCAATCACTATAATAGAAATCCTAAATTTTTTAGCCTTCAATTATTGAATCAGCTAACGTTTCAAAAGAATTACACATTTTTTCAGAACGCTTTACTCCTTGCTATATAAAACATGGATATTTATTGATTATATTTATTTCAAAACAGTTTTCCTTAATTATAAGTAAATGTAAAATGTTTTATTAATAACTTTTACTTTGGTGTAATTTCAAAATTTATTGATGAATACTCCATAAATAATGATTTCTCGTTTAGAACACATATTCCTAAAGATAATAAAAAGGAAAAATAAAGTTTATAATTACATTTATTTTTTAAAAATATTTTTGATTAGTTAATGTATGGCAGTATAAATTGTAGTTTACTTATTGATTTGTTTATATCCAGACCAAATAACTATCCTATAAGAAATCAACGCTTATTATTTGAGCATATTTCTAGATCTAATTATAATTATTATGCGCCTAAAAACAGAATTATAAGAGAATGGAATCAGATTCCTGCTTTAGTTTGTGGAAATTCTATAGGTATTTTTAAAAACAGAATAAAAGACATTGTACACTGTTTTGCGTAACCTAATTTCTATTTGTTATTTTTCAAGAATATATAATTTATTATGTTTTATTTTCTACTCATATATTGTATTGGACAGTAATGTCCGTTTTTTCTTAATAAATAAATAAATAAATAAATAAATAAATAAATTAACGTTGGACGCGTGAAGCTCTAAATATTTACTACTAAATTTTAAAAAATGAACTGTTAATAAACTTAAAGAAAACATAACTATTTGCATGTTATAATAACTTTTTCAATAAATTTAATATATTACACTATTCTAAACGAGACTACTCTTCCTGGATTCCATTTCAATAATTTAAATTTGAGTGGATCGGGTAAAGTATCAAATAAAATTAAATTATCATGGTAAAAGAGTTTTTACAAATATAATTAATTATATCAATTTCTATTTTAACAATTTTTTTAATACAAAAACTATTAATTATTAAAATTAAATTTTGACAATAAAATCAATAAAATTACAAAAATGAATATGCTTTTGAAATAGGTAATAATTAAAAAAAGATCAATTAAAGATGAAAAGCATTAACGAAAACTCATGCATGCATATATTCCGGATAACAATTGAAACAGATAGAGCGAGAGAAAGCATATACAGATCGGCGTTAATTGTGAGAACTACGCGCGGAACGCTTTGTGAATGTCGATACACTTGCCGCAGAGCCACAACCGAGGCTAGGCGCGCGAGCAGTAGCAGTAGCAGCAGTAGCAGCAGCAGCAGCAGTAGTGAGTTAATGATTTCAATTGCCCTATAGATGGTTCACCAATGTAACAATAGCTTTTCCCTCGCTCTCTTGAATAATGTCCGCGCGTACGATCTAAAACAGAAGGAAGAGGAGGCTGGATTTCAATTTAATTTACTGCTAAACTACTGTTCGATTCTGTTTGCAGAAAAGTAATTACGGAATAGCAACGGAAGAGATGCCTGTTCAAATGCTGCCCGACTAATATATAAGCCACAAACATTCCGGCATGTCATTCAAAACTGAGCAGTTGCTAACGTCTGAAAGATCGACTTGCTTTATATTCTTTTTTTCAATTGATTTTCTCTAATTTTAACATAAACAGTCTTAGTAATATTCAAAGTCATATCAATCTGAACTTATGCATTAAGTAAAAGATTAAAATTAATCTACAAGCTGTATGCAACTGAAAGTTATTAAAATATTAATTTTTAAGTTGAAGATGCAACTCATATTTTTAGCTGCATTCAAACAATACTTATTATCATTACTATTATTATTATTATTCATTGTTACATTAAAATATTTGAATTTATGTTAGTATTAAAACATATATTGATAGTATAAATTATATAGAATCAGTATATTTTTTTATTACAAGAATCATCTTTTATGATTACCAAGTTACTTTAATAAACTTTGGTTACCATATGCCTCGATTTTCTGTTAAAAGGTTAGCGTGAATCCCGATTTATAGAAATATAGATATATTTGTGTGTAAGTAATATATTATTATTTTTAAATTTTTAATTTCTTTCATTTTTCAAATGAATTTCAGTTAGGATTAAACAGAAATGTGTTTGAATCAAATAAATTTATGCACAATAACAGATTTTATTTTTAAATCAAAAGTAAATTGTCTTTTAAAAGCTAAAGGATTCTGTTTGTTTCTATGGTCTATATTTTTCAGCGTACAAAAGTAATCTATGATTAAGAATATTTACTTTCAATTTATCCCTTGTTTGTGAATATACAATTAAAATTTAATCTGAATTTCGTAAAGATTATGAAATTGAATTTTTATCGTTTTAATATCAAACTTTAATAACATCAATATTAAATTGATTATAGAATATCTACTTTATTTTTAGATAACGCAATAAGCCACAGTATTATTCTGCTAAAACAATTTAATAGTATTATGGATGACACAATAAGTAAAAGTATAAATTTTACTTAAATTAAAATTATACATAACGAAAATATTAAAATTTTATTAATAAAAAAAAAAAGAAAATAATAAACGAAACATGATGCATGTCAACAAATAGAAGTCAGCGTGCTCTATTGCTAGCAAGTGGATAAACTCAGCTTCGTTCATTGCCAATCGATTCCTCTGTTGCTGTATGTACATACCATTTGTCAGCTTGCTCAATAGCACTCAGTGATTGTTAGTGGTATTAAAAAAAATTAAAAGCTCGCGCTACGTAGCTAACACACGTGTAGTAAACTAACGGCAAGAGAAGAGCGAAAGAGATGAGCAACGTAGAAACGAGCAATTCGTAATCCAAAAAAAATAATCTGTCACGCTTGTCAGTATGATAATACGTTCAGGTGTACGCAAACATATCCCTTGATGTAAACGTATATGTATATAATGTTTGTAGTAGTATCCTATCTATGTGCACATGAATTCAAATATGCATGAGATAGGCAATCGCAACGATGTAAAAATCAAAAATAAAGTGCGCTTCTGATTGACGCTCGTATGAGCTTTTCATAGCGCATCTTGTCACTTTTATTTAAATTTAAGTTTTCTTTCGATTCATTTTTCATTTTATAATATAATATCATAAGTTCGAATAAGCTAGATATTAATTAACGATTCTCATTTTTATTTCGTTTTTGTTTTATTTCAACAATTAGATCTTCTCTTATAAGAAAGGCAAAAATTATATATTATTTTATATAAATATTATAGAGCAAAAACAATAAACTATACAATGAAGCGCAAGAAGAAAATAAAGATAAAATACAAAAAACGAAAAAATCAAGTTGAAAATATTTATAATATTAAGTTTAATATTTAAGAAATGGATATTATTTGACCGCGTCGAGTTTATACAGTAAAAAAATGTGGCAAGGGATATATATACATTTTCATGCTGTGAAAATATTTTTTACACCAGAGATGTGAAAAATCCGGCGTTTGATTGGAAACACATTTGAACTATCAGCATGCAACGTAGGATGTTCTTAAGATTGACAAGAGTCATTAGCTCCTCAATGAGCTTGAAAT
This sequence comes from Anastatus disparis, assembly GCA_017163975.1. Classification (NCBI taxonomy): domain Eukaryota; kingdom Metazoa; phylum Arthropoda; class Insecta; order Hymenoptera; family Eupelmidae; genus Anastatus; species Anastatus disparis. Next base: position 2,385,473 of record JAFFSR010000012.1, read on the forward strand.
TTTTGATAGGTGAATAATACCGATATTATTATTACTAAATAGATTTAAAAGATAAAATTTTATGCCCACAGTATAAAATATATATTTTATTCATAATAAATATAAGTGTAAATGACTATTAATAAACATGAATAATATATAAAATATAATTTGACGTTCACATCAATCATAATTTTATCGATAATTTTAAGAATTCCTTTATGTAAAACATTATTTTCTTTCAACTATTATAATATTGTATTTAAAATGTAGTATCAATCTAATAAAATGGAATATTACAATTAATCATGTCATAATAATATAGTAATATATTACAGAGCTTTGTTTCGTAAATTTTTCAAGCTTTCATTCCAATATATTGTCTGCTAAGCTCACGACAGCATGTACATACTGACTGGAAGCGTATAGTTTGCGGCCTCATATCCTTGTACTTGTGCATTCTCTCTCATCCTTATCCCTTTTTCTCACAACCTATCCTTCTCTCTCTCTCTCTCTGCCTCTTTAGGTATATATCTATTTATCTCTTTCCTTATGTAGTTCACCCTTTCCATCTATTTGCCTACTGTTTTACTTGGGCTTTTCCTGACCGAGCGCGTTTGCTTGCCTATCTTCTCTCTCTCAGGGCCCCGCTACCATATAGCTCTCTGCCTTTAGCTTAGTTTCCGTACAAAACTCTCTGGCTCTATGCCCGCGACTTCCTGCTCTCTCTCTCTCTATCTATCTCGTTGGTTTAACGGGCCCCCGCAATTCGTCTTTTTCATTCTGTCTTGCTCTATCTCTGTAGCGTAGGCTTCTCTTCAAGCTCGTTCGCCGAGAGGTATAATACGATTCGAAATTAAACTTCCAAGGCACGCTCGGCATCCGAATAATGCGCGAGTGGCTGCCTAAAACAGTAAAGATATTACGTATTATTACAACGTGCCACTGTGCGCACCCCGTTAGAAGAACGAACGTTACTCTGTATATGTGTTTATATATATTTATGTCCTCGTAGGCCGTATTCGTGTCAGTATGTAAAGAGCATGCTAAATTTGTATTGGCATCCCATATGTCTCAGACGCGCTCCTCGACTTTTTACAAGATTTATATGTCTTCCTGAGACATATTGAGACTCAATATGTCTCAGGAGAAATCAATATGGCATCACCGATCCTACTATGTTTCGTTCAATATGTCAAAGAGGAATCATATTGAACGTAGGTTAGTGAAAAAAAAATGACTCGCGCTTCGACAGCAGCTATACTCATTACAAAATGTCAATCTAAGAAACAAAAGAAAAAATCAATAGAACTAAAATTTAATTTTAAAAGTATTGAAAAAAAGATTAATATTTTCAACTAATAAGTTATAGTTCCTCATACGGCCTACTTCGGACATAAAATCATCTATGTCCTTTGGCCGTTTATTCAGGTGGAATCTGAATCTCGAACAATGTTTGCCGCTTGAGCAGAAATCTACCTCGGGCGCGCTTCGCGCGCCCTCGGCAATTTCAGCTCAAGCGACAAACATTGTCCTCGATTCATATTCCACCTGAATACGGCCAAAGGACATATATAACTAATACATATACATACATATATGTGTATGAGTGTTTATGTATATACTCATAAATATACGTAAAGCGTGAGCGAATAGTCAACGTATGCAAGAAGAAGCTTGAAGATTCCTCCTTTAGTACATACGATGTTATGCACCATATATACAAGTTTCGCCTTACACTTTCTTTTTTTCTATTCTTTCTGTGTTCACGAATCAAGTTCGACAGTTTTCAACCGATATATTTCATTTTAATAATATACATTTTGTTCAGATGATTTGTAGGACCACAACACACATATGCATTTCAATGAAGATGTCAATATTTAACACAAATTAGAATCAGATCTTGAGCTTGCAATAAAATTATCTACTTTTTCATTACTGAAAAGTTGTAATTTATCGAGATCTTTTTTGTAAATATGGTAGTCCCAAACAAACTGCTACTCTTTTATTATATTTGTTTGAAATGAATAAAAGCAATCAAAATTTGGCTTCCTATTTAAAAAAAACAAAGTTACGTCTCAAATAACTATTAATATTCAAAAGAAAATTAATTCTGGATTGCAAAAAAAGAATATTAATGAAAATGCAATAAAATAAATATTGTATAAATCACAGAACGTAATAATATTCAATTCTTTAATTAAATGAATTGTTTGTTAGTATTTGCTATTTTCATTTTACAAAAATGTTTTTTATTAACATTGGATATTTATCAAATAGAAAAAGATTGTTCTTGTTTCTGGCGTACCAGACGTTTCCGACACGTTTTTTATATTTCTTCAACAGGTACGTATCAGAAACTTTGTTCATATAAAGTTAAATTTTTATTTTGGTATTATCTTTTCTTAATAAATAATAGCATCTCTGACTTTTTTTTTAGCCTTTCCAATTATCATTTTTTGTTTTTTTCAACTTTCAAATTAATATTTCTTTTATTTGGATAATAATAAATATAATATTCTAGTATAAAATACAGCCAGGTTAACCTTTCCAAACGTTTATCGAGCCAAGTTTAGAAAGCTATTATTTGCTATTTTGGACAAAATAATGAATATTAAATTTCTAAATACATTTTTTGATAGTTGAAATATGAAACCTGTTAACACATACCATCATATAAACTTTACCAAAAAAAAATTAATGAAAATGATGTAACAGTTATAATTCCTATTAATGAAGATAAGCTTTTAAAAGATAATTTATACTAATTTGATAGAATAACAATAATTTGAAATTTTCAGCAAAAAATTGGTTAATTCTTAAAGTATTAAAATTAATTTAATTATTTAAGTCATTTTTTAATTTGTCTTTGTACTTTTATCAGTAAAAAATTTTGTGTAACCAAGTCCATTCAGAATTTTTTCTTCCTGTATTTGAAATATTATATGAATAGATTGTTGCTAAATTTAAAGAATGTGCAGGATAAGATTATGTAAATTTTCCGTTGTTGAAAGTTACTCAAAGTGCGTAATTAATTTTATACAAAATGTATATGAAGTTTGCGTTATTTCAGTATCAAATAATGTGTAATATTATAGATTTCAGTATATGTCATACTAAAATATTTATAATTAGTAAATTTCGAATAAATATTGTTCAATATTTACTTTAATTAAGATTAAAAATGTACTAAAAGTAACTGTCATTAAATAGATTGTAGATCATTTATTACTTTCATATTTTTAATCTTTATTTTTGACTTTACGTATTTTCCAAAGTATTTCATAATTTCATTGTTCTTAATATTTTTATGTATATAAATATCTCCTGTAGTTTAAATAAAATCATTATCCAAATTATCATGATCCAAAATTCCGACACTCTCTTAGAGTAAACCCTTGTTTTCCTTTTGTAATATGGGCTTATGTTATTATTTCGAGAAGAAAATTAATTGAAGTGAATTCAAGCGATTAGATTATACTTGAATAATATTTTCTCTGTATATTGAATAATCTAAGGGCAGGTTTACGTGGAAGAAATGTATCTTCATCAATGTAAATTAAATATTCAAATAATAAACTTATGTGTTTATACCAAAATGCTGTTGAATATCTTGCACAATAAATAGTCATGTTCGCAGAAAATATATATTGTAACAAAACTTTTTTACCTAAACAGAAAAAAAAGAATAATAAAATAATAGTATGAAACAATTTTAATAAGCAACATACCAAAGTCTTGAGAAAACAAGTAAAAAGGACTGAGAAGTAACGTTTATAATCCTGCGTGGCAAACGCAAAAATTCAATCACCCTCCGGTCTTTTCATTCTGCATTCCCAAACGATCCACAAAGTTCCAAGTATCTCGTAGTCTTCTCGCTCAAGAATCTTTACGCGTCTTTCTCCAGCATCCCTCTCTCCCTATATTCTTAGCTTCATCTCTTTTTCATCCTTTCGACAACGCGCTCGCCTATATAGCTCATATACAGTGAAGGATGATTTGTAAGTTACTTCGCCTTTTACACTCATCGTGAGTTCGGGCGCACAAGGTTAATCTGTTTTCTTTGCAACTTATCTCTTACAATAACGCCCCGTTCATAGCTTGCTCCACTTGCCGCGTCATCGATCAACTGTCAAGTCGCCTAAGAAGTAGACGAGAGTAAAAGACAGAAATAGAGAATAAGAATAAGAGAAAAAAAAAGAGAGAAGAATAAAGCAATGAGTGCACGGAAAAGAAATTATAGAAGTAATGCTTTTTAAGCTATATAAGAAAGTTTATTAAAAGTTAATTTTCTATTGAATTATGTCGCTTCGAAATTTCAAGAACACATTCGAAAATTAGTTTAATCTATAAACTTATTTAATTTGTTTTTGACTCAAGAATATTAAATGAATACTACAAAGTATAATTATATATTATTGTATTATTAAATAAGTAAATATTTTAAAAATGTTTTTAAACTTAAAAATCTTAAGTAGCTGAGGTATATAAAACCGTAACACGATGCAAATATTAATTGATGTTTGGTTTTATTATATAAATATATTTGAAATTTTTAAAAAATCAATTCAAATTAATTCAATTATCAATCATTAACAAAAAGTTATGATATCGGATTTATAATTATAGAATTAAATGATATTGATACTTATCATACAGATTTGTATTTTATTATGTGATTGATTTCGAATAAATAAATATATTGAATACAATTAATTTTCAAAATGATTCTACAGAGTCAAATGAAAAATTAATTGTTTGAAAATAAATTTCATAAATTCTAAATCAATCACATTGTAAAATACGAATCTGTATGATAATATGTATCGATATCATTTAATTCAATAATGGAATTTTTACAAGGAGGGAAATATTTTATTATATTTTACTATTTTGTATAGTAATTTTTTTGATTCTACAAGTTTGTCTCCCCATGACTTTACAATATAGTAAAATTTAATAAAACATTTCTCCCCGTTTATACATTTGATTATAATATGATCTTTAAATAATTTAATTTGTCGATATCATAAAGAGTTTTATTTTTAAAAAATAATTAAATTATAAGTCAAGAGATTAAGAAATTCTTCAATAGAAGTGAAGAAAATTATGGGATGGATGTACGAATGGAAATGCAAACAGAACTTAAACAAATTAACTATTCGATAATGCACAACATGAAGCATAGACGGAGTAACAAATGTAAATACAATCAGTAATTAGTTTTTTGATATTGACATAATTTGATTACATCATTTTATCATTTTGAAATCTAACACAACTCAGAAACTACTTATATGGTTTCTATACGTAAGTGCACATTTTCAATTTTTTTATTTTGTTCAAAGTGAATTCGAGAAAAAAAGAAAACAACATATGATGTGTAATGTGTTTGAAATGCAGAAAATGTAAAAAAGAATAAAACAATTGAGAATAAACAAGATACTTGATCAATATTTAAAATAATAAAATCAAAGATGTTTTGATTTTTCTGTAGTCTGTATCCGACAATTGAAAAACATTTGATGAGAATAATCTTTTTATTGGAAATCTTCACGAGAATTAAAAAAAATATTTTACATACGTGTATTTTGATATAAAAATATTATAAAAAAACCGAATAAACTGAATATTTTATGTTCAATTTTTTAGAAATATTTCTGTTAAAACTTTGAAATAATTAATTTTTAAATCTAAAAATTTCTTTGAAAACATTAGATAATTATGAATGAAACTCAATGAAGTCGCCAAGAAAAGAAAAATACCGGATATCAGAAAACAATGATACGACAGAACGACAATAAGACGAAGCGAAGTTATACCTATAGTAATATAATAGTTAATGTATCAACAGTAAATATTTTTGAAAATTAGAGAATAATTGCATAATGTACTATTTATTGGATTGGAACAGAATCGAAGTAAAACAATGAATATTTCCTATTTTGTTCAAAATAATACCTCCTAATAGTATACATTTTCTTGATGATGTAAATTATTTATGTAAATTTTATTATCAAAAAGTTGTATAAAAAATAATTAATTTGAATATTATTAGCAATTTTAATTATCAGTTAACACGTAAATTAAGATGTTTTTCATGATTATGTTATAAAAATCATTCTCAGAATTATCTGTAGAGAATACATGGCTAAAAGGGTTAATATCTTTTAAGAACCCTTGGAATTTAGACAACGCATATTATAATGCAGAAATAATTTTATTTGAAACTTGAAATATAATAATGACAGTACGAAACTATAAAGTCTTGAAAATAAAAACTTTCAGCGTGATTCATAATGTCCAAAATAAGAAAAAGAAACAGATGAGATCTAAAAAAAAAGAATAAAAAAGCTGTCTGACTATCCATAGGGTGTAACTACTTATTCGCAGTGCGAGGCATCGCGCAAATTGCTTATAACATTTTCTTACTCACTCTATTTTATCTTTCTCATTCTCTTACTCTCGGAGGTAGCTTAGCACGCAATATAGCCTAACCGCAATAGCATAACCATGATATATCTACACAATTTGTAGTAATTCCGTTAAAACAGAATAATGTGCTACCACGGGCAGACCCTGAGGCGTTTCCTTTCTTCCTTCCTTTTATGTTACTTCCACGGGCCGCTTTGTACATCCATCGTATGTTTGTTTCTCAAGAGACTTAATAGTGACGGGGAAAAAAAATAAATTAAAAAAGAAAAAGAGTTACACTATACAAAGAATAAGAAAAAAAAGACTATTATTCAAGATTCTTTTAATAGATTATCGGTGATTTGGATAAGAGTGTGGTTTGCGATCAGGCCAACATTCACGGGGGAAGCTTTAGTATGTAGCACATCGTGCCAAACCGAAGTGAGAATGAGGAACTTGAGGAATTTCATTGCTTTGGTCTGAACCATGTCTGGCTATCTTTGAAAGTCACGCAAAATTCGATATGGTCGGAAGTAACTGCGGTATTTCTTTCTCATTTTTTGATATAATTTACTCATGTTATTAATCAGTGTTTCGCGTTATTTAAGTTGAGAATTTGTGATGTTTCTGTTACTTTTACACAAAATTTTTAAGGTTGAATAAATTTTTTAAATATATACTTCATTATATACAGATTTGTAAGTAATGAGTTTAAAAAAATCAAAATTAATTTTTTTTTTTAAATTGTAATGTTTTGCATATAAAATATATTCAATCACATTTCAAATCAAGTAGAGTCAATATTTACTCACTGTTAGCACATAAATGAGTAATCAAAATTAACTACTAAAAATTAACGACCTAACAAATTCAAAATGAAGGAAGAATGACGTCAAGAGATAATGTGAGTAACAGTATGTAGGTAAGGCGGTGGTGTAAGGTTCTACACATCTATAATAGAGTAACCGTCTTAGAAAACAAATCTTAAGGCGTTAATGAAGTGACGTAATTACTGTTCAAACTTCTAAAACAAGTATGAAAAGAGTGTACATATCTACATTCGCATACACAGGAAACAGCTTTTCAAATTATACTTTTTGTGTGAATGTACGACAGAAGCAGATGTACTGGCAATGTTTTTCTACATCACAATTGCGTTCATTATTCTATTTTTATCGATATTTTAGATGTCTTTTATTCATACGTACGTATCTTGAACTACTCTCTTTAAAATTTATTTTATAAAAAATATTAAACCATTTGACGAATATTTTATTCGTTTTTATAATTTGTATGATTTGGGAGATGAAATTTAATCTTTTTCAAAGGAGCTACTACCTTTGTCAGCCAGATTATAAAATAAGTAATTTATTCTTAATAATAGCAATTATAAATGATTAAAAAAATCTATTATTAATCAGATGACACGTTGTTAGTTTAATAGAGAAAAACGATATGACAACAATTATTAATGCATTTCAAATTTATAATATCTTTGTTTTTCTACAGTTATGCAAATTTTTTAATTTAATTTATAATTTATTTCATTGAATTGTAAAGTGCTCTAAAAACGAAAATAAACAAAGCTCCTATAATACCAGCTCGGTTTAGTAATATTATTTGAAAAGAAAACAATAAGAATATTTATTTTTTAATTCATTATATCAATAAATTCATATACTTGAAAGAACTTAATACAATTTTATAGTTGAGATAATACATTGATATTATAATTAAAATTCAAACACATAATTTATAGTAGAAAAAAATTTTTTTAAGTAATTTCTGCATTTACTATGTTAGTTGAAAGCGATGATTAATAGAACATTTAAGATATGTTGAAAATAAGCACGGGTCACTATGAAAATAAATCAAATTTTGAAAAGTAGATCGTCCTCGCAGTCGGAAATCCAACAAGTGATTTTATTGCTAGTATGACTCTCAGTCAACGTTTCTTACTTTAAGCTCTCCCTCGCGAGCTAGTACACGAAGAAAGATTTTTTCTTTAAAACTCAGTGTACGTTTGCCTACGTATATGTATAAAAATTTACATCTAGAAATTCCGGGTAAGACCACTGTAATAGAATGAAGGGTTCATTCTTGGAAGTGCTTTTCTTTCACGCGAATTCTTCATTCACGTGAACGTTTCTTGGGCATGCGTGCACTTGATTTCTCAGTGCACATTTCGGCGATTCACCTTATATTCTTTTAGTTTACACTTCAATACTTGATGCCTCAATACGATGCACAGAAAATCAGAGTGCTCGACCGTGAAATCACGAGCCACTAACATATAGTAACAAGATGAATAATAGACTATATAAATAACATGAAGTTCTTCCTATTATAGTAAGCAAGCACTCTGCCGTAAGAGGTCGCTAAATTTTACACTTTGTTTTAAAGAAAAAATATTTTTCCGTGTAACGCGTCGACTTTTCTCGCACTATTACTAGAAACTCTTGTCTCACGTGCCAGTTGCGCGCGTGCCCGAGTGATATCGATGATTCCCTCCGGAATGTTGGAACATGCTGAGCTACTTCGCGAATATTCGTAAGTAAAAGAAAGAAAATAATAGAACACACGCAATAGATGACTTATAGGTCAGATTGTCGCCACGCGGAAAATTTTCAACCGATATTTACCTCTTTTACGCTTCTACAACAATTTCATTTTTTGAATAAAATTGTTAGAAAATTTGAGAAGGGTAAAACTTTTTATCTTTTATTTATTTTTTATATAAAATATTTGATATACAGTGAAATGCGAGTTTGAAAAGCAAAATATTTTGTAAGATTCTAAGCAATAGGAGAATCAGAAAGTTCAATAAAAATAAAAATTGGTACACTGAAAAAAATGAAATCTAGGTGTAAGCAGAAAAATCTATCTGATACTCAGCTCTTAGAGTAAAAAGAAATTGAGTTTACTTAAGATAATGTAATAAGGTATATGATTATATATACATATACTTACATTGCAGTTTCCCGAATCTCTTATATTTAATTAAAAATTTTTGAAATATCTCTGTGTTATGCTTTTTATTAGTTAAAGTAGAAGCATATAGTATAGAGATATTTTTATAACTTCTAGATTAGGAATCAAAAATTTGAAAAATTATAAGTCAGTATCTTATATCCCCTAGAAAATCCTCTATCTTCCATAAGAAATCTACTACAATTAGGAGGAATTCTATTCCACTGTAAAATCGAAATCAACATTAAATGCTTAAGTTGCGCCGGATTTGATTAAAATCAAGAAGAAATCTTTTAAAAGAAAGAATTATCGTCGAAAGATTCTTATTTATCAGAATTGCATTTTTCTAATAAATAGGAAAATAAAATGGGAAAATTGATAAAAAAGTATATTAAAAAAAATTAAATGTTTTTCAAAAATAGATATTTTTCCGTTCGAATTAATAAAAATATCATAATTAATGATAATAAATTTTTCAAATACAAATATAAGCAATGATTTTTGTTTCAGAATTTGGAAAGCATATACGTATGTGTTCCTGCAAACAATTTTATATGTATTGATTAATTATGTAGAAAGAAACTCATCTATGAAAACGAATTATCTGGCGGAAAAAATTATTTTATGTTTTATATGTAAATATATATATATATATATATATATATATTTTTATATTAGACTACTTTGGTCACATGTAGATCAGATGATTTCATTCTGCAAAGTGTCTTAAACAGCCTGATGAACGAATATTAGAAAAACCGTAAAAAGTGATTTCCATACATGTCAAGAGTAAAGATAACACTTAGAATCCGGTCGCGCACGTGAAAACTTTTGATCATCATGCTGAGAAAAACTTATTTTCAAAGTTACAACCAAATTAGCAGCAAATCACTTTCCATAAAATTGATTATCAAATCGTTTGTGAATGATCTCGAATTTATAAATGCTATTTAAATATTAAAGGATATTGGATAAAAAATTAAAAAACTGAATGTTGATGATTTTTTTAAGAATATAAAATCTGAAACTTGATTTATAAGAAAGTTTAGAATTTTATTTATTATCACTATAAAATATTATATGACTGGCTGGCATCAATAAAGGGTATTAGTCTGAATGAAATACATACAAGAATTAATTATTATAAAAATTGTTAAATTTTATTCCATAACTATTGTAACCCTTAAATCGTCTTTAAGGTGAGTTGGTCAAACTAAATTTTACTTACTAGGAGAGTGACTCTTGTTTGAGTCACAGATTTTGATGAAACAGTCAGATATGATTCAACTCACTTAACATGTTTTATAGAGTCTTATAGTCTAACACTTTAAAAATCCAAAGATATTGCATCAACTAGTTTTTTGAATTTCGTAATTTTCACCAAAATTTCTACTTTTTCATCGGTTAAATCCTGGATCTCATACTGATGCTACTGCTAATTAACCTGTTACCTACGTATGCAGTACGTATACGTCACATATCAATTTTTGTTCGATTTTTTATATGATCTAAGCAAAATATAACGTAATAGATATGCTAGCTTAATCAAAGTCGACTATTTCCGATCTTATTCTGTTGGCTCAAAAGATTTGATACATTAACAGCTGGCAAAATAAAAAAAAATAAAAAAGTACAAATTGCGGAAATCTTTTATTTGGAGGCCTAAACACATTTTCCAAGTAGTTTAAATAAATTTTCATTGTCTCGAATTTAACAGGTTGATCATATTGATGATGCTGCTTCTAATATCTTAAAAATAATCAACTTAATAATAAAATTTGATGCTTTTTTTTACAAACATAGATGTAAAGTCGTCGGTTCTAACAAAGAATAGCACATTTCATTTCTCACCGCTAAAAGTAGCACATTTGAAAACCTTCCGCGAAAACTAGCACATTTGGCTGTTTAATCATCGCAAGGTATCGCTAACATATACGATTGTTCAAGGTACAATGTTCAGATGTGCTACTTTTCGCGGAACAATTTGAATATGCTACTCTTCGCTGCGAAAGTGAATCATGTTAGTTTAAAACTGAAAATTGAAAAGTGTTACTCTTCGTTAGAGGCAATAAAGTGATAAACTAAATAAAAAGATTGTAAATAAAAATTATGAATTGCAGATAAATTTTTATACAAATGGCAAGCCACAGAAGTCCATAACAGTAAAAAAAAATTAATGAGTTACAGGAAACTGCATTGATGAAATATATAGATTTCTTTGATATATAGATTTCTAGATCATATAAAATTGACTACACCTCAATAAATCATTGGGTTCTAATGCGGCATTTAGCTATCTAGGATGAAAATATGTTCTCTCTATATGTTTTGTCATTCTTTTTTCTTTACAAATATTTTTAAAAGTCAACATTTTCTAATTTAAAAATGTCAAAAAACTAAAAATTTATCGAAATTTCAAATACTGTAACGATCATTTTTACAATTTTGTTTCCTTTTTGATGAAGAAATAAGCGATATAATAAATAAAGTGAAAATTGAAAATTTCGACATTACTTTAAAATTCTATTTGTAGTGCCAACAATCATTAGAGCTTTATGTTCTTTGTTCAAACAAAGGCAATTTTTTAAGCATCTCAGCTTGTTAAAAAGACAAAAGTCAAATTTGTTTCGCATAAGTTATTTATTATTATTCTTGTTTTCTATTCCTCTTAACTTTGGCAAATACATTTTTCAATAGCTCCTTGACTGCTTCATATTATTTTTCATTTATAATAAAAGAAACAATCTAAAGTCGCAAAAGCTTTTACGTATTCCCTAATTTTCTCAACACTAGTTTCTTAAGAGCGAGAGAAAGATAGAATAAAGTAAACATGTTGGAAGAAAGAAAAAAAACACAGCATAGAGAAATAATACTGTGCTACAGGGGGAAAAAGTAAGGAATTCTCGGTGGTACTTCGAAGAATGAACAAGTTAACTTTCAATGTGGAACAATTTAAGTTTTGAAACGTGCTTGGTATGCGTGTGTGCATGAAGACAGCAAAGACAACTCGAAAGTACCCCCCGATTTTCAAGGGACGTAGAAGAAGATGAAAATTGACCGCGGTTTGCCTTACGGCTTAGGTACTGGCTACTATAGCTGCCCTACCAAATTTACTCATGAATTAATTTTTCGCCTACACTAAATTAACTTTTAGTTTGTTAAACGTCTTGACCACAGATATTTTTTATTAAATTCTTTTTCTATGACTACTTATACATATTTATCCTTACTTATTCGTATGAAAAAATGACAATTTTTAAAAATGGACATATCTCCGCCAAAAATTGAGTAATTGAAATAGTTTAAAATGGAAAATGAGAGGCATGGGTTCCTCTTAAAAAAATTGAGTGATGTCATTTTACGTATGCGCTAAGTCAAGAGTGGAAAATTATTTTCCAATCTGAAAAACGCCATCTTTGCGTGATGCTAACAATTTTGGTTGGATCAAACGATTCTAATTGCAGGATCTGAAAATTTAGGTTATTCTAAACAATTTTTTTAGTTTATGATAAGATTTCTAAGCTTATCATACTGAAAAAATCAATATAAAGTTTAATAGAGAAATAACCTCCAGAAAATTTTATAAAATTCATATTCACGTTCTAGAAACTTTTTAAAATGTAAGTATATATTTTTTCTAATTTTTGACGAAATCGATTACATCAATTTGATTTTTGCAATGTGGCACTTCTTTATATTTTGTGATCTCTCATCAGTTCGAAGTCGCAGATATATAAGGCCAGAAAACTTGGAGTTGCATAGAAGCTCTTCCTTCTTCGAGGAGCTCATACTACGAGGTTTACCCTGTTTTTGGATTTTTCCTGTGACATGGAAATAATATTCGAGTTATCAATTCGTAATCTTTAACTATAATTATCAAAAATAATCTTAGTTAATTAAATACGAGAAAATTTAATTGCCCTCCTTAAGTTACTTTTGAAGTAAATCATTGATATAATTGAAACGGCCATTCACTTGCTGACAAATAGTCATTTATAAAGTATGACTGGTTATTCTCTAGGTTCGTGCAAGGTTTTTAAGAAATTTTTAAATAAAAAATATTTAATCAATAAATCAACACTTTCCAGTATTTTTTTTTAAGTGATAACTTCTTATGGAACGGTGTGTTGCTTAGGAATTTAGACAAAAATTTCAGCTCGTAAAACTTAAATTTTAAGCTCGTAAAACTTAAGTTTTAAGCTCGTAAAAATTAAATATGTAAACAAGAAAAAATAAGGCTTGAATATTAGTGTGGTCAAAAAAAATACATATAGAAAATGCATGAATGCAAGCGAGAGCTCATGTCTATTTTACTTATGTATATATATTTTTCTATTTTATTTATATATATGTGTATGTGTGTGTGTGTGCGTGAGAGTAGGCACATATTTAAAGTATATAAAAATAACACTCGAGAACTTTTGGAGTTTTTATATCGAACCTTTTTTTGCAATCATAGTTAACCAAAATTTTCAACTTATTTGCAATATAAAATAAAAGATTAATTATTAAATATTTGTATTTCTTACTTCAAGAGCTTCATCGCGAAGTTTCATTTGCAAAAATCGGTCAATTTTTACATAAATTATGTCAAATAATTATTTATTTCATTTCATGAAAAATCGTCCGATTTCTTTTATTCAAATTCGTTAAACTTCGTAGACAAGCTCTTACATTGGAATAAAAATTGCTAATAATGAAATTTTAATTATTGCAAATAAATAAGTTGAAAATATTTACTCGAGTTGAAAAAAGAAAAATTATTCAAATACACTCAGTGAGTACAGTACAGCTATTGTACTCGCCCGGTGGTGTCAAAGAATATCGGTAAGAAAAAGAGATATACATATACACATAATCACACGCATATATATATTATATCGTCGCCTCTAACGAAACACATTCCAATTTTCAGTTGAAAACTAGCACGATTCACTTTTGCGGCGAAGAGTAGCACAATTCGCACCCTTTCCCGCTAAGAGTAATTCAAATTGTCACACGAAAAATAGCACATCTCAACACTGTCCCTTGAGCAGTGTAGAAGATGTAGAAACAGAATACATGTTAGCGATACCTTGCGATGACTAAATAGCCAAATGTGCTGCTTTTCGTTAGAGCCGACTGCAATTTTTGCAAGATTCTTAGACAATATACAATGTAAAATTGTATTTCTCATTATTGCTACCATAAATCAATTGTTACTCTAATAGAATTTAATGATGAGAGTGAGAATGTAGATGAACCAAGTGTAAATATTCATAAATGTTGATTATTTTAATTAAATAATTTTTTGTAAATAACTACAAATTTATATTTAATATTGATTTCAATTTGTATATAAAAAATATAATTAAATAACTATTTATCAGAAATCTTCTTCGAGTCTTAATATTTTTTAAGATCACTATATTTATAATAATAATAACAGTACAATAAAAAAAAAATTTTACGCACAATAATTTCAACCTACAATAATTAAAGTTATCACTTCTGTCGACCAGTCCCACGACTGCCACATTTTTTTTTCTTGTGACAGATATTCTTTTACTAACGCTTCTTCTGCATATGCCAACTTATTTTTCGCTCTATCAGGTAATTTTTTCCTAAAAATCTGCAGAGTGTCTATTTATCTCCAGGTTCCAAATGTAATTATTACGAGGAATAATAAGGTAAGTTCATTTACAACATTTACGTAAATCCGCGCGCATTTCGTGAATATTGATCGAAATGAAACTCATGATATCTCATTTCAAAGTTTTCTCTTTTAGCTTTAAAATGAGACATTACACGTCTAAAAATATTGATTTAGTGAGCCACAACAATCATTTGTGTTTAAGGTGTCCGTCTTTGGTACAATTGTTTTAACTTAAATACACCCTATTTTGAAAAACTATTTGCACCAATATTAATAATTTTTCAAAGTACCTCAGATTAAAAAAAAACATCAAAATCGGTCCATTATTTACGGAGATACGGTTAATTTTTACGAATTTTATTGGAACGGGGTCCTTCGTTAACTTTCCTCACGCGCAAAGATAAACATCCCACCACGACTCCGACCTTGACGTTATTATTTATATGTTATTATTATTTTAGTTTTAATAATAAAGAGTCACATTTTTTTAAAAAATGTAAAAAAAAAAAATCTTATCTCGGCTCCTATTGGCCTTAGAGAGTTCTTTTTTTTTTTTTAAATCTTCGTTTCGAACACAACTATAAGAATATTGAAATAGCAAATTCGTAAAAGTTATTAATAAAGTCCCAGCTTCATTTATTTATAAAAAAAAACACCCTCTTTTTTAAAGCGTTATAAAAAATATTGCAATTCAATTTTCTCATTTGCTCTTAACAAAATATGAAAATTTGAACCTTCATGAAGAGTTTAAGCCCTTATGCAACTCAATATGTTCAGCCAAAAAAAAATTATAGCAATAAACATGATGCGTGCTGGGATAAATAATAGGGAATATCTCAGCAACAAATTAACCAATTTGCTTTTACAACCTCTCTTTCTATTCGTATTCATGAAGGCTTCCTTTTAAAAGTTTAAAAATATTTAAAAAATTATTTTTGCAACAAATAATTGATATCCAAGAAATGGCCATTTTTTATGGTTTTTTGTCTTTTTTGCAATAACTAATTGACGAAAATAATCGCGGCAGTACTCAAATTGTAGGTTTTTCTATTATCTAATACTTTTATTAGTTACTTTTTTGCTAAAATGCATAGGTTGCTTCAGAGAATTAAAAAAGCTGTTTTAGCCAACTTTGTAGCCTCCTGGAGCATTTTCTACTGTTTTTTTTTTTGTTACATTTTATGTAGGGTATGTTTTTTCATCGCCCTTAACAACTCTATATAGGTTTCATTAAGCCCCTAATTAATGTCTAAAATAGCCTTTTTTTGCTCTATTGATTGGACTATACTTTTACATGATCTTTTTTGTCTTCAACATTTTTCGTCGTAATTTTCCATTACCGCTGGTCGCAAAAAGTCTTTTTTTAATCATTTCAGCAATCTTTATCTTCCGATATCGCAATTTCTTTCGAAGAGGACTCAGGCATATTTTTTCAGAGACATAATCAGGATATTCGTAACCTATGCTTTTCTGGCAGACAGCTCCCGCTACAAGAAAGTTTAATGACTCTGATCCTGAATAATACTTTGATTTCGGACAAAATGATGCAATAGTGTTGTTAAAAGATTCGTGTCCTTACGTTAATGCAGCAGGAGCTAATTTTCTAACATTATCAATATAACGAGCCATTAAATCTTCCAAAGATATTCTTAGCTCTGAACTTTCTAATGACTTTTTGTTTGGTAATCGTTTATAAACGTAATTTTCTTTTTCTTCGTAAAAAGTACAATTTTGATGATCACCAAATGCATGAGGAACTATTGCCTTCAGCTGTGCTTGAAGAACATCTGGATCTCCTTTATTTTGTGCGATCGCATTACTCAATTTTGCAGAGAAATATTCTATTAGAGATTTCGGTACAGACGTTCCATATAGAGAATTAGAGAATGCTTTTACCGAATGTTTTTGTCAGAAACAAAGACAGAATGAGGTTTAAATAACAATCATTATTTCATTTTGGTTCATGAATACAAGCCTCAGAATTTTTCTCCCATAGGAATTTTGAAATTTAATTATTAAGAGCACGCCAATTTTAAATTAACAACAAAAATGTTAAAAAAGTTGAAAATAATCACTCAATGTTATGGTAATGATATTCTTTTCTTGTAAAAATAAAATATATTTTGTTATTATAACTAAATATTCCAATTAAGACCATTATATTTTAATTATAATATTGATTATCAACTTCACAGAACTTCTACTCCACTCCATATAAATATAGGGAAAAAATTTGACTGAATACAAGGATACGGAATCAGTGTTCTGTGACGTTCCGTAGCCTATTTTCCGCTCCATCTGATTTCACCCTTAGTTGTTAATAAGGCCCGAATTTATAGTCGTGTCTTAAGTATTGAGTATGAGTTGAAACTTGAGTATCGTTGCTTGAGTATGAGTTGAAACTTGAGTATCGTTGCTTGAGTATCAGCTGTTTCTTCAATTAACCTCTTCTTTATTACTAAATATGCTACATGAAAAGGTTAATTGAAGTAACAGCTGATACTCAAGTAAGGATGCTCAAATTTCAAGTCATACTCAATACTCAAGACACGACTATGAATTCGGACCTAGGCAATTTGAGAATTTTAAGGCGCGTTTGTAAAGTAAAAAAATCCTTATATTGCCTAGGCAATTTGAGGATTTTTTCATTTACACATTGTTTCCCATATAAAGAAAAACACGCAAAATCCTCAAAATTCGCGTAAAGTAACGATATATTAACTAATATAATTTTTTATCTATTACTTGTATCTTTTTCAGTGTAAAGCTCCTAACGAATCTATTTACATACGATATTTTAGGATGCTAAATTCTTTCCCGCGCCAAAGTATACTTTTACAAGTCTCTAAAATTGTCTGTGTGAATAGAAAAACGTGGGGAAAGATTAGCCATAAAAAATATGTCTCTACAATTGTCTGGGTGAATAGAAAAACGTGGGGAAAGATTAGCCATGAAAAATAAAGCAAAAAATAAATACCTCCAAAAAACCAAAATGAAGACGTGTAGAATAATTTTGAAAGATTTATTTCTTAAATTAGGAAAAAGAAAAAAAAAATATTCTTATAAAAATTGATCGTGTCGATACATCTATCTTCCTGTCATCTCAAAGTAAGTAATTAACATAATTTGATAATTAATACCACTGGATTAATAAATTAAGTTTTTGATTGAACATGAATGATGTCAAATGAAAGGATTGTATTTAATACAACAGAGAACTCTTTCGTTTTACGTTATTTGTATGCATTTGTTCAAAGTCCTAGTAAAAGTAAAAATGTCCATTCATTTCTTTTCATTATATTTCAGAAAAACAATGTGTTATTAGTAAAGAGATTGTATTTCTGTACCATAATTATAGTATCCCAGTGTCAAGGAATATTTCATTTGATTCAACAATGTGTTCAGAAAAAGAAACTAATCAAAATTCATTCGAACTATCCAATGATTTAAGTTACGATGATGGGTCCATGATGGAGTTTTTAGAAAAAACAACTACACAAGCCAAACCAAAAATAATCCAAGATAGAATTTTAACTGAAGATGAGAATAAAATTCTCAACACGATTGGTAAATTATCTTTTTCTTTTCTTGATTCTTGATTTTATCTAAAAAATAGTTTTTTTATGTAAACAAAAAGGAGATGAGTTATATGAATATGTTATTTAGATATAAATTTTTTAATTACAAAAACATTAAAATATAAATTTATCATCTTTTAGAAAAAAACATGTCCATGTGTTGAAATGTTTTTGAACATAAAATTCGTAAATGATACTTGAACTTTGATACTTAAATATTTTTATAGCACTGCGTGATTTAAATCCGCGCTTAAATCCCGCTGAGCCAAGAGTTAAACGATAAATTTTTACGCTGTTCAATAATGAATATGATGCTGAATTCACTTAAAACACGCACTTATAATAAGCGATATTTTGAGATCTGGATTATTTTTAAAAGTTTATTCATCGATAATAATAAAGTGTAGATTATTGCAACTCTTTTATATCTATATTTTTCAAAATAAATAACAATTATAAGCGTGTAAAATACGTGTAAAACCAAAGTTAATATCAGTGTAACATATGAAGCGAAGAGGTAGTCATTTCGACGCTCTAAGACTCAGTCGCGTCTGTGATTCCCCTAAACGCAACTGCTAATACAATACATAAGTTACCAATTGTCGCTCCTACGGCCCTAATACATATAGGAAAGGAAATTTAGATTTTTATTATTACAGAATTAATTTCAACAGTTTGATATAATGTTATTTCATGTTTTATATAATATTTTTAGTTTTTTTTCTATTTATTATTCGCGAAGTGCTTAAATTTTGTTTTTTTTTTCAGTTTTCGCTTTTTTTTACGATTTATTATTCGTAGAATGCCTAGTTTTGCTAGTATATAAAATTCGTTTTTTTAATGAATTATCATTCGTGGAGTGCATAGCCTTTGTTTATTATTGAATTTTGAGAGTATAGATGTAGTGCGGCGGATTTAAATCACTCAAGCTATAAAATAGTATACGATACTCGCGACTTAAATTCACTTATTATTACACGGCGTTTAGGACCCTCGCTGACGCTCGGGCCCTAACCTCGCCGTGTAATAATAGGTGATTTAAGTCGCCCGTATCGTAATATACTATTATAGCACTGCGTGATTTAAATCCGCGCTTAAATCCCGCTGAGCCGAGAGTTAAAAGATAAATTTTTACGCTGTTCAATAATGAATATGATGCTGAATTCACTTAAAACACGCACTTATAATAAGCGATATTTTGAGATCTGGATTATTTTTAAAAGTTTATTCATCGATAATAATAAAGTGTAGATTATTGCAACTCTTTTATATCGATATTTTTCAAAATAAATAACAATTATAAGCGTGTAAAATACGTATGAAACCAAAGTTAATATCAGTGTAACATATGGAGCGAAGAGGTAGTCATTTCGACGCTCTAAGACTCCGTCGCGTCTGTGATTCCCCTAAACGCAACTGCTAATACAATACATAAGTTACCAATTGTCGCTCCTACGGCGCTAATACATATATGAAAGGAAATTTAGATTTTTATTATTACAAAATTAATTTCAACAGTTTGACATAATGTTATTTTATGTTTTATATAATATTTTTATTTTTTTTTCTATTTATTATTCGCGAAGTGCTTAAATTTTTTTTTTTCAGTTTTCGCTTTTTTTTACGATTTATCATTGGTAGAATGCCTAGTTTTGCTAGTATATAGAATTCGTTTTTTTAATGAATTATCATTCGTGGAGTGCATAGCCTTTGTTTATTATTGAATTTTGAGAGTATAGATGTAGTGCGGCGGATTTAAATCACTCGAGCTATAAAATAGTATACGATACTCGCGACTTAAATTCACCTATTATTACACGGCGTTTAGGACCCTCGCTGACGCTCGGGCCCTAACCTCGCCGTGTAATAATAGGTGATTTAAGTCGCCCGTATCGTAATATACTATTTTTACTGTCACATGGATGAATTTATGGTTTTTTCATTAAATAAAAATAAAAATTAGTTTGTATTATTTTTTTAGAAAAAATTACTGATGAAATACTTACATAAATTATTGAGTTACTAATTAGAGTTACAGATTTTGATGTATATTCTCTGAAAATAAGGAATGCCCCTAGAAAATTGTAGGAAATAGGTTATTTTAATAGTATATTACGATACGGGCGACTTAAATCACCTATTATTACACGGCGAGGTTAGGGCCCGAGCGTCAGCGAGGGTCCTAAACGCCGTGTAATAATAGGTGAATTTAAGTCGCGAGTATCGTATACTATTTTATAGCTCGAGTGATTTAAATCCGCCGCACTACATCTATACTCTCAAAATTCAATAATAAACAAAGGCTATGCACTCCACGAATGATAATTCATTAAAAAAACGAATTCTATATACTAGCAAAACTAGGCATTCTACGAATGATAAATCGTAAAAAAAAGCGAAAACTGAAAAAAAAAATTTAAGCACTTCGCGAATAATAAATAGAAAAAAAAATAAAAATATTATATAAAACATAAAATAACATTATGTCAAACTGTTGAAATTAATTTTGTAATAATAAAAATCTAAATTTCCTTTCATATATGTATTAGCGCCGTAGGAGCGACAATTGGTAACTTATGTATTGTATTAGCAGTTGCGTTTAGGGGAATCACAGACGCGACGGAGTCTTAGAGCGTCGAAATGACTACCTCTTCGCTCCATATGTTACACTGATATTAACTTTGGTTTCATACGTATTTTACACGCTTATAATTGTTATTTATTTTGAAAAATATAGATATAAAAGAGTTGCAATAATCTACACTTTATTATTATCGATGAATAAACTTTTAAAAATAATCCAGATCTCAAAATATCGCTTATTATAAGTGCGTGTTTTAAGTGAATTCAGCATCATATTCATTATTGAACAGCGTAAAAATTTATCTTTTAACTCTCGGCTCAGCGGGATTTAAGCGCGGATTTAAATCACGCAGTGCTATAAAATAAATTTAAAATTATCTTGAACATAATTTAAGTTCCCATTGTTGGAGTCCATTATAAAATTCTATAAATGAATGAAAAATTGTAATTTCTTTTTCTTCAATTAAAATTTTATTTAAACTTTTTTTTAAAAGTAATATACACAAATTTGATAGTAAATTCTGGACAATTAAAATGTACAACAAACAGAGTTGTAGAGTCCAACACTGTTTCATTTTTAAGATACTTTATTTTCATCCCCAGTGAAAATTGTAAATATATATAAATATACGAAAAGTCCAAGTGTTGCATTTTGGACAAGACGATACACTTTGATACACTTTTATATACTTTCATACATTTTGATACACTTTCGTATGTTTTGGTGCACCTTCATACACTTTCATATGTTGTAATACGCCAAAAAATTTCCACTTGGGTGCAAATAAATTAATGTATCGATTACATTTCAAAATCTTGCACTGACAAAAAATCATTAATTTGATATATGAGGGATTGCGTGGAAGAAGGGCCTAACTTTAAAAGTACAGTTTTTAGTAATTAAAAAAAAATTGTTTAACTTGATATCAGCTTTATAAAATATTGTGATATTTTACAATGTTATAGTAAATACTTTAATACAAAAGGTCCAAGTGGTATTTTCGAGTTAAATATTATTATAAAAAAATTCTGAAGATTCAAAAATTCGAGTTAGGCCCTTTTTGCCAATTTTGTATGAATAATTAAGGCTTTGTGATAAATAGATCATAAGAAAATTATTTGATTATTTGAAATACATTTATTATTAACTTTTACTTACATAATACAAGATATAACAAAACATTCAGTTTTTGAATCTTCATTTTCATTCATGAAGGGGAAAACATTTTCATTGCACTAATTTTGCACAATGTTGATAAAAATTGCATTAAAGATTTTAAATCTGTAAGTTTTGCCTTTTTTATTCAACATTATCTTTTTTCAACATTGATTTTTTCAGGGAATTTGAAATAATGAAAATGTTGCATAATTCAAGTTAGGCCCTTCTTGTATGTTCTGTATCATTTAAACATACAGAGACACGTTTTTATTCTTTTATATTTTATAAACATATAAAAAATATCTCCTAGATACATTTTCAATCATAATTTCAGAAAGGGCCTAACTCGAGTTAGATCCTTATTCCACACGACCCCTCATATATTTCAGACAAAATTATAAATATTTACATTTAAAATATATATAATACGCTTTGAAAAATAAACATTCAATACAAAAGAACTGATTAAATTATCATTCGTTACCAGAATGTTTTTAATTTTTTTTTTACATTATATATATAATATCGAATAGTTATTTTTTTTCAAAACATATTCCCTAAATAAAAGCTAATATTGATCAAATTACTATTTTTAACTATTAAGGTATTATTAGTTATTACTTTTATGAAGTATTACTATTACTTTTTATGAAATTATAAATGTGGTTTTTACACATTGACTAAAGAGGAAACACAGCAATTTACTCTTTAGAAAAGGCAGCACAATCTTTTACTCTTTAGAAAAGGCAGCACAATCTTTTACTCTTTGTAAAGTAAAAATTATAGATAGATATCTTTATGGAGAGAGAGAAAGCATCATATTTACCTATATGGAAAAAATTTCTGAAAATAATTGTAAATAACTGTTAATAACTGTAAATAAATGTAAATAACTGTAAATAAGTGTTAAAAAATGTTGGAATTGAGACAAATATAATAGTTATTTACAATTATTTACTGCTATATGCACTTACTTACAGTTATTTACAATTATTATTAATGGTTTTTACAGTTTTTCACAGTTATTTACGACTATTTATAGTTTTTCACAGTTTTTTACACTTATTTACGATTATTAATAGTTATTTTTACAGTTTTTTACAGTTATTTGCCGCTATTTACATTTTCAGAAACTTTCACAAATTTATTCAGATTTTTTATATATATGCGAAAATTTTTAAAAATGTGAATAACTGTAAATAATTGTAAAAAACTATGAAAAATTGTAAATAATTGTGAATAATTATAAATAACTGTTAATAACTGCAAAAAACTGTAAATAATTGTAAATAACTATAAATAATTGTAAATAATTATTAATAACATCAAATTATTTAGTGATTCAAAAAATTTTTGAAAATGTAAATAACTGCAAATAATTATAAATAATTGTAAATAATTATAAAAAAACTGTTAATAACGGTAAATAATTGTAAATAATTGTAAATAACTGTTAATAACTGTTAATAACTGTAAATAAATGTAAATAACTGTAAATAAGTGTTAAAAAATGTTGGAATTGAGACAAATATAATAGTTATTTACAATTATTTACTGCTATATGCACTTACTTACAGTTATTTACAATTATTATTAATGGTTTTTACAGTTTTTCACAGTTATTTACGACTATTTATAGTTTTTCACAGTTTTTTACACTTATTTACGATTATTAATAGTTATTTTTACAGTTTTTACAGTTATTTGCCGCTATTTACATTTTCAGAAACTTTCACAAATTTATTCAGATTTTTTATATATATGCGAAAATTTTTAAAAATGTGAATAACTGTAAATAATTGTAAAAAACTATGAAAAATTGTAAATAATTGTGAATAATTATAAATAACTGTTAATAACTGCAAAAAACTGTAAATAATTGTAAATAACTATAAATAATTGTAAATAATTATTAATAACATCAAATTATTTAGTGATTCAAAAAATTTTTGAAAATGTAAATAACTGCAAATAATTATAAATAATTGTAAATAATTATAAAAAAACTGTTAATAACGGTAAATAATTGTAAATAATTGTAAATAACTGTTAATAACTGTTAATAACTGTAAATAAATGTAAATAACTGTAAATAAGTGTTAAAAAATGTTGGAATTGAGACAAATATAATAGTTATTTACAATTATTTACTGCTATATGCACTTACTTACAGTTATTTACAATTATTATTAATGGTTTTTACAGTTTTTCACAGTTATTTACGACTATTTATAGTTTTTCACAGTTTTTTACACTTATTTACGATTATTAATAGTTATTTTTACAGTTTTTTACAGTTATTTGCCGCTATTTACATTTTCAGAAACTTTCACAAATTTATTCAGATTTTTTATATATATGCGAAAATTTTTAAAAATGTGAATAACTGTAAATAATTGTAAAAAACTATGAAAAATTGTAAATAATTGTGAATAATTATAAATAACTGTTAATAACTGCAAAAAACTGTAAATAATTGTAAATAATTATTAATAACATCAAATTATTTAGTGATTCAAAAAATTTTTGAAAATGTAAATAACTGCAAATAATTATAAATAATTGTAAATAATTATAAAAAAACTGTTAATAACGGTAAATAATTGTAAATAATTGTAAATAACTGTTAATAACTGTTAATAACTGTAAATAAATGTAAATAACTGTAAATAAGTGTTAAAAAATGTCGGAATTGAGACAAATATAATAATTATTTACAATTATTTACTGCTATTTGCACTTACTTACAGTTATTTACAATTATTTACTGCTATTTGCACTTACTTACAGTCATTTACAATTATTAATGGTTTTTTACAGTCTTTCACAGTTATTTACGATTATTTATAGTTTTTTTACAGTTTTTTACAGTTATTTGCTGCTATTTACATTTTCAGAAACTTTCACAAATTTATTCAATTTTTTTATATATATGCGAAAATTTTTGAAAATGTGAATAACTGTAAATAATTGTGAATAATTATAAATAACTGTTAATAACTGTAAAAAACTGTAAATAATTGTAAATAACTATAGATAATTGTAAATAATTATTAATAACATCAAATTATTTAATGATTCAAAAAATTTTTGAAAATGTAAATAACTGCAAATAATTATAAATAATTGTAAATAATTATGAAAAACTGTTAATAACAATAAATAATTGTAAATAATTGTAAATAACTGTAAATAACTGTTAATAACTGTAAATAATAGTAATTAATAGTAATTAATAGTAAGTAATAGTAAATAACTGTAAATAACTATTATATTTGTCTCAATTCCAACATTCTTTAAGAGTTACTCACAATTATTTACTATTATTTACAGTTATTCACAGAAATTATTTCCATATGGGTAACTTTTAAAATCATTTAATTTTCATAAAGTGAAAAACTAATTTAATTTTAAACTTCATTTTTATTTCCAATTTTTTCTTGCTTTTTTCGTGTTATTGATTTTTTAAGATAATTAATGATAATAAATGTAATTTCATATCGGTAAATTACAGAAAAAAGTTATTTCATGATTTTCTGAAATAATCTTTTCAAATAAAAAAAATACTTATTTATATAGATATTTATTTATATAATAGTATAATGAGATAATATAATATTTTTAAATCGTAAATAATATATTGCAAAAATATAAATTATCTCACTAATTTTAATTACGACTAATATCAGTTAATCTATAATTTTAAACTTCATTTTAACTTATATTGGGGTAGATAAGCATGTATCATTTCGTGTTGAATATTTAGTAAATACCTCGGTGGTATTTTGCTACTGAGGATGGTATCAAAAAGGTCTTTTTACTACTGGTTCAAGCATCTATTTATTTTATAACTTTTTTGTTTTCTATAATCTTTAACTAAATACATATTTTTCTTTCATACAAATAAATAAAATATTCGTTTTGTCAATAAAACATACTTATTGTCAGTAATTTTAATCTTTTTGTGTGTTCTCGGTCGAGAAAGGTTAGCTATAAAAGATAGCTAAAAAACCTGGTGTGGCAGTCGTGGGAACTGCCGACAGAAGTTAATACTTCTTTTGGTTTAGTGACAGTCTTGCTTCTCATAGAATGAACAATTTTCCGTCACGCTTTACTTTAAAATAAATTTTATATTAAATAAATATGTAGTCTAGGAGCAATCGGGGTTTTTGTCGTCGATAAAAGTCCAGTCACTCATCCAAGTTTTTTAGACGTATTTTGGCCCGCTGATCACGAATTTCGAGGGTGTTTTTTAAACAAATGTGTTTTTAAAAAGTTATAAACAATTTAATTGTTTAAAAAGCTATAGAAACTATACAATATACCATAATGACTTTTTGAATCTATATAATTATAGCTTATTTCTATAGAAATCAGCTCAATTTTGTAAAATTCAAAAATTTTAATTAGAACCCGAGATATTGTCAATTTACAAGGAGAGTATTTAACCTCCGGGAAACGGATTTGGCTGAAACTGCAGGATATGATTTTTTGATGAAAAAAATGAACTCGTGTTTTTTCTTCTGTGCTAATAGGCCCTATAGACGGAGATATAGACATTTCTTCGAAAATTTAGAGAAAAGAAGCGTTTATAAGAACTTAAATAAGTAAACAACTAAAATTCTTACAGAAAATGTTAATAAATATGTAGTAATTTTTAATCAGGCACAACTTTCGAACTACAAAAGCTTTTTTGATGCAATAAGGCTTAAATTAAAGCTTTTAACTTGTTCTTTCTTTTATTCTATCTTTTATTCTATATACATTTTCCTGTAAAAGTTTTAGTTGTTTAGTTATTCAAGTTCTTATAAGCGCTTCAGATTTCTATATTTTTGGACAAATGTCTATATCTTCGTCTATTGGGCCTATTAGCACAAAAGAAAAAACATGCGATCATTTTTTTTCATCAAAAAATCAGATTCTGCAGTTTCAACCAAATCCGGTTCCCGGAGGTCGAATACTCCCCTTGTTAGTGATTTTAAGTTGCAAAATTACGCTTCCGCTCAGCATTTACTTTATAACTCCGGTTTTACTTTAAATTTTTTGACTTTATAAGTTTCATTTTAAAGCTTAAACATTTCTCTATAGATACGTATTTAATAATATTTACATAAAATATCGTTAATAAAAAGTTATAACGTTATAAATGTTAAAATTTAAGTCAAAAAAGTACTTTTTATTTATTTATAAGACATTTTGACTGCCTTTTTCTAAACATAATGTATTAAAAGTTACATAAAATTATTCCTTATTTCACAACGAATGATTTCATGGTAAAATTTAATTATCACTATTAGGTCAGGAAAAACAGCGGTTTTACTGAAAAGTCTGCAAGCGCATCACCGCTTGAGACGTAGAGTCGCGCAAGGCATATAAAAGAAAGGCGCCCAGTATGAGTTTTTACAAAAATCATTTTGATGAATTTATCAATTCTCAATTGATATTATTTGTTAAATATAACATTAATTATTAACATATTTAAGTATTGTAGGCCATCTTAAGACAGGTAACAAATGTATCAATTAAACTAAGTATCTCGTTTTCCGATAAAAAGTTTATAGTTGCGTACGTCTTATATTTATTTATATCTGTATATATTTTCAGTTTAAATCTTTTAAAAAAAATAATCGATTATTGTGATTTACACATTAACATATTGTAGAATAAACTAAATGTAGATAATATATGGAATCGAAATAAAAAATCTATCAAAAAATGATAAACGTAAAAATATTATATTTGTCAAATGACTGAATTTGCTAGTACACAAAAATGAAGCCACTGATTTTGACATCGAAATATTTTCGAGACATTTCTAAATAAATTTTACTCATATTCTCTAGATTAAATTCATAATTTAATCTAAAGGATTAATTTAGTTTATGCTACCATTCGTTAATCTGTGAATAAGTAAAATTTGTTTAGCAATGTTTCAAAAATATTTCAACGTCAAAATCAGTTGATGCTGGTCATTCATTTTTGTGTACTAGCAATTCAGTTTTTTTCTTTTAA
This sequence comes from Anastatus disparis, assembly GCA_017163975.1. Taxonomy (NCBI): domain Eukaryota; kingdom Metazoa; phylum Arthropoda; class Insecta; order Hymenoptera; family Eupelmidae; genus Anastatus; species Anastatus disparis. Next base: position 2,413,806 of record JAFFSR010000012.1, read on the forward strand.
ACATAAATAGAACTTTGAAAGACATATGAGACATTTAATAAATATAATATTCTTACGTTTATCATTTTTTGATGAAGAACAAAATTTTTTATTTTGATTCCATATATTATCTACATTTAGTTTGTTCTACAATACGTTAATGTGTAAATAAATAATCGATTATTTTTTCGAAAAAGATTCAAACTGAAAAAGATATACAGATATAAATAAATATAAGACGTACGCAACTATAAACTTTTTATCGGAAAACGAGATACTTAATTTAAATGATATACTTGTTACCTACCTTAAGATGGCCTACAATATTTAAATATGTGAATAATTAATGTTATATTTAACAAATAATATCAATTGAGAATTAATAGATTTATCTAAATGATTTTTGTAAGGACTCATACTGGGCGTCTTTCTTTTAAATGTCTTGAGCGACTCTACGTCTCAAGCGGTGATGCGCTCGTAGACTTTTCAGTAAAATCGCTGTTTTTCCTGACCTAATAGTACTAATTCAACTTTACCATAAAATTATTCGTTGTGAAATAAGGAATAATTTTATGTAACTTTTGATACATTATTTTTAGAAAAAGGTGGTCAAAATGTCTAATAAACAAATAAAAAGTACTTTTTTAACTTAAATTTTAAAATTAATAACGTTATAACTTTTTATTAACAATGTTTTATGTAAATATTATTAAATACATATCTATAGAGGAATGTTCAAACTTTAAAATAAGACTGATAAAGTCAAAAAATTTAAAGTAGAACCGGAGTTACAAAGTAAATGCTGAGCGGAAGCGTAATTTTGCAACTTAAAATCACTAAATTTGCAATATCTCGAGTTCTAATTAACATTTTTGAATTTTACAAAACTGAGCTTGAAAAAATTGAAATTAAATAAATTGCTTATAACTTTTTAAAAACACATTTGTTTAAGAAACACCCTCAAAATTCGTGATTAGCAGGCCAAAATGCATCTAGAAAGCTTGGGTGAGTGACTGGACTTCTTCTTCTTTTTCTTTAATTGGCCTGTCGATTTGTCACCACAGGCCATCATCAAGTTTTATTTTTTATTTTTTTTTAGTTGCCCAGAGGGACTTTTATCTATCTTGTATTGCCCAATGGGACTTTTATTAGTTTTTTTGTGTTTTACGGGTTTATGCCCGAGGAAAAACCGGAAAGTTATTTTTTCTAATTTTTCATAGGGAATCAAACCCCGATCCACTGGGACGCAAGGTCAGTTGATTTTTACAACTGCACTTTTTCATCCCTCAGCGATGGAGCTCGTAAGTGTGTTCTGTGAACAAAGCACATGAAGCAGAGGTGCTCGTTTGAAAAACAGCCGAGAGCGAGATTTGATCTCAGTCCCCCAAGAATATGAATCTAACGCTCCTACCGACTGTGCCACAGACCGGCTCAGTGACTGGACTTTCATCGGCTACGAAAATCTCGATTGCTCCTATAAACTAATGTTTCCCCTCTTTCATTCTTAACTCATTTGTGTATACTCTCTCTCTCTCTTTCTCTCTAACCTAAGCTTATACACAAGCCGCGCTGCTGAACATTCTCTTTCCTCATACATTGCTTGGTATAGTCTCCCCCTCCCCTCTCTTATTCTTAACTTACTTGTGTATGCGCGGACAGATAAAGTCACACGTACACAACACATATGAAAACGTAACGTGACGGCAACTCATAAGTTTATCCCCATCAAATGTTCGAGGCCCGCGAAAAGAAGTATTAACTTCAAAAAAGAAATATTTGTTCCAAACGTTTAAATTATTTGTAGCCCTGAAAAAGGCTGATTAAATCATTAGGGTTCCGAAGGTTAATCGCCTTCTTCTCCTTGGTGGCTCAACATCTTCATCTTCATCATCATCAAGAGTGATGATTTCAGCTAATATTTGTATCAATATATTGATATTGTATAATATCAATCACCTCTAATTCAACTGACGGTTGATGAATAGTTTCTAGCGATGCTGGACTTTCCGGGTCTGGCGACTTTGGAGAGTCTGGCAACGGCTCCGGATCGGGTGACTCTGGAGAGTCTGGTAAAGGCTCGGGCGACTCAGGCGACCACTTCAGCAGCGGCAAATCCATCTCCGATGATGATGATGATGACAATGATGATGGATTTGGCGGAATGAACGCCAAGTCCGGCATATCCAAATGAGAGAAAAATGGCAGCGCTTCGGTTTTCATCGTTACAATACGCATAACGCATAAAAAATGATTTCAATCGCTTCTTTTTTTTTTTTTTTTTTGTTTGAAGGGTTGAGGAGGGGAAATCTTCAAAAGACAACCCCGTAAGGGTAGTGTCGGATTTACCCGCAGGTGCCTACCGACTAAAACCGCCTTTCCGCAGGTTACCAACCAAAATGGTTATGAACCTTGAGAAGAAGAAAATTAAGAGACAACGGTGGCTCATACAGCGGGGGCTGTATAGCACTCGCGCAAATTGCGAAACACGAAAATAGTTTAAAGTCAGTTAGTGAAGAAGGGTTATGAAGATCGCCAGAGCATGGCCTTCTGAATCGATCGTTGAATTTACGATGGTAATTTACAAGAATTTTCATGCTAGGATTGCTGTGTTTAGAGATAGAGAGACGGAGATACGCAGCGTGTTTGTTCGCTGCTTCTGGAATTGAGTCGATACCGGTTTCTTTTAAGATTTGATTATTTCGAATAAACCAGGGGATCTGAAGAGAGAAGCGTAGGAGGCGCATGTAGGTGCCTTGGAGTTTAGCTATACGGTTAGGGTTTGCGGATCCCCAAATTGGGATCGCGTCAGTGCAAATACTGCAGATAACGGCATTAAAAGCGCGGGCTTTTGTTTTCTTTGTTAGTGATTTATTATTGAAGAAAGGCTTTAAAGGCAGCATAAGCATCTTGGCATTTGGCTCGGACTGAATCGATTTGTTTTTGCCATATGAGTTTACGATCGGAGGTAACACCCAGGTATTTGGCTGAAGAACTCCAGTCAACACGATGGTTGTAAACTAGGAGATTTGAAGGAGTACGATTTCGTCGAGAGAAGAATATGGCAACAGATTTGGATTCGTTGATTGCTGCTCTCCAAGTGTGGTACCATCTTACCACTTCTGGAGTGAATTTGTTTAGTACGGAGGAGCAATGAGTGATGACTTTTGAAGTATAAATGAGGGCTGAGTCGTCGGCATATTGAGCAACTAGAACTTTATTATCCTTGGGGTAGTCCTAAGAGAATATATTATAGAGAGAAGAAGAGATTTTCGAACCTTGGGGAACCCCTGCAGTTATGGGTCTGGGAGAAGAGAGAGACTTACCCACACGGACCCGAATGGTCCTGTCTGTGAGATAGGATTTGATGATGCCTATGAGGTAGTGTAGAAATTCTAGTTTAATGAGTTTGTAGATCAGACCTTCGTGCCAAACTCTGTCAAAGGCTTGTTTTACATCTAGCAAGAGCATGCTGATGTGTTTTCTCTTGTTGAGGTTGTCGGCTATGAACTCCGACACACGGAGAAGTTGGTGAACTGAGCCATGTTTCCTACGGAATCCATGTTGAAATTCGGGGACGATACTTCTTTCGTCGACGAATTGGTCAATACAACAGCGTATGACCTGTTCGGCAATTTTACTTAAGGAGGAGAGTAGACTGATGGGTCGATAGCTAGATGCAGAGCTTAAGGGCTTACCGGGTTTAGGAATTAGGATAACTATTGCTTCTTTCCAAGCTTAGGGAAAGTATCGTAATCTCAACATTGCATTGACAATGTTGGTAATAGCGACAATGTGTTTACAGGGAAGAATTTTGAGGACTCCGTTTCCAATGCCGTCAGAGCCTGGAGCTTTTCTATTTTTTAGGGAGCGAATGATTTTCGAGATTTCATGGGGAGAAGTGTGTTGGAATTCAGCGTCAGAAAATTGAAATTCATGCACAGTCTCAGTAACGTGCTCGTGGTAAAGAGAGGTTTCGTTCGAGCTGGGGAGTGGAGAGCATTGTTCTTCTAGAGAGTCCGCAAAGATTTCAGCTTTCTCTTCATCAAGAGAGTAGGAGATATTGTCTCTTTTTGAAGCAGGTAAATGGGTTTTGCGATTGCGGAGGGATTTGATAATTTTCCAATTACTTTTAGGGTTGGCCTCGGCTTCAGCTATATAGTTTTCGAAGGCAAGGTTATTTGTTTCTTTAAGAGCTGAGGTGATTTCTTTTTGGATAGCGTTTGAGCGAGTACGATGTATGGGGTTTCGATAAGTTTGCCAGAGTTTACGGATTCTATTTTTAGTTACGATTAGCTTTTTTGTAGAGCTGGGAAGGTTAGTTTTGCGGGGTTTGGGAGTAATAGATGAGCTGGCCTTTTCTATTGAGTTGGTTACCTCGTTTGTGAGATTCGGGATGGCTGCATCGATATCTTAGATGGAGTGTATCTGACTGCATTTGAAGTCGGATGTTTCGAGAATGTATTTTAGATGAAGGAAATCTATGCTTGTTTTGGTGGGAGGATTGAGGGTAGGATTTATTGGTATTTCGATATATACCGGATTGTGGTCTGAATTTAACTCTGCGCAAGTCCAAGGGTCCTTGTCGAGAAAGATATTTTTCGTGAGAAAAATATCTAAAATTTCTGCTTGATGTTGAGTAGTACCAGGGAAGTGTGTTGGGGAGGCAGGGGCCTCGATAGAGAAATTGTGACGAAGGTGTAAACTCCAGAGAGAGTTTCCTTTAGTGTTGTTTGAGAGACAATCCCAATGCTTGTTTTTGGCATTCAGGTCTCCAGCAACGACGGTGGGAGTATTTGAATCAAAAAGTAGGGGGATCTCGGACATATTATTGGTGTTTGGGGGAGAGTAAAGAGAGAAGATACGAAGGGACTTATTTGCGAATTCGGTTTGAATGCCAACCACTTCGCAAGTGATGGCCGTATTGATGCTGATAGGTTTGTGACAAATAGAATTTCTAACAAGAACAGCGACGCCCCCTCCTTGTGAGTTAGGGCGATCTTTTCTGTATATTGTAAAGTTGGGTATAAATAGGTTCTTATTAGGATTTAGGTGAGTCTCGGTTATGCAGGGAACATCGATGTGGTTAGACTCGAGAAGGGCCTCGAGCTCTGTAACTTTCGTTCTATTTTGCGACAGAATGCTGTTAGCATTCCAAGTAAGGATTTTGAGGGGTTCGTCTTTATTGACTGATGATTGGAAGCAAGGAGTCGAAGAAGTTACGAAAAAGCTGCTCGAGAAATTGAGCTTTTGGGTTTTGGTTTGGAACCACTTTGGGTAGATTCGATGCCGGGGCTGGCTGTGTTGGAGGTTGGGACTGAAGTTGTGGTTGAGATATATTTTGTGGACGAGAGGCAGGTTGGGAGTTAGCTATCTTGGCATAGCTAATGTTGGGGTTTCAGAGGAGGGGTTTTCTAATAGGCGTATTAGGGGTTGGTTGAGTTTTGGGGGGATTTTGTTGGAGTCTTATCGGAAATTTGGGACAGCCACCATAGGTGGCTCGATGCGGGCCTTGACAATTGGCACAGAGTGGAGTAGCGTTTGGCTGATCCTTGGTACGGCAGGAGGCAGTAGCATGATTTCGAGAGCAGAAGGCACATCGCCAGTCTGCGTGACAGTAGTTTGCTGTGTGGAAGTATCCAAGACATCGATGGCATATGGGGGTTGCGTTGGTTTTACGTTTGGATTCTACAGTTATGCTCAAACCCTGTAGGTTACTCAAGTTAATGATTGTTTTGGCTGATGGGGCGGATGGATCGAGATGAACTGCGACTAAAGGCCAGATTCTATCTCCTCTCTTCATTCTGTAAACGCTTTTAACTGGGGGAATTTTAGTAGTAAGCTCGTCTAGTATGTCTTTTTCTGGTATTGTTTCCGTGACTCCTCTGATGATAACGATGAGGTCTTTGTCTTCTTCCAATTGATTGGTGGTGTATTGAATTTTCTTTTTATCGAATCGGGCGGTAAGTGTACGAAAATCGTTTACTGTTTTAGGATAAATCATGACTGATTTGGAAGTGTTCTTTGCTTTGCGGATTTCGATGTCGGAAGAATTGATTTTGGCGTTGATTTGTGGCCAAAGTTCTTTTTTAAGGATGCAGATAGGAGGGGGACTACGTTTTGAATTAGAGTTTTCCTCTTCTTCTTCTGAAGAAGAAGAGTCAGAAGACTCTGAAGGGGTAGCATCGCGTCGGCGTTTGTTTGGGTGGTTTATTTGAGAGTTGTAAGAAGGGGACTGTATTTGTGTGTTGGTTGCAGTTTTAACTGCAGGATTTTTTAAAGTATTATTGTTATTTTGTGTACTTACGTGAGAGGTTTCAGCGGATGTGAGGTTAGTTGTTTCCTTGTTAGGGAACGATGATGTTTCCATTTCATCAGAGTGATTTGGGCAGAGCCTTTGCAAGGCTGCTTCTAAAGTGGTTAAGGTGTGTCGGCACTGGTCGATGGCTTGCACCAGTTGCTCCATTGAGAGAGTATTTGGATCAGAGAGTAGCTCAAGATTCATGTTGTATCAGAGAAAGTTTATTTTAATGCTAGTATAGTTCCGTACGGTAGCCCTTAGAAGGGCTGTTACACTCAGTAGCTTATGTGTATACAGGTCTGCACTGCACGAAGGTGCAGTTCGAACTGTGTAAAATAACAGAGACTAAACGCTCTATTTTATACACACAGCGCGAGACAAGTCACGAAGAGTGGGGATGTTACGAAATCAACGTAATACAAGTTGCTAAGAGGGGGTGAAACATAGCGACGCGCCATTGGTGCGGAGCAGCTTGGTCGCGCGATATGATTGGTGCGCCACAGCTGTGTGAAAAACTATAAGTAGACGGTTTCTTTTTTCACTGCTTTATTAAGGCATTATGGACGCTAGCCAGCAACAGCTTCGCAAGAAGAAGAAGAATCGGCGCAGCACGAAGGAAGTCAAGAGGTATAATGCCATCCGGAGAGCTGTTGCCGAACTGAAGGTTCAACGTTCAGTTACTGGTTTACCATCTCCTCCTGTTGAGGTCTCTCAAGCTGATATCCAGAAACCTAAACTGGATATCAACTTGAGAGATCCAAGAGCGCAGGCAGAAATGGATCGAGCTGTCGAAGAGTTGCTTGAGGAAACAAAATAATTTTAAAAAATCGGCCCTTTTCAGGGCCACCAATTTTTTAAACGTTGGAACGATTTATTCGTTTTCTAAAATTTTAAAGTAATCTTTGAGAGTATATATACATATATATAATTATTGTTGTATAAAATATTAAATAAAAAATACTTTAGAAACATGGTTTGAGCTTCTTAAAGATATTTGTAAGCTTCAAAACTCATTATCTGAAAAAAATTCTAGAGTCGTTGACATTTTAAAGATTATTCCATATCTTTTGATCTAAAAGCCTTATAGCTTTGAAATTCTTACTCAAAGTTAGTTTCAACTAGTATATTAATGGAAAATATTTGTTGTAACCATAGCTAGAATACTTTAAAATTTTAGAAAAAAAAGTTGCCACTGAAAAGAGTTTTTAGAAAAATAAAAGTTAATTCATATTTGGTCATTTGTTCTAATGATTAATTTGATATTTAAATTAAATGAAATGAAAATATACTTTGAAAAACATGATTTAAGCTTATTAAAGTTATTTATAAGCTTCAAAACTCATTATTCGAAAAAATGACCTTTGTCGACAAAATTTTAAAGTTTATTCCATATCTTTTGATCTAAAAGCCTTATAGCTTTGAAATTCTTACTCAAAGTTAGTTTCAACTAGTAGATTAATGGAAAATATTTGTTGTAACCATAGCTAGAATACTTTAAAATTTTAGAAAAAAAAGTTCTCACAAAATTAGCTTTTTGAGGAAAAAAATAGCTATGTTGAGAACAAAAAGAAATGATTGTTCATACGTTTGAAATAATTGGTGGCCCTGAAAAGGGCCGATTAAAATCATTTGTGTGTTCAAAAAGTTAGCCGTCTTCTGCTCCTTGGCGGCTCAACATCTTCATCTTCATCACTATCATCAAGATTGATGATTTCAACTAATGTTTTCACATCAGCAACAGGCAGTTGAACTACAGGTGATTGAGTAATATCAATCACCTCTAATTCAACTGCCGGTTGTTGAATAGGCGAAGCTGGACTTTCCGGGTCTGGCTACTCTGGAGAGTCTGGCAGTGGCTCCGGATCGGGTGACTCTGGAGAGTCTGGCAAAGACTCTTCTTCCAGCGGCTCGGGCGACTCAGGCGACCACTCCAGCAGCGGCAGATCCATCTCCGATGATGATGATGATGATGATGGACTTGGCGGAATAAACGCCAAGTCCGGCACGTCCAAATGAACAAAAAGCGGCAGCGCTTCGTTCTTCATGGTTAAAATACGCATAACGCATGAAAAATGATTTCGATCGCGACAGTGTGCCTCTTTTTATACGAGCGTGCGAAGCGACGCCGCACCAATCAAACGAAGCAACGTTGGACCAATCAGCGTCGAGTACGAATGAAGCAGTGGGGGATAGAGACGCGACATAGACTACAGTGCGCGCAACAGTTGAGGCCTCAGTAGCAGCCAGTATCTTGCAGAGACATGTCGTACCACGAGAGTCAAACAGCCCATGCAGTATTGTAAAAATGAAATCTAATTCATTTTTACTTTTTTTGGATTGACACGAGGTTGAAGAGCAAGACTATAAAGGAAATAAGATGACATCGGTAGACAACTGGAATGGTGTTACAATCAAGGAAAAGAAGAAGAAGAAGAAGAGATTGAAAGTCAAATCGGCCCTTTTAAGAGCCAACAAACTATTTATCAATATTTTTCATAAGAGAAATAATCTGATATCTCTTAACGAGGTGATCATTATTTCTCTTCAATTATTTTTTTCTTTATTATAAAGAAACAATCTGATCTCTCGCTATGAGGTGATCGTTGTTTCTTTTCGATTCATATTTTTTTATAAGAGAAATAATCTGATCTCTCTCAACGAGGTGATCATTATTTCTATTCAATTAATATTTTCTTTATTATAAAGAAACAATCTGATCTCTCGCTATGAGGTGATCGTTGTTTCTTTTCGATTCATATTTTTTATAAGAGAAATAATCTGATCTCTCTCAACGAGGTGATCATTATTTCTTTTCAATTAATATTTTCTTTATTATAAAGAAACAATCTGATCTCTCGCTATGAGGTGATCGTTGCTTCTTTTAATTTAATAAGTTTCTTTGAAAGACTTTGATTTATTTATTTAGTCTTGGGGTAAAACCCCTGTCTGGCACAATAAAGAAAAATACTACAATGAATAATAATAATATTTAAAATTAATATTTAAAATTAAATTTAAAAAAAACGAAAAAGCAAAAATAATGGTAAGAAAAGTGTAGAATAACAAGTGAGTGTAGTATGTTCATATACGGTTCAACTAGGCTTCATAAGTGCAATTACAATTATTAAATGCTAAAAATTCTTAAATTCTAAGTGTTTAAGTGTTTACAGGTAATTAATATAAGTTTTAAGTTTTAATTCATGTTAAAATTAAAAATTACAGAGGTGTATTAGGACGAAAAAATGTGTATAGCTAGTTAATCAGAAGGCGCTACGCCATTAATAGTAACCTGCGAGAGAGAGAGAGAGAGAGAGAGAGACAGAGAGAGAGGGACAACTAAATCTCTGTGAATAAGAATTGTCTTATTAAATAGGTTATGTATTTGCATAATAGCCAAATCTCCGTTCGCGGGTGATTGCTAACTATATGCAATATAATTCGAGTAGAAATCGATGCTTATATCAGGAGAAAACAGTAAGATCCATGAGGTGATTGCTATTTATTTTTCATTGATATTTTTTTTAAAGAGAAATAATCTGATCTCTCTCTCAACGAGGTGATCATTATTTCTTTTCAATTAATATTTTCTATTATAGAGAAACAATCAGATCTCTCTCCATGAGGTGATCGTTGTTTCTTATTCTATTTAATATGTTTTTTCTAGAAAGATATAAAAAGACAACTAAATCCATACCTATAGGTTATATATATATATATATATATATATATATATATATATATATATATATATTGTAACGTTTGGCTTTTCTGGTCGGTTGCCGTAGACAACTCGTTGACGTCGGCGGCATCAGACTTTTACTTTTACCTGAGGGTTGATGCTGGAAGATGGTCGGTCAGAGGTTTTAATGAGCCAAAGTTCAAAACTTATAAACTAAATTAAAATTACTGAATTTAATAATAAAAATAAAAATAAGTTTAAGAATGAAAAGTTAACTGTAATCAAAGGAAAAAGAAATTTACTATTGCGTTTAAATAATAATTAAATTGATGAAATAACAAATCTTAAAACTAAAGCGGTAAATGACGGGGCAGATTTACAGGACAGGTTTAGCGGAACTGGTAAATGAGTATGAGTCGTGCATTTTATATTTTTCACAATAAATATTCTTTGCATTTATTGAGTTAACTTAAAACTAATACAAGGTTAAATAATCTAATGATAATCTCGAAAAATCGGCCGGAAACGGCGGCACGCAAAATCATGAATAATCAAATAATACTAAGATCAAATTGTATCTTTAGGCGGTTGGTATTATTTCTACCGGTAATGCGGTTTAACAAAATTATACTTAATAATAAATTCCGAACGGTATCGGTTACAAACTAATAGTAAAAGAAAGGTAGACTATTTACAGGCTTCGGTATTATCGACGGCGGTTATGGTCGGAATCTACTTTACCGGCGGCAGATAATACGAGCAGCGTCTCAATGTCACCCGGTATAGACTGGAAGCAGGTCAGTGTCGCAGGAAGACACGATAATGCTATCTCCAAGCCTCACGGTAGACAAGGAGAAGATGAGCTGGTCGTGGAAACTCCATCGACTGGCGGAGGAACTACCTCGACCGAAAAGGTGGAGGTAAGAGATAGGAAACTATGCATAGGAAACCCCCTTATACATAGTTACTGGGAATAGATGGAAAACTTAGTCAAGCTAAGCCCAGGTAAGAACGGTCTGCAATGTGTATAGGAATCCCCCTTATACACATTGAAACACGTAGGAGAGCTCTCACTATGTAAAGCATAACTTCTCTACATAGAGAGAGGGGAGAGAGTCCGTTTTAGCCGTTTTTTTTTTTTTTTTTTTTTTTTTTTTTGTTTGAAGGGTCGAGGAGGGGAAATCTTCAAAAGACACCCCCGTAGGGGTAGTGTCGGATTCACCCGCAGGTGCCTACCGACTAAAACCGCCTCCCCGTAGGTTACCAACCAAAATGGTTATGAACCTTAAGAAGAAGAAAATTGAGAGACAACGGTGGCTCATACAGTGGGGACTTTATGGCACTCGCGCAAATTGCGAAACACGAAAATAGACTGTTTAAAGTCAGTTAGTGAAGAAGGGTTATGGAGACCGAATCAGAGAGCATGGCCTTCTGAATCGATCGTTGGATTTACGACGGTAATTTACAAGAAATTTTATGCTAGGATTGCTGTGTTTAGAGATAGAGAGACGGAGATTCACAGCGTGTTTGTTCGCTGCTTCTGGAATTGAGTCGATACCAGTTTCTTTTAAGATTTGATTATTTCGAATAAACCAGGGGATCTGAAGAGAGGAGCGTAGGAGGCGCATGTAGGTGCCTTGGAGTTTAGCTATACGGTTAGGGTTTGCTGATCCCCAAATTGGGATCGCGTAAGTGCAAATACTGCGGATAATGGCATTAAAAGCGCGGGCTTTTGTTTTCTTAGTTAGTGATTTATTATTGAAGAAAGGCTTTAAGGCAGCATAAGCACCTTGGCATTTGGCTCGGACTGAATCGATTTGTTTTTGCCATGTGAGTTTACGATCGAAGGTAACACCCAGGGATTTGGCTGAAGAACTCCAGTCAACACGATGGTTGTTAACTAGGAGATTTGAAGGAGTACGATTTCGTCGAAAGAAGAATATGGCAACAGATTTGGATTCGTTGATTGCTGCTCTCCAAGTGTGGTACCATCTTACCACTTCTGGGGTGAATTTGTTTAGTACGGAGGAGCAATGAGTGATAACTTTTGATGTATAAATGAGGGCTGAGTCGTCGGCATATTGAGCGACTAGAACTTTATTGTCCTTGGGGTAGTCGTAAGAGAATATATTAAAGAGAGGAGGAGATATTTTCGAACCTTGGGGAACCCCTGCAGTTATGGGTCTGGGAGAAGAGAGAGACTTACCCACACGGACCCGAATGGTCCTGTCTGTGAGATAGGATTTGATGATGCCTATGAGGTAGTGTGGAAATTCTAGTTTAATGAGTTTGTAGATCAGACCTTCGTGCCAGACTCTGTCGAAGGCTTGTTTTACATCTAGCAAAAGCATGCTGGTATGTTTTCTCTTGTTGAGGTTATCGGCTATGAACTCCGACACACGGAGGAGTTGGTGAACTGAACCGTGTTTCCTACGGAATCCATGTTGAAATTCGGGGACGATACTTCTTTCGTCGACGAATTGGTCAATACGACAGCGTATGACCTGTTCAGCAATTTTACTTAAGGAGGAGAGTAGACTGATGAGTCGATAGCTAGATGCAGAGCTTAAGGGCTTACCGGGTTTAGGAATTAGGATAACTATTGCTTCTTTCCAAGCTTTGGGAAAGTATCGTAATCTCAACATTGCATTGACAATGTTGGTAATAGCGACAATGTGTTTACGGGGAAGAATTTTGAGGACTCCGTTTCCAATGCCGTCAGAGCCTGGAGCTTTTCTATTTTTTAGGGAGCGAATGATTTTTGAGATTTCGTGGGGAGAAGTGTGTTGGAATTCGGCGTCAGAAAATTGAAATTCATGCACAGTCTCAGTAACGTGCTCGTGGAAAAGAGAGGTTTCGTTCGAACTGGGGAGTGGAAAGCATTGTTCTTCTAGAGAGTCCGCGAAGATTTCAGCTTTCTCTTCATCAAGAGAGTAGGAGATATTGTCTCTTTTTAAAGCAGGTAAATGGGTTTTGCGATTGCGGAGGGATTTGATAATTTTCCAATTACTTTTAGGGTTGGCCTCGGCTTCAGCTATATAGTTTTCGAAGGCAAGGTCATTTGTTTCTTTAAGAGCTGAGGTGAGTTCTTTTTGGATAGCGTTTAAGCGAGTACGATGTATGGGGTTTCGATAAGTTTGCCAGAGTTTACGGATTCTATTTTTAGTTGCGATTAGCTTTTTTGTAGAGCTGGGAAGGTTAGTTTTGCGGGGTTTGGGAGTAATGGATGAGCTGGCCTTTTCTATTGAGTTGGTTACCTCGTTTGTGAGATTCAGGATGGCTGCATCGATATCTTCGATGGAGTGTATCTGACTGCATTTGAAGTCGGATGTTTCGAGAATGTATTTTAGATGAAGGAAATCTATGCTTGTTTTGGTGGGGGGATTGAGGGTAGGATTTATTGGTATTTCGATACATACCGGATTGTGGTCTGAATTTAACTCTGCGCAAGTCCAAGGGTCCTTGTCGAGAGAGATATTTTTCGTGAGAAAAATATCTAAAATTTCTGGTTGATGATGAGTAGTACCAGGGAAGTGTGTTGGGGAGGCAGGGGCCTCGATAGAGAAATTGTGGTGAAGGTGTAAACTCCAGAGAGAGTTTCCTTTAGTGTTGTTTGAGAGACAACCCCAATGCTTGTTTTTGGCATTCAGGTCTCCAGCAACGACGGTGGGAGTATTTGAATCAAAAAGTAGGGGGATCTCGGACATATTATTGGTGTTTGGGGGAGAGTAAAGAGAGAAGATACGAAGGGACTTATTTGCGAATTCGGTTTGAATGCCAACCACTTCGCAAGTGATGGCCGTATTGATGCTGATAGGTTTGTGACAAATAGAATTTCTAACAAGAACAGCGACGCCCCCTCCTTGTGAGTTAGGGCGATCTTTTCTGTATATTGTAAAGTTGGGTATAAATAGGTTCTTATTAGGATTTAGGTGAGTCTCGGTTATGCAGGCAACATCGATGTGGTTAGACTCGAGAAGGGCCTCGAGCTCTGTAACTTTTGTTCTATTTTGCGACAGAATGCTGTTAGCATTCCAAGTAAGGATTTTGAGGGGTTCGTCTTTATTGACTGATGATTGAAAGCAAGGAGTCGAAGAAGTTACGAAAAAGCTGCTCGAGAAGTTGAGCTTTTGGGTTTGGGCTTGGAACCACCTTGGGCAGATTCGACGCCAGGGCTGGCTGTGTTGGAGGTTGGGACCGAAGTTGTGGCTGAGATACATTTTGTGGACGAGAGGCAGGCTGGGAGCTGGCCATCTTGGCATAGCTAACGTTGGGGTTTCGGAGGAGGGGTTTTCTAATAGGCGTATTAGGGGTTGGTTGAATTCTGGGGGGATTTTGTTGGGGTCTTATCGGAACTTTGGGACAGCCACCATAGGTGGCTCGATGCGGGCCTTGACAATTGGCACAGAGTGGAGTAGCGTTTGGTTGATCCTTGGTACGGCAGGAGGCAGTAGCATGATTTCGAGAGCAGAAGGCACATCGCCAGTCTGCGTGACAGTAGTTTGCTGTGTGGAAGTATCCAAGACATCGGCGGCATATGGGGGTTGCGTTTGTTTTACGTTTGGATTCTACAGTTATGCTAAAACCCTGTAGGTTACTCAAGTTAAAGATTGTTTTGGCTGATGGGGCGGATGGATCGAGATGAACTGCGACTAAAGGCCAGATTCTATCTCCTCTCTTCATTCTGTAAACGCTTTTAACTGGGGGAATTTTAGTAGTAAGCTCGTCTAGTATGTCTTTTTCTGGTATTGTTTCCGTGACTCCTCTGATGATAACGATGAGGTTTTTGTCTTCTTCCAATTGATTGGTGGTGTATTGAATTTTCTTTTTATCGAATCGGGCGGTAAGTGTACGAAAATCGTTTACTGTTTTAGGATAAATCATGACTGATTTGGAAGTGTTCTTTGCTTTGCGGATTTCGATGTCGGAAGAATTGATTTTGGCGTTGATTTGTGGCCAAAGTTCTTTGTTAAGGATGCAGATAGGAGGGGGACTACGTTTTGAATTAGAGTTTTCCTCTTCTTCTTCTTCTGAAGAAGAGTCAGAAGACTCTGAGGGGGTAGCATCGCGTCGGCGTTTGTTTAGGTGGTTTATTTGAGAGTTGTGAGAAGGGGACTGTATTTGTGTGTTGGTTGCAGTTTTAACTGCAGGATTTTTCAAAGTATTATTGTTATTTTGTATACTTACGTGAGAGGTTTCAGCGGATGTAGGGTTAGCTGTTTCCTTGTTAGGGAACGATGATGTTTCCATTTTATCAGAGTGATTTGGGCAGAGCCTTTGCAAGGCTGCTTCTAAAGTGGTTAAGGTGTGTCGGCACTGGTCGATGACTTGCACCAGTTGCTCCATTGAGAGAGTATTTGGATCAGAGAGTAGCTCAAGATTCATGTTGTATCAGAGAAAGTTTATTTTAATGCTAGTATAGTTCCGTACGGTAGCCCTTAGAAGGGCTGTTACACTCAGTAGATTATGTGTATACAGGTTTGCACTGCACGAAGGTGCAGTTCGAACTGATGCCGTTTTAGCCGGCCGTCTTGCTGACTTATATGCTCTGGAGCGCGCAATTCCCATTGCGGGAGTAGCGCCTCGTAGCGGTTGAGTGCGGAACCCGGTTTAAGCGCGATGCTTGAAATAGCATCGTCGCACACCCCTCCTACTTAGGAGAGCGGAGCATGCGCAGTGATTAGCGGATCCTATTCCAAGTAAATTTAATCAAGAAGTAATTATAATATAGATACAAAAGACTGGAGAAAAAGAATGATTAAATTTACTTCTACAATAATATAATTAACTTAATAATAGTCGCAGGAAGCGGTTAAAAAAATAAACTAGTAATAAAATAAAGCAAGGTAGCTTGGTTCGCAAAAAAAAACGTTCAAGTTACGGAAAAAAAATTACTTAGGTGCAAAGAAAAACTTATTGTTTTACGTTAAAAAAAGAAAATCTAATTAAACGCGGGTAAAACGATGATAATACTCTTACGTAGGGTGCTGGTTTTTCTGCTGCAGATGTAGATGTTGTCGTTGGCAGCCAACGGTTGATGTTGTTCTTTGAGTGGCTGGTCAGGATGTTATTGTAGCATCAAATTATTGTGGCCAACATGCTTAGACCAGTGTCATCCACTTTGCAATATCCGGAGATAAAGGAAAATATGTAGCCCAGGTAGGCCGTGCGTTGCCGCGCAACAATAAAACAACTGAAGAGAAAATTGTTAAATGGAACTTCGCAGGCAAAATTTTAGGTCCTGAGTCCCTTCTTTCCTAAGGTGAACTTAGCGGTACAATGGCGGTTGCTTTTTTATGTACTTGGTAAATCGAGCGGTATCTCGACCTTGGTTTTTATCAGCTGGACCCAAAATAACGTGAGAGAGTATCATCGGAGCTGGTCAGCACTTCATCAATAGCTGAAACAGAATAAAAAAACAAAACAAGAAAAATAAACGCGACTCATTTACCAGTTTTACAATGATCGGTGTGTTCGAGCGCCAGCAACTTTAGTTGCGAAATTTTGACGGAGCGGTTATTAGGTCGTGTTAAGAAAAATCTTACGGTGGTAAGAAAAAAAATTCTTCTGGTTTACGGTCACCGGTCGCTGGTTTTCAGAGTATTAGGTTACTCTTGGGTTTTCGGCCGGTTCGGTGCGGGCTACAGTTGGCTTCAACTTGGTAAAATACCTGTTGCGGATAGCTGACTGTACAGGTGCTTCAACGCAGTACAAAGATATACGCGTTGCGGATAGTGAGCGGTAAAAAAGATTTTTCCATTCGGTTTGATGAAACAGGCGTTATGTAACGTTTTGTTATGATGATGAAAAAAAAGAATATATCGGTTTTCGCGGGGCTAATATTTTTCAGTCGGAAAAAAAAACATGTAACGTTTGGTTAAAATGGCGTCAGGCGAATGATCACGGTTTTCGCAAGAGAAAAAAAAATATGCTCTCGGCCGGTAAGGCAGGTCTCTGTTCGGGCCGCCATGTAACGTTTGGTTACAATGGCGAACGAACCGCAATAAACGCGGTTTTAGGAAAACGGTATCGGTCACTGTTCGGTTGCGCCATGTAATGGCGGCCGAAGAAAGAGGAAAGAAAAAAAAATGTTTACGAGTCCCTGTTCGCGGAGCCATGTAACGTTTGGCTTTTCGGGCGGTTTGCGGTTGACAACTCGTTGACGTCGGCGGCATCAGACTTTTACTTTTACCTGAGGGTTGATGCTGGAAGATGGTCGGTTGGAGGTTCGAATAAGCCAAAGTTCAAAACTTATAAACTAAATTAAAATTACTGAATTTAATAATAAAAATAAAAATAAGTTTAAGAATGAAAAGTTAACTGTAATTAAAGGAAAAAGAAATTTACTATTGCGTTTAAATAATAATTAAATTGATGAAATAACAAATCTTAAAACTAAAGCGGTAAATGACGGGGCGGATTTACAGGACAGGTTTAGCGGAACTGGTAAAAGAGTATGAGTCGTGCATTTTGTATTTTTCACAATAAATATTCTTTGCATTTATTGAGTTAACTTAAAACTAATACAAGGTTAATTAATCTAATGATAATCTCGGAAAATCGGCCGGAAACGGCGGCACGCAAAATCATGAATAATCAAATAATACTAAAATCAAATTGTATGTTCAAGCGGTCGGTATTATTTTTACTAGTGGCGCGGCTTAACAAAGATTATATTTAATAATAAATTCCGAACGGTATCGGTTACAAACTAGGATAAAAGAAAATAAACTATTTACAGGCTTCAGTATTATCGATGGCGGTTACGGTCGGAATTTACTTTACCGGCGGCAGATAATACGAGCAGTGTCTCGATGATACCCGGTATAGGCTGGAAGTAGGTCCGTGTCGCAGGAAGACATGATAATGCTACCTCCAAGCCTCAGGGTAGACAAGGAGAGGATGAGCTAGTCGCGGAAACTCCATCGACTGGCGGAGGAACTACCTCGACCGAAAAGGTGGAGGTAAGAGATAGGAAACTATGCATAGGAAACCCCCTTATACATAGTTACTGGGAATAGATGGAAAACTTAGTCAAGCTAAGCCCAAGTAAGAACGGTCTGCAATGTGTATAGGAATCTCCCTTATACACATTGAAACACGTAGGTGAGCTCTCACTATGTAAAGCATAACTTCTCTACATAGGGAGAGAGGAGAGAGTCCGTTTTAGCCGGCCGTCTTGCCGACTTATATGCTCTGGAGCGCGCAATTCCCATTGCGGGAGTAGCGCCTCGTAGCGGTTGAGTGCGGAACCCGGTTCAAACGCGATGCTTGAAATAGCATCGTCGCAATATATATATATATATATATATATATATATATATATATATATATATATATGTATATGTTGCATAAGTAGTCGAATCTCCGATCACAGGTGATTGCTAGCTATGCAAAATCGAATAAAATCGGTCCTTATCAGGGTCACCAAATTATTAAAACGTAGTTCAAATTATTTGTTTTTTTCTGATTCTTTTTGAGCATGTCCATGTGCATGCATTTTTAACTTTTTTAATATATAATTCAGACAGAGTTACAGTCAAACATTTTTAACTCAAATGAATAGAATATTTAACTCAAATTATGTGGAAAGTATTTCACAAACATGGTTTGAGTTTCTTGAAGCTGTTGAAAAGCCTCAAAACTGATTATTTAGAGGAACAACTCGCAGCGTAGAAAATTTAAGAAATATTCTATATCTTTTAATCTAATAGCATTACAGCTTTGAAATTATAACTCGAAGTTAGTTTCAACTTGTAGATCAATACAAAATATTTGTTGAAGCCATAGCTAGAGTAATTAAAAATTTCAGAAAAAAAATTGCAACTGAAATGAGTTTTTTTTTATAAAAACAAAAGTTAATTCACATTTAGTCATTTGTTGTAATGATTAATTTGATATTTGAATTAAATGAAATGAAAATATACTTTAAAAACATGGTTTCAGCTTATTAAAGATATTTATAAGCTTCAAAACTCATTATTTGAAAAAATGACCTTTGTCGACAAAATTTTAAAGTTTATTCCATATCTTTTGATCTAAGAGCCTTACAGCTTTGAAATTTTAACTCAAAGTTAGTTTCTACTTGTAGGTTAATAAAAAATATTTGTTTTACCTATATTCAGATTATTTTCAAATTCTGGAAAAAAAAAGTTGTCATAAAATTAGCTTTTTTGAAGAAAAACCAGTAAATTTACACTTGAACATTTTTTGCTGTGGTTAAGTTAATATTTGAAATTAAATTATGTAAAAAATACTTTATAAACATGATTTAAGTTTCTTTAAGTTGTTAAAAAGCTCTAAAACTTATTATTTGAAGAGACGATCTTAAGCGAACTTTATTTTAAGAATTATTCTTTACCTCTCTCTTGATCTAATGGACTTACAGCTATAAAAATTTGATTAATAGTTTGTTTTAAATAGTAGATTAATAAAAAATAATTGTCAAAAGCATAGCTGTCATATTTTTATATTTCATAAAAAAAAGTTATAAACTGAAATAAGATCTTTGAGCGAAAGAACTATTATTTATATTTTTGCTAAATTTAATTTAATTTTCTTAAGCACATCTCATATCTTTGAATCTAACTTAGAACTCTAAGATTTTAACTACTATTTAGTATTTTTGAGAAAAAAAAAATAACATGCAAAATTACATTAACTTTTTAATGAATGTATAATAAAATAGATTAGAATATAAATAATTCATTACTCTTAAGTATAAAATATTAAATTTAGAGAATGGTATGTTTAATAAGAACAACAATTTTGCAAAAATAAAAACCATTTATTAATAACAAAGAATTAATTGTACAAAATATTAATCTCTTTGTGCATTCGATTATCGAGCATCCATCGTTTCATCGCTTGTACGTTTCTAAATGCACACACTGCATCGATGTACCGAAGATGATTGGTGCATGGGCTACTATCCATTGGAAGCTGTTTGAATGAAGGGCATCCATCGTCCTCGATGTTGTGAACCAATCTGTAATAAGAAAAAAAATATAAAAGGTAAGTATATTTCTTTTAATTATTCAAATTTAGTATAAGTTTTGGTCGTACTGATTAGACAGTATTCTTCTCATCCATTTGGCTTTCTCGATTCCCTTGACGTAGACGTCCGCGCCATCAAGGATGGTGCGAAGAGTTCTACCAACATCTTTGTAAGCGACATTGCCCCATCTCCATAGTATACCATGAAAATTGAGCTCAAGCCAGCGGTTTTCACTCTTGTTCTTTTCCAACAAGAGCTCCCATTTGTAAGGTGGCTTGAATAAGAAGACCGATGGAATGGCGTCTTCTTCGAGAGCTTCTATAGCGACCTCCTTGAAAACGAACTTGTTCAATGTTATTTTGAAACCCTGGACGTCGACGATGTACTTCATTTTGATGGTTTTTTCAGTGAGCTCTGTAAAAGAATGATTTGTAACTCTGCGAGCATCTTCTTAAATACTCTTGCGATCTCGACTTTATCCCCACTTGCTTCTAGTCCCCCTTCCCTGCCTACATTACTTTTGATTTTCCCCCACCACAGTACTTTTTAGCCCCAGTCAATCGTGAGCAGAGATAAAAGGCGACGAGTTGAGCGAAAAAATCACAGTTCATCGATTGAAGCAGTGAGAAGCAGATCATGGCCCAGTACTTCAAGGACATATCTCTCCTGCTTCTTAAGTCGTACAATTATGCATTAGCTGGTAAAGCTAGTGCTAATGACATAAGGAGATGGTTGAGTCTTGGTGAAGAAAACCTTAACAAGGCTAACATCTTGGCTCAAGATTCAAGTCTGTCCGTGGCGAACAAGCAAAAACTTCAAGCTGCTAGAACATTGATTCAAAGTATTTTACATTTGTTGCGACAGTTGCCAATGCTCGAGACTGATACAGTCAATGAAATACCTGTTCTTGAGAATTCACATACAAGTAATGAAGCTAATGAGAGACCAGTTTCTGAGAACAATGTAGTGGTTGGTGGAGGTGTAGCAGTTGAGGACAGAGGTACTGCCAATGCTCAAGCAGTAACTTGGAACAATGTGAACAGCGCTTTCGAAAGTCGAATTAAAAGTGGCGTAGTTACTAATTTTAAACACACTGACATTAAGACTTTTTTAAAAGATGCAAAAAAGCTGTTTATTCCTCAAGTACAAAAGACACTTGAAGAGCAGAATTCGGTGAAAGTGAATACTGTGTTGAGCGCCAACTATGCAGTAGTTAAGAGTCCTTTTCTAATCAAAGAAATGATTTTTTTACAAAAACTAATAATTTTATCAAAAAATGAAGAGAAAGCCGCATCTTGTATCGAAAAAAGCAATATTTTCTTTGATAAGAAAAAATTAATTTTATTGCTTCGTTATCAAGAAAACCTTGAAAAATCAAATTGCCCACCCGAACCTCTATGATTTAAGTTTTTCAAGGTTTTCTTGAAAACGAAGCAGCAAAATTAATTTTTTCTTATCAAAGAAAATATTGCTTTTTTTATTACGAGATGCGGCTTTCTCTTCATTTTTTGCTAAAGCTATTAGTTTCTGTAAAAAACTCAATTCTTTGATTAGAAAAGGACAGAGATACGTGACCTCCTCTTAAGAATGATAGTGAACTTTCTGATATTAAATACTTGAATACAAAGTCAGTTTCGATCTACTCTTCAACTGACTTGAACGAGTGGCTTATGAAGAACATTGAACAAGTTATCAGCACTGAAATGGAAGAATTTGAGGAACAGGATTCAGGCTGGTCATTGCGATCCATCATTAATTTAACAGTCAATATAAACAAGTATAATCTTATGACTGGTAGTTCTTATATCAACTTGCCTGAATTCATTAAGAAAAAGAAAGCATGTGTAAACGTTCAGAATCAAGATGAACAGTGCTTCAAATGGGCCATCATATCAGCAATGCATCCAGTACAGAAAAATATGGAACGTGTCTCATCTTATTTAAGATATGAAAATTAATATGATTTTAGTGGAATACAATTCCCAGTTCAACCAAAACAAGTTAAGAAGTTCGAAAAGCAAAATGATATTTCAGTGAACGTGTATATTTTGAAAAAGAAACGTGAAACCTATGAAGTTCTACCACTCCATCTCACAGCGCAGAAAAAAAATAAACACGTTAACTTGCTTCTTGTGGAAAATTTTTATATCGATGAAGACGACGATGAACAAGAAGATGAACTTGATGATTTTGATAGGCCACACACCTTTCATTATGTTTGGATAAAAAATCTTTCTCGATTAGTGAAAAGTCAGTGTACTTCTCATAGAAGTAGAATACATATTTGTGATCGCTGTTTACATTTCTTCTACACAGCTGAAAAACTGGCTATACATGCAATCGACTGCGAGAAAATGAACGAATGTAAAATTGTGCTTCCCAGTGAAAAGGACAATGTGTTACGGTTTAAAAACTTTGCTTACAATAATCGAGTACCTTTTGTGGTGTATGCTGACTTTGAGTGCCTACTACATCCAGTCGATGACGAGCGGAAATATCAACGTCACGAAGCTTTTAGTATAGGATTTTTTGTCAAATGCAGCTATGACGAGACTCGTTCAGTATACAAAAGCTATCGACAGCAAAGAGAGGAAGACGAAGCTCCAGCCAAGTAGTTCGTAAAAAATCTTCATTCTTTAGCTTTGGAATTGAACGAGATGTATCAGAATCCTCAACCTATGAAGGAATTGACAGATCAAGAAAAAGCAGATTTTGCTAGAGCTCGTTCATGCTATATTTGCTCAAAAATTTTTAGACCAGATAATCATAAGATTCGAGATCATTGTCATTTCACTGTAGAGTAAGTATTTGACTTTTTCACAATATTATATATAAAATATATTTGATAAATTATAAAAAAAATTTTTTTTTCAGATACAGAGGTCCTGCACATAACTCGTGTAATCTAAATTACATAGACTCACGAACTATACCAGTAATTTTCCACAACTTGAGTGGTTATGATGCGCATTTGTTTATCATGGAGTTAGCGATCAGTTTTCCAGGACGAGTGCTTCTTTTACCTCAAACGAAAGAAAAGTACATCTCGTTTCCAAATTTGTAGAGGGTACAGATATGAATTTACGATTCATTGATTCGTTCAAGTTCATGCCATCGTCTCTGGAAAAACTTGCATCATACTTGGAGAGGCTCGACACTGTTGATCGAATATTTTATCAGGATGATGGATTCTCTTCTGAACAAATCACTTTACTGAAAAGAAAAGGTGTTTTTTCTTATGACTATGTGTCATCCTTAGATAAGCTTGATGAGACTGACCTACCGTCGAGAGCAGATTTCTTCAGCAGCTTGTACGAAGACGATATCACTCTTGAGGACTACCAACATGCAAAGAATGTTTAGCAAGTTTTTCAGATCCAAACTCTTGGTCAATACTCGGATTTATACCTTAAAACAGATGTATTGCTGTTAGCTGGAGTTTTTGAAAACTTTTGAAGCAATTACCTCGAGGCTTATGATTTGGATTCAGCTCACTATTATACTACTCCAGGCCTGTCATGGGATGCCATGCTTAAGTTCACTCAGGTAATAAATTTATCACAGTTAGCAATCATAATAATGTATTAATTAATTGATAATTTTATAGGTTGAATTGGAACTCTTGACAGACATTGATATGCTCATGTTCATCGAGCGTGGAAAACGTGGAGGCATCAGCCAATGCTCGAATCGTTATGCGAAAGCAAATAACCCATACATGAAAAAGGGTTACAAGGCTGACGAGGATGAGAAATATCTGATGTATTTTGATGTCAATAACCTATACGATTGGGCTATGACCAAATCTCTACTTTATGGTGGCTTCAAGTGGGTGCTCGACGTTGATCAACCAAACTTTTTCGATGTTCCTGAAGATAACTCGATTGGATATATCCTCGAAGTTGATTTGAAGTATCCAGTTACGCTTCATGATGCTCACAAAGATCTTCCGTTCTGTGCTGAGCACATGACACCGCCAGAATCCAAACAGAAGAAGCTCA
Source organism: Anastatus disparis (assembly GCA_017163975.1). Lineage (NCBI taxonomy): Eukaryota > Metazoa > Arthropoda > Insecta > Hymenoptera > Eupelmidae > Anastatus > Anastatus disparis. Next base: position 2,437,760 of record JAFFSR010000012.1, read on the forward strand.
TGACCACGCTCTATGACAAAAAGCGTTATGTTATACACTACACAGCACTCCAGCAAGCGCTTAAACATGGACTGCAACTCAAAAAAATTCATCGAGCCTTGCAATTTGATCAGAAAGCATGGTTAAAACCATATATCGATTTGAACAGTGAAAAGCGCAAGAACGCTAAAAATGAGTTCGAAAAGATGTTATTCAAACTGTTCAACAATGCAGTTTATGGCAAAACGATGGAAAACGAGCGAAAACACGTAGATATTAAAATGGTCTGTAAATGGGACGGTCGCTATGGTGCTGAGGCACTTATCTCTAAACCGAATTTTCATAGTTGCACTATCTTTGATGAAAATCTCGTAGCAATACAACTCACGAAAACGAAAATTTATATTCGGAAACCTATATACGTAGGACTTTGCGTTTTGGACTTATCTAAAACACAAGTGTATAGGTTTCATTATGATTACATGCGAAATCGTATTGGAGATAAGTGCAAAATATTGTACACTGATACTGACAGCCTAGAGTATGAGATCACCAACATCAATATATATGACATCATGAAGGAAGATATTCACGAGTTTGATACATCTGACTATCCTGAGAATAATCAATTCAACATGCCTCGAGTCAACAAGAAAATCATTGGCTTGATGAAAGATGAATGCAATGGTGAAATCATGTTGGAGTTTGTTGGATTGAGAAGCAAAATGTACTGCGTGAGAGTTGAAAATAAGAAGCCTATCAAAAAAGCTAAAGGTGTCAAGAGCTCTGTAGTGAAGGCGACCATCACCTTCGATGATTATATCAAATGCTTACGCGAAAATGAAATTTTGGAACGAGAGCAGCGAAACATCAGATCTGATCATCATGTTCTGTACACCGAGAAGTCTACAAAGATCGCTCTAAGTGCTCACGACGATAAACGGTGTATGTTGATTGGCTCTACGGACACTCTACCTTGGGGTCACTATTTGGAGGGGCTTGACGCCATTGAAGAATTGCAGGAAGAGTGGGGAGGTGCCACCGCATTCGAGCCACCGCAAAACCCACAAGAGAAGGGAGAAGGAGTAGAGGTGGGGAGAGATCTATATGAGCGGCGGTCTCACATGCCAGATCTCATTCAGTCAACTGAAGAGTCACCAAGAATATCTATAATCATCAAAGAAGTTGAAAGAAGCCTGCATCAGCGACCCGAGCTTCCAGAACCAGCAACTAAAAGGAGTAGAAACTTTTGAAAAACTAAGTCAAGGTTAGTAAAATATTTTTTTTCTTTTATATTTTCTTTAGCAAATAAGATAAATTCTAAATATTTAATAATTTTTAAAAATCTTTTTTGTTGTAGATGGATCTTAGCGAGATTAATAATATCGCTCAAGGAGGCTTTCTTCCAACTAAAAGGTTGACTGAGCTCGATGAAGGTCATAACTACATGGTGTTTGCGCTCAAAAGGGTGACTACCAGATATGGATGTAAAACTGTAGCTGTCATCGACAATCAGTTTGATATATTCTTGCCTAAGCGAATATCTGATGCTTTAGTGAAGAACGATGATTTATTCAATAAGATGTCTGCAGCAGCAAACAAACTTGAACTATTTATAACCTACAAAGGTGGTTACAAGATTGAGTTTTCTAGTGTTTAAGTGTACATAAGTGTGTTAAAATTTAATAGTATTAGTGCATATATGTTATGATAAATATAGAAAACTTTAGCCGATTAGCTATTCTAGTCAACAAAGCATGTAAAATAAGTTTTTTAAATAAATACTCTTTGATTTGTCACTCAATTTATGTGTTCACATTTATTTGATAATCCTTTACAAAAAAAATAACATTCTTTATCATACTTGAAAAAATACAATTTTCTTTTCAAACTTTTTTTATAATTAACACAAAATTTGATTAAATATCTGTTTTATTAATCCAACTATTATGAGAACTGTCAAAACCTAGCCATTTTACAAATACTTGATTTCCACGTCTTTTGACAACTTTTTCTACAAGGTAAACGTCTGGATACTTGACCTTCTGCAGTTCCTCTGCATAGAAACCACCAGAGATGGGTTGATCTTGATAATCTTTCAAATGATACGTCGTTGGATCAGTGGCTGCTACCCGTACAACTGTGAATATCTCCGTCGACCAGTTTGGAGTATATCCTTTCTCGAAGATGTGCTTCGCATTTCCAACTCGGACTTTGTCACCAACCTTAAACTTTGTCTTCTTCTTGGTTCTGCGTTTATGAACGAATTTCAACAAAACTTGGGCTTCATTCCGATGGTACGATGCTTACGTTCATTATAAGCTGCTATTAATTCAGGTAAGATATCCAACCATTCGTAATTACCACGTAAGCTGAACTTTTTCCACATAAGATTTTTTAAAGTGCAATTGAAACGTTCGCAGATCGATGCCTTCAAACTGCTGTATGTTGAGTATAAATTAATCTTGTACTTGTGCATCAGTTTTTGAAAATCTGAATTATAAAATTCCTTGCCTTTGTCGGTGTGAAGATTCTTAGGCACTTTACCTTTTGATAATATAGATTTCATTGTTGCAGAGACTTCTACACCAGTTTTATTTTTAACTGGGACTGCCCACGCGTATTTGGAAAAAATATCTATAACTGTAAGCATGTATTTGTAGCCTTTGTTTTCTCGAGAATAAGGTTGCATCTCTACCAGATCAGCTTGCCATGTCTCGTCCAAACCTCGCACATCAAACTTTCGACGAGGATAATTACGACGTGCTGGCTTGTGAAGCTCTTCTACAAGTCTATGACGTTGTTCCATCGATGGTTATCGATTGACTGTTTTGCACTAACAGAGATAATGCCTCCTTTTATAGTCTCAATTTCCAACTGGCTTTGTATGAATTTCTTATCTAGCTCGTCTCTATGCACCTCTACAATTTTATCTAGGTTATTGGGATCACTTCTCAAACTAGATATTGAATCTAATAATTTTTGAACTTCCAAACGTACTATACGCTGTAAAGTATCTAAATTAACAGCTTCATTGAGTTGATTAGGTGATGCGAGATTACAAAGCCTCTTATTTTCTATATCGTATTGTCCATCTTTTGTAAGTTTATAGCCAATACCTGGAGGTCCTCGAATACCCTCGCTTCGTTTGAGATTACGTCCGAATACATCGACGCTCATTTTGATAATGCATGGTATAGGTGTCTACACCTCAATATACAGTACCGTTCAAAAGTTCGTAAAAAATTTTTTTTTTTTCAACTAAACTTCAAACTGCGATATTTCAGAAACGGCTCAATGAATTTGAAAAATCCGGCCGGCGTTTGAAAGATCAGACAAAATACTATTTTTTTGTATCCTGCCAAATATTTTTATCCCTTTTTTTAACTCTATTTCTGATGAAAGAAAAATTTTTTATTTTTACGAATTTTTAAATTTCAATCAATCAAATGTAACTTTTTAAGAAGTTGATAAAATTAAAAAATTCGAACGCGACTGAAAAGTAGAGTGAATTTCCTAAATCTTTATGTTTAATGGTTTTTTTGTATCTATTTCCCGTGTGTAGCTAAAAATGCGCAAAAATGGAAAGTACAAGAAAATCAGTTTTAGATATGATAATATTTTCCAATAACGCGGGTCTATTTTTGTTCACATTTCAGCATGTGTTCAAATCTGTAGTTCGTATATACATACGAAGAATCAAATTTGTTAATAACTTTAATTTATTCAAAAAACGGACACTATCATTTATAATAATTGTGATAAAATTTGTGATAATTTTGTTAAAAGTATACAATACCGTTCATTAGTTCGTAAAAAAAATTTTTTTTTTTTTAACTCAACTTCTAACTGCGATATTTCGGAAATGACTCGATAAATTTCACAAATCTGGACGGCGTTTGAAAGATTAGACAAAATACTATCTTTTTGTATCTTGCTAATGTAAACCAAAATTGACTCGATACATTGGAAAATATTATCATATTTAAAACTGATTTTCTTGTATTTTCCATTTTTGCGCATTTTTAGCTACACGCAGGAAATAGATACAAAAAAACCATTAAACATAAAGATTTAGGAAATTCACTCTACTTTTCAGTCGCGTTCGAATTTTTTAATTTTATCAATTTCTTAAAAAGTTACATTTGATTGATTGAAATTTAAAAATTCGTAAAAATAAAAAATTTTTCTATCATTAGAAATAGACTTAAAAAAAGGGATAAAAATATTTGGCAGGATACAAAAAAATAGTATTTTGTCTAATCTTTCAAACGCCGTCCGGATTTTTCAAATTCATCGAGCCGTTTCCGAAATATCGCAGTTTGAAGTTAAGTTAAAAAAAAAAAAATTTTTACGAACTTTTGAGCGGTACTGTATATAGCCTCCTTCACGTAACTCTTCGATAACTGAATGTATCTCATTTGTATGACTAGGGTTTTCAGCTTCTCTTTCAGCAATGAGTAATCGAAGTCTATCAACGAGTTCGTTTGGATCATCCCAGTATATGTAATCCATTCTCGTATCTCTTCTTGCAATTTTATATCGAGGTAACGATCTTTTTTTTTTCTATGAAAACAAAGGACTAATGATACTGTCGAATTTCTTACTTTCGTGCGTACGAATAGACTCATTACTTCTGTAGCGTCATTTGTGAGCATTAGTAGTTTCAAGAATCTTTTTGTAATTTTGCATATCATTAGTGTTTATCTGACCTCTATCGGGATTTTTCGTAATTAACAATTCTAACAATCCTTTAGTTTTTGGATATTTTTTTATCTTTTATGCGAATGTTTTTATTTTCGAAAAATAGAGGTGAGTCGCCAATTAAGTAACTATCACCTTCCTTGCGCACTCCATAAACTTTATCCAATTGTTTTGATTGTTCCTCATTGAGCATATGAATGTACTTATTATCAAGCAGTAAATCATCTTCTTTTTTTTCTAATTCCTGCTCACTTGTAGCTGATTCAAATTCCGTATCAACTTGTCGAATAGTATCGTTTAATGACGTATCTATAGCATCATCATCAATGGATGAAGAGGAAGGAGAAGAAGGCTGCAAGAAGGAGGAATAAGTATCATTGTTTTTTATGACTTTTTTTTTATTTTTTGCTATGTCACGTATAAAATTATTATTTTTCTCAGTAGTAGCAACGAGTTTCTGAAGAGGATCAACGATAGGTTTCAATGTCTCGCCAAATGCTCTTTCAATATTTTCTTTTCCAAACTTCAACAAGTTATATTTTCGTTTAACTGCGTTGCGTGCTTGTACAAGTTGATGTAGAACATCTTTCTTTTGTCTAATGTCAGCCATGTTGACACTTCAGCATACAATGATGAATTGTTTTCTTAGGACTATGTGCGCGCTATATTTATAGCAAAACAATCGAAGCCTTTTCTATATCTACCAGAATTGATCGAACTATCTTTGTCGATCATTAAAAATCCGTATTTATCGTCAGTCCAGCACTTGGAGCATAATTCTTTGAATTGCATGTAAGTCATGTCAGAATTGACGTGATCGTCGTATAAGTGTCTCAAGTTGACGTCATCTTGTCGAAAAATCACCAACAAATTAACATTGTCTCTGACTAGATGTTTTGGAATGCGAGCATACGATTGACAGAGATAAAAACAATCAACATCTTTGTGCCTGCCCATACAGAAGTAAGCTCTGATGTTATCTTGTTTTTTACAGGCTACATCATCAAAAATCATGACAGAATTTGGAAGCGCATTATCAGGGGCTACAACAGATTCGTGCTCACTAAAGGAAAAGTATTGTACACCTTCTAAAGGCTCTAGAAGATCCTTCAAAAACTTGTACTTTGGTTGATTCAAAGACTTGGAGTACACATAAACGTTTTCAAAGCTGAGACCGTTGGGATGTGTTATTAGTGCTAACAGACTATTCGTTTAACCACAATTTGATGGACCGCAAAATACAGCTCGAATACTGTTTGGAAGTAAGTCTCCATGCCTCTTTAATTTCTTCTCATGCTCCACGATAGTATCGAAATTTTCTATCGGCAGCTTAACGGATTGTTCTTTGAAATTCATTATGACAGCATATCTGACATACGAATGATTGACCAGCTATAAATACAGGGCTTTTATACCCAATGCCTCAGTCTTCATTTAGTCTTCGAAGTGTGATGATCGTATATAGACAACGACGACGCGGTAGCGGTTTTGTCAACAAGCTTCTTAAAAGTCTTCCAATCGAACTTCATGTACCCGGCTACCAATACTGTGGACCTGGTACAAGATTAGCTAAACGTTTAGCTAGAGGTGATCCAGGAATCAATCCTCTCGATAGAGCTTGTAAAGAGCACGTCATTGCTTATTCACAGAATCGTGAAAACGTAGAAGCCAGAAACGCTTCTGATAGAATTTTAGCTGAAAAAGCTAATCAAAGAATTTCATCAAAAGACGCTAGCTTTGAAGAAAAAGCAGCTGCATTTGCAATTAGAAACATTATGAAAGTAAAGTCTAAAGTCGGAATGGGTATGAAGAAGAAGGGTAGGAGGAGGAGGAAGCCTTCTACTACTACTTTCAATACAATAGTAAAGGCTGCATCAAAATCAATTGTTCCTACAAAATGTGCTCGAAAAGCCATTTTGTCGGCTCTAAAAGGTGCACGTAATGCTGTTAAAAAAGCAGGTGGTAAAAAAAATGTGAAAATTCCACGTACTTTACCAGTTCCAAAGAAAGTAGGAGGTTTCTTGCCATTTCTCATACCGATCTTTGCAGGTTTAAGTGCTGTCGGTGGTATAGCTGAAGGTGCCGCTGGAATCGCTAAAGCGGTAAACGATTCCAAAGCTGCTAAACAACAATTAGAAGAAAATAAGAGACATAATATAAAGATGGAAGAGATAGCTCTTGGTAAAGGTCTTTACTTGAAACCATATAAGACTGGTCTTGGTCTTCGTATGAAACCAAAGAATTCTTTAAAAAAAAGATCCTCAAAGTAAAATTACCTCAAAGAGCACTCACCGATGCTGATATCATCAAGTATGCAAAAATCCTAAAAATCTCAAATTTTCGAGGAGTATTCATGAGGAATGCTATGCCTATTAGCGGACCACGCTATAGAGAATCAGCTATTGTTAATCTCGATGATGCGGATGGACCTGGAACGCACTGGGTAGCATATCGCAAACGAGGAAACGATGTTGTGTATTTCGATAGCTTCGGTGATATTCAACCTCCTTTGGATTTAATGACATATCTGAAAGTAGACAACATCAAGTACAATCCCGAGAGATATCAAGAGTTTGATACTTTTAACTGCGGTCATCTTTGTCTAAGATTTTTTAGCAACACTCTTGATATATAAAGAAAAGAGTGATAAGTATTTGTTCATTATAGGTTCAACAATCATGGCAGATTCATTGACTTTGAGTCTTTCAGGTACATCATCTGTACTGGAAGAACAGTATTTTCCACCGATTGAACTCTCACCTGACAAGAATTACGTTCTCGGATTAGTTGCTTTCATGACATTCAATTCTATACCCAATATCGACAAGGGTAGTAATCTATTCCATGTTGGACAGGAAGAAATTGTTTTACCGACTGGTAGTTATGAAATTGAGGATATAGAGAATTATCTCAGTGAAACATTGTCATCAAAAGATATCTCAATCAGTATTAAACCAAACAATAATACACTTCGCAGTGAAATAAAGTGTAATCATCCGATTGATTTTCGACCAGAACGTTCAATAGGACCTTTATTAGGCTTCGCAAAACGTGTACTTCCTGCGGATATCACGAATCATTCAGACTTACCTGTAGCTATCCTGAAGGTCAACGCTCTTCGAGTCGAGTGCAATATCGTCTCTGGTGCCTATATAAACGGTCGACAAGTGCACACGATACATGAATTCTTTCCTGCAGTCCCACCAGGATATAAGATCATTGAAGTTCCATCACAGGTCATTTACCTTCCAGTCATCGTCAAGAACATAGATCATTTACAAGTGCGCATAGCCGATCAAGACGGGAATTTAATAAACTTTCGTGGAGAAACTATTACAGTTAGATTACATATTAAATCAGTATAAAAAATGGGCGTGGTTTATGACCATAAAAATAACAAAGGGTATATAAGTAAATCAAGATGGCATTCGAACATCAATCGTCATCGACAAGTCAAAGTATTAACACGGCAGAACATTCAGTTTTTGAAAAGCCAAGGCTTAAAAATAAGAGCTCCTGGTGGAAAATTACGTGCTTAATTTTTTGCTGTTTTCAAAGAAATGGAGGAAATTCTAAACATAAGGACAGGAGTAAGATTGGATGAGTCAATAGCTCACTGTGAGGTGCACGCGTACCAGCCTTACAACTCGTCAAATTTCAATAATAGCGATGAAATTCGCATATCAATTCAACATCAAGATTTAAATCTTTTGCCTTCGCGGAGTTCTCTACACATAGTGGGAAAATTAACTCAACAAGATGGCACTGCTTTAGTAAAAACTAACTTAGTTAATAACGGCATCTGTCATCTATTCGAGGAAGTTCGCTATGAAATTAATGCTATAGAGATCGATCGGTGTAAGAATGTGGGATTGACTACCGTTATGGAGGGTTGGGTATCACTCAATCCTAGTCAGAGTTTGATTATAGAAAATGCTGGTTGGATTGATATAACGGAAACTCGGAAGATCATTAATAACAATGGCTATTTTGATATTTTCATACCTCTCAGTATGATTTTAGGCTTTGCCGAAGATTATCGCAAAATCATAGTCAATGTTAAACATGAACTTATCCTCACGAGATCCAGGAACGATATTAACGCAGTAATACAAACAGCAAATGCTACTAATGCTTACGAAGATTTCAAAATTGATCTTTTAATGATTGAGTGGCTTATGCCTCACATACTGTAATCCAATGAATGTAAAATTCGCATGCTTCGACAAATCGAAAAAAATAAACCTATCTCAATGAGTTTTCGTTCCTGGGAATTATACGAATATCCATTATTACCTGCATCAACGAGACATGTATGGACAGTCAAAACATCTAATCAGCTGGAGAAGCCTCGTTTTATCATTCTTGGTTTCCAGACAAATCGAAAAGGACAAAAAACTGCTAACGCTAGTCAGTTTGATCATTGCAATTTGAGCAATGTAAAACTATTTCTCAATTCTCAATACTATCCTTACGAAAATATGAATCTTGATATTGTCAATAATCAGTATGCAATATTATACGATATGTACGCTAATTTCCAAAATGCATACTATGGAAAGGAGTCCGAGCCAATGCTGAAAAAATCAGATTATATCAATCACATGCCACTGATAGTCATCGATTGTTCAAAACAAAATGATTCTCTGAAGAGTGCTCCAGTTGATGTTCGTCTTGAATTCGAGACCAAACAAAACTTTCCAGCTGGAACTTCAGCTTACTGTCTAATCTTACATGATAGAATCATAGAATACAACGCCATAAGTGGTGATGTCAGAAAATTAGTCTAAAGGAGTGGGGATTGTCTGCAAAGGAGTGGGGATAGTAGGATATAAGAAAGCGAGCGCGAGCTGGGATCTCATTCTTTAACAAAATGGAATATGCAGTGGACTTCAAGGTTTTAAAAAGCCAGGTAAAGAATTTGTTTTAAAAGAGTTGGCTGCTGTTCCTCTCGTTGAGTCGGCTGAACCTACAGTACATCTTTTCAAACCACCTTTTCCATGGAAAAAATTAACTACGAAATACAAGCGTGAAAATCTCTGGCTCGAGCTTTGCTATCATGGACTAGCTTGAAATTTTTGAGATCATGAGTATACTGAAATAGAAAAAATTCTTCCACAAACTCTGCAGAACGCTACACAAGTTTTTGTGATTGGTCAAGTGAAAAAAGAGTGGTTGGAGAAATTTGATTTTAAAGTTGTCGATATCAGTGAACTGGGTATTCCAAATTTTGATCAACGGCTAACTAAAACAGACTCTTGTTCACATCATAATTGCATGTATAAAAATACGTGTGCTGTTAACAACGTTAAATCAATACAGAAGTTGTATTTCAGTGATTTCAGTGTTTGGGTTATGGACTGGGAAGACACTCGTGTAAATAAAGATAGTGAATTAGTACTGTGAAAAAGTTATTAATCAGCATGAAGTACTTGGTGGATATGCAAGGTTTCAAACAGTCTGGTGATGACTATATTCTTAAAGAGTTGGCAATAATGCCGCTCAACGATGATACCGAGCCTTTGGTACTCCTTTTCAACAAGCCATATTCCTGGCGTAGACTTTCGGATGAGTACAAAGAACAAAATACGTGGTTAAAGTATTACTACCATGGTTTGTCTCTGGTACCATTCCCTATACTGACGTAGGCAATATTCTTAGAGAAGCCTTACATGATGCGACCAAAATTTTTGTCGAGGGTAGTATAAGAAAAAAATGGCTAGAACGCTTCAAGTTTAAAGTATGCGACATCACAGAAATGGGTTTTCCACCAACTGATAAAATAAAGCTTGTGATTGTTTGTCCAAATCACAATGATACGTACAAAGCTCGTTGTGCTCTGCACAATGTCAGACTTATGAAAAAATACTTTACTAAAAATAAATAAGTTGATTTATGCTACCATAGGAAGTAAAAAGGAGAGATAATGATCAATGGATGTATGATACAGGTGGAGGGCGATGGTTGGGGCTCTCACCACTTCCTATAAAAAGCATACACATCATAATTCACATTCATTTCATGATGGGACAGACATCGAGTTACAACACTAAAAATTCTTCAGAGTACACTCCTCTTCTTACTCCTGATAAAAAGGTGAAAGATGAGAAAACCACATGGAAAGAGTACTATGAAAAATATAAATTACAAACACTATCTAAACATATAAGATATAAAAAGCTTTAGATGCTTGAATATGTAGTAGTATAAGAGATTGCGCTTAAAGCTTGTGATTGACTTCGGGGATTCCCCTAAAAACACTATATCGTTTGTAGCTCGCTTGAGCTATAGTCTCCCCTGTGTCAATACTGCCTCGCAGGCAAGAGCCCGCAGCCGGCTGCCGGCAGCTCGCCTTCTCGGACTCGCTATGGGGTTCCTGGTCCACAGCATTTCTAACCCACCTGACTCTCTAACCCACTGGGCGAGAAAGTCACTGGGTTAGAAATGTAGGTGGGTTAGAAATACAGTGGGCCAGAAACCCCATAGTTTATCTACTCAAGTTGAATCGCAAATAATCTTTGCTGAGTGCGCTCGCTGGCTTAGATTAAATGCGACCGAGAGAACCGCATCCACGCTTCCTTCCGCCGCTACCGCCGCGATAAAATTAAGGGTGCCGTCCGCCCAAAATCCGATAATACTTTTTCATACCGCCGATAACGTAGAGCGCTACTCGCTCTTCGTCACTTCACTACTGTAAGGGTTCCGGACGCCCACTTGTAAATAATTCTCTTTCATCGTAAAAATTAATCTATTAAGGGTGTCGTCCACCCACGTTTTCTTTATCATAATCATTAGTTCATAAGTAAATGTTGTTAGAAGTTTAAAGTTTTAAGGGTGTCATCCACCCACTTGAGCTTACCAGTAAATTCAAAGCGTCAAGGGTACTCGCCACCCAAAATTTCTTTTTGATTAATAAATTATCTTGTATTAATAAGTTTTGTCTTCTCACGACCTATGTTACAGGTAGAGGACGCCACCGGATAATTGATCGCCCGGGACATAATCAGAGACGAACAAAGTCTCGCCTAAAGCATCTTTTGTTATTCTTATTATTATATTAAATTTCCTTTTTTTTAGTCGGCAAGTGGCAATTACAAAAAAAAAGAAACAATTATTCTTTAATTTTTGTTTATTTTCAATTCGCTAAAAAAACAAATTATTTCAGTTGTGACGCGTCATACTTTATTTTAGATTTGTTTTATATCGAGATAGGTTAGTTTGTTTCATTTATAATTGTTATCGTCGTTATATTTTTCTTTGATTGTTTCTAGACAAAATAAAGCCTAGGTACTCCCAAGCATAAAAACTAATGGTGTCTAATACCCGTTATTCTCCCGTTCTTCCGCCGTCCGTCCCGATCCTCCTCCTGCACCGAATCCTGGTTATTCTCTGAAGCGTCCGGCAACAAGAGGCAACGTTTCTTTCTTTTTATCACCACCCACTCTCTATCTCTTAGATACATATACATATCAATAAAAATATATCAAGTCACTCGCCCAGTAGATAAATAGAAAGCAAAAACGTTACAAGGGATAGGTCCAGGGAACGGTCGAAGTTAAGATTGACAGGGAACAACACCAGCAAGACTACCGGGGATTCAAGACCATCTGAACCCCGGCAAAACCGGTTCTGCTACTGGTGTGGTGAACCGACAGTCAGGGACCCAGCCAGGTGTCCGAACAAGGCGGCTCATGATAGGAGTAAGCGGCCTTGGAGAGAAACCCACAAGGGCCCGAGAAGAGATCAGCGTTAGCCAGAACCCTTGTGAGGCCTGTACATAAAATTATTTTTTATTGTATAATATATTAAGTTCTATTGTAGTCGTGCGCTTAATTCTTTTGTCATACCTAGATCCCAATTTCAGGTACAGAAGTTGCATCTCGAGGATATGCAACGTCTGGGGAGGGGATGTAACGAGTATCGATAATATACTCGTCATGTATGCTGTGCCAGCTGATAGGCGAAGGCAGCACACGGTGGACTAGGATAACCACGTGTGAGGCGCCTTATGCCGGCTTACATGAGGTTTATGCAAATGAAACGCACGCAGGTAAGAACAATAGAAAGAGAGAGGAAAATAGCTCACTCTTTCTATCTCATCATTATTCGTACCGCCATTGTAAGCCTTAATAGCTTTTTGCCGCGCTCTCTCTGATAAAAAGTTTTATCGTTTTAATTATTAAAATATATATAGGCTACGCGTTTGATAGTGTTGTGTAGATGTGTGCATTAGTGGTGTCAAAAACTTGTGTGTGTAGGCGGATCGCTGCACACAATATTTGAAATAAAATCTTTGTATGATTTTAGTGGAACCACCTACACAACAAAGTGGTATATAGATAGTAGTGCATAAGAGAGAGACAGCGAGCTGGCTTTTTCCCTACTTCTCTTTGTGTTTGATTGCGCGCGATCGTCAAATTAAATAAGGTACGTTGGTTGCAATCTCGTGTGCGTTTGCGTATAATAATTATTTGTATTTTGCAGCACCGTTATTAATTTAATTATTAATCCATTAGTTAGATTTTATAAGCTCGGCCTGAGCGTTAAATTTAATATCTTTTACCTTTGTTTTATTTTCCTTACTTTTAATAAACTCGATCATTTATTTTACTTTCAAATAAAGCTTTCTCGTTATTTATTTTGTCTGGTATAGTAAAGATTTACCACGCCCGAGTACCTAATCTTATATATTACACATTTAATTTATTTCATACATAACTGGGAATTTGCAAGCTTTTGCATTAACAAAAGCAATTGCACAGTTGATTATCATATTTTGTATTGTAATTGAGATACTAAGCGGCTAATTGAATTCTAAGCGGCTAGTACAAGTGATCAGCTGATCACATTATAACAGGTGAGATACTTGTAACAAAAAGTTACAAGTATATATTATCTAATTTAATTATCAACCTGTTACAAAATGTCATATTTACATTCAATTTACTAAAAACAAAACTGCTGGAAATTTTCTGCAATAGTGTCCTAATCATAATGCACATTGCATTAAAACTCTTGATCCGCAATGAATTTTCAATAAAAACCAATTTGCTAAAAATTTTCTGATATTTTGCTTAAAATTTAACGTATTTCACATAAAAAATGTCATATTTACATAAAATTTACTAAAAACGAAAGTGCTGGAAATGTTTTGCAACCGAAATATAATAACATTACATTAACAATTTTGATCTGCATGAAATTTTAAATAAAAAAACTAATTTGCTGAAAATTTTCTGATGTTTTACTTAAAATTTAATGTATTTCACATTAAAAATGCCATATTCACATTAAATTTACTAAAAATGAAACTACGGGAAATGTCCGGTAATCAAACATAAAATTTAGTGCACTTTGCATAAAAAAAATGTCCAGTTGCATTAAATTTGTAAAAATGTATTTTACTTGATTTTTTTTCTATTGTGCTTGATTTTTAAAACAGTTAACATAAAATGTAATATAAAAATTGAAGCATTTACTAATTTTTAACTAATTTACTAATTTACTAATTATATTTCATGTACTGATATATTAGAAATTCAATCTGTATACATTGATGTAATATTTATGTACGTCGTTGGAAATTGATGTTTATTATACAAAAAAATTTGTCGTAAATGACATAAATATTAATGCAAAAATATATAAAATGAGCTTTCATTTTCAAGTACATTAAAATTCATGTGTGAATGGCGCTGAAAAATACATTAAAATTCATGCTTTTTTTAATAGTATCATATCTCATGAATGCAGTAGATGCGCAAAAACATAAGGTGTAAAGTACATTTATTCAAAACTGAAAAAAAATTAAATAAAATTGTATGCACAGAGAATTTTATAACATACAAAACCAATAATTATTATATAAAAAAATTGTTCGTGAAAAATTCTCTTATTAAATTATGGAAAAGTTAATAAAAATTAATTTTGCAATAATCTTAGTTTAGTACAGTCAAGTATAGTTCTCGATGAGTCGAGTGTAAACATATATTGAATTTTTTTAATTTTTATGAGTTTTATAATCTATGATGAGCCAGTCAAATTTAGTCCTCGATGGGTTGAGTAACTATCACTTGATTCAACCGAGTGACTACGCTTTGGTTCGTTTTAAGTTTCTTCTCCTCAAAATTAGAGGTGTGACTGCGACAACTGCCGAAGAGCTGCTATTCTGCGCAGAGGATGTTACTCCTCGAAACTTTTTTCAGTGAAGGGCCAACATTCTAAGATACAGAAATAAGGAACACGTCAATGTAAACGGTAAGGTGTCCGGGTGATGACTAGCTCGTGCCGGCGAGCGACGCTCGGTCTTATATGCTATTGAGTTTATTGTTCCAAGTGCGTGAGCGCTTTACTAAGCGTTGCGCCACGCATCGGTTCAGCAGTGTACTAACAGTTATTAATTTCACTTGAGTGAAAGTATTTTTGTTCCAATAAGTACGGCAGATTCTCTGTCAAATCGACTGTCAAAATTTTTTTTTTCGAAAACTTTTTTATACGTTTTTTTTCTATGTTTTAGATATATTTTAATTTTTACGAATTGTAATTTAAGACACCGTGAAGCATATTCATAAAAAAATTAAGAAAAAAGAAATTTCAAAATTTTAGGATCTCATTTTTTATTTATAAGATTCAACTATATAATAGTATGTGAAAGTTTTAGTACATTCAACATATAATTACCATTAGAAAACATTTTTATAAATTTTTTCCAAAACTCAATACTTTTCGAGGAAAAAAAATGATGAACCTAATGATTTAGCCTAAAATTACGATTTTTCCAGGATATTAAGCAACTTTAAAATTTTTGCATATCTTGTGTCTCAATCTATTTTTTTCATAAAAAATAAAAAAAAATAATCCCTTGAAAATTAATTTAACTTGGATATAAAGGTTCTTTTTTAAATTAAATTATTTCACCAATCAAATACGCTCAAATATCTATATATTCTTATTTTCAAAAATTTGAGTAGATTTTATACGAAATTTCCAACTAAAAATTGATAATTATCAAGAAAAAAATTCAATTGATTTTATTTTGAAATTTAATTTTATGAGAAATCTGAAAAATTCGAAATATTTCATTTAATTTTTGACTATTTTGATCTAGAGCTCTAAAATTTTTTTGTATGTTTTGGTTACCAAATGGAATATATTCCCAGACTTTAAGCGATTTTTTTTTTTTGACGGTGTTAGTTGACATGAAAGTCATAATCCCATACCCCCATATTTGTATCTTCGTCTATATTTCTTTTTCTTTCTCTTTTTGTCATTTCTTGCTCATTTGTTCTTTCTTTACCTTATTATATAATTTTATTAGTTTTACGACTGGATT
Organism: Anastatus disparis; assembly: GCA_017163975.1. NCBI lineage: Eukaryota > Metazoa > Arthropoda > Insecta > Hymenoptera > Eupelmidae > Anastatus > Anastatus disparis. The sequence continues at coordinate 2,453,775 of JAFFSR010000012.1, forward strand.
AGTAACCTGTCTTTGAAAATTTTACGTAAGAAATATCTTTACAAATGATATTTTAATCTTAAAATTATTATGAGAATATATGCTTATAGAACAAATCTTCATAAAATAAAAATCACTGAAAGTATGGAAATATGTTCTATTTGATACCCAAAATAAAACAAAAATTTTTTTAAGTCCTGGTTTTTTTAAAGTTAAACGAATTAAGAGTTAGGGATTCTTGAATATTTTAAATATTATGATATTTTGCGTTAAAAATGCGAGTTAACATAAAATGTTCCATATATATAATGCTACTAGACACTGACTGTACATTAAAATTGATTATAATTTTCGAGTATTAAATGAATATTTAATCCTTTAAATTCACTAATTGATAGAAAAATATTATTGTATCTCTTAACCTAATAAGCATATTTATATCAAAAAGCAAATAATAATTGCAACAGTACAAATATATTTTGATATTGAATGTTTTCTTCATAACATTTTAATGATAATAAAAACTTTTGATTATGATTCATGTACGTTAGCATAGTACGAACAAAAGCCCCGAATATCAAAGATTCTATTTGTAAAAAAAAGTCATTGAAATTCACATGTAAATTCGAAAGACAGTTGAAGAAATTGTTCAGGCAAAGGCCAAGAGACAAAATGTCAGTCCAGTCTGCGAAAATTGAACTCCGGGACTACTATTTTTTCTCCGTTCACATACATTACTTATATACATATACATACGAATATATACTCCAGCCAAGATGTCAAGCTCACTGCCTGTGCGAAACTCTCTTTTCTCTTTTCCTCTCTCTTCTTCTCTCTTACGGTTTGTACCTGTAATAGATCGTTGCAAGACCGTCGCTTGTCCCTGACGGCGAGCTTATTGCTCTGTCTTTTATTCCTTTCTTTTCTCTCTTTATCTTTCTCTCTTGCTCCGGTTGCATGCTTCCGGTTTGCATAAAGTAGCTAAAGCGAAGGGACATTGAACATCGAATGTCTTTCTACCCAAAGCGCATGTGTATACATAAGCGTATGTGTGAGTGTTTGTTGAAAAGAGAAAAAAAATCTGATATTCCGTCCAATTTAAGAGAACAAGAAAGTTAAAAAAATAGGAAGGAGGGGGAATGCAGACATTTGGTTGACCATGAAAATTAACGTTTTATTGAGATCAACTTTCTATTGAACGCTAGGAGGTTTTTCTTTGTTTACCAAAAAGTGCTATAGAAATAGCATTGAAAGGTTGAACGAAGCTGGCTCGCGAAATTGGATATCTTTCTGTTTAGTTTATTTGAGAGACTATTGATTATAGCTTATATTATTGCAGAAAGTCAAGCAAAGTAATTATGATAGATGAATAAACTGCTAAAGAAGGATTTTCAAATTATGAGAAGCTTTAAATATCTTTGCTGTTTCAGTTCATAGGTTTCTTATAAATCTTAATTATTTCACCTTATTATTATTCATATTATTTTATGTATAATAAATAAATATTATTTTTATAATAAATAAAACTACAAATAGTATATTTTTCATTGTCAATCAATACTAACACTGATATGAAAATTACGCCTTTGATATGTGATATAACAAGAAAAAAAACCAATACTATACAAAAATATATTATAATTTACTGTTTTGTATCCTTCGTATAGACCCTTCTATCAAAATTTGGTTTGGGGAATATGATACGAAAACTTGTTGATTACCATTCACTATTTTCAAAGAAGTTGAATATCTTCATAAACTTTTCAATTCAATTTTAAATTGTTCATATTTTTAGAGTTATATTTTCAATCATATATTATTATTCTTTTCAATATCTGTATGAAAATATAGAAATAAATCTATGTTTAATATCGTGACTGATATACATAATTTCATAAAATTAAAAATAAAAATAATTTTTTCTCACCATTTCCAAAAAATTGAAATAAAATTAATTCCTTTTCCCATTATTGACTAACATTCATTAGTACAATTAAGATTGGCTTATAATGTTACTGTTTTTATTTCAATAAATAAAAAAAATGAAACTTTCATAAAGTTTCCAATATACTACGAAAACTTATAAAAAAATTTACTAATATTATATTTTTAAAATGTATTATTCGAGAAAAGTCATATTTTTTCTAATTATTTACTTCAACTCTCAAAGAAAAATTTTTAATTAAATAAAATATATTGTTGCTTTTCTTGGGGCCCCAACTGGATTTCATTCTAAGCGTTGAGTTCACATTGAAATATATGGAAGCCGAATTGAATATATGCTAAAATTCCGTACATCAATCTACTTGGACAATTCGGATTTGTCGTATATGAAAAAGATTCAGATAAATTTTTTTAAGAAAAATAATACGAATCCTACTAAATTGTAAGTAATTATATAAAAATATCTTTTTGCGAGATATTTCTTACATTTTTTATAGTAGTACTTAAAATCTTTTTTTTATGAATTTTAAGTTTTAAAAATATTAAAATATTATTGCAGAAAATATGTCATGAACAGAGAAATTATTCGAAGTATTTAAATTATTTAAGTGGAAAATGAATTTATTACAATTCAAATTATAAAAATAAAATAATTTGACTCACTTATATTTATTAATTTTATTTTTGGTACAATATTTAAACTTTACATCTATAAATTATCAATGATTTTATTACTACTCAAATTTCGAGAAACAATAGGTTTGTCCTTAAACACTTGTTAATTAACGTATGAGCCAACATTGGATGGAATAAAATTTTGTCAATTTTTTTCTTAACAAATTTCTTATAAATGTTTACTATTTGTCTTTTTCTCCATTTGACAAAGTTTAATAGATTTGCGACTTTAACTGGATCTATCTTTCTCTCATAACTAGGGATCGAGATTCCTCTCACTACTTTACAGAAAGACAATACGAGAGAGAAAGAGTAAGAGAGAAAGGGAGAGAAACCAGGCACCCGAACGTCAGAAGCAAAGAGCAATTATCTCTCCGGCAGCCCGCGAAATTACGGGGCGCATCTGCACATTGCCATAACCACGTACAATAATATTCGCGTACCGCTGAACTGGCTGTAAGCATACCCAGAGCACCGCCTTCCCCGCGCGCACTTGCTTGTGCACGCGACCAACTCGAACCCGTCAGTTACAGAGATTCGCGGACATTCGCGAAAACCCACGTTTTCCCCACCTCCATTCATTGGCCGGATACACATCGTCTCGTCTCAAATCCATGTGCATGTATTTGTTGCAATATCTTTGAATGCTGACCAGTTTCCTGGTTGTGTACATATATATATAAATTTCTCTTCATAGTTGTTATGAATAACTATCGAACTTAAACCTTTTATAAATTATATTATAAAATTGAATATATAAAAAGTTTTGAAATTAGTAAAATTGAATTGTCATTCTTGGTTAATAAACGTTATCCAATCAAAACGTATTTATAAACGAAATTACAAAAGCTTTGTAAATTGCAAAATTCAATCATTTATTAGAAAAAAAATAATATTTTAATTCAAATATTATAAGTTTTAAATTATTATATTCTAAAATCATTAATTTTAATAATTCAAATTACATTTTAATTTATGATGAATTCAATATTTCAAATTTAAAGTTTTTATATTATTAATATTTTATATATTTTATTTTAACCAATTAAAATAGTCTTATCGATATGACAAATTTTTACCATCAACTGTTTAAGAAATGTATTTTTGAGCAAAGTTTTTTAAAATGATTGAGGGGTTGCGTGGAGTGAGGCGTAAAGTCGACTTTTTCTACTTTTCAAGTAAATGAAACCTACAGATCATAACTCATCTTTTATTGAAAAATTATTTTTTATAAACATTATAATTATAGATATGTGCTGGTTAAACAAAGGGTTTTCTTATTTTGTACGATATTTAATAATGATTATAATAAAGTGATGTTTGTATGTTTTCATGTTATTTATTGTGTACTATTTAAAAAATTTAAACGATAATCGGATTATGGTGTACCAAAAATTTGTTTAAAAGCTGATCATTTAAACAAATTTTTGGTACACCCATAAGTAGCATATGTTCTGTAACAAAAAAAAAGCGGAGAGAAAATAAATTGTTAATAATAATACAACATAAGGCTTAAACTATAGTTGTTACATACTTCAATGACAGGCTGCGTGGATCACGTGACTCGCTTTGCGCCTGCGGCTCGAGCGCGATTTCGGATTACGGATCAATTTTTAAACGCCATTTTAACTCGTTTAACGACATTATAATGGATAAGTTTAAATCCACGATTTGTAGATAATCGTTCAAACTTTTCAAATCCGTTTTAAAATCCAGATTTGACATTTCTCAGAGCAAGGGTGAGCCTTTGAAAATAAGCCCTTAAAACTTCAATTGGCTATTACTCGAAAACTATGAGACCGACAGAGTCCTGTATATACCAACTTAAAATATATATGTATAGTTATTATTACGGATAAATCGGAAGCTACATCTTCAAAATTAAAAGAGTTATAAATTTTTGAAAAAAAAACTCTTTTTTCGTTTTTTTTTATTTTTTTTCTCAAAAAAACGTCCAATTGAGTCAATCCACAGCTCATTTTAAAGGTTTTTTAATTCTCTACAACTTTTGTGTTTTGGTCAAACCGAATCATTCAGTACTTTTTGACGTAGATAAAAAAACTAAATTTATGGAATTTTTTAATTGTTTTTTGGACAACATTTTGTTTAGAATAAAAAATTGTGTTACGATTCAGTACATTTTGTTGCCTGGGTCATTTCCTAAAACCCTGCACAGGTTGTTTCCTGTTACTAATTTTTGACCTTTTAAAGCTCTATTTCTTGGCATGCAGGTGTAAATGGTTTGAGAGTAGATAGCTCTTTGTTAAAATAATCCGCAGCTGTGTAACTAAATGAATTTTGCAAAGCAATAATGCAGACGTAAAGATAGTTGTAGAGTCTTACTAGACTCTTCAACTGTTTTTAGTAGGAAGTTTAGAAGATGATTCGATCGACGCAGCAAATTTAATGAATTCATGAGGCACTGCAGCCCGTCCACGGAGCCCAGATTTTCGTGGATAAAACAGAGACAAACTTAGAGCACGAAAAATAATGCTTTGTCGCTTTGTAGCTTCATAAGCAACTGCTATTATAAGCAAGTGTTAATTTCAGATATAAACGTCTTTTTTCTACAGATAACGAGCCATAGTCAAGTCGACATAACGTGATACAATTGTGCCTGCCAATATTTTCTATGTAAATAAACATTCAAGGTCTGCAGAAGGTCGTCATAAGCTATTGTTCCGTAATCAAATTCAGGAAAAATTAGAGATTCAATTAATTGTTCTCTAGTATCATGCATAAGTTCATGCTTGTAGAATTTCAATGAAATTAGGGTAGAATAAACTTTGCGAATGGTAGTTATGACCTACTTGCTTCGGTCAAGCATTGAGCTTATCCACAAACCGTAATTTTTAATCATTGAAGAGTACTAAATAGTGACACTACCTACATGTATAGTCTAATATGATGCTAAACTTAATTCTAAAATATATTGTTTACAGTCAATAAAAATGGCTTTGCCCATCTAACTACTGATACTACCCCACGATTCATAACCTCAACCTAATGAATTAAATTAGATGGCAAAAATAATAAATTTGCAGATGATCTGAAATAAGAATATGTTTTGCTTTTAGTAAAACCTCTAAAATATCATTTTTGTAAACGATAAATAATAATGAGCCTGAAAATCTGCCTTAAGGAACTCTAGGTGATGCCATCGTTCTATAAACATGAAACTAAATCGTATTAGCAATTAAACGATACCGCTACGATCCTGGCGGATATACTTTGAAGTTATCAGAGAACCCAGGTATTATATTTATGTATATATAAAACTACTCTTAGATAAGTTCAAAATTGTGCTACCTTGCAGAAATTACTACGAGATTTCGGTGCTACAGTATCGTTTCATTGCTAATATATTCTTAAATTTATTCAAAATTACATATTTCAAAGCTTTTTTATAAAAAATAAATATCTTTTGATGGAATAAAGCTCAAATAAAAGAATATTTCTTAAAGTTCGAGTATTATTTTATGTATTGGATGAGACAAATATATGCTCATCTATGACTGTATGAAATAATGCTAATTTTTATTATATTTCATATAATACATATAGCTTATATAGAATCAAACTTTGAAACATCTCCTGTACTTTCAACAAAATCGATCAACATTTTTTAAGCTTCAGAGGATTTTATTTCATTTTTAACGATGATATAATTTTTAAAAATTATCAAAAAATAATAAGTATAGATTCTTATTAGTTCCCCATTGTGTAAATTTCTATGACTAACAATTCATTTACTCCAAAAATCCTCTGTCTATTATAATTAAAGTAAGTTGAAAATATATCATGGAGAAAAAAATGTTTTTTAAAAGAGAAACAAAGAGAGAAAAGAAACACAAGTTAACGTGGTCATTTGCGGGTTTCTTAAAAAAATCCTACACTGATTCTGGTTCACTTAAATAAAATCGGCCGTTTTTGGTTCATTCGATGAGCTACAATCAGTTCCCTTACCCTTTATAGTTTCCAGCTCAATCAAAATGATTAAATACGCTCTTCTTTACGGCCAATTTACCCATCCCAAAATTTGATGATGTTTCGACTTCAAATGAATAAGAATCAGATATTATTTTGAATATATTTTTATTTTTTAATTTATATTTTTATTATATATAAGTAAAATTATAAATCGTGAAATTGTCATTCATTATTATTCTTAACTTTTTCAGGATTGTCAATTAAGTTATTTTTATAGGTGCATACATTGAAAGCTCAACAAAGAAAATCGCTTGAAATTGAATACGTTGTTAATAATGATTTCTTTAATTATATATTTTATTTAAAAAAAGATTCATTCGTGTGCAAAAAACATTTTACATTTAAAAAATATATCATAGAATAATTTGTTTTAAGCAATTTTGAATTTATATTAATATTTTTACAATTAGCAATAGATAGAATAGTCATATTATCTCTAAAAAAGTATCGTATCGAAAAAAACCAGAATAAACAAAACGATATTAAAATAAAAAGAAAAGAAAATGACATAAAATATAAAAGAAAAATAAACATATAAAAAATTTCTTGAAGCACAATACAATAACAAGTGCTCCCGTTGCAAAGACCTTCTGAATCAAGAGGTTCGTTGCCTCATTTCTTCTCTCTCGCCTGCAACTAGTTGCACGATATACGGCTCTTGGCTCGTTCATTACGAAAATCCGCTTTGGGACTACAGAAACAGTAGCGGCAGCGACGGTAAGAGCTGCGACAAACAAATAAAAAAAATAAAATAAAAACAACAAAAAAAGCAGTGAGAAACAAAGGCGAGCACCACCGTGCTGCTAAAAAAGAATCGAGAGAAAGGCATCCGCACGTGACATGCTCGGCCTGCAGCGATGCTTAAGCAGCACTGGCTTGCACGAGCTTGCGACTATACGACGACGGCGACGAAGACTACTACGCGAAAATACTATAGTAGTGGCTAAACAGAGCTACGCCATCATTCTCTTTAACCCCCGTGTGCGCTCTAGCTCTTTCTCTCTCGCTCTCTGTTCTTCGCGTTTAACAATTCGCGGCGCGTTCGCGTTAACAACGTTACGACAACAAGCCAGAGTTGTAGAAACTTATAACGAGAAAATAATGAACCCAGTTCACCGAGTCTGCTTGGAATGCGAGTCGGAGAGTACCTCACCACCTTGCTCCTTTTTTTTCTTCCTCTCTCTCTCTCTCTCTCTCTCTTACTTCTTGTTTTTGTTCACTCTTACTCTCACTTTGTGTATCGCTATTTTTCCTTCTCACTCTCTTTAATACTTTTTTATTTCCTTCTTTTTTATATATATTTTACGTACTGCTTTTATCCTATTTCCTCGATTTCTCAAGCTTTTCTTTTTTTATTTTCATAAGAGTTACGCTCTAGACATTCTTCTGATATGGTTTTTCTTCCTCTTTTGCTTATTTGTTTTTACACCGCTAAAAGAAACCACTCACCCCACTTCCATTGTCATCCTATACGCCCATTTGAATTTTTCGCAAGTTTTACGCTACGTAATATTATTCTTTTTTTTCTGTTTTCATATTCAGTTGGATCTTTCTTTTTTTTTTCTTTTATTCTATTTTCGCATTTTAGCGCAGTCGCGCAATAGTTACGCCTTTATCACATTTTGCCAGCATTTCGTTTTGCTTTTCATTAACCAGCATGCGTATCGGTATATATGCGAATGAACATGTTTTCACTGCAAGCTACTACTGTTCGTGACGATATTGATATTCTTTTCCAAAGAGTATCGAGGGAATAGCTTTATTAAAATGTACAGTATGTCGGTAAGTGCAGGTATGTATTTCCGTAAACGCTAAATTAATTTAAACAATTAAGAGACAAAAACTGATGACAATAAATTCGTATACGACTGTAATAAAGTACAAATGTTTTTAAACATTGAAATTTTAATAACTTTTTATTTTTTTTATTGTTAGACCTGTTGCTTCCAGATTATTTATTATGCAAATTATTAAGCATATTTATGTTAGAGATTAAATATCATTTCTTTTTACAGAAAGTAATCAATTACTTTATATTTTTAACGATGATACTTTTAAAACTAAGATTTCTTTCATTTTTATTATTTTATTTCATTATATTTATTATTAGTTTGCTTTTTCTAACGAATTTAATCTGAAGAATATTTCTTAATTTTTCTTTCATATCGATGTACTGAACTCAATTTTAACTTGTGTATTTTATTTTTTATATATCTTTTTTTTATACGAAAGCAAAAGTTTATTACAATTTTTTGAGAACACAATTTCAGATTGAAACAGTGAATTAAGAAAATTAATATGAAATTTATTAGTTATATGTGTCCTTTGGCCGTATTCACATTTCACCTGAATAAACGGCCAAAGGACATAGATGATTTTATGTCCGAAGTAGGCTGAATGAGGAACTATAACTTATAAGTTGAAAATATTAATCTTTTTTTCAATACTTTTAAAATTAAATTTCAGTTCTATTGATTTTTTCTTTTGTTTCTTAGATTAACATTTTGTAATGAATATAGCTGCTGTCGAAGTGCGAGTAATTTATTTTTCACTAACCTTTAATATGGTTGCTCTTTGACATATTAAACGAAACATAGTAGGGTCGGTGATGCCATATTTATTTCTCCTGAGACATATTGAGTCTCAATATGTCTTAAGAGGACATATAAATCTTGTAAAGAGTCGAGGAGCGCGTCTGAGACATATGCGATGCCAATACAAATTTAGCATGCTCTTCATATACTGACACGAATACGGCCTACGAGGACATAAAAATAAATATGTAATGGAATATAGAATAAGGAATATTAACTCAAATATTTGGAAAAATTGTAAACTGTATGAATATCAAATTCAATACTCCCTTATGGAGTAAACAGCTGTCAATACTCCCTGCGGGAGTATACAAGTGTGAAGTGTGATGTTTAAAAATTTGAATATCGTCAAGATGTGAGCATAAATGTATGTGATACCGATATAAATTTAGCATGCTCTGTAGATATTCGCCCGAATATGGCCTACTGTGACATAAACATTTATATATCATAATAAAATTTCTAACTATACTTGTCGCATCTAAATAGTTAAAACTTTCGAACGGCTTCGTTTACTTAAAAAATCTTGTAATAGGTGAGCTCAACTATATTTCCGCTATCTCTTCAAAGTGCAGCCATCCTTGCTCAAATTACGTTAAGTACTAGGAATTACATCAGAGTAATTTCAGCATTTGTTCATCTCCTGATGGTAGCTTGCTCATAAATATAAACACTATGTATGCTCTAACTTTTTATCCGCACAACCCGCGTATTCACCAAATCTCCCGAGTGCATAATTTTTCGTCTTTGTGTGTAAATTGGCCGCTTGCGGCTTTCTCTTTCTTCGATCTCACTCTTCCTATGTTTCTCCCTCTCTCTTTTGATTCTTTTTTATGCGCTTTATTCTCTCTCTCGTTGCGTCCAGTGGGACAGAACTTTCCCAAAAGGTATAACTCTACTTCTTTCTCATTTTCACTCGAGCCACGAATTACAAAGTAATTACTTCTAGCTATTTGCCACATGTACACAGTACACCCATTTGCGCGTATATATGAAATAGTGCATATATTGCGGCTGCGTAAACAAGAGCTACTAAATTCGACCTTCGAGAAGCTCTAACAGTTGTTTAAGCAAATACTGCCAAGCTGATTTTCAATGTAAACTTCGGTTTAGATCATCTTCTTAAGCATTGCACTTTAATTTGTATTGCTTGCATGACTATTGCAATGATTAAATTTACATAATATATTAAAAAAGAATAAGTATAAACTTTATATCTTAAGTAATATAATATAAGAAGAATTGAAAAATTTTTTGTTATTACATATATGACGTTAATTACCAAATAATTAGCGGAATTTTTTATGATGTGGATTTAATGTACATTTAATTAAATATGCTTCGTAATTTATTCTTTTGTTCATTCATATATGGTAATATTGAATTTTGAGCTTATTAGTTGTCATAATGAAAAGTTGTAATCTCTTTTCACCTATAAATAATTAAAAATTGCAAGATGGAACTAACTTTATAATCTTTCAATTAGTTTAAACATATTATTACAATTTTTTAATATAATAGAATTTAATTAGCTCTGGTAGAAAATTCAACAGAATTCTGGGCAGAATTTCTGGTCAACGATAAGTTAAAATGACACGTATCAAAAAATTATTTTCAAAGAATTTGTATAATTTCTAAAGAAGTGTCATTTTAACTTTTGTTGACCGGAAATTTTGCCCAGAATCCTACTCAATTTTCTACCAGGGAGTCTATATATCTTTTTAAAATTAATTATTTATATCTCTTCTATAATAGGAAAATAAGATAATATTTATATAGTTATAGAATAAAAATTTAGTTTCTGAAATAATTTTTCCTATGAAATTGATTTTTATTATTTGTAATAATTTATTTAAATAATAAATTTTTGCACAAATCATCTAATAATTGTTTTTTAGCTTTAACTTTTCTGAGATTTTATTCTATTTGTATCAATTTAAAAATTGATTCTTTTGGTTTAATTAAGAACATTAATGGATTAATTAAAAAATAACTGTTTGTAAAAGGAAATATTTTATCAAGATTCAAAAGTTTCAACAATGTCAACAGTAAAAATTTCAATATTGTCAAGAAAATATAAAAATTATAAATAATTCTATAAAATATATATACAATCAAACAATAGTATTAGATTGTATTTTAGTTCATAGTTCTGAGAAATTTGTTTTCATATCAAATTTTTTCTTTGACTCATAAGTTTTTTAAAATTAAAAGTAATATATTACATAGAAAAGTAAAAATTTATTCACTCTTATGTACGTACATTGATGCCAAGGAAAAAGAGATAAATGCATGCTAAGAGTGAATCATATTTTTTCCTGTGCGTACTCTAATTTTTTCAACACCCAGGCTAAAAATGCGACATTTTATTTTCGACATCAAAAATAAAATTATAATTTTGATCAAAATGTTTTACAATGACAAAGGTTTTTTAAAATATATCAAAATGAAAATATTAAAAAAATCGTGAAGTAAGATTGGAAAAACTGGTTACTTACAATGTGGACAATTATTGCGTAAATTATAAAACTCACCCCGTCTCTTTGATTAAAATTTAAGATTAAATTTTATGAAAATTAAATGGCAATACATCGGTAACGATATTACATATTTTTATAACAAGAATAATTTTTTTATTCAATTGTTAATACTAGATTATTTATTTTAATAAAATTACACAATTGATGAAATAGTAATATTGATTTACTTCATGCATCTCATGAACGTTAGTACTCTTATAGTATATCGAAATATGAACATATGGGTTATCAACACGACTACATTTGAATCTATATTCGAGCAGTAAGATTTAGGAAATAGAGATTCCAAGATCATCCGAATTTGTACGGTACTTTTTCTCTTTCAACTTATACGAATAAAGTAAGAGCAAGACTTTTTTACGTTTACTACGACATGCCACCAAATCGAAAAACGAGAAAAGAGGAAAAAGTCTTTTTCTTTTTCAGTCAAGAAGACACTCCAAATCTTTGAGTTTCCTTTACTTTATTTAGTTGGACACTACTGCACAAGCTATGAGTTCGCAAGAAATTTTACAGTATTGGGAAAAAGAATTTTCAGAATTTTTCAAAAATCTATATATATTTATTTAAAATAGATACCTATCATTTAATTTATTTACAATATATTCAATTGTCATTCATATATCAATATAAATTTTGAATAGAGAATGATGTATTTCTAAATGTTCCATATTATGTTAAAAACAATTACTTGAAGCGTATAGCTGCAAAAGTAGTTATCTCCAAAAAAATTTTTTTCAAGAAATAACATTTTCTGCTGTACTTATACTTAAAAGTCAGTGTATTTTGCAATACACCATATTTTTTTCATTTCATAAAAAAGACTATACCTATATTTTGGTCCCATATGATTTTTTCATGATAAATTTTAATGTTCTGTATACGAAAATGCAATAAAAATGAATTCGGAAAAAATGGAGATAGCCACCTTTGCAGCTACACGCTTCACTTGTAATATTTAAAAAAAATAATTTCTATGGCCTTTTAATAGAAAATTAAGTTATTTCAATATTAACATTTTTTTGCGAATCAAATTAATTCATTGATAAATATAATCTATAAGTCAGTACAATAGAAAAAAATAAAATTATTTGAAATTTCATATGGTTCACGATGTAAACCACTTAAAATGATAGCGATTCTTTATATATGGATAGCACACTTAGTACTTATTATTTTCATAATATTTTATATATCAGAAAAGTTTAAAACATTTACATATAAATGTTGGCTATATATGAGCAGTAATTCATACAAGATCTGTAACCTATTTTTACCTGATAATAAAATTGTTTGTAAAACGTGAATAATATACAAATAAAAATCTTTACAATAATATAATTCAAATAAAATTCTACAAAAGTATTTATTCCAATATTCAAACAAAAGATTGTTTCAGTCCTCAATCAACCATCGTCCGTAAATGAAAGATTAAACTGTTTCTAGCATTTTACTAATAAAATTTACAAATTAAATTCGAGATTATGCATTAAGAGGCGGTCGTAACCATTCGCCGCTCTATACAGGGTGGCGCTGCGGTCAGATGAGAGAAATATAGAAAATATTTTTTATTCAGCGATTTATAATTTATCGAGACAATAATATACTTCTAACGTTGTCAAAGGCACTAGCCATATATATGTAGAATTATTATTGATGCTAATATTGTTTGAAAAGTCTAAAATATTATCATAAAACGAAAAATGCGGCGCGTGGTAGAACCGATGTAAACATATGGGTATGTTTCCTAAGTGCGACAGAGAAAGTAATAGTAAAGAACGAAGTATACACATGCTCACGCCGGCTCTACTTCGCACTGCATTTTTCGTTTTATAACAATAGCTTAGACTTTTCAAACAAGATTATCATCAATAATTATTCTACATATATATGGCTAGTGCCTTTGACAACGTTAGAAGTATATTATTGTCTCGATAAATTATAAATCGCTGAATATAAAATATTTTATATTTTTCTCTCACCTGACCGCAGCGCCGCCAAGCGGCAAATGGTTCCTACCTCCTCTTAACTAAAAATTTATTATAAACTTTCCTCATAAATATTTAAAAAATTCCAAGCTCTTTAATTATAAAGCTCAAAATTAAAGTTAGTAACGTGCTTCTAAAAGTATAAAAATACTACCTCTACTTGAAAAAATAAAACTGAAACGAATTTTTCAAAGATGAACTAATCTGTAGTGAAAATTTTGACCTGTCGGAAAAAAATTTAAATAACAATAGTCCAAAAATTTAATTAAAACAGCGTAAGGATCGTGCGGAATTTGCCCAGACAGATGAAGCGAACGAATTTTCACCACCACTTTTTTTTTCTTTTTTTTTTTTTTTTTTTTTTTTAAAGACAAAAAAAGGAACAAAGATATCCACCACCACTATTCTTTTTTTTGTAGATTCCGGATCTCTGCTACTTTTTGGACTTTTCCCTACGGCACACTTTAGGCCACAGTTCTCTCGCTTCTCGTGCGTTGACTGTCGATATGTGGTACGTGGTTCTTGTGACCACCTGCTTTTCATTGCACATAGTATAGATGTAGGTGTAAACCAATATCAAAGCTGCATCGTGAGAGATGCTGTCCACGCAAGTCAATGGTTTCAGTTCTTTGAAAAAATTATTGTTTTTTTTTTTGGACAACGTTTTTTTCAGTTCTATTAAAACAATTGTTTTAGTGAACTGTAATTTACTTGCAGAAAGTTAATGTTTGCATTTCTTAATTTAACAATTGCATCGTAATTTCGTTATAACGAAATCTTAAATCTCAGATAATATTTTTGTATCTTCTATTCGTTTTTAAGTTGAGAAAATAAATAAAATTAAATTTAATCAAACAAAATTTTCTGTTAAAAATTTGAATTATCTTGACAATGTGTTGCAAGTAAATGATTACCTTTACAAGTTTATAAAGAATTATATGTAAAATATGTATATATGTATATGAGAATATATTTAAGAAAAATATTCATTTAATTATCGATTTTTTAACTTTGCTTTGTTGATTACTTAATGTTTTTTATACACTTAGAAGGAATGACAAAAAAATGTACTTCAAATTGAAACGTCGTCAATTAATAAATAAACAGTTTTTGAGCAGCATTATTCTAAGTTTGTTTCTACGTATAGGTAATTTAATCCTTATGATGATTGTTGTAAATTATACAACAAGGAAGTTAAGTCGCATATTTCTCCCGAAGGCGAAGTTTGGCAAAAAATGAATAAAGTCCTTTATTCCCGCTAAATTTAAAAATTCAGTTATATCTTACTTTCAGTCTGTTTTTCGAGTTGATAAAGTGACCATTATTGTCGAGATAGGAATAATAGTACATTATGCAACTAGGGAGTAAAGTTGTATTTTTCTTCTGAGAATGGAGTTTGTGACCCAAATGTGCAAAGCGAAACAAGGAGAATAGATATTTGAGCCCAAACAAAAAAACTAAAAATTGAAATTTTAATATTAAAATTTCATAAATTTTTTCAAACAATTAAAATTTGATACTTTTCTAATCATTTTTATTGGTGTATTTAATAATTTGTTATAAATTCTAGTAATTTATTCAATTTCATGAAGTTTTGTAGGAATAAAGGCTACTTTATCCCTGTTCTATGTATATTAATTAAAAAATATGGTAATATATGTACGTTTTATATCAAAGTGGAATCATATTTTTATTAAATTAACAGTTTATTAAATATTATTTAAAATATGAAAAAAGAATGATGTTAGGCATATTGATATTCGTAAATTTGTCCATGTGCAAAATTATTTTTATTAATTTCTCTCCATAATATCTCAAAATTAGATAGCTGTATAATGTTTATTTTACGTATATTAGTTGAGATTTGTATGTCTACATAAGCTTGCGATCTGCTTTTCTCATATTCCTTTTCTTTTCATTTTGTGGTTTTCCTTTCATCACGTTTTAAAGAAGAAGAGAGAAGTGAAAATAGCATAAATACGAACTTGTATCCGTATAATTATTTTGACTTATTTCAATCCTAGTCACGAAAGCTTATACGCTACGTCCTGGTATCTCACATTTCAATGTAATCCTCGTACTATACACAATGCGTTACTTGGACACCTTTCTCTTCTATATCTTTTCATTTCCCTGTCCATGTTGCTTTTCTCTCTTCTTATTCCCTTACAACTTTGAGAGAGGTAGATAAAAGTTTCAATCCACAACTAACTTGCGTGGTCTTCTCTTCTGTCCGTTTGTGGTTGTGGATGTTTAGCCTTTCCATTTATACTCTCTGTCTTCGCACAAAATGATAAAGACTTTGGATTACATTGTGTTTTGACTAATGGTTGTAAATTCAAATAGAATTGCGGTAATAAGCGGTAATAATAATCAAAATAATTTATTTTTTTTTAATATTGGTTCGTCATATTTTGTTTCCATAGGCAATATTTTGAAAGTATAGAAAATATGCAGAATGCGAGATAGTAGATTATCGGAATACCAGGATGATTAGAACATATTTCAAATTCATTAGATTTTAATGATATTATACAGGCATGAACAAAAAACATATTAAAAAGTTATAATGTCCATTATATAAATTTAAAATAATATATGTATAAATTTAGAATAATAAACTACTTTGGAAAATTATTATCCTATCTGTACTTCGGCGATTCGTGCAGGAATCATCTACTTTATTTGCTTGTTGCGTCATATTATTATTATACTATTTTTTATTATAACATAATCTTTTCTATGAGAAAACAAAATAATATATTTAGGATTGATAAGCATTTTAAATTAATTGATGTTAAGTATATATCATTGTAATGAAAAAATTATATTAAGTAAATATTATTTCATGCTTAAGATTACAAAAATAACAAAAACTTTTTATATTTAAATCCAAAATAAAAAATTAATTAAAAAAGTTATTTAATTATTAAAACAGTTTTCAAAAAATACAGTCGAATTTTCAATTTGTGCGATTACATTTAAAATTTTATAGTCAATGTTCTGGCATTCATCTATTTACCGTACTATAGATCTATCCGTTTCGTGACATATATCTACATACCCAGATTTTCTCTTCCTTTTCATCTTCTTTTTTTCTTGCTCTGTGGCATATAATCTTATACATATGCTTCATCGAAAATTATATCTTCTTCCTTACCGTAGTCTTTGAGTACGATCCTTGTGAGCTAGCGTAAAATGTATCACGACAAAGTAGCGGGGAACTGGGTTTCGAGTCGATCTCATCTTTGAATTTTCTAGGCGCGACCCATCACGGCGATCGGCTGCTATAGCGCTTTCCTTATAGGAAAATAAAAAAAGGAAGAAATAGCTAAAAAGAAGAAGGGCATGCGCTGTAAAAGAACGAGAGAATCAGAATGATGAGGTACTACCGTCTCCAATATATGTAAACGCATGTCGTATTGCACGCGAAAAAAGGAGAGCTCTGGCTTCTTTCTCTCACTTCTTTGCACTAGTCTTCTTCTATCTGGATTCGATCTGATTCCGTAATCCATTCCGGATACCAAACCCTGATGTCGCGACAGCCTTTTTTGAAAAAAAAGCGTACAGAAAAGGAGGAAGAAGGAAGAAACATCAGTCTTTTCGGTGGGCACGCGCATCTTATATCTTTCCTCTCGCTTTTTTCCCCTTTTATTTCTTTTTTTCGTTAGCATGTCGGCACCAGGAATGTTGGGCTCAATTTCACCCTTCTAATACAAATACTCCCACTTCCGAGGCTATTTTCCCTATGGCTTTTTTCTTACGCTTTACTCGATGCTTTACTTTTTTATCTTGTTGTTCAACATGTACCTTTTTCTTGCTCTCGAGATGTCTAATATGCATTCAAGCGTACATTTAAATGACATTTACGTTTTATATTTATTTTTAGCGTTTAATTTTAAATTTGGTAATTTTTAACTATCCACGACAATATTGATTGAAATAATTGTAAATTTAAATTTTTAATTCTACTTTGAAAATTTTTCACATAAAATTCTTAGTTAAACCAAAATAGAATTTCACTACACGAATTATGTTAATTGTTTACAATGCGAAAAGATTAAGATTATAAATTCTATATTTTCAAATATTTATGATTGCTTTTAAATGAGAATTCTTATTAAAATGACATCCAAAACTTTTTCAAACCTTTAATTTTATAATAACTTAATATTTTATCTTTCGAATAAATAATTATTGTTAAGTTCTATTCCGTTGGAGTAAATTAAGATTAATAACAATTTAAAAACAATAAATCAAAAAGCTCAGTAATATTATTAATAATTATCTTTTGGAATTTTAAGCTAATGGAAAAAAGAGTACTAACACAGAACAGAAAATAAAAAGTGGCTAAGGGGCAGCAAAGGAACGAGCAACGAGTAGTATGCCCATCAAAGCCGGACGAAAGAAATTTAATTAGCGTAACTGAACGACAAGTTTGCAACCCCTGACACTTAGCTCTTTGGCAATCAATATCGACAAGGGGATTCCGATGAAACTTCTTAAACGATTGGAATATGGCAAAAATGAGGATGAGGCTTATCGAGAAAGCATCGGCACTTTACTGGAACTTCGATTTAAATCAACTGTCTTTTAGAATGAACATTTACAAATGTCTTTAAGCTAATTTAAATTTGAAAATAGTCTTATTTTAGGATATCAATTTTAAAATATCCATCCTGGAGTGTCTTATAAAATGATCAATTTGAAATTTCAAGTACTGCTCAAAGCGGGAATATTGACAATTTATTGATGAAATACAATTACTTATTTATCTAACTACATAAAACAAGAATATAAATCAATTAGTAGAATAACAAAATACTGTATTTCTTACAGTATAATCTAATTCTAAATTTACTTATTGTATTCGTTTAACATTTTTTCTTTTAATCTTCGATAAAGATGTATCTGAAATTTTAATTATTGCAAATCATTGATTCTATTTATATAATAATTTCTATGTATTATCATAAAACTCTGATGAAAATAGATTTATTTTAATATCTCGTTGAAATATTTAATATTATAATAAAATAAAATAAATTTAATGAAAAATTAATAAAAATAAAATTTAATGGGGATCTTAATTTACTCTATCTGTATTTACAAAAAATATATGTGTGACTGCAAACAATCAAGATAATAAATAAACATTCACTAAAGTATATCCAACTAATTATTTAATCTTTTCTGATTCATTAGATACAAAAAAATCTATTTTAAACTACTTTTGTATAACATTTAAGATTTTATAAAAATAATTGATGCTATTTACATTTCTAAAATGTTTAGTGACAAACCTAAAAGACGAAAGAAATAAATTCCCAAGACGAACGAAAAAATAATACTTTAAATGTTAGTATTTTTCTTTATTTAACTGAACTTTATTCAAAACAAAAAAGAAAATGAGACTTAACTTTAGTAAAAATTTTCACAATTTCTTAATCGTTGATTACTTGTTAAAAACGCAGCCATAACCTACAAAGCTAGCCAATGCATAATGCATAGATACACCACTTTCAATACTCAATTTTCTAAGAAAAAGAAAAATTAAGATTAGAAAGCGAATACAATGTAGTGTAGCATTGCAAGTATTTCTGCGCTACAATTATTGTCCAAATGGTATTACTGTTTAATAATTATTACGTTTTTTTCATGTAAAATTTTAAAAAAACTTTAAATTTCTTTTAAAATTCTTTTAATTAACTATTTATTTATCTATATATTATGAATAATTAAATGTAAAAAAATATTTTTTTAAAAAACAGTAGAATTATATTTTAACTCATTGATTTTTATTATTATTATTTTGTATGTGATAAATTTTACAATTTCTTGGCAATAAATATATCAAAAAGCTTATTTTATTTTAATATAGTTAATCGATTGATGTTAATTATTAAGAACATTTGTGAAATAATATTTGTTCAAATAAAAAATATGATTATAAATCGACAGTTGAATTCTTTTATTTTTATTAATAAAAATGATAATGGCATAACTTCATGAACACTTACAACTTTGAAACTTCTAATTAGAATGAAAATGGCATAAGTCACAAATGTTTTTTATTATAATAATAAAAAAAGAATCAAAACAATGCTTTTATGTTTGGGTGAATTATAAGAAAAAACGTTATAATCTATCAAACTAATGCATTATAATTTTTAAAAACTTTTTCCTGATTTTTTTATTGACTTATAACTTTAACATCGAAGATCTCGAAATTAGATGTATGTGACTTGTGATACTCTCATTCTAACCCACAGATATGTTTAAAGCTTGTTCCAAGACATTTTTTTCAAATTTAACGTTTTTTTCATATTTTTTAAAATTTAACGTTTTTTATTGTTAAATTGTGTATTTTTTATTTTGGGGCTAAAGATTCTCGTCAATCTGCTAAATTCGAGTATCATATGCATTCACATATAATATATACATATATAGTAGGTATAAGATAGTCATAAATCATGTTTAAAAGGAAGTATTTTAATGGAAAAAATATCTATTATCATAAATACAATTAATTAATTATTCAATTCACACCACTATGAACTTATTTCTTTTATTTTATATGATTATTTAGTTTATTTTATTAATTTTTTTTTCATCTCACCAATCTTTTAATCATTTTATGATTGGTTCCCAACCAGTTTCTTCAGTTGGATACACGGAGAAACCGGAGTACCATATAGTATAGTCTGGTAAATTTCTATACTAACAAGTAAGTCTTTGTAAGTCATTACAAAAACATGGG
This sequence comes from Anastatus disparis, assembly GCA_017163975.1. Lineage (NCBI taxonomy): Eukaryota > Metazoa > Arthropoda > Insecta > Hymenoptera > Eupelmidae > Anastatus > Anastatus disparis. The sequence goes on from JAFFSR010000012.1 coordinate 2,474,245, forward strand.
ATATTTTGATTTAAACAGATACTTAGTAGTGAAATTTTAGCGACTACCAACGTTAGTCGCTGAAATCTCACTACTAAGTATCAAGCTATCCCATGTTTTTGTAGTGAATTAGTATAGAAGTTTACCATACTATACTGAGTAGGTGTTTTCATGGTACTTTGGTTTCTCCGTGTAGCCAGTGATTGATCACAGACTGGTAAAAATGTCTACCAGGGTAGTTTTGCATTGAATATTAAAACAGTGCTCAATAAATCGCTTAAAATCATTAAAAAAAGAAACAAAAATCAAATAGAACATCAAGATAATACAAAATTTAATCATTCATTCAAATACTGATATATTCAACACTTTTGACTTTGGAAATTGTGCAAGATGAACTCACACCATTCAATCAGGATATAATAATTGTAAAGAGTGATAATAATTGTGATCATGTAATATTGATTATTGCAATATTTTAAATACAATAAATTTGAGTAATAATATATTTTATATTAATTTTTATTTTATAAAATTTAAAAAGTTTTAAACAAATAAATAAAGATTCAACTAAAGAATGTCACGTTTTTAGATCACAGATCTTCGTGTAACTGTCAGGTATATTTTTATATGAGAAATGATGAAGAAAGCCATGAGGTTTTAGTCTCATGCTTGATTATTCCAAAATTATGAGCTATTTTCGTTCGATTTTTAAAGTTTTCTGTAAAAAATCACTACTAACATTGAGTATGACTTTCTAAAGAAGATTTTTAAGCTCATTCTGTAACATACTTGTAAAAGTTGAGATGGAAACCATTCATTCAAAAGTTATAAAAAATAAAAAACATATTAAGCATAATATTTTTATGAAAATTGAAACTTACAAGGAGAGTGTCAGGGTATTGGAACGCAGATTTTGCTCAAATTTTAAGAGATGATTTTGAATGTAAAAACATGAAAAAAGCCAAGTCACTAGACTGTAACGCTCAATATTTCCCTAGTTACAGATAATTAAAGAAAATCACTATAAAAATTACTAGATTTTCAAACGCTTATAGTTCTTTAGCATTAATAGCTAGAAGCTTCACTTTTTAAAATGAAAGCTGAGTTAAAATACTTTCAAAATAGTACTTACAGCATATAAAAATATTATTTTTTTCCAAAATTATAAAGTAATGAAAATTAGAACACATGTTAGCATTTATTATTAATTAATGTCATGAAAAGGAACTTTAGGCCCAATTTTCATTGCTTTATAATTTTGGAAAAAAATAATATTTTTATATGCTGTAAGTACTATTTTGAAAGTATTTTAACTCAGCTTTCATTTTAAAAAGTGAAGCTTCTAGCTATTAATGCTAAAGAACTATAAGCGTTTGAAAATCTAGTAATTTTTATAGTGATTTTCTTTAATTATCTGTAACTAGGGAAATATTGAGCGTTAGAGTCTAGTGACTTGGCTTTTTTCATGTTTTTACATTCAAAATCATCTCCTAAAATTTTAGCAAAATCTGCGTTCCAATACCCTGACACTCTCCTTGTTAGTTTCATGCTAATTTCTATAACAATTTTCAAATCTTTGTAACTTTTTTAATTAATTTTTTTTTAATCAAAAGAGTTTGATCTGAACTTTTATTGGAGAATTATAATAATTAATATTAAAATTAATTTTTCTAAAGGAATCCTTAAATATCGAATTGAAAATCCATTTCCCTGACACGTGACAGTACTCACGTAAAATATTTCACATTTACCTTTTTGTAAACTTGAAAATTATTTAACTATTTTTAGTAATTTAGCAACATTTATTTTTATTAAAATTTATTAAGCTTAAGTATTTATTATTGTTATATCATCATAATAAATAAATTTGTTTATGAATATAAAGTAAACAATTTTTTGTTAAATATTCTTGGAGGAAACAAAGGGTGGAAAAAATTAATATAATTACAAATGTTTATAAATTATAATTAAGAATGTATTTTATTGTTGTTCATTAAATACAATTCGAATTTGGCTGATGGAAACCAGTATTTTTAATTAGATGATGTTAATTAGTTGATGCATAAGCACACAATAAAACATTGTAAAATTGTGAATTATTCGTGACTAATTTTGTTAATAAACAGAAGAATGATACATTCAACCATAGTAGTAGCCACGGTTTAAAGGAATTCCTGCTGAATATGCACTATATGCACCAATGGTTTGAGGGTAACCGTAACCACCTCCATAACCTCCATAGCCGATCGTGCGGGCGCCGTAACCAATACTGGCATAGCCTGGCTGTGGTTCTGGGTTAGCGAAGACCATCGCCACGAGCACAATAGCGAAGATGAAGAGTTTGCAGAACATGATGATAGATTATTTGATAGCTGATCAAGGATCGACTGGTGTAGATTTCAAGATTCTAAGGCCTTTTATACTTCACGTGATGACAATTTTTTTAGAAAGGTTATGTGCGACCTTGTACCGACTTAAACTCTACAAAAATTTTGTTGAAAGACATTTTTTGAATTAACGTTTACCTTTTACTAAAATGTGAGAATTTATATTAAAAACATTATTGATTAATTTTTAATTCATTTGTACATGCATTATTAAATAAAAATAAGCGATAAAATGAACTACAAAATCATTTACAATCAAACTAATTGTTAAAAATCATGGCTAAAAAGACCAAATCGATACGACCCTGCATGCAGCGCTAAACTGTGCATTGAAAATTATTATATTAAATAAAAGGATGTACGTAAATTATAACTTTTTGTGATTAATGTCATTTCAAATTATTGAAATATGAACTTAAAAATATAAGTTTTAAATATAAGTAATTAATAAGTATACATGAAATTTTTTCCTCTTATTTCTTTTTCGAATATAATTCTTACTTATTGTAAATTAGAAATCAAATTTTAATACATAATTTTTTAAATTAACGTTTTTTCTAATAATGATTTTCATTTTAAGAAGAGGCCAAACTATCTGTCTTTGTCTAATAGTGTTTTTCATCATTTATCTAAGCACCATTGGCTGTAACACGAAAAAAATGGTAGCCCTCGCTAGATACTAGTATAATGATTAAATTTTAGTAAGAACAAAATAATTTAATCATGTAATTTTTGAATAATATGAGCCCTACCAAAAAAGATAGGTTATATTTTAGATTTTCAGTAGGTCTCATATTATTCAAAAACCTCATGATAAAATTATTTTGTTCTTATTATAAAATTTATCTATTATAATAGTATATAGCGGAGGCTGCCATTTTTTACTGTTACAGCTAATGGTGTTTATATAAAGGATGAAAAACACTATTAGACAAGGGCAGATAGTTCGGCCTGCTCCTAAGTTACATCAAAATGTATTTTACATTTGGTTTATGTATTGTTTTTTTTAAATTATTCAAATAGTTCGTACCTGTAAAAAATTCTTAGAATTATATTAACATTTATTAAAACTTTATGTATACAAATACAATGGGTTAAAATGTAGTCTATACTGATCGCTTTAAAATATATTGCTTATAAAACGCGATTTATTAATATTAATTGATGAAATTTTTTTTCATTTTTTGCCGCAGAATTTCTCTGCCAATTTTCAACAAATCTATTTATTTTAACTTAATGAATCTATTTTTAGTAAACACTTTTTTGTTGAGAAACAAAACCACCAATTTTATATTTCCAAATTTGTTGCAATTTTTTATTACAACAAAAAATTAAATGATAATTAAATGTTTTTCAGTAATTTCATTACAGGATTTAACCGATAATGTATATAAAATTTTAACTGCAATATTAAATAAGCATTCAACCTCAAATTTGATCAATCAAATTATAATAAACTATACTATCACTAGTCTGCCGAATAAATTTCCATTTTTTTGTTTGCCATACATTTATTTATACTTAATAAAATTAAGACTTTTGGTGCAATCTCAAAATTTTGATAAAATTATTCTTTTTTTTTATTGAACACTATCAAATTTAAACGTAATAAAGTTTTATTTAGGATAGGACTTAGTCATGAAAAAACAATTCACATGCATGTACATACTTACGTCATTGGATCACTGTGAGGGTATAATGATCCTCATTTCCACATATAATCATAATCGTCATATTTTTTGATAATGTTCATTTTATAATATTAAAAGAATTTCAAACAAATAAATAAAGGTCCCAGAATACGGGTAAAAAATTTCGATTTTAGGTGAACATTATTGATGAAAAAAAATTCCTACGGCAGCTTATTCGGAAGCATTAATATAATCGATATCAATTCGAATCCAAACCCAAATCGTTCCTTTTCTCAAGATATTACCCAAAAAACCTTAAAAAATAATACAAATTGGAAAAAAAATCTTATACGATTACTATAAAAACATATATTACAAGCACATATATATACGTAACAAAAATACATAATATGATTATGTCCCTACGAAAGTTAGATATATAAAAATTAAATTATTATATATATATATATATATATATATATATATATATATATATATATTTAATATTTTTTATTTAATATTTAAATATACATATATTGTCTCCTAATATGTTCTTATAGTAATCATTTAAGATTTTTTTTAATTCGTATGCATATTTACAATTTTTTACGTATATCTTGAGAAAAGGAACGAGTTGGATTTAGATTCAAGTTGATATCGATTATATTAATGCTTCTGGATAAGCTGCTGTTGGAATTTTTTTTCACCAATAATCGTCATCTAAAATCGAAATTTTGTACCCGTGAGATATTACAGTACGTAACTTTTTTTAAACATAAATAATTTTAAATATTTTTAGTAACTTAATAACATTTATTTTTATTGAAATTTATTAAACAAAAATAATTATTATTTTACTATTATAATAAATGAATTTTTTTGAATCTATAAAGCAATATAGTTTTCTTAAATTTTTCTTTTTTATTTTTTAGGATTAACAAAGGGTGAAAGAAATACAATTACAAATGTTCATAAATTATAATTAAGAATGTACTTTATTGTTGTTCATTAAATACAATTAAGAATGTACTTTATTGTTGTTCATTAAATACAATTCGAATTTGGCTGATGGAAGCCAGTTCTTTTAATTAGATGATGTTAATTAATTGATGCATAAGCACACAATAAAACGTTGTAAAACAGTGAATTATTCGTGACTAATTTTGTTACTAAACAAAAGAGTGATACACTCAACCGTAGTAGTAGCCACGGTTTAAAGGAATTCCTGCTGAATATGCACTATATGCACCAATGGTTTGAGGGTAACCATAAGCACCTCCATAACCTCCATAGCCGATAGTGCGGGCGCCGTAACCAATGCTGGCATAGCCTGGCTGTGGTTCTGGGTTAGCGAAGACCATTGCCACGAGGACAATAGCGAAGATAAAGAGTTTGCAGAACATGATGATAGATTATTTGATAGCTGATCAAGGATCGACTGGTGCAGGTTTCGAGATTCTAAGGTCTTTTATACTGCACAAAATGAAAATTTTTTTAGAAAGGTCACGTGTAACCTTGTACCAATATAAACTTTGCAAGAATTGTTACAAGACACTTCTTAAATTATCATTTACCTTTTAATAAACGATCAAGATTATATTAAAAAAACAATTAATAATTTTTAATTTATATGCACATATATTATTAAAAATATGTATTTGTATATATACAGAGTGTGTCAAAAGTCCCGGGATAGCATGATAACTTGCCAGAAATGCATTTTTGTAAAAAAGGATCATACCTACGTTTTATGATTTTCCTCAGTTATTTTATAGTTACCTTGGATTTGACCTTGACTATGACATTTAAGATCTTATCGCGGATTTGGAAATAGCAGAAAATTTTATGTCGAAATATGAGTTAGTGTGAAGTCGAAAAATGCCACTTTTTCTCCGTAGGGAGAAAAATAAATGTGAGTTTCTAAAAAACAGACATATGTAACTCAATACAGTAATCCTATATCTTTATACAGCAGCCAAGAGCTCTATACTGTTACCCGATATTTTTATATACCAGCCAAGTACTTCACCTTGAATGGCAAATTCTTCGAATTACAAGTTAAGGGTGAAGCACTGCGCTATTTACTAGAAGCAATTTGTTTCTTTAGTATCAGTTGCATCTTTCAGGTTTCTTCACTCTCTTTTAAACATTATATATTTTTTCAATTATAAAGTTTTTTACAATAAATTTCATTGTTTGAATGATTTTTTAATTATTTTTAAACGAGGCTGTGGCCGTCTGAATCCCTTTTCCCCATCCCCATACTGCCCCACCTTGCCTTTTTCACCCAATTTCTGAAAATAACTTTTTACTCTCATATTTTGAGTAGATGGTATGTGTAATACGGAAATATAAGCAGGAAAATAGTATATTACACATCTAGGGAGGTCAACAATTGGTGAATCCATAGCACATATGAATTGCCATTTTACCTCCCATAGTGTCTATACTATTTTCCTGCCGAGGCCGAAAATGCAACCTTCGCAATCGAACACAGTGAGCGAAAGTGCCACTTTCACTTACGCTGCATTTTCGGTCTTACTAGACAAAAATAGTACATTATGTAACGAGGGAGTAAAAACGGATAATTCTCCCGAGGGTAAGTTTTTTAAATTGTTGAAGGAGAAATTAGACTTTACTTTCGAGTTGCATATTATGTTTTATTCCTTCCTCAACAGTGGCCACTTTATTAACTTAAAAAAAGCAAACACAAATAAAAAAAAATAAAATTGAAATTCAGTGTTAAAATTTTATTTCTATTTTTATTGAAATTTCATACTTTTCTAATTATTTTTATTAATTTATTTAGTAAATAGTTTAATGTTAATAAAAATCAATATTTTATTGATAAAATGTTAATATTTTATAAAAAAAAAACCAATTATTTATCCAATTTCATAAGTTTTTAATATAGCGAGAGAAAACTGTTTTTTTCTCGGAAAAGAGAGAGAAAAGTACTTTTCTCACGCTAAATTTTAGAAGTAAGAAATATTTTTCTATTAGCCCACTTTTCGAGTTAATAAAGTGATCATTATTGTTGAGGTAGAAATAAATAGAATTTTTATCATAGAAGTAAATAAAGAATGCTAAATCGTATGACAATTTACATACGATTTAAGACACCTTTTACTTTTTCTCCCTAGATGAAAAATATACAATTTTTCCCGCTAAATTAGAAGTTTATGAAATTGAATGGATAGACATAAACATAGTTTATTTGAACCTTTGCCATTTTGAAATCTGAAATGGCTCAAAATTTTATTAGAGAAAGTCTTTCTATTTTACTATTAGAAACTTCGAGATTAAAGTACATTTTAAAATCATGAATCTATAAATGCCACATGCTTTATATAATTTTGATTATACTTGCAATGTAAAATTTATTTATTCAAGGTTTACTAAACTTTTTTTTTCAATAAAATTATTAAAATTTTTAAATTTTCTATAATTTACAGTATTATTTTTCTATTTTTTTAATTTCATTTTTTTTTAATATATTGAATTTGATTTAAAATATCTTGAATATTGAATTTTTATTATTACATATCATATTGAATTAGAGCTTTATTATAATGAAAATTTCAATAACCACGAAAACTTTAAATATTTATCATAATCAAAAAGTTTCGTTTTTAAAGATTATTATAAAATATCACTTTTTCTCATCTGACGGATTATTTTTAATTATTCGTGTAATAAAAAGATATATATTAAATGGAATATAAAAATTAGTTTTTATTTTTATACTGAATAAGAGAAAGGGTCTACACAATAAAAAATAAAATCACAATCATTAATTATTCCAAAAGATGCATATCTACGCGAAATAATGTTAGGTCTTGTCGACCTTCAACAACTATCAGAGCAAATGGAAGTTTTTTGTATACTTTCTCTTATTGGATTTTACATACATGAACAAAGAAAAAGTTCTTCCAGATTGGTTAACACCCTTCCTACCATTAAAATTATAAAAAGCTCGAGCAACTTTTAAAGTAACTTTAGTTTTTAATTTTAAGAGCTATATATGAACGATCTTTACTTTTATTTTAAATAAAAAAAACTCCAATGAGAAAACTTTACTAAATGATACGAAGAACGAATATGAGACAAAGTATTTTCATAATTTGGCTTCTCTATAAAATAATTACTAGAGAAATAAAAATTTTTGAAGCTCCATGATAAATTATAATGAAGTATAACATATCATAACCCAAAAACTACAGAGAAAATTTTGTGATGAAGAAAAGATCAAGTTTTTTCGTTATTTTTTATTTTTTTAATGATGTATTTTTATTGAAAGTAAAAAAAAACAAATGAAATAAAAAGTGTAATCAAATCTCTTTAAAACTCTGTCAAATTTAGTTTTTTAAATTAAAGTTACACTATTTTTTTCTGAAAAGAATTATTTTTTTCAATAGCTTACATCACAAAAAGTGAATAACATACGAAAAAACATCAAAGGGAAAAAATTTTCATTTTTTTCTTTGGCATATATATACGTGCATGTATAAATATAGTATATTGAAAAGTAGTGCATTTTGATTCTTAAGTAAGTACCAAAGTGAGGTCAAAAAAGTATTTTTTTATTGTGGATTTCCTTTGCTTTTTCTAGAATATTATTAGAAATTGTAGAAACAGAAATTTAAATATTTAAAAATGTTAGAAAAAAAATTTAGCTTGAAAATATAATTTTTCTTTTTTTATAGAGTTTCTAATAATTTAACTTCTGGATTTTACAATATTTAAAGATCTTTTTAAAACCACGATGAAAGAAAATTCGCAATGATATAAAAAATCTTTTTGACATCACTTCGGTACGTTCTTTTCTAAGAATCGATTCATGCTTTTTCAATAAGAGTATATTTACATTCGCATATATGCGAATAAACAAATATGGACATTTAAAAAAAGTAATATATTTACAATCTTATAATTTAAAAATATGCACTGAAAAAAATAGAATCTAGAACCAATGAGAATCCACTTGGTGGTAGAAGATTTTCGTTTTGTTTTACGCCATCATAGAATTCCATTTGATACAAGAAGAAAATCTGCTTCAAGGATATCGACTTCTTTCTAAAAGATATTTTTGAAAAATATTTTTGAAGCTAGTAAACTTTAAAAAAATTAAATCTGCATTAAGCAAGGGGAAAATTAGTAAATCTAAGAATATATTTTATAAATCTAAAAATTTTATGTGAAATAATAGTATATTATGCATCCAGGGAAGTAAAATAAAGGACAGGCCATAGCACGAATTAATTGACACCCAGAGTGGCAAACTCGTGCTATGGGCTGTCCATTTTACCTTCCGTGGTGCATATACGATTTTTTTCAACAGTGAGGCTAAAATTAGCACTTTTCGTTTTCCGTGCCGGGAGCAAAAGTGGTATTTTTAGCCCACTGTTGAAAAAAAGAAATTTATTGAATATATATATCTCTCTAGCTAGGTAAGCATTAGCTTACATATTCTTTTTCATGTGATTCAGATAAAAAAATTAATTAATTTTAGGAACTTTATTATTACAATTATTAATAATATATATTTACATATAAAACATAATATAATTTTTTCCATCAACAAATTTAATCTTATGCATTATTTTCTCGCTGTACAATTCTTTCAAGCAGCATATTCATTTTCTGTTTCTACGCAATGTGCATGAACATGCTCATTGAAACCTAAAGAATGCCAATTTTTACATATTAACTAAACGTCTTCATTTTTATCATATTTAAATATATAAATTATTTCTACAAAGATAAGTAGAACATCAATATTCTTTTAACATAAAAAGAGACCTGGTTAACATACGACTCCGTTTTACTCAAACAATTTTAATATGAAAGTCGATTTACTATAATTATCTCGAGAATTGATAGTTGATTTGAATTTTTAAAATTCAGGTGAACAACTCAAAGATTGCATCTTTAAAGGTCCATAAACGATGTTTTTTTATTGAATTCTTAGTTAAAAAAGTATAAGCAAGAGATAATTGATTTTTTTACATAAAGATAGAGATAAATTAACTTTATTTTTTGACTTAAGCTTAATGTTAAATCAAAAAGCAGTAAAATAAATATCCTCTAAATTCTAATAGAATTCTTCTAGAAGATAGAGGATTTTCTGCTAGAACCTATATTATTGCAATTTTGAGGGATGATTATGATCATACAACTAGATTTCTATTTAATTCAAAAACTAAGAATCAAATAGATTTTTATTCTTACTCCTAGATTCTATTTTTTTCAGTGTGTTTATAAGTTTCTTTTGTTAAGAGATTAGATATTAGTATTCATGGTAAAAATATTCCTATATAAAATTTAAAAGTTTCAAGTGATCTGTCATCTTCCATAAAGTTTCAAGTGATTTAGTAAAATATTGTCAATTTTTAAAACCGGACATCGCTGAAAATGGAACTCAAATTCCATGATGAACTTTGCACGGATCAGTAGAAGCCGCCGTGTTATGCAAGACGACAAGATTTATTGAATTTTTAATTTTAATTTTTAATTTTTCACAACCTCTTTCTTTTACAGATTCGAAAAAAAGTAAATTTTTAAATGATCTGATATAAGGTACTTAAATCGTAAGAATAAAAAAAAGAAAGTCTCTTCTCATAAAACATACAGATCAATTTTTTGAAATTAATTAATGAAATAAGATGAATAATTGAAATCTAATTAAAAGTTCATAGCCAAAATATTGACACTACGCTGAAGAAAAAGATCTCTAGAAGCATAAATAATATGCTACTTAAATGTGCTATTTTAAAATCAATACAAAATCTACTACTTGGAGTGAAAAATATAATATATTTTGCTTAATTATCTACTTGTATTTTTATTTATTTCAATCAAATAATTATCCACTTGAGGTTAGTGGGTTCGAAGGAAATCAATTTTATGTATAATTAAAGCAGATCGCTGTAAAGTCATAAAATAAAAAAATTTTATTAAACTTTAATTTTAACTAAAAATTAATATGAAAAAAACATTTTCTTTGGTTTGTAATATCCAAATACCGCCGTTACGTGTATTATTATTATTATGATATTATTACAAAAATTATAAAAAATACATAAAATTTTTATTTTATACATAACACTTATAGTCATGTATAAACATAAATGCATGTATCTGTTTTTATAATTTTGTTCTAAAAATTATTGTTTTATTGACAAAAAATTTCGTGTCTGCAGAAAACTATTCTTTCGAAATAATATTTTTTTTTTTAATTTATTTAACGACGGTGTATTTATGCTATCATTAAGATGCTAATTAGCGACGGAAGTTTTCAGTAATAAAGCACATGTAATATATTGGTGCTTGTGTCAACCGGCCGCCGAGAGCGGGATTCGAACTCAAGTCCTCGAGATTATAAATCCATCACTCTACCCAGTGAGCCACTGACGACCTCTTCCGAAGAAATATATTTAAATTAAAAACAATAGAATTTATAATTTATTCAAATAAAGAAGGATAGTAATTTAAAGATTCTTTATTAATTGGCTAATAAGTACTCGTATTAAGAATCACAAATAGAAGACAATTTTTAAAGAAAAAAGTTTAAGATCTGTTGTAGTACTATTTACAAATATATTCTATTCCAAAGAATAAATGCAAATAGTTTTTAATAACTTTTTTCTTTTAAAATCAAATATTAAATAAATAAATTTTCACTGCATACAGAATAAAAATATAATATCAACCCTGGTAGAAATTGTCACCAATTTTTGGCCAACCGTGGACTATTAGTTAAAAACACAGCCGTAACCTATAAAGTTAGCCAACGAGTAACAGATACAGCATTTTTATTGGTGAAATTTCTACCAGGGAAGGATAAGGAAAATTAATCATAACACGATTTTATAAAAAAAATTTATTTAGTCATTTGACCATGAAGACTTTAAAATTTTCTTATATAAATTATAAAGATATTACAGGTGCATCATAAGAATCCAAGCAAAAACTATCGTCGATAATTCTTCAAAATACTGGTAACATTCATTGGACTCTTCTTCTCCTCGATCATCAAATCATTTACTTAATAATTTAATAGTTTAATTGAGTAGTTTAATAGTGTGCGCCGTATTCCAATCCACTGAGACCGTAACCTCCAATGGTACGAGCGCCAAGTCCTCCATAACTGTAACCAATAGAGCGAGCACCAAGTCCTGAATAACCGTAGCTTAGTCCAGCATTGTAACCAATGGTACGAGCAGCAAGTCCTCCATAACCGTAACCAAGACCAGCTCCATAACCATAGCCGGTACTGTAAGCTAGAGCTGGTGCAGCGTAGGTTGTAGCAAGGGGAGCAGCAATTGGAGCCGCAAGGGGAGCAGCAATTGGAGCGGCAAGAGGAGCAGCAATTGGAGCTGCAAGAGGAGTAGCAATTGGAGCTCCAAGTGGAGCAGCAATTGGAGCTGCAAGAGGAGCCGCAATTGGAGCTGCAAGAGGAGCCGCAATTGCGGTATTAAGGTAGCCAGGCTTTGGTTCAGCAGCAGCCATGGCAAGGGCCACGGTTAAAACGAAGAGTTTGCAGAACATGGTGTTTAAGTTAAACTGTGAAGTTCTCGAACTGTAACGATCGACTGATGTTTTCATGCAGTCTCGAAAGATTTTTATATAGCCGGGAAGAGGGAAAGTCAAAAAGTCGTATTATGATAGTCGTAAGTTGTTGCAGCATTGAAAGGTCAAACATTTTAATACAGTCGTTTCCTTAATTTATTTCTGTTACCAAAAAAGGATTAGTCTTATTTTTTTATTATGTTAAATTGAAACAAATGATAAAGATTTTTTGTGATTATTTGTAATTCGATCTCAAAATAAAAATTAACGCCATATGCACTGTTGTCATTTCAAATTTGTTATAATAAATGTTTACAATGAAACCATTTTTCGTTTATTTATAATAAATATTATTTACGTAAACGATTAAAATTATTTTAAAAACTATTACAAATTATTTTAAAATTTTTTCAGTGGATGTTTCTTTACCATAACTTAAATAAAAAAGGCGAGAAAGAAATACCCAGAAATTGCTCAGTTTTCGAGAAGATGATTGTTAGACTTTTAAAAGCAAATTTCTTTTTAATCAAAACTTTAGATCCATAGATTACAAATATAAACTTCTTTTAAGTTTAAGGATCGGTAATGTAAAAAATAAATGTTGTATAAAAAATATTCTATAGCAAATCACTCAAAGTAAATGTTAAATTAATATTATTTTTTTGTCTTATTAAATTTAATTATGAATAAAGTATTGCTGTAAAATACAAATAATAATAAAATATAAATTATCTCTTAAATTATTGTGACAATTGATATCTATTACTGCTTCACAAGAATCATAATTATCAAAATTAGAATGGTATTTAATATATATCAGTAATAAATAATAATTATTATTATTCAATTTTTTTATTATTATTATTCAATTTTTTTATTATTATTATTGTTTTTTATGATAATACTTTATTTATGAGTGAATTCGATAGGATAAAAAATAATATTACCTTAATATTTACATTGAATAGTTTGCATATAGAATATTCATCTTTTTAACCTTAATTTTCTTGATGTCACCGGTATTTCAATTGAAAAAAATTTATATTTGTAATCTTTAGATCAAAAGTTTTAATTTAATAAAAAAAAAAAATAGTTTTTAGAACGCTAACGACTACCTTATGGAAAACTAAGCGTTTATTGGAAGGTGTCTCTTTCGCATAATAATATTTGGAATATATTACTTTTACATAATAACGGTGTGTGCATGCGGAACATTCGTACACGTTCGTATGTAAAAAGCAAAAATGATTCAATCAATTCTGATTCACTGTTTTATTGTTAATATTTTTTGTATTTTTTTTAGAAGATGATATAATTTATAACTTCGTGGTTTTAAAAATTTATTTTCATCTGATTTTTTTTTATAATCAGCGATGAGTGTTTGTTTTAAATTAAAAATATTTTTAAAAATAACTTTTAATTAATTACAATTTTCCATAATAATTTTCGTTCATTGATTTTTTGTCATACTTAATTTTTTGATATTATCATTTAAATAAAACATTTCTAATTCGTTTACATACAAAAATATTTTTTTACAATATCAATAATCAAATACTATCGGATAGATTATTCTTTCTTTACTCTTTTTTTTTGAAAGTAAAAAATATTTTTTTATTTTTTATTCAGACACTTTAATTTAATGCAGTATTATTTTTATAAAGCAACCAGCATTACTTACCGAAGTGAGGCATCAAATTAATACAACGTAATCAGTAAGTAAAAGTATTGCTTAATACTGTTATAGAATGCAATTTAAGAGTTAAGTCGAATGTACATAAATATTTTTTAAAATATTTAATTTTTGCGAGAATCTTCACGACAAAAGCTCAAGAGTCATAAAAAGAAACTAATATTTATTTCAACTTTAGAAAAATTTATTGTTTATATTTTTAAAATATAGTTTGAAAAAAATTGTCTGTTATTGAAAATACCTTTATCCTTGAAAAAGTTGAAACACCTTTCTAACAAATGTAATCTTAATGTAACATAATTAAATTAATTATTAATGCTTATGTATATATGTCATGATTATTATTTTTTTTTCAATCACAGTCCAATATTAAGAAACTTTAATTACCAACTTATGTTTTAAAATATTTTAGACTGTATTATGTTATAATCATGTACTTTGCTGTTTTTGTTTTATAAATTAAAATCTGAATCATTTTATTTCATTCAAATTACTTTAGTATTAAAAAAATATTTCTGCTATAAATTTGAAATAAATTGATAAATTTCCAAAGCTATTATGCATTTTGCTTATTTTAATAAATACAACTACAAACTAACATTTTATCTTTTTTATTGCTATCTCAATCTAGTTTAAATGAAAAAGAGAAAGGTTCGATATGCTTGAATTTATAGATATCATAAAATATCAATAATTTTTTTTAAATAATATTTTCAATGCTATAATTGAAGAATATATTATGTACTCTTCATCGTAACTCGTTCAATAAAATACTTTTTAGTATAATAAATAAAAAATTTTTTAATTCTTTCTTTTGTATAAAACATGGCAATATCTTAGTAGCAGCATCAGTTGATTTTTGAATCGCTAAAGAATCTTAACCTTATCAAATCATCATGTTCTGTAAACTTTTAATATTTGTTGTTGCTCTAATCATCGCTCCAGCAATTGCTAAGCCTGGTTATAGCATAATTAAAACTGCACATAGCGTACCAACTTCAACTTATGATACTTCTTCCTCTTTCGCTATACCAGAACTTCCTTATAATACTAATTATGATCCAGAACTTGACTCTAATAGACACACTGAAGCTCATCAAATCAATTATAATGGGCTAGATGGAGCTTATGGATCTGGATATAATGGATTATCTAGAACTCATGGATTAGGATTGGATGGATCTTATGGAATTGGCTTTAATGGATTGTCTAGAACTTATTGATTTGGATATAATGGACTTACTAAAGACCATGGTCTTGGATCCAGTACATTAACCCATAAATATCCATACAGCGCATTGACTCATAACTATGGTCTTAACAATAGATTTTACTAATTTGACTTATAATAATCTGTAGCTCATTACATACCATACAATAAATTTTAATTTTTTATCATATAACATGATAAAAAATCTAATCAAATTATCATTTGAGATAGCAGTACAAGAATATAATATTTTGATAAAAAAAAGATGTAAAATAATCAATAAATCCATATTTGTAATGATTAACTGTATCGCTTTCTTTTTATAAAATAACACAAGACTTCAAACCAAACCAAACACAGTAAAATTTGTAATTTTTTAAAAATTTAAAAATAATTATAAGTTTATCAATGTGTATATAAATATATGTAAATTCTAATTTTAAAAAAGATATTTATTTGAATATCTGATTGATCGCTAAGAAAACTTTTGGAAAAAAAAAATTTTTTATTAACTTTGATCATATTAAAAATATTTACTTTAATTATTTTACAGTATGAGTATATAATTGAATAAAGTTTTACGTTATTTATAATTTTTTCCTTTTGCATTGGTATATGTATAAGTTATATTATTCTATTAAATAAATCACTCATTCAAAAAAAGTCATTTTATTTTGATCATTATTATTTTTTCTTCGCTATAATAACTTTGATGAATATTAATAGTAAATGATGCAACTTGTAAGTAAAGTCATAAATTTCTTTTAAGAGTAATGACCACCCAAACGTGAAATCGATTTTGCTTTCACGTTGCACTTAGTACATGATTCCCATATTAAATATAGACATTTTATGAATTGAATAAAAAAAGAATTAAAAATTTTGATGACAATTATTTTCAATTGTTATACATTTAAATTATTTATTTTAGCAGATAACGAAGTACCACATTTCTATTTTCAGTTCAAAAATTGTCTCACTTCCTACTTCTTTTTTAAAATGATCATTATTATTGACATTAGACCAAAAATTGATTATAAAATAAGGGAGTGAAATTACATATAATTCTCGAGATTAGGGCTCGTGATCATCCGAGGCGAAAGTCAACTTTACTCTAAAGTTGCATGCAGTGCTCTACTCTGAATTCGACTGTGAGCAGATTATTAATCCAAAAAGTGGGCTCGTATGTAATTGTAGAAACATCGAGTATTAAGAATAACAAATCGTTTGTAATCAAAAAAATTCAAAATCATGTAACATTTAATGGTTTTTAATAATTTGTTTTTTTAAAAAGAAAACTGTGCAAAACTTTCTGAAAATTTTACTGGTTTTCATTCAAACTTTGGAAAAAAAATATTGTTTGTATTTAAATTAAACTAACATATATACTTGAATACATAGGGTACGAATTCTTTGATGTTTGACTAAACTTTGATGAATACATAAGCGTAATTGATTTAATATTTCATAAATTTATAAAAATTCTGATTATTTTTGTTATACGCTTGAGCATTTTATACAAACTCTTTTAATTTATGATATTTTTATTTAATATATTTACAGAATATTTTGTTATATAAATGAGAAATAATTAATCAAACACCTTTAAAAATATTTAAAATATTTTTATTTTGATAAAATCAATATTGTATAAAACTTTTTATTAACATGAATCTTTATCTAATCGACTATGCTATTAATATAAAATCGATAATTACTATAAATAATAGAGAATCAATTGAGAGTAAACACATAAGAAATTTTTGTCACATAATTTTTGAGACAGAATTGACATACATAATATAGATATACTTTATTCTACATTTGATAAATTTTCATAAATAATTGTTCTATAAATTCAGTTATTAATTAAAATATACCAACACATACAAACTTATTTTAAAATCTTAGAGTATTACGCAAATTATGTAAATATAACTATTCGTAACTTAATGGATCCGTAAGCATCGATTACCGTTACAACATATATGCAGTGCCAAAAAAGAGAAAGGTCGGCGTTGAATCATTGAACCGCTTGTATATGCAATTCGGTATGCAATAAGAAAAATGAAATTCAGTTACATTGACCTCCAAGGACAAGTTATGTTTTGTCGTTACAAAATCCGACCTTTTTAAACGTCAACAACTTTTTTTGACCGAAACCAAAAGTGGTCTCTTTTTTCGGGTATAAAAAACCGAACGCAGTACCATAACGACATCAGTTGATCCTCAAACCATCTACGAAGTTCATATCTCAGTACAACCAAAATGATCTGCAAATTTATCGTTATCGCTGCTCTCGTAGCTGTTGCTTCGGCATCAGCTAAACCCGGCTACAGTCATGGTGGTTTAGCTATTGCTGCTCCAGTAGCCGCATCGTTTGCTGCACCTATTGCCTCAGTTCACGCTGCACCTATAACAACATCAATTCATACTGCATCTATCGCTGCACCAATTGCTGCTCCAATTGCCGCATCATATCACGCGGCACCAATTGCAACATCATATCACGCAGCACCAATCGCAGCATCATATCACGCTGCACCAATTGCAACATCATATCATGCTGCTCCAATTGCTGCTAGTATTGGTTATAGCTCAGGTCTTGGTTACGGTTCTGGATATGGTTACAATTCGGGCATTGGTTACGGTGCAACTATTGGTCATGGTGCAGCCATCGCTGCTGCTCCAATTGCCGCAGCTACAATTGCATCACCTGGTTTAGCATACAGCTCCGGCATTGGCTACAATGCAGGTCTTGGTTACTCTGGAATTTCTCGCATTGGATTAGCCAGCAGTGGATATGGACACAGTTACAGTGGAATCACTCGTGGCTACAGCGGTTTGGCTGGAGGTTATGCAGCTGGCCACAGTGGATACTATTAGTTAAAAAAAGTTATAGATTAAAGTTACCATTAATTGTTCTGAAATGCAAAAAGTTCATTTCATATCCTATGTATATAAATGTAAATTAAGAGATAGGAAAAACAAATTCTTTTATTAATTTTCATTCTGTACTTATCAGATATATTATGTAAAAAAAAACATGACAAATGTAAATTGTGTGACATGAGAAAATATTTTTTATTAAATAAAATGATCATTTGTTTATAATTATTTTTTATTGTTATTTATTTTCCAATAACCCTTTTCATGATAAAATTAGTTCATTAATACTTTTGAAATTATATTATTCTCAAATTGGATCAACGATCGAATTTTTAAATTCAAAGATTAAAAAAAAAATAAATATGAATATTGAAAATATTTATTTAAGTTTTTTCACTGATAAGAATCAATTAGAATTACATAATTAAAAATCACGAGGAAACTTTTAAATTTTAAATTCATAACATGAAATTTAAAGGTACTGAAACGAAATTTTGTTTTCGAATATCGTTTCCTAAAAAAAAAAATTAATAGTTTAATCAATTTCAAACAAAAATTAATAAAATATAACTAAAATAATGCTCAAAACCATTCATGAACGATTATTTATTTTCTTTATCAATACTATTCATACCTTAGTAATTTCTTTTATAAAAATAATTCGAGTTTAACTGATAATTTTATTATTTTTTGTGTAATCAAAAAAAATCTATATTATGTAAAAATCGCTTTCAATACATATTTATTTTCCTGAAATTGAAATTATGATTTCTGTAACTATTTTTAAGCTGCGCATTTCATAAAAATAATTAATATTTTTTTAATTTGAAATTCACTGACATTTCCGAAAAATATTTGCTTTTCGAGCAGTAATTATATTTATAATTTACTTTTTTAAACTATTGTATTTTCAAAATCGATTCATTAATATCATAAATATTTAGTAAATTACAACAATTACTTTTTTAACATTTCAGGTCAAAAATACGAGTTTTCAATCCCCTTTTGCGGGCACGAAATATATTTTCACCCGTTATTGCCAAGCAAAATTTGCGTATGTGTGAATTTCACATTCGTTAAAATATGTCAGAATAGACTATTGCGCGTTCGGGAAATCCTCCGAAATACGCATTTTTTGCCAATTGAGTTAAATACTGTATGCATCACAGGCGCTGAAGGGACTTGCGTTCCGAGTGTAGGTTTGCCGTTCGAGCAAAACGAGCGATATACCCTATTTTGCGTGTTTGGCCTATCATGTACTATTATCATTTATCAGACAACTAATTTATAAGTTGGAAGATAGACAATAATAAATTTATTTAATAATAAATTTATACATTGGAAAACGAATAATCAAAATTTATTCGATTTAACGAGATACATACAAAAACGATTAATTTTCACAAAAATTATTTTGTAAAGATAAATATAGCGAATACAATTTTTTAATTTAAGTGTTTCGTATAATTCTCATATTAAAATTGCTACAATTTGAAAATTATAGCAATTTTAAAAAGCGTGTGAATACGAAAAAATTACAATGATGATTAAATAAAAAGTTCTTGCTAAAAGTGAAATAAAAATGTAAATATGTTATTATTGATTTACATTTATTAAAATTAAATTTAAAAAACGATATAAAATAGAATGATCAAAGTAATATCTAAAAAATCAACAACTATCTATCCCGAAAAAGATATATTAAATCGAAATCGGTCAATTTTTCATAAAATTATAAAGATTTACATACATGTGCATATTAGCATATTTCTAAAATGTTATTTAATAAATGTAGTATTTTGGCATCTCGAAGCTTTCTTGGTATGAAAACGATAATTGAAAATGAGAAAAAAATTCATATTTTTCATATTTAAATATTTGATTTAAATTCGTTCACAATCGAAATATATTAGATGTAGAACTTTTCGCTTACAATTTTTTTTTAATATAAAAAAAACTTTTTAATTATTTGTCAATATTAAGATAATATTTCATGCATTCAAGTAATTATAAAAATATTTTAAAATAAAATAATTTTTTTAAATCTGTTAATAGTTAAAAAACATAAATTTAAAAAAAAAATTTTTCTGTCATTTTATTTTTTAAGTTCATTTTGTGCTTTATAAACATTATTTTTTAAAAATGGTTTATTTTTAACTTATTTTCAAAGTGTAACTTCTACTTTTTTCATGATTGTAGAATCTAAGTAAAGTTTAGTTAAATATTCCTGTTTATTTAGTGCAGTACAGTACAGTATTTAGCACTATCATCATTATGAATGTTAAAAAAATACTTTGATGTCTGAAAACTAAATTTAAGAATTTCTATAAAAAAATAACATTTTTGTAATCTAACATTTTTTTTATTTTCAGAGATTGTCATGAAAATAAAAACTGTGATTAATATTAAAGAGTATGCAATATAAAATTTATTAACGATATGTATTTCAATAATTATAAAAAAAATCAGATGAGAAATTAATTTATGGGAAGAAAATTATTAAAATAAACAACAAATGTAAAAAAGAAATTACTTTATTATATAAAAAATACGGCCTAACAAAACTTTTCATATTGTAATTGACAAGAAAACATGATCACATAACGTCGATGTTTATAGACACATATTTACATAAAGTAAATTCACTCTCAAGAAGAGGTAAAGTTGGTCAATTTATAAACGTTTAGTAGTATGTTCCGTATCCTAAACCACCAAAGCCTATGGTTCGAGCACCATATCCACCATAGCCGTAGCCAAGACCTGCACCATAACCAATTGTACGTGCAGCAAGTCCGTTATAGCCGAGGCTAAGACCTGCGCCATAACCGTAACCAGCGCCGTAGCTGTAACCTGCACCGTAGGCTAGAGCTGGTGCAGCGTAGCTTGTAGCAAGAGGAGCAGCGTAGCTTGTAGCCAGAGGAGCAGCGTAGCTTGTAGCCAGAGGAGCAGCATAGGTTGTAGCCAGAGGTGCAGCAATCGGCGCTGCAAGTGGAGCAGCGATCGCGCTACTAAGGTAGCCTGGCTTAGGTTCAGCAGCAGCAATGGCCAACAAGGCAACGAAGACGAAGAGTTTGAAGAACATGATGCTTGAGTGTTAGACTGACAAATTTGCAGAGTGTTCGAGAACTAACTGATACCGATTCGGATTTTCGACGGATTTTTATACTTAAGTGAGAGGTGCGCAATTCTACACGGATGTGGTTTTAATGAAGAAATTTTCAAGTTGATCAAGAGCTCATATTTGCATTTACCATAAGTAATAAACTTCCGTATGCTTTATTTGGATTCTTGAAAATTATTTTTTTTTATATAACAAAAATATTGTATATTTAACATTATTTCAATGAATATACTTATATTGTAGGTCAATTAAAGAAAAATAAATATTTTATTTCAAAATGTTTGTTAAATAACACATTAATTTGGAATGATTCAACCTCTCCGTAAAGAAAAATAATTATTGAAAGCCAATTATTATACATATTTGGATCATTACGAAAAAAATTTAATTAAAATTTTTTAGTATTTTTATGATATTATTCAATACATTTCAAATATTTGAAGGATTAAAATAAAACATTTAAGATTTATAATAAATATGAATTATTATAAGAAAATTGACAGAATGGAAATGTTGTAAAAAACCTATTCTAATTGATGTTTCATATTTTCGAATGTATACTTTTTAAAAATCATTTTTTGTAAACTATAAAAAAAATCTCATTTACACATTTTTTTATTTGTTTCAAATCGGAAATAATATTTCTGTCTCAATTGCAAATTAATAATATTTATCTAAGTTTTTCATCTCTTTCAAACAAATATATTTTGTCGAAAGAACAAAAAAAAATAGAACCGTTTCTAATATACAAAAAAGTTTGAATTGCAAAATAAATTTGAAAAAAAATAAAAATACGTTAAAATAATTGTCTATTTATTTCTGCATTAGTTAATAATCTTGGGCATTTTGATCGGATTACTTTTTTAAAATCTTAACAGTCTTCTGTACATTAAAAAAATTCAATGTACATTATAAGCGAGGGGAACATCTCCAAAAAAGAGTCTAGTTTTTGAATAGGTGGCCGTTAATGTTTTACAAGCTAATTTTTTTTATGAAAACTTTTGACTTACAGATTAAAAATGCAAACATTTTTCAATTCAAAAACCGACAACATAAAAAAAATTAGGATCAAAGAGGTAAATATTATATATGCAAGCCACTCAATCTAAATATTAACACAATATTATATTTTTTATTTATTAAACTGCTTTTGAATAAAACTTTACTATGAAATGTAATATATTCTTTACGTTTACAGTTTCAAAAATATTCAGTAATAATAATTTCAATAATAATTCTTGTTATTATTTCATACTTTTGAATCAGTTAATGCAAAAAGTACATAAGATTTTATAACAAAACTGTATTTGTACTTGTATTAATAAATCAAGAAAATAATATAACTTTAGTATTAAGTAATTTCATATCGAATATTCATTTATCTTTTTATGTTACCGGTTTTTAAATTGAAAAAAGTTACATTCGTAAAATTTGAATTAAAAGCTTTCATTAAAAATGCTAAAAATTTCTAAAACCGAAGCAATCTAATTTCGAAATCTAAGTGCTTTTTTGAGTTGGTCCTCCTTTCCTCTAAAAAGAATTAATATTATTATAAATGAAATTTTTCTTAACATATGTTCTCTAAGCGTAAACTTTTTATCATAAAGACTATAATATTTGCTTATATCTTGGATGTAAAAAAATCTTTACTTATGATCATATTTCAATTTAATGAGCACGCTTTGTACACCGTGGTTTAACCCATGTTCATTGAAATTGTGGTCTCATCTTTGTCTTCATTCTATATATTAACTCTACTCACACGTTGATCAAATCCTTATTTTTATCACAAAATGTCATTAAGTAATTTGTCAAAATTTAAAAATTAACAATTATTTTTTAAATAATACGTTCTTTATTTCATTAATAATGTTATTTACATTAAATTTCGTAAAAAAAGATTTCTTTGATTAGGTTTTTTTTTATATTATTTAATGACGAAATAAAAATTTTTTTTCTTTAAAATCAAAGTTGTAAAGAAATAAATGTTTAAGAAAATCTTATAATACTATGTTACATAAGTTATTGCAGTATAAAATTCCAGTATTTATTAATAATAATAAGAAAAATTCTAAAAATTAATTGAAATTTTGTATTTTTCTAAAGTTGGAATTAAAAATTAAATTTAACGTTGGTCTTTAAATTTTTGCTATTAGAAAGTGTTGTAAAATATCATATTAAATAAATTATTCTAATTCCTTTTATTCGATTTTCTTTAAAAAATAATTTTTATATGATACATAAATAAATTTATTTATATAATGTATATATTATTATTCAATTTATTTCTTAAAAATATAATTTACAAATTACACCAAGAGCAAACTTTTTAAATTTTAATAATAAAATAGATAAACTAAGTACAATATATAAGCATGTGTGTAGGTGTTTATATGTTCGTATACATACTTTTATGTGCCTACATATATCCAGCAAGTCAAGTAACCATAATCAAATTTTCCTCTTGGTCTATATCCAAATTTATAAGACATTGCAAAATAGTAAATTAAACCTTAATCTATTTTTGAAAAATCTTTTAATCGTCCATTACAGTGATTATTTAGTGAAATAATCTAACTCCATTTTAATTCATATTCAATATTAAAAATTAAAATAGATACTTTCAATTTTATTGGAAGAAAAAGGGTACGAATCTTATTAACCAATAAAAAAATATACGTAACAAAATTTATTTAAATACTTAAATAAAGCACACGGAAATATAACATTGAAATGTATTTAACCTTTACGATTCATTTAATACATTCTCCACTCAATTCATAAACCCACTACAGGCCTCTCGCTCAGGTATAAAAATCGATTGCAGCTCTGAGGCAATATCAGTTGATTCTTAATTAATCCCAAGACTTCAAAGATATTAGGCATCATGTTCTGCAAACTCTTTGTTTTGGCTGCTGTGTTGGCTTTTGCTGCCGCTGAACCTAAACCAGGCTACCTCAGTTCTGCGATCGCAGCTCCACTTGCAGCTCCACTTGCAGCTCCAATTGCTGCTCCAATTGCTGCTCCTATTGCTGCTCCTATTGCTACAACCTACGCTGCACCAGCTCTAGCTTACAGTACCGGTTATGGTTATGGCGCCGGTCTTGGTTATGGCTATGGAGGACTTGCTGCTCGTACCATTGGTTATAACGCTGGACTAGGATACGGTTATGCAGGACTTGGTGCTCGTACCATTGGTTTTGGCGGATTAGGATACACTCGTGGTTTTGGATATAACTACGGTGGATATTATTAAATTAATAAATTAGATAATTTAATGTTTCGAATGTTAGTGAATACATACGTACGTTTAACAAGGAGCATTATCGGAACATTTGAATCTTCAATAAATTAAACAGACTAAGTTAACGAAATGTAAATGATTCTATAACTATTCTTGTTAAAAATACCAGTTGTTATTCGAATTATTGTGATTTAATGAAATAATAAAATTAATTTTTTATAAATACTTTCTTCTTTATGTTACTCCCTTATAATCCTATTATATCAAAGTAAAATATTATTACTTATTCAAAAAGAAAACGTATAGGGAAAAAAATTTATATTTTAATTTCATCATAGAAATATATTTTTTTATATGTTTTGTAACTTATGTAAAAACTTTTTTGGGGCACTTAAACTGTTATTATTAAGTTTTTCTAATAAAATTTTTCTAAAAATATATTCAAATTCCCATAAAAATAGTTTAAATATTGTAACGTTTATATTTATTTTGCTGGGTGAAATTAAACGTTTGAGAAGTCTTAACTTCCTTTGTCGGATGCTTCAGCGATGTCAGGGTATGACTGGAGGAGTTGGATGGGATGGAGCGAAAATGAAAGGAGAATAACCGGGTTGACACTTATTTGGTTATGCTTGGGAGTACCTAGACTTTATTGAAATAAATAAACTATTGTGATTTACAACGACTTGTAACAAAAAAATATATCTTTTCTCGGTAACAAAAATAACTATCGCTGTGAATTAAAAAGAAAATAAAAAAGAACGCAAAACGAAATGATAAATGATCTCACGGATGAATATTGCAAAAGAAAGTAGTAAGTCTATATCGGATCTAATTCGGATCATGGTGACATAAATTATTATCTGGCGGCGTAGCAAATAATTACAATAACGCTAACATACAATAGCGCCATAAAATGTAGCCATAACAATATTATACTGGATACAGAGTACGGTGCCGTAATTAATTATAAACTATGATGAGTAGAAGCACCCTTGAAATCAACAATAAAAATATAATAAATAGGCTCGATGAGCCTTTACAAAAAATTAATGTTTTTATTGATTTGCGGCGGCGGCGGCAGCGGTTTCTTTACCGGCGGGTTCGGCGACAACTCGTGGAGGAACACAATCTCCAGAGCATATAAAGCTCTAAACCAGTGCCATCTTTCCCAATAGGCTCGTGCCTAGGGCCCCTTTATTTTAA
Organism: Anastatus disparis; assembly: GCA_017163975.1. Taxonomy (NCBI): domain Eukaryota; kingdom Metazoa; phylum Arthropoda; class Insecta; order Hymenoptera; family Eupelmidae; genus Anastatus; species Anastatus disparis. The sequence continues at coordinate 2,500,179 of JAFFSR010000012.1, forward strand.
GGGTCCCATATAAGCGAAATTTATTTTTTAATTCTAAAAAAATATGAAATATTGTTTTTTAAATATTTAAATTTTCTTAATAAGACTTAAAATAGTTATTTTCGATACAAGTGTGAGAAAGTGATTTAAACCTCGTGAGGACGTTTGCGCCGAAGCGCAGCGAGGGTGAAAAGTTCACACGAAATTAAAATCATCTTCTCTCACGAGTATCGAACAAAACTTTTCCGCATGACGTGCAAAAAGCTTGTTTCGCACGAAAAAGAAAAAATAATATATAAAATTCACAGCATACATTAAAAAACAAAACACTTGAAATGTTTAAATTATGAAGTGTTATCTATCATTTATTAACTAATTATTATTAGTAATGGTAAAGAATAAGATTATTAATAAAATAGAAATACCTTCATTAAATTGTTGAAAATTAATTATTTATATTATAAATAAAATATTATTGAATTTTCCATCTTACCCTTTTAGCAAAATTTGCAAAGAAAAAGTTTTCTTTATAAAATTTGTAGAGGGAAGGAACGAGGAAACTAAAATGAAGAATTTTATTTAGAGTTCTTTTAAGTATAACAAAATATACTGTGATTCTAATATATAAATTTATATAATATATGCATTTGTGAAATTTTTTTTTATTCCATTATTCCAAAAGTGCATGCATTTGAATTCAAAGATCGTGTATTTTTATTTCAAATATAGTCTTATGTTTAAATATATATAAATTCAACAAAATAATATAAGTAATGAAAAATTAAAATATTAAATTTTAATAAAACAAACATGAAAATAAAAATAAATGTACTTAATGTTTAATACGTAATACATAAATTTGATATTTCTTTAGGTATTTTTAATTATTTGAGATTCTACCAGTCATATGGAATTAATTCTTTGAAAAATAACTTTAAAAAAGAAATTCATGATATTTTGGTTGATTTGTATTTTTGACAGACGAAAAATCAAAGCCAAAGACAAAGAAATTAACTACAAAAGTAATAATAAAAAAATGTAAAAACATAGGCTTCTTAGTCGAGCCCAGAACTTCTTTTCTTAAGAAGAAAACCAGGAATCAAATAAAATACCCATTTTCAATGCCTTTACATGGGCCCCCATCACTGTTATGTCTAGGGCCCCATAGTTTTATAAGATGGCACTGCTCTAAACGGCAAAATCTGGTCCGCTGTAGCAATGAAAATCCTCCAGAGTCTACAGCAGTCCTAAATTCACTATATAGTAGCGAAAACACTCCGAAAACTGTACAGGGAAACGAACCTCTTGCTTAGCCGAGGCTCGTTCTTATATGCTGTGGGCTATGCTATTCTTGTCGCATATGCGACCATTATGAGATGTCGCAGGGTAGCTGAGCGCGGTACTACTAAACTTAGTGATACTTTTAAAAAATTACAAGAATACTTTTTCGTTTGGAATCGTCCAAAGAATCTAAAACAAAGTCGATTTAAACAAATTGGGATCACTTTATCATCCGGCAAACTGTTGATCATTATTTTAGGACCCTTTCAAAAGATCACTGCGTAAAAATTTTCCCTTTGAAACTTTCAATGACTGTTCATTTATGTAATTCAACGTTTTTACAAGGAAATCCTTCATCGAATGCTGGGCTGTATATTGATTCCGCGGAAAAGCTCATGTATACTGATAGCTTTGAAACCGTTTAGTAGTCGTACCTCGCATATTATTTGCCATTCTTTTAAACATTATATAATATTCCTTTTAATAATAAAAATTTTTCAGTCATTTTTAGAATTATTTTTTTAAAAATATTCTGTATATAAATTTTATTTTTTTTACATCAATTTCATTATTAGAATTATTTTTCATTAAATTTTTTAAGGAGGCTCCATCGTCTACCATGCTAGTCAAATTATATCAAAAATAAAATAAAACTTATAATGTATAAGTTTATGCTTAAAAATCTTAAATGGATTTATAAAGTTTATAAATGTTACGATTTATTAATTATTTTAATAAAAACATTATCCTAAAAATTAATTTAGACTCTACTTTGATCTTTTGTGATCAGCCAATAAGATTCAAGCTTATATTATAATGGCGGGTATAATCATGTTTTGACTCATAAGCAGAAAACGCTTATCATCGTAAGTAAATAAAGTTATAACCTCAAAACTGTTAACCTATATTTTTTTGAAATGAGCCTTATTTATTAAATTATGAGATTAAATGATTTGATTGAGGATAAGTGATTTTTTTTTTTTAAATTGTATAGGATAAGTGTGCCAGTTACCGTGGGTTTAACGTAACCTCTTACAGATTTTATCAAATTAAACAGATTTTTCTATTAATGCTTGATAACTATTGATATCAGTTATAAACGTTGAAGCATCTTTTATTTAATAAGCATGATTGATTAATTATGTATAGAAAAATATTTGAAATATTATTAAAAATATAAGAATTGATGCATGCGTCAAATACCGTGTTGCTCAATTTTCAGATTTCTATATACCGTGTGTCAGTTTCCGCGCCCCCAACTAAATGCGTTTTGTCAGTAAGCAAGCCCTCAACCAAATATCGAGCGTCGAATACCGTGCATTTTTCGTCGATTTATATTTTTTTGAGGTTATGTTTTCTTCGATGTTCACATGTTAGAGGGCACGATAACTAAGATTATACCAAAAAATTGGTTTAGTTATCGTGCACGATAATTGAATCATATGCTTAAATCTGTTCCAGTTACTATATTTTATAAATAAATAATAACAAATAATTTAAAAACACAAATTGTAAGTTTTTTCGAAATTTGTAAGTATTTTATTATAGTAAAATGTATGTACATATTATTAATATACATTTTTTAATACTTTAAATGATTGAATTAAACATGCAATCCTTAAGCTTTTTGATAACGCGCGCACTAAAAACGCATAAATCACGTTACAAAAATTTCAAACATCAAGGAGCGCGGGAGCGCTCCAGAGACAAGTATGAGTTTGAATGTATAAAAGCCTGACAAGCGACCGCGTTCCATTATACATTGATATGAGTATTCGAAATATTAGATTTGTTCTTATAAGAAATGTATATCCTTCATACAGGACTTTTAAGCAAAATTCCAAAGTATTTTTTAATTAGTACATAATTTTAAAAGTTTCGTTTTAAAAGATTATTTCATTTTGAAGATATTGAATAATATAAATATTTTGGATAATTTTTTGATTTTTTTTTTGTCTTCAGATCTCACTTCCGGTTTCCACAATTTCGATATCTCGACTCGATCGCTTCGATTATATATATGTGATGATGACATATATTTTTGGTTATATTATTTTTTATTTATTTTTGTTGGTTATATATTTTATTTTATTGGTTAGTTTAAATAATGTAAAGGAAGTATCAGATTTTAATTACGCACTTCTTGATGAACTTGTACGCGGTGTTTTACTAGCAGGCATGGATCAGATATTAAAACGAAGGGATTTTGAATTCAAAAAAGGGCGTTTTACAACATCTGATTATTCATTGGTTACAGAGTAAGTATAGATATACTTAATAAAACTTTATGACGTTAACTTTGTTACATCAATTTTGTAATTGAATTCTTGCAACCAGAAGTCATTGTTATGGGTTTTCACCCTTACACAATTAATTAATAAATAAATAAAAATAAAATATTTAATTTATAGACTATGGATGGAAAGGAATGTATAGGTACTATAGTCTGCAAATTTGATATTCACAGAAAAGTGACAAAGCGCGGTTATATAGCCATGCTTGCCGTCGACGTGAAATACAGAAAGCGCAAAATTGGCTCGAATCTTGTGAGACGTGCGATTCAGGCAATAATTGAAGATGAGTCCGATGAAGTTGTACTTGAGACTGAGATCACCAGTCATCCAGCTCTTCGATTATACGAGAATAATGACTTTGTACGCGATAAGAGATTATTTCGTTACTACATAAACGGAGTTGATGCTTTAAGACACGATAATCACTTATTTTTTTTGTAATTTTTTATTAACAATCTAGAAATTAATCGAATATAAATCGCTAGACGATAAAACATCTTTTCTTTCTAATAACGTGAAAATCTTCAACTTGATATTAAAAATCAAGACTGACCTCGATATGGCAGTCGCGCTCTAGTGCAGTGTTTTGATGTGATGAAATTCAGAAAAAAAAAATACTGTGAGATACTAAAAATGAAGCAGCTTATAAGATGATGAAACGATCGTTAAATTATTATGCAAACTTCAAATAAACATGTAAAGTGATAAAAAATTGTCTAATATTTATATATTATATTTAAAAGTGTCATGGAAAAAAGGAAAGAAATGTAATGATTTATGGAATTTAAAAATTCCTAATTAACTAGATGCGCAAAGAAAAAATCAAGAATCGAATGCACCTTCACTGTCTATCTGACGTACACTTTGTATGATAAATTATGCAAAACACAGATCATAATGTAATTATTAAAAAAATATGTAAAAAATGTTAATACATTAAAAAAAATTAATTACATAAACGTTTAATACTTAATCAATTATTTCAAAGTAATAATTTTTATAATTATTGAAAAATATAATTTTTTTTAAAATAAAGAATAATTTACAATATTATAACCAATATTAGGAAGATGATAGCTTTTTAATTGTTAAAATCAATTATTGTATATTTATTATTATTAAATATTTTCACTAGTTTTAAAAATATGTGCATAACTGCAGTGCTATTGTGAAGTTGTTGAAAAATAAAATTCGAACGGAATAGTTTAAAATGATAATTAATTTTTGATATTTTTTTAGAAACAAAATGAAGATTCAGATGTAGCCAAAGTATTATTACACATTGAAGGGAAAAACAATGTTTATTTATAAATTTTTAAAATAATTTCCTTAGTTAAAAGTTTCAAAGATTTACTCACTTATTAAAATTTAAAAATATCTATTAAAAATAGTTAAAAATACATAAAAATTGTTTTCTTTTTAACCACTATAAGAATCAAGTTGAATCACTTCAATATTTATTTGATATTACTTTTCCATGATCTTCAAAATTAACTTAAAAATTAATATTAATTTAATGTATAATAAAAAAAAAATTGAATCAATTAAACAAGAGAAAGTTCTGAAATCATTCAGAAGATAGACAAGTATATATTAATTTGTGGATCGATAAGTACATTTTATTTCAAAACTTACTTTCTGCGAAAGTATAAAATAAGACAAGTATGAGTTTGTTTTCCATCTCCTAAAAATGAATTTAAACTTTCATCAAGGGAATGATAATCAAAGAATCAAACAAGAGAAAGTTATGAAATCACTCAGAACATAGACAAGTATATAAAAGCAAAACTGAAATATATTTTCATAAATTAACAATCTTTTATTTGATAAATAAAACATTTAATTCAAATAAAGCCAGCTTTATTTGTAAAAAAAATAACCATAAACATACTTGGCAGCCCCTCTTCTTTATGGTTTAAAATGCTGCCATAATTATTTCCAATAATTATGCAATAATCCAATAGATTGATAATTTATTTTTATAATTCATTAATTTTAATTATATAATTTAATTAAATAATAATAATTTTTGTTTTACGCTGTTCTATATGCATCAATGTCCTTTGGCTGTTTTTTTTTTTTTTTTTTTTTTTTTTTTTTTTTTTTTAAAAAAAAGATTAATATATAAAGGATATTGTCCTCTATATGATTAACCTTTTATATATGATGAAGTCGAGGAAGTCCCCCGCCCGGCATCTGTTTAACACATTACATCAGGCTAGGACTGTCAGACCCACCATACCGAAAACTTTGACTACCGATGGATGGTCAGCCACTTTTGTAACCAACAATCAACCGATACCCAATGAGGTCGGATTTTTTAAAGAGTCGCGATATAAATGGCACATACACTTATTTTCTTTCGAAAAAAAAGTTAGAGGTACCTGGCCAGGATTCGAACCCATGCCCTCCGCGTTGAAGGCAAGAGCTCTATCCATTACGCCACCGCGCTCTCTGTCCTTTGGCTGTAAATGATTTAGTTATTCATTTAATTAATTACAAACATATATTTACAGTAAATCATATTAGCCATTATATTAAAAATAATAAAAAGATAATATAATGACATATAGAAGGCACTATTTTATTAAAAGTAATATAAAATTTCATAAGTGTAGTACCATACTGTGAAAAATTTATAAAATGAAGGGTTTGTCTATTAATACATGCTAAAAATTTATTTTGAAATTATATGATATCATAATAATTAAAAGAGTATCAGCAAAAGTACTAATTTCATACTCAATTTTTTTTTATGTATTATTTTAACTGATATTAAAAGATTAATTTATCATTGAAAATAATTATGCAATGGCAGCATTTTAAACCATAAAGAAGAGGGGCTGCCAAGTATGTTTATGGTTATTTTTTTACAAATAAAGCTGGCTTTATTTGAATTAAATGTTTTATTTATCAAATAAGAGATTGTTAATTTATGAAAACATATTTCAGTTTTGCTTTTATATACTTGTCTATGTTCTGAGTGATTTCATAACTTTCTCTTGTTTGATTCTTTGATTATCATTCCCTTGATGAAAGTTTAAATTCATTTTTAGGAGATGGAAAACAAACTCATACTTGTCTTATTTTATACTTTCGCAGAAAGTAAGTTTTGAAATAAAATGTATGATAGATACATCTGTTTATAAAATCTTTTCTTCTGTTATGTTTGTTTGTACTTGTAAATATGAATGTACACTTGGCGGAAAGGATATTTTTCCGAATGTTAACCTTAAATGGCAACATCGCATATTTTACCACAGACATAAGGCAATTCCAAATTATGGAACGAATTTCCTATCATCGTTACTTATTACTTTATGACATAATTGTAGTAAACAAACAATATTACTTTCTTTTTTCATGATCTGAATTATAATTTTATGAAATAAAATTTTTATTTTTCAGTTCAATAATCATATAGAAAATCTAATATTGTCAATTTAAATTATCTTTGTAAAATTTTAATTGTTATCATTTGAATTTTGCATAAATAATCTATATGAAAAAACAAAATAATCATGATGCGAAACTCAATGCATAATTCGAAGTTCTCTTACGTCTGTGGTAAAATATACAGCGCTGCCATTTGAGGTACACATTCGGAAAAATATTCTTTCCGCCAAGTGTACAAACTTATAACTGAAAAGTTTTAAAATTTTTTTATTTCTCTTACAATTTTCAAGTTTTATGTTTATTCTATTTTTTTCACTGCATCACTTTTACTGTGATTGTTTTTCACTATTAACTCTAAATTTTATTATTAATAAATCAATATGAACCATTATTTATTTAATGTATATTTTTAAAAATGTATTTAATACGTTAAAGACCATTATGAAATTTGAATAAGCGCGGGACTTAACTATGCGGCGCCGATCGTCTAACGCGCCTGTTTATGTTCTCAAGTTTACACTACTATCCTTTCCAAACACATTGGCGCTCACTTTGTACTGAAGAGTTTTGTTGTATCCCAACTTACTATAGCATATTGAGTATTTCCCCGGGGATATATTACTTGTTCATATATCCCCGGGGAAATAAGCTGACAGCAAATATACTTTAGTACAAAATATCACAAACAAAATACAGCGGCGCTGCGAGCGCAACTATAGAGACTTGAATACCCATTTGACCAGTGATGGATTTCGAGGATGCTTTATACATTTATGTATATCTATATATTAGGATATCCTTTAGCCAACTTCAGAGTATACCGTAGAATTAGAGTATAAGCAGAATATAATATTCTGTAGTATATACTCTGAAGTTGGCTGTTGGATATCATATAAGCATCTTCGAAATCCATCACTGCATTTGACTAGCCTACTACATACGGCGCCCTCTACCGCTTACTACAGCATAAATATATATATATATATATATATATATATATATATATATATATATATATATATACAGAAATTAATTATACATAGAAAAAATGTATATTAAATTAAATCATTTGTAATATAGAAATAAAACTTAATAAAAATAAACTCAACTTACGGTGCGGCCGAGGGTAGGGAAACTTCACCTTTTATGATATACTATACTATTTTCTAACAATTGGCTTACAGAGTATTAATACACTGAAAAACTTTTCACAGTCAGCAGCTATGATAAAACTATGAAAGTTTACAGTACGAATTTATAAGTTTAGTACTTTGAACTTCATAGTAAAACACTATGAAGATCTAAAGTTCGAAGAAAGAGTCGATAGGGATTTTTCCATTGACTCTCATGTATACCTGGGGCCTTATTCTGTAAGCATGACGCTGTCGTTATACTGCTTTTTGACGCTACTACGCATGTACAAAAACCAATTTTCGTACTTAACGACTTAAATAACGCTGCGCTATAGTTACAGAATTAGGCCCCTGAAGGAAGTATACTTTTCGCTCTACTAAGGTCATGATGTTAGGAAAGCGTTAGTTGTGTTTGGACTTTTCAAAGGAAACTATCGTTATATTTTACTATTTTATCGATATGGTATGTTATTTTTATTTTTCATTTGAATAATTTTGAACTAAAATTTAAATAACTTGATATCTTATTTCAATAATTATTAAAAATATGAGATACATAAGGTGATTTTGTGATTAAATAAGCAAATGAAAAAAAATTCGTTTAAAAAATTTTTATTTAGTTTTAAAAATTTAATAGAAGGAAAAAATTTAGATTGTCTACATTCTTTTCAGTAAGGTTTTAATAATTTATTAAAAAAAGGACGTCTATTATCTTTATATATTTATTTTGCAATTAAATAAATAAAAAATTACTAAAATCCAGTGAACAAAAATTTTTGCCAAATAATGATCATCTCCATTTAAATAACATTGAAATCAACAATATCAGAGTTGTTGGAACCGTTTTTTCCTTTTTTTATTTTATCTTATTACTCGATGAAAACTTCGGTGAGATAGCGTTCATTAATTTGCTATATCTACGAAACTATGAAGCTAAACTTTCTGAAATTTTGATATTATATTCTAATTATAATTATTAAAAACATATCAGTTTTTTGGTTTATTCTTAAGAAAATTTTCGACGTTATTGATAAAAACGTTTGCTTTTTTCTGTCTCATGGCGACCTTCCCATAAGACGCTGTGTTCAATTTTCTAACTTTCAGACTTCATATCTCGGCTTCGGTGAAGCTAAGATATCTCCTTATCATTTGAATACTGATGCCACTGAAAGACTATCGGCGCAGCCTGTAACCTTTAAGGTTATGTGCTACTCTGATTCGTTATGTTTCGAGGTATACGCGCAATCGGGCAATCGGAGTAGCAGTTACTCAGATTTGAGTTTCCCTTACGCTGATCGAGCATATGTAAAGCGCCGATTTGTCAAAACCACGTTACACACAAATGATCGGAGCAGGCACAGTTCATTTTCAGTACTTTCTTTGTTGTTTTCGGCACACCGTTTGCGCCAAACGCGTGGCGCTAGCGTAGTTGGGGAGAAGGGCAACTAGCAAGCAAAAAGTTTTTCAGTGATCAATTAATGGTGATTTCTTTGTAATTGGATTTTAAATTCATTATTAGGTATTTTTTTATTAGATCTAGTAACTTCACAGACAATTTTGGACAATGAAATATAATAATTGGAATATTATAAACACATTTGAACTTGAATTTTCATTATTCCTCTATTTAAAAAAAAATCGAGAATTTTAAGTTATTACGCTAAAATTTTATTAAATGCGATTATGTGACTCTATATTAACAGATAATTTATGGCTTATATTTTTGTTTGAACAGAATAGCCTTAAGGCGACTACGGAAGTTCGGTTCGATTTCATTTTGTAGTTTACAAATTACTCTTTCAATTTCTAGAATTTTTTTAATTTTGTAATTTTCCACCATTTATTATAATCTGCAGAATGGTGGAAAATTAAAAAATCTGAAAAATTTTACATATTGAAAGAGTAATTTGTAAACTCAAAAATAAAACCTAACCTAAAATCCGAAGTCGCCTTAAGGTATGTCACTACCGTCAAGAGGGAGTGGGGGTAATAATATATTATTGTGTTATTAGACAAGCACAATAGTTGTACCACTGAGAGGCTAAGGATAGCCAACTCAAATTCTTGAAAAATGAGATAAATAATTAGTTAATATAAACAAAATATGAAAACTACAATAGCTGTATTTTGTCTAAAAATCGTGATGTACATATTTTAAATTACTTATAACATTTTATATTTTTTAAAAATATTATATTTAAGAGTAGAAATTATGTGAAAAAATTTGGCAACACCGCACTTCGATGAATATAGTTTCAAATTGGCACGCTATCGGGAGAAGTAATTAACACTCCGAGTAAACAAAACAAATTACGCAGGTTAGGGTTCGTTGATTACATTTGAAAAACGCAGATACATTGAGAAAATAGTTCAAGTATCTAAAATGAAACGACGATGGAACGGTCGTTTTATAAGTGATAAACAATATAATCAGAAGGTAAAACAAATAGCTGTTGAAAAAAGTAAAAAAAAATCGATATTTCAGAAAAAAATAAACTAGATTGTATGGTAGAAGGCTCAAGAATTATAGACATTCGAGTGTTCGCAAATCATATGTGGTGTGAGTTTTGTAAGCAAGTACTAAGCTTAAATAATATTGAACAGGAATTGAAGAAAGGTTTAGGTTCAATGTTTAAAATACGACTCGGAGACTGCTTGTTTTTAAATGATGTACCGACTGGAGAAGTACGAACTGCTGAAAATGGAGAAAAACAATTCGGCATTAATTCAAAAGCTGTACTAGGTAATTATTATTTTTATACATAATAATTAGCATTTTCCAGAGTTTATTTACAAGTGCAAATTGAATCATTTTATGAATGAGCAGAATTAGTATAATAATTTGAAATATTAAAAACTAACCTTTTTGAAGTCATTAAAAATTATTTTAAACTATTTACAAAATTATAATAAAAAAGTGTGAAATACTTTATAATATATTTGCTGATTAGTACATCGTTATTAATACATTAGTTGCTTTTATGAAACTTATATATATATATATATATATATATATATATATATATATATATATATATATATATATATATAACATAATTTATTTTAATAGGCACGCTTCATACTGGAGGTGGATATGCCACTATGAGTAAATTTTTAGCGACTATGGATGTACCGTGCATGACTTCTAAAACATTCAAGTTACATGAAAGAGAAGTAGGACCAATAATAGAAACGATTGCCAAGGAAAGCTGCAAGGAAGTTGCTGAAAAAGAACGAGCTTTGGTTATACAAAATAAGGAAATTTTAGAAGCTCTCTTGTAAGTCTTAAAAATAATAATTGTTGTATTTTAATTAAAAAAATTATTGTGTTTAAACTTTTTTTTAGGCCAGAAGATCTGCGATCAAAGGGTTTTATAGTATCAAACAAAAATATATCAAGTGATAATAAAGAAACCACTCTTCAATCAGAATCAGTTAATAAGGAAAATGAAAATGATCAAAAGAACGTTCGTTTACTTGCAGCTTTTGACATGGGGTGGAGCAAACGAGGCAATGGCCGTCAGTACGACAGTTTGAATGGATATTCTGGGATTATTGGACCTTTGACTGGTGGTGTTCTTGATTTCACTACAAGAAATAGAAAGTGTCGAAAATGTGATAAGGGATATTCAAAAGAAAATCACGATCGTAGGTTAAATTTTTTTGGTTCTGCTAAAGCTATGGAAGCAGATGCAGCGGCTGAACTTACTATTCGAAGTTCTGTGTTAATATTTGTAAATGCTGAAGTAGGGATATTTATAGGTGACAACGATAGCTGCAGCATAAGTGCAGTTCGAAATGCAAGCAGTCATGAAATAATAAAACATTCTGATAAAAATCATGTTTTAAAAGGAGTAAAAAATTTATTATATAAAATCGATAAAAATAAAGATCAAGATAACGAAATAAATTCAGAAGCAATTAATTACTTTCATTGATTCTTTACATATGCAATGGCTCAACATAAGGGAAATCTTATTGATATGCAAAAAGCAATACGTAACATTCCATTTCATGCATTCAATAAACATAATCAGTGTAAAGAATGGTGTGGTTACGTGAAAGATAAAGAGAACTATGAGCATAAAACTGTACCAGGTGGTTTTAAAAATGATGTATTATTTGTACATTTACAAAAAATATTTAATGATCTTGCAGACAATGCTAATACGTATTTTGTTGGAGCATCGAGTCAAGCGAATGAAAGTTTGAACTCAGTTATGGCAAGAAAAGCTCCAAAAGCTATTTGTTATAGCTTGAGTGAATCGTCTGATTATCGCTTTGCTTGTGCAGTAGCTCAAAAAATTTTAAAAGAATCATATATAGGTAAAGCAATCTCAAAATTGAAGCTAAAGTCAAGTTCAAATCTTTCTAAGCATATAAAGCGAACAGAAAGAATTTCTAAATTAAAAGCTCTGAAAGCAAAATCAATCAAATTTAAAGCTCGACGTCGTATTCTACAAAAATATAGAACTCAATTGAACAATAAAAAAGAAAAAACTGAAGGAGTTCAATATGAAAGTCATATGGGCTTGATAAATGCACCTCAGTCTACAACTATTAAGCAAAATAATTTGCATGATGCAGATAGCCCAAAACTAATTGAGAATTTTGAAAATTCATTCAAAAATAAAGATAAAGCTATTGTTTTTTTTTATTTAGAGACTTCTGGTTTGAGCATGAATTGTGACATTTTACAAATCGCTATGAAGTGCAATGGAGTTTTATTAAATGAGTATATTTATCCCAAGCAGCCGATACCATTAAAAGTAAGTGAAGTGAATGGCCTATCTAATATTGATGGACAATTATTTTTACATAGAAAAATAGTGTCATCATCACCACTGAAATTAGTACTTTTACGTATATTGGAATTTTTATATCAATTTAAAAAACCATGCATATTGGTCGCTCATAACTGTACCTTTGATGCTCCTCGCTTTGTCAAAAAGATTAAAGAGTGTAATTTGCAAAATGAATTCCAAAATGTCATCGATAGTTTTATAGATACACTACCATTATTGAAAAAAAAATTTCCTAACAGAACATCAAAAGGCGAATTGAAATTAACAATTTTAGCAGCTGATTTACTTTTACTGCGTACTGAATCTGCTCATGATGCTAGCTATGATATTTTTATGTTAGAACAAATTACGTATCACAATTTCAATTATGAAAGTCTTATCAGTAATAGGAAAAGCTTTGAATTTATTCTTCAAGAACCAATTAGAAACGAAGAGATACAGAAATGTTTTAAAAGTTTACAGCCTTTGGAAGACGTTCTCTCAATAGCTATGAGAAAAAAAATATCTACAGCCAGAATAAGTCTTTCGAACTTGATTGATATATATGACTGGAGCTGAAGAACTACACTCATATTTAAAAAAAATCACTTGAATAATAAACCTTTGATATCTAGAAAAAGAATTGTAAATGAAATTTCAATTTTTTTGAAATCTTTAATTTCTATGAATCATGAAAATGAAATGTAAATAGTTTTATTTCTTTTATAATTATGTATATACTTTTTGTTTCTTGAAGTATTATCGCCAAAAGTTTATGAATTAAATTTGAAATATAAAAATTGTTTATTGTTTTATTTATTAATATAAGTTCCCGACATATTTTATAATAATAAATCAATATTTTTGTATCTTAACCATATAAATGTTCCTATATTTATTTAATGATTTTTTAAATATTAAAAATATTTGGTAATAATGTGCTAATTATTATTAAATAAAAATATCTTCATATGATCATCTTTATTCGCATTTTTGCAGCACACAACTATACTTTCATATCTTTAAATCGAATTGCGCTGTTGCCACGTTTTTAGCAATCTATTCAAACTGATCAAAATCGTATTAATTTTTTAACAGTTTACACAGAAAAATTATTATAAATCGCTGGTGAAGTATGATTTTTAAAAGCCTAACATAAAAAAGAATAATTTTTCTTTCAGAAAATATATTTTTTATTAGCATGACATTTTTTTAAGTACAACAAAAGTAATATAAATAACCAGCATATACGAGGTCTCCATTGTAACCTATAATAAAACATCGAAGTTTAATAATTAATTTCTCAACAACTAAATGGTAAAATGACACAAAATTTTTATAGTAATAAGCTATAGAATGCCTGGTTAAATTTTGGTGGATATCTCATTATTTTGCTATCAGTATGCAACCTCCTTAAGCTTATTTTTTGTTTTAATTATGCCAATCACAATAAGAAATAATACATATCACAAACTAAAAATTGAAAAAAAGATTTATAAATTAATTTATCATTCTGTATTTTTTTATTAAACAGTGGTCCAAGCATCTAATTTTAACCATGATCCAAGGTGATGTAGAAGAATTTCGTAGACTTTTGAAAAATGAAACCGAGAAGAATTTGAGTCTTTATTATAAAAATCATTGCGCTGATTTTTATGAACCTGAAGTAAGAAGAGTTCTTGAAAAAGCTGGAGCATTTTGGGGTGATGACGTTCGTGTAAGTTTATTACATGTCGCAGCTGCAACTATGAACTTTGAATTTCTGAAATTGTTAATAGAAGCTGGTTGCGATGTACACTAGTAACGCACATAAGAAAACGATACTATGGATTGCTACAGTTTCTGCCAGGTTTGTTTTATTTTATATCTAAAAGAAAATTATTCGATAATGATGCATTTTATTCGTGCAAAATAAAAAATTTATAAGAAAAATTATAAGAAAAATACAATAAATATTTTTTTGCCATTCTAACCCCAAAATCGCAACTTCGTTGCTCTTTCTTGGCTCTCATGGCAAAAAATACGGTTCGCAACTCGTATAAAAAGGCTTTTTTACGAAACTCGTTACGACCCTCGCCTTCGGCTCGGGCCGTAAACTTCTCGTTTCGTAAATAAAGCCTTTTCATACCCGTTACAAAATGTACTATTTTGACACGGCGTGCGTAAAATGGCATAAAATGAAACGCAACCAAATTTTTTATATGCAATTTTACGCACTCTATGTCAAAAAATATTTAACTTATCTCTTTTTATTTTACTATAGTTACGATTTTAAAGGATTTTGTTAAACTATTTGTGTTGAAATTTTTTATTTTTTTGGGACATAATGAAATACCTTTTACGATATCATCAAAAATGCATTTTTTATGCACTTTTGAAAATTGACTCATAAATTTTCGATTCTCAAAATTTGAATTTTTTTAAAAATCGTTCTACTTTGTCTTTTTCTCAACGTTTATGAATTAATCTATGTTCATTCAATTTGCTAAAATATGTTCTTTCAATTCCGCTCTTTCAATGTAATTCATTTTTTTTATAAAACAATAAATGCGCGATTGCATTTATTGTAAAAAATAAAATGCATTTTTTTGAAAAAGGCCATATTATCTAAATTTTTTTTTCATGGGTGGCCAGCCTCAAGATCTATATTTTCATATGTGTGGCATTCATATTATTTTGTTTCTTTAAGAGATATAGACAAAATTAAAAAATAGTATATTATTCACCTAGGGAGTAAAAACGAAAAATGTCTTAATCGTATGTTTATCACCCTCGCCTCCGGCTCGGGTACCAATTTACATACGGTTAAAGATAATTTAGTTTTATTAATTAAAATATTGGTTAAATAATTAAATTTTTATAATTGCAGAGTGTCAACATTTGACGACCAACTCCGTAAGATTGAATCATTGGTAAAATTTTTATTGGATCACGGGGCAGATGTCAATTATGGGAATTATCATGATACAACTCCATTACATTTGGCTGCAGAAATGAAAAATCCAACAATTGCTCGTATGTTGATAGCGAAAGGTGCTTGTGTAAATGAACGTAGTGAATCTGGAGCCACACCATTGCTCGGGGCTGCATTTGCAGGAAGTATATCAGTAGTTAAATTACTACTTGATAATGATGCTGACATTTATAACACAAATTCAAACGGAGAAACACCATTCACGAGAGCAACTCTAAGATACGATAACAGTTTTGATGTTCTGAAATTATTATTGGAAAGAAAAGGAAAATGTGATAAAACAATTTTATATGCGTCTAAAGCATTGTTATCAGCTTTGAGTCAATGCGATTTACGTACAATTAAATTATTATCAGATTATGGAGCTCATATAACAGAGGATCTTCTGAAAGATTTTACAAAATTACATAACGCCGCTTTGAATCCGCATGTTGATGTTATGGAATACTTTCTTGAAGATTTTGAGAATGATGTTAATGCTAGAAGTTTGCAATCATATTACTTAAGGAATTGTACACCGTTACACGTGGCAGCTGAATGTGGAAATAAAGAAGGATGTAAGCTTCTTCTTTCTAGAGGTGCTAATTTTAATTTTATAGATTCTTATGGTCGTACGCCATTGTATTTAGCTATAAAATCAAGAAAAAAAATCAATAGAATAGTAGGAAATATTTTGATAGAACATATAGCTAAATCGGTATTATTAAATATTTCGGTTAATGAGATGGATTTTGAAATTATTAAACAAGATTATAAAATGAATTGTTATTATGAAAATTGTATAAAGGAATTGAAGAAAATGAAAATTCAGAAAGTTTATGAGGATGTAAGTTTGTTTGATATTTTAATGAAGAATGATATGGCATCTAGATATGCAAGAAACGAAGATTTAATCGAAGCACTAGAGAGTGCAGAGAACCAACTCAATCATGATTTCCCAATTTACTATTCGTTGTTAGAAGATTTTTATAAGGAAATAAAAAAGCAAAGATTACTCAAAAGAGCAGCAATAGTTTTAAATAAAATTTTACATTTTCATGATCCATTTCATCTAGCTAATTTGAAAATTCTTAGCTACTTAAAAGACGAAGATATTATTAGAATTAATGAGACTGAATATATGTAATATTATTAATCATTTGTAAACGCTGAATATATACTGTTGTAAATGATAATGTTATACTACATTATTAAAAGTTATTTTTGCAAAATAATCTTTTTTTTCATCTTGTATTTATAGTAATAATTTGATTAAAACAACTTCAAGTCAGAAAATAATTTAATAAGTTAAATATTTGTAACAGGAAAATAAAAAAAATTACTTTATTGTTATAAAAATTACGTGAAAAAAATGCATTTTTTTTTAACAGCTGATATCTCGAAAAGGATGTCTTAGAAAAAAAACTTCAGAAAGAAAAAAGTTGTGTTTTTTAGTAAGGAATTCAATTATGAAGTCAAAATATAAATACAAAATAATTTTTTTTTCATGTTTTCGTTGGGCTAAAATTTTAAAAATGAAGAAAATAAAAAAAAATTAGTCCTACGAAAATATGGGAGAAAATTATTTTCCTTTTGAAGATATCAGCTGTTGAAAAAAAAATGCATTTTTTTTCACTTAAATGAGCATTTAAAAATAGTTGTACGGTAGCTTTTAACCTCTCATTTTTTAGTAGAGTATTGTAGCTTTCAGCTCTTTTTTGAATTTTTGATCTCCGATAACTTTTGACAAAATGGCACAAATTTTAAAGTGGACGAAAAAAAATTTTTTTAAATAGTTTCATTTTTCATATATAAAAGAGTGATATTTCAACTTTTTTAGATCGGAACTCGCATTTACTGATGGTTTTTTGTGTATACTTTTTGTGTGATTATTTATACAATATAAAATGTCGATAAATTAAATTTTTATTTTTCTAATAGTTAAATTATACTTCAAAAATATTAAAAAAATTTTTTTGTATTATTGATTAAGGCTTAAACCTATCTTAATGTATTAAAATATCGAAGGAGCACGGTATTCGGGGGGGCAACGATAACTGGCACACTTAAACGAATGAAAAATTTTGTGATAAATGTTTATGATTTTCACTAAATATTGAGAAAAATAATTGGAATGAACTGAAAAATTATGAATGCAGAGTAAAAATAATTTGATAATAGATGAATAATTTTTTGTTTTAATTTTACTTATAAATAAATAATTTTGACATGAATATTTTCAATCATCACAAAATGTTGAGATAAATGATAATTCAATTTGTAAGATTTTTTTAACGATAACATTTTATAATATGGTTCATCTCACCTAAAATAATGATTTCTGGAGTATTTGTTGAGTATAATGCTTTAAAAATCCAAAGATATTTCAGTCACTACATCTTGAATTTAGCCCTTTTCATGAAAAACTTGACTTTTTCATCGAGTCGAAGAAATGATCCCAATTACATTGCTAATTAGTCATATTAACTATACTACCAGAACATAAGTAATTCAATAAATTATGAGCTTTTTTTAAAGCCAAATTTAATTTTTTAACTTACCTAGAATATTAAAATCATTTATATGAGTGTAACATGAAAATAATTAAAAAAGTATTTTCATGTTACGTATAAATAATTTTTTTATTATTTTCATGTTACATTCATATAAATGATTTTTATAATGTAAGCAAGTTAACAAATTAAATTTAGCTTTGAAAAGAGCTAATAATTTATTTAATTAATTATGTTCTAGTAGTATAGTTAATATGACTAATTAGCAATGTAATCAATATGGGATCAGTTGTTTGACTACAATGAAAAAGTCAAGTTTTTCATAAAAAAGGCTAAATTCAAGATGTAGTGAATGAAATATTATTGGATTTTTAAAGCATTATACTCAACATTTCCAGAAATCATTATTTTCAGTAAATTGAACTATATTTCACAATTTTATGAAAATTTGTGTTTATAGTCAATGATGTGTTTACGTATAAAATAAACTACGAATTATATTTGATTATTTACTGTTTAAATTAAAAGTTATATATTTAATATGTTATTTAATAATTAATTAAAAGCAAAAACAATATATTTCATACGTTCTTATATACAGTGTTTTATTTTCCTCATTTCCTAATTCGAATATTATCCTAATATTTGAAAAATAAAACTCATTGTATATTAAAAAATTATATCATTAAAATTACAATATTATTTATTGACATTAAAATTAATATTAATCGTATATTAAATTTATACTAATTTGATTATTTATTTTTTAAAATTCAAATTACGCGCGTTTTTCGTACGCAGCGCCAACAATGTCTCACCGATTGACTTCCTGTCAACAACCATTTACAATCATAATATATTTACTTCTTTCGACAATATTTCAATTTATCGTTCGGCTACCTTTATCTTTGACAACATCATTTTAAAGAGGGAGTTTTTTTCTATAAGACCTAGGCACTACTTTTTATTGACAATTCCAATTCGAATTATTATAGATCAATTTAAGTACATCAACCATAAGAGCCCGTGTTAAAAGGACGAACTTAAATTTGAACTTTGAACTTAAATTTCTCGAGATTTTGATCGGTTATGTATATAAATAAGGATACCATTGGATTCAGCGTGATTGAAACTATTAAAATTGATTTGTCTCGATTCGCGACATTTCGCAATGGAACCTCCTTAAAGGTAGCGAGCTAACCCCTCCCTTAAGGGGGCATCTAGTCTCTTGCTCGTTTTTTCAAAAAAAATTTTTTTTTTTTTTTTGCAGAAAATTTTATTAAATTATTCCAATTTTTTCATATGTAACAAAGTTTATTTTCAACTATATAATAACATTTTTTTGTATTTTTAAACATTAATTTCGCCAAGAAGTGGCTGCCATAATATAACCCTATTTTCTGGTTGATACGATTACTTGATTCTAAAACCAAAAATTCAAAATAGATATTAAAATATAAGTCGCTATAGCTCGCACTAAAATCAAGAATTTTGAGTAAAAAACAACAAAATGGAAAACTTTTTAATTTTTTGACTGATTTTTTGAGGTTATGTTGTTTAAAAATAGTAGTTAAAAGACAACAGATATTCATGATTCTAGTACAGGCTATAACCATATATGTGACAAATAGCCCCTCCGAATTTGAGCGCGATCGGTTGAATAGTTTTTGCGAAATCATGTCAACCAGGTCAAAAAACGTTTAGAGAAAAACACGTTTAAAATATTTTTTTTATGCACGTACCCAGAATGCACACTATAGATAAGTTTTTAGAGCGCGCTGATTTAAAAAACTGTGATACTCTATTTCCGGATGTATATAGAACGCAAAACCGGTGTTTTTGGAAAATCGAATTTTTTAAAAAATAGACTAGAGATACCCTTTTAACTCTTCTTTCCTCATTCAGCTTGTCCTTTTCATTCAACTTCTGACTAAACAAGATTTTATTTTAAACTGTATATTCATTTGAATTTCAAAAGTTATTTCATTCATTGAAAAACTGTAATGTCAGTATTTAATATTCTCTTAAATCACTAAAATAGGTTATATGATTTATACATAGTTACCGACATTGCAGTTTCTTCAAATTTTAATCTTTATTCAAAAGTTTTTGGAAATATCTGTATACTATATTTTTTATTAGTTAAAATGGGAGGCTATTATACAAAAATATTCTAAAATTTTGGACTAAGAATAAAAAATTTAGAAAATTATAATGTCAGTATTTTACAGTCTGTTGATGTTCCTTTGAATCAAATTATTTGAATTTTGGGTTAAACTGATACTCTTAAGATGAATAGATTTTTGTAATGTAATTTTTTATAGTATTATGAATTCAAATTCTATTATAAGAATATTTACAACATTTAAATACAAATTGTTAATCAATTGAATAATGGAGATCTCAATAACGTTTTTCTTGTCATGTACTTTTCAACGAGAAGTATAATGCTGAAGCAAAACGTATAATTAATGGTAAAATTAAAATTAAATCACTCAATCATATCTTTGAGACTTCCCATCGTAAGAGAAAGGTTGCAACTACGCCAGCGCGTTCAATAAACTCAGTCTAGACGTCAAACATCTTACTACAGGCGTAAATTGACCTTGCAAAGTAAATATTTCAAAGAAACACTTTGTTTCTCAAATTTGTCCTTGACTAACAGAGTATACTCCGGGTAAGACTATTCCGGATCCTCATTCTGTGATTTTAGTATAAAAGGCGAGTGGATCTGCACAACAGCATCAGTTCATTCGATTCTCGAATAAGCTATTAAACAAACACTCATCATGTTCTGCAAATTCTTCTTCTTCTTCGCCGCTTTGTTGGCTTTCGCTGCTGCTGAACCTAAACCAGGTTACCTCGCTACCACGATTGCTGCTGCTCCATTGGCGGCTCCCTACGCCGCTCCTCTAACCTACAGCACTGGCTACTATGGTGCTCCAGCTCTTGGTCTTAGCTATGGTTATGGACTCCCTGCTCGTACCTACGGATACGGACCTGCCTACGGATACAGCCGCTCATATTATTACTAAAATATCACATTGTTCTAAAGTCATCATCTGAAATAAGAAGAAGTCATCGGTACAAATGTACAAACATTTCATACAAAGTTCATAGTAAAGGAATTTCACATCATAGTTCGAGGACTCAGTTGTCAGTGTCATCTGTAATTCGTTTCAACGATACCGTCAATCCAAAAAGTAGACAATGCTAATCTGGCTGTGCTACTATGAATACAACTAACTTCATCAAAATTTGGCAAATGTGTATCTGTAATGATATGTTACGTAGAAAGTAATTTCTATGAAATAAACACCACTTCATTTTTTTACATCAATTGTTCTTATTTATCACCAAAAACCTAAATAATACTACAATTAATTATTATCAAAGTTAAATAAATTTATCTTTCATAATAATTTTATAATATTAAAATAACGATTAAATGAAAATGATCATTTTTATACATTATTTTGAGGATTTTTAGTAAATATAATGATTCTATAAATTTCAATTTGAAAAGATTAAAATGTATTATATGTGGATTTTGATAACAAAATTTTTAAGACCCACTCTTATAAATGTTTTTTCTGTTTTTGATATAAAAGCATTCATAAATCCAGTTAAATTTTCCAATTGTTGAAATTTTGAAAAAATAATCTTTTTTTTCTTGTAGTATGATATATTTTTTCTATTTAACATACATCAAGAATAGTATAGTAATTTTCAACCAAAAATAAACTTTTTACCACTGTACACATAAATCTTAATGCTAAATTAAAATCATTTATTTAGTAGTATACTCTGCACATTATAATATGCATAAAGATTGCGTTATTTTTTAAATACACGAATTCAATTTTTAGCATAATTTCTAATTTATAAATTTATCAGAAACATACAAAAGATATTATAAAGATTTTAATACTAAGAATTAACTAAATTTTTTATTTTGTTTTGAATCTTTTTATCAAAAAATTTTTCTTGCATTTTACTTTTGTATTAAACATTTGATTGATTAATTGAACTTAATTATTCATAAAGCAGTCACAATTTATTTATTATAAACATCATCAGATAAATGATCTAGTAAAAATGTATATAACTTCTATTGTAACATTATAAAATTTCTATGATGTTAAATTGATAAAAACTAATACAAAAGCATTGCTCAAAATGATACTTTTATCTTACATTCAAAAATTTTGATGTTTGATTACTGGGTGCATTTAGTTGGTTGTGGTACAAAATTGCAAAAAATATTGTAATGCAAAGCTTAATTTTTAATAAGTATATTTATTTAAAATTGTAAAGTAAGAAGAATAAAAATCATTTTATAATTTAAAGCAGATATTAGTATTAAAAAATTAGAAAATATATTTGTTCGTTTGTTTAAAGATTAAATTTTTCATGGCATTGTAATAGAAATAACAACGTAAAATTTTTATGTTATGTTTGTTCGCATGTATTTTACAATATTATTATACATCTTTTATAATCATCGAAACATTTATTAGCTTCATTAAAAAGTTAAAATTTCATCACGCATAGAATGTACTTAAGGAAATACAAAAATCTAAATTTAAGTACATTTATCTCAAAATGTAATAACTATGGCGTCTATAAAATATAATTTATTTATCTCATACGCTTGGTTCTACATTTAGCCTTATCATGGGACTTAAATAATTTTTTTTCATTTTCTGATTTTTTGATTTGAAAAATGATTTATTTAAATTTTTTATTTAATAAAATATATTGTGTAAAAAGTTGAGTAAAAGAATGTCCATTAGATGTATAAAGCTATTTGAAAAGCTTTTTACTCGACTTTAATCAAAATATTCTTTAAAATTTAACTAGCAACAGTTATTATTGAATATATCAAAATCTATGTTGTTCAAAAGTCAACATGATAATGATTTTTTATTTAAAATTCGCAGGTCTAGTGGAAAAAGATGATACATTAAGTAGAGGTTGAAAAAGATGACACGTACCTTTAAAATTACACAGACGTGTCGTTTTTCAAACTGAAAGTGACGTATCATCTTTTTCAACTTCAATTCGACGTGTCATGTTTTTCAACTTCAATTCGACGTGTCATGTTATTCCATTGGACCCACGAATCTTCGGCAATTTTAAAAGTTTGTTACACTATGTACTTTTTCCATAATAACACATGTTGAAATATCAATTTATTAAACGTTTTTTTAACCTACTTTTTTTCTTTTGCATCATCGTGATTTATTCAAAAATTTCTTCGATGTTAGCAAAAACTATCTGCAATTCCATATATCGTATAAGATATCTTAAAAAAAATTTTCTAACATCGCTAAAAAAACAATTTTTTTCATTAATAATTCAAAAGGATAAGCTTCGACCTCTAAAATAATTATCAAATTTAAAACTAGACTAGAAATTTAGCATTTTGAAAAGAAATCGATTAAAAATTGATTAAATTATTAACGTTTTAGAAAATTGTTTCTTTACTTTGACGATAAAGAATTTTTACGCGTAAATAATCAAATTCAATTTAGAAAAGTACCGGTAAAGATTGAGTCACGTATTTCGTACTGCGTATTAGCAGAATGATATTCATTTAGTTATATTCTTATTCGAAGTGTTTTCAATGCATAACTTACATGAAATTTATCTATCAAAACTTTATGTGAATTTAAATAATTTTTAATCCTTAACAGAATTTGAATTTTTGCATATTATTATTCACTAAACTTCATGAATCAAAAATAAAATTAAAAAGTTTTTAATTTTCTAACTTTTTTTAATTGAATATATTTCATGGTGACTTAAAATGCCATCATTAAAAATTTTGATATATTCTACATGTGATTTCCAAAAAGTTTGTTATACATTCGTCGGGCGAGAAGAAAAAGGTCACAACTCAGACAAGCACTGAAAAAAGTACCTACTCGATTTTACCCATTAAAAAGTACTAGTTACTAACTCAACTTAGCGCACTAAAAAATTCCATCTCGGGTTTAGCCACATTTAAATTTAAATGGGCGAAGCCGAAATGTAATCTTTTCGTGGCCTAACCGGAGATGGAATCTTTTAGTGAGCGAAGTTGATTTGGTACTTTTTAATGGGCAAAATCGAGTTGGTACTTTTTTCAGCGCTTGTCTGAATTATGACCTTTTTCTTCTACGTAAAACTGACTATGTTTTCATACATTTTTGTAAAATAATTTATTTTTTAATATTCTCAGCTAAGATCATAAACTATTTCTTTGTAATAGAAAAATAATTTAAAAAAAAATTATATTTATGATTGGATTTTGAAATTAGTATATTGTATTTATTTATCGATCAAATTAAAGTTTTCATACTGTAATTAGAATTGCAAAAAATCAGGTACATACTACAGTGATTTCCAACAAAAAATATCCTATTTACTTATTTTCACCAAAAGATATTATCATTAAAAATATTGCATACCGATTAAAAATTACTTAATTTTATTTAATTTATTAAAAATTTGTAGCGATAATTGTAAATTTGTTTTCTAATTAAAAATGAATGTAAGGATATTATTTTTAAAATATTGCGTTGAACAAAGAATAATTATTAAATTTTCATAATCATTATATGAACTTATGTTTTTCGTTTGTCAAATTCTTTAAATCATTAAAAAAAAAATTATGTATTATTTATGAAAACTAAAAATCTTACAAAAGAGCAATAATATAAATTTGCCCATGAAAATTTCTAATTCAGTATTATACTATTTTTGTAAAAGTTATGTTTATATATAATATAAATCGTTTTGTTAACAGAATTAATAAAGCAATGTGCAAGGAAAAAATAACAAAAATTCATTCAGAAGAGTAATGATGTTTATTTTATGAGTTATTTTTTTGTAAAAAAATACAGATGATGCTTTTTGAAAATGTGCTTTCCAGAGGTACTTCGATGACTACTACGCTCTTAAAAATCGTTTGAGATCAAGACTATGTTGTTGACTGAAGATCACAAATCACAATAATGTTCATACACTGTACCACTGGAATTTTTTCATTCGAATTTTTACAAATGTATAAAAATAATCATAATATGATTATCATTATTTTAATGAAAAGATGAGCATGGATGTACACTTCTGCCGTCGATTTTCTTTAATACCAAACTAGGACTTGTGAACAAATTCATAGTTTAGTAGTAATAATTGCGGTATCCGTATCCGGTTCCGTATGCATAAGCAGGTCCATATGCATAAGGACGTGAAGCGAGTCCATAGCCAAAACCAAATGATGGAGTGCCGTAGTAGCTGGCACTGTAGGCCAGAGGAGCGTAAGCCGTCAATGGAGTGGCGATTTCAGCAGCGATGCCTGGTTTAGGTTCAGCAGCAGCGAAAGCCAACAAAGCGGCGACGAAGAAGAGTTTGAAGAACATGGTGAGTATTTGTTTGTCGTTGATTCGAGTGTCGAATGAACTGATGCAGCAACGGAATGGATGCGGCAATTTATACACGAACATTCCCGGATGTGTAACAAGTTACATGCAAGAAAATACCTGCTATCTTGTTAAGGTCAACTGCATTTCTCGGTAAAATTTATGGGAAAACAGAAGCAGCACTTATAAGGGTTGGAGTTAAATACTTCGTTATTAAAATCTGCGTATAACACAATATTATTTCAATATTTTAATTCTTCTATAACAAAAAATAATTTTTTATTTTCTGTTTGATTATTAATATTAGTTAAAATAAAAAATTTTTGTTTTATGCTAAAAAGTGCGAAAATTATTAATTGATTTAATATTTGAGAGCAAAACTAACTTTTCATTTTTGAAAAAATCAGATATTTGTAAAATATTTTGTATCCCAATTGTAACAAAAAATATATTTAGCTATTTAATTAAATAAATGACTTATATACAAATATAATTTTAAAAAATAATATCAACTTTTAATTTTTATATTTGTTTATATATTAGAAAATTAAAATTACTGAAAATTGATTGATATTTTAAATATTCAAAAATTTTGACCGGTAATATTAAAATCTAAGACATATATGTAAATATAATTTACAAAAATCAAAAAATGATACAAAACAAAAATATATTAATTAAAATAAAAACTATTACTCTGGCAAATCGTTTACTTTTTATATTAGTTTATATCAAATAATTTCATAATTCGAATGATATGAAATTAATTTTTTTAACATTGCTAATTATAAATCAAAACATTATTTATGAACCTTTTCGCATGTCTTTTTGTTATCAACATAGTAGAAAAAGAAATCTTTTTATTTAACAAGTTTTTTTCCGGAATAATTTCAATTCATTTTTAAATATGAATATTTGCATACGTTGCGAATGGCGTGTACATATTTTGAATTAAAATAATATATTACAAAACTTTCTTTGAGACGAAGTAAAATCCCTAAAAAAATAACGCAATAGTAATGACGAAACCTCAAAAAATATCGTTTTGATTGAACACAATCCCCGAAAATATTAAAAACACCGATACAACCATTGAAATTTCAGATTTTGGATGAATGTGTGGGTTACTATGTGTTTACCATAAACTTTTGAAAATTTTATTAAATTACACACATTTTTAAATCATTTTATAATAACTACCACATCAGTGAACCACAATATTTTTAAATTCTGTATGTCGGTTATTATGCACTTGATTATATTATACTGTGCATTAGTTACCGTATTTCCTATTCTATACTGTACGTTGCTTACTGTGCTCGCGGTTGAAATTCTGCGAGTTCATTACAGTGCTCTAGCTTTGAATACAACAATGAAATATTATTCTTAGATTTATTTTATATTTAAGGAACACAAAAATTAAAAAATTATATTTCATACTTCATTTAAAGAAACTGTATTTACATTATATTCAGATAATTTTAATAATTTTTAATAAATGACCTTTTCTTTTTGACATTAAATATTTTTTTTCTTTAGATTTCTCTTTAAATTTCCATTCTAAAAATTTAATCAAGGAGGTACCTTCGTCCACCACTCGAGCCAAATTTTCAATATGCTTATTTGATTAAAAGTTACTATAGATATCTCCCCCTCCCCCCCCCCCCGTGAGGAGATATCTAATGCATGTTTTGTATGGTGGTTTTCACATAATCGATAGAATTAGCACATCAATATAAAAAAAACAAATAATTTTTATTTAAAACTGAAAAATTAAAATTAATTAAAGAGCTAAGATCATCATCTTTACTGTCCAAATCATTTACATGCTCTTT
Source organism: Anastatus disparis (assembly GCA_017163975.1). Lineage (NCBI taxonomy): Eukaryota > Metazoa > Arthropoda > Insecta > Hymenoptera > Eupelmidae > Anastatus > Anastatus disparis. Next base: position 2,527,756 of record JAFFSR010000012.1, read on the forward strand.
TTACGAAATTTAAAAATTTGAGGTTATGGTGTGTTTTGGCCGTCATCCAGTATGTTCGATAAAAGTAACTAGATTCGTACGTAAATGAATAATTTATTCATTTATATTTCCGCGTAAAAGTAATGAAAGTTTCTGAAAGTTATTTTATAAGTTGCCAGTAATATTATGTTTATCCTCAAAAAATTTCATTTTATTCTGTTTTGTAAATTTTAAAATCAACTACAATATTAACGTTTCCCCATAAGAATCAATGTTATATAATTATTCTAATTTCTTATTAACGAGATAACGAATCTTTATGAAATTTTATATGTGCATTTTAGACATAAAAACAAACAATTTTGCATAGTTTCGACCGAATCTGTTTGGTAATACTAAAGCGAAGGTAACTCCTTAAACAGAGATGGAAAATTATGATACAAAGAAATAAAAAAGGAAAATTGATGTAAGAAAAGATGCAACCTTTTCTATAAAAAATGTACAAAATCTTTGATTAAATAAAAGTCATTAATTGATTGAATAAACTTTTACAAAAGTTTACATCTTTTGTTACGCGATTTCATCAAATAACAAACTACGTGTAATATCTTCGAATAGAATTCGTGTGGCAAACAATATTCATGCACGCAATGCCCTGCACAATGAAAAATTTATGTTTAGAGTTATTAAAAATCGAACAATTAAATTTCTTCACACCAATAATCTTGACTTGTTTAAAAATCTCTTAAATTAAAAAAATGTTAATTATTTATTAAAAACTTATTATAAATTAAAAAAAAACAGAAAAAAACATTCAAATTTTTGTGTTAATATCCTTAAATTAATGGCCTTAAATTTTTATTGGCAATTATAATCTGTTAAAATTAAAATTTTGTAAAATCTTTTAAATTTGTGTCATTATACTGATGAAATATTTACGATTACGTATACACCGATAAAAAGAAATAACAGCTAAATAGCGATTAATTATGGACCAAATGTTTCATGATAGTTAAGTCAAATGAATATTTCTTAAAAATTAAGAAACATTAATTCTTAGCAATAAAAAACTATTAACAGTGATCACTTTGAATGCCAAACATTTTGAATATAGTGTTTTTATTTTACAATATTCAAAACTTGCGGTATTTGGTAGGTCCTCTTGACGCATTTTGTTCCAGCAATATCAAAATTATGAGTATAAATAAAGTCAGAAGATACTAAATATTTTAAATATTTTGCAGCTATATATTTAAAAAATTATGAAACCTAAAAGGTTCCATTTTAATAATTTCTTTGAGTTTTGTTTGCAATTTGTAGAGGAGACATTGAGATTATTTATATTTATCAAAGATTTATTTGTTATGAATAATATTTAATTATTGTTAATTTCATTTAAATTAAAATGGATAATTATTTAAAACAAAGTAGACATTATCGAACAAGTATATTAAATTAAAAAAGAAAACACATGATTATTTACGTACACAACAAACCCAGAAAAAGGTAAAATGTCATGCACTTGATGACCTTCAAGGATATTTAATGTATACAAAAGTAGGTGAAAAAATCCAACTCTCAGTCATGTGACATCACGTGCCATTAACTCTTCCTCATATTGATAAATTTTTTACATTTAATCACATTTCTACTCATATAAAAGCTCACGCAGCGATTATAATACTATCAGTCGATTGTTAAATCAGTTGCCTATGCAAGCATTTATCATGTACTTTAAACTCTTTTTATTTGCTATTATCTTAACTGTTGCTACAGTTTTGGCTAAGCCTGGATATCTTGGCGATCCAATTATTTCATCCATCATCGATAGTCCTTCGTTGATCAATACAGTGCCATCTTTTGATTTCCGTTATGGCTTGGGAGGATTTGTATATCCAGTATACCCTGAATGACCGGAGGTGTTAATATAAAACCTGTTTTTGAATTATTAGCCAGTAATGTAATGGCTAAATTGGTATTTCAAACAATCAACAAAACTACTGAAAAGTTGTGAAATAAATGTTAACTTAATATTATCAATTGAATTTATATTTACTTTTCTCTTACCTTATACCTGAATTTACGAATAATTTTGACTAATTTACAAAATAATACAATATTTTTTAATTATGAAGCTGTTAGTACTATCCACAATGATTAAATTTGCAAAAACTGAAAATTTTAGTAATAAAAGATTTAATTTAAAAAAAAATTTAATTTTTATATTAGAAAAATTTTACTTTATAAAAATTAATTATTTCACGTATGCAAAAATATAAAAAATACAGGGTTATGATACCAATTAATCTATAATTTTCTAATACTAAACATAATGTGCCCTTAAAAATATTTTGTAATGGCTTCAAAATTGAAATAGTTATATAAAAATGTAATATTAATTTATAATAGTACATTACGATACAAGTGACCTAAGTGGCACTTTATTACACGGTCGGAGTTATCGCCCGAGCGCAGCGAGGTAGCACGTGGGACATAAATCCGCCAAATTAAATCTGTACTCTTTAAAATCAGTAATAAACAAAAACTATGCACTCCACGAATTATAATTCAAAAAATAAAAGCGAAAACTATAAAAAACCAAACACTACGCATCTTGTGAATGATAAATCGAGAAAAAGAAAAGAAAACTATAAATAAACTAAAACTAAACACTCCATGAATAATAGATCGAAAAAGAAAAAAAAGAATATAATTTCAAAAATATACTCAAAATGTGTAATAATAATTAATTTTTATCAATATAATTGATATTATGTGAAATTGTTTGTTGAAATCATCTTCTATGAAGTCATAAATTGAAATTTTGTTTCACGTATGAATTAGCGTCGTAGGAGCGGTGAGGAGGTAACATGTTTAGCAATAGCAATCGTGTGTAGTAATAGGGGGTTCCCCGTAGCATTTTATAATACAACGCCGAAATGACTACCTCTTCGCTTTACATGTTACGCTACTATTAATTTTAGTTTTACTCGTATCTTACTTACTTATAATTGTTATTTAATTTGAAGAATGTTAATGTAAAAGAGTTCCAATATACTACAGCTTATTGTTATTTATGAAAATACTTTAAAAAATAATTTACATATAAAATTATTTCTTATTATATACGTACGTTACCTAAGTAAATTCATTATTGTACCGTATAAAAAAGTGCCACCTAGGTAACGGAAAAGCGTTACCTAAATGCGGATTTAGGTCCCGCAGTGCTATAAAAATTTTTATAAAATTAAGATTAAAAAAAATTTTTAAATATAATGAATTTGATTTATAATAAAGTGAGTATGAGAAATTAAAGAAATAATACTATGCGTTAAAATAAAAGTAAAAATTGTTCTATAAATGTTTTTTTTAAAAAAACGCATAAATATTTAATAATAATAATAATAATAAACGGGCATTTTCTGCCCAATAGCAATTTACGTAAACAATTAAAGACAATACAGTTGACGTATTATTTAATGTGGAGTCAGCCCACGGCAGAGACAGCGAAAAAGCGACCAGACGGGGAATCGATCCCGTGCCAACGGGAATACGAGTCACGCGCCTTAGCCACTACTCCACTGAACTCTACAAAATAAATTTATTTATAATATTGAATAAAATTTGTTTCATTATAAATTGTTAGAAAGTAACCATACATTAATTCAGATTATTTTAGAACTGTAACTCAATTTTTTCTCGCATATCAGTATCAAAGTATTTAGTGTATTAATTTCTTTGTCATGCCGAAGAAACGTATTTTAGCATATTCTATCACTTTTAATTATTGTACTTTTTTAATAGCATATTTTTAATATTTTTTCTTTTTATATTTGTAAAACTTTTTTTCTGCAGCAGATATATTTCTTTCATGCACAAATCGCTTATTTTGATAAGTATATTATATTAAATAACATTAATTTTAATTGTTATTGAAAAGAAAGTTGAAATTTCAATAAATAAAACAATAACAAGAAAAATATCAATATTAGATATTATTCCTGTTAATAAAAATGAGCATACTATATTATTATAAACGTAATAAGCAAATTTCAAGTAATCTTGACTTAAATATTAATACATAAAAAATATATATTTTATAAAGTTTTTTTTTTTAATGAATGCCCATATCATATCATATAGTACAAATGTAATAGGAAAAAGAAAGTAATAGAAAGAAAAGAATCTAAAGAAAAAGAAAATGAAGATTACAGAAGAAAGATAAAACGGAAGATAGATAAAAAGCAGTAAGTAAAAGGAAGTCGAGCTTGTTCTTATGAATGGTTCAAGTTGCGAAGTTCTTTCAATTTGATATTCCGAGTCACTTAAATCACTCTGTAACCTCTTTCCAGCACGAGACTCGCCGAGAGAGAAGAAGATATAGAAGAAGAAGTGCGAGTAGTAAGGGCTCGTATCCAGGCGATTCACGTTTCGCTATTTGGCCATGAGACGATGCCTGTGCGCGCTTTGCGAAAAGAGAAAGAAAACGAGTCTCTTTTGTCCCAAGAGATTCTGTTTCTCTCAGCGACGCGTGCGAGTGCGAGTATAGGAGATCGGCTGTGCGCTGCTCATTCTTTTTTACGACTTTAACTTTTTGAGGGATATGCACGCGCTTGGGAAATTGAGCGAGTCGTTAAGTATTATACACGTGCTTTCGTATGTAGCAGAAAAAAAAAACAAGAAAAATTCGACCAATAAATAAAGAAGACTCATGCCATTCATCTTTCGAGAGCACGAATGTACCAGCGAATTACCTTTTTACTTTTCCTTCTGAGAAACAGAGAATAATTGTCTCGAAGAATCATAGACATCGAAAATTAGCCACTGTATTATTTATACGCTGCAATGCTAAGAACTTTTGCATATATATATTATTTACTACATCCTTGAACTCACTTAAATATATACCAAATAAGCATTTTAATCCGTATTTTATTATAAATTACATTTCAACCAATAAATATTAGAAGATACTTAAAATTTAATTACGTTGATACATTCTAACAAATAGAACTAAGTTTTAAATCCAATCATCTTCGTAAAATTTTTTTATGCAAGACATTGTCACGTCTTAATATGAAAGTATAAAATAATAAATATAAACAAATCTATTTCTTTAATTTCATATGTATTTAATCTATTAGTAGCGCGAGCAGTGCCATCAACCGCTTTTGGCAAGCCCTGACAAAGAATGTATCAGGTGAGTTTATTGTAACTTTTTAAATTTATTTTTATTATTACTGTTTTTAGGAATATAATCAGAAATTTATATTTCTTTTAAATTTTTAGTAGGCAGCTGTCACCACTTGATTTTTCTTTGATTAAAATCAAGAAAACACTTTTTAATGAAAATTTTTATGTCAAAGAAATATTTGAATTATTATAAATTATTTATTTAATAATATAATTAATTTTTGTTGTTATACTATAATAATAAAAAAATCACTAACACAAACAATTTATGTTATGTTTCATTGATTTAATTTTAATATTTTATAATAAAATAATATTATTAATTTTAAAATTTCAAAGTTTATATTCATTATTCAATTTTTAAGTATACACTTTTATGTTAAGTTTATTTATTTGAAATAATTTATTAACATCGTAAAAATACCATAAAATATTAAATTCTTTTTTCACACTCAGGGCGTGAAATTCAATTTTTGATGTTTATTCTTAGAGGCTAAAATAGCTCTTTTTCACCCAAGGGCAAAAAAATAGTTTTCTCATAAGCGTGATTGATTTTTACCCTATTTCCAATAAGAAATTTACTTTTCGTGTCTTAGAGCAGTACTAAATGGTAGATCAGTCGATGTATAAATTGTGTAATGGGTACGTGGTTCAATGAATTCATGGGTGGATTCATGGGGCGATGAAATGATAACTCAATGATTCGATGGGCGAATCGATAAATATGACGATGGGTCGATGGGCGAATAAATAATTATGTCGATGGGTCGATAAATGAATATGTCGATATGTTGATGAATCGATGGGTTGATGGACTGATGGGTGGATAAATGAATTGGTCGATGGGTTGATGGGTGGAGTCTTATTTTCACATTTTCATTTTGATTTTATGATCTATTAATGTCGTTACTTTATGTATTATTAATGAATTTTGCCCTCGTCTTTATTGTCGCCCTCACTTCGTTCGGGCGTCAAACTCGACTCGGGCAAAAATCACCTTTTTTACTCCGTTGGTTAACAATGTACTATTAAATTAAGAGATTGAAATTTGAAATTCTATGATCACACTATCCGTTTTTGAAATTTACAAATGTATTAAAATTTATTCTCTTTAAATCAACACTGAGTTTATATAAAGAGACACTTTTAGATTTTTATTCACAATTTATTAATACTATTAGTTTGAATTCAATTCTTTTAAATTTTAATGTTTATTTTCATCAAATAATAAATTTATTTAAAGAAAATGATTATGTTACTTTATATTTATTAAAATTGAACCTTTTTTAAAAAAAGAAAGTTGTTATATTTAGAAAACACTGAATTTAAATGAAAATATTTTTAGATTAACACTCAAAATATTATTTAAGTTTTGTATTAATAGAGAAATGTATATATATATATATATATATATATATATATATATATATATATATATACATTGATTATATTATTGATTAAAAATTTATCTATTTAAATCTTTTTTCTGAATTGATATTTGAATATTTACAAATACAATTAAATATTTTATTTCAATTAATTGAAATAATTTGATATATTTTGTAAAGAAATTAGTTTACATGCTTTAACGTATGTAAAAATTCAATGCATGAAATATAAATTCAAATATAAACATATATATATATATATATAATATTCTAATATCAATTCAGAAAAAAGATTTAAATAGATAAATTTTTAATCAATAAAATTTTAATAAAAATGAAATTTTACCTTACTTTTGCTGCTTTAACTTGTTGATATAAGGTGTTTAAATAAACAAATAATTTTTAAATTGAATTATAAATTTTTAGTTTATTAATTTATTGTATTAAATTGTAACAATTATATTTAATTTAATTGCTCACGCACTGATTGAAAAAAACTATTCTTTACAGAAACGTTGTCAATTGATTTTAGAGAGAGTGAAGATCAGAGAGATTGCGAATGGAGAACGAGTGCAAGTACGGGTGCAGAGAGTGTCTATAGGGATATCTCTGGAACTTTTTAATTTTGAGAAATTGTCTTCACAATAATTCAAAAGTCCATAATACAAGTTTCTGGAGTGGGACACACTTCAATAAGGGCTTAAATTACTCATTTCTGTAAGTAGAATATGTAATTAAATTTTGGTATCGATTGAACAATCGTTGTTCACGGTATATAATTTTATACGTCAAAAATGATACTTTTTTCATATTTTTCTACATGTGTTTCTTGAGCTATAAAAAAAGTAACGTACTTTCAATCATTCTAAAATTTTTTGAGCATAATGAATATGGTAAAAGAACAGTTTAAGCCTACTCTGGTACATGTGCCCCTCTTTAGGAAGCATGTTAGACTATTTTTAATGTTAGTGTGATCATTAACATTAAAAATAGTCTAACATGCTTCTTGTAACATGTGCCCCTCCTAAAGAGGGGCACATGTACCAGGGTAGGCTTAAACTATTCTTTTTACCATATTCATTATGCTCAAAAAATTTTAGAATGATTGAAAGTACGTTACTTTTTTTATAGCTCAAGAAACACATGTAGAAAAATATGAAAAAAGTATCATTTTTGACGTATAAAATTATGTACCGTGAACAACGATTGTTCAATCGATACCAAAATTTAATTACATATTCTACTTACAGAAACGAGTAATTTAAGCCCTTATTGAAGTGTGTCCCACTCCAGAAACTTGTATTATAGACTTTTGAATTATTGTGAAGACAATTTCCCAAAATTAAAAAGTTCCAGAGATATCCCTCTATCCCTTCTTGATATCTTTTTTTTTTATATATTATTTCTCCTTAACTGCCATTGTTCCTCCAAATTGTAAAGTGGAGAGAGTTTTCTATTGTTCTTCTTCCTTGTGGGGTTATTAACGTTTTTCTTGTTGGTTATTAATTTATTGATTTTATTCTGGCTTGATTATTGAAAGTCCTATTTTTTATTCCAGGTGTCTCTGACCTTTAATTTATCCTTAACTTCTCCTCCTTACTTTATATAAAAACCAGTGGTGGGCAATTTGTCAGTTGATAAATTTTTTTTTTTTTTTAAATAAGCGAAAGAGTAAATGTTGCTAAGTAAAATCGAAGCCTCACTCGATAATTTTTTCAGATTGTATTACTTATCAATCAATAAGTTAATTGATACTATACGCATCTTTCATAAATAAATTTTCATTTGAATTATTATCTTTAATATTATAAAATTTGTTAATTGATTGGCCAAAAAAAAGATTATGTTTTACATATTTTATTATATCTTTTTTCTTACATATTTCACTAAAAAACGACAGAATAATATATAATTTTTAGATTAAAATGCTTTTCCTTCATACCCGTGCCGGAACTTTGCCTAAAAATGCTCCTCATGCGGCAGGGAACCGGCCGAATACATTCGTGTTATTCCATTACATACGTGCGCAGAACGCACCGCGCAGCTACGAACTGTACGTCTTCTCGGTCGCTTCGCTGTTTGCTGTATATATATATACGCGAATGTCTAACCTCAGCATTAAATAGATAAATGCATACATCATACTTGTAGTTATTGAATAAACAAACAGACTCGATATCAATACACTAATATACATATAATAGTTTAAATTATAACGAATTATAACTTTCGTTTAAAATAGATATTCTTTTTCATACACGTTTCTTTTAATTCACGACACTCTTTTAAACACTTCATGATTGTTTTTGTACAAAGAAAATAATTAAATTCACGTTTTTACACGTTTTGCTTTACACGTTTTGTTTTTGTGCACTTGATATTAATACATTTATATTTATTAAAATGAACGATATCTTTACTAACATACACAATTGTTTTAACTCACAATTTTTTCTTTTGCTCTTTAAAAGGTTTTCATACACAAAATATAGTAATTTAAAAGTATTAGAAACATATTTCATTATTTCTCACGTTTTTTAAATTTGAATTATCATTTATATATTTATTGTGTATCTTATGTTAACTGCTATGTGTGCTGCTATGTTCGGTTTTCTCTCTCTCTCTCTTTCTCTACCGAACTCAACTGTATACTGTAATTGCTTGCGCATGCGCGCTATAACGAAATAACGCAACAGATGACTCTTCGCTTTTGACGAATTTTTTTTTATTAAAACTGGAGTTTTATCACTTTTTGCGGTGGCAAAGTTCCGGCCGGGCATGAAGGAAAATCGTATACGTTCCTCGGCACGAAACAGGCTCATCATATGCGCGTGTTTTGTTTCGCTCGGCTTCGCCTCGCGAAGCAAACCACCACGCGCATGGAATGAGCCTGTTCCGTGCCTCGGAACGTAATATACTATTACTTTAAAAAATGTATACGCTTTATAAATTTAAATTTCTAATATATTTTAAGAAATGAAAAAAATCATACGGTAACTAAAATAATGAATATTGATTAAAATAATCAATAATTTATTAATTGAATAATCTGTTGGTAAATGAGTTTTTACCATCTGCTTTCTTTATACTTCTTGTTTTTAAATAGAACAATATAATATAAATAAATAATTTAAACAATATAATATAATGTAAATAAACAATACAATATAATATAATAAAACAATATAATCTAACGATATAATATATATTTTTTCTTTTCACTTATAAACTAGTTAATCTGTAAAAGAAAGATTGTTTATATTTGTTTTTATGAAAATGATTTATATTTATAATGCCTACAAATTAATGTTTAAATATATATGTATTAGTTTTGTATTATTGTCCTAATTACTATGTTAGTAATTTGTATCTTAAAATTAGTTTATTTTAATTATAGTGTTATTTTGAATATATCTTGCCAGAATTATACGAAATTATTTTAATAATAGATAAATAAAACTAAATAAAAAAATTAGAGTTCGTAACAACATCGATCTATATAATTTCGTATGATTCATCAACAGTTATATGCAGTCATTAATATTTTAGTATAATTTAATTTTAATATTTTACTTTACTACACTAGATTAACACTCATTTTATAGCAACGCAAACAGTCCTGTAGTCGACTTAATACGTTTCATATAATTACTTTGGTCATGTAAAAATATTCAGTATCTTGCAGTACATCGCAGAGGAGAATCATGCAACTTAGCAATTTTTTTGACAGAAACTAAAAAATTTCCACCTAATTAAATGCTTGTTTTTAATTTCATTCGATGTTATTAATAGAATTAAAATTATTTTATGTTAATCTACTCTAAAAATAATTTTAATAATCGCATTAATATTTTAAGAATTATTTTTTAATATTTAAAAAAAAAATATGTTTGCTGGGGCAAGTATTAACAAATCTTCGGGGCAAATATTAGCTCTGTTAATACATAAGGATATTTTTGAAAAGAATAACGAAATAGATAAAAAATTAATTTAATAAAGACTTTACTGAAATCTTTTTCATAACATTATATGATGTTTCCAGTTATAATTTTTCTATAAAAAAAAAGTTTATGAATCAATTAGAAAAATATTATAATAATCCTCACGCGTATATAAAAAAACGAATAAAGGCGATTTTCGATCTACCTACCTGTAGTAAATCGAACGCTTCAGACATAGGCAAGATAGTAGACAACACGCGCAAGCATTAGCTGCAGCTTTAAACAAATCGTTTTTAGAAGCTTTTCCAATTTGCGCCATCACATCAAAATTAGATGAGGAAACTTGTTTAAAATGGAAAAAAGCGTCCAAGATGCAGACGCTCCAACGATGGAAATGCTTTTAGAATTTTTGCACTCTCGTCAAAAAATTTTAGAAGGATCGAAGCAAGAGAAGAACGAAAAAGTTATTAATAACCATACAAATCGACCGTATCGTTCAACACATTTTGATAACGAAAAATCAAACAATATAACACATTCTTATCAAGCACAAAGGATTGCCTTTTGCCACATTTGTAAAGGTAATCATTTTACTCAAGCATGCGAAAAACTTTCAAAATTAAACGTAAACGAAGGAATTGCATCAATAAATAAAATGCAACTATGTTTAAATTGTTTAAGATCAAATCATACAATATAATAAATAATTGCAAATCAGCACTTTGCAAAAAATGCAACAACAAACACCATACGTTGCTTCATAAAGAAACTACCGTTCAATAAACGAAAGCGTCATACTTAACAATAAATATGCCTGCACAAGTTTTACTTTAGATGGCATTAATTCATGTCATAGATAAGGAAGGCAATTTAATTTCATTACTGAAGAATTTGCTAATAAATTAAACTTAGATCGCAAAGATATTATGTTTATGAGTGCTATCTAACTTCAAAGCATTGCTCACAAATAAAAACATGTGATCTCCAAGACGACTGGAAAGCGCACGGGAAAATCGGGGTTTTCCTATTACAGGCTTATACTTGAACAGCAGGTCATATGAACTTTTCTATAAAAGTTACCAATACTATAAAAAAACAGGAGAGACTAAAACAAAGTATATACAATAATGTGCGTTGTTCACTGGAAATATTAAAACAAAATTTAGTTAGTGTATATATTACAACGCACTAAAATAAAGAGAATTCCAAATAAAAAATCAAATATATACTTAGATGTGTATGTGTATATATGTGTACGCATGCATATGCATACGAACATTAAAACTGCAGTTACAAATGATATAATAATTAAAATTATGATTTATATTTAAAGAATACACAAATGTTAAACAACATCAAAATTTATGCGCATCAAATGACGATAATTAATCTTTATCTGTTATTTAGCAGAAAATGAAATTTTTAGAAATTTCATAAAGGAATTCAAAGATGTTTTCCAGCTGGGTATCAACCATAAAGGCAAAGACTTATTTATCGAAGCCACCGAAAATACTATTCGGTTTATTACGACCAGTGCTACATATCCAGCAGGTTCGTATAAGAGAGTACTCGAGTAAAATTAATTTTTTTTTAATTCATTTAAAAATTATGTATATCAAAAATCTAGCTAGTAATATGGTTTTACTCTCTTTGTTAGTAAATTCATTACAATAAGAGTAAAGCACAAATTAGTCAGTTGACAAATATATAAAAATGTGTATGTACATACCAATGTACATATGTGCATGTATATCTATGTACATATTAAGACACCGATCCCTTGTTAGGTCAATTGCGTACGTGTGAACGCCATGCGTATTATCTGTACATAAGGGACTAGGGTAATTAAGCTTGTAATTTTTGCGTTCAAACACAAACATAATTACCTATTACTAGTTTATTATACTTGTTGTTTAGTTAATAAATTTAGTAGCTAGACTTCGTACTTAACTTTTATGAATACTGCATTGCAGATCCAACTGCAATGCAAGAAAACGAGTGGCAGATCGTCAACAAAAGACTCCAAAGATATGGAGCAGAGAAAAAGAGAATTGAAGTTAACGAAGTCATAATCCAACAAGAAGAAGAATCTGTGCAGGAAGCTGAAAAAATTTGTCCTGATCATATTATGTAACGTCTGGCTATTCATGCCGACCTTTTTTTCAATTATTAATTTCTCTATTTTTATTTTTACCTAAATTGTAAAATTTATTTCTTTCATATTTAGTATTCTTTTATTTTAAAACTACTTTTAATTATGCTACTGATTATTTTTTACACATTATATTATATTCAAACTTTCTAAATTTTGTACCAAATTCAAACAAATTATGTACAAGCATTAATCTCTATTTACGAAGGACGTCTTAATTTCTACAAGGATTTTTATTGCATTTTATATTGAATTTTGTTATTTTACTTGGATATTATTATTGGATTTTGCCATTTTACTTGGATATTTATATTAGATTTATCATCGAATTTTAAACTGAATTTTATATTGTGTTCATCACTGTAATCTATATTGGAAATATTGAAAGTTTACTGTTAAAATGGATCTCTACTAAGAATTTTTATAGATTATTATACATCTCTCTCTCTGGTTTTCTTTTCATCTCGCCAAGGAAAAGAAAGAAATTTAAATTAATTTTCTTTCAATAAATTCAAATTCAATTCCTTTAATTAAATTGTTATTTTTAACCTTCATTACATGCTAAAATCTATTATTTATATTTTAGTTATTTGATAATTTTCAAATCTATACTTGAATTCATATTTTTTTTATTTGTATTTTACATATTTTTATTTTGACTTCTTTATTTTTTTAATTTTATTAAAATACAATTTCCTAATTATATTTTTATTATTTATATTTTATAATTGCACTCTAAATTTTTCTAATTCACATACCTTTTACATTATTAAATTGTACTTATTCACATTTCATATACTTTTTATTATTATTTCTACTATTAATTTTTTTTCATCCCAGGCGGACGCATTTGGGTTTTTACGTGCAGAGCGTCCTCAATTGATAAATAGGTTAGATGCACGCTAGGAGCTTCTAGGCTGCAATAGCAGTCATTACTGTCTGGGAGTATAAAGCTCCTGGGTTGCATTGAGTTCATTAAAGCCCAGCAGCAACTTTTCTCTATCGTATTTTGACTTAAATCAAAAACAAAAGAATCAATATTGCAAAACTGCAAGTTCAGTTGTATTCGGTATTCAAGCTACAGCTTGTGCTACAGAATTTTATTACTTTAAAAAATGGATATTTATGAAAAAAAAAAAAATTCTAAACTTGCAATAATATTGTTGACTATGAATAATTTTAATAATGTTAATTTTATTATTTATTGTCGATGTTATTATTTCTTTTTAATTTTATTATTTCTTGTTTGTTATTTATTGTTAATTTTTTTATTCAATATAAAAAATTAATAAATTCTAATAAAAAAGAGTACCATATAATTTTAATTTTATTATATAAATATAAAATTATTTGAAAAAAAACATCTGCACCTAAAAACCCTCATGCGTCCTTGCCTGGGATGAAAAATTTTTTAAGCACCCTGGGCGAGCCTTGCGCGATGACGGCCTTCGGACGATATTTACATCGTGGGATAAAGCTTCGGCCGCGCGCTCGGCTTTATTATCCCACGATGTAAATATCGTCCTCAGGTCGTAACTAATAATTCTATGATTATTTATCTTACTCAAACTATTTTTTATTGGATATCGATATTTTGCTATTTTTATATTTTAAATTATACATCTTTATTTCATTATTTTATCAATATAACACACATTTGTATAAAGATATTTATATATATGTGATTCGGTCTAAATAAACAATAAATTTGCATAACCCTTCTAAGTTAAACAGCCTAGAGTGCTATTGGGTGAAAAACGTAAGCACTCGAATAACCCTCGAGCGACGACGCTACATGTGAGTCTGTTAACCCAGACGTCACAATTATCAATGACAAAAATGACGACTATGTTAATCTTAACATTGTAACGACAGGTAAAAGAGATACATTAATATTATAAATAACATCATTTAATGAACAATGCATATGATCAGTAAGAGAGTTTTCTGCATATAATAAGAATTGAAATGAGCGGCACGTGCATGAATGAGTGAAATAAGATCAGTAAGATCAGTATGAGTGTAGATGCAGCGAAGGAAAAGAGAGATTGTGAAAACCTAAACTTATGGTGTCTAAAGTTTCAGGTAACGAAGGATGTGCAGAAAGTACGAGATACAACGAACTTTCAAAGGTTGTAAAAGACTTGTGTGAGACTACAACGAAGCTCACAAATCAATTTTCAGCTTCCATAACGTATCTTAACAACACTTTTATAAAAACGTTTACGAGAGCAATGAAATCACGTGTCTAGCGCTCTTGAAGAACTTAAGATCAGTTTTGATTCGATGATAGATGCCTACAATTTACATGAAGAAAACCATGAAATTTTAACTGAAACAACAAATTTTCTGAACAATTTGGCAATGTTTCTAATCAGTTAAAGAATACAATTCAGCTAGAATTGATTGGAAAAAGTAACAACGCTAAAAGAAATTATAAATTAATAAGTCGCTGAAAGTTTGAACACTTTTATGATTATTTAAAATCAGAATTAAGATCATATGATTTGCTATACGTTATCGATGAAAAGGAAAGATAAAAAACTGTTAAGGATGAGCATGCCATAGAAAAAGATGGATTTAAGGTACGCGATATTATTATAAATCACATTGATCAAAATTATCACGCCAAAGTCATAAATATCAATGATCCAAATTTGATGATCAGTAAATTAAAAGAATTAAAACATTTTTGACGAATCTACTAAAGAATGTGAAGTTTGTATAATTGCAAAAATAAATAGACTACTGTTTAGTACTTCAAGAATTCGTGCTGCAAAGTCATTACAAATCATACATTCTGATACCATGGGACCTATTACTCCAACGACTTATCCCAAAGGTTCTCGTTATATACCGGTATTTATAGATGATTATTCGAGATTAATCATGGCGTATCTCATGAAAGCAAAGAGTGAAACGGGTCATTGCTAAGAATCATTTATCAAAAGCACTAGAAATTTACTCGGTGAAGATGCAAAAGTTTGTTATTTACGTACCGATCAAGGTACAGAATTTACCGGAGGATATACCATCGAAGTTTTAAATCAAATCAGAGCCGAACTTCAATTAAGTTGTCCAAATACTCCTCAGCACAATAGAGTTGCAGAAAGATTCAATCAGACAATACAAAAGAAAGTAAGAGCTTAAATATATGATTCGAAACTGCCCGAAAAAATGTGGGATCTCGCATTGGGAGTAGCACATAAATCAAATGACATGGTTGCGTCCATGCAAAAATTTGTTCTAAAACATATTTATGACATTGGTCAAATCAAACGTTTTGGTTGTTTAGCGTACATAAAGGTTCAACAAAAAACAGGAAAATTTTATAAAAGTAGAGATGTAAGATTCAACGAAAAACTCGTTTTCGGTGACAAATATAAAAAGAATGATGTAACAGATTGGCCCAATGATAATGAAATCATAGATAAAGCAAAATGCTTTATCCAAATTAAAAGTGATAACGAAGAATCCGAAGAAACATTATAATCAGAAGGAGAGAAGAAAGAAATGAGAAAAAGAGACAGACCAAAGAGAATTAACAACCAGGATCTGGAAACAACTAAAAATCAAAACACCTTCGAAAAGAAAGTTCAGCCAATCATTGACAACAATTTTTTAGACATACCCACCGTCTCAGAAATGGCACAAGTTTTACTAAGCTTTCCAAAAATGAACCATAAAAAATACGACGATCAAAGAGTTAATGATGAAGTGTATTATTCTTTATTAGCTGAAATTAATGAAGATTTTATTTCATACAGGGAAGCATTGGCATCTTCAGAACGAATGAAGTGGCAAGAAGCTATTGAAGAAGAACTAAATGCTATAAAGAGCAACAATGTGTGGGTTATTGTCGATAGACCGACGACAATAAAAGGTGATAAGAAACCTAATATTATAGACTCTAAATGGATTTTCAAAGGTGAAAGTGGAGAAGATCGCGAAGGCCAGTGCTCTTTTTTTTATTAAAATTTTATTACCTGTCACCTATCTATCCACCCGATAAATAGAACCACCCAACTAAACGACGCGCCCGGTAAATAACCGAATTACTGACGTTGCTAAAGGATTAAACCCCCGACGTAACATAGTAATCTTTTTGGAGCCCCAACGGAGGGATCGGGTTTTCCACGATAGAAAAGTGATTTTCAAAATTCTTTTCATAAAAATCGGTTTTACAAAAAATAAATAATAAAATAACGATGAAAACAATATAAAATTTTTATTTTTTCAGGTGGGACAGTCACGCACAAAATTATTAACAACGTGTATCGTTATAAATCATCAAATAATTTTTATAAAACATAAAAGCATCTCTAAGTCCGTATGATAGCGTGGGTACGCTATATAATAGCATCAATTAGAGATAAGTTAGTAAATAGAGTTACCGGCATATAACCATCTAGAATATAGGTTTTAGCTTAAAATACATAACAAAAAAGATTTTTTCTAGCTATCATAATAGACGCTGTAAAGCGTCAAGGAGGCCCTAATAAAAAAAAAACTAATTTCATATGGCGTATTATTAATCTTGGCGTAAGGTGACGCCGCACACAAGCGTCGATTCATAATATTTTTTCTCGCACTCAGAGCGCAAAATACTATTTTTACCAGCTGTTGTGAGGGAGCAAAATACCTCTTTGCCTCCCTAGGGAGCAAAATGAATTCGAACTTTTAACAGGCTCGATAATGTAACCCGATATTTTTATACATCAGTCAGTGTGTGTAACTCGATGCTTTTTATACATCAGTTAAGTGCTTCACTTAGAATGGTCAATTCTGCGAATTGTAAATTCCCCGAATTACAAGTCAGGGGTGAACAAATTCCTCGAAAAAGTTCACATATATCAGTAGCAACTTTCAGTCTATTTAGCATTGATTTTTTCGAGTATTATTTATGTAATATTTAATCTTGCACGTTGCATCGAAGACATTTTCATATCCTTATAATATCAGCCAAGTATTCAACGCCGAATCGTAAATTCTTGGAATTACAAGTTAGCGATGGACGATTTCCGCGAAAAATGTTAAATTTGAATAAATCAAAATTTAATTTAATTTTTAATGTATTATAAGAAAAATATATATATAATATTGAAAACTTGTCTAACTGAGATTTTTGTTATTTACTCAAGTATTAAACGGTGAATCTGCAAATTAAAAGCTGAGCGCAATAGATATTATTATTACAAATATTTATGCACAAGAAGAAAAAAATCTATCGCTTTGTTTTTGAGAAAAGTAAGTAACGCGAAAATATTATAAACATAAACTTTCACTTTGGCGTTACTTACTTTTCTCAAAAACAAATCGGTAGATTTTTTTTTCTTGTGCATAGATGTTCATAATAATAATATCTATTGCGCTCAACTTTTAATTTGAAGATACACCGATTAATACTTGAGTAAATAACAAACAACTCAATTGTTACTCGGTCAATATCAGGTTCTACTCTGGCCTGCCGTTAATGGTTTTATTAATTTTATTTTTATATTAGTAATATTATTTATTTTTTTGGAGGCGGGGGGGCGCTGCTCCGCCCCTGGACCCCGTCCTGCGCCCCGACCTCGACTACCTCTTACGATCTTGATAGCCTTTGAACAAGATTGTACATGCTATCACAGACGCAAGTTCGTCATTCTTAGAATTTTGCGCGTTTGTTAGAAAAATAATATTTTTGATGCTCTTCGCGTGAGAAAATAGTATGCGCAACGCGGGAGCATATAGGTGTTTGTCGACTCGTGCGATTTGTCGCTCTCGCTACGCTCGAGCGACAAACACGCACTCGTCGGCAAACACCTATTTTACTCCCTTGTTGCACAATGTACTATTATAGGAACGGCATGGTAAAGAGAATTACCATCACCATAGTTAATATTGACGCGCTCAACTTTAGTCGGTAAAACAGATCTCGACCGAAGAACGTCGGTAAAGACTCTTTCGAGTAAAGCAACCTTAAACGGCTGTCGATAAAAAAGAGATCTGAGAGCGAGGTCTCTATAGATATTATTAAAATACGTGGTTTAACAGTTAAACTAACATTAATTTTTTTTAGTAAAACAAAATAAACTTATTTAAATACTTTTTCTATAAAAATTTTCTTTTTATTATGGATAACTAATTAATCATGTCTAATGCTCATCAAATTTTTAAACAATCATTAGCAGACCATCGAAGGCAAATCGATCAATTAAAAGACTTAGTGAATTCAGAATCTGATTACTCTGATGAACGGATTAATACAATAATTAATAACAAGAAAATCTTTGTAAAAGCTATTTCTAAACATTTGTTGTTATTGTCTAGACTTTTCCTATAACAGATTGTTTTTCAAGATATTGCGTAATCATAAAAATATTTGTAAGCCATTTTCTCTTATTTTAGCGTTTTTCCTTTTAGATTTAATAAACATTGTTAATCTTCAATATTTCTGTATAATAATATCGCCCAAAGTAGTCCATTTTATACAATATTAAACACTAATAATCATTTTTGTAAAAATTACTTTTCCTGGAAAAGAATAGAAAGAGAGAGAATATAAATAAACAACCATAGTAAAATCTGCCTGGGATATTTCATCAAACAAAGTTATTAGAACCAAAATAGAAAGAGAGGAACCGATAAAAGACCAAGACAGAAGATTCAAAAGGGTCCGCCCACTACCAAGTTTTTGTGTAGCTTTTGGAGAAAGGGAAATTTGCCGAAAAGTTCGGTGTAGCTTTTCCAAATCCTATAAAAGAAAAGAGAAGACCCAAAAGTTCAGTTCGTCTAAGGAAGCGACTTGAGCTAGTGCTTAGACCCTAAGCACTTCCAAGCGTTTTTCACAAATCAATCACCAAGCAAGCTTCTCCTACAAGCAGTCACTGAATTCACCGAATACAAGGAGGCAGTCTCTTTCATATACTAGAGTAGTGTTCTACAAATTTTACAAGTTCAAATTATTCATCAAATATTCTACAAAATAATCTACAAATTTTACGAGTTCAAATTATTCATCAAACATTCTACAAAATGATTCTACAAATTTTGCAAGTTCAAATTTATTCATAAAGTGTTCTACAAAATAATCTACAAATTTTACGAGTTCAGATTTTTCATCAAAGTGTTCTATAAATTTTACAAGTTCAAATTTATCTACCAAGTTATTCAAAAGAGGAATTCTACAATTATTCTACAAAGAAATTTCACAAGTCAATCCAAGAACATCTCTCTCTCTCTTTTCATACTGGAAAAGTAAGATAAAGTTTTTAATAAATATAAAAATTAAAACATAAATTGAATTTGTTTTTTTTAATAAACATTTTTATTCTATTTTCATTTTTACAATTTTAATTTATAGAATTTTATTTCATATTTTAACGTAACTTTACATTTTTCTAATTTTCTATTTTTTTTAATTATTTTACTTATATATATATATATATTAATATAACTTCTTTTTACTAACAATAAAAATTCTTTAAAAAAAAAACCAAAATTTACTCTGATTCTGGAGAGTCCTCTAAAGTTTGAACTGTTAAACGCAGCCTTTGAGCCGCACTTAACACTAAGAGTTAAAAAAAAAAAATAAATAACTAAAGTCCCAATAGGAATAAGCACGCTGCCAATTATGACGGATTTAGACGTTTTGGTTATGAATGCCCAGTATGCTTAGAGCGTAGAAGGAAGTACTGGGAAGAGAAAAATTTTAAGAGCCATTACTTGCTCAGGAGGAATAGAGACAAGTTTGAAGATTTATATCGGTTACCTACATCTTATACCGATCCAAATGATGCACCACGACAACCTCTGAACGAGCGAATTAAGAACCTGGTTGGGAACTTACCAAAACATACAACTTGGACCAAAATAGTTAATAAAAAAATCGAGAAATTGGCAAAATATCAAAGCGAGGAAAATACCAAAAATCAACGCAATCATCAATAATTTTTTTTTTTTCTTTTCAATTTATCTAAACTTAATAACTTCATATACATGTATTTTCTTTTTTCGAAAACTTCAATAAATATCAATTAAAATAAAAAAATTTTTTAAATTCATTATTTTCCTGCATCTATTAATAATCCTTACCTCTTATGTCCAATAATAGAATCACGCGCAATCAAGCCAAGGAAGACGATGAATTAAGACGAATCGTAGATAGTTTTAATCCTTTTTCAACGAGAGATAAAATTCCTTGTGAAAAAGACGAAAATAGCGTACAGGACGAAAATAAAATTCAAATAAGCAATACAGATCCTGACGACGCAGCCGAAAACAATAACTCGACAAATAATATATCTGTACAGAGCTTAGACTCTAAAAACGACTTTAAAATAACAGAAACGCATCAGGATAACAAATTAGTTATTACAATGGCTCCACCAGATGCTCCACCATCCCTAGTTAATAATCAGTTAGTAGCGATTAAAGATGCTGTTGAGGTAGTGCCATATTTCGAAGGCAAAAACATACCTCTAGGGCAGTTTTTGCAAGGATGCAAAGAGGCCAAGGCAATGATCGGGCATCAAAGCTGAACATTCAGCTCTCTTCAATTCTTGGCTCCAAGTTGAAAGCACAAGGGCTTTCAACCTCATTGCTGTTCTCCAAGATTCCAATTTCAAAATTCGCAACTTCAACCTCAACTTCAACTTTAAGGAAAAGTCTTCAAATCTCTCTCTCTCAAAAGTAAGCATAATCTTCTAAATTATCAATTATTTGTTTTTCTAATTACTTTCAATTTATACGAGGCCACCTAAAGAACCTTAAACATCGGCGCTAATCAATGTGCGTCCCTCAGACGTCACATAATAATTTTTGGAGGCCAGCCGGAGTGATACCTCGTGAAAATAAATAAATAAAAACTATACAACGCGTAACGACGACAGAATAAATTGTTGAACCGATTAATTTCTAGTTGATGTGAGTGATTCGAAAACTATTAGCAGAAATCTTTTCGCTTGTTTAAAAACAGTTATTTCAAAAGCTCCATTCATTAATTAAATACAGAATTTTGCGATTTCATTTTATGAATATTTTACAAATAAATAATTATTTTTACAATTTTATATTCATTTTTTTTAAATGGTTATTTTAATGACAAGTTCTATGAAAAGATTCTATTCTCATTTTAGTATGAACATCTCATATTCAATTTAACCTCGACTCATAATTTTCTTAACACGGAACTCTTGTTCAGTAAATTTCATAATCCGTTTTACTATTTTTTTTAAAAAAAAATTAGAAATAAATATCAACATTAATAGTACTTTTCTTGCTAAAAATAAAATCAAGTAAGGTTATTTTAAAAGAAACAAGTTTTAATAAGTTAAGTTTTGAAAATAATCTTTTGCCTTTTTATTCATATTAATTCATTGTTTTTCAAAACTTTTAATACCTATCATAATAAAATTTAGCTCTTTTTAAAAATTTATTTAATTAAGTTTTTAGATAATTAATTAAATATTAATTATAGACGAACACAAATAAGTTAAAACACTTTCAATAAAATATTTCTTTAAATAAATACTTGTTATAATGAATCATATCATGGAATGTAATTTAGTATTTTTATATTTCAATAATTGAAACTTTTTGAATTATAAAATTTAATAGTTAAAAATAAAATTTTTATATTCTAGTTTTACCAAACTTAATTAATCTTATATTAAATAAATCTTTTATTGATAAAACTTTTCCAATAAAATAATAAACTTTTAAAAATCCCAAAAATTATAATAAAACCTGCTACAGTTATTTTTTTTATATATAACGAAACTAAATCATCGTATCATAAAATAACGTCCTATTTATTTGTATCTTTTAACATTCTCCAGTGTTGGATTGCGGTGGAAGTGTTTACGAAAACTTTCGGAGAGGAAAGCTCTCAAGAGCACAACAGCAAAGATTAATAAAAAAATGGCGTAAAGACAGCAACCGGCGACAAGAGAAATGGGAAGGGGTAAAAATATATTGGCAGAATAGGAGAAAAATACAGGTACAACAAAAAGAGTTGTCACCGACTGACATAGTGCAATTATTTTTAAACGGTCAATGCCAGATTCATTCACCCGAAGTAGTTTATAAAACAGATTGCGTCGAATGTGTAAACTCAAGAAGATTGCGGTGGACACAGGGAAACATCGCCCAAGATACGGGAAATCATAAAGAAAGCACTACCGAATCTAAACCAAGAACGACTCTAACTTGGGAAGAGTATAAGAAAAATATATAGTTACAAAAGCCGCAAACACAGGTGACCGTTACGCTTCTCTAATCGAAGAGAAGCACTCGAATCTAACCTTAGATGAAAGGTTAGCTAAGGAATTGAATACAAAAAAATAATTCTTAACCTGTACAAGTTAAAATAGAAGTCACTCCTAAAATGGAAAGTTCGTTCATGTAATTTTATGCGACTTTTAATAAACAAACCAACTTGAATTTAACCTAAATTTTCTTTATTGTTTTAATAACCTATTATCCTTTAAAAATTAAGAATAAAAAAAACATTTAAAATAAATAAGCCTCGTGATACTGACCGACTTCATTAATTTATTTAATTTTTCCAATCACTCAATTTTTTTTATATTTTTTATTTTTATTAAAAAAATCTTACCAATACTAAAGGTCTTTAATTTGAATCTAAAATCTTCTTTCTGAGTTAATTTTATTAATTATTCAAAAGACTCATTCTAATTTTTATTTTTTTTTTTCTAAGGATTTAGATGAATTAATAAACTCAACAATAAAATAAGTAACACAAATAAATTGTAATATTTGTACCAGATTCAATAGTAGCATTATTATTAATAAATTAATTAATTAACGAATAATTTTCTTTATAAATTTTGTATTTTATATACATTTTTCTTTTGGTTAATTATCAAATATTATTATTTTGACACTAATACTTATTTTAATATAATATTTCATATTTACATTTTACATGTTCTTTGTATAACATTTATTACTTTTATTATTTTAATTTATTACCTTAAGAAATTTTACTTTTACTCACTAATTAAAAATTGTTTACTTTATACGTACCTTTCCATCATTACTATAATCTTTATACACTTTATTATTAAAAACAATTTTAAACTGTGGAAACCATATTATATATAAATACATATATCTACATAATTTAACAAAATTAAATTAAATAAATTAATTAACTTTTTTTAAAATATTGTCATAATTATTTCAATACTTGCTTTATTAACAATATTAATTTTATTAAAATATCGTCTTGATATCCGTTGCTAAAAATATATTCACTATATACGAACAGTAATTTTATCTTAAGAGAGATCTTATACCTTTTAAAATTAAAAAAATCTAAAAACTTCAAATATTAAATTACATTTTAACAAATAAATAACTAAGCAGCAGTATCATTTTAAAAATTGATCGTATTAATTTTCTTTTATCTAAAATACTGAAAAATCAAACAATTAAAATTAAGAATTTGTTTCTATAAAAGAAGGACAGCGCTTATACTAAAAAACGATATTACGCATAATTTTCTTTTTAATTAAATATATAAAGATAAATTTTAATAACATTTTTAATTTATTTTGATGATTATTTTTTTTCTTTCTTTACATTAAATGATACCTACTAACAGTACTACCGAGTTTTATACCGCTGCCAGATTAAACCACCTAACAGAAAGATTAAATCAATTAGAGAACGCGCAAATTACTAATAGGAAAAACATTTCTGAACTAAATAAAATAATTACAAGTGAAAGAATAAAGATTCAGCGATTAACGCTTGAGAATAAATTTATTACAAAAATCGTGAATAGAAACACGGGAAAAATAGCTGGACGCCTCGGTTATATAACCAGCTACGTGATTAAAAAATTTAAAACTGTCGATGAAAAAATCGAAAAAATAAAAACTGAATAGGTAATAATATGTTTATTAAAAGATTCATTAGGCATACAGGCAGATTATTATAAAAACATATAATTATTTTGCAAAAGAATCAAGAGTTGTAATACAAGTTTCATTTGACAGTTGATTGATTTGAACAATTTGATTAATTCGTTTGGATGTCTGGAGAAAGAATTACCAGAAGCCAGGCACAAAAAAACGAAGAGTTAAAACAAGAGGTAGAATCATTTTTACCAAAACACGTCTCTACTCCGAGACCTAATAAAAGGAACCCAAACACGGTGAAAAATTTAATCGAAATACAAAATCCAGAAACTTCAACAGATTCTGAAGAGTCGACTACGTTAAAAGACGAGAATTTAACTGCGGAAAAAGTTATTATTGAAAATTTAACAATAATAAACAACATCGATAAATTAAAATTTGAAAAATCATCAATCGAAGGGATTATCAAAAACTCAACGGCATCGGAAAGCGATAATAAAAATAATTCGTCAAATAACTTGGAATCAATTAAATCCAACAAACCGATTAAAATGGCAGGAGAGGACGGAGTTGTAATCATGCCGGTCTTGGCACCAAATCAAGTCGTCTCATTAAAAGACGCATTGCAAGTTGTTCCCAAGTTTAATGGGACAAATATACCTTTAAGCCAATTCGTACGAGGTTGCCAAGAGGCAAAAACTATGATTGATGCCAATGCCGAAGGTAATCTAACAAAATTGATCCGTGCACGCATTGAAGGCGAAGCTTTACAAGCTATAAATGGCCAAACTTTCGAAACCATCAGAGAATTACAGAATTATTTTAAAGATATTTATGGATCACCAAAAACAGTCCATCAATTATAGGGTGAACTAGGTAATGAATACCAAAGAGACAACAAAACACTAATAACTTTCGCGAACAGAATGCGCGAATTAGTTCAGAAGATTTTAGAAGCAGAAAGAATAAACCATAACGGAGAAATTCCTGAAGCAGTAAAAACAAGCATTAACGGAAGCCTTATCGACTGTTTTAAAAGAGGATTAAAGCCAGAGATAGAACAGCGAATAACGCAACAAGGAATAAATGACATTGTAAAAGAAGCAGTCAAGATCGAAAAACAATTGAACGCAAGAGATGCTTTAAGAAGAAGTCATCCAACAGAAAAACATTTGAATAAAAGGGTAAATATATGCCAGACTTGTAATGATGTAAATCATGAAACAAAGGATTGTAGACGTCAAGTTTGCAGTCATTGTAAAAAAGTAGGTCATTCAGAAATCACAAGTTTTCTAAAAATGAAAAATAACACTGAATGTCAAATTTGCAACAAACGAGGCCATACAGCCTTACAATGCCGTTTAATTCAAAAGTGTCAGATCTGCAACAAAATCGGACACACAGCTAAAGACTGTAATCAGGCATACTCTGCTATATGCCAGTTGTGCAATAAAATGGGGCACTCTGCTTCAACTTGTTTTAAAAACATTAAATCTAAAGAAACCAAGTCACGAATGACATGCCAAATATGCGAAAGACCTGGACATCTCGCATCAACTTGCTTCTCAGATAAACCGAGAAATATGAAAGAGTGTCAATATTGCAAGAATAAAGGACACAATATTTCCGAATGCAGGAAACTGCAATACAAAAACTCGCAAGAACAGTCGGGAAACGGCAGGAGTCCCCCAAAGATGGGTGCGATGAGGGAGACTCAACGACCATTGCGCCCTGTAGAAGTTCAGGAATGGCAACGACCCATGGAAGAGAAAGAGGTGAACAACCTGCTCGCCGAGTTGTTACCATAAGATTAAGGTTTCCAGGAAAAAATATTCCCTTTATCGGTATCAATCTATTTAACGCAGAAATGAATTTAAAATTAATGCTAGATAGTGGCTCAGAAGCCAATTTAATAAGAATCAGTGCTATACCTGATTTTTCATGTATAAACAGAAATATTATTTATATCTTAAAGGGTATCAACGCAACTCCGATCAATACACTCGGAGTAATCAACATAAAATTAGCTGGTTACAAAACAGAATTTTCAGTAGTACCCGCTAGTTTCCCTATACCCTTTGAAGGTATACTAGGCTCTGAATTCTTTTTAAATACAAAATCAAAAGAAAAAACGCTCAGAATAGATAGAACATCAGTTCCATTCCAATATTTTGATAACGAAATTGATATAGAAAATCCACGCTTGGTTTGCATAGAAATAAATAATCTCAAAACCTTTTTACCGATGGTACAACTTCAAATGGAAACAAATAAAAGTAATAGATTCTTGGTAGATTCAGGCTCTGAAGTCAATCTACTTAAAGTAGATTCAATACCAGTAGAGACAAAAATTAATTACGACCACAAACTTATATTAAAAGGAATAAGTACAGAACTTATGTCCACTATTGGTTCAGTAGTTATTGGAGTTTTAGGTCAAGCATCAATTTTCCATATAGTCCCAAAAGATTTTCCATTAGCAGCGGAAGGAATATTAGGAGCAGAATACCTAAACCTATCCGAAGCTATTATAGATTATGAGAAGTTATTATTACGCATAGGAACTATTTCAGTACCTTTAGAATTCGGAATTGATGAAACTGAAATTAATTCGACAACACCAGATTGCGAAACAATAAATTCCGATATAACAGAAAACCATAACAAAGAAGTAATCAATTCTGCGATACTTAATGATAACTCATCGTCTGTAGCACCCTTTTATAGGACAGATACTACGCCTTACATTCCTTCTGAAACCGATTTAGATGAATTCGATATAACAATAGAAGAATATATCGACATTAAAAGTCAATATTTCATTGAACAAAAACAAATGTATAAGGAACTGGATGTAGAGGAATATCTGGACCAAAACGAAAATTTGTATATATACGATATTAGTAACCAGTTACAAGGAAAAAAGATTTTTAACATACAAAAATTAAAATTAGAAGATCATTTAAGACTAGATCATTTAGATATAGAAGAAGAAAAATACGTAAAGAATTTAATAACTGTACATAGAGATCGTTTTTACTTACCTGGAGACGAATTACCGGGAACACAAGTAATAAAACACTCTATAAAAACTATCGATGAAGAACCTGTTAACGTAAAACAATATAGACTACCTCACTCTTTAAAAGAGGAACTCAACAAGCAAGTTCAAGAGTTACTAAATGCCGGAATCATAGAGCACTCTACATCTCCGTATAGCACACCAGTATGGATGGTACCAAAGAAACCTGATTCTCAGGGGAGACAAAGATGGAGAATGGTGTTAGATTTCCGTGCTCTTAACGATAAGACAGTAGCAGACTCATATCCATTACCAAATATTATGGATATCTTTGATCAAGTAGGCGGAGCTAAGTATTATACAGTACTAGACCTGGCCTCGGGGTTCCATCAAATAAATATGTCTGAAGAAGACGCTCCTAAAACTGCTTTCAGTACCCCGTATGGCCATTATCAGTTTAAAAAAATGCCTTTTGGCCTAAAAAACGCTCCTGCCACGTTTCAGCGATTAATGAATGAGATATTGATCGGTCTGCAAGGAAATACATTATTTTTTACCTAGATGACATCGTAATCTATGCAAATTCCATAGAAGAACACGATGGAAAATTCAAGCTCCTCATGGAAAGACTGACGAAAGCAAATCTGAAACTACAAACAGATAAATGCGAATTTTTAAAAAGAAGTGTCACCTATTTGGGTCATATATTAAGTGAAGAAAGAGTTCAACCAGACCCGAAAAAAATAACGGCTGTGAAAGATTTTCCGACACTAAAAACTGTTAAAAACGTCCGTCAATTTCTAGGCTTAGTCGGCTATTATAGACGCTTCATAAAAGACTTCTCAAAAATTTCAAAGCTTTTGACGAAGCTGTTACAAAAAGATACATCATTTGAATGGAGTGAACAAGCTGAAGAGTCATTCACTTTATTAAAAGATGCATTATGCGAAGCGCCTGTACTTCAACCGCCAGACTTTTCTAAGCCCTTTAACATTACTACTGATGCTTCAGGATACGCTATAGAAGGAGTCCTTTCTCAAGGAGAGGTAGGAAAAGACAATCCCATTTCTTATTTTTCACGTGTACTTAGAGGCCCAGAACTGCACTATGAAGTATACGAAAAAGAAGCACTTGCTGTAGTAGACAGTGTAAGTACATTCAGGTCTTATTCATACGGAAAAAACTTCACTATATATACAGACCATCAGCCGTTAATTTGGTTTAAGACAGCTGATCTGAACATACGCGTACAAAAATGGCGTTTCAAGTTATCGCAATATGACTACAAAATAGTCTATAAACCTGGGGAACTTAATAATAACGCAGATGCATTATCGTGTAACCCAGCGGAAACCACAACAATAGCTGTTGTAACTAAGAATCAAAAAAAGATTCAAGAAAATATAGAACAAATAACCAATACAGAAATCAATGAACAAAACACTACTGAAGAAACAAAAAGGAATTCAAACAAATCTGACGTCATAACTAATTCAAAAATTGACAAAGGAGTAACAAACAATTCGAACATTTTAGATATTTTACCTGAACCAGGGAGAAACATTGACTCGACAATAGATACTGAACATATACCGCTCGCTGAGCGAAAATATAAATTTATATCATCAGAAATTAACAACAGCGAAAAATCTTCTGTTAGTGATATCAGCAATAATATATATATATAAGAAACAAATTGTTGAAATACGAGAACCCTTGCAATATAGGGAAGATAACATCGTATGCTTCATCAGTGAAACAAAATCGCCTTGCGATGAAAATACAAAAAGGTTTTTAGAATATAATCAAGACGTACAAATTCCAGAAACAAAAAAGGGAGAAGTGCACCATGTAAAAGGCAGTAAAGGCAAAAATATATTTTTGCTATGTCTAAAAAGTGAAAATCAAGAATCAATAACCTTGACTTCCACCACCCTTTACATAACATTAGTGATATTACGTGAATTATTAACAAAATTAAAAATTAAAGAAATAAACATAGGAAAAACGAAAAATTTAGAAAATTTAAATTGGAACGAAGTCTTAAGCTTACTAGACACTGTGTTCAAAGATTATCCAATAAAAATTTTAATCTGTACTGGTACTGTACTTCATGTGCCAGAAAACAAAAGAGATGAAATCTTTAAAGAACTACACGATTCGCCAATAGGAGGACATCGAGGCGTCTCTAAAACATATCATCGGATACGCCGAAAATACTATTGGGAAAACTTGAAAGAGGACATCCAAAGAAGGATTCAACAATGCCTTAATTGCCAGCTAAAAAAATTGGTTCGTTTAAAAACTAAACAACCAATGGTCATTACTGACACTCCTGGTACGGTATTTTACAAAATATCAATGGACATAGTAGGCCCGTTGCCCTTGACTAAAAATAGAAATCAATATATTCTCACTATACAGGATGGATTGTCAAAATACTGTATGGCAATCCCAATACCAAACGCTCTCTCGATAACCATAGCTGACGTTTTCGTCAAAAGGTTTATTTGCATTTTCGGTAGTCCGAGAATTATATTAACAGATCAAGGACAGAACTTCCTTAGTAGTTTAATGTCTAGAGTGGCGAAAAGATTCGGAATTAAAAAGGTAAAAACAACAGTCTTTCATCCACAATCTAATGGATCTTTGGAAAGATCGCACCACGCCCTCGTAGAATATTTAAAGCAGTATATCGACATAGACAATGAATGGGACGAGTGGATAGATTTAGCAACTTTCAATTATAACACCTGTGTACACGAAAGCACTAAGCACACTCCATTTGAAGTGGTATTTGGACACCTAGCCAAACTTCCCTCAAACAATCCTTTAAGAGAAGGTGACTTATTACCCACATATAAAAATTATTTAGTTGACTTAGTATCGCGTTTAAACGGAATACAAAAATTAGCTTATGAAAATTTAGTTAAATCAAAATACAAATCTAAAAAATACTATGATAAAAAAATAAATCCGAAGAATTTTAAACTAGGAGATTATGTCTTTTTATTGTCAGGTCCCAAGCCAGGTAAACTTGGCAATCACTATTCAGGACCCCATGAAATAATAGAAATAATAAATGGAAATAATATTCGTATTAAAATCAATAATTCTAGTAAAATAGTGCATGCTAATAGGCTGCGTCTCTCTCACATCAACAGGGAAATAAATAATCATAAAAAGAAAATTAAGAAAAAGGGGGGGGGGGCAAAATCTAATACATTTTTTTTTCTCTTTATTTTTCAGCTAAGACAAATAGGACAAATCCATCATGTCAACCATCGCACTAATAATGATGCTATTCACAACCACGCACGCCTTAATAGGATATGACTGCGGGTCCAGGTACCTAAATGTTACCACCTTGTCCTTACTTGACGTGGGTGATTGCGAAGTGCCTAATGACGACATCAATGTGACGAGAAAATACATACAATTGCTACAATTGAATGAATACATCGAAGCAACTGTATACCAATGCAAAGTGGAAGTGCATAGAACCATATTTAAGTGTGGCATGTTCTCTCACGTATCAGTAGTACATAATGGAATGAATGAATATATCCAGGAGATAAGCCAGAGAGCTTGCAAAGATGCTCACTTGATAGGAGTATTAAAACTCACCGACACTCACGTAATCCACGGATTACGCAGCAACAATACTGCGACACACAGCGTAACCTTTTCTGGAAAAATAAATAACAATGGTGATTGCGAAGGAGCCAGTTATTCCGACCCTTACGGAACTTGGTCTGAAGTAATAGTGACAGGAACAGCGAAAATTACATTAAATGACTATACAACTGGAATATCATTAGAAAAAAATACTATACATTTAAGATCAGGAACAACATGTCGGTTGTATGACGGAAACTGTATTGACATAAAGGGGGGATATACATTTTGGAATCCACTCCCTGTAGATAACTGTAAATTCAATCAATATGGAGTATTATATGAAGGATACGCCAATAAAATGGTGGACACAGAAGCGGGAGAATTCCAGACTGTATATTCCCTAACAACGCAAGATGTTACATTTGCGCTTACCGCAAAAACAAAAACAAATGTATGTGCATATTCATTAATTAGAACTGAACATCCTAAATTGTTAATATTCGAGACAACTCGCGGCGACACATTCGCATCCGTTTCTAAGCCTTCTGTCTCTAATCTAGGCATATTTGCGTATATGAATAATAAATTCGTATATGTTGAAAGACATATACGAACACAAATAAAAAATCTTTATCGCGATGTAATCTTTCAGAAATGCAACATCGAAAGACAAACCTTGAAAAACGCGTTGACAATAGCAACGCAGGCACCCGACGAGTTCGCTTACAACTTAATGAAAGGCCCAGGCTACATGGCAGTCGCGGCAGGCGAAGTAGTTCACATAGTGAAATGCATTCCCGTAGAAGTGAAATTAGAGCACGGAACTGCATGTTACACTGAACTACAAATAGGGCGTATAAATAATACATACTTTTTGACACCACGGACTCACGTACTAAAGAACAAAGGCACTCAAATAGCCTGTAAAATTATTTAAAAAAACTTGCATGAAAAATTTTTATATTTTATATTTTTCCAATTTTTATAATTTTTATAATTTTCTATTTTTATATTTTTAATAATTTTTCTTAAATTAAATTTTTTATAAATTAATTTTTTTTACATACAATCATTTCTTTTATTTTTTACAAATTTATTCAAATCCCACCTTTCCGCCTGAATTCGGCTAACACTCAGAATTCGGACAATACTGGGGTCCAGATTCTCCGATAAGGTAACGAATCAACCAGTATTTAAATTCCTTTCGGTTTCCCACTCCCATTAAAAGTAGTTGACAATTGACAGACGTATTTACGCATTAAATTTAAAATTTATTAATTTTCACAAGTGGTGGTTATTCGTTATAAATACGAGGCCACCTAAAGAACCTTAAACATCGGCGCTAATTAATGTGGGTCCCTCAGACGTCACACTACCTTTTTGCTTTTAATATAAAAGTTTATTATTTTATATAATTCCAAATTAAAATCCTTTTTCTTTTTCATAAAATAAAAATAGGAATTGCTCTTTATGCAATTCTTTCACATAATTCTAAAAATAATTTTGCTCGCCTCAGTTAAACTAATTTTCTTCTTTTAAAATTTAACTAAAATAGAATAATTATATTTAAAGCGTATTCTTTTTTAAATGTTAATACTTTATATACGCCAACTGACAAAATACTGCTAGTGAAAGCATATTTTGCAGGGCTGAGTCTTAAAAAACTCAGTGGCGTTAGTATCGTATAACTACAAATAAATTTTTTTTTTAAATAAGCTTAAATCTTTTCCGAATAGCAATTATTATAGATAAGTATTGCTTCAGTATAATATTGATATAAACAAATATTTGCTTTTTAAGTAGTTTTATTCGTCTGTTATTAAATTCTAAATAACTATTAAAATATTTGAATTTTCATTATTTTATTTCGAATTAAATAGATATTTTTATTAGTAAATTAGTTAATAATTAATTTACCTTCTTAGTAGGGTACGAGTCCCAGTTACTGTGCCTGAACCTTATTCTGTGCTTTCCATTTAAGTACATGTAAAGCACAGAATTAGGTTTAGGTACAGTAACCGGGACTCATACCCTAATTTTACGTTGCGCATTAATGATTTAAGTTTTTCATTTTTCTTCTTTTTCTATTGTTTTATATGCATTATAATTAATTACTCACAACTAAGACAGTTCAATCTTTTCTTTGTTTTTATTCAGTTTGTTCAGATAATAGTTTAATTTTACAAGTAAATTTTAATTATATATTTTTTTTAAATGTTACCAACCAACGATACAACAGAGTTTTATACTCTTGCGCGTTTAAATACTGTTACGGATAGAATAAATAAATTAGAGATTAATCAAGAACAAATATTTCATAGGACTCAAATATTACGGGAACAAAATAGAAATTTAAAATCAATTATAGATTTACAATAGGCGAATATTATTGAACTGATAGACGCAAATAATAATTTATATAATATTACTAATAGAATAGATAGAAAAAGAAAAATATATCTGCTTTTTTAGGTATTTTGTAGCTTTTTCAATAAATAAATTTATTAACACCGATATTAAAACTAAAAATTTACACCAAGAAGTAAATAAACTGAAAAAAGATTAAAAATAATGCGAATAAATAAATTCGAAATAGTAATAACACTTAACTCTTCTTTCTTCGTTTCTAGTGAGTCAAAATATTGGGTATACAACAATAAGTCTTAGGCCTCAATTAACCCGGAATCAACAAAGGGCTTATGCGAGACGGATTAGAAAACAAGAAGAAGCCGCGGGAAGAAGTTTTATTAATCTTCTTCAATATCACGAGTCGCGAAGAATAGATCCAAGGCCACTTAGCGTTGATGAGTTATCAGACCTAATTTAGGGATGCTTATGTAAAGCACATGGCTGGAAAGGACATTTCGGTCATGACTGCTTCGAGTGCCTTAGTTTAAGGAAGAAATATTGGGTTAAGAAAAATTATAAGACCTATTATCTTGCGAAGCAATACAAAGAAGAATTTGATGATTTAATAGAATTCGCTGCGTCTTATTATGATATAAGACGTCCATCCATAGATGAGCGTTTGAAATCGCTTTCAAAATTTCTACCAAAACCTACCATCTTTTCAAAGAATGCCTTAGCGAGACTTGTGTCACACCTTGAACGCAAGTTACCAAGGATTAAAAAAATAGAATATTTAAACCAAAAGATTACAATAAAGACAATTAAAAGTTTATCAAACAAGGTCGACATTAAAAAGACTCTATAAAGAAATAGAGTTTTTAATCTAAAAAAATATATAAGTTTCCTTTTTATTTTTACAAAACTAATAATAATTTTTCTTTATGTTTGATCGTTTTATTTTTTCTATTGTAAACATTAATTTGTAATTTTACGATGATAAAATTTTTAACCTCGTTTTACTATGCGTATGTTTAATTTTTCGTTGGTAAATAAATAAACATTTAAATTTAAAAATAAATAATTCGTTAATTTTCTTCTAAACCTTATATATCCATTAATCGAATTTCCTATCAAAACCTTAAAAACAAAGAGTCTTCCTTGCCTCCTAAATATTTTCACCACAGTTAAGGAATCACTACTTGATTATTTAAGTTACGAGGCTTTAATAACCTGAACAAAATATCAAAATAGCGCACCAGAGATTTAAATAAATATAATTCAAAACAAAACCTATGTCCAACAATAGAATCACGCGTCAACAAGCTAAAGAAGACGACAAGTTAAGGCAAATAGTAGATAATTTCAATCCTTTTCAAACGAAAGATAAAATTCCTCGTGAAAAGGACGAAGAAAACGTGCCAGGCGAAATTAAAAAACAAGAAAGCGATATAGACTCCGATAACGCAGCTGAAAATATTAGCGAAGAAAAATCTATTATTAAACAAAACACAGAAAATTCTGAAATAACGAAAACAGAGCAGGAAAACGAGTCAAAATCAACATCACAATGACTCCGCCAGCTAATCCACCAACTTTAGCTAATAATCAGGTGGTAGCAATCAAAGATGCGGTCGAAGTCGTGCCTTATTTCGATGGGAAAAATATTCCTTTGGCGCAATTTCTACAAGGTTGCAAAGAAGCCAAAGCGATGGTCGACCCTGTGGCTGAACAAAATTGGACACGAATAATTCGAGGTCGACTTCAAGGCGAAGCACGAAACGCTATCAATGAATGCGATTTTAAAGACATTAGCGAATTACAGAATTACATTAGGAAAATCTACGCACCTGCTAGATCCATTCATCAACTGCTAGGAGAACTAGGTAACGAGTATCAGAAAGACAAAGAGACCGTTATCTCTTTCGCTAACAGAATTCGCGAATGAGGCAGGAAAATTCTGGAGGCTCAATTGGTCACAACAGGTGAAGAAATATCAGAAGCAGCTAAAACCAGTTTAGAAAATAGCATCGTAGAATGTTTTAAACGAGGCCTGCGGCCAGAAATCGAGCAAAGGCTAACGAAAAACAAAATCGAGGAAGTTATTCACGAGGCAATAGACATCGAAAAACATCTCGAAGCCAAAAATCGGTTACGAGAATCTACTGTTTTTGAAAGACCAGCTCATAAAAGAATAAATCTCTGCCAAGTTTGTAAGACAGAAGACCACGAGACCGGAGATTGTGATAAGAGAAATTTACCAGCAGTATGCAAGTTCTGTAAAAGAACGGGGCACACTGAAGAAAGATGCTTTCTGAAAATGAAAGATCTTCCAGAATGCCAGCTGTGCAACAGGGCTGGACATGTTGCAAGTCAATGCCGATTAATTTCAAAGTGCCAAATATGTGATAAGATTGGTCATATTGCTAAAAATTGCAATCAAGCATACTCTGCAATTTGTCAGATTTGCAATAAAGTCGGACATTCGGCACCAGCTTGCCCCAATAATCCAAGGATTGTTGGATCAAAATCACAAATGCTGTGCCAAATATGTTCATTACCAGGACATACAGCTTACAATTGCAGTACGAACAAAAACCAATCAAATCGAAATTGGAATGATAAACAATGTGCATACTGCAAAAATAAAGGACACTTAATCACCGAATGCCGAAAGAGACAATATAATGAGAATAAGAGACAAAATTCGGGAAACGAGACGAGTCCGCGGAAAACGAGTGCGAATCCCCGGACGCGCAGCTCAACGCACTCCCAGGAACAAATCAACAACATCCTTTGTGAGTTATTACCGTAAGGATGAGATTCCCAGGAGAAACTATACCGTATGTCTCTTTCCAATTCCAAAAAGAAGGTCCTCAATTACAATTTATGCTAGACAGTGGATTGGAAGCGAATTTACTATGAATTGACACAATATCCGACCATTCATTTATTAAAAAAGAAAAAATTTACAATTTAATTGGAATTGGAGCAAAAACGGTAACTGCATTAGGCACTGTTCTATTAAACATGTTAGAACATCCTGTTGAATTTTTAATAGTTCCGTCTACTTTTCCCATACTATTCAGGGGTATTTTAGGGTCAGAGTTTTTCTTAGAAGCAAAAGCTAAGATAAACTTTAAAAGAAAAACATTAGATATGTATGATACATCTATACCATTCTACCAGAGTAAACCAGCGGTAGAAACTGATACTCCTAAATTGGTGTGTGTGGAATTTAAAACAAAAGGAAAAACTTTACTTTTGATCGAACTAGAATCAAATAAAGTTTTAAATAAATTTCTAATTGATTCTGGTTCTGAAACAAATCTGATCAAGAAAAATTCATTACCAGAATCAATCAAAATCGATGTTTCCACTATATTGTTATTAAAGGATATTGATACGGAATTAATGCCAACCCCAGGTGCTATAACTATAGGCATACTAGGGCAGCAAATCGTATTTCATATCGTTCCTAAAGATTTTCCCATGCCAGCAAATGGAATCATTGGATCAAGTTATTTAAACGATTTAGAGGCCATTATCGATTATGAAACTTTGGATTTAAAAATAGGAACTAGAAATTTTCCTATAATTTTCGGTCAAGATAATGGAAAATATTCAGACGAACAGTCAGAGGAAAAAACAGGAGAAACCTTGGAAAATGACGATGTACTTTCTATGGCACCTTTTTATAAACAAGAGTCTATCTCTTATTTACCCTCTGAATCTGATTTTTCAGATTTTGACATTACGAACGAGGACATCTCTTTTCGAAATATATATTTTATTACAAAAAAGGAAACTTTAGAAGAGTTGGATGTTCCTCACGTTTCGAATCTTGAAGAAAATTTAGTAGTAATGGATTCTGAACCAATTTCAAAAGAAAGTTTGCAAATTTTCAATATCCAACAAACCGATATTCGCGAATATTTACGCCTAGATCATTTGAACTCTGAAGAAAAAGAGTACGTGGAAAATCTAGTGCGAAAATACAGAAATAGATTTTATCTACCCAATGATGACTTACCAGGAACTGACGAAATTAAGCACGCAATTAAGACAATCGATGAAGTACCTATAAATGTGAAACAATACAAATTTCCACATGCACTAAAGGATGAATAAATCATCAAGTGCAGGAAATGTTGAAAAAGGGAATAATAGAAAATTCCGCATCACCATATAATAGTCCAGTATGGATTGTTCCTAAAAAAGCCGACTCTCATGGAAATCCAAGATGGCGATTAGTCATTGACTATAGGCAATTGAATGAAAAAACCATTAGTGATGCGTATCCCCTACCTAATATTACTGAAATTTATGATCAGGTAGGAGGGGCCAAATATTATACTGTGCTTGATTAAGCATCTGGGTTTCATCAGATCAATATGTTAGAATCTGATGCTCATAAAACTGCTTTCAGTACACCCTTCGGACACTACCAATTTAAAAAAATGCTTTTTGGATTAAAAAAACGCTCCCGCGACCTTTCAAAGATTAACGGACAAAATATTAACAGGATTACAAGGAATAAAATTGTTCGTATATTTAGATGATATAGTAATTTATGCTAACTCATTGGAAGAGCATGAGGAGAAATTCGAAGCACTCATGGAACGCCTGGAAAAAGTTAACCTCAAGTTACAGACAGACAAGTGCGAATTTTTAAAAGAAAAAGTAACCTACCTAGGACATGTATTAAGCAGTGAAGGTATACAACCTGATCCAAAAAAAATTATTGCCGTAAAAGATTTTCCAAGACCGAAGAACGTCAAAAACATTAGACAGTTCTTAGGACTAACAGGCTATTATAGAAGATTCATTAAAGATTTCTCAAAAATTGCAAAACCACTAACCAAACTCTTACAAAAAGACGTACAATTTCAATGGACAAACGAAACTGATAAAGCTTTTGTTGAATTAAAAGAAGCTCTATGTAAAGCCCCCGTATTGACATTTCCCGACTTAACGAAACCTTATAATATCACAACTGATGCATCGGGTTATGCTATCGGAGGAGTATTGTCTCAGGGTGACATCGGTCATGATCATCCAATAGCATATTGTTCTCGCGTACTCCGCGGACCGGAGTTACATTACGAAGTTTACGAAAAGGAAGCACTCGTGATTGTAGACAGTGTAAAGACATTTAGATCTTATATTTACGGGAGAAAAGTCACCATAGTCACTGACCACCAACCTCTCGTATGGTTCAAATCAGCCGATTTAAATACTCGCGTTCAAAAATGGAGATTTAAACTTTCAGAATACGATTATAACATCATTTATAAGCCGGGAAAGTTAAATTCAAATGCGGACGCTCTATCCCGAAATCCAGTGGAACTAGCTAATATAGCTGTGATGACTAGAGCACAAAAGTTGCTCCTGGATGAAGAGGAAAAAGCAAACAAAAAAAAGATAATCAATGATGAACAACCAAAAACTGAGTTTATTATAAATCAAAATAATTTTGAATCAGATAACGAACTATTATCCGTAGTGTCACCGATGAACGAAACAATTCACGAACCCACCGTTCCTGACGAAAACGAAACGAATCACGATGACGAAATTGACCATACTGACAGTGGAACCATTAAAACATCGCTGTACCAGCAATGAAATTACAAGAAGTACATCTGTACAAAGGTAGTAAAAAGAAAAATATATTCTTTCTATGCATAAAAGGTCAAAAGGAAGAATCGTTAACAATGGTGAGCACTAATTTGTATATAACACTGATCATTTTAAGGGAATTATTATTAAAATTAGAAATTAAAG
Organism: Anastatus disparis; assembly: GCA_017163975.1. Lineage (NCBI taxonomy): Eukaryota > Metazoa > Arthropoda > Insecta > Hymenoptera > Eupelmidae > Anastatus > Anastatus disparis. Next base: position 2,567,055 of record JAFFSR010000012.1, read on the forward strand.
AAATAAATATCGGAAAAAGTGATAAGGTATTGAATCTAGAGTGGACAGAAGTTTTAAATATCATAGATACCGTATTTCAGAACGCGAAAATTAAAATATTAATATGTAGGGCAATATTACTATATGTCCCTGAAAATAAAAGGACAGAAATATTCTCTCAACTACATGAATCGCCAATAGGAGGACACAGGGGAGTGTCCAAAACATATCACCGAATTAGGAAAATGTATTATTGGGAAAATCTGAAGGACGATATCCAGCGAAGAGTTCAACAATGTCTGGACTGTCAACTGAAAAAATTGGTTCGCTTGAAAACCAAGCAACCAATGGTTATAACTGATACCCCTGGTACAGTTTTCCACAAGATATCAATGGATATCGTGGGTCCATTACATATAACAAAAAATCATAACCAGTTCATACTAACAATACAGGACGGATTGTCAAAATTCTGTCTAGCCTTACCGATACCAAATGCATTGTCTACTACTATAGCCGATGTATTTGTAAAAAGATTCATTTGCATATTCGGAAGTCCTAAAATCATCTTAACAGATCAAGGAAGAAACTTCTTGAGCAGCCTGATGACCAGAGTAGCAAAGAAATTTGGGATAAAGCAAGTAAAATAACTGCTTTTCATCCTCAATCTAATGGATCGCTCGAACGATCGCATCACGCTCTAATCGAATATCTGAAGCAATATGTAAATATAGACGAGGAACGGGACGACTGGCTCGACTTAGCGACATTCAATTATAATACTAGCGTGCACGAAAGTACTAGGCATACACCATTCGAAGTAGTATTTGGTCGTTTAGCTAGGTTACCATTGAGTAGTCCTTCAAGAGAGGGAGACCTCATACCAACTTACAGGGATTACATAATTGACTTAGTAACTCGGTTAAATGGAATAAGAAAACTCGCGTATGAAGAACTTTTACAATCTAAATATAGATATAAACGATATTACGATCGAAAGATAAATCCTAAAAATTTTAAATTAGGGGATTACGTATTTTTATTGTCGGGTCCGAAACCGGGAAAGTTCGGAAATCATTATTCGGGACCGCATAGAATACTTGAAATTGTAAATAACTCAAACGTGCGAATTCAAATTAATAAATCAAGTAAAATAGTACATACTAACCATTTGCGGCTATCACATATTAATTTAGAAATAAATAATCATAGGAAAAAGGGAAAAGGGGGGAAGAACACTAATAGTTCTTTTGTTTCAGGTAAAAACAGAAAAACTACAACCTGAAAATCATGTTAATAGATATCCTATCCAATCCAACCATGATCACCAACTCGATGACCTTTTTAATGTTGACGATACTTGTCAACACCTCCTACTGCATGATAGGATACGATTGCGGGTCACGCTATTTAAACGTGACTACATTATCGTTGTTAGATGTCGGAGAATGCAAGACACCCGGCGAAACAGTCCAGATAACAAAAAAAATACTTACAATTGTTACAAGTAAACGAATACTTGGAAACGCATGTGTATCAGTGTAAAATTGAAATTCGAAGGACTGTCTATGCGTGTGGAATGTTCTCACACGTATCGATAGTCAATAACGGTCAAAATGAATATATAAGGGGTATAAGTCAGCAAGCTTGCAAAGATGCCCATATAACAGGCACATTGAAGATTACTGATACACATGTTATCCATGGTTTACGTAACAATAATAGCGCTACTCACGGAGTAAACTTTGCGGGAAAGTTGTCCGATTCGGGAGAATGTACCAGATCAACTTATTCCGATCCTTATGGAACCTGGACGGACGTAGTTGTACAAGGCACAGTAAAAATCTCCTTGTATGGCTATACCGCTAGGATAGCTTTAGAAAAAAATACTATACACTTAAAGACAGGTACTATATGTCGTTTAGGAGACGGCAATTGTATCGACATAGAGGGAGGATATACCTTTTGGGACCCCCTCCCATTCGACAATTGTGAATTTCGCAAATATGGCGTCCTATATGAAGGATATGCCAAAAAAATGTCAGATAATGAAATGGGAGAATTCCAAACGGTATACTCTCTCACTACTCAAGATATAACCTTCGCTTTAACTTCCAAGAGTAAATTAAATGTTTGTGGTTATACAATTACGCGAACAGAACACCCCAAACTACTTATATTCGAGACTAACCGCGGAGAAACTTTCGCGTCCGCTATTAAACAATCTGTTTCTAATTTAGATATTTTTGCTTATATGAATTCTAAGTTTGTCTATGTAGAAAGACACATACGTACTCAAATTAAAAATCTTTACCGCGATGTGATTCATCAAAAATGCAATATAGAACGGCAAACTTTGAAAAACGCCCTAACAATAGCAACTCAGGCCCCAGATAAATTCGCGTTCAGTCTCATGAAAGGACCCGGATTCATGGCTGTGATGGCTGGAGAGGTGGTGCATATAGTGAAATCCATCCCTGTTGAAGTCAAGCTAAAACATGGTACTTCATGCTACGCTGAACTTCAAGTGTCTTGGAAAAACAACACTCATTTCATAACACCAAGGACACACATTTTGAAAAAGAAAGGTACTAAAACCGCCTGCAATGCGTTGTTTCCAGCATATTGTCACGTATCCACTTTTTTACCTTTTTTAAAAAATAATTTTTTTTACTCTATTTTTATATTTTGTTTTATTTTTATCATAATTTTAAGAATTATAAATTTAAGTAACCATCTGATAATTATTTACAATCAGAGGTTTGGAAATCAAAGTGCAAACAAGTATCTTTTCGATATGCCACATTTTCTTTTTAGGATAACAAAGATAAATGAATGTATTTTGTATAGAAAAATATTTTCTAAAAACCCACACTACAAATTATCTGTGTATGTACAAGACCCGTAATAAAATAAAAAAAAAACCAACTCACCTTAAAATATTTCCTTCGTTTACCAATATTTTGTTTTATTATTTAATTACGTCGAGACAGATTAGTGTACAGACGCGCTAAGGGAAATACTTGTACCGACGCGCCATACCATAAAATTGTCTAGACAGATTACAATACCTGCGTCAAATGATAGAAAAACCCGTAAATAAAATTTCAAAATTTTCCGTTATGAAAATTAAAATAAAAATATTAGTAATAATATAGTTGTTAATAAACAATTTTAAATGATTGATTATTTTAAAACAAGTGTCAATTTCATCTTAATCTCTATTAAAATATTTTCCAAACAAAACTTGTGTAACAATAATCATTCAATTAAAATTTAGAAATAATTGTAACTCAAAAATATTGCGGATTTTGAGATAACATAAAAAATTAACGTTTTCTGTTTACACTGAGAAGGAAGTTTAATAACCGTTAAAATATCTGTATGTTTGATTTTGAGTTCTTTTAGTATTTATATATATATATATATATTAAGAAAAAATTTAATATAAATAAAGCTAATAACTTCATATATTCAATATACAATATATGCTTTAATAGCTAATATACCAAGTTAACGGTTATGGAGTCTTTCTCTCAGTGTATATAATTGTTAAAACTATAATAAACTATAAAAACCTATATTCTCAAAAGAAACAAGTAACAATGATTTTAGTTAAATAAACGTAAGATAATTTTATTCCTATTTTTAGTTTAAGTCAAGTTGTTAATTTTCTTTCTCTTTGATTATAAATTTAAGAAAACATATATATGCACATATATAAACATATATATTAAATATAACATTCTTTTTCCCTTTAGCATCATTCTATATGTATTTTTCCTTTTTTTTTGTGTCTTTGCAAATTAAATAAAAATTTAAGTTGTTCATAATTCAAATGTATATATATGCATATATATATATATTTATACCTACTTTAATTAAAATATCCTGCATAAGTTCGTTTTAAAATAATTCTTTTATAATTAATATTAATATTTCAACTTTAAAGACAATATATATATATTTCGATAAATAAAGCTTTATAATAATTACATAATCAAATAGTTGCTTATTATTCCTGTTGATCGATATCGGAGAGATGAGTTGAACATTGGAAAAATACCCTAGGGATATTTCAAGGACGAAGTTGACAACCCTAAAAAAGAAGAAGATAGAAGATCAAAACAGAGCCGCCCTCACCGTACTACACAGAGAGAGGGAAATTTTCACAAAATCGTCGGCACAGCTGCCTGGAATCCCTTAAAAGGACAGGTAAATGACCTCGATGCATGCATTTTTCTCCAAGGCCCAGTACGACAAGGATCTACAGGCATTCAACATTTCAATCTACAAAATTTCAAACACTCAATCTTCAAGCATTTTAGTATCCAATCTACGAGCATTCAAAGTTCAAAGCATACAACATTCAATCTACAATTCAAGGTTTCGATCTACATCTACAAGTATTCAAAGTTTCCAACACTTTATCTACAAGTTTCACCTTCAAGCTTCCAAGCAAATTTTTTGATTTCCAAAAAGGGTCCCAGATAAAATTCAACTCTCTCTCTCTCTCGCATATACATCAAAGGAATAAGTAAGCACAATTTATTTTCTTTATTTTAATAAAAGCTCAATTTATTGAATTTAATTTCTTTTATTTCAATTTCACTGAATTACTTTCAATTTAAATATTTTTTTTTCCTTCTTGTTCATTCTATTTTGTCTTATTTGATATCTAAATATAATTATTTTCTAAATTCTTTTATATTCAAATAGATAACTTTGAAATAATTTTTTTTTATATATATAAAAAAGGAATTTACATAATTGCCAAGATTTTCTCTTTATTTTATTTTAACTTAGAAATTTTATTATCAAAAGAATAATTATAAATATTTAAATTTCTATTATTAGTTTTCTTTCGATTTTTACTCGTTATTGAAATTACTTATATGCAGATTAAACAAAATTTAAAACAGATTTTATTATCAAAGAATAATTATAAATATTTAATTTTTTTTATTATTACAAATTATCTGTCAATTTTTATTCAATTTTATTTTTTTTATTGAATATGTACATTAAACAAAATTTAAAACAAATTTTAAACTAAAAATTTACCTCGATTTGCGTATCCCCAGTGCGATCGCAACAGACCACCAGATCATTCAATTTATGTGAGTGATCAACGGTGTTAGAGGTTTAATACAAAAATATTAAATTACAAAGCAACGGTCTCAAGATTTCCTTCTACGAATTGAACCACCGAAACACTATTAGACGCAAGTCTAGGTGTTAAAATAAACGAATTCTCGGCGTCAAAATAAGGTAATGACCATCAGGTCCTTGCCAAGTTCACGATAACACGTGGACATCACATCTTTCTGGAGGCAAGCCCGGAGGAATCGGTTGGGTTGGTCCGAGAAAGGATATTGAGACCCTTGCTTAAATAATTCTTTATTGATATGAGACAGACAATCGCGAAATATTACTTTTAAAAAGAAAAAAAAAAAAACAAGATAAATAATAGAATTTTGCACGGAATATTTCTTTTGCAATCGGTAACAAATTATCGTTTTTTTTTCCTAGTGGATAATCTAACGGACTCCGACAAATCAACAATAAAAATTAGCAAAGATAGCGGAAAAGGAAGCGAATCGATAAATAGTAAAAGTACTAGCTCGTATAATAAATTTGACTCCAGAAACGAGAGGAGGAAAGCTAAAAAATATTGGCAACAAAGATACGCCACCGAAGGCAAGGAGTATATCTCGGTAAAGCAATGCCTAGAGGGTCAGAGAATTGAACCTAAGGCCCTTACTTTAGAGGAAAAACTCGAATGTTTTAAAAATACGGCCTGTGGGTATCATAGACTACGCGCCGGGTTTAATGCTAATTGTAACAAATGCGTCCCCCGTAGAAATGATTTCCGGGAACGACAAAACTATAAAAAATCTTATTTAAGTAAAGAAAATTTAGAAAAATTCAACGCTCTGATAAATCCCTTCTCTACCATTATCGGTGAATTTAAAGAAAAAAGGGAAAGAGTCAAAGAATATATACGAGAAACACCTACTATTACAGCAGAGATACCAAAATTCGTCTCCAAACATTTAGACAACTTCATTAGAAGACTGCAACCGTTTATTAAAAGAGATCACCGTTACTACAACCAACGTAATTAAAAAAAAAAAAAAAAGAAAAAAAGAGGAAGGAAAAGAGGACGCTTCTCTAAATATTTGAATTTGCCTTAGTTCTTAAAAATTTCTATGTATTGTTGTAACATTATTAAAATTCTAATAACGTTTTATATAATTAATTTTATTTTGCGTAGTTGTGCATTTTAGTAATATCTAAGATTGTTAAGTAACAATTTATCATGTTTAATACGTTGTCAACACTATAAACACTGTTTCATTATCTTTTGAAAATTATTTGCTAACTTTCAGAATAATTGTAAAATTGGCTCACTCGATCTAAAATACAATATCACTGGATATTTAAATTCATAATTTTTTTTTTGTTTTGAACGTCTTATATTGTACTGATTTACGCGCTTTACCTTGTAATTTACTTTATTATTTTTAATAAGTTATTTCGTATTTGAGATCTATGATTGTTAACGCATGTTCGCATCCCGATACATAATAACACAAAAATTAAAATTTTTTCGTTACTGTTAAACCATTGTCATAAATAAATAAAGAAAAAACGGAACTTCTGTTTAATTCTTTAGGTTAACTGTGCGTTAAAGAAAATTATAATAATAATAAAAATTACTACTTTTGTAACAAACATTTTAAAAGAATAATAATTAAAATTTTTTTTTTATAAATAAAACAAAATAAATTATTTCTTCTGTTAAATAAATTTTAGGAAATTTTTGCACTTATTTTAAAAGTATTAAATTGAAGCAGTAAAGTAAGATAGTGTATCTATAGGGACACGTGGGGACGCCCTATGTATGCGTCACCGTAATACCGTAGGCCAATAAAACCTTTTGCCAATACTATTGTCTTCAGGTAACACTATAGATGGTTACCACTCTAAAAATAATTTCTCAAAATTTCATTTATACTAAATTACTATTTAAGAAAGAAAATTATTAAATTTAATATTTTTACTGAATTAAATATTAATCATTTTTGTAAATTATTATTTTTATTTTTTTTACTAATTTAATATTTTTGAGAACCATTGCTATTTATTAATTTAACCATTTTGAGGAATTACTTTTTAATTATTCTATTTTTGCTATTTAAAAGAATTATCTTTTTCCGGAAATTGCTAATTTTACTAAATTTCATTATTTATAGAGAAATTATTGTTTTTATTGTTTTTACTATTTTATTGTTTTCCTAAATTGCTAATTTCTTTTTAGTATTTATTGTCTTTATTACAAATATTAAAATTCAAATATTATTATTTCTTTTGTCAAATTAAATTTTCATTAATTAAACATTTTATGATTTTAAGAAAACTATCTTATTAAATTCACCAACTTTAACAATTATTATTTCTAATATTTTTCTCTATTCACTTGAACAAAAATTTTTTGTATATTTGCAAACTAATCTATCATAATTAGGGTCTAATTATCTAGACTGTTTGACGGTTTTATAGCGCCGATGGTTCGTTTGCGTCGCGTTGTTGTATGACGCTATAGGCATGCTTAGATTTTTTTTTTATTAAAGAGTTTTACGCGGATCTTAGAGGGATTTATTAATTTTTGTTTTAAATTGTTTTAAACCTCTCGCACCGTCTGGTTGCCCACATAAGCTGTGCAGCCTAGTGCTCTGTCATGTCCCGAACGGAACACGAATCGAGGCAATTGATTTTTTTTAGAAGTGTAGATTATTTTTAAAAATTAAAAAAAAAATAAATGTTTAACTATAAATATTCAACTAGATTGAATAGTTATTTATAAATAAAAATCACTCAAAATAGGAAAATAAAATTGTAAAAATAAATAAATAATAATAAGTGGTGAATAAAAATACAAAATAAGAAGAATTTGTTTTACAATAAAAAAAAAAGAAAAACAATATTACGTATAATTTTTTTTTTTACTAAAAATATATAAATAAATTTTAATAACATCTTTAAATGATACCTACTAATAGTACCACCGAATTTTATACCGTCGCCAGACTAAACCACCTAACGGAAAGGTTGAATCAATTAGAGGACGCGCAAATCACTAACCAGGAAAATATCTCTGAACCAAATAAATTACTCACAAGCGAGAGAATAAAAGTTCAGCGGTTAACGTTAGAAAATAAGTTTATTACTAAAATCATAAATAAGAATACAGGAAAAATAGATCAAATAGCTGGACGCCTTGGTCAAATAACTAATTACGTGATAAAAATTTAAAACTCTTGATGGAAAAATTGAAAAAAATAAAAACCGAATAATGATAAATGAAGCATTAACAAAGTTGTGAAGAAGCAACAAATGAACAAATTAAAAGATTCATTAAGAATACAGGCAGATTTTTCGAAAGACATATAATTGTTTTGCAAAAGAATTAAAAGTTTTAATATAAGTTTCAATTGACAGTTGATTGATTCGAATAGTCTGATTAATTCGTTTGGATGTCTAGAGAAAGAATTACTAGAAGCCAGGCACAAAATAACGAAAAGTTAAAACTAGAGGTAGAATCGTTTCTACCAAAACACGTCTCTACTCCGAGACCTAATAAAAGGAACCAAAACACAGTGAAAAATTTAATCGAAATACAGAATCCAGAAAATTCAACAGATTCTGAAAAGTCGATTACGCTAAAAGACGAGAATTTTACTGCGGAAAAAGTCAGTATTGAAAATTTAACAGTAATAGACAACATCGATAAATTAAAACTTGAAAAATCATTAATCGAAGGGATTATTAAAAATTCAACAGCATCGGAAAGCGATAATAAAATTAATCCGTTAAATAACTTGGAATCAATTAAATCCAATAAATTGATTAAAATGGCAGGAGAAGACGGAGTTGTAACTGCGCCAGTCTTGGCACCAAATCAAGTCGTCTCTTTGAAAGACGCACTGCAAGTTGTCCCCAAGTTTAATGGGACAAATATACTTTTAAGCCAATTTTTACAAGGCTGTCAAGAGGCAAAAACCATGATTGATGCCAATGCTGAAGGTAATTTAACGAAATTGATCCGGTCACGAATCGAAGGCGAAGCTTTACAAGCTATAACCGGTCAAACTTTTGAAACTATCGGAGAGTTACAGAACTATTTCAAAGACATTTACGGATCACCAAAGACGGTTCACCAATTATTGGGTGAACTAGGTAATGAATACCAAAGAGATAGTGAAACCGTAATAACTTTCGCGAACAGAATGCGCGAACTGGGCCAAAAAATATTAGAAGCAGAAAGGATAAACCATAACGGAGAAATTCCTGATGCTGTAAAAACAAGTATTGACGGAAGCCTTATCGATTGCTTTAGAAGAGGGTTAAAACCAGAGATAGAGCAACGAATAACACAACAAGGGATAAACGATATTGTAAAAGAAGCAGTAAAAATCGAAAAACAGTTGAATGCAAGAGATGCTTTAAGGAAAGGACATCCAATAGAAAAACATTCAAACAAAAGGATTAATATATGCCAAACTTGCAATAACATAGATCATGAAACAAAAGATTGCAGACGTCAAGTATGCAATCATTGTAAAAAAATAGGTCATTCAGAAGCTACATGTTTTCTAAAAATGAAAATTAGCACTGAATGTCAAATTTGCAATAAAGGAGGCCATACAGCCTTACAATGTCGCCTAATTCAAAAGTGTCAGATCTGTAATAAAATCGGACACACGGCTAAAGATTGTAACCAGGCATACTCTGCTATATGCCAGTTGTGTAACAAAATTGGGCACTCTGCTTCGACTTGTTTTAAAAATGTTAAACCCAGAGAAGCCAAGTCTCAAATGACTTGCCAAATATGCGAAAGACCCGGACATCTCGCATCAACTTGCTTCTCAAATAAACCGAGGAGCATGAAAGAATGTCAATATTGTAAAAATAAAGGACACGATATTTCTGAATGCAGAAAACTGCAATACAAGAACTCTCAAGAGCAGTCGGGAAACGACAGGAGTCCCCCAAAAATGGGTGCGATGAGGGAGACTCAACGACCATTGCGCCCTGTGGAAACTCAGAAATGGCAACGACCCATGGAAGAGAAGGAGGTGAACAGCTTGCTCGCCGAGTTGTTACCATAAGATTAAGGTTTCCAGGGAAAAATATTCCTTTTATTGGCATTAATTTATTTAATACAAGAACAAATTTAAAATTAATGTTAGACAGTGGCTCAGAAGCCAACCTAATAAGAATCAGCGCTATACCTGATTTTTCATATATAAATCGAAATATTATTTATACATTAAAAGGAATCAATGCAGCTCCGATCAATACACTCGGAGTAATCAATATAAAATTAGCTGGTTACAAAACAGAATTTTCAGTAGTACCCGCTAGTTTTCCTATACCCTTTGAAGGTATATTAGGCTCTGAATTCTTTCTAAATACGAAATCTAAACTAGATTTTGAAGAAAAAATGCTCAGAATAGACAAAATATCAGTACCATTTCAATATTTCGACAATGAAATTGATGTGGAAAATCCACGCTTGGTTTGCATAGAGATAAATAATCTCAAAACCTTCCTACCGACGATACAACTTCAAATGGAAGCAAATAAGATTAATAGATTTTTAGTAGATTCAGGTTCTGAAGTCAACCTACTTAAAATAGACTCAATACCAATAGAGACAAAAATTAATTATGATCACAAACTCATATTAAAAGGAATAAGTACAGAACTTATGTCTACTATTGGTTCAGTAGTTATTGGAGTTTTAGGACAAACATCAACTTTTCATATAGTCCCAAAGGATTTTCCTTTAGCAGCGGAAGGAATATTAGGGGCAGAATATTTAAATCTATCTGAAGCTATTGTAGATTATGAGAAACTATTATTGCGCATAGGAACTATTTCAGTACCTTTAGAATTCAGAATTAATGAAGTTGAAATTAATTCGACATCAGCAGATTGTGAAACAATAAATTCCGACATAACAGGAAATTATAACAAAGAAGTAAACAATTCTGCAACAATTAATGATAACCCATCGTCTATGGCACCTTTTTATAGGACAGATACTACGCCTTACATTCCTTCTGAAACCAATTTAGGTGAATACGATATAACAATAGAAGAATATATCGACCTTAAAAGTCAATATTTTATTGAACAAAAGCAGATGTATGAGGAACTGAATGTAGAGGAATATCTAGATCAACGCGAAAATTTATATATATACAACATTAATAACCAGTTACAAGAAAAAAGGATTTTTAATATACAAAAATTAAAATTAGAAGACCATTTAAGGCTAGATCATTTAGATATAGAAGAGGAAAAATATGTAAAGGATTTAATAACTATACATAGAGATCGTTTTTACTTACCTGGAGATGAATTACCGGGAACGCAAGTAATTAAACACTCTATAAAAACTATAGATGAAGAACCTGTAAATGTAAAACAATACAGACTACCTCATTCATTAAAAGAAGAACTTAATAAACAAGTTCAAGAACTATTAAATGCCGGAATCATAGAACATTCCACATCTCCGTATAGCACACCCGTATGGATGGTGCCAAAGAAACCTGATTCTCAGGGTAGACAAAGATGGAGAATGGTGTTAGACTTCCGTGCTCTTAATGAAAAAACAGTCGCAGATTCTTATCCATTACCAAATATCATGGATATTTTTGATCAGGTAGGCGGAGTCAAGTACTATACAGTACTAGATTTGGCCTCGGGGTTTCATCAGATAAATATGTCTGAAGAAGATGCTCCTAAAACAGCCTTCAGCACCCCTTATGGTCATTATCAATTTAAAAAAATGCCTTTTGGCTTAAAAAATGCTCCTGCTACGTTTCAACGATTAATGAATGAGATATTAATCGGACTACAAGGTAATATATTATTTGTTTACTTAGACGACATAGTAATATACGCAAATTCCATAGAGGAACACGATGAAAAGTTTAACCTACTTATGGAAAGACTAACAAAAGCAAATTTAAAGTTACAAACCGACAAATGTGAATTCTTAAAAAGGAATGTCACATACTTAGGACACGTATTAAGCGAAGACGGGGTTAAACCAGACCCGAAAAAAATCATAGCCGTGAAAGAATTTCCAATATTAAAAACAGTTAAAAATGTCCGCCAATTTTTAGGACTAGCTGGTTATTACAGACGTTTTATAAAAGATTTCGCAAAACTTTCGAAACCTTTAACAAAACTACTGCAGAAAGATACACCATTCGAGTGGAATGATAAAGCCGAAGAGTCATTTATTTTGCTAAAAAATGCTTTATGTGAAGCACCTATATTGCAACCACCTGATTTTTCAAAACCATTTAACGTTACAACTGACGCTTCAGGATACGCTATAGGAGGAGTCCTCTCACAAGGTGAAATAGGAAAAGACAATCCTATATCTTATTTTTCTCGCATACTTAGAGGGCCGGAACTACACTACGAAGTTTATGAAAAAGAAGCACTGGCTGTAGTGGATAGCATAAACACATTCAGATCGTATCTGTATGCGAAAAGTTTTACAATATACACCGATCATCAACCATTAGTTTGGTTTAAAACAGCCGATTTAAATACACGCGTACAAAAACGGCGTTTTAAATTATCACAATACGATTATAATATAATTTATAAACCTGGGAGACTTAACAGTAATGCAGATGCATTATCACGTAACCCAGTAGAAACTGCAACAGTAACAATAGTAACCAGGAACCAAAAGAAAAAACAAGAGATGGAACAAACAAATGATATTAGACAAGACATTATTGAAAAATCAGATGACATAGATGTTCCTGATAAAGAAAGTAATACCAGCGAAGGAAAAACAAATATTCATGACTCAGGATCAAGAGTAGTCACCGAAGATATACCTCTCGCGGAACAAAAACACATAAAACTTACAACTTTACCAGTAGAGATCGACACAGAAAAAGGATCTTCTATCAATGATAAATTATCAAATAATAATTCTTATAAGAAACAAATTATTGAAATAAGAGAACCTTTACAATACAGAGAAAATAATATTGTATGTTTCATTAGTGAATCAAAAACACCATGTGATGAAAGTACAAAAAACTTCCTAGAATACAATCAGAACATACGAATCCCCGAAGTAAAAAAGGGAGAAGTACACCATATAAAAGGAAAAAGGGGCAAAAATATATTCTTATTATGCCTAAAAAATGAAGTACAAGAATCAATTACCTTGACTTCAACTACCCTGTATATAACACTAGTAATATTAAGAGAATTAGCAATAAAATTAAAAATTAAGGAAATAAATATAGGAAAAACAGCAATCATAGAAAATATAAGCTGGAACGAAGTACTGAATATCATAGATTCAGTATTCCAAAATACTTCAATAAAAGTATTGATATGTACTGGCACCTTACTCTATGTACCAGAGAACAAAAGAAACGATATCTTCACAGAATTACACACTTCACCAATAGGGGGACACAGAGGTGTCTCTAAAACCTATCATAGGATAAGACAAAAATACTATTGGGAAAATTTAAAATCAGACATTCAGAGAAGGATTCAGCAATGTCTAAAATGTCAATTGAGCAAATTGGTTCGATTAAAAACGAAACAGCCTATGGTCATTACAGATACACCAGGCACAGTGTTTCAGAAAATATCAATGGATATAGTAGGACCACTACCCTTGACCAGAAATCAAAATCAGTATATACTCACTATCCAAGACGGATTATCTAAATATTGCATGGCAATACCTATACCTAACGCACTCTCTACCACTATAGCTGATGTTTTTGTTAAAAGATTTATTTGTATCTTCGGAAGTCCAAAAGTAATACTAACAGACCAAGGACAGAATTTTTTAAGCAGTTTAATGACCAGAGTTGCGAAAAGGTTCGGGATTAAAAAGGTGAAAACTACTGCCTTTCACCCTCAATCCAATGGATCTCTTGAAAGATCTCACCACGCATTAATGGAATATTTAAAACAATACACCGATATAGATGATGAATGGGATGAATGGTTGGACTTAGCCACCTTCAATTACAATACGTGTGTGCACGAGAGCACAAAATATACACCGTTCGAAGTAGTATTCGGACACCTAGCTAGATTACCGTCAAATGATCCCCTAAGAGAGAATGATTTGTTACCTACTTATAAAGATTATATTGTTGATCTTGTAACACGATTGAACGGGATAAGGAAATTTGCGTATGAAAATCTAGTAACATCAAAACATAAATTTAAAAAATATTACGATCGGAATATCAATCCTAAAAATTTTAAAATCGGAGACTACGTTTTTCTATTATCAGGACCAAAACCGGGGAAGTTCGGTAACCATTATTCCGGACCGCACGAAATATTAGAAGTATTAAATTCGAAAAATATTCGCGTTAAAATTAATAAATCAAGTAAAATCGTGCATGCTAATAGATTGCGTCTGTCTCATATAAATAAAGAAATTAACAACCACAAAAAGAAAAAAAAGGGGAAAGGGGGGAAAAACTAATGATATTCTCCTTACCTGTTCCAGATCCAATCAATTCAAATAATAAATAAAAACCTCAATCCATAAAAATGACTGTTACCTTAATTACCTTACTAACGTTGCTCACCACTGTACATGGGTTAATAGGATATGACTGTGGATCGAGATATCTAAATGTTACAACTTTGTCATTGCTTGACGTCGGAGATTGCGAGTTACCAAACGATGACGTAAACGTAACCAGGAAATACATTCAATTACTGCAAATTAATGAATATGCCGAAACTTCTATCTACCAATGTAAGGTGGAAATACAACGCACTATATTTGGATGCGGAATGTTCTCGCACATATCCATGGTGAGCAACGGAATGAATGAATATATCCAGGAGATAAGTCAGCAGGTCTGTAAGGATATACACCTGACTGGAACGTATAAAATAACCGACACGCACGTAATCCATGGGTTACGAAGCAACAACACCGCCATACATAGCATTACATTCGCAGGAAGAACGAATAATAACGGTGATTGTGAAGGAACCAATTATTCCGATCCTTACGGAACATGGTCCGATGTAATTGTCACCGGAACCGCGAAAATAACATTAAAAGACTATACCGCAAGAATTTCGCTAAATAAAAACATATTACATTTAAAATCAGGGACAACCTGTAGGTTAAACGACGGATATTGTATTGATGCAGAGGGAGGGTACACATTTTGGAACCCACTCCCTTTAGACAATTGTAAGTTTAATCAATATGGAGTACTATATGAAGGGTATTCGAATAAAATGGTAGATACAGAAATGGGAGAGTTCCAGACTGTGTACTCTCTGACTACTCAAGATGTAACATTTGCGCTTACTGCAAAATCGAAAACGAACGTATGCGGATATTCACTAATTAGAACCGAGCATCCTAAATTATTGATTTTCGAGACTAATCGAGGAGATACGTTTGCCACCGTTTCCAAACCTTCCGTTTCAAATTTAGATATATTCGCTTATGTAAACAGTAAATTCGTATATGTTGAAAGACATATACGAACTCAAATTAAGAATTTGTACCGCGATGTCATATTCCAGAAATGTAATATTGAAAGACAGACTTTAAAAAACGCATTAGCAATAGCAACACAAGCGCCTGACGAATTCGCGTACAACTTAATGAAGGGACCTGGCTACATGGCAGTAGTAGCAGGTGAGGTAGTTCATATTGTAAAATGCATTCCCGTAGAAGTAAGATTAGAGCATGGTACTGCATGTTACACGGAACTACAAGTAGGACGTAAAAATAATACTTATTATCTGACACCACGGACGCACATATTAAAAACAAAAGGCACCCAAATTGCCTGCAATGCCCTATTACCATCATACTATTATATCAGAGATACATGGTATAAAATCTTACCCAGACCAACAGAAGCTTTATCACCGGTCACGTTAAAACCCAACACTAAACCTACATGGAAATATATCAATCCTGCAGAACTCGCTACTAGTGGAATTTACACGGAACAAGATCTAGACGAGTTAAGAGAACGGATTATGTTCCCCGTAGAAAAGCCAGCAGTGCTCAATGATATAGCACGGGAAATACGCAGAAATCACGTATATGAAGGAGAGGGAACAATAATAAAACTTTTAAACGAAGATGCAATAGCTAAAATAGCTCAGACAACTTGGACTCGAGTTTGGGGCCAATTTATGACATTCGGAACAATAAGTGCTGGAATAATGAGTATCTTACTCATACTACAATTCATAAAATTAGTAGCCGATATATTCTTAAGAGGCTATACATTGCACTCAGTGTTCGGATGGTCAGTATATATACTCAGTGCCTTATGGGGAACCTTAGCACATATATTATTAATGACAAATGACCAAAATACTACAACTGATGTAGAACAAAGCATAAGACGGACAGACGCGACTACAAATACAATGGAGATGGCCACAGCTCCTGAAGCTGAAAACCTTTATCCAACTCGCGAATTGGACGAAATAAAAGACACGACTAAACGTACCTTCGTACAATAATTACAACCGAGACCTACGATTGCCAGTATCAATTCTTATGGATACAAGCAACCGTTTTCCAAGGGGGGTGTCACGTATCCACTTTTTTACCTTTTTTAAAAAATAATTTTTTTTACTCTATTTTTATATTTTGTTTTATTTTTATCATAATTTTAAGAATTATAAATTTAAGTAACCATCTGATAATTATTTACAATCAGAGGTTTGGAAATCAAAGTGCAAACAAGTATCTTTTCGATATGCCACATTTTCTTTTTAGGATAACAAAGATAAATGAATGTATTTTGTATAGAAAAATATTTTCTAAAAACCCACACTACAAATTATCTGTGTATGTACAAGACCCGTGATAAAATAAAAAAAAAACCAACTCACCTTAAAATATTTCCTTCGTTTACCAATATTTTGTTTTATTATTTAATTACGTCGAGACAGATTAGTGTACAGACGCGCTAAGGGAAATACTTGTACTGACGCGCCATACCATAAAATTGTCTAGACAGATTACAATACCTGCGTCAAATGATAGAAAAACCCGTAAATAAAATTTCAAAATTTTCCGTTATGAAAATTAAAATAAAAATATTAGTAATAATATAGTTGTTAATAAACAATTTTAAATGATTGATTATTTTAAAACAAGTGTCAATTTCATCTTAATCTCTATTAAAATATTTTCCAAACAAAACTTGTGTAACAATAATCATTCAATTAAAATTTAGAAATAATTGTAACTCAAAAATATTGCGGATTTTGAGATAACATAAAAAATTAACGTTTTCTGTTTACACTGAGAAGGAAGTTTAATAACCGTTAAAATATCTGTATGTTTGATTTTGAGTTCTTTTAGTATTTATATATATATATATTAAGAAAAAATTTAATATAAATAAAGCTAATAACTTCATATATTCAATATACAATATATGCTTTAATAGCTAATATACCAAGTTAACGGTTATGGAGTCTTTCTCTCAGTGTATATAATTGTTAAAACTATAATAAACTATAAAAACCTATATTCTCAAAAGAAACAAGTAACAATGATTTTAGTTAAATAAACGTAAGATAATTTTATTCCTATTTTTAGTTTAAGTCAAGTTGTTAATTTTCTTTCTCTTTGATTATAAATTTAAGAAAACATATATATGCACATATATAAACATATATATTAAATATAACATTCTTTTTCCCTTTAGCATCATTCTATATGTATTTTTCCTTTTTTTTTGTGTCTTTGCAAATTAAATAAAAATTTAAGTTGTTCATAATTCAAATGTATATATATGCATATATATATATTTATACCTACTTTAATTAAAATATCCTGCATAAGTTCGTTTTAAAATAATTCTTTTATAATTAATATTAATATTTCAACTTTAAAGACAATATATATATATTTCGATAAATAAAGCTTTATAATAATTACATAATCAAATTCAAGTTAGCGAACACCATTATGTTTAAGTATCGATTTTATTTTTGTAAACAACAATGTAGTTGCTTATTATTCCTGTTGATCGATATCGGAGAGATGAGTTGAACATTGGAAAAATACCCTAGGGATATTTCAAGGACGAAGTTGACAACCCTAAAAAAGAAGAAGATAGAAGATCAAAACTGCTAAAAGCTGTAATCAAGCATATTCAGCTATATGTCAAATATGTAATAAAGTTGGATACTCTGCCACAACTTGTCCTAATAATCAAAAAATTGTCGGATCAAGATCGCAATTGCTATGTCAAATTTTCTCACAGCCGGGACACACAGCCAACAATTGTGACTCGAATAAAAATCAACCGAAAAGAAACTGGGCTAATAAAGAATGTGCGTATTGTAAAAATAAAGGACACTTAATTGCGAAATGCAGAAAAAGGCAATATAACGAACAAAGAAGGCAAAACTCGGGAAACGAGACGAGTCCACGGACTTCGGGCGTGAACCAGAGGACTCGAAGCCCGCCACGCCCATCAACACAAAATCAGGTGAACAACATACTCTGCGAACTCTTACCATTAGGTTAAGGTTCCCAGGTGAGAATGTGCCTTATATCTCTTTTAAGATACAAAGAGACGGACCCGATCTAAACTTTATGTTAGACAGTGGTTCCGAGACTAATCTCATGAGAATGGACGCCATTCCTGATCATTCATTTATTCGTAGGACAAAATTATACAATTTGATAGAAATAGGTGCAAAATCGGTAACTACGCTGGGTACGATAAAACTGAATTTCCAAGGACATCCTACTGAATTTTTAGTAGTACTTCCCACGATTCCGATACCTTATGAAGGAATCTTAGGTTCTGAATTTTTCTCGGAATCTAAAGCAAAAATAAATTTCGAAGAGAAAATTTTCGAAGTATATAATTCTAGATTGCCTTTCAAACAAAGTAAATTGCTAAAAGATTCAATTGGTCCTCAACTTATTTGTGTCGAATATACAACTAGACTAAGCTTCTTGCCTGTGATTCGCTTACAATCGAACGAGGGAAACCATTGGTTTTTAATTGATTCTGGGTCTGAAGCCAACTTAATAAGAGAAAAGGTCTTGCCAATTAATAGCAAATACGATAGTTCAATTAAAATACATTTAAAAGGTACAGGAACCGAATTAATGCCTACCTTAGGAGCGATCGATCTTGGCTTGCTTGAACTACAATCCTTATTTCACGTCGTGACAGACGATTTCCCAATGCCTACAGCCGGCATATTCGGATCACATTATTTAAATAATGTCGAAGCTATCATTGACTATGAGACTTCAAATCTCATAATACGAACAAGATGTGTTCCCTTTATTTTTTATGAGGTTTCTGTGGAAAGTTTAGAAAAACACTCAGAACGCGGAACTGAGGAAATTTCAGACGATGATATGTTATCAATGGCACCGTTTTATAAACAAGATACCATTTCTTACGTGTCTTCTGAATTCGATTTACCAGATTTCGATATAACCGATGAAAACATCTCATTTCGAAATCAATACTTCATATCTAAGCAAGAAACCATGGATGATTTAAATATTCCTAATAATATGAATTTTGAAGAAAACCTTGCTATATTAGATAAAGAAGTCTTACCAATGAGGACGAAACAAATTTTCAATATTAACCAAACTAATATTAGTGAATATCTGCGACTAGATCATTTGAGCCCCGAAGAAAAAGATTATGTGGAAAATCTAGTGTGTAAATATAGAGATAGGTTTTACTTGCCAAATGACGACTTGCCAGGAACCAGTGTAATAAAACACGCTATTTGCACAACAGATAATTCACCAATTAACGTAAAACAGTACAAATTTCCACACTCTTTGAAAGATGAAATAAATCGTCAAGTACAGAAATTGCTCAAGAATGGAATCATAGAAAATTCCACTTGACCTTATAATAGCCCTGTATGGATCGTGCCTAAAAAAGCCGACTCACACGGAAATCCAAGATGGCGATTAGTCATAGACTATAGGCAATTGAACGAGAAAACTGTTAGTGACGCGTATCCCCTACCTAATATTACTGAAATATATGATCAAGTAGGAGGAGCAAAATACTACACAGTGCTAGACTTAGCATCAGGATTTCATCAAATAAACATGATGGAATCCGACGCTGATAAAACTGCGTTTAGCACACCTTTTGGACATTACCAGTTCAAAAAAATGCCCTTTGGTTTTTTTCACCTAAAAATTACACCTACATTAAAAATAGTCAAACACCTTTATAAAGAAGGGCACATGTACCAGGATAGGCTTAAACTTTGGTATTTACCGTATTTATTATGCTCTAAAAATTTGAGAATGATCGAAAGTATGCACCTTTTTTTATAGCTCAAGAAACACACGTAGAAAAATATAAAAAAAGTATCATTTTTGACGTATAAAATTATATACCGTGAAGGGAAATTTCCCAATCGATACCAAAATTTAATGACATATTCTAAAACATATCTCAAACATAAAAAAATTTTTAAAAACAACATACTCATATTAAAATTAATTATGTAAGTCCTAAATCGTCAATGGAAAATAGACGAATATTATAAATAAAAATACAATAAATAAAAATTGTAGGATGTTCCCTTAAAATGAATAGAAAAGAAAGAGAGAAGTATACATTAAATAAGGACAGAAAACTGAGTACCTTGCCCTTCTTCTCACCGTCACACAAAATTTTGGGAGAAGTACCTGTCAGCTGATCCGAAGCCTTAAATACCGCCCCCTCTACTCACTCAGCAAGCAGTTTTTCGCATACACTCAAGCAGTGTTCAACTAAGTTTTATTCACACACTTTACAAAGAAGTTTCTCACATACACTCAAGCAGTGTTCAACTAAGTTTTTTATACACACGGTTTACAAGTTTTTCTTTTTCTTGCATACACTCAAACAGTGTTTTTAAAAATTGTTAATTTCTATTTTCAAATAGTTTATTTCAATTTTACACAAAAATTTTCTTATGGTGTTTCAAATTTTTTCCTCACCAGCATTCAACCAGAACCGCACCACAGGCTATACTTCTCTCTCCAGAACATTCGTCTATTTTTTTTTGACAAGGACAAGTAAGAATATTTTTCTATTTTTGTAAGATTTTCTTTAAATAAACTTTCTTCTAAAATTACAAATTGTTTTCCAAAATTATTTTAAAACCTTTCCATGAAAAATTTTAATAATTTTTTTTTTTCTATTTTTATAATTTTTCAATTTTGATAATTTTATATTTTTTATATTTATCTATGTTTATAATTTTCTTATATTAAATTTTTTTATTCTTATATTTAATTTTTATAAATTAATTTTTTTTTTTAATTTGTACAATTATTTCTTTTTATTTTTTTATTCTTTAGTAATTATAAATAATTTAAACATAAAATTATTTAAAACCCACCTTTCCACCTGAATTCGGCTAATGCTCAGAATTCGGACAGTACTGGGGCCCAGATTCTCCGACAAGGTCACGAATCAACCAGTATTTAAATTCCTTCCGGTTTCTCACACCTATTAAAATTAGTTTGACGATTGACGGACGTACTTACGTATAAACATTACTATTTATTATTTTTCACAAGGGGTGGTTATTCGTGACAAATACGAGGCCACCTAACGAACCAAAAAGTCACGGCGCAAAATAGTGAAAAATCCTTAAGATTTTTCACTGTGTGTTACGAAGGGTTAACTCCCGACATAACAATACCAACCGATCAAGGACGAAACTTTCTAAGTAGTCTGATGGGTAGAATAGCCAAGAAATTTGGTATTAAAAGAATAAAAACCACCGCGTTTCACCCGCAATCTAATGGATCGTTAGAGAGATCTCATCATGCTCTTATAGAATATCTAAAACAATACGCTAATGTAGACGAAGAATGGGATGAATGGCTAGATTTAGCTTCCTTCAATTATAATACAAGTGTTCACGAAGGTACTAAGCATACACCTTTTAAAGTTGTATTTGGCCGTTTAGCACGCCTACCCTCAAATAGTCCGCTTAGAGAAGGAGACCTCTTACCAACGTATAAAAATTACATAATCGATCTAGTAACGCGACTTAACGGTATACGAAAACTCGCGTACGAAAATTTACTACAATCAAAATTTAGATCGAAACAATATTACGACAGAAAAATTAATCCGAAGAACTCATTTCAAACTTCTAAGTTCTCTTCAGAGCCTCAACGTGTTCATTTCAAACTTCTATCACAAGTTCTCTTCAGAGCCTCAACAAGCTCATTTCAAACTTCTAAGTTCTTTCTAGAGCCTCAACGTGCTCATTTCAAACTTCTAAATTCTTCAAAGATTTTTCCAACTTCAAATTTTTCTTCAAAGATTTTTCCAACTTCAAATTTCAATCTCCAAGATAAGTTCACGCTACTCAACAACATCCAGGATTTTTCTACAAGTTCCAGCGTCTCTCTCTCTCTCTCTCTTTCCAAGAATAAGTTAAAATTTATTATAATTTATATACTACATTTTTAAATACGCAAAATCTATAATTTTTATTGCATATATTCTTGTTTACACAAAATTTTTAGTCAATAATAATTTTTTTTTTCTAAATCAGAAAATCAATTCAATAAGAATTTACATTGTATATTTTCTTTTTTTTCTTTATTGTGTTTTAATAAATATAAAATTAATCTTAAATAAAATTTTTTACTTTCATTTCAATAGATACCTTAGTAGCTATATTTATTTTAAAATTAAGCAGTAACTCTTGTGCATGTTTAATTATTTTCTTTTTCAGTTATAAATATATATACGCAATACAGCACCGTCCAAGTTATGGTGTTGGCGTTTAAAAACTCGGCCGTATCGCTCACAGGATGTGGTACGACCGTATGACCCTTCCGGTATAAAAATTAAATAAATTTAAATTATCACCACTGCGTTCGCGTAAATATTATAATTGATATTTCTATTATAGAATTGATTTAAATCATAGAAACCCCTTTTGTAGTTGAAATCGGTAAATGTTAAAGAAAACTCGGCTTTACCGTAAGCAACGCCGCGCCAGGCTAAATCTTAGCCGCAAAAACGTATGTTATAGAGAGAATAACTTCTCGATGTAACATGCCATTTTTCAATTTGGAGCCCCAACGGAGGGATACATTAAACGCTGCGATTTTTTTTTTTCATAAAATATAAAAAAAATAATAATAAAATCTCGCGGATGAACCGATTTCAACAATAAAAAAATCTTTATTGTTTTTCCTACAAAAAATAGGGACAGTTGTCTTTTTCTTCAATTATTAAATAAAATTTTTTTTCACCTTCGGGTCACCGTTTTTGCTCAAATTTTGGGAATGTTTTCTAGATGCAGAAATATGAAGAAAGCCAAAATTTTAGAGGCCAACGCTCAATATTTCCCTAATTACAGGCCATCGAAGAAAATCACTAAAAAAGTTACTAGATTTTCAAACGCTTATAGTTCCTCAGAATTATTAGCTAGAAGCTTAAACCTTTTTTTAAATGAAAGCTGAGCTCAAATCCTTTTTAAATAGTAGTTATAGCATATCGAAATATTATTTTTTCCCAAAGCTAGAGCGTAATAAAGATTGAACCTGAATTTTTTTGGCCTGTAACTAGGAAAATATTGAGCGTTGGCCTCTAAAATTTTGGCTTTCTTCATATTTCTGCATCCAGAAAACATTCCCAAAATTTGAGCAAAATCGGTGACCCGAAGGTGAAACACTCTCCTTGTCAGTAAATTCAGAATCTGGTTACTTTGATGAACGAATTAATACAATAATTAATAACCAGAAAATCTTTGAAAAAGCTATTTCTAAACATTTGTTGTTATTGTCTAGACTTTTCCGGTCTTATTATGACAAAGACGATCATCACATTGAAGTCGAGAATTCTCTAAACATATTGGATGCATTGTGTTACGAATTTGATAAATTATCGTTAGATTAGAATTAGGATAAATAAATAATTATTTAACGTTCTAAAACGAATTGAAGTGCGAATAAGAATTTTTAATACATTAAATGACAATATTTAATTGACCTTTTCAAAATAAACATTTTTAAAATTAAATTTTATTTTATATTTTATTTTATTTTATTTTAAAATTTATTTTATCTACCTTTTTCTATTTTTAGTTAGTTACATGATAAAACTTTGCTTTTAACTACGTCAGCGTCAATTTTCAAGGCAGACGTTATCTCAATTATTTAATTTTTAGAGCCACTCAATTAAAAGAAAAACAAGCCGTAATTTGTTGAAATCGGTAATTGCAAAAGAAACACGGCTTTATCATAAGCAACGCCGCGCCTGGTTAAACTTTAGCCAAAACACGCATGTTATAGAGAGAATAACTTCTCGACATAACAATATTAACGTACGGATAAAAAACAATAACGCTAGCAAAATAGTTCATGCGTACCGATTAAGACTGTCTCACATGAATAAGGAGATTAATAATCACAAAAAGAAATAAGGAAGGGAGGGAAAAAACTAACGTTTTTGTTTGTTTGTTACATAAAAAAGAAAATAAATTCAAAATCACCATTATTCCATTTGAAAACCATTGAAAACCATGATTCTAACGATTTCAATCATAATATTCCATTGCATCAACATCGCACACGGTATGATAGGTTACGACTGCGGGTCTCGTTATCTAAACGCGACCACTTTATCTCTATTGGACGTTGGAGAATGCAAGACACCCGGCGAAACAGTCTAGATTACGAAAAAATATATACAGTTGTTACAAGTAAACGAATACTTGGAAAGACATGTATATCATGTGCAAAAACAATGTTTGGGTTATATTATAGGCGTCGTATAAAACTCATTTAATAAAGTTAAAATGTATGTTAGCTGATATCAATGATCATTAAAAGCTTTTGGAAAGTAGAGGAAATTTCTGTGAAATCTAATCATTCGCAAGAAGAAATAGAATGCGAAAATCATTTTAGAAAGTACATAACCTGGGATAAAAACGGTCGTTATGTCGTAGCCTTGTTTTTCAAGTCAGTAGTTAATCGCTTGGTTAACTCCAAAAACGCAGCACTCAAAAGATCAAATTCATTGCAAAAAACATTCAATCATAATCCCGAATTAATGATTTAATATGCTTCTGTAATACGCGATTACTTAGATTTAAATCATATGAAGCATATAAACTCAACCCAAATTGAAGTAGGTTTCTATTTACCACACCACGGCTTACGTAAAAACTCCAGCCAAACTACAAAATTACGAGTTGTTTTTGACGCTTCCACTAAAAGTACATCGGAAGTTTCTTTAAACAATCTATTAATGACGGGATCCATCATATAAGATGACCTTTTCACCTTGACTACGCAATTTAGATTTTATCAATCGTAGTAGACATAGAAAAAATGTACCAACAATTTCTGATGCGCGAAGATCGTAAATACCAAAAGGTTTTATGGCAAGAAAACGAGGAAGGCAAAGAGTATTAATTAAACACTGTGACTTTGAAGTTAGCGTCAGCTACGTTAGCTGAACTTAGTAAACAATATGTTGTTTGCCTGCAAGAATATGAGACACTCATATGTGCATCAGAGAACTTCCCACGACAGACTACCTTGATAATCCTCGGCATGTGACATAACCGTGATAAAAGAATGAAAGCACCCCAATGAAAACACGAGATGTTTTTAATGATTCGGTAAAAACAACACAAGGATATCACTAAATGGTATAAAATGCATCGATCCAACGAAATAGGACGAACTCTTTTCAATTTTATTAAGATTTAGGAAGCACCCATTAATAATTTCCGCGGATATCACATAAATGTAACGCCAGATTCTTATAACGAAGGATTAATTTTGCAAGGGTAAGAGACCACGAGTACAAACTCTGTCCATCGACAAGGAGATAAGGATCCAAAAACTATATGTTTGTTTTGGGGTCAATCAACCGATATGATTAAATATGGAGTTAACTTTACATATACTCGGAAGATAATGAAACGAACTATTTTATTAATATTGCTCAAATCTTTGATCCTTTAGGACTAGTTGGATCGGTTGTAATTAAAGCTAAAATAATAATACAAAAATTATGGACTTTGCAACTTGACTGAAACGACTCTTTATCTCAAGACATATGCATAGACTAAAATACATACTCGATTAAATGACACGAATAAAATAAAAATAAAAAAGTATGTGAACGTTAATAAACTTGAACACATTAAATTTGATGGATTTTATGATGCAACTGAAGCTGCATGTACGGAACATGCATAGATGTCTGCTCGATAAAGGAAAATATTACTTTACACAAGTATCTTGTTGTTTGACTTACACAGACGCTATACATATAAATATTTTGTACTTTGTAATTAAAGGTTTTACCAAAGATTCCATAGTTGTATTTTGTTCCAATCTTCGCTCGGCAGCTCCTTGTGATTCTTCTTAAATCTTGTTTTATTAATTAAGAGATACCGTGTCATCGTTAAAAAATAAGTTAATTGAAAATTTAAAATTAACAAAAAGAATATTTAACACTCAAACACTAAACTCACTAAACACTAAAGTAAAATTATTATAAACAAATAAAGCGTATACGTATAAATATGTTACGGAAACTCGCCCGTCTTGTTCTTAGTCAAAGTTCCATGTTGACTGTCCACTTTCAAGTATCGTACTAAACTAAAACTTAAAATATTCCGAAGCAAATATTTGCATACAAAAAATAACATGAAATTTAGGTATAGAAATTACATACAAATTCTTAATCCATCGAGATTGGGTGTAGCGCTACCTGAATTTTATGACGGTTTTCGGTCTTTACTACCATTAGTAAGTTATAAATTATAGTCTTTTATTTCTAAATGTTGGGACTTTCCCATTAGGTATCGTTCTTCTTAAATTTTAGATTTTCCCTAACTATATAGCATCCAATACACATTCATATTTCGAAAAGCTTAGAATATTATTTATTGAGTATAAGCTTTATTACATGCATCCTTAATTAAAACACAGTTTTAAAAATAAAATATCTATGGATTTAAAAGATAACTAAAATACGCTTAAACATGAGAACTGAAAAATTATTACTGTTTTAATCGGAACTAAAATAAATAATTTCTTAATTTATTAACAAAATCATTTTGAAAATTCAATTATATAATATTTATGATGAATACCACAAAATAGAGTTTTTTTAATGTTTTCTCAAATGTAATTATTTAAACGATTGCTTATTTGGATAAAACAAGAATTTTGTTAATCTTTATCTATTTTAAAAATGAAAATAGAGAAAATACAATTTTATTTTAAATTAAAACAGCTTATTATTTTCTTTTATAATTAAAATGTTTTGGAATTTTTATTTAAACTCTTTTTGTTTGATAAAAAGATTATAAAAAAGCATATTTACAAAAGGTCTGCGTTATATGTTTTCACAAATTAATATATTTTTAAATATCTTATTGAGTGTTTGCGCATTTCACACTCCATACGGATACTTTGAATTTAAGTTTTTTTATGTAATAATGAAATTGAATGAAACAATATTTCATGTTGATTACGTATTATTACGCAAAAAACGATAAGATGTGCATAATGAATAAATTGTAAACAAAATCAGACAACGTAACAGAGGATAGCATTCTTTTGAGATGTAAAACTTTTACATATTTTCGTCTTTATTTTTTTTAATTATAAACCGGTTATTTTCAGTCACGTTTGATAGCATGCTGCTCCGCTCATCAACAACCAAATTCATGCGTAACTACATATAAAAAGTATTATCCCCACTTTTTGCTCTCTGCGTTTAATGCTCCGTTTTTATTTTTTACTACCGTCATTATTTCTGTTATATCTGTCACAAACCAATTAAAGAATTTTAAAAATATTAATGACTTTAATTAAAAATAAAAATTTTTAATTCACAGATCATGAAATAAATTTTAAAGACGTATAAAACTGTCAATATAAAAAGCGTTATTGAAATAAAGCAATGTATAATTTATTCTTTTTCCTTATTGTCTTTATTTTATGAATATAATTAAATATATATGGAAAATTAAATCTTCTAAATTCATCACAACTTCTTAAATTTCCGAAAACTTTATAATCATCGTTATATTACCATTTCATAATAATCTATGCTATACAATATTTATGCTTAAATTTGCAATTATAAGATCA
Organism: Anastatus disparis; assembly: GCA_017163975.1. Lineage (NCBI taxonomy): Eukaryota > Metazoa > Arthropoda > Insecta > Hymenoptera > Eupelmidae > Anastatus > Anastatus disparis. The sequence continues at coordinate 2,595,277 of JAFFSR010000012.1, forward strand.
GAAAATCTATTTCTGGAATCAAAGATCAATAAAACACAATTTGAAATGTATTATAAATTAATTTTAACTTACTTCCTCTTAAGAATCATTTTTCGTTCCTTTAATTTTGTTTTAATGGCAGTACATCTACGTAACTTTTTATGTTACAAATTATGACAATGAAACGCGTGGCGAGCTTTTATAAAGAGAATAAAAGGGAGAAAGATAGAGAGATAGAAAGAGAGAGAGGAGGCGAGAGAAAGAGAGACAGCGTTAAGCCGCGGACAATCTAATTTGTTTCTAAAGTGTCTTGAGATTTATGCGTTTTAATTAAGTTTAGTGACACGTACTTGTGGAATTTATTTCACAGAATGAAGCTAATACCTGTGAACTGATGAGCAAATGTCGTTTTAAAGTGCAGTCTACCATTTTTTACAAAATTACGTTTTTCTTTTTATAAGAAAACCAATACTCTCATAACTATCAGATCGTAAAGCATAATAATTTTTCTTATCTGGTAGACATGCATAAAATACTTAGACTCATTAATGTTGAACTTAGAACTACATTATAATTTACAGATTATTTATGATAAACTATTAAATACGAACGGTTAATGTGCTTTGTTCAATACATTTTTAGATGCTTTAAATTAAACCTGGTAAAAGGGTTACCACCGAATAATATTATAGATTATCTTTGTATAAATAAGAGTAAGAGATTATTACTTTAAATAGTACAAAACTGCCCAAAATTAATATTATAAGACATAATTATAATATTTAGAGTATCAAATTAATTTTTTAAGTTTATTGTAATTTTATAATTTTTACTAAAAAATTCTTAGCGCGTACGAAAATTTGATGAACATATATGAGCAAATCCACTATACTTTAAACTTTGTATGAGAATTTTTTTAAAGTAGTTACTTTTCTGTTGAATTAAAATGCACACAACTCTATTTGGTTTCAAATTGTCCATTTCGAATCCAAGAAACAAAATCCACATTTTCATAAAGGTATATTGAACGGTGCCTTCAAAATTTTCTTAAAAGTTCATCTAATTTCTGTAACTTAATTAAAATGAAACACGTCAATGAACGTAAAAGTAATAATATTAAACCTTATTTTTAAATGGAAATTAAATTAAAAATTTTTGAAGGGTTCAAGTTAATGAATTTGGTCAAGATTACATAAATTTGAACCAAGAATTCATAAAAAATTTAAATTTAAGTATAGCAATACGACTTCCACATTACAGTATAAAATTGTAATTTATAAAAAAAAAATTTTATCATGAATTAACACGTGAATGAAGTAAATTATTGAACATTTGCAAAAAATATTGGTATACTCATAAACGTACACGCTATAAAAAGAACTATTAAAATATATCTATTTATGGTAAAATATGTGGATTTTGAACAAAATTTGTTCATAAAATATATGTGCTTTAAATAATTGTTTATGGTAGATATGTTTTTCATAATTTGTAAGTTTATTTCTTTTAAACAAAAAATTTTAAAATATTACTATTTAAGATTGTGTATGCTACATTTAGACATTTAGATAAAATGTAAATAAATTTAAAGGATAAGTTCTTGAAGAATACGAAGTATAATTACATTTTATACATATTCATTTTATACATAGTATATATTTTTTATTAAAAAATATTTCATCCCATGATATTGTTACGAATTTTATTTTATTATTAAGCGACTAATATAATATTAAATTATAAAAAAGGCGAGAAAGCGTCCGCGACGTGGATTGAACCCCGGGACTCTTGCACGACAGACAAGCGCTCAAACGTTGAGCCATTCCCACCGATGCATTTTCATTTCTTTGGTCGCTTCATATTCTATAAACTGCATACTTGCATTTTTTCTATATTCGCTACTATACGGCACTCGTAACAATATAAGAATTAAAGAAGTATAAAGAATATATTTTCTAAAATTTACATAAATTTTTAAAAAATTTGAAAACGATAATAATTTACATTGTATAAATTAAAGTGTTTTTCATTTAGTCAATTCAAATTGTTAGTATGTTTCATACAAAATAAAAAGATTTTAGTTTTTTCAAAAGCAAAATTTTTTGAAAAACGAAAAATTTTGTAATTAAGTTAAAATGTATGTGATGAATATTCTTCAATATATGTGTAAATACAGTTCTATTTCACATAAATTTTTTACAGTGAAAACTAATCTTTTTTGTAATTGAATTTTCTGCAATATCGGGAACATAAAAAAATTAGAGAAAATCTAATCCCCTGAGGCCTAAAATCTAACTATTCCTTTAATAGAGAATATCATATAAACACAAAACAAAATTTACTAAAATTTGGAGTTTTACATCTGTTATTTACGATGACATTATTTATTATAAAGTAAATTTTGAACCATTTTTGCATAATCAATTGATAAGAATACTTGGTGTGTATTAAAATAATCTACTAGATGAATAATTTAATTAACTTTATAATTTTCATTGAATATTAATTTAGCTATTTTAAGAAATATTCATGAATATAGTTTAATCATCAAAACGATCGATCAATTACACAGATTAAAACACATGTTTCTCAAATTTAAACAATTTTCTGTTTTGAATGAAATAAAACAACTAAACTAATGAATAAAAGTACTTTGTTAAAGTTCAAAATTGTAAAAAAAAAAGTTATTTGAACTGATATAATCGATCAAGTCTTCTAAATTTAAATAAAACTAAATCTTCTAAAATTAAATAAATTTATTTAATTGATATTGTTTTAAAATAAGATAAGATGAGGTAAAATATAAAAAAGCGCCAGTCAAAAGGACACATCTGTAGTAAAGTCACGGCGGTGGGCACGAAGCTTTTTGCATAAGCGGTGGCGGCCTTTACTTTCTCTCTCTCTCATAATGAAATTATCGCCTCGTTAATACGCCTCGGCGCGGTGTATATAGTGTAAAAGGACTCGCTTTTATATACGCGCTAATTTAATGATTTTCGTTATTGGCCCCTGGTTCGCGTGCACCTACCATAAAGCTATCCTCGCACATCTGTTGCCTACATCGATTTTAATATCGTTTCCGTTCTCGTTCGCCATCAGCTTTCTCTGTGCTGCTGCTGCTGCTTCTGTTTGAAGCTGCTTCGTGTTCTCTAAAAGGAAAGTCTTGATATTTTTCTACTAGAAAAGTTGAATAATATATTTTTCATATAGTCTTATATTATTTTACTATAACAAAAATTTGTTTAAAAAGTTTCGTAACGGTGAAAAATATAATTTGATAAGACATTATTAACTAACGGATTGAACCTAAATTTTTTTAATGAAAAAGCATTTGTTTCATTTTTTCATTCCTTTGCTGTTCGCATCTTCAATCTAAAATACGTATTGTTTAGATTATTTTAATACAAAAATTTAAAATGTTATAAATTAGGTGATCTCTGCGATAAAATACAATGCCAATGGAAATGATTTTCACACATTCAAAAAAAATTTAACTCTTTGAGTTACAAATCATTCTTATTTTCTTGAATATTTTAGACAATAATGTATGTTAATTCATTTGGGTTGATAAAATACATTATTTAGTTGCAAATAAACCATTTAAATTAAAAAAAAATATCTTGTGATGATGACCCCTGAGTTTTAAAAACCTATTAATATACTATAAGAAATGACTAAATAATGCGCTGAATCATTTTGAGATATTGTTTTAATATTGAATAAATAGATAATTAAATATAAGCGGAAATAGATGGTAAAATAAATGATAAGTGTATTTTATGATTCTAAGAGTTACTGGATTCTATACAAATTTTATAAAAGAGACTTTGTAAAATCAATAAATGTTGGTACTTTAATAATTTAAACACGAAGTTTTCACTTTATTACATTAAGTTGTAGATAAATCGGTATTTTTTTGCAATATTACCAAACTGTAAATCATATTATAAGTTACTCACCAATACGGTATTCTAAATACATACAACAAAATTTAAATAATCTCCGTTACTTCTCAATACGCATAAAAATCCAATGTAATATTACTATATATTTTGAGTATCAAGAAGTAGTTAAATTATCAATATTGACATATTTATGTTAAATTTATAAATTAAGTGTCCTGTTAACAATAATAAAGGAATCATATTCATATGGTCAATAGTTAAATTATATTCTCATCAGTTTTTCAAATAAACTTTTTAAATCTTATAAAAGAATGATAAATGAGATAAAATTTTAAATTTTTCAAACAAAAAAATTATTTTTTATGCAATATTATCTCATGATAACCCTATAGGAATTGTTTAGATACTCGTACTTACTTTCCTATCACCACATGTAAATAAATAAGACATTTATGCAATATTTTGTTGGAAATTAATAGAAAATCGCCTAAATCAAATGTCATTTCATATTTTTAAAAAATTTGAGAAATTGATCCCTTTAATAATTTTGAGACAATCACGTTAAGAAAAATACAAACTCTTACAACGATCGTTGTCAGCAGTAAAAAAATGTTTTTATCATTCACTGTAAGTGATATACATCTAAATACTTGTTCGCCTTGAGGTATTATATAGCATATCAAGTGCAAGTACTTAATTTATACTTTATAATCCCACAATTTAGACGAAATTAATTAAACTATAATACATACTTAGAGAGTATATACTGCTACAAAAGTGATAAAACAGTTGCAAATTTTCTTTTCATCCTAAAATTATAAAATAGATTTAAATCATTGCCTAAATGAATTTTGGTTTAAGAACCATTTAGATACTTCATTTGATGAGAGTATAATGTAGCCGTTCAAACTACAACTAACGTTAGTTGCTTGTAGCTACTATTATATATGTGTAGCAACAATTATATATTCTTTTTTAGCTAGAAATTTATTTTCATCAAACTTATGAAAGAAGTTTATGAGATGAGGGTCAAAGATTTTAATAAAACTCTACCAAAAATCCTGTTCAGATCTATGATTAATTTACCTACTATTATTTCCATCTTATGAGCTATTTGCAAAAAAATTGAATCCTAAAGATTAGTCAAGCATTAATGAATCAATATTTTTTAATTTACTTCAAACACTGCGTCCACATATGCTATTATTGCATAATAATTTGTTTTTCAAAATTAAGGTTCACTTATTGATGAAATTTATACAGGAATAATAATATCAATATGCATCTTAATAATTTGATTCATACTATAAATACTAAATATAATTTTTTTCACGTTGATATATCTAACCACATTTTAAATATAAAATTTACACGAACTTACCAGAAACTATTTCAACTTCCTCGTGAAAAGTTGATCCGAAAATAACTGAATTTCCATTGAAGATTGTTAAATCAGCTAGTTTTTAATTAATGCGTATATAATTAAATTTTTTATCAGGGCTTGTATGATATTTTGAAACGATAATTTTTACATGTCGATAGCTAAGAATACTAAATAATAATTATTACAATTATTAGTTTCAATATGAAAAATAAACTTCTATGTTGCAATGTACCTCTTAGAAGGATCTGAGAAATGAGGATGATACCAGATATCTATAGTATGTCATTAAACAAGACACTCAACAGAATTGTATTACTCATTTCAAATTTCAAAACTCAGGAATTCATATAGTTAATTTAAAATGTTAAAAAAATAGCATTTATGTGTAATTTTCTAAAATATGTAATAATCGTAAAATTGTTGTTTAAATAAATACAATTCTTAAAAGAAGCGTTAAAATTACAACATAAAATATGATCATTTATTTTGAAATTTAAATCCTGTGGTTTTAATAATTTTCAATTGCGAGATTGAAATAATTTTATGTTTTGTACTATGATATTATTATAATATTTAATCTGAAAATCAACGGTAAAATATTAATTGCTTGTATTTCGCGTATGCAACACCTTTTTATGTCAATTTTTTTAAAAAACTTAATTAGATTTCATATTTATAACGTTTTGAAAGCTTTCATTTTCTTTGAAGAATATGTGCGTTTGAATTTCTCATGAAGTATTTTCTTAGTTTGAATATTCATGCTCTTACTTTTTTCTAGGTTGGAAATTACAAAGTTTTTTTTCTTTATTTATTTCTCATAAAACTCAGAATTTGCACATTAATAATCTCCATACGAGGTTCAAGTTTCTTAAAAACTCACAGCAAAAGTAATATAATCACTTTGGAATTAAAACAAAATTATGTGTAAACTTCAATTACTATCAAAATATCTCAATAATTATAAAATTAGAAAATATGTTTAACTAAAATAATTAAATATTAACATCAGAATTAAAACCTTTTTAAACAATTCATAAATAATCTTTTATTTCATTTTTGCTTTATTTTTATATAATTAAAACTATCTTAATGAATTTATAAATATATTTAAAATCTATACATCTATAACGACAAAAAGAAAAAAATTTTCAAAATAAAACGACGTATTTATGTTTATTTGAATGTAACGTAATAATTATTCTTGTGAAAAAAAAGGAACTCAGCCAAAATAAGATAGAATAAAAATAGAAATAAAAAAAGAAAAAATAATGAAAAAGAAGTAACGTCTGATTGGTCATCGTAAAAGCGAAAGAAAAGTTTGTATAAGTTAAAGCGGGTATATAGGTTGTGCGCGTTGTTCAGGCCTGTGTTAATGGAAATTTGTTTGTTGGGAAAAAGGGGGGGGGGGGGTCGGGGGTGGAAGGCAAAACATACGACGTGCCTCTTTTCTACTTGGCGTTCAGGCGAGAAGCTTGTTTTCCTCCCTTCTATCTATCTTCTCACACGTTTCATGAAGGCTCTTTTCTCTCACATACACATACCCGCATACACCACCCCCTTGACATCACGAATAGCTATCTCGAGCCCTTTCCATCCTTCGTCTTTTTGGCTCGCGCGCTTGGGCACACACAGATGTATATATATACACACTCGTCGCATATCAACACCACTCAACCTCATGTATATATGCATTTCGATTACGGGGAGGAATATTTGAGATGAGAGAGAGAGAGAGAGAGAGAGAGAGAGAGAGAGAGAGAAGGAGAGTAAGAGAAAGTGTGAGCTCGCGGCCGCGAGCAAAATACTATATACACTCCCACGAGAGGTTGCGCCACACGATTTTCCATTCCCCTTGTACGAAATTTTCCAGACACTTCTATATCTACGGAATTTCGTGCGATTTCTTTCATTTTCAAAATGTCTATATGCGTATACGTATGTGTAAAAGAAAGTAAAAAGTAAGAAGGAAAAAATTGTGAGTAGCGTCTTTTCTCTAGAAGAACCTTTTCTATTTTCTTTTATTGTTTACGTGGATAGTTTCTTTTTATCTCTTTGGGCACGTATCGTCCTCCTTCTTGTTTTCTTTTTTTCCCCCTTTTTTTTCTTTTAAGGTCGTACACAAGATTTTCACTTGGCATCCGGTGTCTATGAGTTTTTACGATTTACTGTAATTGACAATTTTAAAGGGAAGAATATTGGTTGTTCCAGATTTTTCTTTTAATTTTTAATACAAATATCTGCTTGACATAAAAAACTTTACAATTTTGAGTTCATTGATTTGTAAACAATTAATTTAATTGTTCAGTTTTACAAATAGACAAATTTATCGTAAAATTGAATGTTGAATATTAAAAAAAAAGATTAAAATATAAAAGCTAATTACACGTGGCATTAAAATTTATAATTCGTTTTTTGTATATGTCCATAATGCAAATGAGTATGATTTCTCTAATATCAAAATTTTTAAGTAGTTTATATTATAACAATTGTACACTATCAATGAAAATTCTACTTTATATCTTTTGACAAATTTCCATCGTTCAGCACTGAATTTCAACTATTCCTCTCATTCACAAATCTACATTAATATATAACAACGATGGTTGGTTCGTAGCTTGTGTTCTGACCGATCGAGCTTGATGCGTTTTACGGAAAGGGCGCGCGTCGAATTGTCCCGTGCGTTTCCCAAAATAAAAAAAAAGGGAAAAAAAACTAACAGCTATATACACGTACTCGTTATATTCATGCATGAGCAAAAGCAAGATAGACAAATATAGTACCGTAGGATGGTTTAGTGAGTGCAAAAGCGTTTATACATATACATGCATATACGTACATAGAAAGCAAAAGAGAAAGAGGAAGAGGGTAAAAGAGAGACGAGTTGGGTGCGGAAACGATTTATCTCCGGCATAGTCGTTATTTCAGGCCATTCCTGTGCGCAGCATCTCTTTCTCTCTCGCTCTTATCCAGCGGTGGAGCACAAAATTGCATTAACATAAACACGGGATACGCTGCTGCTGCAGCGTACACGCGCATCAAAAACGCGAGGTTACCATCTATAGATATATATGTATATATATTTATAATACTAGTTTGTGCTATCGGTCCTGACCGATCGCCCTCCTCACGCTCCTTTTATTCGGCTACGATCCCCACAAGCAGAGCCCGCGTTATCAGCCTTGCCGCGCGCGCTCGCGTATCAAGCTTCTGCAAAACCCTTTGAAAATGGTATCGACGGTTAGTTTATATGTTTTTGCATGACGATATTCTCTCTGTCTCATTTTGAATATGGCCAAAGTATACGTGAGGATATTTATTATTTGCAACCGACCTTTTAAAGCTCGTGCAAGCTGCGAAGACCAAAATGTTGCGGCTATTAGAATATCTTTTATCGATTGATACATAGACTTCATATTTTTAGAAATATTACTAATAAATACGTGGGATATGAATTTTTTTTTATTTTAAATTGTTTTCGTTCGATCCAAAGTAATGAATAAAGTCACAAGCTAGAAACAAAATGAAAATACTTTAGCTGTAACTTTTTACAAGTCTTATTTAAATAATAATTCAATAAAATTATTTTAACGATTTTACAATTTAAATTTAAATTTCAATAATTTTTTTTTGAAAATATATGATAGATGTATTTGAATGCATAATTTTTAAATATTCATGAAATTCACACCGAAAACGTTAAGATTTACATGTAACTGTGAAACACTCTAATCAATTTAAAAGCATAATTTAACATTTTGAAAAACATGAATTTAATCAGAAATAATTATTTGTCAATATAAATAAAAGTTAGGGGTGTTGGCTCTAAGTGAACGAAAATTAAAATTAAACGATTACAAAATTATAAAAGATGTAATATCTCAAAATTTAATGTCGTACGTGAAAATTTATTTTAAAGTACATTAAATTGTTTTTAACCAAAAATTGAATCGCAGGTATCAAATAGATATTATAAAATTGATATTTTCTCATAGCTAATATCATCATAAAACAGTGAGTACAGTTAAATTGAGATGCAAAAAAAATAGTCATTGACACACCCATATTTGCACGTGTATGCTATACAAGCACACATTATTCAAATATACATACTGCTATTAATTTAATTCAATATGATTTAGTTTATAAATTTCAACATGAATATAACTTATTTAATAGAATCTTAAGATTCAATATTCCTTCTGCAGATTGAATCTAAAAATGCTTAGCAGTAAGGAAAAAGCTTTAATGAAAGTATTTGGTGGTTACATAATGAAAACTAAAATAATGTTTAGAGAATTTGAAAAACCATCTTACAGCCGATTATAATCTCATGAAAAATTCAGAACATTATTTTCGAATGTCAAGACAGCGTAGAGCTTACAAAAAAAGGCCTTTAGAGGGTAAAGAACGTAAAGTGTGGGAAAAAAAGGAAACAGCAATAAGATAAAGAGCTAGATAGACAGATAAAGAGAAGGAAGTTGCTAGATGTCGAAGAGAGGACATAGAGTATAAGAAGAAAGTGGCAAAGGGTCCTCAAGCTGTGCCATCGTTCGACGCCGCTCTTCTCTTCACGATAGAGAGAAAGAGAGAGAGAAAGTTAAGAGATATTGAGGTCGAGTGTTTTTATTCCATTACCAGCATGGAACACCGGGGCCCCACCTCTTAACCACTTACTTAACATAACCTCAACTTCCGCTAGGTATAGCCCTAGTGTCACCCTATTGCCTTCTCTACACCCCATCTCCCCTTGCCACCCCCCTTCTTGTTACACTTGAGCCTGTTCGACATCTCAAATATTATCCGTTGAGAATGGATCGAACTACTCTATTTTCATCCACCTTACCTTACCTTAGCTTATATTCTCTCTCTCTCTCTCTCTCTCTCTTCGTCTTTCCTATATATCTTACATCTTATGCGAGATCGATGAATCTATCTTCTCTTGTTGTCTCTTTACATTTGCCTTGCTATGTGCCTATATACTTCTCTTTTATCCTCGTTCCCCGCCCCTCTTGTGATCCCTCTTAGTATCACACCGCAACGTAGCTTAACACTAAACGCAAACTGACATTCAAGTCATCGGTGATTATTGTTGAATATAAGTACGCCCACGGCTTTGACGATGGAATTTACGAAATTTTAGCGCTAACAAGAGCATTTAAGGCGCTCTTATTAAAAGCTCTACTTTCAACTTTTAGAAGAGATTATTTCGTTAAGCGTGATTTTTTTCTTTCTTTTTTTTTCTTTTAACAACATTTTCAAAGACAGTTAAAAAATAGTTGGAATACATTTTTTTTTATTATCAGAGCCTGCTATCTATTTTTAGAGATAATATAAATTTGAACAAAGTATAATTATGAGCTCTACTGGTTTATTAATGATAAATGTTATATAAAATTTACAAGTTGGCGAGCAGTAAAATTTTCAGCAAATAATCCAATTATAATGTATTTTTATTCTTTGTTTTTTTTTCGGTGTTCTAATTAAGGTAACATCATAAAAGGTAGTCTAATAATATTATCTTTTTTTTACTTATTATTTTATTACACGAAAAAAGCTTTTCAATAAATAAAGAATATTTGCTAATTTATAACTAATGTAGATCTTTATATTTTACTTAAAATTATTTACAAACATTTACGCGAGCTTGATAATAATATGCTTTTTTCTTATTATATAAAGGAATTTGGCGTGTAATTAAGAGTTCCATAGTTTTTTATAGTATTAAACTTTAAAATATTCATGGTACATTGTAACGATGTTAACTACTTTTAAAATACCCTAATTGGCAAAGGTGCGACCTCTAAATAAGTAGTTACGGTCAAGTTTTTCCAGACAACGGTATCAAGGGAAGGGAAAAAAATAACCTGCACGACACTCGTAATTTTGTTAATATGACAGCTACTTTTAAATACTAACCCTTTTAATGATTCTTCATGTTTCCTTTACACTGAGAAAAGTGTTTAATTATGTTTATACCATAATCAACATATTGGTTTTGAAAAAATCTACAAAATTTAAGAATTAAATATCAAAACATACAATAATAAGTCAGAGCTATCTTTATACATTTTTCTTTTAATTTATTTGTGTAAGAAATTAATTATGATTGCCTTATTTTCTGGTAACTAATACAATATCAATTGCTATTTTTATACGGTATAAAGATATTTTCTTCCACTGTAAATAAAATTTCCATTTAATTCGATTTCACATTAAAATCTCTCAAGAAAGCGTTATTTCAACGCCAAAGAAATCCGTTTTGAGTATAATTTTCAAAGAAACTCGGAAGCTTTACATAACTTATTCATTGGTATATCTCGAACCTCGGGCCACGTTCGAGGCATCCCTTCTTCTCCCTCCCCTCCGGAATTTTTCAAACCCTCGAACTTCTCTTGCGATCGACAAAAAAAAAATCCTGCAAACTATATTCGCTTCAAAAGCACGCCCGCAATTACAGTGTTGTGTCGTATGCTTGTGCTACAACTTCTGAATTCAACTTAATAATTCAACAGCTGCCGAACCTTTACACAAAGCGGTCACAAGCGGATATATACACTAGTGCTGTGGTAAAACCATCCCTCGTCGGGGAGAAAAAAAAGAGAAGAAAGAACAAAACAAAATAGAAAAAAAAACAAGGAAAGGTCACTGGAATCATAAGAAACATAATATTTATTGGAAATAAAATAAAACAGCTTGAAAAATGTATTAACATGCTATAAAATATTTTACACGTTTAATTTTAAATTTATTAAAATTATGAATGGTTTATGTGATTCTTCGTTAGATACTGAATGCGAGAATCTGTTATGTACCTAAAAGTAAGTAAATACCGAAATGTTTGAAATGTTTGAATTTAAAATATTCTGTGAAAAACGATTAATACCAAAAATTTTATAATCAAAAGTATTAAAATGAGAAATTAACGACTGATTCGGATCAATACTGATTTCCCAAATTTACTCAACTGAATAAAAAACGATTATTCTTCAAAAATTAATTCCTTATCATTCAGTTTTACACGTTTCGAAAATTCAATTTAATTAGTTTTAATCTTGAACGAATGAATAATTTATCATTTCAATATTTTTAACTGTTGAATTTGGAAGAGAAATTTGTATCAAAATGTACCAATCAGAAATGCAAACATAATTACGGTTCTATAAATGTTACTATTCGAAAATTTGATGATTGTTATTACCTGAAACCACAATTGATGATTACTGGATAAAATTTTTAAAACCACTGCTTAAAAAAATTTAATTTTGCTTACAGTATATTACTGAAATTTTATTTTTACTTGAAATTTTATGTAGTTTTACAGTAAAATTAAGGTAAGTTTCTTAATTTTTATGCAGTTTCACAGAAAATTCTTAATTCTTATGCTGATTTGCACAAAAATTAATGCACAGATTGGAAAAAAGTTTCATTTATATTATTCGATCAACTTTTCAGCAGTTATATTGAACCATCGTAATTCTGATCTTTGTTAAGATCTTACATATGCAAAATTTTTTGTAAATTATAAATCAAATTTTTTGATAAGTTAATAACATTAGGTCTGTGTACATATATCCTATCACGTACTATGAAATACGATTCTTATAAATTGAAAAAACAATCCTTCTTGGTTTAACTTTTCAACAAACAGTATAAAATTAGATGAAATTTGTGCGTTAAATGGTAACATAACACATATTGATATTACTTCAACGCATCGATATTGAAACAACAAGTTTTCCATACTCGTCGGATCATTTATAAATTGACAATCGTAATAAAGTATTTTCATTCATTCGTAAAATGATTATATCAGCAAGTTACGAACAAACCAAACTGACAGTACTTATGGATACTACTGCTGATAAACTAACTGTTACGAATGTACGCGAAGTAACGCAGACAGTTATTTATTGAAATACATTTGTCATTATTCGAAAATAATATTTTGGTCAATGAAAAATTATCTCGATGATGCTAAAATATACATCCAATATAACAAAAACATGGGTTTTCTTTAAATTAATCTGATAGATTATTTGAAATTACATTATTAACATGTTTAAATATTTTAGCGGATTATAAGTAATACACTCAATTTGAATGATGACGAAAACTAAATCAATAATGTTATTTTATTATTGACAATACTTTTTAAACATTAATTATTCACCCCTGCCCTTTAACCTTTTTATTTACGGTTTACAAATGTTACATCTTAAATGACTGTTTATATCTTGTAGTCAAAAAAGTTCATAGCTGAAGTTGTGATAATTTTCTAAAGCTAATTCTAAGTGGTTGCATTAACATTCTGAATCTTGTACCATTTCATTACCGATAACACTGATGATTAATCTGCATTTGCGAAAAGTAAAATAATTCTGAAAAATATAGGATCCATAAGAAGCAAAAAAGAAAATAAAAGATAAAGAAAAAGAAAAGTAAAAGATCTAAGCATTAGGAAAGATCGGTGCTTTTTCTAATATATAGGCTTGGAAAACGAGGAGACATGGGGCTGGGCACGCGCGCGCACAGCTTTGCTAAGGAAGGCGGAGCGACGTCGCGCGTCGACGTTGTATTCCCGCCGCCCTCGCTAAATGTCTATATATAACATAACTAACATGTATCAAAGAGTGTGCTTTAAGGAGTGGGGTAAATACAACGCGTACCAGTTTCCGACGGGACGTCGTTCGCGACGCCACGCGACGAGCGCCTCAGCGATACCTGTTTTTTAACGACCACGACGACGACGACGTCGACAAACGACAACGACGACAACGCTGCTTTTAACGATCTCTACCGTATTGCTCGAGAGCATAAACACGCGGTACGCACGTGACGCGCTTACCGTTTACATGTTTACCCTTTATTTCTTCTAAAGAGAAATAATTTTCAATTTTTTAAAAAGAATAAGACTGGTGTTGGAATTCACAATTTTTTCTCAGATACAAATTTAAATTTTGGTCACTCCGATTATTCGTTGGCATAGATACAAAGGATTTACAAAAATCGTCATTTAATTTCAAATGAAATTTTAAATTATAGTGTTGCTAAAATTGTATTTTAAATGTAGTGGAACTTTGAAAATTTATGATCCATGCATTCACAACAAAAGTTCTGAATGATAATACAGTTATTTTGAAAATAACAATTTGAAAAAAATCATTTCTTTTGTAGTATTACATTAAAAGAATAATCAAGATGAATCCTTTTATCATTGAAATAAAATGGTATTCAAGGATTTGACGTCAATTGAAATAGCAGTTACAATTTCAATCGAGTAAAACAGTAAAAATAGTTAAAAAGTGATTGAAAACATTGAATAGTTTAATAGTATTGAATTAGGTGTAAGTGTAACATAATCAATATTGTGATACCAAATTGGAGAAAGAAAATAAATCTTCATAATTAAGAAAATCTGGATTGCTGTGAGTCACGTGAGAGCCTTCATAAGGTTAGTTTCTTTTCAAAGCAATAAAAAAAAAAGTACATTTAAAAGCTTTAATTAACAATGAATGGATATAAGCGTTTGATTGAAAGTGACAAACATGCGTGAAAATCGTCAAATTGCTCTTAGCAATATTAAAAATTAACGCATGCTTTAATTTTTTTTCAGTTATACGTTTACGCGTATACCTTTTTTTTACATACACGATAGAAAATCTGACAAATCCGCGTGAGCTTTAAATAATCAAACGAATGAAATCGGCACGCACGAATGAACCCTTAAAATCGCGCTATCTTTTTAATTGAATTTCACGAAAAAACCTTCATAACCAGTTAACCGGTTACCGAGAGCGAATACACCCGATTTTTCCCTCTCGCTTCCTCTCGTTTTCCATCCTTCTTTTTCTTTTTTTTAGAGAGAATGTGTACGCGAGAATCAAACTTTTCGCGCTTTTCGCAACGAGCCGCAAACTACTAAAAAGTGAGGGGGGTTCCGAGAGAAAACGGGGGAGAGAGAGCAAGAGAAAGAGAAAAAACAAAGAAGGGAAATATCGGGCACTGACCGCGTAATTGTAATCATGACATAGGTTTGCCAACAACGAAAGTTTTGCTGACGCGCGTTTCCGCGGCGAAACTTCCCGTAACGAGATAACATCGTCGAAAGCTTCGAGGTGAGCCATGGTAAAGAGAAAAAGAAAAATAAAAAAAAGTGAGTAAACGAGAGCTACTGCGGAGAAAGAAAAAAGGATAAAATTATTCTTTTAGCATCTTTTTTGCGCTTTCTTTTCTCTTTTTCTTCTTCTCTTTTCTTGTCTTCGAGACTATTATCTTAAGTTTATTCTGAAATCGAAGAAAGTTTAAGAATTTTTTCATTGGCTTAATCAATAAACTACAATTGACTTCATCAAAATCTTTAGGATTAATTTGCTACAATAATTTGAAAAATAATTGAGGAACAGAAACATTGAATTGTATACATAAAAAATTTATACGCGATTATTTTTAATATTTATATAAGAAATTCATGATAAAATAACATTTTAAATTCAAGATCTCAATATTGACTTATCCGACATCTGTCGAGGTTTAATGTTATTTCATTTATCTGTTATTTAATTATGTTATTTAATTAAACCATCAGTTTAATTTAACATTTCTTTTGTACAGACTGACATTTTCCTTTTAATCAATATTTTAGAAATGTTCTAGAAAGTTAACATAAATTGTCAGTTGGAATAACAATTTAGATAAAAATATTTATATATGTAAACAGAAAAAATGGAGCATCGTTAAAAAGGAAATACTGTCAATTAATCATTGAATCATGTCACTGATGTTTATTTTTTTTCAGTATTATAAATTAAACATTTTAAAATGAGTCCACGATGTATTCGCGAATAAAAGTTTAACTAAATCAGATTTTTTCCAATTTTATTTTCACATTACTTTTTTTTTTAAACAAGATGAATGAATAATTTTTATAGGATATAATTTTTAAATTAAAAAGTGATTTTCTGATTCCAAAATTCAATTAGCGAATAACTTTTAAAAATTTATTTAATTACATAAAATGTTTTTATTGATTTCTATATTCTTCATATGTATTACACGGACAATAATTCTATTGTAAAAATTACAAATTCCATAGAAAAAATTACTATTTTAGATAGTGACTGTGGGACATACTTTATTTGTATAAAAATTACTATTTTAAATAGTAAAAATAGTTAAAATTTTAAATTTTCACTATATATATAACAATTTTTGCTATTTAAAATAGAAATTCTTATACAAATAAAGTACGTTCCATGGTTACTATGTCAAATAATAATTTTTACTATAGAATTTCTCTCCGTGTATTTACTATAATAATAATATTTATAATTTTTTAAATTATGAATACTTTTGATGAATTTGAAACGAATTCTTATACATTATGTATATCCTTTAAGAATACAACTCTACAGTGTTTACCGATTTTCGTATTTTCAAAAAAGCAACTTTTTATAAATCTACAAGGAAATAAAACAAAATATAACAAAATTTGAAATGCTTTCAAAAAATATTTGTAGATTGTCAGTTTGGACATTCTAAAAGTGATTCTTGACGTATTAATGAAAAATTAAAAATTAAACTAAAAAACCCTTAGTAGAAAATCAACTATTTTTCAGTCATGATTGCTGATCTAAACTAGTCAAAATGACACTTATCTAGAAATTCTGGAAGTACTTTAAACGAAATTTCTAGATAAGTATCATTTTAACATGCTTAAATCAGCAATTATGACCAAACAATGATTAATTTTTAACAGAAGAATAATATCTACCTTAGTTTATTATTAAGAGTGCATAAATAATTTTCAATGCGATTTTTTAATTAAATACTCTAAACTGATTGTAATTAAAAAAAAACGATTACATCAATTAAAAAATATACAGGTAAAAAAAAATTATTATTGAATTCGATGTTGTATAAAACATGATGATTTTTTAATTTTCTTTATAATATCTGAAAGTTTACTGATGAAGAATAATTTATATACGATATTATTATAAATTAAAGTTTGTAATTCTGAGAATAATATAAGAATCTTGTACTTAACATATTTAAATTTATAATTTAAAAATTATTACATTTTATATTCTCTTATGTTTAAAACGAAAAAATCGAAGGTTATTAAAGTTACATGATACTTTGTTCCTGATTCTATTTATGTGATAATATCGTAAATATAAATGACGTTACAGAAATACTATTAAAAATTTTTTTTTTTTAATAAACTTTCTTTTAACTTCAATTTCAAAAATAAATTAAAATTTTTGTGTTTATAATTAACGAACAGATTTTCCCTTTTACATAATTTTAAAACATAAATCAGCGGACTTTAATATATTATTTAACATGTTTTCAGTCTCTGTTATTTTTATACTAAAATGAAAAAAAATTAATTTCACATGTCGCATGAAAGTTTAAACAGCTTGAAATATTAAAAAAATTTTTTATTTTTTTCAACAATTTTAAATTCAATATTGCTAATACATTGATATTACGTCCACTCCGGGATTCTCATTGCCTTTTTTTTTATTTTCCTAACTTTTATTAGTTTGCACATCGGAATATTAAATTTTTACTTGCTTTGTCGAGGCTGTTAAAATATTTACTGTCAACAAGAACAGCTCATGATTCCGCGAACGAAAGATTCATAAAAAAAATGATAGTTTGTACAAACGAATCGTGATATTTTGATGAGAAGTGCTTATGTACTGTGAAGGATTAAAAAAATAAAAAAAAACAATACGTAAAATTATTATACATGTAGACATGTTTACGGTTGGGCAACGATACGAGCGCACCGGTAAGCGTCATTACTTTATTCCTGGTTGCGTTCTTTAAAATTAAAATTTTTAACACATGCGAGAATTTTGCGCATAACATTTTTCTCATATTGTTAAAGGTTTTTTAAAAGTTAAAATAATACAAAAGAAATCTTAAGAAATGAAAAAAAAGGTCATGCTCGGTTTTATTTTTAAAATTCATAAAGAAGTAAGAGAAAAATGAAATTGTTTTACAATTAAAATAGATTTTTTATTTAATTTAGAAATTCGAATATTTGAAAATTTATTTTGTAATTCGAAAATTCTTTCTGGAACTGATTTTGAATCATTCAATATATCAATTTGTGATTAGTTAAACCATCCAAAAAATTAAATTCTGTTAAAAAATTCTTTTTTTCCTCTTTACAAAGCAACTTTATAAATTACAATACTCTACTGTTTCTAAAAATGGCAAAAGAAGAAAAAAAAAGATAAAATTAGATCAGCGCTACATAGGTTTTATATGTACGTGGGAGCCGAGGATACGCGGACTTTTGCTCCAAAAAACAAAGCTACGAAACATATCGAAGGATTGCGCGAAAGTGCGCGCAGAGTTAAAAAAAAAGGAAAAATAGAAGGCAGAGAAAAGAGCGAAAATGAAAAAACGAGTATAGTAGAGGTTAGAGGAAAAAGAAAAAGAAAAAGCAAGAGAAAGAGAAAAGTTTGGAATGCGACTATTTGGTAGAAGAGGCAAGGGGGTAAAAAAGAAACGAGTCGTACGCTTTTCTAAGGGAAAAAGCTGCGAGCAGAGCGCGTCAGCTTTAGAGAATCGTTTTAAACTACCACCCACTTCGCATTCCTGATTTCAGTTAGGTGCCATGTTTATTTCATTTTGTATCGTACTCTTTCTCTTTTCGCCTTGCCAAATGTTTTCTATAGTAGCTTCCAGTGAATCCTTAGTTTTCTCTTTCTCTCTCTTTTTCTCTCTCTTAAGAGTACTTCCATTTTCTATTCTCCAACCAGTAGACTACTCAAGCTTTTTGGTCCTGACGTTATTTTTCTTTTTATTTCTCTCTTTTTTTATCCTTTCTCTGTTTCTCGTCCCTTAACCGTGTAATACTTTGGCCATTGGGGTTGAGAAAAAGAAGTGAAAAAAAAAATTTGAAAAAAAGCTTGAAATGCGATTATTCGCTCGTGCAAAGATGCGCCGTGCTGGGCGCTTTAGTCGACGTTGGACCAATAAGCAAGTGTACTTCCTCCAGCTTGCTCCATTTGTCACTTGGCTTTCTTTACGCCTTCTTCGTTTCTATCTCTTCTACAAACTCGGACGTTTTTTTTTCTCTTTTTTTAGATCGTGTACCAATGTTCTATTTTTCTACAAAGGTGGGAAGTCGCGACGCGAGACGATTAATTCTTGTTAAAGTGAATTTTTTTTTAATTACTCTTATCAACAGAGCGTTATTAACGGGAATTCTTTTTACAAAATTATACGTGGATTTTCTTATAGCGACGTAGATGATGATTTATGATGTATGAAAATTATAAAAATTATTAGGACAAACATTTTTTTTATTTAATTATTATTTGTGTAAAATATTATTGTTGGCGTGTAATAAATAATTTAAAGGCAAAAATCGCCAATAATAAGCAATATTCTATTTAAAAATTAATAAACAATTTTATATTTAGCGTCAAACTCCACAAAACTTTGATTATTAAAAATTTAATTCGTGACGTTCGCTTGAATTAACAATAAAAAACCTCCATTAAATTTTATTTAATGAATAAAAAACGACCGTCCTATCAAACTGAATAAAAAATTATATTTATTACAGCCAAACAACTCTTCTTCCTATTTATACTCGTGCGCGCTGTATACGTACACGCACGAGCTCACAATAAATGTACACACATGTCTGTACTTATACATATACGTATATGCATATTTAAACAAACTTATTCAAAGATTTTTTTTAATGTTTTTTTTTCCGAGTATCTTGAAACATGTTTTCTTATTACGATTGTGAGAACTATGCTTATCTTCACAAAATTTTTTTGTATTGAAGCAAAAAGTGATAATAAACAATTATTCAGAAAATTATTTAAAAATATGATTTTATTTTTTTCTTCCAAATATATTTTATTTTATTATTTAAAAGAAACTTTGACTTTATTTTTATTCACAGTGACGACTTTTATTTTTTTGTGTCCAATTTGTAGAATTTAACTAAAGAATACAAAAACTATACTGTTATTCTGTTAGTTTCAAAGACAAAGATTGTATAACGATAAAGTTGATTAAAAAGATTTTTTGTCATAATAAAAATATTTTTGTTGAAAAAAATTAACAAAGCACATGCATGTTACATATTCAACAGACAACCGTATCGTTTTCGCAAAAAATTATATTACGTTCAAACTTTATGAAAATCTGAAAAATAAATGACAAAGATACACGTACATTAAAAAATTTATGTATAGAATTAAGTCTGCAATCGTAATTAATTATTTCTAACTTTCAATCTGATTGACATTTTTTTCATTGATTTTGCTTCACGTAGGACATGTAAATAATATAAACTGAATTTGTAATCAATAATATGATATGTGTTTCAATTATTGCAAGTAAGTTTTGCGGTATATTTTACACATAGTTATTAAATAAGTAATTAATACGTATTAAATTATTAATAAACAATCATATGTAAATGTACGTATATGTATATTTTCATAGCTTCAATATATATCAAAATACAGAACTTATAATTTATTTAGTCTTGTATTGATGTTTGGATGCATTTTCAATTTCTACATTAAATTCTAAATATTAATAAAATTATTGATTCTTACAGTTTACTAGTATAAAATAATTGTCATATAATGAAATTTTATGTTAGTACAACTTTGAATTTATAATTAAAGTATTACTTAGCATCCGCACATACAAAAAAATTTACAAAAAATTTGTTACGCTTTTATTATTAAAAAAGCTTTTCAACATTATTCAGACTAAACACTTTTAATTTGGTAAAAAAAAAATATAAACTATAAAATATAGATTATCAAGTACAATGTCATGCTTATTATGCAAATCTAAGCATAGAAAATTAATTTCGCGCCACATGCAGCACGGTATCATAAGCTAAAAGTGTTTAGGAAAAGCATCTAGATACCTAAACGACTGTGCCTGCAAAACACGATAAACATGTTTTCAACGATAGCCCAAAGATGTTAAATAAATTCTGTTTCAACTCTTTGGTTATACGCTGGTATAGTCTTACACTGATGTTGAAAATGGAAAACGATCAAAGCATAGATTTTACTGACGCTAAACTCACTTTGCACCCTTTCAATCAGTAACAACAACAGCAGCAGCAACAACAGCAAAAACAAAAGGTTCGCGGCTAAATCGCTGATAAGAAAAGCATAGCCGTTGCAAATGGTGTATCAGCTAGTTTACACTCAAACGTATTTGTGTATTTATACGTATATATACAGAATTCGTACTGACTAACGGTATCATTGAATAGTTGCCGTTTGCCTATCTGCAATGCATTGAATTAAAGCTTAGTAACGAATATGTATCGAGCTCACGAAATATTAAACCCTCACAAGCATAACAGACAAATCGGTTAAAGGATTACAAAACAGTTCGCTCTTATTTTAACACATGTATGAGCAGATAATATTAAATAATCTTCATTCTCTTGTTCTCATTAGATGTATATCAAAAAGGGTAGCGCGTAATGGTCGCGCATTTACGTTTTGCATATACTCAAAAGAGAAGATAGGAAAAACGAAACTAAAAGCAAAAGTACGAGAGAGAGAGAATTTTAGGGGGGGGGGGGAGTTATATAGGAAGGAGAAAAGTCAGTAGCGTTGTATCGTTTAGCACGCGATCTTCTCGTAATTTTGCACCTGAAGTCAGTGGTGGTGCACCACGCGATCTCGCCTGGGCCAAACACACTATCTGGCAAAGCAAAACAGCCCCGCGTGTTCCGGCCGAGCCGAGCTTTCGCTCTCTTTCTCTTTCTTTTTTTAAGCAAGGATTCTCCACTGTTAGTTGTTAACAACCCTCCCGAAGCTTAAACGCTTGAGCCACGCGGCAGTTTGTACATGGCTTTGCGTTCGTTCCTTTTTTTTTCTTCTCTTTTTTTCTTTCTTCTTTTTTAATAAAGAAAGTACAGGAAGAGGGTATTTTTCAACCTACGAGGCTTTTACGCGCCTCGTTGTCGGCTTGTCTACGAGCTTGGCTTTCGGGAGATTTATTCTTACGTTCTTTACTCTGAGAGTAGGGCACAAGCTTACGTTTATTGGTTATATTTTTATCGGAAATTTGCATTTTGAATGAAAAATTTTTATTCATTTTTTTTCCTTAATCTTAGGTTATATTACAAAATTTTAATTATTTAGAAAAATATTTATCATTTTTTTTTAATACAGAATGCTTTAAACAACATATCAATAAAAATAAATAATGCAAAAGCTGTATTATGATCAAAATGTTTTTATCATCAAACAAAATAAAATTACAAATTGTGACAATAATTTACGGTTAAAATATTAAATAATTCAAAATTTTAATTAATTCTATATGAATAAATTTATTAATTAATCAAGCATTCACGGGTATCAAAGCTTTTAATAAATAGAAACCATAAGATAGAGATTATAGACTTTGATTCGACATTTGGTTGGATGCTGTTCATAAAATATTTAGTAAATGTAATTCGTTATCATGATTTAGTAATGATTTTGCATTATATTCAATCTAAAATTAAATAATAAAATATGATTTTTTCTTCTTAAAACATAATTTTCCATGTATATTCTTCTTGGATGAGTAAATTAAAACCAATTATTTAAACCAAATATAATAAAGTC
This sequence comes from Anastatus disparis, assembly GCA_017163975.1. Taxonomy (NCBI): domain Eukaryota; kingdom Metazoa; phylum Arthropoda; class Insecta; order Hymenoptera; family Eupelmidae; genus Anastatus; species Anastatus disparis. The sequence continues at coordinate 2,618,187 of JAFFSR010000012.1, forward strand.
TATGTTATCCAAGCAATTAAAAGTTTAATACTGTTTAAAATACTATATTAGTAATTATTTTAAGTAATGAAAAGAAGGACAAACATTAATTGATTTTATGACAACTATTCAAACATAATAAATAAATAAATGTAAATTAAGATTTAATTGAAAAAAAAAACAAATAATAATTACGTGACTTTTGTATCTATGGATTAAAAGTGAATTAATAATATAAATAAATAATAGCTTATGTTATTTAATATTTCTCTCATTGGCTTTTATGCAATTCTTGATGCTTTGGTAAATAAACAAGTAAATTATTAATAAACCCTATCAAACATTATGTTTTACACAATGACAAAGCCTTCCGCGCAAAAATATCGTTCGAAAGAGAGCACGCAAATCCGCATGCGTTATTATTTATCCGTCGAAACAAAAACGCGTATAAATATAAATAACAGCGAGAGCCAAAAAAAAGAGAAAAATAAAAAAAATTATTACAAAAGACAAATTTTCCCGATGCCTATCCGGTCAAACAATCTCAAACAATACCTGCAATATGATAGAGCCGTTGTAGCTTTTGCAATCGTCCCGACGTATACAACCATAGAAGCGTGGAATTATCGAGCCCTATCACTAAATATCGTTTTCATGTGGTGTAACGTATTGCGCTTTAAACATATACACGGAAAAAAAAGTTGAGCGAGAAAAAAAAATAGGAAGAAAATGTTTGCAAAATAAAAAGAAGAAAGAAAATATTCCGTTTTTTTTATTTTGTTTCACAAATGCACAGACCTTGACGTATCAAACTGTATACAGCGTGAGCCCAACCTCTCGTGCTAAACTTTGTGTGACAGGGAATGAGAGCTGGATTATATATAGGTTTGAAAAAAAAATTACGTAAATTAGTGTCAATTGCGCGCACGGGGAGAAAAGAGGGCAGGAGGGAGAGGGAGTATAACAGTTTGAAACGCGAGGTAGAGGGATGGGGTATAGGACAGAAGCAAGCCCACACAACGACCGGTTGAGGGATGACATGGGCGGACTGCAAAATCGTGGCTTTTAGGCATAGAAGAGAGAGATAGTGAAAGAGAGAAAGAGAAAGAGAGAGATAAAAGGGATGGGTAAGCGTCCGAAAGAGAAAGCTAGGCGCTTGCTGTGTGCTACTGGTGGGACGACTGCGTGTGATTGATGAGGCAGTGATAGCGACGGGTCTGCACTCGACACCTCGCCACTGCCAGGCTAAACAATGCATATTCATCGGGCCAACTCTGAGAGAAGGATAGTGTCCATGCCTTGTCTCTCTGTATGTATATATTTCTACATATATCTATACGCGAGGAGAGAAAGAGAGTGAGAGTTACGTATAAATAATGCCTGTTTAATACATAAATATACATTAGCAGTAGGGCAAACTCAGTGAGTATAGGAAAAGAGGAACTCGGCGATATTCGCACTGTACGAACGCCGAGCCATATGGAGCTTGGACCTTATAGCTACGTGTAATGTAAAAACCTGATTAAGAAGAGAGAAAATTTTTACAGGAAAACGGAGGCAATTAAATTTTTATTTCATTTTTTCCTATTATTTTTCTTCCTACGCTTCACGTCGTATTTTTATATTTAAAGGGAGTTTTGGGCGAGTTTAGTATGAAAAAATTAATGTGTTTCGACTCGTTACGTTGCAAACGGTCTCGTGTTACTTTTAAACGGGATTTGCGAGCTTTAAAAGTTTAACAAACAAATCGTCACTTGAAACAAATATCCGATTGGATGTCTATTTTTTAATTGTTTTTCTCTTGACATAGTTTTGTCATGTATTTATACATATCGTAACTTTGATAAAGAAAAATGTGTTCATACTGTTTAGAATTTTTAAAACAGGTGAATGAATTTTTAACTTAATAAGGAAAATGAATCATATAATTTTGCGGTACATTTAATTTACATGAAAATTACAAAATATCTAATAAATTTCTATAAAAACAATAAATTTAATTAGAAAGGTTTCATGTCACTTAAGAGGCGGTCGGGTCTATTTGCCGCATGGGGGCGCTGCGGTCAGGTGAGAGAAAAATGTAAAATAATTTTTACTCAGCGATTTACAATTTACTGAAACAATAATACACCTCTAATGTTGTCAATAACTCTAGCCATATATATGTAGAATAATTATTGATGCTAATCTTGTTTGAAAAGTTTAAAATATTGTTGTAAAGCGAAAAATGCAGCGTGAGATAGAGCCGGCATGAGCATATGTATTCATCATTCTTTAGTATTACTTTCTCTGTCGCACTAAAGAAAAATACACATGTTTATATCGGCTCTATTACGCGCAGCATTTTTCGTTTTACAAAAATATTTTAGACTTTTCAAACAAGATTAGCATCGATAATTATTTTACATATATATGGCAAGAGTTATTGACAACATTTGAAGTATATTGTTGTCTTACTAAATTGTAAATCCGTGTATAAAAAATATTTTATATTCTTCTCTCACCTGCAGCGCCACCAAGCGGCAAATGGTTCCGACCGCCTCTTAAATAATTGAAAAAGTTTTAAATGCTAAAATTATAAACATCCAATGAACTCATAAAACGAGCATTAACTTATAAACAACATAGATATCTAGCGAGCCACTAAATGCAAACTAAAACTATATATTTTTAATACTAATTCTCGCTACTAACAAATGCACAGACAAATTACTCACTTGACCGAATTAATGGTTACTTCAAGAGCAATTATTATAGCCCACCTAATATTTTGATGCTCTCTCATTTATTTAGAACGTCCTCGAATTCTACAACTATAAATATTTTATGATAATATTACTGTTCACGTACCTGAAAATAAATATTAAAATTAATCTATTGATAATATTCAATATATAAAAATGTTTAAAAATTAAAATCCTTTATAAATCACATTAAATTAAATAAAAAATATTCGATTCTCTTTATTGTGACTTTATTAAATTTTATTATTTTTTTATAATATCAACCGTTTAATAAATATTTCTAAGCTGATTTTAATTAAAAAATAAAAAAAGAAAAAAAAGAGAAACAATACAGATGAACAAATAATACTTCACTCAATGTAACCCACAAATCTTCAGGATCGCAAAAACGTTACTGACATTACACACCCACAACAGAGTTCACAATCAACAAATTATAGTCAGAACATAAATTTCGTTACGCAGCTTGCGCGAATGTTTATTCAATCAAATAAAACTTGTTGTTCAGTTGTTATTTAGTTTGACGAGCTTTAACATAAAACAAAAAAAAAAGGGCCAGACACGCTATTGTAGTATAAATTCTAGAAAAACAGAAGAAACCAACTATTTTACAAGACTTTAAAAATAAAAGAAACACTAAAGAATTGGGTAAGAAAGAAAAAGAAAAAAAAAGACTAGCTCGAAGAAGTTGACTGTTGCGCAAGGAGGAAAAAAAAACGAAAGAATAGAAGAGACAGAGAGAGAGAGAGAGACGATTATTTGCCGTCGAACTGTCGTTCTAACAGCGTAGAGAAGGTATAACGGAAGGCTTTTGCGAGATTGCGCGGTCCCTGGCATTTGATATCTGCAACGGAGAGACGATGCTTGGGCGAAGGCCAGACCAGTGCCTTACTTTTTCCCTATTATTTCCCAAGGGAGGAAGTTTAACGTCCAAGAAGGAGGACAGCCAGAGAAAAAGAGAATCGTGCACCGATCAGGGATCGTCCATATACCAACGTTCAACTCTTATACGTAGCTTTTCAGATATGCCCTGTGCGCCATCGACAAACGCCGCTTGACTTGATGCCTACACATTGCTTTATATACAACTTTTATTTTCAATGCCTTAAGCTTTAAAAAAAAAAAGAAAAGAGTAAGAAACAAATTTAAAAGACTTTAATCTTAAATCTGTTTACTCAATATATTTGTAAGCAAAATAGAATTATCAATTTTAAATTTCATGGTATTTTATAAAATTTAAAAATTTGACGAAGTTACGTTAAAAAAAGGTATGAATGAAAAATTTAATTTACAAATCATTAAAAATATTTAAAAAATGAAACTTGTTTGTAACCTTATTAAAACAAAAATAAAAATTTTTTTTCTGCACAAAATCCAAATATACAAACTATGAAAAATTCATAGATATTTATTCATAAATATTTTGAACAATTCTTTACATAAGTTAAACTAGGTCGGAAACTCATAAATCAAAATGATAAAAAATTGGATACAATATAGTGAAAAAAAAATTATTTTTTTTTGTATTTATTGTAATATTTTACTCGTAACAGCGAGGGTATAGGCTAGAAATAAAATACATATAATAAATGAAAAGTTCGAATAAAAGGTGAACAAAATCATTTATTAGTAAATATTTAAAAGAACAAAATCTCTTATAACTTTTACTTGCTTATATGGTAAAATTTTCTATATTGAGATAGAAATAATTTTTTATTGAATTTATTTATCATGAGAACATTGTGGTAGAAATTTAATCAAATGAAAACGACTTATTAGCAAATCAACGACAAGTTCAATTGTACTGTTAGAAAACTTTTTAACAAAGAATTTAAAACTAGCTGTTGTTGATACTTTATACCGATCAATTGATCATAATTTAGATAAGCAAAAGTACGAAAATAACTTTTAATATTATAGAAATTAATCGCATTATAAAAAAAATAAAAGAAAAAACTATATTTATTTTGAAAAAAAGTATTTGAACGTATTAGATTAGACAAGAAAGAAGATTGTCATGATGGTTAAGACCATATAAAGTGTATTACTACTTTATAAAATTACAGGGTAGTAAACGCTAGAAAATATGGTTAACTTCACCGTTTCACCTTTAGCAGGCCGGAAAGCCGATATACTGGCTCTATACCCACGATCAACACTTCATATATGATCAACCAATGAGATACCATTTTTATGCTTTTTTCATAATATTAAGGAAATTTAAATTTTATTATAAAACTGTATTACTACTTTATAAAATTACAGGGTAGTAAACGCTAGAAAATATGGTTAACTTCACCGTTTCACCTTTAGCAGGCCGGAAAGCCGATATACTGGCTCTATACCCACGATCAACACTTCATATATGATCAACCAATGAGATACCATTTTTATGCTTTTTTCATAATATTAAGGAAATTTAAATTTTATTATAAAACTATTTTCTACAATTCAAAAAAAGTTGTGTAATCCAACGATTCTTGTCTCTTTTTGCCAGTATAGTCATAGACATGCATCCAAGCTTCAAATCTTCTAGATGCACAATATGCCATTTTTAAATGTTTTAAACTATTTTAAAATTTATATGACTCTAATCAATGTATAAAAGCGTTATCATTCTTTCAGGGTTCGAAAGTATCATATCTCTTTAAGCAAACATCGCAATTTCAATAGTCATTATAATGTATAATATCGATAACAATTGACACAATTAATAAAAATATAATTGTATTTTTAAGTCTCACCTTTTTAATCATGCTCAATGAAAATTGAATAGCTTTTTAATTATAATAAAAAAGATATTATAATTACTTATAATCTTTTGTTTCATTTCATACTTTTTTTAATAAGTTAAAATTTTAATAACTCATTATTTAAGAAAAATTTTGATTCATTTTCATATTTCAAAATAACTTTTAAGCTACTTACTTTTACTTACTATTCACAAAATATTATTAATTGTATATTCATTACAAAAAATTATAGGATTTTAAATTATAATGATCAGGTATAATGATACGTACTTTGTTAATTTTATTTCTGTTAATTATTACGTTTAGACGGCTTCTAATTAAACGTTTAAAGCTACCTATACTTTGTAATTAAAAATGAATTTAAAAAATGAGAATCAGTATAAATCGATACTACAGAACAGCTCAGTTTCTCCACATAATCATCAACGAATAAGTGCAAATTCGAAGACAAAACAAAAAGCGCTTAAGCGTAGAGAGAAGGTTCGCAGCAAATTTTCTTTATCCACCGCAGCTGTTGACTCGCCGACAGTTTTTTGTGAGTTCCTGATTGCTTTCGATGTATATGTGATCGATTTGCCAGAGAATGTCCTTGATTTTCATTTTTAAACTAACAAGGAGAGTATTTCACCTTTCGGTCTTGAAATTTCTTCTATCTTTGGAATATTCTTTCTCGTACAAAGTTTGAAAAAAAGTTGTGGCGATTTATTACAAGAGTGCTTAATTTTTTAAAGTTACGAGCAATTATTTTTGGAATTAGATATTTTAGAATATTTTCTCCAGAAGTATGTATATATAAAGATGAAAATTTCATTTCGAATGATAATTTAGTTCAATTTGTTCCATACTCAATTTAATTAGATTAAAAGGCACTTAAAAATAAATTCTGAATTTTACACTAAATTTTGACTAAATTTACATTAATTCATGATTTTTTAATTAAGCTTCATAGATAAATATTTATTTTATCTCGATTCGTTTATACTTTGGATGCAAAACTTATGGGGCAAATAGTTTAAAAATCGTATGATTTCAAGGCTGGTGCAATTAGTTTTTAAACTCTTAACACTTAAACTGCACATTAGTGCAAATTCGTACCGGTATATTTTTCGATTACCTGGTACTTTCAGAATAAGTTAATTTTTTTATTGACAATTATTATAAACAAATTAATTTTTTATACAAAATAAAGAACATCAATGGACCTCTCAAAAAAAATACAAAAAATCACGAGTTAATAACTTTTTTTATTGAAAAAAATAACAAATATAAAGGCTTATCCAAAGTCGTTTGAGGGTTAAAGTTCAATTATTAATTTTAATAATTGAATAGATCAGGGAGCGCGGTAGCATTCCTTACGGCGAGTACAATTTATTTAAAAATTATCCCAAAGTTAGAAAACTATTCTGGGAATTTATAATAGCTTTGAATGATTTAAAGTGTCCAATGTAATTAGGATAAAACATATTTTATTTGATTGTATTACGAGAGGTATTTCAAATAGTTTAGTTTACCTGATTGTTTAATCAATTGCAGTTATAATCGAAAGCAAAGATTAAATATATTCGCGAATTGGTTTATTTGCGGTGACAAAAGAGCAATCATTGTTTTTATTTACACATTTAAGCTCTAGATTGTGTATGCAACCATACCGAATTAGTATTTATCAAATTATTTTCATTTTTTTTAGTTTACTTTACAATCATAATTAATATTATAAAAATAATATGACTAATAAACTTGTAGAAAAAATCAGCTGAAATTTTAAAACATTTGCGTAATTTTTTATATTTCACGTTAGTAATATTGTCAATAGCTACGTAACCGTATATCTATGCTAGATATACTGTTTAAAAAGGATATGTCTGACATGTTCTAGGTCGTTACTACTTATTTAACTAATCGATTAAATTACATAAAACAATATTTTCATAAATGTTTTGTAAAAGTTTTATGAAATAAAATTGATATTGATAATCAATAATTGTAATAAATAGAATTACTATTTGCGATTTGTTTCTTAGTTTTATAAATTTTAAGGTTTTTATATTGTTATTTTTAAATAGATAAAAATCTTTAACTACCCAAAATTTTTAATCGAATCCTCAAATCGTATAATCGATATTTATATTTTATAATTTCATTTTTATAAACATTACTGTATTTATAAAAAAAAATTTTTTATTAAAAGATGCGATGATCTAAATATTTTTCTCATAAATAATGCTACATTAAAAGAAAATAAAACAATATATAAATATCACAAAAAATTCAATTAGACAAGGACAGCAAATCCGGCCTTCTCTTAAGTCAAACCAACTTCCTTTTTTTAGATTCAAAAGGGTGTTACATCTCTTGTCTTTCTCTAATTCGAGTTTTTCACTGTTTATTTTAAAACTTTTAACAATAACAAAAAAGTGACTATTATTTCTTAATTTGGAGTTTTCTTTAAAACTATGCGATAAAATTTTGTTGCTATAAATAGAAAATCTACTTATTGTATTATATCTAGAACAGTACTTATATCTGGAGTATACATAATTTACTCATTGTATTATATCTAGAGCACTTCTTATTTTAAGAGCATACATCGCTTAATTTGTGTCGTAATTAGAGGTTTTAAATAATAGAAAATTCGATTTGGCAAGGATAAAGGATAAAACGATGGAGACTTATTTGAACGTAATGAATCAAATCAATAACTATATTTTGAAATACAATTTTATTTAATGAAAAGTAATTTCACATTTTTGAACTTGTTATATACGTTAAAGAAAGTATATTAAATATGTTTTCATGATAAAATTTATATAACAACTTAAAAACTTCTTGATAATTTATAATTAGTAAAACAGGAAATTTGCTATCTTTAATATTCTGGTTTTTGCTTTAAACACCTACTTGATACACGTCCGCTTCTGAAACCTTACTTATTTTATGATTAATGCTAGAAGAACAATTATTCAATAACTTTTATGAAATTATTGATGATAAAAGCTTGAATATTTGACGACTTCAAATATTTGTATTTAAGAATCTATTAAAATTTCATTGATTTATTTCCTATGATTTTAAAGTTACAACAATCTATAAAACTTTGTTGTTTTTCTGTATAACAAGAAAATTATAATAAAAAAAAGCTAAAAGAAATAATTTGTCTTTAATGAAAAATCTTATTACTTCAAAAATAATTTTTTTTTATATAATAATAAAACTTGCTCTATAAAAAGAACAATTAATTAATAAGAGATTCAGAAAGAATAGTGTCAATTGTTAAGTATACTTATTGATTTATGTAATAAAATATATATTTTTATGTCAAAATAAAAAATTTTTAATATTTTTTATAAATTTCATGTAAAATTTTACTTTATTAATTTACAAAAAATCAAAATCATTTATTTATGAGAAGGAATTCAAGTTATTAATCAACCACATATTTGCAATTATTTGCTAATCTAAGTAAAAAAATAAATCATCATCACTCTTACAAATCGATTCTTAATTCCAGGAAAAAAAATAACAATAAACCTCATCTTGTTGAGTAAACACAAAGCAGACACCCGTCGAGCCATTAGTCGTATAGGCCGCTCGTTTGCTACATCCAATCTCCAAGTTAGTAGGCGCACGCGTGCGTTTATATCATGCGATGATCGCAAGCACGATCTGTTCTCCAGGGCCCAGCTGCTTGCGATTCTTTGCGCGTCTTCCTTCCTTCCGCTATACCCGCCGCCACACCACCGCCGCGGGAAATGCATATTGACCCAAGCTCACCCGTCGTGTTTGAATTCTCGAGCCTTTCTATACCACCGCAAGCAAAAGGGAAAAGATAAAAAAAAAACTGAAAAAATATATTCGGTACGCGCGCACAGCCGCTTGCACGCACACATATACACACACGTTGAGAAGCTAGTGACTAAGCGACAGTGACTGATGGCCAACGCGGTTCAAGCGAAACCATAAACTCTCTAGTATTGCGTGAACGAGAAAATGAAAAATATATAAAAAAGAAGAAGAGCAAGCATGAATAAATGAATGAGAAATATTTCTCCTTTTTATTTTCAGTAGCTTTACTTTTCAGATTGTGCATGCGTTCTCTAATCGCTCGTTTCATCTGTATAGCTACATTTTCACTTCTGTATATTGCTGGAATAGTTGTTTTTTAGATTTTTTTTTATAATTATTGTCATGAAAAATTTCATTAATATTTTATAATCTAACAAATATAAAAAGGAAAGTTTTATATTTCCTCAATATACGACATTACTTTTTTAAGACAACATAACATCATAGGAGAATCCTATCTGTTTAATAAATAATAATTGTAGAAAAAATAAATAATTTATGATATGTTTTTGAAAGGTCACGGAGAATTTTGGTTTTCTGAAAATTTATTATACTCCATTTTTTGATAAAATAATATTTTTGAAATATTATTATTCAAGCATGAGAACCTAAAATTCTCCATGACTGATGAATAGACTAGTTTGAAATAGTAACTAAATATACTAAAAGCTAATTTTTTTTTCTAAAATTATGGCTCTATACAGAGAAAAATGTTCTAATAAAAATTACTATAGCTTAAAATATAATTGTCACAGACTACTGCTATTATACTATAGTTCATGGTAAAATTTACTAAAAACAGAAATTTTTATTATAGTTCTTTTTAGTTTTACAAGAAATTATAGTAATTTATGGCTGTAATAGCAACCTATAACAATTCTACTTTAAACCATCGAAATTTTTACTACATTTTTTCTATGTTATTGTTATTATTTTATAATTATTGAATATTTCTCTGCTGAAAAAGCTTACATAATCTACAACCATCATATATTTTCATGTATGCTGTTTATAATATTATTACTATTCTTGTAAATTTTTCTTGCATAAATCAAATATAATTTTAGATTTCAATAACATATTTAAATACATTCAAAAACTCAAAAAATTTATAGACATTAAAAAGAAATCGTTTCCAATTTCGTAAGTAAATATATTTAAATCAAATTATTTTCGGGAAAATTCTTAAATTTTTTTTTATATATCAAAAAGCAAAAATGTAACAAAAAAATGTAAAAATTGATGATTTTGAAGCGAAAAAGGTAAAACATAGGCAGTGCAGAGGAGCAACCAGTAGTGGAAAGAAAGAAGATCCTGAAACAGTATAGAAACGAAAAAGAATTATATACGACAATCCGGAAGAATAAATTCGACCACGATTGCATAGATAAAGTCTCCCACTAGTATATGCATTCATCTCCACATTGGTTTGTTATATATATGTATATATATATAGAACGTAGCTCGGTGGTATAGTTATTCGTCTCTCCACATCGGCATATACACCCCTTGAACCGCATTGCATTTACGAAAGGGCAGTCGTGAAAACGAAGCTCCCATATAGCCCCAAAATTACAGTATCCAATGCATATATATCCTCCCTCCTCTCCACCCATCCCGTGCACTGCGGTCGCGAATCCATCGGTCAAACTGATGTCGCGTACACAGTTCGACGTACAGAGCAGTGTTCACTTTTGTATATATATATATATATACGTATAGAAATAACCAGCAGTAGCTGCAGCACTATAGATACACCTTATACAAAATGCGGTAAGAGAATGTCATACTGTTCAGATTTTTAGTTAATTTCTTTAAAAACAAACGATATTCACACTATCTTCTTTAGTCATTTGTGCCTTAATAATTTATCCTTTGAACCATGATATTACTATTGCAATATGATTAATTAGACTGAATGCAAAAGGTTCTGTAAAAGATGCATTACGTTGATTGAGTTTTACTGAATTATAGAAATTTGCCTTTTCTATGTATTAGTTAGTTCATATTCGCTTTAAACATACACATACATAAATATTAAATTTATAAGCTTCTAATTAAAATTTATAAACTCTGAATCTAGAATTTATTAATTGAAGGCAAACGATTTACTCGAGCACTAAAAACTATTAATATTATATAAATAGTAATAATTTTAAACTCATTAGACTAAGGGAAATAAATTAAGCAAATACTGTAATCTGTAATTCACAAACTCTGGAGTTAATAGATTTCAAAGTATCACTCACAGTTTGCAGTTTTTTATTTCATAAGCTTGAGAATTATATAGTTTGAATGTTTTATATTTGCAAACTGAAGAAAAAGTCTGAATTTTTCCATAAAATTG